>OZ007592.1:340360129-342970129 GCA_963931845.1 Maratus michaelseni
CGTGAAATTCAGGAAAACACATGTACTAAAAAATGGTTAAACACGCATTTCAGTGATTTTAGAAATTCCCCCTCAAGTGTTTTAAAGGGGGTGGTTTTGAAAATTTTAGGACATTTCGCCATTTCTCAGCAGCTGTTTTATGTAGGTGGGCGAAATTCAGGAAAACAAATCTACTAAACAAATGATTAAACACGTATTTCAGTGAATTTAGAAATCCCCCCCCCCTCTTTCGAAGGTGGTTAAAGGGGGATTCGAAAGTTTTAGGTCATTTCGCCATATCTCAGCAACAGATTTAGATTAGAGCGTGAAATTCAGGAAAACGAATGTAATAAAAAAATTACATTGTCTACCCGTGCAAAGCCGGAACGGGTCGCTAGTCATCCATAAAATAGAATCACATTGCGAAATGTTTGTATAAATATTTCTATAGTACAGTACAACAATATTAGCTAATACAATGCACTTTTAATGCTATTTCTTTCTTTATACAAACGTATATATATATATATATATATATATATATATATATATATATTAAATACCTTCTAAATAATATTCTGGAAAAAAATTTCTCTCAAATGAAGATTTTAAATTAAAATTTGTTTAAAATTTAAAAAGTAATTTATGTAGAATCCTTCACTAAGCTTCTGGATGTGTATTTCGACATATATTTTATTAAAATTGAATAACCTATAAAATTTATCTTGATAAAGTTGAAAATAAAAAAGTATGTACACGTTGTATTTAAAACAGAGGATTAATTTTAAAAACGGAATGTGATAAATATCTATCCGTCCTTTAAGTCAAATTAATTGTTTTTCATGATTATTATACGTAGGTTTGAATATTCTAACAGTTTGATATATCGAAGTGTCACCTATTGGATATAAGTAAGGTAAAGCCAGGAGAGATGGCGCGAGGGGAAGAGAGGTTAGGGGAGAAGAAGTAGCGTGAGCGCGTGGCGACTGCAGGTAGTTGTGCAACAGCAGTAGTTGAGTGTCTACTGGAAAGTGCACGTTGATTGTTTTGAGCGTCTAAGATAAAGCATTGCTATTTTGTTTTGTTTTCCCAAAGTAAGTGCTTGAATTTTCATAGCTATTCATCGGAATTTCTATGCAATGTCAGTAGTACAAAATATTTTAAACTTCGACGATTTCTCATAAGCTACTAATCTAGACTAACAATGTGAACATCAACGGTTCGTTTTAGTAGCGGCCATGTTTAAATAAAAGGCCACGCAATCTCTCGTACCGAAATTGGAGAGTTTGCGCATTTGCTACTTAGGAGAGTTGACGCACTGTTCCCATTAGTTTCAATGCTAGGAGAGATTACGCAGCTTATTGGTAAGTTTACATAAAAAAATAAAAAATGGAAAATGGACTAATTTTAAATTAAACGTGTTATCAATTAACTTAATGTTATTTTCCAATCTTATCTGGACTTGCTTTTTCTGATTCTTTATTTTTTTTTCCTTTACTTAAAAATTTTAATCGTTTTTAAAAATATTTCCTTTTTTCTGATTCTTTAATCATTAAGTTGAAATATTCACTCCCAATACATTAAAATTTGTTCACAAAAACCTTACAGCAATGTCATTTAAGTGTAATTGTTATTGTTAATAATTTAATTGTAGTTATTATTAGTAACAATCTCTCCTACCCATGTGCGCAATCACACCAACCCTGTATGGACATATTGCGCAAAATAACTTTCTTGGTTTTATTACAACTGTTCTATTAAATTGCAACATAACAACAAAATAGCAATGACAATGCATAAAAAATAAATAAAGTAAACTTTATTCATGGATAGTTTAGCAAAAAAATAATATTTAGATTTTTTATTATTATTCTTTTGAATTGTGCGCAGACTCTCCTAGCTTTACCTTATGTAGAATTAAGACAAGGAAATTTAGTAACGAAATTCTCGATTCCACATATTATTCTGAAACACGTAATAACACCAATAACTGTATTTACTTGTTGGCAATTTGAAAAATATTCACTCAAAATAATTTGAAAAATATTTAGTGCATCCTGCGTGTGTGCAGGATCCGACGAATTTCTTCCTCCCCCACACCCTTTTTAAACTCGGAAATGCATTGACATTTTGGAAAACGATGAAATTTATGTTCAAGCATTTTAAAAAGTATTTCATCTTGCTAAAATATTTTGTGGCTGGAAGGGGACATGAAGAGGAGCTGGGAGTTTAGGAATTTATTTTAAAATTGAAAAAAGGACATAAAAATGTGTTTAAAAAATCTGGACTATTACTTTGTAACAGAAGAAAATTTTAAAATTCAGTTTTTTAATTCGTGTTTATAATAGTAACGAATATCTATCTAGAACAAAATCATCATCATTTTTGGAATGAAATGATAATAAATATTGAAAAACAAATATCCGACGAAATTCTCCCTCCCCGACACCCTTTTTAAACTCGGAAATGCATTGAAAATCTGGAAAACGATGAAATTTATGTTCAAGCAGTTTAAAAAGTATGTCACCTTGCTAAAATATTTTGTGGCTGGTAGGGGACATGAAGAGGAGCTGAGAATTTAGGAATTGTAATTTAAAATAGAAAAAAGGGCATAAAAATGTGTTTAAAAAATCTGGACTATTACTTTATAACAGAAGAAAATATTAAAATTCAGTCTTTAAATTCGGGTTTATAATAGTAACGAATCTAGAACAAAAGAATCATCATTTTTGGAATGAAATAATAATAAATATTGAAAAAAAAATATTCTTATGAAAAATTATTTCAATTTAAAAAATGAACATACAAAGAGACTCCTTAACGCAGAAAACATAAATTGTTAAATACATTACAATACTGTAATGTTTCCATCCGTTTACTTTGCAGTAAACAACAAATACTCATGCATTCTAAGAATCCATTAAGTTGAATATACGTAACACAACATAACCTCGAGAGCAAATATATCTATATTAAAGCGAATTGTTACATTTTTCGTACCTCATTTATGGTTGTTGAGAAAAGCACTTTTTATGGCATGTTTATTTCTAAAAATTATTAGTTTACTTTGCCAAATAACAAACAAAATAGTGTTAAGAATAATGCTTTATTTTTGTCTTTTGTGTCTATTTTGTATTAAACAATACAAATATATTTTAAAAGATTTGTGGAGCAGAGATTCCAGAACAAAATTATATAACTTTTAAAATCGCATTTCTATCTTTATCAGTTTTTCTTTCTAATAGTAATCTTTATTATCTGCATTTTAGAAAGATCTTCACTTTTTTAAAAATATTACACATTTGTCATATACTTAATAAGCTTGAATTCTGGAAAAAAATAATGATTTTAATCACTATAAGACATTTAATAAAACAATAAAATATCCGCTTTTATATATCCATAACATTATCATATACTAATTGAGAGATTAGTCAAATGAAATTCTATTAAAATAAAGATAACTCTCATATATAAAATCTGTAGAAATTTGCAAAACCATGAATATGAAACTGATGATTTTTATTTATTTATTTATTTATTTATTTTTACTTTTTTAAAATCCTAAAAAAAAAAAATGATTCAGAGAACTTTTTAAAAGTTCATTTATTTCTATCAGCCTTCCTATTTAATTTATATTCAGCTCCATTGTAATATGTATATTGAAAAGTATTTCAATCTTAAGAAGTCTATATATGTTTATTATACAGGGTGGAGATGAAAACTGTGCCTGGTTACAATAATTTATTGCAGAAAAACTAATATAATTAGTCATATGCGTGTTTCAATATATTGTAAATACATTTATGAAATTTTTAATAAAATGCTTACGTCAGTAAATTTCGATGTGAGCACCCTTGGTAGTTCAAAGAATGTCAAGTCGGTATTCAAATTCTCACCACGTATTGCCCAACATTTGGGCTGTCACGCTAGACACAGCATCTGTGATACTAACCTTGAGTATTTCAATATTTTGTTTTCGTGTTGCAATCACTCTGTGTCTTATATATTCCCAAAAGAAAAAAATCTAGAGGAGTTGGTCCATCCTGCCCGATCTGTCTTCCAGGAAATTTGCCATCAAGGAATTCACGAACAACGGTAGAGATTGGTCTGAAAAAACTTAAAAACATGACGTTTTTATAATAAAAATATTTACAGTACTACATTCAGTGGTTATTTTGTAATATTTTTTTTTTAATCAGGGAAACCTTTTATGACACCCTATACAAGTCAAAAGGTTGCTTTGTTTGATTTTTTTTTTTCAGAAGAATCGAAATTTTATTGAAACAGTAAACTGTTCAAAAGCATTTATTTCCAAACTTAATTATAGAAAAATGAAATGAAATTGTATTGAAAAAAACACATTTCATTTCTATTGTCATTCTTGCTATAAGAGAAGAAATCTCTAATACGTTTCTCACATTAAATGTTGAATTGGCATTTAATATAATATAAAAATGAGAAATATAAGCAAAAACAGGGATTAATTATCATACTTTTAAGTAAGAAAAAAAACTGTTTTGAAGAAATACATATATTATTATGCAACAATATATCACTGACACATAGACAGTAATTAAAACCTAAAATATCTGGATGAAAATATCTCAATATGATAAGGCATTGTATGCATGTAGTTTTATTTTTATTTTATTAATTTAATTGCTATCAGTGTGTATTTGTTTATAAAGCAACGAAATAATGTGAGTAATATTAAATTAAAAAAGTCCTTCCTGCCTGTACGGGAAGGAAAAGGTAGCTTTCCTATATCTTCGTTTTAAAATTTTAGCTAATGTTACTAGAAAACAGCAAGTGAAAGTGCAAATAAATCGATTACAGAAGAATCGCTAATACTGAATTTGAATAGGAAATTCGCTAAATTATTGAGCTATAAGCCAAGTTGGCTTCATTGATAACGATTTATTTTTGTCGCCAAATTTTGCGATATTTCGTCAATTGTCGCCAAGTTTGGCGAGATATTGGCGCTAACGGATATGAATATATAGTTTTATGCGTGTGATTGGGAAAATGATTAAATCAATGGAAGATAATAATTTGCGAGAAATCGCGTTCACTAAAACTCATAAATTAATCGTTGGTTTTCTGCAATGTGCTGTCTTGTTTCAAAATATCAGCCACCCTAAAATTTCAAACTGCTCTATCTCAGCCATTTTTTAAGATAGAGGTAAAACAAAACATGCTTCAGAATCCTTGTATCAAGTCCTAACACTTAATTAAAAAATAAATTTGAATATTTAACTTTTTTGTATATGTATTTTAGTTTTAAATCTTTCAGTGACCACCATTTTCAAACAAGATGGAGAACCATGCTGGCCAACGAACTCGGTCGAGGCATTGGTGAGCTTAATACACACAATTAGTTTCATCCATATTGATTTATAAATACGAGTGTTATCGTATGACATAGATCATATAATATATATATATATATATATATATATATATATATATATATATATATTAGGGTGGTCCAAAATTTGGAAGGTTAAAATTTGTGGGGTACTACCCTTTTGTTTTGTTCCAATGTACTAAAAAATAAAGCAGATCAAATTTGAAAGCATTTCAGTAAAATTTAGAGGTAGCTCAATGTAATTTAAGTTTGCAACATTGTACTACATTGGCACCCAGTGAGTAAATATCATTTGAACTGCAACTTTTATCAGATTGTTTCTAAACCATAACTTTTTATCAGATTGTTTCTAAACCATAACTTTTTATCAGGTCATTTCTAAACCATAACTTTTATCAGATAATTTCTAAACCATAACTTTTTAGCAGATAACTTCTAAGCCGTAACTTTTAGCTTATTCTAAACCATAACTTTTGTGAGATAGTTCCTTGGCTTTAAACAGCTTTACAACATTTTCACAGTGTGTTTATAGCATGTTTTGATTTCCAAAGTGACATGTTTAGCAAGCATCAGTAATCAGGTTCATGTCTTCACTTTTGTTTTTTTGAAAACGAAGATTAAATAAATATTTTTCTGTAAAGTATAATACTTAGTTTTAAGTATTATTATGGCAACATCATCTACTTCAACAAGATCAAAAACAAACATTTATCTCCTTGGTTCTACTATAACTGAGCTTACTGACAACAAACTACCTTCAATGCGCATGGCACTGGGTCTTTTTTTACATCACCATGTTGAAATGAACAGTACTATAAGGGAGTCTTCAGCAACTGCAATAAGAGAAATTACAAAATTTTGGCAGAAAGCTAGAATACCAGTGCAAAAGCTCAGAAATAGTCAGTTAAAGCTGGAAAGATTGTTTGAGAATTGGAGGCTATTAAAGAAAAAGAAAAATAGAATTACAGTTACCCAAAAGAGCAAAGAAGATGATTTTATTTCGAAATTTGATGATCTGTTTGATATTGCACATGCGAATGCTCTTAACATGATAAAAATTTCGGAGGATAAAGACTTCGTGTTAGCACAGCGTGAGAAAGGGAGAAAGAGTTCTATGCTAGGTGTGGATAAGTGTTTTTAGAGGAAAGAAAAAATGGCAGATTTAAGAAGGAAAGCTATCTCTGAAAGAAATCAAAGAATGAAAGCAGTTTGGGAAGAAGAAGAAGCAACTGTTCATTTATTATCGTCAGAAGAATCAGACGAAGTTGAAAATGAAGTAGAACAGGCATCATTCCCAGTAACAGAGAAAGGAACGAACAGCTCATCCAAACAGAAAAGAAAAAGAATGAGAATTATGACTCCAAATCTGGCTGCAGCTTTAGACAGGACCAAAGTTTCAGACCGAAAAGCTGTGTTAGTCGTTGCCGAAACAGTAAAGAGCTTGGGTTGTGAAGTAGATGAAGTAACTTTTAGTAGAAGTTCCATTCGTCGAGAAAGAATTAAACACCGGTCTAAAATGTATGAGCAGATCAAAGCCGAATTTGGAGAACATGTTAACTTAACAGTTCACTGGGATGGTAAACTCTTACAAGACCTAACTTTGAAAAAGAAAGTTGATAGACTTCCAGTAATTGTGTCTGGAAAAGGAATCTCTCAGTTGGTTTCAGTGCCCAAGCTTCCATCAGGAGACGGAGAAGGTCAAGCTGCCTCAGTATATGCGACCTTATAGGATTGGGGTATATATGATAGAGTAAGTGCCATGTGCTTTGACACAACAAGCATCAATACTGGTCGAAATAAAGGCACTTGTAACTTACTTGAACAAAAAATGAACAAAGAGCTGCTTTCTTTGGAATGTCGCCACCACATTATGGAATTGATTATTAAGGCAGTTTTCAAAAAAAGCTTAGGATTTTCTTCATCACCAGAGGTACCACTATTTAAAAGATTCCAAGCCAACTGGAATTTTATTGACAAAGAGAAGTATGATATGGGAGTTGGTAATACAGAAATTTTGAATCAAACAATAGATATAAAAGATGACATAATTAATTTTTCTAAAATACTACTGGACAAGAATAAACAACCAAAAGATGACTATCGAGACTTTCTTGAACTTATCTTAATCATTTTAGGCGAAACCCCTTCTCGAGGAGTCAGATTTATGGCACTTGGAGCCATGCACCATGCTCGATGGATGTCCAAAGTGCTGTATAGTCTAAAAATATGGATTTTTAATAGCCAGTTCACCATTACTTCAAGAGAAAAAAAAGGATTGCAAAAAATATGTGTATTTGCGGTACGAGTATATCTAAAAGCTTGGATGACAGCACCATTGCCACAAAGTGCACCTTTCAATGATTTCAATTTAATGAAATCTCTGTTACAGTATAAGAATATTGATGATGAAATATCTAAAGCAGCATGAGTAAAGCTAGCCAAACACCTTTGGTATTTATCTGAGGATCTTGTCGCCTTAGCTCTTTTCGACAATCAAGTGCCTCATTGCCTTAAAAGGCTCATAGTAAAGGCCATGAAAGACGTTAATTGTAAAAAAGAATCCACAAAGCGTCCTAACATTACACTTGAAACTTTTGTCGACATGAAATTTGTAGACTTTTTAACGAAGCGGTCACCTTTATTATTTCAACAAATGTGCCTACCAGATGCGTTCCACCAAGTAGACCCAGAAATATGGGAAGATCAGGACACTTTCTATAAAGCATTAGAAATTGTCGAATCAATAAAAGTTGTTAATGATCATGCTGAAAGGGGCATAGCCCTAATTCAAGAGTTTTGTGGAAAAATAACGTACAGTGAGACACAACTACAATACTTATTGCAGGTGGTTGAAGAACATCGAAGAACATATCCTGACTGCAAAAAAACAGAGTTTGGCAGGTACTGACAAATACATTATTATTTAAATATTAATGGCGTATATTTACTTGTTAATTATTTATAACATATATTGAATATATAAGTGTACTTTAATTACTTAGAATTCTCAGATTCTTAGCCCCATGTATGGCAAATAAATCTTTTTTAGATATTAGTAGCAGTTGAATTCTTTAAATTGTAAATTTACAAAAAAAGGAAATTTTTAAGAGTGTTGAGCTACCTCTAAATATTAAAATTTTAAGCTCAAACTTCATAATATTTATTTTTTAACTGAAATGAACAAAATAAGAGGATAGCACCAGTAAAAAACTTTAAAAAATAATAAAAGACCTTTTTTGGACCACCCTAATATATATATATATATATATATATATATATATATATATATATTATGGATATATGTATATATATAAATCAACATTTGAACGGAGGGTGGTTTCTGGGTCTGGGGGTCATGATCGGTGAAAATATATTGAAATTTTCTAGAACTGCTTTTCTCCGAATGGCTGCAATAGGTAGCTTTATACTTTTTTGTATTGAAAGCTACCTAATAAGGGATACAATAAAATTACTCAAACTAAAACAAAAATATCAGGTTTGAAAACTTAAATTCATAGATGTTAACCCGATTGAAACATTAAATTAATCCTGTTCTCTTTCGCTTATGGAAACAAGGGATAATCAAAGCTTATGATACTCTGTTATGTTATACATATATTATACTGAATTTTCATGTTAAATGCTTTATATTATGTTTCATTGTTGCACTACGTGATCGCTTGAAATGATAAATAAATTACAATGGCAGACCCATTTACTTTAATGTCTACTCTTCTTGTCATAAAACAATGTTCATAATTGTAAAAGGAAAATAAAAAGTTTTAAGTAAATAATCTTTTTCACATGAAAATATAACAAACCAGTAGATTTATAGTAGTTTTGCTTTATAGTTTTTGAGATTATTTGCCGATTGCCTCTCATTTTTTAATCAAACAACGTGTTTTAAGAAACTGTGTATGTACTCCTTCAAAAGCGTGTAAAAACACCTTTCGTATGATACTCACTAATCGACCTGCTTTTTGTTTGTGCAGAGAAAAGGGATGTTGCATCAGAGATAATATATATCTCATAATATACCATTATTAAGTTTTATTAATTTAAATGCACATTCCGTTTTATCATTTAAAAAATGTATATGCTGGTTTTATAAATAACTATGACTTCATTTTTGCATTTAAAAACCGATTGTTTTTTCTTTAATTTATCAAAAATATTTTTTTTTCCTTTCTCACTGTCATTCTGTGACGTGATAACAGCTTATTATAAAACATTCTATATCAAAAGTATTCTGCATTTAAATCACGAAATTTAAAATTTAATAGAAATGTTTTTAATAGAAATGCATTCTTACATGAGACAAGAAAAGCATTTATCTCTTTTCAGTTAGAATCTACTTGTATAGAAAAATTCAATATAGTAATTGAGCCATTTCCATGATTTTGGTTGATCTCAAAAATTATGACGTCAAATTAACAAATCAATGCTGTTGTCCTGAACACATTATATTTTTTTATCGTACAGTTTTATTTATAAGAATTTTCACTTAAATCCAGTTGTCAATCAGAGAAAATGATTTAACGGAATGTGAGTGTGACATGTCAGAAGCCTGTTTAAAAATCTTTCAAATGTGCATTCAGTATGTGAATATAAAATGGAATATTAACAACAGAAATAATATGTATGGTAATCTTTTATCCGTGTACAATTTTTTTGGCTAACAATAACGACAATTTTAGTTTCATATCATATTTCAAAAAATATTTCAACGTGTTTTTTTACTTTTGTATGTGAATTACACTTTTCAGTCTAAGATATTTGTCTCATTATAGACTCCTAAAAACATTCACGAGTCACAAATTGATAGAAAAATACAGTAATAAATGCTATAAACTGTAAACCGCTTTATAATATTACGAAAACATGTTAGAGTATATTGAAACTAAAATTAGAAATTCAATAAAATATTTAAACTGCTTAATATTTTAACTACTTATATAACTGCTTAAAAAATATAAACCTATAGAGATTCAACAGACTGAAATATTAAATTAATCAAGCTCCCATTCTCTGACGTAAATAAGAGACAATCAAATATTATGAGACAATATTATGCACGTTGAATTCCGAAGGTTAAATGCTTTCTAATATGTTTCATTGTTAAGCATTGCTGCTCAGTTTCGCTTGAATAAATAATACATTTTGATGACAGGCATTTTTACTTTAACGACAACTCATCTTCTCGTAATTAAATGTGCATATTTGTAAAAAGGAAAATAAAACGTTTACCTTTATATTGAACTTCACACACTAATATAATAAATTTTACATTTCTGTGTTGTTTACCGTCGTAAAACAACCATTATTTAGATCTAGCATCATATGACAGAAGCATAAAAACATTGCTAATTACTTTAATAAAAAATAATTACATTTTTCATTCAAAGGTAATTGGAACAGAATATGCCAATCGCTATTTCTACATTCGTGAAAAACAAATACAATTTTTTTTGTGAAATTACCAATCATAATTTTAATACTATATAAATTTGATAAATAAATTTCAAATTAAATCAGAAAAATATCCCTTTCAATACAAAAAATACATTATTACAATTATATCAGCAATAATTGCGTCAGATGTAGTTTAATAAAATATTCAGTATTTTTCATGATAAAGGTTTTAAATGCCGAACAAAGTGCAAAGCTTATTTATCCGATCAACAAATAAAAGAAAAAACTTTCAGACTACTATTCAGTTGGTACATTATTATATTATGATTGACAACATCGAACAGTATTTAGTATAAATCTCTATCATCTATCAAACTTGGAACAAAATAAGAAAAAAACATTTTCTTTTCTTTAAAAAAATAGAAAAGTTAAAAGAATATGTTTCTTTATTCTGCAATGCTGGACAGTCATCCTAATAATATTATAAATCTGATTGAGTGCAAATGTCAGGCTGAAGCCAGCGTCAAAATGGAGAAATTAATGGCCCCGTATCTTTGCATATACCTGGATTATAACCCGGAAATGAACATAGACTGGTTTTTGTTTATTTTATTCAAATACTTTTCTTAATAATTCAAATTTGATTATTTTCACACTGAATCAATGGACATATTTAGATAAAATTTAACCATTTTACTTTATTGTTGCTAGGGCTTTGATCGTTGCCAATAAATAAAAATGCCGAAACATAATTTTTCCTCAACAATTAAGTTTAAATTGAGCGATTTTCACGCGAAAAATGAAAATAATTCAAAAGAAGATGAATTTCTGTGATATTTGAAAAAAACAATATGGAGTATTTGTTATTATACATGAAGTATGAATATCGGTTACATTAAAAAGATCTTTTTCTGTCAAAAACTGCGTTATAATTAGAAAGAAGAATTAACAATAATTATATTACTAAGAAAAATATTTCGCTTGAACCACGGAACTATGAAAAGGATCCCCCTTGGCTTGAGCAAATATGACGTCATAAATAAAACATGTATTTTCAAATATTCGTAATATTACAAAGAGCATGACTATCAGTGTATAATAAAAGTATATAAATAATGGACGTCATATTTAAGATGAATAACTGAAATATTTTTTTGATACTGATTAATATTAAACTTGAAAATCAGTTACAAACAGATGTGAGATTTCTGCTAAAATTCACGTCATTATTGCCCGGAAAAGAAAATTAACAAGAATTATATCATTGAAAAGAGATTTCTCTGGGATCAAAGTGACGTCATAATAAAACGGGATTTTATAAATATGTTTCAAATGGAGCATGTATCAATTTCATACATTAATAATCACTGAGTACAGTGAAATAATAGAAAGGTAATGAAACGTAAAATCGGCTTGCAATATGAAGCCGGTTATCGCTCAAATCATTAGGCCCAAGGGCTGACTTCATTGGATGAGAGGCTGCACGTGGAACAATGACTGGATTCATTGGACGAGGAGACGTTTTCAAAGCAAGCCGCCAGATGTTTGGGCCGACTGTAGGGATGCATTTTCAGCATCACGCCAAACATGAACATTTCATTTCTTTTTATTCTCTGAACTCTGTGATTAATAATACAAGCATCAGTAATATTATTAGGAAAAGCAAATTGAACACAAGTCTATTAAGTTAAAATCTGACTGTGTGTATTTCGCAACTACTCCTCTTAATGCAACGCGATTTACTTAACACCGGTTATCATTGATTCGAGGATGTCATATAAACTCTGAGAATTTAAAATTTTGAATTAGATTCTGATATGTTAATATTTTCTTTTGTAAATTTTAACGAAATTTCTCAAAAAATGGTACTTAAATTACTCCATTTTTGTGGATAAAAAAGGAGAAATAAAACGGATTAATATATTTGTATGCCATTTTCTCATTAAAACTGAAAAAAAATTATTTTATTTTCAATTTGAATAGTTGGTGAAAAAAAAATCATGAGTACAGTAAAATTTCCGAAAAATAAAAACATATTTCCACATATTAAAACTTTATGAATCAATTTATTCTGCAGAGCAAAAATCGCCTGTAAGCGTATTGTCAAGAAATCAAGATTTGTTTCTGCTATAGATTACACCAAGGACACAAATTTGCTGTTACATGCAGACGTAACACTTGCAATTGCAAAGCTTTTCGCAATCCCAAATTACATGCAAACGTAACATTTACATGTAATTTGCACCCAAATTAATTTTAATTTGAACCGTAATAAATGTTAATTTGCAATGAAAATTACATGCAAAAGTAATGTTTACATATAATTTTGGGTTGCAAAACGCTTTGCAATTTAAGTGTTACGTTTGCATGTAATTTTGGGCTGCAAAAAGCTTTGCAATTGAAACTCCTTGCATTTAGGTGTAGAATTATTCCTCCCTATTTACAAGAACTGAATTTAAAGAAAAAGCATATACTATTTTCAATGAATTATTTTTAAATTATGGCTGTTAAAACGTTTCTCAAAGTCGTTAAAAGTAAAATGGTTTATCAGGTAAAATTGACATTTCTTTTTACCCAATTTGTCGATTTACACGATTTTATTTGGCCGTCCTTTTTCCATTGGTTGCAGTTTCCTTTTCGGGGCTATTTGGCACAAAATTTTACCTTTTTGAAACCGATTTATGCCAAGGCCCCTATAACAAAGAAATATCGTATTTTCTTCTATGAAATGTGATAAAGAATTAGTTAATTATTTACGTTTCTAATTATCGGGAGTGAAATATTTTGTTTAATTAGTACATTTATTTTTCTTTTAATGTTACGTGAACGAAGTCACGGGTAACAGCTAGTTGTAAAATAAATCTACAAATATCAAATGATTGGATAAGTATCGATGGTTTAAAGCTATTAAACATCGATTTTAAAATAAAATATTCATTTTTATAAATCTATTCATGTTTATTTTATTCTTTTAAATACTGTTGAAATTAACAGATTCTTTAAGCGCAATTTCAATTCATGTATAAAATTCTATTCAAAATGATGTTCTGCATTAAATACAACGTTTATATTATTTTACCTAGTACACACTTAATACTCTAGACTGCTATACACTGTAAAAAATTTCGTAAACGTTTAGTAGATGTACCGTAAATTAATGATACTTGTACCGTTTTCACACTTTACGGTATGAGTACCGTACTTCTAAGGTATATTAAGCGTAAAAAAGAGTATACGTGTCATTTCGATTATAAATGGTATTTACACCGTAAATTGATAGTTTTTCAGTCAAAAATCGCTATTTTTACCGTAAAATAATTATTTTTCAGTAAGGGAAAAGCTAGTAGCCCCGCCTCGGTGTACGGTAACCACTGAAGTGATGCTTTTGCTCTTGTTACGTAATGCGTGCAGGCCTGAGGAGAGGGGGGGAGTGCAGCCCGTACATATACTTTAAATATTTTACGGTACATATACCGTCCAGTTAAATTACGGTATATATACTGGTCACAAAGTTGCCAGTATATGTACTGTAATTGTTGACCAAATTTTTTTACAGTGTAGGATACATTTTTCTGCGCATGTTAAGGTATTAACTAGTTGAAAAATGTTCCTTTCTATCAGAAATCTTTCCGAAGAAAGTATGGGAATTTAAAACTTAATTCTAAAACATGCCCCATATTTCTGAAAACGTTGAAAATTCCTGTGTGTCTGCTTGAAATGCTTATATTTTAGATACCTCATATGAAATGATATGGAATTAAACTTCCCCACCTTTATTATTTCTGCGAACCCATAAAATACAAAGTAGATGTTAGATTACAATTAAAATATATAAACAAACTAAATATTGTATAAAACTGATAAAAACATGCCAATTAAGAAAAAAACTTCAAATACATATGTATTACTTTCCTATTTTACTAAGAAATATTGTAAGGTGCTATAGTTTACTAAAATGCTCTAGAAGATGCTTCATAGAATGTTTGTTGCATAAATCACTGATGCTGTTTTAATCAAATGGCACAAAGATCGCGATCAAATAAATCAGTCATAACATATTTTCAAAGAAAAAAGAAAAAAATATAGTAAATTTGTGTTCATCTTCAAATACTATCATTATGCGCTCTGAGGGAATGCATGCGTTTTTACCAGATGTGCCAACTCTCACTAATCTTCAGTATTATGTGGGTTAATTTGACCCAGTTTAACAACGTTTCGAAACAGAATATTTATTTGATGAATATTTATTTATTTAGTTTCAGATTTCTACATGGAATATATTTATTTTCATTTCTTAAAAAAAAATCTGGTGCGAAACGTATTAAACATGGGTTAAATCACTCGCATATTACGGACGATTAGTGAGAGCTTGGCACCTCTATTTTTTACTATTGAAATTATGCTTAAAAAGATGATTTTAGTGCTTATAATAAAATAATAACTAGTAGAAAAATATTATTTTCTACCTGATAATTTTTTAAAGAATGTTTTAAAACTATGTAGATAGCACAGTTCTAAATATTAGCTCAAATAAAATTCTGGGAGTAATTTATCAGGGGAGCAGTTGCTCTATACGTAGGACAATTTACTAATACATAACTTATTTATAGTGCAAATGAGTTTGTTATTTGGTTTTATCGACCAGGCTAAATCGATTCAACACAATTGTGGCAATATCTTTTTTTTTTTTTTTTTTTTTTTTTTTTTTTTTTTTTTTTTTTTTTTTCATTCAGAGGATAAACAGTACGGATCAGTGGTTAGAATACTAGTCTTTGTAAGACACTGTTGTGACCTTGTTGATTATTTTTATTTTAGTATTTATCGTTATATATTTATCAACAACAACTTTTTCTTAATTATATAAATCAATATTTTGTTATGACATTGTGATTTAATAAGCGTTATAAGCTATATTTTATAAATTAAAAATGCATGAAAATTCAATATTTCGTATACTTATATCCATTAAACTGTTTTGGGTAAAAAAAATTTAACATGTATATATCTAATCAAAATAATTAATTTATTAAAAGACCAGTGCTCAGAATACAAGACTTTATAACACATTGTTGTGACCTTGTTGAATATTTTAGTATCTATCGTTATTTTTATCAACATAAATTTTGTATTTGTTATGAAAATAGATTTTTTTCATAAAATTATACTTTAATATGCTTTATAAGCGAGTTTTTAAAATTTAAATATCCATTAAAATTTAACATTACTTAAACTTATTTAAAATATTTTATGCTAGAATTTTATTAAAATGTAAATATCTAATCAGAAGAATTAATTTATTAAATTATTTTTATTATTAATTTAATTTTAAGTGTGATTAATCATATGTGTAATTAATAAAAAAATTGTTTTATATTGGAGCATTTTTGAATAATGTACTGTCAAATACAAAATATTAATAAACGCCATAAAAGCATCACAAATGCAAAGTAGTATGATATCTGTTTCAACATATATAAACATGCTAGTATAATCACAACGATTTTGTAGTGTTTTCTGTGGGGAATCTGTTTCTTTAACATTAAAGAGATATTTGAAAAATAACAATCATATCTCAATCTCAAAAGAGCATGACGTAGATCTATTTGACATTCGCCATGCCGTCGTGGCTGTAGTGCTTCTTAATGCCTGCGTTTCTTTCCTTAAGTTGGCTGGTTGCTAATTGATGTTTAGATGAGTCGATGTGGCACTGCACAGTGTCGTGAAGTCATGCTAGACGATGCTGCAGTATTTACTGTAGTTGGAGTTGTCGTTTGATTGTGGTTGGCTCTATCATACAGAGTGATGCTTGTTGTCATTATCAGTGGTTGATATTCTTTAGTATTTTGTCGCTGTTATTTGGAGATTGTAGTTTCTTTGTGGTTTCACTCATGGGAAGGTGTCACGTGCGTTAATAATAGTTGACTCTGACATTGGTTGATAGGCTTTTAAGTTTATCGCAGTTTTCTTTGTTGTAGTAACATTCTGGGGTGGGGCCATAGTCGTCCATCAGTTCATCTTATTCGACTTCAACCACCAGAATGCAGGCTGTGAATTTTCACTTTAATTTTCTTTTTCAGTTTTGTGTCATTGAAACGTTTGATTGCTTGTTCCACTATTGAGTAGGAGCCAGTTGTAGCCATTAGTTCGTGTATGTTATAAAATGTCTGTTGTCACTTGCTTGGATCTCTATTTATTTTATCACTATCAAGCTACGCCCGCTACGCTGGTCAGTTTCTCTTCACGAACCATTAATCAAGTTAAATATTGACTTTGAATTTGAACTGGTATTTTAAAACCCTATGGATCTTTACTTGAAATATCCTTCTGCATTTCTGAAAACGATACGAACGCTATTGCGTTATTACATTTTTAATGTGTCAGACAAATTTGGGCTGTTAAGGACAGATTAGGCCGATTCTCTGTATACTTTATTATGGAATAGGTCAGCATTAAAAAATTGAATAATTGTGTTAAATTATGGTGTCTATGGGGAAAAATCATTTCCCCTTTTGATTCAAATTGGATTTGAATGAAGTTACAATTTACAATACTTCAAATATAATGAAATTTATATGCCTCACTGAGGTGGACAAAAATATCCTTACTTGCCGAGAATTAAATAAAAATCATGCACTCGCGACATCATAATTCACTTTTATATTTTAACAGAATGATAAGGCTACTATAATTTGTGACTCGTGCTATAGTCAGAATGTATACGTCAGGACACAATACCGTTATCATTATCTTTTTGTGCGTGAAGATTTCGCTATGGTACTCCATTGTAAAATTTGGTAATTCTTGAAATTCAATTTTTGAAAAACGGCATAATCATTAGATTTGAAATTTATATCAAGAAAAATACAATTTTTTACCTTTCTAACGCAGTTTGTCTAATAATTTTCTGACAAACACTTTTCGAGCTATTAATTTTTTCAGTAACTTCAAATGTTTCATTTTCTCAGATTAATCTGTGGCAACAATTAGCGAAAATCCCAGTCGTCAGCAACACATACCTTTTTAATAAAGAACATAATCTGTGGCAACAATTAGCGAAAATCCCAGTCGTCAGCAACACATACCTTTTTAATAAAGAACATAATCTGTGGCAACAATTAGCGAAAATCCCAGTCGTCAGCAACACATACCTTTTTATTAAAGAGGATGGTTGCTTGTTGAATTCGCATCAAGGCTTTTAGTCTTTTATAACTGAATAGTTGTAATCACTATAGTTTGTTTTACTTCGTGAATGGGCCTGTAGGCCATCAGTTCTTCATATACATGTATCGCTATTATCACTATTATCTTTAACCCTTCTTTGCATTGTGATGGAAATTTCCATCACTGTTTATTTAACTTTTAATAAATAAATAAATCGTCTTCGCCACCACTATATATATATAGAAATATTAATGTAATAAATTTCCTGTGAACTATGTTGCTGAATAAAGTTAAAAATCTGTCTTAAAATTTCTGGTGTCTAATATTTAATATATGTATAAAAAAACAATTGTAAAAGAAAAACTCATGCAAAGAAGGGTTAAGCATCTTAAAAGTGAATCAGTTACACTTATAAAACTTTATGGATCAGATAATTTTTCAGGGGGAAATACCATTATTTCCTAATAGAAAAACGCAATTTATGTAATCGTGCAATTACATAGGCGAGACTTTCTATAAAAAATAGCGATATTTTCCCTGAACCGTAGCAACCCTGATTTTAGACAGCCATTGGTCTTGCGATTAGAGCCCTGCATAGGTCGGGTAACCCAACATTTACAAGAACCCGACTCGACCCGAGATTCAGATCGTGTCGGGCTCGCCAAATAGTCGCGATAATTTTTCCAAAAATTTCTGCATATTCCAGGAGTACCATATGTATGACAGATCTTTTTCATGCGATCGCAAATGAAAAGCGGGATAAATCTTTAGAATACTATACTTCACAGATAGATCTAAATTAGTAGCTATTATGATTGAATATTCTGAAAGATATTTAGATGCAAATCTTTATCATTTAACAAACTTAAAATTAAAAATTTTATTTGAAACATTATTTTTCTTTTATCAAAATGAATAACATTAAATGCAATGCTTTCTATTTTATTTACTACTAAATCCATTGAGTTTCATAGTATAATATGCGTAATTTTAAAACATTAAAGCAGTCTCATGTAACCTGAAATGTAAACTAAAATAATATATAAACCTTACAAATATATTTCACATTAAATCCCAGAAATATTCCTTTCAATGCACTAAATATTTATTTTCAGTTATGCTATAAAAATGGTTACGTTGATATAGTTTAGAAAATGTCTCGTACTTTCCACGAAAAACTTGGATTACTGGATAAACGTCCAAGATTATTTTTCCAATCTGCAAAAGAAATTATTTCTTCAGGGTACATCTTGATGGGGACATTAATGCTTTATGATTGACAACTCCGAAAGATATTTAGGTGTAAATCTCTATCATCTATCAAACTTACCAGAAAATAGGGTAAAACACTTTATCTCCGATCGTAAAGAATAAATATAAAAAGACAGCGTTTTCATTTTCTAAACTATTAGATGCATTTGATTTTCGTAATAAGAATAAAAAAGCAGATATTATGAATGCCAGATATCATTCGACATGTTACCATTATTATTATTATTATTATTATTATTATAATTATTTTACTAAAATACTTTTTTTACTTTTATAAAGTTACAATTAAGCAATATATATTCTAACAAAAAAAAGTTAAACAATGTTGTAAATAATCAGCTTCTTTGGCATATTAAGGTACTTTGAGTGAAATGTGTTTTTTAAATATTTAAGTCTTTATTATTAGAGTATTGGCCCAGTAAACCGATAAGTTTGTTTTCTTTATCTTAACGTAATTAAATGGCGCTATACCTTCATGATATAACATGTTCCACAAATATAAAGTCTGATATCTACTACATAAGTTAAATAAATTTCACAGGAAATATTACCCTGTATAGATGTTTACAGAATGCTTCCAATATCTGGATTCTTAAACCTAAAATATATATAACTTGTTCATGCGCACAAGTATGTTTCTACAATTGTTTATGCTATTGCTTTTGAGCTTTTTTTCGATTTTATCTGTTATCTACATATTTAAAATGCTAAGCGTTTTATTTCAACAGTTCGTGTGAAAAAACTACTTTATCAAATTACATGATTCTTATCTTAAATGAAATATATTTCGCCACAGATTTGTTATCGTGCATTCGTTTGTTCAATATTTTTATTAATTAGCAGTTCAAATTTTAAATGTTGTTCTTTTAATTTTTTCAAATTGGTGGCAATGAACGTCAGCTTCAAATTAGCTTCCAGTTTTGCGAGGATAAATGAGAAATAATGAAAAATATTCAAACACGTGGCGTTCTGACCGACTTTGTTAAATTTTAAAATTAAACTATCGTGCAAAATAATACCCAAAATGTTATTAAAATATTTAAAAAAAACTACTTTTTTATGAAGAGCATGCTGTTAGATTCTTGAGAAGTGTGATTAAAAATATCTAAAGATTTCCGCGCATGTAATAAATAGTTTTAGGAATAAAAATGATTTCGTAAATTTTTCTCCCATATTCAATAGTTGAATTTGTTTATACAATTACAACCGTTTTCATTTCTAGATGACTATTGAGATGCTAAAAAAATATGTTTTTCTAATAAAGTGTGGCACACATTTCATTATAGCCTATTGCTAATGTAATCTGTAATGGAAACGATTATAATTGTGCCAAAAAGTTTAACTGTAGAATGATGTGTGTGTGAGGGGAAGGGGTATCAAAGAATTATTATTTCTACATGTATAAGTTCTAGAAATTTTTAATCACATTTTTTAAGAAACCAATATCATCTTCATATGAAACCAAAGTTTCATTTCAAAAAATAATCTGTATAATTCGTGCATTAAAATGTACTTTTAGATATGAAAAGCTAGTCATTATGGACCAATAAATTATATTTAAAAGCCCCTCACTCTTTTTAAAAAGAAACAAAAAATTTCATTTCCAATGTCTTTTCCATTTCCAGCTAACAGATGTCGGTCTGATTTAAGATAATTTATAGAAAGGGCTGTCTAACGCGGCGCCATTTGAATGTTGTCTTGGCGCTTTTTCGAATTTTACTTCTTAGTAGATTTTCGTTTAGAGTGTTTGTCAATCCGATATGAGGCCCCCTGGTTAATGTTAAACCTACGGACGTACAATGCACTCTTTCTCTTTAATATGTGATATATCTTAAAATTAAATTAATATTTTTAACCGAGTACGCTTACGTAACGTCGCCTAGTCACTCATTTGACATTTTATTCGAAAGAAAAAGTTGTATGTTATGTAATCACAAAAACCTGTCATTAAATAAAGAAAATATTGCTATTAGTATTTTCTAGTATGAATTCAAAATTTCTGAACCAAATAAAATTCCATTAATTTTAATCTGGTAGGGAACATGTTAAAAGATTTCTCTTTATTTTATCGCTGGCAAAGTATTCCTAAAGTATGTACTTAATTTTATTTGAAAAGATAAAAACTTACTCACAGTTCATCAGCTTCTCTAAGATTTTAATACATAAAAGGTTAATTTAAGCATAGATTTCAGAACTATTTTGTCAACGAAAATGACTGAGACATCCTTTAAAAAGAGTACACAAAAAATGAAGTTGAAAATATAATTTTCTAATAATATAATCTTAAAATAAGAATGCTTCCCATGCCAAAAGGTTTAACATTAGTGAGGATAATCTCCCTGAACAACACCCTTAAAGATAAAAACCCATTTTAAAGGATGCTTAAAAAAAAAACAATAATAGTTGCATGTTTCTTTTTCAATTGTTATAAGAGCGATTAACCCCTTCAGGGGCAAAGTACTCCTCTTGTAGCTAAAATATTGCAATGATTGATTGACACCAGGATTCACGAACACATTTATTTTAAAATCAGTAAAATCTTTTCCTGATGTATCTTATAAATTCAAAATTTGATTATAAAATTCTGGTGTCATTGTGGCATTTTGGGATTAATATTAAGTGGTATATATACCGGTGCCCTTCAAGGGGTTAAGGTTACTGGTCCACCCTTTAAAATTTTGAGACATTCCCTTTGTGAGAAAAGTGCATTTTTTAAATTTACTATGATTTATGTTTATCTCAGCAAGTTATTTTTACACAGCGTTCCTAAATAGCAGGGCTGTGTATCATGTAAAATGTGTTTGATATGTGACACGTTGCCACAACTCCGGACTTGATTACCGCATGGACAAACTTCCACCAATATTTTAGAATAGTAATCGTCGCCTTATTTATTACAGAAATTCTGCATTTAAAATAAGGCGACGATTACTATCCAAAAAGGCGTAGGTTAGCTCCTGCGGTGATCGGGCTCTGCCACTACTGCAGCTAATATTGTGACATATTTTGAGTAATTTGAATAATTACGACCTTCCTTGTTTGCAACCAGGTGAGGTACGTTCGAATTTTCGGGCACGTTGGACAGACTTGATTTATAACGTCTTTCAAGCTGAATTGTTTTATCATTACGTGAACTAGGGAATGCAACCCGGGTTTTCCAGTTTACATAATGTAGGTGAAAATATTTTTTTTTAAATTAAAAGCTGTAACAGGTTTCTTTTTTTTTTCATTTGATATATATTTTTAATTGCTTACTACTAACACCAAAAATAGATTTTATATGAAAAATAGTAATAACGTTTTCAAATTTATTAAAAGCGATGGTTTCGTGGAATGTAAGCCGGTAGCAAACGCTGAACTATTTAAATTATTTTAAGTGCAAAAAGGGGTGATTTATCTTTCGTAATCGTCTGCACGCCATATATATATATTAATTATGTTTGAAAATTATTTTAAAAACCAAGAAAAAGAATGTGTTAGTTATTATACAGTTTTCAAACAAAATGGAATAGAGATTTCAAACAAATTGAGTTTTAAAATGCATTTTTTGTTCATATTCGACGGTCTAAAAATTGAAAATGTGCGATGTTTAAAAGTTTAAAAAATTGCAGTAAAAGCGAAATTTAATCATCTGGGGTTGCCAACATCTAAATTATGTCAGCATTACGCATGGATGTGTTTATCCTTAATAATAAAGATAGTTAGACGGTTGCTAAATCTTTTGATATAGACGCTATAGTAATGCTATGGCGTTTTTATGGATTATTGCGTTATTGCTCGAATTCGTAAAAGAAGGTGATTATTTTAAATTTCTTCCCAAAAAGTGTATCAAGAAGCAAAATATCTTAACTTTTATGGAATTCTACATATTTAAGTTCCCCTAAATTTCACACCTTCCCAGAATTTTTACACTTCAGCAACATATCAGTAGAAAACCTCATAATTAACAGGACTTGACAAATTATCTGGAATGGAATTAAATTTTGTGGATACTATATCACATTACTTTTTGGATTATTTTTCAAAGGTATAAAAGGAATATTGCAACAGTGTATTCCCAAAAATCTTGAAAAAAAGTAAAACATTATATTATTTGTAAGTTAGATTTTTTTATATGAAACAAAAATGAAGGCTTTGTTGCAAGAAAAAAAAAGTTTTCAAAATCCAGCGGTGTTTATGTACAAGTTTTAATATTTTCTCATTCAAATATATAACATATAATTTGATATTTACATTTTAAATTCAAGATAAAGACTGCCTATTTTAGTTATTAGTAAATTTATTTTAATTGTGCCAAATAATTTTTTTGCTATTTTATAATTTTGTTCGTGTTTATGTTCGAATTTAAAAAAAAAAAAATTAAAAAAGTTGCTTTACCCGTTTTGAAAAATTTGCAGCATCAACAAAAAAAAAAAAAAAAAAAAAAAAAAAAAGAAAGCCACCAAAAGTTGAATATGCACTTTTGCAGGCATGAAGGAAAGCTTTTCCTTGAAAGAAAAATTGAAGAGAAAAAACTCATCTTATAAATTTTGCCGCTGCATCGAAGAAAATATGTATTAAATTTTTTCGAATTATTAGCGGAAAAAGCTATATCAGGAAAACGGAAACTTTGCAATTTGTAATCATTCAGAACCACAATACTAAACAAATTCTGTTCGTCATTCGAGTACATTATTAGCCTATACAGTCAAACTAGTTTTTGTGCGGTAGATAGAGACCGCATAAACAAAAGTACAGAAAAATATTCTGAAATCACGATTGGCTATAATAAATATTTTTTGGTAACACATAAAAAAGAACGGTGGATAGGGACAACATAAAAAATGTCTCACATAAAAAATATGTCAGATCTTAACGTGGTAGCTAGAACTTGCTTTTCATTATGTGACGAAAAATTAATCTACACATGGGAACATATAAAAAATATTTATTTACTTCTTTTAGATATGCAAAATCTTTCAACATACACATATTTAAATAATATTTTTCATAGTCAATAATGCACAATTTCTTGTGATGCAGTTATTCAAAATCATTTTCTTCACTTAAAGATACTGGAGTTGACTTTTAAGAATGCTTTCTTTATTAAACGTAAAACTGATTTAATAACATAGCCCGATAATCTGACGTGCGTTCTTTTACTCTTGCACAGAAAAGTTCGCATCTTATCTATTTTTAAGGAAATGTTTTTCATGTACCATATACAAAAAATCGCACGCAAAAACTGGTTTGATGGTACATTGTCTCTTCAAATTAAGTTCGTGGTTTTACTCTTACGTAAGAACAAATCAAAATTGCATTAAAAAAATGTTCAAATGGGCATGGTTTTTAAGCATCATTGAGAAACAATTTATTTGAACGAGCTATAATTTTGAATACGCGCATTAGACATTTTTAGAAACCAATTTCTGTTAAACACATATATTGCTTAGAATTCATATTTTTTGAAAGTTTATTTCATAATTCATGTAACAAATTTGAAAAGAAAAAATAGAATTATGTTAGTGTTGTTTAATAGTAACACCACGGAAAAAATAATCGTGTGAAAATAGTTAGTTATTCAGGGCTCGAAACATATTAGAAATTTTATTCTTCCTACCAGAATTCCCAATGAATAATCATTGAGGTAAATTTATTTAACATATGCAATACAAGTACAAGGTGTCCCAAAAGTCCTTGACACATTTTAAAATTCAATAAAAAATCAAGCAATTGGCGTACGAGAGTGCGATTTGGACGAAAATGGTTCTTATGATCTGAAATTCTGTTTAAGTAAATAACAAATAAGTTCCAAAAAGTCCTAGTAGATTGCGCTGCTTCCAGAAAGTTATCGAATAGGTAGAATACCTTTATACATAACAATGGCGAAAGATGCACAATACGCATGCACAGTTTTTGTCCAAACTATGGCAACCCTCATTCCAGAACTTCACAATACTCGCCCTCCTGAATTCGATTAGATGAGTGAGGATGGATAAACGAGTATTTTTAACTTCTGGAATGTGTTTATATAATTTGGACAAAAACTGTGCATAGGCATTGTGCGTCTTTTGTCATTGTTATGTATAAATGCATTCTGCCGATTCGACAACATTCCATTAACAGCGCTACCTATGAGAAATTTTTGGAACATTTTTTTTTTATTTGCTTAAACAAAATTTCAAATCAAAAGAATCATTTTCGTCCAAACCGCACTCTCCTACTCCAATTCATTGATCTTTTATTGAATTTTAAAATTTGTCAGGGACTATTGGGACACCCTGTATATCGTGAAGAATTTTATTTTTCGAAATGGTGATAGGAACAACAAAATTTCTCCTGTGCACTGAGGGCCATGATTTATTACTGGATATGAATGAAAGTTTTAAAAATTATTTCACATTAGGCGAATAAAATTTTACTTTATAAGTCCTTACCTGCGAAACTGAATTGTTTCTTGTTTGATATACGAAGTTAATTTACTCTGTAATCAGAATATGATGCCTCACTTCAGTATTAGTATTGGAAATGTTGATGTTTTTATTCTTTCACTTATAAACGATAGGCTAAACATTTCTAAAATAGAATATTTTAGAGAAAATAATTCCTTATCATGGCTAATTTTATTTATTTTTGTGTGAAAAAATTGTGATTAAAATATATATGGGATATTATCTTTTTGAGTGGTAGGAAGGCGATAGGAATAGAAACTGTATTAGGAATTTAAGAAAATATCTGAATGATTTTTACTCCGGTAATACGAAAAATATTCCAATTGGCGAAATAGTACAAACTGATTTACACGAATTAATTTCCCCTTAGATTTAAAATGTAAAGATAAAGGATGATCTCATTATGTTCAATAGTTTTAGCAACAAATACTTTCATACGAGGACAGATATTTTATAAACAGGGCGTTTTTTAATAAAGATCAAATTATTTTGAAAATGTAGTGGCACTAGCAATGCTAATAGGCCAACAAAGTTGTACAAACTTTAACAATTACTTAAAAAGTAAAAAAACAATGTATTAACTGTATTATGTTTAAATAAAAACATTATTACAAGTCTTGAAAACATTTATATAGGTTCCAGTATTAACATTATAAAATAGTCTTATCGTAGTATTTTCGTTTATTATAATGGTTCATAAAGTTGTTTCGACAATTCAAGTAACTTTAAGACAAAATAGGTAGAAAATGCAATTTTATAGAATACATGACATATTTTATTTTTTTATTGATTTATTTTATTATCTTTTAAAAAAATAATAATAAAGGCGCATTTAAAAAATCAAGTGTCATAACACTCTAAAAACGAACACATTTTCAAAACTGAGCAAAAAATACTCAAATCTAAGTATGTCGTATATTCAAAATGGCTCTGAATCAAAATTATTCAAATTTGAAACACGTATATACTCATTTCTGAAAACATGCACACACTCAAGAATAATACATCATGTGCTCATATTTGAGTATGTCCATGTTTCAAAAATGAGTATGAACTGACTTCTATATGCTAATTTTTAGTATTTCCATGTTTCAAAAATCAGTTTGAATTGAGTCTAATAATTTTTGAGTATGTCTATGTTTCAAAAATGAGTATGAGCTGACCTCTCTATGTGTTCAGTTTTGAGTATGTCCATGTTTCCATATTCTGAGTATTTCTGGTATTTCAGAATTGCAAGCATTGGGTCGTCCTATTTGAAACGAAAAGTTTCATGACAAAATGAAAACATCGATTTACTCAGATTTGAAAGTGTCATTTTTCTCAATTAATAAATAGGTAGAAAATTCAATTTGGTACTTGCCTAATCGTATTATTGTCCAGGAAAGTCAATTTAAGTGTCCCTGTAAATGAACTATAAACGTAACATGCCTCATTTTCATTACAGAACATGCCACACTGTTAAAAATTTGCAGCAAACTGTCCAGTCATTTGACCGTTTTTATAGAAAATGGTTACACAACTGTAATTTAACTCTATCCCGACCATAATATGGGCAATAATATGGTCAAAATAGAGTTCATTTACGGTTATGTAACCGTTTTCTAGAAAAACGGTCAAATGACTGGACAGTTTGCTGCAAATTTTTAACAGTGCATAGTAAACCTCATTAAGCTTTATCAATCGTCCGACAATCAGAGTATATTTACGCGAGTTAGAGTATGGAAAGACAGACAGACGGCAGACAGTCAGACGGCGGTCAGACAGAAGCAGACAGACAGAAAAACCGAATTCATAAACACTTTTCAACTATGTCGGAAAGTGTTAAAACAGAATAAACACTAAAACACTGAATTTACACTGATGCCTTGTGCAATGTCGTTTTGCCAAGTGGTCTTCTTTGCGGCTTCTGGACAAGAGAAATCATTGTGTCCTTTACTT
Source organism: Maratus michaelseni (assembly GCA_963931845.1). NCBI lineage: Eukaryota > Metazoa > Arthropoda > Arachnida > Araneae > Salticidae > Maratus > Maratus michaelseni. The sequence continues at coordinate 340,387,694 of OZ007592.1, forward strand.
ACGCATTATACGTAGTATAGGGTAAGTCTTGTAATCGTTTTGAAAATCGAAAAATAAAATTTGACGTATTTACACGTTTCAGACACTGGAGATTCCGAAAAACATATTTTTAGAAAAAAAAAAATTGCCGTCCGTCTGTGTGTTTGTGTGTCTGTAAACGCTCTATCTCCCGAACAAATTGATATAGAGACTTGTAATTTGGTATGTACTTAGAATCTAATAATGGGAAGAAGCCTATTGAATTTCAGTAACCTCGATTATCCGGAGCTATTTTTTGCGGACTCTCGAAATATTCGTTCTGATAAAAGGTATATAAAAATTTTCGAAATTGTTTATTTTAAGGAATGAATATAAAAGACAATAAAAAAACATAATTTTTTTATAAAGCATGAAGTCGATCGGATAATTAGTTACCGATATATTTGTAATCCTATTTTCCGCCCTCTTCGATTTTTTATGACCCTGTATTTCATCCAAATTTCTATTCAAAGATATATTTTAATTGCAAATGAGACGATTAATCAGATGCAATAAACTGCTAGTTAATAGAATTATTGTTTTTGGAGTTGTAAGGATGTCTCTTTTAAGCAATTCAGTAATCGAGCCTTCAAAGTTTATGACGTCATCAAGCCACGATTTTATTCGAATTGCAATGCATTTTATAAGTAGTTTATACATTTTTTATTTTAATATTTTACATTATGCATATCCATGATGGGTAAGCATTACGGTTGCCCCCAACGACTAGTTTTACTTGCAGTGATTAGGAATGAATTTGAAGTTAAAGGCCAGGTCAGGCTAGTTCATTTGTGTGACGGCGATTAAAGCTTGCCAAAAAAAAAACACCTAACTATGCCTCTGCAAATATACAGCAAGAACATTATGCCTCAAGCATAGATTATGCAACACTTTCCAACACTTCCAAAATAATTTTACAAGTATTTACCGTTTAATAAGATGAAAGATGATATCTAAGTAAACAGTTTGGGAGACGCATAACATATTTAAACGCACAACAAACACAATTTCAGGAATTACCAGCAATATTAGAAGAGCTATCCAAACTCTTTTGTAAGCCCTGTATTTGATCTGTATATTTGTATATATACTACATATAATGCTAAATTTTATTTCACATAGAAAACGCGTAGCACAGTTTAAAATACTCCTTCTAGAACTTCTGTCAAGAAACGGAAATGTACTCGTGAAATTTTGTGCTGCCTTGTCTGTGTTCTATAGAATTTATGCACACCAAGTAATAGATAAAAAATGAGTTAAATTAAAAAACGCATTCAGCAACTGAAAATGCATTCCCAGCAATTATTATTAATTAGCAGTACTTTAACCGATTCATTTTGTGTGTCCCTGTAAATGAACGATGAATGCTATACACATAATATTCTATAGCAAGCCTCTTGTAATGCACCTTAGTAATGCTGATATATATTTATTTCAATATGTTTGAGATATTGAAACATTATTAAAATATACCACAAACGATTTTTCTCCATAGACCTTAATGTAACGGAATACTTTGAGTGTCCCTGTAAAGTAACTATAAGTCTTATGCACACCATATTCCATAGTAAGCCTCTTGTAGTACACCTAATTTATATATATCAAATTCAATATGTTTGAAATTGTGTAACATCATTAAAATAAACCGCAAATGATTTTTCTCCGTATACTGAAATGTAACAGAATTCATTTGAGTGACCCTGTAAAAAGCTATAATTGCTACACACTTTATTTTCAATACCGAACATGCCATAGTAATCCTCAATAATATATATCGATTGCAAGACAATCCGAATATATTTACGTGAGTTAGAGCACAGACCGACAGACGTCAGACAGAGAGACAGACAAACAGAATTCATAAACACTTTTCAACTATGTTGGAAAGTGTTAATAAGATCTAAATTTGTAGTTGTAGACGTTACAGGGAATACATCGAATTATTTCTAAATTGAAAGCACATTGCACGTGTGTTTGAACCCTATATCATAAAGAGAGTCTTTTTCACAGCATAAAGTTAAAAAATTAAAAGATCGATGTAATAAAATTTTGAAATTTATATATTTTTTACTACCGCATATAATAAACAAATATGTAAGATATTAGATAATTTATTTACATAATAATGTTGCACTTGGATATTATGTTGTGTGGCGCTAAAGAGATTACAGCCTAAGTCACAAATGACCTTCTATTCTATATCAATATATCATATAAACATTTCTAATAAATAAATATCGCATCAATATTAACGGAACATCTTAACAAAAGTAAAGTATTTGATTCCCCATCATGTAAGATTAAGATGTATTTTTACTTGAAGGTTTATATGTGTTGCTGAAACATTTTCAAACGTTTAACATTGTATTAAGATGTATTTTTACTTGAAGGTTTATATGTGTTGCTGAAACATTTTCAAACGTTTAACTTTATATTAAGATGTATTTTTACTTGAAGGTTTATATGTGTTGCTGAAACATTTTCAAACTTTTAACTTTATATAAACATACGATTATACCGCTTAAATATGTTATACAAAAATGCAATTGGATCAATATTACCGGGTCTGCATCAACACTATTTTGACAAGAATACACTGCCAATCTTTATAAGTGTAGATAAAATTTCCATAACAAACTCTCAATTATCATTTCATATTTGCATACTAAACAATTTAATCAAGCAAAAAAAATCCATATTTAGATTGCATGAAAAAAACAATATTTTTATGTAATTAGATTTTTTTTAAATGCTTGACTTCAACTTCTGTATCAGGATAATATGATTATTACAAATTCCAAACATAAGATTTTTCTTTTAAGAAAGAAAACTAATCTTTTGATAAGTAATAGCATATAATAAAAATTAAATGATAAGAAACACGTGAAATTACTGAATTTCTTTTCACAAATATATTCTCAATCCAGGGATAATTGCAATTTCATTACATTATTTAAATAACATTTCTTCGAGACTTGACATTAAATAGTAATCATTCGCCTTTTTCTTTTGAGTTAATGATGTAGATTCAGCTTTTTGTGATAATATGAATTTAATGTGATTTTACGGCAGTGATAGCATTATACATTTTTTGAAGAGATGCATTTAATGGAAATGTACTTTTTTCTTTCAAGTTTTTTTTTCTTTTTATAGAAATAAAATAGAACTGTTTTTTAAAACATTAAAAAAAAGATTAGTATACTCAGCTTTTCTTTAATTACTAATAAAGAAAACTTTTTTTCAGATTAATATACAATATTAATTCCCATTAAATCAAACAGCTCAAGAGATTTAATATATATCAAGATTCGTAGGTGACCTTACTTTTGAATACCAATATTTTCTTAAAGAATACATCGTCATATTTGTTTTTGAAAAATCGTGCATTGACATAAGACGAAAATAAGTTTTTTAGAATTAATGATATCCTAAATTTAAGCTCCCTGTATATATATATATATATATATATATATATACAGCGTGTCCACGTATAACCTGACCGACCTTTATTTTCGCAACCGTTGGTCCTAGATGCATGCTTCCAATTACAAAAATTGTTTAAATAAGGTAAAGAATTACTTTTAAGGTGATTTGGGTTAACATAAACATTTATTAAAAAATTACGAAAGTTAATTTTTTATACTGTTCCCCGGTCCTATAAGTGATATTTAGTAAAAATTTACTGTGACACTAACAAGTACGACAAAAAAAGTCCCATTCCTCTAACGTTAAAATTGACCGAATAATAGCTGTTTAAAGTTGGAGTATATTTTTTGCTGCGAAATAGGGGTCATTCACAAATGTAGTAGAAATATAAATAATCGTCAGATATATAAAAAAATAGTTGAGAGAAAAATTAACATTGCAATCTAACATAATTGTGAAATCTATAATCATTCTGACATATTAATGCAAAATATACAATTTGTACACTACATATAAGAGGATAAAAATAACAGAATTTTTGTTAAATAAAAAGATGAAAAACAACAGCCTCAATTCTTTACAAAATGATACAGATTTTAAAATGCTGTTAGATTACACTGTCTTTCAAATTTTGGGTTGTGCCATGTTTTTTTTCTTTTGAAAATTGATTCTTATGGATTATTTAGTGCTGAATCCGGAAATGATCTTCATTTTAAACCATCACGTTAGGAATTTTCTCTAATCGCGAATTTCAAAGTTAAAAAGCTCAAAGTTAAAATTGATCCCCCCTCCTCTCCCATCCTCATCGGACCCCTGAGCTGTTTAGCTGCAAGAAACCCAGTATAAGCCAAAAATTTCAATAAACTGTTGAATTAAATAAAATTAAACTGAATAAAAAAAGTCATATCTATTTTATAATATCAGATTTTTCGCTGTTTTTTAACCTTGAAATTTACGATTTGCGGAAAATCATGATATGATGGTTAAAAGTGAAGGTAATTTTTTTTTATTCAGCGTTAAAAAATACATAAAACGTAATTTTAAAATTTAAAAAACACAACCATCGCAGGTTTATGTTATCTAATCTAAAACTCTTTCTTAAAATTGTTGACGATAATCTATCCGAATTTTTTTTGTGTTATCCTCTAATATAAGTATGTATAAGATAGTAAGCGTCGAAAATCATAATAATATTACATTGCCATCGGATTTAAGTCAGTATGTAAAATATAACTTCGATCGGACATTTGAAAGTGCGTTAAACTTCGAGTACAAATTTTAAACTGGAAAGACGATCGTTGCAAGTTAAACAAAACCTTATGAAAATAACATATTTTTGTTAAAAGAAATCATAGCCTCAAATCCTTTCAAAATAAAACATATGTTAAAATACAATTATTTTAATTAATCTGAAACTTAACTAATAAAAATTAACTCAATCGTAATAGTTGTACGATTTATTTCAAATCGCAGATACCTTGAAATAAGTTTAAGTACTGTACATACGACCCCTGAAAGCATGGCCGAAATCATCTCTTTTTAGATGCAAAAAAGTGGTATAAGTCATGCATTTCAAAGTTTCAGAACTCGGTCAATTTTAATGTTAGATGAATGGGACTTTCTTTGTCGTACTTGTTAGTGTCACAGTAAATTTTTACTAAATATCACTTATAGGACCGGGGGACCGTATAAAAATTTAACTTTCGTATTTTTTTAATAAATGTTTTTCTTGACCCAAATCACGTTAAAAGTAATTCTTTACCTTATTTAAACCATTTTTGTAATTGGAAGTATGCATCTAGGACCAACGGTTGCGAAAATAAAGGTCGGTCAGGTTATACGTGGACACGCTGTATATATGTAAATATATTTGTAGTTAAAATCATTGCATAAAAGTATCGATATAATCGTTCTTAAATGAAGCATCTTTGCAAAATAGGTGCATTATAAATAGTAAATAGGTGCATTTTATGCATTAAATATTATTTTTATATATTAAATACAAATTAATTTTGTTACATGTAAAAGAGTAATCCTAATAATTATATTTTATTGCAATGAAATGTAATATATCAGCTTTATACAAAAAAGCAAGGTACAAATGCAGCTTTATGTTTACAAGGCTCATCAGAGTATTTATTTTAATGTACTTTTCAAATGGTAGAAACTATACTTTCAGAGTATTTTAGAGCTTTTAGAGTATGCGTTTAGAGATATTTGTGATTAGAATTGATTATTGACACATCAGGAACTGATTAATGACCAGACAGTGGAATAGGCAAACTTAAAAATTGGCAAAATATGCATCCAAATATACATTTTAAAAAATCCAAAGGTGCTGTTTAAATCTAAAATATGCACTTATCATATTTAGTGAAAGTGCAGTCCCTGTTTCCTTTAAATTTAAATAGATCTAAGCATAATTGATCATTAAATCAATATTTATAACTTGAGAACAAATGTTTTATTTCATATGTATCTTTTAAAACATACATGCACATTGCCAGAAACTTTTAATTTTGTTGCAGTACACAACAAAATGTTCTTCTATGTTTGCAGCAATTAGATTTTGTCTTTTATTATCGAAAAACATTTTAGCTGCACAAAATGTTCTTTAAACAACCAATTTATAAGTATTGTATTTGTAATACATTTCTCCAGTTATCACCAATTTAAATAGTAGTTCTCCGTCACCGTTCAAAAAGTTATTTAATTTTTCTTTATATGTAAAACTTAATTATTTACATAAGGCATGTTATAACTTTAAAAAAAAAAAAATCTGAAATTTCTTCATTTTTTGCGATTTTTATAGCTGAATTATTAAGTAATAATAATGCTTTTTTTCTTTTTTTTAATGAAGGAGCATATCTTGAAGTTTTAAAAATAATTTTATATTTAGAAATTGGTTGAAAAGTTGTCCTCTGGCGGCCTGTGATACTGGGGTGTGCAAAAATTGAGGCGTTCCGGGAGGTACCAAATAAATCGCGAAATCTGCTTATCTGTAACAAAAATACTAAAAAACCCCCTTAAGATTTACGATATTTTGTAGTCCTTTTCGGATGGGTTTATGAAGTTTTCTATCCTGAAGAAAATGGTGGCTCAATTTCAAGTTATCGATTTTAGACAAACATTTTCGGATTTAAAATATTTACAATTCGAATATTGTAAAATGCGTCCGTGAGCGACTACGAAATAGTATATACTAGAAAAGCATGAAAATTTCAACCAAATTGGTCGATTCAATCTCAAGTTATACCTGGTACCAATTTGCAATAAAAAGAGTTTCGAGAAAAACAGGTTTAAATTTTTACATAGTTCTTAAATAAACATAGATAACAGTGACAATTTTCAATTACATAAAATCATCGATACCAGAACCATATAATGAACCCTCCTGGATTTCCTATTTCTCAACTCTTTTCTTCCTACATGCACCTAATACGCTATAAATGAGCCTATTCGCTTCAACACCAAAAGGCGGATAACTTTTGAACCAATGCGAATATCGAAAAAAACTACTTTATCACAAAGGTTTTGAGGATTTAGCCCCTTAACTCTCGTGCCCGTGATATCCACGGTCTTTGTATGTTCCTTTTAAAAATTCAGAATGATTGATTCCCACCAGTTTTTTAAAACAGTGCAATTGGCTTTATTCTCTGATTAATTTATCTGCTATTAAATAAGGTGAACATTTGAACTTCAAAAAAGTGGGGGCAATCAAACAATCGGATTTTTAAAAAAGTAGCCTACAATTATAGGGCCCGACCGTTAAGGGGATAGGGAGTAAAAAAATGTAAAAAAAGTTTTTCGATTATTAAAAAAAAAAAGAAAAAAAAGTTATAACATGCCTTAAAATAAAACTAAATATCTCTGTGATTTTCCTCTCTTCTAAGTAGACTCAGGAATGAAGAAAATATATTTTACAACTTTATTCTCCCCGACCATTATCATTTACCTGAAGATTTTTCAATTCCTGCTTTGGTATGGCTAGAAAATTAAATGGCTTTAAAATTAAAGTGAAATTTATCATTCAGCATATCTTTACAGGAGGGAATACAATAAAAGTGTGAACTATCAAAAGTATGAACAATTCTTATAGAGTATAAATTTTATTCCTAAAATATTGCTGTGTTTACCTTCCTTTCCTCGTATTGTTAAAACTCGCTGTGGATAACAATGAAAACTTGGATATATTTCTTTCTATAATTTTATACACAAAGGAGCTTTTAAGAAAATTTATTTTACATTGGAGATACAGGGTTTTACACAGACATACGCTATTTACAGGGACTATTGATTTGTTTTTGCTATCCTGTGAAGAATATGAGTTAAACAAACGAAAAATTAAAAACATGCATTAATGTGGAATTTTTTGGCATTTTATGAATTTGTATACTTAATCGCAAAAATCTTTAAAATATGCAATTGTATATGTAGATATGTAATTTCATATAATCCGCTTCCTACTAATAACTATCTATTTTATTGAACCATCTTTCCTTTAATCTTCAAATTTAAAGAATTCCATACGAAATTTATAATTGCAGTTTCACGATGTTGCATAAAAGTGTTAAGCTTCAATTTCTAATTAAAAACAAATATACGTCAATCATTGATTGAAGCGTCAAAACATATAGGTGATGAGATAAAATTGAAAATTCTTTTATAACTTTACGTTGAAACTTATTTCTATTATCATTCAATTGACACTTTAAAATATATAAGTGATTTGTTTAACTCATAATATCTAATGTATTTTAAATAATAGCGTATAATGAAAATCATCCTAATAGTAAACTAATGTGATTACAAAACTTCTTTTAAATATAATTGTCAAACGAGTGATAACTAAAATTTCACTACGTTATTTATGCGGTACGTTATTTAACCTTTTAATCACGGCGAAAATCAACAACAATAACGAAAAATCATGCGTCAAGCATAGATTATGAAACACTTTTCAACACTGCCAGAAAACTGTAACGAAACTTCGTTAAATAAGGTGAAAGAAGATATGTAAGTAAACACTTTAGAAAACATGTAACACATTGAAAAATACAGCTTTCGAAATTAACTTCCAGTGTCAAAGAATTAGTCGAATTGTTTTCTGCAGTCCTGCATTTGATCAATAGATGTGGATATATAGTATGATAAAATTTAGTTCAGTTAGAATATTCACAGTTAGCAATTTTCGCCAATCGATGGAAATGCACTTGAAATCTTTTGTACAGCACTGTATATTATCTGAAGACTTTTGTACACACCACATATTAAGCTAAAAGGCAACTTAAAACTCACTAGCAGCAATTACCAACAGTAAACGACAATGTATCTTTTTCTTTGCGTAGCCCTGTATATGAATTTATTGATAATCTACAAACCTCTATTAGTCTACTAAATATAGTTCAGTAGGAAAATGCGTAAACACATTTAAAAACTACCCTTAAGCAATTCACTCCCATAGTCTGTATTAGTTACGAATTCCCTTGTGTAGCCCTGTATATGATCAACCGAGTTTATAAATACACACGTACAGTAGAACTCCAATTATCCGAATCAATTGAGACCGGACCCCATTCGGATAATCAAAAATTCGGATAATTGGAATTTTTCCGAAAAAATGGTCTATTTTAATTAATTATTGTATGTATGTTGAAAATGGGAGAAAAAAAATTATGTTTAAAGAAAAACCAAGCTTCTGAGCTAAGATCTTAGCTTTTTCACGAAGAGTCGGACCCGAAATTAGGTTTCCCATAGAACGTTGCTGCAAAAACCACTTGAAAACGGCATCTTCTAAATCTTTGTTTGTTGCTGCCTTCATTGATTTTCTTCAAGAACTTTCATCTTCGTTTTCAAGCACTGACACGAAGTTTAAAAGTGTAGGTTTGCAGGAGCAAACTTTTAATGTCTTCATTTTAATGTCTTCCTTTTAATGTCTTCCTTTTAATGTCATCTTTTTAATGTCTGAAATCGTTGATTGTTCAACACCGTACACTGTAAAAAATGACCAATGTTTCTTATTTTATGAAAATATACTATAACAACGAACGAAAATATAATATAATCTTCTGAGTTATCCAAAATTCTGAATAGCGTGTTCCATTGTCTTTTGAATCCATAAAAACCAATACATTTCCAAAATTTAAAGATTTATTTATAAAAACAAAGTATTTTCCGCTGCCCGTATTTTTGAGAAACGTTTCCAAAGGGTTTTTATAGTGTATTAATTAGTGTCCTCAGCCTGGAATACCTGTTTTTCGAATGCTATAAATTCTCAAGTAAACATTTTCATGCTAAAAAAATATGTTTAACAGACAAAAATGCAAAATTAACAGTGTTAACAATAGCATTAAAATTCAGATTATTTATTTACTCTTTCATGTATAAATTAACTCATGCAGCTGAAAACGTTTACTCCAGAATGGATGACATTCAAAAAACAGGTATTCCAGGCTGAGGACAATAATTAATACACTATAAAAATCCTTCGGAAACGTTTATGAAAAATACGGGCAGCGAAAAATACTTTGTTTTTTTAATAATTCTTTAAATTTTCGAAAAGTAAAGGTTTCTGGGGATTCAAAAGACAATGGAGAACGCTATTCGGAATTTCGGATAACTCAGAAGATTATACTATATTTTCGTTCGTGATTATATTATATTTTCATAAAATAAGAAATATTGGTCATTTTTTACAGTGTACATCTCAGCCAGCTGTTTACCCGTAACGCTTTTATCTGATTGCTCTATAATGTTTAGTTTATCCGCTAACAATAACACAACACGTTTTCTTTTAGAAGTCACGGTGAACGACGAAACGCACTCACAAACAAAATAACGCACTGACGCGAAAGAGTACCGACACAGTAGCAGGTCAAGTATTAAACTAGCAGATCACGTCACACTGACTGACTAATCAGAATGAACAGTGACAGGTGGGCAGGGCCAGCTACCTGGCGACGGACGACAGCTAATAATCGAACTGCACTATGAGACGGTGACTTATCATCCCAATAATGTTCGCACTGCGCCTACACTAGCTTCGGGAAGGACAATAGCTTGCATAGACAAATCATTATTTTGCGAATCGCAGCACGTTTCCGTCTTAATTTTTTTTCTAAAATTCTGAAAGCGATTCGGATAATCAGCGATTCGGATCGTCGGAATTGGGATAATTGGAGTTCTACTGTACTATGAGAAAAAAGTTAGTTAAACTTAAAAACGCAAACCAATATTGAAAATGCACCTATCACACATAGACTGTAAATATCGCACATGTACTATAACCAATATATTTTGTGTGTCCCTGTAAATAAACGCAATACACACAAGAGAGCAACTTATAGTGCACCTCAGTAATGCATATAATTTCCATTATGTTTAAGATAGTGAAATATCACTAAATTACACTGCAAACGATTTTTCCCCATAGAACGATGTGTAAGAGAATTCTTTTGTTTGACCCTGTAAATGAATAATAAATGCTTTTCACCCCATATTCTACAAAAAACATGTTTTATTACGCTTCATAATTATATATCAATTTCATTATGTTTCAAATGTCGTAGCGTCACCAAAATGTACTTGAAACGATTATTTCCCATTGACTGTTATGTAACGGAATACTTTTGACTGTCCCTGTAAAAAAAAAAAAAAAAACTATAAGTGCTACATACTTCAGTTGAAATAGGGAACATGCTATAATAAACGACAATAATATACAAAAATTGCAGGGCAATCCGAACATATATACAGGAGTTGGAGCACGGACAGACGGCAGACGGCAGACGGCAGACGGCCAAACTAACAAGTCATAAATACTTTTCAACTAGGTTGGAAAGTGTTAAAAACGTTCAAAGTTTGGACTAATGTATCTCCAAAACCTTTTTATGTATAAAAATTAAATTATGACTATTAATTAAACGAATTTGGATTTTTAATATACTACCATTAGAAACTGACTAGACTTTTATAGAATTTGCACATTATTAAAATTAAAAATCAGAATTTTTAATTATTTTTTTTTTTACTGATATATATATATTTCATGATATCGTGAGAACGTATGTATGGATTGTTATGAAATTTATTATAGATAGTAAGAATATATGTTTTTTTTTTTTAAATTGATCCACTTTTAAGTAGTTACAGTGATTAGATTTTTGTTATAACTATTTGTACTCATTAAAAAAAATTATATTTCATTTTTTTAAGAAAAATATTTTTACATCGTTAATGAAATTAATTAGACCTAAAAGTAGATCATTTTAAAAATACATAATTGGTTATTATCTACATTAAATTTCTTTTCAATCCATGCATGCGTTCTGAAGGTATCATGTGCGCAATCCCGAACTGAATAAAACAAAACTATTTTAATTTCAACAATACACTACTTATATAAAAGACTAAAAAGTTTCTAATGTTAGTGTATTAAATGCACAATCTGCTTAATCAATAGTCAAAATTTTGACTTTACACATAAAAAGGTTTTGAAGATACACTAATTCAAACTTAGTTTAAAAGTTACAAGACCCCTTAAATAATATTTCTTCAAGACTTGGCATTGAATAGTATTCATCCACTGCTTTCTTTTGAGTTGGGAGGGGGGCAGAAAGGAGTAGCGAACCGGAAAGAAGGACAGAAATGATCGGGAAAGTGTAAAAAAGTTTAGAAATGTAGGAAATTGACTGCAGTTTGATTGTGAATTAGGAACACTGTAATTAATTTAGAGTTTTTTCGTTTACATTGATTTATTTACCTTTTGCAAATATAAGAAATACCAGCGGACCCGTGCAAGGATTTCGCACAGCCGTCTGATAATTTTTAGCAATATCTAATATTGTTTAGATGCAGGTTTAACTTTTTAAGGGGACAGTGGACGTTCAAAACCATTTTTTTTTCATTTTCCACTCAATTGTACTGAAATGTTTCACACATAGTGATTCATACATTTTCTAAGAAAATTAAGCAATTTTATTCAAAAATCTGTGTAATTAATTAATTAATTTATTAAAATATATTAATTTATCAGTCTTATTAAAAATGCTCCATGCGCATTAAATTTGGCTTTAGGAACATGGTGTTTTGTTAAATGGTAGCTTTATATTATTGCAACAAAAGTTGGTATACGTTTTAAAATTGTACCAATATATTGAGAAAAAAATAATAAAAAACTTTGAATATTTACATTTTTTTTGGTAAATTTCACGGAAAAAAGATATATAACTACCAAATTTTCTTTTTATATACAGTAATGCATGCATATTCATACCAAGTCTTGAAATACGGCACATTGGTAACAATAATACTTAATATTATGAAAATTGGATAAGACATAAGACACCTGGAACATTTTGAATATTTTAACTCGGCGAAAATTCTCATTTACAGAAAACGCGATTTAAAGTTTTATTTTTTAGTGTCACTCAATGACGGTGTCAAATTTGTAATGCTTGTAACTTCGATAGGAATCTTTGGAACTACATGCGGTTTTTAGAAAATGTTGCAGTTAAGACTGAAGTATAGTAATAAACCAAAATAAGAAAAACGAATTTTTAGTCGATTTTAGCCCAACTGAAAGTCCAAGGTCTCCTTAAAGAAAAAATAAGGATAAAAATACCTGAAAACAACATTAGTCAAAACCAGAATATCATTTCATTTTTAGGGTTCCGTACATAAAAAGTAAAAACGGAACTATTATACGTCTGTGTCTGTTTGTCCGTCTGTCTGAGCATGTTTTTCGTAAACTATGGGTCGAGGAAAGTTCAAACTTGGGAAAGTTATAAAGCCTTTTTACCCTCATATTTTCATATTATTAGCCATTCACAAATATGTTTAGGAAAGATTTAGGGGGCCAATTATGTTACTTTAAAAAGAAAATTTTCTTTTTGTATATCATGTAGGGTATCGTGTGAAAGATCTCGTAATATTGAACACAAAAATGTACTAGTTTTAAATTTAGGTATTATATTTTTAGAGATAACGTCGAAAATACATTGCAAAGATATGTTCCCCCCCTCTATTCCGAATCTACTGAAACTGAAAATATGAAAACAATGAGGGGTATTTCAAAATTGTCTAAACATTGTAGTAAAACTATACAGATTTTCCTAGGTAACATAGTTTTTGAGAAAATATGCATTTTTCCGTTACACACAAACTTTACTTTTCGGGCGGTCCGCGGGGGAGTTGACAGGCGCTCGAGGTACTTCTCGACGCATAATCATCCAAGAATATCTACCCTATTTAAATCTGTGCGCATATCTATCTATGTAATCTCAAAAGCCCGAAAACCACAGGACGCAAAGGTGCGAAATTTGGTAGGGCGGAGTGGGGTGATTATTGGTCACTTTTTATAAAGATCCATATAACTCAGTAACTAAATTGAATTGAAATAAAAATTTTATACTTGCAGAAAGAGAATCTATTCCCTAACAATCTAAATTAGTTTTATTTACTTTTAATTATATATAATATTAATAAAATTAAAAAATGTCTGACCAATAATCACCCCGGCAATGGGGTGATTATTAGTCAGGGATGGGGTGATTATTGGTCATTGTTTTATGATCAAATACCAACATTTCAAACACTCAAAAATTTAATAAATGATTAAATGAAACATTCTTGGAATAAATTTAATACATTATATTGTTTGTAAATATAAACAGAGTTATGAAAAATGTTATAAACTGAAGAACATTACAAAATGTTTGGAACTTCAAATATATTTCACAAAATAATACATTTATTTACAAAATACTTTTGTATTTAAGGTATGCAGCTTGCATTTCATCTTCCTCAATCTGAAATGGCCCTGTACCATAGAGTCTAACTGGTCCATAAAACACAAAGGAGTGCTTCACTGGCGCAAGATTCCGTTTTCTTTGGCCAGCGATAATTTCTGCAGACTTTTCCAAAAATTTGCAAGACAAAATATCATCCTGAATACTAATAACACGCCCGATGTATGGCATCTGTTCAAAGTAGACAGCATAGTACTTCTCTACACATATGGCTTTATGTATTTACCTTAATTTATTTGTATCTGAAATATCAGATTTTTTTTTTTTTTTTTTTGCAGTTGCGGAATTTCTTCAGCTTTACCCGTTTCTACTTCTATATCTATATCCGTATCTTGTGTGCATTCCTGTGTTTTCTTTCTAGTCTCAGAGGATGATGCTACTGCATCTTCAGCTGTATTCTTGTTTAATGTTTATTGTTAATTATATTTTTTGATTATTTTTCATCTTTTTCACACAATTTAATGAAATCGTCGTTGGTGATAACTGCTGCATTTGTACTGTAAAAGATGTTCATTATCTAAATATACAAGTTAAATTTTCAAACTCACCCCAATATATCCTCAAGAAATGGATAAACAAAGGTTCAGGTATTTCAAATGTAATTTGTGTTATGAGTTGCTGAAAAAAATCAAAACAATGTGGTTCACTCTTAAAGTGTTCCACATGAACTTGAAAAAACTTTTGAATGCAGACGCTGTCATCTAATACTGACGAATATTAAACATTTCTGCACTATTTGTGAATTTATAAGTAATTTTTAAGCTAAAATTACATGACCAAGAATTACCCCATGTTGACCAAGAACCACCCCATGTTGACCAAGAATCACCCCATGTATATAGGGTGTTGTTTAGCCCTCTATTTCCCTAATGTATGCACTCATACAGTGTTCATATACATACATACATACGTATTCTATACATATTTCTCTTTCTATATAGCCCTTCTAGATCATCATGTAGCTAAATTTCATATTACAGGCACCTTATGAAAAAAAAGCATGATTTTGTAATCCCTTATTTTTTGCTCAAGTTTTATACATATGTCTAGTTAAAATATTTTTTCTCATTAAATTATGTTTTGAACCAAAAAAATCGTTTGTGTTACTGAATAACAATGAAATTGCCTAACATCCAGTATTTTTTTTCTTTTGATTTTATCATTAGTATTAATGAAAATTTAATTGACCAATAATCACCCCATGTTGCAAGTGACCAAGAATCACCCCGGTATGCCCTACATGGATTGCTGGTAGGGAGCCCCTGAACGATTCGAGCAGAAATTCGAAAATTTTAAATAGGATTTTTTTAATTTTATGTTTTTGACGATTTTTTGCCTTTTTTATGTTCAACCAGTAAGTTCTAACCAGTTTTTACTGCAATGTGAGATATACATATTACGCGTGCCACGCTGCAATACTAAGAAGCTGTAGCGGGCATTACGATAATTATTTTACCTCACACGCAAATAATTAGATATTATTTAATTGCGCTTATTTATTAATTTTTTAAAAAAGAAAGACAAACTCTTTATCACAAACATCATCAAAACGTTTTATTCTATTTATTCCCTTATTCCAAATATATCATGTTATCGTCTGCTGCCATAGCAACATGGTAAATTAAATTTCATTAAAAAAATGCACAGTAGTAGAAAAATATTTTTCTAAATCGAATAGTTATTGAACAGCTAAACACTTTAACAGGGGATATTCTTATTTCTTATTTAGATATTTTAAAGTTGTTTGTTGTCATTGCGTTTTTATACCAATTTTCGTTTCATATTTGATTATTATTCCGTTTATTTGATGTGCATTTTTTACGTACTAGTACTTTTTACTAGGATTTTTGGTTGTGTAAATACTGATTTTTAATAGACACAACAAATTTTATATTCAGAAACTTTAGTTTGTTTGTACTGATTTTTATTTTTAATTTCGGTTTTAGAATTAAATTCACGAGCTCCCGTGCGTAGAATGGGTAAACAGCTAATTTTATAATTATTTTCGAAAGCAATTGTCGGTAATTAGCCGAGATATTAATTACACTACTTGAAAAATAAATTTTCTTTTTATATATCGTGTACGCTATCGTTCAAAAGATCTTGTAGCATGGAACTCAAAAATATATTTGTTTTAATTTTATGTATTATATTGTCAGAGATATCGTCGAAAGTACTGAAAAAACATGCTCCCCCTCCTCCTACTTCCAAATCTACAGAAACTAATTACTTAATAAATAGTAATTAATATATTTATTGTACTGAACCCTTTGAGCGCGAGATATATTCGTACTTGAGCAATTATGTTATCAAAGTTACAGTAAAAACTGATCGAAGCTTGTAAAATCACGCGAGAGAAAAAAATTAACAATCGTATTTCAATTGCGTTAGAGGATGACGTCATTCGCTTAGGGAAAAACTTGGGATAAAATAAAATAAATTAAATACATATAATATTCAGTTTAATCTAATATATAAATCATATATTTTAGGCTACACTCGTGATATATTACTGCTGCGATCGATCGATGGTTCCTTTTTCTTCTAAACATTTCAATATTTCTTTTTAATCATAAATATAAAATAAACAAGTGCGCAGACAACATTCTTTATGTTTGTTTTACTATTTAATTTTCATAATTATTGTTGAGCATGATATAATCCGGTATTTTATTTTTCGAGGAACACTAATTTGAAAAATCCTTTCATTTCTTTTATGAAAACTACGTCGATAAAATTCGTAATTTACTGCACTTTTTCACAGAAAAACGTGCTTTAACGGAATGTGAGGGTGCTATGTCAGAAGCTGGTTCAAAAACCTTTCCAATAACACCTCATTCATTGTCGTGTGATTTGTAAATGCATAGGAAACTGGATGTTGACAACAGAAATAATATATAACTGTGGACACGTGTGAAGATTTTGCACTGCAGTCTAATATTTTTTAGAAGCAGTTTTAAACTTCTAATGAAAACCCGAATGACTAAAAATATCTGCATGCAACATTACTAATTCCAGAATATCATCTCATTTATTTCATCAAAGTTACAACAACAAAGATATAACAAACGCAAAAAATAAAAAATAAAAAATAAAATAAAATAAAATAAAATAAAAATAAAAATAAAATAAAAATGGGATAAAGAAAAATAAATTGAACATTTGAATTTGAATTTTGAATTTTAATCATAAATATAAAATGAACCCGTGCAGAAACTATGTCCCACTTTATCTTTATTCATTATATCTTTTATAATCATTGTTGCGGTATTGTATTTTTGTGGCAACACTAATTTGAGGAAAATCTTTCGTTACAATTATGAAAACAATGCCGATTTAATTTTTAATTATTGCAATTTTAAATCAAAATACATGTTTTAACGAAATGTGCTCTATGTCAGACGCCTGTTCAAATTGGTAAATTGTAAAAAAAAATATATAAATTAATTCTGCAAAATTATTTTTGCCGATGTTTGAATTTCCATGTTCCATGTTTTTGAGCTGTCATTTCCTCTTTTATACTGCTTGTTACGTTGGTTCTCGATTATACGTAAAAACAAGCAAAATAAATAAATAAATAAATAAATAAATAAATAAATAAATTCGGAATGCAAGAAAAAGGATCATATTTTCCTATAACTTATTTATTGTCTTTGTTTTTCAGGTATCAGTGGGAGATGTTTTAATTTCCTTTATCTAAAAAAAGAAACATGTAAATACTTTAACATGTTCAAAAGTTTTCGTCACAAACTGGATATAAAAAAAAATGTTTTGTGATAATTGAGTTTAAAATTTTGTCTCCGTAAGTTTTGCCTTTCGTCGACCTGTTCAGTTCAATATTTGCGGCTCTTACGTCCATAATGTTTTAGAACTCTCCTATCGGACCAACATTCTTAAGGGTTCAACAATAAAATAAAAATAAAAGAATTAAAATTTTGTCTGTCATTTGAAATTTTTCTGGCACACTTAATGACGTAGAGATTAAGCTTTTTGTATTAATGCAAAGATTATCGTGTTTTTATGATAGTGACATCATTATACAGTTTACTAAGTGATAAATTTAAAGAAAATTTACTTACTTCGTTCTGGTAATTTGTTTTTAGGGGTTGGGCGAGGAATAAAATAAAACTGAATTTAAAACTTTTTTGAATTAGTATGTTCCTTTTTTCTCTATAAATTATCTTGAAAAGCACCTTATTTTTTGTTTCAGATTAATAAGTATTACATGTATACAATATTGATATAATATATATACAATATATATCATTAAAAATACTGCTCGTGTGCATTATGTTTTTTTTTAAACTTGTAATTGGAATCAATGTACAAAATTTAATTTCGTTAGTTATTATTCATCATTTGAGAAAAACAAGATATGCGATTAGGTATAGCAGAGTATTTGTACATATTAACAATACTAATTCGTACTGAAATGCAATTTATTCACTTAAAGCAAAAAAAAAAAAGAAGTAAAAACCAGCTGCATGTTTGCAGGATCTATGTATTTACTTTAGATGTAGTTAAAAATTCACATACACGATAAGCGTTTACTATTAAATTATTACGATAATCGTTTACTATTAAGTTATGAAATATTCGTGATTTAGAGTGGATTATTGTCAAACAAATTATTAATAACTATTTATTTGATTGAAACACATTTTAAAATCGTCTCAAATTTACAGCATTCCGTAAGACATTAAAATTTTAAATGAGATCATAATACTTTACAATTTTATTTAATTAATTAATCTTAAATTCTAATCAAAGACACATGTAGTATATTCAGATAATAGCGATTAAATATATGAATGGCGACATTAAATGTAGAAATTCGATAAAAACTTCTCATTATAACATATTTCTAATAATAGTACTTCGGAGTTTTGTGTTTAGGAATTCTTTAAAAATAGCGCACAATAAAAATTACAATAATAGGAAACATATGCAATTACTGAACATTTTTAATTCAAAAATACTCAATACAGGGATAATTGCAATTTCATTGCGTTATTAAAATAACATTTCTTCGAGACTCGACATTAAATCGCAATCATCTACCGATTTCTTTTCAGTTAATTCTTCGTTGTTGTTTTAAAAATAAATTAGAATATGTTTTAAAAAGATTTGTATGTTCCCATTTCCCTAATATTTCATCTGAAAAACACTTAAATATTTATTTTCGATAAAACGTTTTTCCGTATATATAATAGTGTCTCGTTAAAGAAATTACTCAAGAACAAAAACATTTTTCTTTAGATATTTTTGGAACCAATGCATAGAATAAAACAAAATATAAAATACAATGAGAAAAAAGACACTTTCATTTTGTTATGCAATGTTTTCGACCCAATGCTTTGAATTCTGATAGACCAGAAATACTCAGAATATTGAAACATGGACATACTCAAAAATGTGCACATAGAAGCCAGTTCATATTCATTTTTGAAACATGCACACACTCATTCATGAGCACATGATGTTTTATTCTTGAGTGTGTGCATGTTTTCAGAAATAAGTATATACATATAAAAAAAGTTCGGAATGCTTAAATTTATCTTTGTCAAATTAAAATAAAAAGTAAACACAAAAACATGGGATTCCATTACCTAAAAGATGATTAAAACATTAATTAGATTTTAAATTTTAAATTTTAAAACATTAACACATTAAAATTTTTAAAATCCAAATTGAATTTTCTACCTATTTATTCACTGAGAAAAATGACACTTTCAAATCTGAATAAAACGATGTTTTCATTTTGTTATGAAAATGTTTGTTTCAAGTATGACGACTCAATGCTTTCAATTCTGAAATACCAGAAATACTCAGAATATTGAAACATGGACATACTCAAAACTGAGCTCATAGAGGTCAGTTCATACTAATTTTTGAAACATAGACATACTCAAAAATTATTAGAATCAGTTGAAACTTATTTTTGAAATATCGAAATACTCAAAAATGTGCACATAGTAGACAGTTCATACTCATTTATGAAACATGGACATACTCAAATAGGAGCACATGATGTTTTATTCTTGAGTATGTGCATGTTTTCAGAAGTATATACATGTTTCAAACTTGAGTAATTTTATTCGGAGCCATTTTTACTATCCGGCATACTCAGATAAGGTAAACCTAGGAGAGTCTGCGCACATTTCAAAAGAATAGCAATAAAAAATCTAAATATTAATTTTTTGCTAAACTATTCATGAATAATTTTTACTTCATTTGTTTTTTCATGCATTTCCATTGCTATTTTGTTGTTATGTTGCAATTTAATAGAACAGTTGTAATAAAACCTAGAAAGTTATTCTGCGCAATCTGTCCTTACAGGGCTGGTGTGATTGCGCACATGGGTAGGAAAGATTGTTACTAATAATAACTACAATTAAATTGTTAACAATAATAATTACACTTAAATGACATTGCTGTAAGTTTTTTGTGAACAAATTTTATTGTATTAGGAGTGAATATTTCAACCTAATGATTAAAGAATCAGAAAAAGGAAATAATTTTAAAAACGATTAAAAAAATTTAATTAAAGGAAAAAAATAAACAATCAGAAAAAATAAGTCCTGATAAGATTACATAATAAAATTATGTTACTTAATAACAGGTTTAACTTAAAATTAGTCCATTTTCATTTTTCATTTTTTATGCAAATTTACCAATAAGCTGCGTAATCTTTCCTAGCATGGAACTAATGGGAACACTACGCCATCTCTATTAAGTAGCAGATGCGCAAACTCTCCAATTTCGGTAGGAGAGATTGCGCGGCCTTTTGTTTAAACATGACCTCTTCTAAAACGAACCGTTGATGTTCACATTGTTAGTCTAGATTAGTACCTTACGAGAAATCGTTTAAGTTTAAAATATTTTGTACTATTGACACTGTATAGAAATTCTGATGAATAGCTATGAAAATTCAAGCACTTACTTTGGGAAAACAAAACAAAATAGCAATACTTTATCTTAGTCGCTCAAAGCAATCAACGTACACTTTCAAGTAGACACTCCACTACTGTTGTTGTACAACTACCTGGAGTCGCTGCGAGCTCACTCAACTCCTGCCCCCCGAACCTCTATGTGCGCAATCTCTCCGACCGCGCCATCTCTCCTGGCTTTACCTTATAAGTATTTTTTGCTCAGTTTTGAAAATGTCATTTCTAGAGTGTGCATATTATACTTCTTAAAAATAAGCGACTTTGAAAAAAATAAGTTAATTTAAAATTGAAATTTTAATGCATTAAATATTATTTATTTTATGTAAAAAAGAAACATACTTTTGATATAACAAAGTACAAATACCAATTCCATCAGAACGAGCGTCCTACATTCGATATATTACCTTTTATACCATTTTACGAATAATAATCTTCACCTTATTTAATCGCAGTAAGTCTGCGATTAGGTAGGCGAAAATTATTACTCGAATACATTGGCACTTAATAAGGGCCATCCAAACACACCTTATATAAAATGTATATGTGATGCTCGTGCTGTAAAGTATAGATTACATTATTGTTTATGAGCGTAACCTATTCGTTTAATTCAGGTTGGGGTAAATAAAAGTGGCCGTAGAACAAAGTTCCAAGCTACAAAGAAACACAGCAAAGGAAAGGAAATACTAGTTCGCGAACCTGCCTATAGCAGATGTTGAAAATGAGCATCATTCATCTCTTGGCACTTTTGGGGCCTGGTCAGCAAGTTGCGGAAGGCAGATCGCAGCTGGACTTGTGGAATTGCTGCAATCTCATCAGAAATGTTCTGTTGCAGTTCTTGAAGAGTATGAGGGTTGTTGCAATACACCTTAGACTTGAGGGTTCCCCACAAAATGTAACCATACACTGACAGATCAGGTGGCCTGGGTGGCCAGCTACAGCCGAGACCAGACTGACCTCTGCTTACAACTGTGTCAGGAGTGAAGGTTGTGATCACTTTTTTTGACTGTATTTTTCCCTGACTACTAGCCACCCTGACTTCAACTTTCACTGATCCCACTTACACTGTCACAGCTCGCACTAAGATCTGAAACGGTTTCGATCACGTGGTGTGCGCGTCAATCATTCACGTTCATACGTATCCACTCGTACGGGCCACTTTTATTTGCCGCACCCTGTATAAGAAACCGAAAGCAAATTTTGCTGTCATTTATACGACTCAGTTGTGTATTTATTTTTAATATAGCTAACACGAAATTCACTTTATGTACTTATTATAGTATTTCAACTTATTCGTCATTAGTATGGATTATTGGAACGCCAGGTACTAAATAATAAATGTTTAAATGATTGAGAATGTAAATAAAGTTGCAGATTTCCGTAACTCATTTAAAATTTGAATAGCATTGCATTGGTTTTAAAAGTTCAAGAAATGAACTGCAACATCTAATGAAAAATAAATACGATACATACGTGAAATTGAGATAGAAGTGATAAATTTTATGGGTGGGAAAAACATGCATAAATTTGTTTGGAACATCACTTTATAACAAACTAGGTAACTTAGTCCCCTACCAGATCCCTTAGTCCTCAACCCTCCTGAAATGCGAAGCAATTCACATGAAGACTTTTCCGCTGACCCAGCTCGCTTCGTTCCTTTTCCTTTTTGCAGCAATTCTAGAATTAATAAATAGTCACATAAATCATTTTAACATATGAAATTTCAAAATTTTCTCAATGTAAATAAAAAGTAATGCATTTAGTTGGTGTTTTCAATGGATATAAATAATTTAAATACTATGAAAAAATGATCTTGAAAACACAGTTATTTTAAAACGCATTGCACCTATAATATTATACAGCACGGCATAAATAAATTTAGAAAAACACTACGTGATAGGTAGATAGTTTATATAAATCAACAATTAAGGTTTAAAATTCGTTTGACGTGAAAAATACAGTATTTCTCAGACGTAAACAGGTTTTCTGCTGTATGCAAAAACATAGTACAATGCTGTGCGTCACGTGACCTTAAAACAAAACAATGTCATACATTTCCGAAAGAGCTAAATCAGCGAAACATGATGCTGTGTTAAAAAATGATCCGGCTCTGAATTTTTTTTGGCAGAGCGAAACATGTGGTCGTACAATGAACCACTCAGGATCGTCGCTTTTGAAACTACGGTTGTTGCCAAATTTTAAGCTTGAAATTCAGCCTTATTTCCGCGCCATGTAAGGAAAATATATATATAGATTTCGAAAAATATACATTAGCCATTTTATATTTAGAAGTTTCAAAGAATAAAATAATACCAATGAAATTAATAGGAAAAGCATAAACAATTACATTGAATACTAATAATCTACTCCTGCCTTTTGAGTTAGGAATTATAAGATTCCGGTTTTTGTTTTAATATGAAGTTTAATCAGATTTTAGAACAATGGTATCATATATATGTTCTTAGAAGCGATGCATTTAATGCGAATTTAGATTATTTTGTCTGCTAATTTCTTATTTTTTAATGAGAATAAACAGAGATATTTTGAAATGTGTTTTAAAGAATAGTATGTTCCTTTTTTACTCTGTTAATTAATCTGAACTGTTATATATCATTAAAATAAACTGATTAATACAAATGATTGCTCAATATCATAGACCATTATTACTTTAAAACTGTGGTTTTAATACATTAAATATTATTTTTAGGTTAAAGTAGGCGACTCTGATTTTCGTGTTTCATTTTCCTGCTATTTGAAACAAAAATTTGAAAAACAAATTCTTAATAGTTAAAAAATGATTAGACGATCCAAGTCACAATACAATCAAGTATAGGCCTTTAAAATATTGTTAAATTTATATGTATAGTTTTCAATCCGATAAAACATATACATACAACTGAACTATCTTAACAGATTTCAACATTAGATAGCACTTCAAATAATTCGACATCTGCTTCTGCGCGTTTATGATTCCTTTCTTTATAAAAGTACCAGTTTTCATGTTTCATATGCAATAGTTTTTGCATGCTGAGACTAGAAATTAAAACACAGGCAATAGCTTCTATAACGGCAGCTTCAGCGGTAGCGTTAGTAACTTGCTTTTAGAATAGAGATATATAAATGATGATTGTTAATATAAACAGTGTATAATCATTAATTCCTTCGCAAACAAGGTCTTAATACGTCATTTTGCTTTTTAATACTGCTATTCTCGAATTATCATATTCAGTTTTTTAAATCACCGAAATTCAGCGGTTAGGTTATGCGAAGATCATAATTATAAAAAGATATGATAAAGAAGGACCGTGAGCCTTCTATATGTCACATACATGTACTTTTCGAAGATTTGACAATGTTTTGTTGTATTCAAACGTAATCTACACTGTTATAACATGAAATGTAGTTGTTTGTTACTGTACTAAACTGTGTATTAATTTTAATGTATATAACAAACGATATACGTTATTCTGTTATTAATGCAATTTGATTTATTCGTGATTAGGTTTGGATTATTAACACTGCAGGCATTTATTAATAACTATTTATTTGATTTAGCCGCACTCAAATCCCATTAGAGTTGCATATTTCTTTTTGCATTTAAAATTTAAATTGTATTATTTCCCTTTAAAGTATTGTTAAAATATTAAAGAGTTATTCCGATTCAGACAAATAGGCCAATATTTATCAAATCTTCATATTAGCGGTGAAACATATAAATGATAAAATAAAATTTACAAACGCGTTAGAACATATGATTGTAACATATATCTATTGGGTTGTCCGGAAAGTTCTTTCTGTTAGGTAAAATTGGTTCGTACCGGAAAATTCTATCATTTAATTATGATACATTAATTCCTATATCTAATATCTAATAATTAACTGGAGAATTTTCCGGTACGAATTGATTTTCCCAAATGGATAAACCCAATAATAACATTTAGATTTGGTTTTGCAAAACTTGCAGCACTCTTACAAGCGTAACCATATTGCAATAGAGGTAGTGTTTCTATAAGGAAATATTGTTAAGATTAATATTAATAAATATTATATATGGGAAACATTTTTTGATGAAAAATGCGTGTAAAACATGTAATTCTGGATTCTAAATTACATTCATCATGTCATACATGAGAAACATGTGGTTTAAAACATGAAAAGAATAGAGAATGAATAATTTATCAGTTGCGCAAGCTTATCTTATACAGTTATACTCAAATTATTTTAATGGAGTTAAAATATCCGAGCGAGTTTATGGAACTTTTTACGACATTTTGGCACACTAGAAACAAAAAAGAGCAAAACATTAGGCAAGTAACAAAGAAAAGCTCAAAATGTTTTTCAAAATAATAAGGGATTTATTAGACTTAGTTTTTAAACATATTTTTATTCTGTATGTACTGTTTAACATACAGCATGATTATGAATTTAAAAAATATATTCCAAACGACCGATGCAGCTGGCTTTAAAATAGTGAAGTAAAATACATGCGTCAGAAAACTAAAACTAACTATTTTATTATCGTATAAGTAAAACTAAAATATAGATAGGGGATAATCTTTTTTTCAACAGAATAATTACTTAGTTGAAATGAAGCATATATTTAAAAAAGAATTCCACTAAGAAACCTGCGTTTTATCATTAGCGTAGTTTACGTAAAATATTTTATTTTATAAATAAAATAGACGAAACAGTAACAATTACTTCACAATAATTGTGATCTCATTTTAATCGTTAAATAATATTTTAGGAATGGTGAGACTGTGCATAACTATTTATAGAAAAATACTCAACCGAATAAAAATATAAAACGTAAAAGTAAATATACATTAAAGTAAATATCTATCTCATCAAATAAAGATAATTACTGAAAACAGGACAAGTAATTTAAAGTAAGATTGCTTTTAAATATCCATTAGATCTCCATTAGATAGTCTTGTTTAAATCAAATGATGTAAAACAAATTTGAATAGAAGTTCTAGTTATTTCTTTTTTTTTTTTTTCAGAGAGATTAAATAAAAGAAAATAAAAAACTATATAAGAATCCCTATAGCGCTTTTAAACAGGAAACATAGTACTAGAATATTTAGTTGGGATTATTGGCACTATTTTTAGAAATGTAGAAATATCACGAAATAAATTTTAAAATTGATCGGAATCTTTGTTTGTGTAATAAGTTAAATATTCATTATGTTTATATGTGTACATTCCAAACGTTTCCTCCTTTATATGTATCTGTATTCGGAAGGAAAAAAACTTTTTAGGGTAAAAAGGAAAACAATTATTGGAATTTTGAATTATACTTTGGCATATTATGTAACCTGAAGGCATATTAACATACTTATTTTGTATACCCTTCTAAATTACTGTGGTAACTCTTTTACGTGAATGTAGTTTATTTTAGAATTTAACATTTAACAATTTTGGTACATCCTAATTATACAGTTTAAAACAGTTTTTACAAGGCTAAATATAGTTGGAGTAAACGAAACACATTAAAAGGGAAAACAATGATTTTACGTTACATTAATTCGTTATCGTAATAACTTATATATGTATGAACGTACTTGTCTTTAAACATGCAAATAAATGGTTACTGCTAGAATAATTTTTATAGTACACTGATGTCCAAAAAATAAGGGGCAATGACCAGGAGCTTTCGATTTTCCATGGTTTGTCGAATATCTAGTGAAATTCTTGATATATTGTCCCTGAATTTCCAGGATGTAAAGAACATGTTCTACTTCATATTTTTCAGTGACGATGTAGTCGTGGGGACAATTAAGTTGCCATTAATAAATTTAATAATAAAATAATATGTGCGATCACACAAGTAACAGAAATTTATCCAAATGAACTGACACTGTGTTAAACGACTATTTGGGTCCTTTTTGAACGTTTGTGTGTATTTGTGTAAGTATAGCGCGCATATTTTTAAAAATGTTTACTTTCTGTAAAAACTGCAATTTTTTTTTGTTTATAGCATACAGAAGTTTCAATCACTTTCCGGAAAGTTGACAAAATGCAGTAGAAACAGTATACTGCAATTAAAAAAATTAATATGTTGAATATTGAAGGAGACATGGGCATTTGTATGAAATAATGTTTAATTGCACATGCGTGAAAGACACCAAAATTTGTATTTCATAACTTGATAGTCAGCTATTTTGAGCAACTTATACAAAAAGTCTCTTCAAATATCGCGAAAATTTACAAAAGTAGTGACGATATAGGAAGTTGCTTTCTAAAAGTAGCTGTATGAAAAGGGAATTTCCACAGTTTGTCAATCAGCTCATTTTATCGGACATATATTTCTGAGTTTTCACGATATTTCACTGCACGACATTTTATATAAATTGCCCTAAACATGTGTTAAACAAAATATACAAAATTTGCATTTATTTATGCATGTTTATACAGCCATGATAGCTGACAATCAATTATGAAAAAAAAAATTGGAATCTTTCACAGATGTGCATTTAAAAAATAGTTTACACAAAAGCCCATGTCTCATCGAATGTTCAATATATTATTTTTTTTAATTCCACTATACTGTTCCTACTGTTCTTTGTTAAATTTTCGGAAAATGATGTTAAATGAATGCTTGGTTGAAAACTCTGTATGCTTTAAACAAAAACGAATATTTTACAGGAACGTTAACATCTTCACTAATATGTGTGCTACGCTCCCACAAAATCACACAAACGTTGAACAGGACCTACATAGTCATTTGCTGCAGTGACAGACCATATTGGGCATTTCCTGTTACTTTGGTTAGTGCAAATATTAGTTTATTGTTGTATTTATTATTGGCCCTCTAAATGTCCTCCTTCACTGAAATAGATGATAGTAAAAAATGTTCTTGACATCCCCAAAGATCACAGACAATTCGTTAAGAATTTCAGTAGATATTCGACAAACCGTATAAAATCGGAAGTGTCCGGTCACCCCTTAATTGCTGCACATGAGCTTATAAAATCGGAAGTGTCCGGTCGCCCCTTAATTTCTGCACATGAGCTTATAAAATCGAAAGTGTCCGGTCTCCCCTTAATTGCTGCATATGAGCTAATAAAATCGGAAGTGTCCGGTCGCCCCATAATTGCTGCACATGAGCTTATAAAATCAGAAGTGTCCGGTCGCCCCTTAATTGCTGCACATGAGCTTATAAAATCGGAAGTGTCCGGTCTCCCCTTAATTGCTACACACGAGCTTATAAAATCGGAAGTGTCCGGTCTCCCCTTAATTGCTACACACGAGCTTATAAAATCGGAAGTGTCCGGTCTCCCCTTAATTGCTACACACGAGCTTATAAAATCGGAAGTGTCCGGTCTCCCCTTAATTGCTGCACACGAGCTTATAAAATCGGAAGTGTCCGGTCGCCCCTTAATTGCTGCACATGAGCTTATAAAATCGAAAGTGTCCGGTCTCCCCTTAATTGCTGCACATGAGCTTATAAAATCGGAAGTGACCGGTCTCCCCTTAATTGCTGCACATGAGCTTATAAAATCGGAAGTGTCCGGTCGCCCCTTAATTGCTGCACATGAGCTTATAAAATCGGAAGTGTCCGGTTGCCCCTTAATTGCTGCACATGAGTTTATATAACAATGCTAATCGGTATCAAAAAGTAACAGCACGTT
This sequence comes from Maratus michaelseni, assembly GCA_963931845.1. Lineage (NCBI taxonomy): Eukaryota > Metazoa > Arthropoda > Arachnida > Araneae > Salticidae > Maratus > Maratus michaelseni. The sequence continues at coordinate 340,416,527 of OZ007592.1, forward strand.
TACTCATTTTAACTCCTCAAACACCGCGGTATAAACAAGCGTAAATAAATGTAACCTTTGTACATTTTTTAAAAACATGTTATGGCTCTATTATACAACAATTTTTTTTTCAATAATTGTAACCGTTTAGGAAATCCACCATGTTCCCGTAAAGAGAGCTTTGTCGTCTAATAGGGAGAAAAACCTATACCTTGATTGAAATCAGATAATTTTCATTTTTCTCCTATTTAAGCGTAATCGAGTTTTACAAATATTTACAAAAGTAGCTTTTTCTTGCATGGTATAAAAACTGTTTTAAAACATTTAAATTATTGGTTAAATACGTTGGTAAGCATTTCGAAAAAACTCCGAATTGTTGTAATTTTTTGCACAGCATTTACAGAAAATCCTGACTTTCACAAAATTCTTCCTTTTATCTATCACATCATTGTTGCATGGAGGAAGGTACTTTTTTAATATATCTGAATCATTGACGTTTCATTGCACACTGAATAAACGGTAAGTTGCAATACTCAGTATTCCAATATAATTTCGTTTGGGATAATGAACAATACACATTGCAAAAGTATTTCGCGAGAATTCTTTTCATTTAGTTTTCTGATATAATAAATATGCTACAGTTAACTTTCTTGTAGACATTAATATATTATTTAGTCATCAAAAACATAGTGAAAAAATTATACAGAGCTTTCGTAATTAGATCTGGAACAGTTTATTCCAGTTTGGAATTTTTTTCTGAGTGAATGTGTTAGGGGTTTACCGCTTTCCAGTGCATCTGTCTTTTTTCTATTTTTCCTTACATTTTCTGATTGCTCACATTTTCTCTCGATTCATTACTACCTTCACTACATTCTTTTCGCACATAACACGTTCTCATTTTCTCGATTTTGAATGGGCTATAATTTTTTTTGTTAGTTTTTTTAATGCTATTTCAACTTCTTCACACATGTCTTAAGAATATCCATATTATAAAAAAAAATATCATTTTTAATCACATCTTCTTCCTTTGTGACAACGACGGTATCAGGTGGTAAATGTTGCCGTCATTTGAAGCTTAACCAGAATCGAGTGTATCAATGTATTACGATGCTTGATTTACTACTAAAAATTTACAGGTATTTTCACATATATCAATGAGATAATTTTACTTAAACACTATTACCTGTCTATTTTAAACGATACTGAAATGCCCTAACTTTTGCAGGAAACGGAATTAAAAAGTCGATAAATACAGAACTTTTCACAATACTGTTGTCTCCACAAACTCAGAACCAAGTATTTTCTTCGAAAAGTTTGCTTGTTACTTTGCACCTTTCTGCGTAAGGTTTGCACTTTTGTGTAGGAAGGAGTGTATTCCTTCCTATACCAAAAAGCTACCTTTGACAATAGAACATAAATGTTAATTCAAGCCGCCAACGCATCGTTCGTTTAAAAATTCCAGTAAAATCTCTCTAATATTGCTTTAAATTCATCTACAATAGTACCTCGATTATCCGAATCTCGATTAACCGAAATTCTCCGTTAACCGAAGTCGATTTCTTGTGAATTTTTTTTTTTCACTTTCTACTATCATCCAAAATTTTCTCTTAATAAACATTCATTTTTAAAGTTTTTTCCCCCACATTCCTTTTGTATGCAAGCCGTCCTTTCCAAACTACGAGTGCATATAAATATTTTGGAATTCCCTTTTTTAGAATTCCTTATCGCAAGCACAATTCTCGGTAGGAGTGTACTCTTCCCCACTTTCAAACGCCCTTGTTCTGAACAAAAACACACCCCATTTTGAAATTTGGAAGGTCATACTGCCGAATCTTAGAACTGCTTCAACCTATGGATCAGGGCGTCTGGGAGTATTTAAAACGGCGCTACCGAAAGAAATTAATCAGAAAATTACTTTTTGAAGGAGATTCTGAATCTGGTGCAGTTTCAATAATTGAGTTTAGGAAAACTGTCAACATCAAAGACTGCATTTATATGATCAGTGACACGTGGGAATCCATGCCGCAATCAACACTAAGACGATGTTTGCGAAAACTTTTGCCGAATTTTTCAACTGGCGCAGATGAAAATGCTACAAACATTGTGAAAGATAGTGTTACTACTGAGTTTTCAAGCCTTTTTAGCACAATGAAAGGTTTTGAAAATTGTGGGGATAAAGAAATCACAGATTGGTAGAATTGTGACGCGGAAGATGCAGGCTTCCAGTTGTTCAATCATGAGGAATTAATAGCAGAAGTCCGAAATTCTCCAGAAGAAGAAGATGATGATGAAGATGAGAATGATTCCGGAGTAAATAAGATCAGTAACAATGATGCTTTTGAGTGTTTCTCAAAAGGCCTTGTTTGGTTGGAGCAACAGGAACAGTGTGAGTCCTCTGAACTCATGCTTTTAAGAAAACTTTGGGATAGAGACTCACGGCAAAGGATGGCCAATTTACACCAGATGAAGCTTGCATTTAAGCCATTGTAAGTTTTAGTTTCAGAAATAAATTTATTTTCATTTATAATTTTAATTTATTTAACAGTTAAAATAAGTCATAATAACAGTTCAATGACGATGCTACATATTAAACTAGATGATTATTGATGAATTCTCGATTATCCGAAGTAGGTTCGGTCCCAATTACTTCGGATAATCGAGGTCCTACTGTATTTACATCGGGTTACTCAAATGTAGTTACTCGAAATGCTGTTTTTAAATGTTCTCTGTACATGTAAACACTAAATAATTTTATTTCTATTTTCCACTAATTTTACACCGATAAGACAAAAAAATTAGCAAAACAGAAAAAAGCAAAATATAATTCTGAATGTAATGTATAATACATTCTCGCTTTGCCTCCCGCTCCAGCATCCAGATTTTAAAATCTTAAAATTTTTTATTTAAAGAAAATTGCCACATTAGTTTCTCACGGAAATAAACAAAGAATAATCTAACTTGCCTCCTAATCACCCATAATTTGCATCCGGACCACATTTTTGCGGTCATTCTCAACTCTGCCATGCCGCGTCTCCAGCTTAGTCACCTGGACTAGTGACGGTAAAGGGGGACTAACTTTCCTAATTTTGTATTGTCTATCCTAGTTAAGTGCACCAACATTTTTTTGTGTGTGTTGCCCATTCCCCGGAAGGAAACTAGAGGTCACCTTTATAGGAGCTCTTTGATTCCGACTGGGGATATAGCAAATTTCAGTAGGGCTAGTTCTTGGCTAGCCCTTGACTAGTTCTTGGATCTCTGGTTGCTCTTATGGCTCCAGGAATACCCGGGAGAGATGATGTCATGAACTTCCCTCTGCGAACCGAATTTGATCCGGTCCCTTTAGTACCTAAGCACACGAGTCTTACCCTAGCATACAAATAAGTTTAAATATGTTTTATTTTTATTTTTATTTTTATATAAAAACAGACCAACCGCCCTATTTGTTTCTCTCTAGTTACAGTAAATAAAGAATCATATAAGTTATCCCCTTCCCAATCACCGTCAACCACCTTCTCCCTTTCAGCATATAAAATTTAAAATCTTCCAACAGGTTATTGAAAATAAAAAGTGTCTTATTCGTTGCTAACTAGTAACAAATATAAATAATTAATTATCTGAAAAATCCCATTTTCCCCATACTTTCTGCCATCCCCTTCCAGCTGTATCACCATAGCACTGTGTTAAAAATCTTTAAAACTGTATATATGTATATATATATATATATATATATATATATATATATAATTCAAAAGCACAGAGAAAAAACAAGAGGTTTCTGCAACCCGAACAACCCAACAGCTAAAGCGTGACGTCACATGTCCGTTAACCGTTCATAGAAGTAGAAACATATCCAATCCTAGTTCCATGGCTCTATCTAAATAATTTATCGGCTACAATGTAACTTGGAACCCACAGGCGATTATTAATCTTAATTCTACGCAGGTCTTTTTACTCAGAAATGACTAAAACATTTCCATTTAACATACTAAAAAGCGTAGAAAAATAGTCCATAATTGTGCGGATTATGTAAGAAACAACATTTTTTGTATGTTAACGTAAAACATTTTTACTTTATCTAAAACCAATTAATAGCAGACATTAATTTTTAAAATATCGACAAAGTCGTTCAGGGGATATTTTTCTTACATCATAACACGTACCATTTCTCTTAAAATTGGAATTCCAGATTTCAAACTACACTCCATGTAGGAATGCACAAATTTCAGGATAGAGATAGAAGATATGAGAATGATGTATAAAAATCAAAATGATATGACCCATGTTTGTTGAGAAATTGGATGGCGGCTTTTTGATTTTCCCTTTGATGAGATCAAAGAAGCTGTATGTATATATATATTTCAATCTATATAGAGAGTGCCCGTTTTGGGGGTGAAATAGGCCTTTGCTGCATCACTCGAAAAACGGCTATCTCTCATGATGTTAAACTTATGCAAAAATCGAAAGAAATCTGTTACCAATTTAGTTTTTGTTTATTTTCTTTATTGTGAAGACAAAACTTATGACCATTCTTTACACTAGTAAAAAAAAAGAAAAAGAAACTACATACGTGTTAATATTACAAATGTCAAACGTTATCATGTTAGCCTTTTTTTTACAGAGAAAACGCATTTTCCTTTATAAAAAAGAAAAGTTCTACTATTCTAAAATTTACATTTTTAAAAATATTTTTATATTCAAATCAAATGCAATTATACACGAAAATTAATAATAATTCCTTTAATTTCTTAACGATGAGCTAAACAGAGTCATAAACACATGGCTGATTGAAGTCATTTTTAAAGGAAATTCATTATCATTCATAGATTTTTTTTTTTTTTTTTTTTGTTACGATTAAAACAAACTGTCATTATTTACACTAAAATTTAATTCCGTCCATGCTAAAATTACGTTATTAGACAATTTTACAAAGATCAAATTAAAACGTCATTTTTTTTTAAACTCTTGCTTTAAATCTCCAGACAGCATTTTGTAATAGTTTTCATTCTTAAATGTTTCGTTTTCGAAAGTCTTTTATACATAAATATGTTCCAAGCAATCCACACAATTAAGGTTTATTTACGAGGAATTCACCATACAGCACTTGCAAAAGTCTCAGAAAAAAATAAAGAAAACATCGTCAGTACCGAAAATTTATCATGTGGTTTTATGATCATGATTATTTATCATGTGGAAAAAATTATCATGCGTTCAGTCAGGGGACTATTCTTTATACTTTTCTAAAAAGTGTGCAACATGATTGAATATTAAATTAATATTATGTGATGATTATTATACTGCCATACATAAAGGAATAATTTTAATTATTAGCACCATTAATTATAACTTCTATTTAAAAAAAAAATACTAGTATTAAAGAAACATTTTTATAAATTGAATATTAAATTAATATTATGTCATGATTATTATACTGCCATGCATAAAGGAATAATTTTAATTATTAGCACCATTAATTATAACTTCTATTTTAAAAAAAATACTAGTATTAAAGAAACATTTTTATAAATTGAATATTAAATTAATATTATGTCATGATTATTATACTGCCATGCATAAAGGAATAATTTTAATTATTAGCACCATTAATTATAACTTATATTTTAAAAAAATACTAGTATTACAGAAACATTTTTATAAATTCTTGACACTGGTTTAATTAAATAAAACTTGACAAATTGGTTGTTATTATTATTAATCTCTTTAAAAAATATATTTGCGATAAATATATTTTTTAAAACACTTACACTTTTATCTTTTAATTAAAAATCTGAGATTTAATGCATTCTAATTTCGTTGCTACAAAGTTAATTAAATTTCGCAACTGTTATTTTGTGGTACTAAAAATGTATCTGTTACTTCCCTGATAAAATGCGCAGCACAAAATGAAACTTATTATAATTGATATGCCAAAGAGGAATATCGTAAAGTAACTCTTAAATTCAATTAATCTTATGTCATACTGAAACAATTGGTTATTATTTTTCTTTCATTTATTGTGCGTCATTTTTTTTTTCGTGGACAAAATTAACTTGTCATTCAAAAACAGACAATGTAAGCCCTTAATATTCGACGTCTTGGTGACTTTAATTAAACACAAATGTCCTCCCAACATGTCTTGCTATTGTAAGTCAAATTACTTTAAGAAAAAAAAACTTGATTATCAGGAACATTTTATACAATATTCCTAGAACTACATAACATGGAAATCTTTATTGTTTTGAAAAGGACTTTTGAATTTATATCTAAAATGCTACAAGAAAAGTAGTAATTACTTTAATTTCATATTCTCGGAAATAATTCGATTTTTTTAATGATTATTACTATTTTTTTTTTTTTTTGGTTTTTTAACAGAGAGTGCCTTTTAAAGAAAATTTAATAAATTAATAAAATATTTAATAAAATAAAAAAAAATAATAAAACTTTCATCCGAAATGTGCATTTCATTTACTTTTCAAGAAAACTATTTTTAAAAGTAAATTACTTTTCTTTGTTAAAAATATATCATACTTTTACTTATTTATATGGAGTTCAGCATGTTATATTTCATGTGACAGAATTGTTTTGCCTTGAATTATAATAAAACATATCATTGTTTCATTGGCCCTTTTTGAAATTTTACGTACAGCAAAATATCAGTGCAGCCGTCAAATATACATATGTTTTGTGTTAGTATAAATAAATGACACGCTACTTTGGCATATTGTTCAAAATTCATTCATAATCTCCATCTTTAGTCTGAGCATTATCCTAAAATGCAACTAAAAATTTCCAAAGATCTTGATGATTCTTTAACTGTATATTTTGAATGTTAATATATATTTACACTGTCGGGATACAATATTGAGTAATAAAGGATTTGATTTAGTGCTATTTAAATATGAAACTCTTCACTACTTAAATATGATAATAATAACACGCCAGTCATTCAATGAAATAACTAAATAATGAGTTAGAATCATTAAAGTAGAAATTAATTACTTAAAAGAATTTCCAAGCCATAGGTATTTATAGTAATTTTCACAAATACATTGTTACGTTTTGGCATTTTATGTATGCATAATTTCATATTAGTAGCTTTTTTGGTCTGATAATAATAATTTTATAATTTTAAAGCCCTAATCATGTGTTTACTCCTGTGCTTGACTGTGACTATGTCGACCAAGCAATCAAAATCATCGATATTTTAAAGAATTGTTAATGTAAACAAATTATTATCTACACATTATAATTGCACCAGTAGAAATTACCTACGGTTTAGAAAAAATAAAAAGGGAAATGTATAGAGGAATTTTCTATGTTATGTTTCTGATATTAAGTTAGTTCTATCACACAGATAACTAAAGTAGTTGTCGTAACTGCTCCAGTAGCGTAGCGGTTTGAATGTTTTTAGCGCTTTTATCTTACCGTTCTTCACTTTAGTGACTGCGACAAATGCTGGTGTTCGGTATCTTCACTGACGCTTTCTGCATACACCACGCTGTAAATTTTGCTGCAATAAATAATTTTCTGATATTTTTTTTTCGTAAAGTTTAAAGTGCACCAGTAGTGGACACATAAAATCCAGTTATGGACACATTTAAATTCTTGCAGGTATCATTGTACATCTGTCTGAAATATTTATTTAAAAAGAATATTTGTATTTTTATTTATCAGTTAATACAATGATAAAACCCCAAAAGCTTGAAACAAAAGCTGAAAAAATGTTCTACAAAAGGTTTAACAACTTTTTAGCATGTCAAATTTCAATAACATCGCTTTTATCGCAACATTGTATCCCGACTGAACATTAATGTCTAACTAGAATTTTAATTACAGCAACCATAAAAAGACATATTCTACTCGACATATCCTAGTGGATACTAAGCCAATGCACTGATTCGAGACTTTACGGTAACGTAGGCGGAGTTTTCTCTGCTCTCAAACGGCCACTTGAATTTAGGAACCACTATATCCGAATAGTAATATTTTCCCCACTCTTCTGCGACCAGATAAGGCAAAAATTAATTCTGGTAAATAATAAAGTTGAGTAGACGGTTTTGTCTTATTTAAGCGAGAATTTTAGGATTTAGAAAAAATGCTGTGTAGAAAAAATTTAAAATATCTACTTTATAGTTTTAGCGATACGTCTAGTACTTTTTAAATCAAATAAGTCAAATATATCGTTTAACGGATGCAACAAAGAATAAAGTACAATTTCTGTTTAAGCATTATCTGCAATGGTAACACAGACGTTTAAAAAAAAAACGCATTCAATGTATTGTTTAAACTTTTTAAATAACAATAAAACAATCTCCCAGAAATAATTTCTGTACATCACACTTTCATTGCAGTATACACTATATACTACATCCACGTAAAAGTTATAAAAATACTTTCTAACTTCAATACTATAAGATAAATATAAAATAAATGAAAAATAAATGAAAATAAAAACATAATTCAGTAAGGAAGATAATCATATGAAACAAAAAACTGTATCTTTATTGATGAATGGGGAAATCGGCAGGGGATTAAAAGTAATTACATATCTGTATGTTGAAATTACCCCAAAACTGCATATTATAGCATATGCTGAATGTCCTCTATGACATTAACTAGCAAATATATATTAAAAACATATTACGGATTAGAATTTAATAAAAAGTGTGCTTCTAAATATAATGGCATGATAATGTTCTGCATAAGCTACTTTCTTGCATGAATTATAATAATAATAATAATAATAATAATTAATTTTTTTGATTATTTCTTTTATTGTGTTCAGATGTATTATTAAAACAACATTAAAGCAGAATACAGTAATTAGTATAATAATTTTAAAAATAAACTCCATCTTTATCGATGAAAGAAAAAACTGCAGGGAATTAAAAATAATGTTAGATTTGCATGCTTAAGAGATATGAGAACTGATTATTCTAACAAATAGCAAAAGTTCGGTGGTCATTAACCAGCAAATATAACTCAGCATTAAAGATTTCATTTCAGTAAAAATATTTTTGATAAATCTAATGATATGTTAACTTTTTGCATAAGCTATTTTCGTGTATGTATTTAAGAGATAGTTACATTTATCAGTTACACATTTTATTTGGTTGAAATAAGCTTTCTTTAGTGTACAAAAGTCATTTATCCTTCATAATAAGTAGCTGCATTTTTAACATTTTGTTAAGAAAAATAAATAAATAAAAGAGAGAATTAAGAAATACATATGCCATATTTATGCCCATTTTTAATGTATATATTTTTAACTACACACATACAGTATTGGTCAAATTATTAGTCCCATTCGAAACATTTCCCTAAAGCTTGTTTTTAAGATGATTATATTAAAATAAATCATCCTAATATTCAAGCTATTCAAATAAACTATTCAAATAATTACACTGAGTATTGAATTCACTATAAATGAGATATGACCCAGACGCTCGAAACAATCAATGTGCACATTCAAGTAGACACTCCACTACTTCTGTTGTACAAGTACCTTGAGTCGCTTTGCGTCTTCAAGGTACCTTTTCCTCCTGATCCTCTGTGTGCGCAATCTCCCAGACCGCGCCATCTCTCCTGGTTTTACTATAGAACTTTGACTGTGAACCTGACTACATAATATTAATGGATTTTTTTGTTTTATCTTGTAATTTGTTGCAGCTATTTATTGAAAGAAAATGCTTTAAGATTTTATTTAATTGTCTTACTCATGGAGTTAAATTTTAGTGTTAGCAGCTATATACGAATAATTTTCAACTTGTCATGTGTATAGATAACGTACGAATATTAAAAATGAATCAATAGTTTAGTTTTGGCACAATCAAATCATTTTTAAGAATTACATAATTTTGTCAGTTGTACAATAATATCCTTTTAGGTAATCACCACTTATTATTATATTTCATTTGAAATCACGAATAAAATTCATAAATTTAGGCTCTATGTGGAACTTTTTATTACGTCTGTTTCTTTAATCTGTTAAAAGGAATAACGTGAAATGTTAAGAAAATTGCATAAAAAATACTCTGTATTTTTTCTTTAAATTATTTGCAGTTAAATGAATTTTATTTTCAACGCTTTTTAACAGCAAAAGGGATTTTCGTAAATTTTTATTTCGCAAAATAATCTTTTTTAATGATAACTACGATCCGGATTATGCTATTCATCCATATTTCCAGATATTCACATTGCGTACAGTAGACATTAATCTGCATATTGGGTTTGACTATATGTTGCAAACTATACTTGAGGTATTAAATTACTTTTTAGTTGTCATTCGATTTAAAGTATAAGAAACGAAGCAACTTTCACATGCATTTTTTTTACGTATATAGAAAACAATTTAAAAAATACATTCTGGAGAATACATTATGGAGCATATATTAGTGTAAAAATTAAGTTAAAGTGAGGTAAAATGAATTTATTTATTTATTTTTACTTAAAAACGTGTTAGTTTGAAAAAAAAAATTGAAGATAGCCTCCATTTTCAAAAATGAAAAATGAAAATTTCTAAAATGAAAATTTCTAATATCCATATAACTTAAATTTCTGGTTTTAAAATGGCTTTAAGGAGTTGTTAAGAGGCTGGATTTTGAAAGTAATTTTATGATTTTATTTTACAAATAGCTTTAAAGCTTTAGAAGACTAAATTCTTCACTGCATTCATAATATTCTTTTAAAACTATTGTAAGAAGTTAGGGTGTTTTCTTAAATCTAAGAGCGGCATTGTAAATTTTAAATGGTAGATTAACGGTGTCTAAGTGTGATTCGGGTAATTAAGAGGCATAAAAGAAAGTGAATACACAATCTGTAACAATAATATTAATCAAATTAATATCTTCTTTGATTCAAACATGAATAAAATTAGAAAATGTACTGTAGAACGCAAATTATTAAAAGTTTTCCATTGTTTTTTCTTACGTATTTCGGCAATCTGATTATTTTAATGTGGAAAAGAAAATTAGTATAAGCCTTATTTAGAAGTTATTGGCCACTTACTTAACTCACTCATCCAATAATACTGAAAACAACAATACAATTGCAATAATATAAAAAAAGAATGTTAATTAAAAATACCTTTTGTTTGTAGAACTTCCAGCATAAGTATATTTCAAGTAATATAATTATTCATTGTTAGAAAGTCGTCTATAACAGTCTATTGAATAATTTGTCAATTTTTGTATCATTTATTCCTACTTACGATTGTTCCGTGTGTATAGATTTCTCTAAGACATAGGTCCTAAATTTATAATATTAAGTAATACTAGATGGAACCCGTCAAAACTTGACGGAAAAAAATTACAATAACAATATTAGTAAAATAAGCTTGCGTATGAAACAGCCTTTCCATTATTTTATTTTAAAAGTTTTTTCCCACAGTGAATTACAGTACTATTTCCAACGCAAACTCCAAACAAACAATTCGTAAACAACTGTGTAATAATGCAAATCAATTTGATATTACCGCCATATTCCCCACGGCAAGAAAGAAAATTTCCTGGACCTATGAAGTATCACACAAATAGTATATCCTTGCGTTCATCTCATATTCAGTCAATAAAAGAACATAGTAAATAAAGCACACATCTCCCCCCCCCTGTAATAATGCAACCGAATGAGCTCCTATGCACATGTGCATTGCACCTCCCAAAACGCACCGTCGAAATTCAACGTTAAAAAAAGTTTTAAAATGTCTTCTTTAATCATTGTTCATTTCAAATCCATATCTTCTGAAACGCATCCATTGTTGTAAGCTAATCAATTTTTTTCAATTCCTACTGTTAGCTCACACTCTCTACATATTTATATATCTTGTTCAAATTTTCAATCGTTAATAAAATATTTTCTATTCATCCACTCAAGTTCCAATACATTTTTTTAACTTCTCGTGGATGACACTTAATGTTAATACAGTTTTTTTCAAATATTAATTCATTAATTAAATTTAATTAATTAATTTTAGTTTTATATGGAAGAAAAAGTTTTCTCTCATTATTTTCATAAATGAAATGAAAGATTTTCCTCAAATTAGTTATGCCACAAAAATAAAATACCGCAACGATGATTATAAAAAAAAAATGTTCAATAAAGATAACGTGGGACATTAATGCTGCACGGGTTTATTTTATATATTTATGATTAAAAAGTAGGAATTGACTTAATTTTTTTTATATATTACTTGTTATGTAAAGATGAAGAATTTTTTTTTTTACAATAATAAATCAATCTGCAGATAAGGGAGATTTTTAATGTTTTCAAGTGTAATTTATTTGTATGATTTCTTCGGTTCCTTTACTTAATCAGGATGATCATTCCTTTTCCATCACAGTCGGGGATTTTTTCCTCTTATACAGTTAAATATCCAACGGATCTTTAAAAAATAATAATAAAATACTGTTCCTAGCATATTCTGATGCAACATATAATACATCAACGAATTCAACATATCAATTTTATGTTAATCATAAACTAAAAATAGTTTTTTTTTTTTTTTTTTTTTTTGACAGATTTTAGTTTAGCGTCAAAATGCTCTATCTTATGTATAATCTGATCTTATGATTTATTAGGGTTTTTTTTTTCAGTTTTTATGATGGTTAGGAAAATCTATTTTCAATTGAGGCAACTTTCTCAAGGACTATGTTACATTATTAAAGCAAACTGATGATCATTGTTGAGATAGAATTGAAAAATATTTCATGCTTGAAAATTATTTAAATATTTAGTTTTCAAATAAATTTCAATCGAAAACTATTTTTTTTCTAATTGATGATGTAAGAACTGAAATTGTAAAATGTAGTAAAATGTAGTAAATAAATTGATAATTTGAAGTTTTAGAAGCTAAAGTGATAGCGCCGTTTGTTGCCACAACCACTATACATTTCTAAAAATTGCCACTGTTTTGGCTGGCGTCCAAAACTAGACTACTATTTTTTGACATCGAAAGAGAAATTCACAGTGAAAGAAATAGGATTTTGCCCCTAAGAAGGAACTGTTAAATGAAATTATAACAAACCTACCAAAATAATTCCTATAAAATATTAGCCTTACATTGTTTATTCTAGCTAAAAATACAATCATTATTTCAGGTTTTTTTTTTTATTATAACACTATTTTTAATAATTTTAATTTTCCTAAAATCCTTTACTTTTGTGATTTTTTTTATTAAAAAATGAAATATTCTAGCCTACAATAATAATAAAAAAAAGTAATTGGTAACATGTAATCAAGGTATGCAATCAGGATGAAACAACCGATAAAGGCTAACAATTCTGACCTTTGAAATTAAAAATTTAAAAATCAATTACGTCATGTTGACACAATCAATTTTTCTTTTTAGTTTTATCAATGTTAAAATGCATTTAAAGCTAAGCATAACGACATATTCCCCGGAGCTAACTTTTCACATGTGCATTGTATAGGTTACTTTTATGCTTAAACACCATGTATACAAGAAAAAATATATATATTTTGTATTTAATTGTAATTAAAAAAATGGCATCAAGAAAGTTATAATGCATAATGATAAAATAAACCCAATGGACAAAATTCCGGTGACGTCACAATAAATATGAATTATTATTCGCTTATAAAACACGCGGATAAATATTTTCACCGAAATTTAACTTGCAAATTAAAAAAATTCGGCCTAAAAGCCGCATGCTTTTAATATTTATTATTTTTCTTTTATCTTCGTAACCACAGAGTTTCTCGTTACTCTGTGCCTCGCCACAGTGGGAGTTATTGCCGACTTTATGACGTCATATGCAGAAGTAAAATTTTATTATTTTTTTTTTACTGGTGCCGGGTAACTGAAAATTACCTAATTTGGATATAGTTTTTTTTTCTTAATGGGACGAAGGGATAATGAACGCAATTTCGACGGGATAATGAACAAGTACCAGAATATTTTTCTGCATTTTACAGTTATATTAAGAAATACGGTACTGCTCTATTATCCCGTCGACCACTTTTCATAGCAAAAAACTATCGCAAACTGTAACGCCAAATAAATGCGAAAAAGTTGCCATTGGAATATAAAAATAAATAAATAAAATATAAGAATTTAAGGAAACAATTATTATTTTAATTAATGGAATAACCAATAAATTAGTAAAACATGATTAAAAATACACGCAAATGTCGAATTAAAAACCACTTGATGGCATAACAAACACGTACAATGCTTTTGACATCAAGGAAATGGGACTGCAGTTTTGGCGTTTAATTTTACAGTTTGGCGATAGTTTTTTTGCTATGAAAAGTGGTCGACGGGATAATAGAGATTTACCAGAAATACATATTTTTAAGATTTGAAGAATCACTTATTTGTTTACTTTTTCATGCATTATATTATTGAAGGTTGTTAGTTCTCTTATTCTTTAAAATATCCCCTACTTATATAAAAATAGCGTGTGTTCTCTGTGGTGTTTCGCATAAACGTTGTCAAATTCAAGTTATTAGATTTTATACAACTTTGCTGTCATAACTGCTGATGAAGCTGTCATTTTTGGCGATTTTCTTGTTACCTGTAAAATGTTTGTTTTTGGTATAGACCGAACAAAGAAAAATGTTGGTACTTTTCCGTTATACGGACACCATTCTCGCCAAGCATACATTTACATACATTTACATGTATGGCATGGTGTCCGTATAACGGAAAAATTCCAAAATTTGCGATCGATCAAATAATTGAATTTTTTTAAGCATTACATTTTCGGCACAGATGTCATCGCACCACATTTGCGCGATTGCAACAAAATGGTAATTTTTTGCCTCACATGGTAACCCGGTTATTTTGTATTGCTGTTGATTTACTTTTATTTTTTATTTGAATTCTATAAATTGTTTTTATTATGTATATGAATATTTATTTATATCAAACTATCATTTATTTATTTGTATTTTCTTTTTTAAATAATAGAAGCTATTTCATTTATTATTTCATTTTTTGTATTGAAGCAAAAAATCACGTGCTATTATTCCATGCTTTTGTAACTAATATTCAAAAACAAAGTTTTCGCCAAATTGGCGGGGTAAAAAAATCGCACCAACGTGGTTCGTAAATGACATCTGTGCAAAATTTTCTTATTTTTAATCTGATAAAGAAACAATAATCATGGATTTAATTAATTTTGCAATATGCGGTGCAACCAAAACGATTTTGATTAAATCGGTACAGATATCGCAGACGCGCCGGTGTTCATTTTTGGCGCCAAAATGACGATTTTTGCTTTGTATTGCAACCTGGTGTTTCATAATAAAATGTGTGTAAATAAATAAAATAAAGTAGGTACTTTTATGTTAGCTGAGCGTCAGGGATAACTCTCCAAATCTTGTTTCAATTGGATTCATTTAAATTGCAACATTTTACGTGAGATTTGTTATTCATATTGCTATGTTTATGTTTAGATATTTTAATATGATTATATTACAGCTAATTTTAAGTAAGTTTTTTAAGATTTTATATTACAATGTTACAATATTACCTAGTTGATATTAGCTAATGTCAAAAGATTGACGAACCACGGCGTTCAGAGAATAAACTCTATGTCTCGCAACAGTGGGAGTAGCCGACTTTATGACGTAATAAGCAGAAGTAAAAATTTAATTGAAAATTACGGCTAATTAATTAAATTTTTGAACAAACGAATGCACGATAACAAATCTGTGTCCAAATATCTTTCATTAAAAAAAAGAATGGTGTAATTTAATGCAGTAGTTTGCTCTCACGAATTGTCGAAAGAAAATGCTTAGCGTTTAAAATATATAGATAAGACTGTGATATTCATTTTATCTTTGCAGACATACAGTTGAACTTTGGCATTCGTTTGACGTTCATTTTGAATTTGCTATTGAAGCAGGATAATCTTAATTCAGAACAGGTTTCTTTCAATGAAACAAAAACTTTTTATATATGTTTATAATAACAAAATTCGTACATACAAGGTTTCTTGATATTTGTTGGACATTCATTTTAACTTTGCATTTGAAGCAGGATAATACTCATTTGGAAAAAGTTTCTTTCAGCGAAACAAGAACTGTTTATACATGTTTATAATAACAAAATTACATACATAAATGTATAAACTGCAATTGAGTCAAACTATCACGCATAAAAGTATATAACATATTTGTAAGCAGAATCCAAGAAGTAAATGCATTTAACCAGGAGGATATGAGTTGAACTTAAGAATTTAAACTATTTTAATGAATTATTCTATTAATGTGCACATGTATAGGCATATAATATCTATGAACACACAAATGATGTTTATGGATCAGCAGTTAAATTTACTTCAAACCTTATAAAGTTATATCAAACATTTAATAAATCATTATACGACGTGATGACTAAAGTCCTGTCCGCCCCTGATTACTTCAGAATTGGGACATCTATAATTATTAAAATTCAGTCTAAGTGTAGAAATGTGGCTATGCGCTACACGATGAGACATTTTACAGCTCATTTAGCATTCGTAATTCGTAAAGCGTATGAGACATGAGAAAAAATTCAACTACGATGTTGTCATCTACAAAGTACAATGCCCTCAATTTAGTAGGAAATTATGTCTTACATGTAAATATAATTTAAATAATTGCCATGAAATATAGTTTTTTATATACTATTATCAGCTTATATACGGCACTAATTGCATGCAGGAGTGTGACTTAGAAGTATTATTGCACAAACACCGGGAAATTAGGTAAAATTAGGAATTTTGCGGCAGAAAAACGATTTTAAGAAAATCCCTGAAACGTGTTGTATACAATATCTCTCTATATTAAAAAAAAGTAACCACCGCCGCGGCCGCCGCTGTCAATTAGGATTTTGTGCCTTGAAGTCTTTCTGGACTGATATCCAGAAAACTATTGCATATAAAAATTTAAAAATTGGTATTTTTATAAAGAAATGTTCGATAAACACGCTGAAACAAACACTTTTTAAATCGAAGAATTATTTTAAGAGATATTTAATATTAAAGTTGGTCAAAATAATTTTCTTATAAAAGTTTTCTAGAAACGAAAACTATGCACAGGAATTTAACCATAATTTGTAAGGATATAGTTGATAAGGTTGGGGTGTGCAGACTGCAATTATTTTTTCAATTTGACTCATTTTTTGGGGTTATATTTCAATTTTTTATTCAAAATTTTCATTATTTTGACGAAGATTTATTTCATATTTCATAAATACCATTATTTGAATCGTTGCCAATTTGTAAAATAGCGCACGTAATAATATTCCCTTTCAATTTCAATTAAGAAATGTATTAACACGTGACTATTAAAAACAGAAATAAAACTTTAAAATAATAATTAAATGATCACGTGTTAAAAGCAATAAATGTAGAAAATAACGGAATAAAAAATATACTTGCGCGTGAATATTAAAAAAATAAATAATTAAATTATTCCGCGTTTTCAAAGCATTAAGTAGAGTAAGATTAATTTATTTCGACAAAATATTTTATCTATTATTGCAAATTTTAAAACAGCGTAATTAATAATATTTCCCTTCAATTAAAAGCTATACTTTTACGTTTAATAATTACGTTTAAATCCACGAAATAACTAATAAATTGGTAAAATATAATTAAAAATACAGAAAACGTTGAATTAAAGATCACCCGATGACATAACTACCACGCGTAACGCATCTGGTATCAGTTGAATGCGACGCCACAGATATGCACTTTTGGCTTTAAATCCTATATTTTGGCGACAGTTCTTTTCTTTTATAGAAAGTAGTAGTCGGAATAATGGAGTAATACCCAATTTTCTATAGCATCGTTATAAAATTTCTCGATGCAATGACATTGATTACTTAACCATTTTGCACGAGTTGATTTTCAAATGTTTAATTAACCTTATTTTATCAACAGTTGTTAGCTGTCTCGACAGCAGTTGATTCGGCTTTAAAATCCCTTGGTCAAAGGAAAATGAATGGAAACCCGATTATAGCAGATATTACAGCGAGCAGCCGATTACACAAGGCTGATTATAGCAGCCGATTACAGCAGGTCGTTTAATTATAATTCAATCTTCCGCAATCGTTTTAAGGTTGATCAAATCAGTGTGTTTTTACAGTTTGTGGTGTCAGAACGGGGGTTGGCGAGCGTAGCTCGTAGGGGGCAGAGAGCCCTAGTATATATATAAATATATATAAATTTAGGTTTTTAAATATTTTTATACGTATTATATTATTTTTATTCTGCATATGCGAACTAGTGCCAAAATATTGGCTTTTCATTTGTAAAGAAAGTAAGCTAAAATACGTATAGCTGTAACGTATTTTTTGTACTTAAATACGTTTTCCTACTGTTATTTTTTTTATATTATTATATCTTTCATAACATAATTTAATATTATTTTTAACATTATTAAATTAGGCGAAATGTCCGTTTATTAGTAAGCATTATATAGCCAATAATTACTTATATAGCTTATTTATTCCAACGTTTTACGTACAAATATTTTCAAATGTGTCAGTTTTTGGATTTATTGCACATTTATTTATTATGTGCAACATTGTGAATTGATAGTTTTTATGATAACTACATAGATATTGGCATTTTAAAACAATATTTAAAAAAATAATCATTAAAATGCCAGTTTTCAGAAAATTTCAAAATTCCCAATTTTACTTTAAATTCCCTGGAGAAAACTTCGCTTCTTAAAATGCCTTGCAAAGCTAATTATAAGATACAGGAACATTTACTAATAAAATGAAAACATGTTAGCAAGCTGTGGTTTATTCTAATAAGACGATCAAATTATATATTCTAAATGTGCTATCAAGCCAGCAGCAGAATGCATAATACATTGCTGCCGATGGTGAAGAAACTGAGATTACTTAACTTGATTTACATGATAAAATAAACTGTTCGTTGATTACATGTGTTATTTTTACTAGTAAACTCTCGCCTGCCTTATTACGCCACACATCTGATATGTAATTAGTGACGTATTTCAATTGATCATGGGATATAAAAAAATTACATTTCAGGGTTTCTTAAAAAGTTAGTTTTTCATGGAACAATAGCATAAATTCATACTAAATAGAAAACATTCTACAACTTTCCAAATAAGTTTTTCTTGTACCTCGTACCGTTTTCTTAGAAAATAACGATAACTCCACAGTTCACCACTGGGTGGCGCTGAAGGCAATCTCATCGTAGAACGCATAGCGACTTTACTATACATAGACACCGCTTTGAGGCTTATAGGTATAGTCATTCTGAAGTTAATGAGGGTGGACAGGGTTTTATTGGCCACTTTGTACATTATTACAAAACTTGAAAAGAGATTTTTCTAAAATAGTACAATACTGTATTGTCAACGATGACTGCTCACTTGCGATTTTAGATGTTTTGTTAAATATCTAGAAAAATACATGAGAAATTATCCTGAAACTTCTGGTGTGTAATCAGCATAGTAGACAGCATATATGTCAGCCAAGATTTTTTTTCCCGAAACCACATAGGGGACCGTCAACAAACTGAAGAAAAAAGAATATATTTTGTATGACCCTGTAATAACTAATGTCGAAAAAATGCCGAAACTTTAGCACATGATTAGGAGGTTTCTTGTAATAAATTGTGTTCATTTTTATGAGGATAGCACGTGGAGAAATTAAGGTTTTTATAAAAATAATCTCAAATTTCTCCAAGTGTTTTGCTTCTAATTTGCAAAGTTCATAGTACAAAAGATTGTTCTTTTCAAATCACGACGAACGATATAATACCCTGCATTGTATATAATACCCTGCAATCAGAATTAAAAAATGATAAATATGGATGAAAAATGAGCAGGTACACTAAATAATGTTTCACTGCGCATGCGCGAATGTAATTAAAATATAATGTGTTTAATGTATTAGCTAAATGTATAGAACAACTTTTGTGAAAGTCTCAAAAACATAACTTGAAAATTCTGAAAGTGATCGTCAGGGAGGATGTCACCTAAAGGTAGCAAAAATATGAGGGTCTGTATTCAAATACAGTAGTGCATGCAATACTGTGTACGCTATATTGACACTAATCAACGGACACCCTTCGAAATGAAATTAGAATCGTCCTAACGTCATTAATGACGTTCGTACGGGGATAAATGGAAGGTCACTGCTTGTGAGACGTTCATAGAATTTCTAGCGGTTGTGAGGCTATCGTTTCGGGTATTTGAATTGTAAAATTCCCTCTAAGTTTCAGATCCCACAGGCCACAGTTAGTGATGTTCTGGTTAAGTGCAGAAGAGAAAAAACCCTGAATGCTCAACACCGACGAGGAATGTGACGAAAATTATCGGAGAGGGACCGACAATATCTCAGCCTTGTTGTCAAGTCCAAGCGGCAAATGCCGTTGGCCAGCATACCCTCGCATTTCCAAGTAGCATCTGGAAGAGAGAGCAGCAACCGGAAAATTTGTAGACAGCAGCATGCAATGGGATTTCACGGCCGAGCTGCAGTCCATAAGCCCAGGATCACAGCCATTAACGCGCTGACGATTACAGTGGTGTAGAACACGGCGCAACTGGACACTGTACCAGTGAATAACATAATGTGAAGTGACGAATCATGCTTCACGGTCTGGCATTCCCACGGACGTGTGTGGACCTCGCGAATGCTAGGTGAGCGCTATTTTCCGCCGGGTAGTGTTCCCACTTTTAAATTTGATAAGCGGAATCATGGTTGGACTTGCTTTAAATGGCTTGGACTCAGTCCACTGGTTTTAGTGCCGGAAATGAAATCTGAATGCTGAACGCTCTGAAGACATTTTAGACAATTCTGCAATTCCTACCCTTTGGAAAATGCCTGTTCTTTAGCCATCCTATTGAATAGGATGAATCCCTTCTTACAAGGGAAGGAAAAAATGCACCTGTATTAATAACAAAACTAGTCGTATGTGTCAATCCCCAAATCTCATTACATATTTCTATCTCATTACATGCTAATGCTTCAAAATTCGTATCACACCGCCAACGAAAATGGCACATAAATCGATATTAGAGCGCCCCCTTCCAGCGGGTTATCTCCAAATTCAAGAAGGAGCTAGTGGCTATATTCACAAACCTATAAAAAAATTAGTTCAATTCTGTGCATAACGTCATACACTTTTAAGTCGTAGAATAAAGAAAATGGCACAAAAATCGCTATTACAGCGTCCCCTTCCTTCGAAATATCTCCTAATTGAAGAAGAACCTGATGACAATGTAGTCGACTTTGACAGTGTTATCTTAAAGATCTCCTGAATTTACCAAAAATGGGTATTCAATTTCATAGTTTCTGAATAAAAACACATGCCCATTTCATGCGTTTCTGAACAAAAATGATTTTAAAAATGCGTCTGAAAGTAGCCCCTTTAGATTTCAGAACAGCCTTAAACCAAACTTCCATTTTTGAGTAATGTACTTTCGGCGATAAACAGAAAAATCTCCATTCTTTAT
Organism: Maratus michaelseni; assembly: GCA_963931845.1. NCBI lineage: Eukaryota > Metazoa > Arthropoda > Arachnida > Araneae > Salticidae > Maratus > Maratus michaelseni. Next base: position 340,437,953 of record OZ007592.1, read on the forward strand.
TATCTACAAATTGTTATGGGGAAAAAAAAGAAAAATAGTCTTTTTTTCAGATTACATTACACAAAATAAGCTTTAAGGATGGTCATTATACCGTAATTGTCAATTTCAGAAATTTACGACTTCTAACTTTGTCACCAAATTTGGCTTTTTCGGTACAGTTAACCTTATAATACTAAACGAGAAGTTATTCGGTCAAGTAGTTTAGGATTTATGAAAGTTTAAATTATGGTTTTTCAAATGTTAAATTCGTTTTTTTTTATATTAAATGTTAAGTTCGTTAAATTTTAATCGTTACAAAACACATGGCATTGTATGTAATTATCTTAAGTAAAGGTGAAAATTACTTGAAGGAATCAGCTGTAATTTGAAATCGCATAGTTCAGGCTTCTAAAAATTGCTTTCATGTTTGTTTCAAATATATTCATATTTGTTTAGACAATAAACTTCAAAAAATTCAAATTTTGGAAAACGATATGTATTGCAATCTATATTCTTTATCAAAAATCTATTGAAGAAATTTCAATTATACGAATCTAAAATTTACAGCTCGTTACGGTAAATAGTTTTTGTGTTATGATTAAGAAAATACCCTTATTGAAAACTATTTGCAACGATTACAAATAAATGCATTAGGAAATCAGAATTTTATACTATCATAGCACTTAAAATACTTGACCGAATAACTTCCGATTTGGTAACGTAAGGTACAAATTACCACCAAAACAGTATGATGAAACTTTAAGTGTTAGTAATGAAGCTTTCAGAATTTGATACAATAATTTTGAAGACGACCTCTAAACTTATTTTTTTAAATATAATTTTAATAAAGACATTTTCTTGGCCCACTGCATGTGAAGTAAAATTCGAATTACCTAATATTATCACAGATACTTCCAAAAACCTTATAACGATAGAATGTACTTCCTACTCAATTTATTGTGCGTGATTTAGCTTTATTCTTTAAAATCATCGGACTGTCCAGCAAAGGGGCAAAATTGTAGTGTTGTTTCCTCCGTATTTTATTTTAAATGCTAAAAAAAATATTATTCCAACATTATATAAATATGTAATTATATAATTGAAAGTAATCCTTGAAAGTATTAATCATTACTCAATGTATTAAAACTGCATTATATCTACATAATTATATTAATTATAATAATGCTTGTATTGCAGTGAAACCTGGAGCTCAGTTAATGTACACTGCTCAAAACAATTAAAGGATATTGCAGTTTTAGGTGGATTTTGTATCTGGGAAACTTTTTAGCTGATTGATACATGGTCGACAGACATAGTAGGTTATATGAGAATAAATTACACATGTTTGGCAGAAAAAAATGCATTTTATTACGCATTTGTGTACAAAAGGAAAAAAACACAATTAGTGCATATGAGAAAAAAAGAATAAGAAAAGGTGTTTTCTTCAAAGAAAATCATTTTCAGTAGGGGGTATGGTTTCCACGGGCGGCCAGCAACGTTGAACACCTTTGAGGCATGGACTCAATGAGGCTATTAATGACAAGTTGGGGTATTCTGTCCCACTCTTCCAGAACAGCTCTTTCCAGTTCTTGGAGAGTTTGTGGGGGTTGTTGGCGGCCAGAAACGCGTCTTCCTAGAGCGTCCCAAACGTGCTCGATTGGATTCATGTCTGGAGAACACGCTGGCCGTTCCATTCGAACGATTCCTTCCTCGAAAATGAAATCCTCCACCAGGTTTGCACGATGTGGCCTGCAGTTATCGTCCATTAAAATGAAGTTATCTCCGATTGCTGCAGCGTAAGGGACTACAATAGGTCTGAGGATCTCATCCCTATATCGGCGACCAGTCAGAGCTCCATCTCGAATGATGTAGAGGTCAGTGCGCCCGTCAATGGAGATGCCACCATACACCAACACTCCTCCACCGCCAAATCTGACACTTTCGTGCACAAACGCAGGATTATTCCTACTGCCACGGTCCCTCCAGATGAAAATACGCCTATTATCCGGATGCTCAGAAAAACGGGACTCGTCAGAAAACAGAATATTGTTCCATTCATTTCTCCTCCAGTTGACATGCTCGGTTGCCCACTCCCTGCGGTCGCGACGATGCCTTGATGTTAATCTAACACATACCATCGGTCGGCGAGCATACAGACCTACAGCATGGAGCCGGTTTCGGACAGTCTGAGTTGAAATCGTGGTGCCTGTAGCCGAGCGAAGGTGTTGTTGGAGAAGAGTAGCGTTCATGTTTCGGTGTCTCCGAGCTGTTAACGCTAAATACCGATCTTCATTGGGCGTTGTTGCCCGTCTACGACCTTGCCCTGGTCTTCGGCCTGCACATCCACTCTCCAAAAAACGGTTCCAGATCCTGGAAATGATACTTTGTGACACTCCAATGGCTTGCGCTACTTCGGCTTGAGTTTGGCCCCCTTCTATCCTACCAACAATTCTCCAAGCTTCTGAATCTGTCAAATGACTTCGCTGAGACATCGTACTCATCGAAACAAAGCAATCACTGAATGCCGATCATCCTTGTCTTCATTCTCTTTTATCCAGTTGAAAGTCAAATTTCATTCGCTGCCGCTGAAGCGACGTTTTTGACGTCGAACTCAAAATTTGCATACTCCACAGTTTGAAAACCAGAAAAATTTGCATTTGTGATTCTCTTCTTCTATTTTCGGCAAAAAAAATTTCGTTTATATCTTTATTTTATATAAAACTTCAAATATCCTTTAATTGTTTTGAGCAGTGTATTAACGTGGCCGTATCAGTGAGAGACATATCATTTTATATTTATTTATGATATATCATATATTGATCATGATATATCACATATTGATTCATGATATATCATATCGATACATGATTTCATTAAAACTGTATCCGTATTCCTATTAATGAGTTTTTGAATGTAATACTTTTACATGAAACTTTAAATAAATATTTTTTAAAATCAACAAAAATCATTATTTATTTATTTGTTTATTCATTTATTTATTTACGTCATCATAATTTATATAGCAAATCAACAATTCGCCACCTTCTATCGTAGTACAGAAAAAAGCAAACAAATATAGAAAATACATGAAAGGTAAATCTAAAACCTTATTATAATACATTCAAATTATTAATTTATTTTGAATTCCATGAATGAAATGCACACAGAGTATTCTTTTGAAGTTGAAGTGCATTTGAAACTTACGAAATTAAATTAGGCTTGAAGTAGGAAAAAATATTTTATAACATAAGTGTTTGTATTTTTTAGAATAAAAAGTTCTGTCAAGATAATTTTTTAAGAGTACATTCTATGACATTTTATGTTAGAGAAATGTGACATTGATAAAGTACTTTCTCTTTAGAAAATTCCCCTTCCTAGTGTTTCGAATTATGTAGATCTAGAGTCTGGATTCTTTTGAAACATCAAAAGGTTTAAAATTTAATTATACAAAGGAAATTTTAAATTTTACGGAAAACAGATTGTATGTTTAAAATTTTATCACACATATGATAAAAATAAAAACTTGTGTTTTATTACATTAGTGAAGTAATTTAATGTCTATATGATTTAATAATCTAGAAATATGAATCTGATTTAGCAGACATTTTATAAAATTTATTATTGACTGAATTATGTAAGTGCCACTGAATAAATGAAGAACATTAGATTATATGGATTTATTTTTAAAATGCAGTAGGATTTATTGTTTGTTACGAAATTATATTAAAGCGTCACCGAAAGTTCGTGAAAGTTTGTACATATAAGAGTTTATTGTTATATTTACGATAATAAATAAATAGAAATAAGTAAAAAGCGAGCAAAAGTATGCGTGAAAACAGTTAAGACAAATCTAATCTCATCGGGACGATAAAAGTTTCATTTTAAATGGGATTCCGCCAGTCCAGATATAACTATACTTTATTATTTTCGTCTTACAGCTTCTTCGTTGAATCCTCCCATTCATAGAAACCTCATATGAGTTGATAATGAAAAAGAACACACCGATGAAATTTCATTTTTACATCTTTATAACTTCTAAACCTCATATGAAACTCTACAATTCTTGTAAAATGCAGAAATAGATAGTCGAATCTTTGTTTTTCGAATATCCATTTTTTAAATTTCCCAATCAGCATTTTTTTTCTGCATAAAAGAAGATTTCTTCAAATTATTTCTGGTCTTGGATGTATACATGTCAAAAACTGATGTTGTAACATGTGCCAGACTCTGTGATTATCATATGTCTCTTATCATTCAGGATAATTTAATAATAAGTTTAAAATTTATATAAAAAGATTCGTGATTTATTACAGTGTGCTGGGATTGCCAGCAAGAGATTCAGTTAAGCAAACAAAAATTTTGCGAAATGCAAAAATAAAATAAGAGACAGAATATAAAATAATTAAAGTTATAAAGTTAGTATGGGATCTTTCAGGTAAGTATTTGCGTGTCAAACATTTGGTCAATTTGGGTATCTGACCGGTCAGAAGAACAACATTAAGTTAGAACGTAAATTCACGGCACAGAAAGAAAATAAATGATAACAAAGAGTTTAGAGGTAGGAATTAAACCAAGCCTTAGGTATGTAAATGCAAATACATACTTACAAAGCAAAGAATTTTATACTACAGAGCATATTGGTTCCAGAAAAGCAGGGAAAAAGGGAATTTGTTTTATAGAAGTAAGTCAAAGTAAAAGTGTGTTGACCGTTTGACTACTTTTAAAAGAATTGTTCAGTAACAAAGCAAGGCACCCAAAAAGAACATTCAGGAAAAGATGTGAGGAAAGCTTAGTGAAATTCAGACATCTTGGCGACTTTAATATAAGGTTGGTGAACCAAAGGTGGCCAGCGTCCCTAAGTACCTCTCAAAAGTAGCGTTAATTTAATTTTTAATCGTAAAATGGTGCTACTGCATTGTCAATCATGTATCTGCAGTGCACGTGGCTGAATATGAAAAGATCACCTTGATCCTCCGACATTTTATGTAGTGATTTAACTTTTGAGGAGTAGTCGTTCTAATTTTCATGTAAGAAGATATTTTAATTCACACCTGTTTAAATTCTTAGAACCTTGAGGTAGGATACGCTTTGTGAAAGCTTATTTCTTTCTCTTTAACTATATTTACTTCAATTCTGAGAAATGTATCAGATAAAAACTTTTAAGTCGTGCAAATGGCAATAATACGCATGTTTTCAAGTTGGCAACCTAAGAATACAAATGTTGAAATCAATGTAGTAAGGGTGATTTTGAAAATTTCAACATAAATATCTGAAAAAACTTATTATCATTTATTATTAATACCCGAGATCACTCTAAAGGATTCAGTAACTCCAAGAATAAAATTCATTTACTACCGTGCAAAAAACGGCTTCAAGTTATTTTCCTGTCATAAGATAAGAAGATGAAGAAAAAAAACTCTAACGATATCAAAAGAAAGAAAGCTTCTTCAGAGCATAATATTAAGCAAAATAGTTTGCTGAGTATTTTTTTCACATTTTAAAGGTGATACCAAAACAAAGGCCACCCTTGGAACACTTTGCGCCAAACAAGGCCCTACAAGCTACAATTGCCCACAAGCCCACAAGCTACAATTGGTTGACCACAAGCTACAATTTTTAAATTGTATTCTGAAAGTAATTAAATTTTTATATACAACGAAAATTATGCTTGATATTTGTTAAAGATAAATGTAAAATTTCACAAACAAAAATTCAGCTTCGCACATCAATTCTCAAAGCTTAACTAGGCCCACCTTTGGATCACCTATTTCGTTAGAATAAAGGACATGTATACACCCCTCCGATATTTATGAGACTAGGGCTCTAGAAAGAAAAATAAAAATAAAAGTGCCCAGTTATTACTGATGGCATTGAGCTCACAGCCTATTCACACTAATTGTGTGTTATACTCTTATTTCTAAGAATAATGCCCCGCGAAAAATAAAGAAACCGACAATAAATTAAGGGGGAATTAGCCCCCCTGTTACCTCTCTTTATACTTAACCAATGAACCATCAAAACTAATCAGAGAAGCACCTTATCACAATAAACTTATATACTAAATTTGAAGCAAATCGGCTTATTCTGCATGAAAATCCCATTTATCTAAATTAAGGGGGGGATTAGCCCCACGTTCCCCCCTTTATATTTAACCAGTGAACCCCCAAAACTAACCAGGAAAGCACCTTATCACAACGAACCTAGAAACAAAATTTGAAGCAAAGCGGATTTTTCTATAAAGGGTTAGCGCGTTACGTACATACGTACATACATACATACTTACAGAACGGGCGGGCACATTAGCTCTCAGGCTTTGATAGCCTGTGAGCTAAAAATGTGAATTCAGTATGTCACTGTGACGTTTATTCGGCATGCTTTGATATTAGCCGCCGAACAATTTCTTTGACTGACCAAAGAGAGACTGTTGGAATTTGTTGAAATCTGCGTTCAATGTCCAGTAGGATAAAAAAATAAAGGATGAGAGAGAAAATTAAATACAGAAGGGTAAACCCGTAACAGAGAATCGGTGGTATAATAAAATAAATAAAATTAGATATGAAAAGGCAAATCAACCAGTAGTATGTATATTAGATTACTGTAGGTAAATAATCAGTGGGGTTCTCAGAAATGATTTTATTGGAAAATACGAAAGCGGTGTGAAAAAAAGAATATGATTTTGATTATAAAGTAATGTCCAATGATCATAGGAAAGGGTTTTGATTGGAAAAATTCAGAGGATGAAATATTTGAGGAAAAAGGGTGGTTTTGAGCAAAAAGGCAAGACAGTTTTGGTGACAGTTGCTTAGATTTAAAGAAAGTGTAAAAAAACACAATTCGTGGAACAGTTAAAATTTTAATAATACGGTATTAGTATAGTATTATAATTCAGCGTTCTAGAGCTTTACAAACATGTATTATTTAGTCAGGTCGTCTTCCAATCTGAAAGGGTTAAATACTTATCATTTTAATAACTGAGGAATTTATTTATATATGTTTTATACCCATTTGTTTTTATTTCTAAATATGGCATCCCTTAGTAAATTATCGAATGATTATTATTGTTATCGTTATTGTTATGTTTGGATTTGATTCAGTACAACAAAGACTTATAAATAATCTAAATATTCTTGGGCAAGCTCATCAAGATGATTAATTTGAATGATAAATATATGAATAAATCATAAATTTCTTATGTAGAGTTAAACCTATTTCACTTTAGTTTAATAACATTATTATTGTTAAACCTGTGTTTCTTTCAGTTTAAGTAGTATGATTTATTCTTTTAAGTTTTATAAAAATCCAACCTTCTAGTACCTGGATATAATTTGATCTTGGCTAAGTTAAATCAATCATTTTCTAAATTAGAATTTAAATAATTTAAATTTTAATAAAATTTAAAATAGCAATAAATCGCTGGTTGGACAAATATTTAATAAAGAGACTCAAACATAATTGGATTTATTTTAATCTTCAAAGTTTTTTTTCGTTATTGATAGGTAATATTTGTTATAAAATTAAAAGTTTGCTTTATTAATATTTCAAATAAATATATACAAATTTTGAATTCCTTTTAAGAGATTTCCGGTAAAATAGGATTATCCGACCAGATACAGGACTCTAATCTTCATTTATTTTAAATCTCTCTCTTTTCACCATCGCTTAATTTGATAAACATTAGAAGACGATATTTTAAGGATGTTTAGGTGTCTCTGTAATAATAATAAAAAAAACTATATACAATTTGATGACTATTATTAAAGTGTAAATTCATAACACCATATTAAAATTTCGCGATGATTTTTCAAGGTTTACAAATATAAATCCCATAAAATCATAAAAATGCATGGAAACATACAGATAAATTTAACATTTTAGATCTTAATGATTTCAGGGTTAATGTACGAGAGAAAAGGGGTTAAAATAAGTTTTATCATATTTTTAATAATGGCATTTCATCGTTAAATTTGAAGCGAATGTCTTATAATTTTTTAATGGATTGTGAAACAAAATATCTTGATTAAATTACATTTTAATGAAAAAAAAATAATAAAGGACTGTCTCTTTTCGTAAATCTACTCATACATCCTCTGATTACTTTGAATTGCTGGACAGACATTTTCAGAGAATTAGCAATTTTAGATGCTTGGAGTTTGAAAATGTATTTTGATACAGCTCGAAAAGCATCTCAAATTTTCCCGAAATATTTCATAAATTCAATTTCCATTTCAACTAATTTCACAGATTTGGGACTTTGGAAAGTTTTCAGCAATGCGCTTTTCTAAACGCATTTTTTTGTTTACGGCAATATCGAATAAAAAATTAACTTACACCAAATTATTTCCCAGTGTCAGTGGCTCTATTCTATAGCTATATATATATTGTTACTCTGCAAAGCAAACCCTTCTAAATTTAGATTCTGTTTTAAAACCGTTATTGTTTAGCATTTATAAATTTACAACACGAACGCGTTGATAAAAATTAAAACTGTCTAAGTAAAACTTTTAGTAGACTTTTAACTGTACGCAAGTACTTGTAGTAGAATTTAATATTGGAGATTGTTGATTTAAAATTGTCATAAACAAAATAACAACAAAAGCTATGGCAATCTAAATTGTCGATGGCAAATCTATGGTTCTCAAATTTCCTGTATTTCTTCCAAAGTGCTAACTGAATCAGAGTTCACTCTTTCTGACATTAAATTCTCGCATTTTTCTCATCTTAAAGCTCGTATACACAATGAAAAAAATATACATTATTTTGTTTTAATTAATTTTGTTCATAAATGACTTAAAAGAAAAGCGAAGTAAGCGGTGCGATTTTTTATATATTCTTTTTTTCTTTCAAAAGTAGGGGATGCGTAAATTATGCCAGTAAATGCGGCACTGTAAAAAAATATCTATTTCCTTTCACAATATTTCACTTAAATATACTCATGATACGCTGATACTTAAATATACGCATCAGAAATATAAATATACTGCTAATCTCAACCCAAATGAATGCCAAATATTTAAATATTTCCAATTTACATTCAATATTAGAGAAAAATACCGAATACAGAAAATACAAACACTTAAGTAAATTAGATTAATGTAACATTTTCATTCTTTTCCACTGCTGTAAACAAGCAATAATCATACATTATGGGAATGCATTAAGTAAAATACATGACAACGAAACCTACGGCAAATATCCGTATATTATATTTTATTGTTACATTTATCGTAGCTCATTCATGGTTGCTTGGTAAAAGCACTTTTAATGACATGTAATATTTATAAAAATGATGAGCCTATTTTCCCATCAAGATGCATTATATAGTATATAAGGAGCTAAATTTTATCTATAGTTTTTATTTGCCTTTTATTCATAGAGTAATATAAGTAGTTTTTTTAATTTGTTAGACAGATAATATAATAGTAAAAATATAAATAAAATGTATAGATATAATTAAAAAATTGGAAGGTTCTTTTATGATTTAAATAAAACTTATTCCAATTTCATTTTTTTCGATTTTGTATACAAGCATTAACCCTTTAGCGGGCGGTAGTCACAAAAAAGGACACCTAATTTTAATTCCAAAACTGACAATCGGCACCAAGAATATTTAATTAAATTTTTCCTTTTATAAAGTAAGGGAAAATCAGCCAGTTATTCTTTTCTAAGGAAATCGTTTGTAAAATCTGGTGTCAGTCCATTATTTCATTATTTCACAAACAGATTTATTCCGCGCCGGAAAGGGTTAAGAATGATTTTTTAAACGGGAAAAATGTGTGAATCTTAATCTCATAAAGACTAAAATCTACCACCAGAATGTAAGATATTCAGTGGACAGTTTACAAGAATAAAGGAATTTTTATTTATAAAACTATACATTTCACTACAATTATTAAAACGTTCTTGTATATCTGTATTTTGAATTAATTAACCGCTTACGACTATTTCGATTTTTGCAGGTTTTCAAAATTTTCCGCTAATACGGTTTACATAAAACTAGCGAGTGAAGGGTTGTCACATGCGACTGTTTCTTGCTTTTTTTTTTTATTTATTTATTTATTTTTTTTGGTCTACTACAATTTCCAATCAACAATCTCCGTTTTACATTTCTTTAAAAAAATACCAAAAAGATTAATGTTTGTAAATAGCAGTAGACAAAACAATGAAAAATATTCGCTTAGGGAAATATTATAAACCAGACACATTTAAAAGGTATCATACGTATTATGTGCATTTTAAAATGTAAATAAATAAATAAATAAATGTTTTTATTACATTAACATTTTTGATAAAGATATGAATATCAATATATGTAAAAAAAAATAAATGTTAAATAATTCGCAACATATATTAGGACATCGTCAAAATTGATCTGTACATGAAGTGTTAAAGCCTATGTAAATAAAGCCATATATAAAGCCTATATAAAATAAGCCTATATAATAAAGCCATGTGATAGATATTCTATTAATCTCTATGGATAAAGTAAATTGCATCTAAACACAGCAATCAGTAAATGTGCATTTTCTTACACATTCGGAATCTCGTTCATTTCCTTTCGATGAATTTCGAAACATATTTCTACGATATTTAAAAAATTGTTGCGATATTTATTACCTAATTTAAAATTTTGGTATGCGTTTTTTAAATTTAACTAATATTTTGTATGTAACTCGATGTGTTTAAGTTCTATATATCATATACAGGACTGCACAAAAGAATTCCACTACATTTCAGCTTATTACAAGAAATTGCTAAAGAGGAATTTGTAACTTGGCTATGTATTTCCTAACTGAACTACAGTTTTCTATACTATGTAGTATCTAAACACATCTATATATCATGTGCAGGGTTACACAACACATTTCGGGTAATTTTCCGACTGTAGATGGAAATTATTCAGATTGTGTTTTCAACTGGGTTTTCTAATCTGTTTAATTAGACAAAATCTTTCACAACATTAAACAATGAATTTTGTTACATTATTTTGAATATGTTGGAAAGTGTTTCATAGTGTATGATTGATGCATGATTTTTCTTTCTTTTTATTATTTTACCGTCAGCGAAAATGGCAGGATCAAGCATTAAACTGTAGGAGGTCTTTAGCAATGTAAGAAATAAATAATTTATTTAATCCAGTTTTACTCCCAATATTTTAAAAAAGACTTACTTAATGAGCAAAAATTATTAATTATTTCAATACGTTTTTATACAATTTTTTACATCTCACTTAGAAAAAATTATCCCATTTAGTAAAATATATAAGAAATATTTTGTACAAAGAACAATTTATTTCAGAAAATATCGCAATAATAGTTTATGGTTTCGAAATCATTCTGTTAAATATTTTCTTAAAATCATAAAAACAATTTATTGATATAAGATACAATAATTGTTTTATTAAAACTTTAAATATTAAAAAAATATTTGGTAAGGCATTACACGAGTAACCCGGAATTTGTGAACAATTGATGTGCTGAAAAAAAAAACATTTAAATTATTTCCATATTTATTTTCGTATATTTTAGAAAACTTCAATCTATTTCTAAATTTAGAAAATACGCGGAATACTGAAGACAATATTTCACTTTTATATCAATGGTAATTCTTTATTCAAACAACAGTTCTAAACGAAACTTTTAAAGTTTTAAGCTGACAATGAATAAAGTTTTAAAATGTTAAAAGCTTAATGAAAAGAGTTATAAATATATTTTTTCTATTTATTAAATTTTGAGATCTGGATTTTTTTTCTGTGTATGAAATAAAACACTTCGCTACATACATTTTTAGATTATAATTCTTGACTAAATTTCTGATTTTCAAATTTTATTTCAGTATTATTTTTATTATTATTATTTATAAGACACTTTTCAAAAGTACTTTTCGATCTGAATTATATTTTTCAGAAGCACAGTGAATATTGTTTCAATATATATATTTTTAAATTATTGGCTAAAATGTTATTTTATTTTTCATAGAATAGAAACATTTAATGTAAAGATGATTAAAAAATTTTTCAACATATTCAAAATAAATGAAAGTGGCAGAAGACAAAGATTAAAAAAAATAATAACAAATAATGATAATAATAATGCTAACATACAATACGTATTTTCCTATTTCATAAAATACTTTCTCTCTTAATTTTGGAAACTGCGGACGAATCTAAAGATAATATTTAACTTTCAGCTCAAGGTTAATTCTTTGTTCAAACATCACTGCTGAACGAAATTCTCAAGATTTGAAGTGGGTGTTTTATCAAGCTTTAAAATGTTGAATGTCGGAATTAAATGAAGTTTTCATTTCAATTTTTCTCTTATAAAATTCTTACATTTAAAACTCGTCCAGTGTATGAAAAAATACATTTTCATCAATTTAAATCTTAGTATTTAAATGTATTAAAAAATCTATTTTATTTATTTATTCTTTCTCCTTGTAAAAATTGCATTATCGCTGCTATACATAATAAAGAACAACGAACATTAATAAACTATAAGAAAATAATCCAGAATCGTTATCATACAAATTAAAATAATTATGTTTATAAAATTGTGTAATTTATTTCCTCATATTATAACTCTGTGACTGTGTATATTCTACCTTAAAAAATTATCATTTCAAAACACTATTTTTCTCTGTATTAGTTTTTGACAGTATAAACGATGTTATTTTATTATCTTTATCATCGCAATTTTAATAATTGAATGGCAATAGGAAATGAGTAGAAGCATATTTTATGCACAGCTAGACCGATTTTTCTTTATGACATGAGATTATGCTTGTTTTCTTTTCTTTTTTTTTTTCTATTTGAAGTAGTAAAAATATATATTTTAGAGCAGCAAATTTAACATTTTAAAACTCACAAAACAAAAACAGATGTTTAGAAGAATTAAGTCTGTTTTTTAATTTATTTACGAATTAAAGCCCTAGATATTTTACTCCTGTCGCAGTTCACAGTGGATCCATCTGCAATTGACGTCGGGAATTGCGTTCTACCTATAAAATTTAGATAAAGTGATCATAAAATAATATTTCTGCAAATATTGAAATTCTAAAGTTATTCATAACAAAAATTAAATATACATGGAAAATAACATAAAGAAGCTTAATTAATTAATAAAACAAAATATCAACTTACATTTACTTACAATTGCCAATGCACTCAAAGATCACTTAAAAATTATTTAAAAACGAAACAGATTTTGATGATTTTAAGGTATGTTGTAGGGGTCATGCCCCTAACTATTTAGGTCAAATGTTTCCTTCAAATGACAATTAGTTTTTGAGAAATTCGGGGTTAAAGTTCAGCATACGTTTGAAATACCCATTAAATTGGTGTTTTGCACGTGGTCTCCGTGGCGCGGTGCTGGCGCTCGCGATTCTAGTCTGGAAGGCGAATGTTCTGTTCCATCCTTTACCTTTTTAAAATAATTTTATATTTTTGGCACGTTGTATGTTTTAAGCAGAATTATGAATTTTGCATCTTTGAAATGTTTTATATTTTCCTGATAAATTATATTTACATTTTTGAATTTTCCATAAAAATTTATATATTTCCTACAATTATTAAACTAATATTTCTAGTTGCGAAACTCCAAGCTAATTTATGTATAGATTTATTTATTTATTTATTTATTATCTACTTTTTTACATTTTAAGCGCAGTTCTGAAAAAAAAAAACATTTTTTTTAACATTATGCAATTTTAAATGAAAAATTAAAACTTTTTTTTTTTGTATAACTTATACAAAATGGTTCACTCCGAATCTTCCAAACGTATGTGAGATTAGATATCTTCAAAGAAATAATAAAATTTTAAACCAGTAACGCTTATATGTAAGTTTGTACCATTTGTATATACATTTAGTGTACTCTAAACACATTTGTCTAAAAAGTTCAAACTCAAAATCATTTTTTATTTGCACACAAATATGACAGATTACATTTCAGAATTTTTTTCATACTAACAAATAAAAACATTACCAATATATAAAAATTCAACTGGAAATGCAAGTATCGTCTGCAAGTGAGGGATAAAATTTACAATACATACAAAAAAAACCATATATATATATATATATATTTTTTTTTTAATCGTCTGCTACAACTTTCATGGTAAAATGAGAATGAAATTATTTTCCTTGATATAAGCTTCTTTTGCAGTCAATTGCAATGTTTGGAGTAATGCTATATACAGGAAAATTCTCTATATGGAAGTTGACAGCAGGCTGCAGATTGTAATATAATGGAAGAAAAAAGCACTGATAAGGAAATTTCTGGTTTCGAAGAGAAACTAAAAAATGAAGTAACGGATGCTCTAAAATATTGCGAGACATTGTTAGAAAATAATATTTTTTTTACAAATTCGTTGTCTGTTAATATTTCTAGTAAATATTTCTTAATTTATGCATTCTTCCAACATTGTTAAAAAAAAATCATGTTAAGAAATTATTTTTACGGTGATTTTTAATGCCATTTTATATCTTGAATATTTTTCCGGTATGTATCATCATCCAATTAATTCTACATTTATTTCATTAAAAATGGCAATGAAGAAAATGATAAACATTTTTGTATTTCATCAGTTCAGATGGTGCAATATATTTAGAACTAATCAAATATTAAAAGGATATATTATTTTGTAAATGTTTTCCTAATCAATTACTTTTTTTAAATAGAAAATGCAAGTAATTGAACAAAGTTGCATTATTTTATAACTATGATAAATAAATTAATAAATAAACATAAATGCAAGCAATAGTAATAAGTTTTAAAAATAGACGGGACATAAGATATAAATTATCTTGGATTTTCGTCGACAGAAATATTAGTTTAATAATTGCATAAAAACTATAAGTTTTTATGAAAAATTCGAAAATGTAAATGTAATTTATTAGGGAAATATAAAAAAGTTCAAGGATGCAGAATTCATAATTTGGCTTCTTAAATCATACAACATGCCAAAAATATAAAATTGTTTTAAAAAGATAAAATGTATAGGATGGGACAGAACCCTCAACTTCCAGACTGAAATTTCGAGCGCTAGCTCCGCGCCACGGAGACCGAGTCCAGATTGCCAATGTAATGGGTATTTCAAACGCATACTGAACTTTAACCCCAAATTTCTCAAAAACTAAGGCTCATTTGAAGGAATCTTTTGACCTGAATAGTTAGGGGTACGAACCCTGCAACATACCTTGAAATCATCAAAATCTGTGTCCATCATGATTGGCGGCGCCCTTGTTAGTAATGCATGTAAATTTAATTATGTTTTAAATATTGAAACATCATTAAATTAAACTGCAAACAAATTTTCCCGTAGAAGAATGTGTAACTGGATTATTTTGCTTGACCCTGTAAATGAATAATAAATGTTTTGCACGCCATATTCTACAAATAGCATGCTTTGGTGCGCTTCAAATGGCGTAGCATCATCAAAATTCACTTCAAACTATTTTTTTTTCATTGACCGTAATGTAGCGAAATACTTTTGTCTATCTTTGTAAAAAAAGAAACTATAAGTGCTACACACTTCATTTTCAATAGGGTTCATGCTATACTAAACGACAATAACATACAAAAAATTCAGGACAATCTGAGTATATTTACCAGAGTTAGAGTATGGACAGATGTCCAGACGTCCAGAAAAACCGAAGTCCCACCAGTGGCTGAGAGGTTGTGCTCTCGAAGCTGGTAGACGGGTTCGATCCCAATCGCGCCCGTCGGCCTAATCGCTCGGAGTTTTCGTGGTTTTCTTTCGAGCCGTGGATTTTCTCCATGCGTAAATACGGATTAGGTTCCCTTAGAAAGACCCCCACGAAGGGCACTCCCCCCGGGCCTATATCCCTTGTGTCGATAATTGGCCGTCAATAATCAACCAACCAATCAACCAACCAGAAAAACCGAAGTTCTAAACACTTTTCAACTAGGTTGGAAAGTGTTAAAAAAATACACAATTTCTATAAAACAAAATGAGATACAACTACATATTACGTAGGAAAATTAAAAATTTATTTTTACACATATATTTACGACTCTAAAAGCATTAAATTTTTAATATAAACGTATTTTGTACTTAAAAAGGAGGTAACAACTGAATAATTTTAACAGCATTCCATAAACTATGTTGGAGTTACTAAATTACAAATATATTGTCTTTTTCATAAATTTAAAAGTGCGATTCATTTAAAATATCCCTTAATATTCTATTCAATGGTTGGAGTATCACAGTTGAGATTTTTTCCAACAGAGTGAAAATATGTCGGGACCAGGACTCGAACCTGGGTACTTTGGTTTGCCGTACCAACGCTCTCCCTACTGAGCTATCCCGACGATATCCTGGTCTGGCATATCTCACTCTTAATTGTTAGACAACGCTGCAAACTGTAGCGCTAATTTCATTCATCCTAGCTATAACTATAGCATTTACATGATGAATCTTGAAACAGCACGGAAACTCCTGTCCAACAAATAAGAGTGAGATATGCCAGACCAGGATATCGTCGGGATAGCTCAGTAGGCAGAGCGTTGGTACGGCAAACCAAAGTACCCAGGTTCGAGTCCTGGTCCAGGCATATTTTCACTCTGTTGGAAAAAATCTCAACTGTGGTACTCCAACCATTGAATATAATTTACCCAGTTGAATATACTTTCCTCTGTTCATTATCCCTTAATAAATATTGTATAATATGGCGGTTTACCAACTCCAGGAAAAACTAAAAACGCAATGTTAAGTTACAAAAGAATAGTTAGTTTTATTATTTTATTTAAAATATACTCCATTTTCTATGAAATGAAATAAAGCATCTTATATAATTTGAGACTTTTCAAATACTTTCAATATTTTGCACTTTATCGGAAATTAAATGTTAGTTTGTGTAATAGAACTGAACGTTTAGACTAATATTTTCTTAAATTAATCTTCTGCAAGTATATATTTATGAAGAATATTTAAAAAGAATATATTCTATATAATTCAATCTCTGCATTTATTTCAATTGTAATAAAATGCCTTAATATCACTATTTTAAATTATATGTAATTTTGCTTATACTTAATTATTAATTGAAAATAAAAATTGCTCTCCTGATGGGATTAATTATTTGGAAAGAAATTCAAACTTCGAATCGTAAATGTATAATTCAGGGACTTTTTTTATTAATAATTTTAAGAAAATATTTCCATAAAGAAAGAAAAGAACATATATTTAATTAATCATTTGGGAAACATGAGTACAATTATTTTCGTAAGTGCAATTCTACCTTTTTACAAAAAATGTTACCAAATCTCTTTTGTTGTAACTCTAAAATAGGAATGGATAATTACGATTTTATACTGACTGGGATAAATTTGATTGAAATAACGCAATAAAATTGCAATTATCATTGTATGGAAAATGCATTTATGTATTAAAATAAATTACGCAACTCCCTAATTATTTTTGTGTCAATAAGCTTCAATTTTTTATTACATGTTATATTTCATAAGCGGCTTTGTATATTTTATATTTCTTCATTTAACGACTATAATAACAAAGTTCGTTTGAACATTTATCCAAAATTTAATTTGGCCTTATGTTTCTCGAGACATACACTGTAAAAAAATAATGCTTATTCTAGAAAATTTTAATATAACAACGAAAATACATAATAACCTCTTTTGAATCGGAAATTATTCCGAAAAGCTTTCTTTATCATTAGAAATCCCAGAAACCAATATATTTTCGAGATTTAAAGCAGCATGCATACACATAATTATTTTCTGACACTGAGTTTAGGAAACATTTCCTGTTAGTTTTTATAGTGCATATATCGGTTTTCTTAACCGGGAATATGTTTTTCGGATGGTATCAATTCTCAAGTAAATATTTTCCTATTCAGATATTATGCATAAAATATTATAGATATCCGAAATTCGCCGTTTTGCATTATGCTTGGGAAACTAGTAAATTTTCATGCACACAGAATTTCACATTTGTTTACGAAGCCAACAGATGGAACTGCTAAGTGGAAAACAAAAAAAAAACTGCAAGAAAATGTTGTGAAAAACTATTCAAAAACTAAATAAAAATATTTTCGATATATATATCATTTGCAGCAACAGCATGACACACAGCATGACATAGTCCGTGGGCAAAAATCACAGAAACTCGTGCTACTGTTACACCTATGGTCTCACAGCAGAGATGTACAGTTTCAGTTCGGCTGTTTTTGCGAATTTTGGCGGTACACCTTACCTTTTTGTTACACCTTACGGAAAGAAAATATGAAGTCTAACCTGGCGAATAGAGAATTTATTTCATGCCGCTTACCGTATGACGTGGAACAGTCAAGACATGACATGATGATCTTCAGCTATGACATGATGATCTTCACCAGCATTCAGCTGCTGCAACATAGCGTTTGCGAACATTTCGCGTTCACTAGTGACAGAGCGCTAAGGTACAAATGAATACTATATGAAACAAGTGAAGGCTGCGGCGCATGATACGGTATGTGGGTATACATCGTAGTCCAGTTGGAGCTCGAACATGGCGAACAGATATCCGGGGCTACTTTTGGATCACTCGCGGAAAAACTTGAAAATTCAGTTTTGTAACTGCCGCACGCGGGTGCTCGACATTTTCGGCACCATCACGATCTTCATTAACGTTCCCTAATCCGCTGAAAGTGTCCAAACACACACTTTTTTGTATTCCCTTTTGGTGACTTTGTTTTATTAAATTTTCTCTGAAATCTTCGTCCTGTTTCAACGACACCGGTGGCCTAGGTCTATGTAATGAATTCCGAGACCAGAACTATCCACTGTTCTAATGAATAAAATATTTCTGCACATCAACTTGCAATCTCTTAGTAGTACTCGCTTGCAGCAAGATGATGAAGTGCAGGATTGATCTGGTAGAGTTCGTTTCCCTACAGCTCTCGCGGATCTCCTTCCGCGCCATCTGTTGGCGAACCTCAAAACTAACTTTTAAATTTTGTATGAATGGAAATTTACTGGTTTTCCAAACAGAATGCAGCAAACGCTGCATGTATATCGTTTTGCACTTTTCTTTATTTATATTTGCAGATATACCCGTTCAAAACTTTTTTATTTTTCTATACTCATTTTTTTTTTTTAAATTACTATGACATTGAATTTTTTAAATACAGGAATCAAATTGAAAAAATTAAGCAAATAACAAGAAGTACCAGATATATTCAAATGGAGTCTGCGTTATGATTTTTTTCTTACGTTTCATTAAACCCATTAAAATATTTACATGCAACTAATAAGATTTACTATTCCAATCCGACAGCAACAACATTTTTCTCCGTCATCCAAAACTCTGTTTACAGCTGCCATTTTATTCTATAAAAAAAGGTTTTGAGAAATATCGTTGAACAATATTAGACAATATAAATAAAAATTCCTCTTGTGTATCAATCATATTTTAGAGCTAGATCTCTAAATAAAATAATAATAATAATAATAATAAAATAAAAGTCAAATATATCGAATCTGAATTGAAATTTTGAAATGAAATATTTATATGTAAGAATTTGATTTTATAAGCACTTTTCTTTTACAAAAATTGTGCTGTTTTAAGTTATCTTAAGTCCTAAAGAAGTAAATATATGAATAATTATAAATGTTAACAAGAATTTTAATTTTTATAAAGTAATTTATACAGTATGGTCGAGTAGATTTGTTCAAATTTCAATGATCAATAGAAAAAATATCAAATTATCGTATTGGAATGCAGTTTGTACTATATGACTTGAGAAAGTATTGAATCTAAAGAGTAAATTGTTGAAAAAAAAACGATAATTAAAATTTTCTTTGAAATAATTTTTACTACACAAAATCAGTCCATTTGCGGTCTACTTATGCAAGGTATACCCCGCTACTGCAAATTCTTATATTTGTATAAGCATTTGAAATATGATCGTACTTACGGAACTCTTCGAATTATTATTTTATTTGGCAATGAAAAAGTTCATATTTGGAAAGACTTATGACATGCAAGCTACACTCCGATGCTACTAATTATTATATTTGTATAAACCTTTGAAATATGATCGTACTTACGGAACTCTTTGAATTATTATTTTCTTTGGCAATGAAAAAGTTCATATTTGGAAAGACTTATGGCATAAATAACGCTCCAATACGACAAATTGTTACTTGTTTATAAACTTCTAAAATGTAGATGTACTTATTTGACCCTATATATAATGATAATTCAGAATCACTTTTAAAAATATCCAGATATTGAAAGAATCTTAAATTTAGACAATTGTGAACGTTTCTGAATCATTAACTCACAATAATCAAATAATTGTTTAGAATTCTATATTGTATTTCAATATTGGAGAGTTATAAATGTTTGACTCTCATTTATGAAAGCACATTCTTTATCCGATATCCTTCACTATAAGTACAAAAAACCAATTGCGACCGGCGATTTTTACGGTATCTGAGACGACTAGTTGTAACGTCTGTGGGGGATCGGTCCTAGAGATACAAGGTGTGTATTTTAAGTAATAGTGCCAGTCGCTACAGCCAGTCACTGCATGGGCGGGAATTATGGTGGGGGATCTACGCTAAGCAACGCACCGCGCGTCAGTTGGCTCCGAGCTGTGGCGGGGTATGTGTCGCTAGTGGTGCGAAATGCTTATGTGAATTTTGGACACGGAGATGTCGTGACCAAATGTGTGATACGCCGCTTTCTACTAAAAAGTACTCGAGAAACTGCTGAATAACGTCAAGCGGAGGCGACCAACGATAGCCGCCCGATGGAAACTCCATCATGACAACGCGCTGGTCCACACCGCCTGTGTGGTGACCTCCTGTCTGACTCTAATCGGGGTTTCAAAGCTGCCGCATCCTCCTTACAGTCCATATCTGAGTCCGGTCGACTTCTTTTATTCCCCAAGCTGAAAATACCCTTGAAAAGAACCCGTTTTGAAGACATTGCATCCATCCAAGCGGCCGTGACCAAAACTCTAAATGATATGACGGAAACTGACTTCCAGGGAGCATTCGAAGCTTGTAAATCTCACTTTCAGAGCTGCATTGACGATCTACTACTTTGAAAACTATTAAGTCGCGGTAACGATCGGATCAATAAACCATTGTATCCAGACCCTGTCTCATTACTTAAAATACAGACATTGTATTTATCACATCCCGTGAAGAGAAATTATTTTATTGTGTTTGTACGCTTTCCTTTTCAAAGGTTCAAACCTTTGAAGGTTTCAAAGGTACTCTTCAAAGGTTTCATAAACATTTTAAGAGCAGAAAATATCTCAACTTACCACAGAGTCTTTGGAAAAAAATAGTTTATGATTCTTGTTTCACTGTTTCTTCTATATGCAACTTTATACGATATATTCAAAAGCAGTAATTTTCAAAACAATTCTCCATTCTTGTTTTATTTATCGTTTGTAGGTTTATTTTTTGAGAATTAAAAATACATTTTGATGACCTACTTTGAAAATTAAATAAAATTTCTTTTTTAGTAACAAAATCTTTTAAAAACCCTACTTAATTTACTATTAAGGAAATTCTATTTTTAGTATTAGAAAGCGCATAGCATATTGTGAAAAAATAAATATAAAAACATGTGCATAAAAATATTTTAATTTAAATTGTTTTGCGTTACTTTGTGTTAAATTCTTCGGGAAGCGGAATCAGTAACTGCTCGTATCGTGATGAAAAAACATAGTAATGGAAGAAATTCTGAGATCGCACTATTCTGCATCCAATCACCAGAATATAATATCAGAATATCATGAAAATAGTACAGATAATGTTCATGACGAAAGAAAAACTCGGTTGTAAAGGGAACCAACTAATGATCTGCTGTTGTAACTTTTAAATAGAGTCCGAATTATATCTATTTTAAAAATCGCGAAATATGTAAGAATGTTATTTGAAATATACGCAATAAATGTCTACACATGAATGTCTATTTAACTGCCATTTTCATACATATTACGAGCTAACACAGGGACATTTTCTATTGCAATATATCAAAATATATGTTTTTAAATAACAGTTAATACATTCATTTCTTTTTCGACAATCATTATTGTTTTATTAGATAGTAAAATGATTCGTGAAAACACACAAAAGCGGTATAGCAATGTAGGTTTGATGCACTTATTATACATAAATCATTTTCTCTGTTAAATCGAATCTACATCCATTATAAAAACATTTATCTTCATAATACTGAAATTGTTTTTACAATTCTGACGGTTTTATTGATTTTTTTTTTCTCTATGGTAGTAAAGTTTGTTTATGTTTATGTTTGCAAATTAGATCCTTTTGAGGAAATTATGGTATTCCTATTGTTTTCACTGTCTCGCATAATCTTGAAAATTGAATGCTAATTGAAAAAATTATTTATGTAAGAAATATTTTATTTACTGGTGCACAAATGTTTAAGGATATGTGGTGATCTGGAATCAAACATGTCCAGGAATGAAATTGAAATAGATATATTTACAAATAATGAAGTTAAAACATAGATGGAGCAGAATAATTAACAAAATAATGGATTATCTGAAAATTCGTCATTCTTAGTCTTTCAATTCTACAAAGGATTATCAACGAATGTCTTTGACGGTGGGGGGTTGATTTTATTGTCATTTTCATGTAAACAAATTAAGTTACATTTCAATAACATATATTCATTGTTTCACTTGTGCCTATCCAATCAGACTATATTTTGTCATTTCCTATCACAGCGTTGGTTTCTTTATATTTCATTTTAGCGTTTTTCAAAAAAAATTCGTGATGTACAATCTGTGGTATGCCGTCATCTATATATTTAAAACACAGAGCTGTTTATTTAGTCATATTCCCTGAGCTTCCAACTTAAATAATTTTATAAATAAGTTTTTTTTTTCTTTTAATCATTGGGAAAATGGTTGTTGTTTTCGGTCGAGAATGGAGCTCTTGGCGTCCTCACTTTATTTTTTTATTAACCATTGGGAAAATGGTTGTTGTTTTCTGTCGAGAATGGACCTCTTGGCGTCGTCACTTCATTTATTTAAAGGGTTAACGGGGGGCTAATCCCCTTAATTTATTGTTGATTTTTTTTTCGCGGGGCATTATTCTTTGACTGAAGGGTGTAATATAAATAAAGTGTGAATAGCCTGTGAGCTCAATGCCATCAGTTTAACTGGGCACTTTTCTTTTTATTATGAATGTGTGTTTTTTTAAATAAACAAAAATTAAACTATTACAAAAGTTGCGTGAAAAGAAAAGTTATACTTGTCCCCTTTGGTTAAAGGTAACTGAATGCATGGACCCGAAAAAGCAATGAGCAAAATTAACGACAGGAGTATTTTATTTTTTTTTAAAGTGTCAACAACCGGGTTAAGCAAACATTACATTTTAAGATATAAAACTAGTTGGTTTTTTTTTTATCTTAAATATGAAATAAGAATCAATAAATACTGTTTTAAAATTTTATTTACTTCAACATATTCATCAAATTGCAATAGACGGAGAAGTACTATTTTTTTTTTTTACTTAATCTGTATATTTTTCTTATCTATTATTTCAGTTACTTTTCGGGCAAAAAACTTATTTAATTCTATCAAATTTATATATAGTTTTTGCATTAAAGAAAATAAAACAAACATTTCACTAAAAAACATAAATAATTAATGATGTAATAATAATTCTTTAAACCTTTAGGCTTATTTTCGATATGGTAATTTTATACGATATGCATTTCAAAAATAAACCATTTAAAAAAGTTACTGCATTCTGTCTAAGAGAAGAAAAGAGAGCAACAGGTATAATTTACCTTTTCCATAATAACTAATATATCTTTACGGTAGAGGGAGCTCATTCTTTTTATAAATATTTCTGTCATCAAAAGTAAATTTTGCATGCAACCGTAAATGAGAGACGATAAATATAACAATAAAACTTCCTAAAATGATATTTAATGGAGGTTTCGTCGTAATATATTATACAAAACGTATTTCTATAATATATTATTATTTCTAAATTACAGCAGATAAAAGGAATGGAAATGTTCTATTAATTTAATTTATTGAACGGTTTGTGTTTTGTAAATTGAATATTGTCGTTATATTGACAATAAACTGAAATACCGTTTTCTCCGATTATTTTATTTTCATTTTTAAGCATCAAGTTAGTTAAATTCTTTTCTTATATAGTTTTGCGATATGCATTTATTTTTCTTTACGAAAGTATTTATTGTGGTTCCAGAATGTGTAATTATTAAACAGTCAATAACGGAAAATGTCAGACATATTTGACAAATTGGGCACACATTGAGAATACAACTCAAAAATCAACGATTGATGTGCGCAAACACCACACACAGTTTAAAAATGATATTGAAAAGGTGAAACAAGATGATATAGTATCGTTTTTCCACGAAATTTGAAAAAAGCTCTACTGGAGAAAACAGTGACAATATTGTTAGTAATTAACGCTATATTTTTGCAAAGACTTTCTTTACGACTGACAGATATATAAATCAATAAATTCCTGATATACCATTTCGGATTCCTCACATAAAGGAGGCCATGACACTAGACCGTGCCAAAATAATAAAATTTTGGATTATGGAATTCTAATAGTGCGGAGAAGTTGTATCAACCCGTCAACAGTAAGTGAGCAAAATTTTATTTTTATTGGTTAATATCTCTTGCCTCCTCAAAACGTCCAAAATTTCGAAAAACGCCCATTTTTACTAAAAATAATAAAAATTAGGGATAAAGACAATCGTTTCCAAATAGCGAGCAAATGATCAACCAGTCAATAATAATTAACTGTAAAAAAATCACCCAGATCGATTAATAACTTTTGCCTCTTCAAAACGGCCTAAAACGGCGAAATGGTCTATCATTCCATCATAATTAACTAAAAAAATTAGCCAGATCGGTTTACAACTTTTCCTTCCAAAGTTTCGAAAACTTCCAAAAACGACCATTTTTAACTAAAATTAATAAAAATTGGGACAAAGGACAATTGTTTTCTAGAAACGGCCAAATGGTCTAACAATCCATCATAATTAACTGCAAAAAATATAACCGGATTGGTTAGTAACCTAATTTTATTAATTTTAATAAAAAACGGCAGTTTTAGGCAGTTTTTTAAAATTTTGGCTGTTTTAAGGAATGAAACGTTATTAACCCATCTGGTCATTTTTTACAGTTAATTATGATAGACCGGCGACTGGAAGACGATTGTCATTTTTTCTTATTTTCAGCAAAAAGTGGCCGTTTTGCTTAACATTGGCCGTTTTGACGAGGCAAAAGATATTCACTATCGAAAATGAAAATTTGAACACTTACTATTGACGGGATAATGACACTTTCTCGCACTATTAGAATTCCATAATCCAAAATTCGATTTATTGGGCACGGCCTACCATGACACAGTTTTAACCAAAAATAACAAATTATTTATAGCTGTAAATAGGGAATTAGCAGTTGTTCAGGTAGGTTTAAATACAGACAGTCAAACATAAGCTCCATCTTACGAATCTCTCAGAAGATAAAAATCCTTCCCCAAAACTTATTATATTTAAATCACTTAACTCGACTTGAAAATGATCTCACCGTTCTTTCTGAAAGAACCCAAGAATGCCATTTTGGTAGACAATATCACTATAAATGACATCCTGTGGGTTACAATATTTTTTTTTTTTATAAAGTAGAAAGCTCAATTTCTTAACAAATCTCGTAGACGTCATAATTTGTTACAGGTGTTCGTATTAATTTGCCATTTATCTGTACCTATAACCATGTAAATCGAAAGAAAGAAATCTAAACAAAGAAAACTAAAGAAATCGAATCATTACTTTCGGGAGTATATACGTATGTAGATAAAAAATTAAATATCAGACAACATACATTGTTATCGGATAGAACATTTATTTCAAATTAATCATACGTCCTAAGATTGTACAAAATTCGGCGAAAACTTTTGTTGAAAGCATTTTCGATGAAAGAAATAACATTGTTTATACATTAAAGACAACAGCAAATTTTAAAATTGAACAAAATTTTGAGATTAAGTAATATTATAGAATATTTTTTTTGCAATATAAAGATAGAAATCTCGCAATAAAAATCCATTCAACAAAACAAGTTTTATCAATGATTTGCGGAAACGAATTCGATTTGAAAAACAGAAAATAACTTTTAAATCTGCTTGAGGCATTTTATATAGTAAAGGAAACATGTTCATTGTAATGGCAAATAAAAATAAAAGACCAAATATTTGGAGTATGGAAATAGAAAGTTACGACTTAAACAGCATTTCTTTTATAAGTATCTTTTAGAATGAACTAAACTAAATTTTATAAAATTTTATGCTAGTAAAATATCAAAGGCTTGATTATTTATTTCCGATCAAAAGTCTTAATGCATTTGATCCGCCTAACAAGATTTTATGCTAATATATATTTTCAGAAATCTTATCAGTATATTCAAAATGTAATACTTACCTTATTTAATGGCAGTCCTTTGCGATTAAATAAAAGGAAGGTTACTATTAGAAAATAGTAGAATTCAAAAGTTAAAAACTTTTGACATATGTTTTTGACACCTAGAACAGTAAGTCATACATAGTCCGAACACAGTCCGATACATAGAATTTAAAGACAACATCATTCATTCTGTCACTTATTTCCAATATTCAAGTATTATGATATTTTTTTTTGTTTACAGTGTAATTACTTGATTTGTTGTTGTCAAATTAAATGCCCCTTCATTTGACTATTATGTTTCCCATTGACCATTTCAAACAACCAATAATGCAGCAATGAATGTCAAAAATATCACCCGGTTCTAAGAACCAGATAAGAATGGAAAGAGTTGTACAGTTAAAGCTTAAAACAACTTCAAAATTAATTCTCGGAATAAATGTGTTAATTGCAAAATTAATGTAACTATCAATTTACATGAATATAGTCTCTAAAAATAAATTTTCATTGTCAAGCTATTTTTTGAGTTATTCTGGCCAAAAAAACATGAAATATTTATTAGTGTACGGATACAAAATTAAAAGTATATTCATACGCATTAATAAGTGTAAATATATCGATTAAAGGGATTAATTACTAGTTTTTCTTTAATATTAAGTATAATCAGTACTTTAAAGTGCTGTCGGTCCTGTGAGAATACCATGAAACCGCTCATGACATTATTAAAACGGTGAGACTTTTCTTTTTACGTTTATATGCTTAATATTTATTTTTTACGTTTCGTACCGCCGCAGAGTGGAATTCAGGGTTACGATAGGCGGGGTACATGTCTCCACCTTATCATCTAATCCCCTCCCGGAATATTTGATGTCAAATTTTCATTATCAAGACCTTTTTTGAATTATTCTGACAAAACCAAACAGAAAATATTTAACAATGTATTCATATAAAATTAAAAATACATTCATTTATAGGTGTAATTTTTTCAATAAAATAGATTAATTACTAGTTTTTTAATATTAAGTATAATCAGCACTTTAATGAGATGTCGGTCCTGTGAGAATGCCATGAAACCGCTCATAAAATTATTAATACGGTGAGTCTTATCTTTTTACGTTTATGTACTTAATCATATCTTATATTCTAATACGAGCAAATCATGTGTGTGTGTGTGTGTGGTTATATATATATATATATATATATATATATATATATATATATATATATATATATATATATATATATATATATATGCGAATTTTATCTTAAAATGGCTCTAACGATTTTGACAAAATTTTGGATCCTACCGATTTGGGGTACCAGAAAATCATTGGGCTAGGTCACATGTTAGAGAAAACTCGATTAGTGGGTCATTTTGGGTATGGGTCAAGCTATGGGTAAAGCTATTTTATCTTAAAACGGCTCAGACTATTTACACTAAATTTTGTGTCCTATGGTTTTTGGGCACGAGAAGATTGTTGGGCTAAGTCACATGTTCGAGAAAATTCAATTACTGGGTCATTTTCGTCAAGTGTCATTATGGGTCAAGCTATTTTATCTTAAAAACGGCTCAGAGGATTTGAACTAAATTTAGTATCAAACAGTTTTAGCGAACGAGAAGATTATTGGGATAGGTCGTATGTTCGAGAAATTTCGATTAGTGGGTCATTTTGGTCATGGGTCATTATGGGTCAAACTATATTTAGCTTAAAAACGGCTCAGACGATTTGAACTAAATTTTGTATCCTACGGTTTTTGTGCACGAGAAAATCATTGGGCTAGGTCACATGCTCGAGAAAATCCAAATAATGGTTCACTGTGGTTCAAGTTAATTTTATCTAAAAAACGGCTCAGATTATTTACACTAAATTTTGCATCCTACGGTTTTTGGGCACGAGAAACTGCTGGGCAAGCTCACATGTACGAGAAAATTCAATTAGTGGGACTTTATGGGCCAAGCAATTTTATCTTAAAAAAAGACTCAGGCGATTTAAACTAGATTTTGTATCCTACGGTTTTTGAGCACGATAAAATCATTGCGCTAGGTCACATGCTCGAGAAAATCCAATTAGTGGGTCATTTTTAGGTCACTGTGGGTCAAGCTAATTTTATCTAAAAAACGGCTAAGACTATTTAGACTAAATTTTGCATCCTATGGTTTTCGGGCACGAGAAGACTGTTGAGCTAGGTCATATGTTCCAGAAAATTCGATTAGTGGGTCATTTTGGTCATGGTTCATTATGGGTCAAGCTATTTTATTCTTAAAATCTGCTCAGACGATTTGAACTAAATTTTGTATCCTACGGTTTTTTTTGCACGAAGAAATCATTTGGCTAGTTCACATGCTCCAGAAAATCAGATTAGTGGGTCATTTTTGGGTCACTGTGTGTCAAGCTTATTTTATCTAGAAAACGGCTCAGTATATTTTGAGGAAATGTTATATACTACGGGTTTCGGGCACAAGAAGACAATTGGGCTTGGTCACATGATCGAGAGTTTTTGATTAGTGGGTCATTTTGGTCATGGGTCATTATGGGTCAAGCTATTTTTATCTTAAAAACGGCTCAGACGATTTGAACAAAATGTTTATCTTACGGGTTTTGGGAACCAGAAACTCATTGGGCTAGGTGATATGTTCGAGAAAGTTCGATTAGTGGGTCATTTTGGGGTCCCTGTGGAGTCAAACTATTTTATCTAAAAACGGTTCAGACTATTTCGACTAAATTTTATATTCTGCGGGATCGGGCACAATAAGACGATTGGGCTTGGTAACATCTTCGAGAAAATTTAATCAGTGGGTCATTTTTGTCATGTGTCATGATATTTGGTCTCAAAGCTAATTTTGACCGAGCATAGCTCGCTGTTCCCTGCTGCTATTTACTTTATATATGGGTTAGACCGGAGTGTGGAATTTAGGGGTAGCATGGAAACATGGAAACATCCGACAGGACACTAACCGCGAGGTATAGGATTTCAAAATTCCCGTCAAAGAAATGTCCCACGTACATCGAGAGAAAAAATACCAGGCAGCCCAGTCACAACAAACAAATATTATAAGCCATTTAACAAAATCCAACTAGGTTACATTTTAAATTTGGCTGCACCTCAGCAAAACTAAAAATTAGGGCCATGCGCATTAAAACTTGCTTGTAGCAGTGAGTTGGTTAACTGTGCTCTCAACTGCAATTTTGTGACTGCTCGTTTAAGTGTGATTATTTTTTCAAAACTTTTACTTGTATGAAATAATTATGAATTATGAATGACCAGGTAGGTATGTTTCTATTTCACTTGAATATGTTTCTATCAGCTTAATTAAAATATATAATAAAACACCCTGAAATGTACTGTATATTTTCGAAAATGTTATTGTTATTTATTCCATACGCAGTGGATTTACCTTCCGAATGAGATCCGATGATATTTTTTACATGAATTGTAAGTTCAAGATATGTAGTTGATAACTTTGAAAACAATAGCCGCTAATAACCGCTAATTTAAAAGAATTTCTTTCAAACACAAATCTATATTGTTTCTGTAAATGATAATGTTTTCATTTTAAAAAATGTATTCTTTGATAGCTAAATTGTAAATGTTACCACAAAATGCGCAGACATAAAAAAATTCAAATTGAATATCCGATTAGTAAAATTATATCAGGAATGAAAATTGCACCAAAACAAATCATCTTTTACCTCATGAATACCATCATTTGAAAAATGTACATAAGAAATTTCAATTTCTCAAGAGCTACATTGACAATAAACATAATTATTCAGAAATTAAAAGCGTCAGATAACGCATGATTTAAACATTTTTCTTGAAAAAAATATTAATCTTGCTTGCATTGAATATTCTAATTGCCGTAAGTACGTCCAGGATGGCTTCAGAATATTTTTATGACGGTAGTCATAGGAGCAAAAGAAGGAAAAATGAGGACGTTCACAGCAAAGCAAATTTTGAAATCCGCTCTCATGCTACCCAAACACAATAGTTAGTTACTGTACCCTGGAATGCTTTTACGGTGGTCAGAGAAATTTCACGTGTGCTACATGTTTCAGCTAAAAGTAAACAGCTGTTGTATAATGATCATGAAACAATATATTGGAAGCTCTACAATGTTTAGGCTTTACGAAAGTTTGTTGAAGCAAATCTCTATAAAACACAATATAAAACAACCAGACATTCACATAAAAATATATATTTCCTATAATTAGGTACATATGGAATTAACTCGTGCCCAAATAAGAACTCCTAAAAAGTTACCGAGACTGCTGGAGAAGTTTATTTGCAACGTTTATTAGACCACCCCATTACACCCTTGTTGCACCATCTGAAAGAATTTGTAGAGATAATGATCGATGACGAACGCTGTGTACCTTTCCTAAATTAAAAGTGAGGATATCACGGCTCGCAACAAACAGAATATTAACAAAAGCTAACAAGAACGAAAAATTATGCGTCAAGCATAGATTATGTAACACTTTCCAACGCTTCCAAAATAATTTTTCAAATCAATACCGTTTAATAAACTGAAAGATAACATCTAAGTGAACAATTTGGAAAGCGCATAACATATTTAAGAAACGTAATTTCAGGAATTTCCAACATATAAAATATTCGAAAAAATATCCGAATACTTTTATTCAGCCCTGTATGTGATCTATAGATTTGTATATATACTACATAGGATGCTAAATTTTAGTTTAGTTAGGAAACGCGTAGCACAGTTTAAAATTATCCTTCTGGAGTTTCTGTCAATAAACGGAAATGTGTTCGCGAACTTTTGTGCTGCCCTGTATAGGATTTACAGAATTTATACACACCAAGTAATAGACAAAAAGTTAGTTAAATTTAAAATCGCGTTCAGCAACTTAAAACGCACTTCCAGGATTTATTGTTAACAGACAGTAGAGAATTCTTTTGTGTGTCCCTGTAAATAAACGATGACTGCTATAAACAGAATATTCTGTAGTAAGCCTCTTGTAATGCACCTTATTTATATATATAAGTTAGTGATAACTAGTGATACATATAATTTTCAATGCGTTTAAAATAGTGAAACATTATGTAATTAAACCGCAAACGATTTTTCTCCATAGACCCAATGTAACGTAATACTTTTGACTGTCTCTGTAAAGTAACTATAAAGTGCTATGCAAACCCTATTCCATATTAAGCTTCTTTTAATGCACCTTCGTGATTTATATAAATTGCAATGTGTTTGAAATTGTGTAACATCATTATAATAAACTGCAAATGATTTTTCCCCATAGACCGTAATGTAACGGAATTCTTTGAGTGTCTGTAAAAAACACTGTAAGTGCTACACACTTCAATTGAAATAGGGAACATGCTATAGATAACGACAATAACATATAAAAGTTGCAAGGCAATCCGAGCATATTTACGGGATTTAGAGCACGGCCAGACGGCCAGACAAACCGAAGTCATAAACACTTTTCAACTAGGTTGGAAAGTGTTAAAAAAGGATGCCAAGTTTGATGGAAACATTTTCGTAATTCATTTGTACTTTCCTAAATTGTTGTTCAGTCAAACAAAGAACATAACAATTACTATTGTAAAGGGCATCTAGAGAGTCAAAGTTTAAGATAAATCGTGTAACTGGGATATTCTAAATGGATTATGTCGCAGATAAGATCCACTCTTTTCTTATATGAAACATACACCAAGGGGAAAACCTTTTTTGAAGACTTTAGTGCTACTTATTCCTGCTAAGCATTACAGTGCTACAACCCACCAAAGTCAAATAGAATCGAATAGTAATTAAAGCTATTCCGATGGCAATTTTGCATCATCTGGTGAATAACCTTAGATTTCGTTATCAAATATGAAGATATATATTCATTTCTGTATATCCAGTCTGATATTTGCAATATTTTATTTTCATTAAGTTAAATAAATAATATATGCGATTAATAAATGCTTAATTCTAATACATTATTATTGATTTATTCTGTAAAAACGTAAATGGAAAATTTCCATTTTAGAAAAACATTACAGTGTCAAAAGTGCATAAAAAGATAGCTTTCTAAAGTTGTAATAGTTTTTTTAATGAAATATAATGTAATTGAAGATCGACTTCAGAACTTTCAAAGAGGCATTAAAAGTGAAACGTAAAAATCTGATAGTTTATATCTATATATACAAATATATATCTGAACATTTTTTTAAAGAATTGGAATATGGCGTCAAAAATTCTACATTTTGAGTTATTCTATGTAAAAAGATAGATTTATATTGATGAAAATAATACAATCGCAACCAGAGATTAATCCCTAATATTTGATCGTAATTAGTGTTACGTATTATAATGATTTCCGCATACCCTGTATATACAAAAGCTCATTTTCCAAAGAAAAAGTACTATAAAAGCATAAAAATATGATTAAGTACTAAAATAAAAACTACCCATCATTTTTTTTTTCAGAAAGAAATAATTTTGGCCGGCTAAATCCTCCAAAGTCGCCACTGTGTGTCAGCTAGACGGCAGGAACAACAAATAGTTACATTTCCCTCAACCATAAAATAGACTTTGGATTTTTCACGTGTAATATTTTCTACGTTTTGTATGAATGAATACAAACCTTCTAATTTGTCAATGTATTCACGTTCAAAATTCAATATACTTTATAAAACGTTTTTTTAACCGTTATAAATCAAGTTTCAGTTTTTCTTTTCTTTTTTTATTAATGGTTTATGATGACGCACTCCTATTAAATGGATATTGTTACAAAACACGTAATTTGTGAGTAACTTTGAGATATTGCTTTTCAGTTTATATATAAAAATTGTTTAGTAAGCTAATGAGTTAAATCGCATTACGAATTTCAAAATACTATAATAATGCAAACATACTTATTGGTGGAATTTGATGAGGAACGTTGAATATTTTTGACAAATGGGAGACAATTTTTAAGGTCCAGTCGTATACGTCTATTATTTATTACCAAAGTTCTAATATATATTGATCAAAAACCAATCAAAATTTAAAGTGATAAGAAATATACTTTTTATTCCATACAAATAAATGCAAAATGAAAATATGTACAAAAAGTGTTCATTCCAATGTATTTTAAATCATACTTTAAAACAATATCTATGTAAAAAGTGCAGATAATATAAACCGGGTAATAATACTTGAGTATTTCGAATTACTAC
The DNA here is from genome assembly GCA_963931845.1 of Maratus michaelseni. Lineage (NCBI taxonomy): Eukaryota > Metazoa > Arthropoda > Arachnida > Araneae > Salticidae > Maratus > Maratus michaelseni. The sequence continues at coordinate 340,471,574 of OZ007592.1, forward strand.
ATGTAAGAAGAGTGCAATATATATATATATACCTACATATGCATTTATTTCGTATTGTTAGAGCATTAGAGCATAACTTTTATCAACTCACAGTCAGCGTTTGGTTAAAAATATCATTTTTTACTTGAATAGCATAAAATGCATAATAAAATATTACTATTATGTGCAATTATTTTTGCAGTATACTGCAACATTAGATAGATTAATTATGTGGCACTTTTTAAGAAAAAAAAATTAAGTTGCATTAATATTTTCGCATGCTTATTGCAGCATTGTCAGTTTTTGAAAAAACTAAAAATTGTATAAAATAATATTAGTCTTATAAAATTATATAAAATAAATATCTCTCATTTCCTTTTGAAATGTAAACCTTGTGGAATTCTATGGGGCACAGCCTGTAATAAAAACTGTTTATTGCAAAACTGTTTGCTCAATATATATTCATGTAATGTTTATTTTAATTCAGAAAAAGGAATAGGATTCCTACTTGTGCATATTTTCACAGGAAATATAATGATAAAAAAGTAATTTTGAAAGCAATTTTAAAGTGTACACAATATTTGTTTAATAAGTGTTAGAAAAGTTAGAAGGATGTTTATTTGTAATATTTATTTGTTTTTTTTCAAAACATGCTTATGAAGAAAATTAAAGTATAACACAACATAGGATCACGTTTATTGATAGTACAACGAAGAAAATTAAATTTTCTTAATTATATCAAATCGAATCAAAAAAGTATATTTTTTATCTTTATAAAATTGGATAAACAATAAATTTGAATTGCTAATATCTCAAGAGATTAAAAAATAATTACTGCAAATGCAAGAAATTTAATTAATTTTCTGACACTGAATCATTTCTTTTTCAAACTACTGGAAAAAAAAACTCTTAGATGAAACAATTTCTGTTTTAGAGCTTTTGATATTATTTGTGTACCATTAACATGTTTTTGTGTTATATTTAACTTCAGCTTAATTTTCATTTTAGATTTCACATATGAAAATCATTTTAATTATGTACACTTTCAATTTAATAATTATTTGAAACGTATTTTATAAAAGTATATTTAAACACACTTAACATTTATTCACAGGGTTGAAATATTATCATAAAATTTTTAGTTTGTGTTTATTAATATGAAATATGTTAGATTTTTTTTTACTATTTTAGTAATTGCAGCTTTTGCTAATTTATGTTTCATTATATGACATTGCTTTCCTACATTGTATATTTATTTTAAGGCGAAAATTTATTTTATATTAAAATATAAATCTTATACATTTTTAAGTGCTATAACAACGTATGTAATTCAAAACACAAAGTTCATTGTGCATATTTGCATACATTAGTCTATTTATTTTCCGCTGAGAGAATTTCATGGAATTTTAGCAGTTATTACGATTATTATCTGGGTGTATTTAAAAAAGAATTATAATTTAACAAATTACAATAACCATTGGGAAAATTTTCTGAAAGCTTAAAAAAAAAATACCGTACTTTTGTGTTATAGCGACCCCCACAATTATGATTATGCCAAGGTTGCAGTTATGATTTTGCCACGTTCATCGAAAAGCTTATATATGCATCCTATATACGCATGTATATATTCCAAACACTTCTATATGTGCCATATACGTCATTATACACACATTATTTACATCTTATATGTCGTATATGCATCATATACACATGTCATATATATATATACATCATATATGCATCATATATGCATTATATATGACTATAACGTGGCCACATACGTCAAGAAATGTTATATATATATCATACATAATTATAATGTCATACATGCTTTATAATTTGGCGATAAATCTCGATCGCTTGGCGATTCATCCTTGGGGGCGCTATATTACGAAAATACCAAATTTACAATATATTAATGAAAACAGAAACAAAAATGTTATATATATATATCATATATTATTATATTGTAATACATGCTTTATAATTTGGCGATAAATCTTGGTCGCTTGGCGATTCGTACTTGGGGACCGCTGTAACACGAAAGTACCCAATTTACAACATATTAATGAAAACAAAAACTAAAAAAAAATGAAAGACGATTTATTATCCGACGTCAATTTTTGAATTCGGCTTTTTTTTCATATCTGATAATTTGCATCTATACTTTTAGTAACTTTAACATTTTTGTAACGCTTTTATGCATTTCTATTGCCTATTCAAAGAAAAATTCTTCTAAAGTTACCATTTGATTTCAACCCGAACCCCCAAAAAGTTCCATCGAACCGAAAACCTATTCGAACAGGACAAAATTATGTCTGTCAACTCGCAACCCAACACGAACATGAAAATTACATTTGAAGTCAACCCGAAACCAAAAAATTTCCATCGAACCGAAACCCGATTCGAAAAGAACAATATAATTTCCGTCAATACGCAACTTAACTTGAACCTGAAAATTTATCATGAAGTCAACCCGAACCCCCCGAAAAAATCCATAGTACCGAAAACCGATTCGAACAATACAAAATAATTTCCGTCGACAGGCAACACAACCAGAACCCAAACGAGTTCCATCGAACCGAAAACTGATCCGAACAGGACAAAATAATTTCCGTCGACATGCAACCCAACCTAGATTTAGGTTTCTGCCAGTCGGGATATTGGAATTTTCACAACGAAATCAATGAAATTAAGCAGAATTACGTTTCAGATGAATTAAGTATTTTTTATTACGTTTATTATTAAGTTTAAGTTAAGAATATTTTATTAAGTTTTTAAAACGTTTGCCATAATTAACATTTAAAAATTATTCTTATATATTTGTAAATACTTTTTAATTATTAAAAAATATTTTTTTTTCAAATTTTAAATGAATGACTAGTTGTTATTTGATGATTTAAATGAATGAAAGTTGATCTCCTGAAACATTAATCTAATGCTACTAATTTAGTATTTTTTTAAAGTTTTCTTTAATAATATTTAAACACACTATTAGTTTAATCTTATTTCCTACCGCCCTGGGTCTATCGTATTTGACGCGGAACATACTACACTGGAGACTGCTGATCGGTCAAAGTCAAATATTGCGAACGCAACACAGGCCGAGGAGATTCCTTTGTTGACTACAAAAGTTTCCGCAGGGGAAGACTCATATGTCGACTCTTCGTATTCTATCGTTACAGATTGAAACACACACTATCTATGACTGAATAAGCGTATTGCGACGCTGGTTTCCTATAAAAACCATAAACATTTAATCTGTCGCGGTGCGTCATATCGCCTCTTAAAATTTCAACACGACTTTTTAGGCTAACTTATTTTTATATTAAAATCATTAAAATTACAGAAACATTAAAACATATTAAAATTGGACGTTTCGGATTTACATGAAAATCCCTCTTCAACAAACATTTTTCATAACGTAAGTCACAGTTAAAAAATATCAACAAATAGAAAATGCAACGTATCAAAATGTTAAGGCCAAAGTTACAGTTATAATAACACGGAGTATTCATTTGGGATTGCACCTGCTTCATTAAGAGGCAAATCTGTATTTTTCGTATACCATGCTTCTAAGAAAGTACGAGTGCAGAAATGCAGCGACTACAGAACTCGTACTTTCTTAGAAGCATGGTATACGAAAATTACAGATTTACCTCTTAATGAAGCAGGTGCAATCCCAAATGAATACTCCTTGTTACTATAACTGTAACTTTGGCTTCGACATTTTGATACGTTGCATTTTCTATTTGTTGATATTTTTGAACTGTGACTTACGTTATGAAAAATGTTTGTTGAAGATGGATTTTCATGTAAATCCGAAACGTCCAATTTTAATACGTTTTAATGTTTTATGAAAGTGTAATGTAATGTCTGTAATTTTAATGATTTTAATATAAATATAAATATGTTCAGACGTAATATTTTTGCTTACTTCATAACTTGTTTTTCTTAACTTTTTTTAAAACGAATTTCTACTTTGCGTATTTGTGTAAAATGAACAAGTATTTTTACGATAATGTATAATTTTATGTATCAGTAAAAAGACGCATACCAGTGAAATTAGGTTCTATAATCAATATTTTAAATCCAGTGTAAAATTTACACATTAAGCAGCACCGCATTATGCATGCCTAGAAGTTGTAGGGTGCCATGATAAATATTTTTCTTTTTTGAAGCATTTGTTGATTAACATAATTACGAAATGAAACCACAGTTTATTGTTTGACTTTTAAAGGTATGAGAAGACGGATTTCGTGAACAAAAACAGCACCAGAAATTTAAATCCAGAATAATTCTGCATTTCGGTGCATCAAGACTGGATGCATACCAAGCCCAATTTTAACAGTCAGTGATATAAATTATTTACATAAATATTTTTAATGCCAATTCGAGAGAAATTAGCAGCAAGATTCTTATTTAATCATAAGCAATTTTCATAATCCACTTTAGAAGCCATTAGTGAAAATATCTAATATTTTCTTTTACTCTGATAAGGCTCCATTTTCTTTTATCATTCACTTTTGTATTAAATACAACTTTAAACGGAATAATTAAATTATAAAAGAATATAATGCAAAGATAAAAAGCCATATAACTTGAATAATTGTTTAGCTAAGAACGTGAAACTTGCAAAATATCCTCTTTCAGTTACACCTGACTTATCATCACAATGCAGAATATAATTCTACAAAAATTAAATTAAAGAAATATTATACGAAAATAATATAAAGTGCGGTACGTGAATATGGTATAGGAAATATAATATAGAAGATGGTGTTATATAGTACAAATAAATCTTATAGTACAAATAAATCCATAACAATGACATGTGCTAATACAAAATAATGTGCACTGAAAAAAATGACCAATGTTTCTTATTTTATGAAAATATACTATAACCACGAACGAAAGTACAATATAATCATCTGAGTTATCCGAAATTCCGAATAGCGTGTTCCATTGTCTTTTGAATCCCCAGAAACCAATACACTTCCAAAATTTAAAGAATTATGTATAAAAACAAAGTATTTTCCGCTGCCCGTATTTTTCAGAAACGTTTCCGAAGGGTGTTTATAGTGTATTAGTGTCATGAGCCTCGAATACCTGTTTTTCGAATGCTATCAATTCTCAAGTAAACATTTTCATGCTCAAAAAATATGTTTAACAGACAAACATGCAAAATTAACATCGTTAACAATAACATTAAAATTAAGACTATTTCTTTACTCTTTCAGGTATAAATTAACTTATGCGGCTGAAAACGTTTACTTGAGAATGGATGACATTCGAAAAACAGGTATTCCAGGCTGAGAACGATAATTAATACACTATAAAACCCCTTCGGAAACGTTTCTCAAAAATACGGGCAGCGAAAAATACTTTGTTTTTATACATAATTCTATAAATTTTGGAAATGTGTTGGTTTCTGGGGATTCAAAAGACAATGGAACGCGCTATTCAGAATTTCGGATAACTCAGAAGATTATATTATATTTTCGTTCGTATTTATAGTATATTTGCATAAAATAAGAAACATTGGTCATTTTTTACAGCGTGTGGATTTCAGATGTTTTTATGATATGATTTGTTTGTCTCTATTAGTTCAAAACATATGCGTTATTTTAAAAACATTTTAAATTTGTGAAATCGTGCAATATGCCGTTTTGACTTCTTCGATTTAAAATGATTTTTAAGTAGAATTTTTTTTTTTGTTAATGGATTTTTTAACTTCTTTTCTGTATAAATATCTACATAAAACGTAGTAGAAAATAAATAAATATGTGCAGAAAAAAAAAGTGTTTATGGAATGTCCTATATAAGTTGTATAGTTGTTCTTTGTATTTCTCCAGCTAATATGCTATTTTCTTCATTTCTTCTTGTATTTAAATGTCTAAATTCCAACTATAGTCTCTTTCTGGTCATTAGTTTTACGTATAAATATGTCCAAACATGGAAGATTACTTTATAGACAACCTGTGTTAACGCTGTGCATATAATACGATGACAATTGTAAATAAAAAATGAATGAGAAATAAATTTTTTAAATAACGGAGTCATATATATCAACCACAAGAAATGAACCATATTTCAATTTGAGATCAATGTAACAAGAATTTACACAGCGCAGAAAACATAAACCATTAAATAAATTAGATTAATACAACATTTTCATTCCTTTTCGGCGCTGTAAACAAGACATAATCATACATTATGAGAATGCATTAAGTATAATAAATAGCAACAAAACCGCGGGCAAATATCTTTATATTAAGTTTCATTGTTACATTTATTGTAGCTCATTTACGGATGCTTCGAAAAAGTACTTTTGATGATATGCTTATTTATAGAAATGATGAGATCCAACCGTGAAAATATATTACATATAAAAAAAGCAAACTTTTATCTGTTGCTTTTTATTATAAAGATAACGCAGCTATAATTTCGTCGGTTTATTTCGGGAATGTAAATATTATTAAATTATTATTTCGAAAGGAATGGAAAAGTAGAATAAACGATTACTGTCTCTGTAGTACAAATTATTTTCTTCATTAAATGAGTTATTATAAATATTTATACTAAATAATAATAATAATAATAATAATAAAACATTGCAACATTTTAGATAATTAATTCAGCTTAGATGAAAAACATTATATGACTGAATACATTGAATATATATATATATATATATATATATATATATATATATATGGTATCCCAAAAAGATCAACCACGACTTTTATTCCTTAAATATTGATCATCGACATATATTGTAAATTACACGGAAATACGTAAAAAAAAGGTACAGAATTTTAGTAAATCAATTAAAATTTCCAGGGGATTAAATTTGAAGAAATACAAAATTTAAATCTGTAAAAATTGTAGAAAACTAATCCATTCATTTCAATCACTTAATATTTTCCACTCAAAGTAAAATAAATAAATAAAGAAAATGATGAAGCACGCAGATAAAAACCCAACGATAATTTTTCTCTCATCTCTTAAAACAAGTGACCTAATTTATGACTCTTAAGTTTCAAGTTTATCAAGCAATAGAGATTTATTACCTCGTTATAATCGTTCTCTTCTAATAATGTGAAATATGTTTATAATTTGTTATTTGTGATTATGCCATTATAAACTTATTACAGAACTAAAACATTTAAAAGGACAATTATTCAACGTCAATTTGTTTCAAAGAAATGATGCAACTTTACTCGTAACTTTCCAAACTTTGTGAAAATGAGTCAGTGTATTACTATCCTTCATTCTGTAAAGTCACAGGAAAAAATGTTTCCTGATGTTAAAATTAATCTAAATGTAAACCTTTTAAAATTTTAAGTAATGTAAAATATAATTTTTAAAATCAATCCAAACGTGAACTTATTTATTCAATGTGAATTGTGCATTAATATATTTTTTTTTACAAGTCTTATTTCAGCAGTGGTACATCTACACGATTATTCAAGAAGTGTTTATAATAAATTCTCAAATAGTTGAAATATATAAACCAGTGGATATTTCATAAATTGGATAGACCTTAGAAAAGGTAAGCAATTCCTTTTCTTTCTGCATGTTGAAGACCAGAGTTAATTTTAATTTGAAGAATTTAATATTCTGATGTTACGCGCTTACCTCGTTGGCCTCGCCCCTTCAACAAAAATCACCAAAATGTCCCGGAAAATCCCCAAAATTTCTTCAAAAATACTCTTTCTCTCAAATTTAGGGGGGTGGTAGCGGGGGTGCTCTCGCCCTTGGCTTGCAACGCCCATGATCAAAAGTACTAGACATTTTATAAGTTATTACTAGATATAATGTAAATTTATTTAATTGTTGGCATATAATGAAAATTGGAAAAATTGAAAAAATGGAAAATTAAAATTTTTGTCGTTCTTTTCAAAAATTTGGCCGCTTCTGCGGCGGTAATAGAAATGATTTCACCATAATAAAATTTTATTTGAACATTACTAACATCTCGAGGTAGCTGTTGCTGTTGAATTATATTATAAATTGTATTGCTATGGTTGGATAATTTTATTTTTTTATTTATTTTTTATTTTTTTTACGATTTTTTGAAACTTTGCCCCCTTGCGGCGGTAAAAGATATTAACCATTTGGTGAAATATTTTGCAAATTTATTCCTTATTACCAATGGCAACTTTACCGCACTATTATGTATGGATTATATAAATTTCGGTTTTTTCGACGCACCCTATTATATAGACTTAAGATTTTTCATTGAAACATACTTCATAAAACATTGGAGTTAAAAAATAGCAACAATTTTGCTGAAGATGATAGAAACACTAGGCGTGTAACATGTTTGAAATTCAAATTATGCCGAATACCTTTCCCATTTTTAATTAAGTAAAGGGGTTTCTATCCAATAGACGTAAGAACCACAGGAAGTTATACATCGATGCCTGTATGTATATCATTATGCATTAAGACATAAAAATTTAGTTGAACACATTGGTTCAACTTCTCAAGACATCAGACATTGCTTTTAGTGATTATCAGACATGGTGAAAATAATCTTATGGATGAAAAAACACCAATTCAACGATTAATGAAAGACGCTCTGGTATTCTTAAAACATAGTCTGAAGCGAAAATATAGATATTATTAGAACAATTGAAAAATGCATAGTGTAGTATGAACTGCATCTATTTCAATTCACAAAGTGTTTAGTGTGAAGAAAAATCATTTTATATCTCATTTCTTAATATCACTGGTATTAGCTGCTGTTATATAATAAATAAAACTTGTATTTCTGTATATTAACCCATTCGCTGCCATCCACGAGTATACTCGTGGTTTTTCAATCTAAAATTACGAATTAGTACCGGAAATTTCGAAAGAAGAATTTTTATTGTACGTAATCACGAAATGTCTGTAATAAGATAAATTAAATATTGCTATTATAATTTTCTGGTATGAATTCGAATTTTTTTAAATAAAATAAAATTCCGGTAATTTTAATCTGGCAGTGAACGTGTTAAAGTAAATAATAAATTTCAGTTACAAAAAAACATTGTATAATCGTGCAAGCTTTTTAAATCAATAATGATATTTATTGTAGAAACTTTTATAACACTTTTTATTCTTACAATAGGTCAACAATTTTACAATTTCTTGAAGAAATGTTGAGTTAAATTTTTTGAGCATGTATTTGATAAAACTCTATTCATAACACTTTTTAAATACTTTAATATAATTTATTTATTAAAACTTTAGTCTTTTTAATAAAAAACACCCAGTCATTTGAAGCATGTTATTTTCATTGTTGGATGAATAATTATAAAATTCTTTGAAAAGTTTAATTGTATGCTATAAGAAAGTTTTATTTTCATTTTAAATGTAATTCGAAATGACAATTTTGAGTTACATTTCATTTAATTTTAATGAAACTTATAAATTGCAGTTACTTTTATGTGATATTAACACAATCATTTACTAATTTACCTTTCTTTCACATTTACAGTTTATGCTGATTACTTTGTAGAATAAAATTAACTTGTCATTCAAGAACTTTCGTCATTTTTAATTTATATTGAAAACATCAGGGACATTAATTAATGCTAAATAACTCTGAGCATAATCAAATTTATAAAATTCATTATCATTTCACATCATTTTTTTATTCATATCATTTTTCATCTAATATGTTGGTATTCATCATTCAAAATTTATGCATTAAAATTTAAATTTATACCGTAATAAATTTTAACAATTTAAAAATACATATTTAACGAAATTGCTCAGACTCTTAATAATAATAATAATAGTAATAAAAGTTAAAGTTATTGTGTCTAAGATTCTTAATATATTTTCAAATTAAGTTAAATTAAAAGAGAACTAATATTTCTTTTTCTTCAAATAATTGTAAAAATCTAAGCTTCAAAATAGCGCATTTAGTCCAATGTGCAAAATTTTGTTAATAATAACGATAATGCAATAATCATTAATTTTCAGAAGTATTGGTATTCATGTGCTTAAGAAAATATTTATCATAAAATATACGTTTCTTTAAAAAGGAAAATGAATCTTGCTTATACACCCCAAGCGTGAATGAAAGTTCAGAGAAAAGGGATACTTACGAAATAATGTCTCTATACAGAAATAATGAGAGTTTTTGTTTTTATGTTTAACACATAATTATATGCACATGTATGTTTTACGTCATATGTTTTAATGCACATAAAAAGTCGCATCGTTTGACATTTTTTTGTAAATATTAATACTATAATTATATACAGTATGCCCACTAAAGTCCCTTGCCACACTCTCAATTTCGGAACGGCTGCTGCTATCTAGGTGTCTAAACTGGTGTCTAGGTATAGTAAAGTAGCCATGCGCTACTGAATGAAACCACCTACGGCGCCACCTGGTGGAAAACTGTGGGGTTAGCATTCTTATCTCCAAAACGGAAAGAGATAGAGAAAAAAGTGATTTACAAAGTTGTAGAACATCATCAATTTAGTAAGAAAAGATACCTTGTGGACATTAATACGAAGAATAGAACGGTTAAAACACGCATTTGTTTTTTCGTTATTTTCTACACTGTGACCTTAAAAAACGATCTTATAAAGCAAAAACAACCAGTTATGAAACAGCAAGTGTATGCGACCCCTCCGCAAACATTGCAGGACCTTAAACGACGCATTACGGACGCTTGTTTCAACGTGTCACCATCTATGCTCCATCGGGTGCAACATGAAATTAAAAAAAAAATATTCAAATATGCACTGTAGCTGACGGTGAGAAGTTTGAACATCTCAAATAAAGGTATATTATTATAACTAGTTTTTTTTTTCTTTCTAAGATCGTTTTTTCACGTCACATTGAAGGAAATGCGTGAAAAGCAAATGCGTGTTTTAACCGTTCTATTCTTCGTATTAATGTCCACAAAGTATCTTTTCTTACTAAATCGATGATGCGCTATAACTTTGTAAATCACTTTTTTTCTCTATCTCTTCCCAGGAATGCTAACTCCGCAGCATTCCACCAGGTGGCGCAGTAGGCGGTTTCATTGAGTAGCGCATGGCTACTTTACACCTAAACACTATTTTTATGAATATAGCAGCAGCCGTACCGAAGTTAAGAGGGTGGCAAGGGACTTTAGTGGGCATACTGTATATTTTTATACTATAATTATATATATAATACTATAATTATATATAATTTGGACAATGGAAAAAAAAATATGGAACAGATTTTAAGAGATGGTAGAGCACACTACAACGAACAATTTCACTATAGAAAACCAGGGCCAGATTATTTTCATTTATTTAGACAAAATTACAGGGTGTCTCATTCCAATCGGATGTCACGTTTTTTTCATAACTTTAACAGTAGTGAAGATGTTTTAACATAATTCGCAACAGTATTTTCATTTGTATTGCAGTAATATCACCTTTGTATGAACTGTAAGCATATTGTAATGATTTTGTTAAAGTATCCTCAATACTCTTAAAGTTATGAACAAAAACGCGTCTTGGAATGAGTATGTTTTACTAAATAAATGGATTGACCCTGGTTTCCTATATGTATGGTACTGCTGGTGTTGTTGAACAAAGTTTTGCTGGAACAAAAAATAGATTTCCTAAAATGTATTTTCATGCATGAGTTATATCAAGATGCACTTCGTTATGTTTCAAATTTCACATGTCAAAATATTCCCCTCCTTATTTCTGTTGTGAAGCTCGCAGATTATCTCAAAGTGCACGGTATCTGGAAAATGCATTCACATTTAAAAAATCCATGTCAAAATGCACTTTGCTCCATAAGACTTGCCAAACAATGTTTTTTTTTTTTTTTTTTTTTTTTGCTAATAAGTAAACAATAGCTCAAAGTAATAGTTTAAAGTAAGTGCAGATTTTGAAAAGTTAAGAAAATTTAAGAAACTATCATATCGGAGTATGGCTACACCTCCGCACTAGTCAAAACCTGGAATTAATCGTAATTAAAGTAAAAAGTGTCCCATAAATTCGTTAGGTTTTCAAATATTCAAAAGCAAATTAAATTGTCTAATCGGTGTGCGATATGCCGTATAAGAGACGTGTGTTTTACGGCAATAGTGAAAAAAACCTTAATTTTCAAATTTTAATTGCTTAAAAGGCGTATAGCCAACAGAGTGAAAAAGTATCCAAAACGGGACTTGAACCCTTGTCAACAGCATAGCGCACTGATGTTCTACCAACTGAACCAGTTGGAACGATACCCAGCGTAGCACGTCTCACTATCACATGTTGGCAAGGCTACAATCGCAGCCCAAGATGGAATATTTTTCCGTGAGCCACCAACTTTGGGGCAAATAACTAAATAAACTAAAGATAATCCAGCATTGATGATTGAATAAATCTATTTAATACTTGGAAAATTTTTCCATGGAAAATTTCTCACGTCTTGAATTCATAATTTCAAATTTAAGTTGCTTAAAAAGCAATTGCTTTTTAGGCAATTAAAATTTGAAATTATGAATGCATGGCGTGAGAAATTTCTATGGAAATATGTCTATGTATTAAATAGAACAAAAACCTTGTTTAAAGAGATAATAAACGAAGTTTAAATTTCAAAAAATCAGGTTTTTCAAAAACTAGAAATTTTCGTTGCTAAAGGAACCATTTTAGTTTAAAGAGTCTCATTAGTTTGTGCGCTTAAAAAAACACATAAAAAATAAACACATTGCCGCATACGATTGCGATTTGCACCAAAGTGTCGTATTTTTCAAGTGGCAAACTATTACAAATTGCCCAAAGAGCCTCATATGTTCGTTCTGCCATTTTTTCCATAATTCATTTTCGTTAACATTTAATAAACTGTCTTTTTCCCATTGTATGCGCCATAAGATTTGCATTTTAAAAAGAAACAAGTGCAAAATCTGGAGAAATATGTTATATCCACAAACGCAAAAAACAACAAACTCTTCTGAATTAGTTATTATTCCGAAAATCATTCGTTATATCTAGAAACCAAAGAAATCAATATATATCCGAAATTTAAAGAAACATTTAGAAAAACAATGCTTCTTTTTCTGTTACTGAATTTAGAAAACGTTTCCGAGTAGTTTTTGTAGTGTATTTATCAGTTTTCTCAAACCGGAGTATCAGTTTTCAGGATGATAGCAATTCTCAGTTAGACATTTTCAGCTGTGTAACTGAATTTATACTTCCAAAGGTAACAGAATAATATTATGCTTAATCTTAATGTCTTCTTTAATATTGTCTTATTCTTGCTTAACAGCGCGATTCATGTTTTTCGAACATGAAAATGGTTACGTGAAAATCGTTAGCATCCAAAAAAAAACCTATGTTCCGAATTCGGAAAACTGAATAATACACCATAAAAATTACTCGAAAATATTTCTAATCAAAAGAAACCTCGTTTTTACAAATGCTTCTTTAAATCTCGGAAGTACATTAGTGTTTTCGGTTTCTAAAGATAAAAAACGCTTTTCAGAATCGTGGGTAAATCGGAAGGGCATATTTTTGACTGTGGTTATATTATATTTTCCTAGATTAAGACAGATTTGTTTTTATTGTTTACAGTGGGGCAAAGGATCACAATTTTTGTAGGAAAAAAAATGGATAATTCCCTTTTACTTACCCATCATACGTAGTATAGAGTAAGTCTTGTAATCGTTTCGAAAATCGAAAAAAAAATTCACGGATTTACACGTTTCAGACACTAGAGATTCCGAAAAACATATTTTTAGAAAAAAAATGCTGCCGTCCGTCTGTGTGTCTGTATGTCTGTGTGTCTGTAAACGCTCTATCTCCCGAAAAAATTGAGATAGAGACTTTAAATTTGGTATGTACTTAATATGTAATAATGGGAAGAAGCTTATTGAGTTTCAGTAACCTCGATTATCCGGAACTTTTTTTTTCGAACTCTCGAAATATTCGTTCTGATAAAAGGTACATAAAAATTTTCGAGATTGTTTATTTTAAGGAGTGAATATAAAAGACAATAAAAAAACTCATAAATTTTGCATAAAGCAGGAATTCGATCGGATAATGAGTTACCGAGATATTTGTAATCCTATTTTCCACATTCTTCGATTTTTCATTACCCTGTATTTCATTCAAATTTCAATTCAAAGATATATTTTAATTGGAAATGAGACGCTTAATCAGATGCAATAAACCGTTAGTTAATAGGATTATTGTTTTTGGAGTTATCAGGATGTTTCTTTTAAGCAATTCAGTAATCGAGCGTTTAAAGTTTATGATGTCATCAAGCTACGATTTTATTCGAATTGCAATGCATTTTATAAGTAGTTTACACATTTTTTATTTTAATATTTTACATTATGCATATCCATGATGGGCAAATATTACGGTGGCCCCCAACGGCTAGTTTCTTTTGTTAAAAACTCCGACACTTTGACAAGTCTTACGGTACAATTCACACATCGTTGTAACATTTTGTTAATTTTGCATGAATTTTGGAACTGTGAACTGGCTCATTGTACATACTGCATTTCATACATAACACAAAAAGAAACACAGGATGCGTCAGAAAAATGTATACATACGTTGGATTATTATAACTCACTTTGGTTTTTATTCACAAATAATTACTATTTAGATTGCAAAAGAATCTACAGAAATTCTATAACTTTTCCTCCTACCGCAGATGTTCAAAATTTTTCCTGTCCTGGTCAACACACAGTTTATAACGGTGCGCTATAGATTCACAAACTTCAAAAAACATTTCATTTGGTGTCGTGGCGCATTCTTTCTCAATTGCGGTAACATAAAGTTGTCTATGAACAAACAATCGTTTCACACTTATCTTTTAACCGATGAATTGTAAGTCGCATAGGTGGATCTGCCTAAAACTCCCTGCGATATTGTGTTTATACTTCTGCTACATTTTCATACTTACAATAGTATTTTAAAATAAATTTTCTTTTTTCAAATGTTAATATTGGTCCACTTATTAATTTCAATTAATTACATTTAGAAAATAAAGTAAAATTAGAATGTTGTGACCCGTTAAACAGTGTAAGTATATTTGTCTGACGCACCCTGTATCTGCATTTAGTTTTGCGAAGAATAATCTTTGTGGATATACATCCTTAATTTATAATACTAATAAGATCAGAAATTATTCACGACAGTTATTTAATTCCACAAATGAACATTTTAAATTAGTACAGCTAATTAGATATCACAAGAACGAAATGTAGATTATTTATCAGGGTACGATGATAAATTTATGGAAATACCGCTGTCCACTCAAAGTGCTTTTGGAACGCATGATTAATGCTTAAATTTCAACTTTGATCTAAAAATAATAGCATAAATGAGACGATTTTAACAAACTCAAAAGAGATTATCCAAAAGCCATTAAAAGAGAATTAGACATATGCCGGATTTTCGAAACAAATATATGAACAAAAATTTTGCATGGAAGTTAATAAAAAGGCAATTAAAAAGTCTTACACAGTTCCTTAATGGAGAAGTAATATGAAAATACATATGTTGAAAAAATTATTTTCAACCACGTGATGTTATTTTTACATTAAAATGTTTTAATTAACAACAATGCAGTAGACATGCCGATAAAATTTTAATTTTATTATTGTTGTTAATATTATTATTATTATTTCGGAATTTCCTCTACTTGTAAAGATATCGAATGTGAAACGACATCAGCAATAATAATAATAATAATAATAATAATAATAATAATAAATAATAATTATAATTTAATCAAATAATGTCTCCAAAAAGAAATAAAAATAAATATCAATGAGCCATTTAGATAATTGGATTAAAACAGCTAAATATATTCGACTGTAGTACTTTGTGTTACATTTAGCGTAGCTTAATTTTATCTGAACGCACAAATAAATTTTTAGAAAAAACATTTTTATTTCAATGACCACATGCACTGCCGAAAAACAAAACTTTCCCTAGCATGGGGCGGAAAATTCTTCCTGTTGTAATATGTTTGCAATATGCAAAGAGAAAAGTAATTTTATAAATATTCATGGATGTTTCATGCTAAGTAAGTGTAATTTATATTTACAAAAATGCTAATAAAGAGTTTAAACGATTATTTAAAAAAGTTGTTTTCTAAGAAATGTTTAATGCTTTCGGTTTCTGTTGTAAATTGTAAATTCAAATTATGAGTATGGTATGAAAATAATAAGATAATAAAGCGCTCTTCTGAGAACAAAAGCTACGATATATATAAGTTGTTTAGATATTCTAAAGGTTTAAAAATACAATGTCCGTTTAACATATTTCTTTTCATACGGAATAATTTAATAATTACTTTTTTTAGCGTTAAATTACGTTAACTCATTTAATATTACAAATAATATAATTTGATTTAAAAATTAATATTGATAGAATATATAACACCATGAAACACTTTAAACTATTTTCATAATTATGATAATATTTTGTAAAATACATACATATTTTGTATCTAAAATTATTGCAAATATAAGAGAGATAAGTACATCTTTTAATTTAAATTTAAATTAACCTGAGAGTATTTGCATCTTTTGTTTAAACGCTATTAGTCCCTTTCGGTATTTTTGCAGCCAGTGCCAGATGGTAGAAATTTGAAAATAAGAAGTTTAAATAATTAGAAAATAAGAAGTTTCACACTGCACTCGCTTGAGATATCACTTTTTTAATGTCTGATGTTTTACGTTTAGGCTTTGGCGAGACTTTTTCAGCGAGTTAGTTTTTTTTTTATGACATTTATATTTGTTGAAATTAATTGAAAAAGAAAGGTAAAGATTGTTAGAACCTAGGTCACTTTTACTAATTGGATTATTTTTATTTAAATAAATTTATGTTATAATTCACTATAACACACTACAGAAAAACATATTTATGTACTTTAATAGAAATTTAAAAACTGCGGATTTTTCTACGTTTACGAAATGTGTAAAAATCAATTAACCAGGAATGATATTATATTTCAAAGTGGGATTTAAATTGCACATTGAGAATTTCTTATACACATAAAAGGATCACCGTGCTAACTAATTCTAGCAATTAAAATAAGAACTATATCCAATCAGTATGTATTAGTTAAACTACATTACATCTACGATTGTACACCAAGTTTTATTTATCTATATTTCCTCAGAAAATTAAAAAAAAATAGTATAAATATGGGATATTCTAAACTCCTACATATATTGTCTGTTAGAACTTGTTTTCCAGGTAACGACACTATGCTAATTTTTAATTCAAAATTTTAAAAGTAAGAGAACAAGTAATGTCGTACAAACATAATATTATTAAAAAATGACAATTTTTAGTTTGTGTCTACTTTATACAGTTATTTAACTAAACATAGTTTAATTTTATACTTAAAATGGGCCATTAAAATGAAAAAATAATAATATCTTTAGAAGATATCAATTAAAAAGCTAATATAAAATTTTGTAAAATTTCTTATGACACTTCTGTTTAGATAATACGCACAATTTTTTTTCTGAGAAGCTTTCAGTAGTGTAACAGATAAAATACCATTAAATGCAGATCGTTTCATTTAAATGATAGAAAGCTCAATTAGAATGCTTTTATTTTAATATAGTGAAATTATTAATTTCTGAAACGATTAATAATCGGAATTAGATTTTTAATTACTTCTTTAGTATAATGACACCATACATCACATGTGACGTTGAAAAACTTAGATAAGAAAACTAGCTGACAGGTTAATTTCGATTTTGTGATACATATGTTTGTTTTTTACATAAGATAAATAAGAAACGAGAAAGAAAATACGATTATGACAAAGAATTAATTGACTTTTGGATATTTCTTTCAAAGGAGTTGCTTTCTCTTGAGGAATGACAAACGTGCAAGTTTGTGTTACTTTTATGATTAATTAATATTTTGTTTGAAGCTGATAAATGAAATTTATGACTTTTTTATTAACGTTTTCTGACACAGTTATTAAAATGCAAGAAAGCTTTTAATTTTAATCTAGTGTTATATTTCTTCAATAACAATTTTCTTTCGTTTTAAAAAAATTATTTAGATAATGTGAGCACTTTTAAAAAGATACTATTACATTTTAAATGTCACGTTCATGTTTTGAAGCTTTTTTTAAATACTGCAATTATATGATGCCAGCTATTATTTAAATTGTTAAATATTATTATTTTCTTATGAAAAATAATTATGACTATTAATAGCTGTAAAAAGAATATTTGTAATTGAATTGCCAAAATTGTTATGCAAATAAATATTGTTTTTTTTGTTTTTTTTTAGTTTATCAATTTTTATGAATATTATTGATTATTACCATTTTTTAAAATGAGAAAGTTAAATATTTAGAAAATAACTATTTTTTCATATAGTTTTACTAAAAAAATCTGTAATTAAAAAAATAGAAAAAAAAATTATACAATGTTTTAAATTATGTTTTGTTTATTAAAAGAAAATAGTTGTGATAGTGGATGTGTGATCTGGAAAGTTTTCCAACAGCACATGTACGTATTCATTCTCTTTAAATGTGTTTATTATTAATATTATTGCTAAGGGTTTAAATAAATTTGTAAAAAAAGTTCGTATTGAAAAATATCTGGGTAATGAATTTGCAAATTTGTAAAGAAATGAACCTTTGTTACTTATAAGATCATTGCTGACAGATTTTTTTTTTTTTTTAATTTGATTATGTACACTGCCGCCATTAAAACATTCAATTGTTTATCTTTTCGAATCATTTAAATTAAAGCCACTACGATGACTTTAAGGTAAGACAGACGTAATTTAAAAGAAAATTAATAGTATACATTTATATTTCGAAAATAACAGGTTTTTGTATAGTGGTGTGTTTGTGCAAAACATCATCTATATACTCAAAATTCTACAAAAACTTTTTTTTTCAAATCCCTACTTCTGATTAATTTTAAATTCTTTAGTTAGTTGCCAAATCCCAAGCTTCTATACTAACTGTATCTCACAAATTGCAATTTTAGATTTTTTTCTTGCTCCTGCACCCTTTTATTTTCCGAATTGATAGAAAACTGCTCTAGGCGATCATTTATCTCTTTAGAGCAACAGCCATGCCAAATGCCAAGTTTCTATCCAAGTTTCAGTGCCAAATAAATCCTAATTTAGAATATTTTTTAGAACGTTTTCTGCTCATTTCATCCTTTTAAATTTTGATTTTTTAAACCATTCTTAGCGAGTATTTACCTCTTAAAAGTAACCACCATGCCAAATTCCAGACTTCTATACAAACAAAAATAGCAATTTTAGAACTTTGTTTGCTCCTGTACCCTTTCAAATTTCAAGTTGCTATCATAACAGTTCCATAGAAATAGAAATATAAAGTCTTTTAGAACGCTTTCATGTTTTCACACTTTAAATTTTTTATTTTATTATAAAGTAACCGTCATGGCAAATTAAAAGGTTTTAGTCCTTTCATTATCACAAAAATCGTAATTTAGAACGTTTTATTCTCCTGCATCTGCACCCTTTTAAATTTCGATTTAAAAATAAAATGTTGTGTGTGTGCATTTGCGTCTTAAAAGTAGCAGCCATGTTAAATTTATAATTTCTATCCTTAACAATTCCACAGAAATCGCAATTTAGAACATTTTTGAACGCTTTTCCCTCATTTCATTTTTAAAATTTAGATTTTTTTAGAAACTGTTATTAGAGAACAATTACATCTTATATGTAACTATCACGCCACATTTCAAGTTTTTAGCACTTTCCGTATCACAAAAATCCTATTTTAGACCGTGTTTCGCTCCTGCACCCCACTGGGGTGATGCTACCAACGTAAAATATATAGCCTATGTTTTGAGCAGAACTGTCACCATCAATTTTCCACCATTATCTTTGAAATCGGTTCAGTAGTTCCAGTGACTATCCTCTACAAACTATCAAACATACAAAGAAACATTACTTCTTTATACCGGGTGTCGCAAAAATGACCGTCAATTTGAAAAAAAAAATGTGATAGAAATGTACGGTTTGCTGCATTCTGCTTTGGTAAACAGGGAATTTATGCTGACCAATTTTCAAAATTAGTTACAAAGCTCATCAATAGATGGCGTTCCTAATCTGTACGCATTCCGTCCTTTCAGATCGGTATTATTTCTATATCCTAGCGTATGCTTCGAAAGTGGTTTATTCGCTGGAACAGCGTATTTTTATTGTTTTAGAGTTTCATCGCCTGGACCACAGTTTTGTTGCAACGAGGCGCAGTTTTCAAAGGAAATTCAATGTCAGAAACGGTTCGGCAAACAGTACAATACAGGGACTGTTCGAAAAATTCCAGCATACTGTAAACGTCAATGGCGACAGTGCTGAAAATGTCGGCCAACCAAGCACAGCCGCTTTAGAGCCGAATGCTGCAGTCGTTCCGCAGATCATCCAGCAGCGGCCCCAAGTTTCCGTTCGCCGTGTTGCTTGTCAGACTGAACTACGACGAATGACTACACACCGAATCATGCGTCACAGCTTTCACTTGTTTCCTTACAAGGTCCAGACTCGACAACCTCTGAGTGCTGATGCCATTAATGCACGCGAGACGTTCGCAAAAGCTATGCTGCTGAAGTTCGATGCCTGCGAAATCGATGTTGAAAATATTTGGTTCTCCAACGAAGCGTATTCTTTTCTCGATGGCTTCGTTAATAAGCTGAACTGGAGCAATTAGTGATCGAAAAATCCGCATGTAGCCGTATCTTCATCTCTGGATCCACCAAAATTCATGGTTTGGGCCGCCATTTCCTCCAGAGGATTTATTGGGCCCTTTTTTGTTCACCAAACGATTACTTCAGCAAAATATCTAAACATCCCCCATGAATTTGTGGCCATTCAAAATGCTTTGGAGGACAATAGGAATAGCTCGTGGTGTACTCAAGACGGTGCCAGGCCACATCGAACGGCAGCAGTGTTCCATTTTCTCAACGAAAATTTTGGTGATCGTGTCATTCCCCTTGACTACGAGAAACGTACGCAAAGTGGCATGAATTCGCCTCCATGGATTCGCCTAGTCAGCAGCGCCATATTTTGACGAATTTTGTAACAAATTTTGAAAATTGGTAAGAATACATTTCCTGATTACCTAAGCAGAATGCAGCAAACCGTACATTTCTATCGCCATCCGTTTTTCTTTAATCGATTTTTCAAATCGTCGATTATTTTTCAGACACCCGGTATTATTAGTACAGATATATGCAGTAAAATAACATAAGTTGTAAGAATATGACAATTTAAAAAAAATGAAATTAAATAAAACAAAAAGCACATAAAAACTACATTTATAGTAGCTCATCATCGTCTAAGCTCAACATGAAGTCTAGTTTGTGAGTATTTAAATTGCTAAGAATTTTTTTAAATATAAAGGTAGTTCACATTTTTTTTAAATCTGGAAATATATTAATAAACACTGAAAATAACAAAAACATTTATAACGTTATAACAAATAAGATTTAATATATGCAACTCAAGTGCAGTGCAAGAGTAGTGTTAAATTGTGGAAAAAAAAACTATTTAAATAAATATTCCGATTTTATATAATTTTAAAACATAAATAGACAATGTCATGCAATAAATACATTTAGTATGCATGTATTTTGAATAAAAGTGGAAATGTGATACAGAGGACACTTAAATATTTAAGTAAGAAAATTTAAATTTCTGATTAGGGGAAAATTGTTATTTTAAAACCATGCTAATGAGTCATTAGCGGTGAAAATTTGAATGTTAGGTCATAAAAGGTAACTTATGGAGTGCATTGAGAATAACGTAAAGGAAAATATTACAACATTTATCTCCAAAACTTGTATGTGAAGCAAAAGCTTTGTTAAGGTAATAGAAGTTTGTTACTTTGATTCAAAATATATTCAAAAGGATGGAATTATGAAACTCAGTTAGTATGTCCAAAAGATATGTTTTAAAATTTTTGGATGAAGAAATGACGTACTTTATTATTGTTTTTGATATTTAATAATGTGATGGAATTTATATTTTCTATGTAATTGTAATTTGGAATTTGTCAGGAAGCTTCAAAATTTATATTTGAAAGAAAATCAGTTATATTTAAAATGCGAAGAATAAATATTTTATGTGAATTCAAAATGCAGGGTAACCGAAAAAGGTTGAAACGCACTTTACTTTTTAACCGGTCGGAGGTACGTAAAATAATATTTAAAATAAGTATTTAAAATAAGATATTATTTGAGATTATGTTTATGAAATAATTATACCATTCATTTTCAAAATTCATAAAATTCAAATTATAATAACTCGGAGAGTTTTGACAGTAAAAAAATGGAATATGTACTGTTGTACTTTTCAGAGCATGAAAACAATGTTTTCTAAATAAAATTTATAGGACCAGGGGATTGTAAAATAAATTAACAAGTGCGACGTTTATAATTGAATGGAAAGTACATTTCATCAACATAATCTCAATTTCTACCTTATTTTGAACAATATTTAGTTTACACTGCCTACGTATCTGCAACAGGTAAAAAATTAAAGCGCTCTTCAATCTTTTCGGAACATACTGTATATTCAGCACATGTTAAAACATAATTATATTCAAATGAATTCTATTCTGCATGAATGAATCGTTAAACAAAACCAATTCAGATTCTTTATGTAATAATAAATATTTCAGAATTTAAAATATATACGTTCAAAATACAATATTATTTTAAAATAATTATGTACACAGCAAAACAGTTTATAAAAATACATTATTGAAAAAAAAGTATACCCCTATTATTATTATTATACCTATTATTATTATTATTATTATTATTATTATTATTATCAGCAGCAATACTACTTGTATTAGTATATGTAGTACCATTTACAGAAACTACCTTTCTTTACAAAAGTTTTCTTTTTTTCTTTTTTCAACTTACCTGAAATTCGAAGAAGAACACAAGTGAAACTGTTTTAAGAAGAAAATGAAATTTTTTCCAGTGACACAGAATACTAAAGATTTTGATGTTTTATACATAGAAATTCAACAGCACAACAGTTTTCAACACTGAAAAGTAAACATAAAAACTTTTGTGTTTATGATATCTGATATGTAAATGACATTTAAAATTGAATGCGTATTCCAAACTTTAACATAAGCAAAATAATAGTGATCATTTCTTTTATTCCTATTTGGTTTCACAATTTTTTTTCGATTATTCAATGAGAATTAAAGCTTTCATTTTGAAGAAAAACGTGTTACACCGATAAATGTTCAGTTTAGCTTTTCCAGGAAATTACTTAAGCATGCTATTATTTCTGTTTCTAGATAATCATCATTTCATAATAAACAGTGAAAAGTACTGTTGGAATAAATAAACTATGGTACTCCGACCATTGTATATAATTTACCTGGTTGAAAATACTTTCCTCTGTTCATTATGACCTAATTGCATGGTATACAGGAATTTCCGTGATATTTCAGGTTCATCATGTAAAATGCTATAATTATAGCTCAGATGAAATGAAATTAAAGCTGCAGTTCGCAGCCGCTTCCAACAAATAAGAGTGTGATATGCCTGGCAGGATATCTTTGGGATAATAGGAAGAGCGTTGGCAAGGCAAGCCAAAGTACCCAGGTTCGAGTCTTGGTCCCGGCATCTTTCACTCACTTGGAATAAATCGTATATGAAACTCCAACCATTCTATATAATCATCTTTTTTCAACAATGTTTTATATCTTATCTAATTGTCGTTTTTTATTTATTAAAAATCATTGTATGCATTGTGATTAGACTCTGAAACAGTTTCTGAGCTAATGAAATAGTCTCCTTTAGATGAGACGACAAATGAAATGACGTTATACTCGTAAAATCGAGGCTAACGAAAAAGACAGGCTACCGCGGTGCATTCCACTTATATCTTTTTACAGACCGCTAGAGTGACGTGATGCTCTTTTCGTACACCTCCATTGGTGCATTCGAGCATCACGTGACTCCCGCGGTCTGTAAAAAAAGATAGTCGTAAAGCACCGCGGTAGCCTTTCTTTTTCGTTAACCTCGCGTACAATGCGTTTTCTTACAATTTTCTATAAATTGAGCTGACACAGTACCCGTCCTATTGCGGTTTGTTTTTTTATGATTTAGTGAATTTGGCCAAATTCTAACAGCAGTGTTGACTATGACAAATAATTTTTGGTTTAACAATACTATTTACCCTATCTATTTACCTTATTTTTTTTTAAATATACATTCTACGGATTATGGGAATTAGAAGTTCTGAAAAAATATTTTAAAAAGCGCACGCATAAAAGCCGCATTGTAACTTTTCTGCGCAGCATTTCCTTTTGCGTAACGTTCGCAAAATGCGATGTTTAAACACGTTTTTTTCAAGAAAGGATCTACATGCACACATAAAATTCGTATCATATTAATGTACATGATTAATTACATATTATATTTAATGTTTGTTTAATGTTATGAATAATATATGTGTTTTTAGTATTTTCTTGTGTTTTCCAATAATGAACGAAATGTAAAATTAAAATAAGTACAAATAATTATTTCAGCCATGGCTCCCGATAGTCTGCAGATAATTTTATAAGAAGGATGATTTTTATGGTTTTATGTTCTGAAATTTACGACAGGGTCAAAGGCCGCAGGAAAGGGCTCAGGGGAAGAGGGGATGCCTGGATTTCGGAAGCACCACCTACTACCAATATCATCAGAGTTTTCAATGAATTGGCTACCAAGCAGATATGGGGGCAGCCAATGTGGTCCTCAGGGTGAGGGTACTGTTTAATTATGAGAGGCTAATATAGCATTTAGCCCGCAAAATAATATCGTGTCTCTAAATTTTGCACACCCACTTCTTTGAAAACTTCTAATTTGATATACAATCCAGTATACTTCTCTTGGCATGGTACTGTATAAACATTGTTTCTCTTAAGATTAAAATTTAGATTTTTCATTATGACTCTGCAGTTTTCACTTGAGGTTACTTGATTGCACTGTTTCATGTTAAGGCATCACTAGAGTTGGCTCTTGTCTAGAGCATTAACAGCGCTTCTGTTTTTTGAAGTCTGCGAATATAGGATACCATCCCGTCGTTACAACATGGAGATGCTTCTCTCCTGTGTGGAAAAAAATAATTTCACTTAGATTGGAGGTGCGTAGCTAAGAACTTCGACTTCCACTTTCACTTTTAGAAAACACTGTTTTTTGGAAGAGAACGCAACTAGAGGCTGCTTTAGAATATTTTATTATGATTTGAATAATGTGACGTGTTTTGTCACGCATATTGAAAAGTTAGTGTAGGATTGCGTCTCCCAGTAAATTTGTTTAAATAATTTAACTATATAAGATACTTGCAAATAGTTTATTCTTATTAAACTTTTCCTTAGAAAATATTCCAAACCAAGATCATTGCCTTTAGAAGTGTGTTCTCTTACTATTCGTGAAAATAATATTTTATATGCTTTTTAGGTGCGTTCGTAATTATATAAATACGTAGCACCTATAGTCGTCGCTTGGTCCGTCCATCTGTCCGTCCGTCTGTCTGTCTGTCTGTCTGTCCGTCTGTCTGTCTGTCTGTCCGCATATAACAACGCAAAAACTACCCAACCAAATGGTTTGCAATTTAAAATATATTATCTTTGCAGAATTTTGTTGAGACATTTCAAATTTTATTAAAATCGAATCAAAACTTTAGGAGATATTAATAAAAATATTTATTAAGAAATTTGATTTTTTTTTTAAATCGGTGCTTTTTTGTTATAGGAGCTTCCGATGGATGTTAAATCGTCAAGCGACCGAGATACTTATTTTATTACAGAAATTAATCTGCAGACGATATAATTCATTTCACAGAATTAAAAATCATCAAGATCTGAATATTTATATAACTAGCTGATACATATATATCTGAATATTTATATAACTAGTTAAGATATTTGTATGAACAGTGTCATAAAATATATACTTAACTAGCTGTTTAACCCGTTCTACGCACGGGATATCATGAATTTAATTCTAAAACGTGCGTACGAACGCACCTCGTTTGTAACGTTTGACGTACAATTTCCAACTTGTTATTCTCGACATGATTCTCGATTTTTTTTAATACCTGTATTAAAGGAGTTATTTTAGGGGCATCTATTATGCTGATATCTACGAAATTTATCTTCTAATAAAATAGAGAGGGTGTCTTCTCTTTATGAGAGTATGAAAATTCGATATCTGGGTCCTTATTTAAATAACTATTTTACCCTTGTGTCTTTGAAATCCTGAAGTTCCAGAATCTCTGAATGAGGAGAATTAGCGATGCATTCTACGGCGATAAGTAACTGTAAGATGATCTCAGATATATTTTATATTTTATTAGTTTATGGGATACTGAATGTATATTTTCAGGGTGTACTAAGTGTGGGGCTTGGAATGTTAATTTAATTAAGTGAAGTAAAGAATCAAATTCTTATAAATGTACGTGTAATACCACAAACCGTTGCTACTATATTACTTATTGATATTAAATAGACATGCATTGGATGCAAATAATTCCAACTGGGAATTTAATAATATTAGACAATGTTTGGATCCTTATATATTATTTCTCCTGTCAACATCCCTTTTACTCAGAAAATATGAAACGCAGAACAACGAATGAGATACCATATGAAAAGTTTTAGAACAGGCTTCTGACATAGCCCACTTAACAATCCGTTAAAACATGTTTTTGATTAAAATTTGCTGAAATTAAAAAATCAAATCGGCATTGTTTTCATGAAAGAAATGAAAGGTTTTCCTGAAATTATTGTTGCCAAAAAAATAAAATACCACATTATATGATGCTCATAGCAATTATTATAAAAAACACCGCACGGGTTTATTTTATACTTATGATTAAAAAGCTAAATTGAAATTGAAATGTTTAGATTTATATTTCTAAGCCCCATGGTTTTCGGGAAGCGGATGACGTCATCCTCTAATGCAGTCAAAATAAGACTGTTAATTTTTTTTCTCGCGCGTGCCTTTAGCAATCTTGGATCAGCTTTTAGTCTAACTTTGATGGAATAAATCAGATGATATTCTGGCTTGACTAACAACTAAATGTTGTTTGCAGATATTTTTATCCTTGCTTTTTCTTTAGAATTTTAAACCTGCATCTAATAAATATTTCATATTGATTAAAAATGATACTTCTCTATTATCCCGTCGAAAAACTACCGCCAAATAAACGGGACAACGTTGCCATTGGAATATTAAAAAATAAATAAAATATAAGAATTTTAAATCAGTAAAACATAATGAAAAATACACGCAAATGTCGAATGTAATACCTCTAGATGACGTAACAAACATGCATAATGATTTTGACATCAAGTAAATGGGACTGCATTTTTGGCGTTTAATCTTACAGTTTGGCGGTAGTTTTTTGTTGTGAAATGCGGTCGACGGGTTAATAGAGAAGTACCTAAAAAATATTAGATTTCAGTGCGAAATCTTCGCAAGGGCCCTCTGGTCTAATAATATTTGAGTTCACTACGTGATAGCTAAGACTAAATGTTTATTCTTTTTCGTAATTTTTATTATATTTGTATAAATTGAAAATAAACTTTTCTTTTTTTTTATTTTAATTCTTTGTTAAATTTTATTTATACATCATGTTATCTAGTTATTTATTTTTGACTGCCTGAGATGAACTGCTCATACGAGGGTACCATATCTGTAGAGCATAGATGTCCATCCCTCTCACCTTTAATAAAGTCTAAAAAGGAAAGATGCTACAAACTAGAGTCGGTGGACTCGAGCAGCCAATAATGAGACAAATGGCGGCACAAAGATAAAAATATATACATAAGAAGATAATATTATGCTCAGACTGCTAAAAACGCTACAATGAGCAGCTGATAAGAAATGTAAGATGAATATCAATTATGAGTGTAACATCCGCCAAAGAGCGACAAGTTGTGCAAGTATTGCGCATTAGGAATCTATTAGGGAGATAAATAAAATAAAATAAGATTCAATAATAATTTTTAGATTTTAATTATTCCTCTATCGGAATATTAAGACGTTAAAGAAAAATACTTTAAGCCTTCACTAGGATCTATTAAGATCTATTAAAAAGTTAAAGATTGATTTTAATTTTGTATGTAGGGCTTGACGGAAAAAAATATTTTTGAGCCAAGTGCTTGAGGGAAGAAAAGGCCTACGATCTTACTAATGTTGACCTCAGTTTTGAGGTGGCGTGATTTAATTAGTTAATTAGACAAATAGCGATTCATAGGTGGGAATTTCGTCGAAATCGCACAACGTGAAACTTAGCACTAATAATTATTAATTTTAGAATATATTTTTATGTTTGGTTACTCTATTGATTCCGGCTGGAATCTACAATCACAAATTAAGTGGGAGCCTACACTAACTGCTAGAGAAATATATCCCCACCTAGATGTTTGGGTGCATTTTAATTAAAAATAATAACTTTTTCAGAGTGTGCAAGGATGTTTCCAGCAACAAGTGAAATATCCTCCGTTAGATGAGATGACGAATCATGATTCTTTAACGAATGTGATAACATTGTAAAATTCATGTTCTTACTGTCTTCTATATTTTGGAATGACACAGGACATTTCCTAGCGCATTTGTTTAAGAGTTCGTGAATTTTGCAGGATTCTAACTTCAGTATTTTATACATGTAAATGTAACCCTCACCTACATTTTATCTTAAAATTTTGGTAAAAGACGTTAAAAGCTTGCAATTAAAACAGCTATGAAAATAAAATTCAGAAGTTTCTTTGTGTATGTTTGTTTTATATTTTAGCATTCTATAGTTATTTGTTTGTGTTGCGAATTTTTTACAAGTGTTATTGCATTATTAAAAATAAGGAGTGATTCCAGCAGACACTCCGAACACTGTTGCAATTGTATAAAAAGTAAAAAAAAAGACTTTTTATAAATTTCTGACACAATGGAATCGCTTGGATTCAAAATATGGACAAAAGCTCAAATGTTACCCTTGCACTGTTAAAAATTTGCAGCAAACTGTCAGTCATTTGACCGGTTTTATAGAAAAGGGTTACATAACTTAATTTAATTCTATTCTTACCATAATATGGGCAATAATATGGTCAGAATAGAGTTACATTACGGCCGTGTAACCATTTTCTATAAAAACCGTCAAATGACTGGACAGTTTGATGCAAATTTTTAACTGTGTGCGCAACTAATGCTTGATTACACACTGAAATATATACTTATACTCTATAAGTTTGGGGATTTTCCCTATTGAATCGGTCACAAAATTATTTGAAAATCATTTACCTAGCATATTGTACTGAATTTTGCAAAAATTTAAAGAGTCCTTGCAATTAAGGTTATAATATATTCACATAAAATGAAGCTCAATCAGAAATAGTATTTAAGGGTTATCATGTTCACACACTAACACATAATAACAAACTTTTATAATACACAATGTGTGTTATAAAAGTAAAATTCCTTAAATGTAGTCTTGCAATGCCAAACTTGTTCAGAAATGCTTTAGGGAAACTTTACTGATATTCACAAACATATGCAAATAATGTGTATGAATGAATATAAAAAAAATACTTGCTTGTTTCTTTAGAAATAATATTAAAAATATGATTACAATGAAATGAAATTTTAAAAATAAAATTTCCTCAACGTATGAGGATTTTTATAAAATGCCATATACAGCTGTTTGTATAAAATAGTAAATGTGAAGAATAAAATTACACGAAACATGCATAAATATTATTTTGAAATATAGGGTCATTTTGATTTTTACCATAACATACCATTCCACCCAAGAATTTCAATGTACATAAACTTCCCAGCATGCGCTCGAAACTAACATCCAAATATTGAATATTGTTATCCGTTTCTTCATAAATCACTGCTCTGAAACACTCTCGGTAATTAGTTTTCCGAAGAGATTACTTCCACAACAATTTAACATGCTGATAAATGACATAATAACGACTTTAGGAAGACTTAAATGAAATATGAATTAACAGCGAAATTACAATGCATAACATTAAAATGCGAAGAGAGCAGTGATTTGCTTAGCAAATTAGCATTTTTATTTTGTTTATGGCATTGTGGGACATAAAGAACAATAAATGAAGATGTTGTTTTGGGTTTGTAAAAGTGATTAGATTAATTTTGTCTGGATTAACATATGACTCTGACAATAAAATTATTAGATACGTCTTAACGATAAACTGAAATAAAAATTAATGTACAGTAATTAGAAAGAGAGTTAAATTTAGAAATTGAATTCTGTAGAATAAATATTCACTTTACAATTCTGTATTTTAATTTCAGTTAAAAATAAATATGTCTAATAATAATATGTAATACTTGATTATTATATTTTTTGTGAAAGCTATAAAATGTTGCTGTTTTTATACGTTTTTATCCAATGCATTTTTTATTGCATTCATTTCTGCCCTAGCATCCGAATGTTTTGAAGCAAATAAAAAACAAAGTCTGAGTTTATAAAATTCTCAAGTAAACATTTTTATGTGAAACAAACGTGTTTTACAGACAAACATATTAAATTAACAGCATTTACATTAATATTCAAATGAATATTATTTTATTACTCTTGCATGCATAAATGCAGTTATATAGCTGAAAATGTTTAATATACGTTCGCATACACTATAAAAACTACTCGAAATCATTTACAAAAATATAAACTTTGCGTTTTAAAACTTCTTTAAATCTCGAAAATATGTTCGTGTCTGAGGTTTCTAAATATAAAGAACAGTTTTTAGAATCGTAGGTAAATCAGAATAGTTCAGTAGTTATATTATATTTTCCTAGATAAAAGACGCAATTGTCTTTTTTTTTTTTTTTTTTTTTTTTTTTTTTTTTGACAGTGTAAAACAGAAATAGAGTGTTTTTAAAACATAATTCAAAAATTACTAAAATTATGGTGTTAACTAGTAAAAATCAATCAATATGTTATAAAGTAATTTAGAGAATAATATATTGGACGTTTAAGTATTATTCATACATAGAAAGTTTCTAGTATTCATATATGCATATTTATAAATAGAATAAAGAAATAAGAATAATATTAGAGTGCTTTTATTATTACAATTTATTAATTATAAGGACTAAACCCTTATGAATTTGAAAATGGCAATTTTCTTATACTATTTGTAATTGTTTATTTGCATATCACTATTGCATTATAAAACAGTTTATACTGATAACGTAATATGCTAGCATATAGAAAACTACAAAACGTGTTAGATATATTTTAATGATTACCTATGATTACATATGTATATTAATAAAAGAAAGATTTTTGTCTGTCTGCGTGTCTCTGTTGGCTATGGAACGTCAAATAGCTAGTTGTTTACAGCTAGGGAAATCTAACGCAATTAAGGGTTTGTAAACTTGGATAAGGAGAGAA
Organism: Maratus michaelseni; assembly: GCA_963931845.1. Taxonomy (NCBI): domain Eukaryota; kingdom Metazoa; phylum Arthropoda; class Arachnida; order Araneae; family Salticidae; genus Maratus; species Maratus michaelseni. The sequence continues at coordinate 340,502,950 of OZ007592.1, forward strand.
GAAGGTAGACCCGTATGCACCAGATTCGCAGATTTTTATTTGTTTTCATAATTAGCCATAAAATTCGTTAAAACCTCTATTCGAGCGCTAGAGAATCAAATTCCATTGTCTCGGCGATCTGTTCTGCAAGGATCCTCCCCCAACGCTATTATTTTTACACTCATTCCTTTTATTATTTTAAAAAAATAAGCTTTATACCTTACAAGTATTTGCATATATCTGCACTCAACATTGATTTTAAGAACATCTAATAAATCGTTCAATCATTAAAAATCCATTCACTGATTATCCTCTCATTTCCCGTAAACTTACTTACAATATGATATCAGTACTAAACTAACAACACTTCACGGAATGCTTATCTTTCGGTATTGAGTGAAAAAATGCTAATAAGATATCCCCCCCCTTCCCCATCTTTCTTCAACTGTACTTACTGACCTCATTTGAAGTATGGTGGAGGCACTTACAAACTTCCAAATTTCCTGCGTCCCACCCAACACTACTGGTCTGTACTACAATTCATTACTCGATAGAATAAAATCTAAGAAGTACATAATGATTGGTCAGTCTCAATTGAACGAAAGATTTTTTCTCCTACATTTTTTAAGGTTTCGTTCATCTCACGAAACCCTATTCATCCCGCTACGTTTACTGTTCGTCACAGAGCCTATTCTCAGAAACTATATAACTTACAGACTTGAAATTTTGTGTACCTACTATGAAGCTGAACATCATAAAAAAAAATCATATTATTTACATATATAGAGATAAAAAAGCAAAAATCGAACAGCCTTTTCCTATTAAATTTAAACATTTTTCGTTATAGCAGTTGCCATCAATTAAAAATCTACAATAAAATTCATTCTACAATAATTAATTTTCTATTGAAAGCTTTCCAAATGAAAAATTAAAATGAAATAAAAAGTTTCACCAATTGAAAAAAGAGTAATATCACGTCATATTGGTACTAAAACGGAAATTTTCAAACATTTTTCAATAATACAAGGAGTATGAGTATGTGTAAATACAAAAAAGCAGATTAGTATGATGTCAGTAGAGAATTAAAAAGAAAATTAATCTGACGTCATATTGGAAGTTTAACGGAAATTTTCAAATGTTTGAGAAAAATACAAAGAGAGTATCAATATGAGTAATAAAGAAAGCAAGTAGATATGACCTCAACAAGTGACTATAACGTTATATGAGTTTGAGGAAGGTATTGAATCATGATAAAAATCTGATTATGGAAATATTGGCATATTTTAGCATTTTGAAGGTCTGTATACAACATGTTTAATTTTGGATTTTTTTTTTTTTTTTTTTTTTTTTTTTTTTTTTTTTTTTAATATCGCACTTAGTCCACATGGCAGATATTATTACGACAGAGTATAATAATATCGCCCGCTATCGGACCGGTTCAGATTTTTGAAAAAACGAAAAAAATAGACCGGTAAATTTTTCTTTTATAAAAAACTCTTTTTTTTTATATAAAATGAAATTTATTTAGATATATAAAAGAAAGGATAAAGTGTTTTGACAGGAATATTAAACGAAACCCTTCGTGCGATCTTCTATCACACTTACACACTTGTTTAAAAGTACTAACCACACTCAGATTTCTCGGCAGCGAGATTCTAAAAGATAGTCACGTTTTAGCATTATTGGTCTGAACTGCGTTCTCAATGGTTGTAATCATTCACGTGTCATAGACGCTGTTGGTGTTTGGCGTTTAGATTTGGTGCACTCCAAATGTCTTGGAAATTTTTGAAAATTGAACAGTTTACAAATATAGTTTTAGTGTCGTTTTAATGACTTGATTATGATTACCCCATAGCAAACAAATGTAAATTATTTAAAAAGCTGTAATTTTTCTTTATAATGTGCATTTCGTTTAAATGTAGATTTTTAAAACAGGAAATTTTATAAAATGAATTGAAGTTTTAATAAATTTAATATTAAATAATGTCTCTGTTTTTTCATAGATATTAACCTCATTTAAAGCAACATAGAAGTTAACCTAATTAACCTAGAAAAAGTTAATAACTATCATCAGAAAGAACTTTTTCTAGACTTTAAGATAGTATAAAAATATAGTAAATATTATAAATTCTTGTTAAATATTAGAGTAAATAGTACAAATACAAATGCTATGGGAGGGGGGGGGGGAGAGAGAGAAGGAAAATTATCAAAACGATAAAACAAAAATTCTGTAAGAAAAAAAAAACATCAATAATGTTTTTAAGTTATTATCTAATTTTATCAAGTTTGGATAAAAATGGGAAAAGGACGAGCGTCCCTACCCCAAATTAATTGGGAAATGAATTAATTACCATGTACTTTTATCTTTAAAAAATGCATTGTAGCTAAGGTTCTCTCCCTTATAAAATAAGTATGAAAGTAAAAAAAGTATTTTCTTAAACACTCTTTTATAAGCATTGAATGTTTATTGTAAAAATCATGCCTAATTTCATAACTGCAACTCATGTTGTTTCGAAAAATTTCTGTTACAATGTGTTAATTTGATGTGGGTCCCGATAATGGAAAATTCACCGCTTTGATTTATGCTTGGTAGAAAGCGCGAACTAGTGAATTTATTAAGAATTATAATTTTTGCTCTGTTTCTTGTTTTAACATGTGGTAACAGGAAAGAGAAAAAGTTTATTTAAATTACCTATTCAGGATTTCTAAATTGTTTTCACAACGTATATTCATAATTTAATTAATTTTTAAACTATTAATCGATAAAAGCATTTTTTTTTTTAACTACACTCTTTATTATTATTATTTTTTTATTTTTTAGTGTTTAACTATTTCATTGATGCATTTTCACAGCCAGTTGGCATATTTTAGAGAACATGGTTTGGCGCATAACCTCCATTGTTGTTGTAACTCGTTTACACTTGTAACTATAAATAATATTTGGCAATTTACAAGCTTTGTCCTGCTCTCGTTAAAATGCCCCTTAAAATTAATTTAAAATTACGTTCTAAAGATATTCAAATGCTGTATTGTCATTGGAAACACACCTGTGTACATCATTTTTATAATTCTAGATTATCAGGAAGTGAATGAAAAATCAATTTTAAAAAGTCCATCTTTTGATACATGAACAAAGTTAAATAAAAGAATGTAAAACCTATTGCATCATTCATTAACCAGATAATCATGTTCAATCACAATTACATGCACCTTTTGATATTTGTATTCCATATACTTTTCTATATATTCTTACCTTATTCAAAGATTTAGAGAGGGGGTGGGGGTAGGCCGCTTTCCTCTGCACATTACTGCGTAACCTATGCATATTAAGATTATTCGGAAAAATACAGTTTTTATAGAAATACCAATAGGCATAGCCTTGTATAGGTTCGTGGCGCTTTAGCCCCACCAATAATTCCTAGAACGGACTCCCTTTTTTTTACTTACCCATCATACGTAGTATAGGGTAAGTCTTGTAATCGTTTTGAAAATAGAAAAAAAAATTTTGACGGATTTACACGTTTCAGACACTAGAGATTCCGAAAAACATATTTTTAGAAAAAAAAAATTGCCGTCCGTCTGTGTGTGTGTCTGTGTGTTTGTGTGTCTGTGTGTCTGTAAACGCTCTATCTCCCGAAAAAAATGAGATAGAGACTTGCAATTTGGTATGTATTTAGTATGCAATAATGGGAAGAGGCCTATTTCATTTCAATAACCTCGATTAACCGGAACTATTTTTTTCGGACTCTCGAAATATTCGTTCTGATGAAAGGTATATAAAAATTTTATTTTTATTTTAAGGAGTGAATATAAAAGACAATAAAAAACATAAATTTTGCATACAGCATGAAGTCGATCGGATAATGAGTTGCCGAGATATATGGAATCCCATTTCCACACTCTTCAATTTTTCATGACCCTGTATTTCAACCAAATTTCACTTCAAAGATATATTCTAATTGGAAATTTAACGCTTAATCAGATGCAATAAACCGCTAGTTAATAGGATTATTATTTTTGGAGTTATAAGGATGTTTCTTTCAAGCAATTCAGTAATCGAGCCTTTAAAGTTTGTGACGTCATCAAGCCACGATTTTATTTGAATTGCAATGCATTTTATAAGTAGTTTACACATTTTTATTTTAATATTTTACATTATGCATATCCATGATGGGTAAGTATTACGGTGCCCCCAACGACTAGTTTTTCTTTGAATATAAAAAAAGTTCAGTTTTTTTTTCTTTTCTTTTCTACCTTTCTAGTATATAGAATTTTTAAATGTTCCATTTCTTCCCTTTTTTTTTCGTTTTTTGGTTTTGTTATAAGGATAAACGGCATTAGGAAAACTAATAGATAGATTTCGTAAGAAATACTACCTATTAAATTCTCCCCTAAGTTGGAATTTCTGAAAACTTTTTGCAGATCTACGTGAATTATGACTCCTAGAACCCAAAACCACCACTAGTTTAAAACTTTATCTAGCTATCTATCTAGCTATCTATCCGTATCACTTTTTTTATAAACACTATAACATCCATAATTCTGCACAAATCTCTTCCAAACTGATACATAAAATCGAGTGGCATAAATCTCGGTCAAGTTCGTTAAGGGGCAAAATGGGACCAAGGAGGGGGTAAAATGGGGGGAGGCTTTTTTGAAAACAGAATAAACCCCATATCTTCTTAATTAAGATACATATCGAATTCGTTTAAAGTTATTATTACTTCTAGGAAAAGTACCAAAATTTATGTATGACAGATTTTTGATATAATTAAAAATGGCCTCAAGTGGTGGTGGTGGTGGAGGGGGTGGGAATAGAGATTTAAGAAGAAAAAAAATCATAACTTTGTCAATTCACAAGATATCAAATCCGCTTGAATTTATTATAAATATTCTTAATGTTATCTACAACTTTTATATTGGCAAGTTTCTTACAATACCAACTCTTACAGCAAAAAAATAATAATAATAAATAAATAAATAAATAAATAAAATAAAAACAAAAAAATTATTGCTGGCACCGCCTACAGGCACAGGTGAAGTGGGCAGTCCGAACTGCCGCATCATGGAAAAAGGAAAAACTTCGAAATCTACCTGTGCCTATCGGCCGAGCCGTCAGGAATTTTTCCATTTTATGTTCTAATTTTTTTAGAAGAAATTTCTCAATGCTTGAACTTTTTATATAAAAAATGAAAATAGAAAAAAAAAAGTTATTCAAAGTCCACTTTTATTGTCATTTTATTATAAACGATTCCCGAATATCAGCGAGTACCATTTTATAAACGGGTCTGTACATTCGAATTTTTATATTGTCTTAATGTTTTATTTAACTTGTGGTTATTTATCTATGTACGATTATGTTTAATTCCTTTAAAAGGGATTATAAAAAGGCAACATTAAATTGACAATCGATCTTTTTTTACACTCACATACACATATTTGTGTACAAAAGAGTCCGACCAATAATTTTCAAAACTGTACGCGTATGCAAAATACCACCAGATTCATAATAAGAAAATTTGCGATATTATGAGATGGCAAGTAGATTAGTAAAAAATAATATAAGGCTTTAATGGATCACACCTGAATAAATACTATTAAAAAAATCCCATTATATGTATATATATATATATATATATATATATATATATATTTTTTTTTTTTTTGTAGATAATAATAAACTTTTATTTTAAAAGGACAGCGTAGCATAAATAAGAAAAAAATCAACTTAGATAAACAAAAGTTTTTATATAATATTTTTTTGTAATGTTCATTCTTTATGTTTAAAATTTATTTATAAACTTACAGCGTTTTTTAAATTAATTTCTTTTAGACAGATATTTTTGAAAATTTTCAGTTTTGACGCTTATATTTATTTAATAAGAGCTTATATATATACATTTTATGTTTTTTATACTATCTTAAACTGCAGAAAAAGATTTTTCTAACGATAGTTATTAAATTTTCTAGAGCAATGTGGGAATTTCTATATTCTTTTAGTATTTAAAAAGTAAAAAAAGCAAAATTTCATTTTTAATTTCCATTTTCTGAAAAAGTACTTTTCATACATTTTAAAATCTTTATACATCTTAAAATTTAATCCGTTCCATTCTCGTTTTATAAAATATCATCAAACTATCTTAAGTTATTTTCAATAGTTTATTTTAAATGAAAGCTGAAGATAACAATCGCTTCAAAATTACCAGCATCATTTTTTCCTCTTCGTTTTTTTTTTAACCATAGAAAGAAAGTTGGCCACGTTTTCCATACCGCCAAGGGATTACTCTCTGAAAAGGACACGAGTAAATGACCAAAGAGATGGCTGGATATGTCAATAATGCTAAAACGTGACTATCTTTTAGAATTTCGCTTCCCGGCAACATTCAGCGCCATCTATCAAACTTTTGAAATACGACCTTAAACGGCGAAATCTTCGACGACTGATCGTTCTTAGCGTTTGACATCTTTTTTATAGGAATCCAAAATGCAGCCTGCAGTGCCATCTATCGGCACTATTTTAAACTAAAATTTTGAGATTTCTGTATTAGATTCTTACGGGTTTTAGATTAAAAAAACCATTTGTTTCAGACTTCAATCTATCACCTTTTCCGAGTTATTTATTTTCAAAGTTAGATGTCCTTTGTGAAACACTCTGTAATTAAAATTAGATAATTTATTGGTTATAGCATGGTTAATATAATTTCAAAATTTCAGAAATTTAGATCATTTAAGTGCTAAATGGTATATTCTTTCACTTTTTTTTTTTTTTTACAAATTTTTTCTGTATTACATATTCTATTATTACATATTCTGTAATTACAGAATATGTAATAATAGAACATTACAGGTGATCGGCTTCAGCTATGAATTTAATTCTAGGTCTCTGCCCCTCCCCAAAATAAGTATATCGTAAGTAGTTATACTATAATATCGTAATTATATAATAATATTGTAAGTAGTTATATTATAAAACAGCTCTCAGAAAATGCTTTGAAATTCTTTCTTCTTTATTAAGTGTAATATGTGTGCAGGGTTCGTACAAGCGATTTTTTTTTTGTACGTATCTATGGAATCTGTATTACACAAAGCATTTTTTTTTTGTTTCTTTTACAGAAATACTGATATTCTAAAAGGGAAAAAACTAAGTAGAAAACTAAGCACCCGTACTAACTTTTTTGTAAAATACAAAATTTTTTTGTTCAACTATTTTCCATTCTAATATTTAGTTTAAAATTTTGCTTTGGATTATTTGGGTCTCCTCAGCATGGTAGAAAGTTTTATCAAAGTACATGTGCTTTTGAATTTAAAGAAGAACAAAAACAAAAAATATTTTCCCCAATACTTTGTGTTGATGTGTTTAAAGTTTAATTTATCACTAAAACTTTTAATAATAATATATTACAACTTGTTAACCATATTAATTCGTTATGGTGTGATTAAAAGATTCTTAAACATTTCATATTATTCCGAAATAAAAATATTTAAAAACCTATTTTAAGTGGAAAATACTTTTAAACAAATTATTCATGAAAGAGTTAAGATAATTTTTTTTTATTTATAAATTCGCCTTTCCCATGGATGTTGTAACAAGTGGATTATGCGGGCGAATAAAAAAAAAAAAAAAAACTTCATTGTAAATTTCAAAATGGTACTTAAATCCTACGGACTAATTTGTGATCTTAACAATTTCATTTCATCTATGAAAGAAAAAAATAAATTATGCAGTAAAAAAGGAATCCAGTTTCTTTTATCAAGTTTTTAATAACCTGCACTTACTTTAGAATATTGAAAAATGTATGTTACCTATATGATACATAAATGAAATTTGTTTCATTTGCTTCATTGCAAAGTTTTTTCTGAAGCCATTGCAAATTCAGTAAAAATATCTGTCGTAGGAGTCCAATTTTTTAAAAGATGTCTTTTTTCTAGACATCGCAATCACTAGATGCGTAAAATATTAGGTATATTTTAAAATTTATTTGAACAGTTATGCATTAAATTAAATGCAGTGGTAAATATCTGTTCGTAAAAATTTTATTGGAATATTTAAATTTGTACATTTTTATTTGATTTGTTTAACCCCTTAATCGTCGTGCCCGAGACATTCACGGGCAGCGTAGGTTACGCCTGTTTTATTCAGATTGTTTGATTCCCACCAATTTTTATAAAATAGTATTATTGGCTTTATTCTTGAATTATTTTATCGGTCTATTAAATAAGACGAACATTTCTACTTAAAAAAATTGGTGGTAATCAAGCAATCTGAATTTTTTAAAAGTAGCATACACTTAAAGGGCGCGACGATTAAGGGGTTAAAACAACTTTTTTGTGAAGTCATTACACTTTTGCAAGATATTTTGTGCTGATATTAAGCTCACACCATTACATTATTGCTAGTAGTAGCATTTTATGTGTTTAGAAACAAAATATATTATTTTTGTGGGGAAAAAGGATTGTAAGTAATCGTAAGTTTAAGGTTTTATACATTGGATGTTTATTAAAAAAATAATATAATATTTTCCTCTTTCTCTGTTTATGGTAACTGCTAGATTCGTACCCATGCCATGCCCATCAGCCTAACTGTTCGGAGTTTTCCGTGGTTTTCTTCGAAGATTGCGTAAATACGGATTAGGTTCCCATAGAACGATTCCCGCTCTGACTATCGCCCCTCCTCTGTATCTATCCATCGCGCAAATAATCGGCCGCACAAAACATAACAAACGAACTTTTACTCGTAATGTCTAAACATTATATATTTCTGCAAGTATAATATTAACTTACTCCACGGTTACTCGTATTGTTAATTGCTTCTCTTATCTTCCAAATCCATTTCCATATTTATTTATTTAAATGACTTGTGAAGTTAATTGCATTACAGATATCATAACTTTTGAAAGGTGATTCTTCTACATAAAAAGTGATATTTTTATAGATTTTGTGCATATAATTTAAAATGAAAAAAAATTATCAAAAATAATGATGATTACTTAATATTATTGTTAAATTGGTGCAATAACAATGTTACCTTATTATTATAATCATTAGAGTCAAAACAATACGATTTTAACCAGCTTTTTATGACGATTGATGATATTTTGTGATCACGTCTAGTTGGTTTTCAAATGAAAAATACTGCAAATTTTTTTTTAGATTACAAGTTAATTGCAACGTTTTGTGACGACATCTCTTATATTCATCGTTGAACATATTACTACTTTAATTTTCAAAATAAGATTATCTATATAATGAGATTTTGATACTTTGAGAGTTCTGAGCATTGATGTAATTACTTTAAGCTTTCTTTTTATTTATCATTTAGGATATGTCGGCGTTACTTATCGATTATTCAATAAAATGTAAAGCGTTCGCTTTGAATAAAAGCGAATTACTTTAATAAATGTTCTGTTCCAGGATTTCGACAAATTGCTGCTATATATCACATTTTTCAGTTTTAAATGTGTCATTAGTTTTAAGGAAGTCAAATTGTGCATAACAGACGATTTATTTGTATTAAAAGGCGTTAAATGTATAAGAAGGTTAAGCAATCTTTATGAAGAAGAATTGATCGCGAATTTTAGTCATTAATGGACATTTCATCAGTACTATGATTATAATACATGTCTCACTGTAATTGTTAAGACATTTAATATTTTTAAGTCTGTGCAAATTTGTTCGAATAATTATTTTTATTTCACCGTGTATTTCGGTGTACGGGACACACACTTTTAATGCACCTTTAAAATGCAGCTTAAAATTTCATTGCGTCTTATACGATGAAGATACAGTTTTGTATTGTAGGGGGAGGGGGGGGGCACACTTTTTGATGTTTTTCAAGATTGTAAGATGTAAGTTGCATTAGTGTTAGTACTTTATATAAAATAGGTCATATTTAAAATAGGTCTTTCATAGATTAATTCCATTTATTAGAAATTTATGTGTTCCTAAATGTCTGATAAAAAAAATTAAAATGTATATTCAGGATATATTATGGCGACAAACGTGAGCTATTTGGTCCGTGGCATCAAACTGTAGTGATGTTTTTAACTATGTGGTAGCGGTTTTAAGCATAACAAAAGTGAAAGCCCAGTTATGTATAAAAAATTTGGTACTTTCATGTTAGTTGGGAGCAGATCTCGCCAATAACAGTTTTTCTCTCGCCAAAAGTATCATTTATTTTCAGCGTGTGAAATTAGAAACAATGCTTTGATGTTTTGAAATAAAATTTTTTGGTTTATGGTATTTCTCATTTTTATTGGTATTTTTATGTTAGCTGTTGAATTGAAAATTATTGGCATTTACTAAAGGAAGGATAAAGTGTTTTTAAAGGAATATTAAACGAAACGATTTTTGCGATCTTCGATCACACTTACCCACTTGTTGGTACTTTTATGTTAGCTGTTCGAAACTAACTCCAATAGTAACCTTATTCTTAGCGTACGTAAATAACAAAAAAACAGCGCTTTAATGCTGAAATAAAATCTTTTGATTCATAGTACAATATTTTATTTTAAAAAAGTACTTTTTTTAATATATTAAGTGTTGTAAGTAAAAGGTATTTGTAAGTAAAATGTGCTGTAAGTAAATGTGTGAATTTTAAATGAAAATTATGATTTTTTAATGTTAAATAAAGAAAAGGTTTATATCTTAAATGAAATACATGCAAATAAAATTATGGCGATGGAAATAATATTTGACCTGCATAACATAAAATTACCTTTTTATTTATTTATTTATTTATTTTGGCATTTTAAGTGAATGAAGGGCTGTCTTTTACATGTATGCAATATATGTATTGTAAATGCGTGTATTTTAAATGAAATGTTTGAAAGGTCTATTTTTAAATGAAATCAATGCAATACAAATGATGGCGATAGAAACAACAATATTTATCGATTCATCAGATGCGCCCGGCTAACTTATTTAAATTCACCAAATCAACATTTGGTAAAATCAATTAATTTTATTTGTTCCAGCCAGTTAAAAGGAAATTCACCGTATTCGGGAATTAGACAGTCATATATCTCGTGCTCTATTTAGTATCGAAAGAAAACCATTATCGTCGCCTTCAAGATAATTCTTTATCATATTAATGATCAATTACCAATAGTATTGGCGACAATTCCGATTACAGAAGATTAAATATTTAAAAAAAAAATAAATCTATAAAAATAAATTTCTCGGAAGTCGAGACTTGGTTGGATGGTTTCCTCGTATTCAAGTAAGGTTTATTTCAGAAAAATCTTCGAAATTGTTTCGGAATAATTCTATCATTTTGAGAAATGAGTTTGTTTTAACAATATAAAGCGAATTTTCCAAAAATTAGATACCTATCTAGATAGCTTTCTCGTGCTCGAATTAGTATAGAAGTGAATTTTAGTGAAAATTGTTCGAGTCGTTTTTGAATTATAGCAGCATTTCACTCATTATTTGAATTTAACCTGTCAAAACGAACTTTTTCTAATTCGAGACCTAGATAAATAGCTTTTGTCGTGGACAAATTACAACCGAAGTCAAGTTTTGTGAAAATCCTTAGAGCATTTTTTTGTTAATAGCAAGCACCATTTTCAGCGCTGAGTCTCTTTTTAAACTATCAAGACGCATTTTCTAGGACTCAAGACGTATCCAGATCACTTTCTCGGGATCAATTTAGAATGGCAGTCAAGTTTCGTAAAAAAAATATAAAATAAAAAATAAAAAATAAATAAATCTAGCCATTTATGATATTTTACGTAATCGGGAAAATCTCTTGCTCGTTATGATATTGTCATGGATATAAATTTTTACTTCTTAGAATTGTACTAAAAACACATTATGTTGTCTTATAAAATTTTTTCCGTAATTAATGAAAAATTTTAATAAATGTTTTTCATTATATTAGATTGAAATTTGTAATATATCAACGATTTGAACAATTAATTTACAATATTCTAATCAAGTACGTATATCTCATTATATTAAAATATATACAATACACCAATTTATGATTGTATAAATTTATAAACATCCTATTGATTCTGGTTTTCTCATAAAATGTGATAAGTCTATAACATTTGTTTATTTTTAAAATAATATTAAACATAATTTTAAATTATGCTAATAGAATTTTGAAAATCTGAATATGCTAGACTAATAAATAGTCTTCTATTGAAGATATTCTAATGTTATAATGTTTAGCATGTAAAAAATTGAGAATAAATTAATTTAGATAACGTTGTATTGAATTCATAATATTTGCATACATATAAAGGCCCCAATATATTTTTATAAATGAATGTATTCTACAAAAATACACATTTATATATATAATCGGGAATTAAGGTTTTTTTTTTTGAGAAATTATACTAATGGACTTCGAAAAATTTAATGAAATACGGTCTGTTTCATTTATAAAAGATTTTGATATATTACTTAATTTGATTCGCTTACTTACATATCATAAGCACTTTATAAAAACATTTAGGATAAGGTTTGAACAATATATATATTTTTTCATTACTTGCCATTATATACCATTATTTGTTTTTATTTGCTTACTTACATATCATTAGTAGATTGTATAACCTATAAAAAATGTTAGGTAAAGTTTGAACAATATCATTATACGTTGTTAAATCAGAACGTTCCACTAAATATTCAAAACATGTTTTAAGCTTTTATAATAACATATAAAATGTAAGAGTACAATTAAAATGATGAAATATTTAATTTTAATCTGATCGAAATATGTGAACAAAGTAAAACCAAAATATCAAATTCGAATTCATTGATTGTAATATTCTATAAAAAAATATTTCTTTTGTTTAGCACTAAAAAAAATTCTTTTGATGATTTTGTATCATCAGAATTAAAATATTGTAAAAGAAAAAAGTCTCTAACAATGGAATGGATGAAAGAAACATTCATAAAAAGGCATATTTTTATCAAACATGGGCAAGATAATGGTACTAATATACGACAGTTTTGATTACAGGCCATTATCCCACATTTCGATACCTATTTAGAGATTGTTATGTAATTACAAGCATAATTGTCACAGCTCTTTCCAATAAATTCTTTTAATATTATCATATTATCATTTTAAAATTAAATTGGTACGATTTCATTTAGTCATCAATCATTTTAAACCAATTAAAATGAAAAGCAAAAATATTTGATCTCAGATAAAAAGAATAATGTTATTCATCAATTTATTCCTTTTTTATACAGAACATAAATTAATTCTGACGGCTTTAATTAAAAGTACATTTATTTGACATTGCAAAAAATGGCCCCTAAAAAAAGTATGCCATTTGTTTTAATATTTTATCCTATTCTTTGTAATTAGAGAGATAAGAAACAAAAATAAAATAACAAATATATATTAATTAAAATATAAATATTTCTTTTTCAACAGAAAAAGCCACTAGTCTTGTGAGACACGTAAAAGCGTAGAAAAAAAATTAATATATACTAAATTGTATGTATATATATATATATATATATATATATATATCAAGAAATGCTTGTAACCCGGTTAGTATTCGCGATATAACATATTTTTAATATTTCCGACGTAGCCTAGCATTGCATAAAACAGTTGTTTACATAAGAATCTCCTATAACATGTGAGCACAAAACATTTTATCATCCTAAAATGAAAAATTTACAAATAAAATAATCAATTTATATTTTACAAACTTCGTTCCGTTTTTCACTGCAGATTAAGAGCACGTAAATTTCTCTAATATTCTTTTAATAATTTCTTTTAAAGTTTCGTGTTTGGTAAAATGTTATTTTTTATATTTTTAAATCAAGGCAACATATAAAATTCTCATTTAACTTCTGTAAAGAATTGCGAATGCATTGTGCCCAAAAGGCTCGTGCTAATGTATCAGGACATTTAACGCTATTCAGAAATAATAAAATAAGAAATAAACATATACATAGTTATATAGTATATGCATACAAGTATACATATACATACTTGTACAGTACATGCATACAAGTATACATATACATACTGGTATAGTAGATTTATGGTGAAATTTTAAATGAAAATTATAATAACAAAGATCACTATGAGCTATTTAAATTGAAAGTTTCAGTAATGGAAAACAGGGTTAAGGCACTATATAAAAAAGTTAAGTTGAAGCAGAAAAGTCAGTCTCCCATATTTTGTTCTAGTGCCAAAGTTGAAAAAAAAAATTAGAATTGTAACATGTGGGTATGGTTCATACCTAGAGTCTGCTGATAAGAAATTCTTGGGGGTTTTAAGTAGTGTGTTTAATAGAGTGTTAAGTGCGGAGTCCCTATTTATTATAAAGAACAGTTATATTTTATTAGAAAATTTGAAAAAACATCCAAATATAAAAAGCTTGTTTGCATATGATTTTGCAGACCTATACAGCACCCTTAACTTACTGGATTTAAAGAACAAAGTTATAGAGTTCTACAACAAAAACAGCAATAGAGATTACGATAAAGTTTGGTTCCTGAAATTGTTTCAGTTGGTAGTACAAGAGAATTACTTGTATGAGGGAAGTTTAGCATTTAAATAGATTCGTGGAATCACAATGGTGTGTGTGTGTGGGGGGGGGAGTTGCAGTTCAATTTTAGCTGACATCTACTTACATATATATGAGAATAACAATGATTTAAATAGCGAAATTTTCAGTTACAGGTACATTGATGAAGTTTTACTTGTTGGATTAAATAATCCAAATGTAAACCTAGATTTTATACATTATCCTAATACTTTAAAGCTAGAACTCTCCTTCCAGGATATTAAAAACATAAATTATCTGGATATAAATTTAACCTTGGAAAATGACAATTTGATTACAAGGGTTTGTGGCAAAACAAACGATTTCGATTTTAAATCTTTAAAGATCTTACATTTTGATTCAAGCGTGCATATTTCAGTTTTTAGAAATATGTTTCCGAATGGTTTAGATCAGCCATACTCAACCTGCGGCTCGCGGGCCGCATTAGGCCCGAAGACGTTTTATGTGCGACAAAATCATTAATCCATATTTTTTTTAATTAATTGATATGTGCTTAAAAAGTACTTAAGATCTTCACTGTTATTTCACTTCATTATTTTATATATATATATTTTTTTATGGGAAGGAAAAGTCTGCTCTGTTGTTTATAATTAAATTAAAATTATGTTAAAATAGCTTAAATTCCGTTTCCTTAGCAAACGTTATTTTTACATGCAGTCCAATTTGTTCTACATACAAGTGTTGTATGCATTTCCTAATCTTCAATACTAATCCAACATTATTTCAAATTAATTAGATTTGCACTGTATATGTCTACAATTAAAATAAAACACCGTTTTGTCATTGAGTAAAAAACTACTTTATAAGAGAAAATTTTCTGATTTTTTCTCTTTTCAACTTAGAAATTCGGCAATGTTATATTATAACGTATTATACTTATTATATAGCTAGTACTGTTATTTTGGGGTTAAACCTTTGCTGCAGAAAAGATTGGCAGCATTTTTTTTTTTTTTTAACACTACTATTTCCAAACAAAAAACTTCGCAGCCTATTTCTACAACATTTGCAATAGAAATATATTACGATGTTTATTGTCTGGAAATAGTGGATGTTAAAATGTTTTGGGAACTTTTCTTCCGCGACAAACGTTCAACCCTACTGATAATATTAACATTATTATATTGCTTTTTTATATTACGCTTGTGTTCTTACTTTTTTAATTACCCTTTTTAAAGAGTGTTACCGCCCACCAAACGTCACAAACGTTGTTTTTTAGGTAGATTTCGTAAGAAATACTACCTATTACATTCTCACCTAAGTTGGAAATTTTGAAAAAATTTTGCAGATCTACGCCGATCATGACTCCCAGAACCCAAAACCACCCCCAGTTCAAAACTTTATATCTATCTATCTATCTATCTATCTATCTATCTATGTCACTTTTTTCTGACCACGATAACTGGAAAAATTCTGCATTAATATTTTACAAACTGATACATAAAATCAAGGGGCATAAAATCTCGGTCAAGTTCGTTAATGGGAAAATCGAACCAAGGGGGGGAGGGTGGGGGGGCTTTTTGTGAAAACAGAAAAAACCCCATAATTTCTTAATTATGATACGTATCGAATCCGTTTAAAGTTATTATTACTTCTAGGAGAAGGGTCGAAAATGTATGTATGACAGATTTTTGATATAATTAAAAATGGCCCCAAGGGGGGGGGAAAGGGTTTTAAGAGAAAAAAAATCATAGTTTCGTCAATTTCCAAGATATCGAATTCGCGTAAATTTATTATTAATCCTCTTAATATTATCTAAAATTTTATATTGACAAGTTGTTTATAGGACCAACCGTTATAGCAAAAAAAAATTAAAAACAAAAAAATCCCTGCCGGATCCGCCTGCAAACAAGTTATTTTTCGAAGTAGGCGGTTCCAACTCCCGCATCTTTTCGAAACTGATACATAAAATCAAGGGACATAAAATCTCGGTCAAGTTCGTTAATGGACAAAATCGAACCAAGGGGGGGGTGATGGGGGGGCTTTTTGTGAAAACAGAAAAAAACCCATAATTTCTTACTTATGATACGTATCGAATCCGTTTGAAGTTATTATTACTTCTAGGAGAAGGGCCGAAAATTTATGTATGACAGATTTTTGATATAATTAAAAATTGCCTTAAGGGGGGGGGAGGGGGTTTAGAAGAAAAAAATTCATAACTTCGCCAATTCTCAAGATTTTAAATCCGCTTAAATTTATTATTAATCCTCTTAATATTATTTAAAACTTTTATATTTACAAGTTTTTTATAGGACCAACCGTTATAGCAAAAAAAAAATTTAAAAACAAAAAAATCCCTGCCGATTCCGCCTGCAAACAAGTTAGGTTTCGAAGTAGGCGGTTCCAACTGCCGCATCATCGTAAAAAGGTCATTTCTTCCGCAATTCCCGACAAACAGGCGCCCCACGGTCTGCGTCTTCGAAATCTACCTGTGCCTGTAGGCCGAGCCGTCAAGGATTTTTTTTACATTTTAACTATTTCTTTTTTATTTTAACGGAGCCGCCGTGAAAAGAAAATGTATTTATTTTACAACCACATAACAATGCTTGTGACGTAAATTTTACACGGACTGTAAAACCGTTATATTTATGACCATTGAAAATTTCAAAAGTTTTGGACAACAACGGCTATTTTTTTAAACTATATAACGATTCTACTTGAAAAAAGAAGTAAATGTTTTTTTTACGATTTTCCGATTGTGTCATTAAATATATAAATTCATACAAAATCGGGTAAATAAATCAAATACAACAAATTTGGGGTTTATTGAAAGTTTTATCACGGGCCCGGGCATCGCTGGGTATAAAGCTAGTAATAAAATAAAATAAATGCAAATTTAAAACATATAAAATGGAGTATATTGTTATGAATTTTGTAAATATTTCATTCTTTTTAATTTATTTTATTTTATTATTGTGAAAATTGCAGTATTATTAATGTATTTCCTATTGAGCATCATGTAATTCAATGCTAAAGGCCTCAGGTGCTTTGCAAGAAAAACAACCTTACAGCATCGGTTTTATAATGGAGTTCTATTGAAAAATCGCCAAGGAATGGATTTATCGCCAAGTTGGCGATGGTTTTGGCGACTTATTTTTGTCGCCAAATTTGGCGATATATCGCCAAATGTCGCTACTCTATCGAGAGTTAAAGCACTTTCTGGTAATTTCTAGCATCCGAAAGCTCTGGAAAATTCTACAGTTATCTTTAAAGCCTATATAAGGGACCTCCACCAGTTCAGTTCAGTTAGTTCTCTGTCAAATGCGATTGAATACACACGAGAGGCTTTGCATTGAGAACTGTGTTTCTCTGAGCGGTTTTGTATTTGATTCGCCGTATTGAACAATACGTTATATTGTTCTGTGTGAAATTTTGCTGTGCTGTTATTAGATTTGAAGATTACTCAATATTTGTGTTTTGAGAAGATATTTGTTTTCTTATTTAGAGTCAATAAAACCTGTTGATTGTTCTTATATATTGGCAACAATCCTTTCGAACCCCGAGCTCACAACAATATATATAAATGTAAAATGATTTAATTTCCCAAATAATGAAAAAAATATAAAACACTTATATGGTCTAACTGGATTAATTTTTCCAAGCTGCAAAAGCATAATGGAATCACACCGGATGTCCTAAATTGCACTGATTTATTTAAAAATTCAATAAGTTCCAAACGGTGAAGATATTTAAAAAATTCTTGCAGGAAAGTAATGTATGATACCAAGAGTTTTTTTTTACTGCGAATCCGGATTTTAGTTCGAATTACTAGCAATATATGGCGCTGCAATCAATAGGCGTGTAATCGAGGCAAAAACTAAAATCATCCAGCATTGATGCGACGGAAGGCGCTTAAATACATGGAGTAATTCTCATTCGCTAATACAATCTTGTTCTTCGGGCCCGATTCTGAATAAGGTTTTATTGGTGAATAAGACCCACTCCATGTACAGAGTGATTTTTTTTAAGTAGTGAAAGTAAAACCCTATAACAAAAAAACCATTGATCCAAATAACCTAAAATTTCACCAGTATGCTACCAAAGCAATGGGGATTTTCTAGGCGTAGTTAAAAAAAAATTAATATCGCACCGACAGATGGCGCTGTAGGTTAACATCAACTGGGTTCCTTCCTCTACCGGGTTTTAGGCTCAGTGAAGCAGTCTGTTCAAATTTCAAAACCATCTTCCGTAAATATTCTATCGTCATTGGACCTTTTCTTAAATTCTTAAGTATCCTAAATCTCCTAAGAGAAGTTGCTGCACTGCCATTATTCTGATAATACAGTTTCACTAACCACGCTCGGTTCGTCAATGGCACAGTCATTGCCAGGAATAATGAACACGCTTAATAGGCGTGCATTCGAGGGGTGCAATAATGTTCGTGCTTCACGCTTTTATCGCCACTGTATGTGTGTCGTGTACAAGCTCGCCTCTCGACTTAGCTGCATATACATCGCCATCTGTCGGCGGGATTTTAAGTTTTTTTAACCACGTCAAGAAAATAGCCATTGCTTTGGGAGCACACTAGTAAAATTTCAAGTCATTTGGATCAGTGGTTGTTTTGTTATAGGGTTTTACTTTCACAACTTTAAAAAAAATCACCCTGTATTTAACCTTCTTCCTTCGCATCAATGATGGGAGATTTTTTTTTGCCTCGATTGGAGGTATACTGCTTGCAGCGCCATTTATTGCTGGAAATTTGAACTAAAATCAGGAATCGCAGTAAAAAAAAACTCTTGACATCATACATTACGCTCCCGCAGGATTTTTTTAATGTCTGTCAAGTTTGGAAGTTATTAAATTTTAAAATCACTCAGTCCATTTCAGGACACCCGGTACATTCGGTTAAGTAAAACTAGTCGTTGGGGGCCACCGTGATACTTACCCATCATGCATATGCATAATGTAAAATATTAAACTGAAAAATGTGTAAACTACTTATAAAATGCATTGCAATTTGAATAAAATCGTGGCTTGACGCCGTCATAAACTTTAAATGCTCGATTACTGAATTGCTTGAAAGAAACATCCTTATAACTCCAAAAACAATAATCCTATTAACTAGCGGTTTATTGCATCCGATTAAGCGTCTCATTTCCAATTAAAATATATATTTGAATTGAAATTTGGATGAAATACAGGGTCATGAAAAATCGAAGAGTGTGGAAAATGTGATTCCAAATATCTCGGCAACTCATTATCCGATCGACTTTATGCTTTATGCAAAATTTATGTTTTTTATTGTCTTTTATATTCACTCCTTAAAATAAACAATTTCGAAAATTTTATATACCTTTTATCAGAACGAATATATCGAGAGTCCGAAAAAATAGTTCCGGATAATCGAGGTTACTGAAATTGAATAGGCTTCTTCCCATTATTACATACTAAGTACAAACCGAATTTCAAGTCTCTATTTCAATTTGTTCGGAAGATAGAGCGTTTACAAACACACAGACGGACGGTAATTTTTTTTTTCTAAAAATATGTTTTTCGGAATCTCCAGTGTCTGAAACGTGTAAATCCGTCAAATTTTTTTTTTCGATTTTCAAAGCGATTACAAGACTTAACCTATACTACGTATGATGGATAAGTAAAATCACTATTAACATATACAGCTAAATTTTTGAGATAGTAAATTCAGAGGTGAAAGTAGCATTAAAGGTATTTTTAACATTTTGAAAGTTAAAATACTGCCGGAATCCTAAAAATGCTTGCCAATAAAATATTTAGAAATATATTGATTATAGACATAACGGAAGTGTGTTTTTAAATAGTTTTCGAGATTTATTTTATTCTGAAGTATGTATGCGAAATGTTACAAGCAACGTTATTCTCCGTTTCCGAATTTAAAGAACATGATTCTTAGTAGAATGTTTAAACTTATTCACATTTCAAGCGTATTATTATCGTAACTGTGATGTTATAGTAACTAAAAAATCTGATTCCACTATGGTCTCTGAAGCTTGCACCAACTTAACTTTTATATATTATTACTAGGGGGCTCTGCCCCCTACGAGCTACGCTCGCCAACCCCCGTTCTGACACCACAAACTGTAAAAACACTCTGAATTGATCAACCTTAAAACGATTGCGGAAGATTGAATTATAATTAAGCGACCTACTGTAATCGGCTGCTATAATCGGTCTTGTGTAATCGGCTGCTCTCTGTAATATCTCTTATAATCGGGTTTCCATTCATTTTCCTTTGACCAAAAGATTTTAAAGCCGAATCAACTGCTGTCGAGACAGCTAACAACTGTTGATAAAATAAGGTTAATTAAACATTTGAAAATCAACTCGTGGAAAATTGTTAAGTAAGCAATGTCATGGCATCGGGAAAATTTATAACGATGCTATAGAAAGTTGGGTATTACTCCATTATCCCGACTACTACTTTCTATAAAAGAAAAGAGCTGTCGCCAAAATATAGGATTTAAAGCCAAAAGTGCATATCTGTGGCGTCGCATTCAATTGATACCAGATGCGTTACGCGAGGTAGTTATGTCATCGAGTGATCTTTAATTCAACGTGTATCTGTATTTTTACTTATATTTTACCAATTTATTAGTTATGTTGCGTTTATCGCTACTTCCATGGTTTTAATTTAATCGTTTCTATTTTGCGCCTCACGCAGACGATGTTTTTCTGTTGATAAAAAATGGATCTGTCTTAGAAGTTTTATGAAATGAACTAGAAAATGTTATACGGAATATAAGATGTAATATTTATGATGTGCGCGAAAAATGTTGTGTATATTGTGTTCGTGATCGTCAATATATTTGGTTGTGTGTCTACATTGTGTAGATTCAATTATTTTTGAACAACATGAACATTTATTCTCGAAAAGTCAGAATAATTTAAGATATCTTATCTCCCGAAAGAGGACAGTTTAGGTAAGCCTAACCTATTCTTGTTTTCTAGTTTTATGATTATTTAATTTTGAAATAAATATTGATACTTTAAGATCAATATAAATAATATTGAAGATATAATTTTACAGACAGGGACAGATTCAATATTATTTTGGCATCTCTCTACCGGGATATTATATTATTTAAGAAAATAAAATACGATAATGGAACAGATTGAAAAATTGCGTACTCCATTAAGAAGCGCTTTTACGCGAATTGCTAATTTACTTGAGAACAAATTAACTGATGAAAATAAAGATATTGAAGAAATTGAGATTTTATATGCTCAATTAGGTGAAAAATGGACAGATCTGCAACCAAAAGAAAAAGAAATGTTAGATCTTCTTTTAAACGATAAAACATGTTCTCAAGAAAATTATGATAAGGAATACGAAGGTTTTAGCGTGTATGAAGAGAAATTTATTAAGTTAAAAACGAAAGTTCAAAAGATTTTAAAGGTTTTCGAAACTGAAAATACCACGAAACGGAAGTTTAAACTTCCTAAGATAGAATTTAAATTATTTGGGGGAGATATTAAGGAGTGGTTAGCCTTTTGGGCTCAGTTTGAAAAAATACATAACGATTCTGAAATTGCGAAAGAAGATAAATATCAGTACTTGTTACAAGCAACGTTAAAGGGTTCTAGGGCAAGAGAAATAGTCGAGTCGTACCCCGCTACTGGTGATAGTTATGAAAATGTTATTGAATGTTTAAAGGCTCGATTTGGTCGTACTGATATGTTAATAGAAGTATATATAAGAGAAGTGCTCGCTTTAATGATGAATAATGCTACAGGAAATGGTCCAAGAATTCCTCTTTTTAAATTATACGACAAAATTGAAACCTATTTAAGATCATTAAAAATGTTAGGTGTTTCAAGCGAACATTATTCTGCAATTCTTTATCCATTGATTGAATCGTGCTTACCAGTTGAAATATTGAGAATTTGGGAAAGAAACTTAAATTCTATTACTTTAAATTCAAAAGACGAAAGTAATAATAAGTTAGATTCTTTGATGAAATTTTTGCAGCACGAAATCGAAAGCGAAGAAAAAGTCCGTTTGGCTAGAAGTGGGTTTAATTTAGAAAATGTGAACAAAAATATTTATACAGTGTCAAATAGGCGAGAAAGAGATATTCCAACGGCTACGGAATTACATAATTCATCAAAAATTAAAAGGGAAATGTGTATTTTTTGTAACAAGTTTATCTCATGAAGAGAAAAAACAAATATTAATGAAAAAAGGGGCTTGTTTTAAATGTTTAGAGATAAGAAAACACATATCACGTTTTTGTAGAACGAAAATACCACCCTGTGATTGCGGTAAATTACATTTCAAAATAATGTGTCCAGCAAAAAATGATAATGAAAACCCGATTATGGAAAAGTCAGATATCGAAAGTAAAAAAGACACTGCTTTATCCAATAAAACAGGTACTCGTCGCGTACTTTTACAAACGCTTATTGTCCGTCTTAGATGTAATAATAAGATGAAATACATAAGAATATTAATTGATTCAGGTAGCAGTAAATCTTATTTATCATCTTTTGCATTGGCCGAGATGGGATATGAATGCATAGGGGAAGATAATTTGACACATAGTTTATTCGGTGGCACGGAGACTGTATTATCACATAAGAAATATTTGATCAGTCTGAGCGACTTCTTTGATAATTATCGCTGTTGTGTCGAAGTATTAGATCAAGAAAAAATTTGTTCGGACATTCCTAAAATTCCTCGTGGCTCATTTATGAGTGAAATTAAGAAACAAAAAATCTTTCTTTCTGATTTGAATAACCAGGTTGAATTGCTATACGAGTTTTCGCCTAACGAAATTCTTGGGCTTATAGGAGCTGATGTAGCAGGTAAATTGTACACTGGAAAATCGAACAATTGATTTCTGGCTTAGTATTGATGGAAACACGTCTTGGTTGGACTTTGATGGGAAAAACTGACCTATGTAACATATCCGATAGCACAAACAGCGTCATGTCACTTCATGTAAATGATGCAAAAATTTCAGATTTATGGCGGCTAGACACACTTGGAATTCTCGATCCTGTCGAAAGCGGAAACAGACAAGAAATAGAAAAAGCAACTGAAGAGCATTTTAATAAAAATATAAAAATAGATGCAGAAGGAAGGTATGAAGTGAGCCTCCCATGGATTGAAAACCATCCTCCCTTACCAACTGGTCGAAAAATCGCTGAACGAAGATTAAGAAATTGTGTTGAATCACTAAAGAAAACTGAAACATTACAAGAGTATGAAGATGTATTAAAAGAATGGATACAAGAAGACGTTATTGAAGAAGTTAAAAACTTCTGTAATGACGAAAGTGAACACTACTTGCCACATAGAGCTGTGATCAAAGAAAATTCTACCACTAGAGTTAGACCAGTCTTTGATGGCTCAGCTAGACAAAAAGATTCACCTTCGATCAATGATTGTTTAGAGAAAGGTCCTAATATCGTAGAGCTCATTCCGACTATATTAAATAAATTCCGATTGAAGAAAATAGGCGTGATTGCAGATATTCGAAGAGCCTTTCTACAAATTGGTTTAAATGAGCGAGATAGACCATTTCTGAAGTTTTTATGGTGTGAGGAAGGTGACCCCGAAAAGTTCAAAATTTTTCAGCATAAAAGGGTTGTTTTCGGTCTTACATGTTCACCTTATTTACTTGGTGGAACTATCCGATATCATCTGAAGAATGTGCCTTCTAGATTTAAAGAAACAGCAGACAAGTTGTTAAAGTCTTTTTACGTAGATAACTGCGTCACTAGTGTTGAAAACTATGAGGAGCTTGAAAGATTTATTGAAGAATCCACAATTATTCTCCAAAATGCTAAATTTGATCTTCGAGGATGGGAGTATAATCTCAACAAAACAGAAGCAGAAAACTTCCTGTTATTAGAAGAAAAGACTATTCCAGTTTTGGGACTGATGTGGAATGTAAAATCTGATACTCTGAAAATAGATTTACGAAAATGTTTTGAAGACTCTACTATTGTAACGAAAAGAACAATCCTGAGTGCTGTTCATAGAATTTTCGACCCCATTGGCTTCACGTGTCCTGTCACCTTGGGGCAAAAGATTCTCCTTCAAGAATGTTGGAAATTGAGAGTTTCGTGGGATGCTGAATTGCCTGAATCTATTACCAAGAAATTTGAAAAATGGCGGAAGGATGTCTCTGAATTAAAGGAAATAGAAATCCCTCGATGTATTATTTCCAATTATGAAGCGCCAGAAAATCTTTCTTTGCACATATTCTGCGATGCAAGCAAGAATGCATATTCTACATGTATATTTTTAAGAAGTGCGACTGAAAATACAATATATTGTCAGCTTCTACAGGCTAGGTGCAGAGTTGCTCCAATGAAAATCATTTCTATTCCTCGATTGGAACTACTTTCCTGTAATATAGGAGCTAGACTGGCACAAAGTGTTATACACGATCTTCAGTTGAAAGATATCCCGAAATTTTTCTGGTCTGATTCAGCAAATGCTATATATTGGATCAAGGGAACTGAAAATTGGGCTCCTTTTGTTTTCAATAGAGTTAAAGAAATCCGATCTTTGACAGAACCTGATAATTGGTATCACATACCTGGATCATTAAATGCAGCAGACCTCCCTTCCCGTGGTTGTAATGCAGAAACTTTAGTGAAATCGAAATGGTGGGAGGGCCCGGAATGGTTGCGAAGACCGGAAAAAGAATGGCCAAAATCCAACGTTGTTCCTGATTTCAACATAGTATATTCCGAAAAGAGAAAAACTGTTGTTAGCACTACAAATCATGAAGAATCAACTGAAAGAATTTATAACAGAATTTCGTCATACGACAAACTGATCAGAACTATTGCTTGGTTTTATAGATTTTTTACTAACTGTAAAGTGGAACGTGCCAACCGGATTTCTGGACTCTTAACTCTAGAAGAAATAAATAGAGCTGAAATATCTTTGTTAAAAATAGTACAAAAGGAATCCTTTTTAGGAACTGAAGATAAACGCTTAAAATCACTTCAGTGTTATGTAGAATCGAATGGACTACGTAAAGTAAAGACACGTATTCTGATGAGAGAAGATAAAAGAAATTTCCGATTTCCGATACTGTTACCCTGTAGCCATCCAGTTGTGGAAATACTTATTCGGACAAGACATCTTAGTTTAAATCATGCTGGTACCCAGATATTGATGAGTAATTTAAGAGAAGACTTTTGGATTTTGAAATGCAGGAAGACTGTTAGAAAGGTAATTAGAAACTGTGTACGTTGTAAAAGATTTAATTCAAGACCTAAACCGATTATAGAAGCACCTCTTCCGGAAGATCGTATAAAAGAAGCTGCAGTATTTGAGGTTGTAGGGACTGACTACGCCGGTCCTTTACTTCTTCGAGGTGGTCAGAAAGCTTGGATAGTTATTTTCACATGTGCTGTCTACAGAGCCATACATTTAGAGATAGCCACATCCTTATCGACTGACAACTTTTTGCAAGCTTTTAGAAGATTTATAGCACAAAGAGGTAGACCTTCGATAGTATATTCTGACAACGATAAAAATTTCACGGGTACTGAAAATTTGCTTAAGCAAATTGATTGGGATGTTATTTCTCAGTACAGTACAGCTCGGAAGATCACTTGGAAATTTAACCCTCCATCTGCGCCGTGGTGGGGTGGATGGTGGGAACGTTTGATAGGCGTAATAAAAGGGATCCTTCGAAAAGTCTTAGGACGAAGCTCTTTGGACTTAGAAGAAATGCAAACTGTTATTTGCGATACTGAAAACATTGTTAATCAGCGGCCTTTGACCTATGTTTCAGAGGAAATTGATGATTTAATACCGCTTACTCCTTCTATGTTTTTACAAGACATTAGAGAATCAGGTATTCCTGATCTTGACATTTTGGATTCATCGTCTATTAATAAGAGACATGCTTATAGACAGCGATTAAAACAAGATTTACGAAAAAGATTCCGCACTGAATATTTGGGATATTTAAAACAATCCTCGAAATTTGACAAAAATCAGAGACCTGTCCAGATTGGTGACGTTGTTCTTGTGACTAGTGAGAATGTTAAAAAACTTGAATGGCCACTTGCCAAAGTTATTGAACTTTATCCTTCAAAAGATGGAAATGTACGATTGGTAAAGGTAAAGATGAAAGGCGGCGAATTTCTACGTCCTGTTCTCAGATTGATTCCTCTAGAAGTAACTCATGAAAGAGGTACTGAACTCCATTCTACAGTTCAGTCGAATGATAAAGAATGTAACTTAGATCCTGCTCCTACCACACCGACGATAAAATTGACTGGTAAAAACTGTTATTTAGACCCTGTTACGAGTAAGCCGATGATCCAACATTCTGTTAAAGACTGCTTTTTAGATACTGAATCTACTGAACCTATTTTCCATAAAGGTGCTAGTGACTCTCCTGTGGTGACTGTACCTGAAAAACGATCCCGATATGGTCGTTTATCTAAACCCAAAGTAAAGTTTGAGTTTCATTGAATTCGAAACTCAAAGGTGGGAGTGTGTTGCGTTTATCGCTACTTCCATGGTTTTAATTTAATCGTTTCTATTTTGCGCCTCGCGCAGACGATGTTTTTCTGTTGATAAAAAATGGATCTGTCTTAGAAGTTTTATGAAATGAACTAGAAAATGTAATACGGAATATAAGATGTAATATTTATGATGTGCGCGAAAAATGTTGTGTATATTGTGTTCGTGATCGTCAATATATTTGGTTGTGTGTCTACATTGTGTAGATTCAATTATTTTTTGAACAACATGAACATTTATTCTCGAAAAGTCAGAATAATTTAAGATATCTTATCTCCCGAAAGAGGACAGTTTAGGTAAGCCTAACCTATTCTTGTGTTCTAGTTTTATGATTATTTAATTTTGAAATGAATATTGATACTTTAAGATCAATATAAATAATATTGAAGATATAATTTTACAGACAGGGACAGATTCAATAAGTTATTTCGTTGATTTAAACGTAATTATTAGAAGGGAAATATTATTAATTACGCTGTTTTAAAATTTGCAATAATAGATATAATATTTTGTCGAAATAAATTAATCTTACTCTACTTAATGCTTTGAAAACGCGGAATAATTTAATTATTTATCTTTTTAATATTCACGCGCAAGTATATTTTTTATTCCGTTATTTTCTACATTTATTGCTTTTAACACGTGATCATGTAATTATTATTTTAAAGTTTTAATTCTGTTTTTAATAGTCACGTGTTAATACATTTCTTAATTGAAAGGGAATATTATTACGTGCGCTATTTTACAAATTGGCAACGATTCAAATAATGGAATTTATGAAATATGAAATAAATCTTCGTCAAAATAATGAAAATTTTGAATAAAAAATTGCAATATAACCTCAAAAAATGAGTCAAATTGAAAAAAAAAAATTGCAATCTGCACACCCCAACCTTGTCAACTATATCCTTACAAATTATGGTTAAATTCCTGTGAAGAGTTTTGGTTTCTATAAAACTTTTATAAGAAAATTATTTTGACCAACTTTGATATTAAATATCTCTTAAAATAATTCTTCTATTTAAAAAACTGTTTGCTTCAGCGTGTTTATCAAACATTTCTTGATAAAACTACCAATTTTTAAATTTTTATATGCATTAGTTTTCTGGATATTAGTCCAGAAAGACTTCAAGGCACAAAATATTAATTGACAGCGGCGGCCGCGGCGGTGGTTACTTTTTTTTAATATAGAGAGATTATTATCATTATTATTGCAATTAATTTATTTTACATTTACATCATTAATTACATTTTATAATCCATTTATTTTATTTTATTTTACCATTACTTTTTTATTATTATTACTTTAATATTTACCTTTTTAGTTTTTTATTAATATTTTATTTTTTAATTAACTAATTAGTTTATTTATTTATTTATTTAATATGGATTTGAGTTAGTTTATTACATAAATTATATATTTTTTTGTAATTTTATTTTAAATTTCTGACTCTGTCTTTTTTTTCAATTTGCTTCGTGAATCTTTTTCTGTTCTCTCTACTTCTGATTGGCTAAAGTTTTTGTGTGATTGTCCCTTTACTTTTTACTTTCCTATTGTCTGTTTTCTTTAAACTTTACCATACTCATCCATCTTATTTTAGTCTCAGCAATTTCTTACTTAAGTCCATTAAACAGAAAGCTTCCTATTTTTATGTTATTAAATGAATTAGTAGAAAAACAAAGTAAAATGTACTCAAATTTGCCTTCTAGTATGAGGTCTGTAACTCTCACTCAGGAACTCTGAGAGAAACACATCCTCCAATAAATTTAGTTATAGAAAATGAATTAGAACTAAAAGTTATTATGCATGTTCAAAATACGGACGATTTGATGATGCTACCTTTGCTGAAAATGTATGTTCTTCTGAACGTCATCTAATAAGATAATAAATTAAACGACCTCGTTCGGGATTTGAATTTGTCTATAAAATATGCTCAACTTTTGCATTATATTCTGAAAAGATGAAATATTCTCATAAAATAAAAAGTATGTTTCTTTGGTAACCACTAAGAAGATTTTTTAACGTTTCTATTCTGAAAACTATAACTTGGGTTTAGGATAACACTACTTACATATTAGAATTCAGCATATTATTTCATCCATTATGTAACATCATATTTTTGTATGATTACTACTATCTATAAATGCTAATTCTCAATTTTACCTAGGGAACTTCCTATAGTAAACATTAATAATATATACCAATACTGTAATAGTTAAAGAAAATTTACAAAATTAGGCAGTCAGGCTGACAGACAGTTAGCCAGTCATATATACCGATGCGATTATCAGCATTTAACTGTGTTCAAAAGACATTTTAAAAAAAAGTTAATCAGTTAAATTTAGTTTACAATTCTAAACCTTATGAATGTCCATTAGTTTTAGACTTTTCAGTTGAGTAAAAACTTGAATAATTAAATGCTCTTCTAATTATGTAGGCTAGCAGATGAAATCGAAAAAAAATACATGGAAGACTTTGAAATAAATTACTTTATTATTATTTACTTTACAAGCTGTAAATCAGCAAAGTTTGGACTATAAAATAACGAGGTTTATTTCAAAGAATATTTACAGCAACTAATGACAAGTTCGTGTAAAAATATTAATGATAATTATGTTTTTGCTGTATTCCGATCATAATAATAAATATAGCTTAATTTTCAGGAAAGTTTATTACATAAACAGACAGTTAACGGAAAATTCTTATTATTATTGGAAAATAGTCATCAAATTTTGGAAAAAGAAAAAGAAAAGCATTATCATACACAAAAAATATGTCATCATGTCATATATGAACACAATACGTGAGCGTAATTAAAAATATTTTGGTTGCTTTCTAAGATAAACTTTGTATAAAAATGTTTAGCATCTCATCAAAAAGTTTTTTGAATAAAAACAAGATTAAAAAAAAAAAAAAAGATTATCTTTAATTAAGACATTTACATGTCATTCTTTGTATTTCAAGTAAGATTGTACAATATTAAGCAAGTGCAACATAAAGAAGCTTCTTCAGAATTTCTCAGAAAAAAATGTAAGTGAAAATCCTCAAAAATTAATAATTTCATTTTATTCTTCATGCTTCTCCTTAACTTCGAGTATATAAATAACTTCTAGAGTAAAAATTCAGACTTTTTTAAATTTAATATAAGAGATACAGGGATCATAACAAAGTCATATAATGTAATTGTAAGGTTTTAAAACAAACTAACTTCAATAATAACGAAAGTAATATTTTATATATTTAGAGGTTAATTTTATCGTAATTCTACAAATACATATATATATATATATAATATTTAAACATTTCCTTTAAAATAAAAATAAGAAAAACAACAGCATCCTAATCCTAATCCTAATCCTAATAATATTATAAATCTGATTGTGTGCAAATGTTAGGCTGAAGCCAGCGTCAAATTGGAGCATTTAATGATCCTGTTTCTTTGCATATATGTTGATTATAACCCTCATATGAACATAGACTGGTTTTTGTTTATTTTATTCAAATATTTTCTTTAATAATTAAAAATTTCATTATTTTAATTGATAATAAATGGACATTTTTCCATACAATTTAACCATTTAAATTTATCATTGCTAGGGCTTTGATCGTTGCCAATAAATAAAAATACGGAAAAATACGTTTTCCTCAACAATTAATTTTCAATTGAACGATTTTCACGTGAAAACTGAAAATTAAAAAGAATTCAAAAGAAGATGAATTTCCTTGATATTTGAAACAAAAATATGGAGTATTTGTTATTATACATGAACTATGAATATCTGTTACATTAAAAAGATCTTTTTCTGTCAAAAACTGCGTTATAATTAGAAGGAAAATGAACAATAATTATATTATTAAAAATAGATTTCGCTTAGACCATGGAACTATGAAAAGGATCGTCCTCGGCTAGGACAAATATGACGTCATAAATAAAACATGTATTTTCAAATATTCGTAATAATACAATTAGCATAAATATCAATGTATAATGAAAGTAGATAGATAATGGACGTAATATTTAAGATGAAAAACTAAAATATTTTTTATCGATAGTGATTAATAATTAGCTTGAATACCATTTACATACAAATGTGAGTTTTCTGCTAAAATTTACGTCCTGAGTGCCAGAAAAAAAATTAGCAAGAATTATACATTAAAAAGAGATTTCTCTAAGGAAAAAGTGACGTCATATTTGAAATAAAACTGGAATTTTCAAATGTGTTTACAAGGAACGGGAATCAATTCCTTACATTAATAATACAAGGATCGGTAAGTTTAGAAAGTAGATGAGTTTCACTGTCAAGGCGCCTCTATAACATACAAATACTGTATTGTCTCCTATGGAATGTGATAAAGAGTTAGTTCATTATTTACGTTTCTAATTATCAGGAATGAAATATTTTGCTTAATTAATGCATTTATTCTTCTTTTAATGATACGGGAACGAAGTCACGGGTAACAGCTAGTAATATTATAAATCTGATTGTGTGCAAATATTAGGCTGAAGCCAGCGTCAAAATGGAGCATTTAATGAGCCTGTATCTTTGCATATAGGCTGATTATAACCCTCATATGAACATAGGCTTGGTTTTGTTTATTTTATTCAAATATTTCTCTTAATAATTCAAAATGTCGTTATTTTCATTGAGAATAAATGGACATTTTTTCGTATAATATTTTAAAAGGGTTGAATTTACTTTACCGTTGCTAATACTTTATCGTTGCCAAAACTAATTCAAAACCCGAAAAAATGATTTTTACTCAACAATTTTGTTTCAATTGACAAATTTTCACGGGAAAAATGAAAATTAAATTAAAAAAAATAAAGAATTAAGAAGATTAAATAAAATTATTAGAAATAAAACGTACTTTTTTAGTTTTTGATAATAATACAAGGTTTCAATATGCGTAACCATAGGAAACAGGCGAATATGACGTCATTTATCGAAAATAAACGGATATGCTTTGATTGGTGAAATAAAATGATCTTGGGTTTTTTTCTTCACTTTTTTTCTTTTTTTTTCTTTTGTATGCTAACAATACTTGCTTGCCGTTTTACCGTCTGCGCATGGCTAATATAACTATACCGTATTTTTTATTTAAATTTTAAGAAAGTAAAAAGAAGTTTCAAAAGAAAATGGTTAGCAAATGTCAATAATATGCTCCGCAAAATTCTCCATGTCGTAAATGATGCGATAAATAGTGATTTTTCATTCTTAAAACTAAATGAAATGACTCGATTACCTAAAAAAATTACGAATGTTAATAGTTCCATTTTTGTTGATAAAACCTAAAGATTTAATATTATTTCGTTAAAGTAACATAATTTTGTTGCATAATGTTGCGTGAACGAAGTCACAGGTAACAGCTAGTAATATTATAAATCTGATTGTGTGCAAATGTTAGGCTGAAGCCAGCGTCAAAATGAAGCATTTAATTATCCTGTTTCTTTGCATATAAGTTGATTATAACCCTCAAATTAATATAGGCTGGTTTGTCCTGCTCACGTTAAAATGCCCCTTAAAATTAATTAAAATTACGTTCTAAAGATATCCAAATGCTGTATTGTCATTGGAAACACACCTGTGTGCATCATTTTTATAATTCTAGATTATCAGGAAGTGAATGAAAAATCAATTTCAAAAGTCCATCTTTTGATACATGAACAAAGTTAAATAAAAGAATGTAAAACCTATTGCATCATTCATTAACCAGATAATCATGTTCAATCACAATTACATGCACCTTTTGATATTTGTATTCTATATACTTTTCTTTATATTCTTACCTTATTCAAAGATTTAGAGAGGGGGTGGGGGCAGGCCGCTTTCCTCTGCACATTACTGCGTAACCTATACATATTAAGATTATTCGGAAAATACAGTTTTCATAGAAATACTAATAGGCATAGACTTGTATAAGTTCGTGGCGCTTTAGCCCCAACAATAATTCCTAGAACGGACTCCCTTTTTTTTTTACTTACCCATCATACGTAGTATAGGGGAAGTCTTGTAATCGTTTTGAAAATCGAAAAAAAATTTTTTGACGGATTTACACGTTTCAGACACTAGAGATTCCGAAAAACATATTTTTAGAAGAAAAAATTTGCCGTCCGTCTGTGTGTATGTGTGTATGTGTGTCTGTAAACGCTCTATCTCCCGAAAAAAAAAATGAGATAGAGACTTGCAATTTGGTATGTATTTAGTATGTAATAATGGGAAGAAGCCTATTTTATTTCAGTAACCTCGATTAACCGGAACTATTTTTATCGGACTCTCGAAATATTCGTTCTGATAAAAGGTATATAAAAATTTTCGAAATTGGTTATTTTAAGAAATGAATATAAAAGACAATAAAAAAACATAAATTTTGCATACAGCATGAAGTCGATCGCATAATGAGTTGCCGAGATATATGGAATCCTATTTTCCACACTCTTCGATTTTTCATGACCCTGTATTTCATCCAAATTTCACTTCAAAGATATATTCTAATTGGAAATTTGACGCTTAATCAGATGCAATAAGCCGCTAGTTAGTAGGATTATTATTGTTGGAGTTATAAGGATGTTTCTTTCAAGCAATTCAGTAATCGAGCCTTTAAAGTTTGTGACGTCATCAACCCACGATTTTATTTGAATTGCAATGCATTTTATAAGTAGTTTACACATTTTTATTTTAATATTTTACATTATGCATATCCATGATGGGTAAGTATTACGGTGGCCCCCAACGACTAGTTTTTCTTTGAATATAAAAAAAGTTCAGTTTTTTTTTCTTTTCTTTTCTACCTTTCTAGTATATAGAATTTTTAAATGTTCCATTTCTTCCCTTTTTTTTTTGTTATAAGGATAAACGGCATTAGGAAAACTAATAGATAGATTTCGTAAGAAATACTACCCATTAAATTCTCCCCTAAGTTGGAATTTCTGAAAACTTTTTGCAGATCTACGCGAATTATGACTCCTAGAACCCAAAACCACCACTAGTTCAAAACTTTATCTATCTATCTATCTATCTATCTATCCGTATCACTTTTTTATAAACACTATAACATCCATAATTCTGCACAAATCTCTTCCAAACTGATACATAAAATCGAGTGGCATAAATCTCGGTCAAGTTCGTTAATGGGCAAAATGGGACCAAGGAGGGGGTAAAATGGGTGGAGGCTTTTTTGAAAACAGAATAAACCCCATAACTTCTTAATTAAGATACATATCGAATTCGTTTAAAGTTATTATTACTTCTGGGAAAAGTACCAAAATTTATGTATGACAGATTTTTGATATCATAAAAAATGGCCTCAAGTGGTGGTGGTGTGGGGGGGGGGGGGGGGTAGAGATTTAAGAAGAAAAAAATTCATAACTTTGTCAATTCACAAGATATCAAATCCGCTTGAATTTATTATAAATATTCTTAATGTTATCTACAACTTTTATATTGGCAAGTTTCTTACAATACCAACTCTTACAGCAAAAAAAAAAAAAAATAATAATAATAAATAAATAAAAAAATAAAATAAAAACAAAAAATTCTTGCTGGCACCGCCTACAGGCACAGGTGAAGTGGGCAGTCCCAACTGCCGCATCATGGCAAAAAGGAAAAATTTCGAAATCTACCTGAGCCTGTCGGCCGAGCCGTCAGGAATTTTTCCATTTTATGTTCTAATTTTTTTAGAAGAAACTGCTCAATGCTTGAACTTTTTATATAAAAAAGGAAAATAGAAAAAAAAAGTTATTTAAAGTCCACTTGTATTGTCATTCTAATCCTAATAATATTATAAATCTGATTGTGCGCAAATGTTAGGCTGAAGCCAGCGTCAAAATGGAGCCTTTAATGATCCTGTATTTTTGCATACAGATTGATTATAACCCTCATTTGAACATAGGCTGGTTTCTGTTTATTTTATTCAAATATTTTTCTTAATAATTCAAAATTTCGTTTTTTCATAGAGAGTAAATGGACATTTTTTTCGTATAATATTTTAACATGGTTAAATTTACTTTACCGTTGCTAATACTTTATCGTTGCCAAAACTAATTCAAATTCCGGAATAATAATTTTTAGTCATCAATTTAGTTTCAATGGAAAAATGTTCACGTGAAAAATAAAAATTAAATAAAAAAAAATAAAGAATTAAAAAGATGATTAAATAATATTATTAGAAATAAAACTTACTTTTTTTTAGTTTTTGATAATAATACAAGGTTTCAATATGAGTAACCATAGGAAACAGGCGAATATGACGCCATACATCAAAAATAAAGCGGATATCTTTGATTGGTGTAATAAAATGATCTTGGGTTTTTTTTCTTCGCTTTTTTCTTTTGTTTGATAATAATTCTTGGCGTTTTACCGTCTGCGCAGGGCTAATATAACTATACCGTATTTTTTATTTAAATTTTAAAAAAGTAAAAAGAAGTTTCAAAAGAAAATGGTCAGCAAATGTCAATAATATGCTCCGCAAAATTATCCATATCGAAAATGATGTCATGGATAGCGAGAAATATTTATTTTCATTCTTAAAACTAAAAGAAATAACTCGATTACATAAAAAAAAATTACGAATGTTAATAGTTCCATTTTTGTTGATAAAAACTAAAGATTTAATATTATTTCGTTAAATCAACATAATTTCCCCTATGCCAGTACTGAAATTAATTGCCTGGAAAAGAAAATGAACAAGAATTATGTCATTTAAAAAGGGATTTCTCTGCGGGAAAAAGAGGCGTCATATTTGAAATAAAACGGGAATTTTCCAATGTATTTTAAAATGAGTGTGAATCAATTCCGTAAATTTATAATACAAGGATCAGTAAGTATAGAAAGGAGATGAGTTTCACGCCATATTTATAACGAAAAATTTAAATGTTTTTTTATCTATACTGATTATTAAGCATGAATATCCGTTATATACAGATGAGAATTTTCTGCTAAAAATCGCATCATAATTTTAAGAAAAGGAAAATGAACACGAATCTATGTTTGTATTTCGCAACTACTCCTCACTGTAAAAAATTGCTGCAGTAAAATTACTGCAGCAGAGATTCCAGGCAATGTCCATAAGAAAACCGGTTTTGTGACTAGATAAACGAGCTTTGTTATTAGATAAACGGTTTTTGCCCGTAAAAACATGAAGTTTACTGAAATGGACCGTTTACCTTGAAAAGGGGGCATTTCCCGTAAAATTACGGCAGCAATTCACGGAGAATGCCCGTGAATTTACAATTTTCATTTACAGTGCCAGAATATCGAACGCAACGAGATTTACTTTATACCGGTTATCATTGATCCGAGGATGTTACACAAACTGTCATAATTTTAAAAATTAAATTAGATGCCAAGATTTTTTTTTCTTTTTTGTTAATTTTAACGAAGTTTCTCTAAAAACGGAAAGTAAATTACTCCATATTTGTGTATAAAAAATGGAGAAATAAAATAGATCTGTATATTTTTTACACCATTTTCTCATTAAAACTGAAAAACAGAATTGATTTTCACTTTGAATAGATGGTGAAAACAAAATTTTGATTTCAGTAAATTATCCGAAAAATAAAAACATATTTTCACATATTCAAACTTCATGAATCAATTTATTCTGGAGAACAAAAATTGCCTGTCAACATACTGTCATTTAGAAAATAAGATTTGTTTCAGCTATACATTAAACCAAGGAGGCAGAACTGAATTTAAAGAAAAAGACTGTACTATTTCCAATTAATGTTTTTTTGAATGATGGCTGTTAAAACGTTTCACAAAGGCGTTAAAAGAAAAATTGTTTATCAGGTAAAATTGACATTTGTTTTTACCCAATTCGTCTATTTCCACGATTTTATTTGGCCCTCCTTTTTGCATTGGTTACAATTTCATTTTCGCGATTATTTAGCACAAAATTTCACTTTTTAAAGACTGAGTTATGTCAAGGTCCCTATAACAAAAAAATACCGTATTGTCGCCTATGAAATGTGATAAATAGTTAGTTAATTTTAATGTTTTTAATTATTGGGAGTGAAATAATTTCTTAATTAATGTATTTATTCTTCTTTTAATGTTGCGTGAACGAAGTCACGGGTAACAGCTAGTAATATTATAAATCTGATTGTGTGCAAATGTTAGGCTGAAGCCAGTGTCAAAATGGAGCATTTAATGATCCTGTATCTTTGCATATAGGCTGATTATAACCCTCATATGAACATAGGCTGGGTTTTGTTTATTTTATTCAAATAGTTTTCTTAATAATTCAAAATTTCATTATTTTCATAGAGAATAAATGGACATTTTTTCGTATAGCATTTTAAAATGGTTAAATTTACTTTACCGTTGCTAATACTTTATCGTTGCCAAAACTAATTCAAAACCCGAAAAAATAATTTTTACTCACCAATTTAGTTTCAATTGAAAAATTTTCACGGGAAAAATGAAAATGAAATTAAAAAAATTAAAGAATTAAGAAGAAGATTAAATAGTATTATTAGAAATAAAACGTCCTTTTTTTAGTTTTTGATAATAATACAAGGTTTCAATATGCGTAACCATAGGAAACAGGCGAATATGACGTCATTTATCGAAAATAAACGGATATGCTTTGATTGGTGAAATAAAATGATCTTGGTTTTTTTTCTTCACTTTTTTTCTTTTTTTTTTTTCTTTTGTATGCTAACAATACTTGCTTGCCGTTTTACCGTCTGCGCATGGCTAATATAACTATACCGTATTTTTTATTTAAATTTTAAGAAAGTAAAAAGAAGTTTCAAAAGAAAATGGTTAGCAAATGTCAATAATATGCTCCGCAAAATTCTCCATGTCGTAAATGATGCGATAAATAGTGATTTTTCATTCTTAAAACTAAATGAAATGACTCGATTACCTAAAAAGATTACGAATGTTAATATTTCCATTTTTGTTGATAAAACCTAAAGATTTAATTTTATTTCGTTAAAGTAACATAATTTTGTTGCATAATGTTGCGTGAACGAAGTCACAGGTAACAGCTAGTAATATTATAAATCTGATTGTGTGCAAATATTAGGCTGAAGCCAGCGTCAAAATGAAGCATTTAATTATCCTGTATCTTTGCATATAAGTTGATTATAACCCTCAAATGAATATAGGCTGGTTTTTGTTTATTTTATTTCAATATTTTTCTTAAAAATTAAAAATTTCATTATTTTCATACAGAATAAATGGACATTTTTTCGTATATTTTAAAATGGTTGGTTGGTTTGGTTGGTTTGGCCCAAAGGCCCCGGTTTTGCAGCTTTTTTTTTAAATGATTAAATTTATCTTACCGTTGCTAATACTTTATCGTTGCCAATGTAAAATAAAAACCCTGAGTAATAATTTTTAATCAACAATTTGTTTTCAAGTGAAAATTTTCCACGTGAAAAATGAAAAGGAAATGAATTATTTAAGAATTAAATAGAATATGAAATGATGTCATATTAGAAATAAAACGTGCGTTTTCAAATATTTGATAATAATACAAAATGCATAAATACCAGTAAGTATGGAAAGCAAGCGAATATGATGTCATATATAGAAAAATAAAACAAATTTGTTTTGATGTTGAAATAAAATTATTTTGGGTTATCAAATTATTTGTGATTAATTTCTCTTTTTTTCTTTTTCTTTTTTCAAAGGAATTATTTAAAATGTACGTAATATATGTATTTTAAATGTATGTGTTGTAAATTAAAGTTCTGTGTTTTAAATGAAATGAGTGAAAGGTTTATATTTTTAATGAATTCAATATGAATGATGGGGTAGGTTTTCGATTTATCGTCTGCACACGGCTAACATAAAGATACCATATTTTTAATTTAAATTTTAAAAAGTAAAAAAGAAAAAAAAAGAAAAAAGTAAAATATTGGATGGCAAATGTCAATGATATACATCGCAAAATTATCCGTATCGAAAATCAGAAAATCTTAATAAAAAAAAAAAACTATATTTTTTAAAAGAAAGTTGCTTTTCTCATAAAAGCTAAAGATTTAATATGATTGAGTTGAAGTAACAGCATTTTTCCTCTATCATTTTCCCACAATCGAAACACATTTGTAAATCATCGTTTCGAACCGGAATTTAATTTTACATTTCTTTTAGTTTTAAAATAGGAAAAACTTTGTTGTCTTTTTTAAATATAGCTTTTAAAGTTGTTTCGTAATAGATTTTTGTAAAGTCTTGTAGGATAAGAAAAATTGCATAGATTTTAAAGCAATGTTTAAGTAAAATTACAATATTTTTTAAACTTAAAAAACAACAATGTTATCGAAAAGAAAATCAATTTTACCAACAAATTCGCGTAATGCAAAAGCAAAGAAGAAATCAAAAAGTAATGAATCTTTACTTCCAGCCGAATTGTGTAAACTTGAACAAACCGATCGTGCCAATTCATAACATTATAAACGTGAAAGCGCTTTCTATATAGTAGAATTTTTTTTACATATAGGTAGAACATTTCCGAGAATAGGAAGGTTAGGGGTCTGTAATTAGGTCCATAGCCAATTTGCTTTTTTTTTTCTTTTTTAATAAGTGAAATTTGGCGCAAAATTAAATACATTGTTGTAACCAGATTTGTTTTTTGCGTGGTAAACACTTAATGGTATTTTAGATGGTCATTTCCCCGCTCAACTTTGATGACAACTATGACTGTAAAACATATTAAAAAATATTAGCCGATAATTTTCTAATTTTCTTATTGCTTCATGATGCAAATAGACTTCCTGGTTCATACTTTAAACCTGAATCGGTCATGCCATTGTCGTTCAATTTTTATTCCTAATCCCAACCCTAATCGTATCCTATCCTAATCTTGATAATAACATTAAAGAATATTCTTTGACACGAATATGTAAATTAAATCAATATCCATAAATGGAATGAATGGAAAATAGAATAAATAGAAATGGTAAAATAAAATAACAAGAAAGTACATTTATTCGACACCTAACCCTAGAGAAAGCGTAAAAAATTTCAAGCGCATGAAATAAATCAAAATAATCTTATATATACTAACAAAAATATGTAAATTTAGATCATCAGATTTGTGTCGTCGGTATTTATTTGGTTATAGTGTTCTTGACGCGATAGAGAAAATATCGAGGTTAAATTGGGCAGAATTTAAAGTACTTTCTAGCAACCTTTATTTACATTTTAGAATCGCATCAGATTGTTATATCTTTGTGAAATATCTATCAATGTATAAAATCCACAAGCAGTTTGTTCACTATTTACACCACTTAGCGTGAAGCACTTAATTTAATATATACATAAACAAGATAATGTAGTAAGAAATATATAACATATGTCTATGCAAATAAACAATTTAATAATGCCCATTTAGCAATGCACACATATACAAATTGTACACCAAATGCCACCTAAAATGCACTGTTGTATAGAAGAATTCTGCCAGCGTTGTTGTTGAAAGAGGAATTCCTCGATTTTCACGATTTTATTTGGTCCTCCTTTTTTCATTAGTTGCAGTTTCATTTTCGCGATTGTATATGTTATTTGGCATGAAATTTCACTTTTTTAAGACTGGGTTATGTCAAGGCCCCTATAGCAAAGAAATACCGTATGGTCTCCTATAAAATATGATAAAGCTTTGGTTTATTATATATGTTGTTAATTATCAAGTGAAATGTTTTACTAAATTAATGCATTTATTCTTTTTTTAATGTTACGTGAACGAAGTCACGGGTAACAGCTAGTAGTCTATATGTATTTTTAAAACTATAAAGTATGTGAATGTTCCGAACTTTCATTTGAAAAATCATCTATTTGCATTTTTGTCTCTTAGTCTGGCTCCTGTTCAGGTGGTTAGGGCACAAGTTTCTGGTTCAAAAATACTAAGATATTACTGCACTTTATGTTTAATGCTTGTAGTGGGTGGAATCCATAGAAAGTGGAGGTTCTGATTCAACAGTTGCTGTGTGGTAAAACTATAAATGAGAAATTTTCTTTTTTAATTAGATGTTAGAAATTAGTTAATTTAGTCTATTTTTCATTTCAATCTACACCACAATGCTTAAATACGGTTTTCGATATTATAAAATGCTCTGCAAGGCCAGAAGCTTCACATTGTTTTCCTTTCCACCAAATGGTAGTGTAGCAGAGGGCCTTTCTACGCTTTTATAATGATACTGGAGTGAGTTATGGTATTTTGCATCTGATGTTGCTGTCTTGAATTCTAACATTTGTGCGTGGATTAGACATATTCTGGCATT
The DNA here is from genome assembly GCA_963931845.1 of Maratus michaelseni. NCBI lineage: Eukaryota > Metazoa > Arthropoda > Arachnida > Araneae > Salticidae > Maratus > Maratus michaelseni. Next base: position 340,544,178 of record OZ007592.1, read on the forward strand.
TCTTTAAGTTTCGTAAAGTGTGTATGAATATCTGGAAATCTAATTTTCACGGTTATTTTGCAGTGATGTGTCAATTAGGTAACTGTAGTTGTGAAATTGCTACATACAGTGCAGTACCAGGTGAAATCGTTGGATTTTGAACACATTTTATATTTGGGAATTCCAATTCTCAACTTGATGATATTAAATGCAATTTGCAATTACCTGCTTTTGACCGATTACACGAGGATGAAATTTCACCAGCTTGGTCAGCAGTTGAGATTCGTATTACGAATAAAGTGTAATTTTAGTTCACGGGGTTTCATTTTACAATTATAGTGATATTATCTACTGAAGTGTATTACTTAGGTTCCTGGCGAACGAACAGGAATGCTGATTTTGGGTTGAATGAAGTCAGTTATAAATAAATTTGGGAAAGGATTTCACCATCTAAGACTTTACTAAAATGGAGCTTATTTCTTTGATCGTCTGCATCTAAATGTACGCGCTACACTGCTATGCTCATTTTATCGTTATAAATAAACTGTTGTGTTTTTTCTTAGTTTGTATCATGAATTTCTTTCAGTGTTACTACCTGGAAGGGAAAGTCACATATGGCGTCGAAACCGATTTCAAAACCAGGCCGTTACACATCGCGCGAAGAGTTTATTTTATGGGTGTAACATATATAAATGATTTTATCTTACATCTCGAAGAATGTATTTAGTATAACAATATTCCTAACCCGTATTTATGGTTAGAAGAAAACCACAGAAAACTCCCAACGTTTAGTTCGACGAGCGCGACAGGTGTTTGATTCCAGTCCTCCCGTCTGCCAGCTTTGAAAGCAGAATCTCTCAGCCACTGCTGGGTTGAAGAAAGTATGGGGATTTTATCATCTTTATTCTCTGTAGCAATACAGAACTATACCGAAATTCGCGTATCTAAAAAAATCTGCTGAACTGTATGAGTTATTGATGAAATACGAAATAGACATGGTACGGATTATTGTGGAGTATGATTCAGTCCAGGAGAGAGAGAGACTCGCAGTAATGAGTTTTATTGTTATCCTTCACGTGGGTTAGAAATGACAGTAATGGAAAGGGTTTCAAAGGAGTGAGAGAGAATCTGAAAGTGGAAATTTAAATGGTTATAAGAATTTTGGGAAAACTTTTGAACAAGTTCGTACTATTGTAGATAATTATAGAGGTAATAGCGGTACTTTTATAGAAATTACGGAAAATTTCTGGAAATAATCGTAGGAGTGAAAATAGAAGTAGACAGCCGTTTTCAAATTCATCTGGTAGGAATAGAGGTGTAGGCTAAGATAGTATTTCCCCATTTCTCGTTTAATACACCAAGGTGTAGTTTAATGTAATGAGGGTAGTTCTCAGGATTTAAGATAACCTGGCAGAATTTCAACACAGTTAAAATGGTATGTGGCTATATTTGGGAATATATTCACTTCATATCTTCCCAACTATAGCATGGATGCAGTCACAGAAGGAACAGTGAAATCCATCTGTAGTTTTGAATTATGTTGTAGTAAATCAGTTAAAATTACTGAGTTATTAATTGTACTGGATGGGTTTGTGATGAAATGTTTATTCGATATGGAGGCTGAGCGTTGTTTTTATATGTTATTCAATTTATAACACGTATTTTAAAAATGAAAAAAATTAAATATTTGAGCTTTATAGTTCAATCTGATCAAGGTTCAATAGGTGTTAATGGAGAGGGGTGATAGATTAAAATGTTCAAATTCGTTCTGTTTAAACGGTATGGAGATTTCAGGTAATTGAAGAGTTAATTGCACATTGTACAAGACGGGTAGAAGTTTATGTCTGGATTATGTCGAGAATATTTTGATTGTTAATCGGGATAATACTCTTATAGTCGAGTCTTCATCCGTTTATTTTGATTTACAGGAGAATGGTATTATTAAGTTTGAGTAAACGAAGTTAACTGAGTTCATGTCAGTTTTTTCTCCGATAATCTGGGCTAACTCCTGGCGCTTGCTATGAGATCAGTACGTATAACGCCGCGCATTTGGATAGCAAGCCGTGTAGCTATGGTTAAGTTATGCATAATATCATAGATTATCATATAATCAAAATGTAGGAAAATGATTATATAATGTCTATAGATTCTTTCTATGCGCCACCAGTAGTTTATGAAGAATACCGTGAAACGTTCTGATGATCCTCAGTCATTATGATTTCTAATTAATTACCTTAAGTTAATTGCTATTACCTAGTATTCCCATTTTTCAATATTTGTCATAGGTGAAATTTTAGTAAATATATCGAATACAAATTTTTTGTCAACTCTAGTTTAAACCTCTTGTTTCAAATTTCAGTGCAGCCAAAGGACATAGATGAAACAGCTTTTATTTCTAAAAATGGCTGTTTTACCTTTAAACAGATGAGTTTGGGTCTATCTGGGAACTATCCACGTTTGAAAAGGCCATGAATAAAATACTGAGACCTCTGTTATGTAAGTGTGTTTTGATATATCTGGACGATATTATCGTCATGGCGGCTAATTTTGAAGACGATTTAGAGTTACTGAAGGAAGTCATTAACCTATTGCGTATTAATGGTTCAACAGTAACCTTGGAGAAAAACGGAGTTTTAAGGAACGAAATAATGTATCTCTGTGTTAAAATTACTCAAAATGGAATCAAAATTAATTCGAAGTGATTCGTGTTGACAAAACGTCAAGAAACTGACTGTCATAAAGGTTTACGCTCACTTCAGGATAAACCTGTGAGCAATAAACGTTCTTATAATATAAGAAAAAGAACTAACATCACTTCGAGATTGCTATCTAAACCCGAACAAAGTATTTTCCCTACGAAGCTCGCTTGCAAATCAAACGCATCAAATATTTTCAACCATTCTGAAAGTTACTTTTCAGCGAGCCCTAAACCCGAAAAAAACATATCCATCATGAATAACATCAGACGCACCTAGTAAGTTGAGAAAGATCGTTGAATCAACACGTCGAAAATCCGTAGATAAGCCCAGATCTGTCCAAATACATCCATATAGAACAAGACGCCAAACCATGAAATCAACAGTAGCTCTCAAAGAGCTCTGATGAGGCAGTATACTTTGTCCAATTCTTCTGGGGCAAGACGCGTAATACGTCGTCGAGCATGAAACCATTCAGTTCCCAGAATTCTCTTTAATTTGGTAAACACGTTCCTTTCTTATAATTAAGTAGCTTTTTAGGCAATGTGAAGGAAGAACGCGCACTTGGACTGTAATCTTTCTTAATCCTTTTTGAACTGTTAAGAAATTTCGATGAATGTACCTATTACAAAAATGAAAACATTTGTAAATTTTTAGAAATGATGTTATTTTACATCACTTTTGTGTAATCTTCTTTATGTTTTCTGGAACATTATTTGGAAAATTGTATTTGAAAACTACATTATATGTATGTTAAAAATTGTATTGTTTAAATGTATGTCTAAAATCTTGTTTTAACGTACTCTTTTGGTGTTAAGCGACTGAGTAGTTCAGATTTGAACTTTCAAGTTTAGTTTTGGGATTTTTCACACGCGGCGTAATGTAGGTGGGTCACGATGTCCTTGACATGCGAGTTGTTTATACAATTCTACTAACATTAACAAACTAAACTTGCTTCTATGAGTTCGTTTGCGTTTCTCAATAATGTTTTAATAAGTTTTCGCATTGAGCGGTGAAACGTGCTACAAGTGAATACCAAGGAATTCTTTAAAGATATGTCTTACAAACGTCTATTTATGTATTTATAAAGTTTGTTTAAGGGAAAGCAACCATTTTATACTGTACTCTGTGGATGTTTTCTCTATTGCAGTTTAATACAGAATAAGAGTTATTTAATATGTCTGATGTCATTTATATTGTTAAAATTTTAATATTATATTTCTAGATATGGAATTACGCAGCAAACATATTGCTGTCAGTCTGTGTCCCATGCATAGAACAGTGGAGTTTTATTTCTTATTTTGACAGAAGTAAATTGTGATTTTTGTGAGTATGAGTTTGTACGTAGAATGAAGAACCCGCAATGTAGAAGTTTCCAATTATAGTGGAATCTTTAAACTTTTAATTTTGAAGAAAAATACTCAGATCTATAGCTTTAGAAAGTAACTTTTGAGGGTATTTGGAGTTTCTTAAAGTACTTTTGTTCACAGCTGTGGCACGTGAAGAGGTTAATTCAGCAAAACATTTCTGAGAATGGTCAGAAACTTCTGAGAGTATTTTCAGAGTGTTGAAATCATGGAGCTGGAGAATTTTGCGAATTGAAATTAGTAAAAAAGTTAATTTTAAATTGAATGTATGTACAACCGTAGAATTTATGGGATAATGAATGTAAAAAATTGAATTTTCAACAGCAGTTTTACAGAAATTGCCCATCATGAGTTATGAATACTTTTGAGTCTAAATTAAAAGAATATCTTGGACATGTTTAGCCCCAAAATGTTTTATTTTCACATTCCGGAACACGGTGGCAGTAGTGTACTTAGTTAATCTTTTTAAAGGAACTCTAGTGGTTGAGTGAGTTTTGATATTTTGCCTTCCCATGTTTGTGCGTCAATGAGACCTATTCTGTTATTTATTCAAGTTTCGAAAAGTATGCATGAATCTCCGGAAATTGATTTTCATGCTTATTTTTGTAGTGATATGTTAATAAGATAACTTTGACTGTGTAGTTTGTGTTTATAGTGCGGTAGGAAATGGATTCGGTGAATTTTGAACGTATCATGTTTTTGGGTATTCGAGTTCTTCACGTGTTGTCATCAAGCGTAATTTCCAATTAATAATTTCGGACAGAGTCTACGGTTGTAAATTAAGCACTTGACCCTTTTTCTTACGAATGACGAGTCATTGGAATCCACGGTGTTCCATTTAAAAGCAATAGTTATATTGTCTGCTGAAGTGTATTTCTTAGGTTCCTACAGAACGAGCAGTGCGGCCATTTTTAACCGACTTTAGTGAGTTAGTTTTAATAATTATGGGAAAGGATTTTCCACCTCCCCGTCTTTAGAAAAATATAGTCTATTTCTTAAATCACCCGAGTCTAATCCTACCCATTCCACTGATTGTTCCCGTTTATTATTTAAATAAGTTGTTGTGCCTTTTATGAAATGTGCGTCATGATCTATTTACAAAAGAGCTGCGCGCCATGGTACGTCACAACAGAACTTTATGATTTCAATGTGTTGTACATATTCGCAACGCAACGTACATGCATTGTCCAAGGTATGATACTTAAAACGTGCTATACATCCCTGGTAATACGTAAGTAAGTTTAATTTATATAAATATAAGGTTTTAAAATCTTAAAAAGGAAATGAAAAGTAATTTGCATGATTATTTTTTTTCGTGAAAATTAAATCAAGCTTAAATAAAGTTTCAAAACATGTTTCCTCATTATGTAAACAAAAGATCTTTTACATATAACGTTTATGGAAAATTCAGTAATATAATCAGTTTTGTATCTTTAATGTTAGTTTAACACAATATAGGTTATTTCGTTAGTTTCTGAGAGCTTTTAAACTGTTTAGTCATATATTAATAAATTACTTTAAAATTTTATATCTGAATTTTTTTAATATTTTTAAAATAAGAGGATCATATGAAATCCTCATTTAACTTCTGAAAAGTTTGAGGAGAGAAGATGGATAGCTTTAAGGGCTTAAGTATCATAAATTTCACTAAGCCATTTTAAACATCATGTAAGAGAAGCACTTTTAAAAATTATCCATGTTACAAATTATTTCAAGCTTAGACATTTTCTTCATAATTTAGTGGTCAAATGGTTTGAAAGAAGAATGTATTATTTAAAAAGGTTTTGTAATATGTAAAGTTTTAATATTATGTGTAAAATTGTAATAATTAATACTATTATAAAGTATAATGTGATAATGTGTATGTACTAAAAGGTACTTTAGCCATTTGCTAAGTATTCTTTAAATACTGAAAATAATCGTCGTAATTTTAAAGTAAAAGACACATGGAGAGAGCTTTCAGACGGCTCTGATCATACATTGAAAACTGATTTTCAATTTTAATATGTCTAGCAATGGTTAGTAACTTATATATATACATATAGTGAAGATAGACATATTAATTACTTTAGAGTTTAAAAATATTGGAAAAGACCAGATGGATAATTTAAAAGGACAAAACACGCAACAAAACATTATTTAGGCTTTTAATGTATAATACAGAGAACGAATTTATAAATTTCCTGGTCAAAAGTTATTATAAGCTTTAGTTGGTTGCATAATCTTTAAGTTTTTTTTATTCAAGTTTAGATTTATTTGCATTCTTTACAAGCACAAATGCTTAAGATGTTTATTTTCCATCTTCAGATTCATCATCATTTCTTAAAAAACTGACGGCAATCTTTTTTTAGCATTTTACTTCGTCTATCGCATAGTGTAACTATTCAAAATTATTTTTTGACTTTTTTTCAATTTTAATCGAACATATATAAATTTATTTATGTGTTATCTCTATTTTTTGCTAATACGACGGATATGGTTTAAAATAATTTTATAGCATTTTCTTATAAATAAAGTTAATAAATACTGTTATTAATCATTCATGGTACTTTTTTTTTAATTCAGATTTTATATAAAAATGCATTGGATTAGCATGGTTTATTAAATTTGTTCAAAGACATCAGATTTAGTGCTTACGAAGACTTTCTAAGTATTCTGATCTTGTTCATCTAAAAGAGTTTTATTTCCCATGCTGTAAATCTTCTTTTTGCTACTTATCCGGTCTAATATGAGTTTATTGTCTACCTAGAAAAAATTAACTCTTTCACCAATCATGCTCTTGCAAACCGTTTTCGGTTCTTATCTACAAATATGTAAAGTACGAAAAACAGATTGAAAATATTTTTTTCATAGTCTGACCGATACATGAATTATATAATTAATAAGAAATGTTGTTAGAAATCCCTTTCTAATTAATGAGTATCCAATTCTTTAAAACTGTATTTTCTAGAAATTGCAAAAATATTTCACAAAGTTCAAATATATTATATAGCTTTTAACAATTGTCTGAACAAGTTCTGCATGGTTCATCTGTCATATTACAACTTATATGATTGCGGAAAATGTTATTTAATTTTGCATCGAACGTGCAAAATACTTTTGTAAATTTGTTACCGCTTTTATGCAGGTAATTTCATTTTGACTTTTACTTTTAAATCAAAACAGATTTTTTTTGTTACAAAGTAATTTATTTACTATTTAATACATTTCCGTATATTACTAGAGATTTCTTTAATTATATTTATTATGTAAATGATTTATTTAAATTAGGATTTAACGTAAAATAATTTTTTAAGCGGATATTTTGTATCTTTTTTTACAAAACATTTCCTGAAAAAACACTTTCTAAAATATAGATATAATTATAACTAAATAAATGAGTTTTTTTAGACAATCGCCATAGTATTTTCCAGATTAAAATGAAATAACATGGTATCAATTTGTTTTAAAGAAAATATTACTCCTAATTAATTTTTCTTTTTAAGCTCTTTTTATTACTTATAAATACTTTCAAAAGTAACTAATTTTAAAAAATTGACTTCATGAGTATAGGCATATTTAACTGAAGACATTAAGAAAAAAAATATTCTATATTTAATTTAAATGCATATTTAAAAAAATAGTATTGAAATAATATATATTTAAATAATTATCATACGCATTGTCTTCAATCTTCAATAATTGTCATTTTATTCACTTTATGTCATCGATTTTTCAATTTAATATAAGTCTTCCATTTTGAGCGAAAACCAATTACATTGATAAATGTTCACTTTTGTCATGACAACAAATTGCTCATGTATATGATTATTTCTGTTTTAAAATTACCTTTTTTTTTCTCTTTTGTTTTTTATCATATCTGAAAGTAAATTTCATCGACAAATATTTGAGGGGGAAATGTTTCTCATTTGCAATAATTCACGTCACGTCCTTCGTTTTTTTAAAGCCAAAATTTGTTTGTGTATTTTATATTTAATTATCAAAAAAGGATAAATATTGTAACATGGGTCAAGAAAAATATTAAATAAATCAAAAAGTAATAAATTTATTATTAAATTTTTCGTTTATATGAATACATAATTTGCTACATTATTTTAAAATTATATTTAACACTATTGATTTGATGTTAATTTGCATGTATTGTTTTTATATTTTATTATCAGAAAAATGTAAATATGGTAATATGGTCAAGAAAAATATTAAATAAATCAAAAATTAATAAATTTATCATTAAATTTTTCGTTTATATGAATACATAATTTGCTACATGTTTTTAAAATCATATTTAATACTATTTATTTGATGTTAATTTATATGTATTGTTTTTATAATTTATTATGAGAAAAATGTATATATGGTAATATGGGCAAAGAGAAATATTAAATAAACCAATATGTAAATAGATTTATTATCGAATTATTTTATATGAATAAATAATTAAATAGTGTTTTATATTGTTTAAAAATTTTATTTTTTTCTGAGAGTTTAAATACGTCTAATTTGCTTTTATTCAGCAGCTGTGTCGTACTATTTTTTTCAAAAGAATATAATATCTTAATTACACTTTTACTTAGAAGGTTTTGAATGACTATCTTCATAGTCTGTGTTTAACTGTTTTTGAAAGTATGTCAGCTATTCAAAAAGTTTCATACAAACATTGCTACAATCTTTCATTTCGAAATATTATACATACCCAATTTATGAAAAATAAAAATTACAAGCTAAACACATTATTTTATTATTTGAATATCGTATCAATTTGTTTTAAAGGAAATGTTGTTATTAATTAAATTTTCTTTTAAAGCTAGTTTTATTACTTATAAATACTGTCAAAAGTAATTAATGTTAAAGAAAATTGACTTCATATTTATAAGTATGTATAACTAAAGAAGAATGAAAATATGCTATTTTATTTAAATGCAGTTTTTTATGAAGTATTGAACATTTAAATAATTCTCATACAATTTTTTATGTATTTTTTTCCGTTTTTTATGAAGCATTGAACATTTAAATAATTCCCATATCCGCATTGTTAAAAATCTCCAATAATTTTCAGTTTCTGCACTTTATGTCATCGATTTTTCAATGAATTATAAGGCATTCATTTTGAGTGAAAACCAATTACATTGATAAATGTTCACTTTTGTCATGACAACAAATTGCTCATGTATGTGATTATTTCTGTTTAAAAATTATATTATTTTCTCTTTTGTGTTTTATCATATCCGGAATAAATTTCTTCGACAAATATTAGAAAAAAAGATTTTTATTTGAAATAATTTATGTCACGTCTTTCGTTTTTGTTAAATACAAACATTATTTGTTTGTTTTATATTTAATTATCACAAAAAGATAAATATGATAATATGGGAAAGTTAAATATTAAATGAACCGTAACGTAATAAATTTATTAATATTTTTTTTCTTTTGTATGAATAAATAATTTAACATGATTCTAAAATTATATTTATTTCTAACCAAAATGAAATATAGTTATCATTCGATTGTTTTATATGAATAAATAATTATGTAGTATTTCAATATGTTTTTAAATTTTATTTTTAGATTTTAAATATGTTTTATTTGCTTTTGTCCAGAATCTGTATTGTATATTTTTAAAAGAATGGAATATTTTAATTTCATTTTTTTTTACTTAGAAGGTTCTGAATGATTATCACAATCTGTTTTTAAATGCATGTCAACTATTTAAAAATTCTTTGCTCTTAAAGAATATTTAAAATACGTATTCTCCCACAGTTAAAAACAAGAAATTAGCAGATTTAATAATAATGCATATATCGTAGGCTAATTGTGAAATCTAGCCTAGACTGATTGCAAATATCCAGGCTAATTGGAGAATCATGTGTTTTTTTCCAATCATCCTGATATCTTTCAGTGTTATAGCAATGATCCTGCGCTGATTTAGGCAAATTAGGGTATTACAGTTGCTTCTCAATCAACCTGATATTTTTTTGACTTAATGCAAAGTACTTATGCAGCATTAGGCTGATTGGAAATTGATTATTTGTTTCTAAATAAGCATGATTTTTTTAATTTATTGCAGTGAGCATGTGACGTATTGTGATATTTGGAAAATAAACCACCTATTTGCCCTATCATAATAGTTTTATTCTGAAAAGTTTATTAAAAAATTGGATCAAGAACTTAAAACGCTTATAAAAACTGTATAAGAAAACTGTCTTATTCACAGATTTCATAAACGCCACTGAGAGTGTAAGATTAGTGAATGCTTCGTAATTCTTTTAAAGGTTAATTTTTCGCCAACACACATGCAGAAGTATAAATAAAATTATTTTTATACTTATATGCATATATACTCATATACTTATAATTATATTCTTATATACTTATTAACTTAGGCTTATATAATTATATACGTACGTACTTATACACTTATATACTTATACATATACATTCATCCTTATATTCTTATACGTATGTACTGGCATTTATATAATTGTATACTTATATATTTGTATTTATATACTTATATACTTAAATATTTATATACTTATGTACTTATACCTATATAGTAATACTTATTTCCCTATACTTTTATATTTATATTTATGTACTTATATACTCATACTTTATTCATTTTTGCTTTTATAATTTTATAACTATTAATTCTATATTTCTCTATTGAACACCATTTTTCACTTAAAAAAATCAGCTTTTGCCTGAGTACTTAATTTATAATTTTGTACCATACGAACTTCTATAAATTGTGCTTTCACCACAAAACTTATTAAAACTGCCAAGCTTTTGCATTTTGTTCTTGCAATAGGTATGGCAGCAATTTCTCATACCAATGCAGAGTACCATCTTGTATTTTTTAAAGCTTCAAAGCTATTTTCAGTAATCTGTACTCTTTTTCCATGAAATTTCTTTTTGCGGATTCGTGCGGTAAATCTGCTGATTGCTAACTTTTGTGGAACTTACCCAAATGCTTAAATGCTTCGGAAGTAGCTAAAATAATTCTAACCGCGTCTTTATCCGAAATATTACATACACCGGCAACTTTCAATTTTAGACATTTTGTGGAATAGTTAAAAATCTACTTGTCAGATTCTTCTGGAATTTTAGAATTAAAAAGAACAGGTCTGACTTCATATTTATCAATGTCGATTTGATAAAGAGTATAATTAGGGGGCCAAAAAAAAATAAAGAAAAAAAATAATACTTGGGTTCACCCTGTAAAATAAAATGCACGAAATGATCTATCGCTACAGAATATACATAGGCAGACATTGTACAATATGTGCATTCATTTGTGTAAGATAAGCATGTATATTAATAGAGATATATCGATTAAAAAAAAAATTGCATGTTTTTTGCTTATAACATACAAGGTTTTTAACCAAATTTAACGCCAGTTTCAGAAAAATTGACAAAATATAGTAAAAACAATATAGTGAAATTGAAATGTAAAAATATTAAATATTTAAGGAAATATGGGCAGTTGTATAAAATATTTTTTATCTGCGCATGCACGAACGATAAAAAGGAACTATTTGGATAATTTAATAGTCACCTCTATGGAGCAACTTATTAAAAAAAATCAGTCAATTATCGTACAAATTCAGAGAGATATCGGCGTTAGAGTGAGCTGTTTTTTAGTTTGTCACTAAAACTCGCTAAATGATAAGGGATTGTCCACAAATTGTCATGTTAAATTTTTATACTATATTTCATTTTTTATTGATACATTAGTTCACCTTGGAAAACTTTATTGCACCAGGTTATAATACCTCATAAAACGCCGATATCTCTTTGAATTTTTACGATATTTGACTGATTTTTTTATAAGTTGCTCCAAAGAGTTGACTATTAAATTATGCAAAAAGTTCCCTGTTATCGTTCGCGCAAGCGCAGATAAAAATTATTTTATACAACTACCCATATTTCCTTAAATATTTAATATATTTATATTCCAATTGCACTATATTGTTTCTACTACATTTTGTCAATTTTTTCTGAAACTGGCGTTAAATTTGGTTTAAAACCCTGTATGTTATAAGCAAAAAACATGCAAGAATTTTTTTTTTTTTTTTTTTTTAATCGCTATATTTCTATTACTATACATGCTATTCTTACACAAATGAATACACATATTGTACAATGTCTGCCTATGTATATTCTGTAGCGATAGATCATTTGGTTCATTTTATTTTACAGGGTGATCCCTAGTATTATTTTTTTTCTTTAATTTTGTTTTGGTTCCCTAATTGTCCTCCTTATCAAATCAACAATGATAAATATGAAATCAAACCTGTTCTTTTGGATCCTAAAATTCCAGAAGAATCTGACAAGTATATTTTTAAATATTCGACAAAATGTCTAAAATTGAAAGTTGCCGGTCATTAATGGCCATATAGTGTATGTCTTACAATACAGACAACGTCTCTGTTATAATTCTTGGCTAATTTGTCAGTAGTTTTTGTTCTTCGTTTATGATTTCTCGATTCCAGTTTCCTGAAAGGCCTCGTGATTTTCATCTATGTCCTGATTTCGGCTTGATCCCTCTTCTCTTTCCAGTCAATGCTTGTGTTTAAAAATTACATTTCTACATCTTCGTCTTTTAGAAAACGGTAAAAAGAAACGATTATAAACACAGAAGACAAAAGGAAAGCATGAGAGCAACAAAGATATTTTTGTAGATACAAATGTACCAAGGTGCTCTGTATTCACAACAAAATAGATCCAAATAGTTACTATACACTGCATTTAAACAACAATCTGGACAATGTATGCAATCTGACTTTTGCAATTTACCGTCTCAACTACTTTTTGCCTACTAGTAGGAATTTCTTTTAAATCCTTTCTTACACACGGTATTTCCTTTTTGGTTCTGAAAGAAGAATAACTGCATAAATTCTTCATTTGTATCTTTCAGCGCGTTTTCTTGTGCAAAAGGAAATCTCCCATAAAGGCTTACCTTAAAAACTTACATTATTCGTATTTTAGATTAATTTGCACTTTCCGCGAAATTTGTTTTCTTTTTGCAGATCTCTTCACTCCTCATGACATTTTTTCCTCCTCGCAATAAAATCATCGAAATGTTCGGTAATTTTATTTCTTTTTTCCAAACAAGTAGCATTTCCTGGAATGTGAGCCTTGCAGCTTCTATGTATTTACTTGTCGTTAATAATAAGCAAATCTCCGTAAAAAATGAACATTGGTCGATGGAACTTATATTCAAGTAGAACGGTTTTGTCTTTCTGCTTCGAATATTTTCTAATTGTAGCTTTCGAGAACGAAATCCGAAGTCCTAAATCCATTATTCTTACAACGATGGAAAATAAGATATATAATATTTAAAAATATATACATTTAAAAAACTGATATTGAAACAATACTTTGATGTGTTTGAATGCAAATAATTCAACGGACAAAAAAGTATTATTAAACGCAATTTTAGGATGTTTCTAGCGAATGTTAACTAATTTTTACAAAAGTCGATATTTTGGGTATGGCGTTAGGAAAAGGTTATTTATATTCTGATCAGTACATTTGTCAAACAAATTATGCGAGTGAAGTTTCAAGTAAAAAACGTTCTCCACAAAACTTAAAAAAAACCCGTTTTCAGAATAAACCATGCTAATTTTATAGTGACAAATATAGCACCTTCCAACACTTGAGTTTTTGATAGTACGATCTATTTTTAAGTTACTTAGGTATGATGCAGATATCATACGTTTTCCGATCGAGGTCAAACTTTGATTGATAATCCCATTCTTACGCAAGTTGGCAATTTATTAGGGTCTCCCGTCGAATGTACGTCAAAGCGTCCTCTAGCCCCTACGTCTTGAAATTACCCAAGCAACATACACGAGAAAACAAAATCGTAAAAATTAATTATACTTATGTAAATAATAAGTATACATTTTTAGAAAACTGCATAATAATTAATAACTAAATTTTAATTGGAAAGACCGAGAGTTTTAAAAGGTTATAAGATAAATTTATGATTTTATTTTCTATATGACAATTCTAGTTAAAAGTAAAAATGTCCAACGTTGTGTTTTTCAATTTATGTATGCAAAATAATTAAAAAGGTATGTCAGCCTTCTTCAAAAGTTAATGATGCTTGAGATATTTTTAGAAATATGAATATTTTTTGTCCTTACATTTTTAAAGCCAAAACAGTATTAAACTACATATATATAAAAAAAAGAAAAAAAAATATGCTGTTATAGGCGTTAAATGTTTATCTTAACATCACGCCTATAACGCCTAATTTCATGTCTTAAATTTATATTGTTCAAAAAACTTTCTGTTACAATACGTGAATATTACAGAAACCACGATAATGAAAAATTCACTTTTCACCTTTTTTTTTGTTTATGATTGGAAGGAAGAGCGAATATTTGAATTTAAAAAAATGCATATTCTTTAAGGTATGGCAACAGAAAAGAAAAAAAAAATAGGCATTTTCTTTAAATATCTAGTGAGATTTTATTAATCATTTTCTTTATGCATAAATATAATAAAATTAATAATAATCTATTAATTAAAAATTAAATTTGAAAAAAAAAATAGGGAAAGAGTTTATTGCCATCGAGAACACACAGCTGTACACATTTTCTAGAACTCTAGCACATCAAGAAGAGAGGGAAAAATGGATTTTAAAATTTCATCTTTACGAAAATCAACAAAGTTACTTTAAATAAAATTTTACAAGAAAATGAGACGGAAGAAATTTTAAGGACAGATCTCCAGTTAAATCTCTAAAATTAATTTACCTATATCAGAAAACCTTTCACACTATGATTCATATCATTTATTTTATTTTTATTAAATGTATTTACACAATTCACTAAGTCTATCTAATAATAATTAAAAACAAATACTGGAAGAAGCCATTAATAAACAAAACGAATTTTTTTTTATATATTTTATAACAATAGAAATTATTAACAAGTTATTTTTGGGTTATTTACAGAACTCAAAGCAGCAACGAACATTAAATTTAACTATAACATCACAAGTTAATTTAGGCTGCTTTTTGTATAAATTATACAGGGTCATTCATAATTCCCTCCGGGGTTTCGAAACGCTATAGTAAAAAAACGAAAACGAATATGAAAAAAAGAAACATATGAAATTATTCCGAAACTATTCAAGTTTTACTTACATACATTACCGGTGTTCTATGTGTGAACCCTTGATTTGATTTGATAGCCTAAGAGGGACTGCTCAGACTAGTAGAAGTCTGTAGAGCATAGTGTCCCCCCCGGTCCCCTTTATTAAGGTCTAAAAAAAAAATACAAACTACAGCCGAAGCTGGACCCGCCGTTAAACGCGACAAGGAGCGGGATAGAATGTTTAAAACAAATACAAATACAAACTATGGTCAACGACCAGATCATATATAAGCTCGGCCCTGCTAGGTAAGGACCCTTTTCGCGACAGTTAGCAGGGACTGAATAGTAGTTGTGCATTGAGTGTGGCAGCTGACGGCTACTAGGTAAGGTTAGAGAATTCTGTCAGAAAAATATAGATTTTAAGTAGCTTTCTGTTTAGGGTGTGCCTCTTTAGAATATTAGGAAGCCATTCCTTGGGAGGGATTGCAGGCTTCCTAATATGCCACTGTGCTGTTAACGGGCAGGTGAAATAATAATGGGGAGCCGACGCCTCTGCGCCACACTCGCAAAGGAATGTGTCTGCACATTTAAATTTGTAGAGGTATGTTCGAAAGGGACCGTGTCCCGTGAGAAATGCTGTTGTGTGTGCGGAGAGGTCGTAGTGTGTTATTGAGACTTTCGGTATTAAATTATATGTGTGTCGGCCTTTGCTGCTGTTATCCCAGATTGATTGCCATTCCGTGAGTATATTTGCTTTTAGTAAACGTTTTATGTATGTGGAAGGAATTGGAAGATGAATGTCAATGTGTGGTTTAGCTGTTGCTTCCTTTGCGAGTGCGTCCGCGATTTCATTACCTTGAACGCCCGTGTGCGCTGAAACGTGGCCAAGAGCTACTCTATTTAGAAGGGACTTTAACTTAAGTTTGATTTCTAGGATTAGCGGATGTTTGGTTCTATGGGCATAGATAGCCTGCAGACCAGAGAGACTGTCGCTATAAATTTGGACGAAGGGATGTGTGGTGTTTGTCTGGATCCAGTCCAGGGCTTTTAGGATGGCATAGAGTTCTGCCTGATAAACAGAATTGTGGTAATCTAGTCTGCAGGCCCACTGATGGGTGACGGCATTCCTTTCCATGGCGCAGAATGCTGCTGCCATGCCGGTGACAGTTCCGGACCCGTCAGTGAAGAGAGTAATTCTAGAGGATGGGGAGAAGGAATTAAGATTGGTGTTTACTTGGAAGTGAGATGTCTCATCGGAGGGGTGTATCTGCCATCCTGGAACTTTGTGCTGTATTTTGGTGTTTGGAAGGAATTCGCTTGCAGTCGGTTCATGTTTAAGGTGGAGAATACGTCCCTTGGTGTATTCATATGCGAGTATTGTGTCGATTGGTGGTATCCCAGTTATGGTATTTAATGCATCCGTGGAGATTGTTTTGTAGCCTCGTGAGATTTGTAAGAGAAACATTCGCTGTAGTGAGATCAACTTTGTTATTGCTTGTTTTGTTAAGTGTCCCCCCCCATATGCTTGCCCCGTATGTTATAATTTTCTGTACTATAGTGTGATACCATATTTTAAGCATGAAGTTGCTAATACCCCATGTTTTCGACGTCATTTTTAGTGAGTTGTGGTGAAAAATTATGAGTTTTATTTTAAGTTGATGTAGATGTGCTAGCCAATTTTGATGCTTATCGATAGTTATGCCTAAAAGCTTGAGATATGGAACATGGTGGACGCTGGTCCCGTTGACGCGAATGATTGGGTTCCTGCCACGCAGAAGGCGTGGTTTTGCAAATGTCAGTGCTTGAGATTTGCCTGGTGAAAGTTGTAGGTGTAGGGATTCCAGTAACTGGCAGAACACAGGGAGAGCTGAAGCTGCCTCATGCTCGAAATTCAAACGGATGCGGCCCGAAAAAATAAAGGTGAAGTCGTCCGCGAACGCGTAGAGGAGGAAACCTAGTTTGTCTAATTCTTTAAGGAATAAATTTGCTATTAGCAGCTAAAGAATGGGTCCGAGGCAAGAGCCTTGTGGGCAACCCTTTTCTAAATTGTAAATTGAGGTGCCTGCACCCCAGTTGATTAGAACGCTGCGCTGTGATAAGTAGGAGCGTTTGACTCCAGCTATATTTATTGGGCAGTTGAGTACTTGTAGTTGTCGTATAATGTCGCGCCATTCCACGTTGTCGAAAGCCCCCTGTATATCAAGTGAGACGAGGGAAGTGTAATTTCCACGGGCAATGCTATCAGCGCAGGAAGTCATGATGGCATGAAGAACTTTTTCGCAAAATCTGCCCTCTCTGAACCCAAATTGTCGGGGGTGCAGGATATTGTTAGTTTCTAGAAAAAAGGTCAATCGTTGGACCAGGAGCTTTTCAAGCAATTTTCCTAGCGTTGGTAGTAGGCAGATCGGCCGGTATGAGCGCGGTTCAGAGGGCGACTTCCCTCGCTTCAGGAAGTATACGACTTCCCCCTGCCTCAGGACAGGTGGAAAGTAATTATGAGAGAGGCAAAGATTTGCCCAGTCTGTGAGTAGTTGTGGTAGAATTTTGAATATCCGTTTTAACAATCGGATGTCTATAGCATCGGGACCTGGTGCTTTTTTGTCATTTAGTAAATTAAGGGCCATTCTTAATTCAGTCTTTGTGAAGGGCTTGTCTGGTGGTGCTGTGAGTTCTATGTCAACGTTATCGTGTTGTGGGTATGCTGTCTTGCCAAAAACCTGATCTGTAAGGAATTCTAAACTGTGTTGTCTGGATGCTTCGCTGGGAGGTAGTTCAAGCTTGATTTCATCAGTAGTGAAATATTTTCCTGTGAAAAATTTTTGCGATGTGCCGAAAGGATTGGACTCACTACTACAGAACTTCCTCCACGCTGCATTCTTGGTCAGCAGGACACTGCGCTTGTACTGCGCCGCAAGCTTCGAATATCTAGCACCCAAGACCTTTAGCTCATCCGCATTTGGGTCGAGTTGTCTGGTTGCTTTCATTTTCCGCCTGGGTGCCGTAAGTAGGTTTCTCTGTGCCTTGAGTTCGGGAGTCCAGAAAGAGAACGAGCGCGTTTTTCTGACTGTTTTTAGTCGGAAGCAAGCACTTGCTGCTAAACGGATTTCTTCTATGAATTTGGTAGTGAAAGTATTGATTTGTTCTGTGTTGTTGATATTGTGAAGTTGTTCAGTTAATGCCTGTTTCCGTGCTTTTAGAATTTTGTCAAATTTATGGACCTTACCCCTCGAGGTGTTAAAACGTCTTCTCAACGTGTAAAGTGGAGTTGTCTGATATGTGAAATGTATGTATTTGTGATCAGAGGCACTATAAATGTCTATGACTTACCACTGAGAGATTCTTTGAAGTGTCTGTGTGTTCGTGAGTGTGAGGTCTGGCCAGCCCCTGGCAATGACATTACCTTTAGAGTTTACTTTTACGAAGGTTGCCTCTGAATTGTTGACATTTGCAATTGCTAGGTTATGTACCACTAAGTGTTCTGTGAGGAATTCACCGCGGAGGTCCTCCGGTACACAATTCCACAGAGCAGAATTGGCATTGAAGTCTCCTCCGCAGATGAATGCGTGTTTTTGTGTGATTAGATGGCTCCATTCTTCCATTGACTCCTCGAAATCGACTGAAGGCGCCGCATAGGTCGACCCTATGTAGGTCTTGCCTTCTTTAGCGTCAATGGTGACAAAGGCACAGTGATTACCCGTGAAGACGTGCGAGTACACTAGCTCAACATTCCTAATGACCAAGTGTGCGCTGTTTTTTTTGGAGGGGAAGATTGCCCATGATGTTGGAAAACCCTCGAGAGTTCCATCTTTGGTGCAGTAGGCGTCCTGTGGTAGTGCGATATCAATAGAATTTTGAAGAATGTGCTTCTTTGCACTGTCATTTGCTGCTTTGCAGTGATTTAAGTTAATTTGTAGGAAATTTAGTTGGCCTAGAGATGGAGAGGGAGGTGCGTGAGACATCTCTGTAAGTATGCTTTACTTTTAAACTAAAAGTTAGTTTAAGATTAAAAATTTGTTTAAAAATTTAAAGTTAGTTTAAGATTAAAAGTTTGTTTAAAATTAGAAGTTGGTTTAATATTAAATGTTAGTTTAAGATTAAAAGTTACCTGGGTGGTTGTAGCCGTCAGACTGCCAGTTGTTGAACTGAGTCCCTGAACGTCCTCGTGGATGAAGGCTAGAACTATGCAATGTGGGGGACGTCTGGAAATTACTGTAGCCAAAGTGAGCTTCTGGGTATGAAGGTGGCTGGTTTTCAGGGAGATAAGGTTCCGGTAGGTGGGCTCTTGGAATGAAAATTTCATCTAAGCGTTCCCTTTCCCTGGTGTATAGAGTTCTGTATATTTCACAGCACGAGTCCGACGCTTTGTGGTCGGTCTGATAGTGTGTTTCGTTGTATTCGTTTGATTCGCAGCAGTTGATACATTCTGGCTTGTCATCGCAAGAACGTCGAGGGTGTTTTTGTCCGCAGTTTTCGCAGAAGGTGTTGTTCTTGCAATATTTTGTTGGATGTTTAAAACTTTGGCAGTTTCGGCAACGCTGTATGTAGGTGTGTGAGCGAAGTTGACAATTTCTAAAGCCCATGGTGATGCCCCCATCTGCTATCACCATCCGGCCCAGCGTCTGTGGCATCAGTATTATCCAGTCCTTGGCATCTTCAGAACGTTTATTTTTGAGGGCAGTTAGGATGATGACGTCACCAGGCTGTACCTTGTATGTTGACTCAAAAGTCTCCATGATTCTTTCTTTTGTGACAGTGTCTGGGACGCCTAGAAGGATCATTTTGTTGTGGTCCGGTGCTTTGGTTACGAAGTTGAGCTCGCTGTTCAGGTGCTTGTTTTTTTGCCGGTCCCTTATCAGGGTTTCCTTGTCGTTCTTTGTTTTACACAGGATTTCCAGGTGAAATCTTCCTTGCGTCACTTTTTCAAGAATGATTGGGCTGGTAATCTGGTGCTTCGCGAAAATGTTGTCAATTTCCTTCCCTGATTTTCTTGAGCAACCCCTTACTACTATGGTTCTCCTGTTCCTTCTGTCTGTGAACTGTTGCTTTTCAGTGCTTGGGGATCTTGCTGGCAGCTGCACTAGGGATTTAGGAAGGGTTTGTTTAGTGGCTTGGAAGATGGCATGTTCAGTGGATTCATGTAAAGTGTTTTGCGCTAGAGTGGTGCAATGGTTTTTGAGGGTCTTTTGCTTCTCTACTTCTTCTAGTGTTGTTCTCACTACCGCGGCTATGTCTGCAGGCGTTGGGATGATGGTTTTTAAGTTGTTGAAACCTGCTCTTAAGCTATGGCATTGCTCTTCAAAGCCACGGTTTCTTTCTTCTAGTTGTGTTATTCTAAGGCGCTGTTCTTCTTGCTGTTTTTTATCTGTTTTATCGATTTTTATAAGTATCGAACGCAGATTCTTTATGTACGTTAAGCATTCATCCTTGGTATCTGAGGATTGCATCTTATTCAGAATGATCTTCCCATTTCTCACTAGGTCCGAAATTTGATATTCTTCTGTTGTTGATGCTATTGGCACCATGCTTGGACTACGTGAAAGTGTGGTATCCTGCAGCATACTTTGGTCTGTTGATGACATTATAGAGAGAGGTTCTGGAACTTAACTGCTAAGGCGTCTCAAAATATTTATATTTATAGAAGTAACTCAATAAAAGAAGCGATCTTTGGGCCACCGCCACTCGCCGCTCCGGAATTGTGCCGTCCGCCACTGGTATAGCAGCATGTAGCGAATTAAATTTAGAATAAAATAATTTGGAATAAGCAGGGGTTGGAAATGCAAAACTGGAGCTTGCCAGGCCCCGCCACTGCCTAGGTTAAGGTTACTGTAAATCCCGAAACATCTAAAGTGATGAGCCATTAACTTTTACGACGAGAGAAAGGCTGCAAAATTTACAAGAATCTAATTTTGAAGAGACAATTTATTGATTTTAGTGAAAATGCGTTTGTGGAGAGGAGATGCGAAGGTTGAACAATTGTAGAGGATAGCCCTGTTGAGAGGGTCACGCCTGAGTCCAGCCCACTGAGCCGGTAAATGAATCAGAATATGAAATGGGATTTAAAATTTAAAAAAAAAAGATAATAAATCAGTAAAAATAAAATAAAATGGATGCGGGTAAAAGTAAAGCTAAGAGCCAGTCCGGTGTTCGGCGTATAGAATAACACAATTTGGAATAGAAAAAAAAATGGTGTTGGAGAGACTTAAGCCGTTGAAACACGGGAATACCGAACTTGAAATTTGTAGAGGGGTGCAGACAAAGACTGAAATGCTACATAAAAGGAAAAAAAAAGGGAATAGAGAAAAATTAGAGAAAGTGGGCTTAGTCGATTGGGGCAGAAAATTGCATAACTTCTAACAAATCCAAAAATTTGCAAGTTTTGGCGGTGGTGTCCCCGAACTCCGGTGAAAAAGACGTACTCAATTTTTACTTATTTTATTTATTTTTATCTTATTTATTCTTCTTCAATTTTATTTTTTCCCCCTTTTTTTGAGGGGGGGGGTTGAAAATTAAATTTTAAAAATATTTATTTATAATTTAGAAAGGAGAAAAAGTGCAAAATAAATCAAGTGGAAAGTAAAGTAAAAATAGTTGATCACATTTAGAAGAAAAAAAAACAATTAAATTAAAAAAAAAAAATTGGGGGGAAAAGGTTGAAAAAAAGTGACAAATTTTCAAATAGGGTCAGTAAATCCTTGAGAGATTGATTTAAAAATGTGATTTAAAATATGGGATGCAAAGTGAGAAGAATACATGTTTTACGTAAACATGAACTTTTATTTTGATTTTTATTCATTTATTTTATTTTATTTTATTTCATTTTATTTTACTTTACTTTTTTGGCATAGACTGGGAGATGATTTTTGAAAGAAGCAAAAATAAATCTAAAATTTTGTGCAAAAGGTTCTAATAAAACACAAAATTAACCAAAAACGAGGAAAAAAAAAAAGACAGTTATGAAGAGTTAAGGTGGGTTGGCAGTTCGGTGTTCGAATTAGACATAGAAATTTTTTAAGGTGGTTGAAATAGTTTAAAGTTAGAAGCCAGTAAGGTATTTGAAACTGGACGAGAAGAAAGAAAGAGAGAGAGAAAAAAAATCCCTGACGTTTCGGCCTACAGGCACAGGCAGATTTCGAAGACGCAGACTGTGGGGCGCCTGTTTGTCCGGAATTGCGGAAGAAATGACCTTTTTTACGATGATGCGGCAGTTTGAACCACCTACTTCGAAACCTAACTTGTTTGCAGGCGGATCCGGCAGGCATTTTTTTGTTTTTAATTTACCCTTGGTCACACGGCATACATCCATGCGATAGTCCAGTTCCTGCCATACTCCGTTTCTTTAAATCTGAATCAGTGGTGTCAGTTCAACGGGCCTTTCGTAATAAATATCGAAAACAGGGACCAACTGACAAAACAATTCATGTGTGGTACCGGAAATTTAAAGAAACGGAGTATGGCAGGAACTGGACTATCGCATGGATGTATGCCGTGTGACCAAGGGTTCACACATAGAACACCTGTAATGTATGTAAGTAAAACTTGAATAGTTTCGGAATAATTTCATATGTTTCTTTTTTTCATATTCGTCTTCGTTTTTTTACTATAATGTTTCGAAACCCCGGAGGGAATTATGAATGACCCTGTATATGTATGTAAACTTTTTACGAAGATGATTTAATATTCCACGAGAAAATGACAGATTATTAAAGATGGTGAATAATTGCAGTCGATATCAAGAATCATGGCGAGGAGGTTAGGCAATGATGAAACACCACAAGAGTTTCTTCAATAATGAGCAGCCAATTTCCAGATAAATTGTTTATTAATGAACAGGAGCGATGCCAGTAACAGTTCCCAGAGTATCAGGTATAAATTTATAGCCCTCAGGCTTGACGATAACTCACTACATCATTTAATAGATCTTAAAATGCTGTTGTGAAATTTTAAGTCGCAGAACACCAGATAACCATTTGGTCAGCACTTCCAAACACGAAAAAAAATCTGCTCTCCAAAAGCTTGCAAGCCAGTTTTGTTAACCGCGCGTAGAGTTATTGAAACGACGTAACTTATGCAGGAACCAATGAGTGACAGACAAAATTAAGCTAAACGAATGAGGTGCGATGGAAAAGATTTAACAAGAAAGAATCTCGAACACAGCGGCGCATTGATTTTGACGTGAAAAATACCCAGCGCGCGAAGCAAAGCATGTAATAATTTTTTTTTTTTAAACGGCTTTTAAAAACATTCGAAATAACAACAAGCATATCTCAGAATTTTATAGATTGGGGAGTTGATAAAAGTTACGAATGAACTTAAAGTTTTAGATTAAGATTTGGAATAAGATAATTATTAATATACGTGTTATTACTTTTAAAAGGATATTAAATAGGAATAAATATTATTAAGAATTACGGAAATAATAATTATGTCAGAAGTTAGATTAATTGAAAGAAATAATGCAAAATAATATTTTTATATAACATATATATATGATACATTCCTGTCGAAAATTGACACATTATAGACGATCGCTATTGCTGTCGACTTGAACGTTCTTTCCACCAGACAATCGGAACATCTCAGTCCGAAACCACTAAAATTACCTGATAATCATATCGAGGTAGCCGCAGTCGAGATCGTTGAAATGTAGTCATGACACCCGGACAGGGCATCACTTCGAGTCACTCAACATGAAGACAAATCTCGAAGTATATCACATCGGAAATCGAAGTGTATTTGCAGTCGTAAAAATTGAGCAGAGGCAGTGAAATCCAGAAGAAATTTCCCAAAAACATTAAAAAGAAGACTTAATAACTTAATAGATGAGCAGTGGCTTTATTGTGATCACATAGATGAAAGCAACTCCACCAACTTTCGCTTCATTAAACTGAACACATTTGAAGATCTTGAAGAATTAGCAGAACTTGAAGAACATCCTACCGATGCATTAGTGTAGACTCCCCAGTGACGGCAATTAGATGACAACCACTAATTCGTGTAAATTCTGTCTCCGAAGCCAGTGTAACCGTATAAATACTTCAAAATTTGGCCCAAAGGTACAAACCGCGCGAACAAGCTGGTCCACTCGCATCCATGTTCGGAGGGCGCTAGGGGGATAAAGAAGGCGGAGCTTTCTCGCTAATGGATGAAAAAATGAGGCCACGAAGACGTGTCTCTGACGTATGATTAAAACTCTTTAACAGAAGCGGCAAATTAAAAAGGTAAAAAGGCCTTTGGGCGCGAAAACCGCCTGGAATCATGGGATGCCGAATGAATTAAATAGAAATAAAAATGGAATATATAAAAGTTCCAAAGAATAAAAATTACATGTCTCAAAAGAAGAAATTAGGCAGGTGCGTTTAGAGGCAGTGTTGCAATTTAAGAGATTAAGGTTTTAATAAATACGTGTAGCTTTTAACAGATTAAGATTTTTAGAATGATAAATAACAGAATATTTTGATTAAGTTATGGAATAAAATACAAAATAGATTTAAGAGATATTTTAAAAAGAGAGGGAAAAAAGAATTGAAGAATTTGGAATAATTTAACTAAAGAAATAGGGCGAAATTTTTTTTATTATTACATATATATATATGACATATATAATATTAGAAAAGTTTAATATATAGTGTTTAACATATAGTTATTCTACATATAGAAAATATAAAAAATCTACTTATTCTAAAAGAAACACATAAAATTTTATGATTAAAAAAGTAATCACTTATGACATATATAAAGAGATTTTGTCATGTCATGTATTAACGATATAGTATATGGAAGAAAGTGAAGATTTTTTTCTGAGATTGGAGAGATCAAAATTCTATTAAAAGCGAAAAAAATCTAATCATGTTTTTTCTTTCATAAGCATCTCTTTTGTCACGTAGAAAACTAATTAAACGTTTCATATTATTAATTTTTTGTGTCCCGAAACGTTCTATATTTTCAATAAATATATAACAAAGACTCTACTTCAAATATTTGCACGGGATAAAAAATAACCGTAAATGCTCAAAAGTTAATAATTTGTATGTCATAATGTTGTTTCTTAAAAGTTTTTAATTTTTATTTTAAGGATATAATTGACTTGTCCATCAAAATGTTTTTATGATTCTCTGCGACTATCAGAAGCTAAGAAGTAATTATTAGAAGGGGAAGATATAAAAATGTTACAAAGTTTTAGTAAAGAAAAAGCAATAGTTAGTAATGATGAATGTTGTGTTTGAATTTGCTTCAATATTTTTACTTTATATAAAAGTGAATATTTATTGGTATTTAAAAAGATTTTAACAAAATGCAACATTTTGTAAAGATACTTCGGGATTTGTTATTAAAATAACTGTACATGTCTTTGTTAAATTTTTGTTTTGATAGCTTAAATTCATTATTTTCAAAGCTGCAACATCTAATCTTGCGGTTAAAGTGCTACGTATCAATAAATGCCAGGGCATGACACTTAATTTAACTTGAACATTACTAGAAATTTGTAATATTTTTTTAAGGTCAGTCATATTAATAACTGGAATGCAAAAATAAACATATGTATTTAAAAAAAAATCAGTGAATGTGAGAAACGATGTATTTAATGATAACTGTGCAATAAACTTTTTTATTTATTTATTACTTTTATGAATACAGCTTGTAGTGGACTATCGACTCTCTAATGAAAACAGTCGTTGTTTTGATTGTGAACGTATCGTCAATCTAAAATTGACGTGCGTGTATATCTCTATAGATTACACGTGTTTGGATATATCGTGTTTGGATAGAGATATCTATATGCTATTTTACTCTAAATTTCGACGAATGTACGTGGCCTCCGGAATTTGTGAGTTTTCTGCGTTTCGCAGCGGTTTTATGGAAATTTTGGCTTTTCTAGTCAATCAGATGTGTTTTTCAGCAGGTGAAAATGTATGTAGCGTAGGGGTTGGTCGTATCTTGCCTTCGTGGACATCGAGGCCTGCTCTTGCCAGAATAAAGAGTTTGTGCTCTTAACGTGAAGCTTTCTTAGAATAGAAACCCGACTTGGTAAGATAAATTAGATTAGTTAATTCAATAAAGTTGTGTCCGCGTCCACGGGCTGCTATTGTTTTAGATGTTTACCCATCTTTTAGTGAAGTTGTTGAATCCTGCACATCGCAGCAAAGGACATATCCAGAGCTTTAAAGTTAAGATTTTAAGGGTTTCAGTGATGTAATTGAAAGTTTTATTTATTCATCTTATTTAAGTAATTTCTATTACTGTGTAGTAAATTATATTTCTTCATTGGTCATATTGAGACAGTATTCGTCAGTCCGAGTTAAAATTCTGTGAACGAGACTCCGCCATCGTTCCCGCTTGTTTAGGTTTAACTAAACAGTTTTTTTAATCTTATATTAGAGTTGTTACTGAGCTAGTCCGGTACTACCATGAACCCGCATGTCACAAGCTAAATAAGATGTATTATTGTCACTGTTGCATATATCAAATTTACTGATATCATGCAATTTTGTAAACACTATATAGTCACGGAAAACGCATCATTTCATGCGTTGTCCCTGTATAATTAGTGTTGATAATTTACTAATGTGCGAAATGTGCTTTTTCTGAGGGATATGTTACAACACGTGGCAGCATCATAGTTTTGATAGTATTTTAATGTTTAAGAATATATGATGTTTTAAACATTGCAATGCACTTTTCTTGTTATTGTACTGTTACGAAATATATAACTTATTTATCTATTACAAAAGCATTAAAATATGTATTTCAATATTTTATTACAGTTTAAGTAATAAACTCATAGATTTACTTATAAAGTGGATTGATGAAAATGGGAAACTCATATCTATACCGTAGAAAATGGGTTGATTGGTGCTGTAAAGATTTAGGTCGGGGATAAAAGGCGGTTACTTCATACTAAACTTTACATCATCTGCCAAAAAAAGCATCATCGGGAAATACGTTTATTTAGCAAAAGTAAAAGAAAAGATTTCACGATCGTATATAAAAGAAATTTGTTCTACTCAGGTCGCACATAGATATCGGCCAATGTCCACTGCAATAATGGCCAATACTTCGAAAGGTGCTGAATGTGGTACCTCAAATTTAGATTCTGTCGATATTCATAGACATAACTTAAAATTAGTTTTCAAAGGAAAGCATTTCAAGCAGTTTTTTTTCATTACTTATGACATTAAAATACTGAAATAGTACTCTAAACAATAAAATCTATTAACTTTTTAGGTTTTTTTTTGTTTTCTTTTTAACTTTATTTTTTAATGTCGTATTTTTAACATTTGGTTTACATTGGCTAACGTCGTAAAAATGATATTACAAATACGACATTCAGCAATATCTATCGACATTCCCAAGAACAATAAAAAATCTACAGATATCTGTGGACATCCGTATCTGGTGAAGTTTATAAATGTGAAATGAGATGAACAGACAGTCCTGCATGATAAGAAGCGAGTTCGCTTCTGTTTGTTAATTTCCTGTTTCATTTTTTAGAAGTTTTATTATCATGAAACTTACTGGAGTACCTTTTAAAAGACCTGACGCTCGTTTAACGAGTATTGTAAACGATTAGTAATATTATTTTTACTTGTTTAAATATAATTGTTATTTTTTGAATCACATGTTAAGTTAGTTTTGTTTGTCTATTCAAAATCTGTGTTATTTATTTATTTCTGCTTGTTTATTTGTTTATCATGCAGTTCATGCGTTTTTAAGTGATTTTTATATTTTTCTGTAAGAAATATTTTGCAGTGCATTATCATAAACCGATTTTTTCATTTCTTGTGAATAGTTTACTGATTTTATTGTTTGGCTCGCAGTGATTACACATGTGGACAATTTAAGATTTTTCATACTACTTTAATTTCAGTTGAAACCTTAATTTAACTGAACTGAGTTGTATATGAGTTGATGAGTATATGAGTTGTATATTATTAAATGCATGATATTTATGAATAGTGCTTTAAAGTAGGACTTGATTGACTCTACATACATGACGCTCTAATTCATAATTCATTGATTTAAATCAGTATTTAAAAAACATTTATTTCTAATTTAGGTCAAGATATTTTGTAATAAATACTATGTTTTGTCAAAAAAATACATTGTAACTTTAAGAAGTGGGAGAAAGAGAGCTATAAATCCCTGTTTTTTTATTTTATTAAAATCAAATATCTCACTTTAAAGAAAAATCCCAAAATAAAAATTGAGAATCTCAGTTGAAAAATGTTAAAAGATTAATGCATATATTTACTTAATAGACAATATCTAAATCAGTGTGAATTTCCTAATACAAAAAATTGGAGACTATCTGAGAGAATATGGAAAACTTTATAGTACATAAATATGTGATTCAAAAGTATTTTTAATCATGATCATCTTTATGTATGTATAATACTAGATCTAAATTTATTAAATTTTAATATTTTTTCGATTATTGTACATACTCCGGAATATATATGTTTAAAATAATACTGTAGTATATAATCCAAATCTAGAATAGAATGTTTGAAAATTCCTTTATAGCATTTATTTTTCATTTTTTTCTGTATTTATTTTATTTTATTTATTTATTTATTGTTTTATAAAATCCTTAGATTTCCTTTTTTATTTTAATATTCTTAATAAAATATTTGATTAAAACGAAAAGTTTTATCTTTTAGTTATGAAGGGTGCATATGATTTTTGATTTATCAACAAGGTAAGTTAGGTAATATTTAAGATATTTTATATAATTTAGGCAGGACCGGCACTATCATCGATCAAATGGGGAGGCCGCCCAGGACCCTGTGTCAACTGGAGGATTTTTAGGGGTACCGGTTCCCTCTATACAATTCAAAATAATGTATCCTCTGTATAAAATAATATTTTTGCTCTAGATTTGTTTTTAAATATTTCTTTGTGAGAAAAAAAGCGAGTATTTATTTCTTACAGGCAAAATTGATATAATTGTCAGTGAATGTATGGATTCAATGATCCCGAAAGCAACTGTGAACGCAAAAACTAAGTATTTAAAATGTTATAAAGGATAGAAATTTTACAAAATTAAAAATAAATATGCACATTATGTGAAATTAATTGTATTTTTATGCATTTTATTTCCATATTATCTATTATTCTATGATATTTAGAGTTGGGTATAGTATGCTTTGGGTCCCACTATCTACATTGTCAGGTCCTGGTGTGATATTGCACCGTCCCTGAGTATAGGATATTTTTTAAATTACAGCTGTGTGATTGAGTGTTCATATAACCCAAGATAATTTGCTATTTATTTCATGTTTTCAAAAGTAAAAGAGAATTCACATATTCAAATTGAATCCGTTTATAATGTTCTATTTTTTTTAACTATATATACTATGTAATTTTTTATCTGATTAAAATATTTGAAACTAATCAATGGATGAGTTTTTTTTCAAGTAAATTTAAAAAAGCTTTTCTAATTATTAAATTAAATTTAGTGTAAGTTACTTTACTTTAAAATGTGTAGTATTAAAATTGTATTTCAAATTAAAAAAATAGATTTAAATTTTAAAAAAATCACATATCCTGGGTTTTAAGCACAATTTATAGTCAGTTTAAGAAAAATGCCTCTAATGTTTGGCTTTGGGGGTCCTAGACAGCGGCACTGTTTCCCCTTGTGATAATAAGTTCCAGCTTTAAAATACTAACACTAATCTTTATATATATATACGTTGATAAATTTCTGTTGACCTTTAAGTATTTAAAATATCTTTTCTTTTCAGAATCTTTATATTTTCCCCGAGATGGAATGGAATTCTACAAAACTCAAGATTGAGACACACGGGCTGTAGGAGTATTGTTGAGTGCATATGAGTGTGTTTTTAACATCCTATTCCTTGGTAGTATTTCTACAGCTAAATTCCCTTTAAATAGGGCCATCAGAATACAAGCTTTCTGGAAGAGGACTAAAACAACGAAAAGTCATGGATAGAGTAGCAGGCACGTGATTGGTTGTAGAGTCGCGTATTATGGGAACCATATATGTAGAGAAGAAAAGTAGCATAATCGTCGAGTTCATGCTTTGGCATTAGTGATTGGTGTTTAATTGTCATATGACTTATTACGTAAAATATGTGCAGTGGCATTTTTTGGTGAGAGAAGAGTGTGATCGTTAAGTGAAAGCTGATTTTGGATAGTTTTCAAGATCACTGTGTCGATGAGCGAGTTATTTAGCAGACTCGAGATTCATAGACCTTTCATCGTCTGCTATGTTAACTGTTGTTTTACATACATTTAATTTTAAATGATAAGTTTGTCTCTAAAATATTTTCTTTTGGCTTTTTTTTCCTTGACGTTGTTCCACAAAGTTTGTTTTTTTTTTAATAAGAAAATTCAAAATTGATGATTTTGAATTTCCAATTAATCATGATGTCACCAGTCTATATAAAAGGTATAACAATTACATCTAAAACTAGTCGTTGGGGGCCACCGTAATACTTAACCATCATGGATATGCATAATGTAAAATATTAAAATAAAAAATGTGTAAACTACTTATAAAATGCATTGCAATTCAAATAAAATCGAGGCTTGATGACGTCACAAACTTTAAAGGCTCGATTACTGAATTGCTTGAAAGAAACATCCTTATAGCTCCAAAATAATAATCCTATTAACTAGCAGTTTATTGCATCTGATGAAGCGTCAAATTTCCAATTAAAATATATCTTTGAAGTGAAATTTGGATGAAATACAGGGTCATAAAAAATCGAAGAGTGTGGAAAATAGGATTCCAAATATCTCGGCAACTAATTATCCGATCGACTTCATGCTTTATGCGAAATTTATGTTTTTTTATTTTCTTTTATATTCTTTTCTTAAAATAACCAATTTCGAAAATTTTTATGTACCTTTTATCAGAACGAATATTTCGAGAGTCCGAAAAAAATAGTTCCGGTTAATCGAGGTTATTGAAATGAAATAGGCTTCTTCCCATTATTACATACTAAGTACATACCAAATTGCAAGTCGCTATCTCAATTTTTTCGGGAGATAGAGCGTTTACAGACACACAGACACACAGACGGACGGCAATTTTTTTTTCTAAAAATATGTTTTTCGGAATCTCCAGTGTCTGAAACGTGTAAATCCGTCAAAATTTTTTTTTCGATTTTCAAAACGATTACAAGACTTACCCTATACTACGTATGATGGGTAAGTAAAAATGAAAATCATAAAATTTTTATGATAGACTAGCATGCTACGCCCGCTGCGCTGGGCCATTTTTCTAAATGTACCTTAAATCAAACGAAATGGCTTTGTATTTTAAAGGAATGTGGATCTTCACCTACAGATGCTACCTTAGTAAATATTTTCAAACGGACCTTGAATCAAACGAATTATATCAATGGATTTGAGCATGTATTTTAAAGCAATAGGGACGTTTACCTGGATTTTCTTTCAATATTGCTGTAAACGATGTGAACGACATTGCGTTATATTATATCATACATTGGACAAAATTTGGACTAAAAGAAGCAACTCATTTACTTGATCATTTATAGTAGAGTTTGGTAGGGAAATGAGGCCATTATGAGATTATGACAACAGGAACTAACATGTTCTCTAGTCAACATACTACTAAAAGAGAAAGCATTACAATGATTGCATAGATTGACCATTGAACATAAATAATGTTCGGGTCATTCCTTTTCGTCTGTACGTTCTTGAACTCCGTCCCTCTTTTTTGTCTCCATGTGAGATTCTGGTAACGTAAGTACAATCTCACTCTATGTTACGTTATATTTCGCAATATACGTCCTCTTCTGGCAAGTCTACTACTGTTTTTCATCTTTCAATTCCAGCAGAGTAAATACAGTGAAAATTGTAATAAATTGTTTGCACATAAAGAACAGTGTTTAACTTTCATATTTAAAAAAATGGTGAAACATAAAAAAGTGATTTTTTAAAGCGGAATATGAATAAAATTAAAATGACGCCATTTTCACTATATTTCCATTTTTTAAACCAGTTGTATTCGTGTAACCGTTAATCTGAAAAAAAAAACCCAATGATTAACTCTGGTCAAAGAATAAACCTCTAGTTTATATCCAATAAAATCTTCCTAGTCTTCCATAATCTTCCCGATATCCAAGTTTGACGTCAAACATTAGAAGTGCTTGAAAGGATATGGTTACTAATGTACCAGATTTAGTTACAAAACAAAGTTATTTACGCGCCAAGCTATGTTCCATTAAATAATGTCAAATTACTGTTAATTCAATTATAGATCTTTCATTAACAAAATTCCATACCTTAAATAAAACTGACAATGATAAAGCTAGTTATGCAAAATATTTAGTAGTATTATTTTTGGTGAATACTGAAACCTAAGATATTTTGGCATTTCTCTAAAGAGCATAATAACACGCAAAAATAAATTCATTTCTCACTATGTTTAGCTGCTAGGGCTTCGTGTGGGTCGAAAAGGCTTTATAATGATCGAAAAATTATCTAATCAGAATTTCAGGTACTCGTTTTTTCTTATCCAGCCTGAAATGATAAATCGACAAATAATATTTATTTCATTCGCCACCATTGACATTACAAAGATTTTCCGTACATTGAAAGCGCCAAAACAGTGGCTGAGATGTTCTGCTCTCAAAGCTGGCATACGGGAAGTGTTGGGTTCAAACCCCTGTCGCGCTCGTTGCCTAACCGTTCGGAGTTTTCCGTGGTTTTCTTTGAAACTTGCCGTAAATACTGGTTAGGATCCCTTAGAAAGATCCTCACGGAGAGCACTCCCCTCAGGGTCTATATCCCTCGTGTAGATAATCGGCCGTCATAAAATCAACCAACCGTACATTGGAAGCATTGCTTTTTTGGCAAAACTTTGCTTCATAATGAAAACCCCCCATAAATTTAGCAATCGCTAATTTCAAAAGTCGTCTAATCTTCTGTAATCTGAGTCGTCGTCCAGAGTAACCTTCAAACATAAGCGAAACATCCAATAATATAGTAAAAATGCCAACAGGCAGGTGACCAGAATACGGACAATTAGTCCAATGTCTTTTAAAAACCTTCTTGAAAAAAGGGAAGATATACAGAAAAACTAAAAAGAAATCACGAATCAAAAAGAGCATCGAAAATTTATTTCAGCAAACATTTTTTTTTGCAAATTGTAGTCTTTT
This sequence comes from Maratus michaelseni, assembly GCA_963931845.1. Lineage (NCBI taxonomy): Eukaryota > Metazoa > Arthropoda > Arachnida > Araneae > Salticidae > Maratus > Maratus michaelseni. The sequence goes on from OZ007592.1 coordinate 340,577,477, forward strand.
GTGATAGTAATAACGCATAAATGCACACATCTCCTTAACAATATTCTTTGGTTCCTAACTTTTGAAACAGTGAATATTTCTATAAGTGAAATTGGCGATATATTAAAAAAATAATAAAATAAAAATAAAAGAAGAGACAATTTTCGCTGGTCTGAGTTCGAGGCTATAAAAATAATATGTTTGGTGAAAACAAACCGGCATGTTTCCGTAGTAAATTTTTAAATGTCTAAAATTTAATTATTTTACAATATGTGTTTGAGTGGCAGACATTCACTAAAATTTAAATATTTGATCCCATATTCATAACAATAACTGCTATTTATATCATTTGCATTTGAATATAAAAAGTTACTCCAAAAAGGATCTTGTATATACGAAAAAACACTATTATTGCTAATACCGTTCAAGCTGATGTCTAGCTTATGCATTTTTGGCTTAAAATTACATTGCTTGGCGACAAAAGTAAAATCAAAACCGTAAATAAACAAATAACATGTAACTCATAAATGCAGTCATTTTTACAATTACATATGCTAGTTCCTCCTGTAAGACACATGATAGGGAAGTTATATAAAAAAATAACAGAAAGAAAAAAAGGAAAAAAATACTCATATCTTATTAAATCAAATTATCAGATTAATTTTTGTTAACCTGACGCAAACGATAAACCGCCAAATAGTGACTTAATCTGAATTGCAATCTCATGCATTGCAAATATTTGTAAGCATTACAAACATTCCTTTGGGGTTTAAATTAAATATTATGCTTCATTAAAACATTTTTTTCTTTTTTTTTGCGTGGAGGGGGGGATTTTAAATAAAATTAATAACAGGATTTTTATTTTATTTTTCAATGTGTTTGCATGATTTTCTGATATAGCCATTTAAATTCTTTCGCCAACGATAATGGTCGCCAAGAAATGATCTATGGTAACCTTATCGTCCAAAATAACAAAACTTTCCATCATAATTCTATAACTAATATACGTAGAACTATGTGTTATATACTAAAACCTTCCTTGAAAAATTATCTATCCAACAGTGCAAGTTCCATGAAATTCCATTCAGCAGAACTCGAGTTATAAAGGAACGGAACGAAATTTTCGTTTGTGTTTTATATATGTAGTAGATGCTTCTTACTCGTGACCCTTTTTGTACATAGTATCCAAATCAGGAAGAGAGGTCACCAATTATGTTCAAAACAGCATATAATCTTATTAAACACATAATAAAAATGGTAAATATTATAAAAGCAAACTAACACAGTGCAAAACTGTAATTTATTATCCATTTCATAAATTCATAACATCCAATTGGTGGGTTGCATATGTTAGATATTTAAGATGGTAGATTTATTTCCAGTTGTATGTTACACTTGTTTAAATGAATTAATAGTATTATATAAATATATACTCTATGCACATATAATGAAGTTGATACTAACATTACCTGTTAATAACAATTACAATGCACACCTTTTTTCTACATTGAAACTGCATGGTTAATGTTATATATTAGTTGCCGTACTAAAGACGATTGCAAAAGTATTTTTTATATAACTATAATATGCATCCATATCATATTATATAGTTATACAAGTATACCTGTGTATAAATAATTTTGCAATTGCCTTTAATATGGTAACTAATATATAATGTTAACCACACACTTACAATGTAAAAAATAAAGTGTAAATTGTAATTGTTATTATCAGGTATTGTTAATATCGACAGTGTTTATGAGTATTGACAAATTATATTCAGAAATGCCAGGGAAATATATCACCCAATAACTGAAAATGATATTCAGGAATATCAGAAACAAATTTCCCTCAATGTCAGAAAATGATATTTAGGAATAATAGAAGAAAAATATGTCGCTCAGTGTCAGAAAATGATATCGCTCAATGTCAAAAAATTATATTCACAGATTTTGGAAAATATTGGCCAACATTTCCGGATAACAAAAAGTGATATTCCTGAATATTATTTTTTTTTTGGGGGGGGGGGCACCATTTAACGTTAGAAAATGTCACATTTTGATATTGGCCGACATCAGAATTTAATATTAGCCAATATATTTCTGCTACCTGGGTAGTAAAACGGAAATATGAGCATGAGAAATTCATAAGCGATCACGGTACAAAATAAAATAAGCTAATTTATTAACTAAAATTGAAGCTTACGTTGTGAAATTTAGAGTCCCCGTATAAATTTAAGCCTTCCGTAGAATAAGTATAACTACTTTTGCAATATTGATCATTAAATAAATTATAAATGTCATTCCCTGAAAAAACGAAACTAAACATACCTAGAAAAGAAATAAAATAAACCTAAAAATTATACATACATAAGACTGATGATTAAAGAAAAATCAAATATAGTTAAAATTAGAAAGTTTATTCACAAATTATTGACAATTATTTACAAAAATAACAAAAGAAAGAAAGAAAACACAGAAGCTTTCAAAAGCTAATTCTGCTTGAGCGTTGCATACTATACTGTTAGTTTATGAGGGAGTGTGAAATTGCGCTTCATTTTAATTAACTTTTTAGAATAATTACTATTCTGTCCTACAATGATTTGCCTTTTAAACAATAATTAAATGGTTTCTAGATGTAAATTGCTATCGTACAAAAATTTAAAACCAAAATGAGACATGTAACATAATGCAGTATAATACCTTCTGTATATCAGTTGAAGGTACATCTAAAGGATGAAGTTCCACTGGATTGACATTTCAAGAAATGCACAAATGGAAAATATTACCGTGCTGTATCTCACGAAAGATCAAAATTAATTTCACGATAACATAGTGCCGACTTTATCCGATTTGAAGACATAATTGCAGCCAGTGAAAATACCTTATTAAAAATCCCTCTCATAAAAAGAGCCAGTCTAAAGTGACTGTCATCAACGAAAGCTTGATTAAAAGTTTAACTCTAAGAAAACATTTTGCGAAATGCACTTAAGAACTTGCAAAGTTTAAACACTCTCGATGAAGTCTGAAATCGGAATGTATAAGGTAAAGCTAGGAGAATCTGCGCACAATTCAAAAGAATAACAATAAAAAATCTAAATATTAATTTTTTGCTAAACTATCCATGAATAATTTTTACTTCATTTGGTTTTTAAGCATTTCCATTGCTATTTCGTTGTTATGTTGTAATTTAATAGAGCAGTTGTAATAAAACCAAGAAAGTTATTTTGCGCAATCTGTCCTTACAGGGTTGGTGTGATTGCGCACATGGATAGGAGAGATTGTTACTAATAATAACTACAGTTAAATTGTAAACAATAATAATTACATTTAAATGACATTGTTGTAAGGTTTTTGTGAACAAATATTATTGTATTAGGAATGAATATTTCAACCTAATGATTAAAGAATCAGAAAAAGGAGATAATTTAAAAACGATTAAAAATTTTTAATTGAAGGGGTAAAAATTAATGAATTAGGAAAATCTTGTCCAGATAAGATTACAAAATAACATTAAGTTACTTGAAAATACATTTAACTTAAAATTAGTCCATTTTCATTTTTTATGCAAATTTACCAATAAGCTGCGTAATCCTTCCTAGCATGGAAAGTAATGGGAACAATGCGCCATCTCTCCTAAGTAGCAGATGCGCAAACTCTCCAATTTCGGTAGGAGGGGTTGCGCGACATTTTATTTAAACATGGCCGCTACTAAAACGAACCATTGATGTTCACGTTGTTAGTCTAGATCAGTAGCTTATGAAAAATCCTTTAAGTTTAAAATATTTTGTACTACTAATATTGTATAGAAATTCTGATGAATAGCAATGAAAAGCAAGCACTTACTTTGGGAAAACAAAACAAAATAGTAATGCTTTATCTTAGATGCTCCAAACAATCAACGTGCACTTTCAAGTAGACACTCCACTACTGCTGTTGTACAACTACCTGAAGTCGTTGCGAGCTCACTCTACTCCTTCTCCCCGAACCTCTATGTGCGCAATTTCTCCGACCGTGCCATCTCTCATGGTTTTACCTTAATCTAAATATGAAGATCACAGTGAATGTATCACCTGCTTCATGAAAATTGCGTGTGAATGATTAATTTGGTCATACTTTTTTCATTGGACTAGAAGTCCCTCTTGAGATAATAGTACGAGGTGTCTTTCTTGGTTGTCTAATTTTCATAGACCTGGTCATGTGATTGAAGTAGTGACGACTTATGAGTAGTAGTCGTAAAAAATAATTGGTCATTTTTATTACTTTTAGAGGCACACTTTATTACCCACACAGTAAAATCTGCCATTCGTCTATTTTTTGGCTAACATCAGTATAGTCAAGGAATTCCAAAATCTGCTTGTTGCCTGGGCAGGATTGAGCTTCTGTAAACAAATTCCTCCCCACGTCGAGGAATCATAATGAGTATTATGCAAAACAATAATTTAATTGATAAATAAATAAAATAAAAAATATTGATAAATAAATTAAATAATAAATAAATAAATAAATAAATAAATAAATTATAAATTAAATAATAAATAAATAAATAAATTATAAATTAAATAATAAATAAATAAATAAATAAATAAATAAATTATAAATTAAATAATAAATAAATAAATAAATTATAAATTAAATAATAAATAAATAAATAAATTGTAAATTAAATAATAAATAAACAAAATAAATAAATAAAAAATGTTTTAATTGATAAACACAATTATAAATATTTACAAGTTATAGAGTGTTAGTTTAAATTAAATATCGCATAAAATGTCCTTTTGTGCGAGCGAAAAAATGTGGAAGGGCATTACTTCACAGCAATTGTTAATTCAAAATTTAAATTTTATAATATGGCAGTAGTATGGAATTTGTTTCATCATTACATCGTATTTCTGGAAGAAAAAACAGAAAACTGCGAATGGATTTCATAATCATTTTCCTAATGCATGCATTAAGTTATATTACTCGTTATTGTGTATGCATATTATATTTTATGAACAATAGTTTTATATTTTTTACATGACTTTAGACCATTTATTTGTACTTATTTTAAAGGTAAATTTGAAACGTACATGTTAAAAGATTCGAGCTTAAAAGATAGTCACAGAATATAATTAAAATATTTTTTTAATATATTAAATTATATTTTATATTTTTAACAAATTTTGAAATGTATTAAATTATATTTTATATTTTTAACAAATTTTGAAATGTATTAAATTATATTTTATATTTTTAACAAATTTTGAAATGTATTAAATTATATTTTATATTTTTAACAAATTTTGAAATGTATTAAATTATATTTTTTATGTTCGGTTAAAAAATAAAGATCAACATAAAACTTCGCTTTCTTTTTTCACTAAATTGTGTAATTCGTTATGTTTCACAATATCATTTAAAAATTAAATAATAAAAATAATACATTTTAATTAAATAAATGTACTCTTTAATATGCTTTAGTAATTTAAGAATTATTTAATTTTAAATTTTTATTGAGATTCAGATGTCTAAATAAAATTTAACTGTACCAATATTACTCCTGCAACAATATTATTAATACAAACATTTTATGGAAATATTATTCATAAACTAAACAACTTGTTTGTTGTTTTAACGTAATTAAGTGAACTTTTTGTAACCTCGTGAGAAAACAAAATATTGTTTAAGAAGTATCTTTCCATTTTTAATGAAATTAGATTAAAAAAATCTATATGAGAACAAATGCTTAATTTTTAAAATTATTTTCGCTAATGAGAACAGTCTTTTGGTGATTACTTTATCTGCAAGGGAATTACAGAACCAATTTTATGTAGGAACAGTAAAAAATTGTCCCAAAGATACCTTATAAATAAAAACTATATACCTTTTTAAAATATAATTATCTTTTTTTTCGTGACAGTCTAGAAACAAAGTTATACTAAATCACACTTGTAACAGTTGTAACAGATTTTTAAACATACAGTTACAAAAACTGTTGCATTTTTAATTAATTAGAACACTTTAATTGAAACGCGAGTTTTTAATAAAAACATTTAATTATTGGTGGTTTCTAAAAACAAATATATTATATTTGTATCCTACATTTCCTTTCAGATTGTTATAAGTCAAGGGTTCTCAAACTTTTGTTTCTATCACGGGTGGAAGTAATTATTATAAATTGCAATACTTATATCGCAGTTTATTGCAAATGAGGCAGTGAATATAACCGCTTGTGGGTTTTTTAAATTATTTTCCACCTCACTATTACATTGCTTGATATTATTCACTTCGGTTGCAACTTTTTCTTTCATATTTTTGCTTTTTGTATAAGTTTCAAAAATATGTTTAACTCAAATCATTACAGATAACTATTTGAAGTGCCCGGATGTAAAACAAGGTAACTATCAAAATGATAAAAAAATAAATTTCGATATGTTCCAGACTTTATTTTTCACAAACAAACAAAAAAAATGACGAAAACTATGATTACTTCCTTTAAAATCATTTGTTTGTTAAAACCGAACCATCAGTACACAGCATTTTTCGTTGGATAGATTTAATTTAATTTGGACATTGAAATTTGATGACAAAAATACGTTTCACTTATCTAAAGTTTCCTTTGATTATGATTATATTTTTTTAAGTAATAAATGACCCTCGAACTTTTAAAATTATGCAGCGAAATATTTCATGTAACGGAAAGTACAGATCTGGATGCAGTTAAATATTTTTTGGTGAAAATTAGAAAAAAACTTTAAAGTACATTATGTTTTACACCTCAGCCCTTTAAATCATTGTTAATTATCTTTGGCTAATTAAACGTAAACTCAATAAAAATTACATACCATTTACTGCTAATAGTACAAAGACATATACCGACAAGGATAAGGCAGAACTCTTTTCCATTACATATAGCAACCAATTCTCTCCTAATCCATCGATGAGCCTAGAGTGAAAAAATGTCCAGACCGGAGTTCGATCCCGGATCCCTTGGTATAGCGCAATTGGAGATAGCTTAGTTGGTAAAGCACTTGGTGCTCACCAAGGGATCCGGGATCGAACCGAGGTCTGGACATTTTTTCACTCGAATGGTTGTACGCTGTTCAGTAAAGTGATAATTCGCATCCTTTGTATTTCGTTAATTTACAGCGTAATTCCAGCTCTGCTGAAAAATTAATTAGCGTCCATTATTGTTGTTCAACACAATCTAAATCACATACTTTAAAATAACTGCGTCTAAACTAATTAATTTCGGTTGGTTGAAAGCAGCAGCCGCTAGTGATTCATATACAGGGTGGTTATAATATAAGTATCCCTATTTGGAGCTGCTATAGCTTGAAGGAATAACCGGAATGAAACCAAAATCGGTACACTTACTATTCGAGAAGGGGGAAGAAGAATGGAACAATAAAAAAAATAATTGCAATGATCGCCGACAGATGGCGCTTTTGAGTGTGACATGTAATGTGTAATATTGTGTACCGTGGAGGTGTTACGAACATCAATGATTTTACCGCATATCACAACATATGCGAAACATCACTCCTGTTAAGTTACATTCCGCAGTTGAGCACGTCGTGTACTGCCTGGTTTGTGTCCTTCAGCAAAATGGCCATGTGGAACCTGAACATGATCGGCACTGCTATGCGAAAGCGTAATCACATTCACTGCGACATTTTCCAACAAATTAGGTATGCCATCATGTTTTGCGCCTTAATTTTTTGTTCTTGTATTACACATTACATTTCACACTGAATAGCGCCATCAGTCGGTGATTATTGCAATATTTCTTTTTTACTGTTCCATTCTTCTTGCCCCTTTCTTGAAAAGTAAGTGTACCGATTTTGGCTTCATTCGGGTTATTCCTTCAAGCTACAGACAGCTCCAAATAGAGATACTTATTTTATAACCACCCGGTATTTACAAAGTTTCTTTATAGACCGGGAGGCGGCAGCACAGATAATCACCTCATCGAGTTCATGGATGAAATTCTAGGATTAGTTAAATCTTGATTCGCATATTAAAACGCAATCGGTCTGCCAAGTCATATCTTGGTGGAAAACACCTGAAAACCCGATTTTAGCGGCTGACTCGTAGGTTTACCATTGTGTTTTCCTGCACCGAATGGTATGAAAACATGGAGGACTGGAAGCAGGAAAACACAATGGTAAACCTACGAGTCAACCGCTAAAATCGGGTTTTCAGGTGTTTTCTACCAAGATATGACTTGGCAGACCGATTGCGTTATAATATGCGAATCAAGATTTAACTAATCCTATAATTTCATCCGTGAACTCGATGAGGTGATTATCTGTGCTGCCGCCTCCCGGTCTATTATGACCACCGCGTATAAGAGACTATGTTTGTTGTATAGTTCCTGCATGCTACCTATCATGACTTATGCATGTTTAATCTCATGCTTCACCCACAAATCAAGCATAAATAAACTCAACCAACTCCGTAACACATATCCTAGGAATGTTATAAATTATTTTAGACAACTTAGAAACTTTATTAGCAGAAGATGCTTCCAAACCTTTTTAAAATAGTCAATAGCTTAGCCAAAAATCTAAAAAAATGTTTATAGCCTCTACAACAAAATAATTGCAAAAATATTGGATTACGACGTCTCCCCCCTAAATATAGAAAACATCCTAAATATTCTTGAATTATGGATGGGAGTAACCCTGGAGTTTCTCATAATCTGTTTTTATTTTTACTCTTGTATAATCTAAACTAAGTAAATAGCGAGCTTTCGTAAAAAGCATTCGAAAAATTCAATATGTATTTCTGATTTAATTAATCATATAATAACAATGCGGTATAATAATAAAACATAATCTTCTGCGTCTACGTATGAAAAAATACATTTATTAATAATTGTATAATAAAAAGATACATTTTGTAATCAGTGTGATTAAAAACTTTTTTTTTTTGTAACAACGGGATTGCCTATATCAGGCTTAAGTCTTTTTAATTTTAGACCCAAGTATCTCTCAACATAAAGTTTGATAAAACATTTTCATTTTACGAAGTTTCTTAACTATATTTATTCATTGTTCGAGGGTGTATTTAGTATAAAGGGAATTTGTTAATAGTTTCTTGTTAACACATTATTTATCAAAATTACATCATTAAGCTAGATAGCATTCTTTAACATCTACATATTACCTTCAACATATGAAGTTTTTTTTTTATTATTATTGTTGTGAAATAAAGAGAACTAGGATGTGTATGAATCATACTACATAAAGGTTCTTTCACTTCTTTATCTTATGAAAATGTTGTTTCTCTTAACGCTTCTGCAAAGAGAGTAAAATATATGTTAGTCAGAAGGTGATAATTTCGGACTATAAAGACGGGTATCGGGTGATTCAAATTGAAATTGTATTCATTTACGCTTGTTGTGAGAGATATTGTATTCTCCAAGAGAAGATAAATGGTACTACTTGAATATGAATGGAACATTTTTATGGCCAATGTGTAAATATATTTTTTTCAAAAAATTAACATTTCTATTATTGAATTATATCTCGTAGTTCATGTAGACAATTGACGCACAAAATACTCCGTAAATTAGAAAAATTATTCGTGGAAAATTTCTAAGTTTTAGCTTCAATGGAGCATTTTCACATTTTGTACTATATTCCACCCACTTCCCTTTCCTTGTCCTTTATAGACATTATTAAACAAATTGCGCCATTCACATATTTCAGAACTCTGTAAAATGTAATTCCGGAATGCTACATCCAGTCTGTGCCAAATTTCAATTTTTTTAGCATTTCCATTTGTTGAAAGTTTTATAATTATACTTTGTGTAGCCACACTAGGTTCTTTTGTATTTAATCACAATGCTAGTGAAAATGAATGTATGCAGAGTAAAATGATCCAAAACAAATTTATAGATCTTAAACAACTTGTCATAATGGCCTGGACAGAAAGTATCAAAATTGTCTCCTGATATTAAAATAAAAGTATCATTTCTATTTAATCACCCATCATATTTTCTTCAAAATGAAAAATTAATAATATATTTTTGAAAAAAATGACAGCTCATTCGGCACACGAACAAAACATCATTCAGACTCAATATAGTATGTGACGATTGATAGTTTGGGAACCGCATAATTTTAGCAGTATCAATTCCTGATATGTTTTCCATATTTATGTGTAAAAATTATCAATGAACATAAAAACGGTAATTGTGCGAAACATTTTTACTTCACTGGATATAATGATGGATACCTACTGTTGAATAGCTAATTATTATAAACGTTTAAAATTATTATTTACCTAATTCTAGACAATTTGAAAAACACACCAAAAGAAAGTTCCGTTGATTTGTTTTACATTATTCCAATTAAACAAAATAAAAATATATTTAAAAAATAACCTAACGATATCGATGTTTAACAGATGATATCAATAAACAGCATGTGTTCATTAGCCTTCTCTCCAAAAAATCTGAAAAATGACTATATCGCAAGTTCTGATTCATGTGAAATTAAACGAAAACTTACATTTTAATACTTATCAATTTATTTATAAACGTAAGTTGCCTATTTTGTGTTAAAGGATCGTCTATACAAGGTGTCCCAGGATTATTGGGACAAACTTTAAGGGGAGGTAGGGGACATCACAAGGATTCAGATTTGCACAGCAACCCATGGTCGGAAACGGCTTCGTTCGCCGTTAGGAGGTGTTGTTCACGAGAGCACTGGAGGAAACCTTACTTACTACCAGCACATCTAACATCTGCAGATTATCTCACACTTTCGCAAGAGGTTCTACCAAGCTTACTTGATACTATGCCAAACATGTCAGACGCCATATGTGGTTTCAACATGATGGGGCATCTCCCTATTATGGCAGATGTGTTCGTGAACATTTGAATCAGGTGTTTGGTCACCGATGGATTGGTCCACGCTCTCCTGTTTTAAGCAGCATATATTTCTTTCTTTGGGGTGTACTGAAAATTTCTGTGTACGCAACACCTGTGGATTCCGATATGGATCTGGTTGCAAGACTCATCTGTGCTGCTGCGGATATCCAACAAAATCCAGGTGTATTTGAGTCCGCCAATCCATGGTCCGACGGTGTAATGCATGCATCACTAGTAATGGCGGAAACTTTGAACATCTTTTTGTGACATTTTCACGTATCATCTACCACACCTCACGTAATATTAAGAAATGACCAACTTTGATTTTTCAAATGGTAACACCGATTTTTGAAACCACATTTGAAATCTCTCGATCAAAACAGACTGTCAAAAAGTGCTGTTTAAGCACCTTTTCTTAAATCTTCATAGAGATATCGAAGAAAATTTGTTAGAGGTTTTTCTGTAAATTAAAAAAAAATAAAATTAATATCGTATACGAAAAGTAAACGAAACATTCTATATATCACCACAAAAATTATGGAGGTTATCTAAATATATTTTAATTTATTTTTGTACAAAGGGGCTGTGTGGATTGACCACATGAGCCTGGGACAAAACCTCTTCGAAGTAGCAACTAAAAAAGATTCATTCGGTATTTCAGTAGTAAGTGGTTATTTGAACAAAAAATGCCATCGTCGAAAAATAATTAATAAATGAAAATTATAATTTTCGGCGGTATAAGCTCTCGCAAAAAATGATTAGCTTTCTTTTAAATAAAAAATGAATTTGAATAGTTCTTGAGAAAAATGTTCGTCAAGTTTGAAAAACATGGTTTCGAGAAAAACACGTTTAAAATTTTACAAGAACGTTACGCTTACCGAGATGTGTTACATTCAATTAGCAAAAAATATTGTAAGGAATTGTAATAGCATAAAACTGTTTATGGCAAAACTCTACATTATTAAGGAATGCAAAAAATTTAAAATTTAAAAAAATCGAAAATTTTGACACAGAGCAGTAGAACCTTCCTTTAAGACAAAATAAAGCATATAGAATTATAAAGATTTCATTTGAATTAAAACAGCAATTTTCTTTTATTTTCGCAATAATTATAACTGGAGTTATAGCCAAGGTAATTTTTTTTCTTTTGAGGTAGGTAGAGGTAGGGAAGATTGTACATACATCTAACACAGATTTTAACAATTCATAATCTATAATATGGGGACAACCACCTGTTGATAGTCTTGAACTGTCCTTGTTTAAAACAACAAGGACAATTGTCAAACTGGAAACATAAGTCCTTTTATACATATGTTTATTAACAAAAAATATTTTTTTTAGTTATTGCAGATACAATATCGTCCTACTGTTATTTTTTCTTTGAGGACTGTATTTTATGAGTAGAGGATAGTGTTGATTTTTCAGACACATATTATCGTATAGTCACTAGTCAGGCGCACGCGTACCCCATGTTGCGGATTACTATTTTAACACATTACCTACGATGTGTTTTTTTTTAATCTGTATTTTAAAATAGTAGAAGCTCCTTTTTCTCTTGAAAGTATTTCGTAAATTGGTTTCTTAAATAGGTTTCTCCAGTTTGTGCATCCGTTGATCGTCTTTCGATGTTAGGATTTAACATAAAATGTCTTACAATCTGAAAAATATATGAACATGATAATATAGATGCATTTTCTGTAAGGTAGAAGCCACGCCTTTAGTCCATGATGTTTTTAAAATAAAAACAAGTAATCTCGTTCAAGGTCCTTAAAGTGTGAAGGGCTTTTTTGATGCAAAATTGTAAACATTTGTAAAAAGGTAATTACTCTTGAGTTGAATATTTAATTGTGATAATTATTTTGTAACGCATTACCATAGCTGTGAAGTGGATTTAACTTCACATATTCCACTTTCATAAAATTCCTTCCCCCAACTCCTTATTTTTTCTAAATTTTCTTTCTTTAAAATTATTTTATTTTTTTCGTGTTATAAAATCTAGCTACTCCCTGTATTTCTCTTTTAATAAGCTTTCTTTAATACATTCGGAATTCTTTCCGCACCGCATAAATCATATCGTTATAAAAAAAAAAAAAAGAAAAATAATTTATTCCCATTGTAATTCGCTCTTTTCGATCGGCGTTCAAACTTTACTTAGATTTTTACGCCTACACTTTTGTTCGTCAAGGTTTCATGTTTTCTAACGTATTTTATTATTTTCTCAATTGTCAAGATGCATTTCATATATAATATCTCTAACGTACCAATTCTATTTTTAACGCCCTTAATTCTTTAAGCTAACCCCATGAGAAATGCACCATGCGGTTTCGCTGGTTTACCAAAATTCCATATCTCCAATGTTTAAATTCATAATTTTCCTCCATCTCTCCCCCATAGGCTTATCAAAATCTCCATCTGTTTCTCGCCAAAACAGTGCGTTATCTGGCTAATTGGCGTATGTTATTATCGTCATGCATTCACTGTAATCACGAAAAGAAATTGTATAACTTCACTCACTCTCTTGCCGCCTGCCTTTGCCCTCTCTCTGCGTGAAATACATAAGCCTCCTCCTCATACTGCATATTTGCAGGGCGGCGACTTGTGTGTAACAGAACCTGGTCTCAACTGCATTGAAATAAATAATATTCATATTCGAATACGATGTCTTAGTCCTTTCAACATTCTGGGATTCCTTATTTTTCTACAGAACTTTTTGGATACCTAAAAATTGCTTATTTGATCGTGGTCAAACAAATCTCCATTATATATACTATTGCAGGCTTTGACATTTTGTGAGTTATTGATTTTTGATTGTTTTATTATTTTGTTTAATCGGAAATCATTATCATAATTTCCTTGCATTTGTCTTCAAAAATATATGCATAGTAATGGTTCGAGTAAATAAAGTCACAGGAAAAATTTAAAAAGAAAAAAAAAATATTTGAAATTCTCTCTTCAAATGAGAACAATTTCTGATGATAAGGGAATTTTTAACCTATTAATTAAATAAGTAAACTTATACAGGTAAATTAAAATGAAAAAAATTACACAAATATAAAATTTTAAGATACCCTCATAAGTGTATTTTTACGTTATCGTTTAGAACATATAAAATACAATCTGAAACCACTTCTAGATAATTAGTTCAACATTTTATTTACCTTAAGGCACAATAGTCTAAATATTCTTCTATTAGCAAAATATTTTACATCTTCAAACTTTTTATTAGTCACATAAATTTATGTAAATAAAGTAAAAGAAAAATTATTCCGAAACATCATTTTAAACCTAAAAATATAACAGAAATTTCAGCTTATTTGAAATAAATAAAGTATTATTTCATAATTATTACGATTGCATCCACATATTACTAATTAAACATGTTCATTAAAAGAATGAATTTTGTTTCTTGCAATATCTAATCTTTGAAGCCAGAAAATAAATATTTTATACTTGCATGAGTCAATTCATTTAAAAGATTATTTCAACTCATTCCTTTTCAAAAAATTGAAGAGCTCTGTTAAGTTCAATGAGTAGGTAATTTATTACTTAATAAACAGTCTATTTTCGTATAAGAACATTAAATTTCACATATTAAAAACAAATATTTACATTTCAAATGAAAGCAGAGTATCATAATCGCATATTTTATTCTTTTTCTTCTTTTCCGTATAGTAAGATGTAAAATTTTTAATAATTACATCAAATCAATTCTACATGTTGGATATATTGTTGTAGATAGTAGGATTTTTGATATGATTGTTAAATTATTCATTTTCACCAGTTAAAAATATTTAAATAAAACAAGCTACCAAAAATAAAATATTTTATTCCTTAAAAATTATATTTTATTAATATCATTACAGACAAATATTCATTTCTGTTTTAGTTATAGTCAATTTGTTCATATTATATTATTCCAGTATTTTAGTCCCTGTAATATGCAAAAATTATAATTTTTTTGTCTTTAAGTATGGATTCAATAACACTACATAAATCAATAATTTTATATAAAAATAGATACAAAAGTTTACCCATTTTACATTTTGCGTTCGCACGTTGAATGATTACCCGTAAAAAAATGGTTTTGTAATAGATACTGTATAATGAATAAACAATATTTTACAACTTAAATCAGTAATAAATGTTATTTTGAGAAACATAGAATATATTCAAATAATAAATTATTTTAGATCGAAAGCTGTCGTAATTAGAAATTGTAAATGCATGTTAATTTAACGTATATGAATGTTCCTATTAGCTTTATCATTTTAATGTATTTGGTGTTTATATATAAATACATTATGTGCCACAAATAATAATCCCTTTCTTATATATTTGGTACCAGATATTCTACAGAATATTTTCCACGCAAGGAAACTGCTTTTGAAATATGTACAATGTGACGAGCAAAAAGTTGTTTACAACTTAAATCAGTAATACATTCTATATTGAGAAATATTATAATTATACAAAACGTAATTTTTTTAAGGGAAGCTCTCGTTATTAAAAAGAGGAAACTTCATGTTTATTCAACATAATGGATGCTCTTATATGCTTTTCCTTTTCGTGTAATTGGTATTTATGTATATTCACATTATGCGTAATATTTTACAATCCATTCTTATGCTTTTGGTACAAGGTTTTCTGCAGTTCATTTTCCACAATCTTTTAAATATTTAAATTTTACAATCAAATACAAAGATTAGGCGTTTTTCCAATAAATAATATCGAATAATTTGAGTATAAGATAATAGTATGACGCTTATTGTTTTAGTAGTAAAATAACCCTTTGTCAGTAAGAGAACATTTCATTTTAGTGTGGTCATTTTTAATATATTTTGATAATCTCGCTCAACGAAATTCTGTAATGATATTAATTTTTTCATTCAATTCTTGTTATCGTGCACAAAGTGATACAAAACGCAAAATAGTCCTAAGGCTTTAAGATAAACTCAATACTCCCACATTTTCTTTTTTATATATTCCATCAAACACATCAAAATTAAAAACTGCATTAAAAATCAGATTTTACAAATTTTGCGGAAATTTCCATTATACGATTGCAAAAATAAATGCTTAATTTTATATTAATATAAATTAGAAATAATGAGAAATATTTGTATTATTTATTATTTCCACAATCCATTTTCTATGCACATACAAGACGCACCGTGATTAATGGAGTGTCATTCAAAAGGTTTTGAACATGTTTTTGACATAATTCACTATCATATGAGATGTAATTTTCCCAACTGTGAGAAAGATTCCGTAATAGGATTCAAACTAGGGATCTCTTAGCTGAAGTTGCTAATGCTCTATCAACTCAGCAATCCCGGACGAATATGGCGTAACTAAGTCACTCAGTTAACCTTTATTAATCATAGCATCTAGTCTGAAATCTGTATCAGCTCAACAGAATAAATCATGGATGCTGGAAACGTGATTACACAAGATTAATTTTTACACATTTATTCAAATTGGTAAAGAAAATCATTTGAGACGAATTTTTCCCAACTGGTCGAAAAATTCCGAGCGAATATTCGAACCAGGGATCTCTTGGCTGAAGCAGCCAATGCTATACCAGCTGAGAAATACCGGACGAATATGGCCACACTAATTCACCCAGTTAACCTTTATTGTTAATAGCATCAGGTTTACTATCTGAATCAGCTGAACAAAATGAATCGCAGGTAATGGGACATCCAGTAAACGCAAGAAACGTTATTACACTAGATTAATTTTGACAAGATTATTCAAATTGGTAAATAAATCATATTAGATGTAATTTTCCTAACTGGGCCAAAATTGTCCGGGCCAGGATTCGAAACAGGGAACTCTTGGTTGAAGCTGCCAATGCTCTATCAACTGAGCAATCCCGTACGAATATGGCGGAACTTATTTACCCAGTTAAACTTTATTGATCATCGCATCTGGACTGATAACAGAATCAGCTGAACAGAATAAATCGCAGGTATAGGGACCTTCAGTAACCGCCAAGAGATCCCTGGTTCGAATCCTGGTCACAACGTTTTTGCCCAGTGGGGAAAATTACATCTCATATGATTTCTTTACTAATTTGAATAATTGTGTAAAAATTAATCTAGCGTAATCACGTTTCCAGTATTAACTGGAAGTCCCATTATTCTGTTAAGCTGATTCATATACCAGACAAGATGCTATGATCAATAAAGGTCAACTGAGTTAATTAGTTTCGCCATATTCGTCCGGTATTTCTCAGCTGGGATTGCATAGTTGGTAGAGCATTGGCAGCTTCAGTCAAGAAATCCCTGTTTTGAATCTTTTCCTGAACATTTCGCCCAGTCGGGAAAATTACATCTCGTATGATTTCTTTAACAATTTGAATAATTTTGTCAAATTATAATAGTATAATACACTTCATTTGGGTAAAACAAGCTGTCTGCATATAAATTGCAGTTAAATAAAAAGTAACGAAAAATGCATCAGGATATAATATGAAATATTGCAGTGTGAATAACTCGCACGGATCAGGTCCGTAATACTTTATATGATAGAGTTTTATATGTGTTATAGAAACTCTAGACTTTGGAAGATTATAAAACGAATTAATCTAGTTTTATACTTCATTTTATTTTATCAATATGACATATTTATGTAACATAAGAAAATATAAAATCTTTTTTTTTTTTTTTTTTCAAGTATGCATGCAAAAGAAAACTCAAAAGATTGAGTTACGAGATATTTTTTTCCTTGTTATCGATTTATAAAGTCAAAGCAATATTGAAAATGTTCAAACATCACAACAGAAAACAAAACAATCCGTAAAACCTCAGAAATAGTGTTAACTGTTTCTATGAAAATTTCATATACTCTTTATATTTAGTATGCATACAATTAATGTGTATTAAAATAAATATTACTACTAATAATACTAATAAATATTACTCCAATTTTTTAAAAATGATTTTTCATTCTCTAAATGGTAATGCAAAATAATGAGAAAAGCTTTTTATAAATAAAATTTCACATTTTTATTAAACATTTATTGTATTTCTTGAAGAATTTCCCAATTTTCCAAACACAAAGGAGGTAATTTTCATGCATAATATTACATTAGAATATATAGCATTTTCTATAGAAACAAGATACAAAAAATATTCTTAAATTAAAATAATTAGTCGTGGAATAACGTCATGAGAAAAAAAAATAGTCAATTACGGAAACATAAAATAATATTATCATGTTTCTTCTCCACAAAATACGTTCTAGTAAGAAAATAATTTTTAGTACGTTACAGATCTTAAAAGTATGAAAACATAAGGTCTAATTAATTTTCTTTTGTTTCAGTAACATTTATGTTTTTAACGTAAAAAAGTTAATTAAACATTTTACAATATTAATTTTCTGTTTGTTCAAAAGTATTCTATATTTTCAGTAGATGTATAACAAACATGTTTTATGAGAAAAAAAAAGTGTATTAGTAAATAATTGCTATTTTTTTAAATTTTTTTTTATTCATACGTGATGTTTTGTTTTATTTACGTCAAGCACATAATTAACTTCTCCGTCAAAATAATCTAGTATTTTTTCTTCTAATATTAGAAAATAAGAAGCAATTACTTAAATACAAACTTATCAAAAAATTAATATCTTTCAGAAACAGAACAGAAAATAAAAAAATTGAATATTCTGGATGTAAGGTTTATAATGCTCGTAACTTTACTTAGGAACGCAAGTTTTTATCAGAAAAAAATATATATACCGTAACAACTAATAATATAATTTTTTTTTTTTTTAAAGGAAATGCTTCGATCTTGTCTTCAGTATACTGTAAAGAAAGAAAAATGTTTCTTAATTTCCAAAAATATAATGTAACGACGGACAAAAATATACAATAAACTACTCCAAGTAACCCACGATTCTAAAAAGTGTACTTTATCTTTAGAAACCTTAAACACCAATATATGTTTGAGATTTAAACAAAGAATTTATAAAAACAAAGTTTCTGTTGCTGGCACAGATTTTCGGAAAATATTTCCAAGTATTTTTTATAGTGTATTCGTCAGTTTTCTCAAATCTACATATCGGTTTTAAGATGTCACCAACTCTCAATTAAACATTTTCAACTGTGTAATAAAATTTATACAAGCAGTATTAACTAAATAATATTAAATTTAATCTTAATGTTAATTCAGTTATTTTATCATGTTTCTCTGTAAAACATGTTTGTTGAACATGAAAATGTTTACATGAGAAATGATAGCATCCGAAACACCTATGTTTCGGTTGTGAAAACTGATTAATACAGAATAAAAACCACTCCGACACGTTTCTGAAAATTAATGGCGACAAAAAAAAAAAACTGTGTTTTTATAAACGCCTAATTAAATTACAAAAATATATTGATTTCCGAGCTTTTTAAAGATAATCACGTTTTTTAGAATCGTGAGTAACTGAGAAAAAGTTATTGTATATTGTCACCTGTAGTTATATTATATTTTCCTAGATTATATGTCTTTTTTACATTTGTTTGCTTTGGTAAAATTTATAATTTCTGTTCGTCCATCCTGTAACGGTTAAAGCGGTACCAATTGAATAACAGTTGCCCAGTCATAACATAGGATTGTACTTAGATCATCTTAGATCGCGGAAATAATTTATGGAAAGATAGATTTGTTTTGTCTGAACATTTTGCAAAATTGTTTTTTCCCTAATTTTCTGTAAAATTTCATTAAATGTATCACAAAGGTTGTTCCTTAGAAAATCTCATGAGAAAAAAACCTGCACCCATAACTATTCAAGTAATCAATATTACTTATGTATTACGGTGTTTTCCTAATTTTGGTTTTGTAAATTTATTGGTTCTTGTACCATTTAAACTCGCCAATACTCAACAAAATCATTCAAAGTTTGAATTAGTTTATCTTCAAAAACATTTTATGAATAAACATAAAATTTTGACTGTTGATTAAACTGATTGTGGTTTTTAATATGCTACCATTAGAAATTGACTAGTCCTTTACTGAATTTATATATTATTGAAATTAAAATTGTTCTTATTTTTACTCCGTAAGTCATTGCGTGTATGATATCTTGAGAACTCATGTATGGATTGTTATGAAATTTGATATAAATAATAAGCACATGTGTATTTGTAAAATGATCTACTCTTAAGTCAAAATTATTCCATTATACATGTAAAAAAAATATTTAAAAAAAATCAAAGTTTAAATTTTTTTAATGAATAAAATAGTCATAACAAAAAATATTATCACTGTAAATTCTTAAAAGTGGATCATTTTGAACACACATATTTTCTTATTATCTGTATCAGATTTTATAACAATCCATACACAAGTTCTTAAGATATCATTCGCACAATGACTTACAGAGTAAAATAAGTTTTTTTTTCAATAATGCACAAATTCTGTAAAATGCTGGTCAGTTTATAGTAGTATTATATTAAAATGCTGAATGTATTTAGTCAATAGTCGAAATTTCATGTTTATACATAAAAAGGTTTTTGACAAAACATTTTAAAACATTGAATGTTTTTGTTGATTTTCATCGTTTTTAAAACGTACAAGATTCCTTAAAAGTGTACTTAATATGTCAATCAAAATTTCCTTTTTCATTTGTTACAGTATTAATAGAATATCAACTGCACTTACTCGAAATGGGGAAAACAAATCATTATAATGTTTTTAATAAAAAAAATAACAACAAATAATATTTTAGACGAGCTTTTTTACTTAATTTCAACGTAACAGTTTTCATTTACTAGAAATTGCTTCATAAATAATTACCACTCAAGAAAATTTCAAGAAAAAAATCGTAAATTGTAATAGTAAAATATCAAAAAAAAGATTATTCAGAGATTTTTCTATAGATATTTCTTTACTGCTCTTTAGAATTCGCTTATTTCTTCAGGTTAAACACATTATTCCGACACGCCTACCATCTAATAAGAATACACGAGCAGGGAAGACCGAGCTATGCTCGGTCAAAATTAGCTTTCAGTTCAAATATCCTGACGCATGACCAAAATGACCCACTAATCAAATTTTCTCAAACATGTGACTTAGCCCAACAGTCTTCTCGTGCCAAAAAACTATAGGAGGCAAAAATTAGTCAAAATACTCTGCGCCGTTTTTAAGATAAATTAGCTTGAGCCATAATGACCCACTAACGGAATTTTCTCAAACACATGACCTAGTCCAACGGTCTTTTCGTGCCCGAAAACCATAGTATGTAAAATTTTGTGTAATTAGTCAGAGCCGTTTTTAAAATAAAATAGCTTGACCCATAATGACCCATGACGAAAATGACCCACCAATCGAATTTTCTCAAACACATGACCTAGCCCAACGGTCTTTTCGTGCCCGAAAACCATAGGATGCAAAATTTAGTGTAATTAGTCAGAGCCGTTTTTAAGTTAAAATAGCTTGACCCATAATGACCCATGACCAAAATGACCCACTAATCAAATTTTCTCGAACAAGTGACCTAGCTCAACAGTCTTCTCGTGCCCGAAAATCATAAAATGCAAATTTTAGTGTCAATAGTCCGAGCCGTTTTTTAGATAAAATTAGCTTGACCCACAGTGACCTAAAAATGATCCACTAATCGAATTTTCTCGAACATGTGATCTAGCCCAATGATTTTGTCGTGCCCGAAACTCGTAGGATACAAAATTTAATCAAAATCGTTAGAGCCGTTTTTTAGATAAAATTAACTTCACCCGGGTTGACCCAAAAATGACTCACTAATCAAAAGTTCTCGAACATGTGGCCCAGCCCAATAGTGCCCGAAAATGGTAAGATACAAAATTTAGTCAAAATTGTTTGAACCGTTTTTTAAATAGAATTAGCTAGACCTTGACCCTTGATGACCCACTAATCGAATTTTCTCGATCACGTGACCTAGCCCAATAGTTTTCTTGTGGCCTAAAATTGTAGGATACAAAATTTCGTCAAAATCGTTAGAGCCGTTTTGAAGATAAAATTTGCATATATATATACACTATATTGCCAAAGGTGACCGGTCACTTGCGATTTTAGACTTTTGTTAACTATCTAGAAAAATACATGAGGAATTAACCTGAAACTGCAGGTGTGTAAACAGTATAGTATAGCTTATATATGTCCGTGAATATTTTTTTCCCGAAACCCCATAGGGGACTGTCAACAAAAAAAAGAACGAATATCTTTTGGATTACCTTGTAAAAACTAATGTAGCAAAATTGTTCAAACTCGAGATTATAAATAAGTGGTTTAATGTAATATACTGTATTAATTTTTATGAGGATAGCATGAATATTCGAAGAGAAATTAAGGTTTTAATAAAAACCGACTAAAATTGGGCCAAGTTTTTTGCTTATTCTTTGCAGAGTTCTTAACATAAAAAAAAGTTATTTTGAGAAAATATGTCAAACAACATTGTACATAACACTCTGCAATCGGAATTAAAAAATAATAAAAATTTTATGAAAAATGAGCAGGTTTACTAAAAAATGTTTCACTGCGCATGCGCGAATGCAATCAAAATATAATATGCATAATGTATTAGCTAAGTATATAGAGCAACTTTTGTGAAAGTCTCAAAATCATAGCTTGAAAATTCTGAAAATGATCGTCGATAGAAAAGCTCGAAATCCGTTGTTTCCAAAAAGAAGCAAAAATATGAGGGGTTGTATCCAAATAGAGTAGTACTTGCAATATTGTGTACGCTATCTTGGCACTAATCAACAGATATTTGATACAACCCCTCATATTTTTGCTTCTTTTTGGGAACAACGGATTTCGCGGATTTCGAGCTTATTCTATCGACGATAATTTTCAGAATTTTCAAGCTGTGATTTTGAGACTTTCACAAAAGTTGCTCTATATACTTAGCTAATACATTATGCATATTATATTTTGATTGCCTTCGCGCATGCGCAGTGAAACATTTTGTAGTAAACCTGCTCATTTTTCATCCAATTTTTATTATGTTTTAATTCCGATTGCAGTGTATTATGTACAATGTTGTTTGACATATTTTCTTAAAATAACTTTTTTTTATATTAAGAACTCTGCAAATTATAAGCAAAAAACTTGGTGAAATTTGGGTCGGTTTTTATAAAAACCTTAATTTCTCTTCGAGTATACACGCTATCTTCATAAAAATGAACACAGTATATTACAGTAAACCACTTATTAATAATCTCGAGTTTGAACACTTTTGCTAAATTAGGTTTTACAGGGTAATCCAAAAGATATTCGTTCTTTTTCAATTTGTTGACAGTCCCCTACTGGGTTTCGGAAAAAAATATTCAAGGAAATATATAAGCTATACTATACTGTTTACACACCTGTAGTTTCAGGTTAATTCCTCATGTATTTTTGTAGATAGTTAAAAAAACGTCTAAAATCGCAAGTGACCAATCACCTTTGGCAATATAGTGTATATATATATAACCACACGCAAGATTTGCTCGTATTAGAATATATGATATAACAGGAACGAGTGCTCTTCAACCCGGATCGGGTCTGAAAGCTCCAAGAAGTGTGGAATCTTTATGAAGTTGAATGTCTGTATATATTTATCCCTACTGCGCAGATACAATCCAATTGCGGAATAAATTTATTTCTTTCTTCAGACTAAACACATTAGTTCTTCAATCCCACTGTCTAATTTGGAATTGATTAAAGGTTATTGGGTCATTCCCCGGATTGGGATTGGGGAGCTTCTAGTAGTGTAGAATCCTAATGAAGCTGCATGTATGTCTTTACTTATCACTTGTGTGCAAATAAAAACATTGCAATTGCTTATTTTATTTATCTCCTTTTCTCAGACTCAATACTTTGGTTTTGCATGTTCACAGTCAGCATGTTCACTTGCCATTAATAAAAGCATTGGCGGTACATTATCCGGAAATGCGCTTGTAAGCTTATTGTAGTGTGAAATGTTAAAGAAGCCTATATTTATCCATCGTATGCAAATAAGGAATGAAGAAACATATATTACAAAAACATATGTATTAATGCATACGTAGAAAGACTTCAACATCAACCGTACATGCCGAATTTCTAGTTTCCATTTAAGCTATTAAAATTATAAATTTACAATGGTGCACTTTTTACTATCAGTATGATTATAACATTCAATTATTAGAATAAAATTAAATTACTCATTAGGTATAATGACTTGACGTTTAGCCAAAATACTGCTTTTGGTAAATATTTCCATTTGTTTAGAAATAAATAGCTTATATAAAATCCCAACTGCTGATGCCTTTCATTGTTTTAGTTTCTATATAAATTTTGTTCGAATTTATATGAAATTCTTGAATTAATTTTAAAAGTGTGGGCGCATACT
The DNA here is from genome assembly GCA_963931845.1 of Maratus michaelseni. NCBI lineage: Eukaryota > Metazoa > Arthropoda > Arachnida > Araneae > Salticidae > Maratus > Maratus michaelseni. The sequence goes on from OZ007592.1 coordinate 340,601,660, forward strand.
TTAAGTAATTTTTGTTAACGGAATTTTATGAATGTACTGCATGCCAATACAAATAAAACTAAAATATATACTGTACGTTTTTGCGAAATTTAAGAATATATATTCCTTTTAATTCCATAGCATATTACGTAATTCGTATTCAACTATTCGCCACATTCATATTTATCTTTTGTTTTAAATTTTTTGGTTTTAAACGGATTGTCAATATGTAAAAGTTTGCAAAATTTAAAAAAGATTGCAAAAATATCGCAGTAAACTTAGTTATAAATATAATATTAGAAATAATTACAATATATACTTTGCAAAAATAGTCAAGATAATTTTTTAAAGTCTTTAAAATTAAACTCCCAATATAATAGTCATGCGCTTTAAAAATTATCATACTAAAACATAATTAAAAATAAAAATGTTTTATTGTTTAATGGCAATTTTGTCAACTCTTGTGCATTTAAAATTAAAAAAAATAATAATAATAATTTATGTTTTTCCAGCTTACTGATGAACAACAAATGGTGAAATAGAAGACAATTTTCATTAAAAATGTATATAACAATTTAAAAGAAAAAAAAAACGACATTTGTGACTGTGCTTATTCTTTAAACTTCACAAAGTTCTTTTTGCTACCCAAAAATAATACGTATTGATTGTCATAATTGGTATGAAAGCGGCCTTGTAAAAAATCACTAAATAATTGAATATCATAGATACAAAGTTAGTTTGAACGATTTATGCAATCATTAATCATTTTTAGAAAAATTAAAGTAAAATGCTAAAAGATTCATATTTAGAAAAAATGAAAATTGTTATCAGTAGCATGTTTTATCTTTTTCATGATGAGTTTTAAATGATTCTAATGACAATTATTAAAAAGGCATTTATCTCTAAGTATTTGAAAAAGCAACACCCCTTAAATAAACGTATTATTTTTGCTATTTCGGCTTGTCTTTTATGTCCTTACCATAAAGCGTCGAAGAAAACAATGAAAGTTTTAAAGAGGACGTTTATTCTGTTCGATGTTTGACTATATAAAAAGGAAAAACAATAATCTGCTTCAATGATAAATTTATGAATGAAATATCATCGAAGAAAAAGATAAATGTGTTTTCGGCTTGTGTAAAATATGACAAAATGGTTTTCTTTAATTATGGGGAAGATGAAGAATTTGGTTTTAATCTTACTAATGTCTCTAGTCTATTAATTTAATATTTCTACGGGAAACACATTTCTATATAAATATTATGTTTTAATTCTGGGTATAATTTTGAAGAATGAGGATACACGTCTGAAGATTAAAAGCAATATTAAAATAAATAATTACTTGGAGCTTTATACTGATACATGATATTTTGGATATTATTTAATATTTGTTTTTAATTTATTATAAATTGTAATTCGGAAATGTATAATTTATTGCATGTTTCAAAATGTAATAAATTGTTATGAATGCTGCAGTATTAACAATTTACATCATTGATTCAAATTTCATTAACAATTCTTTAGAGTAAAAATGGTATATACATTTTTAACTTAGCAGGCTCCTTGGTATTGGAGACTAATAATTACATATGATGATTCATTAAGGTAGCGCTTATAAGTAAAGGACTTTGGTGTTTGTGTTTTTGTTATGAAAGCTATCTGCTTGAGAGATATAGGAAGGGAAAGAGTACGTCAAGATCTTTCATAAGTATTTATGTAAAAAAGCATTTCTGCAAGTTAAGCAAGATTCGAAGAAAACCACGTACAATTCCAAACGTTTATGCTTACGTGCGCAACATGTGTTCAAACCAAGTTTCATAAAGTTTCATAGTCATGCTTAAATATTAGATTATGAAATTCTTTCGAACACATTCAGAATACTGTGACAAAATGTTGCCATTTAATAAAATGAAATATGACGTATTAATAATTAATTTGGAAAACGTATAACTTATTTGAAAACCCAAATTCAGCTAATACCATCTATGGTCGAAAAATATCCGAATTATTTTGTACAGCTCTGCATGTGATATATAGATTCGTTTATATATTAACATAGTATACAAAAAATCCGGTTCAGTTAGGAAACTCATAAAACAGATGAAAATTCCCCTTTAGCAATATCCGTCAATAAGCGGAAATGTATCCGAAAAATTTTATGCAAACCTATGTAGAATCTATACAATTTATACACATGAAGTAGTATGAAAAAAATTAGTTAAATTTGAGAATGCATGCGACAGTTAAAAACACAATCCCAGAAAGTATTGGTCATAGATAGTACTACGTAACCGAATTATTTTGTGTATCCCTATAAATGAATAATAAATGTTACGCACACTATATTCTACAGTAAGTATCTTATAGTACATCTCAGTAATGTAAATATGTTTCATTCTGTTTGAAATAGTGTATCATCATTAAAATACATTGCAAACGATTTTTCCCCATTGGCCATAACGTAACGGAGTTATTTTGAGTGACCCTGTAAACGAACTATTAATGCTACACACAGCATTATAAATACCGAACATGCCACGATAACTCTAAGTAATATATGGCAATTATATGACAATCCGAGTATATTTACGCAAGTTAGAGACCAGAGGACAAACAGACAAAAATAAGAACCAGCTGAATTCATAAATGCTTTTCAATTATGTTGAAAAGTGTTAGAAATATATTACTTATTAATCACACAATTAAGAAATAATATAGATATATAAAGAAATATAAAGAAATATAAAGAAATAATAATAAACACGTGAAAACTGTCATTTTTGAAAATACATATTTAAATAAATTTTAACATTTTATATCATACTTTGTAATTTAAATAAACAAAACTTAATTTTATTTGCGACTACACATTTTTTTACATAAAAAAAAAACTTTTTTACGAATTTTAGAGGAATGTCCAATGTATCATTACAAAAACATAAATTGTAATATATATAGAGTGGATAATACATGGCATCTCATTTTTATTTCCACGACGAGTTTCTCACAAGTAAATGTGATAGATTGAATATTCTTTTGTGCGTATGGAGCACTTATCGTGATTGTTATTGCCAAAAGAGAAGTTGTTTGATGCATGCAGTGATTTTACCTTTCGGTGCATTATTTTATTTAGTATATTGATAAAATGAGACTGCTTTATGTTTATTAAAAAATAATATAATTAATTACGCATTTATAAAAGTATAGTAAGCTTTAGAGTAATTTCTGCGTATTTCATATATTGTTGATTTACTTATTTTTATTTTAATCACGAGTGATATTTAACAAGCAAAATCCAGTTAATAACATTACTTAATTTACAAAATCATTTGATTTTATTTTATTTTTTTTAGGTTAAATAACTTTCATCCATAATGTTAAAACAAGAACACTAGCTATTTAATTCACATTAAAACAAAAATAAAACAATTTTTTTGTTTAAATTCGTAAAGTTTTTTTATTATAGCATAAGCTTTACTGTTTCATCATAGCAGTATTAAAATAAAGCCCAACATTTGTTTGGGTCTTGCATCTTGTTGCTATGTTCCGGTATATACTTAGTTTAGTATATAGTTTTATAACTGAAATATACTAGAATATATTATATTATGAAAGTGAGTATCTATTTATTTTTTAAAGATGAAAATAATTTAGAGACATAATAACAGACTATATCTCCATAATAGCTTTAATAAAGTTTTACGTTAATATTTTTATTCTTCGGGATAAAATATAGGCGGAAGGAAGTTATTTTGTTATATATTTGTCTGGACAAATATCAACAAAATTTGTACTATAGGTTTTACGCCATATTTCGGACATAATTCAATTTGAATTTTCGATTCGGATTGCGTCCGCTATGACCTGGACAGGATTATAGTTATGATTCAGCCATGTATGATTATAGCAATCTATAATTTTTTGTCTATAAGATAGTCTTTATTTGTTTTATATTTGCATCATTTAGACACCACAATTGCATGTAATGTAAATTACTACTTGTAATCGGCTTTCACATAAAGATTGTCACCATTTTACGTTTAACTCTTTAAATCCCGAGCTTTAAAAAACTGAATGACCTTAGAATCCCAACAAAATAGCCCAAAATACTCGTTTTTTACGTTCCCCTCTTTTTCACTAGGTATTTAGTGGAAATGACAACACTGCTTTCTCCCTTCATTCAAATTTCGACAGGTGTTACACCTCTCTGTTTATCATTGTGAAAAATGCTCCAATTACTGCAAAAGTACCTGTTTATTTTTCTGTACTGTGAAGAAAAGCCCCACACATTACCCCATCTATCACCCAGAGAGACCATCCCCTTGACAGCACTACAACCCATTTAGGGGAAGGAGGATCCTTTCAGCTACCGAGGGCTATTAGGGGTTTCAGAGCTTTCGGATGATTTCGGCTATTGAGGGATTCAAAAAGTTAAGGGACAATTAATACATTAATTACCTTAAATTCTAAGTAAGTCATTTTGTATGACCATTTAAAATTTCAAGACAATTATACATTTATTCATTAAAATTCTGTTTACTGAAAATGTTAAATGTAAAAAGTACATGGGTTCCTGAATTACGTTCTACTACATGTCACTATAAGTGTACTTACATCAATAATTTCAGCATTTTCAATGTAACTAATAATAAATAAACACATATATGTATTATACCTTTGTTTACACTGTTTCTATCGATTTAAACACGATCTTATTTACTCAAATATTTAGTTAGAAACAAATAAACATGAACGAAAACATACTTTAACCCAGCTAAAAAAAGCATGTTAATTCATTGTCAACTACTAAAAAAGCTATCTTCTATTAAAGGACGATACGTGTGAAAGATTTTTATTCTGAATCAATTTTCAATTGATTGAAAGTTTTTTTTTTTTTCAAAGAATTAAGCATTTTTATTATTCTTCAATTTGTTTAGATTTCTTTAATATATTTTTTTTATATAAATTATTTAATTTATGCACTGTCAATTACATTTTTATAAGATCCTTTATGCATTTGAAATAAAACTGCTAAATCGCTTTTTTATATTAGATAACTTTAATTTTAATTTATATTTTAAATCGCATAAGCTCAAAGCCCTTATTGGCTTAAAATATCAAGCAGGGCGGTCGCTCTGCCAAGCCAAGCTTTTAAAAAAAACGCCACACAAACAACGCCAAGAACTAAACTAGACCGCTACTGCTTACTTACAGAAATCAACTTCGCAATGTTAAATCGACAAAACATGCCAGATTAAAATATCAGATATCAAATAAACCAAGCGTCGCAGGAAAAAAAACGAAAACTAGAAGAATCTAATGAAGAATTTCTTCAATTTAAGACCAAACTCATCTTCATAAGTGATTTATAAACAAAGATATAGATTTTTTTTTAAAACGCTGAGTTACTTAAAATGATCAAGCAGGGCGGTCGCTCTGCCAAGCCAAGCTTAAAAAAAAACGCCACACAAACAACGCCAAGAACTGGAATAAAGACCGCTAATGCTTATATACAGAAAGCAACTTCGCAATGTTAAATCGGCAAAACATGCCAGATTAAAATATCAGATATCAAACAAACCAAGCGTCGTAGAAAAAAAAAACGAAAACTAGAAGAATCTAAGGAAGAATTTCTTCAATTTAAGACCAAACTCATCTTCATAAGTGATTTATAAGCAGATATATAGCTTTTTTTTAAAAACGTCGAGTTACTTAAAATGATCACTTTTTTCTTCGTCAAACTTTTTTTTTTCAAACAAGCTACAGGCCTTAATATTGGGCAGAATAAAAAAAGGATTGCATTTTTGGACAAGTAATTACGTAATCTATGTGCTTTTATAAAATTCAGTGTAAAAAAGAATTATTTTCTATTCTTAATTAGCAAAAAACTGTTAATTAACTTGGCGATTAAAAAATTATGCCAAAACAGAGATAAAACCCGCCAACGACCATTTACCATCTGTATTAAAATAGCACAAATCAGTTGCAGGTTATAATATAACCACATCAAATTTCATCTGCAAGTCGGCCATTTTCTTTTGAAGATATTTAAAAAGAAAATAAAACTTCATAATTATAAGAACACACATTTTATCAGACAATTAAATATGACTGCAAATTGTAGCAGATGACTGTTTCCAACATGAATAAGTATGAGAAATTGCCGCTCAAGGATATCGGTCTGGGTGGCTCTGTCGCAGCGCGTCAACACGGCATGCACAAGGTCCCAGGTTCGAGTCCTGCCCCCGGTTAACTTTTCACTCATGTTTGTTTAGTGTATTTAATTGTCTGATAAAATGCGTGTTCTTATAATATTGTAAAATAAAGTAATCAGACGTAGTGTTTATGCTTTAAAAAATATTTTTAATATATAATTTACGTTTTTAGAAAGATCTTTAAAAATAAATTAGTTTTTGAGGGAAGATGTACCTTCTAAAATGTATACATTAAGACTTATCGGCATTTAAAATTTCTTTCCAAACGTAAACAAAATTTTTGAAATGAATTAAATGTGATTCATTTATTTCTTAAAAAAAAAAAAAAAAAAAAACACGGTAAAGGACAGGCATTTCGTTCGCAGGAATACCTTTCACGTCATTTTCCTATAAATTAATGAAATCCAGTTGTTAAATTACACAGCTCAACACAAATCTGGGGTTTGTAGAATAGCACTTTTTTCTTAGTAAATCAGTCACGCTGATCACAAATATGACATTAGTTTTTTTTCTAACACCCACAGTTTTTTCACAAAACAAAAAAGAAGGGGGTGCCTCTTAATAAAATCAATGTGTAATATTTATTAAATAAGATACATTTTTAATAAAAACAAAAATTAATTTCTCAGTAAAGTGATATTAATAAATGTTAAAATACAATACTGCACTAAAGGATGTGAAATATAAATATAGATGGCGCAACTTTATGTATTGATATTTGCCTGAGAACGCACAATTTTCTCCCGCGCATTTGTAGTGAGAACATGCATTTATTTTGTTCGTTTATTTATATCTTACGTTTGTTTTGTCAGTTTCTTATAGCAATATGGCATCAAGAGGTTGTATAAATCCAGGATATAATAAAAAGGGATTCGGCAGAAATTAGTTGATCCAAAAGAAGTCCTCTTGCCTCCCCTGCACATTAAATTAGGTTTAATGAAACAATTCGTAAAAACCTTAGATAAAACAGGGGATAGTTTTCGATATTTAAATGAAGTTTTTCCACATTTATCGGAAGGTAAAATCAAAGAAGATGTGCTCGTTGGCCCAGATATGAGATGGTTAATGAAGGACGAAAATTTAGAGGAAAAAATTAAATCAATCGAGAAAGATGCATGGGTTAGTTTCAAACACTTTACTCAGAAATGTTTAGGAAATTACAAAGATCCTAACTACGCAACGATCGTTGAAAAAAATGGTTCAAAACTTTCAAAAACTAGGTTGTAACATGAGTTTAAAAATGCATTTTCTGCACCCCTATCTTGAATGTTTTCCTGAAAATCTTGGTGAAATGAGTGAAAAACAAGATGAGAGATTTCACCAGGACATAAAATGCATGGAAAAACACTATCAAGGACACTGGAATGTAAATATGTTGGCAGATTACTGCTGGGGGCTAAAAAGAGACACTAAACCAGCTTCAAAATCTAAAGGATACAAGCGTTCTTTTGATGATAAAGAAAAGTAATTTTACTGTATATACTAGAATATAATTTCTTATAAAACATGCACACACATTTATATATGTATATATGATTTTATTTGTTTATCTGATTTTTTTTGTACATTTTTAAATGAATGTTGTGTAAATTGTATATTCTCAAATTCCAAATTCTTAGTTTCTTAATTGAAAGAAATCCTGACGTGATACATAAAAATGGATATTATTTTGAAATAAGCATAGCAGATTTCTTACAATTTACATAAATTCATGAAAACCCCAGATAAAAATTTAAATTTTGTAGGCCTGTGTTATTTTTGTTTTAGAAGTGAAGTTTCCATTTAAATTTATTGTAACAGTACATAAAATAACAGTACATTAAATAAAATAATGTAAATCTAAGAAATTGCTAAGAAATTCCAAACATGCACAGGGCAACGCAAAAATAAATAAATAAACAAATAAACAAAAAATAAATAAATAGATAAATAAATAAATAAAAATCAGCTTTCAGAAATTCTAAAAATTGTTCGTATATCTTAATTACAAGCTAAAGGAGGGTTTATTTCTATGTTATTCTATATATAATAGTAATTTCAGCAAATATATTAAATTCCAATGCGATCTGATTTAAACTTCAAGATAGTTTATAAGACATGATAAAAAAATTATAAAAAAGTGTGGCGCGTCACATTTCGGGGAGGAGATGGGGTGGGGCGTGAACAAAATTAGGAAGTATAATAAGGCTATCTGTTTGAAACTTTACGATATTTTATAACACATAACATAAATTTTAAAAATAAAGCCGCGTCAAAAATTATAGGGAGGGGCGGAGCGTGTTTTGCCTACACAAGGGGGGGGGGGACACTTTTCTAAATTTTAACGATATCCGTCATGTCACATATCGTTACAAAGGGCTGTGACCACTTATTCCTGTTATGCATCACAGGTGTCACCCTCACATTTTGCGCTCCCCCGCCCGACACTACTCATGTGATATATCGTTGGAAAGGTCTGTGAACGCTTAATCATACTATGCAGGGAGGGGGGAGATTTCTAAATTTTGCACATACCCCTCATGTGATAAATCGTTGAAAAGGTCCGTGACCGCTTAATCCTATTATGCATCTCCGATGTTCATCCCCCACTTTGCCCCTAAACGTGATTAGCTGTCACCATCAAGGGGCGCTTTCCTATCTCTGTTTCTATGGGTCGGATCACGACGGGGTATGGCTCATTCGACTCGACATCGATAGAGCTTTCTGATTTTAGTTCGTTTTCTCACCACCAGGGGGCACTTTTCTATCTCTGATTCTATGGGCTGGATCACGACGGGGTATAGCTCATTCGACTCGACATCTATAGCCTTAACGATTTCAGTGCCCGAGGTTCATATAGAACAGATTGCGCTACCTGGTGGTGGAAGATGGAACTTGAGCGTGCGCAGCACGACTGCTATACGGTGCCGAAGGCAGTGGGGATCCGTGTCGGAGGTTCGTTCGGTTAGAGGTTTATACTATTCGATGTGCAAATTAAGGGATTATCCTTGGATTATCCGGTGCCGTAGGCAGCGGGAACCTGGTCGGAGGTTCGTTCGGTTCAAGGTTTATCTTATTCGACATTTTACAAGATTCGAGGCCCTGATGTAAATTAAGGGCCCGCTAGTGGGCGAAGCCAGCTAGTGCTAATAATAAAAGAGCGTGATATCACGTTTCATATCAAATGCAGCACTGACACGCTATGTACGTATTCCATTTTTATTCATTTCATGGATAAGTCAGTGATATTTTTTAACGGAGGATAACAAGTATTATAACAAGCCACATTTAGTATGTTGTTTTTAAGGGTGTCATTAGTTTAATTGAAAAATCTACTGGTATTTCTAGTTAACCCTTTAAACAATGACTGAAAGTAAAATGTAATTTTAAATTATTTCTCATGTTTAGATTATTTAAATTATGTTTAATCTATTTAAAAAAAAAGAAATGATATCTACAAAAACAACTTTTCAAAAGTAGAAAAAGCCAAGCGTAAAAAAAAAAAAAAAAAAAAAAAAAAGTTGTGGCTAAAAAATGGTGTGATATCAAATTTCCAAGCTATTATATTACTTATTTAACTTTTTTCCATTAAATAAGTTATCATATATATAAGTCGAGTGCCTACGTATATGTTAACAGAAATCGTTTTCTCCTGTACTAAATACATCCTAACGAGTTTCTGAAAATGCAATTTTTTTCAAATTATGCATGATGGGCTTGGCGGCCATCTTTCCATATTTCTAAGCATCCAAATTTCTAAAGTAAAAGAGAAATATGTTTGCACTGTAATATGTTTATAACAATTTCGAACTTCAGATTTTAACTACGGACAGATAAATTAGATAAGACTGATATTTTGAGAAATTGATTTTTACTAGTTTGAAATATTAATTACTCTAAAAAATAAATCATAAGATGAATCTTTAAGGTAAGTCATCATTAGCTTAAGACACAATTTTCAGAGCATACAAGTCTATAACTTAAACGCTTAAAACATTTGCTTAAATAATAATTTTGAACTTCGGATTTTAACTACGGATTTGAGTGTTTAGAATTTGGTGAATAATATGCAAAGATGGCCGCCAAGCCCATCATGCATAATTTGAAAAAAATTGCATTTTCAGAAACTCGTTAGGATGTATTTAGTACAGGAGAAAACGATTTCTATTAACATATACGTAGGCACTCGACTTATATATATGATAACTTATTTAATGGAAAAAAGTTAAATAAGTAATATAATAGCTTGGAAATTTGATATCACACCATTTTTTAGCCACAACCTTTTTTTTTTTTTACGCTTGGCTTTCTCTACTTTTGAAAAGTTGTTTTTGTAGATCACTTTTTTCTTCGTCAAACTTTTTTTTTCAAACAACCTACAGACCTTAATATTCGGCAGAATAAAAAAAGGATTGCATTTTTGGACAAGTAATTACGTAATCTATGTGCTTTTATAAAATCCAGTGTAAAAAATATTATTTTCTATCTTTAATTAGCAAAAAACTGTTAATTAATTTGGCGATGAAAAAATTATGCCAAAACAGAGATAAAACATGCTAATGACCATGTACCATCTGTATTATAATAGCACAAATCAGTTACAAGTTATAACAACATCACATTTCATCTGCAAGTCAGCCATTTTCTTCTGAAGATATTTAAAAAAAAATAAAACTTCATAATTATAAGAACACACATTTTATCAAACAATTAAATATGACTGCAAACTGTGGCAGATGACTGTTTCCAACAAGAATAAGTATGAGAAATTCCCGTCAAGCGCATCCATCTGGGTGGCTCAGTAGCAGAGCGTCGGCACGGTATGCGTAAGGTCCCTGGTTCGAGTCCTGGCCCAGGTCAATTTTTCACTCGTGTTTGTTTAGTGCATTTAATTGTCTGGTAAAATGCGTGTTCTTAAATTGTAAAATTGTAAAATAAATTAACCAGACGTAGTGTTTATGCTTTAAAAAATATTTGAAATATATAATTTACGTTTTTAGAAAGATCTTTTAAAAATAAATTAGTTTTTGAGGGAAGATGTACCTTCTAAAATGTATACATTAAGAGTTATCGGCATTTAAAATTTCTTTCCAAACGTAAACAAAATTTTTGAAATGAATTAAATGTGATTCATTTATTTCTATATATATATAAAAAAAAAAAAAAAAAACACGGTAAAGGACAGGTCGCAGGAATACCTTTCACGTCATTTTTCTATAAATTAATGAAATCCAGTTGTTAAATTATTTTTGTTTTAGAAGTGAAGTTTCTATTTAAATTTATAGTAACAGTACAATGTTTAATTGAATAAAATAATGTAAATCTAAGAAATTGCTAAGAAATTCCAAACATGCACAGGGCAATGCAAAAAAAAATATAAATAAAATATAAATAAATAAATAAACAAAAATAAATAAATAGATAAATAAATAAATAAATAAAAATCAGCTTTCAGAAATTCTAAAAATTGTTCATATATCATAATTACAATCTAAAGAAGGATTTATTTCTATATTATTCTACATATAATAGTAATTTCAGCAAATATGTTAATGTGATCTGTTTTAAACTTTAAGATAGTTTATAACACATGATAAAAAATTTATAAAAAAGAATGGCGCGTCACAGTTTGGGGTGGGGATGGGGAGGAGCGTGAACAAAATTAGGAAGTATAATAAGGCTATCTGTTTGAAACTTTACGATATTTTATAACACATAACATAAATTTAAAAAGTAAAGCTGCGTCAAAAATTATAGGGAGCGGCGGAGCGCGTTTTGCCTACACAAGCGGGGGGGGGGCACTTTTCTAAATTTTAACGATATCCGTCATGTCACATATCGTTACAAAGGGCTGTGACCACTTATTCATGTTATGCACCACAGGTGAAACCCCCACATTTTGCGCCCCCGACACTACTCATGTGATATATCGTTCGAAAGGCCTGTAACCGCTTATTCATATTATGTATCTTCGGGGTCCATCCTCCCACTTTCACCCCCCAAAGGGGGCACTTTTCTAAATTTTGCACATATCCCTCATGTGATACATCGTTGGAAAAGTCTGTGACCGCCTAATCCTATTATGCATCTCCGGTGTTCATCCCCCCACTTTGCCCCCCAAACGCGATTAGCTTTCACCACCAGTGGGCACTTTCCTATCTCTGTTTCTATGGGTCGGATCACGACGGGGTATGGCTCATTCGACTCGACATCTTTGGTCTTAACGATTTCAGTGCTCGAGGTTCATATAGAACAGATTGCGCTACCTGGTGGTGGAAGATAGAACTTGAGAGTGGGCAGCACGACTGCTATACGGTGCCGAAGGCAGCGGGGACCCGTGTCGGAAGTTCGTTTGTTTAGAGGTTTATACAATTCGATGTGTAAATTAAGGGATTATCCGATGCCGAAGGCAGCGGTGAACCAGGTCGGAGGTTCGTGGTTTATCTTATTCGAGGTTTTACAAGATTTGAGGCCCCGGTGTAAATTAGGGGCCCGTTAGCGGGTGAAGCCAGCTAGTGCTAATAATAAAAGAGCGTGATATCACGTTTGATTTCAAATGCAGCACTGACACGCTATGTACGTATTCCATTTTTATTCATTTAATGGATTAGTCAGTGATATTTTTTAACGGAGGATAACAAGTATTATAACAAGCCACATTTAGTATGTTGTTTTTAAGTGTGTAATTAGTTTAATTGAAAAATCTACTGGCATTTCTAGTTAACCCTTTAAACAATGACTGAAAGTAAAATGTAATTTTAAATTATTTCTCATGTTTAGATTATTTAAATTATGTTCAATATATTTTTAAAAAAAGAAATGATATCTACAAAAACAACTTTTCAAAAGTAAAAAAAGCCAAGCGTAAAAAAAAAAAAAAAGTTGTGGCTAAAAAATGGTGTGATATCAAATTTCCAAGCTATTATATTGCTTATTTAACTTTTTTCCATTAAATAAGTTATCATATATATAAGTCGAGTGCCTACGTATATGTTAATATTGAATGCCTAAGAGGGACTGCTCAGACTGGGAAACAGATCTGTAGAGCATAGATGTCCCTCCCCGTCCCTTTATTAAGGTATTAAAAAATACATAATTCAGCTAGAGCTGAACCCGCAGAAAACGCGACAGGGGGCGGGGTGGAAACAGACATGATAAGGTGATACTATCTTACTGTACATTACAGGTAGTTCACTGCCAGAGACATACCTCCAGCGCGACACTGGGCAGTGAAGATGGTTTATGATTGAATGAAGTCTATAACTCAGGAGCGGGTCAAGTTAGAAAGATCCATCAAAAACTTAAAGATGTTTTTCAGTTTATTTAAATGTGCTGGGCGGGAAAGGATATTATCTAGCCAACCACTAGGGGGAGAAGAGGGGCGACGGATGTGCCAGCGAGCTGTAAGGGGGCAGTTAAAATAGAAGTGTGAGGCTGACGCCTCTGCGCCACACTCACAGGTGGGAGTTCGGGCCCATTTAAACCTGTTTAGATATGACCCGAAAGGGCCGTGTCCCGTTAGGAAGGCAGTGGTTGAGGGAGTTAAAGTAATAAGATTGCAAGATACCGCCGGGACTATGTCATAGGTATATCTACCTTTCTCTGAGTAGTCCCAGTGGTCTTGCCAATGCTGCAACATGCGCATTTTAAGGGATCTTTTGATATAGGAGTGGGGCGCAGGTAGCGAGATGTCTATGGATGTTTTTGTCGTTGCTTCCTTTGCCAGCATGTCCGCAGATTCATTGCCGAAGATCCCCTTGTGTGCTGTCACATGACCTAGCGAAGTTTTATGTAGCAGGTTACTAAGTTGGGTTTTAATTTCGTGGATTTGTGGATTGATGGTTCTAAAGTCGTAGATTGCCTGCAGGCTGGATAGGCTATTACTATAGATGGGGATTGCAATGGTTGTTTGTTGTTCTGAAATCCATTATAGAGCTTTGTGGATGGCAAAGAGTTCAGCCTGATAAATCGAGTTGAAGTTGTCCAATCTGCAGGCCCACCGGTGAGTAAGCACTCCGCCTTCCGTAGCACAGAAAGCTGCGCCTGCGCCGGTTTCGGTGCATGAGCCGTCGGTGAAGACTGTTAGGTGGTGGGAAGGGGAGTAGGAATTGCATCTTGTGTTGAATGGTTAAATGTGGGAAGTGGATTTGTGTTATGGCATTATTATGTAGGTGTAAGGTGTTATTCCTTTGAAATTCGTATAGAATGGTAAATGTGATAGGAGGGATGCCGGTAATGACTGCTAGTGCATCACTAGAAATAGTTTTATATCCTCTAGAAATCTGCAGTAGGAACATGCGTTGGATGGATAATAATTTTATTTGTGCTGCCTTGGTTAGGTGGCCTCCCCAAATTCCTGCACCATAAGTTATGATTTTTTCTGTTGTTGTTGTGTACCATATTTTTAACATTGTATTTTTAGTACCCCATGATTTAGATGTTAATTTAGTGGAGCAATTAACCTGAAAAGCGTTAGAAAATACAAAAAGAGTATGAAAAAAAAAGGAAAAAAGGAAGAGACAAATGTCAGGAAAAAGTTTGGGAACCAGTGCTTGAAAATAACTAAGTTTTGCTAAAAAAAAAAAAAAATGAAAATGAGAGAAAAAAAAAGACTAAGATTTACTAAAAAACTGGAAAAATGCTATTAATGCGAAGAACGAACTGTTCCGAAAGTGACAGATTCCCATTAAAAGGTTGAGAATCAATAAAAGTACTGAAAAAATTAAAGACATTTAAAATAATAAAAAAGAAGAAATAAGTTTAAAAACCAAACTACAATTTGCAAAGTTAGAACACGAAGGTAAAAGTTAAAGTATTGAGAAAAAAGGGAATTTTGCAGAGAAAGTTAGAGTCCCTTCGTTAGCTAAACGGACTAATTGGCTTAATTAAAATGAAGACAATGCCTGGGCAAGCTATCCCGAGCACGAGCCGCTGCCAGCAGCACAAACTCCCGCTCCCGCCACTAAGAATGACTCAGTAGAATCTGCAGCCCGATCACATGGTTGCTCCAGCCCGTGATGCCAAGCTGGCAGACCCCAAGGATGCTTAGAGTTGGAAGTAGGATACTTATCCTAATATATATCCCCAAAGGCCCAATTTATGCAGGCCTGAGCATTTCCATGTGACCGAGGGATCAATTATAAAGCTTAATTAAGGCTAGAAATTAAAAGTTATCGACTATATGGAAGTGAATTACAGTTTAGACTTGCTAGATACATAAAGCTGAAAAGTTTAAAGTTGATTGGGGTTTAATTAGATGGTTAAATAAATAAATTAAGATTTCAACTGTAGAATTAAGGCAGACAGAAAGCAATGAGCCAGAGCGAATTAATTAATTCCCTCAAAACTTAATGAGGAAACATGCTAGAAGTATGCCACTTACCTATTTTTGAAGCTGAACCATTCATGGATCCATTTTAATCAACAGCGCCTGGCCCGCTGACCTTTAAACTGCCCTAGCCGACCGTCATTGAAGAGCGCACACAAACACGACCTTCCACTACGCGTCAAACCACCATTTTTTTCCGTATATGTTAATAGAAACCGTTTTCTCCTGTACTAAATACATCCTAACGAGTTTCTGAAAATTTAATTTTTTTCAAATTATGCATGATGGGCTTGGCGGCCATCTTTCCATATTTCTAAGCACCCAAATTTCTAAAGTAAAAGCATAATATGTTTGCAATGTAATATGTTTATAAAAATTCCGAACTTCAGATTCTAACTACGGACAGATAAATTACATAAGACTGATATTTTGATAAATTGATTTTACTAGTTTGAAATTAATAATTACTCTAAAAAATAAATCATAAGATGAATCTTTAATATAAGTCATCATTATCTTAAGACAATTTTCAGAGCATACAAGTCTATAAATTAAACTCTTAAATATTTGCTTAAATAACAATTTTGAACTTCGGATTTTAACTACGGATTTGGGTGGTTAGAATTTTGTGAATAATATGCAAAGATGGCCGCCAAGCCCATCATGCATAATTTGAAAAAAATATAATTTTCAGAAACTCGTTAGGATGTATTTAGTACAGGAGAAAACGTTTTCTATTAACATATACGTAGGCACTCGACTTATATATATGATAACTTATTTAATGGAAAAAAGTTAAATAAGTAATATAATAGCTTGGAAATTTGATATCACAACATTTTTTGGCCACAACTTTTTTTTTTTTTACGCTTGGCTTTTTTTACTTTTGAAAAGTTGTTTTTGTAGATATATATTACCGTAATAAGAGTTATTAATATATATTTTTATTTTTTAAATTCAGAAATTGAAAGTCACTTTTTCGTTGCCATTTCTGCTTATGCGAAACAAAAAAAAAATCAGTAGGATGCAATTCAATCACATAACAAATATTTTAACAATATGGAATATATACAGAATGAAATTAAAAGAAGACAAGTAAGAATAGTTATTTCTGTGACATTAGCGGCACTGTGGACGATCTTGAATTGCCTGGCAATTTGTCGCTTCCAGTTGTCCGATAATATTTTTGCGCGTGAGTTCACCTAAATCATTTTTGTCATATACAACAGTATATAAAACAGTTTCAGAATTGACAGTCTTTCTCAATCGGATTTCACTTTCAAATTAAACTCCCTCCAAGAAGACATACTGACTGAAAAGAAGACATACTTGTCATGCTTTGTGCCACATCAAACAGTTATACTAACTTAAATATGTTGCTTCCTTGGATTTGACAGCTGTCAAAATTGTAAATGACATGCATCCTCTCGTTTAGTTCGCCATTGTATATAAAACTAACATTATTAATCAATCTCGTCATAAATAGCTAATTTTTATAATATTTTATAGGTAATAAATATTTTCATTCAATAACTGTGATTGTTAATTTGGTTCACCGCAGCATCAAGCGCGTAAATGATTAAATTTATATAATTTAAATCATACGAGGATAAATAATATGAAAAAAATATTTTTCATAGGATTATTTTAAATTTTTATTTTTTCAAAATTCTACCCATATTAGTTTTCTAGATATATTTCTTAAATATCTTATACTTGTCAACCTTCAGTTTTTAAGTAATAAAAACATAATTAAACCCACAAACATTATTTAATAAAAATTTTCTAATATTATAGGTGATAATTTAGCATAGTATGCGAAAATGGAAAGTATACAAAAACCATTATCAAACAAATACCCTATTTTTGCACTTAATAACATCAGTTATTCGTTTTAAACATGAAAAACTAATAAACAGCTTTAGAATACTATGCGCATTTTTATTGATATGTCAAAGAAAAATTTTAATTGCAGGGACAAATGATTATTGTTTAAAATTTTCTCTGCTAATTAGAACAATTTTTGATAATTTCTGAATCTTCAACCGGTTCATTAGCGAACTATGTAGGTAAAGTAAAAAGAAAAATATCTCAAAGTACGATTTTAAATTAACCTCATAACTGTATTTTTTGTAATGGTTTTGAATAGATAAAATACTTTCGCTTCCTTATATTCTATTGCGATCGTATCCACTTATGTATAATTAGTTCAAACTTATACACACCTTACTGCACAATTATGTTTGTCAAGATTACTTAAGAGTATTATTTAATTTAAAAAATATCTTAAACGTAAATTGGCCAGTTTCATTAAAGTAATATTGTAAATATACATTCACAAAACTGAAGAGGGTTTTTTTTTCATCTAATGGGTATGGATCCTTATATTTAATTTACACTTAAGTGTCATAAAGAGTACTGAAAAGTTAATATTTAAAATATTATTGTTTTTTAAATCAAATTAGAATATATCATTCCAGATTTATTTATTTTCTATCTTGAAAGTGTAGATCGTAACAACTTAATTATTGTAATAAAACTCTTCTGCAGTTAAGAGTATATATTTTTATGTATATATAAAAGGTATGGTTAAAATTATTCTCCAACAGTTGTTGAATATTTGATATTTACTGGTACACGAAATATCAATAAAACAGATGCCATAAATTAAAAATATATTCTTAAAAAATATTTGTATATTATAATGTGTAAGATTTTTTATTATTATAAAATTAGAAAAGCATACGTTTTTTAAATATTGCGTGGTTATATCTTGCAACAAGGTAGTTCAGAGGGTAATTCATGTGAAAAAGTCTTATAGATGGTTCGAGGTATCAGTTAGATAAATTAAACGTGGTTCACGCAATTATCTTGCGGGCAAGTTTTAATGCGTGAGTTTTGTTAGCCTGCGGTTATTTCAATTTTTTTGTCTGCCCCACCATTCGCTAAAAGGTTCTGCTCTCAAAGCTGTTAGACGGGAGGTGCTGGGTTCAAACCCCTGTCGCGCTCGTCGACCTAACCGTTCAGATTTTTCCGTGGTTTTCTTCGAACCTTGCCGTAAATACGGGTTAAGATCCCCTAGAAAGACCGCCACGGAGAGCACTGACCCCTAGGGATTATATCCCTCGAGTAGATAATTGGCCGTCATAAAATCGACCAACCATATCAATTTTGTTGTCTGAACAACAACAACAACAACAACAAAAGTACCGTCACTTGGGCCTGCCAAAAAGCCTGCAATCACCGCAGTTTGAAACTTCTCATATGGCATGCATAATGTTTTTTTTTCCATTTTTATAGACCATGCAATGGCATTGCATGACATATGAGGAGTTTTATTATGTACACTCTAAATAAGAAAGAGTGACTATTCACTCTGAAGGAGTGGATATTCACTCTATCGCAGAGTCAAAATTTGCCCAACCTCTTTAGAGTGACTATTCACTCTAGGAAAAAGTGAAATTCTTGACTCCCTGAAAGAGTGAATACTCACTCTATCGCAGAGTCAAAATTTGCCCAACCTCTTTAGAGTGACTATTCACTCTAGGAAAAAGTGAAATTCTTGACTCCCTGAAAGAGTGAATACTCACTCTTTCAGGAGTGAGTTTTTTCACCCCTGATAGGAGTGAACAGTCACTCTTTCAGGAGTGACTAAAATTCTTGAATGAAAAAGAGAAACTCATTTTTACACACGCTTGTTCGTAGGCGGTCACCCTCCCAAGTACTAACCGAGCTCGCTGCTGCTTGACTTCTGCGCTCGGACGAGAACTGGTACCTACAGCTTGCTACAGTCGCTTACAATTTAAAAAGCTCTTATTACATTATTTTAGCTTTGTTTCTTTTGTGATAATCGAACACACTTATTAAATTTGTGTAGAAATCATAAATATTTACGGTGTTTCTCAACTGTGTAAATAAGAAACTGAAACCTTCTTTTTGTATCATATAATACAGAGACTGTTCGCACATTTTTTAGACAAATTTGATAAATTATTTAAAAAGATGGAATTCTTTTAGAGGAAAAAATTCTGACAACAACTTATTATGTGTAATTTATATTATCGTCTGATAATTTCAAATTTATTCTTATTTCAAGATTGCGCATGCTAAAAAAGCTGTGAATGGGAAGATGCGTTTGCGTTTTTTTTTTCTTCTTCCGAACAGAAGTATGCTAATTCCACAGTCTAAAATGATTGCAAAGCGCATAATATAAAAACTTTTTAGTGCGAAATAAACATAACAATTGATTGGAAAGTGCTATTCCAAAAATCAGTACATATACATAGTAAAAAGATATCAGATGAAAAAAAAAAAAAAAACAGGGAAAAAAAGAGCCCATTTCAAGGCGGAAAACGAAGTTTCAAGTAAGGATTTATAACTATCGCAAATTTATCTTACATCGAAAACATCCATCAATATCCATCGAAAGCATTATGCAGAATTAGAATCAAGAAACAAGATTATCATACAGATTATTTCAGAAAGCAATATTCATATTTTAAACGTTAAAAACAACAACGACGAAATCGTCTAAAAAATGTGCGAACACCCGTCTGTACATTTCCGCTATGACAAAAATTCCGTTACAACAAAGCAATTATTTATTTATTCATTCATTTTTTTCTTGCTAATAATGTTTTCATAATTAGAGCCCGATTAAGATTGTCCGAGGCCCAGGGCCTGTTTACCAAATAGGCCCGTGAAGCCGAAGTTTACTCACTGAAATACAAAGGGGCCCCCAAATTTACTTTTCAAAACTAATTTTTAGAGGGGAAATTTTAGTCAGGGTAAATAACGTTTTCTTTTTTCTTAAATTATAGCTGTTAAATTTTTCCTAAGATTATTTCCGACACATTTATACTCTTTTTTTTTCTATAATAAATGTTATTAAATCAGTGATTAAATGCAACGTTTTTCATTTCTCTTATGCTTAATTTCAAACGTGCTAAAAATACCAGAAAATTTAATCTGTATAGTTATATTTTGTTTATATTCATAAAGAGGTTAGAAATGATATAAAATATGTAGAATAGGTTATTTAAATAAAGAGGAAAATAATTAGCATTCAGAGATATTAAATTTCTGTTTATAAAATAGAAGCAAAATTGTGTTGCAGCTAAGCATAAATTTACTTCAAATATTTATTTTCCCTGCACTTTTCTTAGCATTGACAAATCCTGCAATTTGTAAAGCATAAAATATATTTCCTGTCCATAATTCTATCGATTCATTTATTATTTCAATGCCTTTTTCAGTTTTTTTTAAAATCGTGCTACTATATATAAAGGATTTCATTTTAGGTGTTTCGTTTCGATAACGGAGATTACTCGGATTCTCACCCGTCAGCTGGCGCCATCTTGTGATTTTATTGGAAAAAACTGTTTTTCCTCACTCTTCAACGGAGTGAAATATCTCACTCTTGTCAACGGAGTGAACAGTCACTCTCGACAACGGAGTGAGATATTTCACTCTTTTCTAGAGAGTGGAAAGTTCCACTCTTTAAAGAGTGCATATTTATAAAATTCACTCCTAAAAGAGTGAAAATGCCTCTCACTCTTCCAAAGAGTCAACTTCTCACTCCTTCCAATTTTAGAGTGTAGTCTCCAAACTACAGTGGTTGTAAGTTTTTACCTATTACATTAACCGTAACGTTATTTATTCAAGCAGGAAGCTTAGCCCCTTTGTATCATTAACGAATGCATGTATACATTTCAGTATTATTTCTTTTATTTTTCGGAATCCATAACGGAAAATTCAAATTCTTTTTTTTATTATTATTTATGTAATCATGAAATATTTGACAAGAGACAAAGCAGAAGTTTATTGGTATCGGAATTTCAAAATTAAAAACAATTCCAGAAAAGCACGCAAACGGTAAAATTAGTTACTGTTGCAGCTCACTAATAAACCGCACGCATAAATAGTTGTCCACATTTTTTTATTTATCTCTTTTATACTAGCACCATTCAAAAGAAAAAAATAAACATTAGTCCCCTGACCACCCTATAAAAAGGAATGTAGGGTTGAAAATAACTATATTATCTTGCCATATATCTTGAACAGAATTTTAAACAAATTAAAAAAGCTGAATCAATGGAAAATTTGTCATTACATTTGGTACTTTTTCATAATTAGCCAAAATTACAGAGAAATAATCCAGTATAAGTCGGAATCTCCTGTCGTGATTATTTGTGTATAATGGGGTAATTGGAGCATAAGTAATATTTTTTACTATAAAAGACGCAATACATATATTTTTAATTATTTAATTTAAATCTTATAGTTGGAACATGTCGTTGTTTCAGTGTTAAAAGTTTTAGATAACCAAAGTTACTCTCTGTTGAAAATAAATATGTAACGCTTATTTCTTTATAAGTTTGTGATCAAAATCATGAACTGCAAAAGTACATTGTTACAAAAACATCTGATATACAACATTCTAATTTTTATATGTCTATATAACATTTGTTTAGAATAATTTGACTTACAAGGAGCGGGCCAAGATTGGTAATCACAGATTTTGATTATTTTTATATATTTTGAAGGGTAGACGCCCATTACTCTGAGGTTCAACGGATTTTACACAACGCCCTTTAGTTCTAGAGAAATACGGTGTCTAATATTATAGTACAACTTAAATAGTTACTTTGTAATGAAATTATTGCGTTGGTCACATCTTAGTTTTTATGGCGTCAGCTGGTTGATCCGTGCGCCCAGGTTCAGTAACCGAAAGGGCTAAGTTTGTTTTTCTCATTATAAATATAGTTGCAATTATAATTTAATAATATCACAATTAAAAATTTTAATATCGTACATTAATTATAATGTTAACATATTTAAATTTTAATTTAACATTTTTGATTTTTAAACAATTATTAAGTACTTTTCATCATTTAAATATATATATATTTTATTAGATCTATTATTAACTAGTAAAAATTCCAAAATCGTTACAAAATTATACATTATTTTATTAATCACATATCATATAAATTACAATCTTTAATATTCAAAACAATATGTTTTAATCTAATTCTTATGCCAATTTTTAATATAATTATGCTTCTTATTTTAAAAACAGTACTATTATCATCGCATTGACTTCCCTTGTTAAGGCAATATATAAATGATGTTTTTTCTTTAAAATCACAAATTGACACAATTATTTGATATCATTGCATCAATAAAGAATATATGAAATACATTTTTATAAAACAAAAAATGAGAAAAACAAACGTAGCGCGTTCCGGTTTCGAACCCGGACCTGGAGATTAAAGAGCAAACGCTATAACAACTGAGCTACGACCAACACAGTAATTTTATTACAAAGTAAGTACACTGTTAAAAAATTGCAGCAAATTGGCCATTTTTATAGAAAACGGATACTTTGTCATACTTTAACTCTATTCAGACCATATTATTGCCCATATTATTGTCAGAATAGAGTTAAATTACGGTTATGAAGCCATTTTCTATAAAAACGGTCAAATGACTGGACAGTTTGATGCAAAGTTTTAACAGTGTATTAAAGTTGTTCTATAATATTAGACTCCTATTTTTCCAAAACTAAGGGCGTTGTATAAAATCCGTTGAACCTGAGACTCAGGGGCGCCTACCCTACAACATATATAAAAATAATCAAAATCTGAGATTACCAAGCTTGGCCCTCTCCTTGTTAGACTTAGAAGTTTAATGTTAACTGGCTGTGCTTTGTACGTAATTGTAAAATTCAAAATGCGGGATATTTTGGGTATACTGTCTTATTCTTGAACCAAACTTATAAATTAATTTAGTTGTTATTTCTCAATCATGTCTCACACGTATGTAAAGTAAAACAATATATATAATGGTGTATATAAACAATATATATAGTAATATGATATATAACGGGATATGATGTGAATTATCTTGAAATGGCTGCAGACGATGTCAAGAAGAGCTTAGAAGTGTGTGCGGCTTATCGTAGATTTAGGTGTAATAAATGATATTTTATAACCCTCCAGAAAATCTGCATTATTTCATAACGTACCTAAATTTATTTATGGAGAGGTAGCATAAATATAGTTAGAATATAAAACACATACTATCACTTTGTTAATACACATTATGCCTCAATCCTCCCTACCCATAAAAAATTGCGTATAGTAAAGTTTCTTAAATTTTTTGAAATAACTAATTGTTTATAACACTTACATAATTTCATTTTAGGAGGAGACCTCGTTTAAATGAAACTGGAAAAAAAAACTTTCATTTGTTCTATCTGTAAGTTTTTTAATTGACGAACATGCGATTTTTATACCCAAATTACCACGACAAGGGATACTAAAGTGTTTAATTGAAATATATATATATATATATATATGTTGCGTTTTGACGAATATGAGATTCCACCAGGTGTAATTTTCCATGAGAAAATGGCGGTCCGTTAAAGATAGAACTTATTGCAGTTGATATTCACGATCATGGCGAAGTAGTGAGGCAATGAAATGAGTCCACAAAAGTTTCTCCAGTAAATCCAGCCAATTCCCAGACAAATAGTTTATTTAGAAGACGAGCGATGCAGAGACAATTCCCACAGATATAAACTTATAGCCCTCGGGCTTCACGATGGTTCACTTCATTGATTTAAAGTTGTTAAATGGCCATATGAATATTCTACGAGACGATAAACACCAGATACATATTTGTTTATACTTCCAAAAACGTTAAAAATCTTTTTCTCCGACCGATGCGAGCCAGTTTTGTTAACTCCGAGGAGACATACAGAAAACTACGTCACGTGCGCACAAACCAATGAGTGAGAGGCTAGCTCCAACCCAGCGAATGAGGCGCGAGGGAGAAGCTAAGACACGAAAGAGTACCGACGCTGGTCGCGGATCAGTTTTGAAGTGAAAATCCCAAGCGCGCGAAAAATCAGAGCAATAATAATAATAAGAAGAAGAAAATGGCTTTTTAAAAAACATTCGAAATGAGAAAGCGTCTCGGAATTTTATAGATTGGGGAGCTGATAAAAGCTACGAATGAACTTAAAATTTTAGATTAAAATTTGGAATAAGATAATTATTAATATACGGATATTTACTTTTAAAAGGACATTAAATAGGAAATAATATTTTTAAGAATTAAGGAAATGCTGACTATGTCAGAAGTTAGATTAATTTAAAAGATTAATGCGAGTAAAATGGAAGGATACGAAGGAAATAATTTTTTTATATAACATATATATAAATACTAAAACTATTTAAAGCAATTTCGTATTTAAAAGGTATTCGCAAGTGTTACAAAATGTTCATGAAAGCTATCAATTTTGGTTTATTGCGAATGAGGTTTTGAGAGTGATTTTCTCACGGAAATTAAGCATTCTCACTTTTGTAATAGCGTGGATTCAATATTTCCTGATACTAAAAACGGAATAACGTATTTTTTTGTCAGGTAAATACTGGAAAATCATACAATTCAAAGTATTACAACTAGGGGGATTTTGGTGATAAATGAATGATATCTTTTAATGACAGTTTTACGTGTAGAACATTTTTTTTCTAAATATAAGTTATGGAAAATGGAGACCATATAGTAAATTATATTTTTAATTTTACCATCTTTCCCTTGTAAAAAAATTGGATACCTTAAAGCTATAAATAATATATATAACTGATTTTAATTAAGACTATGTTTCTAACACAAGCTAATTAAGAGAAGATTGTCTTTACATCATTGTCATTGCTTCACCCGGTAAACACGTAGCACATTTTATATTCATTTTCTATCAGATTTGCTGTAGACTGTTATTCTAGAAATAAGAAACATGCTCGATGTACAGTAAAAGAAAAAAAAAAAGGTAAATTATTTTCTTTTCAATCAAATGGATAGTTTATAAATCTTTTAGAATGGGTATTGCCGATTGTTTTATTCAAAAATAACTCCAATAATGGCTTCATTACTATAGTGATAGATTTCACGGACAGTGAATTATACTTGTAATATAATAATATTCTAAACATACATCCTGTCTACAATGATGTAAAACATGCTTCTTTCTTTTTTTTTTACTTTTTCTCAATATATCAAAAATAACAACCATAACAAATTTTAGCTTAGTCAGCTGGCTTTAAATAAGTATAATATGTGTTTAACATGTATTTATTTGTCAACATGCAGCAGCAAAGAAAAAAATCATAGTAATTTTTAACTATGCTATTTTAATATTCTAAAGAGGCACACCCTAAACAGAAAGCTACTTAAAATCTATATTTTTCTGACAGAACTCTCTAACCTTACCTAGTAGCCGTCAGCTGCCACTCTCAATGCACAACTCCTATTCAGTCCCTGCTAACTGTCGCGAAAAGGGTCCTTCCCTAGCAGGGCCGAGCTTATATATGATCTCTTCGTTGACCATAGTTTGTATTTGTATTTGTTTTAAACATTCTATCCCGCTCCTTGTCGCGTTTAACGGCGGGTCCAGCTTCGGCTGTAGTTTGTAGTTTGTAATTTTTTTTTAAGACCTTAATAAAGGGGACCGGGAGGGACACTATGCTCTACAGACTTCTACTAGTCTGAGCAGTCCCTCTTAGGCTATCAAATCAAATCAAATCAAACTATGCTATTTTAAAAAAGAATGCTTAAAATGATATAAATAAATTATGCAAGAAAATAACTTATATTTTGGAAAATGTATAAGAAAAATTTGTGATGTCCCTTTTTTAATTAATTTGCATGATATATTTTTTTAAGTTAAAATTTTAAATTTTTTTTTTTTTCAATTAGGTATGAAAAATAGTTACAATGGAATTCAGCATATTTTGTTTAGCGAACTGATGCACGAGACATTTTAGAAATATGTATTATATATATATATATATATATATATATATATATATTAGGATTATAAAGTTAAAGCAATATTTAGAATGAAGTAAAGCGTAATTTTCTATAGTACAGTTATCCAGTTTAATCCCAAAAAGCAATTTAACTGTTTCTGAAAATGCTTCAGAAAAAAATTTCATATCATTAAAAGTGATTTTAATAAAGACAATTAGGCGACTCATTAAATATCTACGTTAACATAAAATAATGAATATAAAAATTATGTACTTACCTATTTACTGTTTTATATGGCAGAAAAGACATAAATGGAACCCGAATATTTATTTAATAAAATTATTATAAAAGTTATTATACAAAATTAATTTATGTATGCGTCTTGTTTCTATGTGATACTTATATAAATAAATTTATTAATAAAATGTCTGGTTCAAAGTATTATTATTTCACTTAAAAAAAGTTTCTCAACTATGCAATTAATAAACAAAAACTTAAATTAGTAAAATATATATATTTAAATAATAATACATATTTTTGCATAATCTTCAACACAAAGTTTAAAATAGCATTATATTTATATACAGGGTGGTTATAGTTAAACTTTCCCTATAAACAGCATCCTACAGCGCAAACGGGTGAACGGAGTGCAACGAAATTTGGTATATTGACTATATACGAGATGCGCTCATGAAATTTCGAAATTTAAGTTCCAAAATGTCCTCCAGATGACGCCATTTCTGAAAAAGCATTAAATTTAACACAATAAACGGCCAAAATAAAATCCAGAAACAATATTAACAATTATTGGCTATTTTCTGATCACCTTGTCATCGAACCACATTAAGTAAAGGTAAGGAAAAAATAACAGTACACTTTTCGAGAAAAAAAAAGTTCAGTTTGCATAAACAAGAACAGATTAGGACGAAATTGCACAAGAAGAGCAGTTGTTAGTCGTATCCAGAATGATGTAGGGAAAGATGCTCCATGTGACCACTCTCATTCACCTGCAAAATTTCAAGTTGATGGACAGTATGTTCAAAAAGATATCGTAACTGATAAATTGTCATGCTTCACCAATGAAGTGTTATGGAGTTCTTTTAGTCATTCAACGTCGCAACACCTCCACGATACACCAGAATTTTTAAGTGGCCCCATAACCAGAAATTGTATGGATTTAGATCCGGTTAACGTGGTGGCCATTGATTACGAAATAAGTGACTAATAACTTGGTCGTCTGTGAATTGTTGGAGCTATAGCGCCTTCACAGACTCATGGATATGTGGGGGCATACCATCCTGCATGAAAATGGTCGATGTAAGGATTCGCCTTAGCTGTACTTGCGGCACAACAAACGTCTGCAGCACGTCATGGTACTGATGGCCCGTAACGGAACATGTGACAGGACCACGCGCAGTTATTTCCTCAAAGAAGAATGGACTAAGTATGAATGTCGCCGTGAACCCACACCAGACAGTCAACTTTGAAGAATGTAGGGGAATTTCAGTGTGTATCCGAGGATTTTCCTGATCCCAAATGCGGCAATTGGGTGTGTTGACTGTCCCAGTGAGGTAGAAATAAGCCTCGTTGCTCCACAGAATATTCCAAGACCATGACAGATCAACAGTCATTGTTTTGAGAAAACTGACTACGAATAAGAAACGTTGTGGCTTGTCCCTATCCAACAGCTCTTCGGTATGGTGAGTCTTGTATGGGAAGTAATGCATTATGTTTCGGAGCACTTTTCGGACGATTCTGTAAGAATAGCCCGTCTGTCGAGAAACTGCACGTGCGCTACTGCCCCCAAACTCTGATATTTGTGACTGTGCAGCATCACCTGTCTTGACGGCATCAACAAGTACCGGTGTGACAGGTTTACAGCCTCTTCCATGTTGAACTCTTAACTTCCCATTCTCTTCAAATCTCTTAATCATGGCCCGGATAACTTTAGTAGACATTGGTCCACTCCGTAGGTTCTTTATACGACAAAATTCACGAACTTCAGCAGAATAATTCCCCATATTTTCGTAAAACAGCTTCACCAATAACACACGTTCAACTGAAAATGAAAACATGACAACGCCTGCAAACGTTTTATACCCTAACCTGTTTTGCATAAAGCTTCCTCTTCTTCACAAGCATGCAAATTTCGACATTTTTTTCATAGAACTGACAGCTTTTCCGGGTTTTACATTTTATTACATATAATTATTGTTCTGGATTGTTAATATTGTTTATGTAGTCCGTTTTGGTCGTTTATTGTGTTAAATTTGATGTTTTTTCCGGAAAAGGTGCCCTTTGGTGGACATTTTGTAACTATATTTTTTTGGGGGGGAAATTCTTTGAGCGCATCTCGTGTATAGTCTATATACCAAATTTCGTTGCATTCCGTTCACCCGTTTGCGCTGTAGGATGCTCTTTATAGGGAAAGTTTAATTATAACCACCCTGTATAACATCTTAAGTAAATTACAGTGGGTTTTGCGTATACAGGGGGAGTCTAAAATCACGGGGTGGTAGAACTCACTATAACAAACAATTATTGTATAGGAATATATGACCGGAAGTGACGCGTTGAGGCACAAACATAAAAAATAACACATGGAATGTAAAACATTGTTTATTTACAACGTTGTCGCTAAATGCTTCTTTTTACAGCAATGTCTACAATAAATGCTCAATATTGCGCCCACCGACAGTAATACAAACTTGGTAGCATAAGTGGAGTGATTGACGAATAGATTCCAATATCCTGGGTATTTTACGTACGCGTGCAGCCGCACAGGATAGTCGAGCAACGAGTTCTTCAATCTCGTAAATGAGGACTTTCAAACGCGTCCATAGGAAAAAGTCGGGACTTTATAAACCTGGAAATCGTGGTGGCCATCTGACTGGCCAACTACGTCCATCCCAAAAGTAGAATCCAGGTAATTGTGGACTTCCATACTGAAATGTGCTGGCGCACCATAATGCTGAGGCCACATTTGATCGCGAACGCCAGTCGGAACTTCTTTCATTTCTGGTAAAACCTCTTCTAGAAAAATCCGATAACAGAGTCCACTGAGTGGGGTTGGTAGGCGATATTGGCCTATGAGGGAATCATTCACAATACTTGCCCAAACGTTCACAGAGAAGCGTTGTTGAAATGCATGGGGGCGTGTGGCGTGTGGATTTCCTGTTGCCCACACATGAGAATTGTGGGCATTAAAAACGCCTTCGTGTGTAAAAAACGCCTCATCTGTGACTAGTACATGAGCTGGAAAAGTCAGCAGCAACGCACTCTGCTGCAATAACTATTGGCAGAAATCCACGCGCAGACACGTCTGCAAAGCTTGGACTCTCTGTATGTGTGTAAACCTCTCCAAACGGTTTTTTGACTGACACATAGACGACATGCGATAGCCCTTGTACTTGTGCAGGGTGTTTCGTCCACATGGTCCAAGATGGCTTCTTCCATGTGTGGTTGTCGTACAGTTCTTGATCGACCTATTCCATCAGTACTGGCGTTAAATGAACCATTTTCACAATGTTCCCGATGTAATCGCTCAAACATTTTGTTGTTCGGCATGCATTTACTTTGAAATCTTTCTTGAAACAGCCGTAGCACTGCTCTGCCTCTACCATTTGCAGCACCATACATCAGATGCATGTCTGCCTTTTCGCTATTAGTAAAATCACCCATCACGGCCAAAATCTTAAGCGCAAATGCCGTGTTTCGCTGATGCAGCAGATCATTGGCGCACCACTTTACTGCCCTCAACTACCGCCAACTATGTCGGCCAATCACGCCATAGAGGTTGCCAAGCATGTGTGACTGCTGCTGGATGCAATTTCCAGTAACTGTTTTAACATTT
This sequence comes from Maratus michaelseni, assembly GCA_963931845.1. Classification (NCBI taxonomy): domain Eukaryota; kingdom Metazoa; phylum Arthropoda; class Arachnida; order Araneae; family Salticidae; genus Maratus; species Maratus michaelseni. Next base: position 340,631,829 of record OZ007592.1, read on the forward strand.
TCTGTACGGAATCACTGGTTACGTGTCCTGCAAATGAACATTTTATGATTTCGTTAATGTGTTATTTTTTTGTGTTTGTGCCTCAACGCGTCACTTCCAGTCGTATATTCCTGTACAATAATTGTTTGTTATAGTGAGCTCTACCACTCCTCAAAGTTTCTCCCATGATTTTAGACTCACCCTGTATACACATGTTAGATAAACATCTATAAATAATCATTAAATGCTAAAAAAAAATAGCTTGAAATGAAAAGTAATCATTTTCTAAATCATTAAATACTGGTTATTGGCTTTAAATATTTTTTTCCTCTAGAAAAAGGAGAGCGCAACGGCACAGTAACTGATGATGCTGATAAAACGCAACAGTGTAATAAGTTTAGTTTATGTTTGAATTGGAAATGTGTAGCTTGCATTTTGTCAAGTCTTGAAAAAAATAAACATGTTATTTAAAAAAATAATAATAATAATTATAACAGTGATACAACATATAGTCACACAGACGCGTGGATATTACCGAGACTTATTGTGCTTAATATTACATAAGTTCAACATACATTTAAATCTGTTAAGCACAATGCAAGTATAATAAAACTATTCATACTAGTAAAAAACTGTAATTTTGTAATATTTTATACATTTTTTAATTTTTCTTATTAAAAAAGACAACGGTTTATGACATACATAAAATATATGTTATCATGTCATTTAAAAAAAAAAGATGTGAAAGTATGTAAATATTTTAAAGAGATTGGGAAGATGATAGCTCCATAAAAATGAAACAGGTCTAATCATGTTTTTGTGTTTCGTTCATAAACATCTGTTTTATCAGGAATAAAACTAATTAAAAATTTTACATTATTATTATTTGTGTAGCGAAATTCTTTATATTTTCAATAAATATATCACAAAGATACTACTTCAGAAATTATATTGGAATACAGTACTGGTATATGCGCGAAAGTCAATAATTTCCACGTCATAATTTTCATTCTTAAAAGTTTTTTTTTATATATAATTTATTTGCTCGTCACAATGTCTTATATTTGATCTACAAAAATCAGAAGCTAAGAAGTAATTGTTAGAAGTCAAAATTATCAAAATATTGCAATATTTTGGAAAAGAAAAAAAAGGTACACTATTAAAACTTTGCAGCCTACTCTCCAGTCATTCGACCGTCTATAAAGACAACGGTTACTTAACCATATTATTAAGCAGATCGGTCCATAATATTGACCATATTTTGGGTAGAATAAAGTTAAATTACGGTTATGTAAGTAATCGATGGCGCAAACAGTATGTTCGTGGGACCGTGTTTTCATCGCCGGTGATTTTATCCGGCGAAACCTATACAAAGAATGAACCATTTAAGTAGGAGCAAAATTAGGCTAAGAATAGAAACCAATACATATTGCAGAATGGTTGTGAATACGTACATAGAACCTAAGAATACAAACCAATACCTATTACAGGATGGTCGTGAATAAGTACTTAGAACCATGATAAAAAGTCAGCTTCATAGATAATATGAATAACGTCCAACTGCGTAAAAATCACTCTTTGCGCGTTTTGAAAAATTATAATAATTATGTACAATGTCTTTTATATACAATAGTACTCTTTATTGCATTTGAATTCTATGACATGCCCTTCTTCAAAACCCCTTTGTAAAGGTACTGAGAATTATGCAGGAAGAAATGAACATATATAAAACATACTTTTCGGGGAGATTACAAAAAAAAATGGCTGACATTCTATTAGAAATACAAAATTCATTCCTAACACAAGAGGTTTAACAACGGATAATATACTTAAACATTTGGACATATACGTATTATTTTTTCTCGTAAAAAAACATGAACACACACCGGAAAATGTATGGGAAGACATTAAATTAATAACTAAAAGTTGATTTTTATAATCACTGTCTGAGTATTGTCCATTGTTGCAATCAAGGTACCTAACTGTGCTCCTATAGCAAGTTAGAAATCTCTAAATAATAATAGATAAAATGTTCCCTCATTCGTTTTACGTTGCTCCTGAATGTGAAATTAATAAATTTGTCGCCTTAGTTTTCTCTGTTATTACAAATCGTTTTCCTTTTTCAACATTAATCAGAAATGTGACCTGTATTCAATTAAGTGCTTGTTTGATTATCTCACATAAATCAATCCAGTTACAAGAAGTTTTGCAATTTAATAAATTAAACACTGTCTCCTCCCCGACCCTCTCCATCTATCTCATTTAATATCTTGATTATTATCTAATTGTTTCAAACATGTGTTTATTATTCACTTGTTCCTCGCCAAATGCAAGCAATTTTTATACATTTCAAAATTCCTTTTTAAATGTTTAAATGCATAGTCATTTTTAATTTAAACGTAAACGATTAAATAGTTTATTATTTTTATATAAGCTTATATAATATATATACAAGTTGCATGTTGCTAATGGTATTTAATATTACACGGTTTCGCCGGCTGAATAAGTTTTAAGTACGTTTTAACAGCAACTGACCTATTAAAAACGCTTTCATTATACATTTTTATATTGAATAAGTCGTTGTTTCCATGGCAAAAACACTTTCCTCTTCTTATCCCTGTCACTAGCAATATGGAAGTCAAATTCACAGTATTCTTAATTTTTACTTTGAAGCATTTTTACTCAATTTACATGTTGTTCTAAACCGTAGAACATGATCGTTAATTTATTTTATACATGCATAAAATCTGTATGGCAAAACCATAGTGATAAATTTATTTATTTAAGTTAAACTTACTTAAATTAGTTCCGTATGAAGACTAGAAAAGTTTTTCCTAAATGAATATTTATCATAAAAGCGTATTTCTTTTTATTTCATTGGGTCGCCAACCAGCGATAAATCGCCAAAAACACGCAATTTTCATAATTTGTTTACTGACGTTATATCGAGGTTCCGCATCAATTTTTTTTATAGACGTATGAGAAGAATATTCTGCATGTTCTACAAAAATTTCTGAGTATGCACTTATGGGGACCTAAATTGTGAGTGAGATATACCGTGTACGCCCGCCCTGTGTGCAAATCTTAAGAGGCGTATATCAATGACAATGCCACGTAGATGCTGTAGATGTCTTCATTACAACTCTATAATTTTTTTTATAAACTTTAACATAAAAGTTTATTCATAATATAGTTTTGCGCTCGTGCTTTGAAAGATTGCGTGCGAGGAAAAAATTAAATATGTAGAGTTTGAAGATTAAAAACAAGTTACTTTAAGTATTTTTTAAATGGTGTACCACGATTGAGCAATGAAAATGTTCATCTTGATTAAACGAGGTTTGAAAAATCAAATGAAAAAAAAAAAGTTGTTCCACATAATTTTTCCTAAATCCATATACAATATGATTACTGTAATTTCTTTTTTATTTTGCAAACTTTTTTTTTTCGTTTTATAGTTATCAGAATTAGGCTGTGCGTAAATTAAACAAGTCATTTAAAAAATATTTATTGAATTAAAGTTTTTTTAAAGGAAAAGTTAGAGTAATTAAAGAAATGACTAGCTGAATCATGAATATAACCTTTCAATAAACAGCGATTATTAAATACTAAGAATTATAATTATATGTGGACCATAGGCTGATTATTTGCTTTTATTTATTTTTTTAATTGCATATTTTTATTCGTAACAAGCACTTCATTTGTGCCAAATTCTCCTCCACTCTTCCAGTGTTTTAATTTTAATTAATTAATTAATTAATTTACTATTCATTTTTTGTAACCCAGACTGTTTAAAATTTAATAATTTACCATTAAGCACTTATTGTAGTGTAGAAGCATTATTACTGAAAAAAACACATGCACTTTTGAAACGGATGAAAATAAAAATCGCGGGTAACAAAATACCGAATATGCTTCTTTGTATGTACACAGAAACATTATTATTATTATTATTGCAGAACAATTATTATTATTATTGCATTATTAAAGAAAAAATACAGATATTGTACTGGTAAAGTACGGAAAAAAATTAGAGTGTAAAATATTAAAAATTCTCAATGAGTTAGCGAAAACGACAAACAAACTACACTTTTAGAACTTTTATCTGTCAACGATATTCTTAAATCCATATTCGCTAATTTCTGATACATTAACGAAATTAGTTTATTAGACAAAGAAATTCCGTAAAAATATGGAAACCGTACTGACAATCAACGGATTTTTCCTTTACAGAGCTTACCACCAAACTCCACTATATAGTGGATCACTGTTATAACAAATCGATGGATATAATGAACATTTTTTTCTCCTGTTACGTTTCTTAGTTATTACCACGGTATCTAGAGTACAACTCTAGGTACCGTGGTATAGCCTATACATATTCTATACATTTAGCGGAAAGCTTAATTATTATACGAGGGTAGTTTGATAAGTTCTCGGCTTGGCACAGGGATGGAACAAGTATGACCAATGATGTTTGTAAAGTATGATCCTTTAGATGACATGCTGCCGAGTTTCAGACGCTTGAGTTTATTGGTGTTTTAGTTTTAGTTTTAGTTTATTACTGCGCGATAAAGTAAAATAAACATTTTTTGACATTTTCTAAAAATGGAAAAAAAAATGAAGTTTGAGCTGTCATAAAATACGTTGTTAAAAAAGATTTAACCCCCACGGACAATCAAAAAGAGTTACATTCCAGCTTAAAAGATTCTTGTCCTTCATATTCGACGATAAAAAAGGGGGCTACTGAATTTAAACAAGATAGGGAATCAATTCACGATGATGGACCCTCAGGACGCCCGGAAACCGCTACGACCGACGAAATCATCTCAAAAATTCACAATGCCATATTGAATAATCGCCGATTGAAGATAAGCGAACTTGCTGATGTTTCAAAAGTCTTGATAGACCGTGTCCACGACATTTACACGATGTTTTGGGTATCAAAAAGTTTTCAGCTCGATGGGTGTCGCGTTTGTTAAATGTCGACCAAAAACGCCAAAGAATGACCATTTTTCAAGAGTTTTCTGAAATGTATTGTGTTGCAAGTTGAAAAATAAAATGAAATACTGTCAAAAATCTTATATGTTCTTTGTCAGGCCGAGAACTTTTCGAACCACCTTTTTGCAGGGCTGCACTAAAGAAATCCAACACAAGGGTGTGTCTTAAATGTACTAAGTTGCTTGGGGACTACATTGAAAAATAATATGAAATTATGTCAAAAATCTTGTTTATTCACTGTGAGGCAGAGAATTTATTTAACCACCCTCGTAATACGTAGAAAATTACCCCCTAACTTTTTTTTTTTAAATTCAACTAGGGGGCTCTGCCCCCTGCTCGCTACGCTCACCAACCCCCGTTCTGATTTCTCAGCCTCTTAAAACCTGGTAATGTATCCTGTTTTAAAAAGATGATGATGATATCACGAACGGCGACTTTCTTCTGTAATCAGGTTATAATGTTTTTTCATTTAACTGCTTATAATGCTTTTTCATTTAATTCATCTTTTTTTTTTTTAATATTCATGTGTAAGCCCGATTTTTATGACGTAATTTTCTTTTTTTTGCTGCTCACTCACCAAATTATACAAATTGACATAATTTTTATTTTAAATAACGAAAAAACAAATAAATTAGTATAACATTAATAAAAGTATAAATAAAAATAACTTGAGGACGTAAACGCGTGTTGTCAAGTGAATGTGACATTTTCGATCAACCATTATTGGCATTTAATCTTACAAGTACCTAGTAGACCAATCCTCGCTCGGTAATTTTTTTCAACAGGTATTTTTTTATTTTTTTTTATTTTATTTTTTTGCTAGCTTATTTTAATTACTTTTTTTTTATTCATGGAATTTTCCAATCGATTTTTAACACAATTCCTGATAGGCAAGAATTATATAAATTATGTTGAAAAGTGTTTTGCCGATGACAATACAACATTTTAATATTTTTACAACTTAATTATAAATTAACCAGAGGGCTCGTGCGAGGATTTCGCACTGAAATCTAATATTTTTTAGGTACTTCTCTATTATGCTGTCGACCACTTTTCATAACAAAAAACTATCGCCAAATTGTAAGATTAAACGCCAAAAATGCAGTCCCATTTACTTGATGTCAGAAGCATTATACGTGTTTGTTAAATCATCAAGTGGTTTTTAATTCGAGATTTGCGTGTATTTTTCCTTATGTTTTACTGGTTTATTAGTTATTTCATTAATTAAAATAACAATTGTGTCTTTAAATTCTTATATTTTATTTATTTATTTTGATATTCCAATAGCAACGTTCTCCCGTTTATTTGGCGATAGTTTTTTGTTATGAAAAGTGGTCGACGGGATAAAAGAGAAGTACAATTTTTTATCAATATGTAATAGTTATTAGATGCCGGTTCAAACTTCTAAAGAAAAAGCAAGGATAAAAATATCTGTAAACAACATTTAGTTGTTAGTCAATCCAGAATATCATTTAATTTATTCCATCAAAGTTAGAGTAAAAACTGATCCAAGATTGCTAAAGGCACGCCCGAGAAAAAAAAATATCAATCGAATTTTAACTGCATTAGAGGATGACGTCATCCGCTTCGGGAAAAACATGGGACATAGAAATATAAATCTAAACATTTCAATTTAAATTTCGCTTTTTAATCATAAATATAAAATAAACCCGTGCGGTGTTTTTTATAATAATTGCTGAGCATCATATAATGTGGTATGTTATTTTTTTTTTGGCAACAATGTTTTGAGGAAAACCTTTCATTTCATTTAGGAAAACAATGCCGATTTAATTTTTAATTATCAGCATTTTTTAATCGAAAACATGTTTTAACGAAATGTTAAGTGTGCTATATCAGAAGCGTTTTCAAAATCCTTTCATATGCTATCTCATTCGTCGTTCTGCGTTTCGTATTTTCAGAGAAAAAGGGACGTGGACAGGAGAAATAATATATATGATACATTCACTTGAAATTGATTGTTCATTTTCAATTAGGCGGTCACAGGTGATAAATCGCCAAATATCTCTGTAACTCGTGCAATTGTATGGAAGTTGAAAAACAACGGATTTAATTATGTGACAGTAAAATGCTCGCCAAAATAGGCCAAAGCGCTGTGAAATGGCAAAAGTCAATATTTTAAAGAGTTAAAAGTAAAAAATAAATTGTTCATCAATTAATAATTAAATATCAATAAATTTACGATTACACGATGACAAATAAATTTAAAAGAGTAAAAAGATAATTTAAATAATGTTTCATTTTTCTTTCTGATTCTCTTTTGTTGATAAATAAACAGAGCAAAAAGTATATATTTCAAATAAATTCATTATTTTGAGCTTCCTGGCAAACGTATAAAAAAGAAGTGAATTTTGCATAATAGAGGTCTTTGCCCAGGCCAAATTAATGCATTGTAATAGATATTTTACGTAAAAAATATGAATTGCGGTTAAAAAAAATCCGCGGTATTTTCAAGATGACCATTGGTTGCTTATAAAAGAGTGTTTTTAAAAAACTATTTTTGGTATTTCCACATTATCCGTCAACCATTTTCCATAAAATAAACTATCCCAAAGTAATCGCCAGACCCAGACTCTAACGCCAAATAAACAAATGGGTGAATGTTGGCATAGGAATTAAAAAAAAAAAAAAAAAAAAAAAAAAAAAAAAAAAAATCGGAAAAGCTGCATTCACTCAAGTGTCAACTATCAATATTTTATTAAAATAAATTTTAAAATGTATTAAGGAAAACAGAAAAAAAATAATATTGGATATTTATATATTTACAATATTTTTCATAATTATCCCTCTCGACAGGTGAATGTTTGTGACGTCAGTAGAAACTGATCTAATCTATGTAACTATGCATTCCTAAATTTTTTCAATTCTTTTACCGCTTTCAAAATTTTGTCGAGGCTGTTTAAAAACACAATTGTTAGTTAAAGAGGATACTACACTCACACAAAATTACTAGCTGGCTTACTTTAGTCCTGTGGGATATATTTGTTTTAATATCTCGTTTGCATTTCAATATTTATGAATGTTTTTTTCCTTTATTTCTTTTTTTTTGGTACATTTTGGTTCGAAAAGCACCCACTTTTCTTGGCACTGGATAGCTAAAGTCGATCTGGAAAAAGAACTTTCTGTACTTTTTCGATTTTGTTTCAAGACTTATTTTTTATACCACGTCGAGTTTTAAACAAAGAAAACGAGTTTTCTCGAATTAGTGACCTAGCTAGATCGATTTCTTGTGCTCAAATTAGTGTAGTGATTAATTTTTGTGAAAATCGTTAGTGCTGTTTTCGATATATAGCAGCATTCTTAGTGCTGAGTTCCTTTTAATAGATCAAAATGACCTTTCCCGAATTCGAAACCTAGCTAGAATGATTTCTCGTGCTCGAATTAGTATAGACAACGCGTTTCGTGTAAATCGTTTGAGAATTTTTCCATTTATAACAAAAAACATTTTCAGGGCTGAGTTTGTTTTACCCTGTAAAAACGAATTTTCATGTATTCGGAACGCTAGATCTTTTTTTCGTGCTCGATTTAGTACAGGGGACAATTTTCGTGAAAATCTTCCACGTCGTTTACGATATCATTCATAATCAGGAAAATCTCTTGCTCGTTTAATATCCTCTTTAATAAAAAGGTATGCGGTGCTGACGACTGGGATTTTCGCTAATCGTTGCCACAGATTAATCTCGGAAAATGAAACATTTGAAGTTACTGAAAAAATAAATTGCTCGAAAAGTATTTGTCCGAAAATTGTTAGAAAAACTGTGTTAGAAAGGTAATAAATTGTATTTTTCTTTATATAAATTTCAAATCTAATGATCATGCCGTTTTTCAAATATTGAATTTCAAAAATTACCAAATTTCACAATGGAGTAACAAGCGAAAGCTTCACGCATAAAAAGATTATGATAACGGCAGCCTGTATATTGACTATAGCACGAGTCAAAACTTATTAGTAAGCCTTATAATTCTGTTAAAATATAAAAGTGAATTATGATGTCACGAGTGCATTAATTTTATTTAGTTCTTGGCAAATAGCATATTTTAGTCCACCTCAGTGAGGCATATCAATTTCATTATATTTGAAGTATTGTAACTTCATTAAAATCCAACGGAAATGATTTTTCAGTATCGTTTTCTGAAATGCGGAAGGACATTCCAAGTAAAGGTCCGTATGGTTTTAAAACACAGGGTCAATTTCAAGGTCAATATTTCGTTTGATTAACGGTTCGTTAAGAGAAATTGACCAGCGTAGCTGGCGTAGCTTGCTAGTATATGAATAATCGGGAAAATCTCTTGCTCGTTTAATATATATGAATTTGGCGACAGTAATTTGGTCGACAGGATAACTAACAAGAACCAATTGTATATATAGTGTTACGAATATTGTAAATAGCTAGTGTTTGTGCTTAAAAATAATGTAAATAGTTCAATTAAGCTCTATTCATAGGCTAATATTAATTTTTGTTTCATTGCAATATCTTAATTTGGTGATTTTTTGTAAGCGAGTAAACGCTATTGGATTTCAATAGCAGTCTACGGAAATTTGGCGATATATCGCCAAGTTGGCGCTAAAATTGGCGACAGACTCGGGTCTCTTCCTCTTGGTAACCACTCTGATAGCGTCCATCCTATCTAAATTCTCTACTTTCATGTTAATTCCCCCTAAGAAAAGTCACAAAGCTCTGACCAATCAGATACGTTTCGAGGTATTAGAAGGATTCATGTGTAAACACAATTTTTATGACGTAATTTTCTTTATTTCCTGCTTTCAACACGTGATCATTTAATTATTATTTTAAACTTTCATTATTGTGTTTAATAATCTCGCGCAAATATATTTTTTATTTGAGATAAAATATAATCAATTGCGCTTTTTTGGCAACAATATAAAAAATGACTTTTTTCAATAAAAGATTTTTTACTCTATTTTTAAGGATTTTTTGAGTTTTTATTGTCCGACCGTGATAATTTTTTGAATTTCTGAAAGCTGGTTATATTTCGCGTCTGGTGGTATGATTTTCGAATCCGTAGGATGGCTAGAAAAGAAGTAATCGCTCCTCAAAACAGTCCCTAATAAAAAAGCGATGAGACTAACCCGGAATATCTACGCAGATTTTCATTGGTCCATTTTTAAGCCAAAACTTTTTTTATATATATAGAAGAATAAACAAAAAATAAAGACAGTACCGTATTAAAATATTTGCCTTATGTAATCAAATAAATGTCTTCCAATTAATGAAACGAGGATTACAGTTAAAAATTAGTGGAATCCAAAAGCTTTTAGTAACGAAGCAAGCAAACTCTTCTTGCCCGAGCGGTGTTCGGGCAAAACTATTAAGTGTTTTACACATTTATTTCTCCCTCTCTCTAACTCTCTTTTTTTATTTTAATATATTTGTTTCCCTTTCTTGAAATATGAAATTTATCTTGAATTATTCTGTAAAATAAATATTCGTTCTTTAGTGAAAATGTAACAATATAAGCTTAATTAAATTACAATGACACAATATAGTGTTAAATTAGAATTTGTAGCATCCATTTTGTATAATTAAATTAGTAGTGTCGACATAACACTGGCGGCCGTTTTAGGATGTCGAAATTGTCGACCGTTCTAGTGTTATAGGTTATTATAAAAATGAACAACGGTGAAACTCATTAGAAAAAAAAAACAGACGAAAAATTGGTATTAAGTGGGAAGGACGACGAAACAATGTTCTCGTAAATTAGAAGAGCCATAAATTACTAGCGTCTAACAATTTATGACTATCATGGTTGTTGCCCCCTTGTTTATATGATAAAGACTAACTCAAAAGCACTATATGAACGAAATACTTTTAAAATGTAAAAAGACTTTATTATTACAAGAAATTTTCTGCGCAGAATTAGTAACACATATTTCAAAACTTCATTTCTCATTTTTCTACAACAAAATTTGCAGTCAGCATAAAATCAGTCAACATAAAAGCCTAGAAAATATTTAATTAAAATTTGAGGTCAGATATTTAATTAGTAAGGTTCTCAAATAATACTGCATTCTTAGCATAGCTTGAATAGCTTTCGTTATAACATACTGTCTGAAATGCATCGAATTATCTTGATTCTAATAATAAGTACAATTTTCAGGTAATTTTCAGGTAATTTTTCGATATAAAATGCCTATTTAAAATTTAATTCAAAACATTATTGTTTATTTTAAAGTATGCAACTTTATATATTAAATTTTGCTTTTATTGTACATTTTATATGTTTTCTACAGACGTTATTGTCATTTCATATGTTTTTGTACAAGGTTTATTTCATTGAAAGTACAAATAGTTGTCATGTAATGTTAGTAACTGTTTTTGTATCGAATATAGAAAAGAACAATTTAGAAATGTTTTCGAATATATTTCTTCTTTATTTTAATTTCAATTTATTACATTAAACAGATCTCTGTCTGCCTCTCACACACACAAACAAAAATACGCACACAAACGCGCACACGCACCTAAGCACACAAACATTCTCTATCTCACCCGGCACAGACACACACAAAAGGAGGACAGTTTAAAATAAAGTATGGTAGAAATATTGATTATTTAAAAGAAATTACTTCTAGATAATAAACACAAATTAATAATTTTAACTCATTTTAATAAAATTATTTCGAAAATTGTATAATTTCAATATTATTTTCCTTAAAGAAATGTTTTTTGTGTAATTTATGTGTACTTTAACAGACATTATTAAACATAATATGTAATATATGTACTAATATATGTTATTAATGTAATAAGTTTATAATATGTAATTAAATATACTCGTCCTAAACTTTTTACCACCAAGCTGTGTAGAAATTATTTTTTTTTATTTTTAAAACATATAGTTGTAATTCAAAACAAATAACAAAACTGGCATAACTTTATGTGCATAATTTTTTTATGGTATTATTATTTTTTTAATTAAAGTAAGACATTTACTGTTTTTGTTGGTGGTCCTAATTTTTTTTCAGCACTGTACCCGCATTCCAATGTGTAGTGCAATCTTTAAAAAGGGTTTTAACATCAGGAGTTCCAACCTAAATCATTTACAACATTAGCGCATATATGCATACATTTTAGGAATATGTGTTTTATTTAGAAATGTCGGTTCTATAAATCCCAAAATATTTGTCAATAAATAAGGCAAAAATTACCATTCAGAATTTTTGGAAGGAGAACTAAATTATTTCACCGAATGACTTACCGGTCGGTAAACTAAATTATAATTTACAATATATATATATATATATATGTTATATAAAAAATTTATTTCCTTCGCATCCTTCCATTTTATTCGCATTAATCTTTAAAATTAATCTAACTTCTGTCATAGTCAGTATTTCCTTAAATCTTAAAAATATTTATTCCTATTTAATGTCCTTTTAAAAGTAAATATCCGTATATTAATAATTATCTTATTCCAAATCTTAATCTAAAATTTAAGTCCATTCGTAGCCTTTATCAGCTTCCCAATCTATAAAATTCGAAGACGCTTTCTCATTTCGAATGTTTTTTTAAAAAGCCATTTTCTTTTTATTATTATTATTATTATGCTATGTCTTTCGCGCGCTGAGGTAGTTTCACTTCAAAATTGATACGCGCTCAAGTGAAGGATTCTTTACTGTCTTAGCACCTCCCTCTAGCCTCATTCGCTGGTCTATAGGTCGCCTCTCACTCATTAGTTTGTGCGCTCGTGACGTAATTTTCTGTATGTCTCCGCGGAGAGAACAAAACTCGCCCGCATCGGTCGGAGTACTAGATTTTCGACGTATCTGAATATATATATATATATATATATATTCTGAATATATATATATATATATATATATATATATATATTCTGAATATATATATATATATATATATATATATATATATATATATATATATATATATATATATATATATATATATATATATATATATATGAAGGGTGATTATAAAAAGACTATCCCGATATATGAGCCCCTAACTATCATACCGTTCACAGAAACTGAATGAAACTTTGGTTTAAAGTATTTTGAAGTATGCGCAAAAGTATCATATGAAAGACAACAGTTAAATTCTAACAGTTACGGTTACAGTGACAAAATTTTGAAAATTTCAAATGGCAACACCTACTTTTGTTTATTGGAATGCGATCTTCATAGTGAAAAACCCCAAAAAGCGTTGGAACGGTACCTGTAGCACGAAAATCGCCGGTGCTAGACAGACTAAGAAGAATAGTGAAAACAACCAATAAGGACAGAGAAGCAACAAAAAACAAAACATTTTATTGTGTTTCATATATTTCCCATTTTACACACGGCGACACTTTACATGCGGCAGATGGTGGATAGCACTGAACATAAAAATGTTTTACTTTCTGTTGCTTCTCTGTCCTTTATTGGTTGTTTTCACTTTTCTTCTTAGTCTGTCTAGCACTGGCGATTTTCGTTCTACAGGTACCGTTCCAACGCTTTTTATTGTTTTTCACTACGAAGATCACATTCCAATAGAAAAAAATAGGTGTTGTCATTTGAAATTTTCGAAATTTTGTCACTGTAACCGTAATTGTTAGAATGTAACTGTTGTTTTTCACGTGATGCTTGAGCGCTTACCTAAAATACTTTAGGCCAGAATTTCATTCAATTTCTGTGAACGGTGTGACAATTATGGGCTCGGGATATTTATATCGGGATAGTTTTTTTATAATCACCCTGTTTATATATATATATATATAAACCACAAAAAGCGTTGGAACGGTACCTGTAGCACGAAAATCGCCGGTGCTAGACAGACTAAGAAGAATAGTGAAAACAACCAATAAGGACAGAGAAGCAACAAATGTGAACGAAAACACATGTGAAAAACAAGGGCTAATACACAACAAAAAGCAATGGAATTGACACTGCATGAATAGTACTTGATATGATGAAAAAGCAAAAAATGGAAAACTATGAATGTCTTATTGAATCTTATGAAGGGCTTTGTAAGAATATTCGTAGTAAATATATGTTATTTAATAAAATATTGTTCAGCATTATGCCTAAAATCAACAATATTAAGCCCTTAATAACATATATATATATATATATGGAACAAGCCAAAATAAATAAATAAATATACAACTGAAATAGAAATAAGATAAATAAACAATTATTCAACTTAAATAGAAATTAGATCATAAAATAATGTGCAAGACTCACCAAAAAAGAAAATTGTTACTGTAGATTGAACAAGATTATAATTGCTTGATAAGCAGCCAGTCATCCTTAACTCAAAATGGCTGCTATAGCTATTAAAACATTGCTTTGAAAAAAATGATAATAGAATAAATTGATATATATGCATATATAATGTCGAAATTGGTTGATCAAATTGAAGATTTCCGAGATAACAGAAAATGTCCGTATAATGGGGAAGTTGAACTCACTTTAGATTATGCCTTATTTTATGTTTAATTGATGAAGACGACTTTAGATTCCTCAAAACTTAACTCGAAAACGCAAAAATAATTTTAAATAACTAGTTATTGGAGTTTTAAACTCCGCTAATAGCAAAACAAAACTACGTGATCTGAAAACGCGACGGGATTGGTTTCACGTCACTAGACATGAAACGCGGATTCTGCTTAGACTCGCTTTTATACAAAAACAAAAACAAAAGTTAAAGTCAAAAGATTATTTTAACATATCTAAATATAATGTACTATTAATTTATACATTTGCATTAATTTTCATTTAGAAAAGTGCTGAAGTTGGTCGGATTCGAAAAATACAAAATAATGTCTTTTGGAAATAGTTTTTTTTTCTTTCAAATTTGCTTTTAGGGCAGAAAAACTGCATTTCATGCGGTTAAAAATGCAGGAAGCTAAAGCTAAAATGCACGTATTGTTTTCACATACTCTGATTTATTTAAACAAAAAAGAATGATTGTTTTATTACAAAAGAAATCGTAAGTAAAATCACATTTATATAGTTCTTTAAATACATTATTTTCTTAATTCGTTTTAATGCGTAATAATTCGTTTTGATATGAATATAATTTCGTGTTATGCAGGTTATATTACGGATAAAAAATGTACTCAAATTAATTATGAGAAAATGAAAATTTGAGCAATAATGAAACCAAAAAAAAAAAAAAAAATCTTTATTTAATATTGATTTATTGAATAAAAACTTTAAATTAACTACTGACAATAATAATTGTGTATCCACCGATCAGAAAAAAATACTGCAACATACATGAGTAAATTTATCACTATTGTTTTTTATTTTCTATTTTTATGTACTTACTTAAAAATATGTATTAAATTAAAAATATATTTTTTAAATACACATCTTTTATAAGCATTCAATGTTTATCTTGATAATCACGCCTCATTTTATGATTACTATTCAGGATTTTTCCCAAAAATGTCTAATATAGTACTATAACTTGGCGTAGCAACCGAACCCGATCACGGAAAATTCACCGCTTTTTTTTACGCTTAGTAGAAAATGGCAGCTACTAAATTTATTAAAATAAATGTATAAACTTTGCTTTATTTCTGTTTTAAGGTATGGAAAGAAAAAAAATGTCTAATATAATGTCCAAAAAATGTCTAATAGAATACTATAACTTGGCGTAGCCACCGAACCCGATCATGGAAAATTCAACGCTTTATTTTAAGCTTAGTAGAAAATGCCAGCTACTAAATTTATTAAAATAAATGTATAAACTTTGCTTCATTTCTGTTTTAAGGTATGGAAAGAGGAAAAAAAAGAATTATTTAAACTATCTTTTTGGTATTTCTAAATTGATTTCGCAACTTATAATCATAATTCAGTTAATGTGAAACTTTTAATTTATTAAAACGTATGCATATTTTATAATATATTACACTCTATAGTTTTTATTTATATTTTCTACTTTTTAGTGTGTATAAAATATTTGCAGCTTCACAGCCATTTAGCCTTTTTTTGGCGACCGTAGTTTAATGCATAATAAATGCACTGTTGTTTAAGTCGTAAAATAATGAAAATAGTTTAATATCTTGTTAAAGGAAGCAGTATATTAATTTTGAAAATAAGTATTATACTGTACAAAGCTTTTTAAAAAAAGAGCAAGATGTGCTGAGAATTTGAATATGTTGTTGAAGTAGAGCCCACTGTTTTCGCTTTTGAAAACAGCCATCTCCATTACACGTAAACCTTTTATAGTGACATATAAAAAAATAAACATATATTATCATTCAAGTTACATTCTTGTTTGAACAATGCATTAGCAGGGCATTTATTATGTTAAGTGATAGTATGTCATAATATCGCAAGGGTTTTTAAATTCAATTCACAGGTAAGACATGAATTTACATGATTATTTTTTTAATTATTTGGAAGGTATGGATTATGTATTAATCTAGCAACAAAAATTTAACACAGAACCAAAGAATAAAGAAAACATTTATAGACCATGAACCAAAATGCAAACATACTACCATTCTTTTAATGTTTAAAATGTTAATAAAACCAACGAAATTTAAATATACATAACATTGCTTCAAATACATTTAGAATTGTTATATTTCTACATAATATTTCTCTTTTGGCCTTTTTAACTTCCGTAGAAATATTGTTAATTTATAACAAAAATAAAAAAGATAATTTATAAACTAAACATCATCTGTAATCTGCAAAGTTCTATAAAGCATAAAACCTTCAATCCCACATTCTGAAAATTTCACAAAACTCACAGTATTTAAAATATTTACTTGATTTTTTGCTTGTGTCCAGGGATCTGTTTAGGAAGAAACTGGGTCCTTTAAAGGATGCTTCACAAAATTGTTCATATTAAAACAGGATCCTTCACAAAACATTCTGCCTTAAAACAGGACCCTTCACAAAATTCTTTGTCTTAAAAATAGATCTTTCACAAGTTTTTTCCATCTCCAAACTAAACCTTTTACAAATTTAATTATTTAAAAGTAAAATCTGACCTGACACGAAACAACTGAAGCCGCAAAGAATCTATTTATGTAGCATTTACATATATAAAGGATCTTGTCAAAAATTTATAAACAAGAACCTGAATATGACAATTATTTCAAATTCACAAAATTATAATTAGTTTTTTCACAAACATAAAATACTTCTCACAATTTCACAAAAACAGCACCCTGCCTGTGAGAAAAGACTGGATAGACCCCTGGAAACATTTGTTGAAAAAATATTAAACTTTTCTCGTGTATATTTATATAAAAGTTATATATAAGGCTGTTTTAAAGTTACTTCAGCACATTTCGCTCTTTCTGATAAGTTTAACTGTTTTCAAAGATTCAAAATAGTTTATTTAACAACTGAAGAGATAAAACATAAAATGAAACCAAGCCAAATTCTTAATTCAAGTATAAAATATAAATACAAAAACCCTTTTATAAGTTGATCCCACCCTCCCTAATGAAATAAATCCTATTTGTGCCAGTTTATTTTATATTGTAAAAAAATAATATATATAAATTATACATTATTCCGTAAAATGCAATATTGTAGTACGAGTATTAACTTGTACCGATACTTTATTTCTACATAGAGATCTAGAAATGAAAATTCTTAGAAACGTGATGGAATAAAAATTGGATGGAATTCACAGTATTATTTATTCATTGCAGCAATTTACGATACTTTTAATTTGTTATACTAATCATTTTTAAGAAAAGAAATAAATCATTCAGCGTAACGCAAGCCATCCCCATGAAAAGGAATAGGGAGATATACAGAGAGGGTTTGTTTACATGTACAGTGACGTCAGAACGGCTTTCGTCACGTGACGCGACTTTTTCCCGCCAAGACAAAAACTGCTTTTTAAAAGTTAATTTAATGAATTACACAAGTTTTAAATATATGTAAAAATAGTATCAAAATGTTCGTATTTTTTCACTCTATCAGATGCACGTTTAATTGAAAAATGTGCAATTTCCCCATTCCAGTATTAAGATGACCCCTAAGCCTTTTTAGCTCACAGGCTATCAAAGCCTGAGAGCTAATGTGCCCGCCCGTTCTGTATGTATGTACGTATGTACGTATGTACGTAACGCGATAACTCTTGATAGAAATAACCGTTTTGCTTCAAACTTTGTTTATAGGTTCCTTGTGATAAGGCGCTTCCCTGATTAGTTTTGGGGATTGATTGGTTAACTATAAAGGGGGGAAACGTAGGGCTAACCCCCCCCCCTTAATTTAGATGAATGTTTTTTTTTCATGCAGAAATTTTTCCAATTTTTTTAAAATTTTGTATATAAGTTCATTGTAATAGGGTTCTTTCCTGATTAGTTTTGGTGGTTAATAGGTAAGTATAAAGGGGCTAACGGGGGGGGGGGTCTAATCCCCCCCTTAATTTAGATAAATGAATTTTTCATGCAAAGTTATCCGATTTTCTTCAAATTTTATATATGGGCTCATTGTGGTAAGGGGCTTCCCTGATTAGTTTTGGGGGTTCATTGGTGATGTGTAAAGGAGAGGAACGAGGGCTACACCATCCCCCCCTTAATTTAGACAAATGGGTTTTTCATGCAGAATTATCCGATTTACTTCAAATTTTGTATATACGCTCATTGTGGTAAGGCACTTCCCTGATTAGTTTTGGGGGTTCATTGGTTAAGTATGAAGGGGGGAACGGGTGTACTAACTCCCCTTAATATAGATAAATAGGTTTTTCAATCAGAACTATCCGATTTTCTTCAAATTCTTTATGTATGTTCATTGTGATAAGGCGCTTCCTTGATTAGTTTTGGAGGTTCATTGTTTAAGTATAAAGGGGGGGGGGACGGAGGGCTAACTCGCTTAATTTAGATAAATGGATTTTTCATGCAGAATTATCCGATTTTCTTAAAATTTTGTATATAGGTTCATTGTGGTAAGGCGCTTCTCTGATTAGTTGTAGGGGTTCATTGGTTAATTATAAGGGGGAGAAACGGGGGATTTCCCCCCTCCCCTTAATATACTGTCGATTTCTTCATTTTTCGAGGGCTTATTTCAAATTCTTTGAAATAAGAGTATAATTTACAGTTAGTGTGAATAGCCTGTGAGCTCAATGCCGTCTGTTTAACTGGGCAGTTTTCTTTTTATTTAAAAACATAAATTGGAAGAATAGTTTATTACCAGTCGAGTGACTACTTCCGTTTTTTTTTTTTTTTTTTTTTTTTTTTTTTTCTATAAAAGTTTGGTAACAAAAAATTATAATGTGTTTTGTTTGGGGGGGGGGGGGGGGGTTTAAGATTTTGTCTTGACAAGTAACTGTTTATGCATCCAATTATTTCTAATTTGAAAAATTAATTATCTTCACGGATATTACTTATACTATCTGAAAGTAAATATTGGAAATTCCCTTTAAATATTATGATTATAAAATTATTTAAGAAAATGCAAAAATTTGAAACTTAAAATAATAATTATTTATTTTTAATATAAATTTTGTTAACTTTTACATCCGACAGCATCTGTCCAAGTTTGCATGTATTATCGGACAGAGGCTGTACGAGCTCCTGTGTAAAGGTTAATGTCGTTGTAGATTATTGATGCCCACTTAATAGTATTATTACATGAAGAACATACTTTAGTAGATAGCGTGCAATTAAACAAATGTCTCACAAATTTGAGAGAAGTACAATTTGTAAACGATTTATACAAATAAAAAAAATGTTCTATCAAGGTAATATTATAAAAATATGCATTAATCAAAATATTTATGAAAGCATTCTTTTTTAAAAATCTAAATAAATATTTTCGGAACAAAAAATAAAATAAAATAAAAAATAAAAAAATAATAATGCCTGGCATTTTAATAATGATAATGTTTTCTAGACTGCAATATGATTGTCATATTTTACAATTTACATTATATTTGTTATATTAGACAGTCATCTATTATTAGCATATATTAAGTATTTGTGAAATTTCAATTATTGTTCTTCAAGAAGCATTAAGCATTCAGAAATTGTTACAAGCATTGTAATTATTCCTCAAGTCTTTCGGATTTCTTCAAAGAACTGTATCGATTATTCAATAAACAATAAGAACCGTATTTTAAACGAAAACCAATTACAGTGATAGATGTTCCTTTACGTCATGACAAGAAATTGCTTATGCATCCCATTATTTCTACTTGAACATTATCAAATTTTATTGATATTATTTATTGTATCTGAGAATAATATTTTTTTTTTATGTTTTGTGATTGCACGTTGATAGGAGTTCTTTTTTTAAAAATAGGAGAATGTTTCCAATTTAAAACTAGTCGTTCGGGGTCACAGTAATACTTACTCATCATGGATATGCATAATGTAAAATATTAAAATAAAAATGTGTAAACTACTTATAAAATGCATTGCAATTAAAATAAAATCGTGGCTTGATGACGTCATAAACTTTAAAGGCTCGATTACTGAATTGCTTGAAAGAGGTTTTTCCTTATAACTCCAAAAATAACAATTCTATTAACTAGCGGTTTATTGCATCTGATTAAGCGTCAAATTTCCAATTAAAATATATCTTTAAAAAGAAATTTGGATGAAATACAGGGTCATGACAAATCGAAGAGTGTGGTAAATAGGATTCCAAATATCTCGGCAACTAATTATTCGATCGACTTCATGCTTTATGCAAAATTTGTTTTTTTATTGTCTTTTATATTCATTTCTTAAAATAAACAATTTCGAAAATTTTTATATACCTTTTATCAGAACGAATATTTCGAGAGTCCGAAAAAAATAGTTCCGGATAATCGAGGTTACTGAAATTAGCTACTTCTCATTATTACATACTAATTACATACCAAATTGCAAGTCTCTATCTCAATTTTTTCGGGAGATAGAGCATTTACAGACATACAGACACACAGACGAATGGCAAATTTTTTTTTCTAAAAATATGTTTTTCGGAATCTCCAGTGTCTGAAACGTGTAAATCCGTCAATTTTTTTTTTTCGATTTTCAAAACGATTACAAGACTTACCCTATACTACGTATGATGGGTAAGTAATAATTAAAATGACATTCATCATCGTTTTCGTAAAGGAATTATTGAATAAAACATTCGTCCAAAAGAAATTATCATAAACAGCGTCATAAGAAAAATGTATGACAATTTTTTTTTTCTGGAAACGTGCAAAGGATAAACGCACTAAGGAAGTATTTGCGTAATTATACTCGTACACTAACAGATATATCTCTGCGATAATAATTTTTGTAATGGGTATAAATAAGATCAAAAGGACATCACATTTTATTGATATTATTTAATGTATATGAGAATAATATTTTTTTTTATGTTTTTTGTTTGCATGTATTACGTTGATAGGAGTTCCTTTTTTTAAAATAGGGGAATGTTTCCAATTTAAAATAATTAAAATGACATTCATCATCGTTTTCGTAAAGGAATTATTGAATAAAACATTCGTCCAAAAGAAATTATCATAAACATCAGCGTCATAAGAAACATGTATGACATATTTTTTTCCGGAATCGTGCAAAGGATAAACGCACTAAGGAAGTATTTGCGTAATTATATTCGTACGCTAACAAAAATATCGCTGCAATAATAATTTTTGTAATGGGCATAAATAAGTTCAAAAGGTGAGAGTGCTAAAAATGGGAATAAAGATGTGTTGAATTCAAAATAATTAATGTCATATTCACCATCATTTTCATTAAGGCAAAACATTATAAGCACCATCAATATATATTGAGAAAAAATAAAAAATAAATAAAAACATTAATCATTTTATATCAGTTAAGTATACTATAAATGTAATACATGATAAATACTTCATAAATTAATATGTGATACACAGTTATTTCAATCAAATTCTGTTTTAGTTAAACTAAGAATCTCTGCCTCTTGCAAGTTACGCTCGCCAACACACATTCAGACATTACAGACTCTAAAAACACGCTAATTCGCAATATTTTTAAATAATTACAGAAGATTGAACGATGATTAACCCTTTCCGTTACAGACAAAGTCTGTTCGAAAAATGACAAATTACTGATTGACACCAGAATTTACAAACGACTTTTTTAGAAAATAAGAACTCCTTATTTTAAGCTTTCATTCTAGAAACAAAATTTTATTAAATATTTTTGGTGTCGAATGCAAGTTAGGAATTAAAATTAGGTGTGCCCGGAGTGGGACCACTGCGCCGGAAAGGGTTAATCCTTTAACGTTCATTGGTTTCCCCACGAAACCACAAAACTTTAATTATGAAACTCAACAATGACAGCAGAATTTTAATAGAAATGTTTTTCATTTATTATATATGTGAAATATCGCTTTTTTCTTATATAAAAATAAATTTGATCATAATTTCCGGTGTTAATCATTTATTTTAACATCTTAGCAATTGAAGTGCTTTATCCGTTAAAGGGTTAAACGAACAGTGGCGATATTCTGATATCGGGTCTCCATTCATTCCCCTATGACTGAGGCGTTTTAAGGCCGATTAAACTGCTGTCGCGACAGGAAAAGGATGTTTTCGTTATTTATTAAAGAAGTTCAATTAAATATTTTAAAATCAGCTTATATAAAATGGCTAAGTTAACAATGTCGCTACCTTCCGTAATTTTTAAACGATGCTATAAGATTTTTTTTTTTTTTAAATAAGTCTTTTAAAATGTATTTTTCTAAATATAACGTACTTTTCACCAAAGTTTTTTTCATTTTTTTAATACTCACGTGGAAATGAATTTTTTTAACTGAAAGGATATATTAATTATTATTTGTGCTATTTTAAAATTGTCAAAACATATGTAAAAATACTTTTTTCAAATATTAAATAAATCTCTCCTGTAAATATATACTTTTAAATGAAACAGTTTGTCAATAGCTGCTGCTATATACTTACTATAGAATTCCAAAATCGTTCAGATAGTTTGAGGACAGCCTCCATATGAACAGACGTATATGGTAAATAATATGGAAAATTTAAATGCTGCTGGAAATTGAGAAAATTATGTAATTATGTGTTCTGATTTATCCTATTAAATTTTACTAATCCTATTCACGGAAGTACTTTTCTTAGAATGTAGCCATTGATATATAAAAACAAAGTTTAAAAAAAACGCTTTTTATGAATCAATCTATATTGTATTATAGCTTACGTGCAATGTTTTTCTTAAATAAGATATTTTAAACTGGCAGTATTAATAACTCATTTTAAATTCTTACGCATTCGGTAATGGGTTGAAATTTCTGTTTTTGTAACTCAAAAGTAACACATAAAATCCTCATTTAACTTTTCAAAGTATTACGAAAGTATTATGGATAGCAATAATTCATAGTCTGGTGCAACAGAAAATGTTTCTGAAAGATTAAAATGCCATATTATAGAAAATGCGGTAAAATCTTGAAAGTTGTGAATTATTTTGGACTTAGTAACTTTTTTCGGAATATTCCTGATAAAAGTATTTAAAATTTATTGACAATTAAGGTATGTGCCAACCTACTGGGAACTGTTTTTTAAAAATATGAATTATTTATGTAACATATGTGTTTTCAGTTAAAACAGGGAATAAAACTATGAATTCAAATAACATTTAATTAACTTTTCAAATTTAATAAATAGTTAAAATTTCACTGAAAATTAACCTTGTTTAATAAATAAAATTCCTAAAGATACAACTAAATGTAAATATATTGCTTGAAGGTGCATAAAAACATACATAAAACATCTAAAAGCACATTAAAATCCTTTTAAAATTTCAAAATGTTTTCATCCGAACTACTCGGTCATCATCAGGGAAAAACTCTATCATCATCCGTTTTTCACTGATGATGACCGAGTAGTTCGGTTGAAAACGTTTTGAATTTTTAAAAGGACTTTAATGTGCTTTTAAATGTTTTATGTATGTTTTTACGCACATTCAAGCAATATATTTACATTTAGTTGTATCTTTATGAATTTTATTTTCAAATTTAGGCAATATTTAATCAAATTTTAGTAAAATTAACGTTAATGCCAAATTTTCTATAAAAAATCTATCCAAAATATTTTCCTTCTTTTTTCAATAGTGTATTAATAAATCACTTATATCTGTTATGAAGCAAAATATTTGCAATTCTTCTTAAATTTACTAACACATACTAAATTTTGTACACACAACATGATATATTTCTTTTAAATTTATATCCGTTTCAATAAAATAGATTTTTAATTAATAAATACATACTTACAAGCTATATTTCGCTTTATAACATACCAATAGATGAGCAGAACCTTGTGACAACATTTCATTTCAATATCGTATAAAAAGTTTTTAAGAGACGAGATATTTCCGGATTTTTTTAGGTCAGTTCCAGTTTTAGAATGCTTAGTTCAGGTTTATAACTTGGCCCAGCGTTTTTCTTCTAAATATCTTTGAACCATAGATAAATCATTTTGAAATCCTAAATGTTGGAACTTCATTTTAAAATTAAAAAAAAAATCCTTTTTCAATTGTTTTTAAAAACAGCTAATTGGAGGTAGGCACATACCTTAAAAGGGTGATTTTGTTGTAAGAATAAGTATACTTCGAAATTATAATATAATATATTGTACCAAATTATTTTAATAATATTAGTTAACAATTAGACAAAATTAGCAGAACATCCTGCTGTTTCTACTCTTAGATTAAAAACTTACATAGCTTTACAAGATTTTTTTTTAATTCATTCTAATTTATTTTAAAAATTAACGTTGCTGAAATCAAAATATTTTACTAAAATATACATATATTATAATGTGATTTTTTTAATATAAAAAAAGTTATTTAATTTAGCCTTAATTTTCGTGTTAGAATAAACCCGAATAATTGCAAAAAAAAAAAAAAAAAAAAATCTGTTATTGTTTAAACAAACTTTAAATTAACTATCGGGCAGATAACTTGCCCACTGTAAAAATTACAAATGCAGGTTTATAGAAAATTTTTAGAAATTATACTTATTAAATGTAAAATTGCAACACCATGAATAAGTTGTGCACATAGCCATGAAATCCCTCGACTAATATAAACATATAAAATTGATTAAAAACACAAAGATTGATATGCAACATGAAAATTTTTTTCAGTAATTAATGTTTCTCTACAGGCAGCTATACAGGCGGCTAAATAGCAACGTCTACTGTCGATGAGGCCATTAATTGTCACATTTTACGCTTTGGCAAGCCGTGTCTATTGCAGCATGCAGCATCGCTACGGTATGTGACGGTTGTGACACGTTGGTGCAATTGATCCTCGCGTTCAATGAGAAGCCACTTGTGCTCCATGTCACGTAAATCTGACAAAGCTACTGACGTAGCTACTGACAAAAGAAGAATTTCGATTCCGTCCACGATGCTGAGAGTTCAAAGTTTTGACTTTTGGCCAGACAGTGTCCTGTTAGAATTTGTGACAGGTGAAGCCTGCACCTCTGACCAAATTACAGTCAAGAGTACTTGGTTGGCACAGAGCTCAGCTGTCAAACTACCGGTCATGTGCACTAGATCTTTCCGCTGTCCGACGATGATGCGAATCCACAGCGACACCCAGTGTGAGAGCGGTATGACACTCGGCAATATAGGACACCAAATGGCGCCGCCCTGGAAGTTTCCGCACCTGACCACGGTCGTTAATCATCCATGAACAAAAGCACTATTCGTCTGTCCCAATGTCATTCAATGACCCGATGCCATTAAATGGTAGACGTAATTATTACCATTAAATGGTAGCTACGACAGACACCAAGTTAAGCTTGCAGTCCTATGTGGAAAGCTTAACTGAGCATCAGGCCCACGAGCGGTCTGTTTCAAATGAGACTAAATCTAAATTTTAATTACCGATATTTCCTTTTGAATTTTTTTATCTTGCAAATATCGCAGAATCTTACATCGTGTTGAGCTTTTTCTTGCGATTGTTGCAGTAATCTACCACGAAAATAAGTTTAAGAAATTAGTGGTGGTCGAAACAGAGTCCGCTCTGAAATCGTATGTCCAATTGCTACTTTTTCT
Source organism: Maratus michaelseni (assembly GCA_963931845.1). NCBI lineage: Eukaryota > Metazoa > Arthropoda > Arachnida > Araneae > Salticidae > Maratus > Maratus michaelseni. Next base: position 340,657,817 of record OZ007592.1, read on the forward strand.
CGTGCACGCAGTTGTACCTCATTAAACCTGTAGCGGATGGTTTGGTTTAATATAGATGCACCTTTTGATGATATCAGAGGGCTTTAGATGTCACTTGAAGTGACAAACGGGTCGCGACGAGGGGTTTGATGAAACTACCCGTCAGTGCACCCGATCTGCACCCGTGCGGTCCATTACCTCATAAGCGTGCTCGCAGATGTTTTTGCTTCCATCCTGCCATACATCTTTGGATGCTACTCACGTCGCGTTCGAGATGCGTGGCGATTGCGCTCATCGACAAAACATAGTCGACAATTTCCAATTTTCAGTTTCGTCCTTTTCCATTAATTGCTGTTATTTAATTCTCTGACGTCTTTTAGGTATTTTATAGGCTTCTTCATTTGTTTGGCTCATTTCAATGGCTGTCATTTCAATGGCTGTTGTCATTTCAATGGCTGCAATCGGTCACTATAAGCATAAACGGGACGAACGCATGACATGCGCACGCTAACGTAATAATTTTCAAATTTCTCTCACCACTACTAGTTCTAAAATTTGCATATAGCCACGCGCATTCCTTTATGGTGTTTTAATTTTATTTTTGATTAGTGTTTACTATAAGAGAAAATGCTTAGTTAAAAATGATCTTGCTTGTTTAATCAGCATCTAGAAGCTATTAGATTGCGTTCTCAACATTGTTTGATTAATTCTTCTTTAAAAATAATCCTTAGTGTCCAGGGAGTTACATTATTTCTAATAATACTGGTACTTTTGTGGAAAGTTAGTTTGAATAAAAACATTTGGATAAATTATACATATACTACTGTTGCTTTACATCTTTTTCTTTAACGATTGTATATAATGAATTCAAAAAACTTAAAAAAAACTCTTTTGATGTACTGTATAGCGTATGTTTGTATTGATTTTTTTTTCGGAAAAAGCAACAGTGGCATAATATTTGAGATAGTATTTGATACATTGCAGTACATTTAATACATTTTGAAATAATTTCCTCAAATCAGTTTCATATATTTTTTTGACGAATTGAGTTATATAATTTTAACTCGAAAATTATTTGAATAGAACGTTATTGAAAAAAATTCTAATTTATTTACAGAACTGTATTACTATATATATATATAATATATATATATATATATATATATATATATATATATAACTTTCCAAAAATAACATAGCTTGATATTGCGTAACAAAAAACATTTCATTTTAATGTAATATCCATACAAATTTACAAATTTGCATTTGAATATATTAAACTAATATTTTTAAACGTATATGAATAAAGTAACTGTATATGTTATATTAATAATTAATTAAAATGTGGACGTTATATCAATAATTAAACTAATATACATTATTTTAAAAAATATAAACAACAAACGAAAAGTTATTAGTAGCACATTCTGTAAGCATTTGTTGTTAGATTTTAAGAAAACTATGAAGTTAAATTAACAAAGGTAAAATAAAAAATGTTTTAATTCATGATTTAAATTAACTATTGTGTATAAAAACATGCAGATTTGCCTTCAAAAGTTTTCTCATATTAATAATTATACGAGCAAAATAACAATTCAAATATGAAAAATTATTATTTAGATAATACACATTGTTTATTAATGGATACAATATTTTATGATTTTGGATATTCCAGCCAACACATTGGGCAGAACATAACTTAAATAGTAAAAAAAAAAGTTTTGAATATATTTATTTTGTTAAATAAATATATTTTGTTTCTTTCTAAGATAAAATATTATTATTAATATGTATACTAAATACGGTGAACGCTCGTTAAATTTGTATTTTCAATTAATGAGCAGAATTATGTTTTCCCCCATCAATTTCAATTTAAAATTTATTTTAATGGTAGCGTTTAATGTAGGGACGCAGCACAGCGCGTAACATGGCCAATTTTTTTGCAAATTGATCGGGCATAATCAAAATAAACTTGCGTTGTACATTACTTTTTTAAATGCCACACTCTTTATTATGAGAACATTTTATAAGAAAACAGTAAAAAGATGAAAGGAAAGAAAATATTCCTCAACCGGAAACATACGAGATTCAAACATCGCTGTCGTCTGTTTGCCGATCAATAGTAATATGAATCTGCTGTAACAAACTACATTTGAAATGTGTGATTTCCATGGTTCACCTTTTTTGGATCACAGAAGCAATTGATGGGCGTATTTCTTGCCATATTCCTGAAGCGCCGAATATTATCTTTCTGAATTAACTCTGTTTCTGAGAAAGTATGCTGCTAATACCCCTTATGAGCAAATGGCTATCCAGGCAGTCGATTTTTGTGGATATAAGGGCTTTTCAAGGGACTCATGACGATTTTCTCTATACAAGTACCGATAATTTTTCTTTTTAATGTGCCCGATCAGATGAAAGTGAGCCTCATCATTAAACCAAAGGTTTGGAAGCGGAATTTGTTACCTTGCGATAGCCGAAGAACCTTTTAAGAGAAAACAAATATATTTTCCTTGGGATTTGTAGTCAAACTGTGCACAATTTGAAACTTGTATGAGGAAAAATGTGGTTCTCCTCTTGAGATGCCACGAACACTTGCCTCAGAAATGCCGATCTCTTGTGGAAGTCCCAAACTTGACAGATATGGATCTTCATTAAGCCGTTCATTCACTTGCTGGATATTTTCAGCGGTCTTCGCACATTGTGGTCTTAAATTTGCCTTATGATCGGCAACACTTTCTGTTTCCATAAATTTGACAGTTAAATTGTTTATCGTTTGACTTTTTGGTGTATTGTGTCTTTAATATTTTTTTCATAAAAAGTGCACAATCAAGAAGATTATACACAAGAAAAATCGTAATTAATGACAAAAAAAATCGTTGCTCTAGCGTCAAACCTTGGGTAGCAATTTTTGGTCCATTTCACTTCGATTGAATAAATATCAATGTAACCCTACCTTTAATCCTACAAATAATCACATTTTCGGATTGCCTAAAATGTCAACTTTAATGTGATATTTAAAAAAAATCAAACTTACTGTACACAAGTACGATGTTTCAATTGAAAAAAACTCCTATGTTTGGCCTAAAATTTATAAACAAAATCACAACTGAAATGAAACAAAGTTTTTTGCTCAAACTTTCGCTTTCTTTACGTATGCATATTTTGCATTTCCGTTTAAAATGGACACCGCCTCTCACACCGCTCTAGTTTCTACGCAGGCGCGCATAAACCGTGTATGATATTTTTTGACGGGCTCTGTATGTATGGCAATATCTTTGCACTCTCTGTGTGTTCTGAATACTTAATTATTTTGTATTCTCAGTATTGTCATTAATATGCATTGTTATTAACATTACTAAATAATTAAAACATTGTATTATTTAGCATAAAGATGTAAACTATTTTAATTTCTTTAAAAATTTTAATTCAGGTTATTTAAAGCAAGAGATAATTTTTAGACTACTCAACTTTGCACATTGTTTAATGCGTTGTCATCGTTTTGTGCGGATGAAATACCAACTTCCTTTGAAGACCGCACTAATGGGAATTCTTTTTGTCACTAAAGAAATTATGACTTAATTTTAGAGTCTCATGAGTTACATTAACACTTTGAAATTTTAATAAAGGCTGTTAAAGAAGTTTTTTACGTTGAAAATAAAACGTAAAATTGTAAAGAACAGCAAATTAAAACAGTCGAATTAAGAAGATCTTATAATGTTTATAAATGTTAGGCTGAGAGAACCCTGAAAAAACAAAATGTAAAAATTGCAACTGTCATTAAACCAAAATATTTTTAAATATTGTTTTCAATGAAATTTTGTAAAATGGTATGAGTTGTTGCCGTGAAAGTTTTAACATATTCATTAAATGTTTTATTAAAAGGAAATAAGCTGAACATTTTTATTAATACTTATATTCATATCGAAAGTGTTAAATTTTAGTTAAGCATTGCAAAATGTAGTTAATATACACATGTTGTTTTCTATTATAATTGTGGTAAATCAGACGGAACTGCTTTGATTAGGCTTGAAAGAGGTATAATGTATTACTTAATCCGTCCGTAGTCGCGTGTTGGACATTTTGCCGCCCACATTAGTCACTCCTTAAAAACACATTAAGGAAATTTCGATTTTCTAACATTATATTTTATTTTTTATATAGTAAAATTATAAAACTTTTTTTTTTCAAATATTTATTTGCAAACAAACTTCAGATTTGTCGAAAAAACAGTGACACGATCACTAATGTCAGTTCATTTTTCCAATATCTCAAAGCTCGTGAGAAAACTGCAAAATTACAATATACTGTGATTTAAAACGTCAATGAAAAATATTCGAATAAATAATATTCGAATATCGTATGAAAATTGTTTTTTTTATTTTAAATTTTCCAGGTACCAACGGCAAAAATACCGAAGGCGCATGCTACTACTCTCGAATTGAGAATTGTTTGTAATTTATTTTCTTAATTAGGATAATATTTTAACCGTTCTCTGAAAAATTACACATGTGAAAAGTAGAAGAGCAGAAATAAAATAGAAATGTTGTCATACGTTAATATGTATGTTCAATATATTTTTTTGTAATATGTGTGTGTCACAAATAATGCAATTATGTTATAAGCTTATCATCAACGAAACTTTTCTGGAGATTTAAATAACTATTTGTTTTTTTAAAAAACAATACAAAATTATATCTATTGTTAAATGAGTATTCCACTGAACTGAAAATTAAAGAAAATTAAATTAAAATAACCCATTTCACTGCATTAAAGCTACAAACGTAATATTTTTTATTCTATATAATACGCTTCTTCTGTAATGTTATTAATGATAGAACCTCACCATATTCACAAAACGTAAAATCATTATAAGAATATAAATAATTTTTATTTTTAATATATATATATATATATATATATATATATATATATATATATATAATTTTAATTTGAAATTTTAGTTTGTAATTAAAAGAAAAAATATTTATACAGACAATGTTCTCATTCTAGAATATTTTATTATTGTTCTCTACTGAGAAAAACAGTATTTTATTACAGAAGCATATTAATAGAAAAATGATTTAGCATACTAAAGCTTAAATAATTAATCTATAGCACTAAAATGATGTTTTTTCCACTAAGTTTAATTTTGAAATCGGCCTTATCGGATTTTGATGAATTCCATAAGTTGTGATAATGGTTTCTATTTTTCCTTTTTAAATTTATGCCGCATAGAAAACGATCTTTTGAGTTTTTTAGTTCTTATGAAATGCTGATGGATTGCTTTAAAAGATCAGTTTGCATATTATAAAACTTTAGGCAAGACATGTAACACATGGTATGAGAAACGTATTAACAAAAAAAATACGTGGTAATTTATTTATGCTTAGTGCTTAGTATTAGTATTATACTTTAGAGCGACACATAAAAAAAAAATTCAGCAACAAAGAATTCTTAAATTTTAATAAGAAATATTCATATGACTTTAAATATACATCTGAACAATTATATTAAACAATATATACAGGGTGTTTCTAAATGAATATCAGGGTTTTAACGCTTTGTAATATCTATTATAAAAAACTTAACATTATACTTAATACATAAAATGGAAGAGCAACTCAAACTGTTTTACCCACAAGCTTACAAGTGTTCATTGTGAACACCTTTCGCCACATGGCACACATCAAATCGCTCAGTTTTTCCCAAAGCCCATGGAATAGTTCCATGCTCCACGCTCACTCGATCTGACGCCATGTGATTTCTACCTGTTGGGGTTCCTAAAGGATCGAGTGCATGTGCCTCCACTACCAGCTGACCTACCCAACCTAAGAAACAGGATTGAGGCAGCTGTTGCAACTATTACCCCACAAACACTAATTAACGTTTGGGAAGAACTGAGCTATCGATTTCATGTGTGCTGTGTGACGAAAGGTGTTCACATTGAACACTTGTAAGATTGTAGGTAAAACTGTTTGAGTTGCTCTTTCATTTTATGTATTAATTATAATTTTAAGTTGTATGTAATAAATACTACCAAGCGTTAAAACCCCGATATTCATTTAGAAACACCCTGTATATAATTATAAAATATATTATTATAACATAGTTTCTCAATTGTAGATTTAGAGTTTATATTTGTCCTACTCTTGTTGTTGATTTACCTTCAGTTAAAAAAACATTAAATGCTTTTTCGTTACATTTAATTTACATTAAATTTTTTTGTTATTCATCAAGTGTGCTTTACGCTTATTTTTTTTTTATTTATTTTACTCTAATGGAAATATCTTAATCGTATGTTATAGGTAAATTATATTATTATTTTAAAGGAAAATGACTACACATTTTACAAGCGAATTCTCCGTTCCAGGTTAGAAAAGCTTCAGAGCTTTTAGAAATATTCCATTCCCAAGAATTTGCTTATATTACGAATTACTTCTTTAGCTTTAACGAACATCGCCAGAAAAGCTCCAAGTGAAAGTATGCATTTAATTATAACATGATGTCGTATCTTTAATTAGCAAAGAGTCTACATTCTTAACATAGCCAGAATAATTTTCGCTGTAAAATACCGCTTCAGATGTAACGAGTGAGACCTTGTTTCAAATAATAAGAATAAACTTTTGAGTAATTTATGCACAATAAACTTTTCTCAAAAAGTCTATGCTAAACCAGATATCATTTTACTTTTGCATTACTTTTAATTTAACACTTTTATGCGGTGCATTCATAGAAATATTTAAACATTTATTGTGACCATCTTTATAGCTTAAATTAACACACACATATATATATATATAAATAAAATATTGAAATAGCAGTCTTTAAAATTATTTATATACGCAAAGAAAGTTTGATGCTATTGATAAATTTTGCATAAACACCTAAGTTTGTGTTAATTTAGTTTTTTAAATTAACATGTTGTCTTTCAAAGCGGCATAAATGTTTATTAAGATTCAATAATATTTTTATAAATATTTAATTTTTTAACTGATTAATTTAGATTAAATGAAATAAAATCTTATTCGATTGTATGAGTTCAAACATAATATAAAATATTATTTCTACAAATAGGTATATAATATTTTTAGTTTACATAAATTAAAATTACAATCAAAACAAAAAAAAATATATTGTTGAATTTAATCTTTAAAAAATGAGTTCATAAACAATATTTATGAACTCTTTGTTTGATTTTATATTCTTTTATAGTATATGTTTGTAATAGTCTTTGTATTTTTGGCTTGGATATATAAGTATATTTTTATATAAATTTGGGGGACATTTAAAACAAATAAAAAGTACTAAAACATACTTTTTATTATTATCTTAAAACAAACATTAATACTATGAACTACAGTTCAGATGCAATCTAAATAATACATTGAATTTCAAGGAAATATTTTCTTAATGTTAGAAAAAAAAAAATTCCTTCTTTTAGAAATTGTCCTCTATTAATTGTTGTATTGTGATTTCATTTTCGATATACTTTCAGATTTGAAGGCTTTCTTACAATTTATTTTACGCGTTCATTTGATTACGTTCATTTGATTAAATCTTTCTTGTTATTGTTATATAATTAAATTTTTATCGAATATTTCATAAAACTTCCGTTCTAAAACCAATAATAATGGATGCCCACATGAAAAGTTGACACAGAGTGTGGAACTAAATAGTTTATTACAACTCTAAAAATAATCACCGCATTTGTTGAGGAACTTGTCCCATTGTGTCACCACTACGTTGATACCCCTGGCGTAGAACGTTTGGGACTGATCTCGGAAGAATGTTCATATCCTATGCTTTACTTCGTCGTCCGAAGCAAACATTTATCCTCGGAAAGCCATCTTAAGGCTGCTTTTTAGTAAACTTCCCGATTCCCCTCGCTAATGTTATTCCTATGGTCGTAGGATGCATTCTTATTTTTAAAATATCTCCTCGGAAAATTAATATTTTAAACTTCTGTTTTCTTTGTACTATTCTTAAAGAATGTCTCTTTTTCTCTTAGTTGTCAATTTTTTTTTTCAAAAATATATACTTAATTTTATATGAAACGTTAAAATCTTATTCAGTTTCGCTAAGATTTTAACACAAAAAAATGTAAATTGAGCACATAATTTAGAAATATTTTGATAACTAAGAAAAAAAAAGACATTCTTTAAGGCCACTACAAAGAAAACAGAAGTTAAAAATATTAATTTTCTGAGGAGATATTTTAAAAATACGAATGCATCCTACGTCCTTAGGAATAACATTAGCGAGGGGAATCGGGAAGTTTACTGAAGAGCAGCCTTAAGTGGTCCAAAGTTGTGAATATCAGAAGGAGACAGATCTGTACAGTACCATCTAATCAGCAACGGCGACTGATGCATCGGTGATAGCACTGTGGACCTGGCCTGGTCTCGGTGCATCCTTGACTGTCTGTCTACCTTGTTTGAAACTCTTGCACCTGTTGTTCAGAGCTGTATGGCCTAAACAGTATTCACCATAAACGTGTTTCATTCGGAAAAAAATGTCTGCTTTCGTTGCCCCTTAAACCACAAAAGACACACTACACCTCGCTGCTTGACTCTAAACGCTTCCATCCTGTTCACCACATGTTTTAGCCGCCAGTTACACACACACAAAACGTCAAAAGACGCAACGTTCCTCAAGACGCAACTTCTAATGCGCCACTAATCCTGCACAAAGCCAAAATCAAATTAAAAGAAAACATTTTGGCTCATTTGAAAACGTCGCTACGTCACCTGCCCACTTTTAAATTCGGCACCCCTTATACATTATTAAATACACACTTTCGCGTTGATAACAAATTGCTTATGTGTTATTTTTCCGTGTGTGTTTGTATTTTTCATTTTATATAGCGTTTAGTAAATGAATTTTAAAATCACGATCTGAATAGAATTTTTGAGGACTTTTATTTCTCTAAATATATATTAAATATTTTATTCTTTCTCAATTTCGATCAATATTTATATTCCAGTCCAACAAGAAGAACATAAGAGTTGTGTTTTTAGATTAATGTGCATGTAACAGAATAATGATTATACTTATAAAGTGTATGTTTGAATGTATACATAAAGCAGAAATATTATTAATGACGAAATTTGTTAAAAGTTATTTTTTTCAAAAATGTCTACTCCATATATAGCATATGTTTGTTAAAAACAAATGTATTAGAAAAGATACAAAGCGGATTTGGTGTTTGTGAATGAATATACAGAAGCAAAAATTATTAGATGTTAATTAGGGAAATTATATCTGATGTATTTTATTAAGAACAGTTAGCAGATCTTCTAATTATGAAAACATTTATTTAAGATTTACTTCAAAATAATCAACTTTTATCAAAAAGAAGATGAAGTAAACGTTTTAATTTATATCTTAAGAATTTGTATTACTACACGGCCCGCGGGTCGTATACGACCCTTGTGTTCGTTGCATATGGTGTAATGGATACAGATTTTTGTATTTTATGCTATACAGACTTTCAAAACTTAGCTGAAGAATATCTTCAAAACATAGCATCTTCTACTGATGTTATTTTCAAGTCCTATTGTTTAACATTGCGAGAGGATATTTAATAAATTGAAAAGAAGAAAGAAATATCATGGGTCAAGCATCGATTAGGAGTTACTTTCCAACACATTCAAAATACTGTGAATAAGGTGAAATATGATTTCTATGTAAACAAATGAAATGTAATGAATCTCTCATGGTTAGCCAGACGCTAAGCATAGGAAATTTTCTCCACCAGAGGATATATTTATCCAAAATTCATACTTTAGAATACAGATGTTGAAAATCACATAAGAGATTTAAATAAAATCATTATAACGCTGATTTTTAAAATACAAGTTCATTATCACAATATTTCTTAATATGAAAATATGGTAAATTACTACACTGTTAAAACAGTGTACCTTAATTTTCAATAGCAATTTTGAAAATATATTGTTTACAGTACAGTTTAAAATAATTACAAAAACATATTTTAAAGATTACAAATATGTAAAAGAAGCTAAAATATTAATTGTGGGTTAAAAGTTTTTAACCTACAATTACTACTAACCTATAACCTACAATAAGGGTTGAGTTTTATTACTTAATTATATTTAGCTGTTTAGCTGCCGTGATCTTTTCAGTATGCATAATTTCTGGGACATTGTATATTCTTGTCATATTTCTTGTCTGTTATAGAGTTTAATTTCCCCTCTGATGTATCAGTTGGAACAGAGAAGATTATCATTTGCTTTCGTTTTTTTTAACAATTTTCTGCTGGTTTTTCAATAAAAAGATATTATTTTTACTTTGTAAAAAAACCATATATCTCCTTGACTTAAAATTTTATTTGGATAGTGTCGATTCTTAATATGTCTTGTCTGTTATAAAGTTTAATTTTTTCCTCTGATAATTGTGTTGGAACAGAGAAGATTATTATTAGCTGTCCTTTTTTTAACAATTTTCTGTTCCAATAAAGAGTTATTATTTTTACTTTGTAAAAGCCACATATCTCCTTGATTACAAAATTTATTTCGATATTTTTATTTCTTAATATTGTGTATCTTGTATCTCTATCTTAATAGTGTGTCTCTTGCTTGTATATCTGTCTCTTGAATGTCTATGTCCTCTATGCCCAAATTTGATATTTCCTTTTTTCAAGTTTTTTTAAAGAAATCAATTTGGAAAACGCATAACACTTTTGAAAATCCAATTTCCTCAATTACCATTTATATTCAGGAAAGTACCCCAAATCTTTTACGCAGGCCTGTACATGAACTATAGATTTATACACTGTTAAAAATTTGCAGCAAACTGTGCAGTCATTTGACCGTTTTTATATAAACCGTAATTTAAGTCTATTCTCACATATTATTGCCTATATTATGGTCAGAATAAGAGTTAAATTACGGTTATGTAACCGTTTGCTATAAAAACAGTCAAATTACTGTACAGTGTGCCGCAAATTTTCGCCAGTGTAAGTATACTGCATAGTATAATAAAATGTAGTATACAAAATTGTTTTCTAAAAAAATACTGATTTTAGAACGCTTTTTGCGCACCTTATATTTATCGGAGGACATGTGCTGGACTTCGTAAGGCCGCAGCACTTTTTCTAAACAAAACGCAAACGAAAAAAAAATACTATAGCTAAAACATTTGTTGCACAAAAACAGAGATAAAAAATATAAAAATATTTTTTTCTAGTAAATACCGCTTTAAGACCTCAACATTTTAAAAAGCATTTTAAGGTTGTAATAATCTATCATTACATGGCAACCTGTTTTCCATAAAAAGAAATGAGAAAAATTGTTGGAAATATCTGTATCAAGCAATTCAATAACCTTGAATGCTGCTACTGGAGCAATGGATTTTTTTGCACTGAGGGACTTTTTTCCTGCATTAAATTTTTGAAGCCCTATAGTCATCGTCAGGCGCGATGCGCGAACTCATGGTTAAATGTTCGGATGGTATAAATAAATAAATAAATAAATATATGTATATATTTCAATTAACTTATCTATAATAACTTTAAAAATGCGGATATCTCTTCAGTAGTACCTTTTTATACCTAATGATGTGGAACAAATAATTTCCATCGTTGGAATTAAACTCTTCACTACGTCCATGCAAGAGGGGAACGGCCTACTGCTACTGGGTTCTGCAAAAAAGTTAAGAAATTTTGGGGAGAAAGTACGCACATGGTTAAAACCAGTGTAGTTTAACGAACGTATACATATAACATTGCTGAAGTCAATGGGTTAAGAATTAACTTTTAAAATTTACCTATTCTAATCTAGCATTACATTCCCTTAGAACTTCCCATTGATTCCCATTGATTATAGGACAATGATGAAGATACTGGGTTAAACAATAAAGTTTCTTTAAACATTAAATTGAAAACTTAATATTGATTTAGATTTATTTTTATCTGCGCATAAATCAAGGTTTCTTTTGTAAATAAGTTTTTTATATTGAGAGCGTTAGTAATGTATTAGTTTTTTCAAGTGAAGTTAAATTATTTAAAATAAAGAAATTTCATTTTTTTAATTAATGCTAACAAAAACCAAATTAATTAAGAACTTTCCAAATTTTTAATCTTTAAAATTATCAATAACGTTCACAGTTTGCATTGAAATCAATAAACTTACAATTTTATAATGGTACTTAGAGAGAACAAAACTAAATAAAATACCATGGAAATAATTTTTAAATATTTTTTTTAATGAAATTTTGTAAAATGTTTCTAGTTTCACTATAATGATTTTTTTATTTTTACATTCTCCTTTCGATACACTATACTTTATACTTGTGCATACTTATACTTGTAATAATAATAATAATAATAATAATAACATAAATAAATTCAAATAATACAAATCCACATTTTGGCTTTCTCTGGAAATTTTAATAAAGGCGATAACGATAACACTTTTATTAATTTCTGTCTTAAGTTATTCATAACAATTCAAGAAAAACATAGACGTTGCGTAATATATATTTTTTCACTAATGATGTGGAAAAAGTAATTTTTGCTGCTCGAACTACAGATTATTATTGTGTAAATATCCATTCTAATGAGACTAGTATATCGTACTGTTAAAAAGTTTTACAGACATGTTAAATCGTAACTAGGACTTCCCTCAAAGGGATTAGTCTGAGTGATATTGCTGAGAACATAGGGTTAACAATTACAATATAAAGAAAAAGAGCAAATTAAATGATAGAATTACAAAATATCATATATAAATTCATATACACTGTTAAAAAAATAGAAAAGAAGTACCGTTCATCAGATGTGTTGTCATAAATTTTTTTTAACATGTGGCAAAGGATCTCATTTTCTTAAGCGCGTATTGCGCAAAACTTGAAAAAAAAAAAAAAAAAAAAAAAAAAGCCGGATCTTTTAAAACGCCAAGCTTTTTAAAGTTACGTAATTGGATTTGCAGCCAATAGATTATTCTATCAAGCGTGGCTTAACGCAAATTTAATTTCATTGTTGCACCTTTTTTGTGTGTGAATTTAAAATTTTTCTTCCTTGATTATATATCTATTATTTGTATAACTGTTTATAAAAACTCTTACACTTCAAACCACATTGATAGCATGTTTTGCTACAAACCATATTGCAAAACTATAGTCTAAATTACTATTAAAGTATAGAAAAAATCTTTCGATGACTTCTGTAAAATAACTTTTACATTAAATCTCCATATCGGCAAAATTAAAAATTATATATATTACAAAGTTAAGCTTAACAGATACTTCTTGATTATTCAATAGGAGGTTCTGCCCCCTGCGCCTTTAATGCGCCTTTACAGCGCCAATCCGCAGACTTTTCTTTTGCCTATCTGTCTGTCTCTCCACAATCTGTCTGTTTCCCTATCCGTTTTTCTGCCCGTCTCTCTAACTGATTGTCTATCTCTCTACACGTCTCGCTACCCGTCTCTATATTTCTCTACCGGTCTCGCTACCCGTCTCTATATTCCTCTACCAGTCTCGCTACCCGCCAATCTATTTCTCTAACCGTCTGTCTATCCGTCTAACTACTTGTATGTCTAGCCGTGTCTCTATCCACTTCGCTACCCATTTGTGTATCTGTCTCTCTACCCGTCTGGCTATACGCCTCTCTACCCATCTTCTTACCCATCTCCGTACCCATCTACTGTCTCTCTACTCGTCTGTATACCCGTCTCACTATCCGTCTGTTTTTGTACCCGACTCTTCACTCGTCTCGCTATCAATCTCATTACCCGTCAGTCAACTCGTCTCTGTACTCATCTCTCTACTCGTCTCTTTATTTACCACGCTACGCGTCTCACAACCTTTCTCGCTACATTCCAGTCTACCGGTGTCGCTACCCGTCTCGAGACCCATCTCGCTACCCCTCTGTCAACCCTCTTTTTACCTTGCTCTCTAGCCGTCTGTCTATTCGTTTCGCTACCCGTCAGTCTACCTATGTCGCTACTCGTCTCTCTATCCATCTCACTACCCGTCTGTCTACCCGTTTGTTTACTCGTCTTTCTACCTCTCGCCACCTCTTCCCAATATTTAAACAGTTCATTTATTATACAGAAGCCGTTTATCAGTTATTAAATGCAAACAGAAGTAATTTATCTAATAAGTGTAGTCAGATGCATTTTTTTAAAATACATACATAAACCTGAATAATAATTCATCAGTTTTGTGTTCATAGTTGTTTATATCATTTGACAGTAAATCTCAACCTCTTAAACCTGAATTGTCTCAAGCTTTTTAAAAAAACCACAAGGTCTGTATAACTGCAAAGTACCCTGAGGGCTATATTAGCTACATGTTATTAAGTTTCGTTATCGCGTTTTCAGCCAATTGCTTATGTCAGAAAGCGTGGCTTAATGCCATTTTAAATTCATTACTGTAACTTTCTTTTCTTTTCTTTCCTTTTTTTGGGGGGGGGTAGGGGGGAAGGGTTTCAAATATATACATTTAAATTAAAACTTTTGCCTCCATGTCATTAGTGTTGTTTGTATTATTAACTAATACCTTGTAGACCGAGCTTCATTTGAAACAAATGTAAAAGACTTCTTCTACAGTTTTTTTGTAGGAGAAACTTTCGTAATTCGGCCCAAAGCCAATCGGAGTATTTAATATCATTATTGTAACTCTTATAGAGTTAAAACAATATTGTTGCTAGCTTTACTTTTGTTTGAGACCAACCTTGCATGTGTATCTGAATGGGAAAATTTTCGTATCCTATGTCGGTTGGCGAAAAAAATTTTAAATGGTGCCAAAAGGTAATTTTAGCAACTTACAAAATTTTTCAAGAGAGCGGTAAAACATGTTTTTCAAATATTTACAAACATACGTTTATTAAAGCATGTTTTTGCGCCATCTTAAAAATTTAAGCACGATGCTAAAATGAAATTCTATCGCCATATTCGTTATTTTAATAAGTAATGAAAACACATAAACAAACTTATATAACAAACCTAAGAGGCATTTTTGTGATAAATAATTGTTATTGTTAGGGGGTTAAATTGTAAACAATTAATAAACGGCTAGTAAATAATAAATAGCATTTAAAATCTAAGGTACTTTTCGGTTAGCCGAGCGCCAGTGAAATGTATATATCTATATATACATATATATATATATATATGTATACATACACACATATATGTATGTGTATATATATATGTATATATACATACATGCATATATAAATGTGTGTATGTATAGATATATGTATATATATGTATACATAGATATATAAATTTCACTGGCGCCCGGCTAACCGACAAGTACCAAATCTAAAAATGGAGAAGTGGTCCGTATAAAAATTAAGCGCTTGATATATGTAAATCTTTTTTTTATTTTTTAATATTTCCGAATGCACAGATAAAAAGGTAAAAATCTCTTTTCCAAATGCCAAATAGAAAATATACAAAATAGAAAAATATCTACTAAAAAATATATTTACATAATACTACATCTGCAAAAAAATAAGATTTAGAAAAAGTAAGCCATATCCTTCAGATCCCAACAATCACATCGAAAAACTTATCACCAAAAAAGAACTCGCCAAATCTTACGGCACAGGAGATGGATTTTTCCCTCTGAATGCAGAATATTAGTTTTTTTTCTTGTACGATGGGTGATTATAACTGTTTCTTTTCACATACTACATACCGTTTGATATATTGGTACTTTTATGTTATCCTGGCGCAGTTGATAAATCGCCAAATATTGTTCCTATAACATTTTCATATTGAATTCATTTCATTTAAATATAAACCTTTCACTCATTTAATTTAAAATACATGCATTTCATTAATCCCATTTAAAATGCTAAAAAGAGAAAAAAAAAAAGAAATAATGCCATAAATCGAAACCTTTTATTTAAACACCAAAGAATTTTTTTTTATTATTTACACATGAGAAATAAAAAAAGCTGCTATTGCTGAGATTTGCGCCAAATCTCTAATACCAAGTCTACTAAGTTATTGCGGGGTTTTTCTTTCAAAGAGAAAAAAATCCAGATTAATTTTCGATTTCTACTCAATTGAAATATATTTTATTGTGCTGAATATTAGTGCGTGCATATTTTTTTTGCTCCTTGTACTCCATGAACTTTTCAATTCCGATTGTCTACGAAAATCTCGCGCCGGTGAAAATGACGTACCACAAAATTTCGTGACGTATGTACTTTAATTGTGCTTTTTTATCTATTTTTTTAATATAATTTCCAAACGGTTTAGCATTTATTCTTGGTAATAAATAGACGTCGTTGTCACCTTTATAGGTACATGCTGTAAAAATTTGAACGAAATCCGTTAAATATTTTTTGAGTTATGCTTGATGAAAGGTTTTAATATCCCTCGTAGCTATATATGGGGCAAAGTAATACTGCGCTGTGTATGAGTCTTCGTTGCACTCAGACAATTAAAATAAAGCAGTTTTAAGTTTAATATTGTAACTTCAATTTAGAAATTGAATAATTTGTATAGTAAATTTTCATTGGGATTGTTTTGATGGTATCGATACTCAGCAATATACGACTGTACAGTGTATGAAATGCTTAAATAACATAGAAATGCTTTCTTTGAAATTTTATATCACGAGTAAACAATGATATTTTGATGAGTTTCGGTCAATTGAACTGCAATTAAATCACAATCGAAAATCATCGTCCTTATTTGAAGTGCTATTCATACGCTATTCATTTTTGCCCCACACAGTTCTAATGTTATGGTTCTAAATAGAGACTTGTCTTATAAAAATAACTCTATCTATTTATACATGTATATTGGAAGACTTTCAAAGTAGAGCCTTAATATCCAATGGATATATCAGTACGATTAGTATATCAGTATTTTAAAATTATTACATTTTACAATCGAGTTACTTAAAAAGGAATAGAAATTCTGATTTGTGAATCAAGTGGGTGAGTGTGATCGAAGATAGCACAAAGGGTTTCGTTTAATATTCCTTTCAAAACACTTTTTCTGTTCTTTAATAAATCCAAATAAATTTAATTTAGCAAAAAAAAAGTCATGTTTTTTATAAAGTAAAATTTTACCGGTCTATATTTCTCGTTTTTTAGAATATCTAAAAAAGCCCGCTATTATACTCTGTCATAATATCTGTCATGTGGACTAAATGCGATGCTTTAAAAAAAATCAAAATAAAACACGTTGTACACCTTCAAAGTGTTAAAATATGTGAATATTTCAATAATCGGGTTTTTATCAGAATTCAATACGTTCCTCAAACTAATATATTTACCATTCTCTATTACTCATATTGATACTTGCTTTGTATTATTCTCAAACATTTAAGAAATCCGTTAAACTTTCGATATGACGTCAGGTTTTTTTTTAATTCTCTAATGACGTGATATTAATCTGTTTTGTGTACATACACATACTCACATACTCCTTGTATTATTGAGAAATTTTTCTGTTTTATTACCACTATGACGTCAATCAATTTTATTTTATATTAATTTTTTTTTCAATTGGTGGAACTTTATATTTCATTTTCATTTTTCACATGAAAATCGTCTGACAGAAAGTAAACAACACTAAATAACAAGTGGGTAAGTGTGATCCAAGTTCCCACAAAGGGTTTCGTTTAATATTCCTTTCAAAACACTTTATTCTTTCTTTAATAAATCCAAATAAATTTCATTTAGCAACAAAAAAAAAAGTCATGTTTTTTATGAAGTAAAAATTTACCGGTCTATTTTTTCGTTTTTTCGAATATCAAAACCAGCCCGCTATTATATTTTGTCATAATAATATCTGTCATGCGGACTAAATGCGATATTTAAAAAAAAAAAAAAAAAAAAAAAAAAAAAAAAAAAAATCAAAATTAAACATGTTGTACACCTTCAAAATGTTAAAATATTAAAATATTTCCATAATCGGATTTTTATCATGATTCAATATATTTCTCAAACTCATATATTTACTATTCTGTATTACTCATATTGATACTCGCTTTGTATTATACTCAAACATTTCAGAAATCCGTTAAACTTCCGATATGACGTTAGATTAATTTTCTTTTTAAATGACGTGATATTAATCTGCTTTCTGTACATACACATACTTATACTCCTTGTATTATTGAGAAATCTTTGAACATTTTCGTTTTATTACTCATATGACGTCATAATCTTTTTTGGTACTTCTCTATTATCCCGTCGACCACTTTTCATAACAAAAAATCTATCGGCAAACTGTAACGCCGAATAAACGGGAGAACGTTGCCATTGGAATATCAAAATAAATATATAAATAAAATATAAGAATTTAAGGACACAATTGTTATTTTAATTAGTGAAATAACTAATAAATCAATAAAACATAATGAAAAATACACGCAAATGACGAATTAAAAACCACTTCATGACATAACAAACACGTATAATGCTTCTGACATCAAGTAAATGGAACTGCATTTTTAGCGTTTAATCTTACAGTTTGGCGATAGTTTTTTGTTAAGAAAAGTGGTCGACGGGATAATAGAGAAGTACCTATTTTTTTCAATTGGTGAAACTTTTTATTTCATTTTCATTTTTCACGCGGAAATCTTTCAATAGAAAATTAGTTATTGTAGAAAGAATTTTACTGTGGATTTGTAATTGTTGCCAACTGCTATAACGAGAAATGTTTAAATTTAATAGGAAAATGGTGTTAGAATTTTGCTTTGTTATCTCTATTTATTAAAGTAATACAATTTTTTCTTAATCTGAAATTATCTGAAATTAGTTTCGTCAAATTGTTTCTTCGAAAATTCCAAAAAGAAAGGTTGGTGGTGCCATCTATTGAAGATTTTAGAAGCAACTTTAAGTGACTGGGGAAAAAATAAGAACACTTTTCACAAGTCTTCAAGGGGATTCGAACGCACAACTTTTATTGTGGCAGACAAACGCTCTGACCACTTAGACAGCGTGACTTCGGATGAATTTGATTTTAAATGTATCTACGGGATGATGATGTGTGTTTATATTTTTAGAATGCAGATTATATTTTTGTCGGTGCTGTTATAATTTCTGCATGTTTTAATTAATAAGGCTAGATTATTATTATGGTTTTTCTATGGTTAATAAATAATTAGAATATGGCTTGATTTATATAATTTATTAGAGAAATTTATTTTGTTCAATGAATGATTAAAATATGGTCTAGTTAATTTGTTGATCAGAAATAATTAATTTTGAAGTGCATATTTTGGAGGCGAGTTCATCAATTTTAGCGGATAAGATTACTGTTTATACAGGGGAAAGGGTCAGTTAAATTTGATTGTTATATGAATATATTTCTTATATAAAAAAAGAGCTCCTAAACTTTTGATTTTTCTTTCTTTAACCATTGGGAAAATGGTTGTTGCTTTCGGTCGAAAATGGACCAAATGATGATCGCATTTTACTATTTTAACCGAAATTCTGTATTTTTAGACGAATTTTTTAAGCGATTTTAATGAAATTCTGTAACTTTAGAAAAAATTACTTTGAATTGGCAATATAAATGCATAAAATCGTTACAAAAATGTTAAAGTTACAAAAAGGATAGACGCAAATTATCAGATATGAAAAATAAAGTAGAAATTTAGTAATTTCGTGTTATAGCGGTCCTCAAGGATGAAATATTTTTGTTTCTGTTTTCATTAATATATTGTAAATTTGGTACTTTCGTGTTTTTTTTTTTTTTTGAACGATTTTGTAACAACAAAAATAATCTGGCCGGGAATGGGGAAACATTTTTGTCAAATATTTGAGATTTTCCATTTCATTAAAAATCACTTAATTTTGAGACGAAATGATTGTCAAAAATGTTGAAATATAGCTCAACAATTGCGGAATCGTCAAAAGTGAGAGTTTTATTTTTGACAGCGAGGGAACGGTTTTGTCAGATATTTGAGGATTCGCCAAATCCACGTGACTCTGTGACGAAATGATTGTCAAAAATAACGAAATGAGGCCTAAAGATTGTGGAATCGTCAAAATTAAGTGTTTTATTTCTGAGAGTGTGTATATATATATATATCTATATATATATATATATATATATATATATTAATATTCATAAATTTTTCTATGGTTAATAAATAATTAGAATATGGCTTGATTAATATAATTTATTAGAGAAATTTCCTTTGTTCAATGAATGATTAAAATATGGTCTACTCAATTTGTTGAGCAGAAATAATTAATTTTGAAGTGCATATTTTGAAGGCGAGTTCATCAATTTTAGCGGATAAGATTACTGTTTATACAGGGGAAGGGGTCAGTTAAATTTAATTGTTATATGAATGTATTTCTTATATAAAAAAAGAGCTCCTAAAATTTTGATTTTTCTATTGTATTATTTTCACAAAAAGAGTAATGAAAAACAAAATTTATCAAACGGTACATGTTATCAAGTAAATGACGCACAAATCCAAGATCACATAAAAGCAACAAAAATTAATCAAACATTCGAAATCTTATTCAATATTTAGTTGATTTTAACCAATAAATATAACTTCAGTTGACCTTAAGTTTAGTTGACTTTCACCAATAAATATAACTTCAGTTGACCTTAAGTTTAGTTCACTTTAACCAATAAATATAACTTCAGTTGACTTTAAGTTTAGTTGACTTTAACCAATAAATATAACTTCATTTGACTTTAAGTTTAGTTGACTTTAACCAATAAATATAACTTCATTTGACCTTAAGTTTAGTTCACTTTAACCAATAAATATAACTTCAGTTGACTTTAAGTTTAGTTGACTTTAACCAATAAATATAACTTCAGTTGACCTTAAGTTTAGTTGACTTTAACCAATAAATATAACTTCAGTTGACCTTAAGTTTAGTTCACTTTAACCAATAAATATAACTTCAGTTGACCTTAAGTTTAGTTGACTTTACCCAATAAATATAACTTCAGTTGACCTTAAGTTTAGTTGACTTTAACCAATAAATATAACTTCAGTTGACCTTAAGTTTAGTTCACTTTAACCAATAAATATAACTTCAGTTGACTTTAAGTTTAGTTGACTTTAACCAATAAATATAACTTCAGTTGACTTTAAGTTTATATCAATTAAATATTTAGTTGACTTTAACATACAGTCAAAAAAAGATAAATAAAATAAAAATAAAATATCTCCCAAAACAAAAAATACCCAGACCTTGCTTGTTTGGATGATATACGAAACTTTGGAACTTTACAGTATATCAGAACATCCAACAGATATATAGCATTTTCCCATAGGATTAGGTAATCTCTTATAGATCCCAATAAAGGCGACACGGTACAATATTCAAATAAAATGTAATACTAGAGATCGTTTCAAACACTTGCCACCTGTAGGTGATAGCAAAAACAAGTGTTGTATTATTGATTTTGTCTTATAACATGAATACTGCTAATGTTCAAAAAGAATTGGTTTTCTATGAATTCATTATAATTATAATTTGGATTTTCTCTTTAATAAAACAAATTACTTGTGCACTTACAGGAAATACATGTTTAAACAACTAAAATTATAATATTATTGTAATTTTCAATGCGTTTAAAATAGTGAAACATTATTTAATTAAACCTCAAACGATTTTTCTCCTTAGACGTAATGTAACGGAATTATTTTGTCTGTCCCTGTAAAGTGACTATAAGTGCTATGCACACCCTATTCCATATTAAGCTTCTTGTAATGCACCTTAGTGATATATATCAATTACAATGTGTTTGAAATTGTGTAACATCATTAAAATAAACCGCAAATGATTTTTCCCCATAGACCGTAATGTAACGGAATTATTTTGAGTATCCCTGTAAAAAAACTATAAGTGCTACACAATTCAGTTGAAATAGGGAACATGCAATAGATAACGTCAATAACATATAAAAATTGCAAGGCAATCCGAGCATATTTACGGGAGTTAGAGCACGGACAGACGGCAGACGGCAGACGACCAGACAAACCGAAGTCATAAACACTTTTCAACTAGGTTGGAAAGTGTTAAAAAGTACGTTTTGGAAGTTGCAAGCACAATTTTGGGCCTGAAAATTACTCATTCTATTCTGTTACAAATCGTATAACATGTTGTGTATACGATGGGTGAAGTTACAAAATACAAATTTCCAGAAATTACACTTTAAAAACACATATATTAATAGTAAGGGATATAAAACAGGATTCTCAAAATTCAAATTATAGTTAAAACCTTTTTTTTTTTTTTTTTTTTTTTACTGAAAACTATTATTTTTTTGGATTAATTGTTTTTGTTACATTGTCCACCAACATTACCAAGAAGCATTTTCATATGATATGTATCAAATATGTATTCAAATAAAGTTTTGCAAGTTATAAAATACCATAGTATCGTATTATCCGCATGGCATGAGTTAATAGTCAAAGAAATATCCAAAAAGTTCGATACAAAAGACTTTTCATTTTGATAATTTCAGTGGTTTAAATGCTCTGTTCCATGACATGTCTGGTAAATTTCTGATTTATTTTTTTACGGATGAAGTTTTAATTTTGTGGAATACTTGCCGGACACAAGACAAAACTATATATATATTTTTTTTAAGTACAAACGCGTTAATCCTTCGTGATTGGGCTGCACGCAATATACGTACATATTTTTAAAATATCATGTTTGAAAATTATTTTTAAATCATAAAATAGTAAAGTGAGATTCAGCTTTCATACATATTACATTTGAAAGAAAATTTTATTTCTATTTGAGGATGTAAATTTGTAAATTGTGAGATGTTTGAATTAAAAAAAAATGACGTAAAAGCGAAATTTCTTGGTAAGGTGTTGCCACCATGAATATAACACACGGGTATATTTTTGATTTATAACATAGATTGGTATTTTTTTAGATTGTACTCCAAAACTAATATTGGAAATTAGAGATACATTAAATTTTGTAAGAGTTTGCATAAGTTAATACAGTCTTACATTCTATGTTTAAAAAGATTTAAAAAAGCACAAAAAACATCAACCTTTATCGAATTGAATAAGTTATCATTATCGACAAAAATGAGGTGAATTTCATTCCAATGTAAATTATGCATCTCACTTAACTACAAAAAAAAAAAAAAAAAAAAAAAAAAAAAACAGTGACGTCTGATTTTTTTCAATTATTACAGAAAATTTTCTGTGCAAATTAAAACTATCTCGCCATCCTCAGTTTCAATAAAATACTATACCTTGTAAAAATGTTAAAATAAAAATGTCCAATAATTAATTCATGTTTTTTTTTTTTTTTTTTTTTTTTTATGAAGACTTTTTATACACAGTGGAGATTTACAACATTCTATCAAAATTCATTATTCACATTTATCACAATTTTGAAAAATTCATTACCCCTCATTATAATTTCCCTTGTATCATGAATTGGTTTGGTATTATTAAACAAGGAAATAGTAGTCTCATTAGACTAGATAATTCTAAAATAATAGTTCTTAGTTCTAGTTAGAAGAGCAAATAGTTTCTTACACATCATTAAGTATAATGAAAAAAAAAGCCATTTCTCTCAAAAGTATTAAATTGTAGAGTGCCGATTTTTTTTTTAACAAACTTTATTAAATTCAATAATTTTGCTGTTGTATATTAATACACAGATATTATTTTAAAAATTATAAAAAATAAACATGTTTTTTCATAAAAATGTGTTAAAATTTTAGATTTGGGTATAAGAAATTTTTAAAAGATGGTTGTTTAATATTTCATAAAGTCATACCTATCTCAGTATGAGGAGACGTTTTTAAAAGAAAACAGAAATAAAGACCTGTATTGTAAACTCAGACTTTTTTCCTTTTAAAATAACAAAATACAGTAAAAAAAAAAGACAAAAATAATTATCATTTTCAAATTAATTTCTTTTTCAATAAAACTGTGTAGACTATTTTATATTTTACCATAAGAAATGTTTAACAGATTAAAAATATATATATGTATTTTTTTAATGAAGTTGGACTTTTCCTCTTAAGAGAAAACGATAAATAAATAAATATAATAAAATACACAAGAAAATACTTAATTATATTGTAAACCAACATTTTCCTTTTCTCTAAAAAAATACAATAAATTTTTTTAAAAGAATTTCATATTTTGACGGAAGAAATATTTAGCCGATTTATTTTAAAACATTTTTGTACATGGATTTATACTTTTCATAATAACCGAAGACATTCCTTAAATCAATACAAAAACAAATGCGAATTCTATAAATTCCCATTTTACTTTCCTCTCAAAATTAGATATAGTGAAAAAGAAGGTGGAATCTTCCTTTCATTTGTATCAAAAATCATTTATGATAATTTCGAAAGAACATTTCTTCATGTGTCTTTTATATTACTATTCCTAATGATGTGTAAGAACCAATTTCCTCTCCTAACTAGAACTAAAAACTATTATTTTAGAATTCCTTGCTCTAATGAGACTACACTATGTCCAAGTTTAAGAACACCAAACCAATTCATGGAACAAGAAAAATTATAATGAGGAATAATGAATTCTTCAAAAACTAATGTGAATAATTAAGATTAATATACTTTTGTACATCTCTATGTATAAACAGAAACATGAATTAATAATTGGAATTTTTCATTTTATCTTTTTCACAAAGTATAATATTTTATTGAAACGTAGGATGGAAAAATTGTTTTAATTTGCATACTAAATGGTCTGTTATAATAGAAAAAAATCATACGGCTCACTCTTTTTTTTCCTATTTTTTTTTCGTAATTATGTGAGATACATAATTTACACAACTATAAGCAAGAACTTTTATTCTGAAATTATATTATCAAGTGAGAGGATCATTTGGTGCAATTACATTTAACCGTTCCGTTGGACAATTAAAATTGTAATGCAGTAGAAAATTATCATTCAAAATTAAAGTAAAAAATAAAAATTATTATTATTTTGTATATGAAAGTGTTATGAAATCAAAGTAGTTATTTTGTACATTACATCAGTTTTAGCATAATATTGTATATTGCAATTCAAAGATTTTTTTGAAATTCATAATCATACTGTTTTAGAATTTAGCACACAGATTTTTCACAACTAAAACATAAATCCTTGTTTCATAAAATTCTGATAAATGTTTCGTATTTTTACATAATAAATTTTCAGTAGATTGTTTTTCTGATATTTACTTCACAAAATTTTATTTTTTTAATAAGAGAAGGCATTAAAAAAACCACGAATAAAAATATATTCTGTAATACTACAACATATTTATTTTCTCTCTTTTTTAAAAAATAAATGAACTGCTTTAATTTGTACCCTAAATTATCCACAATAATTGCGTTAAAAAAAAAAAAACGGAATTTTCTCTAGAAGTCTTTTTGTAATTCGTAATGACGTCTCAGAAATAAGTTGCTCTTCGAGAAATAAAAATTATTATTTTAAAATTCTCTACTCTAATGAGACTAGTATCTTATGGTTTAAGAAATTCGAACCAACTTTTGGGACATGTGAAATTTTAATGAGGAAGAAACCATTCTCCAAAAATTAAAGTGAATAATTAATTTTGATATGAATTCGCACATCGTTGTTTTTATAAACCAGAGCTTTTCTTAAAAGAGATGTTTTAAAGGATATCACGTCTAACATTTTAGTTTTAATGTATCACTTTTCTTTTTTTTAGATGATGCAATTTTGGCTCTATTTTGTTATGATCTGTTCCCATATTTATATTTAGTTTAAATTTTATATTATATAATAATATTCGACATTAAGAAAATACACAATATCGTGATGAAAATGTATTTTATTAACTGTGTTACGGAATCGGCATTATTTATTTATTTTTTGTTTATAATCGCGCAATCAGCGATAAACAATGTAAAAACAAAACAAAAATGACTTGAAGTGACATTTTAATATTTTGTTTTATTGCCCGTTCGCATGTGATTGTCTCGTGTTAAAAGAAATTCAGAAAAAACAAGTTTTGATGTATTTTGTGGCAACTTCCACTGTTTTTTTTTTTTTTTGTGTGTGTGTGTGCATTCCAGAGAGAAAATAAATAAATGTTGGTAGCTTGTTTTTTCTTGAGTTTGTATTTGCTAAGTGTTTGTGGTTAACTCACCGTAGGAGTTGTGAAATAGATTTTACGACTATGCGAGCACAAAGGTTCTAAAGTGAGTATTATTTACATTTAAGATTTAAAGTTTAGTAAAAGACATTTATTCATAGGATTATCGTTGACATAAATCTGCTTTCGTGGTACGTTTAGTAGATTATTACATGTATATTAGTGGCGTCCAGGACAGGACAGGGACTAGTTTAAACAAAGTTATCAATCATATTTAGTTTAAAAGTGTTAATAAGAATAAAATGAATTTTTCCTGCTTTCGTAGTACGTTTAGTAGATTATTACAAACTGTTTCTAAATAAAATTTCGAAAAGTTATTTACATTTTGCTATATAGATATTTTACACAGAATGGTTTTTATTATTAATTTCAAAAAAGAAAGAAAACATTTATAAAACATAAATAATTGTACAATAATTGTATGTAATACTACATTTCACTCTTTTCTTACTCTATACTAAGATATTTTAATAAAAAAGAAGGATCTTTTTTATTAGTTGTACCTTAAAATTAAGCATGACCTGAACATTTCGAAAAATCACAACCTTTTCTCTGTAAGTATCAATTTATTTGAAATCATGCGGGAGAAATAATTTTCAACCATATAGCTAAAAATTATAGTTTTGAAATTTCATTTTCTAACCAAACAACCATTTTATTAGCAAAGAACCGCCAACAATAAGTGAAGTAAAATTTTCGTAATGGAAAAATAAATCCTTCAAAATTGAAGTGAATAATTAATATTTATATTTTGCTGTGTATGTGAGTGATACAATTCAAGCTACGTTGGTAAATTAAGATTTCTCTTAAGCAAGCATGGATATCATAAGTCAAGGCTCAATAAAATGGATTAAACGTTGATAGGTATTGTTTAAAAATTGACCAGACTAAAGAAAAACTGGTTCACACTTATTTTAATAAAAAATTGTAATGTGTTTTGTTGGTGGAAAACTTTGGAAAATACAGATGTTTAAATGAATACTGTTCAGAAACATACCTGTGATAATGTATTTTACATTTCACACGAAAGTGCAAATTTGTAATCAGTAGAAATTTAATAAATGATAAAAAACTTTTCTAATTTGTACATAGAAAAAGCAAGACCTGAACTATTTCTTTTGAAATGTTGTTTTATTCCTAATGATACGGCATAAATAATTTGCACTGCTTGAAATAAAGATTATTATTTTGAAGTTCTCTTCTTTAATGAGACTAATATTTTCTAGTCTAACAACCGCAAAACAGATGTAATAGAGCGTTAAGATTATAATAAGGGAGAAACAATTTCTTAAAAAAAATAATGTGAATAATTAATACCGACAATTATTACCGCTTCTTTAAAGAAACCCTAATTTAAGAACACGCAGACAATTTATTAATCTCATAAACTTTTATAAGTCGGAAAAAATGTTCCCCTCAGTCAAAACTTAATAAATTGTTTTACTTTTGTTTCTTTATATGGTTATTTATTGCATGATTGTTGGTTATAAAAGTATTGATTTATAAATAAAGGCTATTGTTAGAAACATATTTTTTAATTAAATTTTTAAAATATATTTAAAATAAATTAAAACTTTTGGTAATTAATTTTTATTGGAATTTCTATTGGTAAATACTACACATATAAACTTTAGATATATACTTATAAAAAAAATACGTTTACTGTAATTAATCATAGAAAAGTGAGATATATCAAAACGTCTAAATGTTTACAATTTATTGAAATATCTCGTCTCCGTGTTTAAGACAATAAATTACTGCTGAAATATCTACATATTTCAAATAATCTTTATTGATCATTACTAAATACATGTTTTCACATTTCCAATAATCTTTACAGATGTATCATTACCAAATGATTTTTTTATATACATAAAAATATTAGTCAGAGGTTTTTCGCCATTTCCTCGAATTTGATTTTTTGGATAAGGCGAGTTTTGAAACTCTCGTTTTCAAATATGCCAATTAAACTAGATTGGGTGATTAGATGATTTAGTAAAATATTTTTTTTTCCACAGCTACTGCGCTCGTTCCGAAAATCAAACAATATTCGCTATCACAGTAATTCAGGCCGAATTTTTTCAAAAATTTACCACACCTCGGCTTATGATATTGCATCTAAATATATTTCTTCGAAAAATATTCATAACAAAGTTTACTTTAACCGCCAGAAGTCGAGAAATTTACACAGAAAACGCTATCACAAAGTTCATTTCCGGGGAAAAATACCATTTTCAACTAGGACCTGACGTCCATAGTAAAAAAAAAAAAATATATATATATATATAAAGTTTGGTTAAATTTTATGTACATAAATGTATACACTTTTCGATGATACAAAGAGGACACACAGACACGCGGACCTTTTTAAACATTTAAACATGTTTTTCGGGTTCTCTGACCTCTAAAATGTAGAAATCCGTCGAAAACCGGAAGTCGAACAAAATTTTCGAGTACAGTACATTCTTCTATTCTAGATAGAAGAAAGTAAAAAAAAAAAAAAATTATTATGTTTTCTCGATTTTCACACAAATTGACGTAAACGGAATGTAGGCACACAGATATATATTTTTTTTCAATTAAATGTTGAAATCATTCAATTTAATCTCCAGTGGACACGCACATTCTTTAAGACATTTACTTTATTAACGATATTAGGAAAGTAATTCTCAGCAGCAGATTTATGATGTCAGATTTTACTTGCTTTAATAAAAATATTTCAGAAATCGTATCCCTAGAAATAATTACTTCAATGATGGTTTTTTTTTAAAGTAAAAAGTCGATTTGTATTACAGTTTGATATTTTTTGGTAAATAATATAACAGTAAATTATACATAATTTTATATTTTAAATGAAAATATAATTTTAAAACATTCTATTAGAAAATATATTTTAAAAGTTTACTGTTGTCGTTTTAAATTCAAATAAGAGTCATTGAACATTAGAAAGAACTAATACTCAGATGATTGTTTAATTAGATTTCAATGTAAAATTTAAAAATTACATTTTAAAAGAAAATAAATAATTACTTTATACATTAAATAATATATATATATATATATATATATATATATATTTCATAAATAGCATTATTTGAATAATTCGTAAAAATACTCTAAACTATTAGTATCAAAATTAAACAAAAGAATAAATAACGCTATATGAGTAAATTATTATTTGTCGAAATATATTAAAAAAATTCCTGCCGGCTCCGCATACATGCACAGGTAGATTTCAAAATTTAGTACTAATTTCACCAAAAAAAAAAAAAAAAAAAAAAAAAAACCTAAATCAAGATAGAGGTAAACCCAGTTTAACAATTTTATCTGGCCGCTTTTGACGAGTTTTTTTTTTCCCATTATACTCCAATTATTTTGTAAATAATTGTAAAAATTAAACCGTGTTTATTCAATTATTTAGTCTTGTTAATTGGTAAAGATACGAAACTGAAAAATTTGCACCATAAACTAAATTGATCTTTATTCTGCGGTTACGTTCGTTGGTGGGATAGCTTCTAAGTATCAATTCCACCATCCATAAGGCAAACAAAATTAAGGACAAAATTCATGACAGTTGATTCCGTGTATAGACCGCACCTGCTTATAGGGAATTGATAAAAAAAGAAATTTTTGCCATGTTGTGGCAGTTTGGACAGCCCACTCTGTAATCTACCTATGCCTGTAGGCGGAGCCGGCATGTATTTTTTTGTTTTTATTTATTTATTTATTTTATTTTATTTTTTATGCTGTAAGAGTTGGTCCTATTAAAAACTTGTCAATCAAAATGTTGTATATAATATCAAGAAAAATTATAATAAATTTAAGCAGATTTAATGTCTAATGAATTGAAAAGATATGAATTTTTATTTCTTAAACCCCTATTTTTTGTGTTCCCTTTGAAAACATTTTTAATGATACAAAAATCTGTCATACATAAATGTTTGGACCTTTCCTAGAAGTAATAACAAATTTAAACTGATTCAATAGGTACCATAATTAAGACGTTATATATATATTTTTTCTCGTTTCACAAAACCTCTTCCCATTTTCACATCCTTGGTCCGATTTTGACAATTAACGAACATGACCGAGATTTTCTGCCCATTGCTTTTATGTACCAGTTTGGAAGAGATTTGTGCAGAATTATGGAAGTTATCGTGTCCATAAAAAGTAATATATATATAGATAGATAGATAGACAGATAAAGTTTTGAACTGTAAGTGGTTTTGAGTTGTAGGGGTCATGATCGGTTAAGATATGCAAAAATATTTCAGAAATTCCAACATAGGGGAAAATGTAATAGGTAGTATTTTTTATGAAATCTACCTGAAAAGTTCAGTAATATGAAAGTTTGAATGTATATTACATTATTGGAACATGCCAATGTGAAAGCTATTGAAATCGATTGTAAACAGATATCCCTTCCACTATTAAATGATGTTATGGAAAACAAATATGCTAGTTCATGTGTTTATTACACTGTTAAAAATTTGCAGCAAACTGTCCAGTCATTTGACCGTTTTTATAGAAAATGGTTACATTACTGTAATTTAATTCTATACTAACCGTAATATGGGCAATAATATGGTCAGAATAGAGTTAAATTACGGTTATGTAACCATTTTCTATAAAAACGGTCAAATAACTGCACAGTTTGCTGCAAATTTTTTACAGTGTACATAGCCTATTATTCTTAAATATTATTATTAGTATTAAGGTACTATATTGGTATTAGGGAAAAAATCGTAATATATTGACGAGTGATATAGCTTTGAAATATATATCTTAAATAAAACTAGTCGTTGGGGGCCACTGTAATACTTACCCATCATGAATATGCATAATGTAAAATATTAAAATAAAAATGTGTAAACTACTTATAAAATGCATTGCAATTCAAATGAAATCGTGGATTGATGACGTCATAAACTTTAAAGGCTCGATTACTGAATTGCTTGAAAGAGGTTTTTCCTTATAACTCCAAAAATAATAATCCTATTAACTAGCGGTTTATTGCATCTGATTAAGCGTCAAATTTCCAATTAAAATATATCTTTGAAGTGAAATTTGGATGAAATACAGGGTCATGAAAAATCGAAGAGTGTGGTAAATAGGATTCCAAATATCTCGGCAACTCATTATCCGATAGACTTCATGCTTTATGCAAAATTTATGTTTTTTTATTGTCTTTTATGTTCATTTCCTAAAATAAACAATTTCGAAAATTTTTATATACCTTTTATCAGAACGAATATTTCGAGAGTCCGAAAAAAATTGTTCCTGTTAATCGAGGTTATTGAAATGAAATAGGCTTCTTCCCATTATTACATACTAAGTACATACCAAATTGCAAGTCTCTATCTTAATTTTTTCGGGAGCGTTTAGAGTCATACAGACACACAGACATCCAGATACACAGACACACAGACACACAGACGGACGGCAAATTTTTTTTTCTAAAAATATGTTTTTCGGAATCTCCAGTGTCTGAAACGTGTAAATCCGTCAAATTTTTTTTTTTCGATTTTCAAAACGATTACAAGACTTACCCTATACTACGTATGATGGGTAAGTAAAATTATTCCATGACACATTTTTAGCTCACAGGCTATCAAAGCCTGAGAGCTTATGTGCCCGCCGGTTCTGTATGTACGTACGTATGTATGTATGTACGTAACGCGATAACTCTTCATAGAAATATCCGTTTTCCTTCAAATTTTGTTTATAGGTTCACTGTGTTAAGGCGCTTCCCTGATTAGTTTTCGGGATTGTTTGGTTGAGTATAAAGGGGGGAACGGGGGGGGCTAATCCCTCTTAATTTATATAAATAGGTTTTTCATGCAGAACTATTCCGTTTTCCTTCAAATTTTGTTTATAGGTTCACTGTGTTAAGGCGCTTCCCTGATTATTTTTCGGGATTGATTGGTTAAGTATAGAGGGGGGGAACGGGGGGGGCTAATCCCCCCCTTCATTTATATAAATAGGTTTTTCATGCAGAACTATTCTGTTTTCCTTCAAATTTTGTTTATAGGTTCACTGTGTTAAGGCGCTTCCCTGATTAGTTTTCGGGATTGATTGGTTAAGTATAACGGGGGGAATGGGTGGGGGCTAATCCCCCTTAATTTATATAAATGGGTTCTTCATGCAGAATTATCCCATTTGCTTCAAAATTTGTTTATAGTTTCATTGGGTTAAGACGCTTCCCAGATTATTTTTCGGGATTGATTGGTTAAGTATAAAGGGGGGAACGGGGGGGCTAATCCCCCCCCTTAATTTATTAATACTATTAATCGGTTAACTCTAATAAAAATATTTTTCGATAATTTGTGAATCTCGAGATAATTCATTAGTTACTAAGAACCTTAATTCTGTATAAGTATTCCTATTATTACTATAAGACGTTATTATTAATATTTTTAATGAAGTCAGCGAAACATATCTTTAAGCCTCAACAATTAATTAATGTTCTGATATTCTTATCTGAATAAGAATATTATTCAAAGATTTTTAAATGTGCAGCTGGTTCATTAAACAACGTGGATAAAAAATACCACATAATATTCTGAATGACTATTATTAATATTAGGGTAGTTTATTGGTATTAGGGAAATTAATCAATAATAAATAATAAAAAAATTAAATAATAAAAATATATTCTATGATTTGTGAAACTGAAGATGATATACTAGTCAAATCGTAAACTAATTGGTATAAGAATATTCCAGATAAAAATCAGATTTATTATTATTATTATTATATTACAATTATGTTAGAGGAATAATGGCTAGACAAAATATTAATGCTTTCAAATGTTTATCACTAACTAGAGTAGTATTTGATTATTTATGAATATGCAGATTTTTCAATATATGCATAAGGAAACAAAATGTTACATACGCATTTCAGATAGCATTATGAAGCATTTTTATTAATACTTATTAATGATATTAGAAACACACTCCTTAATACCTTGACAAGTGATTATCAATATAATTTTTTTTCATCTCTAATGAAAACTAGTAGTTGGGGGCCACCGTAATACTTACCCATAATGGATATGCATAATGTAAAATATTAAAATAAAAATGTGTAAACTACTTATAAAATGCATTGCAATTCAAATAAAATCGTGGCTTGATGACGTCATAAACTTTAAAGGCTCGATTACTGAATTGTTTGAAAGAGGTTTTTCCTTATAACTCCAAAAATAATAATCCTATTAACTAGCGGTTTATTGCATCTGATTAAGCGTCAAATTTCCAATTACAATATATCTTTAAAGTGAAATTTGGATGAAATACAGGGTCATGAAAATCGAAGAGTGTGGAAAATAAATTTCCAAATATCTCGGCAACTCATTATCCGATCGACTTCATGCTTTATGTAAAATTTATGTTTTTTTTTTTATTGTCTTTTATATTCATTTCTTAAAATAAACAATTTCGAAATTTTTTATATACCTTTTATCAGAACGAATATTTCGAGAGTCCGAAAAAAATAGTTCCGGTTAATCGAGGTTATTGAAATGAAATAGGCTTCTTCCCATTATTACATACTAAGTACTTACCAAATTGCAAGTCTCTATCGCAATTTTTTCGGGAGATAGAGCGTTTACAGATACACAGACACACAGACGGACGGCAATTTTTTTTTTTCTAAAAATATGTTTTTCGGAATCTCCAGTGTCTGAAACGTGTAAATCCGTCAAAAATTTTTTTTTCGATTTTCAAAACGATTACAAGACTTACCCTATACTACGTATGATGGGTAAGTAAAAGTACTTCATGAGTTGTAAATCTTCAGGTGTCATACTCGTCGACATAGAAACGAAATGACATAAAATCATTCCACATAATATTCAGAATTTTTATTATTAATATCTTGTAATTGTGTTAAAGAAACAATACCGAGACAACATAACATTGCTTTTAGATCCATATCTCTAACGAGGTTATTTTTTGATGAGCTAAATTTGCGAATGTAAAAATGATTTATTATATGAAAAACGTAGCTAAATCATAGAAAACCATTATACTAAATATTCTGAACCCTACTTAATAATAGTTTTTAATGGTTTTAGAAAAACACTCCTTAATGCTTTCAAAAGTGATTAACAATTTGATATTTTTATCTTAAAGGAAAATATGTGTATTCCATTTAGTTATGTATCTGCAGATGACTTACTAATCAACATAAAAACGAAATAACATAAAAACGTTTCATATAATATTCAAAATTAGTATTAATAATATATGTTATTGATTATAGATAATCACTTCTTTATACAGAGACAAGATGTTTATACATTGAAATCGTTAACTTTAAGGAGATTAGTTTTAATGATTTGCTAGTATTCAGATTATTCAATGTAAGTATAGAGAAAGAAAATGATATAATAATATTCTACATAATATTCTGCACTGTTATTGCTAATATAATGAAATTATGTTAGAGAAATAATTCTTAATGCCCATAAAAGTGAATAGTAATTCAACAATCTTATCTCATATGTAATTCTTATTTCATGATTTGTGAATTTGCAAATGATTCACTTGAAAGCCTTGAAACGTAAAAATTTCCCCAATACTTTTATGAATCATACTTATTAATATATTTTCAGCAGATATGCATCTAAATTATGTAATCTTTGAAAGAGAGATATTATTCCAAGGGAAAAAAATCTTAAGTTCTAATATACGGTATCATTAACGTTCCTTTAGAAGACTGTATTAAAAATATTCTTATGTAAAATACTTTGAGTGATAAAAATATGTGGTAAAGGCTACAGTTATTATAATTAATTTATTTTAACCAATGTGCTTACGAAAGTGCAGCCTGACCTTAACTTCATAACGACAATATCTATAGTTATAATAATGGTGTCTAGCTATAGTAAATTAGCTATGTACTACGCGATGAGACCGCTTTTATCGCTAAGCTGTGCAGTTAGATTTTCTATCTCGAAAACGATACAAGATACGGTAAAATATCAGCTACAAAGTTGTTTATTACCATTATATAGTAAATGCACATTTACTAATAAATTAAAAATATGTGAGCAAGGTACAGTTTATTTTATTAATAAAATAAAATAAAGTTTTATCAATGTGCCGACCAACGACAGAGATCCATAGTGCACTCTGCGTGTGTTTAGAAACTAATATACCATTATCGTAGAAAATATATTTACTTTTAAATCTATGTCTATATCAGCATTTAACACTACAACTACAGTGTTTCTTGTATATTTAGAACTAACGGTGTTGGTCCTAGCTGACCCATGGAATTTAGTCAAATTATTCTTGTTTTGTATGAAAGGTAAAGACACACAATAAGGTTTAATGTTTAATACAATAATTTTTAATTAATGATTAA
This sequence comes from Maratus michaelseni, assembly GCA_963931845.1. Lineage (NCBI taxonomy): Eukaryota > Metazoa > Arthropoda > Arachnida > Araneae > Salticidae > Maratus > Maratus michaelseni. The sequence continues at coordinate 340,693,269 of OZ007592.1, forward strand.
TAAAATTTAGCTTCTAGAATTGTTGCAGAAAGAGAGAAAATTATCCCTCTCCTGTCAAGGTCATTTTTCCAGCACGCGCTGTAACCCTTTCGTTGCGTGCGCATCTTTTGTATGCAATAGTCGACGCACCAGACAGTCCCCTAAGAACTCTTCTCAGATCAACATGTAAATAAAAGTTTTGTTCTGTTTTTAACTATCGGCTGCTTTTCTTTCCCGGCCTTTGGAATTATTTCTTTTTAGTTTAAGTACGTACGTCACATTCTGGCATCCCACTACCGAGATGAGTGTTAATTATGACATTCTTATTTTGCCGATAGTTAAATGTTAAGCTTAAGTAAGTTTAAATTAAGTATTTAAGTATTTTTTACGAAAAAAAAAAATATGACGGATCTAGAAAGTACAAAGCAGCAGAGAAAAGCCACTAGATCATCTTTTACGAAGACGTCTAACAAGCTACAAGAACTAATAAGTGCCGATGCTCCGGATTTAGATGATGTGGAAATACTGCTAGATCAACTACAAGAAAAATATAAAATGCTCCGAACTATAGATGAAAAATTTTTAGAATTTTTTCAAAAACAAAGCTGCTCTCAAGAAGATTACGAAAAGGAATATGAGGCAGCTCAGGAATATTACGAGAAGATGTCTATGTTAAAGGTGAAATGTAACAGGTTAAAAACGAAGCTTAATTACAATACAGTAAATGCTGTTTCCTCTTCTTCAATTATGGCGTCACCGGTTGCTAAACAGAAACTCCCGGAAATCGAATTAGTTAAATTTGACGGCAACCCAAAAAACTGGCTCACCTTTTGGACGCAGTTTAGCAAAATCAATGAAGATCCAAGAATAGATGTCCGCGACAAGTTTCAGTACCTACTACAGTCTACTAAGCCTGAATCAGTAGCTCGACAAATAGTGACGATAAAGCATTGAACTATTTGAAAGACCGTTTTGGAAAAGAAAGTGTCCTTATCCAAATTTACGTTCGAGAACTTTTAAAGCTGGTTATTACGGACAAAACGCAAGTGAATTTGCTGACTCTCTATGACAAACTACAAACGCAGCTGCGTGCCTTAGAATCTCTGGGAGTTACTCAAGATAAGTTTTCGCATATGCTACTCCCATTAATAGAATCTGCACTCCCCACCGATTTAATTAAAATTTGGGAGCGACAGAAAAGTACATTAGCTGAAACAGGTAAGACCGATTTAGATCTCTTAATGGATTTTGTTAAAAATGAAGTAGAAACTGAATTTAGACTTAAAATCACTCGTGATTGCTTAAATTCTGAAAAATTAACTGTTAAGAAAAATAAGCCCTCTGAACCTAAAAGCAGTGTGTCAACTGCTTATGAATTACTTAATGCTAATAACGGTAACAATAGTAGTAATTTTCAAGAAAATTCTAAGTTTAAAAAATTTGATTGTATTTTTTGTAGTAAATTTCATAATTCAGAGAACTGTAACGATGCTTTTGCTATGAGTTTAGATTGTAAAAAAGACATCATTAAGAAAAAGAATGCTTGTTTTGTATGTTTAAAACGAAATCATAAGGCTAATCAATGTAAGTCAAAACATCGATGCCCAATTTGCAAAAATCGGTACTTTGTAATTTTGTGTCCGGATTTAGTTTCTCACAAAGTTGATAATATCTCGATTGGAGATAAAAGTGAAAACAAAACAAGCACTCTGAATAATTACATTAAAATTTCAGATGTACTCTTACAAACTTTAATTGTAAAAATTCACAATGGTTCTAAAACAATGTTTATTCGTGCTATTTATGATAGTGGTTCAATGAAGTCTTATATTTGTGAAGATGTTGCACAAAGTATGAAATTTAAGTGTATTGGTGAAACGAAAATTAAGCAGTCTCTATTTGGTGGTGTTGAAACACCAGAAAATGTATATAAAAATTATTTAATTGAATTAAGTGATGTAAATGATAAATATAAGTGTAAATTAGAAGTACTTAGTCAGAAACGTATTTGTTCTGAAATTAAGCAAATTCCTTCTGGTCCTTGGTTAAATGAACTTAAGTTACACGGAATTAAAATAAATGATTCAGAAAACAAACATTTTAAAGTTGATAAGGAAATAAAATTGTTAATTGGTGCAGACGTTGCAGGTAAGCTTTTAACAGGAAACATTGTAAGTCTTAAATGTGGCATAACAGCGATAAATACGAAATTAGGATGAACATTAATGGGTAAATTTAATCCTGGCACTGAGCCAAATTCTCAGAGTACAGCTTCTCTTATTATTTCTTCTCTTTTTGCTAAAAATCGGTGTATAAGTGATCTTTGGAAGTTAGATGTTTTGGGAATTAAGGAACCCCCAGTAAGTAAAACGAAAGCTGAATTGCAGGAGGATACACAGAAATATTTTGAAGAGACTCTAAGTATAAATAGTGAGGGGCGATATGAAGTTGCGTTGCCTTGGGTTCTAGACAACACTCTTTTACCGGATAATAAAACAAATGCGGAAAAATCTATTTTAAACACCAAAAGAAAATTGATGAATTCCGGAAAGTTTAATGATTATTGTGATATTTTTGAAAACTGGTTAGCTCTCAGAATAATCGAAAAGACATCGACTGAGAAACTAAAGGATGTTCATTATTTACCTCATAGGGCGGTAATAAAGGAGAACAGCACCACGAATATAAGGCCAGTGTTCAACGCTAGTTTTCATTTACCTGGTTTTCCATCTTTAAATGATTGTCTGGCTACGGGTCCAAATTTAATAGAAATGATCCCCTCAATTTTGAATCGTTTTCGCATGAATTATGTAGGCGTCACCGCTGATATTGAAAAGGCGTTTTTGCAGATTGCGATAAAAGAAAGAGACCGAGATTTTTTGCGGTTTCTGTGGTTTGATAAAGAAAATCAAGAACAGGTGAACGTATATCGGCATCAAAGGGTAGTTTTCGGCGTTACATGCAGTCCTTATTTATTGGCCGTAACTTTACTGTATCATTTAAATACGGTTCCAGAAAATTTAAAGCACTCTGCAGATATTTTGAAAACAGCCTTCTACGTAGATAACTGCGTAACAAGTTTAAACTCCGATATAGAAATGAGAAAGTTTTTCTTAGAATCAAAATTAATCATGTCTTTAGGTCAATGTTTCCCTATTAGGTCTCGTATGGAATACACACACGGATACACTATCATGTAAAATAGAACAGGCTATAAATCCATTAGAATCAGTAACAAAAAGAATAGTTTTGGCAGTAGCACACCAAGTTTTTGATATTGTTGGTTATACAGCTCCAGTGATGCTAATTCCGAAACTAATCTTACAGGAAACATGGAATTCAAAACTAAAATGGGATGACAACCTACCCGATGATTTGGCAAAGAAATTTAAATCGTGGAGAAAAAACTTAAATTTACTCTCATTGATAAATATACCTAGATGGTTTGGGCTTAAACAAAGTGATCAAGAAATAAGCTTGCATTTATTTTGCGACGGCAGTAAAAAAGCATACGGTACCTGCGTTTTCTTAAGAGCGGAAGACGACGATGGGGTAAAAATTAATCTAGTACAAGCAAGATCTAGGGTAGCTCCTTTAAAACCCATTACAATTCCTCGCTTAGAGCTTTTGTCTTGCAATATTGGCTCTAGGTTGTTATCTAACATAATTAAAGATCTAAATTTATCAGGGGTTGATATTTATTGCTGGACCGATTCTACAACAGCCTTATGTTGGATTCAGCGAAAGCAAAATTGGGGAATATTCATTCAAAATCGGGTTACAGAAATTAACTCATTGACTTCGCCTCATTGGTGGCATCACATCTCAGGTTCTCTTAACCCTGCCGATTTGCTTTCAAGGGGGTGTTCTGCTGAACAGTTAGTTGACAGGAAATGGTGGGAGGGACCTGATTGGTTGCACGAAAAAAAAGAAAATTGGCCTAAATCGAATGATGAGCCAAATGAAGATTTAGTCAATTCTGAGATTCGTAAAACAGTTATAACAACGTTAGTAAAAAATGATGAAGATGCTAAGTGGTATTATAAATATTTTTCTTCATTTAAGAAAATTGTAAGGATGTTAGCTTGGATTTTTAGGTTTTACGACAAGGTAAGAAAAGTTGACAAAAATCTTTCAGGGGACTTATCTGTACAAGAAATTGAAAAAGGGGAAAAGGCTTTAATGGTACTAATTCAGAAAGAATCCTTTAAGGGAGAAAATGATGAGAAATTAAGACAACTTACACCAATAGTTGATTGCGACGGGCTTATAAGAGCTAAATCAAATGTTGTTTATCGGGATGATAAATACGATTTTAAATATCCTATTATATTACCATCTGATCATTCTGTTGTAAAATTGTTGATAATGAGTGTACATAATGATTTATTACATGCTGGTACTTCATTGTTAATGTCAAATTTAAGAGAAAAGTATTGGATTTTAAAATCTCGTAAGACCATAAGAAATTGTATTAGTAAGTGTCTAAAATGTCAAAAGTTTAAAGCGAAAAAATGTGAGGTCATCCCAGGAATTTTACCAAATGATAGGGTCCGCGATGCTTGTGTATTTGAAATTATAGGATGTGATCTGGCTGGACCACTTTATTTGAAAGATGGTAGAAAAGCATATATTGTACTGTTTACTTGTGCAGTCTATCGTGCCGTCCACTTGGAATTAATCACTTCCTTATCGACCGAATCCTTCTTTCAATCTTTAAGACGTTTTATCGCACGCCGTGGACGACCTTCTACTATATATTCAGATAATGGAAAAAATTTCATAGGCGCGGAGAAATTTTTGCAAACTGTAGACTGGGATGGTCTCCGTTTTAAAGCTGCTGAACAAAAAATTCAGTGGAAGTTTAATCCTCCATCCGCAGCCTGGTGGGGCGGATGGTGGGAGCGTTTGATTCAAATTGTAAAACAAATCTTAAGGAAAATATTGGGTCGTGCTTCTCTTGATTATGAAGAACTAATAACTGTATTGTGTGATTGTGAGAGAGTTGTTAATTCCAGACCACTTACTTATGTATCAGAGGACATTGATGAGGATTTTTCTATAACACCAGAGAAATTTTTACATGAAACTCCACAGTCAGGTGTACCTGATATTGATAATGTAGATAAAGTGAAATTGAGTAAAAGAACTAAGTATCTGCAGCGGATAAGAGAAACTTTAAGGCTTAGGTTTCGTACAGAGTATTTAGGGCAGTTACGACAGCAGTCTATAAAATGCTATAAAAACAAATCACTTAAAGTAGGAGAAGTTGTCCTACTTGAAGATACTAATAAAAAACGTTCTTATTGGAACCTAGTTCGTGTATTAAAAGTTATACCAGGTCGAGATGGCCAAATAAGACTTGCGCTTATAAAAACAAACAATTCTGAGTTATTACGGCCAGTTCAGCGATTGTTCAGATTAGAATTGGAAAATCCAATACAAGAAACAAATGATGAGGCTATGCCTTTAACAACCAGTAGTGGCAGAATTGTCAAAACACCTGTAAGGTAAATTTTATATTCAGAATATTTAATTTCAGTAATTATTTTACTTAATTTCACTTCTCTTCTGTATATGTATTCCAGTGTTTATTGTTATTTTGCATATACTATATACTGCATTTATGTTGTAATTTGTAAGGTTGTATTTTGATTGTATAAGTGATTTCTTATGTAAGTACTATGTAATGTGTATTTTGTGCATAATATAAGTAAAGATTTTGAGTGTTTAGCTGCCCACTCAAAAGGTGGGAGAATGTTGCAGAAAGAGAGAAAATTATCCCTCTCCTGTCGAGGTCATTTTTCCAGCACGCGCTGTAACCCTTTTGTTGCGTGCGCATCTTTTGTATGCAATAGTCGACGCACCAGACAGTCGCCTAAGAACTCTTCTCAGATCAACATGTAAATAAAAGTTTTGTTCTGTTTTTAACTATCGGCTGCTTTTCTTTCCCGGCCTTTGGAATTATTTCTTTTTAGTTTAAGTACGTACGTCGCAAGAATATTACATAATATGAAATATAATGAACAGATACCATCAAAGAAAAATTATTAATTTCATTTTATTAATTAAGAAAAATTACTATTTTAAAATTACTAATTTCAGAATAGATATTTTGAGAGTTTGACAATTCGCATGAAATGTAAAATAAGAAAATCCTTCAAATAACTACCTTTAATTATAAATTTGAATTTCGTAATAATGTTCTTAAAGATTAATAAAATATATAGTGCTATATATATATATATATATATATATATATATATAGCACTATGATTTTCCTTATATTTTACGCGCGGTAATTCTTGGTATATAGACCTGTACATAAAAATATATTTGTTATATTTCAACTAAATTCGTGTTAAAGCATTGTACTGTAAATTTAAGAAACATCAGGCAGTTTCAAATTTTTATTCTGAAAAACAATAGTGATACGAGCGAAAAATCATGTCTTGAGCTATAGATGACCCGCCTCGGTAGTTCTAGTGTTAAAAAGTAACTCTCGAACAAAAAAAAAATAAAGAAATTAACCTATTCTTTGCCAACCACGAGTATACTCGTGGTTGTCAACATTCAAAATAAAATTGTATGATAAATAAAAACCTGCCTAGCCACCACTATTTTAATATGTTAAAAAATACTTTATTTAATGACAAACGCTTCGCTATTAAAGTTATCAAACTATCTTTCAGAATTTTTGTTGGAAAACGAATTGCAGTAAAAATATCGAAGACTCCGCCCACATAGTTTTGGCAGTTAATGGGTTAAAGGAATGAAGCTATAATAATAAACATTACGGATGTCCTTTTTATATATTAAAGATATTAGAGAAATATTCCTAAATGTTAGGACAGATGATTAATGACACGCAATTACCATCTTTAATGAGAATAGCATATAATGAATTGCAATTATACTGAGGATTCCAGAGAAAACTAAACATATTTTCGTAAATAAAAATTTCCTTCCAAATAATACTACGAATCATTATTGTTGCAATTCCTAGATGGATGTGTAAAGTAAATTACGCAAGGTATTGACACAAAAAGGACTTTTAGAAACAAGAAAGAGGGAATGAGAAAATTTAAGTTTTGAGAGCTTCATTAAAGTAATTTTGGTGAACACTATTTTATATTTATTAATAAATAAAGCTTTGTATGCTATGTAAGTTACAAAATTACTTAAGTTAGTATTATTATAATTATCGAAAGGAAATTTGTTGTAAAAACTCATTGTTATCGTTTTACAGCTGAGAATAATTTCTAGAGAAATAATAACATGATAAATAACTAAAAAAAAGCTATATTACGTTGAATTATGAATAAAAATATAATAAATATTTAATATATATAAAAACACATTTTATAACAAATATTTGATTTTATCAATAAAAAAATTGTATGCGTCAAAGGAAACATATTTCGATTAAAAACATATTTCAATCAATATAAATAATGTTTACTTAAATTCATCCCCTTTTTAAACGTTTATGAGAACTACATATGACATATAAAAACGTACATATAGAAATATATATGTGTGTGTGTGTGTGTGTGTAATATTATATAACACTGAGTTCTATAATTGCTACCGCCCACATAAATATATATTTTATTTATATATGAGATTTAAAAAACAAATAAACAATTATTCCCAGATGAACATTTTTACAACAGAATCCTTTTAATTTTTCCAGCAAAATATGAAGTTAATACCTGCGTCTGAAAAAACAAATCTATGAAATAGAAATTTTACGCAAATATTATATTCATTTGCACACGGTATTGTCCAAGGTAATAATAAATATTACAGATTCCATATAAAATGCATTTCCTTTAGTCTTAATAATGCGGGAAAGTTTCAAAAAGAAACTTTTCATAATGTCAGGATCGATTATTAATAGTTCAAAAGTCTTATATCTAGTGAGAAATAGATATAAGTATGTTGTGATTTATAATATATGTTGTGATTTATATATTTGTAGTTGTGTATGTTGTGATTTATAATTATTCAGAAAAATCAATAGGTAACAGAAAAAATATTGTGGAAACAAAAAGGTTCTTCAAGGTTGTAATATGAAACTATGTTATTGCAATATTGCTTAGGGATGTGTCAATTAAAGTATGTTATTTTTGAGTAAGAAATGATTTTGGTTTTATTCTTACTACAATTATTATTACTATTATTACAATTATTATTACTATTATATAAACTCGTAATGAGTAACTGGCCATTTTGAGCTTCATTACAATTATTTTCCTAAACTATAATTAAAGATCTGAACAAAGGTGTGTTTTCTTATTATTCATTATGCAGAAAACATTTAGGAAAACAACATTCCTATATGCCAAGAAGGATAATAATGGCTCAAACATCTTTATTAAATGGGTGTAGACTATGATGTAATTATGTAGATTTATATTTATTGTTTAAAATGTAGATTCAACAGACAAGACAAAAAATATTTTGGGAAACAAAATGCGTTATCTAAACAATTCTAACTGTGAAATTTTATTATCGAAATTTCGCTTATGGATGTATAAATTAAATTATGTACGCTTTTGGTATTCATTGCAATATATTCGGCGAAGAATAAATATAAATATTACTAATTACATTTTATAATAAATTGCAACTTCAATATCTCTTCCAAAAATACGCACTTTATTACTTTTGTATTCATACCATAAAATTGATATTATAATAATGAAAAGTAATACTTGATATTTTTATTATAAATTCGTAATTATTAATAACAAATGCTCCTATTAAGGTATATAAATAAAAATTATAAAAATGAAAAACAAATTAACCTTCTTTAGTAACATTTTTCTACATTGAAATGCGTTTAATATAGCATGAAAAATATACCATTAACAAGAATCTCTAAAATAAAAATAATAATATGGTTCAACATTTTGTTATTCGGCTGAAGATGCAATAGATTACTAATAAACTATGTTATAAAAAAATTCCTAACAAGTACTGTGAATTATTGAAAATTTTAAATGGAGTGTAAAATAACTATAATGTGATCATTCATTTTATTTATTTTTTAATAGAATTAATTGTTTTGCATTGCTTGCAAAATGTTATTTGTATTAAGGTATAATATTCAAAAGCCCAGTTCAAAAATATTTTTCAAATTATTTTTGCTTTTTAAACAATGTTAATTTAAGATATATGAACAAACTACGTCTGATCAAAATAATTATATGAAAACTAACACTTTAATTTCAGACAATTTAATAAAATGCACAGTAAAATCATACTAAAAACATTAATTAGCATGTAGGCGTTTCGGACAAACATTAGTTCATCATAAGTATAAATATGTATAAATAAACCAGATAAAGGATTCTATGAACTCTACTGTAATTAAACTGAAATTCCATACATACGTAAGCCGCGTTTTTCTTGAGTACTGATACACAAGATTAGTTTGTTAACACTTAAATGTCAGGTTCCTTCAGGCAAGTCAGGTTCCTTCAGAGTACATGATTTTCTATGACTTTAACTTCTATTTTAATTGTTTTGACATGATTTCTTCTGTAAGTTGTCTTTAATTTTATCTTTCATGACTTCAACGTTTTCTATTATACGGATGAGGGACTAATGTATGTCCGAAAGGTCTGCATGCTCTTCAATGTTTTTAAAGTGATTTTATTGAGTATTTTATTAAATTGTCTGAAATTAAAGCGATAACTTCTTAAACAATGTAAATCTTTGTTATTTTTATATTTCAAGGGGTTATGTAAAATAAGTTAAGTACACGATGAGACAGATAATTAAAAAAAAAAAAATACGTAGTAAGTAAGCTGCAAATGTAAACTTCATAAAATACGTTAAATTTACATATAATTATGATTTAAAGAAAACAGTACAAATTAAGCAATTTCTTATTCTGAACGATATGAGGGAAAAAATATTATATAATGTTAGAAGAAATGATTGATAATTTAATATAATGATTTATAGTTATGCAGAAAATTCATTAAGTACCTGAAGAAATATTTTGGAAAGAAAATTATCGTATTAAATAGTTGTTTGTGACCTTATTATTGCAATATTTCAATGATATGTGTGAAAAAAAACTATAAAATTTATGCATTTCTTTTTTTAGAAATGAGAATTTGGAATTTCGAGCTGTTACAAATTTATTTAATTAAATGATTTTTCTATTATTAGCAACTTAAAATTCATTTGGATGTTTTCGTTTATGTAATTTACGAATAATTGATATTAAAATTAAAATGATATATTTTGTTTTATAACCAGGGCTTTAAAAATTTGATAAAATGTGGTATCCAGTAAAACAGTTCTAGTCGCCAGTAAAAAACATTTACCCTCCTCACCCCTACCCAGCATTGCTTAAAATAAAACACACCCGTGTTTTATGAATTAATTGAGCAAAATAATAACAAGCATAGTTTAAAATTATTAGATACATAGTTTTGAATACTAAACTAAATTATTACTACAATAGTATTATGTTATATTCTTGAAAATGTAATTAAATTTTATAGATTTACTTCAAATGAATTACTTATAATCACTTATATGTTATTATTCTTTTAAATGAATGTGATAGGTAAATCAATTTTAATTCCGAACATAAAAAATATATTTGAAAGTAACAAAAATACTTGATAATTTTTTAGCATCGTATCTCATTTTAGATGCCACAGAGGCTGGAATGACACTATTTCGTACTCTTTTATTGAAACCTACCGCTTCCTTATTCTAATCACTTGACATGCTAGCTATTTAGAGCGAAAGATTATGACATTTTCTGCGCAGAAGATTAAAAATGACATTTAAAATTTTTTCTTAGACTAAAAGTACGAGAAAAGAGGAAGATAACTACTTTGCACGGACGAGTAGGGGTGAGAGAAAAATACAATTTATGCTCATTTCTTAGGTCAATTTTTCTAATAAATAAAAAAAGCAAACATGCCAGAATAAATAACTTGGTCAACAGATTAAAAAAAGTTGGTCGCCAGTGGCGATCTTGCGACCGAATTTGTCAAGCCCTATTTATAACGTATATCGTATTTCTTTTGCTGATTAGTAAATAAAGAGAAAGTAATAGATTATCCTATTGAATTAATCTAGCCACATATAAACTTTAAAAAAATCACATTAATATAACACTTAACAATACAAAAATACTGAAGTGATATAGGAAAAAAATACAGTAACAGAAAATTTGAATTTTGAAAAACAAATGCTTTCTTGCAATATTAATATTTTATTCAAAACACGACGAACTTTTTAATAAAAATATTCTCGAAATTAAATTTTACTGCAGAGCTTGTTTAATATTACTTACTAAATATGAAACTAATAACAATCTCTTAAAAAAACTTTATAGCAATAAAAGTGAAAGTAAATAATATTTTTATTATTGTAAGAAATTATATAAGTTAATGATAAATATACCGAATGCCGGTAAAATTTTCTTTTCTTTTTCGTATGTATAAGAGGTAAACTTTAATTAATGTCAGGAAAAACGATTAATAATTTCGAATTATATCTGTTAATGAGAAATGCATGTGATGATTTCTAATTTTTCTGGAGAATGATTTGGAAAAGCAAAATATATTTCTTTATTTTGCAGTCATTCATACATATATGTAAAATAATTTATGTTGTACGTGGTAAGTCTTTTTTCTTCTGAGTAAATATGCACTGTTCAAAAAATATAATATTCTGACTAATTAAATTTCTGCCATTGAAGAATAGTATTTGTAGAGGAAATAAATGGTGTAAGTAATTGTATTCATACTTGAACCGTTTTCTGTTATATAAACCATATATAATTTTGTGATTAGAGAGTAATCTTTTATAATTATGAAACTTTGTTATTCATATATTTTTTACTGATTAATAACTAATGGGAATATTGATAATATTACTACACAGCAAATATTTCTTCCGATTTAACCATCTTTACTTATATAACAAAAAGCAATAACTGTTCACACCTACTAATACGGCAAACTTAATATAATACGGAACTATACGAAAACATAAATTTTAAGCTTGTTTCAATAAATGATCTAAGTGATATACATATATAATTAAAAAAAATATTTTTACTAAAAGTACAACCAGAAATACATTTTTTATGGTAGAAAATTATTAATATTTACGAAGAAAAATATGCCATATACCATGAATAGCAGTTTCTTCAAGAAGCTTGTGCTAACAAAAAATCAAATTTTATGCTATTAATGTAAGGACATATCTAAGCTAATAATAAACATAAATGTAGCCAAATACATGTTTTATTCTTCGTCTTAATGATATGAGAGAAACATTTGTTAATGTCGAGACCAAAGATTAATAGTTTGGAATTCTTACCTTTAATAAGAAAGAAATGTGGTGATTTGTAATTTTGATAAAGTATGGTATAGGATAGAAAAAACTTTTCCAAAATCTACTTTTATCCATTATTATTATAGTGTTTCCTAAAGCTATGCAAAATAAATTATGTAGTCTTTGTTAGAGGTTCATTATTTTGTAAAAGAAATAGTTATAAGGTAAAGCTAGGATAGTTTGCGCACAATTCAATAGAATAACAATAAAAATTCTAAATATAAATTTTTTGCTAAACTATCCATGAATAATTTTGACTTCATCTGTTTTTTATGCATTTCCATTGCTGTTTTGTTGTTATGTTGTAATTTAATAGAACAGTTGTAATAAAACCAAGAAAGTTATGTTGCGCAATCTGTCCTTATAGGGTTGGTGTGATTGCGCACATGGGTAGGAGAGATTGTTACTAATAATAACTACAATTAAATTGTTGACAATAATAATTACACTTAAATGAAATTGTTGTAAGGTTTTTGTGAACAAATATTATTGTATTAGGAGTAAATATTTCAACCTAATGATTAAAGAATTAAAAAAAAGGAAATAATTTAAAAAACGATTAAAAAAATTTAATTAAAGGGAAAAAATTAAAGAATCAGAAAAAACAAGTCCAGATAAGATTACAAAGTAACATTAAGTTTCTTGATAACACGTTTAACTTAAAATTAGTCGTCCATTTTAATTTTTTATTTTTTTAGGCAAATTTACCAATAAGCTGCGTAATCTCTCCTAGCATAGAAACTAATGGAAACCATGCGCCATCTCTCCTAACTAGCAGATGCGCAAACTCTCCAATTTCGGTAGGAGAGATTGCGCGGCCTTTGATATAAACATGACCGCTACTAAAACGAACCGTTGATGTTCACATTGTTAGTCTAGATTAGTAGCTTATGAAAAATCGTTTAAGTTTAAAATATTTTGTACTACTGACATTGTATAGAAATTATGATGAATAGCTATGAAAATTCAAGCACTTTCGTTTGGAAAACAAAACAAAATAGCAATGTTTATCTTAGACACTCATAACAATCAACGTGAACTTTCAAGTAGACACTCCACTACTGCTGTTGTACAACTACCTGGAGTCGCTGCGTGCTCACTCTACTCCTTCCCCCCGAATCTCTATGTGCGCAATCTCTCCGACCGCGCCATCTCTCCTGGCTTTACCTTAGTTGATGAGCTATAATATTGTTTCTGATCAAAACTCTTTCAGTGAACTAAATATATAATTGATGTTTCATATATTTCGTGTATATGAAATATATGTTAAGAATTCAGATTTTTCAAAATTCTTTACAGTTGTGTTGTTATTTGATTGTAAGCATTTTAAATTTTCTAACAATTTTCTTTATAGTTATTTTACTATTTAATAATTAAAGAGATGATTGATAATCACACAGTATTAAAAATGTTGATGCCAATATAATTATATATTTATATTTAAAAGCAACTACTTTTCATATCTATTAATAATGATATATGATGTCATACAGTAACGTAAAAAATCAACTTGATTTAACATATTCTCAGACGTATATACATAAGTATTTTGTTCTAAAAGAAATATATATTTATATATATATATATATATATTGTAAAAATATCCTAAAAAAAACATTTTTTTACGATAAAACGCATCTAATATTTTTTCAAAAATATGCAATTAATAATAAAGTAAAAATGACTTTAGTAAAATAGAAGAAAAAGCAATTATAATATTCACTCGTGGAAAAAATTATTAGAAAAAATCACAGATATCACCAAACGTTATCGTTTATTATTCTTAATAATACAAAAAAAAAAAAAAAAAAAAAAAAAAAAAAAAAAAAAAACAATTCTTAATTTCCGGAAAATAATTCCTGGTTTGACATTATATTTTTTAGTGAGAAAAACATATGATGATTTCTAATTCGGCAGAGATTTCAATAGGTCTCCTATATAAATATTTGTACTTATTTGACAAGAAACAATTAATTTTCACATCTACTAATAATGCAAAACTAATACAACAATAAAACTTTACAAGAACCAACATTTTTGTTTGTTATAGAAAATAATCTAATGGATATATATATATATATATATATATATATATATATATATATATATATATATATATATATATATATATATATATATATATATATATATGAATGAGATTAAGGTGTCAGGAGTGGGATTAATATGAATATTGTAAAACTTAATCATAATTGATTTTCTTTAAGTATAAATATGAAAAACAAATTTTAATAAACGACAAAATATACAGATATTCAACATACAATTATGTCATCATTACGCATTAAACATTACCGACTTCTAGTAGTCCACTAAAGACGTAGTTCTGCAAGCTTCTCTGAGCCTTGCGTAAAATAACCAAAAACAACTGTGGCTAAAACTATAGAGCACTCGTTCACACGTTCATTGTTCATCGTTGTGTGGTGTGAACTCATATATCGTGAATCTATGATAACTCGAGTAACATTTCACCCCATTTCGTTTTTGTGTAACTGTTACATACTTGATAATACTAGCTCTCTTCCCACATTTCGATTATACTGACGTTCGTGGCAACCTCGTCAGTTATTACTTCTTATAAAAATTCGAATGCTGTTCATTGAAGCTGAAATGTAACAATAAAGCAAAAACAAAACAAAACAAAACAAAATAAAATAAGAATATTTATACTTATGCTTTAGCATACAAAAGTATAAATAGTCTAGGGAAGTTGACGTTTACAATGTATATTATGGCTGAAAAGTTTCTGCTTCTGATTCAGTTCTGTCAAGTACAGCTTCATTTCTTCTATAATAATCAAAGTTATTAACAGGGTATAATACTTTCTCGTGTTCGGTACGATTCCTCCTACACCAAAAGTATCGATCCTTACTGATCCAATATCTTTTTTCGTAATTCAACCTTTTTTCCATCAAATATTTCACTTTCTGTCTCCCTCTGTTGTAAGTGCGAAAGTCTTCTTTTATCATCAAAGCATTTTTGTTCTTCATTGTATCTGCGACTCCTATCAATAAAACTTGTTTTTGGATAATGCGATTTTATTCCATTTCCACAATCATAATTACGTTTCGTAAAGCTCTTGTGAAATCTTTTCCTCGCTTATTAATTTTTCCTTCAATATCAATTTCTTCTCCTTCTTAATTTGTCATGTTTTTAACATTTTCCAACCTAGTTGAAAAATGTTTATGACTTCGGTGTGTCTGGCCGTCTGCCGTATGGCTGTCTGTTCGTGCTCTAACTCCTGTAAATATGCTCGGATTGCCCTGCAATTTTTATATGTTATTGTCGTTATCTATAGTATGTCCCCTATTTCAAATGAAGTGTGTAGCACTTATAGTTTTTTTACAGGGACACTCAAAAGAATTCCGTTACATTACGGTCAATAGAGAAAAATCATTTGCGGTTAATTTTAATGATGTTACACAATTTCAAATACATTGTAATTGATATATATCACTAAGGTGCATTACAAGAAGCTTAATACGGAATAGAGTGTGCATAGCACTTATATTTACTTTACAGGGACAGTCAAAAGAATTCCGTTACATTACGTCTATGGAGAAAAATCGTTTGCGGTTTAATTAAATAATGTTTCACTATTTTAAACGCATTGAAATTTATATATATCACTAAGGTGCGTTACAAGAGGCTTACTACAGAATATTGTGTGTATAGCCGTCATCGTTCATTTACAGGGACACACAAAATAATTCTCTACTGTCTGTTAACAATAATTCCTGGAAGTGCGTTTTAAGTTGCTGAACGCGATTTTAAATTTAACTCACTTTTTGTCTATTACTTGGTGTGTATAAATTCTGTATTTCATATACAGGGCAGCACAAAAGTTTGCGAACACATTTCCGTTTATTGAAAGAAACTCCAGAAGAAGAATTTTAAACTGTGCTACGCGTTTCCTAACTAAACTAAAATCTAGCATCCTATGTAGTACATATACAAATCTATAGATCATATACAGGGCTGAACAAAAGTATTCGGATATTTTTCCGAATATTGTATATGTTGGAAATTCCTGAAATTACGTTTTTAAATATGTTATGCGTTTTCCAAATTGTTTACTTAGATGTTATCTTTCAGCTTATTAAACGGTAATGATTTGTAAAATTATTTTGGAAGCATAGGGAAGTGTTACATAATCTATGCTTGATGCATGATTTTTCGTTCTTGTTTAACTTTTATTTATTTTAATTTGATCTCGTCACTTCGATAAATTTTGCCAACTTTCAGACCACGTGCAAACTTCATATTACAATTATTTGAAATATTTTTAATATAATTATTTCAGGTGAGATAAACTTTTATCGAAACCCTCTTGGAGCCAATTTAAAACTTTTCAGTTATAAATTTCTCACGTAATCGTAATAATTTACCTCAGGAGTTGGTTCTATGGCTATAATATTTACGATCTCTAATGGAAGCAAACTTAAAAGATACGCTACGCAATCTACTTTTACAATATTTGCTCTAGAAATTTGTTTTTCAAATAATGCCAAGTAAATACTAATATCACTCACACCGTCAAAGTTTGCCATTAATTTCCAGAAATCGAATTTCTTACCTGTATCTGATATCGAAGCAGAAACCCTTGGATCTTGTGATTTAGCTTGGAGTTCTAACTTCATTATTTCAAATTCTCTTTCCGCTTGAAGCCTTTTTCTTCTTGCTCTGCTTTCTTCTCTCTGCTCTTGAAACCATCTTTCTTATTTTTCTTTTTCTTTTCACCATATTTCTTTTTCTTCTTCTTTTCACTATATTTCGCTTTCTTCTTCTTTTAGCAATCTCATCATCAGGTAACTTCCAAATGATTAAATACATCAAAGAATAGCGAAAAATGTAAGTTATAACTTAATAAAAAATATTTTCTATTCGAAAAAAAGAAAATTAAGGTATTTTGCATGATCAGATTAAATAAATAGAAATGATCCACATTCAATAAATAGCGAGTCACAATACATGGCACAATTTGCAAAAAAAAAAAAAATCTTTGTACGGCCAGGGTTGAAATAAATAGTGCATTAGCATACATTTTGTCATGGTGTTAGTAAAACGAAAAAGTACCGAAAATTTTGCTTAGTCTTTTTTTTTTTAATTTCATACTTTATATTTTGTTTTGTGTTTTTCGTCTTTTAGTGATTGGAATTCACTTTGTGCGCAAACGATAGTTCATTTCTTCCTGTTCTCAGAAAACATTTTGGAAATGAGGCTTAATACTGATCGCCATATTTATAGGTTCGAGTATGCTCAAGTATTCGCTATAGTGATTGCCTTATAATTAGTTTATAGGAGTAAAAACCACAAGGATATGTTAGAATTATTGTCGTTTTAATGATTTATGTATGCTAAATTCATAGGGCCCCGTTATAGTGATTGTCGTTTTATTGATTTATGAGGTGCGAAACACATAGAGTCCAGTTATAGTACCCGCTGCACCGTAGAACCATATATGGCTACGAAGCACACATGCTTTTTTATTTTAATCACCCTATTAACAATTTATGAGCACGAAACCCACAAAGCCCATGTACAATGATCGCCATATGTCTTATTTTATCCCATTTCTGTTTATTTCATCCTTAAACTCTCCTTTCTTCACCGAGATTAGCACGGAGTGTGTCTTTGTTAGGGGAAGAATAAAAAAGTACATATATTTTTTCTGTCACGAAATATTTACATGCTTTTTTGATATTTTGTTAGTTATTTTCGTGTAATTTAAAATAAATATTTTATTTATTTATTTTCTGTTTGCATGTAAAATGTAGACCCTGGGCAAAGCTCGGGTCTACAAAGTGCCTTTCAATGCGTACCTTTCAATGTGTGATGACGCAAAACCCCACATTCCTTTCAATGTGAAAGGCATCTATAGTCATCAAGCGACCGTCTAGACGGGTGAAGACCGGCTAAATATTTTTATATTGTAATATTCATAGTTCTATTACATTTGTATGAAATTCGAGTTTAATGCTTTAAAGTTTTTTCTATTTTTCTTAATGATACCTTATGAAAAACGAAAAATAATACATACCATGTATAAAATATATCATATCACAAAACACATGAAGATAAAAAAATAAAAATATATAATAGACATTTATTAAAGTGATATCCCATATCAAGAATTATCCAAGTTAGTAAACATACTTTCCGTACGCTATATATCTATATTATAAAGGACAAACGTGTCCGTGGGTAACGCTGACGTCATTTTGCGAATGGCAACAGTTGACGAAGAAATTTCGGTTTTGCGATTTTTTCTACTACACATTTTTAACTTTCTAAACATCGCATGTTTTTAATTTTTACACCGTTATATAGGGAAAAAAATCTACTTTCAAATGCAATTTATTTGAAAACTTTATCGCAAATTACTTATTAATTACAGCATTTAAATTAAACTTTAAACATGATTTTTTAAGTCTATTTTTATGGATTGCAGACGATTACAAAATATTAATCCGTTAACACTTTAAAGAACATAAAAAGTTCAGCATTTGTTTCCATCCAATATTCAATAACCAAATTAAAACTTCATTAAGAAATCAATAAATTGTATAAATGAAGAATTTAATATACGAATTTAATAGACATGTAATTGAAATAAGCGCTTAAAACCGCTGAAATTATCAGAATAATAAAAAAAAAAAACTGCTGTAGATAACGAAAATTTTAGAGATTTCTTCGGCTATTAACTTCTGTCATGAGACCAATACGAAATTGCTACTTTTAATAAATTTCAAAATTTTATTTGAATATATAATTGACATATTTCATATAAAAATGCTCTTTGGTGTTAGGGGGCATCTAAAGAAAATATTAAATGTAAAAAAAAAAATATATTAGACTTTTCAATTAAAAAAAAACACATATATTCTCTATCTCGGGAAGCCCGGGTTGGATGCCCTAGTATTTTGTAAATTCGTAATGACTATACAGAAACTCTTCATAATTCCAGATATAAAGATTTATATTTAAAAATGCTTATATCTAATGATGATAGGAGTTAATGATTTGAAATTCTGCTGCTGCTTTACTATACAATTAAAAAATAGAGAGAATATTTCATCTACATAATAATGAGACTGGTTATTAATAATTTGTTTTGCAATGATTGTGTGAAAGGAATTCATTAAATATTTTTAGTGAGTGAATTTCGCAATTATTCAAATTAAGTTATGTAAGCATATGGTATATTATATTATTTTTTTAAATATTGCAAACGATTTTCTATTAATTTGTGCACCAGTAATAGTTTTCAAAAAAAATTATATTATGTAATATTTTGTATTTCGTAGCTCAGTGATTTTTTGAGGGGGGGGGGGATGTATCATTTCCAAAAGATTTAATAGCGATATATTTTTTTTAAAAATCTAGTAATATGTATGCATATTTCTTTTAATAAAATGTACGTTTTTGTTTTACAGATTTTTTTATATGTAACTAGCTGACCACCAGGCGTTGCCCGGGCACATGATAATAAACTTAAATATACGTAAAATCCGTGCTAAATGATTTTATATGTTTAACCCAAACGATCCTAATGCTGAGAAGATATTAATAGTCTTATTAATAAAATATTTATTTCATTAATTTAATACTACACCTTCTAAATTTTGTTGATCATAATTTTATGATTATAAATCTCACAATTATTTTCTTAATGTGAATTTATTTGGTCATTAATAAAAAAAGAAAAAAAACACGAATATTCATCTGAAATTATAGTACAGAATAAGTTATAATGCATCATATGCCGTAATACTACTACTACTAATAATATATATATATATATATATATATATATATATATATATATATATATATATATATATATATATATATATATATATATATACTGATAATTTGTACGTAAAGACAGTTAAGTGCTGCAAATGAAACTGCAGGCTTATTTGTGGCGCTAAACTGTCTCTTTGACTTTTTATTGTTTAGAGTTTTTACATAACATAACACATTTAAAATATGTATGGGAGGAAAACTGATAATTTGTGATTATTTTGTTTCATTTTATTTGATTTTATGAACGGAAGTAATCATGTATATCACCGTTATGTATTACAGTAACTTTTCTTTATAACATCTTCATGTATTTTGTGAAAGTGATAAATATGTTATTTATTCAATAATTTTTTGGGGGCCTGAAAATTTATTTATACGTAAATTTAATTTTATGTTGAAAAGCAATTTTATTATTAAATATATATTTAAATTATTTTGACAAGCCATATTATATAATCTTCGTTAAAATAAAATATTGTGTAATTATCTCCAAATTATAGCATTATTTGTCCCTTAATAAAATATTTAGAGACAGGAGGTACCCATTTTTTTAATTGCTGTTGTTAGCTGTAGATGTGCACAATGCCTTTTGTAATTAATCGTAAAGTATCCCTACTTAACTAGATATGATTGTAAATTTTATGTATCCTCCGTTCTTGATTTCAAAAGTGAGCATTATTTAATTATCAAAAATAAATTTTAAATTCGTATATGCAATGCTTTTTAAAGTTATTTAACTCAAGTTCTATACCCTACATGAAATAAGCCTAGTATTATGAAACAAAACTCCCTTCCTTAAAATATTTTAAACGAAAGTATCCACTAAATTCTTAGAAAAAAAATAAACACAAAGTAATGAAAATGCAATAATCACCTTTATAAATCTTAAAAGAAGTGAAAAATGAAAAATGAATTATGGATATTAGTATAAAATTGTTTGCGTTAAATTTATGTATCGAAATTTTTATGCTCAGTATGTAACATTTTACGTTAAATGAGCCATATATATATTTATATATATTATTGTCTGTTTTCCAATACTTAACTTAATAGTTACAAATTTTAAAAGTTTAATAATAAATATTTTAAAATATAGTTATGCATTAATCTATCTATAAATGGTAAAATATTTTATACACGTAATTAGCCATATATATATTTTTTATCAACACACACAATTCACAATATTATCAAAAATACATTTTTTACTCTTTTTGAAAATAAATATGAAAGTTAAAAAATGTGTAATTTACCATGCTATATAGTACTATACTACACTATATGATTATATACTATATCATAAGTAAAGAATAGATTCTCCAAATATTACATTATATTATAATGTAATTTAATTAAGACTATTTCTTAAAACGTGTGAAATCGCTATGAAGCAATATTATATGATTAAACAGTATATCCAAACTTTTGATATTAATGTTTGAATATATATACATATCTGTGTGTACTTCAATATACAGGGTGTATCTGAAATGCTTCAACAAACTTAGGGGAATGATAGTACTCATCAAGACGAACAAAAAATGCATTGGAACATGGGGTCGCAAATGACGTTTAAAGGATGAAAATCGCAAAACTAATAAAAATCTCGCAATCTCGCATGCTGCTTTTCTGCAGAACTGGCTAGTAGCATGAAGATGGTTTTCCTTTCACTTTGTGCATATGCGGTCAGAAAGAGAAAACAAAAACGTGGAAGAAAGCCAAACAAATCAGAAAACAGGAATCCACATATGCAAATTTTCCATCTTCTTAGAAACAGACCAATATCTTACAGAATATCCTACCAGGTTTGCTTTCTGCTACACAAGCCGGCATGCAGCAACGAAATCTATGATATTAATCTTTGAATATATATACATATCTGTGTGTACTTCAATATACAGGGTGTATCTGAAATGCTTCAACAAACTTAGGGGAATGATAGTACTCATCAAGACGAACAAAAAATGCAATGGAACATGGGGTCGCAAATGACGTTTAAAGGGTGAAAATCGCAAAACTAATAAAAATATCGCAATCTCGCATGCTGCTTTTCTGCAGAACTGGCTAGTAGCATGAAGAGGGTTTTCCTTTCACTTTGTGCATATCCGGTCAGAAAGAGATAACAAAAACGTGGAAGAAAGCCAAACAAATCAGAAAACAGGAATCCACGTATGCAAATTTTCCATCTTCTTAGAAACAGACCAATATCTTACGGAATATCCTACCAGGTTTGCTTTCTGCTACACAAGCCGGCATGCAGCAACAAATTTGGTACATGAACGATGGTGCTCCGCCTCATTTTTCTGTGGACGTAGGTAACCACCTTGATGGAGTTTATCCGGAAAGATGGATTGTACGTGGTGGCCCTGTTGTTTGACCTCCACACACGCCGGACCTTAACCCTTTGGATTTATTCTTCTGGGGACAGATGAAATCCCTCATTTATGAGACTCCAGTAGAAACGCCGGAAGAAGTAGTAGCGCGTGTTGTGACTGCGGCAGGAGAAATCCAGGAAACTCCCGAAATCTTCGAGCCTGTTCGCCAGTCGTTCCTTCGTAGATGTACACTGTGTAACAATGTCCGCGGTCGACACTTTTAACAATTGTTGTAAAATATTTGTTTTCTCTGGACATCACGAGCTATGTTGTACCTATTCTGTGCAATAAATAATTTTCTGGATTGTTTCTTTCTTGTCTCAGTTTGTCCATTTCCAGACGCATTTTTTTTCGATTTTCATCCTTTAAACGTCATTTGGGAGCCCATGTTCCATTGCATTTTTTGTTTGTCTTCATGAGTACTATCCTCCCTCTAAATTTGTTGAAGCATTTCAGATGCACCCTGTATATAATAAATGCTTCAAACTTTTAAATTAAAATTCTAAATGATATTTAAATATTATATTCATTATTATATTCATTATATTCAATATTATATCCATATTTTAAATAATTTTTATACAGCAATTAGCCATGAAAACAAAATATTTATTAAGACATACACTTTTTATTGCTAGTAAATATGCGACTTATAAACTTCATGGGGAAAATAAGGATATGTAAAAAATATATAATTTTGATAATTTGTGATAATTTTCAACATTCATCAGCATCGCTATAAAAATCTTGTTTTATTCTTAATGAAGCGAGGTGAATATATGATTTATCATATCTCTGAAAACAATTATGTAAGGTAAAGAATATATTATTTTTATTTTTATCTCAAATTATCTATGATAATTATCAATTTTCACGAACATTGCTACAGAAATCTTTTCTTTTTCTTAATGGTGCGAAAGAAATATAATGTCGTACCAAATTATTAATACTTTGAAGTTATTTTGTCTAATGAGAATACTGTTTGGTATTTTTTTAGTTGCGGATAATACTTTAGGCAACTAAAATACTGTAATCTCAAGACCAAGAAAGTTTTTTAATACTATTATGAATTATTCGCTTCAAAACTTATTTAATATATGTAGGAAATACTTTATGTTTCTCATGAAACTTTTTTCCATTAAAATGAAAATACTAATTTATTATTTTCACTATATTTATTAATTTATGAATGAATTATGAATGATTATGAACGATTATGAATTATGAATGAATTATGAATGAATTATTATTATCATTATAAATGATAATAATAATGATTTATTATGATCATTTATAAGACTTCAGTTGAATTCATTTGATCAATTTTGCGAACTGTACTCTTAATTACTGTGCAAACAAAATTATATGAAAAAAATGCATGTTAATTTTATCCGCGTAACTTTGCATTCGGTATGCTAGCTTACTTGATAAAAACATTGAAATAGAAATAATAGTAAAAAGCATAGTTGATAGATTAATTCTAATTTTAATATAAAAATGTGTTTAATAATTCTACATGTATGATAATTGAATCTACTTCACAATATGTGTCATTAAAAATCCTATGAACTTTTCTCTGCATTAATTACTCATATGTTTTAAAATTATATGAGCAAATTTCATGTAATTTGAACAAGATAATATTATCAAGTAAAATTCTTTTAATGGTATACTAATTTACTTGATTCATAAATTATAACTGAGAACAGTGGAAGTTATTAATACATTAATACGTCGGAAGTTATTAATACTTTTCTAACGATATACATATTTTAAAAAAGATTCCGTATGTCCCTATAATGTTTATTACACAACATATGTCTTAATAAAACATATAACCATTAATTTTATAATATTTTTTATTACTAGTAACGTTATTTATTGTATAAATAAAAAATAATAATAATAAAACTTATGGAAAAATTAGTTACAGAATATAAGGTTTTAGAAAGAAAAATTGTTTAATAAAACCTGAAAAAATTTATTGCATCATTTTCTTAAAGAAATTAATTTTAAGGAAACGAAAGCGAAAGACTATTTTAATTTAAATTGGATTTAAAAACATTAAATTTAACCTTATGTAACAATGGAAAAATGTAAAGCTGTTTTCAGAGTTCCTACTTTCTAAACAACATTAAAGCCAGGCGACATTTAAGCGACTTGCAAAGGAATAAGAGAGCCATTAAAGAAATTTAATTTTAACTGTAGTAAAAACTACATAAATGAAAAAAAAATTTTTGGTTGTCATCTAGAAGCGTATATTGTTTTGTTTTTTTGACGGTGTGAAAGGAACATTACTTAAAACCAATGAATAAAATTTAGATACTAAATTCTCAAATGAGAATTGCATTCAACGATTTTTCAGTCTACAGATAACTTTTACTAAACAAAAAAGGAAATGTCGCAGAGAAAGCTGCCTATTAGTGTGAGGTCAATAAGCTATCTGCACTTCAATACAGCTAAAAGTTGAATCGCGAGCCAGCAAAGAGGATAAATTCAGAAGTGGAAAAATAACTTTAAAAAAAAAAGGATTTACAGAAGTCGTTTCGTTGTGTGATGATGACGAATGCAGAAGTACTTTTCCGAAATGTCATGTTTTTTCGAAGATGGTCATTTTGAGCCTGTTTAGCTTATCATTTGGCATTATTTTACTTATTATATTCCACTGAATTAATTTTATTAAATGAATGTTATAGTTAAAGGTTTCGCGTAATAAATTTCAAGCATGTTGTAGTCATGTAATCTAAAAAAAAAAGTAATATTATGAATAACTTTTAAATGAATCTGTGAAATAATTCATTTAGCCATAATCAAAAAGTAGCAAACGTAGCAATAAGGAATCCTTAATCATGTAGCTGTAATAATTGAAATTTTACTCTATTTAATCGAAATTTATAATAAACGTACTAGGATTTTAATATAAAAATAATTCCTTATTCTTAATGATGTCAAAGGAACATTTTAATGCCGGAACAAATTATTAATTTTTGCATTTATTATTATAATTGCATTAAATAAATTGTAAGTCTCAAGGTGATTTATTTGAGAAACTAAGATGGAAAGTAAAGTGGAGTAAATGCATTTTCATTGGAATGCATGAAATATCTGAGAAAACCTGGAAAATTGTTTATAGAGATTCGAGCAAATACAGATAGGAATGTGTATATTTGAGGACAAAGCAATAAAAGCTGCTCTTCAAAATGCAGTCATTTTCCACGCACTGTTTAACCATTATGGGAACTTTAAACTTCACATGTTGAATTTACTTAAGAGAGTGACAACAGATCCGAAATCAAATGTAAAAAAAGCTGACATCGATGACAGCAAATAAAAATTTTAAAAAAAGGTAGAATTTCGCTAACTAAGAAAAACCTAGAATTTTATTGCACACAAAATTGCGTAAGTAATGCATTTTTAATTTCTCTTACTTTATTTTTATCGAACTATAGCTTACATACCCACAAAACTACAAAAATATACTACAATATCTTTCGCAGTTTCCAAGAAAACGGTACATCAATTTCAGCAGTTTACATGTGATGTGTTTTTATTTATTTATTTATTTTTTTAAAGAAATCACATAACTATTCTATTTTTTTTTATTCTGAGCTATACTATCAATGTATAGTTTAACTACTGGCAAAACTTTTTTTTTTTCAAATCGCTTCAGTAATTCTATCGAAAAATATATACATCAATGCCAGGCATTTTATCTGTGATTTCACAGCTGTTGTCGCACCGTAAATATACATCTTTTGTCTTCTGTATTATCTAAACATAAATTGACCACTTGTAATCCGTCGTCTGATTTTTCTATAGCAATTGATTACTTCGCATCTAGTTCTTTTGTTTTACAGTCTGGACATTTTCATAACTTTTTTCCCCCAAAAATATACCTTGTTGTGCCTTTTCACAATAAAATATCGCGTAATGGCAAGTACGCCCACAAAAAAGGGGCGTATGGTGATTTTGTCTGAACTGACACACTGAGGAAAAGACACATGAAATGCTACCTTTTCAGTGTTGTGTGCTTTGATAACTATGAGTACAAAATGTCAAACTTTTTACGGTCCAGTGGCACCACTTTAATTCGACCTCAAAAGAAGATGCTAACTCGTCTGACAATGATGTTTTTTCTATTATACCGCCTTATAATTTCTGCAATATTTTTATTTTATTGTACAGTTTAAGTATTTCAGAAATTTACTTTGTATTTTAAGTTCTAGTTTATGTTTTTAAATGTTTTTTTAAACATTCTCCGACTTCCAAAATAAGATATTGCATTTTACCGTTAATTTTTTCCTAGCCACCACTTGTGGCAATGTCTTCTATTTCATTTGCAGATAAATACAAAGTAATACAGAATTTTCATATTTCGTTTTTAAGCAAGTATTTTGGATATCAAAGCAAGTGCAGGTGTTTGTTTGAGTAAACATGGATTTTATTCAAACGGCTTGACTAAGGTGGAAAGTCAAGCAGTTTGTTTTTCTTAAAAGGGTAAGTAGGCAATAATGCTCGAATATTTTGTCACTACATAAAAAAGTGTTTAAAGTTTAATATAACTTTTATATTTCTGCCTTCAAAACTGGTAATGAAAACTTCTATTGCTTAAATCATATATGAATTAAGCTTTTTTTTTATTATATAATGCAAATACATACTTTGCGGCATATCGTAGTATTCCTATTGTTCATTCTCGTAAGCATTATATTGTTAAATGTATTGAGCTAATTTAACCCACCTTTAGGTGCTACAGTAACTGCTAACATAAGACGGTGAAATCTTGTTCCAAAATGTGGAGATATGATGGAACAGATCAAATGCTGGAATGCGGTTTCACCATATTATGGTTGCAACTAATTCAGCACCAAAAGTTGGTACAAACAAGCATAAAATTTTGCCAGTGTATTTAGACATATAAATATTCGTTTATTTGGATTAAAATAAAATAAAATATTTTGTATTTTTTATTTTCACTGTCACTTACGTCTTATCTCATGAAGTTTGTGATAAATAAAATTGTTTTATGGCATTACCATTTTCAAGCATCAAATTACTCTCCAGGAATATTGTTATTATCTGCATGTACATCGATGTATTTGGAATGATACGTTTCACAGAATTTTACGTCAAATACACACTTAGCACATTTACAAGTAAAGTGGGTACATTGCTGAACAATTAGAATGCAAGTTTTGTTACTGTACATTCCCGAAATATAATAAAATAGCTTTCCTATTTGTATTTCGAAAGAGAACGTCTTTACGCAATATTTTCTAAAATAACTATTGCTAGCTTAAAATATGAATATACGTTTAAAGCATATAAATATTAGTTTATTTTAAGTAAATACAAAAACGAATATTACATTTAATTTGTATATTTTTGTTGGGACTTTGAGCTATAATGGAAAGGAGGAAGCAAAAATAAAATTGCATAATAATGTGAATTAACAATGTTTACAATGTTTACATGGATTGTTGGTTTAAACCGAATACTTTACAAGAAACTCCAAATAATTATCTAAGAACACGACTTCTTGATCGAGAGCAATTAATCACTGACAGTCTTCTTCAGGGGGAGCCGTATCTACACTTTAAAGAAAATATGAGTATAAAACCTTGTTTCGAAGTTCAAACATATATTAAGAAATATTAGATTAGTTTAATTGGGGGTAATTAGCATTTATTTGACGTTGGAAAACTATATTTTATATATACAGTTCTTTATATGATTATAGAAAAAATAATGAAAAATATTCAAATTCACATATTCTAAAAGTGTAATAATTTTTTTAAGCACATAATCCCGTTTTTGATTAAGTTTTAAGATTTCGTACAAAACATTGTCTTCAGAAAAGATTTTTTTCGTAGTTTATTTTTAATTGTTGAAATCATATGATTTATGATCTTAAGAAATATTTTAAGGAAAATGAAGCAAAAAAAATTATTTATACCTATAATTATCTTAGATGATTATTACTGAACTTTACTACAGAAGTCTCTAAGAATTCCTAATGATGTGAGAGAAACATTCCTTAATGACACTGCAAACCATTAATAATTCCAAATTTTTGTGACTAATGAGAATTATCATCGAATATTTGTGGAACTGCAGATGATATATTAAATGAAAATAAACATACAGTAGAAATAATTGCGTACAGATGTTTTTATTATAATAATGTTAATCATTGTTATTAAGAACTGTGTGTTAAATGAATGGTTTGCGCACTAATAAGAGAATGGTTTGTGAACAGGAACACATGTAAACTGTTGCTGAATTAAAAATTTGCTAGTGACCTACATTACTTTTAGCATAAATAGTTGATCTATTCATTCTAAAGTGAATAAACAATAAATAAAAGTTTAACTTAACTTTTGCAATTAAAATTAAAACAAATTACATATTCTGTCTTCTGGTCGGAGGCGTTAGGGACTAATAATAATAACAACAAGAACGAAAAATCATGCGTCAAGCATAGATTATGTAACACTTTCCAACGCTTCCAAAATAATTTTACGAATCATACTCTTTTATAAGCTAAAAGATAACATCTAAGTAATCCGAATACTTTATTCAGCCCTGTATAGGATCTATAGATTTGTATATATACTACATAGGATGCTAAATTTTAGTTCAGTTAGGAAACACGTAGCACAGTTTAAAATTCTCCGTCTGGAGTTAAATAATACGGAAATGTGTTCCCGAACTTTTGTACTTCCCTGTATAGGATCTACAGAATTTATACACACCACGTAATATACAAAAAGCGATTTAAAATTAAAATCGCATTCAGTAGCTTAAAACGCACTTCCAGGAATTATTGTTAACATACAGTAGAGAATTCTTTTGTGTGTCCCTGTAAATGAACGATGACTGCTATACACACAATATTCTGTAGTAAGTCTCTTGTAATGAACCTTATATAAATTTCAATGCGTTTAAAATAGTGAAACATTATTTAAATAAACCGCAGACGATTTTTCTCCATAGACGTAATGTAACGGAATTCTTTTGACTGTCCCTGTAAAGTAAGTATAAGTGCTATGCACACCCTATTCCATATTAAGCTTCTTCTAATGCACCTTAGTGATATATATAAATTTCAATGCGTTTAAAGTATTGAAACATTATTTAAATAAACCGCAAATGATTTTTCCCCATAGACCGCAATGTAACGGAATTCTTTTGAGTGTCCCTGTAAAAAAACTATAAGTGCTACACACTTCCGTTGAAATAGGGAACATGCTATAGATAACGATTATAACATATAAAATTTGCAGGGCAATCCGAGCATATTTACGGGAGTTAGAGCACGGACAGACGGCAGACGGCAGACGGCAGACGGCAGACGGCCAGACGGCCAGACGGCAGACGGCCAGACGGCCAGACGGCAGACGGCCAGACGGCCAGACAAACCGAAGTCATAAACACTTTTCAACTAGGTTGGAAAGTGTTAAAAATGAAGGAAAATGTGAAATACATTAGAGGCAGCTATAATTAAATAGTTGTATCCATCACATCTCTAACACTAAACACATGATGTCTCATTAACTCATATTCTCGAATAGATTTCAGTCAGGTAAGTATGCTGACCACAATTTACAATCCATTGCAGTCGTTTTAAATATATTCTTCGTAATCAAGGTATATGATGTATGTCATTATCGTACGTTAAATTAAGATAATCATCAACGATTGCAGAATACAATGAGACATTGATTGTAATCGGCCCTCCAAATTGTTATTCAAAATACTGTGCAAAGCCAAGCATCTAAAAGTCCCGATCATTCCCATACAAACACGGAAATATATCGAGTGAATTTTTTTTCAACCAGAACACATTGTCACACTTTAGACTGAATCAGAACTGATTTGTGAAAACAATCTAATCCCACTCGAGTAACGTGTTATCTCAATGTTCACGAACATAATTTATTTGTATTACTTGATGTGCTATGTTCAAAGACATACACACCAATTGTCTACGTACATAGATGCCTCTCTAATGAAATGTATTTCGAAATGATTTATGGGGCTTATTCCGTCCTACTACAAAATATATATTATATGCACGGGAGTATCATCACGTTTTCTGTACATAAAATATACTGATCATCAGTTGCTGTGCTTCAAGTGGGTAACCTTTCACAGGCAGATATTTTACTTGAACGAAATACCTTTATGAAGATTGTTCATAAAGGTATTTTTTCGTTCATTGAACAACTGGTAAATGATTAGTATTTATGTATTTAGTACTTTGTATTTTGGTAAAAGCATATTGCATATTTAAACAAATGCAAAAAATACATTTAGCAAAAATATAGAAATGAAAACTAAATAAATAATTTTGCACTTGCTTAAAACATGTCATTATAACTTTTCGTGTTATTATAAAAATGTTTGTTTAAATAAAGTAGTTGAATTAAGAGAAACTTTCTTTATGGATATTGAAAAGTCCTTATTTTGTTAAAATATCTATATATATATCAGTACTTTCTGGAACAAAACAAAATATATTTTTGCTCTACAAAGACATTTGTCCTCTATAAACTATGTGCATTAAACAATATAGTAAATTCGTAAAAGCTTTTTAATAGATGAAGAGTAATTCATAAGAATCGTATAAGTACATTTTAGCACAGCAACATCAATTACCTAATGAAACAACGCTTCTCTACTCAGATATATGGAGATGATTTCGTTTGTTATTTCGAAAGCTGTAATTTAAAATTCTAAGGCAAAAGGATGACTTTTGAAGATTAAAGAATTCCATTAGAGACGCGCATAGTAGGGTAATGCTTTGCCATACTAAGCATGTTAAATTTTTTGTTCAAATGCTAGATCAAACTACGAAGTAAAAGTATTGCGAATTAAATTACATTGACTTTGAAAAATGTCGTAAAATTGGTATCATTTTGCAAATAAAAATGATGTGTAACTTTTAAATAAGTCGAATTTATATAAGATCATGAAATATATTTTCTCATTAAAATTTATACAGATATTTATAATAGCAAGATTACAATGAATACATAAATAGTAAGAAAATAACAATTGCGAAAAAACGACAGTTTGTATTACTTAAAATCAGACGATACAACCCGGGTTACATGCGTTACAGAACATATAGCCCGGTATCCAGAACACAGGGCAAATGAAATTTTAATTCAAACCTATAATAGTTTTTTTAAATATTTAATATATTATTCTAGATTTCCCACAAACAACACCAAAACGTGATTTTATATGAAAATAAATCAGGTATGTATATTAATAAAGATTTGAAAATCTCTAAAACCGATTAGCCGTATGCCAAAAATCGTCAAAGATTTAGTTACTTACAGTAGCCTTGATTTTGATTATTTCAGTATTTATGCATGGATCTTGATTACATATGTGTTAAATTCGTGTTTGATTTATATTTATATATTTATTTATTTTATTTATTTATGAAGTGTTAATTGCACTATGGCATTTTAGCCGGAAACAATTGCTAATTATTTACCGGTTATTGTTCCATAATCGTGCTGTACGGGATAAACAATTGATTTTTTAATCAATACTTGTAAATTATTTTAAAGTTTTAAAAAATCAGTAAATTGAGGTACAGTTTTCATACGAATTATACTTGAAAGTACATTCTTTTCCCTACTCGTAGGTGTAAAAATTTTAATTTATGTGATGTTTAGAAGTAAATAAATTTCGAAATAAAAGGTGTTCATTAAAATGTGTCTTCCAAAGGCGTCTTCCAATGTTAACACCGTTGATATAAAGTCCGCGTTACTCACGGATATGTTTTTTGCTCTAAAATGTAGATGAGTGGTATTATATACAAATAATTATACAGGCAGACTAATATTTTAGTTACTTTGTTCATTAAATTTCACTACTCATACATACGGCCTTTCTACAAGCAATGAAATATGAAACATAAGGCTTATCATTACAGATAGACAAATCGATGCACAAAATTGCTCTTGCACACATAGACTTTTGTAAAAACTCTAGTAATTGTCCAGATATTTTACTTATATGGAGGCAACATGAGAAGAGAATTGATTACGTATAAGCAAAGCAGATTACAGTATAATAAAACAGCGAAACTCTGTCTCATGCATTTGATGGCATATTTTATACAATATATACAGATTAAAATACTGGTTAAAAGATTAATTTTTTTCCACATTTATCTATATCTAGTTATCAATGCAATACCATTACAAATAATTTTATTCATAATTTCTTTTTTCTTTAAAATATAATACTCCGTCGATTAAATAATTTTAAAACTAGTAAAAACATAAATATTCAAATAATTACAATAATAAAACAAATGGTATATTTAACCATAGAATATTACATTAATTCATATCTCCCCAAGTAATATTTCTCATATATTTGGTAAGCATCTGCTTTAATTAATGAATTTATCAGTAGTATAATATGAAAATTATTTGATTACTTTGACCGAAATCTTTTCCATGCGTAATAGTGAAATGAAAACTGTATTTAATTTCATTAAAAATGAGAGGATTCGTTATATTTTAATTACTCATTTATTCATGTTGTATCTCCATATAATTACTTCACTACTGAGACTAAAATTTGCCAACTAAAATAGTTAATTAATTGCTATTTAACATGTGATTAAAATTCCGTTACATTATGAACATTAGCATTCAATCTAATACGTACAGGAAAAATTTGTTTAATTGTATTTAAAATTTATGTGCGCTATATTTATGCTAAATTAAATATTTTAACCATTTTTAAATTGATCATTATGGCAGCTAGTAATTATAGAATAAGTTGCATTAAGCTGCAATAGATTTAGACAAATGTAATGAATGGTGCAATAAATTAAAAAAGCTATTAAATAGAAATTGAACAGATGTTAAAATTTGTATCTATAATTATTGTATAATGAATACGAAATTTCTAAGTAAAACTATTTATAATTCAATAAACTATGTGTAGATTATATAATATTTTTAGAATATATTATATAATATATTTTTATTTTATATAATATTTTTTATTTAAAATACGCACTAAGGTCTTCCCTCATAGGATGTTTGTTTTTTACATGCACAGCAATTTGAATTTATTCATTTACAACATTGTATAATTATTCATAACTGATTTAAGACAATCTACATTTATACGATGATTTTAATTCATAAAAATTGTGTTTTTTTTTATAAATCGTCTCAATGACGTAATTTTCAGATAATTTAAATTCTGCTAGTAATAAAATTACAGATTAGAGGCTTTAGTCCTTTTACTGGCGGAGCAATAAGTCTGTGTAAATTTATGCCAGAAAATAAAAATTTAAAGAAAGTGATACGGAAATATTTTCAGCACGTTATTCTCCACCATCCCATTTATAAATAATGTTTAAAAACTCAGTTTTTGGGACCGATCAACACCAGTGTTGCGCGCTTTAAATCCAACCATTCATGCAATTTTTGAAGTTGTTTACTATTGATCTAACGTTTTATGAAGCAAACTGTCTGTACTTTTAAAAAGTTACCAAATAAGTTGTTTGTTACTTCAAAGTAAAATATAAGCTCTCCAATAAACTTATGTAAAACAAGTCAAACTCTGAATCATAATTCAAGCAATTCAGGTTAAAATTTGGAATACAAGCGGGAAAAATTCTACAAGTTCTTAATTCTAAACAAATTCTAAAAATTTTCTTCATTCTATTAAATCGTACTGTGCGTAATCTGTATAACAAGCGTCAAAAATTCTACCTTACGGAAGAATATAGATTGGCCACGCACGGCTTTTATCGTTGAGATTTTTTCAGCCAAGTCTAACTCGTCAAAAAAAAATAAAAAAAAAAAAAAAAAAAGTGTTTGTTAGCATAAACCAGCTTCTCCACTTTAGAATTTAGTTAGCGCTCTAAGATTTTTTGTGAAGCTGGCGGAATATATTGGGCACGAACACACCAAGTTTTAAAAAGATTCGGTGACTAGAAGTATTTTTAATAAATATAATAGTTAAAAAGATGTGGCTCCAATGGCCTGAGACGTGGCGAGATAGTAGTTGTTTACAAATGTGCTGGCTTAATGATACCCTTTAAACTATTTTTAATGGTTCAAGGCATTTTAGTACTTAATAGATAACCTAAAAAAGGTAATGAAAAGTTCTGTGATAGCAGCTTTTATGATGGATACAGCTAAGAGAAGTTGTTTAACAAATTATGAGTTAGCATTAATTGACGGGTTCTTGGAGAGCGGTGGGGTAGGGAGAGGGGAGCTATACAAAACACAAGTCCTCTACGCGGCTTTTAAAATCAATCCTCACTCGCAATTGAGAGATGGGACTTTAACAGGAATCCCCCTTTTCTCCCATATGACGGCCCCCCCCATTGAGAGATACGTGAAAACCGAGGGTGCCAAATGAAGCGAGATGTCCGTCCCATAGGAAGAGAGAAAAATGGGAAAAACTAAAATAAATATGAGAAATTGAAAAAAAAATAAATAAGAAATGTGCTCCTGACAGGAGACGGGAGAGAAGGAGGGGGAGAGTAGAACAAGACAAAAGTGCTTGATGAGATCAAACTTTTGATATGTTAAATGACGGGGTTTGAACACCTGGAATGTCTCCCGCGTTGAGGGGGTAACTTCAGTCCTATGGGAGATAGGGCCTCGGGACCCTCTTAGAAATGTCGGCCTCGACGATCTTAGCTTCGCTGGATCCTTTAGAAGAGGCCAACGCCCTCTTTGGGGCTTAAAGGGGCTGAGAAAGATGGGAAAAACTAAAATTTAAAAAGAGTTGAAACAGAGAAATATGTTTCTTAAGGGAGGGGGGGGATGTGAGAAGCGGAGTATGGCCAGACTATAGTGCTTGCCGAGATCTATCTATTGATATGTTACATGAAGGGGTTTACATGAGGGGGGAGCACCAAAAAGGTTTTACTGAACCTTTCCCCCCCGGAACTTACAAGAACTTCCCCTCCGGGGGGTAAGTTCATTCCTATTGGAGATAGGGCCACGGGACCCCCTTAGAATTGTTCGCCACGACGAGTTTAACTTCGTTGGATCTTTTAATGGGGTCTGCGCCCGCTATCGTGTAGTTAGGTACTGAGAAAGAAAATACAAGCGGAAGTATCGGCATAATAAAGAGAGACAATTTGATTTTTAATATCGTCAGTAACAACCATTTGTATAGCTATGTATAAAGGGTGTCCTCCTTTCTATATGGAGTGGCTGTGACTTTTCATAAACATGAATTTTACAGTAGACTGAAAGAATTAGCCCTGTGTGTAGCTAAAAAAAAAATAAAAAAAATACCGTACTTTCGTGTTATATCGGCTCCCACAATTTTGATTATGCCAAGGTTGCAGTTATGATTTCTCCAAGATCATCGCAAAACGTATCTATGCATTCTATATAGGCATATATATATTCCAAACACTCCTATATGTGCCGTATACGTCATTATACATATATTAGTTTTGTCTTATATGTCGTATGAACATCATATACACATATCATATATATACATCATATATGCATCATATATGACTATAACTTGGTCACATACGTACAGAAATGTTATACATATATCATATATTATTATAATGTCATACGTGCTTTATAATTTGGTGATAAATCTTGGCCGCTTTGCAGTTCATCTTTGGAAGCCGCTATAACACGAAAGTACCAAATTTACAATATATTAATGAAAACAGAAACAAAAATATTTCATGCTGGGTGGCTGCTATAACACGAAAGTACCAAATTTCTTCTTTATTCTTCATATCTGACGCTTAAAAAATTCTTTTAAAGTTACAGAATTTCGTTAAAAACGGTTAAAATAGTAAAATGCGAACATCGTTTGGCCCATTCTCGACCGAAAGCAACATCCTTTATCATTATCTTTTTGCGCGTGAAGGTTTCGTTATGGTACTTCATTGTGCAGTTTGGTAATTTTTGATATTCATTATTTTGCATAATTATAAAACGGTATAATTATTCGATTTGAAATTTATATCAAGAAAAATACAATTTTTTTACCTTTCTAACGCAGTTTGCCTAACAATTTTGTGACAAATACTTTTTGAGCTATTAATTTTTTCAGTAACTTCAAATGTTTCATTTTCCGAGATTAACCTGTGGCAACTATGGATGGCTGTGTCTTTTAATAAACATGAATTTTACTGTTGCGTGAAAGAATAAGCCACCGTGTGGGCGACTAATAAATCATATGCATTTTACAGCCAAAACAAAAATTCCATGGAAAGGAAAGTACGAGTTTGAGTTTTTGCAGTATAAAAAGTAAAATTTTCTAGCTATACCTTTTGTTATTTATCTTACAAAAATCATAAGAAAATTACACTTTTCTGACGGCCCAAAAAAAATTCGTGTTAAATTTAAAACTTTGCATATATATATCTTGAGCTACAGGCAAATGCTTGATATATTTATTTTTTTCTCAGATTACTATATCTGTTCCCCATTCCGCCCGAAGTCAATCGGATTTAGTTTCCACAGTCAATAGGATAACGTTCCGTACAAGCGATAGAAAAGAAGATATTGTTCATACATTTATTAGATATTTGACAAAAGCGTCATAACCATCATAACCATCAAAAACTTCATCATAAACTACATCATAACCATCAAATACACGCGCAAATTAATACAGTAAGTATTCTCTTGCAATGTGTTTGTACATCATATATTTCTAAATTTCTAAGAAAGTAAATTAATGTTTTATAAGATTAAATTTCAGGAATGGTTTTAGTGTACTACATATTGTTCTACGAAGCTTAGTCAATCAGTTATGTATGAAAGTTATACACTCTAAAAAAAAATCCGTCAAAATACAAGAGATTTACCGTAAAATTTTACGGAGAAGTTTCATTTTTCCAAAACAACAGTACAATTTCCGTAAATGACATTAGTTCCGTAAAGGAGATTTCAAATCCGTTGATATGCAGAAAGTTTTCCGTAAATTTGATGGATTTTTTTCAAAACAGTACAATGTCCGTATTTCCCCATTTCTGTAAATAACGTTCAGAGGTTTGCATACAGATATCGTCTTGCTTGAAATGTGAATTAAGATTGTTATATTTATTAGGGTCCAGAGTCTTCTAGGATCCAGGCTTGGACCGGTCCTACCCGTGGGCCTATTTTCTGTCATTAGACTCGGGCCAATCCTGGAGCTCATTCTAACCGGGCCCGTGTCTGGACGGTAATTTTTTGTGAAAATAATAATGATATTTTTAATTTTTTAGTGAAATCTTAAGAAATTTACTTTATTTATATAAATTACAGAAAAATATTTTTTTAAATCTACTTTTTTTTTCTTTATAGTGCTTAAAATTATGAATTTTTTCACTGACATTTTAAAATTTTATTTTAATTTTATTATCGTGAGGCAATATTAGGTTATTAAAGGTTTCGTAAAATAATAACTTTGCAAATTATTGGTATTGAACAAAACTGATCTGTCTTATAAATTTGTGAATAAAACTAAAATTTATTATTTTATAAATTATAATTTTAGAAAGTTTATATTTTTTTCTTTAAATTTATAAAAATAATTAATGATTTTTTCTTTACTTTTATAAAAATGAAGTTTATAATATATTTAGTTAGTTTATAATTTTATAAATTAAACTAAATTAATTTAGTCTAAATTAATAAATCCAAATTTAAACATACCTATCCCAAGGTCATTAATTTCAAAAATTTTCGCTAAAAATCTATTTTTTTTTTCTTTTTTTTTTTTTTTTAAGGTTTCATAAAATAATATTTTTGCAAATTATCGGTACGTTGGTGTTAAACTAAGATGATTTGTCTTATAAATTTGTGAATTAAACTACAATTTATTATTTTATAAATTATAGATTTACGAAATTCATATTTTTTTTTTTAATTTATAAAAAATAATTAATAACTTTTTGTTTACTTTTATAAAAATGAAGTTTATAATTTTATAAAGTTTATAATCTATTTCGTTAGTTTATAATTTTATAAATTAAACTAAATTAATTTAAACTAAATTATCAAGTCCAAATTTAAACTTATCTATCCTAAGGTCATTAATTTTAAAATGTTCTCTAAAAATGTATTTTTTGTTTCGATTTTTTTTCACAAAAGCTCTCAGCAAAGATTAATATAATAATTTAATTTATTATAAAATTGTTTATTCACATAAGTTTTTAAAATAGGAGATAAAGAAAATTTACTTTAATAGCATGTAATAAATACGTCTAATTAAGATAATTGTTTTTACTGGAATTGATAAATAGATCAGCAGACAAATAATTTAAAAAAGTATATGTACTATTGCAAAAAAAAAAAAAGCAATCATTAGTCTTACTACAATGTTTTACGCATATAATACATAAAAAGTTAAAATGTAT
This sequence comes from Maratus michaelseni, assembly GCA_963931845.1. Taxonomy (NCBI): domain Eukaryota; kingdom Metazoa; phylum Arthropoda; class Arachnida; order Araneae; family Salticidae; genus Maratus; species Maratus michaelseni. Next base: position 340,732,221 of record OZ007592.1, read on the forward strand.
CTGTTATAAAGCATCAAATAATAAAGCAAGATATTAAAAATTATGAAAATAAAATATTGAAAAGATCCATCTAACTATGGAACTTTTAAGGTTTTGCATTACTAAAAGCATCTAAAATAAATAACCACATTTGAAAGAACGAAGTGTCCAGTCGTAGCGTAATGGTACAGCCCGCCAGTTTACTACACAGAAGTTTCCGAGTTCGAACCCCCTCCGTGGCAAGTGTTTGTTGTTTACTGAAAACTCGCACAGAAATGAAAGAAAAAAAATAGAAAGTGTTATAATATGTTCTTTGAGAATTTTTTTTTTTGGTCCTATAAAATTTATTTTAATGATATAAAAATATCTAAAAAATACGGTTGATTGGTTGGTTGTATAGGGTTTTATGGCGCAAGGTCCCATTTGGGACAAGCTGCGCCAAAGAAAAAATGTATTAAAAAATCCAAAAGGTTTAATGAGAAAATTATCTGGATATCCAGATATAGTCATACACTAAAAAATACGGAAGATATCTGTTAAAAAACGGAAATTTAAAAACGGATATTTCAGAAATCACGGTAAATTTCCTGGAATTTACGGATTTTTTTTTCCGTTAAAATACGGAAATAGTACTGGCGTCTCGATTGCCAGTACAATTTCCGTTTTTTTCTGGAATTTTTTTTTTACAGTGTATAGTCAGGTGAACCCGATTCCGAACGATTAGCCTTTTTGAAAGTTTTTACTGGACGTATTTTTTTCGACTTGCATTGTTAAGTTGATAATGTTTAAGGATGGATCTAGTATATTTCACATCGTTCTATGTTAGTTTTAGAATTATGTGGAAAAGTTCTACAATCAGATGAACTCGATTACCAAAGATTAGCCTTTATAAAAACTTCTACTGGATGAATTTTGTTAGTTAATTTGTTTTAGTTCGATAATGTTTAGTGGTAGTTTTAGTGCATTGCATATAGTTTTATCGTTCTTTACGAAACCCTAACAGTAAATGACCAAATAAAAGATCTTAACGGCTAAAATTTTGACTGCACATTAGAAAATATAATAGCGAAATGGCGTTATTTTTCAGTAATGTGGAAGCATATTCCAGGTGAATATACAGTTTACTTTCAAATACAAGGTAAATTAAACGATAAATTTCGTTTGATTCAAGTTTGTAGAAACCAAGCAGCGCAGCGGGCGTAGCTTGTTAGTAATTATATAAAAACCTTTAACACAGGCATATGTCACAATATATATATATATATATATATATATATATATATATGTATATATATATATATACATATATATATGACGATCGATGCATATTTGTAACATGCATCGTTTGTAACATCCAATTATGTGTAAAATACATCAGCGCGTGTAATAAGGTATTATTGATTGGAATTAAGTACCTAGGGGCCAAATCTTTTTTAACAAAGGACAGCTCGAACTTCAATTTTTTCCATTTTCAGAAAATGTCAAAATTTGTTTAATGTACTTTATCGCCCATAATAACGCAATCAACGTCATAAACAATTAACTCAAGCGTCTGAAACTAAGCAGCATGTCATCTAAAGGATCATAATTTACAAACAGCATTGCCATTTGGTCATACATGTTCCATATCTACGTCAGGCCGAGAACTTGTCAAACTACCCTCGTAGTATGTGAGACTGTTGTGTTAAATGTGCTGGTGAAAGAGATTTCAACTACTTTTTTTTTAGACCGCTGACCAGGCCCCTATCTGTCAGGCTTTTGCCTAGCTTAACGGGTTGATACCCGGCAACGGGGCAAGGAATCGCCTGCTCTCCACTTGGCGATATATGTGTTGCGCCGACGTGGCCTCAGTGCGTCGTGTTGCCTTAATTGCTTATTCTTAGCTGGCCGCGGTTGCTAATTGATTTTGGATGAGACGTTTCAGCACAGCGCAGTGTAGCACTGAACCGTTTCAAAACCTTAACACAAAAAAAAGTATGTGAAACTGCATCGTTAATGAGATCTCAAATACTTACCCTTTAACTGCAAAAAAAAAAAAAAAAACAGTTTGTGAGACTGCAGCGTTTAGGGTGCTGGTCAGCAAGATCTAAAATACCTCCCGCACTCAGAAAAAGGAATTGATTAAAACTACAAAACAGGTTTTGTTGAGTACATTTTGGTTGTTTTAGCAAAATTCAAGTAAAATTGAACCATCATTATATATTATTTCTACTGTCAACATCCCTCTTTCGCAGAAAATACGAAACGCAGAACGACGAATGAGATAGCATATGAAAGGATTTTGAACAGGCTTCTGACATAGCACACTTAACGTTTTGTTAAAACATGTTTTTGATTAGAATTTGCTGAAAATTTAAAATTAAATCGGCATTGTTTTCTTAAAACAAATGAAAGGTTTTCTTCAAATTATTGTTGCCACAAAAATAAAATACCACATTATATGACGCTCAGCAATTATTATAAAAAACACCGCACGGGTTTATTTTATATTTATGATTAAAAAGCGAAATTGAAATTGAAATGTTTAGATTTATATTTCTATGTCCCATGTTTTTCCCTAAGCGGATGACGTCATCCTCTAATGCAGTCAAAATACAATTGTTATTTTTTTTTCCTCTAGCTTGCCTTTTGCAATCTTGGATCAGTTTTTACTCTAACTTTGATGGAATAAATTAGATGATATTCTGACTTGACTAAAAACTAAATGTTGTTTGCAGATGTTTTTATCCTTACGTTTTCATTAGAAGTTTAAACCTGCATCTAATAAATATTACATATTGATAAAAAATGGTACTTCTCTATTATCCCGTCGTCCACTTTTCATATCAAAAATCTATCGCCAAATAAACGGGAGAACGTCGCCATTGGAATATCAAAATAAATAAATAAATAAAATATAAGAATTTAAGGACACAATTCTTATTTTAATTAATAAAATAACTAAGAAATCAGTAAAACATAATAAAAAATACACGCAAATGTCGAATTAAAAACCACTTGATGACGTAACAAACACGTATAATGCTTCTGACATCAAGTAAATGGGACTGCATTTTTGGCGTTTAATCTTACAGTTTGGCGATAGTTTTTTGTTATGAAAAGTGGTCGACGGGATAATAGAGAAGTACCTAAAAAATATTAGATTTCAGTGCGAAATCCTCGCACGGGCCCTCTGGTTTTACTTGAATTAACAAAACATTTTTTGCTGACAATACAATTTTTTTTTTTTTTTTTTTTTGGAATTGCAAAATTTTTTTTTGTTGATTCAAACAAAATTTCTATTGATATATATTTAAACAAAATTTTTGTTTAAATATACGTCAATGGAAATTTTGTTTGAATCAACAATTTTTTTTTTTTTTTTGCAATTCCAAAAAAAATATATTTGTATCGTCAGCAAAAAAATGTTTTGTTAATTCAAGTAAAATGGTTCAATATTACTTGAATTTTGCTAAAAGAACCAAAATGTACTCAACAAAACATGTTTTGTAGTTTTAATCAATTCCTTTTTCTGGGTGCGCAAATGTTAAAACTATGGGCATGGAATCTATTCGTATTTTTAAGATATCAAATCTGAAAAATAATGTTTTTAACTTCTTTTTTCTATGCAGCTTTCTTGAAGGATGTCTCTTTTTTTCAGTTTACAAAATATTTCTATAATCTATGTTTAATATAATATTTTATGTGTTAAACGCTGATAAGTAAGATTTGAACACTTGAAATAAAACTAAACCTATATTTTAGAAATATTTTCAAAACTAATAAGAGAAGAGACATTTTTTAAGGACAGTACACAGGAAAATTAATTTAATATTAACTCACTGACGAAATATTTCAAAAACTACTAATGCATTTCCCACCTTGATACCTGGATGTCATGTACCCGTTATTTGAAATGGTTTCCAATTTCAAAACCTATGTTTCTGAAGTCACAAAAAATTTAGTGATGGTAGTGTATTTATATTAAAGAACAAATATTTAGATTCTGTCCATAGCAAATTAAAAGAAGGATTTTTCACATTTCCGGCTGTCGGTTAATGATATATTAGAGACATGTGGGGAGACAAAGAGACATTGATCAAGGAACAATAACTAATAATTTCAACTTCGTAGTTCTAATAATAATAATCTCCATTTATTTGAATTTCTAAAGAAGCTAATATAAGCATCTGATAAAAAAAATGAAATGGAATATTACTCCTTCCAAATATTACTGTGATTTACTATTGTTTTAAACTTGCATAAGGATGCATGAAAGAAATTTGCATGGTGAGAGATTGTTTGTATAGAATCTTTCAACGATAAGGTTTATATTAATTTTAATTAAATATTCTTTCTATTTCATTTCTAGAACCCCTTTCATTAAAAGCACAAAACTTGTCCTTCGGTACTGCGAATCTGAAAACCATGACTGCGCGCATCTATTTCATTTTGACTATATTTTTGGTTCTTTATATCAGATAATATCACTATTTATTCCGTCGAAAACAAACGCACACATTCAAATACAGTTTTTTTAAAGTACTCTCTTATTTTACCGACGTTTGTTTTTAAATAGAGTTTAAGCAGGAAAATGTTTAGTCTATCATTGTGCATGAAAATTAATAATGTTACCAAAAGAAAAAGAAAGTAAGATTTGTAGTAACATAAATAAATACCAGACTCTAATAAATTGTGAAAAAAAGCATATAAATATGTAAAATTCTATAAATATTGTGCAATATTTCATGCGCTATATTTATTGCTAATTTGTGAGCTAAGGTGATTCTTTCGGTGTATATACATTTCAGGAAATTATTTAGGAAACGTTCAAAATGTGTAATTAATTACCAGTTTTATCAGAATATTAATCTGCACCACATTTATAAAGACATTTCTATGTCTAAATAATGCATATTGCTATTCAGAAATACTGATAACACGATGTACATATTTCACATGTTCTAAATGCAGACTTGACTGCATAAATAATGTCATATGAAACTAAAATAGCAACATGAATAATATAAAACTTTGTTAAACATGAAACATATCATATAAGTTATAAAATTAAGTAATACTAGATGGAACCCGTCAAAACTTGACGCAAAAAAATACTATAACAATATCAGTAAAATAAGCTTCTTTATTATTTATGAAGGGACGAGTATAAAACAGTCTTTCAAATATTTTATTTAATTTTTTTTCCCCAGTCAAATACAGTACTATTTCCGATGAAAACTCCAAACAAACAATCCGTAAATAACTGTGTAATGCAAATCAGTTTGACATTACCACCATATTCCCCACGGCAAGAAAAAAAATTCATGGACCTATGAAGTATATACAAATAGTATATCCCTACGTTCATATCATATTCAGTAAATAAGAGAACATAGTAAATAAAGCACACATCCCCACCCCTGTGATAATGCAACCGAATGAGCTCCTAATGCGCATGTGCATTGCATCTACCCAAAAGCACAGTAGATATTCGACGTTAAAAAAGTTTTAAAATGATTAAATTAAAAGTTTTAAAATGTCCTCTTTAATCATTGTTCGTTTCAAATCCATATCTTCTAAAACGCATCCATTGTTTTAAGCTAATCAATTTTTATGCAAAGATTAAGAAGTTTTTTACAGTAATAAATCTATCTGCAGATGAGGGAGATTTTTAATGTTTTCAAGTGTAATTTATTTGTATGGTTTCTTCGGTTCCTTGACATAATCAGGATGATGATCCCTTTTCCATCACAGTCGGGGATATTTTTCCTCTTATACAGTTGGCAAATATAAAAAAATATAAAAATGCAATTCCTAGCATATCCCGATATCTGATGGAACATATTCATCAACGAATTCAACATATCAATTTTATGTTCAACATAAACTAAAAATAGCCCTTTTTTTTTTTTTTTTTTTTTTTTTTTTCCTGACAGATTTTTGTTTAGCGCCAAAATGTTCTATCTTATGGATAATCTAATCTTATGATTTATCACATTTTTTTAAAAAATATTATTCACTTTTTATGATGGTTAGGGAAATCTATTTTCAATTGTGGCAACTTTCCCAGGGGCTATTTTACATTATTGAAGTAAACTGGTGGTCATTGATAAGATAGAATTGAAAAACTTTTCATGCTTGAAAATTATTTAAAAAGTCGTTAAATTAATCGGCAGTTTTCAAATAAATTTCAATCGAAAGCTAATTTTTTTCTAATTGATGATGTAAGAATTGAAATTGTAAAATGTAGTAAAAAATAGAAATTTGTAGTATTTCGAAGTGATGTAAGCGCGATGAAAGCTAAAGCGATAGCGCCTTTGTTGTCACAACTGTTGTACATTTCTAAAAATTGCCGCTGTATTTTGGCTGGCGTCCAAAACTGGAAAAACATTTTTTTACATCGAAAGAGAAATTCACAGTGAAAGAAATAGGACTTTGCGCTAATAAGGAACTGTTAAATGAACTTATAATAAATCTACCAAAATAATTCCTATGAAATATTAGTCTTACATTGTTTATTCTAGCTAAAAATACAATAATTATTTCAAGATTTTTTTCTACCATATCACTATTTTTAATAACTTTAAATTTCCTGAAATCCTTTACTTTTGTGATTTTTTTTTATTAAAAAAGGAAATCTTCTATCCTATAATTTAAAAAAAAAAGAGCAATTGGTAACATGTAATCAAGGTATGCAATTAAGATGAAGAAATCAATGACGGCTCCAATTCTAATCTTTATAATTATGAATGCAAAAATCAGTAAAATTATGTCATGTTAACACAATCATATACATTTTTCTCTTTAGTTTTAACAATGTTAAAATGCACTTCAGGCTAAGCATAACGTCATTTTCACCGGCGCAAACTTTTCACACGTACTTCATATACCTTACATTAATGCTTAAACACCATGCACACAAATATAAATATATTTTGTATTTAATTGTAATGAAAAAATGGCATCAATAAAGTTATAATGCATAATGATAAAATAAACTCAATGGACAATATTCCCGTGACGTCACAATAAATATGAATTTTTATTCGCTTATAAAACACGCGGGTAAGTATTTTTACCGAAATTTAACTTGCAAATTAACAAATTCGGCCTTAAAACCGCGCGCTTTTAATATTTATTATTTCTCTTTTATTCAACCACAGAGTTTAGAAAATGAACTCTATGCTTCAGAACAGTAGGCGTTATCCAATTATGACGTCATTAGCAGACGTAAAAGTTTAATTGAAAATTACGGTTAATTAATTAAATTTTCGAACAAACGAATGCACGATAACAAATCTGTATCCAAATATCTTTCATTTAAAAAAAGAATGATGTAATTTGATGCAGTAGTTTGTTCTCACGGATTGTCGAAAGAAATCGCTTAGCGTTTTAAATATATAGATTTCTAAAGTTAAGTAATATTCTGTACTTTGAAAATACAAAGCATCTGTCATCATTCCAAATTTTACATATTTCTTTTAAACAGAATTGTATTACATGAAAAATTAAAACAAAATAGTGAGAATCTAAGATATTAAAAAATATAACATGAAAAATCACATATGATAAAAACACAGATAAATATAATTTAACTTTTCCCGTTAAACAATAAAGTTTAATAAAATTGAAATTTAACAAGATAATTAATTTATTTCTTATCAAAACATATTCAAGCTAATAAACACGAAAATACATTGCTACGCAAAATTATCCTGTCCTTAATGATGCTGCAAAAACATATTGTAATGCCAGGAAAATTATTAATAATTTAAAATTCTTACCTCTAATGAGAATAGTACGTGATGATTTGTGATTCAGCAGATGATTCATTAAGGTACAAAAATATATTAAAGAAAAGAAAACTTTTCTTCTACATAATAATGTGAATCATTCTTATTAGTATTGTTTATGGAATGTAGAGAAAAAGAATTATGTATTCAAGGAATAAAATATTTTTCATAAGAGATAAAACTCATGATTCTTTCAAAGAAATCTCCAGCTTCATTAAATATTTACAGTGAACTAATTTAGTAAATTAACTGGAATAAAACATTCTTCAGTAGAAAAGAAGTTATGTTAAATTTCACTTAAGTTTTGCATTGGTAAGTGTTGTAAAATTGAAACAAAATGCTGGCTTTGAACAATTTCAAAACTATCCTGTTAAATGTTACAAAACAAAGGTGTCTTTATGTTTATTTATTTTAAATAAGTTTGTTTATTTGTACCTGCAAAATTTCTGATTTAAAACAAAATTTCAAATGAATAAACTTGTTTAAATAACATTAATAACACACCACTTTCTCAGTTATATAAATATAAATATAAATTTAAATATAAATATAATTATAAATATATATAACCGTTATAAGACAAAAAGAAAAACATCATTCACAAATGGGGGAATAAAAATTATAAATTGAAATATTTTTAGAATTGGGACAGAACTTCAGTCGCAAATTACCACAGATTCCACAAAATGTTTGATTTCATCGTTGTACAAGCTATACGAAGCTAAAATAAAACAAGATTTGGTCAATCGCAAGTTGATAGAAAATGGAAGAAAAAAGAGACTATAAAATTGAAGTGTGGAAGCATTTCCTCATAAAAATCCAAGCAAAAACATTCAGGATTTGACAAATTTGGACATGTTGCCAAACTATAAATCAGTCGATATATTAAATGAGAAAAGAACGACACACAAAATATTCAAACCAAGTCCTCACAGAAGTTTAAATATCGTGATAAAACCATAAATCAATGAACAGTGCTGCCATCTTGTAGCAAAAATATAATATGGAATATCAGAACTATTCTTAACAGGAGAAAAAATCTTAAAATTTAAATTATGTTCATAAATTAAATTAATAAATTAAGAAAATTAATGTATAAAATGAATAAATAGTTAAGCTGTAAGAGAATACATTTATTAAATGAATGATTAAGGAAGAATTGTTATTCAATTTTGAGCATATAAATCCAAATTCCACCTTATATTTTTCAGTTAACTCTCGTGAGCAATTACGGAACTAACAAAAAATTTAAATACACAACTTAAAAAACTTCTTTTACTTAAGTAAGGTGTCATACATATAAAACACAAATATCAAACTTGACATGTTTCCGTTTAAATTCTAAAACCATACTCATAAGTAGATACCTCGTCAACAAAAAATCAAACCCGAATGACACTGGACACCACCATATATACAAGATACAGTATAACAAACAACGCCATCTATAATACAAAACACAAATTAAAAACACATAAAAACATTAATCCTCAAATCAAGCTTGTATACACAATAGTTTCCCTCTATTCAAATTCGCCCCACAATATTTATTTAAAAGCTCTAACCACAAAGGTGGAATAATAAAAGAGAATGTATCATTACAGACTAAACCCCTTCGTAAATAAATTTCAATGGACTCTCTTATAAGGGACTTGCGGTAATAACTGGAAATAAAAATCAATTTAATATCATTAAACACAATTTTAATCCCCCCCCTCCAAATATAACCTAGATAAAGCTGTTTTCATGCGGCCAAATTTAATGTCAGATTCATGTTCTTTCTTTCGTATACTTAATTTTCTTAAGGTATGACAGGGAGAAAATAAAGTATACGAAAAAAAGAACATGAATCTGACATTAAATTTGGCCGCATGAAAACAGCTTTATCTAGGTTATATTTGGAGGGGGGGATTAAAATATTGTTTAATGATATTAAATTGATTTTTATTTCCAGTTATTACCGCAAGTCCCTTATAAGAGAGTCAATTGAAATTTATTTACGAAGGGGTTTAGTCTGTAATGATACTTTCTCTTTTATTATTCCACCTTTGTGGTTAGAGCTTTTAAATAAATATTTTGGGGCGAATTTGAATAGAGGGAAACTTTTGTGTATACAAGCTTGATTTGAGGATTAATGTTTTTATGTGTTTTGTATTATAGATGGCGTTGTTTGTTATACTGTATCTTGTATATATGGTGGTGTCCAGTATCATTCGGGTTTGATTTTTTGTTGACGTGGTATCTACTTATGAGTATGGTTTTAGAATTTAAACCGAAACATGTCAAGTTTGATATTTGTGTTTTATATGTATGACACCTTACTTAAGTAAAAGAAGTTTTTTAAGTTGTGTATTTATTTTGAAAAGGTGAAGTTTTTGAGTTTTTAAATTTTTGGTAATTTAAAAACAGTTAACGTAAAAAATTTAATAAAACAATTATATTTTCGATCACATTGTATTAGAAAAAGCACGAGCTTGTATAATAGGACTATACTGGTCCTGTACAATAATTCAGTTTATTTCTAAATAATTGAAAATGTATTCATGAAAATATAAAAGAACCTTTAAAAAATGCAAGAAAATGCAGGAAGGTTTTGCTAGTAACATATTGAAAATTCAGCCACATTTAACGCCACTTCTTGGAAACTTGGCAATTTACAGTAGCAACAATATAATGCAATTGCAATATAAATGTATTAAATATTTAATAAAATATCAATACTTGTATGAAACAATTTTTAACTGTGCTTGCGCGAGCGATAATTTTTTTTCTCCAAACTTCAGTATTCAACTATTTACAGAAATTCGTTAAAAAAAGCAATTCGAATATCATAAAAATTCAGAAACACGTCGTTGATAAAGTAAGACGAATTTCGGTTTATTCTTAAAAGCAGCTGGAAGACAAAATATTTCCCCCAAAATTCTCATTTTTAATTTTTAACTTTTTTTTTGTAATATTTTTTAATGTTTTTTTTTTTTTGTTGTTGTTGTAATACCTTGAGAATGACTCCATTAAAAAAAAAAATAACCAAATATCGAAACACCCAGTATAAAGCTACCGAATGGAGTACATTAAATACATTTTCTTTGTTAAAATCCAATTAGTAAAAAATGACAACAGCTACTTTTAGAAAATAACTGAAATTCAGATTAATGCGTTCCATGCATCTCTCTAAATTATCATGATATTCCACTGCTCTTTATATATAAGTATTTTTTTCAATTTGAATTTTTTAAAGAGTGTTTTCTATTTTTATAAAATACGTGTTATTCTTACAAAAATGAACACAAATATTGTACAGAGCACATACAATCAAACTTCTGCTATCCAAAGTTTCCAGATGCTGTTGACAAGATAGCGCATATATCTATGTAATAAAACTTCTCTTAATAATAACCATTAAATCACATAAATATTCGACATATATATATATATATATATATATATATATACATATGTGTGTGTGTGTGTGTTTGTGTGTGTTTGTGTGTGTGTGTTAAGGTGGTCTTATAAATAAATAAAATGATCAATTTTATTTATTTATTTTTTACTTTTCTTTATTCTCACCCTCAAAATTTGTTCCAATACAGCAACAAACAAAGTAGGAAAAGATTGAATGAAAAACAAATATATTTAGAGGTAGCTCAAGATTGCTGAAGTTTAGCGATTACACTTAAAAACACGGTAATATTGACAAAAGAAAACCAAGCCAAAATAAAAAATTTTATTATGATAGTAAATTTATTTCATAGTTTATATAACACAAAAGCATAATATTAAGCATATAAAAAGTGTAAAGTATGAAAGTATTAGTAATTAGTTTAACTTGTTAAGTCTATTTTCCAGCAGCAAGTATAAACTTTTCGTCGCTCCTTGACAACTTTCGTCAGTAGCTGAAAATGAGGTTCATTTCTTGTAAACAATCCATAGTATTCTTTGATCAAAGCAATACCTCTCTCAACATGATCACTTACCATTTTAATAGATTGCCCTATTTCTAACGCAATCCTATAATCAGAATTAGTGTCCTAATATTCAGTGTCTACTTGAATTATGGTAAACTCCTTTGTTTGAACAGCTGGAAAGATTCTTTGGTAACAAAATCTTAAAATTATTTTCATGAAATTTTTGAAAAGGGAACATTTATCCTCTCCTTGGGATTCTTTGTATCGTTTTTATTTTGAGGACTTCACCCACATTTATTTTTTTTGAAACAGTAACAGGCTATCAAAAACGTAGTGCAGAAGAATCTTCTGACAAACACCACTGATGCTTTGAAAATTTTTCCAGCTCAGCTATTGGAATTTCTTCATGTATTCTTGAATACTATAATAAACTATTCATTAACTGAAAATAATTATAGGGGAGGTTTCTGTTACTGAAGCAGTGATCCAAGTTTAAAAAACACCCTGGCTAAAAAAAATACAAACATCACAAAGACCTCTCTCTTCCTTTTTGGTAAGCTTGAATTAGTACTAAAAGATGAATATCTTCAAAGAATATATCACCTTAGACATCCAAGAAGCGTGATGCATTGTCCTGGGAAGCCTGAAACGAATTGCCCTGACAGGTATTTCTCCAAGGAAAATAACAACAAGTACTGCAAATTATTGATAATGATTTCTTGGTCCAGGTGCTGATGGTGATGATTCTTGTCTAGTGGCAAACTACAAAATTTCATCTTTTACAACTTCTACAAGAACTCGAATATTATCATTTTTCAAGCCTGTTTCAGATTTGTCTCCATCTAGAAATCCCCAGTACTTTTGGAAACATTTGAATAACGATTCTTCTGGACTTGATGACAGTTCCTAAAGAATTATGAAATACTTTTTCAATGATAAGTTCCATAATATGATGAGGGCAGGCAAAATAAAAAATTTCTTCCCAAGCTTTTTTCTAAAAGGGACACCACCTTCATCATTTACAGTAATTGTGATGTGGTGTCAAACCACATTCCAGTCATTTTATCTGCAATATCCAATTCATTCAAAGCTTCATAAATTGCATGGGCTTGTACTTTGCCAGTTGCAAAAGGAAGTTTAGCAACTGAGAACATCTGAGAAACTCCTTTATTATTAAATTATAATTGGTAATCTATTTTCTCTTTACTGGGTTAATTCTGCTAAAATTTTCTCATCCCAATGTACAATGAGGGGGACATTTCTTTGTAGCCGTTCATTTAATTTTTGTGATTCTTTAATTCTACGAGCAATTTTTTTTCGACCAGGCTGACCTCTTTAATATCATATGCTAAACAATTTGCAGTTTCTGAAACTACAAATACTGTTTTTTTGTATAATAATTTTGTCCTGTCTAGAGCTGTTGCTAAATCTGGAGTTATAATATCTAGCTATGAATGAACCAGTATCTGATGCTGCACCCCCAAACAGCTTTATTTCGTGATCGTGTTATTCATTTTCATCTTGTTCTTTTGAGATATCTCTAGAAGTCTCAAGCAACTCTACCTTTTTTTTATTTTTCCTGTGAACATTCCATTTGTTCTAATCCTTTTTTCAGAAGATTCTTCTTTTTATTAACAATCCGATCCTTTCGCTAAAAGTTTATTATGTCAACATTAATCATTGATCTCAGCTGCCATCTTCTTGCTGTGCTAGCAAATCTCTTTTTTCAGGTATTTTGAATATGTTTAATGCATGGGCATGAGCAATATCAATCACATTATCTAAGTTTGAAGAAAATGCATGCTCTTTGGCTTTCTGATTAGGTGTTTTGCGTACATTTTTCATCTTTAATAGTCTTCATTCCTCAAATAATTCCAGACATTTATTATCTTTATATCAATGAAATTATCTTTAGATAATTAACTTAATAATTGCATTTACAAATGCTTTTATGGATTTGATAGTGAAGATAAGTGACTTTTCAATGCATTGAAATTTTTTTATTAATATAGGGATTAGAGATATTTTTTAAAGGAAAATGAGATGAAAACAAGAAAATGACCTCAAGTTATGAAACTTATGCTTCCTTGAGCTACCTATAAATATTGTTTTTCAGTAATTAAATTTTACAAGTACTTTTTGATAGAAAGGAACTAATTTAGAGGGTGAGAGCATTGAATTTTAAAACTTCAAAAATAAGGACCACCCTAGTGTGTGTTTGTGTGTATACTAGCAGGGTACGCTCGTGCTTCGCTGGTAGATTTCTTACAAACCGAAATTATAGTTCGGGTCGAAATTATAGTTCAACCTCTTTCTGAACAAAACTCCTGTTTATGTACCCGCTGCCTGCGGTATGGTATATCGGCGTGCTACTCGAAAATCTTTTCGTTCCCTCTTCCACCGCCAGGGGGGCACGTTCTGTTATGCATGAACATTCAGCTCCGGTTCCCGTTGCCTACAGCACCGTATAACAGGCATGCTAGTACACAGATGCTATTACACAATAGCACACACATGTTTAATAGGACCTACACATTCATTTGCTACGGTGAAAAACGATTTCGAGCATTTCTGTTACTTGGGTAATCGCAAATGTTATTTTATTATTAAAATTATTATTGCCCCCCCTAATTGAATCAATACATGCAAAAAGGGCTTCAGACGCCAAATTGGCAAAATTGAGTTAACCAAGGATTTTTGTTCTTATAGGGTAAATTTAAACATTTTTTTTTTCTCAGTGGTATTTGATTAATATAATTGTTGCCTATGGAGGAAAGAAATCATTGTGATTGGTTTAATATTTTTTAAACAGCAATGATTTTTTCAATTTTCTCAAAACTAGTTTAGTTGACTGAACATTTTTTTGCATGCAACCATTGAATTGTCCTCGCGATTAAATCTTCACAGAAAATTATGAAGTAAAACATGTGATTTACATTCTTGCAATTCAAGGACAAATCTTAAAGAATTTCTGTAGACATTCGACAAACGTCTAAAATCGAAAGAGAACGGTAACTGCCCCTTAATTTTTCAACATCAGTTTGGATATCATTAATATGTGACAATCTGAGTATATTTACGCGAGGTAGAGCACACACAGACAGACGGCCAGACAAAACAAATTCACAAACATTTTTCAACAATGCTTAAATTATCTAGGAATATGTTGCAAATAACACCATGAACTATATTTCATTAAACGTAATGAGACAATATTTTACATAAGATAAGGCGGTTTTTAAAAATCTGTTATGCCATATTTTATAACAGAAAGTGCATTTTATTGATAACAATACAAATTCTGATTGCATACATGTAAATGTAAATATTTATAAATGCGATTATTATAAGTACGTAATTGTAATGTATGTTTTATTAATCATAGTTATAGATTGAAAATTATTTGCAAAAATCTAAATATATATATTTAAATTAAGTTGCCGAAATGATAATGTTTATAGTTGAAAAGAGATCAAAAACGAGTTTTTTTTTTAATAATTTGGTAGTACTTAATTTTTACTTAATAAATATTTGAGTTGGGATATGTGTTTGGGGATGTTCAGACCAAGCACTAATAATAAATATTTTAAAAAACCATATATGTTTGTGGATAATTTAGTGTAACAATTTTTTACAAATAAATTTACATGAAATAATAATTTATAAGTATTGACAAATAGCGTGTGTCATATGATGCACAAAAAAGATAATTCCACTTCTTAAAAAGTGGATTCGAATTTTGCAATGACACAATTCCATACATTACCAAAACATCCATATATATGAAAAGTAGAAGGATAGAAATATATTTTAGATCACATTTATTTTGTGTGCCAGAAAAAATGAAATAAAAAATGTTCACAAACACAACATTCCTGTTTTAAACGTAAAAAGTAGTACAAAACGACACTAATATATTATTCAAAAGTTACACTGGCACTAAAACGTTCCTTATCTTGAAATTTTTAAATAGTTTTTACTTATAACAAAATATAACAATAATCGCTAAGAAAACAAATAAAACATATATTCGTGACATTTGTAGAAACGTAGACATTTCTAATTTGTAGACATTTCTAAATTTTCTCTTTATGTACAATGTCTCTTTATGTTATCTCTTTATCTTAATTTGTAACTTA
The DNA here is from genome assembly GCA_963931845.1 of Maratus michaelseni. NCBI lineage: Eukaryota > Metazoa > Arthropoda > Arachnida > Araneae > Salticidae > Maratus > Maratus michaelseni. Next base: position 340,748,019 of record OZ007592.1, read on the forward strand.
CAGGCAGAATGTTTTCATAAATAGCTTTACATTTTAACACACTAAAGATGAAATATAACCCACCCACCACATCCCACTTATAAGAGAAAAAAAAACAAAAATTCACAAATAAGAAAGTAACATGCCATGCATTTACAAAAGAATGTTTGAATCGTTATTTCATAACTATTCATGACAGAAAAATACAATTAAATATTTTTACTCAAATATTTAATTATTTACTTAAATACAGCCAAATAAATGTATTGATTTCTACCAGATAATTACAGGTGATTAAGACTATTTTATTTTGTAGTACATTTTCTAAATGAAATTTTAGATGCATAATTAGAACCATTCCTATCGTTTGTCTTTGTAGTATTTAAAAATAATTATTTCAAAGACGAGAATAATTTCTTAATATTGCTTACATAAGCTATTTTAATAACGGTAATTAGAAACATTTGCATAGCGGCATACCGTGTGTAATTATGAAACTAATTATAAGTTATCAAGAAATAAATACCGCTATGTCTCATGTAAATTGCGCAAATTATGTATCTTATTTTCACTTTTTCGTTCTTCAGTGTGACTGCTACCGAAATATAAATGGTTAATCATGGTAAATCCAAGCGGATTTATGTAAATTATAATCCAATCTCAAACAAAACCATGAACCAAATAGGTTTAACTGTTTATTATATATATATATTTTTTTAAACAAGAAAATTTTCGCTTGGGTTTACCCATTCCCTCAAAAATACAAAATTAAACGCTTCGAATTAACGTAATCATAGTTCAAAATTCTTCACTCCTAAACTGTATTTTCGTCAAATCACGGGGCTGTTCCGGAAACTGAGCTGAGTAGTAATTTTTCGTATAAAAAACGGATCTTTTATTTATGTCCTTTTTTACCCCCAACACGACAATTTCGCGAGACTCTGCGCGACTTTTTCTGAAATTATCCAGTCGAAAGTCGGGAATGTCTTCAACATACAGAAACATGTCTTCAAAGTATTGGGAGGTTATGGTAACTTGCTGTCTGCACTTTTTACGTTTTCATGGGAAATAGTTTTGGAGTGTGTGTTTCTATAATTACTAAATAGAGTTCTGTACAATAACAACCTAACCATACGTCCAGTTGCATGTTACAAAAAAAATTACCTTATTTTAGCATTTAACAAATAAAATTTCTTTTGATCAATTAAGGGAATTGATCAAATATATACTCATAATACGCATACCTTGATTATAATACCGTGAAAGTACATTTACATTCTACTGAATGTAAATGTACCAAATGAGCCAATTTGTCAATGACAAATTCCAATTATTAGTATACGCATATACTAATAATTTTTCTGTATGTTGAAAACGTTACCGACTTTCGATTGGATAATTTTAGAAAAAGTCGTTCAGAGTCTCGCGAAATTGTCGTGATGGGGGCAAAAAAGGACATAGATAAAATATCCGTTTTTTATACAAAAAAAAAAAAAAAAAAAAAAACATGAGGGGAGTTTTTTTTTTCGTTACTAGGAAAGTAACATATTAAACACTAGATTTTCAATATAGAATGAATAGAAGAACCATAATATTGTCCATATTATAATCAGAGTATAGTTAAATTAAGGTAATGTAAATTAAGGTTATGTAAATTAAGTTAAATTAAGGTTATGTAAATTAAGGTTATGTAAATTAAGTTAAATTAAGGTTATGTAACCATTTTCTATTAAAACGGTCAAAAAACTGGACAGTTTGATGCAAATTTTTAAAAGTGTGGGCACAGTGGAATTCTTCTTTTAGGTAGCTTTCAATACAAAACGCTACCTATTTCAACCGTTCGGAGGAAAGCAATTCTAAAATATTTTGGTATATTTTCATCGATCATGACACACAGACCCCCAAACCACCCTCCGTTCAAATGTTGATTTTACATATATATATATATATATATATATATATATATATATATATATATATATATATATATATAACATATGCCATGCTGTAACTCTCTTATTTATGAACCGATTTGGATGTAACTGAGTACGTGTATAGGACATACCAAGGTCTCGACCGAGTTCGTTGACTAACTTCAGCCACCATCTTGCTTCAAAATGGCGGCCAGTTAAACATTTCTCAAGTTTTAAAAATTCAAAAACATGTACAAAATTTTATAATTGAAAACATTGTTTCTGTTACGTGTTAGAACGTGATACAAGGATTCTGGAACATTTTTGGTTTTTGGTATATCTTAGAAAATGGCTGAGATTTGGCAGTTTGAAATTAGACGGTGGCTGAGATTTTGAAACAATCGGATATTTATTACGCTGTAACTATCGTATTTATGAACCAATATGAATGTGACTGATCACGCGTACAGAACCTACCAAGGTCTCGACCGAGTTCGTTGGCCAGCTTCATGCGCCATCTTGTTCCAAAATGGCGCCAAGTTAATTTTTTTTATTTTTTTTTAATTCAACAAAGTATAAAAAGAAATATACATTAAAAAGTTCTTTCCGTTAAGTGTTAGATCGCAATACAAGATTTCCGGAACATTTTTTTTGTTTTAGCTTTATCTTAAAAAAATGGCAGAGATATGACAGTTTCAAATTCTAGGTTGGCTGACATTTTGAAACAATTTGATTTTTGTTATGCTGTAACTCTTATGCTGAAATGCGCAGTCAAATTCAGTATTACCGAAAACCGTGATTAAACCTTCTATAATCGGGTTCCAAGCAATTTAGCTTCGGGTGTTTGAATAAAATGAGTTGATGACTATGAAAGCTACCTTTTCCTCCCGGTAGAGGCCGGAAGGACTTTTTTGAAGTAGGGTAACTCATTTTGTAGCGTGAGGGTTAAAATAAGATACTTTTATTATTATTATTATTATTATAGCATTATATATATTTCCATTGAGTTTAAATATCCATGACCTAAATAATATTACTCTGTAATCTGTATAATGTTTTTGTTTTTATAGAACTTTTTCTTATTTTTTTTTATTTCCTAAGTCATCAATGTTTGTTCATTGATATACAGATATACATTTTCAAATTCTTCTTAAATCTTACACGTGTTCTATTATTGAAAATTGTATTGATCTTAATCTAAAATTAATGAAATAATGTTATAGCTATACACATATTGTACTTCCTTAATAATAAAAACACATCCAATTTGTTAAAAACGTAGAATTTGTATAAAAATTTATTTGTATACGTTTAAATTAATGAGTGGAGAACTTAGAATTAGAATACAATTAATTTAAAATAAAATACTAGAAACAATATTAAACGAGCGATTACAGTAATTATCAATGCTGCATTATATCGTATACGCTTAAAAATAAAGTCATAATGTTTTGATTCCATACAAATGTATTTTGTTAGAGCAGTGATGGCAATATCAAATTTTCATGTATAATATGTAAAATATTTTTCCAACTTCTGACATTATAATTATAATATTTTCTAATCTACAAAGTATACAAACTATATCATGTAGACTTATGTTTAACAATACATTTTCCGTTCATTAATAAATTATGTCTTATATTTTTTGAGATACGGCTAAATGGGACTTGTTAAACTTATCAAGCCTTCGGAGTGTTCAAATTAGTTCCCTCAAAGATCAATGCACATTTGTGTGTGAATTTTCCAAAGATTAAATGTCTCAAGCTATCAATTTCTTAGAATTGATGAAAAATATGATTTTATTGTCTCATTAATCTCATCTTCGAAATGAAAACGACGCGAATTGAAAATGAAAAGTCACACATTATCATACTTTGTCCGATTCATATGTCCCGAAAAAAAGTCAAACTATAATCCCTACCACAAAACAAAACAAATACAAGTCAGAATAATAGAGTCATTTCAATTTCACATTCTCGAATTAAATTCTAAATAGCTTACATAAAATCAATTTTTTTAGCTATATAGTCAGTTGTATATATATATTATATAATTGATTTTCTCAAAAATATTACACATGAAAAAAAAACATTATTCCAGTATTTTATTTGATCTTAGGTATAGTATTAAAATCTAGGTTAATTAAAATTTAATGATAACTACGTGTTGCACTTCAGAAAAATTATAAGTTTCATGTATATTTCTAATGCTATATTTATTGAAGGCAATGAATTAGTAATCCAATATTAATGAAAACAAAACTTGCAAGAAACCATTAACTGTAAGTTGTGCTTACAAGTCCGGATGATTTTTGATTTAAAATTTGACTGTACTACTTATTTTTGCTTGATCTGGTACACTAAGGTACTTTTGCTGGATATGATTATCTATACTAATAAAAGAAAGTTTCGCTCTGTGTGTGTGTGTGTGTGTGTCTGTTGGCGATGGCTAGGAAAATCTAGCCCACCTAGAAGGCTGGAAATTTATATTTAGGTAGTCCAAACCCTCTCCTGGTGTACCTGAACGTCAGAATTTTAATATTTTAATTCCTTTCTGAAATATTAATTATAATGCACGAAGAATTCTCATTAAAAATACGCTTTTTTTTCTTCGGTTGGTTGGTTGTATAGAATATCTCATCAGAACATATTAAATAAATCAGAGTAAAGATGCATAGATAAGGACTTATAACGAAATAGTGTCAACATGGATTGCAGTTACCTGCATATAACCGAGCTAATGTAGCGCCATCTACTCACGGCAAATTACACAAACGCCATCTATTTAAGACATTTCCTGGCAAGTTTTTCTTCATTATAATTTTCTGGGTTTAAGGTTTTTTTTAAAAACAGGACATATATTATTACAATGGAGACTATTAATACAGAAAACTTTATTTAACAGATTATTTGTCATATATTTGCGGGAATGGCGAGGATTAGGGGTCTAATTACATTTAACAATTTTAACATTTTTAGCGTCACCCGTAGCGTAATTGTTGTTTTATATACATAATACCGCTATTTTAAATCTCAGTTTCTTAGTAATATCAAATTAATAATGTTCCGAATTTCTCCATTTAGTTCCATTTTTACAAAATTATCGTAAAAATCAGCATTCATTGCTTCAAGGTGTATTTCTAAAAATCAATTACCAGTATTTCCGAATAATAGCCTAAGCCAAATTTCAAATTAAGTTCCTAGCTTAACCAAATGAATCAATTTTTAAAGATGTATAGTGAACCTCCTAATTAGTAATTTTCTGACGGCCACTTGAACATCCGCCCCCCCCCCTCTCCGGGACCCTCCTTCAAAGTTTTCTCTAACTATTCCCTGTTTCCATATATCAGCAACTATTTTTCCGGTTTCACTACAAGTGATTCCAAACATTATAATTAACCTAATAGTCAGTCTTTATAACATTAAACTAAATTTATGAGTAGAGGCTACCACTATTTCAGAATAATTGTTTAAGCCAAATTTGTAATTAAGTTTCTAGCTTAACCGAACGAACGAATTTTTAAAGATGTATAGTGGTTCTCCTAATTAGTCATTTTCTGAAGGGCGCTTGAACATCCCCTCCCGCCCCGGGCCCTCCTTCAAAGTTGTTTCTCCAACTATGCCCCGTTTCCGTATCTCCGCAAATATCTTTCCAATTTCAACGCAACTGATTCCAAACATTATAATTAACTTAATTGTCACCGTCTATAACATTAAAGTAAATTTATGAGTAGCGGTTACCACTATTTCCGAATAATAGTTTAAGGTAAAATTGTAATTCCTAACTTAAGCAACGAACGAATTTTTAAAGATGCCTCGTAGTCCTCCTAATTAGTCATTTTCTGAAGGACACTTGAGCACCCCCTTTCACCTGGCACCTCACTCATGATTATTTTCTCTAACTGTGCCTTATTTCAATAACTCGGCTTATAATGTTCCATCCTCTCGAAACCAGTTCGATTTTGTCGCACGCCTACTATACCGTAACGTAGGCAAAGTTGACCTCTCTCAGAGGTTCTTTCCGAAAGAGCTTGCTCCCCTGGCGGTGGAAGGGGGAAATAAAAGTTTTTTTCCGGAGCGTGCGAGCGTGCCCGGTATACGGTGTCGAAACCATCGGAGACCTTGGCCAGAGTTTCGTTTTTTAAAAGATTTGAGTGTATTATACGGGCTCGGGCAACGCCGGGCGGGTCAGCTAGTTGATAAATAAATTATGTAGTCATTTGTAAGGTATAATAAACTTCCTATAAAAATGTAGAAGCAAATACATGATACTTGATTATGTAATATTTATTCACTCCCATTATTTTTTCTTTAAACAACGATTTTTCTTTCTGTAGCATATTAGTTTTTTTTTTTTCAAATATCTAATTCATTTTCTCTTTAACAGTTAACAATCCAATAAATAACACGTAGAAGAAAAAAATATTGTACCATTTAATTTGATCTTCCATATATTATTAAAATAAAAATTAATAAAAATTTAATGATTAATACTAATAACATAACTAAAACTAATACTAATAACACATACTAATAACTAATACTAACAACTAATACTAATAACTAATACTGATAACTAATACCAATAACTAATACTAATAACATATCCAGAAAAAGTTTAGCGACTCTATATATGTGTTTCTAATGCTATGTATATTGAAGGCAATTTTTATTCGAGGCAATAAATTAGTTCGCCAGAATTAATGAACACAAAATTGGCAAGAAACAGTCAGGATTAGTTGTGCTTACACATAGGCAAAGTTTCCATTTTGAGAATCTTTCGTCATAATTGTTTTTCTCGATCTTATTAATTTCCTGTATATTTAAAATTATCTAAGCCTTAAATATTATATTTTAAATATAAGATAATTTTAAAAATTCCTTTTTTGAATGACCTATAAAACGTACGGAAAATTAATATTTTTAGAGAAATATGCCTAAGTAATTACAGAAATTTTGTAATAATACGTATTATAAATTTATGAAAAAATATGTTTTCAATTTAAAAAAAAGTAGAAGAAAAAAATATTGTTTTTTTTTCGTTACAATCTAAGTAATATTTTGTAATATTAACCAGTTTAACAAATTATTACAATTCATGCAGCTTTCGCCCAGCGAAACTTAATCAACCAGTAAGATTTGATTTAAGCGATAATTTACAAATTTTTCCGACGAAACTTATTATTATTATTATAACTATTATTTTCGCAAATTTTCTTATTTAACATTATTTTTTTTTATCGTGTACTAAATGTACAAATCAGCAAGATATTCTACTTTTTCTACTTAGATATTTTAATATGGAACTTGATTTTTCTCAAAAACTTTGATTCTATATTAGAAAGTACCAAGTTTCTATAGAGAGTTACGAAATTTCTTGTGCAACAACAGTGTCAAGAATCATGCGCACAAATAAATTTATAAATATTACCAAATTATTATAAATTTTTCTGTAAGACATTACGGTATAATAACAATACTGATGTATACGTTTCAACTGTTTAGAAAATAATTGATTGTAGATAAAAAAAAAAAAAAAAAAAAAAAAAGTCCTATTAAACAGAATGCGTTTCTAAATAAATAGTCCAGATAGATGTATAAAAATATCATACATTTCTGAACATTTCTTTATTATTCAAGTACATTGCCTATATTAACTAAAGTTATCTAAAGCGCTTTAAAAAGAAAATGAGAAAAACAACTACAAAGTAACATTGTTTCTAATTATCAAAGTTTATCTTACAAGAGGAGAGACCTCAGAAATATTCTATAGAAAATTTACAAAAAGAATAGTTCATGAACAATTTGATAAATTATGCTTCATATCTGTTTTATTTCCAAATTAGTTCTGGCAAAAGTTTATGAAGTAAAGGTTCTTGAACTCTGAACAAACACATTGTTATACTAAGTAATTGGTAAAACAAGATTTATCTTTCACTATTCAAAGTATTATTTATCTGGTAAACGTAAAAACTTTGTTTTTAATTATTTCTTTTAAAATAATAGTTAAACATTTTTCAACAAACATCTTTACTAAAGCAATAATTTTTATTTTTCGTGCAAAATAGTCAATGCTAGTTAAGATTATTTTAAACTGCTGAAAAGAAAAATAATTCTTGAATCGTATTTTCTTAAAAAGTAACCATTTTAAATTTAAATGGTGATATTAAAAGAAGATACATTCTAAATAATTATTTTAAATACTATTACTTTTCTCTTTTGCGTTAATTTGCGGTAGAATGTAATTGAATGGATATATAAATGATATACACATCACACATTTCCGGACAAAACTAGTTAAAAATGCATGATGATATCTTAAAAAATACGAATACGGACATATGTAATCATACGTACTTAAATTGAAAATTATAGCTATCCTTTCACTACAACATCTGCTAGTTTTCACACACAAAATTACGATGGTAGCATGGTCGAGAGTAAGCTTAGATAAACATAATGCTAGCAAGTTGTATTTTATTCAATGTGATCCGTGTAAGCAGTGGCGTAGCCAGGGTGGGGATCCAAATGCTCTGAATTCCACTATTTTTCCAAAGTTTTATAAGCCTTGTTTAATCACACAGAATTCTCCGATTAGATAAGGCGAAAAAAACTTTACGAAATTATTGTTATCCAGAGCATCTGGGTACCCACCCTGACTTCGCCACTACGTGTAAGTCCAAATTATTGCAATACGCTCAACGGCATGGCTTGCCAAGCCGAGTGGCTTCTTTTAGGCATTAAATCATCGAACCAAGGCAAAGTAGAAGTGGAGTCTTACCCAGTGAATAATTCCCCAAAACAAAAAGGATTTATCTATAAGAAAAGGAAAATTTCTTATTTCAATCTTTATATTACTATGTATTATCTTATACAAGACTCTATTCTAAAAACGTAATGCACTACGGAATTCTTGAAATAAAAATTAGATAATAAATAATTAACTATATTAAATTTTTGAAATTCAGCGATTGAAATCTTTTCTTAAAGCTTCGAAAGACAATAGGACAGACGATAACACACATAAATCTGAGCTCCGAGATCGTGCAAGAGCACTTAAAACCAGTGCGCAAAGCTACATAATTCACTAAAAAGTGCCTTGAGCAAAAGGGTGAAAAACCGAGAACAGCGTAAGACAGTGGAAGAAACAAAATTGCGAAATTTGGCTCCAAAAAGAACAGAAAATATGATTGAATATATAATTTTCATGATCATACTAAATAAGAAAAATGTAGAGTAAATTAAAAATATGTTACATATGCGAACATTAAGTTCAAAGTCACTGCAGTCGTCCGACAATCTCAGAGCCCCGAGCCCTACTCTTTTAATTTAATGAATTTAGCCTTTAAATTTGTCCGGTGACTTGTTGTTGAGTGGTTAATCATAAATTAGAATGTAAAGTTATTATTTCTACACAGTTTAGTTACTTTTGTACCAAAAAATAGCACTATTATTATTTATTTATGCAATCACTGTTTTCGTTCGTAATTTCTTTACGACCCCTGAAACGGATCATCCGACATGATTTTTCGCCTTTGCGAACTCATACCAGGGCTTTTAAAAGTTGTTCAAGTCAGCATTTGTGTAGTTTCATATCTATGCGACTTTTTATTATAAAAGGCTGAAATTTTGCACATGACCTTATTAGTGTATGGGGCACATTTTACTTATTGTGAAATTTTTTGGACGAGGGCCGTACAAAAATTAAAATTTTATATTTCTTCAAATTTAATCCATTAAAAATTATAACCTATTTATAAGAATTCTGTACCTTTTTCAAGTAACTTTGTAATTTATAATATACGTCAATGATCAATATTTAAGGAATAGAAGCCGAGGTCAATGTTTTTAGAATACCCTGTATTATATACGGCATATCCAAAACTTTAAAAACGAGCTTTAAAATTTTACCTGTTGGAGATTAGAAGGCAATGTAAGCTGCAAAAGTGTTCAAAGTACGTTCGAAATTAATATTATGTTGATAAAATACTCCTTTCATGAACTTTAAAAAGTTAAACTTTAAAAATTTTTGTACTGTTCCTTGGTCCTATAAGTTATATTTAGAAAATTATCTTATAAAGTACAACAGTAAAACCTCCGCGTGCTTATAAAACCAAAACCTACCGAGTTTCACACTAAAAAAATCATCTGTTTATTTTTAGTGACGAAAATCTCCTTAATTTCATAAATTCCAAGTTATCATAACTCATTGAACTTTGACTGTAAAAAATGGCCTTTTTACCGTTTTACTTGTCACAGCATGGATATATATATATATTAAATACAACTTATAGTAACCAGAAACTGTATAAAAAATTTTAAATTTTAATATTAACTCTTCAACATAATTTTAATATCTACTTTACTTTGAACACTTTTATAATTTACGTTGCTAACGTATCTACAACAGTTAAAACAAAGCGTGTATGAATTTGGGATACCTTGTGTATATATACCGGGTGCGCTATGCATTCGTTAAAATATTAAAAAATCATTAAAAAGGAACAAATGATGCTAAAAAATTGCGGTTTGAACGAATGGGGTAACACAAAAATCGGATTCTTAAAAAAAAAAAAAAAAAAAAAAAAAAAAAAAAAAAAAAAAAAAAAAAACGTTGCCGTTCAAAGAATTACCGATAGATGGCGCTGGTATGCATAATATGAAGCATAATTATGCAAACCAGGCTGTCAATATAAAATGTCGATGCACAGGATTCTTTATTCGATGCTATCGTTATGCAATCAGTATGCTATCGTTACAAGATCCAGTGTTGTTGGTTAAGCTTTTTTACAAAAACGGGGAATCAGCAACTGGTGCATTGCAAAAATTCCGCACGGCAAAAGGGACCAAGACGAGAGAATGGCCTGTGTCAAACACACGGATACTGAAGTTTGTCAAACGCTTCCAAGAAACTGCGCATCGTCCACGAAGTGGAAGGTCCTAAATGACATCTGCTTTATGTTATGCATGCCAGCGCCATCTATATGTAATTTTTTTGAAGCGCAACTTTTGCGTTATTATTAAAATGCGATCTCCCTATAATTTCATTTGTGCAAACTGCAATTTTTGTGCATCATTTGTCCCTTTTTATTGATTTTTAAAAGTTTTAACGGATTTATGGCACACCCGGTACATGTACATATATATTGCTAAAAAAACACTCGTTGATTCTTTTGAAGAAATATATAAGGCCTAAGCATCTCTGTTTTAGGAAAAATATTGATATTTCTTTATTGATTGGGGTGTTCATTAGGGTGGAACAAAGAAAAAATTAAATTTCAATATGCTATAGTTTTTTAAAAGTTGCCTTTGATAAAAATAAAGACCGAAATTAAATATTAGCGTGATTGGATTATGTTTAGAGGTGCCGCAAGAAGGGAAAACTTTAGATTTTTATGGAAATTTTGACAAATTTCGCAATTATGCTTAATTTTTTTTCAGTAGGCTGTAGTTTTCATAAGTTGCCTTTGATCAAAATAAAGACGGAAATTAAATATCAGCGTAATTTGATTGTGTTTACACAAGCCTCAAGAAGGGTTTTTAATAAAATTTTCACAAATTTCACAATTATGTTGAAATTTACAACTGAGCTACTGAATGCACTTGCAGTAAATATATATATATATATATATATATATATATATATACTACACATGGCTTTTAATCGGAAAACATGCTAAATTGAATAAGTAATACATTTTAATAAAAAAAATAATGAATCATTATTAGTATACAATGACGTAGAAACAAAATAAAGTTCTGAAGAGGACACAGATCCCAATTTTGCTATTACCTATACGTGAAATGTCTCTGAAACCTCAAGTAATAAAAATCATAGTCGAATGCGCATGACATTGCATGACATATTGAAGCAGTCTATTATCATTATCTGCAGATAATATAATTTTAGTTTAGCATATTTTCCATCTCTAATTAGCTTATTTAGATACAAATGGAGGTGCGCTCTAGTACATGCGTAAACATACATTTTACTTTCAAACTCCTAAAATAAACAAATCAAACCCATGATTTTTTTTTTAAATACGAAGAGATTTTGTTTTTCGAATAATAAATTATTCATTTTTACAAAACAAAACAAAAACAAAAAGTCAATAGCCAATAACATAAAAAATTCTTACACACAAAAATAAATAAATAAATAAATAAATAAAATAAGCAAGAGATTTACTTAAAAAATTATCTTTTACAAGCAAACGCTTTCAAAACTCGTAGGGAATAGAATTTATCTAACAGACAATATCTGAAAAAACTATTTAATAATATAATAATCAATAAGATTTAAAATTTTTGAAATGTTTAATAAAACAAATCACATTACACAACCCATAAAACATTTTTTTCATTAATGATTTTCATAAATAATCCTCTTTAATAAAAAGCTATGCGTTGCTGACGACTGGAATTTTCGATAATCATTGCCACAGAATGATCTCGGAAAATGAAACATTTGAAGTTGCTGAAAAAATTAATAGCTCGAAAAGTATTTGTCAGAAAATTGTTAGACAAACTTCGTTAGAAAGATAAAAAAATGTATTTTTCTTGATATAAATTTCAAATCTAATGATTATGCCACTTTTTCAAATATTGAATTTCAAAAATTACCAAATTTCACAATGGAGTACCATAGCGAAATCTTCACGCGTCAAAAGTCCTCTTTAATAAAAAGCTATGCGTTGCTGACGATTGGGATTTTCGATAATCGTTGCCACAGATTAATCTCGGAAAATAAAACATTTGAAATTGCTGAAAAAATTAATAGCTCGAGAAGTATTTGTCAGAAAATTGTTAGACAAACTTCTTTCGAAAGGTAAAAAATTGTACTTTTCTTGATATAAATTTCATATCTAATGATTATGCCTTTTTTCAAATATAGAATTTGAAAAATTACCATAGCGAAATCTTCACGCGTAAAAAGATAATGATAACTGCCATGTGTCCTCACGTATGCGTACACTGACTATAGCACGAGTTACAAATTATAGTAGCCTTACTATTCTGTTAAAATATAAAAGTTATTTATGATGCCACGAGTGCATTATTTTTATTTAATTTTAATATAATCATCTTATAAACAAGGTTTTTAAAATTTTTTTCGAATGGGACTAATAAATTGGCTAATACTGTATATTATTTTGAGTTTAAACGGGGAAAGGTGGGGTGCGCTTTATATTATTTAGGTTTCCGCAGGATCTTTTGGAAAAACTTGAAAGTTTAATATATCAAAACGCCAGAAATTAAATCGACATTAAATCGGCAATAACTATAATGACTGTCCTTCAGTTCGTTTGGATAGATTTTCATTTAAAAATATAAAATCATTCAACATTGATTTTAGGTATTTTTAAGGTTATTATCACGGGTCTGCGCAACGCCGGGCATGTCGGCTAGTAATACAATAAAAAGCGTAAGTGATTAACTTATGTAATGAATTATTAATTTATGTTGTTGATACTATTTACAAAAATGCTATTTTGAGGAAAATTTTGTCTTCTCTAAAAGTCGTTGATTTAATAAATTTTGGACTTGTGATGCAACTATAAATATGGAGAATATATAATAAATGTGGTTTTTTTTTAAATCATCTAGAATATCCGTTTAGATGAAACATTATGATAATCGGTATAAAATCAAGATGTATAAAGAATTATCAATATATATATTTCTCTATTTGTAATTTTCGATAGCGTCCACCATTTTGTGAGTTAAAGAACACAATATGTATGTAAAATATACGAAAATTAACCATCACGATATACTCAAGATCCTTTTACATCTTATCCATTGTTATATGCATTTTTTTCATCTATCCGTGGTTTACTTTTAGCCTTTGGAAATATGGTAATATTTCTCATTTATGTTCGTTATTTTCTATTTGTAGTACAGCGAATACAGTGAAGACATAATCGCGATTGATTGAAAAATAAAATACGTTGTTTTCCGTGGTAGTAGATACACAGTCTATTACAACTCTACTGCATAACGCTACAAATTTTACTGTACAGGTATCCCTAGCTTAGTTAACTTTCAGTTACTGGAAATTTCAGATAGTGCTGTAAATTCTTTTTAGAGCCTTCTTCTATTAGTTCGGGCGAATTTTTTATTAGTGCGTAAACCGCGAAATGGGGCATTTTTTGCGTGAAATTTAGAGTAGAATTTTTAGAAAATGAAATTTGCAGAAAATGCCAAAACAACAAATAGCATTATAAGAATTCTGAGTAGCTTTTCAAAAAATATAATTCCTCAGTGATTATTTAAATATAGGGACCCAGAAATCTGTGGAAATTTTCAAGTGAATGGAGGAATAGAAAATCGAATTTTGTGTAATGTATTCCAAAAAGAAGAAAAAATGTGCAATTATTAATTAGTTTTCGCTTAAAAATATAAAAATGTGTGGAAGTTTGAAATAATGAAATCGTATTACAGTACGATTTCATTCAAATTATGTAAAAAAAAGCTAATTGTAAATAAGATAACATAGATAACCTAAAGAATTGTAGTAATGCAGAATTAAAATTGACTTTTTAATGTTCCTCCGTTGTTTCTTATAAAATTAGCTCACATTTTAATGGTAATGGAAGTTCATGAAAAATATATAAACTTTTACTAAGTTTCAAAACAAGCTCTAATATGAAGTTAATAATAATAATACATGAAAATAATACCGTGGTACAACCATTAATGTTACTTCATTATTGGTCACATTTTATTAACCGTGTTCTCATAAACTGTCTATTAGTTGATATAAAAGATTCAAAATTGAACAAAATTGTAAGCTTTTTTATTAAAATAATTTTTAAACAACCCCATAATGTACAAAATAAAAAATCTTCAGAATGATAAAAAAATAGAAATAATTATTTGGAATTTTAAACAAATCGATAAATCTACACGGTATCTACTAAATACTGTGACAAATATTCAGTCATTTGATTTTACAAATATAAAATATATAATTATAAATACAATAATATGATGAATATCAGAGATCAAAGTTTATCTGGAAATAATTATACTCCAATCTACTGCCATCTTTATCGATTACCAAAGATAATCTCTTTCGCCATTGCCCGACAGCAGCACGAATCATTTTAAAAGGTAGTCGGTTCCATTCACGCAATATGGAAGCTTTGAGTGAGTCCAAACGTCTGTGTTGTTTGCTATTTACTTTAGCCTCTAAAATCCCCCAGACACAATAATCGGAAGGATTTAGATCCAGTGAAGAAGGTGGCCAATTTTCTTGCATGGAAAAAATCGAACAATTGACATGGAGTCAAGTCTGTGTTGACTTATCTCAGTGTGAAGGTGCAGTATCTTGCTGAAATATCCAATTATTTTTTAGATACAACCTGTCAGCATGTGGCAATAAATGTTTAGCCAATATGTGCTACTTGTAATATTCCGCATTGATTTTTATCCCTTTATCGATGAATTTCAAAGGCAATTTTCCATTGTTTGACAATGCAGCCCAAACCATAACCGAATTCTTGTTCTGAAAGCGTTTAACAGTTCGAAGATTTTCAGGTATATCCTGGAAGGTTGCTGAATACAGTCAAACCTCGTTAACACGAACACGCTTAACACGAATTACTTTTAGCACGAACTGCTTCCGATTGCCCCGTCCAGTTTTATGTAATGTATTTAAGTTCGGATAACACGAACTACTTTTAACACGAACAAAAAAAGTTTCCCCTTGAGTGTTCGCGTTAACGAGGTTCGACTGTATTAGACATCATTTTTATCATTATAACACGGTTCAGTGCAAAATAGCTTCTCATCAGAAAATATTATTCCGTCAACACTTTTCCTACCATGCCGCTTAGGTAATTTCTTGCATCTCTGTAATCTTTTTATCCTTTGTGCAGCAGTCAAACCTTAAACGTTTCTTTTGTGATAATGGCGAAAACCAGAGTGCTTCATTTATAATAACTTTCATAGTTCTGCGACGCACGTTCTCTTCGGCAACCATTCTGTTTCCAGATTGTTGTGGATTTCTTCGTATCTTTTCCCAAATTCTTTTGATGCGCACTTTTGTGCGAACTGAGCGGGGACGACCAGACCTAGGTCGATCTTTACAGCTATTAGTATCTAATAATCGATTTATAGTTCTATATATAAATGTTCTATTAAAACCAAGGCATTTTAATTGCTTAAAGATTTTACTTGCGGAAAATCCGCGAACAAAGAGCTGTTTAATCATCATTCTTTTGGCTTTCAACTTTAAAATAAATTTAACCATTTGCTTTATACAAAAATCGTCTGCACTAATAGAAAATTACCAAACGCTGAAATAGAGAAATAAATTGCTTTACCAAACAATTAAAATTAATTCTTATTTTTTGGATTGTAACAGTATTTAGTAGCCACCCTGTATGTGTTGAACATCGATAGATTTAACTTAATAAAATATAATTTTGAAACTCAATATCCTATACTTAACTATTCTATTTGCTGTGTTACCTTTTGAAAATCCACTTAAATGTAAGTATTCACTCCATACACTGTATTTATAGAAATTAATTAGCATAACTATCGGATTTAGATCATTAGAAAACATTCATATTTAACGGTCGCTGAACTAATACGAGATAACTAAGTTTGAGAAAGAGCTTTACAGTCAAATGATGATTGAACTAAATGCATCATTTGCCATTAACATACAATCCTTAAACTAATTTGATCATTATCTAAAGAAAATAATTTATGATTCGAAAGATTTTCCACTTTACTACATGATTTGTTTCGGCTGTCTAACGTGAAATGGGAAATATATATTGCATTTTTCTAATGGAGTTTTCTAAAAATGTTATTTTTGTATTTTATTTTCTCTAAATATTTTCTTAGTGCGTTGTTTACAAAATAGTTTTTTGGGCTGTTTGTAGTCTTTTGTATAAGTAATAGTTTGTTTAAAATCAATTTTGTTCGAAAAAAGTACCATGATACTTTAATAAGGTAGATGAGCCAAAGGTGGCTTTACTTAATGTGTGTGTGGCTAAATTTTTGTTTGTAAAATTTTACACTTAACTCTAACATATATCAAGTATACTTTCCTTTCTAAAATAAAATTAATTTCTTTTATAATACAGTTTCAAAATTGTAGCTTGTGGGCCACTTTTGACGCACATAGTATTCCAAAGGTGGTCCATGTATTGAAATCACTTTTAAAATGTAAAACAATACTCGGCAAACTATTTTGCTTACTATTATGCTCTGGTGATTCTTTCTTTCTTTTGATATCTTTTGAGTTTTTCTTCTTAATCTTTTTATCTTATGACACGAAAAGACCTTGAAGCACTTTTTGTGCATGGTCGTTCAGGGATTTTCTTCTGGAAGTTACTGACTTCTTTGAGTGATCTCTGGTGTTAACAATAAATGGTAATAAGTTTTTTCAGATATTTATGTAGAAATTTTTTAAATCACCCTTACTGCACTGATTTCCACGTTTGTTTTCTAATGTGACAACCTTGGGAACATGCGTATAGTTGCCATTTGAACGACGTAAAAGTATTACTCTGATAACTTTCTTAGAATTGAAGCAAATGTGGAAAGAAATAAACTTTCAGAAAACATAACATAACTGAAAGTTCTAAGAATTTAAACACGTGTAAATTAAAATATCTGC
This sequence comes from Maratus michaelseni, assembly GCA_963931845.1. Classification (NCBI taxonomy): domain Eukaryota; kingdom Metazoa; phylum Arthropoda; class Arachnida; order Araneae; family Salticidae; genus Maratus; species Maratus michaelseni. The sequence continues at coordinate 340,765,553 of OZ007592.1, forward strand.
TTAACTGGCAATTAGAACGACGACTTTTCAAAAGTGAAATAACTGTCGTAAGTACTTCTCAAAATTGAAATAATAAAATATCGGGTGATCAAGGTGATCTCTTTAAATTCAGCCAAGTCAAATACATGATTGACAATACAGTAGCACCATTTTTTGATAAAAATTAAATTAATTCTATTTTTATGGGTGTGCTACCTTAGGAAAACTGGGCACCTTTGGTTCACCCACCTTATTTATTTTTAAAGCTAAATAAAGGAAAAAAATATTACAACAATTCAGAAGGCTTTTTTTAAATTACAAAATACAGTTGTTGAATTTTTACTAAATTATTACTTATTTGCTAAATGATGTATTTCAGAAAGGGATACACAATCATTTTATCAAAAAGTATCAAAGGTTCTGCTTGAAAATAAAACACATAAAAAATGCGTTTTAGTCAAGACTAACACGCAACATTTTATGACATAATCCCACGAAGAAAAATAAACGTAATAACATAGAAATGTAAGATGAATCCACGTAGACACCTTCACTGAACCATCTTTTGTAATGCAAAAAATAATAAATCAAATTTTACGAAGAAAGAAAGGTCTGTTTCGAATAATAGAATATTTTATGACACATTGATTAAAATTACATAAAATTATGTGAGGGAAGAAACTAACTTGGAAAATAAAATCTTCCAGTAATTGATTCTCAAGATTTAACGCATTAAAATTCAAAGAATGCTAAAAGATCACGATAACGCAAATATCTAAATTAAAATTGTTAGATAAGTGCTTTTTAAAAAACCATTTAACACGCCCAGCTTCGAAATATACAGAAAAAAAAGAAAGATAATATTGAACAAATATTTAAAGTATGTATACATGATCTTTTAAAACGGCAAAATTTAAAAATATTCTGATACCTATCGTAAAGCTTAAGATTACAATTCTTTTCATTTTTTAAAAAGAAATCCTAAACAAAATTTAACTTTAATTTAAATAATTACAAGACATTAGACCTTTTCCATTTTGTAGCAAATTATCAATTAGCATAATATTGTTTTTAGATTAAAACATAATAATTAGCGTTTTGAAGATAATAGTAGAAGAAAATTACTTGCAAAACGGAAATATTTGCTTGATACCGATTCGAAAAAATTGTTTAGTAACATTAATTATAACCATATCCAGCTTGGAATTCCGCTTATAATTATGAAACTAATTACATATTATCGAGAAAATAAATCCGATATGCCTCATGAAAATTCCACAGATTTTGTAATGTATTTCCACATTTTTTTCAGATCCATTATCAATGTTCAATAATTGTAAAAGTATAATAGTGATGCATCCAATTAAAAATGCATGGTAATATCAGTAGAAGTATAATTACTAAAAATATTTTTCAATGCAAAAGATTAATTATATGTCTTGTCCCATGTTTCATATGTTAATTCGTGGCAGATTATTTTTTTTATCATTACGCAAATATTTCTTTATATATATATATATATATATATATATATATATATATATATATATTGCAAAACATCTTACTACCACTCCCAGTGCAATATTAGGAAAACAATAAAATTCAATCTTTTCAAATTTTTTTGTAAGAAATATGAGTTGTGACGTTACTAACACAGAACCATTTTGACATAAAGTAATATATGTTTAATTAATTACAAGCAAACAAGTTGTAAAAACGTGATTTAATTAGATATTTTTTGACTTGCTTTTATAAAATTAAAATAAAAAAATAAGCACCGAATAAATTGTTTAAAATAATAATCTAAAATCCACCTATCCTTCTGAACAAAATTCAATCCTAATATCGCACAATATTTGTAATAGTTAGGGGGTGCGATATTAGGAACACATAAACAAATATACATGGCCGCCATTTGACAACTTCAAGGAAATAATAAGTCAATCAAAACATAAAAAATAAAAAATTGGATCAATAAGAAAATGTCCATAATAATTCCAAACTTTTATTTCTTACCTTTGTATAATTATAATTTTCTAAAGATAACGTAAAAAAATAATTTTGAATAATAAAATAAATAAATAAAATATTCAATAAAATATTCACTACTTGTAACAACACTTCGGCAACAGATATGACACTAGAGTAAACAAGTAAATCTACAGATCAGAGTCCTCAACGTCAGCTCTACAAATCATTGTTCATTAATGTCACTCATTTTTAACATTATCTGCATAATATTTGATACCCTAAAATTCAATCTTTTAAGGTTATTTATACATTTATAAAAATATAAAATTTATCGAAAGTTCCGGAAGTTTTAGAAGTATCGCATTAAAAACAATGTTATGCAATGATAGGATAAACTACTTATTACTGCATTTTTTCAGAATAACAATATATTACTTCAGGGGAGTGGAATATGGGGACAACAAAATCCTTCCGTTATAAGCAGTATAAGGATGAGAACGATAACAATTTTCAACATCTGCGGTAGGAGGAAAAAGTTACGTATGTTATGTAGATACTTTTGAAATTAAAATATTAATTATATGTGAATAAAACCTGGAGTTATAATCATTCACAGTGTTGATACATTGTTCTAACGCACCCTGTATAATCATATGTAAAATGTTGAGTGTAAGCCTGAACTACGAACTTTTAAATAATTTCTTCCATTAAAAGTGTTGAACACATTGCTCAGATCTTACTCAGATCCTAATAAATGATTTCTAGGATGTGGTACTGAATATGTTTTTGTAAATTTGACGAAACTTTTAACAGAAAAATAGAAAAAAAAAAAGAATTATGTAAAACAATAATTTAAATAAAAAATATTTTTTATATTTAATCTTAGATTTAAATCATAGATTAATTTTAGAACGTTTATGAATATTTAAAGCTATAAACACTTCATACATTAAGGAGCCGATACGCCTCTTTCACAAAATATATAGGGGCTGATTATCGCAAGGGCAAACGATGCAGCTGCCTCCAACTCTAAAAGAGGCATCCAACGCCACAAATCAGGTATTCTATATATTAAAGAGAAAATCTATGATTTTCAGCACAAATTCCATGTTTTTGCGCATGCATGAGATTAAATCCAAAACAAGTTCAGTTTTAAGGTACACTTAAACGCGGACAGTATAGCCCGGCTGTCGAAGGCGTTAGTTTAAGCTCTAACTCTCTGAAGAGAAAGTGGGTTCGAATTCAGCGTCTGACAGAATGATTTCTGCATTACTTTTGGCTGTAATTCATTTCAGTTACTGTCATATTTTTAGGTTAAGAAGTTACGTATATAATTTGTATTTTTTTTTATTTGAATGCTTTTGTATTAAGTAACGTTTAACAATCAACAATGTTTTTACAAATTAAATTTGTATTTTGCCTAAAAATGAGTGTATATTGTGCCAAACACGTTATAGGGACCTTCGACAGTATATTTGTCCAGTGTCCCATATAGGGGCCATGAACATATAATTGAACACTAATCGAAATGTTTGTCATGTATGTGTTGAAAAATAAAAAGAAATGGTAAAAAGAAAAAAAAAATATATATATACAATATATAAAATCATTTATGACGTTTTTAGAAGTGATTGTTGGATATCTTCATTTCATTAATCGGGAAGTAAATATTATGTTTTTTTTTTTTTTTTTTCAGAAGTCAACAGCATTTCAACTGATATGAAAAATATAGTTTATATAAGTACAAAATATTTTAAAGCACATAAAATTTACCCTGCCATTCAACAAAAGACCCCATAAAAATTACTTTTCCGCATTAAATTTTGTACCTATGATTAATAAATTGTACACTATATTGCCAAAGGTGACCGGTCACTTGCGATTTTAGACGTTTTGTTAGATAGCGTTTTGTTAGCTAGAAAAATACATGAGGAATTAACCTGAAACTGCAGGTGTGTAAACAGTATAGTATAGGTTATATATTTCCGCGAAGATTTTTTCACGAAACTCCATACGGGACTGTCAACAAATTGAAAAAGAACGAATATCTTTTGGATTACTCTGTAAAAACTAATGTAACAAAGGCGTTCAAACTCGAGATTATTAATAAGTGGCTTATTGTAATATACCGGTGTTCATTTTTTTGAGGATAGCACGTATACTCGTAGAGAAATTAAGGTTTTTATAAACACAGTCCCAAATTTCTCCTAGTTTTTTGCTTATAATTTGCAGAGTTCTTAATATAAAAAAAAAGTTATTGTCAGAAAACATGACAAAAAACATTGTACATAATACTCTGCAATCAGATTTAAAAAATAATAAAAATTGGATGAAAAATGAGCAGGTTTACTAAAAAATGTTTCACTGCGCATTCGTGAATGCAATCAAAATATAATATGCATAATGTATTAGCTAAGTATATAGAGCAACTTTTTAGAAAGTCTCAAAATCATAGCTTGAAAATTCCAAAAAATATCGTCGATAGCATAAGCTCGAAATCCATTGTTCCCAAAAGGAAGAAAAAATATGAGGGGTTGTATCCAAATATAGTAGTACGTGCAATATTGTGTACGCTATCTTGGCACTAATCAACAGATATTTGATACAACCCCTCATCTTTTTGCTTCTTTTTGGGGAACAACGGATTTCGAGCCTATTGTATCGACAATAATTTTCAGAATTTGCAAGCTATGATTTTGAGACTTTCACAAAAGTTGCTCTATATACTTAGCTAATACATTATGCATATTATATTTTGATTACATTCGCGCATGCGCAGTGAAACATTTTTTTAGTAAACCTGCTCATTTTTCATCCAATTTTTATTATTTTTTAATTCTGATTGCAGAGTATTATGTACAATGTTGTTTGTCATATTTTCTGAAAAGAACTTTTTTATATTAAGAATTCTGGAAATTATAAGCAAAAAACTAGGCGAAATTTGGGATTGTATTTATAAAAACATTAATCTCTCTACGGGTATACATGCTATCCTCATAAAAATGAACACAGTATATTACAATAAGCCACTTATTAATAATCTCGAGTTTGAGCGCCTTTGCTACATTAGTTTTTACAGGGTTATCCAAAAACTATTCGTTATTTTTCAATTTGTGGAAAGTCCCCTATGGGGTTTCGTGAAAAAATCTTCGCGGAAATATATAACATATACTATACTGTTTACACACCTGCAGTTTTAGGTTAATTCCTCATGTATTTCTCCAGATAGGTAACAAAACGTCTAAAATCGCAAGTGACCGGTCACCTTTGGCAATATAGTGTATTTTAGAATTCGGCCATCAATTGTAATGGACGTATATATCATTCTAGATTTCTCTTTATCTAACAAAAATAACATTTGTCATAATTTACATATATATATATATATATATATACATATATTTGTCTGATTCGTCTGTAAAGGTACCTTTCGGTATCTGAATAAAACTTGCTTTCAGCATGGCCAAATCATTATATCATATCAGCATAATAATCCAAAGCAATATATTTCATCTCTAATTTCCACATGAATAAACAACCTGAATACACTCTGGTCATAACAATGAATGTATTTTGTTTTAATATACGTAAAAGTGTTAGTGACTTCTTTTTTATTACTTTCCAACATAGTTAAATATTGCTTATGACTTCGATTTGTCTGGCCTTCGTTCCATGCTCTAACTGTTGTAAATATGCTCGGAATTTCCTGTAACTTACATAGTGTGTTGCCGTTTACTATAGCGCGATCCATTATAAAAAGGAAGTGTGTAGCACTTATAGTTTGTGTACAGGGACGTCAAAAATATTCCGTATTACAGTCAATGGGAAAAAAGCGCTTCAAGTGCATTTTGATGATGTTACTCCATTTCAAATGAAATGAAATTGAAGTAGAATTATGAAGAGCACTAAAGCTTGATTTTTGTAGAATATGGGGTGCAACGTATTAATTATTCATTTATAGGGTCACACAAAAAATTCTGTTACACCATGTTCTACGGGAGATATTCGTTTGCAATGAAATTTAATGCATTGCATCATGTATGTAACACTATGTCAATGACAATGTATGGCATAATGTAACACTACGTCAAACATAATGAAATTATTGAGGTGCACTGTAAATTGCTCACTAAAAAGTATATTTTGTATTGCGTTTATCATTCACTAGCAAGCTACGTCCGCTACGCTGGTCAATTTCTTTTAACAAACTTTTAATCAAACAAAATATTGACGTTTCATAATTCACGCTTATATTTTAACAGAATAATAAGGCAACTATAATTTGTGACTCGTGCCAATATACACGTCAGGACACGTCGCCCTTATCATTATCTTTTTACGCATGAAGTTTTCGCTGTGGTACTCCATTGTGAAATTTGGTAATTTTTGAAATTCAATATTTGAAAAACGGCACAATCGTTAGATTTGAAATTTATATCAAGAAAAATACAATTTTTTACCTTTCAAACGACCTGTATAACAATTGTCAAACGACTTGTCTAACAAATGTCAAACGACTTGTCTAACAATTTTCTGACAAATACTTTTCGAGCTATTATTTTTTTCAGTAACTTCAAATGTTCCATTTTTCGAGATTAATCTGTGGCAACAATTAGCGAAAAATCCAGTCGTCAGCAACGCATAGAATTTTGCTAAAGAGGCTGTTGCAGCAGGGATTGTCACCATCAATTTGCCACCATCACTTTTGAAATTGGTTCTGTAGTTCCAGAGATTCCATGGAAATTGTAATTTAGAATGTTTTTAGAACGCTTTAAGCTTATTTTACCCTTTTAAATTTCGATTTTTTTTAATTTGTTCTTAGAGGGCATTTACATCTTATAAGTAACTACAATGCAAAATTTCAAATTTATAGCTCTTTTAGTATAAAAAAAATTGCAATTTTAGAACGTTTTTTGCTCTTGCACCCCCGTGGGATTAGTGGCACCGATATAAAATATAGCCTATGTTGGAATAGGGATTGTCACCATCAATTTGCCTCTATCACTTTTGAAATCGGTTCTGAAATTCCAGAGATTCCATAGAAATTGTAATTTAGAATGTTTTTAGAACGCTTTTCGCTTATTTCACCCTTTTAAATTTCGAATTTTTTTTTAAATTGTTATTCTTAGAGAGCATTTACATCTTGTAAGTAACTACAATGCCAAATTTCAAATTTCTAGCTCCTTCAGTATAAAAAAGTAGAAATTTTCAAACATTTTTAGCTCCTGCATCCCATTGGGGTTAGTGGCACCGACATAAAATATAGCCTATGTTGGAATAGGGAGTCACCATCAATTTGCCAAAATTACTTTTGAAATCGGTTCTGTAGTTCTAGATATTCCATAGAAATTGTAATTTAGAATGTTTTCAGAACGCTTTTCTCTTATTTCACCCTTTTAAATTTCGAATTTTTATTAAATTTGTTCTTAGAGAGTATTTACATGTTATAAGTAACTACAATACCAAATTTCAAATTTCTAGCTCTTTGAGTATAAAAAAAATTGCAATTTTAGAACGTTTTTTGCTCTCGCGCCTCCCTGGGATTAGTGTCACCGACATAAAATATAGCCTATGTTGGAGCGGGGATTGTCACCATCAATTTGCCTCTATCACTTTTGAAATCGGTTCTGAAATTCCAGAGATTCCATAGAAATTGTAATTTAGAATGCTTTTAGAACGCTTTTCGCTTATTTCACCTATTTAAATTTCGAATTTTTTTTTAAATTGTTATTCTTAGAGAGCATTTACATCTTATAAGTAACTACAATGCTAAATTTCAAATTTCTAGCTCCTTCAGTATAAAAAAGTAGCAATTTTCAAACATTTTTCGCTCCTGCATCCCATTGGGGTTAGTGGCACCGACATAAAATATAATAGCTTATGTTGGAATAGGGATTGTCACCATCAATTTGCCACAATTACTTTTGAAATCGGTTCTGTAGTTCAAAATATTCCATAGAAATTGTAATTTAGAATGTTTTTAGAACGCTTTTCTCTTATTTCACCCTTTTAAATTTCGAATTTTTTTTTAATTTGTTCTTAGAGAGTATTTACATCTTATAAGTAACTACAATACCAAATTTCAAATTTCTAGCTCTTTGAGTATAAAAAAAAATTGCAATTTTAGAACGTTTTTCGCTCTTGCGCCTCCCTGGGATTAGTGGCACCGACATAAAATATAGCCTATGTTGGAGCGGGGATTGTCACCATATCAATTTGCCTCTATCACTTTTGAAATCGGTTCTGAAATTCCAGAGATTCCATAGAAATTGTAATTTAGAATGTTTTTAGAAAGCTTTTCGCTTATTTCACCCTTTTAAATTTCGATTTTTTTATTTATTTGTACTTAGAGAGCATTTACATCTTTTAAGTAACTGCGAAGCCAAATTTCAAATTTCTCGCCCCTTCAGTATTAAAATAAATTGCAATTTTAGAACCAGAGTAGGGATTTAACATTTAATTTTTTTTTTAATTTGTTCTTAGAGAGCATTTACATCGTATAAGTAACTACAACGCTAAATTTCAAATTTCTAGCTCCTTCAGTATACAAAAAATTGCAATTTTAGAAAGTTTTTCGCTCCTGCACGCCCCTGGGGATAGTGGTACCGACATAAAATATAGCCTATGTTGGAGCAGGGGTTGTCACCATCCATTTGCCACCATCACGTTTGAAATCGGTTCGGTAGTTTTATAGATTACTCCCTACAAACAAACAAACAAACAAACAAGCAAACAAACAATCTTTACTCCTTTATAATATTAGTATAGATTTACAGGGACACAAAAATGAATCCGGTTACAGTTATGTGCGATAATGCAATGTGGGAATAGTGTATTTTAACTCTGGTTTGCGTTTTTAAGTTAATGTACAGGGCTACACAAAGCTATTCGGAAGTATTACTTACTTTGGGAGGGAATTGCTTAAAGGTAATTTTTAAGAGTAGCTGCATTTTCCTGCTACATTTTATAGACATCAGAAATTTGTAGAATATAAATAAATCCATATACAAGGCTACACAAAGAACAAGATACATTGTCGTTTATGGTTTCTGGAAGTGCGTTTTAATTTGCCTTATCCGTTTTTTTACCAGATTTAAACATTATATTACTATTACCGTATCATTTCCATAACATTGCATTACTATCGATTGGCAAAATTTTCTAAATGTGAATTTTCTAACCGAACTGAAATCTATCATGCTATGTAGTATATATATCCAAATCTATGGCTAATATACAGTAGTGCACAGAATAATTCGATTTATTTTTTTATTACGGAGGGTAAGTGTTAAAACTTGATTTTTTAATGTGTTATATGTTTCCTAAACTGTTTACTTATATATCTACTTTCACCTTATTTAACGGTGAAGTTTCATTACAGTTTTCTAGGTATGTTGGGAAATGTTTCATAATCTATCATGACGCATGATTTTTAACACTTTCCAACCTCGTTGAAAAGTGTTTATGACTTCGGTTTGTCTGGCCGTATGGCCGTCTGCCGTCTGCCGTCTGCCGTCTGTCCGTGCTCTAACTCCCGTAAATATGCTCGGATTGCTCTGCAATTTTTATATGTTATAGTCGTTATCTATAGCATGTTCCCTATTTCAACGGAAGTGTGTAGCACTTATAGTTTTTTTACAGGGACACTCAAAAGAATTCCGTTACATTGCGGTCTGTGGGGAAAAATCATTGACGGTTTATTTAAATAATGTTTCACTATTTTAAACGCATTGAAATTTATATATATCACTAAGGTGCATTAGAAGAAGCTTAATATGGAATAGTGTGTGCATAGCACTTATAGTTACTTTACAGGGACAGTCAAAAGAATTCTGTTACATTACGTCTATGGAGAAAAATCGTCTGCGGTTTATTTAAATAATGTTTCCCTATTTTAAACGCATTGAAATTTATATATATCACTAAGGTGTATTTCAAGAGGCTTACTACAGAATAGTGTGTGTACAGCAGTCATCGTTCATTTACAGGGACACACAAAAGAATTCTCTACTGTAAGTTAACAATAATTCCTGGAAGTGCGTTTTAAGTTACAGATCGCGATTTTAATTTTAACTCACTTTTTGTCTATTATGTGGTGTGTATAAATTCTGTAGATCCTATACAGGGAAGCACAAAAGTTCGCGAACACATTTCCGTATTATTTAACTCCAGACGGAGAATTTTAAAATTTTGCTACGCGTTTCCTAACTGAACTAAAATTTAACATCTTATGTAGTATATATACAAATCTATAGATCCTATACAGGGCTGAATAAAAGTATTCGGATTACTTAGATGTTATCTTTTAGCTTATTAAACGGTATGATTTGTAAAATTATTTTGGAAGCGTTGGAAAGTGTTACATAATCTATGCTTGACGCATGGTTTTTCGTTCTTGTTTGTTTTTGTCACAGTTTAATGCTCGGTTTATTCCTCGACATCAAAACAATTTACTTTTGTGATCTAGGACTTTAATCTTAATCAAGGGAAAACGAAACTCCTTTAAAAGAAAAAACAATATGTTCATTTTTATGGATGGAATTCCCAATACAATTTTACAAATGCCTTTTTCATCCATGGGGAAGAGTTGTGCTTTCCTATATTTCGGGTTAATGAATATTTTCTTATTTTCCTCTTCTACATGCGAAGAACGTTTATAATGATACTTAACTATCAGACCGTTGATTTTATGCAGTTTTGTTGTAAAGATTGTAAGTGTTTTTTTTTTTTTCATGAACGAAAAAAAAAGTAACCACCTATGTACCTCTTCCTTTAGCTAACATTTCCTCACTAGTCATCTGACGTAAACTAGACAATTAGATTTCAGGATTGACGCAGAGATTATAGTCTAAGATCCGGTATAAGAAATATATACCCTCATTTGTTATTTAATGATAATAAAGAATATATGCTAGATAATGTATAAATTGATACATCGCAAATAGGTTGCCTAGCTAAATCACGTGCCGATAATGATAAACAATAAAATGTTTAATTAATATTTTTTGATCAACTTCCCTGATTTGTTATTTATGAAAATCGAGAATCAGCTGAGAGAATATGCCCCAAGGAATTGAAAAAATAAAGGTTGCCTACTCTCCCCTCTTGCCAACTATGGGGTTGCCAGGTTTAAACAGGTAAGTAAGCGTTGTTAATATACCCTCATAAGTTATTTAATCAAATTACACATCAAATGAAAGCTTATTTTATTCCAAATCCAACCGTATTAGGTTGCCTTATCAAAAAGTTTGTTGAATCCATGGTTACCAAGATTTAAGATGTTCAATTTTCTGCGTGAACGTTGAGAGTGACAGAGAAGCGTTGCGCGCGCAAAGCCATTTGACAGACAAAGATGCAGCGAGTTCTTTTTGAAGATTTCTCCGATAGTGTAAATATTAACAACGATATAAAAAATATTTCACTCACACATTAATTTATCAGCGACAATACGTAATTATGAAATAATGAGTTTATCCGTTCAAAATGTACGTCTTTCAAAAGGAGATTTTTTTCGATCGTTTAAGCGCGGATTAAATACTGGTAAGAGTTAAATAAAATATCACATAATGATATAAATATTTTTTTTTATTAAACCAAAAATTTATCAATAGCAAAATACAAATTTTTTATATAAAACACTTATTCATATTCAGAATCGTCAGAAGTGCCTATGTCACAATCTAATTCTAATTCTTCATCGTTTTCTCTGTTTCTCGATTCTCTTCATACGTCGTTAACTTGTAAGGGTGTTGGGTCCCCTTTAAACCACGTAGGCTTCAAATATCCATCCAAAAACCAACCACAATCTTCTGGATTGACTTTAATGCAGCATGCATCGGTTGCATGAAGCCACACAGAATTAACATATATTGTGCGCAAAATTTTCTGTTTCAGTGAGATCCAGCACGGTGGAATCATATTGGAGTCGATGCCTTTAATCTTCTTCATGAAATGCTCTTTGTCTTTGTTCATTGAGTATGTTTTTTGGAACAGCTGATATCTAGCGTCATTGACATCACAACATTGCTTGAACCCATAAAGAAGAGCAGTAAACTCCTGAACAGGTTGAATTTTATCTTCTCAGAGTACATCTATTGGATCCGTCAATGATGCGAATATTTCCTGGAAATCCGTTCGTCTTGAAAATATTTTAAAAGGCTTGACTTCCCCTTTATTATAAAAAGCCGCTGTGTAATCACAGCCCGTAAATGCGTGGAAAGCTGGCAGACCCAGGCATAAAGTAGGACCCAATTTCATTACAAGCTCAGTACAGTTAATGCAATCAAGATCTTTTTTATTACTTTTCTTTGATGATGAACCCGCCAACCAAATTTGAGTCTGCGGAATTTCGTGGATAGTGGGCAGTAAAATTGCCAAGACATCGGTATCATTTGCTTTGACCAATATTTTCAAATTAGGTGGCGCTTTTGATATATGAAACATTATCCGCGTATCTGACTCTTCATGTTGACATATATAATCTTCTTCTTCACGATTCACGACGTGATTTTCGACAGTATGGTAAGTAAAACAGTGTTCTCCAACTGTTATAAAAAAAAAATTGTTTTGGATTATTGAAACTAAATTGTCATTTTCCTAGTAATTAGCCAAGAATTGTACCAGGGCTTCTTTGAAACGGTAATTTTTGAGATTTCCGAGAAAATCGCTAGGTTTTGGTTGAAGAGGTCCTTGGATGACATACGGTCTATCGAACTCCAGCCGACTTTGACGTTTACAGTCTTTGATGGAGGGTGTAATGTGTCTATAAAAAATTATGTGTATTTCAGAGGCGTTACTTGAGCACAATTTTATTAAGATCGATTCAGCAACCTTGTCAAATGTCTGCGGTATAGATGATCCGATTATATACGGGTAATAAAAACCGTCTATTATTTCAATATCGATACCAGTAGACACAACTGTTTCGACGTTAGACTTTAATATTTGGGCTAGTTTGGATTTGTCAGTTTTTAGCAAGTCACCAGTACACGAGAAAAGAGCATGCGGCACAGGCGCTAATGGAAACGTTAAGCAGTACTCTATGTTGATGTCTTTCTCAATACTAATCGCAAGTAATCGGCCAAAGATGTCTCGTTCCATTTTAAGAACGGCTTTTTGAGTTTTATCTTTGCTGGTTTGAGCTTTGATGGCAGACTGTGAAGAAAAATTCTGGATTTTGTTACGCTTTATCGGTTTTTCAAATCTTCCGGGAGTGGAATTGCATTCTGAAATAAATATCAATTTTTGTTGATTTCCAACCGACTTAACGTTGATTAGAAAATCACAAACTTCAGTAGATGCTGCCTTACCAGTTGAAATATTGAACAGAACATTTTTATCGATACTCTCAATGAACGAATTCAGCGTATTTCTTATAGTCTTAATGACACTCTGAAGACTTTCGTTACCCTTTTTGATTCGACTCTTCTGCAAGGCATGACAGGTATCAACTTTTAGCGTCAGACCGACATGCTCTTTAACGGTGGATATATTTTGGTCCTCATGCTGTGACTAAGTGTCCATCTTTGTCGCGCTGATATAGATTCTGCTGTAAGATTATATGTTAATTGATTTGAGGCATGAGCATTAATTGTCTGTTCTAACGTCAAGTCAACGGGTGATCGGGAGAAACCAGATTTGGTACGTCGGATACCAAATGCTCCTCGTCTAAATTCAGATACCACACTCGAATTGCTGTTCTGTGCCTTCATAAAATTGTGCACGCAACCTGAGGTGGAGGCTAAAATTCGTCTGCTGGCGGTATTTACTGTTGAACATTAGCATAGCAGTCTATGGAGTGTGAGTTATTAATGCTTGTTTGTTAAAAATACCGCAGAACAATTCTTTGTTGTAGCTGTATATATTTAATATATTGTAATGTGAATTCAAAATGTTGTTCTGTATGCAAGGAAATTCCCTAAATTAGCAAAATTTTGGTTACAATTTATGCACTTAACCTGAGGCAAGGTTTAAAGTCGTCTGCTAGTGGTATTTGCGCCTGCGCATACTGGCATTCTGGCGGTAAAGTGGCGAAAATAACAGATCAACATACCGTCACGTGCATAAGGTCCATTCGAAATTTACTCCAAGCCAGAGCAGCGTCCCAAACACTTCTCAGCCGGTCAAGTCAACCTTGTCCATAAACGCTTTGAATGTGACGTCACTCATGACGTTTTGGTTGGATACTGACTCCAAATAAACGGATATAAAAATAGATACTAGTGTGTGTTATAAAATGAAAAAAAAAAAATGTATATAAAACAAATAATTTTGGAAATAATCCCATTTTGTTTTCCTTTCTGTATCTATTTTAAACGATACAAAGAAACACCAATCGCGATCGATGTAGCATGAAAGAAACTATTTCGTTTTTGCGTAGTAAGCAACAATCGTCTGCTTGGCTTGTGTTGATTGTAGCCAAGACATTGAAAACGTTATCTCCGAATAAACACAGAATAAGGAGCATTTCTCACTATCTTTTACTAAGCAGCTGCCGGGCTCACATGCCACGCTGCATCTTTGTCTGTCAAATGGCATTGCACGCGCAACGATTCTCTGTCACTCTCAACGTTCACGCAGAAATTTGAACATCTTAAACCTAGGCAACCATGGATTCAACAAACTTTTTGATAAGGCAACCTAATACGGTTGGATTTGGAATAAAATAAGCTTTCATTTGATGTGTAATTTGATTAAATAACTTATGAGGGTATATTAACAACGCTTACTTACCTGTTTAAACCTGGCAACCCCATAGTTGGTAAGAGGGGAGAGTAGGCAACCTTTATTTTTTCAATTCCTTGGGGCATATTCTCTCAGCTGATTCTCGACTTTCATAAATAACAAATCAGGGAAGTTGATCAAAAAAATTTAATTAAACATTTTATTGTTTATCATTATCGGCACGTGACTTAGCTAGGCAACCTATTTGCGATGTATCAATGTATACATTATCTAGCATATATTCTTTATTATCATTAAAAAACAAATGAGGGTATATATCTGGAGGCACGGCTGTGCCTCTGCCAAGTCGAGAGAGGACAGCCGTAAGCATACTTTTCTGCAACTCAGGGCACATTTGACCCCGACATATCTCCGCGCTGGAGTATCCCAAAAATTTGAAACTTCGTTTTTCTAGAGTATTTGGCACACAGGACCAAAATTTAAAATTATAACTTTCTGTCTTTTCTAGTTCAGACGATATATGAACTGAAACATTCGATTTTTTGTCACTCACTCACTCACTCGTTCACGCGTCATCAAAAAGATTAGGTAGATCCCGTAGCCCTAGAAACTTTACCTTCGGAAAAAAGGTAGTGTTTAGGATACAAAGAAAGAAAAAATTATAAAATCCGGAAAATTCGAAAAAAAAAAAAAAAAACATAAGAAAATTCAACAAATTCCATCAAAATTGAAAATTGAAAATAATGCGATCTTGTAGTCTTAGAAACTTAAGATACGGTGTGAAGGTAGTGTTTAGTATCCAGAAAAAGAAAACATCAAAAACACCAAAAAATCGAAAGCAAAATTGAAAAAATCAAAAAATCGAAAAAAATCGAAAATTTTCAAATAATCCGATTTTGTTGCGCTAGAAACTTGGAATTCAAGGAAAAATTAAAAATTCCGGAAAATTCGAAAGAAAAATTCAAAACTTCGAAAAATACGAAAAAAATTGAAATAATTAAAATAATTTGATTTTTTAGCCTTAGAAACTTAAAATTCGCAGTAAAGATAGTGTTTAGGATTCAGAATAAGTTAAAATAAAAAACGCAATAAAATTCAAAAATAAAATAAAAAAATCGAAAAAATTGAAAAAATCGAAAAATAAGGAAAATTTGAAAATAATTCGATTTCATAGCGCTAGAAACTTGAAATTTGGAATAAAGGTAATATTTAAGATACTAAATAAGGACAAATTCAAAAATATGGATAATTCAAAAAATACCCATAAATTAGTGCAGACGATATATGAACTCAAAGTATCGATTTTTTGTCACTCACACACTCACTCACTCTCGCGTCATCAAAAAGATTGTGTAGATCCCGCGGCCACAGAAACTTAAAATTTGGAATAAAGCCAGTGTTTCGGATACAAAGAAAGGAAAAATTATAAAATCCGGAAAAAAAAAAAAAAAAAAAAAAAAAAAAAAAAAAAAAAACATTCGAAAATTCAAAAAAATCAAACAAAATTGAAAATTGAAAATAACACGATCTTGTAGTCTTAAAAACTTAAAATTTGGTGTAAAGGTAGTGTTTAGGATTCAGAAAAAGAAAAAATTAAAAACACAACAAAAATTGAAAAAAAAAAAAAAAAAAAAACGAAAATTTGAAAATAATTCGATTTTCTAAAGCTAGAAACTTAAAATTTGGAATAAAGGTAGTATTTAGGATACAAAAAAAGAAATAAATAAAAAATCCGTAAAATTTAAAAAAATCGAAAATTTGAATAATTGAAAAAAATTCGATTTTGTAGCTTTAGAACTTAAAATTCGGCGTAAACTTATTGTTTAGGATACAGAAAAAGGAAAAAATAAAACACAATAAATTCGAAAATAGAATAAAAAACTCGAAAAAGATCAGAAATTTCAAAATAATTCAATTTTGTAGCGCTAGAAACTTGAAATTTGTAATAAAGGATACAAAATAAGAAAAAATTAAAAAATCCAGAAAATTATAAAAAAAAATTCGAAAACATCAAAAATTGAAAATAATTTTATCTTGTAGTCTTAGAAACTTAAAACTTGGTGTAAAGGTAGTATTTACTATTCAATAAAAGGAACAATTAAAATATTCATTAAATTCGAAAAATCGAAATATCTTTAAGAAATCGAAAATTTGAAAACAATTTGATTTTGTACTGCTAGAAACATTAGTTTTAAGATAATTGTCCTATTAGCCAGTACAACGCCCCTAATTGTTTTATGTTATTTCCCCCGGATTATGGTTTTCTTTTCTTTCGTTTACGAATTTCATTATACAAAAGTTCCGCTATAGACTGGCTACGATATAGGCGATTTCTTTATAGACAGGTTTGTATTCTTTCACAGGTTGTACTCTATTTACTTCACATATGAAATATGGATTGTTAAATGATGTTAGTCCCACAAAAATTTTCACAGCTCCCCCTACACTCCCGACATTACTGGCTGGTTATGCCTTGATAGTCCTTTCTAAATAAAATCATGGTGACTCTAAGATTCACTTGATTTATCTCTAAATTGAACCTAAATGATCCTAAGAAGACGGATCAAATAATTACTATATTGGCATGACAATCAGGTAATTTAGAATTAAAATCGAAAAATCAATAAATTTATAAAAAGTCGAAAATTTGTAAATAATTCTATTTTGTAGTCCTAGAAGATTGACATTTGACAGAAAGGCAGGGTTTAGTACACAAAGTAAGGAAAAATTTAAAAATCTGTAAATAATAAAAAAAGACTAAAAAAAACGAAAAAACAAACCATCGAAAAAAGGAATATATTTTGATTTACTGGAAATTTCCGGAAATTTTAATTTTGGCTTTCTTTTTATACTAAAAAGTTCTTTTATGTTAAATATCAAGTATCTAGGGCTGCGAGTAATATCTGAGATGGATAGCACCTATCCTGGAAGCAATTGAGAGTACTTTTGACACTCCCCCTACCATAACTTAGAGCTTGCCTAGGGACCTGAAATCTCTTTTTATCTAGAGTTTTTGCAAACGAAACTAAAACTTCAAATTTTTGATACCTGTAAATAATAGGGACAGAGTGTGGGCTTAGCGAAAATCCGTGGATGATCTCCAAAAAGAACCCAAAATCAAGAAAAGGAGGATTACTTACAAAAAGAAGTGAAATCTCATCAAAAAGTCACCTGTAAAAAATGCAGCCAAGTCTCGTAACTCATTTACCGTAAAATGTACTGAGATCGTATAAAGCCAAGTTTAACTATCTTATTAACTCTGAAATTTTCATTCACAAATCACTCCTAGTCTCTACATTTTTAGTTAATTATTATTTTGTGACTTGGCAATTACGCAGCACAGGGATGTTATTACACCTTACTATGTTATGGGATGGGATGGGATAATTTAATTAAGGCAAATTATATACGCACAGGGAAGTTATTACACTTTAATATGTTATAGTATTATTTGATTAAGACTAACTATATACATCACATTCTCGTGCTACGTAATTGCCAAGTCACAAAATAATAATTAACTAAAGATGTAGAGACTAGGAGTGATTTGTGAATGAAAATTTCAGAGTTAATAAGATAGTTAAAATTGGCTTTATACGATCTCAGTACTTTTTACGGTAAATGAGTTACGAGACTTGGCTGCATTTTTTACAGGTGACTTTTTGATGAGATTTCTTATACCGGATCTCGTACTGTTAGCGTTATAAAATTATGTATAGTAAAAAATGAAATTTTATTTTTAATATTATTCTACATTATTTTTCCGGTTTCAATATTTTAGCAATTTTTTTCTTTACGAAAAAAAAAATATATAACATCCTTTTTTATTGTCACATATGTCTTCGTTTTTTGTAAATAATTTTTATTTTAGTTCCCTTAGGGTTTCAACGACTTTCTTTAATTGATTTTGAACACAAAAGATGATAGAGGAGGTTTCCAGGCATTACTGGTATAATCATATTAATATTATGAAGAAACAGAAAATGAAAAAAAAATAATTTAAAGATTGTAACCCTGAGTTATTTAAAAAACGGATTTACATAATTAATATACTTCGCCAAGCATTAAGTAGCAATGAAATATATATATTTAAATGTTAATATATTTTTGAAAACATTTCTTATAATTTATTTTATCCAATTGTTCTGTTACATAAAATGTAAATTGCACGCAAAAATTGGTTTAAAATTTAATATATTAACTAATAAAAATGCTGTATTACTTAGATATTGGCGGAACTATGAATCTTAAACATTATCAGAATTCAACAAGCACCATATGTACCTTAATATAAATCATTTATTTAAATATCTTCTTTTTTAGAACAAACGTTTGTAAGAAGACTCAGAATCTTTTTCACTTTTCGAAAAATGACGGAACTATCAATTTTCAAATTGCTTGCTTAAATTGTATTTAGACATCAAAGTATATTCTGTTGAAGTTACGTAAAGATCCCATGATTATAAATACAAAGTTTTACTGAAGTAAGTCTCTTGAAATGATTCAGAGTTGAAATCGATCAATTCATTTTTATCATTTTTTGTTTCTTCAATCTATCAAATGATCAAAATATACTTTTGAAGTAACTCGGTGTTTTGTTTTACTGTGTATTTAATGAAATTGGATATCGGATATCCTGAAATTTATGCAGTTTATTTGTGAAAAATAAAATTTTTAAGCAAATAGTTACTTCTACTGTAGTTTTACATATGTCATCACATTTTATATATTTTGTTTTAACTATTTAGTCCTTAACTGCTGTTATAGTCTCATAGACCTCTTCTTATAGGTAGGTTTCTTAAGAAATACTACGAGTTACATTCTCCCCTATGTTGGAACTTATGAAATATTTTTGCAGATCTACGCCGATAATGACCCCCCCCCCCAGTTCAAAACTATATCTATCTATCTATATCACTTTTTTATGCACACGATAAATCCCATAATTCTGCAAAAATATCTCCCAAACTGATACATAAAATCAAGGGGCAGAAAATCTCGGTCAGGTTCGTTAATTTGTAAAATCGGACCAAGGGGGTGGAAATGGGAAAGGCTTTTGTGAAAACAAAAAAAACACATAACATTTTAATTATGATACATATCGAATCCGTCTAAAGATATTCTTACTTCTAGGAAAAGGGAAAAAAAAATTATGTATGACATATTTTTGAAATAATTAAAAATGGCCTCAAGGAACGAAAAAAATAGGGTTTTAAAAAGAAAAAAATTCATAACTTTGTTAATTCAGAAGATATCAAATCCGCTTAGATGTATTATAAATCTTCTTAATATTATCTGCAACTGTTATATTGATAAGTTTTTAATAGGACCAACTGTTACTGCAAGAAAATAAAAGAAAATAAAAATAAATAAATAAATAAATAAAACAAAAACAATAATATATAACGTAGAACCCCCTTCCTTTCTCCCAATAAAAATAGACTTTCACAGCGCAGCGCATCACGAGAAATTCCTACTTAACTTCGAAATCTACCTGTGCCTGAAGGCGAGCCGGGAGGAATTGTTTTTCAATTTCGACTATTTAAATTGTAATTTTTAGTGTAACTATAGTTACTAGTGAAATTTTGTTCCGTTTATAACCTTAGTACTTTCACTAGAGATTTCTGAATAGGAGAATTTTAATTATTGTAGTCTTGTACGTAATGTTAAAAAAAAAAAAAAAAAAAAAAAATCTTGTGAGTCAATCGACTTTGCTTCAAACATTTGATCAAGCAGTCACAGAGACCGCTACATAACAGTATCTATGCAATTACTGTAGAAATAACAACTAAAGTTCAGTGACATGAAGAGACACAGGAAAATGTATATTAGCCAGCATTCGAAAATAGTAGAGGAGGAGAGGAAAGTACGAACGACTCTCTCTATGAATTTCAAATAAATTTTGCTATATTTTTTTCTCGTGTACTTTATAAAGATAACGGAACATTATCAAATGATTTCATAAATGTTTATAATATACTCTTATTAGTAAATAAATATTTAAATTATGATACTAAGTTTATTCTTTTTTAGCACTTTCCAACCTAGTTGAAAAGTGCTTATGACTTCGGTTTGTCTGGCCGTATGGCCGGATGGCCGTCTGGCCGTCTGGCCGTCTGTCCGTGCTCTAACTCCCGTAAATATGCTCGGATTGCTCTGCAATTTTTATATGTTATTGTCGTTATCTATGGCACGTTCCCTATTTCAACTGAAGTGTGTAGCACTTATAGTTTTCTTACAGGGACACTCAAAAGAATTCCGTTACATTGCGGTCTATGGGGAAAAATCATTTGCGGTTTATTTTAAAAATGTTTCACTATTGTAAACGCATTGAAATTTATATAGATCACTAAGATGCATTAGAAGAAGCTTAATATGGAATAGTAGGTGTATAGCACTTAGAGTTACTTTACAGGGACAGTCAAAAGAATTCCGTTACATTACGTCTATGGAGAAAAATCGTCTGCGGCTTATTTAAATAATGTTCCACTATTTTAAACGCATTGAAGTTTATATATATTACTAAGGTGCATTACAAGAGGCTTACTACAGAATAGTGTGTGTATAGCAGTCATCGTTTATTTACAGGGACACACAAAAGAATTCTCTACTGTCTGTTAACAATAATTCCTCGAAGTGCGTTTTAAGTTACTGAAAGCGATTTTAATTTTAACTCGCTTTTTGTCTATTACGTGGTGTGTATAAATTCTTTAGATCCTATATACAGGGAAGCACAAAAGTTCGCGAACACATTTCCGTATTATTTAACTCCAGACGGAGAATTTTAAACTGTGCTACGCGTTTCCTAACTGAACTAAAATTTATTATCCTATGTAGTATATATACAGATCTATAGATCCTATACAGGGCTGAATAAAAGTATTCGGATTACTTGTCTTTTAGCTTATTAAACGGTATGATTTGTAAAATTATTTTGGAAGCGTTGGAAAGTGTTACATAACGCGATTTTAATCTTAACTAGCTTTTTGTCTATTACGTGGTGTGTATAAATTCTGTAGATCCTATACAGGGCAGCACAAAAGTTCGCGAACACATTTCCGTTTATTGACAGAAACTCCAGAAGGAGAATTTAAACGGTGCTACGCGTTTCCTAACTAAACTAAAATTTAGCATCCTATGTATATATAGAAATCATATACAGGGCTACATAAAAGTATTCGGATATTTTTCCGAATATTGTATATATTGAAAATTCCTGAAATTACGTTTTTAAATATGTTATGCGTTTTCCAAATTGTTTACTTAGATGTCATCTTTCAGCTTATTAAACGGTAATGATTTGTAAAATTATTTTAGAAGCGTTGGAAAGTGCTATATAATCTATGCTTGACGCATGATTTTTCGTTCTTGTTACTTTAAAAAAAGTTTCTATTTATACAAATATCGAATTATCATTTTAATACAAAAAAATCATACGTCAAGCATAGATTACGAAACACTTTCCAACACTTCCAGAATATATTAACAAAACTACGTTGTTTAATAAGGTAAATAAGATACCTAAGTATATATTTTATAAAACGCATAACACATTTGAAAAGCAGATTTTAACAATTATACTCCATAATCGGAAACAAAACTGCAATTATTTTGTGCAGCTCTACATATGACCTATAGATTTGTATATATTCTACATAATATGCTGAAATTTAGTTTAATAAGAATTCGCATAATAGGTTGAAGATTCACCTTCAGCAATTACTACCGATAGACGGGAACATATTTGCATTCTTTTGTGCAGGTCAATATATTACCTACCAATTCTTATACACGATACATATTAAACTAAAATTTAATTGAGGCTAAAACACGCTTAAAACTACTGAAATTACATTTACAGAAATTATCATCCGTAGGTTGCTATGTATCAAGATATTTGCGTAGCTGTGTGTATGATTTTATTTATATTCTAGAAAAACGTATCTAAGTATACTAAATATAGCTGTTTAAAATCGCATACATTAATTAAATATTATCTTTAAGCAATTCACGCTCATACTCAGCATTGCTTACGTATACTTCTGTGTAGCCATGTATATAATATTTAGCATTTATACACACACCACGTGGTATGCAAAAATGTAGTTCAATTTAAAAACGTATACCATAACTGAAAATGCACTTCCAACAATTATCGCTAATAGACAGTACTTCGGATAAAGTATTGTATTCGAAATCGTTTGAGTGACCCTGTAAATGAACGATAAATACTATTCGCATCATAGTCTACTGAAGTATCTTGTAGTAAACCTCAGTTATGTATAGCAATTTCATTATATTTCAAATAGTGTAATATAATTAAAATACGATGCAAAAACTTCTTCGGCTAAGACCATTATGTGACGGAATTCTTTGGTGTGTCCCTGTAAGTTAATATTAAAATTTTTCACTTCACATTCAACAGAATGCATGTTTCAGTGAACTTCCTAAAATATTAATGCCATTATTTCTAAAATGGTGTAACATCATTAGAATGCATTTGAAGCGATTTTTACCATTGAACCTGATGTAACGGAATACTTTTGGTTGTTCATGTAAACGAACTATAAACACTACGCATTTGATTTTCAATACAGATTGTACCATAGTAAACGTGAATACCATATTAAAATTACAGTGTAATCCAAAATTATTTTCGAGAGTTAGACCACGGACAGACGGACATACAAACCAAAGTCATAACCACTTTTCAACTATGTTCTAAAGTGTAGACATTGCAATGTCCGTTTAGAGTTTTTACATTTTGCTACATGAATTAAGTTTTGCAAATAATGAAATGAGTTATTTACAATGAAAGTGGTTAAAATGAATAATTGCTTTTAAATTTTCATTTTAATGACAAGTTTTGCCCCATCAATAAAATCTGAAGATCAGACACATTTTAATTGCCTTAAATTTACACTTGCTTTGTAATTGTCTTAGCATTTTTCTTCATATGTTTTCCATGAACGAGGTTTGTGTCCATTTTTTCCTAATGAGAGTCCTTTTCTGTCTTATAAAGAGAATTTCTAAATACATCTTTTAAAATAAAAATTTATAAAATATAATCATTATGACGAAATTACGACAAAGTGTGATATATCTTAAATGAAAACACATTTTCATCATAGTTTTAATTCATTAATCGTTAATTCAGCTGTATTTATTTTTTTTTTTCAATTAAACTTAAAAAGAACCTGGCCGTGTAAAGCAGTCTAAAAAATTATTTGTTTTATTATAAAAATTTGTAGATTTCTTTCCTTTTACCACGCCACTTTGCTGAGCTGTATGTGTCTGTGTGCGTGTCTGCCATGGTTAGCAAAATCAGCGCACCTAGGAGTCTGCGAATTTTCGCAAGGATAGTGCAAGGAATGTTCGGATGCAACTGAGGCTCAAATTTTTAATATTATGATAATTAACCAATATATTAATTAAAAAGCTATCAAAACTTTTTTTTTTTTTTTGGGGGGGGGGGGGGGTTGTTATTTCGTAGTTTTAAATCGGACTAAATCAACCACACCGCTTGGTGTTACAATTGGAACTCATATTCAATAAGACGACACTCTTTCGGCTGAAATGCCTCAATCAATTGAAAAATATGTCGCTGTTAACTTTTTGAAAAACAAAATTTCACAAAGGGCCGTTTCGCTGAAGGACGTTTCTCCCTTATGGCAACGCCCCTCCAGGGCGCAATTTTAGGTGTGCCGGCAAACTAAAAATATGGTCTTAAATCTCAAACATTCTTTTAATAGTTGGTGTAATCTTTTTTAAAACATATAAATTTGAACCCTTTTAGAAACATCAGCGAACGCAGGGCAATTCGCGCCTCATACAAACGATCTTTTTACTACGCTAAAAGTAACTAAACGTCCATATACAACCTTTTTTAGAGCATCTCGGTAAACAAGATTTCACCACTTACAACATTTTCGAAACAATCAGCCGTGTAGAAATATTAAAATATAATAAAATCTTAGAAATTTTTTAACAAAACCCGAAAGCGGGGTGTGTCTGCGAAGCTGTGTTCTACTTTGACTAATGTTTTCACTGCTAAATATGCATGTTTTTCCACGAAATTTTAAAGAGAGTTTCGACACAGTTAGCTTAAAATTTCCGATTAAAATAACCGATTAAAATTTCAGAGAATTCCAAAGATAACTATTTTTTTATATTATGCTAAAGGAGCCACGAACAAACAAGAAAAATTATTTTACAACTAGATAACAATATTATTTTACGAAGGTTTTACACGGTCTAAGAAACCGTTATATTTATAACAGATAAAAATTCCAAAGGTTTCGTGCAACGAGAACATTTTTTAAAAACTATGAAATAACTCTACGTTGAAAAAAAATGTCTTATTACGAGCGCTTTTAGCACAAAATATGAATATTTTGTTGCGAAGTTTTGTTTTGAAAATATAATTTCATACAACATAGTGTTGCTGATATAAAAATATATAAACTTGACGTTTGTTTGAATTTATTATCACGGGTACGAGTGCGGTCAACGCCGGGCGGGTCAGCTAGTAATAAATAACATATATTTCTCTTCTTTAGAATTTTTATGTGTCGTCTGCCAAAGCTTCAATACCTTACCAAACTTTGAAAATACGTTTTTCATGAAATGGCTGAATGGGAATTGGTGGGCATTGTAGGACAGTTAGTAATCAGTCTCTAGTCTTCAAAATGCGAAATCGGGGTTCATGAAACATGTACTTATCCAGTGTATAGATAAACTTGTTCTTATATTTTCAATCCGTTTGAAAACGTAGCGTCTATGAAAATACTTTGCGTTTTTTTTTTTTTTTTTTTTCAAAACTTCACTTTAAAATTGAAAAACAAACCATCTCTTTTTCTGAAAATTATATATTTTGTAAGGTTTATACATTCAATTAAAAATATTTTAAGTCTTTGTTTGCTCCAAAATTACCTTTATCAAAGAGCAGAGGCAGTCAGATGAGAAACTCCGGATCATCGTTTTTCTCTGAGATTCTTGATAATCAGAATTAATTTTATTCTTATAAAATTTATGGTTTAATACAATTTGCTTCAACTGATGGTGATTTCAATTAAGAAATAAGTTGTAAATTCAAAAACTGTAAATTTAGGGATGTTAGACTGGCATTAATAAACGTACATTTAAATCGAAATATATTCCGCAATCGCAATCTCATAAAATATGTGGCAACAATACCTTTTAAAAAATGAAATACTACTCTCTCTTTAAATTTTTTTTTATAATTCGTAAAGTGTATGTTTTTTTGGCAGACAAAATATTCGACAATAACATTTCAAAATTCCTACATGCAGATTAGGCTGCCTGTGTTTTAAAAGAAACAAACTCTTCATATAACTGTATAATACAGTGTGTTTCTACGATCATGGGACAAACTTGGAGGGGTGTTACAGGACGCTGTAACATACAGTTCTTGTATAGGAAACCAGGGTCAGAAATCCATTTATATATTCAAAAATACAGGGTGTCTCCCTCCAATTCGAAGTCGAGTTTTCGTTCATAACTTTAACAGTAGTGAAGATATTTTAACAAAAATTGCAACAGAAACATCTTTGCATGAATTGCGAGTATCTCGTTATATTCACTACTGTTAAAGTTATGTACGAAAACGCGACTTTGGATTGGAGGGAGACACCCTGTATTTTTTGACTACATAAATGGATTTCTGACCCTGGTTTCCTATACAAAAATTGTTTGTTACAGCGGCCTGTACCACCCCTACAAGTTTGTTTCATGATCGTAGAGACACCATGTATTTAGATTGCGCCCATTGTACATAAAAACTTGACGGCCAACATACATTTGTTTTATCATCATTGATATAAATGGAATGATAAATTTAACTCTTATGATAAACGTTTATACAAAAAAATACATAGAATATATTTCTACAAAATTCAGATTTAGAAAAGTGTTAAAAATTAAAATACAAATACGTTAGAAATAAAAAGTGTATAATTATAATTTCTGGGTGATTCTTTTTATATGTTTGGTAAACTATATATTTTACATCGTGCGAATCATTCTAAATAAACTATATAACTAAAGCTTTGTATTATTAGAGGACAAAAATAAAGAAACAAAAATACATATACATGGTGGTGCTCAATCTTTTAACAATCATAAAATTACGTTTGAGTTATAAAAATGTTTTTCAATTTTCGACTTCTATGAAATATTTACATTTTATAATTTAAAGATTTGTAGTTTTACGTGGATTGTAGTTCAATTTAATTGCCGACACGTCAGTTGAGGCTCACTGTGATGACAGGGAAAATTTTTATCTTGTATCTTTCTGTTTGTTTTTCCGCGATAACTGCCACAAAAGAATTCGATTACCATGAAAATAAATAGGTATGTTAGTAAGGTTCCCGGAATTAGCTGTATCGTTTCATGTTAAATTTGGTTGATTTGTTCGGAACGTGTAATACATTTAATTTTACATCACAATACTTTTTTTTCGAAATTTAGACAATTTTGAACTTATACCATTCATTGAAGCGAATGTGGAACATTTCGATAACTGATTTAAATGTTAACTTACACTCTAAAATTGGAAGGAGTGAGAATTTGACTCTTTGGAAGAGTGACAGGCATTTTCACTCTTTTAGGAGTGAATTTTTTAAATATGCACTCTTTAAAGAGTGGAATTTTCCGCTCCCTAGAAAGGAGTGAAATATCTCACTCCGTTGTCGGGAGTGACTGTCTCACTCCGCTGACAAGAGTGAGTGGTTTACTCCGTTGAGAGTGAAGAAAAACAGTTTTTTCCAATAAAACCACAAGAGGGCGCCAGCTCTTGGATACCCCATTATCGAAACGAAACGCCTAAAATGAAATCCTTTATATATGGTAGCACGATTTTAAATAAACTGAAAAAGGAATTAAAATAATAAATGAATCGATAGAATTATGGACAGGAAATATATTTTATGCTTTACAAATTGCAGGATTTGCCAGTGCTAAGACGAAAACAAATATTTGAAGGGAAAACAAATATTTGAAGTAAATTTATGCTTAGCTGCAACACAATTTTGCTTCTATTTTATAAACAGAAATTTAATATCTCTGAATGCTAATTATTTTCCTCTTTATTTAAATGACCTATTCTACATATTTTATATCATTTCTAACCTCTTTATGAATATAAACAAAATACAATTATACAGATTAAATTTTCTGTTAGCACGTTTGAAATTAAAATGTAAAACATAAGAGAAATGAAAAACGTTGCGTTTAATCACTAATTTTATACCATTTATTATAGCAAAAACAAAAAAGAGTATAAATGTGTCGGTAATAGTCTTAGGAAAAATTTAACAGCTATAATTTAAGAAAAAAAAAATACGTTTTTTACCCTGACTGAAATTTCCCCCCTAAAAATTAGTTTTGAAAAGTAAATTTGGGGCCCCTTTGTATTTCAGTGGGTAAGCTTCGGCTTCACGGGCCTATTTGGTAAACAGGCCCTGGGCCTCGGACAATTTTAATCGTGCTCTAATTATGGAAACATTATTAGTAAGAAAAAGATGAATGAATAAATAAATAACTGCTTTGTTGTAACGGAATTTTTGTCATAGCGGAAATGTACAGACGGGTGTTCGTACATTTTTTAGACGATTTCGGCGTTGTTGTTTTTAACGTTTAAAATATGAATATTGCTTTCTGAAATATTCTGTATGATAATCTTGTTTCTTGATTCTAATTCTGCGTAATGCTTTCGATGGTAGAAGGTTTTTTGTAAAATTTACAGGGTTATTGCTTCCCATGCCTCTTTAAAAACTTTCCAGATTCGATAAATCGTGGTGGTTTTGTCCTTTGAAAGAGCTCTTTTCAGCAGACCAAATGCACAATAAACCATGAGAGAAACGTGTCAGGTGACTGGAGGAATATGTTGAAAGGTATAAATACAATACCTGTGTGAGTTTTTAATGTTTTCAACGAATACAGCGGTAGTTTTTGAAGTATGAGCAGTAGCTTTGCTTTGATGCAGTTTCACCCTTTAAAAATCATTGTAATAAAGAAAATGGCATTTTTTCTGTAAATATCGGATGTAACACATTCTCTTAATAATATAATGAATTGATTGTAACATTTTTGTCCAATATTCTTATTTTTATTTTCCCATTCTCAGATAAATTTGCGATAGTCATAAATCCTTACCTGAAACTTTTTTTTCCGCCTTGAAATGGGCTCTATTTTCCCTGTTTTTTTTTTTCATCTGGTATCTTTTTACTACGTATATGTACTGATTTTTGGAATAGCACTTTCCAATTAATTGTTATGTTTATTTCGCACTAAAAAGTTTTTATATTATGCGCTTTGCAATCATTTTAGACTGTCGAATTAGCATACTTCTGTTCGGAAGAAAAAAAAAAACGCATCTTCCCATTCACAGCTTTTTTGCATGCGCAATCTTGAAATAAGAATAAATTTGAAAGTATCAGACGATAATCTAAATTACACATAAGTTGTTGTCAGAATTTTTTCCTCTAAAATGATTCCATTTTTTTAAATCATTTATCAAATTTGTCTAAAAAATGTGCGAACAGCCTCTGTATTATATGATACAGAAAGAAGGTTTCAGTTTTCTTATTTACACAGTTGAGAAACACCGTAAATATTTGTGATTTCTACACAAATATAAAAAGTGTGCTCGAATATCACAAAAGAAACAAAGCTAAAATAATGTAATAACTTTTTCATTGTTAGCTGATGTATCATGCTGTAGGTACCAGTTCTCGTACGAGCGCAGAAGTCAAGCAGCAACGAACTCGGTTAGTAGTTGGGAGGGTGACCGCCTACGAACAAACGTGTGTAAAAATGAGTTTCTCTTTTTTAATTCAAGAATTTTAGTCACTCCTGAAAGAGTGACTATTCAATCCTATCAGGGGTGAAAAAACTCGCTCCTTTTGCAAGAGTGGATAGTCACTCTTCTGAAAGAGTGAGTATCCACTCCTGTTCAGAGTGAATATTCACTTCTCAGGAGTGAGTATTCACTCTTTCAGAGAGTCAAGAATTTCACTTTTTCATAGAGTAAATAGTCACTCTAAAGAGGTTGGGCAAATTTTGACTCTGCGATACAGTGAATATCCACTCCTCCGGAGTGAATAGTCACTATTTCTTATTTAGAGTGTATATATGCTAAAATTTCCGAATGAGGCATCATAAATTATTCCAATTAGTTTGAAATTTTGTTAATGAATTTGTCATATATATTTTTTTTAATTGAAAGTACTACTTTTCATGGAGTTTTATACATTTCATCGAAAAAAAAAATAAAATTGATTGTTTTATCACTTTACATATTTGTCACTATACATATTTCTTTTTAAAATACTTTCTCAGTTCCCTAGCAACTCTATTTAACTGTATAAGCGTATGTATATAAAAAAATTACAATAATCGCAATTTTGAAATATTAAATAAAAAATCTGGATAAGGGGCATAAAAGGTTTGCTAAACTTTCGTAATCGTGTCTACAGCTTAGGTTTCCGTCACATTTGAACAATTATAGTAACATTACGGTTTTATATTGAAAGTCTGTCACAGAAACTGATATATTGTGTCAAATCACGTTTGTTAAAAAAATCAATTGTCAAAGAACACGATTATGGATGTTTACACTAGGTTTAAAATTCTTCAAATATGCCGATTTTGAGGTGATTTTTGAATGCTATTGCTATCGAAGTACATTAGGAAGTTTTTAGATGAAATCTTACTTGAAAACATTACAGAATGATAACCAAAATTGTTTTATCCAAACAAAAATTGGAAAAACATTACATTTTTAAATTGAATATAGGTATAATATTTTCAGTTTACATCCATAAATATCTTTCATACATGAGATTTTATTCAACTTATCCATCAGATGCAGATGTTTCATGTTTTCCAGGTAAATAAGCATTGCTGTTAAATGTTAGGATAACATAAAATCCCTGTCTAAACTGATGCTTTTAATAATAAAATCAAACTATAAAATGGAATCCAAGATATATTACAATTATGATGGAGCACAATCTTATGTAATGTCTAGTCATAAAAATGTGATTATGGATGTTCAGAGGGCCGAGCCCCTTTCAAAAATTCACTGTTATTCTAATACAATTACAAGACCTGGCATTTCAAGGAAACCATTTCATGAAATTGTGTCTAATATTTAACACAATTTAATAGTTCTTTAAAGTTTTTCTTTTGTTTGAATGCTTGAGAAATTTTATATGTTCATAAATATATATAACTTTCAAAAAATGTGAATTGTAGGATATTAGTTAACGATATATATTAAAAATGTGACTTGCGACTGATGTTGAGCCCGTGCATCTGTAGATTTACTAGTTAGAAATTGTTTGTCTAAATATTAAACTAATTCTTATATGGTTAAATTATGTGAGTGTTATCATGTGTGCAGTAATAAAAGTGTATTAGCAATTATAAAATTTGTATTTATTTATTTTCATAAAAGGGGCCTATATCCCATGTGTAGATAATTGGCCGTCAATAATCAACCCAACCTTATTTTCATAAAAAGCAAAATTCAAAAGAGTAATGCTGTTTAAATATTGCATCAACATTTTGTCCCAGTGAGTCAAATAATTATTAATATAAAAACACACACGCTGAGAAAAAATACTTGTAATTTAATTAAAATATTTATAAGAATATTGATTATTTTAAAAAATTATTTAAAAATTATTTATGTAATTTTTAACTTCTATTTGTTACATTAAAAAAAATCCAAGAGCTGTCTTACTTTAAAATTTGCCTTCATTTTCGAGTATAGGAATACAAAAATCACAAAATATAGGTACAGGAAAGTATCTCGAAAAAATATGTATTAATAAAAAACTACAAAACCAGTTTAATTGGTGAGGTATATTTAAATGAGATTACTCTTGAATTGAAGTTGCTCCACGATGCGACTTCAAAATATGAAAAACATGCTCCATTATTCAGTATGATAGTAACTATATAAATGGCAGTTAAACTAGGATATTTAATTGTTTTCAACGCAAAATATTTTTCTATTATCTCAGCAAGCTCCTCTAGCTTTATTTGTCTAGATAATATGTTCGATCATAGGGTGAAACTCCCAGTAACTGACACTTTAAAGATTCTTTCTTGTTCAAATCACTATTACAAAAAATTAAATCTATTTTATATTTACCTTTGTTTTCAAAGGATAGTATAGATATATTAAAAAATACTGTTGGAAAATTTATAAAAATTACACATTTTATTATTAAAAATTAATTTTATTCAGAAATATCGTCAAAAACTCCAGTAACTGACACGATCCCTATTTTGAAGCACCAATAAATGACACAAAGAGAACCAGTGACTGACACTTTATTTCAAAAGATTAAAATGCTTTAAAAATACTTTATTCTTTATTATAAAAACAAAATACATTAATATTTATTATAAAAAGTGGGATTTATTAAGCTGTACCGCATTATTATTAATGCAGAGCAAGAGTATCTAACAGTAATATTTAGTACGGCATTATTAGAAATACAGATATCCAATAACTGACATTTATGAACCAGTAGCTGACATATGATGTGACACTCTGGTAAAATAACTTAAATTTTAATGGTGTTTACTACAAGATAATATTAATTCATTGTTATGCATTTTTAAGCATTTCTAGTAATATAATTCAACTTTCTTTAATATAATCAATAACTAGCACCTCTCTCAGAGACTAATGAAATGAAATTCTAGGAACCAATAAGTGGCACCCCCCATTAAGCTAAATTAAATACCTATAAGCCCTAAATCAGGGCCCTAATATACCATATGCATCTTTAAACTAATTTCATAAGTCAAAAGTTTAGCTTAGTTGCATTACAAATAGATTAGAAAAACACTTCCTTCATTTTAGAAATACGATTGTTGCTTCAAAATGGCACTTTTTGTATTCTCAAAAGTTTTTTCCTCATTGAATATGTTCTTGGTCCTTTAATAGAGAATAAATTGACTCCAAAATAAAAATAAGTTTCTGATTTACCACTAGATGA
Source organism: Maratus michaelseni (assembly GCA_963931845.1). NCBI lineage: Eukaryota > Metazoa > Arthropoda > Arachnida > Araneae > Salticidae > Maratus > Maratus michaelseni. Next base: position 340,798,225 of record OZ007592.1, read on the forward strand.
CATTATTTTGCAGAATTTTAGAACAAAATACTTATTTGGATTAGATTTTTGCTCAAGTGTCAGTTACTAGTTAGGTGTCAATAACTGGGGGGTCAATAATATGGGGCACCCTATAACTTCAATCGTCGCATATACAGTAGGAAAAAATAACGAGCGCTAATCATAGCTAACGTTTTAAATGTTTTAAACATAGCAGAGATAATTGTTATAGTTTTTTTTTGTACTATTACTATATTTTTAATGTTCACACATATTTATTTTTATGCGACAGATTGGTCAAGCCGCATTAAGCTAAACACAGTTTTTCATTGATTTATCCAAAGACACTCATTTAATATAAAAGGTCCGTAGACTGTGAAAATAATGTAAAATACAGTTACAACTAAATATATTACCATAACTATAAGGCATGCTAACAAGGGTAATAATTCTCTCCTGACAACATATAAATATAACATTGAATTGTTAGTATTTATTATACATAAAATGCCCCGTCTCCTTCCACTCAGTTACGCAATGGTTTTCAACCAATAAATCGCAGCACGCCTGTGTGCTAGTGCAGCGGTTCCCAACCTGGGGTACGCGTACCCCTGGGGGTACGTGGCTGGCCTGCTGGGGGTACGTGAAAATAATATCGGTAATGGCGGAAATCACAATGTTTTTACTGAAAGCACATAAAGAAAGTTTATAGTTTTGTATTACAAAGTTAGTCTCAAGTGTAACTCCAATATTTTAAGCTCAAAATGAGGGTAAAAGAACATTAGAACTAATAATTCCATGTCCATAGCTCCGCCCACCGCTAATCATATCGAATGAGAACTTGCATATTTCCCCAATTTCTGCGAAAACTACCATTGATCATTGTACAATGTTCTTTTCAAACACCTTATTTATTCCCGTTTTCAATAGTAATTGCAAAATGCCTAAATTACGTCTTATTATTAGTTAATTACTAAATTACGTATTAAAAGTTTATGGTTTTATTTTAAAACGTGTTGAAAAGCAGGCCCTTATTTTTATTTTTGAGAAGGCGGAGTTATATCACTAACGTATTAGTTGGTTGCTTCCTTTCTTTTAATGAGTATTTAATTTGAACTGATTAAATATTATTTTAAATATTTGGTTTTATGTTTAAAATGGATAACTAGTTGAAATTCGGAACTCTTAAGAGAACTGCGATAGAAATTCAACCTGATAATTCGGGAACTGCAAGTTCTTCGAAACAATCTGATTATTTAGAATTGCAAGAGAATCTGAAAGCAGCTGTTATTAGGCTTGCTCTGATAACTGATAAATAGTGAATAATTATACTTTATAATACTGAAAACATCAGTGCTCCCTTAATGAATAGAAAATATAATAATGAATATTGCTTGAAATATGGATTTTCAGTCAAGGGAGATGAAGATTTTAATAATATGTAAGGGAGGAGAGGAGTGGGTGGTTATGATAAATGGGGGTACTCCGAAATGAAAAGCCTAAGGAAGGGGTACGTGAAAGAAAAAATGTTGGGAAGCGCTGTGCTAGTGTGTCACGATATTTTAGAGAAAAGTTTTATCATGTGTTACTTTTAAACTTTATTAATTTTAAACGCATAAAATAGTAAACTAATCAAAAGAAACAAATCTCGCTCTAAGCGTATATTCATGAAAAATTAACTTTCCCGGAGCGAATAACATCGAAATAAAAAATAAATTAGGCTATAACCTCGAAAGAATGTTAATGGTAAACCTTTACGACAATTCTATTTTGAAAAAAAAAATAAAAAAAAATATTTAAACTTTAGATAAATGTTAATGTATATTAAATTGAAAATACGTGTTTCAGAATTTTATTTGATTTATTGCATATAAATATATTGCATAAATTCCTTTTCGGAAGAGGTTGTGATTCCACGGAATTTTTTTGATACTATCTATACTAATAAAATAAAGTTTCACTCTCTCTCTGTGTGTGTGTTTGTCTGTGATGGCTAGCAAAATCTAGCCCATCTAGAAGCCTGAAAATTTAGATTTAGGTAGTCCAAAACCTCTCCTGGTGCTCCTGATCCTCAGAATTTTAATATTTTCAAAATTAGAGTAGTTATTAATTAAAAACTGATCAAAGATTAAAAATAAAGAATCACTCTTTCGAAATCCGCGGCGCGCATGCTCAGAAGCCCTTTATCCCTATCTCCGTAAATAGAAGCAGCAAAGCACGAGTCAACCCGTTTCTTTTTAAGTTTTTCTAAATTCGCCATGGACGAACGGCTGAAAATAGAGAAAAACCGTCTACATATTCTCGAAAAATGTACTTTTACGTCTCAAACGATCCGGTTGGTACAAAAACAGTTTATATTTAACCCTTTAAAAAAATCAATAAACATCTAATTCACGTTTTTTTTTTCTCTCGTTTTTCGAGCTTTGCGTCCACTGGACTACAAAAGATACGGAAAAACGAGGGTTACCACATTAAAGAGCTAACTTTGCCCTTTCGAAAGCCACCTTTGGTTTAAAAAAATACGAAAATTAATCCTTCAAAAACGTATATTTTCTGTATGCCGTTTCGCGATTTTGGCAATTTTTAAAAATTTGCATCGGCAGCGGTTCAGATCAAGGTGCGAAAAACTAAAAATACCCGACAATATCTACACTTATTTTTGTTTTAGAGTCATTCCATGTCAAATCAACGGAAAAAATGCAATTTTTGAAACTTGACGTCTCAGATTTCTACAATTTTTTGTTTATACTTTCTATCCATGGAGTATAAGAAAAATCTTATTTTTTTAATTGTTTTTTCTTAGCCTTTTTTTTTTTTTTTTTTTTCTACGGAATTTTGAAAATGGCCAAAAGTAACAAATTTAAGCAAACTTTCAATCACATTATCCTCTACAATTCTGTAACAAATTGAGTTAGAGGGCTCAATTATATCTTATTTTAAAGCTCTTTTAATCGACTTTAATATGATATGCAACACTAACTATTTTGAGTAAAATAATTTTTTTTTGTCAAATTTTCAAATTTTTTGAATTTAATTTTTTTTAAACACTATTTTTAATTTTTTTTTCAAAAAATACATGTTAATCTTTGATTTTTTAGATATAAGTATGCAAAATTTCAAGATGGAGAAATGATTGGTCTATTGAAAATTTTCAGGTAACTGTTTCCTTATACCTTAAAAATTAACAGTTCAAAATCCCATCATTTCACCATCTTGAAATTTTGCATACTTTTAGCCAAAAAATCAAAGAACAACATTTATTAAAAAAATAAAAAAATAAAAATGGTGTTTCCGAAAATATTTAATTAAAAAAATTTGAAAATTTGTCAAAATATTTATTTTATTCAAAATAGTTAGTGTTGCATATCATATTAAAGTCCATAAAAACAGCTTTCAAATAAGATATAACTGAGTTCTCTAGCCCAATTTGTTACAGAATTGTAGAGGATAATGTGATTTAAAGTTTGGTTTAATTTGGTACTTTTGGCCATTTTCAAAATTCCATTAAAAAAAATTAAAAAAAACGCTAAGAGAAAAATTAAAAATGTATTTTTCATATACTACATGGATTCAAACTATAAAATTAAAGTTATAGAAATCTGAGATGTCAACATGTGGGGTCTGAACCTCAACATCTCAAATTTCCATAATTTTTGGTTTACAGTTTGTATCCATAGTATATATGATAGATCCCCCCCCCCTTTTTTTTTTTCTCTTAGCTCTTTTTTTTTTTTTTTTTTTTTTTTTTTTTTTTTTTTACGGAATTTTGAAAATTGTCAAAAGTTCCAATTTTAACTATGTTTTCAAGCACAAGATCCTCTACAATTTGTATCAAATTGGGCTAGAGAACTCAGTTATATCTTACTTGAAAGCTCTTTTTATGGTATTTAATATGATATGCAGTACTAACTATTTTGAATAAAATAAAGTTTTTGACAAATTTTCAAAATTTTTTAATTTAAATTTTTTAACAACACTATTTTAATTAAAAAAAATTATATGTTAATCTTTTAAAAAAAATTATATGTTAATCTTTAAAAAAAAAATTATATGTTAATCTTTTTTTAAAAAAAAGTCTATGTTAATCTTTGATTTTTTGGCTACAAGTATGCAAAATTTCAAGATGGTGAAATGAGGGGATTTTTAACTGTTAATTTTTAAGGTAATAAGGAACCAGTTACTCAAAAAGTTTCAATTAATCATTCTTATTCAAAAATTAATAGCTCAAAATTCCATCATTTCACCATCTTGAAATTTTGCATACTTGTAGCCAAAAAATAAAAGACTAACATATAATTTTTTGTAAAAAAAAAAAAAATTAAAATTGGTATTTTTGAAAAAAAATTTAAGCTTGTTTTTACAAAATTTAAATTCAAAAATTTTGAAAAAATGTCAAAAAAATTATTCTACTCAAAATAGTTAGTTTTGCATATCATATTAAAGCCCGTAAAAAGAGTTTTCAAATAAGATATAACTGAGTTTAAACATTTTTTTAAATTACGTAAAAAAATAAAAATAAAACAAATAGCTAAGGGGAAAACATAAATAAATAAGATTTTCCATATACACTATGGATACAAACTATAAACCAAAAATATGCAAATTTGAGATGCTGAGGTTCAGACCCCACGTTGATTTGACATGGAATAACTGAGTCATTCCATGTCAACGAAAGAAATGCAAATTTTGGACCTTGACATCTCAGATTTCAATAACTTTTTATTTATAGTTTAAATCCATGTAGTATATGAAAAATCTGTTTTTAAATTTTCTTTTTCTTAGTCGTTTTTTTTTTTTTTTTTTTTAACGGAATTTTGGCCAAAAGTACAAAATTTAATCAAGTTTTCAATCACAAGATTCTCTGAAATTCTGTAAAAATTGTGCTAGGGAGCTCAGTTATATCCTATTTGAAAGCTCTTTTTATGGGCTTTAATATGATATGCAACACTAACTATTTTGAATAAAATAATGTGTTTGACAAATTTTCAAAATTTTTGAATTAAAAATTTTCAAAAACACCATTTTTACTTTTTTCAAAAAAAATAAATAAATAAATAAATAAATGTTGTTCTTTGATTTTTCGGCTACAAGTATGCAAAATTTCAAGATGGGGAAACGATGGGATTTTGAATTATTAATTTTTAAGTTATAAGGAACCAGTTACCTAAAAATTTTCAATAGACCATTCTTATTCAAAAATTAATAGCTCAAAAACCCATCATTTCTCCATCTTGAAATTTTGCATACTTGTAGCCAAAAAATCAAAGATTAACATATATATTTTTTTTTTTGAAAAAAATTAAAAATGGTTTTTTTTGAAAAATTTAAATTCAAAAATTTTGAAATTTTGTCAAAAACAATATTTTCCTCAAAATAGTTAGTGTTGCATATCATATTAAAGCCCATTAAAAGAGCTTTAAAATAAGATATAACTGAGCTCTCTAACCCAATTTTTTACAGAATTGTGGAGGATAATGTGATTGAAAGTTTGTTTAAATTTGAAAATTTTGGTCATTTTCAAAATTCGTAAGGAAAAAAAAAACGATAAGAAAAAAAAAAATAGATTTTTCATATACTTTTCGGATACAAACTATAATTTTTTTTTTTTAGAAATCGGAAACGTCAAGGTCCAGACCCCACGTTGATTTGACATGGAATGACCCCTTAGTATTTGTATTTGTTTTTGAGGAATTAGAATATTAACCCTTCGAAAAAAATTCGCGCACAGGACTCCCTTTTGTGAATTCCGACTTTCTGCGAGATATAAAAGCTGGCATCGGCTTTCAAAATTACAAAACAAAAAACAAACACACCTAAAGACTTTTACGTTCTGTCGGGTTTAGGCAGAAATCTTAAGTTTTAAGAAAAATTCACGTTGACCCTTTCGAAAACGTTTTTTACCGTAAGTCAATTTCGCATTTTTAACGATTTCTCCTATCTTTAAAAATGCGAATCAACGTTTATAAACAAGATACAAAAAACTGAAAATACCGCGCCTAATCTATATCATTTTTCTTTTTAATATCTGGTATTTATTTTGAAAAAATTTAATTTTAACTTTCCGAGAAATATTCATTTCCAAAATCATTCACGCACGTTTCGTTTTTCGGCCCATGTTTAAAAATCGTCATCGACTCGGGAAATGCGAATACGGACAAACAATAGACTCCAGATCATAGAAACATTTATTTTCTTAAAAACACACCGTTGGGTTTTAAAAAATATCTACATTAACCCTTTCGACACCGATTGTTTGCGTAAGCCACTTTCACGATTTCCGCTATTTTGGCAATGTTTACCCGTGGTTAAATTTCAATTCTACTAGGAAATTTGGTTGACTGGAGTGTTTTGAAAAGGCCTCTTCCAGAACAGATTGCGCTCCCTGGCGGTGAAAGGTGGAACTACAGGAGTATTGCTAGTTCTATGGGCCCGATTATGACGGGGTTCGGTTCATTCGACTTTATTTCGACAGCCTTACAGATTTCAATCATATTTGTATAGAACATATTGTTATTATCTCGGGCCCAGGCGACGCCGGATGGGTTAGCTAGTTAGTAAATAAATTAGAAGAACGAAAAATCTTTCGTGAAGCATATATTATGTAACACTTACCAACAATCCCAACGTAAGTTCTGGACATGTGATTTTAGTAATTTTAAGCATGTTTATATTTTAGCTTAATATGTGGCGTGTATAAAAGTCTGTAAGTAATATACAGGCTGTACAAAATAATGTATGTTTATATCTATAAAACCGCAGAAATTGATGAAGACGAATTTTCAATCTATTATGCGTTTTCTTACTAAATTAAATTTTAGCATACTATGTAGAATATATATAAATTTATAGATAAAATTAAGGGCTGCAGAAAATAAATGAAGTAATTTGTGGCTATGTACAATAATTGCTGAAATCTGTTTTTCAAATGTGTTATGAGTTTTCGAAAATGTTTATTTAAGTATCTTATTTACATTATTAAACAGCGAATTTTAAAGTATTCTGGAAGTGTTGAAATGTGTTTCATAATCACACATAGTTTTTAGTTCCCACGAGATTTTTCTTTCTTGTTTTTTATCTAAAGACACTATTGAAAGACAACAATGGAAATATTTGTTTGATTATCGTCGGTATCAAAGATACATCCCTCAGAATGTATTATGATGTCAGCACCTACTGTGGTAATATTTAATATCAGAGAAAGTTTTCTACTTATTACGTTTTGTGCAATGATTGTTAACTAGTGATTAAAAATAATTAAATGACAACTTATTCTGATTTATGTATTTTAATATGATTTAATATGATAATATTGCAGTTGCAAAACAGTGAGAATATTCATATTTAAAATGTGGTACCTAGGTGTCATTTTCCGCTTTTATTTGTTTTCTTAAAATTATAGAATATGTATATTTTTATGCAAAAGTTATATTTAATAAAAGACTAATTTTGGTCTTTAAACTATATTCATTACATATATAATATGCTATGCCGGGTTACATTACAGTTTTAAATAATGTTTACAAATACTTGTAATAGATTTTGATAAAATAATGCTTTATCAAAAGATTAAATCGAATCTTATTTTATAATCATTTGTAGCAGAATTTTACGAATCAAAAATGAATTTTTGTTAAAACATTATCTCTGATATTATAATTGCAAACCTCAGAAAATAAAATAATAATTTTGAGAAGTTTTACTATATTAAATCTTTTGTTTATTAATTTATTTTAGTAGTCAATCAAATAGCATAAGTTTAAATAATGTTGATAAATACATATAAGGGGAGATTCCCCTTTCCATGTCCAAAACGTGACTGTTTTTCATGATTTGTATTCCTCTATGAAAGATCATTATAAACAAACCGAGTATTCTCCCATTAAAAATGTATATTTTTGTCTATTTTGTGCGTAAAAACTATAAAAACGGACGGCTTTATCCTTATTTTATAATGCATGTGCACGAGAATGCACTATGCAAAATTGTTCCTCGCATAGTCATTTGAAACAAACAACAACAACAACAATAAAAATACGGGTTATGTGAGCCAATAAAATTTGCGGGGACATGAATCTATTTTCATCGCTATTGACTCAGAAAAAAAAATGGCGCTTGTTTAAAAATCGACTTATGGATTTCGTATGTTTTTAAAAAAAACTCAAAGTATATGATGAAAGATGAAGTATTATTAGCAAATATTTACCAGTTAATTTCGTAACATTAAATATTTTCATGGTCATAACGATTATCTTTCAAACCAGACTTCAACCCAATTTTTTGTTTAATAGTCAGTGGATTAGTTCGAACACTATGTTACGCTTATACACATATATATTTTTGTTATACACGTTAAGCAACAGTAATTGGTAACCTTAAAAAATTGTTGCACTCATAAATAATTGTATCTATGTTTAAAAAGAATTTGATTTTTATAACAGGATAATATTTTTATTTATATGAATTTAAAACATTTATTAAATATTCCTTTTTATATTATGGTTTTGTAATTAGATTATTTTTCCTTTTTCTCCAGAACATCATTTCTGCATACTAATTATACATTCATGTATGATATACATATTTAGACTCATTAACTGTGCTTATTTATAATCCTAATTATCCAAGAACTTACAGTAACATTCCTGCCAGTATTGATTTAGCTTGCTTTAGCAATTCAGAAAATATTCGAAATATGCCTTTTGAAACTTACAAAAGATTTGAATTTATTCGCTTGATTAATTATGCTCGGTATTTTTTTTTTTACTTCCTAATTAGTATTGTTAAAAGTTCTAAAAGTTTTATTGTAATTCTCTTTGAAAGTTTCATTCTACGAAAGGCAGTCCATGATTTATAATGTAGTTTTATTAGTCTTGCTTCATATTAAACTGCAGTAAAAGTGCAATTGATATATTATTTCTGAATAGTAATTGTTCTTCGTTTTACTAATGTTTTTATTCACAAAGAGAAAAGTTCTGAAAATATATTTCATATCCATTTGTGTTATGATAAAATATTTAAATGATGTCCTACAAAGTACTCTTTTTTGTTAAACAAATAACTGAAACTAATATTTTATATTGTAAAAAAAAAATACGTTTGAAATTAGTTCCCTTTTTTGGCGTTTATCGTTTATTAAACTGGCTAGTATACTAAAAAAATAGTGCGCTTCTCAAAATCAGTTTCATTTAATGTAAATTAAAAATTTCTTTTAAACAGTGGGAACTTTATTATGAATCTGCAATTAGTGTACTGTAACAACTTATTATTTATTTATATTTTTGAACATTAATTTATTAATTATTTAATTATGGACTTTTTATTTAAATAAATGTAACTATATGGAACGGCTACACATTTAGCAATGTGTTCTATAGTTAAAACTGAAAAAGTGTAGTTTTAAAAATATATTTGATATCTATTTATTTTATGATACAATTTTTTTTCCTTCCAAAATTATTATTATTATTTTTTTTTGGCGTTCATTGGTTGCGAAAATGGCTACAGTATCTAAAATAATTGTGTATTTCTTAACACAAGTTTCCTATAATATAAATATAGTGATGCTTTTAAATATTAAAAGATTTATAACTGAATCTCCATTTAGTTTTGTGTGGTAACTTGTTATTTTGTCACATTATTTTACAGTGAATTCATAATTATTTTAAAACTAACATTTTAAACAATTTTTTTAAGTTAAGACGTCTTCTGTGTAAGTATTTAATGAAATGTCAAAATTAGTAACTCCACAACAATTTATACATTAAAGAAAAACAAAATATGTGTATAAAGCTAAGAATGTTTAACAACGGTCCACAAACTCGAAGTGGTTTTATTTAATAATAATAATAATAATAATAATTATTATTATTATAAATAATTATGAATAATATAATAACTATATAATAATATAATAATATAATAATATAATATATAATAAAAATATAATAATTGTAAATATTTAAAGGGTCGGTTAACTTTCAAAATCACAATATTCAACTAAAATACCGATTTTTTTTTGTTTTAATTATAAAACTAGATGCTGAAATTTATCTGATGCAAAAAGAAATGTTCATTTCTGATGCTTTGTCACAGAGATATAAGCTTTTACATTTGTCAAAACTATATACATAGTTATACAATTTGTTTTAGCTAAAATGCTGTTTTCTCAAAATTGAAAATTTCGCACATTTTTAACTTTTGAAACATTCTATGGGCATTCTTAATTATCAGATTCTTTTGAAAATTCATACTGTATATCCTTTATACAATAATAAATAAATATTAGCACCAAAAGTTATATTTCAGGGATATTTTAGCGTTGAAATATATGTGCATATAGAAACATAAAGCTACTTTTTAGAAAAAACAAAGTATAATATTTTTTATTCTTGCTTATACATTCATCGAACCTATACTATACAGTCCATGCCAACTTCCGTTCTGATATATAAAAAGTATCTCATAAATAAATATCGTCATACTTTACGCAAAAGAAATGCGTATGGGACATTAAAAATGTAAAAACTGAATAATTTATTTTTTTTAGTATTTTTAACACCAAATTTTGTGTATAACTATTTGCGCTTGCCATTAACAACTCAAAATTAATTCAAATTAATCCATTGAAAAATGTAGCCTTTGGTTTTTAATGTCCACAGTCCTCTTTAAATACAATATAAATTATTTATGGACAAAATATCCTTTTGAATGATAGATGTGCAAAATAATGTAATTTTTTTCGTTTAAGCATATGATGATGATTCGGTGCTGAAGAAACCTGACGTTGATCTTGTTAATCACGTTTGAGTCTTCGAGTAAACTGTGGCCAAAGCTCTCTCACGCAGAGAACCAGTACCCTCAAACGTGCAAAACTGTAGATGGTAAGAACCAGGCACGTAGGCAAAAAGCTTCGGGGAACTTCCTTATGAGGAAAGTTGACTTATTTTAAGTTATATACATATTTTAAGTAGTTTTATATTTAAAGTCATGACTTATTTTAATCTTATAGTCTTTAAATGTAAAATTTCGATCACGATGATTCAGACCATAACAATCCCCTTATCTCGTCATGATTGCATTCTTGGCCCTGCATTGCTATGTGATTCCGAGTCATCTAGGTGTACCCCACCCCTCCTAGAAGTCTGTTCCTCAAGTTTTGAATCACCCTGTATATTTCAGAAGAACAAAATATGTATATAGAGCAGAGAATGTTTAACAACGTTTCGCTAGCTCAAAATGACTTTTTTAATAATAAAAAAACTGCTTTATAAATATTTAAAGAATTGACTTAATAAGTTACTTCAATACAAATTATACATTCAAAGAAGAACTAAATATGTATAGAGCTAAAAGTCTTCATCAGTAATCAGCATTTTCAACACAAAAGTCTCGTGTTCGATGAAATATTTTTTTCTTTTTTTTTTCTTTAATTATACTGAACTTGACAAAAATCTTCCAAGTAAATTTAAAGAAAAAGGTAATGAATACTACTAGGAAATACCGTTTAAAAATTACTATTAGCTTATATATCTCTACTATTATATATATATATATTTTACGAAATATCCTAAACAATATCAGGAATTTCAGTCTTAAATATTCTTACGGGGATGGTTTACGGAGTTAGGGGAAATGCGATGAGGTTCCATGGTAACTACGAGTTAAACAGTTGGTAATCTAGAGTATTTTGATTTGAAATTTATAATTTTAAAATAAGATCTTTATTTTTTGTTATTAATTCATTGAAAATTTGTCATTCAAATCATTTTATAAACAGAAACACTATTTAATTAATGAATTATCAAATGAAAACATACTTTTTCATTGGGTTATATAATAACATGTTTGCAGCATAAATAAATCACAAAAAATTAAATCCAATAGAGAACGACTATAAGTACTAATTAATATCAGAAAAATAAAACCGCAGAAATAATGAAGGAAAAACTAGAATGTAAATTTATAAAGCTGCTTCCTTAACAATATTTAAAGGGAAAAAAGTTTATTAACAATGAAGGAACTTTATTAATTACATTGTAATTCAAATCAACATTTATTGCTGTTATTGCTTTAGAATTTATATGTAGCATGGTAATTTTAGTATATTCCTATGTTTGAAATATAAAAATCTATAAGTCTTTTTTTTTAATGTTTTATATTATACTTTAACAAAGATGAAAGTATCATGTTAAATTAAAGTGAAATAAATTTTAACTGAACATACGCGAACTACAGCAAAGATTTTTTATTATGATTTGATAGACAATACTATAGAGCAACTCATATAAAACGACCAGTGAAATATCGTGAAAACTGAAAAAGTTACCGCAATAATTGAAAAATTGAGGAGGACATCCCTTATAATCCTATGGGATGTCCTCCTCAATTTTTCAATTATTACTGTAACTTTTTGAGTTTTCACAATATTTCACTGGTCTTTTTATATGAGTTACCCTATAGTATTGACTATCAAATCATGACAAAAACCCTTTGCTGTAGTTCACGCATGCGCAGTTAAAATTTATTTAATAAAAATACCTATATTTCATCAAATATTCAATATATTAATATTTTAATCACAGTATACTATCTCTACGGTTCTTTGTCAAATTTGTGGAAAGCGGTGTTAAATTCGGCTGAAAACTCTGCATGCTATAATAATAATAATAATAATAATAATAATAATTTTTCACGGGAACATTAACATCTTCACAAAGATACGTGCTATGCTTACACAAATGCACACAAATGTTGAACAGGACCTACATAGCCAGTTGCTACAGTGACATGTCGTTTTTTGTATTTTCTGTTACTTGGGTGATCAAAAATATTATTTAATCATTAAAATTATTATTGACCTCCCTAATTATCGTCGCGAAAAAATCTTCACTGAAAAACATGAAGTCAAACATTTTCTTTACATCCTCAAAGTTCAAGGGCATTTCCTCACGCGTTTCAGTAAGATATTCGACGAAACGTCTAAAATTGGTCACTTCCCCTTAATTTCTGGACATCTATACTAATAAAAGAAAGTTTCGCTCTGTGTGTGTGTGTGTCTGTGTGTGTGTCTGTTGGCGATGGCTAGGAAAATCTAGCCCACCTAGAAGGCTGGAAATTTATATTTAGGTAGTTCAAACCCTCTACTGGTACACCATTACGTCAGAATTGTAATATTTTAATTACTTTCTGAAATATTAATTAAAATAAACAAAGAACTATCCTTAAAAATACGCTTTTTCTTCGGTTGGTTGGTTGTGTAGAATATCTTCTGAGAACACATTAAATAAATCAGAGTAACGATGCATAGATAAGGACTTATAACGAAATAGTGCCAACATTAATTGCAGTAACCTGCATAGCCAAGCTAATGTAGCGCCATCTACTAACGGCTAATTACACAAACGCCACCTGTTTAAGACATTTACGGGCATGTTTTTCTTCATTATAATTATCTGGGTTTAAGGGTTTTTTTTTAAACGAAATATATTATTATGATAAACTTACAAATTACTGAAAACTTTATTTAACAGATTATCTGTTATATATTTGCGGGAATGGCGAGGGGTAGGGGTCTAATTATATTTAACAATTTTAACCCGTAGCGTTTAATTGTTGTTTTATATACAGAATACCGCTATTTTAAATCTCAGTTTCTCAGTAATATCTCAGTAATAATGTTCCGAACTTCTCCATTTAGTTCCATTTTTATTAAATTATCGTAAAAATCAGCATTCATTGCTTCAAGGTGTATTTCTAAAAACCAATTACCAGTATTTCCGAATAATAGCCTAAGTCAAATTTCAAATTAAATTCCTAGCTTAACCAATTGAATCAATCTTTAGAGATGTAAAATGATCCTCCTAATTAGTTATTTGCTGAAGGTCACTTGAACATTCGCCACCACCACCCCCATTCCGGGACCCTCCTTTAAAGATTTCTCTAACTATTCCCCGTTTCCATATCTCAGCAACTATCTTTCCGATTTCAACGCAAGTGATTCCAAACGTTATAATTAACTTAATAGTCCCCCTTTATAACATTAAACTAAATTTATGAGTAGCGGTTACCACTATTTCTGAATAATAGTTTAAGCCTAATTTCTAATTAAGTTCGTAGCTTAACCAAGCGAACGAATTTTTAAAGATGCATAGTGGTTGTCCTAATTAGTCATTTGCTGAACGGCACTTGAACATCCCCTCCCCCCTCGACCTCTCCTTCAAGGTTTTTTACCTAACTATGTCCCGTTTCCATATCTCAGCAACTATCTTTCCGATATGAACGCAAGTGATTCCAAACATTATAATTAACTTAATAGATACCCTTTATAACATTAAACTAAATTTATGAGTAGAGGCTACCACTATTTCCGAATAATAGTTTAAGCCAAATTTGTAATTAAGTTTCTAGCTTAACCAAACGAACGAATTTTGAAAGAGGCATAGTGGTCCTCCTAATTAGTCATTTGCTGAAGGGAACTTGAACATCCCCCCCCCCTCCCACCGGCCTATCCTTCAAAATTTTTTCTCTAACTATGTCCCGTTTCCGTATCTCCGCAACTACTTTCCGATTTCAACGCAACTGATTCCAAACATTTTAATTAACTTAATAGTCACCTTCTATAACATTAAATTTATGAGTAGCGGTTACCACTATTTCCGAATAATAGTTTAAGGCAAGTTTGTAATTAAATTCCTAGCTTAAGCAAATGAACGAATTTTTAAAGATGCATCGTAGTCCTCCTAATTAGTCATTTTCTGAAGGACACTTGAACATCCCCTTCATCCGGCACCTTGCTCATGATTATTTTCTCTAACTGTGCCTTATTTCAATAACTCGGTTTATAATGTTCCCATCTTCTCGAAACCAGCTCGATTTTGTCGCACGCCTACTATACAGTACTGTAGGCAACGTTAACCTGTCTCAGAGGTTCTTTCCGAAAGAGGTTGCTCCCCTGGCGGTGGAAGGGGGAAATAAAAGATTTTCCGGAGCGTGCGACCGTGCCCGGTATACGCTGTCGAAGCCATCGGAGACCTTGGCCAGAGTTTTGTTTTTTAAAAGATTTGAGTTTATTACACGGGCTCGGGCAACGCCGGGCGGGTCAGCTAGTTGTATTATAAAGTATAACAAAACTTTGTGAACTTAAAGTATAGTTGTTTTCATATCTTTACAAACTTTATGCAATTTCCTGAATATTAAAGCTTTACTTTTGTTTGATTTAAAAAGGTAATAGAAATATATATATTATATATATATATATATATATATATATATATTTACAAAAAGATATAGACATTACAACAATTTTTCATTACAATATGTGTACGCTAAGAAAAAAAATATAGTCATAGAACAAAACTTATTAGTATATAAAAATATTTGCTTCTTACACGAAGCAAACTAAATTTTTCTACATCTATGCTGTAAAATTAATTTAAGTTTACTTCGATAAACATAATTGTAATGCTTATTAGAAATAGACGCATAATATCATCGCTTTATAATTTTTCAACTGTAGATGATCAAAAAAAAAATACATAAATCAGCAATCGTGCATGAAAAGTTTCCAAAAGTTTTGGATATTAGTATTTCATTATTTGTGCCAAATTCTTGTTTTTATTTGCTAATTATTTCACTTAGAAGCTCCCTCGTGAATGATGAGTCCTAAGTAAGATTTCTACGTAAAAGTATAAGAAAAAATATGATTAACTTATTCCTCTAGTAATAGAATTATTGAGAAAATATATAAAGCCACTTATTTTAAATATGTCAAACATTATATTATTTCAAAAGTATCATTTTCTCCTTGAAATTTCGAGTATTTTTTTTTCCAATTTAGCACAATGTTTTAATATATTTTATTATTATAAAGTAAAGTATCATAAAAACTTTGTTTACAAATTAAAAGTATAAATATTTTCATAATCTTTACAAAACGTTATGCAATTTCTTGAACATTAAATATTTAATTTTGTTTAATTACAAAAAGAAATAGAAATTAGTAGTACAAATTTGGAACTTAAAAATTTCAATATATTATGGAAAAATATAGTCATAGAATAAAATTTATTAATACATAAAAACATTTGTTTATTTTCCGAAATAATGTACCCTTTTTTTACATCTATACAGTAATATTTAATTTTGTTTAATTTCAAAATGAAATAGAAATTATTACAATTTTGAAACTTTAGAATTTCAATTTTTATTAATAAATAAAAATATTTGTTTAATCTCTGAAATAATGCACACTTTTTTTTATATCTATACAGTAATATTTAATTTTGTTTAATTACAAAATTAAATAGAAATTATTACAATTTTGGAACTTTAAAATTTCAATATATTATGGAATAATATAGTCATAGAATAAAATTTATTAGTACATAAAAATATTTGTTTATTCTCCGGAATAATGCACACTTTTTTACATCTACAGTATAGACTAATTTAAGTTTAATTCGATAAACATATTCATAATCCCAATTAGAACTAAACGCAATGCAACATCGCTTTTGTAATTTTTCAAATCTAGATGATCAATAAAGGAAACAGCAGGAAACATGCATGAAAAGTTTACAAAATTTCTGGATATTGTTATTTGATTAATTTTGCCTAATTGTTATTTTTATTTGCTAATTAGTTCTCGAAGAAGTTAGAATGCATTATATTATTCGTAGGAAATAATAAATTTTGAATTTCTAACTGTTTAAGAATTGTTACTTTTTGCCTACAATTAGATGAGAAATACGCTTTTACTTGAGTGCGTGACGTCACATGCACGTTATCTATTTAAAACATCAAATTGCTTAAAGAAAAACAATATTATTGTACTCGTAGAAAAGTTTTAAACATTAATATTATTAACTACTACATGTTACTAACAAATTATATTTACAATGTAATTTAAACATAATTTGCTAAAATTGCGTTTTGAAATTATGTTATTTTTTATGCAAAACGATCTTTCTCAAAAACATCTTTTTCTTTTAAGAATTGCATAATAATTTGGAAGCTGGTGAAATGAAAGTGACGTCAAACTTATAAAAAAATACCAATTTAGCACAAAATTTTAATATATTTTATTATTATAAAATAAAGTATCATAAAAACTTTGTTTACGAATTAAAAGTATAAATATTTTCATAATCTCTACAAAACGCTACGGCATTTCCTGAACATTAAATATTTAATTTTGTTTAATTACAAAATGAAATAGAAATTAGTACAATTTGGGAACTTTAAAATATCAGTATACTATGTAAAAATATAGTCATAGAATTAAAATTTATTAATACATAAAAATATTTGTTTATTCTCCGAAATAATGTACACTTTTTTACATCTATACAGTATAGAATAATTTAAGTTTCATTCGATAAACATATTCATAATCCTAATTAGAACTAAAAGCAATGTAACATCGCTTTTGTAATTTTTCAAATCTAGATGATCAATAAAGGAAACAGCAGGAAACATGCATGAAAAGTTTACAAAAGTTCTGGATATTGTTATTTGATTAATTATGCCTAATTGTTATTTTTATTTGCTAATTAGTTCTCGAAGAAGTTCCCTTAATGAATGCGTGAGTTCGAAATTAAATTTCTAAAGCATACAATTAAACAGACGATAATACTTAAACAAAATATTTTTCCTATAAGTTACGAATTATTAAGAATATATAATTCATTAGCTTCTCTGGTAAATAAAATTTGTTTATATTATGTATGTGTATTATTTGAGGTAAAACACAAATTACATTAAATACAATACTTAGCTATGTTAATCTAATTATTTACTACATTACAATTGTTTTTCAGTTGATATATTTGAATTATAAGAATGTTTCTGCATTAGTTATTAATATTTTTTGGATTTTGTGGAAAATTCTATATATATATATATTTGCCTAAAAATGAATTTATATATGTACATTATGTTTTGAATTTGGAAACATTCGTACTAAATTTTTAATTGGAAAAAAAAAAAAAAAAAAAAAACCTTTGTGACTCAACAACAATGATTTGAAAAATATTCAGTCAGATGTTAGAATACATCATTTTAACCATATAAAAAACATTATAATATTAAAAAAATGACTAAAAGGTGTTTTTTTCACAGCTGCAATAAACAGAAAATTACATACTTTGCATAAATATGGTCAATTTTCTAACACAAAATTGTAAAAGTGTAGGAATTTACTTTTGTAAAAAATCTATTTTCGGTAGTCTCCAGCGTTTTTAATTTTACAAAAATTACGATATTCATTTTAGCGATAGTGACACGAAACTACTCAAATGATAAATAAAACATTGGCATGAAAAATTAACTCACCCGTAAGGCATGGTGACATCACGGCGACGTCACTGTGAAGTCACACTGTGACTTTGTGACAGTCATCGTGACGTCAAGTGACGTCGATGTGAAGTCACTGTGACGTAAATGCGAGGTCGTTATGGCCGTTTTCAAGGCTTTCTGTGACCTCACAATGTGACTACTTTGTGAAGTCACCGTGCGACTTCAATGTGAAAAATGTGACGAATCTGCATCGGATAGGGTGACCAGATTTTACCCGAATCCTATACGGATTGTTCGGATCAAAATTTTTTTTATGGTTCAAGTTTGTGACGTTTGTGACGACAATGCACCGGGTCGGGTGACCAGATTTTACCCGAATACAATCCAGAAACTTCGGATCGATCTTTTTGGATTTGTTTGGCTACAGAATAGATTTGGATTAGTTGTCGTGTAACCTGATTTTCGTGAACCCGATCTGACCCGAGTCGGGGATAATGTTTTTAGTGTAAGTCTTTTTCAGAATAGAATCTTGCATACGACCAAGTAACCAGATTTTATCAGAAATTGTGTTACGATACAATTTCTGATGTCGGCTCGGATTTAGAGTCATGCACGAAACCGGTTATATACTTCTTGAACATGATTGAATGTCTACTTGAACATGAATGATGGTTGACTGAAACTATATTTAAATTCAATCCGTAATCTTACCTTAACCCAACAACAACAACAACAAAAATTCTGTAGGCCCACAACCCGATCGAACCTGATAAATGATTTCGCATAGATTATGATAACAAGATTTCACCAAATACGGATAAGATCGACGATAAGGATTGGATCGGCAATCATTTTTTTTATGCAGCTCGTATTCAAATTAAAACTTTGCATCTGATTGGGAAACCGGCTAATGTAGCCGTTAAACAAGAAAATTATAAATGTATAAAACGCATACTAATATAAAAATAATATATGAATCCATTAAAAATTATAATAAAATTAAATATTTTAATAATATGAAATTCTATTGTGCAAATAACCACTTTTAAAAATAACTTCGACTTCCATTTGTTTTATGTAACCACCAAAAATATTGACAATAATTAAAACTATGCTATTTTGCTTTTAAGTATTGAAGTTTTTAAATGTGTATACTTTGCCATATTCCCCCTCGTTCAGTATCACGAAACTTTCTGACACATTTATGAACAAATTTTTAAACGCTTGGCACTTGCATGCCTGATTATTAAAACGATTTGCAATGAATAGCGTTTTCCATTTTTAGATAAATGAAATGCTTAAGAGCAATTTTGGTCACGTTTTTTCCGTTTCTGATGCTGCGCGTCGGAAATTCGGTTCAAAACACCGACTTTGATAGTGTTTTATGAAACATCTTTTGTCAAAAATGGAAAATGCCATTCTATTACATATATTCTGAAAAAGAACACCTGCCAATTTCATGTGTTTCCGAATAAAAATGAATTCAGAAATTAGTTATTTTGGATTTGATTACAAATTTAATGAAAATAGAAGTATAGATTTTTAAATAAGCATTGTAAAAAATTTATATTAGGAATCCATTTAAATAATAGATCTACCTATTGTGCGATATTATTAAATAATAAACATTGTATCAAGCAATAAAACATTTTTCGAAGCAAATGAAATTTAAAACTTAGGATCAGAAACGCAAAGAAAAAAAATATTTTTTTTTCTTTACAAATTATTTTATTTATAGTTTTTGATAGAATACTAAATGCAGAGCTTAAATATAAATTTTTACTATAGAAAAAATTCGATAACATAACTGGAAAAATTACCTTAACTGAATAGCTGTTTTATTGTTTCATCAATATTCATTATTTTTGTGCACCTAATATTGGCATATCTTGACAACTAAATTTGTAATGAGTTAAATTGTCGCAATTATTTCAAATATACCAGAAAATTATTTCTCAAAACCTCCACTAGCTAAGAAATTTTCAAATTGTAAATCAAATATTAATAGTTTTAAAAATTGCAATGTTTTTAATTACAATGAATAACTATGAAAATTGAACTGAGAAACGCAAAATATAAATATATTCCTCGTTATAAATAACACTTTACATTTAGAATATATATTGTTAGTAAATACTTTAAGCTTTTTTCCAAACTCTCTATTTAAAACGATTTAAAACATTAAAGATAAAATTTTATACAAGTGATTAAAAAAAAAAAGATTTAAACATCTTAACATTAAAATAATGCTCTATTAATGTACCATTACTAAATATGCACTATTAACAAAACTGCGAAGACATTAAAAGTTATCTGCTAATCTATAAGTAAAACCACCAGTTCTAGGGATTACGTTTTAATGGTCGTTGACTGCTTCCTTTTCATTGAAAAATGAGACCCAAGTCCACTGCTTTAATTTTCAAAGTGTCCAGCTTAGGTGTGTTCATAGATCTGAGATATCAAATATCACGCAGACCTTAATAACGCACCCAGCTAGACATAAGGATAGGTTAAAATGGATGATTCACTTTAAAACGTTAATTTACTTTCACGGTATAAATTCCACAATATACTTCCACAAACTTAAAAGAACACCACACACTCTAATCCGCCGATGAATGTAATCGTCTGCCCTCAACATCTGCGTTCATGATCTGCGCAGTAATGTTTACCACAAAGTAACATCTAGCAGGTGTTTCCAGAAAAAGAATAGAAAGAAAACAGTTAAATAAAGACATTTCAAATGCTTTATAGTTTATATGGCTGACAAATAACTTCTAATAAAACTATAATATTCTGTTTTTATATGAGAGAGTTTAATATTCTTGGAAATAAGCTGTGAAAATTTAAATTTTTATATATTTTTTAATCAGTTGCATTTGTTTTAGGCGTCCAAAGTAAACATAAATTTTAAATAAAAATGGATTTAATAGTCTTTATAAAATAATTACGACATAAATATAAATACTATTCTGCAATCAGATTTCCTAAATACGATTTCTTCATTTTTTACACTCTATTGAAAAGAGCAATATATTTAACAGAGGTGATACCTTACTAAGCACTGACCAGTTTTGGAATAAATTGCTATAGGAATGACATATACTTTATGACATATTTTTAATTCGTTTTTGTTCGGAAACGCATGAAATTGGCTTTTGTTTTTATTCAGAAACTCTGTAATTGAAAGACGTTTTCCATTTTTTAGTAAAATCAGAAGATCTTTCAGAAAAGAATGTCAAAGTCAGCGTTTTGAACCAAATACCCGACGTAACAGGGAAAGAAAAGAGAAAAACCAGTCGTCACGTGACACGAATTGCTTATAACTCGATAAGTAATTTATTTATCAAAAAATGGAAAACTCATTGCTTCCATAGTCAGTCCTGCCCATTTTATGCCTTTGCGTTTAAAAATGAGTCAGAAATTATGTCAGAAAGCTTCGCGTTGTGGAGCAGGTCAGTTGAGAACCCCCTTAAATATTCAGTACAAGAAAAATCTTGAACGCGTTCGACGGTCACCCCGAGCACCCCCGATGTCGAACTCGCAAAAATGGTGTCCTCACTTTTTAAACAGAAAGCTGATGATTGGGTTGAGTGGCCCCTCAAAATAATAAGAGATTGGAGATTTTAAAAATATTTTTAGTATCACAAAATTAGAAAATGAGTTCTATGCGGTGGTAGGAAAAAAAATTAAATGTTTGTATTTAAAATGCTAACAAATATCTAAATCGCTAACAGTTTTATTAGAATGGGAGATCTATTTCTGAATTACTTTCCGCCAAAACTTTCCTACGTTACTAAATTTCTATTTAAGGATTTTTACCTGTGTATTATATAGTATATTTTGTTAAATTTCATGAAGATGGCAATGAAAATTGTAAAAAAATATCTGCCTCATATATGTAGATAAATATTTATTTATTATTTTATTTTGGAAATACAATATATTTAAATAATGTGTTACAATGTTTTTATTAATGATTTAGGTACATGACATAATTCAATTCTATATTTTATGAGTTTTTTTCCAAATTCTCTCTCCGATCACACCGTGAAGTCACAGAGTGTTGGCATTTTGGTCATAGGTTTTACGTGACTTATGTGACTTGCAGTGACGTCATTGCAACGTCACAAAAATTTTTAAAGATGTCAAAAAGTAATTTTCTTCATGCCATAAGATGTTCTAAAGTTTATTTTAAGTTTTCTTTAGATCTTCAAGACGTTCACATTTTGATCACAGTGTGACGTTACAAAGTGGTGTCATTTAGGTCACAGATGTGACGTGACTCTCAGTGACGTCACAATGACGTCACTGTGACTGTGGATGCTATGCGGGCAGTATCGCCTTTTGTTGAGAATTATATTAGCAATTTATATTAACTGCTGTATTAAGGGATAGCAACAATAAATAAAATCGTCTTTAAAAACTGCTGTGTAAGTGATATGGCTTTTTTCAGCATGTTGAGATATGCAACGCGGTGCTACAAAAGGTTTGTAAGACGGATCAGCGCATAATAGCCTTACAACATGCATTTCACCCAGAGTGTGAAGAGTTTCGCAGTTCTAGAATACACTATTCTAATATTGTCCGCACGTTGATGCTGATTAACAATGGAATTGTAAAAAGAGTGCATTGCTGATATTTCTAGGATCTTGTTGTCTGTACTTTAAAAAAGAGAAATGGTTCCGAATAAAGCAAAACTTTACGAAAGCATAACACAACCTATTATATCTTATCTATGATATTGAAAATCGTTCCTTTATCTTCTGAAATCTCGGAAACCAATATATTTCCCAGATTTATAAAATCCTAACAAAATAAGCAAAAGTTTGTTCTGCTGCCCGTAAAAAAAAAGAAAAAAAAAAGAAAAAAAAATTAGTCGGATGTGCCAATCCCAAAACTTTCTTCTATCTCACACAGATTTCGCATACACTAAAAATATACAAATCTATATCAAGGTCTAACTGAATCTAAAGTTTTATTAAATTCCGTGCATTAGTTCTTGAGATATGACTATTGATAAAATCGCGTGAATCCTGAAAAATGCAACATATCGGCTCCACCTGTTGAGAGATTTAGACCAAAACATAATCAAGAACAACTTATGTCAACATCTAACAGAATCTGAAGTTTGATGAAAATCCGAGCATTAGCTCTTGAGATATAGTTATCGTGATAATAATGAAAAAAAGTAGCATAGCAGCGCCACGTCTAAGTAAGCTAATGTAAGCAACATCTATTTATGTTAATGTCTAACAGAATCTGACGTTTGATGAAATCCCATGCATTAGTTTTCGATATATAGCTATCGTAAAAATCGAGAAAAAGTGGCACAGCAGCGCCACCTGTTGGGCAATTTACAACAAAACGTATGCAGCATCTATTTATGTCAAGGTTTAACAGAATCTGAAGTTTGATGAAATTGCGCGCATTAGTTCTTGAGATATAGATATCGTAAAAATCGAGAAAAAAGTGGTATAGCAGCGCCACCTGTTGGGATATCTACACCACAACGTAATCAGTGTCTAATTATGTCAAGGTCTAACTGAACCTGACGTTTGATGAAAATAAGTGCACTAGTTCTTGAGATAGAGCTATTGCAGTAATCGCGAATAATGCAGCGTAGCAGCGCCACCTGTGGGGCGATTTTCAACAATAACTAATCAGCACCAATTTATATCAGGGACTAACTGAATATAAAGTTTTATTAAATTTCGTGCATTAGTTTTTGAGATAGAGCGCCCACAAAATTTTTGTCACATACAGACAGACAGAGTCATAGACAGACATTTTCTAAAATAGTCAAATCGTGTTCAGGACCTTCTAAAACGTATAAATCCGTTGAAAACCGGAAGTCGAAAATTTTCATGAATCCAATACTTTCTTCTTGTAAAGATAGAAGAAAGTAAAAAAAGAAGAAAAAACTCAAAGTAGTTTTTTTAGTGTATTAGTTTGTTCAACACGAAATATCAATTTTTCGGATAATATCAATTTTTAAATAAATAAACATTTTCATCTCCGTAACAGAATTTTTACATACAATAGTAACCAAAAAATGACAAACAAAAGAATGATAAAGTTAATACTAATAGTCCATAAGGTTAATATATCATGTTTGTCTGTTGAACATGGAAATGTTTACTTAAGAATTGACAACATCCGAAAAACCGATATTTCATGTTGATTAAACGGATTAATGCACTGTAAAAGCCATTCGAAAACGTTTCTTTTCTTTTCTTTTTTTCCGAAATGGCCAGAAAGAGAAATAGTTTCTTTTTTTTCAGAAATGCTGTTTAGATCTCGAAACCTCATTGTTTGTTAAGTTCTTAAAAATACGTACTAAATTTTTAACTGAAAAAAATAATCTTTGACGAACTGAAAAAAAAAATATATTAAGTCAGATATTCGAATGGATCATTTTAAGCATGTTAAAAAAATACAACATAATAAAATTACTAAAATGTTCTTTTTTCACAGCTGCAATAAACAGAACTTTACATACTCCTCATATATATTGTCACTTTTCTAATACAAAATTGTAAAGTTTAAGAATTTACCTTTGTAAGGTCTTTTCGGAATCGTCGATAACTCAGTATGGGTTACAGTATATTTTCGTAAGATTTTACCAGATACAGAAATATTTTTCTTTTTACTTACCCATCATACGTAGTGTAGGGTAAGTCTTGTAATCGTTTTGAAAATCGAAAAAAAAAATTTTTAACAGATTTACACGTTTCAGACACTGGAGTTTCCGAAAAACGTATTTTTAGAAATAAAAATTTACCGTCCGTCTGTGTGTCTGTAAACGCTCTATCTCCCGAAAAAGTTGAGATAGAGACTTTGCAATTTGGTTTGTACTTAGTATGTAATAATGGGAAGAAGTCTACTGAATTTCAATAACCTCAATTAACCGAAATTATTTTTTCGGACTTCCAAAATATTCATTTTGATAAAAGATATATAAAAATTTTCGAAATTGTTTATTTTAAGAACTGAATATAAAAGACAATAAAAAAAACATAAATTTTGCATAAAGCATGAAGTCGATCGGATAATTAGTTGCCGAGATATTTGGAATCCTATTTTCCCACACTCTTCGATTTTCCATGACCCTGTATTTCATCCAAATTTCACTTCAAAGATATATTTTAATTGGAAATGAGACGCTTAATCAGATGCAATAAACCGCTAGTTAATAGGACTATTGTTTTTGGAGTTAGAAGGATGTTTCTTTCAAGCAATTCAGTAATCGAGCCTTTAAAGTTTATGACGTCATCAAGCCACGATTTTATTCGAATTGCAATGCATTTTATAAGTAGTTTACACATTTTTATTTTAATATTTTACATTATGCATATCCATGATAGGTAAGTATTACGGTGGCCCCCAACGACTAGTTTTTTATAATGTAGGATATTATTCAAGACAGATTTATTGTAATAAATTTGTCCCTAGCGTTAACATTTTATCATTTAAATATTTTACAATTCTTCTTTCCTTATGCAACGAAAACAACTGCTCTCTGTCCAATAAGATAACTTTGAAATAATTTTGCACATTTTATCATGCTCAAGATTTACCGAAATTTGATGTATTATGTAAGAATACAATTCTTCTTTGTAATACTGTGTAAATTATATTACACAGAATACAAACTTCTACAGTATCCTCAAACCAAAGAATGAAGTACAATATCTAAAGGAAAAAGTACAAGATTTAAAGACAAAAGGGCTGTTTAAGTACAAAAAACAATTATTAAATTTATTTATTTTTGCAGTTATTAATTAATTTCTTCAGAAATATATCTGTCGTTTTAATATCTTCAGTCATGTCAATTTCGAAAATAAATTAATTATACTTATACATTTATTTAAGCTTACGTTACAAAGCGTACGACAGTGCGTTCTGTGTTATCAGTTAATAAATTTTTATTACACTAAATTTGATAAAACAAAGAAAAATAATAGAATGTAGATTAAAAAAGCCGTTTAGTCACATGAAGAAGCAAGTTATGACGATATTTATAGCAAACGTTAAAAAAGATCTGACGAGAAGAACTGAAATAAATAAAATCAATCAATTTTTATTTAAGCAATCTCAATAGTAATTTAAGAAATAATATAGTTTACATCTTATCATTTAAATGATGTATTTCTAAATGTTTTGCATTCGAATAAACCTCACTATGAATTTTGAGTTTCTTTTTTAACTTCAAGATTTTGCACCATGTAAACTAAAATCGACAAAACAAATTATCAATTATTTTTAAAAAAACTGATCAATTTATATTTTTTTCTGAATGATGCATTGTACTTGCGATGACGTTCAGTGAAAATATCCAGATGAGAAATTTAAATTCTGAGGATTAGATTTTCGAAAATATCATCAAAGAAGTAATTAAAAGGAAAATGTTTATGGCAAAAATTGCAATGTGATAAATACAAATGGCAAAGCATCGGTCTGTAAAACCAAAAAAAAAAAAAAAAAGCATTGAAACATTTTGCATTCATTTAGTAACTGTTTTGTGTACAGTGTAGTCAAATTAAACGATGATGCATGTATGAAAACTCTAAAAGGTAGTAGATCTTCATAGCGATGTTAAAGGACGGTTGAAGACGTTTTACTGTGTCACATAATTATCCTAATCGAACAAATGCACTGTAATAAAGTTATGTGTGAAATTTTATTTATTGATAAGTCTAGGTGAAACATTGTAATGAATGTTAATTGCTTTATTGGCAATAGTTTCTTTAAAATCGGACAATACTCCAACATGAAAAGAAACATGGTGGTGAATAAAAAAAACCCTATAATATATTAACATATTTTTTGAAAATATATGTATAAAAAGGAATGCTAAGAAAATAAACTATCAGCTTTATTTTAAAATGACTGAATACTTATCAATATAATATCATCCGATGTATTTAGCAATGGATGTAACATGTTAACTCATGTTTGTTCATAACTCATGTCACTGGCAGAGACATTAGCGAATAGTTCAAAAATAGGGAGCCGTTTAGTTTAACTTTAGTGTATAATTTAAACATTAATTAGAATAAAAAATGAAATTTAAAATTTATTTGTGGACTTTTAAATTCTTTAAAGTAGATTTTCGAAAGTCTTGCAATAATCTCAATGGCGAACCTTTAATTACAAAAATATTTTTTCTACACTTTCAAAACAATTTAATTAAACCTAATCTTATAATTAATCTTATAATTACAAATAAATAATGGAATTAAATTATATCAATCCAACTGATTTTACATAGTGTGTTGTTAAATTCTTCGTTATTTCCTAAAAAATGTTAAATATGTTCATAACAAACTATATCATATGAATATAATTAGTTTAATTATCGGATTTAGATCAGTGGAAAGTATACAGATTAAGTATTCAGATTCGGATCAAGACTGTTATTGGATCAGAGATATGTCTTCTCGGGCAATGCTAATTAAACTAACTGCAATGCTTGCTATTGAGTTTAATATTTGCAGTCCGTTTGGACATTACATATGTAAAATATTTCAATGAATACCAACCTTTTCTTTCGTTAGGAATGTTTCGATTTTTTAGGGAAAGTTAAACATATAATGTATACGTATACTTTAAGTAATCTTTGATATCATATAATATTTTATATTATGTATAAAAATAGTACAGCATAAGCATTGCCTTTTTTATACAAGCCAGAAAACATATTTTATTATTTATATTAATAAAATTGAAACAAGTAAATGTAAACAAGAAATAAATATATTGATGTTCAAAAATATTATATTATAAGTTTGACGAAGATAATTATTTCAATTTCCATGTTATATTACATTCAAATATCGGACATTTTTATTTTGAAGAAAAAAATACTGAACAAAAGCACATATTTAATAGGGGAAAAAAGAAACAAATTCATAATGATTCCATAATCGTATACACAGCATGACATTTTGACATTTGACGGAGATTGCTTTGAGACCTATAAGCTACAAGGCCTCTTGTGGTCTCGAATGATCCATATTTTTTATTCACAGAAATACATACAGGACCTTTGACAAATTACTTAAATCTTCTTCTTGGGGACGGGATAGACACAAGGAAGTAGACAGCACTGAAGACACACACACAATGACATCCATGCCTTACCGGGATTCGAACCACGGGCACTCACCGTGGCTGTCGCTTTCGCTACCAACCAGCTACACAGCATAAAGAAAATCTGCAAACATAAACAACAATTACAACAATAACAACTTTTCCCACGGCTTGAAAATAACAAATTTACACCAATTATCTTTAAATTACAACTAATTACATATAATAAATTGTTTACAAAAATAGGTAATCCAAAATAGTATGCTATTGAGCAGAAATTCTTGATACAGTCGTGGAAAAAAAAAGTGAGCAGCCCACACAATATCGTATAAGAAAAGATACTGGTACCAAAAGATTAGAAATGAAGTATACTTTAAAATGATGTGTATAAACTGTTGCACTCTTATGCAAAAAAGCATGATACAAAATGTATTTTATGTGCAGATTTTCATATTATATACATTAATTTTATTATATGAAATTAAGTTTCAATACACTTTTACAAATAATTAATTACAAGTACGTTACATTAATATTTTACCATGCGCAAATATCCAATACAAGACAATGTAAAAAAAAATCGTTATTATTTCTGTGAGATTAATTATATCGTGTGTTATTATGATATGAATAATTTCCGTAAAAAAATATGTACATTTTAAATTGGCAACATTTTATCTTTTATTGACATTAACTGAAAATTACAATGGGAAACTTAAGCCTAGCTTTGAAAATCTCAGGGCTTTAAATCCATATTTAGACTCTTTTTCCATTTACTATCTCTTTCTCCGAAAACACCTATCCAAAAAACTGTCGGTAGATTATCTGATTGCTATAACTAAACAATTTTAGTGTACAAATTCGGTTTTTAAATTTAGTAATACGGAAATAATCTGACTCCATGTTCAATATGATGTAATCACCATAGCAACTTAGAATCATTACCTATTATGGGATATCATTGAATTAATTACGTATGATAAGATTTAACAGAATGAAGAACAATTTTGTTAATATCTTTTTCAATTTTCATTAGATTTTCATAAAATTTGAAATAACTCATCAAAGTTCTGCAACAATTAGTTGGGAGTTTTTGCGCTGTTATATGCGAACTGGCGGACGGACCAGACGAATATTTATATAATTCCGAATTTCACGTAAAAATCGCAAGATGCTGATTTAAGGGACCGCCTATGATGTTCCGAAAAGGATAATTTGGAAAATATCTTACACATTTTATTGTTGATTAGTATAAGATTTTTTTTTCTGTGTTTGCTTTTAAATTCTTTATTAAAATTACGTAAATTGTATTTATGAGATATAACTTTACGTCAGTTATGTAAATTAGTTTCGCTTTTATTTTTAAATTAACAAAGCTATATTAAAAAAAAATAAACGGTGCTACCTTAGAAAAAAAAATCTTACGCATTATTTATGTTATCTTTAATTGAATTTCCAGCTTCCCCTCCAATCTAACAATCCCATTTTTTTTTCTATTGCGGTATATATGTTTGAAGTAAAGTTACATATAAGCATATGTGTTGTATATTTGTTGAAAAAGTTTTAAAAATATCCCATGAGCAATCGTGTTGAGATTTATATTCAAACTGAAAAGCAATTTGCTTGGGTTTTTTCTGCATCGTTTCCTTATACTGCTTCATACCATTTTTCTTTTCTATATTTTGTATCCCCGATATCCTTCACATATAAATTCAGAAAAATTTAAATTCAAATAAATTCAAAATCTAAGAGAAATGGATTTTAAAAACACGTATTCATATATTCAAAAACTATTTTAATCACAGATAACCTTATATTTCCATTAATTGGATAATTAAACTCTGTAACATTATAAAATGGATATTGAAAAGGATTTTACCATATATAACAACAGCCGAAACATATTAAGTGAATAAATTGTTCATATTGGCAAGAAATAATACTTTAATATAAGTGACTTAGTCATTCTGTAGCATTTCAACAATTGAGTACCGAACTTCAATTTGTACATAGTCCCAAAAATATGCTCATTATAAAATAATTACTTTCTCTGAAACTAATCGTAGGAATTTCAGGAAATTTGGTATCTACACATGATTTAAACTGAAGATTTCAAATATTGGCGTCAAAAACGCGTCTTGCTATTGAAAAAACAAAAACAAAGTTTAGGTTTGTTTTGATATGTAGATGGTCCCCTAAGAAAATTTTATATACATCATTTAAAAGTAGACTTTATTTCCAATCGTTTGGTATCGGTAACTTTCGTCAACAATCATTTGTTGCAGAGTTAATAGGGGAAGTTTTTTTTTTTTTTTTTTTTTGGTTTTTTGTGACTGTACTTTACTTTCTCAACATTACATTAAGTATATTTACGACAAATTGCATCATATAAAATTAATTATTTTAATTACCGGAATTAGATCACCAGTAAGTATTCATATTAAACGCTCTTTAGATTGATGAAGGATTATTGGAGCAGAAAATGTTCTTTACATGCAAATACTAATTATACATAATTTCTCGTTTGCTACTGATTATCGTATTTCCAGTCGGTTTCACCATTACTTCTATAACATATTTAACAGACATCACTGTTTACCTTAGTAATGATTTAGTTTTTTTCTTTAGTAACAATTCAAAATTCAAAACACTGGACATAAAATTGTATAAAATTGTTCATATACATCATTCTTTGATATTCTCATTCTAAATAGAGTTGCTTAAGTGACTGTACACGCATTTTAAATAAAACAAAACAACATATAGGGTTAAAGTACCGACATTCGTCCACTTAACTGCTTTTATATATAAAAAAATTAACGCAAAATTTTTAGAAAACGGCACAACATTTTTAACAGCGATATACATTGCTAAAAAAATTAGGGGAGCAAGCAAATAAAAGAAGAGAACCGTGCGAGACAGCCATACATGTGTGTAAAATGGAGAGTACACGTGTATCAATGCGCAATACAGCAAAAAAAAGACTCAAAAAATTGTAAGGAAGCTTTAATTCTTTGAAAGGATGGAAATAACATGAAAAGTGGGCTTAGGGCAGCAGTTTGGTTACATATAAATGACAAAAAAAGTAATGTTTAGTAATGATATAAGTTGTTTAATACGGCGTGTGGTCCCCTCGAACATCTAAGGCTACTGCACACCTGTTTTGCATGGATGCGATGAGGTTATCAATAAGACTGTTCCACTCTTCAAGAATAGCAATCTTTTTGTCCCAGACAATAAAAGAAAGCCTTCGTCTTGCTGCAATGCGTCATCCGAGTGTGTCCCAAACATGCTCGATTGGATTCAGGTCATAAAAGCATGCTGGCCATTCCACACGCTGTATTGTTTCAGATTCAACCATGTTCTCCAACAGACGAGCTGTATCCGGTCTGGCATTATCATGCATGAAAATAAAGGAATCACCATGGGTGAAGTGTTAGGTATGACATGAGGTCTCAGTATCTCGTCTGCATACCTCTGGGCAGTCAAAGTGTCATTCCAAATAATATCCAGGTACGTACGTCCACCTATGCTGATTCCAGCTCATGCCATCAACCCATCTTGTCTGTATTGTGATCTTTCACGAACAAATGGGGGTTATTTCGAATGCCCTTTCCCTCCATGCAAAAACACGTCGAAGGTCACACTCCATACTGAATAGGAACTCGTATGTAAACAGTATTTGACTCCAATCCGTTGCCTTTTATCTTGATGTTCAGCAGTCCATTTTCTTCGGGCTTCACGGTGGCCCTGTGGTCAACGAAATATAAAACATTGACTTACGTGCATAGAGACCAACCTGATGAAGCATAATTCGCACTGTTTGGCTGGATACCCTTTGTCGTGTTGCATCGTGTTGCTTCGTCGTGTACCCTTCGCTGTGTATCATCCCCTTCTTTGTCTCGACGAGCTGTTAACAGGCTATATCGGTCATCAGTTGCTGTGCGATATAGTTTCGTGATCTACCTTGCCCTGGTCGATATCTAACATTTCCTGTTTCTTGGAATCGATTCCACAGCCTTGCAAAGATATTTCTTGCAACTCCAACAGCGTCCGCTACACTTTGTTGTGTTTGTTCGAAATCAAGTCTCTCTCTAATATGCCAAGCCATAGATTCCACTAAATCACGTTGTTGTGATATTTTCAAATCTCCCTTTCTCAAAACAAAAGCTGAGCAATTGAATTTCGCAACTGAGTCAGTGAAACAGATATTTCTGCGAAATCCTGATTTCTTCCCTTACCTCCTCTTTCTAGTTTTTGACGTCATGAACTTTGATTTGCATGTGAAGTTTTATTTTTCTGTTTTCTGCTATGCTTTAAATTACGGATGTTTTAATTTAAGTTACTTATTGGTGTAAGTATTAGTGTAATTTCTTTAAAAACATGTGCTCCCCTAATTGTTTTGAGCAGTATATGTTAAAACATACATTTCTTTTTATGTTTCAACAATTATTTAAAAAAAAATATGATAATAGATTTGTAAGGCAAAGCCGAGTTTAAAAAGGGCAAGTTTTCTAATAGTCGCGAGAACCTGAAAATCTGATGTTGGGCTACCACTGAAACACTGGTCGGCCACTTCAGAATTTTGTTTTACCTGAAAAAGACTTTGCATCCAACATTTTCGGTTATAAGACGATTGGGCTATGTCACATGTTCGAGAAAATTCAATTAGTGAGTCATTTTGGGGTCAATGCGAGTCAAGATAATTTTTCTAATCTAATAAATTGCTTTAACGATTTTGAGTAAGTTTTGTATCCTACCGTATTGGGATACAAGTAGACCATTTCGCTGGGTCACATGTTCGAGAAAATTTGATTAGTGAGTCAATTAGGGGTCACTATGGGTCAAGTTAATTTTATCTAAAAAACGGCTCTAACGATTTTGACTAAATTTTGTATCCTACCGTTTTGGATCACAAAAAGACCATTAGGCTGGGTCACATGCTCGAGAAAATTCAATTAGTGGTCCATTTTGGAGTCACTGCGGGGTCAATCTAATTTTATCTTATTTAATAAAGGGCTTTAACAATTTTGGCTAAGTCTTGTATCCTACCTTTTTGGGATAAGAGAAGACCATTTAGCTGGGTCACATTTTCAAGAAAATTCGACTAGTGGGTCATTTGGGGGTCACTACGGGTCAAGCTAATTTTATCTAAAAAACGGCTCCAACAAATTTGACAAATTTTTTTATTCAACCGTATTGGGGTACAAAAAGACCGTTGGAATGGATCGTATGTTCGAGAAAATTTAATTAGTGGGTCATTTTGGGGTCACTACGGGCCAGGTTAATTCTATCAAAAAGACGGCTCTAACGATTTTGACTAAATTTTGTATCCTAGCGTTTTGGGGTATGAAAAGACCATTGGGCTGGGTCATTTGTTTGAGAAAATTCGATTAGTGGGTTACTTTGGGGTCAATACGGGTGAATGCATTTTATTGTGAATGAAGATTGAGACAGTTGTTAAACAGTTGCCATTAAACGAAGTTACAAAGTTGCAAAATTTCGCCAACTACGCTAAGTTTGACGAAAGTTTTGCAACACTGGCGAGATTTGGCAGGAAAAGCTACTTTCAAAATTACTAATGCCAAAGCAAATGCTTACAGCCAAATGAAAAAATGTACCAAGTTTCCGAATTTTCGCAAAATAATGACGACATTTGGCGAACAAATTGACTTTCAGAATCTGAAGTAATTTTCTAGACATTCTCATTAGGAACCGGGATACAAGATTCAACCAATTAGAATCCGTAAAACGTTCTAAAAAAACAGAATTTAAACAATCAGGGTACATAGAACTGATCGTTATATGTTGTACAGAGAATTTATTGTTACATCGTGTTGATCAAAAAGATAATTTTATCGAACATAGCTTGGTATTCCTAGCTGGTTTTAAATAACTTAAAGTAGAATTTTTTAAAAACAGCAAAACAGTGCCATGTATTAATGCATACTTTTGGAAATTCTTCTGGGCCACATTTCCCATTCGGAAATTCTTCTGATTTGTATTTCTAATATCTAAAAACACAATATAGATGCATTTAAAACAGGAAAATTGAGTTTATAATGATTAGAAAATGATAGGTACTGAATATATGTAAAACAATTTAAAATCTTTAAAAAACTTAAGTATAAACAATAATAGCATTTTTTATAATTTGTTAGCAATTCATTTGACAATTAGAATTTTTAAATAATAAATAAATATTTTTTCTCGAAATTATATGTAACCAAGTCGTATACATAATATAATATATTTTGTTAAACCTTTGTTTGTTTTAACCTTTTGACTTTTTGTTTTAACCTTTTGACTATGTTTCAGGACTTATATTCCCGGTGAATTTATTTTTATTAAATTTATAGCACTTTTCAAAAATGTAATCCGTTCCATGCACTCATAGTAGAATATTTTCAAAAGAACTCTACTACACACACACACATATATATATATATAATAATATTACAATTATAACATACATTAATACAAATATAACATATTAGGAAATTTAAAATATGATTGAACATTATATACACTCTGTATAGTATGTGATTGTGCGTTGCCGATCACATATGTTTAGGGTGTCTTTGATGAGCAGTTTTCATACATTTATAATTTAACTTATACAATAACACATAAAATTATACATGGATAACATTGGTTATTATAACTCACAAACATATCTATTTGCAAAGTGTATAAATATATATATAGTTTTTTTATTTTTATCTATGAAATTAAATTTAATAAGTATTTTTAATTACTGCATAGCATAAATTTGATTGAAGCACAGTAGTAATAATAATTATTATTTAAATTGATATTAAATTAATCTTTGAAATCTAAAATATAATTAAGTATAAGTATAAACAATACATTAATTATTTAATAACAAGTCTAAAATACATTTAAGTAGTTTATACTTAAGTATAAACAATAATAGCATTTTTTATAATTTGTTAGCAATTCATTTGACAATTAGAATTTTTAAATAATAAATAAATATTTTTTCTCGAAATTATATGTAACCAAGTCGTATACATAATATAATATATTTTGTTAAACCTTTGTTTGTTTTAACATTTTGACTTTTTGTTTTAACCTTTTGACTATGTTTCAGGACTTATATTCCCGGTGAATTTATTTTTATTAAATTTATAGCACTTTTCAAAAATGTAATCCGTTCCATGCACTTATAGTACAATATATATATATATATATATATATATAGAAACATATAGTACATATAGTACAATATATAGAAACAATAAAAAATTAATAATTTAATTATAAGTTTATAATATATATCATTGGTTTAACACAGCTGGCAGCATAGCACTTTGTTTTAAAATAATATCTCTTTCACAAAATATACTCTTGTTAAGAATATATGAAATGCTGTGCAGGATGAATAAATTCTGTGTATATTTATTCATATTGTAGGATTTTATTTGAATTTAATGTAAAAACTACAAGAAGTATTGTTTATTAAAATTTATATATTGATTAAATATAATGAAGTGATTATGTTAATAATAATATGGATATGTAACTAAATATTACTTATGAATAATTATAACACCAACAGATGGCGACACTTTACGTTTTAGCTAGTTGATGATATTATGGATGTTATTTTAAATTTAACTATAGAGGGAACTATTGCTTGTATATTAATTTTACTTTCAGGAATTAAAATTAGATGGAGTGATTATATATTCACGGATATAATTTTGTTATAAGAGTATTATCAACAGAATAGTTTTGTGTGTTTTTGAATTATTTTGTGTTGGGGTGTCATTGATCGAGTTGTTTCTTAAAAAAATGAGCTCTCAACTTGTCTTTCAAATCATTTCTCTCAACTCGACTCGAATGTCAACATGTTTGATACGTGCCATGTGGAATTGATCATTACGCAGAAGTTGCTATATTTTGAGGATTCTGGATCATTCTTGTGAGTAAAACATTTTTTCTACAATTTAAAGGTTTCTAATTTCAAATATTATTTCAAAAATGATATCTGGTGGTAATTTTGTGTGGTGATTTATAAAGATTTTAGGATAATCGTTGTAAGTGATATATTATATATTTCTTAATGGTTTTTTGTTTACATTTTACATATTTCCAATTTTAAATTTTTCCAATTGTTGTCTGGTAATAATTCAGTATACTTGGCTGACTCTACTGTTCTTAGCATCATGCCAGTAGAATTATGAAATACTGAATTATTTTTAAAACACATGTGGGTGCAGCCAAGCTGAAGAGTACATCCACATATGTTTTTTCATATCCAATTCTTGATTGGTTCTCTTGTGGTCCAGTTTTTCCACTGAATAATGTTTATAATTAATTTATTAATCCATTTGTGTTTACTTAATAGCAACTCCAATTTATAATTTTTTTTCCCTTTCTCTCTCTTTCTTTTTAAATGTTCTTCAGGTATGAGTAAATGTGGCTAATTACCATTGAAGCACATGCTATGGTAATTTTATGACTGCACAAGTTAATTATTAGCTATGTGGTATTCTGATTACACAATATCATTAATTATCTCTTTGTAGATTTTAGTAGAATGATATTAGAACTTGATATGTTTTTGAAATTCATAGATATTATAATTATATATATATATATATATATATATATATATATATATATATATATATATATATATATATATATATATATATATATATATATATGTATGTATATATATATTTAAAAAGTAACCACCGCAGCAGCAGCCGCTGCCAATAAAGATTTTCTGCCTTGAAGTATTTCTGGACTAATAGACATATATATATATGTATATATATATTTAAAAAGTAACCACCGCAGCAGCAGCCGCTGCCAATAAAGATTTTCTGCCTTGAAGTATTTCTGGACTAATAGACAGAAAACTATTGCAAATAAAAATTAAAAAATTGGTGGTTTTATAAAGAAATGTTCGATAAATACGCTGAAGTAGACAGTTTTTAAATCGAAGAATTATTTTAAGAGATATTTAATATTAAAATTGATCAAAATAATTTTCTTATAAAAGTTTTATAGAAACAAAAACTATGCACAGGAATTTAACCATAATTTGTAAGGATATAGTTGACAAAGTTTCGGTGTGCAGACTGCAATTATTTTTTCAATTTGACTCATTTTTTGAGGTTATATTTCAATTTTTTATTCAACATTTTCATTATTTTTGTGAAGATTTATTTCATATTTTATAAAATCCATTATTTGAATTGTTTCCAATTTGTAATATAGCGCATATAATAATATTCCCTTTCAATTAAGAAATGTATTTATTTACACGTGACTATTAAAAACAGAAATAAAACTTTCAAATAATAATTAAATGATCACGTGATAAAAGCAGTAAATGTAGAAAATTACGTAACAAAAAATATACTTGCGCGTGAATGTTAAAACGAGAAATAATTAAATTATTAAGCGTTTTCAAAGCATTAAGTAGGGAAACTTACGTCATATTTAAAATGCTCAAATAGCAATATTTCTAAACAATTTCAATTAAAAATTATGTTTACACGAGAGATTAATTTGTTTCAACAAATATTGTACCTGTTATTTCAAATTTTAAAACAGCGTAAATAATATTTCCTCTAAATTAACAACTTTATTTTTAAGTTTAATAATTACCTTTAAAATGCCGAAATAACTAATAAATTGTTAAAATATCATTAACAGTATGCTACCTCTCCTTTATCCCGACGACCACTTTTCATAACAAAAAAACTATCGCCAAACTATAGGATTTAACACCAAAAATGCATGAATGTGGCATCACCATTCACTTGACGTCAGAGGCAATACATGTGTTTGTTATAGCATCAAGTGGTTTTTAATTCGACATATACATATATTTTTCATTATGTTGCACTGATTTATTAATTATTTCATTAATTAAAATAACAATTGCATTCTTAAACGGCAGTTGACCTGATATTAAAAAAAGAAAAGGCAGCATTGAAAATTTTGCGATGAACAGTTACATACAATAGATCAGTTTCAACTGACGTCACAAACATTTATTCACTAGCCGAGAGATATAATTAGGAAAAATAATGTAAATAAAGATCCAAGACTATTTTTTCTGTTTTCATTAATATATTGTAAATTTTATTGTTTAAACTTACTGATTGTTGCCATTTTGGTGAGTGGGGTTTTCCGAATTTCTTGTATTTTATTTATTTGTTTGTTTATTTATTTATTTTATTTATTTTATTTTTATTTTTTTGAGAATCCTATGGCAAAATTCGGCACAAATGTCATATACGCACCATGTTGGCACGATTCTTTTCAACCGCCAATTTGGCGAAATCTTTGTTCTTCAATATTGGTTTCCAATAGCATGCAATAATAACACTTGATTTTTTATTTGAATATAAAAACAGAATAACGTAATTAATGAAATAGCTTCTATTATTTTAAAAAAGGAAATAAATAAATGATAGTTTGATATAAATAAATATTGATATACATAATAAAAATAATTTATAGAATTAAAATAAAAAATAAAAGTAAATAGAAAACAATTTATTCAAAAACAAAGTTATCGCCAAATTGGCGGTTGAAAAAAATCGCGCCAACGTGGTGCGTATATATGACACCTGTGCCCAAAATTCTTCTATTTGTTTATTTGGCGTTACAGTTTGGTGATAGTTTTTTTTAATGAAAAT
The DNA here is from genome assembly GCA_963931845.1 of Maratus michaelseni. NCBI lineage: Eukaryota > Metazoa > Arthropoda > Arachnida > Araneae > Salticidae > Maratus > Maratus michaelseni. The sequence continues at coordinate 340,837,281 of OZ007592.1, forward strand.
TGATCGACGGGATAATGGAGAGGTATCAAAAATACAAATAAACCTTGAATTAAAAATCTCTCAATGAAATAACTAATGAGTGTAACGCATCTGATGCCAACTGAATGCAACGCGACGCCACGACCATGCACCTTTGGTGTTAAATGATATATTCTTGCAACAGTTCTTTTCTTTTTATAGAAAGTAGTCGACGGGATAATGGAGAAGTAACCAATTTTCTATAGCATCGTTATAAAATTCTCCAATGCAGCGACATAGTTTACCTGACCATTTCCTACAAGTTGATTTTTAAATGTTTATTTCATCTTATTTAGTAAATCAGGAAAACAGTTGTTAGCTGTTTCGAGAACAGATGATTCGAACTTAAAATCCCTCAGTCAAAGGAAAATGAATGGAAACCCGGTTACAGCAGATCGCCACTGGTCGTTTAATCATAATACAATCTTCCATAATCGTTTTAGAGTTGATCAAATCAGAGTCTTTTTAAATCATGCGGTGTCAGAACGGGGGTTGGCGAGCGTAGCTCGTAGGGGGCAGAGCCTCTAGTATATATATATTGTAAATATGGTACGATTGAATATAAAAAATACTCTAAACATAGACATTAATCAAAGGGTAAATCTGAGTCCCTCCCACACTACCTTCTCAATAGTAAATAAAATATATTCTACAAACTGTAGCACCTGAAAATAATTATTTTAATTATGGGATTTAGATCACTGGAAAGTATAATTATTAAACGCTCTCCAGATTCAATAGAGTAGACAAAGTTGTTAGAAGGGAAATGCTACTTAAACTAAGTTTTGAGCTTAGAAGTAATTACAGTATGTTTAATTATTATTTCGATTAAAAAGATCATGAGTACCAGCGATTTACTGGGTTAGAATTGGTTAGGTCAATGTTTAGGTCATGTTAGGTCATTACTCAGATCGTTGTTAGAATTTGTAGGTCATTGTCAAATCAAAATGTTACTTTTTAAAATGAAATGGCTGACTGTTCTAGACTCTAGAGTTGACTGAACCCGAAATTTAACTTAAATATACCTAAAATTCCAACCAACAAACAAAATTAGACATACAAACTTAGTGGTGGGATCCAGCATGTTGCCTTCGGCATCGCACTGAGCTATCGTATTGGGTATGTTGAGAAGGTCACTATATATATATATATATATATATATAATAAAATGTCTTCACAAGAAAAAAATCTAATTAGAAATGTAGATTTTACTTCATAAACATAAAACAAAAATCATAAAAATAAATTATTTTGTCAAAACGCTCAGTCATTAAAAACATGAAATCAACATAATATTTCGAAAATAAAAGTCGAGCTATTATGAAGAGACAGCTTAATTACAGTATTACAAAGTCCATTACAATAAGAAGTAATTCAGTTGGGAATTTATGATATTGGAAAAAAATATTGACTTCATGAAATAATCACTTCATAAAATAATGACTTCATTGACTTCATGCCTTCATGTCTGTCAGACCTGAAATTTTCGTATATATAGACAAAAAAAAACAAAAAAAAAACGAGCACAACTTTTCTGATAAAAGGTCACCATAGCAAAACATTTATTCTCCCGTTTTCTTACGGAAACTTTGCCACGTTTTTTCTTTGTTTTTTTAAACTCATAATAATAAAAAAAAGTCCTTCCGGCCTGTACCTGGAGGAAAAGGTAGCTTTCCCATATCTTCGTTTTAAAATGTTAGCTACCGTTACACGAAAACAGCAAGTTAAAATGCAAAGAAAACGTTTACAAAAGATTCGTTAACACTGAATTTGAATAAGAAATTCGCCAAATTATTGAGCAATAGCCAAATTGGCTTCATTTATGAAGACTTATTTTGGTCGCCAAATTTGGCGATATTTCGCCAAATGTCGCCAAGTTTGGCGAGAATTTGGCGCTAACGGATATGAATATATAGTTTTATATGTATGATTGGAAAAATTATTTCAACAATGAAAATTTTTGTAATGTGCTGTCTGGTTTCAAAATGTCAGCCACCCTAGAATTTCAAACTGCTCTATCTCAGCCATTTTTTAAGATAGAGGTAAACCAAAAAATTGTTTTGAATCCTCGTATCAAGGCCTAACAATTAATTAAAAAATAAATTTGAATTTTTAACTTTTTTGTATATTTATTTTAGTTTTAAATTTTTAAATGGCCGCCATCTTGAAACAAAATGGCGGACTAAGCTGTCCAACGAACTCGGTCGAGACATTGGTGAGCTTAATACACACAATTAGTTTCATCAAAATTGATTTATAAATACGAGCGTTATCGTATGACATAGGTCAGATATCTACCCTATATATATAAAATCCTAATGAAACGAATTTGTGAAACGATTTTATGAAACGAATTTATGAAACGATTTTATGAAACGACTGATTAAACGACTGATTATGTTTCAGGGCTATTTTTAATAAAATATTAAACGCTTGATGGTGAAATTAATACCAGTTGTCCATAAAAATCCGCGGATGTCAAAACTGGTAATAGAATTTTGAAATTGGAATTAGCTTTCGAGATATTAATTTTTTTCTAATTTTAATGACATTTCTGTAATGATGGCAACTAATTACTCAGTTTTTTTGTGACAAAAAAGGGAAAAAAATTGAAAAGGATCCCGATAGGGATAATTGATGTTATTCGTCATTTTCAAATTGAAATTGAATTTATCTTTTATTTCAATCGATAATGAAGACAAAATTGTGATTAAATTATGTTTTTCAGGAAAATTTGAGAAAAAAATCACATTTCTATCGTCAGGATTCAATCGTCTGTCAGCATTTAATTTAATTTATAAACTGAAAATATTTTGAATAAATTCGTCCAAATGACGTCATTTATGTAAAAGCAAAAGAAAGAGGGGAAAAGGAATTAATAGTAATTATTATTTATTGATATCATTTTGTTATTTTTTTGTAAAATTTAATTAAACGAATTTATAAAATCACTAATTCGGATATTTGAAACGAATATATAAAATAATAATTGTCCAACTGAACGGAAGGAGAATAAAAAAAAAAAAAAAAAAAGTCAAGACCCTTATAATAGAAAAGCACCAAAAGTTTATTGGTTTTTTTTTTTCATAACTTTTGGCAACAAATCTATGTATATTAACGAATCTATCCCTTTTTGAAACTCGAATTACGCCAAACCTAAAAGCAAAGAGTCCTATACTGGAAAAGAACCCGATTTTCTTATGGACAATATTCAAGTGACATAACATGGTGTAAAATTATCGCGGATAGCAAATTTGTTTAAATATCTCATCAATTAATGCCGAATAAATGCAGGCATGCATGCACAAAATATTTAATTAATTTTGTATGATAAATAATTATTAGAAAATTCGTATATACATATTAATTGAAATAAATAATTTACATATTTAAAATAACATAAAAATATGCATGATGGTGCATTAAAATAGAGAGAAAATTAAAACCTGTTACTGAAAATGTCTATAACATAGTACTTTTCAATACCGTGGTTCTTAATTTCACAAGCAGATGGAATTTTTCTCATCCTTAAACGCAAAGGAAGAATAGAATACAAATAGTTGTTAACCATAAAACCTAACCATTTTATACAAGCTGGTTTTCAAGCTGTAATTGATTTTACTTATCAATCCCGAAAACAGTCGTCAGTTGTCGCAACAGCTATGTATGAGGCCATGATGATAAAAAAATGCCCCATTAAAACGTTAAAAGCATGGCAACCCAATTACAGATTTACCAATATTTTTAAAATAAAGCACGCTGTCATGTTTTTAGAGGCCTCGAAGTCTGAGCGGGGGTTGGCGAGCGTAGCTCGCGGGGGGTAGGCCCCCTAGTATATATATATATATATATATATATATATATATATATATATATATATATATATATATATATATATATATATATATATATATATATATATATAAATCAACATTTGAACGGAGGGTGGTTTTGGGGTCTGGGGGTCATGATCGGTGAAAATATATCGAAATTTTCCGGAAATGCTTTCCTCCGAACGGCTGCAATAGGTAGCTTTATACTTTTTTGTGTTGAAAGCTACCTAAAAGAACTACTGCATATATTTTTATACGATTAACGAATGTCTGCCCTTTACAGAGGAGTAAAATATAGGATTGGATGGATAAGGTATAAAATAGAAATATATTTATAAAGTCCTTATTTTCGCCGGATTAAGGACTAAAAAGATTGTGAAAGTTCGAAAACAACTATACGAATACTGAATCTGTTTTTTTGAAAAGAGAATAAAATTTAATATATCCGGCTAAAATATTAAATTTGGATTGCATTTATGAGTGTGTCATCGCATACGAACTTGGTAGACCGAAGAAATATGTGATTTTTTCCCTTTCAATATAAAATAACAATTTTTTTTAATCTGAGTTCTAATTACAATCTATCAGGAATTTGCAGGTTTCAACTTGCAGGCCCCTACAGGCTATAGATTCCCCTACCCATCGCCATCATACAAATAGGTGCACAAGCAGGCGAAATAAAATAATATTGATGTTTGAAAAATACAAAACAATGTAGAGATGTTTAAAACAGTAGCAGAAAAGCAGTGTATAAATTTTAAAAGTTCGTATGCGCTGCATGTATATGTATAAAACAAAATCTCTCATAATCTCGGCGGCTAAACTCTTTAATTACAGTAATAACATTTTCTGCACATTTTAAATAAACAAGTTAAGGGTTATGATTTTCAGATTATAAATAAATGGAACTACTGTATTATTCAAAAACCTAATGAAATGTGTAATTTAAAATACTAAGTTGTTGGGATTAATTAAAGTTATTGAATCAGATTAATTTTTATTTTTATGTAGCTTTCAACACAAAAAAGTATAAAGCTACCTATTGCAGCCGTTCGGAGGAAAGCAGTTCCGGAAAATTTCGATATATTTTCACCGATCACGACCCCCAGACCCCAAAACCACCCTCCGTTCAATGTTGATTTATATATATATATATATATATATATATATATATATGTATATATATATATATATATATATATATATATATATATATATATATATATATATATATATATATATATATATATATATATAGTCATATATATATATAGTCATATATATATATATGACCTATGTCATACAATAACGCTCGTATTTATAAATCAATTTTGATTAAACTAATTGTGTGTATTAAGCTCACCAATGTCTCGACCGAGTTCGTTGGCCAGCTTGGTCCGCCATTTTGTTTCAAGATGGCGGCCATTTAAAAATTTAAAACTAAAATAAACGTTCAAAATACTTAAAATATCAAATTTATTTTTTAATTAAGTGTTAGGCCCTGATATAAGGATTCCAGAGCATTTTTCGTTTTACCTCTATCTTAAAAAATGGCTGAGACGGAGCAGTTTGAAATTCTAGGGTGGCTGACATTTTGAAACAAAACAACACATTAACGCGATTACTCCCAAATTATTTTCTTTCATTGTTGTAATAATTTCCCCAATCATACGCATGAAACTATATATTCATATCCGTTAGCGCCAAATTCTCGCCGAAATTGGCGACCAAAATAAGTCTTCATAAATGAAGCCAATTTGGCTATTGCTCAATAATTTGGCGAATTTCTTATTCAAATTCAGTACTAACGAATCTTTTGTAAACGTTTTCTTTGCATTTTAACTTTCTGTTTTCGTGTAACATTAGCTAAAATTTTAAAACGAAGATATGGGAAAGCTACGTTTTCCTCCCGGTACAGGCCGGAAGGACTTTTTGTTGTTGTTTTCAGACAAATGCCATTTAAATATCTCGCTTTCTATTCAGTTTAATATTTCATGCCTGTCCCACCTGTACTTCAGTAAGATATTTCATGGATAACTGTGATTCCATTGTTTAGCAATACTATTTATCATAGTGTCAAATCAAAATTAGGTAGATAAATACAAATAAAAATTATTTTGTACATTTAATGTTTTTATATTCTTTGCGTAAATAGTGAACGATGAGACAGACATCTACATAAGTTTCGTAAATAAAACAAATAACACCTAAATTTTATAAAAATTAATAAAATAGAAACACATAAATATAAACCTCAAAGAAGTATACAGATATTCTAAAGAATGGCATTAAAAATTTAGCAACAATAAATTGTAAGTTTATATGTTGTTGTTCGTTTAAACTTATATGTTTTTCTTATGAAGCGAAAAAATACAACATATTGGGTTCATTTAAAGATGAAAATGAAACGTGTACATAAACATACGAAAACCATACATCCCGCATGAATATAATTAACGTTATGCAAATTTTGATAATCTAAAATATAATCATACATAACATTTCTTGCAATTTCTAAACAACCCAATTAACCGTTAAGATCTTTGATTAACATCGTGATAACTCGGCTAAATGATACACGACCAAATCATAGGAGTAATCTAACATAATGTGTTATTGTGCTGATTTCTTGCTACATTACCTCCTAAATAGCAGATTAAATATACTCGACAAACTGCATCATCTGAAATTAATTATTTTAATTATCGGATTTAGATCACCGGAAAGTATTCATATTAAACGCTCTCTAGATTCAATAGAGCGGAGAAAGTTGTTTATAGGCAAATGCTAATTAAACTAAGTTTTCAGCCTAGCAGTATTTCCAGTAGGTTTAATAATTATTTCGATAAAAAAAGGTCAAGAGAACAAGCGGTTTACTTGGTTAGAATTGCTTTAAAATACCTTAATAATAAATCAAAATTTATTATGTAATAAATTTATATTTTTGCATATCTCTCATTTGTACACACACACACACATATATATATATATACTATATTTGTACATATATATATATATATATATATATATATAATACTAAAATATAATATATTTACAAAAATATAGAATAACCTCTTCCGAGTTACCCAAAATTTCGAAAAGCCTTCTTATCATGAGAACCCTCAAAAGCAAATGCATAGCCAAATTTCAAATTAAGTTACTCGCATAACCAAATGAATCAAGCTTTAAAAATGTATAGTTATCATCCTAATTAGTTATTTGCTGAAGAGCACTTGAACATCCTTCCCCCTGGCCCCTCCTTCAAGGTTTTTTGTCTTACTATGCACCGTTTCCATATCTCAAAAACTATCTTTCCGAATTCAACGCAACCGATTCTAAACATTATAATTAACACCATCTATAACATTAAACTAAATTTATGAGTGTCCGTTACCAATATTTCCGAATAACAGTTTAAGCCAAATTTGTAATTTAGTTCCTCGCTTAACCAAACGAACAAATTTTGAAAGATGCATAGTTCTCTTCCTAATTAGTCATGCCCCCAGAGAGATACCTTCTTTAGGTATTCATGGGCTTTGCAACCCCGGGCACCTGAGGGATCTTTTCTTTTCTTTTTTCCACTCCATTCTCTTGTCTATCTTTCTTCTTTGTTTCTCTCTCATTGTGGTTTCCTCTTCTGAGGTGAGGGCGATTCTGCATAAGCCGATATCATCCTGTTTATATCGACTTAGGGAGAACTGTAAACCACCCACGCGTTTGCCGTGCGTGGCGACCCGTGTCCCCGGAAAGGGGGATCCTGGCAGTTGAGGGAAAACAACACATTGCTTTGGCCTCTGCTTCAGGTAGACGGGAGGTGCATATTGGTCTCGTATGCATCAATTGGCTGGTCAGCTGACTTGTTTGTCACCGGCTGGGGATCAAGTAAGCAGGCACATACTAGTCATTTCGTTAAGGGTGGAAACTGAAATAGGTGCGTCATGTAAGCGTATGGGCCCTGGTTAGTACTGGTGCATGAATGTGCATCCCCTTGTTGGGCTCGGTAGTGGGTGGTGTGGCCGGGGTCTGAATTCCTTTTTTCTTTAATATGGATGGAAAAATTTTAACTCCTTCTATCACTCTCCCATGTGGAGAGCAACAATCTGTACAGAACAATTCCGTCGCACGTTTTTTTTTGTAATTAAACGCACTGATAGTCTCTCTGATAGTTCTTTTAAGAAAACTTCACCTTTTCGTATTGCAAAAATGTTTCAATCTGTATTTGGAGATGGTTATTTACTTAAAAAATTACAGTCAGGGGATTTGCTTGTTGAGGTTTCCTCAGCCAAACATTCACAATTTCTCTCAAATTGCAAAGAAATAGGGTCTTTTTTTGTTTCTGTTCAGGCTCATCATACTCTAAATACAAGCCGTGGTGTAATATCAGAATCAGATCATTTACTCTCTACAAAAAAGGAACGTCTACAAAACTTAAAAGATGAAAATGTCATAGATGCACGCCGTATTACTATCCGTCCGAATGGGCAAGTGCTTCCCACAAACACATCATTCTGACTTTCAATAGCCCTACTTTGCCAACCAGAATTAAAGCTGCCTACCTGAGCTGTCCTGTCCGACCATATATACCTAACCCACTCTGTTGTTTTAAATGCCAGCGCTATGGTAATACTACAACTACCTGTCGTGGTTCTGTTACCTGCGCACGTTGTGCAGAAGTCGGCCACGATGGTAAGTCATGCGAAAAGCCTGAACGCTGTACAAACTGTAAGCGTGACCATACAGCTTATTCTTGCTCTTGCCCAAACTGGATCTGTGAGAAAGAAATTGTTGCCTTAAAAATAACACAAAAACTTTCTTATTCAGAAGCTCGAAAAATTGTTGAATCCAGAACACCATCTGCGGCAGTTTCATATTCGAGTCTACTCAAACAACAATCAAAATCCTTGAGACATATAAGCAACCAAACTGAATTCTCTTTACCACCAAATGATTCATCTGTTACACTTACCAGCACTATGAAGAAAAAAACCCTTAGTATGTTTGTTTCCACTAGAATAAGACCTATGCCTGCACTAAAACTTTTGACACCATCATCAGAACCTGTAAAAATAGAATATTATAATAGACAATCTAACCAGTTCATTAAAGATGATACAGGTCAAACCTCTGTTTCATCTGCAAACAATTCGAAAAAACCTGTTTCCCCTACACAAAAAGCAAAACACAAATCATGTACACAGAATGAGAGAAAGAAAACCTCAACCCAAGCCTCTTCACAGTGGAAAACTGTGAAGGGCTAAAACAAGAAATTATGTCTTGATACACCGCTTCCTACTGCAAAAGATTCCAAACAGCTGCTGCACTATGCAGAGGAAGATATGGATTCAGATTCTTACAGTTCCGACTCAAATGATGATGACAATACTGTCTCTGAGGAATTCGAGCCTACGTGATTGTAAATGTATTTCTGCTCGAAACTTTAAAAATTTTACCAACTGTTAGTTAATTGAAAATTTTACCAATTGTTAGTTTATTGAACGTTTTACCAATTGTTAGTTTAAAGATTGTTTCTATTTTGATTGTAAAAACATGTGTTTATTTCTATTAGACTATGTGTTATATTCTCATTGAATGATTTTAATTATACATTTACCATCATATCACTCTTTTTATTTAAATGTGTTGTTTTCATTCATCCTGTTTCTATGACAAAGTTCTAAATCGATTTTATATTTTAATTTGATGTTCCTATTTTAATCTCTTTTTTTGGCGCAGCATGTCCCTAAAGGGACTTTGTGCTATAAAACTCCAATCAACCAACCAACAAACCTAATTAGTCATTTGCTGAAGGGCACTTTAACATCCCCTCCTTCAAGGTTTTTTTCTCTAACTATGCCCGGTTACATATCTCAGCAACTATGTTTCCGATTTCAATGCAAGTGATTTCAAACATTATAATTGACTTAATAGTCATCCGAGGTTTTGAAATATTTAGACGATTTAGTTACGACGAGTTTAGACGATTAGTTAGACGATGCGGCATCTTTTAATTTACCGAAACTGTGGCTCGGGTTACTTCATGGTCGCAGATATGAAAATAAACAACCAAGTAAAAAATAATAGATAACGTGCGTAATTTTTAGAAAATAGTAACTTCAAAGCCCGTGCAACTATGGAATATTCTTATTTTGTTTTTGAAAATGACTCGGAAAGAGTCGAAACATGTAAAACAACTAATAAAAGTTATTTTAATTTATATTATGTTGTTAATTTGCATCTTTAGCATTTAAAAGGAATATATTATTATATTGTTAATAGTCGCCCTTTATAATATTAAACTAAATTTATGAGTAGCGGATACCGCTATTTACGAATAATAGTTTAAGCCAAATTTGTAATTAAGTTCCTAGCTTATTGAAACGAGCGATTTTTTAACTATGCATAGTGATCCTTCTAATTAGTCATTTGCAGAAGGGTACTTGAACATCCCTCCCCCCCCGGCACCTCCCTCAATGTTTTTTTATAACAATGTCCCGTTTCTATATTTCCGCAACTATATTTCCGATTTCAACGCAAGCCATTCGAAACATTATAATTAACTTAATAGTACTATAACATGAAAGTAAATTTATGAATTTCCGAATAATAGTTTAAGCCAAATTTGTAACTAAGTTTCTAGCTTAACCAAACGAACGAATTTTTAAAAATGCATAGTGGCCCTCCTAATTAGTCATTTTCTGAAGGACACTTGAACATCCCCTCCCCCGGCACCTCACTTAAGGTTATTTTACCTAACTATGCCTTATTTCAATAATTCTGCTAAGAATGTTCCCATCTTCTCGAAACCAGCTCAATTTTGAAGCACGCCTACTGCACAGTACCATAGGCAGCGGGTAACTCTTTTAGAGGTTCGTTCCGAAAGAGGTTTGCTTAGAACAGAACGCTACCCTGGCGGTGGAAAGGGGAAATAAAATATTTTCCGGAGCGTACGGCATGCCCGGTATACGGTGTCGAAGCCATCAGACGCCGGCCGTGGCCAGAGTCTCGTTTTTAACACTTCCCAACCTAGTTGAAAAGTGTTTATGACTTCGGTTTGTCTGGACGTCTGCCGTCTGTCCGTCTGTCCGTGCTCTAACTCCCGTAAATATGCTCGGATTGCCCTGCAATTTTTATATGTTATTGTCGTTATCTATAGCATGTTCCCTATTTCAACGGAAGTGTGTAGCAGTTATAGTTTTTTTACAGGGACACTCAAAAGCATTCCGTTACATTACGGTCTATGGGGAAAAATCATTTGCGGTTTATTTTAATGATGTTACACAATTTCAAATACGTTGTAATTGATATATATCACTAAGATGCATTACAAGAAGCTTAATATGGAATATGGTGTGCATAGCACTTATAGTTACTTTACAGGGACAGTCAAAAGAATTCCGTTACATTACGTCAATGGAGAAAAATTGTTTGCGGTTTAATTAAATAATGTTTCACTATTTTAAACGTATTGAAATTGATATATATCACTAAGGTGCATTACAAGAGGCTTACTAGAGAATATTGTGTGTCATCTCTCATTTACAGGGACACACAAAATAATTCTCTACTGTCTGTTAACAATAATTCCTGGAAGTGCGTTTTAAGTTGCTGAACGCGATTTTAAATTTAACTCACTTTTTGTCTATTACTTGGTGTGCATAAATTCTGTAGATCCTATACAGGGCAGCACAAAAGTTTGCGAACACATTTCCGTCTATTGACAGAAACTCCAGAAGGATAATTTTAAACTCTGCTACGAGTTTCCTAACTAAACTAAAATTTAGCATCCTATGTAGTATATACACAAATCAATAGATCCTATACATGGCTGAATAAAAGTGTTCAAATATTTTTTCGAATATTGTATATGTTGGAAATTCCGGAAGTTACGTTTTTAAATATGTTATGCGTTTTCCAAAGTGTTTACTTAGATGTTATCTTTCAGCTTATTAAACGGTAATGATTTGTAAAAATATTTTGGAAGTGTTGGAAAGTGTTACATAATCTATGCTTGACGCATGATTTTTCGTTCTTGTTAAGAGATTTTTAAGTTTATTATACGGGCACGGTCAAAGCGGGGCGGGTCAGCTGATACACTATAAAAACAATTAAAATCAGTGTCAGAAAAATAAACATTGTTTTTAAAAATTTTTTCGTATCGAGGCTTATTTAAAACTATAAAATATATTGATTTCTAAACTTTTTAAAGATAAAGCTTTCATTATCTTTGAAAACCTCAGAAACCAATAGAGATTTTAAAAGAATTTATAAAAGTAAAGTTTTTTTAAAAATATATAATTTTTGATTGTTCGATGACGTGAAAGAAGTTTTGTTATCATTGATAATATATATTTTTTTCTTTTTACGAGTCTGCCTCATTATTATTCTCTGCCTATTCTAATGCTTTAGCATAAAAAAGTTAAATATATTACACGTAATAAAGAATATATCGACTTGAATACCATAAACAGTTTGTATAATTCATAAGAGTTTTTAGGATTTAAAAATCAAAGTTTTATTATAATTTTTTCTATTAAAAATTGCTTTCACGTATTTCAATATATTTGTTTTCTTTTCTGCAAAGCTAGTTCAATATTTTTTAAATCGCCTTCATATATAAAGATCAAAGCTATTGTAATATTTTAATATTTCATAAACTTAACTATTTCATATTTTATACAGGTTCAAGTCAGTTTGCTTTTTGGAGAAATTAACATCTTAAAATAAGAAAAAAAAATATTTTGTGGCATAATCATTAATAAGTTCATTACAGTTTATGAAGTCTATTCTGTTATTGTTTTTCTTTCTCGCACCATAACAGGAAATAATTTAAGTATAATGTACTAAAATATAATATTTTTTAAACAACAATGGTTAATATATTTCTTTTAAAAGCTAAAAGGTGTAAATTAACAACATAATACATAGTAAAATAACTTTTATTAGGTTGTTTGGCATGTTTCGGCTCATTCAAAGCCATGTTCAAAAACAAATGAGCATATTCCATAATTGCACGGTCTTTGAAATTATTATTTAAAATGCTATCATTTAATTTTCATGTACTTTTTAAAATTTACGCACGCTATCTTTCATTTGTACTTGGTTGTTTATTTTCATATCTGTAACCATGGGGTAACACGATCCACAATTTCAGTAAGTTAAAAGATGCAGCATCGTTACATATTGTATTTTCACGTGTTAGTATACCGATATTATGGCTCGAGTTACTCCATGGTTACAGACTTAAAAATAAAGAACCAAGTAAAAATAAAAGATAGCGTGCGTAATTTTTGTAATACAGGCAAAATGCGTGCGTAAAGTACGTGGAAATTTAATGATAGCATTTTAAATACTAACTTTAAAGACCGTGCAATTATGGAATGTTCTCATTTGCTTTTGAAAATGGCTCGGAGTGAGCCACAACATGTCCAACAACCTAATAAAAGTTACTTTACTATGTATTATGTTGTTAATTTACAACTTTTAACATTTAAAGAAATATATTATTACAAGTATTCTATTGTTACAACAATGGTTAGTTTTTTATTTCACCAGCAATATTCCAATACATTTCTTCAAAATTGTTTTTGGTGTTATTGAGTCTAAATATTTTTTCTCATAAACATATTATTCTAGTTACATTTTTAATGAGATTGCCCTATATAAAAAAAAGTGTATTTCAAATTAATTCACAGAATTTTTCTTACCGCATACATAATTTTGCGTATGAATTCATTTTATAGAAATAACGAACCCTTTCTGTATATATATATATATATATATATTCATTTTAAAATGAACTAAAAATAATTATTGATTTTCGGACATATTATGGCAGCTCTTATTTCAGAATTCTCGACAAAGAAATGCCTGTTAAATGCTTTTTTAAATACTTGATACACATTTTCTAAACTACTGTGTTCTTTAAAGAATTTCTGCAAAACTAAAATAAGAAATCATATAATACAATTCTTGCTGTTTCATTTCTGAAAAGAAAACATGAACGAAGATATCCCGACGATAATTTTTAGCGTATGATATTAGTTGATTTAATTACACGATTTAGAGCTTCTAACAGTAAACGTGTAGAAGCTTTCTTAAATGAAACTCATCTCTGCGGATGCTAAAGTTTCTCCATACACAGATGCTAATTAAAAGTGAATATTTCCCTTGCAATTAAACTCAGCATTTCCACATGGTTTGATCATTAATATAAAGATGTGGTTCATTAATTCCAAAGCTTGTAGCCTTTAGAAAGCTTAAGAATAATTTATCTTATATCCCAGTATTACTTTATTTGATTTACTTAATTGATACTAAAATGTTTAATTCATTAGAAACTTTCGGGAGACAAGCATATTATTTAGGTACGTTTATTTGGTTGAAATTTCAATGAACGATACTGTTAGCAATATATTATTAAAACCAATGTGAAGTATAATCTGCAAAAAAAAATCGTAAGCAAGAAATGAATAAATACAAGTTTGAAAGCAGTGAATTGTTTTTCTGCTATAAAATATTTATAGGAAAACATATTTAAAATTCTATGAGGAATTTTATTGACCACTTAAACATTGGTAAAAATAGACTGTAAAAGAAGTATTAAGTATATTATTTCGATTAAATAATTTTGTCCTTAATATTGATAAAAGCAATGTTAAACAAAACATTGTACTTACGTTCTAAAAGTGATAAAAAATATTTTTTTTTCCTTTTTATTTTATTAACACAAAAGAATCTTAAAATATATTAGTATCGACTAGATATTCTTAAGAAGTGTATAATTTTTTACAGGGTGTTTCTACTATCATAGGACAAACTTGGAGGGGTGGTGCAGCTGACTAAAACAAACATGTTTTATATAGGAAAGCAAGGTCTGAAATCATTTTATATAGTGAAAAATACAGGGTATCTCACTACAATCTGAAGTTGCGTTTTCGTTCAAACTTTAACAATAGTGATGATATTTTAACAAATTTTGCAACAAATTTATCTTTGTATGAATTTTAAGCATATTGTAAGGAGTTCATTAAAATATCATAACTAATATTAAAGTTAAGAACGAACAGGCAACTTCGGATTGGAGAGATATGCCCTGTATTTTTGACTATATAAATGGATTTCCGACCATGTTTTTGCTTGTTACAGTGTCCTCTACCACCCCTCCAAGTTTGTCCCATGATCGTAAAAACACACTTATATTTTTGTAGGCTATTTA
This sequence comes from Maratus michaelseni, assembly GCA_963931845.1. Taxonomy (NCBI): domain Eukaryota; kingdom Metazoa; phylum Arthropoda; class Arachnida; order Araneae; family Salticidae; genus Maratus; species Maratus michaelseni. Next base: position 340,852,347 of record OZ007592.1, read on the forward strand.
TTATAAAAACATACTTTATTTAATAATTTTATCATTGTATTCATAAACGTGTATTTTATTATTATTTTTTTTAAATCTGCAAAGCGCAAACCTCGATATAATTATTCTTGGAGATTATGGCAATCCATGAAATAGATACAATAAAACTTATTAAGCGTAATGGATAAAGAATGGATATCTACCGTTTATAAATAAGTTTTTATTGATTTACTGAACGTTAAAATATCTTCAATAAATTTCCAATGATAAGTAGTCTTGCAAAAGTGTTATTTTTCATGGTTTTTGTTTTTGTAATTTAAAGATGGGTCAAAGGGGGGGGGGGAGGGAATTTATTTTATGAAATGTTCTATTTCAATTAAATAGATTACATTTGAATATTTCTAAACAAATGATAAAGTTACTCATTAATGTCACAAAAAACGTCCTACATATTATTTAAGCAATTCACAGTATTATTTATAGTAACACTAAGCATCATATGTGAAATAAAATATGTTGTTAACCGATATTAGAATTTATGAGGGATACGCCACATATACACGCATATATATACTATATAAATAAATAAATATAAATATATATATAATATATATAAATACAGAAACATGATAAAATGTTCCGATTCAGAAACAAACAGAAATATTATAATTATAATAATAATAGTTTATTCACGTGAAAAGCTAAATTTATTCAGAAACTATGCACCCATGCAACACGTATTTAAAAAGATCATATTTCGTGTAACAGATACTTATAATTAAACTACTGTTTCGCAATCTTTTTTTTTTCCTAGAACAGTTTGGTGTTATTGAATGCAATAAATTGCTACTTTCTTCATGAAGCAGCTAAATACTAACAACAAAGAAAAATATAAATATCAAGCAAAAGTTGTCGGTTGTAAGAGCCATTTTTCTAGTTGATTGTTATTGGGAAAACAATCCTTTTTCCATTATTTCTAAGTTAATCTCATTTAATTTAGTTACATTTATATGCTTTACAGGTTAGTAAACAACTCTCACCCCCTTTCCCCCTTTAAATTAGTTTCACTGTCCCAAAAAGAATATTAGAATTATTTTTACTTTATTATAATTAATTGTTAAAAATATGTGTTCTAAATATATCATGTGTCAGAAAAAAAAGATCAATCATTACATTTTAATCACCAAATTGTCGCAGAGAAAAACTATAATAGTCATTATATTTTAAACTATTTCTTCTTTATATATATGTTACGGTCAATATGATTAACCCGATCATTATTAATAATAACCAGTTATTATTAATAATGACCGCTGTTACTATTAATAATAACCAGCCTTTATGTCCGTTCATTATTAATAATAACCGGTTATTATTAATCATATTGACCGTAACATATATATATATATATATATATATATATATATATACTAGCAACGCCCACGGCTTGTGCTTGCAAAAATAGAACACACTTATTGAAAATATTGTTAAAATGTACACAAAGTGAAAGTTACATTGCTAATAATACTAATAAAAGTACTACCAATTAAAATATAAAATTTTCTTCCAAACATTTTTTGTCCCTTCCTCAATACGAAAAAGGTATAATATGTTGTCTATCTATATATTCCATCTACCAAACATCCTATAGTGGAATTTTTAAAATTGTTTCGGTAATTTCAAAGTAATTGTGTCAATGGCGTCCACGTGATAATTTGAAGAGGAAAAAATTAAAGCGACTCGTCAGTTTTCCAAGCATCTGATTGGCTGTTCAAGAAAAGGCTTTTTCCACGTCAGATTTCCAAGCATTTTATTGGCTATTCCGGGAGATCTTCTACCAAAGAAGCACCACGAGCAAAAAAATTGCTCCAACAATAAAAAGTTACTTGTTTTTCAAGCAACTCTTTTTAGGCCATAGGTTTAACATGGTGTCGCCTGAAATTAGCGGTAACTTTTACGCCTCATGTAACAGCACTTTTATTTTAGAACACGTTTTGCTCAATCCACCCTTTTAATGAAAAACACAGAATGTGAATTATCACTTTAATAAACAGCGTAGAAACATTAGAGTGAAAAAATATCCAGACCTGGGTTCTATCCCGGATCCCTTGTTTTAGAGCACCAAGTGCTTTACCAATTAAGCTATCCCGACGACATCCAGTCTAGCATTCTCTCATTCTTATATGGCATGGCTACAAACACGCAGCACAATATGGAAAGTCATTTCTTAAAATCATAGGACATTTTTTCACTCTAATGGTTCTACGCTCTTTAGTAAAGTGATAATTCACATTCTTTGTTTTTCATTAATTTACAGCGTAATTTCAGCTCTTCTGAAATATTATTAAGTGTATCACCCTTTTACTTTTCTAATTTTTTAAAACTGTTCTTAGTAAGATCTAGATCTTAAAAAGTGTCTTAAACGTAACCACCATTTAAAAATTTAAGTTTCTAGCCTCAACTGTTTGAAAGTAATCATAATTTTAGAACATTTTTTCATTTTCCCACATCCATTATGCGTGTGTGTAAGGGTGCCAAGATTTAAGAAGAAAAATAGCCTAGTCTCACGATCACTCAGAGAATTTTCGAAATCGCTTTCGTAGTTTCAGAACAATTGAGAACTTTTTTCTAATTTTCTCCTTTTAAATTTCAAATATTTAAACGGTCATTCTGTGTACGCATTTATGTTTTAAAATTAACCACCATGTCAAGTTTTCCGTTTTTGGCCTACGAATGTCTACGAAAACATCAATTTAGAACGTTTGCACTCTTTTGGGAGTGTTAGATATTTAGTTAGTAATATAGATTAGAAAATAAGCTTAGGTATCCGTCCCCGTTTTGAAAAAGTAGAACATTTTAAAATGTTCAATACCAATACCTAATTTAACACCAAAATATGAGTCTAGACTTTGAAATAATCCTAGATATAAATATGAACAAAATTTTAATTCCAGATTTAGGCTAATTTAAGATTCGTCTCATTCGTTACTCAATCGTAAGGTTAAAACTTAATAAAAAAATTATAAATATTGGAAATGTTTATTGTTATAGAGAAACACTAAATAAATTGTTTAAAAAATTAAAAATATTGACGACTTCCGTTACATTTATTAAATATTTTTATGGTATTATTCTTTTTTTATTGATTACATGGTCCCTAAAAATGTAATGCTGAGGATATTTTAAACATCATATATATTATTTCTGATGCACATAGAATACGCGCAGCGAGGAATTAGGAATTAGTTAATTACCTTTTGACATTATATGCACTCAGATTTCGTCAAAACACGTTTTTTATTAAAAACTGCATTTAATTAAAAATTGATGAAAACAAGTATGGAGAAACAATCTTAAAGCCTGTGGTATGAAAGCCTTCAACGAGCATTAAATATTATATATATATTATTTCTGATAAATTTATATAGTTATATATATTATTTCTGTTTTTATTACAGTTTATATATATTATTTATTATATATATTATTTCTTTTTATATATATTATTTTTGTGCACATTCCAAAGGCACAAGGATAAATTTGGAATCATGCGAAAGAATTTTAAAACAGGCCGTTTTACACTGCTTTTGACACACTCATTTGTACTCATTTTGTACATTCATTTCTTTAATTCACGTTGATTGAAAAAAATACATTAATTAAAAATTAATGAAAAAATATATGAGGAAACAATCACACAGTCTGCAAAACGAAAACGTATTTTGGTCATATATATTATCTCTTAAGTCAGCATCCATTTTTCTGTGTCTTTAGAAAACGCACAACCATAAATGGGGTATCACAAGAAAGTTTTTGAATATATGTTTTAGTCAATACACTAAGATTTTGTTAAGACACGTTGTTACTTAAAAATACCATTTAATTAAAATTAATGAAGAAACATATCAGCAAATAATTTTAAAGACTGCCCTTCGAAAATCTCGCACGGGTCTACTGCTGACAGAATTACGTCTTATCGAATCAAGGTGAAATTTTCGTTTCGTATATAAAACGCTTCTAGGAATCAGATTCTTTTAAACAAATATTAGTTTCGTTTCAATAATAGTCTCTAATATTAATTCTACAGTTTATATTTCACAGATAAAATTGTTAAATATATTAAAATTATGATTTAATTGTATTTGGAATGGTTAATACTATCAGTACAACAGAATAATATCAGCGTGAAAAAACAATTATTAGAGATGATATGATATGAAAAGTAAATTTAACATTTGGAAGTTAAATTTTACATCTTTATAATTTCGTAATCATTTAAACAAGTGGCTTTCTCTTTGATTACGATTTTTTTAGAAACAAAATATGAAGCTATATTGAATGTTAGTATTGAAAATTTTAAACTTTGCTAAAATTTAAATAATCAGGCGTCTTCCTTATCTTCGATTTTTAAATGTAAATTTAAGGAATACGTAAATTTTAATCGAATGGCTTCGTTTTTCTCTGCAATAATTGGTGTTAATAAATTGTATGATGTTTATTTTTTTTCATTCGTTTTTTTTTTTAACTGTCTGTACAACATTCATGATCTAAATATGTTGCAAAATGGAATCAAAATATAATTTAATATTTATTTTAAATTGTATTCTATAAAAACATTTAAAATTCGTTTCAATTAATTTTTCACTGAGAAACATTTTCTTCTATAAAATATTAGCACTATTACGAAAATAAATTTTTCGATAAGATCTCAACATAAAAAGATAAAAAAAATGTTTAAATATCTCTAAATTTCTTTGATAAACCATCTATAAAAGTTAAACAGGGTGTCGACGTAGTTTTAAAGGATTTTGTGGGTTTCAATCTGCACGAATCCTCATTCATTTATCTATTACTCGATAATCGTAAGGTATTTTTTATTGATTTTTCACATTTGTCATTTTTTACTCATTTGCTATTAAAAAGAAAAGATCGCAAGTCAATTTCTGGTATCAAACAGGGAACACAGATGCTGTTATTATTGCAGTTTGTTTTAATTACGTCAATAGATTTCTGATTGAAGAAAAAGACAATTTTAAATACCTTTATTTTATTTTCAGCCAAACCGGCAAGTGATACATGTTTTAAATTATATACGGAGCGACTTTTTTTTTCTTTTTTAGTATTTTTTTCCTGATATCAAGGTCAGAATAATGTTGGACACATCCTTCACTAAAAATAAGGCAATAATTCAATGACAAAGCTGGGGCCAAAACCGAAAAGTGTTACCAGGAATCGGGGGTTGAAATTTCATTTTATACATTTATATATATTTTTTAATGAATTTTTTTCCTGAAATCGTTTTGAAGACTTTTCAGGTATAAAGCTAACTTTTGAAAAGTTTGAAAATTGTTTGAAAAAATAAAATAAAATTTTAAATTTTAAACGTATTTAATTTTTTATATTACCTAAGGAAACACTTTCTCAATTCCATGTATTTCTTCATTATTGTGTGCAAAACATGGTTATTGTTAATTTGTGAGCAGTATTTAAAGCAAAAAAAAAAAATAATAAATTAAAAAAAAATAAAAGAGGACTTTCGAGAGTGAATTTTACTTCGAGTAATTTATTTTCAAAATTATCACATAAAATTTAAAATCCTGAAAACAATTCATTGAAAACGTATCATAAAAACTTTGTACAAAATTTCATACACATATCTTCCAAGAAAGTTTAGATATATTCTTTGCAAAAATTATAAAAAAATGTATTCTGAGATAAACATACTTAAAGTGATAGTTTCGGGCAGGGGAAATCTGCTTGAACAATACAAAAATATTATATCTGCTGTTGTAATCATTGTAGAAATACACAGTTTACATTGTTTTATATTTTTAAGTTTGTAGCATTTTATTAATAAGAAAAATACAAAAGGCACTTTCTTTTAGATTTTTGATCCCCAGATCCCCTTAATCTACTATATCAAACTAATCTGTTGATAAATAAATATATATTTCTATTGAACAATAAAATGTCAATTTGAACATTTCATGTTTGCCGCAGGTTTGTGTGCTCATGTTGACATATCCATCTTGTGCTGCGGTTGCAGCTTTCCGAATTATGTGAGTGAGCGATGCCAGGCTGGGTATCGTCCTCGTTTCTCAATGATAGAGCAATGGGGCGTTATTCCAAGGATCAGGGTTTGATTCTTGGCTGGGAAAATTTCCACTCAGTTGGTTATACGCTTAGTGTAAACACAATGTGAAAATTCACGTGTTTATTAATCAATAATTTCGTGCGAATTTCACTGCGCAAAAATTAATTAAAATTATGCATATATACATCTACGTTCACGCTCCGATGCTATTTCCAGCGATTTCCATTACCAATACAAAACTAGCAACATTTGTGCATCCTCCGATTTGCACAGGATTTTTTTGTTCCCTAATATTTAATAGCGTAGCCAGCTTTTTACCTGTTTAAACAATCGGTTATTCCTTTTCTACACTGTTTTATTGTGGAGCTAGATTTTGGTCAATATTGCAAAAATATATATTCATTAAATTTCGGTAAAATGCACTAACTGGTTTTATAAACGATCCTGTTTTTAATCATACTTCTATTCTTCACAGAAACAGTTTGTAGAATTTTTTTTTCCGCTGGTGATCGCATGTTTGGAACAATGGAATGTCAAAATGCTAAATAAACTTTCAATATTTTAATGCATGGGTCTAATTAAGAGCTGAAATGGTCTAAATTAAACGAAATAATTTAATTCAATTTTTTAATTTTAAGCACGTGAAAAGCCAAATTTGTTCCAAATCTTAGGAGATGCATTATTCAATATAACGAATACCCATGTAATTAATTAAATATATATATTATTTTCGGAAACAGAATAAAATATAAACAGTTTATATTTTCTCAGTTGCTATTTAGCTGTCATTTATTTCCTAGAGCGATTTCGTGTTAGTTAACGCAATAAGTTATAGCATACTCCATTAAGTAACTAAATGCCAACAATAAACGGAAATATTAATATCAAAGAAATCAAATTCCCATAATAACATGTTTTACTTCTATGAATCTCTCTTCTAGTTTGTGTTATTGGGAAAACAATCCCCTTTTCCGTTTTTGTTATAAATAGGCAGCAGAAATTACTTTTACTCTCTTTTGATTAATGCACTTAATAGAACTGTAAATACCCCCTAGAATTACTTTCATTAACTGGAATAGTAGACTAGTAATTCGTTTAATTTATTTTTATTACTCAGGGGGTGTGTATGTTTTGCAAATATCATGGACATTAAATCAAGGTTCAGATATGTTTCAAAATGAGAGGATAGTGCGATCTAATACTTATTTCAGTCGAAAATTTCTAAAGCATTTAAAACAAGTTAACAAATTCTAGGATAAATAGACTTAATAATAAGATAATCATTAAATATTTATTTTTTAAATTTTTTCTTAGAAATTTCAGACAGGGTTCTGCTTTCATTAAAACTGAGCTGCAAAGAAATCCGTTTCTATGGCTGATCCCACCATTTACTTTGGGAAAATGTAAGGAAATGATTGCCAATTTTTACTAATGAACAAAAAGTAAGATAGCTAATAAATTAAGATATATATTTGGATTTGAGAATGGGTAGGGGTGCCATCTGGCTGCTATATTAACGTATTGTCTTCGTTATGCTTCAATTACATAAAAAATATAATTTATTTTTTAATGATCGTGTTAATGTAGGGGAAAGGGGTTTTTCTTGAACAAATTATCCGTTATATTTGCGGGTATGGGGAGGAGGGGAGGTTAACGCCTTGCTGTGATTTACACAAAACAAATTCCATTGAAGAAATTTAACATTTTTAGCTTCTCTCGTAGCGTTTTATAAACGTTATATACAGAAAACACCGGAAATTTCGAAAAACGATTTTCATAAAAATTAAATGTATGTTCCTAATGAAAGTACACAACCTGTATTTACTTGCTGCATACCAACAATCAAGGTAAATGATTTGTTGTTGAGCATTTGACCAAGCGCTCCCTGGCGGGCAATCGTACAAGTTATTTTCTGTAAATGTGCATTCTTATCTTAAGTTCTATGGGCCCCATCACAACGATGTTTGGATGATTCAACTTTGTTTTCGAACGCGTTACAAATTTTAGTTCCATCTTCCACCGCCAGGGGTCGAATTATTTTCTTGAGTTCTATGGGCCCGATTTCGACGTGTATTTTTTCATTCAACTCCTTTGACACAACAGCTACCCGTGTTGGATGTTCATATAGAACAAATTGTCCTCCCCCGGTGGTGGAAAGAGGAACTAAGGAATTTTGCATCGGGGGCGCAGCACGCCTCCTATACGGTGCCGGATTCAGCAGGGACTTGTGTCGGAGTTTCGGTCAGAAGGCTGTTTGTCTGAAACAGAGAGCGGCCCGTTGCGATTGAAAGGTGGGACTAAAAGATCTTGCAGCACGTGCGCTGCACACCTACTATACGGTCTCGCAGACAGCGGGAACACGTGTCGGAGGCCCGTTTAGATCAGAATGCGTCCACCTGTCGGCGAAAGGGCACGAATAAAGGATTTTCTGTCGCATGCGCAGCACTTTTAAATAAATAATTTCATACAAAATCGTGTTAAAGATATAAAATCAAACAAACTTTAGGTTTATTTAATTTTTTTTCCCGGGGCCGGGCAACTTCGGGCTGGTCAGCTGGTAAGTAAATAAATGAAATATGTGGTGCACAATGGCAGCTTTCAAATGCGCATGCCTGGGAATAATATTTTTTTTTAGCAGTCGTCATTGCTACATGTAGAGTTTTTTTTAACTATTGCATTTATGTAATGCATTTATACAATGTAAATATTTTATTTGACAAATTTAATAAGATAGATATAGAAAAGATAATATGAGCAGTAAGAACTAACATTTTTCTTCACATTTCAGAGAAATTACATAACAATGTGAAGTTGAAAAAAACGAAAATACACGAAATTCGTTAATGCGGCGATCACTGTACCGCATGTATGATTGCTTCGCGAAAATGAAAACCAAACAAAAACAAAACTGGATGCAGAAACCTCATTGTATTGAAATACCAAAAATACACGAACTTCTTTAATGCGGTGATCACCATTTTGTATGTGTAATCGCTTCACGAACATTAAAAGAGACATAACTGGTTGGAGCAAACTTGTTGTATTGGAATACCTAAAATACACAAAATTCGTTAATACGGCGATCGTTGTACTTCATGTATGATCGCTTCGCGAACATAAAAATGAAATAAAAACATCGCTGGATTCAGCAACTTCGTTGCATTGGAATACTCAAAAATACACGAAACTCGTTAATTCCGCAATCACTGCATAGAATGTACAAACGCTTCGCGAACATGAAAATAGGAAAAAAAAACATCACTGTAGTCAGAATCACTGTAGTCATTGGTGTATTGGAATACCAGAAATACACGAAACTCGTTAATGCAACAAACACTCTACCGCATGTATGAACGCTTCGCGATCATGAATACCAAATAAAAACATAACTGAACGCAGCAAACTCGTTGCAATGTAATCCCAAAAATACACGAAAATCGCTAATGCGACCATCAGGGTACTGCATGTCGGATCATCACTGGGTACAGATAGAAACGCACTTTTAGGCCAAGGGGGTTGTCATTCTTTTGTGTCTGTGTAAGGGAACCAAACCTGTATTTAGGCTAGGTCCGATGAAAATGAATTGTTCGGCCGGGTCGAAATGTGTTGGAACACTTTCCATGTGCCAACCTTGACAAAATAACCTGTAATCCGCAGAGGTGGTGCCTCCGAACTCTAAATGAACATATCCTCTTAAAATGGATACATATTTCGATGCAGATTTCATAAAGAATAAAGTGAATTAAGGCGTTGACATAAGAAGGGAAGTAAGTGCCAAAAATGAAACTACTTTTTTGATTATTACCTTTTCCATGCCGAAGGCATTGAAGTTACAACCTGAGCCACCTTGCGGTCATCGTAAGAAATAAAATAAACGGGATATGGACTTACTCTCTTTCCCATGGTATTGGACTTGGTATTTACTATTTTATCAACGAAAAAACTGAAAAATTAATTTTTGGCACTTACATTCTTTCCCATATGAAAGCCTTATTATTTTTTTTTTAAATGTATGCGGATTTTTCTGAGTTCTTCCAATTTTAGAAGTTCTATAGAAAAATGTGATCAAAGAAATAAATAATAAGTTGCTAAATGCAAATATTTTTCTTAAGAAATACACATGTTAGACCGAAACGAGAAAAAAGGAATGATTTATTTTATTGATATTTAGATGATAAAGTTCTGAATGATCAATCAAATACTATATTTCAATTTGTCAAAGATTTAAAAATGTTAAAAATGGCAGTTTTTTTAAATTGTGGCTTTACGTGGAACATTAGCAATTTGGTACATAAACAAACCAGGAACACATTTTGTCTTTTTTCCTTTACTTTTTACAAAATACAATGAAACTTTACGAAAGTTAATACAAAAGTTTTCTACATGCAGTTTATTTAATTTAAAATCATAATATTAATTGAGATATTCACTGTCATATAAATTTTAGTTTCGTGAATAACTGTTTTATTCTTAATATTAAAAGGAAATTTCTATGTTTAAGTGAAATCATTTCTATGTAATAGCTCCATGCAAATCGATTATATTTGTTAATGTATATATCGATTTATATTTTATAATATTAAATTCTACATTGGCTAAATCATTCTCAAACTTAGAAATTGCGTATTAAACAGATATTATTATCTAGCTACTTACATTTTACAATAGATATATTTTAAATTGTTTAGCATTTTTTTGAAATAATGAATTATAGCACAGTTATAAAAATAATATAAATTAAGTTTACTTTGTTAACATTTCCATTGTTACAGAGATCTTTATAAAAGAAAGACATGCATTTATTAAATCATCTGTTTCGCATAAACTTTGAAAATTCAGAACTTATAAATGTTTTAAATTTACATATTACGCAGACAAACTGGAATAATAATTCATTACTGATATACCCAGGAGATATTTTTCCATAGTTTCATGAAATATAATTGAATAAATTTAGTTATTGTTCTATATATTTTACACACAAAATCAAAAACAAATAAAACTGACAGAGTTAAACGAAATTCGCGTATTTAATCAGGCTTTATGAAGCAAATGAAATGTATATAAATAAATATATATGCATCCGAATATTATGAATAAAACAAATAGTTCATTTTAATTGACGTTTGTATGCATCAAATTGGTCGAATTACATTTGTAACAAAGTTTCTGTAGATTCCCTTTGTTTAAAATAAACCTTCTTATATTTAGTTACTACCTCTTCAAATTAGAATTCAAAATTATAAACCTACATTTCAAGAAAATAGTTATGGGAATGTCAAATGTTATCTAGTTATTATGTAGGTAGATGAAGGGAATTCTTTGTTTTAATTCCTGTTTGTAAATCATAAGTTAGAGCAGAACATGAAAGGATGATATGCAATGAATTTTATTTAAATACATCTAATGGTACATGCTTCATATTGCATTATTGTCATAGCAAGTATCAATCATTTTTAAATGGAGCCTCTTTTTACAAAATGTACTTAATGTTTATTATAGTTTTAAATTTCTATTTTCTTCTTTTTTTTTTTTTTGTAATTGCACGGCTATTCTTTTGTTTTCTCTTTTAATTTACTTTTCTCGTTTACTACTTATAGCTTTAAATATCATATTTATACGAAACTGTAAATGTTAGTCTATTTTAAACTAGACATCATATAAGAGAGAAGTTTTTAAACACAACAGTTTTTTTTCAGCTACAACTGATCGAACTGCAGCTGAAGCTGTTTATGATTAATAGCCAGAATCCTGTTAGTGTTTTCTTATAAAAAATACGGAAAACTTTGGCAGAAATTTTACTAAAATTTTGTGGAGCATTGTAGTTACCATATATACCGAAAAAAATTACTTATTGCAAGCGGGCTAAAAAACAGTAGTTTTCTGAAGTTTGCAAATACTTGTTTTTAAATATATGTCTAATGTATATTGGTTATTTTATGCCTGTAACTTTTAGAAAAGCCGTTTTGTTGTTGTCAGTACTTCTTTTAAAAATATTTGAAATCAAGAGAAATTTTAAAAAATCGTGAGTAATTATGAGATTACATTCTATTTTTGTAAATATTTCTTCGACACATAGAAATGTTTATGTAGTATATACAATGTATGTTCCATAGTAATATATTTTAACGAATGTAGAAAGAAAGAAATATACATTGAAACTAATATTTTCACTTATTCATTCAAATTAATATTTCTACAAATTCTGAAATGATATGAAGTAATATTTACAACATACAGGTGTTCCTGAATTCCTGGGCCAAAATGTAAGGGGTGATAGAACATGCCTAGTCAAACTCAAAACACCATACAATGCATTGTCGTCACTCAAGCAGTAAAGTTCTACAGGGCGCTTTCTGATTCTTTAGATAACCAAGTTTTCTACACAATATCTAACACAAATTATTGCGGATTTTATTTATGCAGAATATTATTACTAATTAGGATGATAATATGGATGAATATCAGATAGAAGAATATCACTTCTTTGGCAAATTATAGAAGTGCTTATGTGCGCTGCACTTCGTGTTATATCCATACTTGAAGCCGATGTCCAACATTAAAAAAATAAATTATCCATCATTAATCTAAAAAGTCCTTCCGGCCTGTACCGGGAGGAAAAGGTAGCTTTCCTATATCTTCGTTTTAAAATTTTGGTTAATGTTACACGAAAACAGCAAGTTAAAATGCAAAGAAACGTTTACAAAAGATTCGTTAATACTGAATTTGAATAAGAAATTCGCCAAATTATTGAGCAATAGCCAAATTGGCTTCATTTATGAAGACTTATTTCGGTCACCAAATTTGGCGATATTTCGCCAAATGTCGCCAATTTTGCCAATTTTGTCACCAATGTCGCCAATTTTGGCGCTAACGGATATGAATATATAGTTTTATGCGTATGATTGGGAAAATTATTACAACAATGAAAGAAAATAATTTGCGAGTAATCGCGTTAATGTGCTGTTTTGTTTCAAAATGTCAGCCACCCTAGAATTTCATACTGCTCTATCTCAGCCATTTTTTAAGATAGAGGTAAACCAAAAAATGCTTTGGAATCCTTCTATCAAGGCCTAAAACGTAATTAAAAAATAAAAATTAATTTTTAATTTTTTGTATATTTATTTTAGTTTAAATTTTTAAATGGCCGCCATCTTGAAACAAAATGGCGGACCAAGCTGGCCAACGAACTCGGTCGAGACATTGGTAAGCTTAATACACACAATTAGTTTCATCAAAATTGATTTATAAATACGAGCGTTATCGTATGACATAGGTCAGATATATATATATATATATATATATATATATATATGGATATATCTATATATATAAATCAACATTTGAACTGAGGGTGGTTTTGGGGTTTGGGGGGTCATGATCGGTGAAAATATTTCGAAATTTTCCGGAACTGCTTTCCTCCGAACGGCTGCAATAGGTAGCTTTATACTTTTTGTATTGAAAGCTACCTAAAAAAACTTATCGTTATTTTCCGCTTACAATGCTACCTTGCTCAACCGTTAATTTAGAAAACCTGCCCTACTATAAGCTTTTGTTTGTGTTATTTGCCGTAGTGTTAACACTTCTGCCAAAACTTTTAAATATATATTTTTTAAGCTGTAGACATTGTGACTAGGTTTTTTTTTTAGTATTTATTAAAGTTTTACTTTCTATGAAATATGATTAATGATAGTTAATACATATAAAACTAAATCTTCTGATGCTATATAGATTTAATAATGCTAAGTGAAATTGGTTAATTTTTTCGAAAAATGTTATAAGTTGGCTTTCAAGAATTTTAAATGCTAAGCTAAATTGTCATGTATTTGCAAAGTTTCTAATGCAAAATATGATCATTGCTATATTTTAAAAAAATAACTACATGTTTAAGAACAACCCGGAATACTTTAATAATTTTAAAAGTCATTTTGTAAATTTTCATTCTATAAAAACGAATAATATTTCATGAAATGAACTTAAAAATCAAACAAAATGGACGATTATCATAATTATCATAAAATTTGCTCATCACAATATATCTATAAAAGCATTATTTAGATTATAAAAAAAAATCTACATTTTATTAACAGTGTCGTAATTAAGGTATCTGATTACGTTTAAAAAGTGATTTTCGAACAAAATTGTCAAAGCGATTTTATTACACTTTATTAAAGCCCAACTTTTTACATTTCCAAAACTGTATTTATTTTTATTGTAGTAAGAGTTGTAGCGGTTTTTAAACTACTCAACACCTGTCACTGAAACCGGAAGTGCTGTTTAAAGGAGCGTAAGTACTATTTAAATGTACAAACTGGGAGAGGGGAAGCAAAAATATGGCCTTTTAGAAATAAACAAAGGCTCAGTACTTGAAAAAAGTATGGCTCATAAAAACAGTGAAGTTTAGATGCATATTACTATGTAAATTCTTGTAGTAAAACTTAAATTTAAACTTTGAATGCATTTTTTGGAATATGTAATTTTTGGTGAAAATGTCATACGCAAAACATGATTTCTCAAAAAGTTATTAGAATATCCCTATGACATTTAAATTGCATGTTGTTTACACTATTGTGCAAGCAGTGAACTATAGATTTAATTTTAGAATAAATATTTTTTGTGTTATGGATGTTTTCGTGGAATGACATTGATTAATTTTATGAAAATCAGCATGTAAAAAGGTGCCATATGCTATATAAGTTTTGAAACATTTAAAATATTTCTTAGATTTTTGTTCATTGCCTTTACCAATGTTATAACATAAGTATGAAGTGTAAAAAGGAAATTAAGATACATACAATAGAATTTTCTGTTGGGTGTTTTGCGTATTGGGATACATTTTACTACATTTTACCATAAAATCCCTCATTTACCAAAATTTCATCAATGAATGAAATATGTTTTGCGGTTTTTTCAGTTTCTAGTCATAATCTTAATAAGAATAAGTTCAAAAAATAATTAAATAGCGTTGTGGGAAAAAATTGTCCCTTACGTAGTCAGGCACCTTAAAATAGAATTTCAGAATTAATACTAAATAAGCGTACTGAAGTATACTCAACCAAATGATATACATAATCTAACTTATTGCGCTATTGAGCTCAATTTTGGTATATTACATTTAAAACATTAGATTAAGTATATTTACTACGAACTAACTTACTACGATCTAAAATAATTTATTTTAATGATCGTATTTAGATCACGGGAAGATATTCCTATTATACACTCTCTGGATTAATACGGATTCATTGGAGCAAGGAATACTCTTTAGAAGCAAATGCTAATTAAACAAAGTGTTTTGTTTGATATTGAATTTCGTATTTCCAGTCCGATTAATTCTTTCTTCGATGAAATATTTCACGGATATCAGTGTTTACTTTAGTCAGTAATACTTTAATTTATCTTACTGACAATTCAAAGTTAAATACAGAAATAGAGGCAGATAAAAAAAACTTTTCACATATTTCTTTTTCATAATTATAATATTCCTTACGAAAATAAGGTAATACAAAGGCGACAATGACCATATATATTTCTAAAATAGAGTAAATGTTGGCGACAAAGTTCATTTAATAAAGATTTTTCTGTACAGACTTGAACATTTGAACGCCTGCCAAAAATCAGTTTTCTATTTTTAGAAACGTATAATGATGATAGCAATAGTCGGTACTGTCGCTTTTACGTTTATAGTTCTTAGAAAAATACAACTTCTTTATATCGCATAATTTCAATTTCTACATCATCGAAAAGCGAAAAATGATATTCAATTTAAAGATTGTGTAAGACATTTTCAATGCATTTTAATATTTTTTCAAACTTACTTCAACATTAAACAATTGTTTATTGGAATATTATAAAGTTCCATTTCGGTAGAGTTACCACAGTTTAAAATTTATTTCCCAAAGCCAATTAAGAATGCTAAAAAAAAAAAAAATTAAACATAAGGTCATATTAACCATAATATACCGCGCTATGCTACCATACTAATATCCGTCAAGGAAAACACAGATTATCATTTTATGTTGAACGTAAATATAATATCAAGTTTTTAAAATGGTCAAAAGATACGTTGCAATAAACTATTCTTGGAATCGTACTTTGAATCGGTTTTTTAGCCTTAATTTATCAAATTTAGTAAATAAAGCCAAATGATTTTAAATCAGATGAATATATCACTGTTTCAAAACGTTCTACTAAAATATAACAAGGATAGTTTTTTATCTATGACCGTCCATAATGTGATTTTTAACATACCAATTCTTTGTACAACCCATTTTCACAGCCATTATTTTAACTTCAAACACATAAATAAGCAGTGTACATGTCTAAATATCTGAAAAAATACTTTTAAAACTACACAAATCTAGTCAATCTGTTAAAAATGGATTTGTTAAAACAGGTGGCGCCATATGTTATTAGAAAAAAACAAAATGGAGGTTTTGAATAGATTGGCAGACGAAGCAGAAAACATAACATCAGTAACTGAACATGCCTGATATTTTTACTGTTTTACAATTTTTTTAGATTGACTAGTTTTGTGTAGTTTAAAAGTATTTTTAAGACTTTCAGACATATACACTGATTGTTTCTGTGTTTGAAAATAAAATAATGTCTGTGAAAATGGGTAGTACAAAGAATTATTATATAACAAGGATAATTCCGAATGTATATTTTAATAGTGGATATGTCAGGAAATCCACAGTAATATAATAAAGAGGGCACTCCTGACTGACTCATCAAAGCAGATCTGAAACGATTGAAGTCAGGATCAAGAAATTTAGACAGTAATATTTTCGTTATGACCTAGACAAACAATAAGAAAGGCTTTTTAAAATCCACCCCTTGATGGGGGTTCGAAATTTTTAGGTCATCTTGCGATAACTCAGCAACAATTTTAGGTAACAGCCTAAAATTCAGCATAACAAATCTACTAAAAATATAGTTAAACGCGTATTTTATCGATTTTAGAAATTCAACCAATAAGGAGGTTAAATGGGGATCGAATGCTGTAAGCATTTCACCATATCTCTGTAGTAGTTTTTGTAGACATGTTTTGTAGACAGTTTTGTTTGTGAACATTCACAATACAAATCTACTAAATATATAGTTAAACGCAAATTTTAGCGATTTTAGAAATTCAACCACATAGGAGTTAAATGGGGAGGGATATTTTATGTCATTTTGGCATATCTCAGCTGTAGTTTTAGGTAGGAGCATAAACTACAGCTAAACTATTCTCCTAAACAATAGTTAAATATATATTTCAGCGATTTTAGAGCTATTTTCATGATTTCGTGGTCAACATCGGCTATGAACACGATTATGGAAGATTAGATGAATAACACAACTATTAACGATTTTTGATTAGATATTTTGTGTCAGACAAAGAAAAAAAATCCTATTTTAATTTCATAAAAAAATATATATATATATATATCTGTCATACGAAATAGAATTAATTTCGCAAAATGCTACGCCATTTGGTTGATTTGTCTTTTTCGTATTACCAGGTAAATCGTAGCACCAAAGAAAATGGTATGTATAGAATTGATTTGTTAATTTTTATAACACTAATATTTTAATTCATGATCACTTTATATGCGATACACGTGATTTTTTAGTTTATATCACCCAACTCGTACGTTTAACAAATAATCCATATTTACAATGACATATGCATCGATCTTTAACTTTCTTCAATATGTTAACTAATTTAACATAAATATTATTAATTTTCTTTTTTTATATATATTATAGATAACGATCAGAATTATTTTTCCTGATAAAACTCTATTTCACAAATCACCTAAAAATATTTGTTTGATAAGCTTGGACAAAAACACTAGCAAATGCTCTTGAATCAAGAATTGCTATATCAGGAATTTCGCTAAATTTTCGCAAGTGCACATTCGTTTTTAGAGATTTTACCAGATTTTATGATATTGTGCCAAGTATCACCATTTTTGGGATAACTTTGATAAGCATGTACGTTCACACATGATTGTGGGTGTGTGCTTGTAAATATACAGTGCGTTGCATAGTGATAGGAAATCGATAAAATGTGATCTAAGTTCTAAAAAACAAACTTATTTTGTTGGGAGGAAATTTCAGGCATTTTCTTATCTGATATTGTGAAAGTAAGAACGAAAACAAATTTTAAGTAACATATAAAATTATTAAAATGTCATTTAAAAAAATAATAATAAGTGTTTAAAAAAAAAATCTTATGTTTGAAATTTTGAAATTTTAGGCACGTTTATTGATTTATGAAAAAAAATAATTAAGTCATCGTCACTCTAGGCTCTTCAATGTTTTTTAACTTATTTTGAAATTTAATTCTATGTGTTGCTTTCATTAAGACCTGTTGGCGCCACTCTTAGCTTCTAACATCGCTTGGCGATAAATGTAATCAGAAGTCGTTTTGTTCTTCGCTTGTTCGGGAGTCTCCATGGGGAGCTCCAAAGTAAATAAAAAATGGTTCGTTGTTGTAAAAAGAGTTGAAATTTTATCGATAGTAGTATAATTTACAGTCCACTTTAATATCGATGTCGACAACAAGACCTACTCTCCACCTCACTACATTATATACTGCAATGCACATTGACTTATGCTTACCATGTTAAAAAGCATCTACACATGTTTCTAAACAATTGGTTAACAGACATCATAGATCGTTCCGTCTTATACAACCGTGTTATCCTATATATACATCTAATTGAAAAGAAGGAATTCCTTTTCCAAAACCATAATCCCTATTTTGATGATATAGCGAAAATTTTGTATTCGATGAAGACTATATATGTTGGTGTCAACTCTTCATTTTCACTTTATTTTTTTCATTATGTTACTATCATTGTTATATATGTAAACATCATTGTTCATCATGTAATAATCATTATGTTACAACCATTGTTCAATATGGAATCATTACTGTTCATTATGTAACCATCAATTATGGGAGGTTTCTGCCAGTAGATTTTCTCAAGGCCCTTCATTATGTCCGGTATTTGCAATGGTAGTTTCGTTCAAACAAGATGTCGACAGTTGCGGATGTAATAGGTCTAAAAAATGTACTTACCGAAAAAGATAGAAATGTGAAATTACAACTCTTATAGAACATGGTAATGATATCTAATAGAGAAATAGCATGCATTTTAAATGGATCATATTATTTTTTGAAAAATTTTTGGGGATTACATTGCAAATTACATGGAAGGTTGAAAATTTTATCTGTATATCTTATGACGAAACCTTTAAAAAGATTAATTCTAGTTAAACTGTCTTTGTATCTTTAGAAACGAGAAAAAGATCCAATTACCAAAACTGCATTGCCTAGGAACTTCATTCAAATCATTTATTTTTATTTATTTTTTTAACAAGCAACAAAGGAAAGTACTACTAAATGTAACTGACAAATACAAATAAAACAGATTAAAATTTTCTTGAAAACGAAAACTGGAAAAAATGTAATATTTATTGATAAGAAACTCTTAGTTCTGATGTGTCAAATAGTTCCCTCATGGTTTGGGCTGACTTTAAATGGCGAGGGAATGCTTATGTTACCATCGAATATCATATTCTGAAATAAACACGGGAATGCAGGAGATTATCAAAGACTACCTAAACTTCCGATACTTGCACTTGAGTCCAGCATCTAACTTTGAAAGGAGGAGGCGCTAACAATTAAGGCGTTGCCAAAAATGAAACTACTTTTTGATTACTACCTTTTCCATGCCGAAGACATTGGAGTTACTACCTGAGCCATTTTGTGGCCATCATAAGAAATAAAATAAGCGGGATATGGACGTACTCTCTTTCCCATGCTATTGGCCTTGGTATTTACTATTTTATCAACGGAAAAAACGGAAAAATCGATTTTTGGCATTTACTCCGCTTCTCATGTAAACGCCTCAATTCACGGATGCACAGAGATCTTGACGAATCAAATACCAAAAGAATATCTGTAACTGGACCATGGCGTATATACACGTGCCAAAATATGGCTGGCGAGATGACACTAATTTTTAATAGTACTATTTGTCCTGTTTAATCCTAGAAATTATGTGATAAAACAACACGAAGAAAGCTATTAAAAAAAGTGGTATACCGCGTGTCACAGTTTGACATCCTTGTTCTACAAACTATACATTACAATAGATCAACTTTTCTCTCTCTTTTTTTTTTTTTTTTTTTTTTTTTTGTAAAATTATTATGTCGACACTAATTTATGAGCATATTTTTGCTTCAAATTTTAGATGTTGCGGAAATATAGAGAAGAATTTCTTATATACTCTTGCTGAGAAATGATTGTTAGGTTTTAAGACATATGAAATCGTAAAATGTATAACTCAGAAGTTTTTATTTCGACTAACAATGAAATCGACTAACGTCTAGGAAATAGTTTACGTCAGGGGTTACTATAACGAAATATTAGAAAGTAACTTATGGAAATTAAGATCTGAAATGTTAACATTTTATTTCATGAAAAAGGTATAAATTTCAATAATTTAGTTTAAGCTGTTTATAATTGATATAAAAATGTAATGGTTATTACTTATTAAACATGTGAATTTATTTTTCAAAATCGATCTTTGATTCTTTGAATAACGCTCCAAAGCTCTACCTACTTTTCGTTATAGCAGTTGCCAATAATTAAAAATCCACAATAAAATTCTTTCTACAATAATTAATTTTCTATTGAAAGATTTCCACGGGAAAAATGAAAATGAAATAAAAAGTTTCACCAATTGAAAAAAAGATTAATATGACGTTATATTGGTGATAAAACGGAAATTTTCAAACATTTGTCAATAATACAAGGAGTATGAGTATGTGCGAGGATACCGAAAAAGACAGGCTACCGCGGTGCATTCCTCTTATCTTTTTTTACAGACCGCTAGAGTGACGTAATGCTCTTTTCGTACACCTGCATTGGTGGATTCGAGCATCACGTGACTCCCGTGGTCTGTAAAAAAAAGATACGCGTAAAGCACCGCGGTAGCCTTTCTTTTTCGTTAGCCTCGAGTATGTGTAAATACAGAAATCAGCTTAATATGACGTCATTAGAGAATTAAAAAGAAAATTTATCTGACGTCATATTGGAAGTTTAACGAAATTTTCAAATGTTTGAGAATAATACAAAGCGAGTATCAATATGAGTAATAGAGAATAGTAAATATATGAGTTTGAGGAACATATTGAAACGGGCTTCACCCGCTATCGGAAATTTTTAGATTTTCGAAAAAAATGAGAAAAATATACCGGTAAATTTCTGCTTTATAAAAAAATGACTTTTTTTTAAATAAAATTTATTTGGATTTATTAAAAAAGTATAAAGTGTTTTGAAAGGAATATTAAACGAAACCCTTTGCGCGATCTTCGATAACACTTACCCACTTGATAAAAAAATAACAACTAAACTAATTTCTTCCCAAGTTGTTTGATTGGAATTTATTAGTTTAAAACCTATTTACATTAGAGATTTTTCATAAATGTATTAACTAACAAAAACTGTTGCATTATGTATGTCATAATTGCAAAGGTTTTATTGTTAAACCACATTTTTATAAATATTAAATAATAAATTGTTTTTATGAAGAAGAATAGTTGATATTTTTGTAAACAAAAAAAGAATGTTTTGGTAGAACATATGCAAAATATTGGAAAAACAATAATAAATAGCTAAATTAATCATAATAAACATTCCATTGTTCAGATTTATTATGTATTAAGGTAATTATTACTGGTTTATATGAAATTCAAAAGTTGTTCTTATACTACATATGCTACATTTATTGAATAAAAAAGTAAACAATTCACAGTTAATTAAGCAAATTGGCATAAATCTTTAATAAACTTTGCAAAACATACTTAACGTATTATTATAGCTTCTTTTAGAATAGTTCTATACTAATAAAAGGATTGTTCTTCCGCATTTTCTTCAAATAATGATTATAAATTAACTGTATTAATTATCCATAATAAATAATATTCCATCTCAAGGAAAACCTTTTTCTAAAGTTATTATAAAAGTAAAAATTATCATAGTGGTTAATCAGTTATGCTTTTAAGTATTGTTTAAGAATGTCATTATATTATTCTAACCAACATCATGAGTTATTTCTATAAATAGTATATAGAAATAAGATAAATGAGCATGACAGATTGTGCACGAATAAAATGTGATAGTTCCAAATTTCATAATACGAAATTTTATCATTATAAAGTGGAATAATTATGAAGTTCAAGTGATTAGTATAACACATTCCGTATACCAATAACAGAACTTCGTACACATAAATGTATGATGTACAGGGTCTCCTCAAAGTCCTTGACACATTTTAAAATTCAATAAAAGATGAAGCAATTGGTGTATGCGAGTGCGATTCAGACGAAAATGCTCCTTACGATCTGAAATGATGTTTAAGTAAATAAAAAAAAAAATGCAAAATTTCTCATAGATGGCGCTGATTTTGAAATATATCGAATAGGTAGTATGCCTTTATAGATAACAATGCCGCAGGACGCGCGATGCGTATGCACAGTTTTTGTTCAAACTATGGCAAACCCACATTCCGGAATTTAACAATTATTATCACTAAACTAATGTTTGTTGACTTGCTCATTCGTCTAATCGAACTCAGGAGTGCGAGTATTGTTAAGTTGTGGAATGTGCGTTGCTATAGTTTGGACAAAAGCTGTGCATACACATTATGAGTATTTCGGCATTGTTATGTATAAAGGCATTCTACCTATTGGATAATTTTCCAGAAGCAGCATCATCTATGAGAAATTTTTGGAACTATTTTTTTAATTTAATTTCATACAAAATTTCAGACCGTAAGAAGTATTTTTGACCAAACCGCACTCTCGTACGCCAATTGTTTGATCTTTTAATGAATTTTAAAATGTGTCATAGAATTTTGGGACACCCTGCATTTTTAAACGTTTTATGCATCTAAGAAGTTACTTGATTGCGAAAATGGATATTTTCTAATCAATTTCATTTTGCTGCTATAAATACAGATCATGATAGTGACAGATTTATGAATTTTCATGAATAAATCTACATATGATTAGGGGTGCATATGAATATACATTAGAAAATGTAGCCTATTATATGATTTCTTATATAATTATGATATGAGAATCATATATTAAGTTTTAACAAACCCTATCCTTTATTTAATTTATATTTTTCCTCTTCCTTTGTCAAAATTTAATCGTGTTATCTTTAACTTCAAACAATAAGCCCGCTGTAATTTATACCCTTTCCCTTTTTCATTTTCACTTATGCTCGATCACTAATATCTCACGGCTTTTCGATTAAAAAAAAAAAAAAAAGAAAAGAATTAAATCAGCACAGATGCCTTTTCGTAATTTTACTTTCCGTAGCCAAGCTTATAACACAATATGTTCATAACGCATTTTTGTGGCCACAAAAGTTATGCGAATCTTCCATTTGGCCCAAATGCATGCCCTTATATGGTAGTGGTAAGAACTCAATCACTCACACCCATGTCTAAAAATATATTCTCATTGTTAAAAGCACATACTATTTTGTCTGTCGAAAATCCGTTCTCATGAGAAAGATATTTGTCGGTTAGAGTTGCCGTGGTGATATTAATTTTTGAATCAAAATTCGTCCTGTCGCCAAAATCTGGTGACCCTGCTGGGTAAATACCATTGGTTATGCCTATCTCTGTCTGAAAGTATTTACGCCTAGACATTCTGTTGCAACCCTATTTTGGCGAGATTCTTGTCAGTGCAATTCCAACTTGTGTTGTGGAAACACTTCACTTCGTCTTCTGTCTCCGAATAATAATGACTGCTTAAGAGCGGCCTTTCTTGTTTACCCTCTTCTGCCCTGGAACATCACATGTATGTAAAATAAAATTCTGAAGATATAATGGAGTTTTTCTGTGCTAGTTAAATACGTACCTGGATATCCCTTATTCAATCATTCGAACAACTATTAATATTATAAAATTATGGTGCCATACCAGCTCTTTTCTCCAGTTTAAAAAAAAAAGTAGTTAGTCTTGGCAGAAGAGGGGACGCTTTTTTTTCTTCACCTGCACTCTCCCGTGATCTCCCGTGCTTTGGAGAATCAGCATGCATACGGATTAATGGAATCTTTCTGCCTACAATTTCCTGGTTTTTAGAGACTTTCCTGTGCTGTGGATTATCATCATGCTTAGGGGGGTCCCTGTATAATTGAAAAGTTTCTTGCGAACTGCCTCTTGATGTGTTACCCAACTGCGCCCAGTGCCTGCCAACCCCCATGCTCTGTGTCCCGTGATCAACATGCTGCCATTTGGAGCCATGTGTCTGTGTCCCATCCAATATATATTACGTCTATAAGTTTTCAAGTTTGCATCATTTGTGGTGTGCAGTTTACTTCGTACGTAAAATTCCGTATATATTTATCAACCTGTTCAATTCAGCTAATGCATCGGAAAACATTTTCTATCGCCTTTACTTTTCTACACAATCAGTTACTAAATGTTCACGTTCCTCCTAAGTGATTATCAAACTTTGGATCTCTCCATTCCTTATGCTGCAAAAAATTTTCTCGCCTTGGTGGTTGACGAAGAGTAATAATAATTAGTTCCTCTTTCCATATGTCGAGTGACCTCAGTCTGTTGCACAGCTGATCAGTCTACAGAAGTCGAACTTTGATACGTTCTGCTGACATTCAACTTCGAAATCATCTTCACTGTTACTCGCGTGAACCTTGCACTTTAGAGTGAAACAATTTCATTCATGCAATTGTGAAAGTGCTTTATCAAAGAAACTTTACGCGTAATTTTCATCGCCACAACAAACTTATTAAACTTATTAACAAACTTACTATTCCAATGAATCACATAAAAAAAAAAAAAAAAAAAAAAAAAAAAAAAAAAAAAAATATTAAATTAAACATTCACAGGAGAAATTTTTAATAAAAAAAATAAGTGAATAAGAGAATTTTTGCATATTATTGATTAATTTTATTTTTTTTTTTCCTTTTTCCTATTATGCAATGACACTTTTTTTCAAATATTGAACGTATTATTATTTTGAAAGGAGAAATGATATTTCTATATGCATTTCTTTTAATATTTTTATAAAGGCTTATATATTTAGAAGAAACAATATTTATAATGAAAGGTATAATTTAATTCTTATTATCTCTCGAAGATTTGCCTAGATAACACATTTTTTTATGACTGAAATTTTATTTAATATATTGCATAAAATTTTTGATTTATAATAAGGCAGACATACTTTTTCTGTATACAGTTCATAGATTTTTTTTCCTGCAACAAAGTATATGGCTATCTGCAGAATGAACGATTCATTTATTTATATATTTGCATAATTTTTTCCAAATTGTTGGTTCTGTTGAAAATTAAGATATCTTTTGGTTAAGAATAATAAAAAAATATATATATATATGGATAATAATAAAAAGGAAAGATAATATATTTTTGGTGTGAATAATTGTTCATTCTGGAGATATAGGTATTTTGTTCTTGTGTTTTTTTTTTCTTTTTCATAAAAAAAAGAGAGATTGCATTCATTTATTTATTCATTTATTATATATATTTTGCTTATAAGTATTTTTTTGCGGTAAAATATTTTCTGGTAAGTTACTGTGAATATTTTAGGTAAACAAAATTTTCCCCACCTGAATTTTTAATATTTTAAGGTAAAGATTTATTTATCTGATAAATTATTTAAAAAAATATATATAATAAATTTATATTTGCTCACTCATTAGCCAAACATGGCCAGTAAGCTAACATTTAAAGTCACTAATTTTGATGGTGAACCCACGTTACTAGACATTTTTTTTAACCAATTACGAACATTAGCCCGTATACAAAAATGGAAACAAGATGAAACTATTCAGTTTCTGGGTGGAAAATTGACAGGCCCAGCCTTAGCCTTTTTTACGCAAAACCCTGAGATCTATAAATCTAACGACTTAGATTTCGTCGAGAAAGAGTTCAGAGCATTTTTCGCTCCCCCGAGTAAAACAGCTGCGCTTATTGAGTTTAATAATCTATTATTACTACCAGAGGAATCGATTCGAAATTTAGCTCATCGCATAAACACCCTCACTGCTCGCGTCCATGACACTATAGCAGATAGAACGGCTCTTGATAATATTAAATTTACAAAATTTATTTCAGCAATTCCCTCGAATTTAAGGGTAAAAATACAAGAAGAGGGAATATCAACGTATAAACAAGCGGTAGATAGAGCACAAACTCTCCAGGAAATTATGCAGAACGAGAAAATATTGCAGCCCTGCGCGTCATCTAGCTCCGCAGACTCGATCGCAATGCAGTTGAAATCACTAAATGAAAAAATTAACGCTTTGTCGTTAACAGGTAGCGAGGACAAAAATAACACCCATAATCAACCATCTCGCCCACAAAACTCGCATGATCAGTATAAAAAGGACTTTAAAACAAGACACACTGGTCATAGATATGTCCGCACAAATAAACATAACAAATCGAATTCTCCACCCACTTGTCAGTTGTGTTTGAAACGTGGCCACACTGCAAAATTTTGTTTTAAATGGAGAAGATCAAATGCGAATAGAGGTGGATATCAAAATTACAAATTCAATCCAAATTTTCGCAAAAAAAGTGGGGAATCTTTAAACTATTAAGGAGATGTAATTTAGCTGATGGCTTTGCATCTCAAGATAACATTTTAACATCAGCAACTTGCCCTACATTCCCATGGTCGATTGATGAAAATCTTCCAAAAATTTCTAAGGAAAGACTAGTCAATTCGGTCGCTTCACAGACCAGTACAAACATAAAAATGACCAGGAATGGGTCGTCACAAACAGTGCACAGATCAACTGAAAGTTCATCGCAAACTGTATCGCCAAGTGACGAAAAGAAAGTTGAGGTTATTTCAAATGTGAATAATAGTTCCCCAACACTCCCCCTTATAAAGGCCTCTATAGCAAGAACAGACACAATTTTACTTTTAGACACAGGGTCGACAATTTCCCTTTTATCACAGTCCTTTTTCGATTCTATTAAGGACAAACTTAAATATAAAAGGTTAGGCACAACAGTTACTCTTAAAACAGTAAATTTCAATGTTGACTTCACCGCATGTATAAAAGCATCAATCAGAATTCATCACAAATCTTTTAGTCACAGTTTTTATATTGTTGACATTCCCGATACCTCTAGTTTTCAAGGAATATTAGGATTTGATTTTATTCATAAACACAGGATCATAATTGATGTTCACAGAAATAGAATGTCAACAAATGAATTTCATGTGCCATTACTTAGCGCGTTAGCTGATGGCAAAGACATAAATCGTCTAAGTGAACATGTAAACTCTCCGTCAAATTCATTCAAAACGATTCGCCTTGCACATAAATTAAAACTTGAACCACATGAGAAAACATGGATTTCCATCGACACTGATTCTTTAAACCCTTCAATGCAGTACTGTTTTGAAAGTACTATTTCTAATAAACAAATTATTTGTTATGACAGTCTGCTAGGTAACAATAAAGATATTGAATCGGTCGATCAGGAAAATCATAACAAACACCTACAAAAATCACATCTATACGTATTCTTACAAAATTCTTCTAACAAACCAGTACACATAAACAAAAATGCACGAATAGGAATTTTATATGAAGTTTCAGAAATTATGGAACCATCTAAAAGTGACAATTTTTCACAGACCATGAAGTCATGCGACAACATCAACAGCTTCAATATTCAACCTCATGATAATTTACAACAGTTTATTTGCAATTATATTCAAGCTTCAGATGAGGTCTTAAAAAAAAGAAAGGAAGATTTAACAATACAGGACTTCAAATTGGAACATCTAGACACTCAACAAGCAAAAACCTTAGGCTCATTATTGTTAAAATACTACAGTTCTTTTTCTAAATCAATGAAAACATTAGGTCACACAGACAAGGTTATTCCAAATCTCAAATTCATTAATGACTACCCAATCAAAACACTACCTTTTCCGGTACCACAATCAGTACACCAAGAAATGAAAGAGCAAATAAATCAACTTCTGGAAGCAAATATTATTGAACGTAACTGTTCAGAATGGGCATGTCCTATTTTGCTGGTTAGATAGTGCTCCTTTAAAAAAATACAAGAAAACAACTAATCCCGCTGACATAACAACTAGATGGTTAACAGAATTATCAGAATATACATACACTTTTGATCACATTCCCGGTTCTTCAAATGTACTTGCAGATTATTTGTCCAGATGTTCTTTCGAGAAAAACACAGTTGACTTAAATTCCAACCCAGAGCTTATCAATGAACCATATGCATTGCCAATTGTAGATAATGATCTTCCAGACACTAATAATGATCATTTATCATACAGTACACATTCTCTAAATTACTTAGTTATTGGTAATAAGGATCAAAAAGACCCTTTATTGGAAATTTCAAATGAAACATTTGTAAACGAACAAAAGAAAGACACAAAATTATCCGAAATTTACAACGAAATTATGCAAAACGGCTTATCGAAACAGTTCCCTATGTACTTCATTCATCCCGATTCAAAGGTTTTAATGTTAAAAAAAGAAAATATTTGTAATGACACCTTTTCTTACCACATTATTGTCCCAAATTCATTAAAAGCAAAAGTTCTAACAATATGTCATTTTTCGCATTTCGGATTAACAAAAACCTACGCATTTGTCACAAAAAATATTTTTGAAAAGGAATGTATGCTGACACTTTAAATTTTGTAGCGTAGACCTTCTGTAATATTGTCAGATTTGGGAAAACAATTCACTTCACACATATACGACAAATTTAACGACACATTAGGCATAAAGGTGCGTCATTCCAGCGTAGCGAGGCCACAAAGCAATGCCGTGTCAGAGAGAGTTAATAAATCAATTAAATACTCTGTTTCTACTTTACTTCAAGAAGGTCACACTTTTGAAAATGCTTTATCAATTCATAAATCTCTTTATAATGGATCTCTACATTCCTCCACAAAATATTCTCCCAACTTGCTTCACTTTGGAAGAGAACTATCCTTAATATTTGATACTTATGACAATAATGTCAATCAAGTTCTAGACAAAGATTTTGAAGCTTACAAATTGTTACAGGATTTAAATTCTATTTACAGGAAAGCATACAATAACATCAAAGACTCTCAAAACAAAAGAAATGATCATTTTCAAAAACGTGCTAAACTAAGAAAAATTATGAACAAAGATATTGTATATTTAAAATCAGTAGATAAGTTTAAACCAAAATATTCTGGACCTTACATTGTTATACACAAATATTCACCTGTCTCTGTTTCAATCAAACGCTTACATGCACCTGATGACTCTGCTTTTAGAGTACACATTGATAGGTTAATCATCGCTCCACCAAGAAGCGATCACTTACTTACAAGTCATGGATGGTTACAATAATATTAACTTTCCAACTTATTCAACACGTTATAATTTAAGACCTAGAAAATAGCTTACAATTTTATAATTGTTGTATTTTGTGCAATTTTTTGGTTTTGTTCACACTTGTGTATATTGCTGCGCACAATGTACTGATGTTATATCTGATGTTTCCTTGTGAAAGTTCTCGGCTGGTCCAAGTTTTTTTCATCAAGTGAATGGCAGATATGGCAATCTTGTTGTGAACATTATCTTTCATATTTATGGGGTGTTTGCACATATACACTTAAAAAAAAAAAAAATTCTCCGTCTCAACTTTTTGTCATGTCATATATATTTTTTTAAATCTCATAAATAGTTATAAACATAATTGTAGTAACACTAATTGCACCAAAATAATTTTGCCTCTTAAGGTCAGTTTTTTTAAAATTTTAATAATGCTAATTAAGTAAATTTGTTACCTCATGACTTAACATTTTACCGAACTTGACAAAACTCTCTCTCATTACTCTAGGATTGACCTTTATTTGACATACACTAGGTGTATATATTTTTATTTTTATTTTTCTAATTATTCCCTTTCGGAGTGGTGATCTGTTCAAAATTATTGCCCTTAGGATCTTCCACCCCATTGTAATGAGAGACACATTCGAATTGGTATTCCAATTCACCTTAAATCCCCTGTCAAAATGAGTATACGAGACTGCTCCTCAGTTTGTTGCATTACTGCTGCGGGAGCAACGGGGTCTATGTTGTGACAACAATGTGGACCTCGCCCTAAATATTCCCTCCACAAATAAGGCAATAGTCCTAAACTTGCGCCATCACACTTGTCCTTAGACAAGATTTAGGGCAGGAAATTTTTTTGGATCGTGCGTCACTTTCCCTATCCTGTCCTGTGCGAATGCACAAATTTTTACTATTTTTTTAAACCCAAATTTTATTCATTTTTATCTTCATCATTTTTGTATTTCATTTTTACACATGAGTAACTGTTAATGTAACTGTAACAGTATCTTATTTTTATATTTTGTATTTGCATTTATATATTTCATGTTTATTTTATGCAAGATTACATATATCAGTATTTTGCATTATGTTCGAACAAAGAAAATTTTATTGTATTGTAGTTGCAACTTAACATAAGCTTATATTTTCAGAGTTATGAACATTTTAAATTCATTTAGCATGCTTACGACCAGTTATCAGTAAAATAAACATTAGTTGATGATAATGCAACTTTTCTGGTCATATTTTGGTCATCACTATATATGTAGAGTAGTTCAACAGCTATATGTTCCGGAACAGCAAATAACAACAGCGTCTACATCATCTACAAAAAAAAAAACTCTTATGAAACCATGGACTCAAGTAATAAACTAGTGTGTACACTATGATGACCAGTAGCAAAAATTTTGGTATACCATTTCCATTTTCATTTCCATTTTCATTTTCATTTTTGATATTTGTATGTGTTTATATTTTTTTCTTATATTGTGCATTGATTATATGTAAACTTTCAGACGGAGCATGCCTGAAATTTAAACCCTAACAAATTATTCTTTTATCTGAGCAAACGGGGGAAATATATGATATGAGAATCATATATTAAGTTTTAACAAACCCTATCCTTTATTTAATTTATATTTTTCCCCTTCCTTTGTCAAAATTTAATCGTGTTATCTTTAACTTCAAACAATAAGCCCGCTGTAATTTATACCCTTTCCCTTTTTCATTTTCACTTATGCTCGATCACTAATATCTCACGGCTTTTCGATTAAAAAAAAAAAAAAAAGAAAAGAATTAAATCAGCACAGATGCCTTTTCGTAATTTTACTTTCCGTAGCCAAGCTTATAACACAATATGTTCATAACGCATTTTTGTGGCCACAAAAGTTATGCGAATCTTCCATTTGGCCCAAATGCATGCCCTTATATGGTAGTGGTAAGAACTCAATCACTCACACCCATGTCTAAAAATATATTCTCATTGTTAAAAGCACATACTATTTTGTCTGTCGAAAATCCGTTCTCATGAGAAAGATATTTGTCGGTTAGAGTTGCCGTGGTGATATTAATTTTTGAATCAAAATTCGTCCTGTCGCCAAAATCTGGTGACCCTGCTGGGTAAATACCATTGGTTATGCCTATCTCTGTCTGAAAGTATTTACGCCTAGACATTCTGTTGCAACCCTATTTTGGCGAGATTCTTGTCAGTGCAATTCCAACTTGTGTTGTGGAAACACTTCACTTCGTCTTCTGTCTCCGAATAATAATGACTGCTTAAGAGCGGCCTTTCTTGTTTACCCTCTTCTGCCCTGGAACATCACATGTATGTAAAATAAAATTCTGAAGATATACTGGAGTTTTTCTGTGCTAGTTAAATACGTACCTGGATATTCCTTATTCAATCATTCGAACAACTATTAATAATATAATAATGTACACCTATTATGTGAAATAATTATGTGTTAAGTAAAGTCCTTCAAAATATTTACTTGTTTAATATAAATATTGCTGTTTCGTTTTTTTTTTTCGATATATTTTAATATATATTAAAGTAGTGGATTTATTTGCATGCTTATTTTTAGAGAATCTAACATTTATAAATGCTTCCTTAAATGAAATTCGTCACTGTGTCTGCCACAAATTCTACATGAAAAATACTAATTCGAGCTAAATATTTCAAATGCTATTCAAATAATTATTTCCTCCGACATGGATTATTAACACAAAGATCTAATTTATTAATTTCAAAAGTTACGGTTTTTGAAAGCCGAGGAATACATTATAGTACGTTTCATTATAACTTTATTTGATTCGCTTAGTTTACTTCTAATTATAATAAAATGTTTAATTCCATATATACATTTTGGAAGATTGTATATTTTTATATCTGCATTTATGTAACTAAAATTTTATTCCAAGGTGCTATAGTGAGATAAGAAAAACACTGATATGAGGTAGATATATATTTCGTTAAAAAATTAAAAATACAATAAGTGTTTATAATTATAGTAAAAAATACAGATATATAAAAGGATTCGAAGTTTCAATGTAAGATTGAAGTTAATGTCATAAGAATATAAAAGTGGTACTTTTTAGAAAAATAATTAAATTTATTTAAATCTTAATTTAGTATACTAGACAAGAAGCATTAGTATTAATTTTAGAGAGCAGTATCAGTATAAATGTGTCTTTTCATATTACTTTTATCGTTAAAAAACACATTACTTCTTCTTAAAATTATTTTATATTATCAGTAAAATACATACATTATCAGTAATCAATAAAAACATACTTAGTTATTTCCTTTAAAAACACATATAGATACAGTCTGACATCTTAAAATGTATAATACATACGCAAGATCCTACAAAAATTAAGATGTCATGCTGTATATATATGTGTTTTTAAAGGAAATATCTAAATGTGTTTTTAATGATTACTGTGTCAATGTATGTATTTTACTGACAATACAAAATAATATAGTGACAATATAAAATAATTTTAATTTAAAAAAGACACAACTGTACTAATATTGATTTCCACAATTAATACGAATGCCTGATGTCTGGAATACTAAAATAAAATTTAAATGTAATACGGGCATTATACAGACAGGATGTTCTGTTTCTAGACTATCTATATATATATATATATATATATATATATATATATATATATATATATATATATATATAAATATATACTAGCTGACATGCCCGATGTTGCCCGGACCCGTTATAATAACCTTAAAAATACCTAAAATCAATTTTGAATGATATTATATTTTGAAATGAAAATCTATCCAAACGAATTGCAGGACAGTCGTTATAGTTATTGTCGATTTAATGTCGATTTAATTTCTGACGTTTTTATGTATTAAATTTTCAATTCTGACCAAAAGTTCCTGAGGAAACCTAAATAATATAAAGCGCTTCCCCATCTTCCCTCTTTTAAACTCAAAATAATATACAGTATTGGCCAATTTATTAGTTCTATTCGAAAAAAATTTCCAAAACCTTGTTTCTAAGATGATTATAATAAATTAAATAGAAATCATGCACTCGGGGCATCATAATTTACTTTTATATTTTAACAGAATAGTAAGGCTACTATAATTTTTGACACAATCATTAGATTTGAAATGTATATCAAGAAAAATACAATTTTTTACTTTTCTAACGCAGTTTGTCCAACAATTTGCTTTCAAATACTTTTCGAGCTATTAATTTTTTCAGTAACTTCAAATGTTTCATTTTCCGAGTTTAATCTGTGGCAACGATTAGCGAAAATCTCAGTCGTCAGCAACGCATAGCTTTTTATTAAAGAGGATATATAGATATTAAGAAACCAATTATACTTCCAATCATAAACAATATAGAACGCGGCAAATTATTTTAAGGGCAAGGGAAAACTGTAGAGAGATCACAGAAGTGAATTAAAAATATAGTACGTATATTGTAATTATGTCTGATAATATAAACCAAAATATATTTCATTTATCTTACTTAAAAAGAAATACCACTTAATGAAGAACAATTCTGGTAAAATAAGGTTTAAAATATATCAAAGAAATCTAACTATACATATTTTTAAATTTCTCACGGCTCTCTTTTGCCTCGTAAGTCAATTATCTTTAACCTGGAAATTCAGTTGGTACGCAATTAGGTATTCCATGCTGCTAACTACAATGTTCCGTTGTTCCAACTATACATAAAAAAAAACAAGTAATATAATTTTTTTAAAGTCAATTCCTACTTTTTAATCATAAATATAAAATAAACCCGTGCAGCATTAATGTCCCACGTTATCTATATTGAACATTATTTTATAATCATCGTTGCGGTATTTTATTTCTGTGGCATCACTCATTTGAGATAAATCTTTCATTTCATTTCATTTATGAAAACAATGGGAGGAATTTTTTTCTCCCATTTAAAACTAAAATTAATTAATTAAATTTAATTAATGAATTAATATTTGAAAAAACTGCATTAACATAAAGTGTCATCCACTACAAGTTTAAAACATATTATTTGATCTTGAGTGGATAAATAGAAAATATTTTATTAACGATTTAAAATTTGAACAAGATATATATAGAGAGAGTGTGGTAGGAATTTAATAAGTGTGGAGTGCATAGTAGGGTAGGTCGAAAAAACCGAAATTTATATAATCGAAACGTAATAGTGCGGGAAAGTTGCCATTGGTAATAATAAAAAAATTGGCAAAATATTACACCAAATGGTTAATATATTTTACCGCCGCAAGGGGGCCAAAGTTTCGAAAAATCACAAAAAATGTTTTTTATAAAAAAAAATAATAATTATCCAACCATACCAATACAATTTGAAATAGAATGCAACAGCTACATCAAGATGTTAGTAATGTTCCAATAAAATATCATTATGGTGAAATCATTTCTATTACCGCTGCAGAGGCGGTCAAAATTTTGATAAAAGTGTCAAAAATTGCAATTTTTCGTTTTTTTTTTTAATTTTTCATTTTTTATCATATGTTTACAATTAAATAAATTTACATTATAGCTAGTAATAACTTATAAATGTCTAGTAATTTTGATCATGGGGATTGCCAACCAAGGGCGAGAGGGGCCCGCCCCTCCTAAATTTGAGAAAAAGGGGCTTTTTGAGGAAATTGCGGGGATTTTTCGGTAAATTTTGGTGATTTTTTGGTAGGGGGGCCTCTTACATAAATTCCCCCTCATTTTTCACTTTTGCCTCCCCCCCCCCCTACAAAACAAAACCCTCAAAATTTCCAGAAAATCCCCAAAAGTCCTTCAAAAAGCCCCTTTCTTTCAATTTTAGGGGGGGGGCAGGCCCCTCTCGTCCTTGGTTGGCAATGCCCATGATCAAAATTACTAGACATTTATAAGTTATTACTAGCTATAATGTAAATTTATTTAACTGTAGACATATAATAAAAAATGAAAAATTTAGAAAAAACGAAAAATTGAAAATTTTGCCGTTTTTATCAAAATTTTGACCGCCCCTGCGGCGGTAATAGAAATGATTTCACCATAATGAAATGTTACTGGAACATTACTAACATCTTGGTGTAGCTGTTGCATTCTATTAGAAATTGTATTGGTATGGTTGGATAATTTAAATTGTTTTTTGAAAAAAAAAAACATTTTTTTTTGCGATTTTTTGAAATTTTCCACCATTTGCGGCGGTAAAAGATATTAACCATTTGGTGTAATATTTTGCGAATTTATTCCTTATTATCAATGGCAACTTTTCCGCACTATTACGTTTCGATTATATAAATTTCGGTTTTTTCGACCCACCCTAATGCATAGTCATGCAAATTAAATACGGTGGAAGTGAATTTTAAGTGAATCATTTTAATAACTTGAAACAAATAAGACAATATAAAACTCATGAATAACATACTATTTATAAGTCTATTGTCGCGTTAAAGCATTCAATTTGTATTCCATTGACAATTCAATATTTAATCTATTATTCCTATAAGTAGGGGTGAATGTGGTAAAACCGCATGCCTTATTATTAATTTATCATTGGTGCCTAAATATCCAACATAATTTAATGTAACATTGCATAAATACTCTGCACTTATCGGTGTACCATAATATCAAATTAAATGCATGATCGTCACTTGCATATTATAAGATGATTATCAGAATAAAAAATATTAATCAGAATAAAAAATAAATCGTATCTAAGTACAGTAGTAAAACAAGAAATTCCATAAGATTTTGTTAGAAATTATTGTGCTCCGATCCTTTTAAAATATATATGTTTATAAATGAAAAGTAAAAAACTGTTTTTAGACAGATTTATGCTTTCACGTTTTGAGCATATATTTTAGTTGTGTAACACTGTTCATATTAATAGTAATAAAAACAATATTTAGTTGTGTACAAAATATGAACAATTGTCGGTATATTTAATTAAATGTAATCATTTTATCTAACTAATGATACTTTTCTATGCATTTATTATTATGGAAGAATACAAACATATAAATAAATGTATTTAATGATTTTTTAAATATGAAAATAAGAAAAGATACGCGT
Organism: Maratus michaelseni; assembly: GCA_963931845.1. Lineage (NCBI taxonomy): Eukaryota > Metazoa > Arthropoda > Arachnida > Araneae > Salticidae > Maratus > Maratus michaelseni. The sequence continues at coordinate 340,888,920 of OZ007592.1, forward strand.
TTAGTTTTTTTTTTTTTTTTTTTTTTTTAATTCAAGTCTAAAACTGGTCCTTGTTTCAAATACCAGAATTTATGAAGAATAATTGTCGCTACAACATTTTGCACAATATTTGCAATACAGATATTCTTCTGAGTGAGTTTCTACAAAATTTGCAAGATAATTTGAAATGAACATTGTTGTTTGTAAAAACTTGCATTCAAAAACTGATCGAGTGCAAAATATGTTCACTGTTAGATTTCTTTAAAAGATACTTGATAATATAAAATGAACAGTAATTTCTTATAAACGTGATGGTTAGTAATTTTACGATAGAAATGAAAAAGGTTTGGAAAAAAAAAAAAAAAAAAAAAAAAAAAAAACATCAAGAGCTTTACTTTTAAAAGGAAAAAAAAGGGGGTTTAATTTAAAGAAATTTCAAAATAATAGAAAGTTTCAATTTGAAATTGAAATTTGCTATCAGCTTCATAATAATATACTATTTCGATATATTTTTAATTAATTGCTTATCTTTTATAATTAAATTTATCGATATTATTAAGTGAATATTGAACGTTTATACATTTTAGCTTTCTGTCCTATTTTTATACAATTAATTCAACAGTACAAAATAACTGCATGCGCTTTTTATGTACATAATGTATGTTTGAGCGAACCGTCTTTAGATCACAATTAACTAAATTTTACACATAAGAGGTAAGGAATAAACAATTTTATATAAAAGGATTTAATTACATAAAATGAACAAAATTATTTAATCCATATAAAGTAATTAATTAATTATTGTATGAAAATTCTCGTTACGTAAATTTGAAAAGATATGCATTACATTTCCTTGTATAGCAAAATATTTAGCAACTGTACTTTCACATTAAGTATTTGATCTCATGACATAAAAAACGCTCGGTATATAATGTATGCTGACAATGTGTTATATCCAACGTATTATTATACATGCTCCATTTACCAACAGAATAGCAGCTAAAAGCCGCTGTAAGTGCTAAACAGTGAATGTCTTGAATAATGTAGTAGTTATAGACATACCACGGATCATTTCTAAAATATCCATGTAACAAGTGGGCGTTATAATATTTATGATACGAGAAAGTGGGAAAATAGTAGATCGTATTTTGAATACATGCGTGGATGGTAAGATATAAGAGTAAAAAATGAATAATTTTTTATTGTGGTATATCAAAAAATCAGTAAAATGTGTCCCTAAGTCCCAATGATTTTTTTCTATTCTTTAAGGGGGAAAAAAAGGTAAGAAAACCTACGGTACCATTCAGAATTTTTTTACTGTTATTATTATTATTTAAAAAGTACTGCTAAATTTAATTTAAAAAAAAGATTATTATTATTATTGTATTTTAACACTAGTAAATCTACAGATCAGAGGCCTCAACGTCATCTCTACAAATCACTCATTTTTAACATTATCTGTATCTTCTTATGTGACCTATATTCAATTTACGCATTCAACGTTTTTATTATTTTCATTTGGAAAACAGATTTGGTAATATTTTTTTAGTAGTTAAAATAAATTATCACCTATTTCATTAAAAAAAGCATATTAAAAACTTATGTAACCCGAAAATTAGATATTTTTAATAAAATTTCGCGTAAAAATAATGCGATTCACTTGAATTTTCCTTTGTTGATATGCTTTGAAATATAGTTGCTTAGCAACCATTTAATGAAAGAGAGAAAAAAAATGCATTGGAATCTTTTGTAAAAAATGAGAAATTAAAATGTTAGATATATTTCAAATTAATGCATAAAATTTCCTAACAATTTATTCAATTAATTTCGAAACTCTAATATATATATTGGCAAATTTTTAAAGCGATAGGATTTAATTAAAATCTCCATTTCGTAAATTTAGAATCCATAATTTAGCATTTACAATTATCACAATGCGACATTTTCTTTTCGGTGAATGTTAAAATTAAAAAAAATCGTCTGACTTTCCATTGAAAAGCATTATGACCTAAAAATAAATGTTCTATATTTTTCGAACGAATGAACCAAATGTAACTAAAAACTATACAGCTAATTCCGGGTACTTCACCAACATACTCACCAAAAATCAGCCTAATCGAACTTTTTTTACGGCAGTTATTGCGGAACAGACAGACAGACAGACAGACAGAAACCAAAAACTTTTCGCGTCTCCACAGTGAGCCTTCACTGACGTTTCGGCAATTATTACATATATACTTATACGCATATAAAATAATTCGAAGGTTTCAGAAATTAAAAACGTTAAATTAAACACGGTTTATGCAATAATATTCTGACATTCTTATGAACTTCTTATTCTATTTTTTAGATTAAAACAATACATTTCTTCAAGGGGGCTCTGCCCCCCTGAACCCCCCGTAATCTTATTGCATTTATATTCGTGATTTCCTATTGTCTGTGTGAATGATTCTAGTATATCTTGGATTTCGTTCTACACAGTGGTTTTATTAGGATAAGCAAAAATTCAGAAAATAATTTCATGTTATCCTAGTACCTAAATAGCAATATTTACTTTCCTGCCAACCACGAAACACTCGCATCTGATAGATAAGTTGAATAATATCTCGTGTACAAAAGCAACTTATGGAAATGTAAACTGAATCTACTGTATTTCCCTTATATCTATTGCAGAAATCTAGTGTTATTACAATTTTTGTTTCGGAAAAACAGTTTTGATGGTAATTCTATAATATTTATTTTACATACGTACATATTGTTCTAACTCGATGGCAATAGTAAAATCTCTCAAAAATAGGCTTATTTGAAAACTTTTAAACCTATTGTGTAATCATTCATAATCGTGCCCACTGTCAATTCACTAAATAGCAACCGTGATTTGGCGCTATAAAGTATTTTTTGTGATAACTTTTTATGAACTCAGTTTCCAGTAATTGTGCTATTTCAGGCTGTATGGATGCGTTTTAGTACGCTAATTTCTTTAGATTAACCATCTCGTTGTACGAGATATTATATCCTATTTTAAAAATAATACTAATTTTCAACCACGAATAATCCACATCTCTTCCAGAAATGAATAATATCTTATGTATGCTTCGGTTATCATTCTGTAGTTAAAAGGTAACTTGTATCAAAATAAATTCTCATTTATTTCAATAAAATATTAAAATCACCCAATAAAATATTGTGGCAAAATAGTCTGAATTATTTGAATTTTATTATTTTGATATTCTTTAAAATTTAGTTGCTAGGTTACGGTTAAATTAAAGAGGAAAATAAAAATAAATGCATTTTAAAAATTGCAGAAAATCATAGAATAAAATGTATTATATTATTAGAACAGATGTATAAAATTGCACCAAAAATTATACACCTCATTTAAAAAATCTGACGAATGTATTAACAAAATTTCAAATTAATTTGAATAATTTAAGACCTGACTTGATAAATTTTAGCCTTCATAATTTACCGTTTAAATACATTAATCAAATGCGACATTTTATTTTCAACGACTGAAAAAATTCAAAATCGTCTGAATTCCCATAGGAAAGCATTATGATAAAAAAAGAAATGTTCTATATTTTCCGAACGAATGAACCAAATGTAACTAAAAACTATACAGCTAATTCCGGGTATCTCACCAACATACCTACCAAAAATCAAACTAATCGGATCATTTTTACGGCAGTTATCGCGGAACAGACAGACAGACAGACAGACAGACGGACGGACAGACAGACAGACAAACAGACAGACAAACAGACAGAAACCAAAAACTTTTCGGGTCTCAACAGTAAGCCTTCACTGACGTTTCGGCAATAAATATACTAGTAAATCTACAGATCAGAGGCCTCAACGTCAGCTCAAAAAATCATTGTTCTTACTAATTTTTAACATTATCTGAAAAATATTTGACACACTAAAATTCAATCTTTTAAGTTATTTATACATTGATAAGAATATAAATTTATCGAAAGATTCGGAAATTTTAGAAGTATCCCCTTAAACACAATGTTATGCAATGATAGGATAAACTACTTGTTACTGTATTTTTTCAGAATAACAATACATTATTTCAGGGGGCCGAGCCCCCCTGAACCTCCCGTTGTCGCTTTAATATTCTATTCTCAATTTCCAGTAATTGTGCTATTTTATTTCTTGAGTATATGTCTGAATGTATTTGCAATTTTCATTTCATTAGAATAACCATCTCTTTGTACAAGAGATTTTATCCTATCCTTAAAAGAATAATTATATTTCAACTACTAAACATCATATGTTTCTGAAGTTGAATAAAATTTCGTGTATAAATTATACTTATACAAATTTAAATTCCTCTTATTTGACCTATATTCAATTTACGCATTCAACGTTTTTATTATTTTCATTTGGAAAACCGATTTGGTAATCATTTTTTAGTAAAATAAATTCTCATCTATTTCATTAAAAAAAGCATATTAAAAACTTAAAACCCGAAAATTGGCAATTTTTAATAAAACTTCGCGTAAAAATAATGCGATTCACTTGAATTTTCCTTTGTTGATATTCTTTGAAATATAGTTGCTTAGCAACCATTTATTGAAAGAGAGAAAAAAATGCACTGGAAATTTTTGTAAAAAATGATAGAATCAAATGTATTATATTATTAGAACAGATGTATAAAATTGCACCAAACATTGTACACCTAATTTAAAAAATCTGACGAATGTATTAACAAAATTTCAAATTAATTTGAATAATTTAAGACCTGACTTGATAAATTTTAGCCTTCATAACTTACACATTAAACACATTAATCAAATGCGCCATTTTATTTCAATGGATGAAAATTTTCAAAATCGTCTGAATTCCCATAGGAAAGCATTATGACCTAAAAAGAAATATTTTCCGTAATCTTATTAAATTTATATTCGTGATTTCCTATTGTTTGTGTGAATGATTCTAGTATATCTTGGATTTCGTTCTACACAGTGGTTTTATTAGGATAAGCAAAAATTCAGAAAATAATTTCATGTTATCCTAGTACCTAAATAGCAATATTTACATTCCTGCCAACCACGAAACACTCGCATCTGATAGATAAGTTGAATAATATCTCGTGTACAAAAGCAACTTATGGAAATGTAAACTGAATCTACTGTATTTCCCTTATATCTATTGCAGAAATCTAGTGTTATTACAATTTTTGTTTCGAAAAAACAGTTTTCATGGTCATTCTATAATATTTATTTTACATACGTGCATCTTGATCTAACTCGATGGCAATAGTATACTAAAATCTCTCAATAAAATATTGAAATCACCCAATAAAATATTGTAGCAAAATAGTCTGAATTATTTGAATTTTATTATTTTGATATTCTTTAAAATTTAGTTGCTAGGTTACGGTTAAATTAAAGAGGTAAATAAAAATAAACGCATTTTAAAATTTGCAGAAAATGATAGAATAAAATGTATTATATTATTAGAACAGATGTATAAAATTGCACCAAAAATTATACACCTAATTTAAAAAATCTGACGAATGTATTAAAAAAATTTCAAATTAATTTGAATAATTTAAGAGCTGACTTGATAAATTTTAACCTTCATAACTTACCGTTTAAATACATTAATCAAATGCGACATTTTATTTTCAACGACTGAAAAAATTCAAAATCGTCTGAATTTCCATAGGAAAGCATTAGGAAAAAAAAAATGTTCTATATTTTACGAGCGAATGAACCAAATGTAACTAAAAACTATACAGCTAATTCCGGTACCTCACCAACATACCTACCAAAAATCAAACTAATCGGATCATTTTTACGGCAGTTATCGCGGAACAGACAGACAGACAGACAGACAAACAGACAGAAACCAAAAACTTTGCGGGTCTCAACTGTAAGCCTTCACTGACGTTTCGGCAATAACGTATAAACTATAAAATTCCAACTAAATTTAATGAATTTTCGTATTTGAAATTAAATGTACTCTTACTGTAGCATGCATTAAATTACATGAAAAGCGTGATTATAACTGAATAGTCATAATTTGTGCAAAAAGGCAATTAAAATACTTTTACTTTTATTTAACTTTAATAACTAATAAAATTTCATTATATCCCTATTTTTGAAACATTTTTTATCTTTCATATAGATATAAATATGTTCTTCAAAATAAACGAAACAAATCGTTTGTCAAAATTAATTTTCCAAACTTTGATAGTTAAAATCTTGACATAGTATTTCTTTAGATCTAAATTTTAATCAAACTTGATATAAAATATGAAACATAGGAACGTCTATGTCTTTAAAAACTTGTATGATATGTTAACAGTAATGTAAATATTACAACGATTGTTCCGTACCAAAGCGCAAGCGCTGTTGCAGCAGCGCCACCTATAGAAAAGAGTTAATGAGTGAGTAGTGTTGCTCCAAAATTTGTTGAGAAAGGCGACGTTACGTGGCGATCGTGCTCTTTGTGGTGATCGCATTATTTGAGTTTTTTTTTAATGTGTCAATAAAGAAGATATTAATACATTCCATCTTGAGTTAAGTTAAAGTTTTTTATAAGAAAGATAATGAAACTTCTTACACATGATTAAACAATTAAAAATATACATTACAAACTAAACGTGCAATCTTTCCTTTATAAATTAATACCAAGCTATTTAAAAATTTAAACTACAACAAAAGAAATCAGGCATACGGACTAGATTATGAATACCTTCCCAACACTAATAGGATATTGTTAAAATACATCACTTTTTATATAATGAAAAAAGATATTTAAATAAATAATTAAAAGTACATAACGCAGTAAAAATTCATTTGCTGCAATTGCTAAACACATAACGCAGTAAAAAATCATTAACTGAAATTGCTGTCTATATATGGTAATGTCTGCGAATTGTTTCATGCAGTCCTGTATGTGATCTGTATAAGTTTACACACCGTATAATATGTTAAAAATAAGTTATGTTTAAAAATGCATACAACAGCTAAAAACGCACTTACAGCAATTATCGGTGATAGTTCGTCCAGCACCCGAATTATATTGACTGTCTCTGTAAATGGACTACAAATGCTATGCACTCTACAACCTATAGAAGGTATGTTTTAATGTGTTCAGTGATTAATATCAATTGTATTATATTTGCAACATCGTACACTGTAAAAAATGACCAATGTTTCTTATTTTATGAAAATATGCTATAACCACGAACGAAAATATAATATAACCTTCTGATTATCCGAAATTTCAAATAGCATGTTACATTGTCTTTTGAATCCCCAAAAACGAATACATTTTCAAAATTTAAAGAATAATTTATAAAAACAAATTATTTTTAGCTGCCCGAATTTTTCAGAAACGTTTCCGAAGGGATTTTATAGTGTATTAATTAGTGTCCTCAGCCTAGAATACCTGTTTTTCGAATGCTATCAATTCTGAAGTAAACATTTTCATGCTAAAAAAAATGTTTAACAGACAAACAGGCAAAATTAACAGCTTTAACAATAACATTGAAATTAATATTATTTCTTTAGTCTTTCATGTATAAATTAACTTATGCGGCTGAAAACGTGTACTTGAGAATGTATAACATTCGATAAACAGGTATTCCAGCCTTCGGAAACGTTTCTGAAAAATTCGGGCAGCTAAAAATAATTTGTTTCTATAAATTATTCTTTAAATTTTGAAAATGTATTCGTTTCTGGGGATTCAAAAAGCAATGTAATATGCTATTTGAAATTTCGGATAACTCAGAAGATTATATTATATTTTCGTTCGTGGTTATAGCATATTTTCATAAAATAAGAAACATTGGTCATTTTTTACAGTGTAGAATGAATAACGCAAACGCATTTTCCCTATGGATCATAATGGGATGGAATATTCTTGTGCGTATCTTTGAAGGAACTGTAAATGGTACTTAATCTATGCTCCTCAGAAAGCGCGCTGTAATCCACATCAAGGATACATTTCACAGTAATTGCGTTTAAATTATATTAGCATCTATAAAGGCGCGCGAACGATTTTGCTCCGTAGACTATAATGTAACGGAATTCTTTTGCGTACATAATGATTTACACGTAATTTTAAATATCCAACATTCTATAACGGACCTCCACAACATACAAAAATTACTTGAAAGTCGAGCACATATATGAGAGTTAGAGCACGACTAGACCAAGAGATGGCCTAAGAGACTCCCAGATAAACCGAAGTCATTAGCTATTTTGGAAAGTTTATTTAAAAGTAAACAAGAACGAAAAATCATGCGTCAAGCATAGATTATGTAACACTTTCCAACGCTTCCAAAATAATTTTACAAATCATACCGTTTAATAAGCTAAAAGATGACATCTAAGTAAACAATTTGGAAACGCATAATATATTTAAAAACATAATTTCAAGAATTTCCAACATATACAATATTCAGAAAAATATCCGAATACTTTTATTCAGCCCTGTATAGGATCTATAGATCTGTATATATACTACATAGGATGCTAAATTTTAGTTCAGTTAGGAAACGCGTAGCACAGTTTAAAATTCTCCCTCTGGAGTTTCTGTCACTAAACGGAAATGTGTCCGCGAACTTTTGTGCTTCCCTGTATAGGATCTACAGAATTTATACACATCACGTAATAGACAAAAAGTGAGTTAAAATTAAAATCGTGTTCAGTAACTTAAAATGCACTTCCAGGAATTATTGTTAACAGACAGTTGATAATTATTTTGTGTGTCCCTGTAAATGAACGATGACTGCTATACACACAATATTCTGTTGTAAGCCTCTTGTAATGCACCTTAGTTTAATATATAAATTTCAATGCGTTTAAAATAGTGAAACATTATTTAAATAAACCGCAGACGATTTTTCACCATACATGTAATGTAACGGAATTCTTTTGACTGTCCCTGTAAAGTAACTATAAGTTCTATGCACCCTATTCCATATTAAGCTTCGTCTAATGCTCCTTAGTGATATATATAAATTTCAATGCGTTTAAAATAGTGAAACATTATTTAAATAAACCGCAAATGATTTTTCCCCATAGACCGCAATGTAGCGGAATTTTTTGAGTGTCCCTGTAAAAAAACTATAAGGGCTACACACTTCCGTTGAAATAGGGAACATGCTATAGATAACGACAATAACATATAAAAATTGCAGAGCAATCCGAGCATATTTACGGGAGTTAGAGCACGGACAGACGGCATACGGCAGACGGCAGACGGCAGACGGCAGACGACCAGACGGCAGACGGCAGACGGCCAGACGGCAGACGGCCGTACGGCCAGACAAACCGAAGTCATAAACACTTTTCAACTAGGTTGGAAAGTGTTAAAAACTGTTACAACTGTTTCTAAATAATTATAACTTTTTTATTTATTTTATTCACCTTTATATTTATTTATTTCTGGTAAGGATAAGTATTTGCTGTTTTGAAAGTTCTGTATTGGTGTATATTTTCCTTCTTTTATATGCTTATAAATTAGATATTTATAAATGAAACACGTTATTAATATTCAGAAAAGACTTTCACTGAGTGATTTAGCTGTGTATAATAACACTGAAAAAATGAAAAATATTTCAGAAGCTAGGAAAATATAATATAACCACGAATGAAAATTTACAAAAGCCTCTTCCACGATTCCGAAAATAGTTCTTTATCTTTAAAAAGCTCAGAAACTAATATATAAACAAAATTTATAAACAAAAAGTTTCTTTTCCTTCCACTGACTTCGGAAACGTTCCTGAGTAAATTTTACAATATATTGATCAGTTTTCTTAGCACGGAGCGTAAGTATTTTGAATGGTATCATTTCTCAAACAAACATTTCATGTTCAACAAATGTATTTTACAGAACACCATAATAAATTAACCGTATTAAAATTAATATAATTTTCATATTCTTGCATATATAAATTCATTTACGCAGCTGAAAATGTTTAATTAAGAATTTGTAGCATACTAAACCCGATATTCAAGTTTGATAAAACTTATTAATGCACCATAAAATATGTTTTATATGTATTGTATTTTACAGACGATTTTTTTGTATGATATCGACTTGTTAAAATGAAAAAAAAGATTGTAAGATATTACATTTATTTGTACAAATTTATAAAAAATGATAAATTTTCATTTAAAATTCCATAAAGTTAAAAAAAAAAGTATTATTTCAGAACGGTTATTAAAATATAAAAGGCAAATATTAATAAATTTTAAACAAAATGTAGACATCAATCAGTTTGGAATTTCGTCAATAGAAATATTAATTTCAAAATTGCGCAAAATTCGAAAATGTAAATGGAATTTATTAGGAAAATATCAAAAAGTTCAAAGATGCAGAATTCATAATTCTGCATAAAACTTGTAACACGTCAAATATACAAAATTCATTAAAAATGGTTAAAGAGACATGATGGGATAGAACCCTCACCTCTCGGGCTGGAAGTGCGAACGCTAGCTCTGCGCCACGGAGACCTTGTTAGGACTGTCAAACTAATGGGTAATTGAGACACAGGCTGAACTTTAATCTGAATTTTTTCGAAAACTAAGTCCCATTTGAAGGAAACATTTGAGGGTTTTTTTTTTTTTTTTTTTTTTTTTTTTTTTTTTTTTTTTTACTCTATCAGTGGTTTTTGGCTTCACGAATGGCAGCAGTGCGTGCTCCTCAGTCAAGCGAGGGGCGTTGACAGTGTTTGCGGCGGGCGGTTCCTTTTCCTCTTGTGTTTTTTTTTCCTTTTAGTCCGGAATTACCGGGCTTTTTTGTGAATATTTGAAGTATTTCTGCTCCTAGGGTAAGCGAATACATTTTATTTTCATTTTCTTTGGCGTAACAAGTACTGTTTTGCCAACTTGTGTGTTTGCTTATTTCCGGAACTGGTTTCAAGGAGTTGAGTAGAACGCCTGATCAGCTGTTATGGCAAATTCTACAATTAATGTTGTCCTAGTCTCCATTTCAGAATCACCACCTTTAAATGTCGAAATGATGGAAAACGAAGACAGTGGCTTTCAACCTATAAATGATAATCCTAACGTTGTTCGTTCTTCTTTACCTGTGGATTCGCTACTAAAAATGGCGGCTGACAACAGCGGTAGGGCGTTTAATATTTTTCTAACAAGTACAGAATCTAATGCTTTACCAAAAAGGGATCCCCGTGCAGTTCAGGTCGAAATAAAAAATAAAGTAGAGCATTTCCAGCAGATTCATAATGTTCGGTTTACACGCTCAAGCGCTATTATAATTAGCACGTCAGACGTCTTGTGGGCGATTGAAATTTGCAACATAGATACATTTCTCGGACTAAAGGTCAAAACCAGAGTAATATGGGAAAACATTACGAATAAATTTCTACTGTTCAATGTCCCGGTGGCCATCCCGCTGGAGGAGGTGGGCCAAGATCTTCCACATTCTAGAGCTACGTCGGTTTTTGAAAAAAGATACCAGAAATGAAGTCTCCCCGGTCGTAATAACATTCTTGGGTACCTCCCTCCCTACGGAAATTAAACTTTGGTTTTCAATTCAGCAAATAAAACAATTCATTGACCGCCCTCGCCAGTGCACAAAATATTTTCAATTTAACCACACTTCGCAAAGGTGTAAATCCGACCAACTTTGTGTCACTTGTGATATGGCCCATTCAGGCTTATGCGCTGAACCAGTTAAATGCAGAAACTGTGGGGAGGAGCACAGGTCAGATTATAACCAATGCCCAGGTCGTTTTAAAGAGGGTGAATTCTTAAGATTCAAATGTTTAAATTTTCTAACTTTCATCGAAGCCAGACGGCTGTTTAACTAAAAATCAGAACCTAAAATGTATACATAGATCGCTAGCCCTCAGAAAGCTGAACTGGAAGACATGCAATAAAAAGAAAACTGCCCAGTTAAACTGAGGGCATTGAGCTCACAGGATATTCACACTAACTGTATATTATAATATTATTTCAAAGAATAATGCCCTTCGAAAAAGAAAGAGATCGATAATATATTAAGGGGGGGGGTCATCCCCCCGTTACCCCCCTCATAGTTAACTAATGAACCCCTTAAACTAATCAGGTAAGTCTCTAATTACAATGAATATATATACAAAATTTGAAGAAAATCGAATCATTCTGCATGAAAAACCCATTTATCTAAATTAAGGGGGGACTAACCCCCCTTTCCCCCTTTATACTTAACCAATGAACCCCCAAAACGCTTCAGAGAAGCGCATTATCACAATGAAACTATATACAAAATTTGAAAAAAATCGGATAACTCTGCATGAAAAACTCATTTATCTAAATTAGGGGGAGTATCCCCCCTTTCCCCCTTTATACTTAACCAATGAACCCCCAAAACTATTGACAGAAGCGCATTATCAAAATGAACCTATATACAAAATTTGAAGAAAATGGGATAATTCTGCATGAAAAACCTATTTATCTAAATTATGGGGGGTTAGCCCCCCGTTTCCCCCCTTTATGCTTAACCAATGAACCTCCAAAACTAATCAGGGAAGCGCCTTATCACAAGGTACCTATAAACAAAATTTTAAGTAAAACGGTTAGTTCTATCAAGAGTTATCGCGTTACGTACATACATACATACGTACGTACATACAGAACCGGCGGGCACATAAGCTCTCAGGCTTTGATAGCCTGTGAGCTAAAAAGCATTGGAAAAACGTACGAGTGTCATGTTAAAACTTATTATTGATCACACTGATGAAAAATATGAAAAGACCCAGGACCTCATTTTTGAAATTAAGATAGCCATTGAAACTTTAAGTGTTACCCTGACAAATTGGTGCGCGAAATTAAGTGACTTCTCACCGGACAGGCGTAAACGCGCTCATCAATTTGGGGCTGTATATTAAAAACAAAAAAAATCTTATGGTGGGGGGGGGGCGAAACTTTTTATTTTTGGCGGCTGGCTGCTGCAAGGCACAGATTGCCCGGGCTTTCGCTGTGTATCTACATGTGTTCTGTCCATGCCTTTTCTTCTTTGATCCGTTTTCATGGGCTTAATCGTTTTACAGTGGAGCTGCAGGAGTATACGTAACAAACAAGCCTGGTTCTGCAGCCACCGCCTTTTCCAAAGCGGATGTGGTAGTGCTCCAAGAAACGTTTCTCTCGGAAGATAAAGTGTGTCACATACCGGGAAAAATCTTGTATCGGTCGGATCGTGTTAATCACCCAGGTGGCGGCCTTGCCATCGCTGTCAATCCCCTTTTTTCTTCTCACAAATTCTATCTGCCAGCGACCAGTTCTGTAAAAGAATTCATGGCCATCCGTCTAGCTCATAATTCCTCTTCCTTAAATATAATTAATGTTTATTCCAGTTCCGACCAGGTGGTGGATGATTTGGTGAAGATCTGGCTTGTGGGGGTCTTCCCTCATCCTTGGCGACTTTAATTTACACCATCCCTTGTGGGGTTCCAAGTCGGCGTCTTCTTCCAGTGAACGATTTCTAGACTGGATGGATGAGAGCTCTTTTTGTCTCTTAAACTCGACTACTCCTACTCATGTGGCTCCCAGCGGCGCCTGCTCTCTCATTGATTTATCACTCTCCTCCTCAGACATCTATGCTAGTACCTTCGTTCAGGTCGAAGACGAGCTATTCGATAGCGATCACTTTCCTACATCGATTTCGGTGAACCTATTCCCCCCCAATCCATCCTGGTATTATGCTTTTCCAGTGGCACAGGATTTGTCAGGAGGTAAATGAAAAAGTTCCGGTGTGCCCGGATCTGGACTACTCCTCCTTCCCGGCCTGGCGGACAGCCAGATGTAGCAACTTACACCTACGAAAAAAATTTCTCTTGAGGAAGTCCCGCCAGTTAGTGTCATCGGCTTTCTGGATAAAGTACAAGAGGATGGCGGCCAAACTTCGGCAGGTAATAAAGGAATCAAAACGTCCATATTGGGACTCAATCTGTAAAAACACCAGGGATCCTCGAATTCTACACAAAGTCTTCCGAAAGGTTAAAAATCGTTCATGCACTCCCATCCAGCCCCACTTTTGCTTACTGCACGATAATTCCTTAATAACAGAGGCCCAAACTCAGGCTGAGATTTTTGCAACATTTTTTAGCGGGGACTCCACTCATGAGCCACTTCCCCTGACTTACGGCCCTGAGGGGGACAGTAAAATAAATAAACCTTTCGACCTGTTTTAGCTGAAGGAGGCCATCAAGTGCGCCAAAGCAACTACTCCAGGTGAAGGTAAAATCAGCGCGAGTCATTTTAAAGGCCTGAACGATCTTGCACAGTCAATTCTCCTCCAAATTTACAATTATATCTGGGTTTCGGGAAATATTCCCGCGGATTGGTCTTCGGCAATCATACTGCCAATTCTGAAAACGGGGAAATTGGAGCAGGACGTCACTTCATACCGTCCGATAGCTTTAACATCGGTGATGGGAAAAATTTGTGAAAGAATGATTGCAAAACGAATCAGCTATCACCTGCTACAGATTCAGATTCAACCAAGCAGGGAGGCCTACCATATGGCTTTAACCTGTGCAAGCCCTGCTTGGCAAGTTTATTTAAAAAAATACATATTTGACAGTGCAATTTTGATTATTTACAAAACATAAAAAATTACTATAAGTGATGATGAAAATGATGAAGATAGTCTATAATGTTATATACAATGATGGAGAAAATTTTTTGATTATTTACAGTTCGTGATTGGGAGCGAGAAATGTTTTTCGCGAGCACGAAGATGTGTATTTCTGTTATCTCCTAAGAGTTAATGGGAGTTTGCTGTTAAGAGTTTGTAGTCTGGGACGTAAAAATGTTTTTAAAGATACAAAAGATGAGTTTTTTACACAAGCTTTTGGGCTGAAAGCTGAGTTTTTGCACAAATGATTGGTTGAGGTATGTGGGTGCTGTTCGTAACATGGCTGGTGGTTACTGACAATGTTCCGAACTAGCCCTCAGTTTTCAATTTCACCAATTATGTGTGGTGGAGGCATTTGGAATAGATGCTGGTTCCTTTCTAGAATGTTTATGCAACTAATTATTTTGTTTAGGAGGTCTGGTCGCTTCAACAGGTAGGCGAACCAGTGTGAGAAAGATATTGTTGATGGCTTGCGGATGTGAAGAGTGGAGGTGAGGGTGCATTGTAAGGTGTAATGGAGAGAGTTGCCTCTGTGACAACAGGTACAGAGAGGAGATTCAGTTTTTCCGATTTTAGCAAGGTAATCTGGGAAGGGTCCATGGTTGGTGGCGAATAAATATAGATTTCGATGGTGTAAAAGGCGTTCTATTGTGACTTTTGGAATAAGGCGATGGGTGAAGCGACCAGTGTCGGCGTAGTCCCATTCCCTTTGCCATTTTTTAATGGCTTGATCTTTGAGATGTTTCTTTAGATATGAGGCTGGGAAGGGAATGAACTGTTTGTGCATCCCGGGTAATGTGGTTGCTTCTTTGGCTAGATGATCTGCCTGTTCATTCCCCTTTATTCCGGAGTGACCCTTCACCCATTTGAAGGAAATTCTTTTTATTGTTGATTGAAGAAGTGTGATAATGTCTATTACTAGTAGGTCTGTTGTTGACAGGTCTTGTAGGGCTTGAAGACTTGAAAAACTGTCTGTGTTGATAAGGTGATTGTTGTAAGCTGATGACCCTGCCCAGCAAGCCGCTGCCTTAATGGCGAGTAGTTCAGCTTGGTATACTGAATTTTCTGTGCGTAGTTGTGTCTGTGCTTTATGGATTAGTGTGTCGTCTTGGTATACACAGAAAGCGTAAGCTGTTCCATGTTCCGACTTGGAGCCGTCTGTAAATATTTTTATTTAATAGTCTGTAAATATTTTTATGTCGTATTCTTCGTCATCCGCTAACCATCTTATGTAGGGCTTGTAGGGTTGTATGTGGGATGAAGTAGTCATGCTCTGGTATAATGTTGGGTCATGGTTTTGTATGGGGGTGTGCAGTCTGAGGACGTTTCCCGCTATTGCTTCTTTCTCTATTTGTAATTGGAGAGGTAATATGCCTGTTAGAACGCACAGGGCCGCTGTTGCTGTTTTCTTATAGGCTTTGTTTATCATTAGTAGGCATTGGGCTTGAATTGATGATAGAAGTCGATGCCCATGGGCTTTCTGGAGGCGGAAAAACCATGCTGCGGCTCCATATGAGATTTTCTTTAGTAAGATGGTGTTGTACCAGATTTTGAGGATCTGTTTAGATTGTTGGCTTGTTGTGGAAGAGAATTGTAATAGATTTTGAGTGGTAGATATTATTTCTTGTCGTTTATTTTGTAGGTGAGGGAGAAAAGAGAGATTGCCATCTAGAGTTATTCCTAGATATTGGAGGGTGGTATTTGACTTGATGGAGTGATTGTCTATTTTAAAGATTGGAGCTCTTTTGAGATGTCTGGGTTTACGCATATGGAGTACCGAGCATTTTTCATATGCCAGAGTCATGGCATGTTGTATCGCCCAGGCACTGACTAGCTTTAAGGCTAGGTTGGCTCATTCTTCTAAGTTACGACGTGTGTTCCCGTTGATAACCAGTAATAGGTCGTCTGCGTATGCTATGAAGTGAAATCTGTGAGCCCGCAGCAGACGCAGCAACCCTTGCATGAAAGAGCGCCATAGGAAGGGTCCCAAACAAGATCCCTGGGGCCAGCCTTTTCTAAACCAGTGGATTCTGTTGGACTGCCAGTGAGGGAGTGCTCCTCTTTCAGAAAGAAACGATTTGATCATGTTTATGTAAGGTGTGTCTATGTTGAGGTCTTGTAGTTCGGTGATTGTGTCTTCCCATGGAAGATGGTCGAAAGCGTTTTGGAAATCTAATGAGATAAGTGATGTGTACATTTTTTTTGTATGTTGTGATCGATCCGTGAAAAGAGTTCCTTCAACGCTGTTTCGGTTGAACGTCCTTCCACGAAGCCATGTTGGGAGGATTGTTGGTCTGGTGTATGGGATAGATTGTGGTGGATACTCTTGAGGAGCATCTTCTCTAAGACTTTGCCGAATATTGGGAGAAGCGTTATTGGCCTGTATGACCGAAACTCTGCTGGAGGGCGTCTGTTTTTCAAAAAATAGACCAGTTCGCCTATTTTCCATTGTGAGGGGAAGTAATTTAATCGTAGAAGGCTGTTGAACATTTCTAGAAGTAACAGGCTCTGGGTTTTATGTAGGTTCCGTATTATGAGGTGGTCGAGGTTGTCTGGCCCTGGGGCTTTGTTCTTGTTAAAAGAATAGATGGCGGTTTTAAGCTCTTGTGCTATGAATGGTGGAGCTGATGGGTCTGGCTGGGAGTTGTATGTGGTTTGTTTTAATTAATGGCCAAATATCGAGGTGGTGAAGTCTTCGTAAAAAGAAGTTTTTGTGTGTAGTGTTGTTGTTGACGACGTTAGTGCTGTGATCTCTTGGTGGTGGAAGTCTCGAAATGCAATCTTCTTTATTTTGCCATATGGATCTCTGGTATTGTTGCAGAATGAAGTCCAGGCCATCCTCTTTGCTTCAAGGATTGCTCTTTTGTAAAGGGCCCTTTCTTTCTTATATTTTTCTGTATCCAGTGGGGAGGATGTTGGTAGTTTTGATTTGTGCTGGAGTGCCTTTGCGTAGTTTATTTTCTGACGGATGTTGTTGTTCCACCAAGAGCTTTTTGGAGTGAAGGTTATTTTCTTTTTCTTTAAGAGGTGGTTGCAGGTATCTTGAATTATGGATAAGTATTTGTTGTATGTTTCGTCAAATTGCTCTGGATTGCCAATGTCTTTGGATTGGATGTTGTGTGTTTGTGACTGTTGAGTTATTTCTTTATTGAATTTCTTGAAAGAAATGTTTTTAGTTCTGTAGCGTCTGGCTCATTGCTTTGTGATGTTTATATTTGTCGTTAGTGTGATGAGGCGATGATCTCCGTAGTTGAGGTCTGTATCAACTGACCATGATTCTATTTTTGGGAAGAGAGCGAATGATGCCAAGGAAACGTCAGGCCATCCTTGTGACCTGTCTGTTTGAAAAGTGGGAAGGCTGTGCTTGTCATTCAGAACTATGAAGTGATGCTGGCACATTCTTGAAATTAGCTGATGGCCTTTCTCGTTGTCTTTCGGGTAGCCCCACAGAGCGCTGTGTGCGTTGAGGTCTCTCAGCAGCAGGAAATCGGAAGATTTTCCTGGGATATCTGCCCAGTCATTCAAGTCCTCTTCCTGGTTTGCTGAGGGTGGTGAATATTGAGAGCCCAGGGTGAATGTGAAGTCTGTGGTGGTGATGTTGACGAACCCGGAGTTGTTGGATTGGCTTACTTTAACGTGCTGTAGGTTTGTGTCTATTATTAAGATAAAATTATTTTTCTTGTTGGAAGCGTAGCATGGTGTTCCTGAAGGAAGTCCATGTGGACGTCTGTTTGTTGTGTAGCAGTCCTGCACACATGCAAGGGAGTAATTTTCTGTATAGAGGGTGTTGATTAGGTCTGCTGTTGCTGATTGGCTTCATTGTAGATTTACTTGGGCTAGCTTCAGGGGAGAAACAAGAGAATTGTGTGCGCCTTTTGTGACGCCTGCGTGGCTGCCTCTACCAGTGTCTGGGAGGTAGTGCCTCCCGTGGATTTTGATAACGGTTTTCTGCCCTTGAGTCATTTTCATGTCTTCTTGATGTTCCTCTTCTTGAGGAGTTTTCGTATGTCTTGAAATTTGTGATTGTTCTTTCGTGTCTTCGGGGTTCTTGTTTTTTATGACTGTGGAGGTTGTGTTCGTTTTGAATGTTTAGTGGTCTGTTGTTCACGTTGGTGAAGTACTGGTTCTGTGTTGTGTTACTTTCTTTGTTGACCTGTGTGATATATCTTGCAGGTGGTTCATAATAACGATTTTGGGGGATATAGTAATCTGACAGTCTCTCTTGCTTTTCTCTCTGGTAGACTGGACAGGGTGGGGAGAGGGCTTCGTGATCAATTCTATCTCTTCTTTCTCGTATGCAGTGAATACAAGATATATCATGTAGTCCGCCGTTGTAGTCCGTCGTTGCGTGGCATTCTGAGCACTTAGCACAGACTGTGTAATATTTGCAGTGTTGGGTGGTGTGGTCATTGTAGGCCTGGCAGTTTGTACATCGTTGGACTCTGATGTAGTTTACCACCCTGTATTGACGGAAAAGCAGTGTTAATGATTGTTTCTTCACTAAGTTTTCGCAGTCTCCCGCTTTGGCTTCAATAATCCAGTTATTGTACAGTCCGTTTTGTTGATTGATCTTTTTGACTATCTGGAATTCGTTGTTTGAAACATACTTTTTGTAACTTATTTCTTCTTTTAGGTCTTCGCATGTGATGTCTTTTGGTATTCTGAGTAATAGCAGTTTCATCTTTCTTTCGTCCGGGTATATTATGTGGAATTTCTGTTCTTCTTGGTCTGTGCGTGTTAGAAGCTGTGCAAGTTTCTCTGCTTCTTTTTCAGTGGTGATTATTTCCAGATTGTTATTTTTGGTCTGTTTTATACTCTGGATGGACGAACTTCTTTTTTCTTTGTGTCCACTCGTAGTTGTGCGCTTATTTCTTCTATGTTTGTTTTCTCGTTTGGGATTACTAGTAGTTTCTTATTTATCGCTGTTTTGGTTTCCTTACTTGTATTTGGGTGTTCTTGGCCTTTTTGATTTCCAGTTATTTTGTGCACAGCGTTGTTATTACCGTAACTTAAAGTCTTTTGGATGTCTGTGATATGTGATTGAATTTCTGCCTTGAGGGTCTCTCTCAGCATATCAAAGACATCTTTTGGCGTTAAGAGCATCATTTGCTGGAGTTGGATGATTTGGTTTGTACAGTTGTCTGTAAGCTCCTCGACTTTACGATGAATTCTCATTTTGTAGAGGTCATTTTTGGTATGTAGGGGAGCATATTTTGTTTTAGCTATTTTTAGACCATCGAATTCTGCCATCATTTGCTTATTGTGGTCTTCCATCTCTCTCTCTACTGTTTTAATCATTTGCAACGTTAATTTCAGCATTGCTATTTGTTCGTTAGTTGCTCTGTTTGAATCTGCTGGCATCTGGAGTGTTGGTTGGACTTTACTTTGTGGTTTTGGGGTCTTGTACGTTTTCAAGAATTGTTGGACCGTTTTTGTGTTCCAAAGTTTCCGGCCGTGATGAATAAAATCCTTTTCTAGTGTTTGACGACCTCTGTTTATCTGTTTGGTTCCTTCTTCCGTTTGGTCTACTAGGCGTCTTTTTTCGAGTATTTCTTTTAACAGAACCTTTATTCTGTTGTTCTCCAGAGGGAGAGGGATGTGGTTTTCTTCTTCTGTAACATCTGTTGTTGTTCCTGCTTCTGTGCCATGGGTGCTGGTTAAGGAATGGACTGTGTATACTTCATTTGCTTGTTAATCAGTGTCTGTTATTTCATCTTGCGAGGGGAGTGTTTTGTTTACTTGTGGTTTTAGAGTTTCTTGCGTTACCGTGATTTTTTCTCTCTTTTCTGTTGATGAGTTTAATTTAGTTTCGTTTAGTGTACATTTGAGTTCATCCTCGGCTTGGTTTGTCTGTTGGACTGTGTCTTCTTTTTTTTCTAAATGCGCTTGTGTGCGTAAGTATTCTATCTCGTCTTCTATGAGCCTCATTTGAGAAAAAAATGTTAAGTCTATTTCTTTCTGCTTCATCCTTTGCTACTCTTGTGTGTTTTTTTTAAATTATGAGCAATATGTTTTTTCTCTTTACAAATGTTTATTTTTGCTTTTTCTGTGTTGCTGTCATTTGTAATTTCATCTTCATTGTTGGTTCGTTCTTCTTCTGATGTGAGTGAACCGTTCTCTTTTTTGCTTAGGTTTTTCGTTTCTGCTGCTATTTCTTTGAGCCTCTGGATTAGCCAGCATTGATATTGTTCTCCTTCTTCATTACTGCCAATTGCGTTGCAAGTATAGTGACGCAACATCTGGTCCAATATTTGAGGGATGCTCAAATCCATGGTCTTGACCTTGTCATACGGCCAGAGTTCTCTTCCTTGTAAGGAAATGAGACGTGGTTTGCCCATTTGAATTTTGTTTTGGGTCTTTGGTATACTTTATTTCTATACTAACTCCAACTGATTTGCTTAGTTCTATATTTTCTTAGTTGATATATTTAACTTATACATTTGAGAAACAGGCTTTGCGGGTGTCCTATCTGGTAAGGATGGGTTTAAGGGGGGGAGAGGTAAAAAGGGAGGGCTAAGGCTCTCTAGTTAAGAGGTAATGCCGAAACTAGCAGGGTAGATAATTAAAAAAAAGGAAGTAAAGAGAAAAATTGAAGATAGAGGGTGGTGGGAGGGAAGGCGATCCCCATGTTCAAGGGGAGAGGACAAGGCGATGGTAAAATTTAAAAATGAAAGATGACTGAATAGTTCTGAGATACGAACTGGATATTAAATATTTACAGGGCAGCTGCGATACCATGAAACGTGAGTAAAATGATATTTATAATAAACGTAACATTGGCGTGTGACGAAGAGAAAAATGATATGAAATATACAGTGCGGTAACATAGTACAATTTAAGGGGTAGGGTAAAAACAATGTGAGAAATGATACACTCTATTCAAGAACGCAGATCGAAATGAAGCTATGTGGTTGTTCTAAGACCTTGGAAAGGTGGTAGTGACTGGTGATTACGCAGTGTAATCCCTGCCTAAAAACATGATTGGTCTAAAATTTGAATTTTCAAGACTTACCTGTTTCTAAGAAATATATAGATTGGAAAAAAAAAGAACCGTATTGCATTTGGGGACCTGAAAAGACTAGGAAAACGCAGGGAAAACAGATGTTGAGGTGTTGTGAGTGCTGCTGGAGGGAGGATGGAGGGAAGAAGTGGCACCAAGGTAGAAATATAACTAAGGACTCTGTGAGTGAGAAGATGCTGGAGGAAGTGGTGCAGGGGATGGAAGACCGTGGTAAAAACAAGCTTAAGGGCTAAACTGGGCCCCAGGATGCAGGAGAGGGGTAGAGGCGTGGCCCAATATAAAGGGGGTGAGAAGAGCTTTAAAATGAGGTACGTCGTGGCGGTGTGGGGGTTACACATCTCTAGGGCCACTCTGGGCCCTAAAATAAATAGGCCAGAATCGGCCAATAAGTAAAATAAAATGCTCCTTCAAAAAAAAAGTGATTTGACCAGTGGAAAGAGGAAGTGAAGAGCTTTCCAACGAGATAAGACAAGGTGTGTTAAAGAGGTGGCAGCTATCCCCGGGGCTCCAATTAAATAGTGCCAAATGGGCCCCGGGAGGAACCTTACAATGAGGTGAAAGCTCAGAAACGGAAGTTAAAGCTGGAGAATTTAAAAATTAAAGAACGGAAGTTCGAAATTCGAAAAAGGGGCCCAGGAGGGCCCAGGGGTGTAAGGAATGAATATGGAACGACCCCTTGGAAGATGAATTGAGAGAGGGACTGCGGAGGATACCAGGCTAGTCCGGTAGTCAAAAGCTGAAAAAAAAGAGAGAGAGACGAGTATAAAAAGGGCCCTAATGGGCCCCAGGTGGCAAGGGATGGAGAGGGACGTGGTTCAAGAGTAAAGGGGATGAAAAGAGCTAACCAACGAAGTATTACAAAGGAAGACGAGGAAGCCACCCCCTGGGCCCCTTTGGGCCCTGGATAAAATAGGATTAAAAAAAACCTCAACTTCGCAATTGGGGCCGAAAATGTATTCCGATGGGACCTAAGAATGGAATGTTAGCCTGCGAAAAATAAGTGGACGAAAAAGGTGCAGCTTAAAATAGAGAAACAATTAATGGCAATGGGGCCCCAAGGGGCCACTAAAACACACACAAAAAAAAGCTGGATTGGATTTAAAGATAAAGCAAGGGAAGAGCTTTCCAACGAGGTACATTTTGGGGGAAATGGAAACAGCCCCCCTTAGCACTTTTTGGCCCTAATTAAAATAGGCCAAAATGAGCCCCAGCAATGAAACAGGGACCGAAAAAACTCACGTTGGAACCTTAATATGTGGACAGAGCTCGAAAACCGATGCATGAAAGCCATGATAGGAGGTTAAAATATAAAATATGAGAAGCTGTGAAGGGGCCGGAGAAGGCACTGAACAGTGGGAGCGGTAGACAACCAGGCCCTGGTGAGTGAAAACAGAGAAAGAGAATTAAAATAAATAAATAAATAAATAAATAAAATAATAATAATAATAATAATAATAATAATAATAATAATAATAATAATAATAAATATTTGCTAGCTAAAGATAAGACATTTGATGGGGTGAATCAAATGATGGGATGAGGGCCCCAGCTTTAAATGGCGCTGCTTTGCCACTTAAAAAGAGTGGGCCAAAACGACTACTGAACGAAGAAAATTAATATATGTAAAAAGAAGAATTATATTTCAAAAAAAAAAAATAAATAAAAAGAAATAAAACGGAAAAGAGGGCCTCAAGGCCAGAAATAAAAATCAAGGCCCTGTTCCTGACCAAAGGGCCCCATGCGCAGTCCTAGAGGACTCAGTTCAAGGAGAAGCCGTAATACTCTAATAGGAAAAAAACGAAAATTTGGCCTGGAACTAGAATGAAGAAAATACGTGGAAAACCATTCATCTGACCCCCCAAAAGAAGATGGACCAGGTCCTGGCCAAAGTTACCAGAATATAAGAAAAACTAAAAGTCCCTTACATGGGCCGCAACCCGTGTAGAAATGGAAACCCGTGAATAACTTGTAAATATACTGCATTCCTCAACCCCTACCGTAAGAAACACCCCCAAACAATGTAACCCGTGTTGTTGAGAAGCGAATATTTACTTGGCACTTTGCCAAAAATGAAAAGCAAAATTGAAAGGGAGGGGGAGTAATACGATTAAAGAAACAAAAACTTATGAAAACACTAAATAAAAACAGATAAAAATAATACTTAAAATTCATTTACTGACATAAATTAGGTGTTAAAACAAAGAAAATTTTAAGCTATATAATATACAAACACTGAATTGAAGAAATAAAAAAAAAAGGAAATATGATTTTGAGGTATCTTCGTATAGGTCGAAAATGCTAAAACGCTATAAAAAAACAGGCGACACCTGCACGAAAATGCTCTTAAAATCTATAATAAACACAATAACTGAATGAAACCGTGCCCCATTCCTACGTACACATGCTATATAAGACAAATGAACAGTTAAAGTACTCAGCAAACACATACCTTTTGGTACACGATCGGACCGCAGCCGGCAGTGTCGGTTGGGTGTCGGCAACGGCACAGTGGGTCCAGTGTCGGTCCAGTGTCGGTACCTCTTCGGCAAGTGATACTAAGTAAGCGTGCGTTTTCGTATGCCGGTTAATGTTATCGGACCCCTAACGGTTACTTATCGGCAAGTGATTCATATTGCAAAGTGACGCTGGACCGATATCTGATGGCCGAAAGTGGTCCGATTAGATTTGCCAACATCGATCCGAATTTGGATTATTTTAGCCGATGCTTTTTTTAAATTTGTTTAAATTTTTTGGGAATATTAAATAAATACTTTTTCGAAAAATTAGTGTAGCAGTATGAAATAAAACTTATAATATTCCCTTTTTTTACTTTTTTTTTCTTTTTTTTTTTAACAAACACAGATGTAGGGAAAATAATGGAATGTTTAATCGTAGCCGATTTTTTTTCCTCACCTTTTCATTGTGTGCTCTTTGTTCGAAATATTAAATAAATATTTTAAAAATTAACATATGTAATTTTTTTCTAATTTTTCTTAGAAGAATCACTATAATGTTATGATGATGATTTGTTACAGCAGTATAGCTGCGCTAGGGATATAGGCCGAAAGGGAGGGGGGTTTACCTCCGTGAGGGTCTTCTAACCCGTATTTACGGCAATGTTCGAAGGAAACCACCGAAAACTCCGAACAGTTAGGTCGACGAGCGCGACAGGGGTTTGAACGCAGCACCTCCCATTTACCAGCATTGAGAACAGAACTTATCAGCTAGTAGTGGGGTATTTAATCGTAGCAGGTGCTTTTTTTCATTGTTTGCGTTTTGTTAGGAATATTAAATACATATTTTTATATTTATTATATATTAAAATTTTCTAATTTTTCTTCGAAGAATCAGTGTAACAACATGAAATAAAAACATGATATTCGACTTTTTTTCCCCATTTTTCTGGGATAAATAATAGAATATTCATGTAATTCGGAATATTGAATCGTAGTCGATGTTTTTCTTTTGCTGATGTTTTTGTTCGTTATTTGTGTTTTCTTGGGAATGTTAAATACGTTTTCTAATTTTTATTCAAGGAATCAGTGGAACAATATAAAATAACAACTAAAATAATATTTACTTTTTTTTTTTTTTTTTTCCCATTTTCTATCAAAAATTGATGTGGGAAAAATAATGGAATATTTATAGTCTTAGCCGTCAATTTTTTTTTTCAGTTTTGATTAACCGGCATTTTTTAGGTAGATTTTGTAAGAAGTACTATCTATTACATTCTCCCCTAAGTTGGAATTTTTGAAATATATTTGCAGATCTACGCCGATCATGACTCCCAGAACCCAAAACCACCCCCGGTTCAAAACTTTATCTATCTATCTAAGTCACTTTTTATAGACACGATAACAGCAATAATTCTGCACAAATCACTTCCAAACTGATACATAAAATCAAAGGGCATAAAATATCGGTCAAGTTCGTTAATGGGCAAAATCAAACCAAGGGAGGGGAGGAAATGGGGGGCATTTTGTGAAAACAGAAATAACCCCAATATTTCTTAATTATGATACGTATCGAATCCATTTAAAGTTATTATTACTTCTAGGAAAAGGGCCGAAAATTTATGTATTGCAGATTTTTTATATCATTAAAAATGGCCCCAAAGGGGGTAAAAAAGGAGTTTTAGAAGAAAAAGTTTCATAACTTCGCAAGTTCAAAAGATATTAAATCTGCTTGAATTTATTATAAATCCTCTTAATATTATCTAAAAGTTTTATATTGATAAGTTTTTTATAGGACCAACCCTTATATATATTAAAAAAAAAAAAAAAAAAAAAAAAAAATTCTTGCCGGCTTCGCCAGCAAACACGTTAGGTTTCGAAGTGGGTGGTTCCAACTGCCGCATCATGACAAAAAGCTCATTTCTTCCGCAATTCCCAACAAACAGGCGCCCAACGGTCTGCGTCTTCAAAATCAACCTGTGCCTGTAGGCCGAGCCATCAGGGACTTCTTTTTCGATTGTGATTAAGTCTGAGTTTTGTTACTAAATGCATGTTTTTTAAAATAATGTATATTATATATTTTTACTCTTCTTTTGAGGAATTAGTGTAACAATATCGAAAAAAAATATTATTATTTATTTTTATTTATTTATTTTTTTAATAAAAATTGTGGAAATATAATAATTTATATTTTTAAAAATGAAATGTAAAATGTATTCAATATTTTACACAAATTTTAAATAAACATATTAGACGTGATGACAAATACATATATGGAAGGAGGATTGTTTGCTTTGTCACCCCCACCCCCCTCCTCCCCTCCGATTAACGAGCACGGTGTGAGAGCGATATTTAGATGATTGATCATACATTAATTTTACAACAATCTAAAAAATTTAAATTCTAGATTTTTTATTAAAATTTTTTAAGTACTGTACCATTAAACCTGTTTTTTTTTTCCCCAACCAAAAGGTCATTTAAAAAAAAAAAATTATGTAAGTATCCATATAATATTTTTATTAAACATGAAATAATAATGCATTTCTTGTAAGCATTTATCAAGAAAGTTTCGGACTTTGGGATAATTTGATGATGGTCAATGATATGAGACACGCTTTCACATCCAAAAATTGATTATGACAAAGCGCCATTATGGAACTATCACGCCAAATCTGGGATGATATCTGCTACTCTATTGTCTATAGCGTGGGAGCGTAGTAAAGGGAAAGCCATGCGATCACTGCGCGCGCATGCTTGCCAAACTAGGTTTTGACTTTTGAAGAGGGGAAATTGCAACCATAGAATAGACGCTCGCGTTTTCATGTACTGGCGGATTTGAGATGCGTGAAGCGTGACACATGCAGAAGAAATAATAATAATGGTAAGTCTGCTTAATTTTGCTTTAGTTAAATCTAAATTAATCTGAATTAAGTTAATTATTTTTGCATACATTTTATTGTTTAAAGATTTATTCTCTTTTAACGATTAACTTTGCGTAGGAATTACTGTTGTAGAAAATGATAAAAGGGTTAAATTAGAAAAATATGTTCATGGAGTTTTTATCTTTTTATTATACGTTTTTATGACATGTAGCATATTTTTAATTATTAATAATTAATAATAATTAACGAATCTTGATAATAATTAACGAAATCCTAAAACGTTTCTTTATTATAATGAATGCAGAATGACATTTGGTTATGTGTTATCCATTTGGTGCTCCACAATTTTACAATACTCGTGTCGTTTATGTATTTAAAAAAAAATATTCAAAATTTTCGATTGCTTAGTAATGATAATTTGCATTTTATTGTATTTGAATTTTAATTTATTCAAATTTACTAATTCATTCATTTTTTAAATTACTTAAAGCGATTTCTTTTTCACGTATCCTGAAACTTTTACGCTGCTGTATAAAAATGCCTTTCTAATACTATTCAAGAGCAGATGATTTCATTTGTGCTTTAAATTTATTAAACTTGTTTAATACATTTTATTTCTATCAAATTTAAAATAAATGAATTTTAATTAAATCAATGTATATAAATATTTGACATTTCCAATGTATATAATATACATGAGCGATTTTGAAAGTGTATATTTATATTTGAAAAGGAAAGATTTAGAAAAAAATTAAGAGCAAAAAGGAAAAACAATATTGTAAATAATGTTGCTTTATTTTTTTAAAATGTAATTATGGAGCATCAAATTAGATGTAATATACAAGATATAAATGATTTAGAAAACATTTGTCCTTCTGTATAAATAATAAAAAAATATGTAAAGAATTTAGTAAAAGCTAAAAATAAGTAAATATGTAACATGTCATTCATATATATATTTTTTAAATAAAGTTACAAAAATGTATTTTTCTAATCTTGCCCAGAAATTACATAAACTCTAAATTTTGTTTTTTATATTTTTAAAAAAGAGAATAATGTTTACTAAATTAAATTATGCAAAAATATTTAACTTAGTTGAGATGCTGACGGATTTAATAAGGCTAAAACAATTGAACATAATTTATAGCAGACTTATCATTTTAAGAATAATAAAAAAGGAAAAAGAAAATCACACAAACATTCATTTAAAGCGTTCACAAAATAAAATAATAACAAACAGGGTAAATTAAATTTTTTAACAAAGTTATTTAAATTCATTTTTTATTTTCTGCGTAAAATTAAAGTTCGAATTTTTTAATTTATTAATAAATAGTAAATTACCGGAACGAAATTTAGTTTATTTGAGTTAAAAAATAATTTAAAAAAATCTGAAAAAAATTTAGATGTATTGTTTTATAGTTTCCTAGAAAATATTTTATTTTTTTTTTAAATCAAGTTTTACAGCGACACTTAGAAAGGAAAATTTATCTAAATTTTACTTATTGTATAATAAATTTGTTTTATACAGCTTTATAGAACAAAAATTAAATGTATTTATAATACTTATCACATTTTGTAAAAGTGAAAAAAAATACTTTATCATTATTGCGTTTAGAAACACAAGATTCAGATATTGTTAAAGTATCTATGCTAATATAATGTAAAAAAGTAAAGCTTGAAGCATTTTTTTTTAAATGGCAGGGGCTATCAATAGTAAAACGGTATCCGTGAGGGGGGAGGGGGTTGCTTACATCTGAAAAATAAATTTCACCATTTTTACCTAAATAATCAAAGTAAAATAAAATAAAATAAAATTAAATAAAATTAAGTACCATTAAGTGGAGTAACCCGCCCCCTCCCCCCTATTTTGCTGCTAGTTCCCAATAAAAGGGATGCCGATATCGGACCACATTCGACAATACTACGGATTTGTTATCAGTATACGGTCGGCACAGCATCTCGCCGTTGTTAGCGTTGCCGGTACCGGACCACATTCGGTAGGTGTGCGGATAACTGTTGGTATACAATCGGCACAGCAGAGTGCCGTCCCTTCTACCGGCGTTGCCTATACCGGACCGAATGTGCGCCTATCTGTCGGGCGTCAGTCGCGCGGCGTGTCGAAAAAGTTACGGAACCAGTACGGCAGCTGGTATCGTGCCGATACCGTCGGTAACGGCAAAGCGGCAATCGGGCGATTGCTTACCGATAGATCTGTGTTTGCTGGGTATGCATGAAAGATTAGAAATAATAATAACAAGACAAAAATGATGCCGCACGCCAATGTTAAATTACAAAAAACGAGCAAAATAATATAAAATGAACTAAATTCATAGTTAAAAAATAATAAAAATAAAAATAAAAGCACAAAATAAAAACCGCCGTGAGAAAAAGAATACATATATACAGACAAAAAGAGAGCACGGGAGAAAAACAATAAGTTAGTGGGGGGTGGGAAACAAGATTGCGGACATGGAATCGTAATCCCATGTTAAAAACGCCATGGGAAAAGAAGGGTCCACGTTTTCATTCATAAAAATTGAACTAGTAGACGAAAGCATTCGCGGCTGGTCTTAAAATGACCAGCAAACTTTTAGATACAAAAAATTACCAGATTTGGACATTCCGCTTGCCTGAGACTTTTATCTAGTCTGCCATTTCTGGAGCGATGGAAATCATGTCTTCACACAAACACAGTTCAACCTACTCCCTCCTCGAGAAGTAGTCACAGAAAAAATATCTGGTCGAAAATCACCAGTACAAGGCAAGCATTCTAATTTATTAGTAGCTCAAAACGCCAAACACAGTCCCAGCGCCTATCTTTTCGACTCTCACTTGCTACAAAATAATTTACTCAGTTACAGGCATCTTGGATTCCAGCCGTTCAGGGACAGCCAGACCACTCTTTGATGTTACATAACGATATTGTCCGAGCGAAAAATGAGAACAGATACATCCTGGGTATATCTCTCGACTTACAAGCGGCGTATGATAGCATATATGTGGATGACCTAATATTAAATTGCGCTCTAATTGGCTTATCTGGTCCAATCCTCCGTTGGCTGCACCTGTTCCTGTCTTCCCGAACTATCAAAGTGTCCTGGAGGGGTTTTCTTTCATCGCCTCACAACATCAGCAAGGGGGTTCCACAGGGAGCAGTTCTGAGTTCCATCCTTTTCACAAATTTTCTATCAGATTTCTTCGAAATTTTGGATGGCCTTGGCATCACTTACTTAATCTATGCGGATGATACCTTTATTTACGGCTCTGCTGACTCCCTGGAGGCGTGTCGGGAAAGGCTTCAAGAGACTCTGCGGCTAACCGCCCAATGGTGCCAGTACTGGAAACTGAATATCCGCCCAGACAAATGTCATGCATTTAATTTTTCTCGACGTCGTGGAGAGGTTGATTTCGATTTTAGCATCAACAGCGGCCTAATCTGGTGGAACCGATGAAGTTAAATTCATTGGATTCTACATTATGCGTTGGCGTGGCTTTCGCAGATACGGTGAGTATCTGCGGAAGAAGGGTTTTACAAAAGTCAATATCTTAAAGGCGCTTTCCCATCCTCGCTACGGTGCCCGTTCGTCTCATCTGTTAACGCTGGCAACTTCCTTCATCCGGAGCATGATTGAATAAGGTGCGGCCATCCTCGTCTCAGCTAAAGCGTCCTTTTACAAAAGATTAGAGGCTCTGTAAAATGCGGCACTTCGAGTGGCTTTGAAGCTCCCCAAGTGGGTCCCCATTTTGGTTCTACGGAAACATGCCGGGGTCCCCTCCCTCTTCGACAGAATTGGAAATTTGGCTTTTAGTTTCTGGATCCGCCACAGTTCCTTGTGCAGTCTGTCCCCGCTGTGGGAGTTCCACAATTGCAGTCTGCATGAGATCACGTATAACATCCCTTACGTCACTACAATTATGGATGAAGTTAGTGCCCATCCAGAGCATTTGATCCCCTTACAGGTTCCTCTTCCTCCCAAGCAGGAGCTTGTCCAAATCCACCTAGACGATCTGCCTTTTCAGTGCAAAGACCTCGCTAACACTGTCATCGTTTCCTTCTACAATGAGTTTATACAGAACTTTTGAGACTCTTGGACCATCGTGGCCACAGATGCTTCGAAGTCTGCTTCGTGGACTTCAACAGCCGGTTGTGCTGACACCACCTATTTTGGATACAGAGTCCACTCTGTTAACTCTATTTTTACTGCAGAGGCTTTAGCCATAGGCACGGCGATCGATGAATTAATACCTTTAGTTGGCCCAGTAATTCTCTTAAAGGACAGCCTTTCAGTACTCACAGCGCTCCAATCGGTCTCCCTCAAGTCGCCTAGCGTGATTCTGTGGCTCCAAAATAAAATACAGAGAATTGTATACTTTATTCATCATATCTGTTTTTGCTGGGTACCGGGCCATCGTGGTATCCCACCAAATGAGAAGGCTGACCACATTGCAAAAGGTGTCAGCGCCACTGATGTCTCGCTCAACTGGATTTACCCGGAGGATCTCAAGAATTATAATAAGCAGCGAACGGATCGTTTGAGCAATCAACAATTTCTCTCCAGTAAATACCTCTCGTCTCACGGGAACATTCCCCCGATTCGGCAGATGGGAAGATACCTTAACAACGCGCCTCCTTTGCCAGATGCTGATCACCCTTGCCATCCTTCGACGCTTTGGTCTGGCAGACGTCGATGTTTGTAGCAGCTGTCAGGTCCCAGCTTCCCTGGAGCACATTCTGATTCATTGTAGAAAGTATCGTACTCAACGTAGGAGCTGTTGGGGAAAATTGGATACGAGAAACAATCCTCAGACTCTTGAAGAATTCTCCCGCTACTTCTGTGAGCTTCCAGATTTTCGACGCATAGACCGGTTTTACATCATCTGCCTGTTCTTCTAGTTTAGTCACTGACAGAATGGATCAATTGAGACGACAGCCCCGCCGCTATAGGTCTCAAAGCCCACCCCCCTTCAAAGTTCAAAGTTCAAGGAAACATTTGACCAGAATAGTTAGGGGTATGACCCTTACAACACACTTTAAAATCATCAAAATCTGTGCGCATCATGTTTTGTGGTCCTTTTGTAAGTATGCGCATTTACTTCGTGTTTAAATTTTGCATGATTTTCAATAAACATATGTTACATAATTATAAATTATGTATCCTGTAAAAATGCTTAACTATCTCCCTTCATTAAAACGCATAATTATGTAATGCTTCTTAATATCTTGTTTTTTTATTTATAAATATATTTCAATACGATTTTAAACAGCATTTCCTTTAGAACTTAGCGTGTATGAAATCTTTGTGCTGGTCGCTTTAACAGCAAAACGGAAAAGGAAATAACTCATGTTGTCCTCAGTTTTCAAAATCATGCTTTACAAAACTAGGTAGTTATAATTCAAATGTTTCTTAATAAAGCAACTTTAAATCAAATAAAGCATTTTACTGGATAATTTAAGCCATATATATTTGTCAAGTTTAAGATAAAGCCTTTCCGCTGCCAGCACAAAGCACAGAAGGACAGTTTAAACCATAAATCTCAAAATGTTTATTAAGGAATGCATTGAAGTAACAAGCTTCATACTCGCTCTCTAAGGAAAATAATATAGATATATATATAAATTTAATACGCAATGTTATAAAAAATCATTAGATTTCCTATGAATAGACGTTTTTAAGAAAATGTGTGCTAAATATGGCGAAAAAAATATATAAACAAACGGAATTCGAGAATTCTTTTAAACAGGTTTTTCTTTATTTCATACTGGGAAAAGAGAAAATTATAAGCAAAAAAATATACATATTTTTTGAAAATGTAAGAATAAAATGTGAAAACATTCATTAATATATTTGAAATTTTATATATATAATCGTTTTAAATTTTTGCCGAGTCATTTCAAAATTTACGAAAATCGAATCAAAACTTAAAAACATATTAATAAAAGTTTTCAACTTTCTATTAAATCCTATCATAGGTAATTATTTCATTGATATCCCATGACCGGTAATAATTCTAGGCTGCCAGAGTCATTACGTCATATTTAAGATGGTGTAATATATTTCCATATTACTGAATTTAAAAACCGAATTTCTATACTAAAATTGTTTAATTATAAGAACCATATAAACTACGGACAGTTTTTTAGGTAGATGTTTGCGGAGAAATAGATATTAAATGGAAAAATAGTCTAAATCTAAATTTCAAGTTCTGAAATTTTCGAAGCTAATCTTAAGTTTCCTATTGGAATTTGCAGTAAATATCAACAAAAGGTAAAATGTTGCCAATTTAAAATGTACTTATTGCATTACGGAAATTAATCATATCCAAATAACATACGATTTAATTCAGTTTTTCAGTGAAATAATAACGATGATTTTTTTTTGTATTGGATATTTTCGCCTAGTATGATTTTAATGTAACAGAATTGTAATTAATTGTTTGTAAAAGTGTTTTGAAACTTTCATAAATAAAAGTAATAATATATAATGTGAAAATCTGCACATAAAATAAATTTTGTATTCATGCATTTTTGCATAACAGTGCAACAGCTATAGCACCAAGATCTGAATATTTATAAAACTAGTTATAGTACGAACGCACATCATTTGTCCCGTTTGACATACAATTTCGAACTTGTTTTATTTGTAGCTGATAAATGTAATTATTTGTAATTGTTAACTCTTAAAAAATTAACACTATTTTTAAGTATATATTAATAGTCTTATATGCTTTTCAAAACTCGGTTGTTTTAAGGAAGTATGTTTCTTTGAAAAATATCGTTGAAAAAAAAAAGCCTTTCGGTAAATAATTTAAGTTGCCTACATTAGTTTGTATAGTAAATTTACAATTTCCATTAGTATGACTTTTTTTCATGCTGACTTTCTTTTTACGTTTTTAGCTAAGACAAGATAATTGTTTAGAAATTATCTGTCCTGCAAAAGTTTTTAGTTTCATTTATAAAAATGCAACATTATATATATATATATATATCTTGTTATCTTGTTCTCTGTTTATCGGTTTAGCACAATACAATTTTAAATGAATTCTTCTTTTCAAATTTAACACAAGTGACATATATATTTCTGTCGCATTATCATCAAAAATTAAATGTAAATAATGTTAAATATGCAGTTCACAAAGCCACGCTGTGCAAAACTGGGTTATTATAAATGGAAACATTTTCTTAATAATACAACTCATATTCAAATAAAGTCTTTTAAATCAGTCTTTGTTATTTTGAATTTAACTACCCCTAAAATTCACCTATAGTTTTACGTTTGTATGAAAAATTGTATATGATTTATAATAATAGGTTGTTGTTAATGAAACGTATTTCTTAATATGACAACTGTCGTTGAAAAAAAAAACATTTCAGTAAATAACTTACGCAGCGTATAGTACTTGGTTTATTAAGGATATAATTTTAATTAGCATTATGTTTCTTACATCGTGACTTTATTTTCAGATTTTCAGTTAAGATACGACAAATATTTAGACATTATGTGTCCCGTAAAAGTTTTCAAGTAGTTTCCTTTATAAAAAATGTATCATTATGTATATATTTCTTATTGTCTTGTGTTTTCTTTGTAAGTGTATTACAATACTAATTTAACAATATTCTCCTTTTCAAATTTAACACAAGAAACATATATATGCTTGACGTATTATCAGCAAAATGGAATTGGAAATAATGTTAAATAGAGAGTTTACAAATGCCCGCTGTTCAAAACTAAGTTATTATAAATGGAACCTGTTTCTGAATACAACTCTAATTCGAATTAAGTCTTTCACTGGATAATATAAGCTGTGTATATTTGTCAAGTTTAAGATAAAACCTTCCTGCTGCCAATGCAAAGCACACAACTGCCATTTCAACAATAAATCTCTGAATGCTTACACAATGAACGAAAAGGAACAAACTTAATGTTTACTTTCCAAGGAAAATAATGTTTTTTTCTTCAAATAAACGCATAGTGTTCTAAACTAAAATTACTAGATTTTCTTTTTTCTTAGAACAAACTGTCTACAAAGAAATGTGTGCAGCATATGTTTAAAATATAAATTTGAATATATGTAGTTTGAAATATTTGAAATTGATTTTTTTATGCTAGGAAATGCTAAACTTTTAAGTAGAATATGGTAAACAGAAATAACACATATATAACACATATATAAATAACACATTTCGTTAAATTAAACAATGGTCTAGATTTGCCCTTCTCAGCCTTTTTTTTGTCTTGTGGGCCCCAAACATATGTTTGGGACGTTAGGTGAGCCGTAATACACTTATATAATAACGTAAAAAAGCGTAATTAAAGTAGTAAGATAACAGAAGTTGTATAACAAAGCTATATAATCTATATCTATACTAATATTATAAAGTAGTAAATATTGCTTTTTTGTTTGTTTGTTTGTTTGTTTGTTTGTTTGTAGGGGGTAATCTCTGGAACTACCAAACCGATTTCAAAAGTGATGTTGGCAAATTGATGGTGACAACCCCTGCTCCAACATAGGCTATATTTTATATCGGTGCCACTATCCCAGGTGAAGTGCAGGAGCGAAAAACGTTCTAAAATTGCGATCTTTTCTATACTGAAGGAGCTAGAAATTTGAAATTTGGCGTTGTAGCTACTTATAACATGTAAATGCTCTCTAAAAACAAAATAAAAAAAATTCGAAATTTAAAAGGGTGAAATGAGCGAAAAGCGTTCTAAAAACATTCTAAATTACAATTTCTATGGAATCTCTGGAACTACAAAACCTATTTCAAAAGTGATGGTGGCAAATTGATGGTGACAACCCCTGCTCCAACATCGGACATATTTTTTGTGGGTGCTACTATCCCCAGGGGGGTGCAGGAGCGAAAAACGTTCTAAAATTGCGTTTTTGTTTATACTGAAGGAGCTAGAAATTTGAAATTTGGCATTGTAGTTACTTATAAGATGTAAATGCTCTCTAAGAATAAAATTTAAAAAAAATCGAAATTTAAAAGGGTGAAATGAGCGAAAAGCGTTCTAAAAACATTCTAAATTACAATTTCTATGGAATCTCTGGAACTACCGAACCGATTTAAAAAATGATGGTGGTAAATTGATGGTGACAACCCCTGCTCAAACATAGGCTATATTTTATGTCGGTGTCACTAACTCCAGGGGGGTGCAGGAGCGAAAAACGTTCTAAAATTGCGATTTTTTTTATACTGAAGGAGCTAGAAATTTGAAATTTGGCATTGTAGTTACTTATAAGATGTAAATGCTCTCTAAAAACAAAATAAAAAAAAATTCGAAATTTAAAAGGGTGAAATGAGTGAAAAGCTTTCTAAAACCATTCTAAATTACAATTTCTATGGAATCTCTAGAACAACCGAACCGATTTCAAAAGTGATGGTGGCAAATTGATGGTGACAACCCCTGCTTCAACGTAGGCTATATTTTATGTCGGTGTCACTAACTCTAGGGGGGTGCAGGAGCGAAAAACGTTCTAAAATTGCGATTATTTTTATACTGAAGGAGCTAGAAATTTCAAATTTGGCATTGTAATTACTTATAAGATGTAAATGCTCTCTAAAAACAAAATAAAAAAAAATTCGAAATTTAAAAGAGTGAAATGAGTGAAAAGCTTTCTAAAACCATTCTAAATTACAATTTCTATGGAATCTCTAGAACAACCGAACCGATTTCAAAAGTGATGGTGGCAAATTGATGGTGACAACCCCCTGCTTCAACGTAGGCTATATTTTATGTCGGTGTCACTAACCCCAGGGGGGTGCAGGAGCGAAAAACGTTCTAAAATTGCGATTTTTTTTTATACTGAAGGAGCTAGAAGTTTGAAATTTAGCATTGTAGTTACTTATAAGATGTAAATGCTCTCTAAAAACAAACAAAAAAATTCGAAATTTAAAAGGGTGAAATGAGCGAAAAGCGTTTTAAAAACATTCTAAATTACAATTTCTATGGAATCTCTAGAACTACCGAACCGATTTCAAAAGTGATTGTGGCAAATTGGTGGTGACAATCCCTGCTCCATCAGCCTCTTTAATAAAAAACTATGCGTTTCTGACGACTGGGTTTTTCGCTAATTGTTGCCATAGATTAATCTCGGAAAATGAAACATTTGAAGTTACTGAAAAAAAATAGTATCTCGAAAAGTATTTGTCAGAAAATTGTTAGGCAAACTGCGTTTGAAAGGTAAAAAATTGTATTTTCCTTGATATAAATTTCAAATCTAATGATTATGCCATTTTTCAAATATTGAATTTGAAAAATTACTAAATTTCACAATGGTGTACCATAGCAAAACCTTCATGCGTAAAAAGATAATGATAAAGACGACGTGTTCTGGCGTGTATATTGGCTATAGCACGAGTCACAAATTATAGTAGCCTTATTATTCTGTTAAAATATAAAAGTGAATTATGAAATGTCAATATTTTGTTGGATTAAAAGTTCGTTATAAGAAATTGACCAGCGTAGCGGGCGTAGCTTGCTAGTAAAGTTAATATAATCACTGTATTTTTACGTTTGTCGCAGAAGAAATGTTAACAGAATAATGTAACACCAATGTTACGAATCATTTAATTTTTTTTTTTTTTTTTTTTTTTTTACTGCAGATGATGTAGAAATATTCCACGAAGATTGTTGTTTGCGGAAATAGAAGTTTAAAACTTCTTGCTGCTAATTTTTTTTCGTGGAAAACGTTTAGCCTTAATAAGCATTATTAGTTATAGGATAGTTATGAAATGTAATAATATAACGTCGTAGAATTTCCAAGTTCTAAAGAAAAATAATCAGCTTTTCTTTAATAAATCGATTATTTTCTCAATGCAAAAGCTTTCTTTTTAATGTAAAAATATGTAGTGCAAAGTTAATTCATTTGGAATAATGTTTGTTTAGTGCTGAAGATTTAGAAATGAATAAACTACTATAGTAAAACAGAGCTTTTGACTAAAGAAACAGCATTTCAGATGTTTTAAGATAATTTCAAATTAGTAATTATAACTAACAAGACAGATTTTGCCTCCTCGTGAAAATATATAAAAGTAAGGCGAAGGTCTTAAAAACTGTTTATGCGCGTCTCAATTTTATAAATAAAGATTAATGGTTATGTGTCTGGGGCCACACATAATAGGGCGCTGGGCCACATGTGGCCCGCTGGCGGCAGGTTGAGTATGTCTGGTCTAGATATTTATAGTTATTTTATGTGTAACTAAAAAAGTTCAATTTCTATAATCATTCATAAAATGAAGGATTTTTTTTTTGTGTGTGTAAGAATATCTTTTTATCCTTAATATATATTCAAAACTGTAGATAGTAAGCTTCCACATCTCATGGGAATGACATGCAGTTTATTAAAAAATAACCACGTAATCTGCTCCAGATCTATGCTAAAAATATTACAAAGTGTATTATGAATCAGATCTTGTAAAGCTATGATTTTCGCGTTGTAGCAATTTCTTTCTCGTTATTCCGTCAGACACGCACAAACACACTTATATATGGATATAAATAAATAAATAAATAAGTATACATGGTGTTTTTCTATGGGAGGCTGCAACTCTTTGTATATTTTCAAAAGTAAAGAAAATAAAATAAATAAATAAAATTCGGAAATTTCTACTAAACCCGCACGGTTATTTCTTATGTCCTTTTCGCTTTAAAGAATTGGTGAACCGC
Organism: Maratus michaelseni; assembly: GCA_963931845.1. Taxonomy (NCBI): domain Eukaryota; kingdom Metazoa; phylum Arthropoda; class Arachnida; order Araneae; family Salticidae; genus Maratus; species Maratus michaelseni. The sequence continues at coordinate 340,927,531 of OZ007592.1, forward strand.
ATAAATAGGCTCTTTCCTGTCACCATACTCGTTATCAGTCTACCAAAAGTTTCCCATGTGAACATTAGGCAATGCTGTAGACTTTTTCCTTCATTTTCTAGTTTCTATCTGTAACTTATTATCGTAGTATATTTATGCTATAATTATGCTTTATTATTATTATGACTACTTTCAGGGCTCCCTACCAAGTAACGTCTCCTTAAAGCACATACCCAGAATTTTTTGAAAATAAACTGCTAGTAAAACTACTCATGTACGTTATGAACGAGTCAAATTTACCTCTGAAATTTCAATAGAAAATCTGTAAAATAATAAAATACTTTCTAGTATTTGGCACACAAAAACGCGATTTGGCTAGCAATACGTTTTCCTCGCCAATTGCAAAATCACAAAATTTTACGGTTTTCAAAACTTAAAATATGAAATTTTAATTTTCTTTATTGAAAGTTAAACGATGAAATATTTTCTTTTTCCTGCTATATGCTTTTATAATATATTTAAGTTGCGTCTTTCTGTAGTTATTTAATTTTCTTTATTCAAACTTAAGCGATGAAATAGTTTATTATTATTGCATTAACTTATATATTACCTTATATAATATATATAAGTAGCGTGTTGCTGCATATATTTACTTTTTTACTCTTTCATCAGCTGTATAAGTTTTCTATGTATTTTTAAAGTAACTGCATGATTAACCCTTTCCGACACAGACAAATTCTGTTCGTAAAATGCGAAATTACTGACTGACACCGGAATTTACAAACGACTTTAAAAAAAAAAATAAGAAGACCTTATTTTAAGCTTTCATTGTAGAAGCAAAATTTTATTAAAATATTCTTGGTGCCGAATGCAAGTTTGGAATTAAACTTAGGTGTGCCCGGAGTGGGACCACTGTGCCGGAAAGGGTTAAGAATGCCATCATTAAAAAATATTGCATGAGTCGTTGTTTCCATTGCAACTCTTGTCTGCTACACTAGCAATATTGAAGCCGAAGTAACAGTACTCATAATAAAACCTTAAATATCAGGTTAAAATAATTTTAATTAATTTAAATTTTATTCTAAACCGCATATTACAATAGTTAATTTTCATTATATATACATAAAAATGTATATAACAAAACTGTAGTTATAAAAGTGTATTCATTTAAGTTACACCTACTTAAACTAGTTCAGTATAAAGGGTAGAATACGTTTTCCCTTAAAGAGTATTTATTATAAGAGCGTATTTTGTATTTCATTGTGTCGCAAACCAAAGATATATCGCCAAAAAATGAAATTTTCATTATTTTTTACGAACGCTATATCATGGTTCCGCAGGAATTTTTTTATAGACATATATATTCTCAGGACAAAAATATTTAGTATGTTTTTCTTATTTGTCCGTTTATAACGTAAGTTTATAAAGTAAGTTCATAACGCACTGAGTATGCAATTATGGAGACAGTAGTTGTAACATGTTTTACACAATTTACTCATCTCCAGAGCGTAGTGTTGCAGGGCAACTTGGAAGCCTTTCTGGCACTATTCATTGTTCGCTGTTTAGCTGGTGAACCAAATTCAATACTGACATGAATGATTTGCGTAAGTACAGTAAGCCAAGCATCTGCTGCACGGTGAGGTACATTACATAAATTCCAGCTGTAAATTTAGGTATTAAAGAGTATATCTTGTAAATTATATGCGGTGTACAATTGAAACAAATGTTTGACGGCATAGTTTTTCGGCCTCATACATTTAGTATGAAAATACACTGTTAAAATAAATACGAAAAATAGATGCTTTTACATTTGTGCAGAATAAAGTATTTGGCTCAGATGCGAGATGTTTTGTTTATGAAAAATACGAATTTTTTTTCGAAAGCGGGTGATATTGTTTTGTAAATGTACACAAATACAATTTTATAAAATCCGAATGAGACCATAGACAAATACGATGTAAAAAATTAAGGTCTCGTATGAACACGAAAAAAAAAACAAAGAAAAAAAACACCTGTTACAGTTTTAAATAACAGGTGATTTTTTCTGAAACACAAGTGTTAAAATTGTAATCTGAAGTTGTTACTTAACATTAATTATTTTTTCTGAAACAGAATATCTTGCAATGGTGTGGGTTATTTCCGTCTGCACAAGCAACTATTTACAGTATTTGCGTGCACATTGAATTCTTTGGCTCAATATATGAAGATTTACAACTTCGAAATTGTTTACTTGGTCATATACCTTATAGATTTTGAGATTAAATCTGTAATTTTGAAATTTACTACTAGGAATCTCTGATATACTCTCTCCTGTATCTCATAACTGTTTTACTTTATGTACCTAGACACCACATTCGTGACTATAGCTAACTCGGTTCATCAGTTATTGGAGATGAAACGGAAAAGAAATCTCACTGTGTCGGGTTTCTTTGGCAAAAATATGTTTGTATTCAGATACTTAGGTATAAACATTAAACGTTGCCAGATTTGTTTAGGCGCCTTTTTATTCAATTTAAACTGAGCTCTGTTTGTTTTTTAAAGAATTTGACATTTTAAAAAACGACTGTACAATCTATGAGCGTTTGGATGCTGACAACAACAAATGAATCTACACTTCACTTGGCTAAAACACTGCACTTGGCAATATGATGCCTACATAATATACTGGTATAGGTGGCATTGCTCGGATTATCTTAAATGTAATTTACAAACCAAATTGTTATGTTCCCCGCAGCTTCGGATTGTACCGAGTGATATTAAAAATGGCAGTTAATATGCGACCAAAACCACACATCATACGTTCCATGTTTCCGATTTTATACAGAAGGGTTTATTATTTTTTTTAATATTTGCATTTTCCTGAAATGAACATCAATGTGGACTTATCCTTCTGGGAAAGAAAAAAATAATTCAACGACAATGCTGGCGCCCAAACTGAAGAATGTTTAATCTACTATATGAGACTAATTTGTCGATGACTAAATGCGTAGTTCTATGTTCACTCTCTGACTCTGTATCTAACAATTTCTACTAGCAATATAAAAAAAGAAACATTTGTGTATCTCATGGTTACCACAGTATTTTTTGTTTCCTATAATGGCCGTCAACTATCCTCCAATTTCCTTCGAATATAGAATGCATTCGTATATTTGAAATATCTCTACAGGAAATCATTTTTAACTATTTTTTTTGAATATTTCTTAAAGGATATCCTTGTTGTCAAAATATTTCTAAAATATATGCTTAATTTATTATTTTATGTGTTAAAAGCTGACGAGCTCTGATTAAGATTTTAACACTTCAAATAAAATTAAGTATGTATTGTAAAAATATTTTAACAATTAAGGGAAAAAAAGAGACATTGTTCAAGAAGAATACACAGAAAAAAAGTTTAAAATATTTATTTACTGAGGAGATATTTTAAATATACGAATGCATTCCACTTCCATAGGTTTAACATTAGCGAGGTGAATTGGGGAGTTGACTGACCAAGTCTCTACAGAATAGCCCGCTTTTTATTTGATTAACTCAACAATATTTCATTTTCTACACTATTTCGTTACAAATTAACGTTTTGGTCAATATGTAGTAAAATATGCTCATTAAATCTGAGTAAAATGCTTTAATTGGTTTAGAAAGGCTCCTGTTATATTTATTCTTCTATTCTTCAAAGTAATGGCTCTTAGAAAAGTTTCCGTGGCTGATCGCACTTTTTTCCTGATGATATATCTAACTCTGATAGTGATTATATTTTTTCCCACACTAATAGGGAAAATGTTTAGTTCTCAGATTCCTCACCATATAGTGATGAATATTTTCACAACTGTACATATGTGTTACATCTATATAATATATAAAAAGATTCCTGACGGCTCGGCCTACAGGCACAAGTAGATTTCGAAGACGCAGACCGTGGTGCGCCTGTTTATTGGGAATTGCAGAAGAAAAACCTATTTGCCATAATGCGGCAGTTTGAAACGCTCACTTCGAAATATGCCTGTAGGCAGAAACCAGCAGGGATCTTTTTTTTCTGTAAGAGTTGGTCTTATAAAAAAACTTGTCAATATAAAAATAGTAGATAATATTGAGGAGATTTATAATAAATTTAAGCGAATTTGATATCTTGTGAATTGACGAAATTATGAATTTTTTCTTCTGAAACCCCTATTCCCCCCCGCCCTCCTTGGGGACATTTTTAATGAAATCCAAAATCTGTCATGCATAAATTTGTAGCCCTTTTCCTAGAAGTAATAATAACATTAAACGAATTATTTATGTATCAAAATTAAGAAGTTATGTTTTTTCTGTTTTCAAATAAGCCCCCTCCCCCCCCCCCCCTTAGTTCGATTTTGCCCATTAACGAACTTGACCGAAGTTTATGCCGCTTGATTTTATGTATCAGTTTGAAAGAGATTTGTGCAGAATTATGGAAGTTATCGTGTCCATAAAAAGTGATATAGATAGATATATAGATAGAGAGAGAGAGATAACGTTTTGAACTGGGATGATTTTGGCATATAGGAGTCATGATCGGGGTAGATCTCCAAAAAGTTTTCAGTAATTCCAACTTAGGGAGAATGTAATAAGTAGTATTTCTTACGAAATCTACCTAATAGGAGTACTGTAACAAATAATACGGATTCACTTTTAGATCAATATTTTTATATAATCATATTTGGAATTGATTTTTACGTAAATTTATATAAAAAATGCATGCCGAATGGTAATTAAATTTCTGAATAACTTAATGCATGTGCTTAGTTAAGAAAAGAGATTATTTAAATTAAACTTAATAATTTAATTTAATTTATCAATTTTATGCCCGTGAAAAGTGAAATTGGTTCCAAAACTACCAAGTGCTAATCCAGGGTGGCTAGTGGTCAGGGAAAAATACAGTAAAAAAAAAAGTTAATTACCAGTATATTCTTATAGAAAAATTCAAATTGACTATTTGACCAAACAATCAACATAAATTTTTGTATAAGAATATACTGGTGTTTATCACTTTTTTGACTGTCTTTTTCCCTGACCCCTAGCCACCTTGTAATCGTAGGAAATGTGTTATCCAATATAACGAATACCCGTGTAATTAATTAAGAATATATATATTGTTTTCGTATCGAGAATAAAATATAAGTAATTTATACCTTCGCAATTGCTGTTTAGCAGTGATTTATTTCCTAGAGCAATTTGGTGTTACTTAACGCAATAAATTATAGTATACTCCATTACGTACGTAAATACAAACAATAAATGGCAATATTAATATCAAATAAATCATATTCTCTTAAGAACATGTGTTGCTTCTGTGAATATAATTTTCTAATGTGTTATTACGAAAACAATATATATATTTTTCGTTTCTTCTAAAAATAGACAGCACAAATTACTTTTACTCTGTTTTGATTAATGCTTTTAATAGAACTGTAAACACCCTCTAGGGTTACTTTCATTAACTAGAATAGTAGACTAGTGATTCGTTTAATTTATTTTTATTAGACAGTGGATATAATTGTTTTGAAAATATCATGTGATGTTCATGATAATTTAGATTTGTTGCAAAACGACACATCGCAGTATGTTATAATACTTATTTCAACTGAAACTTAAAAAAAATATATTGAAACAAGTTAACAAATTCTAAGATAATTAAGATATGGTGATAATGGTTAAATATATATATATATATATATATATATATATATATATATATTTGGTGTATAAACAAATTGAGAATAAACAGTAATTGTATAAAAAAAAAAAACAGGATAAAAAGGGATAAAAAAAACGGGATAAAAAACAGTAAAATCAACATCGGAAAATTGTACCGCACAATATAGTATGTATCTTGAAACATCTCGAAGATTGAATCGTTAAATCATTTTAAATATATAATTGAACAGCAAATTTTAAAATCATTAAAATTGTTTTTTTTAGTACTTTAATGAAAATTACACGAAAGTCGAAATATTTTTGTCATGTGACATATTTACAAAACCGATAATACCGCTAATATTTTTCTAATATTTGACATAAAACAAAAAAAATCTGATAAAAAAGGAAGACACTATTAAAAATGCAAATATCAAGTATATGTCTGGGGCGTTAAAAATTATAACTTATTGTTCTTATTCTTTATGATTTAGAACTGGAATTTGATTAAATGTGAGTCCTACATGACCACTTTTATCTCCCTTTTTTAATGAGTTTCTACTGCATACGAATTCTATTGCGAAAAAATAAACCATTGGCCACAGATGGGGAAGATTGTCTTGCGTGAAGTCTTTGAAAGAAAACTTAACATTTATTTACGCTAGGTCGAAAGAAAATGAATAGTTTGGCTGGCGGGTGCAAAATGGGTTCGAACATACCTCTTTCCATGTGCCAGCATTCAGAAATGAACTTTTAAACCGAAGCGGGGCTCAAGGTATCCACACAAAATCATCCAAGGATATTTGATAATGATTTTCGAAGAAAAAAATGTCGGTAATTTGCTGACAAATTAATTAAGTGACTTGAAAAAAATATTTTGATGTATCGTGTTAATTAAGATACTTCAAAAAAAAATATCCTTTTGATGTATCGTTCGAAAGATATCGTAATTTCGACCTCAAAAATATATTTGTTTTAATTTTAGGTACCATATCATCACAGATATCGTCGAAATTAATAAAAAATATGCCCCCTCCTCCTATTTCTCAATCTACTGAAACTAAATTTAGGACTTAGGGTTAGTAGGAGTATATTAATTGATAATTAGTAATTAATAAATTCAATGTACTGAACACTTTGAGCGCTAGTTATACTCACACTTGAACGATTTTTTATACAAAATTTACACAGAATTTTCCAAGTTCTTCAGATTTGAGAAGTTCGAAAGCTTAGAAAAATATGTTTCAATTAGAATTAATGAAACAATTCTTCTTAATAATTCATTTAAAGAAGCAAAGAACAGAAAAATGCAAATATTTTTTAAAAAGAAAAACACATGTTAGTAAAAAACTAAAAAATCTATATATTTAAAACGCTAAGCGGTTTCTTTCGACAATCCGTGAAAACAAACTACTGCATCAAATTACACCATTTTTTTTAAATGAAAGATATTTGGACACAGATTTGTTATCGTGCATTCGTTTGTTCGAAAATTTAATTAATTATCTGTAATTTTCAATTAAACATTTACTTTTGCTTATGACGTCATAAAGTCGGCAACTCCCACTTTTGAGGGCATAGAGTTTATTCTCTGAACTCTGTGTTTCGCCAATCTTTTGACATTAGCTAATATCAGCTAGGTAATATTTTAACATTGTAGTATAAAATCCTAAAAAAAAAACTTATTTAGCTAGAATATAATCATAATAAAATGTCTAAACGTAAACATATCAATATGAATAACAAATCTCACGTAAAATGTTGCAATTTAAATGATTCTAATTGAAACAAGATTTGGAGAGTTATCCTTGACGCCCAGCTAACATAAAAGTACCTATTTTATTTTATTTATTTACACACATATTCAAATTTATTATAAAACACCAGGTTGCCATACAAAGCAAAAATCGTCATTTAGGCGCCAAAAAATAACCCAGGTGCGTCTGCGATATATGTACTGATTTAATAAAAATTATTTTGGTTGCATCGCATATTGCAAAGTTAATTAAATCCATGATTATTGCTTCTTTCTCAGATTAAAAATAAGAAAATTGGTACTTCTCTATTATCCCGTCGACCACTTTTCATAACAAAAAACTATCGCCAAACTGTAACGCCAAATAAACGGAAGAACGTTGCCATTGAAATATCAAAATAAATAAATAAATAAAATACATGAATTTATGGACACAATTGTTATTTTAATTAATGAAATAACTAATAAGTCCGTAAAACATAATGAATAATACACGCAAATGTCGAATTAAAAACCACTTGTTATGTTATGTCGCCATGACATAACGAACAGGTATAATGCTTCTGAAATCAAGTAAATCGCACTTCATTTTCGGCGTTTAATTTTACAGTTTGGCGATAGTTTTTTGTTATGAAAAGTGGTCGACCGGATAATAGAAAAGTACCAGAAAATTTAATGTTTAACGAAATTCAATTATTTGATCGATCGCAAATTTTGGTTCTTTTCCGTTATACCGACACCATGCCATACATGTAAATATATGCTTGGCGACAATGTTGTCCGTATAATGGAAAAGTACTAAATTTTTTCTTATTTCTGTCTATACCAAAAAACAAACATTTTACAGGTAACAAAAAAATCGCCGAAAATGGCTGCTTCATCAGCTGTTATGACAGCAAAGTTGTATAAAATCTAATAACCTGAATTTTACAACGTTTATGCGACACACCACAGAGAATACACGCTATGTTTATATAAGTAGGGTATATTTAAACGAATAAGAGAACTAACAACCTTCAATAATATAATGCATGAAAAAGTAAACAAATAAGTGATTCAGCAAATCATAAAAATATGTATTTCTTAATATAACTATAAAATACAGAAAAATATTCTGGTACCATCAAAAATATTCATTATCCCGTCAAAATTCCGTGCATTATCCCGTCGTCCCATTAAGAAAAAAAACTATATGCATAATTGGGTACTTTTCGGTTAGCCAGCGCCAGTAATATATATATATATATATATATATATATATATATATATATATATATATATATATATATATATATATATATATACATACATAATAATAAACTCCAATGGTAAATTACTTGCAGAATCATTATCACAAAAGCCAACCAAAATAACCACATAAATTCAATACTAGAAAAACAAAACTATATACATTATGTATATTTGTATATATGTATGTATATACTATATATATATATATATATATATACATATATACTTCATTGGCGCCCTGCTAACCGAAAAGTACCTCAAATAATTCGCCAAACTGTAGCGCCCAATAAAAAAACGGAAGAATGTTGCAATTATATCTAAATAATAATAATAATAATAATAATAATAAAATATTTAAGAAAAGTCCCATTTACTAAAGTATCATTTATCAGTAACTTTTAACAATAAAATTTACAATATATTAATGACAACAGAATAAAAAATAATCTTGGATATTTATTTAGTTAGATTATTTCACTTAATTATGGAAAAGGAATAATCATCCTGATTATGTCAAGGAAAAAAGAAACCATATAAATAAATTACACTTGAAAACATTAAAAATCTCCTTTATCTGCAGATTGATTTATTATTGTAAAAAAAAATTCTTCATCTTTACATAAAAATTGATTAGCTTAAAACAATGGATGCGTTTCAGAAGATGTGGATTTGAAACGAACAATGATTAAAGAAGACACTTTAAAAATTTTGATCAAAACAATTTAAAACGTTTTTTTTAACGTCGAATTTCAACGGTGCGTTTGGGGAGATGCAATGCACATGCGTTTAGGAGCTCATTCGGTTGCATTATCACAAGGGGGGGATGTGTGCCTTATTTAATATGTTCTTTTATCGACTGAATATGAGATGAACGTAGGGATATGCTATTTGTATGATACTTCATAGGTTCAGAAAATTTTCTTTCTTGCCGTGAGGAATAGGGCGGTAATGTCAAACTGATTTCCATTTTGTTTACGGATTGTTTGTTTGCAGTTTTCATTGGAAATAATAATGTAATTCACTGGGGGAATTTTTTTTTAAATAAAATATTTGAAAGATTGTGTCATAAGCACTCCTACTTATATAATAAAGAAGCTTATTTTACTAATATTGTTATTGTAATTTTTTCCGTCAAGTTTTGACGGGTACCCTCTAGTAAATATAATTTCTTTTATATATATATATATATATATATATATATATGATAATGTTCTGAATGATCTATCAAATATATTTCAACATTTAAAAGTATTAAAAATGTCAAGCTTTTTTTAATTTGTGTATTTATGTGGTATATCTACAATTTGGTATATGATGCGAAGCTAGTTTCGCCATTTTTCTTAGTTAAAACAAATCTCAATGAACCCTTACGAAAGTTAATAAAAAAGTTTTCTAATCAAGCTTATATTATTTTCATATCTTAATAATAATGTGAGATGCTCACTATCATATAACTATTTTTTTGTTTCGTGAATAACTCTTTTGTCCTTAAAATTTAGGGATAATTTGAATGTTTAACTGTAATCATTTCAATGTATTAGTTCTACAAAAATCGATTATTTTTGTTAAAGAAATATCGATTTATATTTTATAACATTAAATTATAAACGTACCAATTACATATTAAACAGTTATTAATACATAGTTACTTACATTTTACAATGAAAATATACTTTAAATAATTTATCACCTTTTTTTCGAATTAATCCATTATAACAATTTAAATAAAAAAATTAATTACTAAGTTTTTATTTAAAAAAATTGCATTGTAATAGAGATATTATTAAATGCATATTACATGCATTCATTAAATCATCTGTATCACAAAACTTCGAAAATATTGATCTTATAAATATTTTTAATTTACATATAGCCCATTTCAACTGGGATAATTAAATCCTTACTAAAATACATATGAAAACTTTTCCCGCAGTTTCATGAAATATAATTGACATGTATTTATTAAGCTTCTTTATTTACACATTTAATTGATTAAACAAATAAAAAAACAGATGCCTGATACTGAATAAATTTAGTTATTATTAAATACATTTAAAATGCAAAATGAAACACAAAGACATTACCATACAGGACGACTGACAAATTTAAATGATAATTCGTATATTTAATCAGGCTTTATAAAACAAATGCAGCAATGAAAATTACGTAAATAGATATATATGAATCAGAATAATATCTAATATAGATGGAACGAATATTTCAGTTTAATTGACATGTATATGCTTTAAATTGATAGAACTGGAGTTGTAACAAAATTTTGTAGATTCCCTTTGTTTAAAATAAACTTCCATATATTTAGTTAGTACCTATTAGAATGAGAATACAAAATTATACACCTACATTTCAAAAAGAACTCTATTGTGGTAATGTCAAACGTATTCTAGTTATTATGTAGGAAAATGAAGATGATTCTTTGTTTTAATTCCCGTTAGTAAATAATATGTTAGAGCATAAAACTTAAGGATGATATGAAATGAAAATTCTGTAAATACATCTAATGCTACATGCTTGGTATTACATTACTGTCATAGCAAGTATCAAGAATTTTAAATGGATCCTTTCTGACGAAATGTACTTAATGTTTATCATAGTTTTATATTTCTAAAACGTTTTTGTAGTAATTGTATGCTATTTTTTTAATTTACTTTTATCGTTTACTAATTACAGCTTTAAATAACTTATCTATAAGTAACTTTAAAGCTTAGACAATTTCAAACTAGGTATCATATTCAGGTGAAGATTTTAATCTCAACATTTTTTTTTTATTTAGTTACTTGTGTTTCCAACTACAACTGATATATCTGCAGTTCAAGCTTTTTGATCAATAGACAAAATCCTGTTAGTGTTGGCTTATAAAAAATATAGACAATTATAGAGATGTTTTAATGCACCATTGTAGTTACCCTATATGTTGAAAAACGTTCACTTACTGCAAGTGGACTAAATATAAAACAGTATTTTTCTAAAGTTTTCAAATAAAGGTTTTTAAACATGTTTCTGAAATACAATGGACATTTGATGCCCGTAAATTTCAGAAGATCTGTTTTATTAAAGTCAGTAATTCTTTTAAGAATGACTGAAATCGAGTTAAAAAAAATGTGAGTAATTTTGAGATTACACTCCTTTTTTTATAAAACTTTTTTCGAAGCGTAGGAACGTTTCAGTATTTTTTACAATATATAACAAATAAAAACACATTGTCGAAAACCGATTTCATTTTAATTGTCATATAGGAAAATATTTCATAAATATTGTATTGTAACCTAGAAACTAAGGCTATCATAATGAAAATAATGATATCATAATGATAATCATGATATCATAATGATAATCATGATATCATAATGATAATCATGATATCATGATGATCATAATGATATCATATGAAAATAGAAATTATTAAAATAACTTTTTTCTCCACGATCGATTGCTCATTTTGAAACATTGAAAAAAAAAAAAACGAAAAGGAGCCTTTTTTGGAATTTTATATGGAGCCTTTTCTGACGAAATGTACTTAATGTTTATTATGGTTTTATATTTCTAAAACGTTTTCGTAGTAATTGTATGATATTTTTTTATTTACATTTATCGTTTACTAATTAAAGCCTTAAATAACATATCTATAAGTACATTTAAAGCTTAGACAATTTCAAACTTCTATTAATCTTTTGCACATTATTAGTGATCGAAGCGGATATAAATCGCCTATTTCAAAGGACAGCGCTCAGTTTAAAAGCATTTAACTTAGTTTTAAAAATTAAAAATGGAATACAATGATTTAAATGAGTGTAATCTAACCACATTGTCAACCTACTACAATCCGCAATCTTTCCTAATATAGACATGACGTAAAATTTAATTTTGTCCATAAAACAGAAAAAAAGTCACTCTTTGGTCACCATAATTAACAGGAATATTTAGAAGCATTTTTAGCACTTTCCAACCTAGTTGAAAAGTGCTTATGACTTCGGTTTGTCTGGCCGTCTGCCGTCTGGCCGTCTGGCCGTCTGGCCGTCTGGCCGTCTGGCCGTCTGCCGTCTGGCCGTCTGCCGTCTGGCCGTGCTCTAACTCCCGTAAATATGCTCGGATTGCTCTGCAATTTTTATATGTTATTGTTGCCATCTATAGCATGTTCCCTATTTCAACGGAAGTGTGTAGCGCTTATAATTTTTTTACAGGGACACTCAAAAGAATTCCGTTACATTGCGGTCTATGGGGAAAAATCATTTGTGGTTTATTTAAATAATGTTTCACTAATTTAAACGCATTGAATTTTTTATATATCACTAAGGTGCATTAGAAGAAGCTTAATATGGAATGGGGTGTGCATAGCACTTAAAGTTAATTTACAGGGACAGTCAAAAGAATCCCTTTGCATTACGTCTATGGAGAAAAATCGTCTGCGGTTTATTTAAATAATGTTTCACTATTTTAAACGCACTGAAATTTATATATATCACTAATGTGAATTACAAGAGGCTTACTACAGAATATTGTGTATATAGCAGTCATGTTCATTTACAGGGACAGACAAAATAATTATCTACTGTCTGTTAACAATAATTCCTGGAAGTGCGTTTTAAGTTACTGAATGAGATTTTAATTTTAACTCGCTTTTTGTCTATTACGTGGTGTGTATAAATTCTGTAGATCCTATACAGGGAAGCACAAAAGTTCGCGAACACATTTCCGTTTATTGACAAAGTCCAGATGGAGAATTTTAAACTGTGCTACGCGTTTCCTAACTGAACTAAAATTTAGCATCCTATGTAGTATATATACAAACCTATAGATCCTATACAGGGCTGAATAAAAGTATTCGGATATTTTTCCGAATATTGTATATGTTGGAAATTCCTGAAATTATGTTTTTAAATAGGTTATGCGTTTTCGAAATTGTTTACTTGGATGTTATCTTTTAGCTTATTAAACGGTATGATTTGTAAAATTATTTTGGAAGCGTTGGAAAGTGCTACATAATCTATGCTTGACGCATGATTTTTCGTTCTTGTTTTCTATTCAAGAAAATTTATTAAAGTGTAAAATTTATTTTTATAATTTCAAGGAAATATTATTCGAAAAATATTTATTGTTCAATAAATGTACAAAAATGGTAAATGAATATAAACCTATATTTAAATACATAGTTATAGAAGACATTTTTAATATCACTTGACTAATTAGTTGAGTTCTTGTTTTTAACACTTTCCAACCTAGTTGAAAAGTGTTTATGACTTCAGTTTGTCTGGCCGTCTGCCGTCAGCCGTCTGGCCGTCTGCCGCCTGTCCATACTCTAACTCCCGTAAATATTCTCGGATTGCCCTGCAATTTTTATATGTTATTGCCGCTATCTATAGCATGTTCCCTATTTTAACTGAAGTGTGTAGCAGTTATAGTTTTTTACAGGGACAGTCAAAAGAATTCCGTTACATTACGGTCTATGGGGAAAAATCATTTGCGGTTTATTTTAATGATGTTACACAATTTCAAATATATTGTAATTGGTATATATCAATAAGATGCATTACAAGAAGCTTAATATGGAATATAGTGTGCATAGCACTTATAGTTACTTTACAGGGACAGTCAAAAGAATTCCGTTACATTACGTCTATGGAGAAAAATTGTTTGCGGTTTAATTAAATAATGTTTCACTATTTTAAACGCATTGGAATTTATATATATCACTAAGGTGCATTACAAGAGGCTTACTACAGAATACTGTGTGTATAGCAGTCATCGTACATTTACAGGGACACACAAAATAATTCTCTACTGTCTGTTAAAAATAATTCCTGGAAGTGTGTTTTAAGCTGCTGAACGCGATTTTAAATTTAATTCACTTTTTGTCTATTACTTGGTGTGTATAAATTCTGTATTTTATATACAGGACAGCACAAAAGTTCGCGAGCACAGCTCCGTTTATTGACAGAAACTCCAGAAATAGAATTTTAAACTGTGCTACGCGTTTCCTAACTAAACTAAAATTTAGCATCCTATGTAGTACATATACAAATCTATAGATCTGATACAGGGGTGAATAAAAGTATTCGTATAATTTTCCGAATATTGTATAGGTTGGAAAATCCTGAAATTACGTTTTTAAATATGTTATGCGTTTTCCAATTTGTTTTCTTAGATGTTATCTTTCAGCTTATTAAACGGTAAGGATTTGTAAAATTAATTTGGAAGCGTTGGACAGTGTTCATAATCTATGCTTGGCGCATGATTTTTCGTTCTTGTTTAACTTAATTTTCATGTTCCAGTTTACTAAAATGTAATACGTGATTAGAAATTAACTATTGTGTAAATTCTTCTTCTTGAATTTTTATTTTAATAAATATATATTATGTTAATAGTTAATATTGTGTTTTAACTCTAAATACTGTAAATTATTATATTCTTAGGTTGCCCTTTTTTAACCTTACCAAATATCCCATTTTACTGCACGTCTGTATCAATAACAGAGAGCAGAGAGAGGCGGAAATTTCGTTGAGAATTGAGCATATTTTGCCATATTGTTATAAAAATGATTCTTTTAAGGAGACTTTGATGTAGAACGTGGCCCGAATGATCGTTATCGTGCATTACCAACAAGGAAAAACAAACTTTCACGGTCACCTGCCCAATCCGCACAGATGTTGAACCTCCAAACGTCGCGTCTGCCCAACCTCTTTATTTTGTGGCCAGCATACTAACCACGGGACTGAATTTCCCCTAACAGAGAAGGGACATTTTTAATAAGTTATGTTAACTTTTAATGTGTTTGTTAGCTTATAATGTGTTATGTTAAGTTTTCAGTTTGGAAAAGCTAAATCTATATTATAAAGTAAAAAAATATGTTCGTGCGTAACACTGACGTCATAATGATGGTGGTGACACCTCACCAAAAAATCTATCATTTACTGTAATTTTTTTATGCTGACAAAATGAGAATACAAAAGGCTGCTCTAAATAGTGAAACAATTTTGCAATTTCTTCGGTTTTTACTCCTGACATGCGACCAATACCGCAATGATAGACCAGACTGTAATGGTATTATTTGAGGAATCCTGTATACGAAATATAAAAGATACACACTTCAATTTCAATCACGAACATGCCATGGTAAGTTCCAATCGTACATGTAAAATGCATGTTAATCCATCTATATATAGGCCAGTTAGAGCACGGGCAGACAGATGGACTGTCAGGCAGACGACCATAGAAACGGCCAGGCAATTCCAATTCATAAAAACTTTTCAGCTAAGGTAAAGCTAGGAGAGTCTGCGCACAATTCAAAAGAATAACAATAAAAAATCTAAATATTAATTTTTTGCTTAACTATCCATGAATAATTTTGACTTCATTTGGTTTTTATGCATTTACAATGCTATTTTGTTGTTATGTTGTAATTTAACAGAACAGTTGTAATAAAACCAAGAAAGTTATTTTGCGCAATTTATCCGTACGGGGTTGGTGTGATTGCGCACATGGGTAGGAGAGATTGTTACTAATAATAACTACAATTAAATTGTTAACAATAATAATTACACTTAAATGACATTGTTGTAAGGTTTTTCTGAAAAAATATTATTGTATTAGGAGTGAATATTTCAACCTAATTATTAAAGAATCAGAAAAAGGAAATAATTTTAAAAAGGATTAAAAAATTTTAATTAAAGGAAAAAAAATAAAGAATCAGAAAAAGCAAGTCCAGATAAGATTACAAAATAACATTAAGTTACTTGATAACACGTTTAACTTAAAATTAGTCCGTTTTCATTTTTCATTTTTTTATGCAAATTTACCAATAAGCTGCGTAATCTCTCCTAGCATGGAAACTAATGGAAACAATGAGTCATCTCTCCTAAGTAGCAGATGCGCAAACTATCCAAACTCGGTAGGAGAGATTGTGCGGCCTTTTATATAAACATGGCCTCTACTAAAAGAACCATTGATATTCACATTGTTAGTCTAGATTAGTAGCTACTGAGAAATCGTTTAAGTTAAAAATATTTTGTACTACCGACATTGTATAGAAATACTGATGAATAGCTATGAAAATTCAAGCACTTACTTTGGGAAAATAAAACAAAATAGCAATACTTTATCATAGACGCTCAAAACAACCAACGTGCACTTTCAAGTAGACATTCCACTGTTGTACAAGTACCTGGAGTCGCTGCGCGCTCACTCTACTCCTTCCTTTCGAACCTCTATGTGCGCAATCTCTCCGACCGCGCCATCTCTCCTGGTTATACCTTATGTCGGAATGTATTAAAAAACGTAGCATACACAATTTCTTTTTATATAGATGGGTTTATCATTTCGCCAAATAAGGGAATTATATTAGGAAATCCAGACGTATAACAAGTTATATTTATTCAGAAAAAAATATATTCGAGTTATTAAACTGATATATTTAAAATTAAGAAATTATTCCAAAGTAACTTATATCTTTCTCATACATCTATCAAACCAAAATATTTAAAATAACATATAAATAAATAATGTTCTGAGTATGTATGTGAAATATATAAAGTGAAACTTTTCTTTAAACAATAAATAAAATATGATTCTAAATACTTTATTATAGTATTATTTACCAATATCCTAGAAAAATTGTGTCTAATTCAACAACGCAATGTTCTTTCGCTTAATCCATTTAGTAACTAAAAACAATGAAAAATGGAACTGATAAATAACTCAGAAAATCATTCATTCATCTCTTATAAACCACGTGTGTTACTCCTACGTACCACCCTTCCAGTTTATGTTATTGGGAAAACAATGATTTTTCCATTATTGCAATAACTGCGAAGCAGAAAAAATGCTTTTACTCACATTTGATTAACATTCGTAATATGAAAGTAAACAATCCTCAGAACTATTTATATTAACTGAACTAGAATATTTAGCAGTTGTTTTTCTCTGGTTTTATTTCTAAGCGTGAATAAATGTTTTGATGTTAGAACATATTTTCATCTCTAAGCTAGATATGCTACATTATAAATGACAAATAACTTTTATTGCTAATTTATCTTTTACTATTAGAAACACGCAAAAGAATTTGCAATGACAAAGTGAATGTTAATATTAAGAAATAAAGCAAACGATTTTGTTTTTTTTCTGTATTACTAAACATAAAAAAAGTTTGTAAACATGCACTGATTTTAAGTTAAACAATGTGGTTCATGTTCTTAAACAGACATTTAATACGAAGTTTTAGTATAAATAAGTAAATCAATGCATGACTAAACATATAATATATTAAAGTTATATACAACATTAATCCAGTCAAATGGTAGTTAAAGGTGAACGTTCGGGTCTAATGGTTTTTAGTGGATTACTTTATATTATTGGGGGTGCGGAACACGAATCTAAAGTTTTCCAACAAAATGTCTTTCGGCAATTCTGAGAAATCATGAAAAAAATACCAAAAAGTCACAATTTCTTAGGTTTTACCTTATAACTTGCAAAGTAAGTTTTTACGCAAAAGGTGATCCTATATTCAAATAAAAACGAAAAAAAGTACCTACAATACATGTTCTTATATATATATTTTACACCAGATGGTTTCCGTAGAGGCATCGAAAAATCAGCGATAATGAGTAACTATGCATAAATAATTCCATTTCGCATTTATTTTTCCACTCACTTTTTATTTGTGTTCCAAAAATATTTATAGTAATATAGTGTGCATAAATATTAAATTTTCAGACAATTAGAACTATGTCTTAATTAAGTACTTAATTATTCTTTAAAACGGTGGTACGTAATGTAATAGGCTACTTCGTTCCCGGATTTGACGTCCTAAAGCACATTTTGGGCAGCCCTCGGGAAGAAAACAGCTCCTTCGCGCCTGTGTGAGTAAGTAAATAACTATTATTATTGTTATTATTATTTTAGGTGTAGAAGAACTAAAAGGCGTCTTTGCAGAAAACATGGAACCATGGCCAAGAGGATTCGGTTTGACGGATGAGTTTCACTTCATAGTCAATAATCATTCATGTTGTTATAAGTGTTGTATAAAATATTTAACTACCTCTTATTATATTGTTTAACATAAACGGTTTTCATACTAATGACTCAAGAATCACTGTTTATCATTTTCTTGTACCTATATAACCTAACGTTCATGTTTTACACATCTACGCATTCGTAGAATGAAGCATTTAAGTTATTGGCCTCCAATATGGAGGCGGCTGACTACTTCGTGCATTTGTCATTGCTTTTCTCATAACTAATGCAAAGTTTTAAATAATCAAATGCACATTAACTGTAGGTAATTTTATCTGATTTTTCAAATTATGGGATAATATTTAAAGTGAAGTGCTTACTTTTAGTGTTATGAATGGAAAAGCTGTAAAAAAAAATGTTTTTTTTTGCTTCTTTTCCAAAGATTACTGATTTTCACCAATTTTTCAACGCCTCTACGGAAATCATATGTCGTACAAAAAAATTATAAGAACATGAATTATAGGTATTTTGCTCTTATTTATTTTAATACAGGATCAACTTTTGTGTAATAAAACTTACTTTGCAAGTTATAAGCCATAAACAAAGAAAAATTGCGATTTTTGTTTTCAATGATTTCTCATATTTGCCGAAAGAAATTTTGTTGGACAACTACAGATTCGTGTTCAGCAGCCCAAAAAAACATATAATAAGCCTCCAAAAGCAATTACACCAGAATTTTCCACTTCAAGCTGTTTTTGAAGACTATTTTAGTCTACTAAACATCTATTCTCCAAAATCACAAAGATTTCAAAATCACAAATATATATATACTTTTATAATTTTGAAACTCAGTATTTTAAATCTCGGAACATTAAATACGAAAACTAAAAGTATGTGTACAAACATTTTCAGGGAAAATGTGTCAGAAAAAAATGTTGCCCATTAACATATGTTTTGCCTGATTTTGTCTCTATTTTCATTATATAATTTTGCTGCCCTTTCAAGTTATATAGCTTTTTATTACAAAAGCGTTTTACTAATTGAATTACACCACTTGAAGTTTTAAATGAATAGAGTATAAAGCGGGACTATTTTAAAACAATACTTATATATTATACAGCCTGAAATATCCATAATTTGAAATAAGAACAAATAGACAAAGTAAATCTGATTTTATACATGAAATATAATTCAGGTTTTATTTCTTATCAAATAAAACAAGTAAACGGAATCGAAATTTATATTTTTACCAGTTTTCAGGAATACATCGCTGTATTCAAATGAATATGTAAATATATATTGTATATTCATAAGACTAATAATGATAAAACATGTAATCCTTTATTCTTATATCTATATTTTAAGAGGGTCCAATTGGAATTATAATATTGTACGTTACACTCCGTTTGTTGCCCATTTTTAAAGCATCATGGTAAATTATTATTATATCTTAAATGTAAAAAATAAATAAAAAATACTTCAAAAATATACATTTGTATTTGAATGATACATTCTATTAAGAAATTATAAGAATACTTAATTTTGCAAGTCATGACATAAATAAGGGATCTAATTATTTTTAATGATATGAAATATGATGCTACAATATAATTATTACAATAAAGTTTGAATGAATTAAAAAATATATATAAATGATTAAATTAAATAAAATATCAGAAATAAATGAAAAATGCACTGTTAATAAATTATAAAACCGCTTTCTTAAAATAATAAAGAAAAATTGTAAAAATTAATATGTCATTTTTTTTTAATAAAAGCTCAAAACCTCTGATTTTGATTGAAGTAACAAGGTTTTTAAATTCTGCTTCAAGCATACTGTGATGGCAAATTCCAATGACAATTTCCAGTTCATTAGCACATGAAAACGGTTTGCTGTTAGCAGAAACTCTGCAACTAAGAGTACCAAAAAGTATTGAAAGGGGTTGAATTACGGACTTTGACTATACCATGGCAAAACGTAAAATTCTTCTTCTTTAATCCATTCCTGTGTGGATTTAGATGCATGTCAAGAAACATTTTCCTGCAGAAACATCCCCTTAGCACCACTAATAAAGAGCCAATGAGTATGAAATGATCATGTATAATAGCTTGATATATATCTGAGTTCATACGTTTGAAAATTCGCTGTAATTATTAAAATCGGTCATAGACGTTGTGTTTGGTATAGGAAGTATTTCGCTTTTATAAATGCTCTTTTTGCGTCATCTGCCTTTTTGCGTCAACACTTTTTCTAAATCTTTTAAAACCCTCTGAGCGTTTTGAAAATGGGTAAAATTGTAATGTTGTTTTCTCTGCATTTTGTTTTAAATGCTAAAAAAATATGATTCTTTCAGCATTATAAATAAAACTTAATCACAAATATGAATGTAACCATTGAGAGTATTAATCATTCTTCAATGATTTGAAAATTCATTAAATCTATAGAATTATATTATCTTAGACATTGCGTATATTGCAGTGAAACCTGGAGCTTAGTGAACGGAATATTACGTTTCACACGCTTAGAGGGTTAAATGTTTGTATTTATTTATTTATTTATTTATTTATTTATTTATTTATTTATTATTTATTATTTTTTTAACGCAAAATGGTAGACATTGTGTCTTGGTACTTTTTTCCTTATTCGTTAACTTTACTAAGTTTTACTTTGTATGAAATATGATTAATGACGCTTAATGCATAAATTAACCCTTCCGTTGCCAGATGCGTTTAATAATGCTAAGACAACGGATATGTTAAAAACAACTACGTACACAGGGTGCATCCGAAAGCACATTTATGCTGAAAAAAAACAGGCGCTGAAAGAGAAACAGCTTTTCAAGAGTCAAAATGTTATATAATAAGGCAACTAGGCTTGGCCTAATACTACAGACAGCACCTTGTTCTAATTTAAAAATTTGGACTTTTTGATTCCATCCCAAAAAGTATGAGTGGCAGCAAAAACAAGGTCAATTACAGAAGTGTAGAGAATCAGATTGCAGGCCAACTGAGTACACTGTACATTTCTTACACGTGTCATCCTTATTAGTAAATGCACATCTGTATTACAGTATCTCACGAATTCATTCCATTTGTGATATAATTAAGCTTGTGATTAGATGTAACAATTTACATTTCTATGCTTATAAAAAGTTATTTTTACATAAAAGACACAATTTCATACCCAATAGTGGGTACTCTACACTTTTGCAGTTACTTTCTGTCGCTATCTCTCTTTGTATTCTAAAATTTATAATATATAAAAATTATTGTATAAAATTTATTATATATCTAAAAATTATTTCATAAATTAGAGATAATGTATTATAAATACGGATTATAAAACGCTAAACTTTTGAAATAATAAAAGTAAAAACTACAATTAGTATTAATTGTTTTAAAGTGAAGTTAGTTTATTTTTTCAAAAAATTATACAAATTGGTTTATGATTATTTCAAATGATAAGCAAAATAATGATGTATTTATAAAGCTTTTCAAATGCAAAATATGATCACTGCTGTAATTATAAACTTGACTACATATTTAATAGTTCCCGAAATATTTTAATAATTTTAAAATAAATTTTGATTAATTATCATTAATCCACTAATATAAATTAATCATTATATAAAAAATAGTAATATTTCAGGAATTGAATTTCAAAATCAAACAAAATTGAAGATTTACATATGAATTTTGCTCATCTCAATATATCTATAAAATTATTATATATATTAATAAAAATATAAAAAAACAACATTTTACTAACAGTTTAGCTAACGATTAGAATTTCAGAACTACAACTAAATAAGTGTACTAAAATATACTAAAAAAATGATATCCCTAATCTAACATACTGTGCTGTTGAACTAAATTTTGGTACATTACTTTCAAAACATCAGATTAAGTATACTTACAACGACCTGCAGTAACTATAATAACTTATTTTAATTATCGGATATAGATCACGGGGAGATATTCCTAATATACAGTCTCTGGATTAATTCGGATTCATTTGAGCAAAGAATATTCTTTAGAAGCAAAGGCTAATTAAACAAAGTATTTCGTTTGCTATTTCCAGTTCGATTAATTTTCTCTTCGATAAAATGTTTCACGGATATTAGTGTTTACTTTAGTTAGTAATTGTTTAATTCATTCTATTGAAAATTCAAAGTCAAATACAAGAATACATGCATATAAAAACTCTTTCATAGCTTTCTTTTTTTTTTCATAATTATAATGTTTCTTATGAAAATAATGTAGTACAAAAAATACAATGACCATAACAATTTCCATAAATAAAGAAAATATTGGCGACAAATTTATACTGCATTTACTAAAGATTTTTCTGTCTAGAAGTCTGTAATCAACTTTTGGAAGCCAGCCCAAAATCGGTCTAGATTTTTAGAAATATATAACGATGGTGGCAACAACCGGCACGATTTTCTTTATTTTTTTAGTTAGTACAAAACTACAACTTCTAAATATCGCATAATTTCAATTTGTATATAATCCAAAAGCGAAAAATGACTTTCGAGTGAAGTTTGATACTCAATTTAAAGATTTTATAAGAAATTTTAAGTACATTTTAAGCAATATATATTTTTCGTATGTACGTCAACAATAAAAATGTGTTTACAACAATAGTGCAAAGTACCTTTCGACAGAGTTACCTTAACTTAATATCGATTACTCAAAGACAATTAAAAACAGAGAAAAAGCTATTAAATATAAGGTCAGATTAACCATAAGATACCGCACTTTGTTGCTATAAATTTGTCAAGGAAAACACAGATTTTCATTTTAGGTTTAACTATAAATATAATAACAAGTTGTTAAATATTCAAAAGATACGTTGTATTAAAATATTCTTGATATAGTATTTTTCATCAGTGTTTATCTTTAATTCAGTAAATTTATTAAATAAAGCCAAATGACTGTCAACTACACTCTAAAAACGACATTTTCAAAACTGAGCAAAAAATACTCAAATCTCAGTATGTCGCATAGTCAAAATAGCCCCGAACCAAAATTACTCAAGTTTGAAACATGTATATACTCATTTCTGAAAACATGCACACACTCAAGAACAAAACATCATGTGTTCATATTTGAGTATGTCCATGTTTCAAAATTGAGTATGAACGGACTTCTATGTGCTCATTTTTGAGTATTTCCATATTTCAAAAATGAATTTGAACTGATTCTAATCATTTTTGAGTAATAGCATGTTTCAAAAATGAGTATCAACTGACTTCTATGTGCTCAGTTTTGAGTATGTCCAAGTTTGAATATTCTGAGTACTTTTGTTCTTTCAGAACTGAAAGCATTGGGTAATCATATTTGAAAGAAAAAGTTTCATAACAAAATGAAACACTGATTTATTCAGATTGGAAAGAGTCATTTTTTTCAGTGCAGGTGAATGCAGCGGTGTTTAAAAATATTCTACTAAATATATGATGAGGATAATTCTGAATGTATATTTTAATTGAGAATATATAAATATTAATATAAATAAAAATAAAAACACGTGAAATGTTTCAGTAATTTGTTCAGAATTACACGTGCAATTGTATAAGATAAATAATTTCAAACCTTTCATAATCTAAAATCTAAATGTAAAAAATGCTTAAAGAAAGAATGAATAAATATTTCCGAAAATGTTGTATGGCATTGATGTAAGCTTCAATCTGATAATTCGGAAAATATTCGGAAAACACTGGATAATGTGAAAATCAGATATACATTATGATACGTTTACGGGAAACGATACATTTGTGATATAGTTATTCAATACATTTTTTTCTTAATTTATAAGCTTAATTTATACGTCAACGAATGCTCATATTATTTTTTATTGTAAATTTACTTTAACTGTAGTACTACTTTAATGGTAGATGCAAGTAATATAAAATAATATTTATTATAAATTGCGAAATTAATACCAAAATTTTTCTATTTTAATAATGTACACCTGAATTCAAAAACATATGTAGAGTTTACTTTTTAATTTATGAACGGAGCACGTATATATCTATATAATTCAACGAAAATTATTTCAGCTAATTTATTTTAAATCAAATAGCGTATATATACAATACAAATAATTGTTTTTAATTTTTACGTAACAAAGTTCATATTCAATATACACTGAATGTTAGAAGCGCTTAAGAATATTGTGCATGTAGATATTTGATTTGTTGATTAAATATATATAAAACTCATCTTGAAATGCAAGATCACTTTATGTATATATATATATATATATATATATATTTATTTAACAAATAACACATATTTACAATGGAATATGCATCGATACTTAACTTAATCAATATATTATTTTAACATTACATTGTTAATTTTACGTTTTTATACTATAGATGGTTATCACGGTTTTTCCTGATAAAATGCTATTTCATAAATTACCTGTGTGATTTTCACGCTTGTGTATGTGTTGTGTTTATAATGTGCGTTGTATAGTGTTAGGTATTTCATAAATCTGTGCGTCTAAGTTCTGATAGTTTTTATTTTTTAGGTGTTCCAAAGAGGTGGTCCACTTTCGGTTTTTTAAAATTTTATGCTAGCTTTAACTTTTGATTCATGAATACTTTTAATTAAATCAAGGTCACTTGTGTCTCTTCAATGATCTATATATTTAAAGGCAATTCCATGTGTCACCTACGGCCTTTTCTCCACCTCACTACTACAATGCACCATGACTTCATCTTATCATGATAAAATGCAGGAGCAGTTTTCTCTCAACGATTGGTTGATCTATATCTTAGATCACCCAGTTAAATTTAACCGTATTATTCAATGTATGCATCTAATTAAAAAAAATGAATATCTTTTCGAAAACTAAAATCCCTATTTTGATGTCTAGCGTACACATTTTCTCTGAAGAAAACTATATCTCTTGTTGTCAACTCGTAATTTTGGCTTCATTTTGGCTATTCATTTTTATTCAATATGTCTCAATCATTGTGTTATCATCATTGCTCAATATGTAATCTTCATTGCTCATTATGTTAAAACATTGTACATTGTGTAATAATCATTGTTCATTATGTAAGAATCATTATTTATTATGTAACCATGGATGCTCATTATGTAATCATCAATTCTACTGTTGAAAAAGAGAGATTTCCCCTAATAGATATTCTCTGGGCCTTTCCTTTTGGCTGAGATGAGAAAAAAGATGTTCAGCCGATAAAGCTTAATTGTACTTTGGGATCTTGATTTTTAATGTCATGCCTCTTTCACTGTAACATTAAATAATAACACCTTTTAGATTGTGGATGTAATCTGTTTCAAAATCAACTTATAGAAAAGAACAGAATTATGAAATTACAGATTTTAAAAATCTTGGTATATCTAATAGGTAAATAGCAAGGATTTTGAATGGATCATTTACTTTTATAGAAATTGTTTTGAGAGTACATAGCAAATTTCTTGAATGGTCCAAAACATTATCTGTTCATCTTACGAGGATGCCGTTAGAGACGTCAATTCTAACTAAAATTCTTTGGAAGCTTTAGCAAAGAAAAAATACCCAGTTTCCAAAACTTCATTGTCCAGGAGTTTGAAGTAATTGAATTTTTTAAACTATAAAAAGAAGAAAGAAGTTCTAGAAAAATACAAAGAAAGCTTATTTAAATTTACACAAGAATCCTGAAAATAAAAACTAGAAAAATAGTAATATTTATTTATAAGAAACATTTTGTTTAAATCGGTCAGATATTTTGCAATTTTACTGAAAGATTTGAGAAGAGAAATAGTATTCTTTTTTCCAAATGGTCATGGAAAAGGTAGTTACGTAATAATTTAAGCAGACATTGGATGGCAAGCGAAAACATATATCACATTTTTGTTAAATAAACTCAGGAATGCTAGAAGTTAACAAAGCGTATTTAACGTTCCGTTGGCCGCTTTTGGGTCCAGCATCTTTTTTTTTTTGAAAGGCAGAGAAGATAGCAATTTCACAACAACACACGACAACTAATCAGATACCAAATAAATATTTATAACACGACCTTGAGGTATAGATGCAAGCAAGTTTTACTGTATATCAATAGTATCAAATGGTGGCCAGCGGGACACCACAATTATTAATAGTGATATTCGTTTTATTTAATCTCATAAATTCTGCGATAATATAATTCGAGGAAAGCTATTGAAAATATGGTATCCCACTGGTCACAGTTTGACACAGTTGCTTTTAAAATTATACATCCCAATGGATTGTAAAATTTTTTCGTCATTTTTTTATTGTAGCATCATGACATCAGCACTAATTAATGAGCATATTTTTGTTTCAAATTTTAAGGTGCTGGAGGAATACAGTAAAGATTTTTTTTATATACTCTTGCTGAAAAATTATTATTAGTTTTAAGATCAATTACGCGTGAAATACAAAAATATATGACTCGGAAGCTTTCGTTTCGACTAAACATAAAATAAATTGACGTTTAAGAAACACTTTTTTTGAATTGGTTAATATAATAAAATGTTAGACAGTAACACATGGAATTTAAGATCTAAAAATGTTATCATTGTTTTCATAAAAATAATATAACGTTGTACAATTTATTTCAAGTTCTTTAAAATTGATATAAAATGCAATAGTTATTACTTAGCTACATTAAAAATGTTACTTTAACGAAAAAAAAACAACGTTTAACTTAAGATATAGGAATTTTTTGGAAGTTATTGAATGTGACCTATTCTAAGAAAAGCAAAAAGGATTTTAATTTGTTATTAAAAAGTAATAACAAATAAAGTAATTTCATCTCAAGTTCTTTGATTAGAATTTTTTAGTTTGTACATAATATATTATATATTTAAAAACGTATTTAAAGAATGTATTTTTCATAAATGCATTACCCTAAAAAAATTATATTATGCGCCATCATAGCAAATATTTTATTCTGAAACCATGTTTTTAAAAATACTAAATAATAAATGGTTTTATAAATTATAATATTTTATATATTTGTAAATAAAAGCAAATGTTTTGGTAGAACATATGAAAAATGTTAGAAAAAACAAGTAGCTAAGTTAGTAGACAAGTAGCTAAATTAATCATAATAAACTTTTCATTATTCAGATTTAATATGTATTAAGATAATTATTAAAACTTTATGTGAAATTCAAAAATTACTCCTGTAGTACATATGCTACATTATTGAATGAAAAAGTACACTATTCACAATTAATTAAGAAAATAGTCATAAATCTTTTGATAAACTTTGCAAAACATACTTAGCGGAATATTTTGGATTCTTTTAGGGTAGTGCTATATTAATAAAGGCAATATTCTTCTGCATTTTCACCAAATAATTATTATATATCAACGGTATTAATTATCCATAATAAATAATATTCCATTTCGAGGAAATATTTTTCTAAATTTATTATAAAGATAAAAATCATTGTAGTGATTTATTAGTGAAGTTTTAATGTAATGTTTAAGAACGTCATTATATTTTTCTAACCTATATTATGTATTATTTCAATAAATATATAGAAATAAGAGAAATGAGCATGACAAATTTTGCAAGAATTAAATGTGATGGTTCCAACTCGTAAAAACAAAATTTTATCATTATGAAGTGTAATAAATTTGAAGTTCAAATGATTAGTTCTACACGTTGCGTATGCCAATTGCGGTATTGCGTACGCATAAATGTCCCATTTTTTAAATGTTTAATGGATCTAGGAAGTTACTTGAATACTAAAAGGATACTTTATAATTCAAGTTCATTTTACTGCTATGAATAGAGATCATGATAGTGATAGATTTATGAATTCTCATGCAGAAATCTACATATTAATAGTGATTCATATAAATATACATTAGAAAATGTGGTATACTATATAATATGTTAAATACTGTATACCTATTATGTGAAAAAATTAACTGACGGAAAAGTTCTGCAAAAGAAGTAATTGTTTAATATAAATATTGCTACTTATTTATTAATTTTTTACAATAGAACGTAATATAAGCTATCTCTTGATATATATTAATATATTAAATTAGTGGGTTTATCTGCATGAGTATATTTAGAGTATCTAACATTTATAAATGCTTCCTTAAATATCTCTGTGGCTGCTACACTTTCGATATGCAATAATGGAAATTCGAAATAAATATTTCCAATCCAATTAAAATAATTAATTCCGCATGCCTAGATTATTAATATAGATATCTAATTTATTAATTTCAAAAGCTACGGTTGTTAGAAAGCTCAGGAATAATTTATAGCACACGTCAGATAGAACTTTATTTGATTCGCTTAAATTACAATGGGAATTCTATAAAAACTGAGAGTTATTCGTTTACGTAGTGGCAACACCGCGAAATCAAAAAATAAAACTGCAGGTGGTTTTTCAAACTGTTAACTGTACGTTTATAAATATTCGAATCAAAGCAGACAATTTTATTTTTCTAGTTTCGTGTTTGTTTAAAGAACTGTTTTTATTTGCCCTACATAAATGATGGTCAGTGATTCAGAGTTAAAAAACGAAATGCATTGTGCCATAACATTTTGCTATCGTTTGGGCAAAACAGCTCCAGAAACAGTTAAATTAATGAAAGAAACTTACAAAGACAAATGTTTTGGTAAGTCTGCGATTTTTAGATGGCATGGTGATTTTAAAAAATGACGTTTGTCAGCAGAACTGGTTCTTCAGCCTGGCCGACCAGGAAGTGTTGTGAATGATCGAAATGTTAACACTGTGTGACTAATCTTGCAAGAAAATCGGCGAATGACATGTGAGGAGACAGCGGCATCAACTAATATTTCGAAAACGTTGGTATTTCTCAGTCTACGCAACAATTTACGGCTTCACCATGTTTGTTCCAGGTGGATCCATCACCACCTTACTAGCGAACAAATGCAAACAAGAATTCAGCAATGTTGTGAGTAAAAACACATGCTGCAAAATGGCCAGAATTTTAATAAAAACTGTAATAACAGGTTGTGGAACTTGTGTGCATAATTTTGAAACCCTTACCAAACCCGCAAAAAGTATGTGGAAACGCACTGATTCTCTGCCTCCGAAAAAAAAACCGCCACACCAAATCTGCTGAAAATATCATGATTATTATTTTCTTTGATCTGTTTCTTTTTTTACTGTTAGGTGTAACCTATCAGCATTCTGTGCCACCAAAAACTACTGTGAATGGTAAATACTATGTTTCAGTTTTGGAAGTTTTGCGACATCACATATCGAGAAAGCGTTATGAACTGGTAGGAAATTGGAAATAACATCACGATAATGATCGTCCGCATGTCGCTACTACTGTTCAGCAATGTCTTAGTAAATGCAATATTAAAATCATGCCACATCCTCCTTACAGGCCAGCTCTCACCCCACGTTACTTCTGGCTGTTTCCAACGTTCAAGGAAAAGCTCCTTGGCAGAAAATTTAATACAGATTCCGAAGTTATTTCAACAGTGCAGGTTTCTTTGGAGCAGTTTCAAGAAAAAGGCTTCTCTACATGTTTTGAAAGAGGGTTGAACGGTGGACCGTTGCGTATCATCTGAGGGAAGGTATTTTCAAGATAAATGATGTAGTTTTTGCTGTAAATATATTTCTTGATTTTTTATGATTTTACTCTCAGATTTTATGGAACGCCCTTTGTATATTAAAACGTTTAATTCAATTAATATAATTTGGAAGATTAAAAATTATTATATCTGCATTTATATTGCTAAAATTTTACATCGTGATACATGTAGTAAGATAATAGCAACAACTTGTTGAATTAAATATTTATTTTGTAAAAAAATAAGTTTTTATAGTTACAGTAAAAGAAAAAAAAATTAATGGACTGGAATTTCAAATGTAAGAGTGAAATGTCTGTCATTAACAGAAAAAAATAATATTTTTTTAGTAAAATAATAAAAAATATATATATTTTTAAGAAACCAACTATACAGCTATTCATAGAGTGCAGTAAATTTTATTAAAGTTAACAGGAAGCTGTAGAGAGATCATAGAAATTAATTAGAAATTTAGAACGTATATTGTAACTATGTCTGATAACAAAAACTGAAAAGGTGAAATTTATCTAAGATAAAATGAAATAACACTTAGTGAAGAACAATTCCAGAAAAAAAAGTCTCAAATATGAAAGATATGTAAATATATATTATAAAATAAATAAATAAATAAATGTGAAATGCATAGTCAAAGAAAAACAAAAACTTTATGATCTGAATTTTAAATGAAAGCTTTTGAGTGAAACAAATAAGATAATATTAATCACAGGAATTACATACACATTTTAATATTGTTGTCACGATAATGTTTTCAATTTGTATTACATTCACAATTCAATTTTTAAGCGGTTATTCCTATATTTAGGGAAAATGAGATAAAACCGTATACTTTATTATTAATTGCACCTTAAAGTCTGAATTTCCAACAAAATTTAATGTAGCATTGTCTACATTCTCTGAACTTATGACTGAATCAAAATGTCATTTAAAATATATCATCATCAAATATTTATTATAAAATGATTATATATAAATAGTCAAATCATCCCGACTTACCCCATCGGTGGAATAATGCATGACCATGTTAATCGTTCAGAAAAAGACAAACATATACATATCATTTTAAAAAGGAAAAATTTGTTTTATTTTACAAGATTAACTAAGATTCTAAACTAATAATATTACAAATTTATGTCTAAAAAATTATTACTTAAAATTAAAATAATAGTTATCTTTATTACGAATTGAATAATATCAGAAAAGACGGTAGCCTCTTTATCATATATTTATATAATCATAATATTTATAAAATTATTCATACTTTTTATAAATTTTATCATAATATTTATAAAAAGTAATCCTAATCGCAGAATAATAATTCATATGCACCATGATATTTTGACTCTTTTTCTTTTTCAAACATACTTGACTGGCTTCTCAAATATGGTTTTCTTATATATTACTTTGACCTCAAGTTGAATATTCTGTTTTATACTCCAGCTGAATATGAATCCGAGAGCACGCCTAAGAAAATCCACTTTTAAACGCTAGCAACAATTTATTTATTGAAAATACGTCAATAATAAATTTTCTACGTTTCATACTATAATATTTTCAGTACCTTGTAATATGTCTTTGTAATATAACCTTGTATATAAGGATTTAAAATAAATAATAATAGTTAAAATATGTAAAATAAACATTTCAAGACAGAAAGCACATAAATGCTAGGATTGAGTAGCCATAATTGCATTGATTCTTTATCAACAGACTATATGGTTTCATCCTACTTTTCCCTAACAAATTATATGCATACTACATAGCTACGCTTTAAGAAATACACAATATATATTAAATGAGATTCTGTTCAATTACATTTTATTTTTTTTGACAAGGTATTTTTAAACATAGTTATAAATAAAACAAATTGGTGCATTATGACGATGCATATATTTCGATATGTAATGCATTATTAAATAATGGCTAGAATAGAAATTTTCACCATCAACACTTTAACCTTTTGAGTTCATAAAAATGAAAATTTTAAAACATGAAAAACAATTGAAAAATATGTGTTTATATCAATGTTACGGAGATCCTTCTCCACCACATTTGCCGAGATATATTTTATATGGCATTTGTAGTGTACTTCATAAAAAGTTTTTTTAATTACATTTTTCGGATTTTAGAAATTATATTGCCAGTCTTGTACAATATTTTATAATAAAACGTATATTCCTGGCTTTAATGTTAAATTTTAATTTTAAGTCTAATTTAACAAATGAGTAGGCATATAATGTGTATCACTTTCCAATAGTTGAGAAATCGCCCCAAGGATTTATTTTGATAAATAAATTACTTCTATTAAATGACATTTCTGTAAAAATTAAACATCCAAATACACTGAAGTTATTCATATTAAGAAACAAATATTTTATTTTAAAAAAGAGGAGAATTACTTAAAATTTTACTATCACGAATTAAAAAAAAATATTTTCTCGTGACGTCAAAAATGTTCAAACATTATTTAAAAATAAATAGCGAAGTTAATATAATTCAACATTACGAGCATTCGTGGAAAACGTTTTACAAAATCTTGTTTAATATAATGAAAAAAAATGAATATTTACGATTAACTAACATATTATACAGCAAAAACATTATTTCCAAGACAAGTTTCGTTTTATTGAATGCAATAAATTATTACCGAGTCCATTAAGTAACGAAATATCAATAATAAAGAGCAGTATATATATTAAAGATAATTGTATACACATTAGAGCATGTGTTGCTTCTAAAAAGCACCCTTCTACATTGCGTTATAGAGAAAACAATAATATTTTCTTTATTGATGAAAGTAAGCAAAAAAACATTGCTTTTACTCTCCTTTGATTTATGTGCTTAATATTATTGTAAACAACGCCTTGAATTACTTTCAATGACTGGGAAAGAAGAATAGAAATTTGCTTCTTTTGTTTTTATTAAACGGTGGATATATATGTTTTAAATACTCTCCACGTATTTCTCTTTATGTATTAAATATCATACAAAATGAATGCAAGATATACTTTAATACTTATTTAAAATCATTGATTTAAATTCATTTAAAAATTGTATCACTAGTCGGATGTGCGAATCCCAAAACTTTCTTCCATCTCATGTATGTTATTTACTTCAAAATTCGTTATCACAGCGGCATTTGTAGGCTGCATTTCTTTATAATGTTATCCAAACCTCGACCTATGATATTACATCTAAATATAACATTTTGTTATAAAATAGTCATCACTTGTTCACTTAAAACTGCCAAAAGTCTCAAAACTCGCACAAAATCCCTACCACAGCGTCCCCTTCCGCGTTAATATTCCCATTTTCACCTGAGACCTAACGGACATAGTCAAAAACACACATATATATATATATGTTTTTGTTTAAATCTATGAATAATTTCATACACTGTCTGCTGATGCAATAAGGAACTAGTCGTTGGGGGCCACCGTAATACTTACCCATCATGGATATGCATAAAGTAAAATATTAAAATAAAAATGTGTAAACTACTTATAAAATGCATTGCAATTCAAATAAAATCGTGGCTTGATGACGTCACAAACTTTAAAGGCTCGATTACTGAATTGCTTGAAAGAGGTTTTTCCTTATAACTCCAAAAATAATAATCCTATTAACTAGCAGTTTATTGCATCTGATTAAGCGTCAAATTTCCAATTAAATATATCTTTGAAGTGAAATTTGGATGAAATACAGGGTCATGAAAAATCGAAGAGTGTGGCAAATAGGATTCCAAATATCTCGGCAACTAATTATCCGATCGACTTCATGCTTTATTCAAAATTTATGTTTTTTTATTGTCTTTTATATTCATTTCTTAAAATAAACAATTTCGAAAATTTTTATATACCTTTCATCAGAACGAATATTTCGAGAGTCCGAAAAAAATTGTTCCGGTTAATCGAGGTTATTGAAATGAAATAGGCTACTTCCCATTATTACATACTAAGTACATACCAAATTACAAGTCTCTATCTCAATTTATTCGGGAGATAGAGCGTTTACAGACACACACACACACAGACACACAGACACACAGACGGACGGCAAAAATTTTTTTCTAAAAATATGTTTTTCGGAATCTCCAGTGTCTGAAACGTGTAAATCCGTCAAAAATTTTTTTTCGATTTTCAAAACGATTACAAGACTTACCCTATACTACGTATGATGGGTAAGTAAAATGGCAGAAAAATCGCTATCACAGCGTACCCTTCGGGGAATATCCCCGTTTTCTACTGAAAAACCTTCTGGCTTTGTTCTGAGGCGTTCTGGCCGTACGCAAAAATATGGATAAGGAATTTGGTTCAACTCTATGCACAACTTTATACATTTTTCAAATGTGTAGTAATAAATTTGGCACAAACATCGCTATCATGGCGCCTCCTTCAGCGGAATATCCGTAAAACCAACTAGTACCTGCTGTCCACAGCCAAAATTATATACTTGAAATCTGGTTTCATTTTATGAATAACCTCATACACTTTCAATGATAAAATAATGATAATGGAACACAAATCGCAATAACACCTCCCCCCTTCCGGTGGAATGTTCCCAAATTCTGTTGGTACCTGCTGGATATAGCCTAGAATGTAAATATATAAAATTTTATTCAATTCTTTGTATAACTTCATACACATTTCGATGATACAATCATGAAAATGGTACAAAAATCGCTATCACAGTGACCCCTTCCGGTGGAATATCACAAAATTCAACTGGATTATACTGGCCATAACGCAAAACATATATATGACATTTCGTTCTATTCTATGGATAAATTCATACACTTTTCAATGATACAAAGAGAACACATACACACACACACACAACATACACGTACACACAGACAGACAATTTGTTAAAGCATGTTTTTCGGAATCTCTGATTCCTATAACGTGTAAGTCCGACTAAAACCGGTAGTGGAAAAAAAAATCGGTTATAATACTTCCTTACATTTTAAATAGAACAAAGTAAAATACAAACCTCAATAAAATTCTACTTGTTAAAAATAATTGAATGCATGAAATGTAAACATTGACATATCCATTTTTTGCTGGAGGGGACACTGATCATTTAGAAAAATGTACCAGCTTTTAATATGAAAAACAAATGTTCAGTGTATGTTACACTTATATATAATGTATAATTGTCTGGATATATCTCAATTAACGTTTTTCATAAATTTATATAAAAAATTAATTTATATTTGTTTTATGAGAAACAAGAACTAAAAACTTTATTTGTTTTATAAAAACAATTGGATATTTAACATTTCTTGCATTAGTTTTTTTTTACAATTGGGGTTTTTTATACATATATTAAATATTAGACACCAGAAATTTTAAGATAGATTTTTAAATTTGTTCAGCAACATAGTTCACGGGAAATTTACTCGAGTAATATTTCTATATAAATATAGTGGTGGCGAAGAAGTTGATTTATTTATTAAAAGTTAAATAAACAGTGATGGAAATTTACATCACTATGCAATTAAGGATTAAACTATTGGTATGTATTTAGTAAATTTCATGTGTAAATAATGTAATAAATTATATAATTGCAGAAATAGCTTGCATCGTAAAACATTTTCTTGCGATAATTTTGCGGTAATAATTTTATAAATTTAATAATCCTTTTAATTTTCATTGTCCAATATGTAGTCTAATAAAATTGTAATTTGTTTTAAGTTTGACGTCGCATTTTCAAATGCACAAAAACTGCTCATTTATTATTAGAGAAAAAAAAATAAAATGCTTTCAAATTTTAAAATACTGACCGACAAATGCACATTTGTAAAAAATGTGACGTTATCTTGCAACATACGCTTTGGAAATATTCTATATTAACATACCTCATACATTAATCAGACTTGAAAATAATACTGGTTTACACAGTTTATATACTTTCATCGAAATGTGTATTTTTTGTTAGATTCTAGTGCACTGAGTACGGGAAAATTATTATAAAAAATCTATCACGTCTAGTTTTAAAAATATTTGTCACATACTTTAAAAAATAATAACATGGAATATAAAAAGAAAGAATTAGAAATGATTGCTTTTACTCTTCTTTTTTATAATTTTCTTGATCTGTTTCTCTTAAAATAGACCAGCAGTAGTCTCTAACATACTTTCGTCCCAAAAACCTTTGTGTCTGTCTTCAAAAAGTTTACGGTCTTGGTGAAAACGCTCGCCCAGCTCGCCACTCACGGTGCCCAACTTTTCAGGGAAAAAATGTATCTTCAGAGACATGTTCACACCCATTGCATGATAAATTTTTAATAAAAGAGCAATTTTTTTTCATAATTCTCATCTTCATGATTTCCTAAGAATCCATAGACGACCGTTTTAAAGGAATACCAAGCAATTATTTTCATTAGTAGTTTTTTTCATAAGTTTTTCAAAGTCATTATCTTGCATCAGTTTACGTATCTGTGGACCGATAAAAATTCCCTTTTTTAATTTTGCGTCTGAAATACTTTGTATCATTTTCATTAAAAGAGACATTGTTTGATAGGTTTCTTTACTGTTTATGGCATGGCCAATTGGTAAAGATGATTTTATATTACCGTTATGAAGTAATACCGCTTTCAAGCTATATTTAGATGAATCGATGAATAAACGCCATTCATTTAGATCATAATTTTGAGTTATCGCATTAAAAAGTTCGTGGAATATCATGGCGAAAACAAAAATCATCCTTTTTGGTGAAAAACAGCTGAAAATTTGTCTTCGATTTCGGTAATAAGTTACTTTGATATTTGGTGTCAATAATTCCACTGTTGTAGACGAGAGGCAAGAATCGCTGCCTTAGATCTAGATAGTTGCAAGTCTCGCACAGGGGTCGTTCAATCAATTTGGTTTATTAAATGTGGTGTTTTATCATCTTTGATTAAGAACTCGCCATAATTTTCATCCTCCATAAAGAGATCGTCATTATCTTGACAACTCGCACTTGATATACCGATACATACGGGATGTGGCAGAGTTTCCGAATGTGATATCGGTTTTGAGACCGATGGATATTGAATTTTATGTTTATTTTTTAAATTAAAGCCTGAAGTTTTTGTCAAACAAAAATAACAGTCATTTTCGTGATTTAAAGACTCTCTCCACAGCATTGGTGATCGAAATTGAAGATACTTTTTTTTCTTTCGAAGCTCAGCATGGAAGAGTAAGCCTACAGCTTTCACAGAAAACATGTAGGATCCACCTTTTTATCTTGATTACTCTCTGAGAATCCAAAATAATACAAATATGCTGTATTAAGACATTTCGATATCGGTCTTCCTTTTTTGCGAATATAAATTGTCCACAAACGTAACAAAAACGTTCAGAATTGAATTTACACACTCTATTAAACATTTTATCAAAAACAAAACCAATTTAGTTCACAAAAAAAAACAGAATATAGAATGCAAGTTCACAATGTGTGTAGGTTGAATGTTTTATTACCAAATTTTCTAAAGATTACATTTTGTGGTATGTTTTTATAACATTAGAAATACACAAATTCTTCACGCTGAGTTCCTGCAAAATTTGTAAAATAAATATAAAAAAAAGGTTATTGTTTTAAAAAACTGGTATTCAAGAAACGGACCAAGTGAGAGGCGTTTCTATTGTTATATTACTTACAAGGTACTTTCTAAAATAATCCTATTACGATATATTTAAATTAATTGCGTTTCTTTTTATAATTTAGAGTATATTTATTATGACGTGACTATTAAATTTTTATAAAATTTTTCGTCCCATTTTTATAAAACTAATTCACCCATACAAGTGCATAGCATTTGTTTTATCTCATTTATGTGTAAATAATATGTATTTGAGCTAATCATCATTAGATCATAAATAGCTTAATTTTGAAAATAAAAGATCGGAATTATCCAGTTTCATATACAAAGATTTAATTATTAAATGAACCAAATTATTTTTCCATTTTAAGTAAATAATAAAATATTGTATTAATTTAAAAAAAAAATAAAATTCCAAATAAATGTACTGCATTTCCATGTATATAGAAACATTTAGAAACTGTATCTTCAAATTATTTAATTTCATGACATAAAAAAACTCTTGGTAAATATTATATACTGACAATGTGCTATATCCAGCGTGATATTCCATTTTCTAAGAGAATAGCGACTAAAAGCCTCTGTAAGTGTTCTACAATGAATGTGATGAATAATGTAGTAGTTCTTGGCTTACTACGAATCATTTCTAGGACATCCATGTAACAAGTGAGTGTAATAATATTTACGATGCGAGAAAGTGGTAAAATACATTGCAAGCCATAAATTAAGGGGCAGTCATGGCGCTTTCACTTTTTACATGGTTTGTCGAATATCTTCTGAAATTATTGACAATTTCTTCTTGAAATTTGAAGATGTAAACACATGTTTGACATCAAGGACAACAGAAACACTATACTGCAATTGAAAAATTAATTTATTAAACATTTGATGAGATATGGACATTTGTATGAAATAACTTTTAACTGCGTATGCAGAAACTACAACAAAGATTTCTTTTCGTGATTTGGTAGACGATTCTATAAAGTAACGCATACAAAAAGACCAGTCCAATATTTTCAAAACTCGGAAAGATACCAGCAATAAAGTGAGCTAATTGACAAATTCGGTAGGGAATACCATCGGATTATATGGGATTATATGGATTACATGAATCACACGGTGAAAAAAAATATATGAAACCCAAAATGAAGTGTGTGTTGGGAGATGGTTTTAGGTTTACTGGAAAAAGATCGATTTATCAGAATGACTTTTAAATATAACTTTTCGCAACATGCCAGAAACTATTAGGTCTTTCGATACGAAAAATTGCTGACATAGATAAACCAAAAAATCGCAAATTCAAAAAATCAAATTTCAAAATATTCCATCTACAACTTTCAGAAAAATTCATTCGAAAATTTTAATTTTTCGAGCGATATAATCTTGCAAAGAACAACACGTTTTTGATAAAAATTTGAACCGCCGCATGTGTCTGGATAATGAATGCGCAAAGAAAGGGGTGCTAAGAGATTTTTTAGGTGACTCAAATTAACAGTTCGAATTAAGCTACGATTTTAAAATTAACACCGTTCGAATCCTCTCTGTTTCCGCATTACAAGTTTGTAATAAGATTATCCGATTCTTATAACAGAAAGTATTTATTATTTCGCATTAATTTGATTGAAAAAAAAATATTTTAACATTTTTTTTTTCTTTTTTTTTTTTTTTTTTTTTTTTTTTTTTTGTAAAGAGCAAACATAGCACACAAGATGTCTGTTATCTTTTGAATAAAGAAAGATACAGAACAAGTAATAAAAATTTGGATTGGTGTTATTAGAGGTCGTATAAAATTATTAAAAATCTTGAATTGTTTGATTAGAAAATTATGCATTCTTACTTTAAAAAAAAGGCTGAGAATTAAAATTTTCAAAAATCGAAAAAATCCACAAATAAGTTCTTATTTTATAAAAAATTTGATTTTTATGAAAAAGAAATAAAAGCTTATTTGACAATTTGAGTAATAATTAAAGAAACGTTTGCATCGGGGTTTTCTTGAACAAATTATTATGTGTACTTGCGGGTATGGTATGGGGAAGTTAATGCTTTTTTATATAGTATAGCATTTATTGTACTTCATTGGGCCCTCTGGCGGCGGCTTTTTCATTAAATAACAACTCTTATTAATAAAAAAAATTATTGCTCAGAAAAAGATAAAACAAATTCTATTGACGAATTTTAACATTTTTAGATTTACCCGTAGCGTTTTATAAATTCTATATAGAGAGAAGACCTGAAACTTCAAATACCAATTTTCGTATAAAATAAATGCATGTTACTAATAAAACTGCACAACCCGTGTTCACTTGATACATACCAACAATCAAAGTAAGTGGTTTGTTGTTCTGCACTTGACCAAGCGCTCCCTGGCGGGCAACCGTACAAGGTTTTTTCTCTAACTGAGCATTTATCTCTCGGTTCTATGGGTCCGATCACAACGGGGTTTGGATGATTTGACTTGGTTTTCAATCGCGTTGCAATTTTATTTCCACTTTTCACCTCCGGCACCGTATAGGAGGCGTAGTCCTTTAGTTCCACCTTCCAACGCCGAGTGGTGCATTATTTTCTCGAGTTCTATGGACCCTATTTCGACGGGAACTGGTTCTTTAACTCCCTTGATACAATGTGTACCCGTGTCGGATGTTCATATACAACAAATTGCGCCACTTGGCGGTGGAACTAAAGGACTTTGCAGCGCGTGCACAGCACGCCTTCTATACTGTGCCTTAGTCAGTAGGGTCACGTGTCGGAGTTTCGTTCAGAAGGTGTTTTGTTTCGTACAGAGTGCGCACCCTGGCGGAGGAAGATGGAACTAAAACATTTTGCAATGCGTGCACAGCACGCCTACTATACGGTTCCGCAGGCAGCGGGAACACATGTGGGGGTTTGTTTAGATCAGTATGCGCCCCCTGTCATAGAAAAGTTGAAATAAAGTATTTTCCGTGAAGTGCGCAGCACGTTTAAATACATAATTTAATACAAACTCAGGTTAAAGATATAAAATCAAACAATCTTTAGATTTGTTTAATTTTAGTATCAAGGACCTGGGTAACGCCGGGTGGGTCAGCTGGTGGTAATATTAATATTACAAACGATAACGAAACTTTCTTTACACAAAACCGCAGTAAAAAATATATATTAAAATCAAACATGCAATATTTCCTTTATATATTTTACCAAGCATTTTAAAATTTAAACAAAAGTAAAAAATAATGTATCCAGCTTTGATTATAAAACACTTTCCGGCACTGAAAGTATATTGTTAAGTAACTTCCTTTTTTATAGAATACAATAAGATGTCAAAATAAACAAATTAAAATACACATAACACAGAAAAAACTCATTTTCTTTAAATGCTTTCTATATACGATAATGTGTGCACATCCTTTCACGAAAGCGTGCATGTGATCCATATAATTCATAAACACCACGTCATATGTTAAAAATTAGTTGAGTATAAAAATGTATATTATAGATGAAAACGCACGTTCAGTAATTATCGATCATATTTTGTCCAACAACCGAATTATATTGAGTGTTCCTGTAAATGAACAATATGTTCTATGTCCACTGGAATCTAAAACAGGTTTTAGTATCCTTCGGTGATTCATATAAAGTCTAATTTGTTTGTTGTACCGTAAAATCAACATCGCAAACGCATTTTTTCCTTAAATCATAATATGATGGAATTTTCCTGCGCGTCCCTGTAAATGAACTGTAAATTTTACTCTGTCTATACTTCACAGAAAGCATGTTGTATTTCACCTGAATAATACACTTCACTGTCATTATGTTTAAAATATCATAACATCATAAAAAAGCACCGGAAACGATTATTCCCAGTAGACCACATAATGTAACAGAATGCACTTGTGTGCCTCTGTAAAAAAAACTATTAATGCTACATAATTCATTTTAAATAGCTAACATTCTACAGTGAACCTTCAAAACATATAAAACTTACATAGCGATCGAGTATACTTACAAGAGTTAGAGCATGGCCAGAGACACGCCCAGATAAAATAATGAATTTAACACGTATCAGCTAGGTTCGAAATTGTTTAAAGTTTAAAAGACTTATAAAAACCTATGTCTAAAGCTATTTTGACTTTTATAATTTATTTTATTTTCTGTTATCTTTATTTATTTCTGGTACAAATAAATATTTGCTATTTTGAATGTAAACCACTATATTTAAGTACATATTTATACTTTTATACACTTGGAATTTACAAATGACACAGGGTTCTTAATAGTACCATTGCCCAGCAAATCCTTTCTCCAAGTAATTTACGCTGTGTATAAACACTGAAAAAGATACAAATATTTTAAAAGCTAGGAAAATATAATACGAGGGAAAGTCATTAAGTAAGTCACAAAAGATAATTAAATAATAACTTACAATGATATTCACTTCAAAACTATTTTTATTTCTCAACATATTCTCCACCAATATTTATGCACTTATATCACCGTTTTATCAGTGCCCCGACACCTTCTGCATAACATTCTTTGGGTTGCTGTCTGAGCCAGATTAGGACTTCAAGTTGAACACAGGAGACAATTCAAAAGTTTGGTTGGCAACTTCTTCAACATCCGCCATACAGCTTCGACTTAGCCCCAAGCAATTTTCATCTGTTTTGTCCACTAAAAAACCATCTTGGAAGCAAGATACTGTTCACAGATGATGAAAAGGTTTAACTTGAAGTCCTAATGTGGATGAGACAGCAACCCAAAGTATGCTATGCAGCTGGGGTTGGGGCACTGATAAAACGGTGATATAAGTGCATAAATATTGGTGGAGAATATGTTATGAAATTAAAATAGTTTTGAAGGGAATATCATTGTAAGTTATTATTTAATTATGTTTTGTGACTTACTTAATGACTTTCCATCGTATAGTCAAGTCACGGACGAAAATATACTATAAAGTTTTCAGAGTTGTCCACGATTCCGAAAAGTGTTCTTTATCTTTAAAAAGCTCAAGAAACAATATATTTTCGAGATTTAAAAAACAATGTTCCTTTGCTGTCATTGACATTCGGAAAAAAAATAAGAGTAATTTTTATAGTGTACTAATCATTTTTCTTAACTTAGAACATAAATTTTTCAGATGCTATCAATTCTCAAATAAGAATTTTCATGTTCAACAAATTTATTTTACAGACAACCAGGAGAAATTGAAAGCATTAAGATTATCATTAAAACTAACATAATTTTTTTTTTACTGTTGCATCTATAAATTTAGTTGCGCAACTTAAAATGTTTAATTGAGAATTGATAGTATAACAAATCTGACATTTAGGTTTGATAAAACGGATTAATGCACTATACAAACTACTGAGAAACGTTTACAAAAATCAGTGACAGTAAAATACACATTGATTTTATAATTTCTTCTTTGAATCGCGAAAATAAATTGGTTTCTGTGGTTTCTAAAGATAAAAGTGCATTTCGGAATCGTGGATAACTCCCAAGAGGTTATTTATATTTTCGTTCATGGTTATTTCGAAAATTGAGACATATTTGTCTTTTTTTTTAAATGTCATTAGCTGTATTTAACTGGCATAAATATGTTATAAGTATCCGCATGTACTTCGTCTTTTTCCCATGGTTTTCATTTAACATATGTTACATAATTATATAGCATGCATCCTGTAGAAATGCTTAAATATCTCCCTTTATTAAAATGTGTTAATTATGTCATGTTTCTTAATATACTGGGTTTTGTTTATAAACATTTTACTTTACCATTTTAAACAGTTTCTCCTTTCAAATTTACTATGTATGACATATTTCTGCTTGTCGCATTAGCATCAAAATGGAAATGGAAATAACTTATGTTAAGTCTGCAGCTTACAAAAGCACGCTTTACAAAACAAGGTAGTTATAAATTGAACTTGTTTCTTAATAAAACAACTCTAATTCAAATAAAGTATTATACTCGGTAATTTAAGCTGTGTATATTTTTCAAGTTTAAAATAAAGCCTTTCAGCTGCAGTACAAAGC
The DNA here is from genome assembly GCA_963931845.1 of Maratus michaelseni. Lineage (NCBI taxonomy): Eukaryota > Metazoa > Arthropoda > Arachnida > Araneae > Salticidae > Maratus > Maratus michaelseni. The sequence continues at coordinate 340,971,296 of OZ007592.1, forward strand.
ATAGAACTGCAGTTTCAACCATAAATCTCTGAATGATTAAACAACGCATTGAGAGTAACAAACTTCATCTTTGCTTTCTAAGGAAAAGGATGTATTTTCTTTGAATAAAAACACAATATTCTAAAAAATCATTAGATTTCCTATGAATAAATGTTTCAAAAAAATGTGTGCTGAATATGACGAAAAAATATATTTTCACATGGAAAAAAAATTTAAAAAGTTTTTCATTTATTTTATGCAAGGATCTAATATATATATATATATATATTATAAATACATATAAAAAAAAGGTTAATATTATTTTTAAATGTATTAAAAAATTTGAAAAAAATGTATTAATATATGGATAACAAGAATAAAATGCTTTTTCTAATAACAATAAAAAAATAAATAATTTATAAAAGTATTTAAAGAATTATTTACGATTTTTCCTTTATTATTTTTTTTTCAAAATTTTATCTGTAGCTGACAAATGTATATATTTGTTATTTTGAATGTAAGTACCCATCTTTTATTTACCCATCATACGTACTAAAGGGTAAGTCTGTAATCTTTTTGAAAATCGAAAAAAAAATGACGGATTTACAATTTCGAATCACAAACCGAAAAACATATTTTTAGAAAAAAAAATTGTCGTCCGTCTGTCTGTGTGTCTGTGTGTGTGTCTGTAAACGCCCTATCTCCCGCAAAAAATGAGATAGAGACTTGAAATTTGTATGTACTTTGAATGTAATAATGGGAAGAAGCTTATGGAATTTCAGTAACCTCGATTATCCGGAACTATGTTTTTTAGACTCTCGAAATATTCGTTCTGATAAAAGGTATATACAAATTTCCGAAATTGTTTATTTTAAGGAGTGAGTATAAAAAACAATAGAAAACCATAAATTTTGCATAAACAATGAAGTCGATCGGATAATTAGTGCCGAGATATTTGTAATCCTATTTCCCACACTCTTCGATTTTTCATGACACTGTATTTCATTGAAATTTCAATTCAAAGATATATTTTAATTGGAAATGAGACTCTTAATCCGACGCAATAAACTGTTAGTTAATATGATTATCATTTTTGGAGTTATAACGATGTCTCTTTTACGCAATTCAGTAATAGAGCATTTAAAGTTGATGACGTCAACAAGCGAGGATTTTATTCGAATTGCAATGCATTTTATAAATAGTTTACACATGTTTTACTTTCATATTTTATGTTACGCATACCCATGATGGGTAAGTATTACGGTGTTCCCTAACGACCAGTTTAAGTATCTGTTAATAACACGTTTCACAAAACTAGGTTTGTATAAATGAAACAGTAAAACCGTTTAAATGTAAAACTGTTTTAACAGGTTCTTTTGCAAAAATGTATTACCATGTATGTATTTATTATTATCTTGTAGTTTGCTTTTAAGTATATTACAATAGTATTTCCAACAGTTTTTCTTTTTCAAACTTAACACAAGTGATATATATCTGCTTGTCGCATTATCATCAAAATGTAAATGTAAATAATGTTAAATATGCAGTTCACAAAGGCACGCTGTCGAAAACTAGGTTATTATAAATGGAACCCGTTTCTTTGTAATACAACTCTAATTCAAATAAAGTATTTCACTGAATAATTTAAGCTATGTATATTTGTCAAGTTTAGGATAATGCATTTCTGTTGCCAATACAAAGCACAGAATCACAGCGTAAATCTCTGAATGTTTTTTAAAAAATAATGCATTAACAGTAAAAATCTTCATCTTTGCTGTATAAGAAAAATAATATACTTTCTGTAAATAAATACAAAATGTTCTAAAAAAATCATTATTATTTTTTTTTTAAATTTTTTTTCAAGAAATGTGTGCCGAATATGGTTAAATATATATTGAAACAACTGTAATTCGAAAAACGTTTTTAAACAGTTTTTGTTTATTCAAAGAATAGAGAAAATTGGAAGAAATATAAAGTTTTTTTTTTTTCATTGAAAAAAAAAGTGAAAATTTTATTTATATTTTGATTCTATAAATTAAATATTAATCCTGTATAATTAAAAAAATGAATTGGTAATAAATGATTTATGAAATTTATTTAAATAATTATTTAAATGGTTTATTGTTACGAATTATTTTTTTTTAACTGAGAAATAAATACGCATTTGTTCTTTTGAATATAACATTTCATAAATTCACTTATATTTTTAAGTTTACAAGAACAATTGCATATGCTTTACAAAACTAGGTTGTTTTCAATGAAGCATGCTTCTTAATATGGCAATTTTTTACCTTTCTAACGCAGTTTGTTCAACAATTTTCTGACAAATACTTTTCGAGCCATTACTTTTTTCAGTAACTTCAAATGTTTTTTTTTTCGAGATTAATCTGTGGCAACGATTAGCGAAAAATCCAGTCGTTAGCAACACATAGCTTTTTATTAAAGAGGACTAGCTGTTTAACCCGTTCTACGCACGGGAGTTCATGAATTTGATTCTAAAAAGTTAATAAAATGAATTTAATTCCCCTGTTAAAGTGTTGAATTGTTCAATAACTAAACGATTTAGAAAAAAAAAATTACTACTGTGCATTTTTTAATGAAACTTAATTTATGTTGCTATGGCAGCAGGCGATAAAACGATATATTTGGAATAAGGGAATAAATAGAATAAAACTTTTGTTGATGTTTGTAATAAAATGTTTTTCTTTATTTTTAAAAAAATTGAATAATGAAGCGCAATTAAATAATCTCTAATTATTTGCAAGCGACGTAAAATAATTATCGTAATAACCGCTACAGCTTCTTACTATTGCAGCGTGGCGTCAGTAATATGTATATCTCACATTGCAGTAAACATTTAGAACTGTTTAGAACTCACACGATTACGAGTTGACATAAAAATGGCCAAACTGCGTCCAAAACATTAAAAACGATTTAAAATTTTCGAATTTTTGCCCCAATCGTTCATGGGCTCCCTACCAACAACACGTTTGCCAAATTTCGTAGGCCCGCGCCCTGCGGTTTCCGAGTTTTTGAGGTTACATAGATAGATACACCCACGGATTTTAATAGGGTATATTATTTTAGCGGACCCGCCCGGCGTTGCCCGGACCCGTGTAATAAACTTAAATCCCTTCAAAAACGAAACTCTGTCCCGGATCTCCAATGGCTTTGGCACCATGTACCGGGCATGCTCGTACGCTCCGGAAAATCTTTTATTAATCTAAACAAACCTCTTTACGAACGAACATCTGACACAGGTTCCCGTTGCTTAAGGCATCGTAATAGTAGACGGTCTACAAAAGCGGTTTAGAGAAGATGGGAACATTATTAACCGAGTTATTGAAATTAGGCCCAGTTATAGAAAATAACCTTGAGGGTGGCGCCGGAAGGAGGGGATGTTCAAGTATCCTTCAGAAAATGACTAATTAGGAGGACCACTATGCATCTTTAAAAATGTGTTCGTTTTGTTAAGCTATGAACTTAATTACAAATTTGGCTTAAACTATAATTCGGAAATAGTGGTAACTACTACTCATAAATTTACTTAAATGTTATAGAAGGTGACTATTAAGTTAATTATAATGTTTGTAATCAGTTGCGTTGAAATCGGAAAGATAGTTGCTGAGTTATGGAAACGGGGCACAGTTAGAGAAAAAACCTTGAAGGAGGTGCCGGGGAGGAACGGATGTTCAAGTTCATTTCAGTAAATAACTAATTAGGAGGACCAGTATGCATCTTAAAAAATTGGTTCTTTTGGTTAAGCTAGGAACTTAGAATTTTTTTTTACCCAATCGTTCATGGGCCCCGTACCAGCAACCCGTGTGCCAAATTTGGTAGCCCTGAGCCCTCGAGTTTTTGAGGTTACATAGATTTGTATACGCGCATATATATATTTATATGGATTTTAATAGAGTAGATTATTCTAGCTGATCCGCCCGGTGTTGCCCGGGTCCGTGTAATAAACGTAAATCTTTTAAAAAACGAAACTCTGGCTCGGGTCTCCGATGGCTTCGGCACCGTATAACGGACATGTTCGTACGCTCAGGAAAATCTTTTATTTCTACCTTCTACCGCCAGGGGAACATTCTGTTCTAAACAAACCTATTTCCGAACGAAATTCTGACACAGGTCTCCGCTGCCTACGACACCGTATAGTAAAAAGTGCTACAAAAGTGAGCTGGTTTGGAGAAGATGGGAACATTATTAGCCGAGTTAATGAAATAAGCACAGTTAGAGAAAATAACAATGCTAGTGTTTCGGGGGGAAGGGATGTTGAAGTGTCCTTTTCAGAAAATGACTAATTAGGAGGACCACTGTGCATCCTTAAAAATTCGTTCGTTTGGTTAAGATGGGAACTTAATTACAAATTTGGCGTAAACTATTATTCGGAAATAGTGGTAGCTCTACTCATAAATTTACTTTAATGTTATAGATTGAAATGATGTTATAGAGGGTAACTATTAAGTTAATTATAATGTTTGTAATCAGTTGCGTTGAAATCGGAAAGATAGTTGCTGAGTTGTGGAAACGGGGCATAGTTAGAGAAAAGAACCTTGAAAAAGGTGCTCAGGGAGGATGGGATGTTCAAGTGTCCTTCAGAAAATGACTAATTAAGAGGGACCACTATACATCTTAAAAAATTCGTTCTTTTGGTTAAGCTAGGAACTTAATTGCGCATTTGGCTTAAACTATTATTCGGAAAAAGTGGTAACTGTTACTCATAAATTTACTTTAATGTTATAGAGGGTGACTGTTAGGTTAATTACAATGTTTGGAATCACCTTGCGTTGAAATCGGAATGATTGTTGCTGAATTACGGAAAAGGGACATAGTTAGAGAAAATCCTTGAATGATGTGCCGGGGAGGAGCAGATGTTCAAGTTCACTTCAGTAAATAACAAATTAGGAGGACCACTATGCATCTTTAAAGATTCGTTCTTTTGGTTAAGCTAGGAACTTTATTAGAAATTTGTCTTAGACTGTTATTCGGAAATAGGGGTACCCGCTGCTCATAAATTTATTTTAATGATATAGACGTTGATTATTAAGTTAATTATGATGTTTGGAATCAGTTGACTGAAATCGAAAAATTAGTTGATGAGATATGGAAACAGTGTAAAGTAAGACAAAAAACCTTGAGGGAGGGGCCGGAGCGGGAACGGATGTTTAAATGACTTTCAGCAAACGATAAATTAGGAGAATCTCTGTATGTATCTTTAAAGATTGATTCATTTCGTTAAGCTAGGAAGTAAATTTGAAATTTAACTTAGACTATCGGAAATACTGGTAGCTGTTTTCTAGAAATACACGCTGAAGCTAAGAATGCTGATTTTTATGATAATTTAGCAAAATGGAACTGGTTTGGAGAAGTTAGGAACATAATTATCTGAGTTCTGAAAATAAAGCACAGTTAGAGAGAAAACCTTGAGGGAAGGTCCGCGAGGAGGCGCGCGGTCAAGTGCTCAACAAAAAATCACTAACTTTGAGTGCTGGTATGCATCAACTGAATACGGGCTCTGTACTTTTATTAGGAACATAAATTTAATTTTTATAAAAACTGTTATTCTAAAATAGTGGTATTAACTATATAAAACAGAGATTAAACGTTAAGAGTTCAGCTAAAAAAGTTAAATTTGTTAAATGTAATTAGTTCTGTTGAAATCAGAGCAGTAGATTTGGTTTATTAATAAGGAGGGTCAATTAATGAAAAAGCTGCCGCCAGGTGGCGCGCGGTCAAGTAAAATAAATTTTATATTTAATAAAAGTCTCTTACCCCCCCCCCTCTTCCCATCCCCGCAAATTTAACAAATAATCTGTTAAATAAAGTTTTCTGTATTAATAATCTCTATCATACTAATATATGTCATGCAAAAAAAAAAAAAAAAAACCTTAACCCAGCTAATTATCATTCATTAAGTCGATAAAATCCTTTAAAGTTAAGTTTTTAGCATTTGGCAACGGTTAATAATTAAGTTGATTGTCTACATATCATATAATCTCTGATCAATTGAATTTAAACACTCGAATCGCAGTTGCAAATGCTACCTTGATTTATTTAATGACTTCAGTGGAGATATTATACAACCAACCAACCAATGAAAAAAAAGCGGATTTTTGATGAGATCTCTTTGTGGATGAATTTTAATTAATATTTAATCTATCAAAAATCTATTTAAAAATTTCGAATTTTTTGTCCCGATCGTTCATGACTGCCCTACCAGCTACCCGTGTGCAAAATTTCGTAGCCCTGCGCCCTGCGGTTTTCGAGGTTTTGAGGTTACATAGATACGCGAACTGTTTTTAATAGTATAGATTATGTGTCCAGTAAAAGTTTTCAAATAGTTTCCTTTATAAAAATGTATCATTATGTATATATTTATTATCATCTTGTGTTTTCTTTATAACGTATTACAATAATATTTTAAACAGCTTATTCTCTTCAAATCTAACACAAGGAACATATATCTGCTTGTCACATTATCAGGGAAATGTAAATGTAAGTAATGTTAAATAAGCAGTTTACATAAGCACGCTGTGCAAAACTGGGTTATTATAAATGGAACCTGTTTCTTAATAATACAACTCTAATTGAAATAAAGTCTGTCACTGGATAATTTAAGTTGTGTATATTTGTCAAGTTTAAGATAAAGCCTTTCTGATGCCAAGAAGCTTCATCTTTGCTGTCTAAAGAAAATAACGTACTTTCTGTAAATAAATACACGATATTAAAAAAAAAATCCATTATATTTTCTGTAAACAAATATTTTAAAAGAAATGTACGCCGAATATGGCGAAAATTATATCGAAAAAATGGATTTCGAAAATGTTTTAAAACAGTTTTTATTTACTGTGTACAAGGAATTGTAAAAATCACAAGACATTTTTTTTTGTATATCCATTGAAAAAATGTGAAATTATTCATTTAGATTTTGATTACAAGAATTAAATACCAAGCATTTAAAATTAAAAAATAATTAAAAATAATAAATGAATTATGAAATGTCTTTAAATTTTTATTTAAAACCTTTATTATTATTTTTAAATTTTTATTTGTAACTGATAATTATATATGTATTTGTTATTTTGAATGTAACTACCCTGAATTCACATATATTCTTAGGTTTTTATGAAAAAATGTTTAGGCTTTAGAAAACTAGGTTGTTTTTAAAGCATATTATGTTTTTATGAAAAAAATTATATGCATTACAAAACTAGGTGTTTTTAATGAAACGTGCTTATTAATATGACAAAGGTTGTTGAAATAAACCATTTCAATAAATAATTTGTGCTGTGTATATTAGTAGGATTATTAAATGTACAATTTTATATTAGTATGAAGTGTCATACATCTTGACTTTATATTCCGGTTTTCATTTTAGACAAGAAAAATATTTAGACATTATGTGTCTTGTAAAAGTCTTTACATATTTTCGTTTATTTAATCCCATTTGTATGTATATATTTCATATTATATCGTGTTTTGTTCGCAAGTATATTACAATACTATATTAAACAGCTTCACCTTTTCAAATCTTACACAAGAATCATATCTCTGCCTGTCGCATTATCATGAAAACGTGAAATATAAATAATATTAAATATGTAGTTTACAAAAGCACGCTGTGCAAAACTAGGTTATTATAAATGGAACCTGTTTCTTAATAATACAACTCTAATTCAAATAATGTCTTTCACTGGATAATTTAAGCTGTGTATATTTGTCAAATTTAAGATAAAGCCTTTCGGCTGCCAATTCAAAGCATAGAACCGCAAATTCAACCATAAATCTCCGAATGCTTAAACAATGGACTAACAGAAACAAACATCAGCATTTGCTTTCAAGCAGAATAATGTATTTTCTTGAAATAAATACACGGTATTCTGAACTAAAATCATTATATTTTCATTTCACTTAGAACAAACTATTTACGAATAATTTTGTGCAATATATTGTAAACCTTATAATTAAAAGGTTTGTTAGATCACAACATTAATTTATTTTGCGACTACTTCACAGAACACGAAACTTACACGAAGTGAATTACAATTAATTTAAGTTCATTTTTAAAGTTTCTGTCAGGTTTGCCCGGAGCAAAAAATTACTTTCACGGCAACAGCTTGCCGTAAGAATTTTCTCTCTCGCTAGAGAGATATATTTTAGCCTACTGCTCTAACCAGTTACAATATCGAATATCCTTCAAAATGCCTCAAATTTACATATATAGGATGCAATACAATTAACCTAAAACATAAAAAAAATAAAGAAATATCGCAAAGAGTTGACTGGACACCTAGAAAGTAATGTAAAATAATATTATTAACTGATCAAGGTTACAGTTATGAATAAGTTAGAAGTAAAATTGGTGTAAATGTAACCAAATGTGGTATTACCAAACTGGTAAAGGCAAAAAGGAAAAATTGTTAAACAGCCAGTGATGATAGAAGAATTAAGAGACTGTGCATAGGTGCAGGAAAAAAATCGTATAAATGTACAGCACAAGGTGAAATGGTGAAATCAAAAGTGATGTTTTGTGCAAGAATTGTTCGTCGCAGACTATTATGATTTGGTTTTAATGCTAGAAAAAAGTCATTTTTATCTCTCCAACAGTAAAATCGAAAAGAATGAACTTGGCTAAAATTCATGTTAACTGGCCAGCGGATCAATGGGACAGTGTTATTTAGTCTGAGATGACCAAAATATCATTTAACATTTGCAATGTGTTTTCTTGCTTTTTAGTTACACGGGCAACAGTGATATGTTTTCGCCAAATCCCGAAATGTGAGAAAGTGCTAATTTTTGCTCGACAAATGTAGTAATCCAGAACAGTGTATTGTATACTGAACAGTGTGTATAGCTTCGCTAGACTTCCGGGTAATAATCTACTTTACACCCAGTCTATAGGTGAAAGTCTTGCTAATAGATAAATGATTACTTAATTTTTTTTCTTTCAATTTTTTATTCTTTGAATATGCATTTTTTTATGGAACAGGGTAGGATTTTATAATATAGGTTACGCAATTAGGAAATTATTAAATGATTGGCGCTTTAGAGTAAATCGATTAAAGACAAAGGTAAAATTTATATTGTGTCATTTGAAAATAAAACTGCACGGTAAAGCAATATATTCTAGAATTCAAAACACAAAGATCGCTGAAAATTGATTTCAAGATTTCACTTATTTCTTTAATAATTGCTGGTCGATATATATACTCATAATCTGTAAAATACTGGGAAATAGCTGTGAATAACGCAAAATTAACATTTGTAGCTCCACACGTAAAAAGCATATATTGAGCTAAAATTATCAAAAACTTATAAAGAAATATTATTGATTTTATTATTCGAAAATATCTCCTCTATGTTTTTTTTAAATATATTATACGAGGTGGTTATAATTAAACTGGCAGTACTCTGCATGTTATATAATGTAATATAATTGCGATAATAGATCAAACTTTGTAAGATGATTAGACAAGACGGGAAAAATATGCGAAAAATATTTAATTCAAAAATGTCACCGCTGCAAGACTATGTGACTCTGTTTCTTCTTCTATTGTCGGGTTTATATATCCTACAAAATTTGGAAGCATTCTCGTAATTAGATAATGATACAGAACAAGCTGAGCACTTTCAGTTTAATTAGGAGTGTATTGTGTAATAGTTATACTTTTCATTTAACAATGTGTATGTATTTACGATTTCCGTTCTTATCTTCTACACAAATTTCTCCCCATATATAATACTTCCTATTGGCGAATTTCTTAATTTTCGTGTCCACATTAGCGCATACTACGAAGCGGTATCCGTTTAACGAAAAAAATGCTAGATTTTGTAAATGTAAAAAGTTTGAAAAACTATCCATAAAATGGTATTCTAAACAGTGAAAGTTTTACTTTTCTGTTGGAGAAAACGACGAATACTAAGATTTTTTTTCGTATAACTATATATATTACCAATCTGTGATTCTTTCATTATGGTAATTTATTTATTTAAAAATTAAGTATTATATAATACCTTTTTTTGCATATATATAGTAATTAGTGTTATGTTAAACCGATGAATCACTATTTCGCAGTGGGAAGTAGTAGTAGAGTTATAATTCATTAGTTTTAAGTAAACATTAGGAATTTATATTCATTTTATTATTATGTAGTAGATTCTATATATTACAAAGTTAATGATTATAATAACTCAGAATATCTGGGTGACATTGTGCTAAAAAACGATTTATTCTTAATTTACCAATTGAACCCACTCAGACCAGCCGTTAGCATGCTGGGTACAAAATGAAAAGTATGGGCTGATGTTCGTGGATTATAAACTAATGAGGTGTGATCGTGCAAGGCTTTCGGGTTTTCTCTTGTAGGCGAAAGATAGTTCATGCCACTTTCTTTTCAAAAGACTTCCCTGAAGACATCGCTTCTCCAACAATTTGGAGAAATTGGCTGACGCTTAACAGCTCCCGCCCCTTTTCGTACCATTATTATGTTGGTTTCTGTCACTTAGTTACTCAACGGTGAGGTTAAATAGGTCATTTTGACTTTTGCTATTCGACGTACATATTTTATAATGATAGGGATAAGAATGATCTTATACATCGCATAATGATGATGTCGACACCAAGATTCACAATTGCACACAATGCTTGCATATTACAGCCACGTTTGGGACATGGTAATATTAGGTAATTAAAATCATATTTCTAGTGTTTTTTTGCAACTCGCTTTATTTGTTTCGATAAAAATAAACAATTTTCTGTTATTAAAACCCAATAAGAAATATATCTAATGGTCAGTTTTAAAGAAACATTATATATTATTTTTTTCTTCAGAGAAAAGTAAACGTATTATTAGTTTTAAATTTTTCAAAAACAAATGTTATAAAATTTGCTGAGTTGTGAATATAGTTTTTAGTTTTCTCTTTTTTTGATATATAAAATGAATAAATCACATAAGACACACAATTCATATGATATTACATTGAATGCTAAAACAAACATTTTAACATCACTATGTCACAATTGTTATGTGTGTTGTGACATTTGAAATTATATCTGTGTAAGGGTGATAAGATATTGAATAAACTAGTGAATTCTAATTAATGACCAATCATATAAATATGTAGGAAATCATATTTTAAGGTAATTATAAGCTATAAATTCCCTGAATATACAACGAACACGTATATGTAATATATTACTCTTTGTCAAACGATTTAGGCAGTAAATGATTGTGATATTCATATCAATACAAATAATTTATGATTACGAATGTATATCTGAAATAAAATTTATTTAATTTGTTGATTGAAAATTAAAGTGATGTTTAATATTCAACAAAAAATTATATATATATATATATATATATATATATATATATATATATATATATATATATATATATATATATATATATAACTTATGCAATACAATATTTTTTCATCTTACTGAACAAACAAAAACTTTCAATATCAACCGTGCACATATCATTTATGCAATATTTATTGAATAATAAAATGTTAATTACAATTTATCAATTCGTTGATTTCAAACAAATTCAGAAAACCGCCATCATTTAATTTGTATTCATAGCAAGATTCTTTATAAAGAAAATAACTCTTCATGAAAAATATGTTTAAATTACAAATATAATAGTTTCGTAAATAACTATTTTATGATTAAATGAAGATATCTTTAAATTAATTAAGAATAAATAGCAGTAATCTTCTTATGTAATTCTTGTTCATTACAATTTATTTTATTTCATATTTAAACCTATTAATCTTGATAAAGATTAATATATTTTATTTTATTTAAGTTTCACATAAGTTATTTAACAAAGCAAAACAATCTATTAAAAAATTAATAAAGCATCGAACAGTGTTGAGTTAAAAAGTAATCCAAAATTCACAATAACGCTGTTAGTTCTTATTTTATTAGAGATGTGTTAAAATTTTTGAAATGTAAAATTTGTATGACATTTAATATATATATATTTACAACGAGTTATGTATGTACATTTGGCGGAAAAATGAAAAAAAGCATGCCTTTTTCCGCCAAACTGACCTGAAGAAAAATGAAAATGATCTCTCGTTTGAGAGGTATCTCTTATTTAAATTTAAATAAAAATATTTTTTCACTATACACACAAAAAAAACGAACAAACTGAATATTTTTCAAAACTATCATCTACATTAAAAATATATATAATTTAGAAACTAAAATTACGCCTTATTTAGAATTTCACGAAATTTCTGTGATTAGTTCGAAAGATATTTATTACACTATATTGCCAAAGGTGACCGGTCACTTGCGATTTTAGACGTTTTGTTAACTATCTAGAAAAATACATGAGGAATTAACCTGAAACTGCAGGTGTGTAAACAGTATAGTATAGGTTATATATTGCAGAGTTATAATTTGCAGAGTTCTTAATATAAAAAAAAAAAGTTATTTTCAGAAAATATGACAAACAACATTGTACGTAATACTCTGCAATCAGAATTAAAAAATAATAAAAATTGGATGAAAAATGAGCAGGTTTACTAAATTACAATAGCAAGTTTACAATATTCTTTTAAATGCGTTTTAGATACAGGATAAAGTTGGTAAGCTATTGTCGTCGATTTTGGTAGATATTTACTTAGACAGGGCCGGAACATTAATTTCGAAAAGCAAACTTGCCTTTCTCGACTCAGTAAGATATTTTATAATTTACACCATGTCAAAAAATTCCGTCTCATGCAGACCTGAAATGGCTATATACTATATTATATATAAAAAACATCTTCGTGTGGTTTACGTAGTTGTAATAAAACGCAAACACTTTGTGATTTTTCTAGTAATTAATAAGGTAAAGCTCGAAGAGTCTGCGCACAATTCAAAATAATACAATAAAAAATCTAAATATTAATTTTTTGCTAAACTATCCATGAATAATTTTTACTTCATTTGTTTTTTATACATATCCATTGCTATTTTATTGTTATGCTGTAATTTAATAGAACAGTTGTAATAAAACCAAGAAAGTTATTTTGCGCAATATGTCCTTACAGGGTTGGTGTGATTGCGCACATGGGTAGGAGAGATTGTTACTAATAATAACTACAATTAAATTGTTAACAATAATAATAAACATTACATGACATTGTTGTAAGGTTTTTGTGAACAAATATTATTGTATTAGGAGTGAATATTTCAACCTAATGATTAAAGAATCAGAAAACGGAAATAATTTTAAAAACGATTAAATTTTTTTAATAAAAGGGGAAAAAATTGAAGAATCAGAAAAAGCAAGTCCAGGTAAGATTAAAAAATAAGATTAAGTTACTTGATAACCCGTTTAACTTAAAATTAGTCCATTTTCATTTTTCATTTTTTTATGTAAATTTACCATTAAGTTGCGTAATCTCTCCTACCATGGAAACTAATGGGAACAATGCGCCATCTCTACAAAGTAGCAGATGCGCAAACTCTCCAATTTCGCTAGGAGAGATTGCGCGGCCTTTTATATAAACATGGCCGCTACTAAAACGAACCGTTGATGTTCACATTGTCAGTCTAGATTAGTAGCTTATGATAAATCGTTTAAGTTTAAAATATTTCGTACTACTGACATTGTATAGAAATTCTGATGAATAGCTATGAAAATTCAAGCACTTACTTTGGGAAAACAAAACAAAATAGCAATGCTTTATCTTAGACGCTCAAAATAATCAACGTGCACTTTCAAGTAGACGCTCCACTACTGCTGTTGTATAACTACCTGGAGTCGCTGCTTTCTCACACTACTCTTTCCCCCCGAACCTCTATGTGCGCAATCTCTCCAACCGCGCCATCTCTCCTGGCTTTACTTTATACATTCCACGAAAATTTATAGCAAATTTAAAATACATTTTAAATCGTTTTGCAATTAAAAGGCATACGATCATGTCAAATACGTATATATGAACATCATAAATGCCACAAGATAAATATAATGATTCATATTCTTTGTAACAGATTGAACTACATTACCATGAAAAATTAATATTATTTGTTAATGAAATTTTACGGCGTAACTGTACAAAATGTATTAGATATATGAGTTTCTCAATTGAAATTAGTAAAACGCAGACGACTACAGAGAATATCCTGTATCAAAATGTCACTGCGTTGTTTCCATAGCTGTATTGCTGTTGAACACAGTGCAATAGTAATATTTTACGATAAACATTATAATGCTTTATTCTATATTAGTTAATCAACAATTAGGAAAATAAATCTAAAAAGTCTAAGTATATCATTTTTTTTTTTTTTTTTTTTTTGCGGGATATAATGACTTAAAATAAATGTTTCCTAATCTATGTTCCTCTCTATACATCACATATCTATACAGTTCTATAAACCAAAGTTAACCTTTATCATTATTATTCTACTGAGTTTTAGTTCAAAATTGTAATAATGAAAACGGTTTCCAGAAAAAAAAAATCTTATGAACATATACTTGACGAAAATATGATTTCACAAAGACTTTTCTGAAATCCATATTGTTTTTATTACTTTTTTCTTCGCGTTAAGTTAAATAAAGTAGTTTAAAACTTTATCTATAAAATTATTTTATGACCAATTTTATTTTCCAATAAGATTTTAAAACTTTTCTTATATGTGTACAAATATAATAAATACATTTGTAATGCGGTGCAAACAATTACATAACAATTTATTATTTATACTTTTATGATATAAGTACCATAAAAACTGTACGCAAGTGACATTATAAGATAAATGTATTACGTAAAAACAATCATTTCAGTCACTAAAATCTTTAAAAGCCTTTTTTAATTAATATAGATACACAAAAAGAAATTAAAAGGTGGAAATTATATATCACATTTAAGTACTTTTAACTCCATAAATTACAAAAATAACTCTTTAACATATATTAGAAAAAAATCTACAATGATTTATTTAAGTGTGTCATTTTATAAATGTGCATCATCCAATTTGTTTAAATCTCTTAAAAACAAATCTTAATATATCTTTTCAATATTTTCATTTTGTAATTTGTATTAAAATGAACTATTTTTTATACAGTAAATGCAGTGAAGATATACATTATGTACTAAATTATTCCTTATAAAGCAGTTTAATGTTTTACATTAATTTTGCCCTATTGAATACAATCAAATTTCACTTAGACCATTAACTAACAAAACAGCAATCATAAAGGAATGCATAAATAACCATGGAAATCAAATATCCATAACTTATAAACAACATGTGTTCAATCTAAGCACAAACGTTCCAGTGCATGATACTAGTAATATTATTTTCGTTATTGCGATAAATAAAAAGCACATTAATACTCTTACTCTGTTTTGATTAACGTTCTTAATATGGAAACGTTCTTAATATGAAAGAAACGACTCCCTCAATTATTTTTATTATCCAGAATATAATGTTAAACACATATTTATTTATCTTGTATTCCTCAGTAAATATTCATGTTCTAAACTTATTACACAAGTTTATTGTGTGGTTTAGTCGTTATGTAACAAATCTGAATTGTTTTTTTTACTTATTACATTTTCTACACATATTATTACATGCAACAGATGCTAAAAACAATTACTGCTGCAGAAGAGTTGTGCTATTAGAAAAGTAAATAGTTTTGAAGAAATTCCCGTTTATTATAAAAGTTTTTCATCTACAACTGAACTTAAATTTTTATTTGAAATAAATGTTTATCATCACTTTGCTGTATAACCAAACTGATTATAAAAAACTATCTCGATATATGATCAGCCTAAAAAAACTAAATAATTAGTTTACAAGTTTTGTTCATGTTTTCTTACATGACCGAGTAGTAAAGTTATTTAATCTTTAATATTACGAAAAATCTCCCTTTTTATCAATGTTTGAGGTCACAATTGTTAACTAATCATGCAACATTTGTTTCAATTCCAAAAAAGAATTTCTAAATCTGTTGTTTGATGAAATGTCGTACCAATACAATTTTCAAAAACATGAGAAATTATATATATGTTAATTACATTACACACGACAGTCCCGATTTCCAGGTTTAACTATCCTGGACATATCCTGACATTCCATCGGATTAATCCGATCCCCGTGGCACCCAGAGATAAAGATATATTTATTAGTCAAATTTAAATATCATTTCAGCAAATATATATAAAAAGGAATAATTGTATTAAAAATATTTTTCTTTATTGGTCGGCAAGTTGCTAATATTTTTTTCTGATATGTGGTAAATATCACAAAACATCTGTTTTCATGATTTATCCCGTATTTAGTTGTGTGTCGACATTTTTGCCGTAAATATCAATTATTTTCCCCCAAAACTCTTCTTAACACTTCGCCGTCTGGCGACACCACAGGTGTCGTACGTAAAGTAACTTAATTTTAATCCTTAAATGCTACATTGGAACCAGAATTTTGGAATGAAAAATTCCCTTTTATCAAGTACAGGAAGAAAATATTTTACTTATTTTCGAATAAATTTGTTTCTAAATTCTGGTGTCAATCAATCATTTCAACATTTTACTAATAAAAGTATTTTTACGAGACATGAGGACGGCAAAGTTTTAAAACCCTTTAACAAAAAAAAGAAAATTCCATGTAGCTAACTTTATTTTTTTTCTTCCATAGTACAATTATATCTGTCAACTTACCAACAACTTTAATAACAGTGTGTCAATTTCACCTATGTGAAATTAACGTGTTTTAAACTGGAAATGTATAATAAATGAAGTTTAACAGTACCAATGTTTGTAAGAACCACAAGCAAACAGTAGATATTTTATGAAATAATTTTTCTGATTCAAATAATTTTTTTTTTCTGCAGAAGATATCGATAGAGTTTTAAGGAAGTTACGAGTATGTTGACGGGTATGTAAAAGTATGATATTCGTACTTTTTTCTCAAGTATATACGAAGAAGCAAAACTAATATTCGTCAGAAGGGGCTGTGACTTGATCTCTAGTGTAAGTTCATTTTTACTTTTCCTCCGTTTTTCAAAGTTCGTGAAAACAATATATGGTGTCACTAAAGTTCATTTTTATAATTTCATTGAAAAGTAATATTTTATTATTAAATGAAAATGTTTCTTTATTTTCCTTTTTACGACAAAGGGCACTGGCGGAAAAATGATCGAAAGCGACCAAAAGCTTTCTAAAAATACACAACGTCTACCCTCCGGTTAAATAGGGAAATAACACTTTATAAAACATTAGAATGTAAAACGTGCATAAAATTTCACGATAAAAAAATATTAAACATTTATCAAATTTTTTGGTAAACTGCAAATAATGCAAATAGTTATTGATCAATCTTACAATATAAAAAAATATAATATTTACAGTTTTTTACAACTCTCTTGAGGTAGGGTGGAAGATTTTATTATTTTTATATATACAAGATACATATTTTAATAACCTCAATTATTTGAATTTATTTTCTTCTATATCCACCCAAATAGTAGCTACCTTCCAAGAAATCAATATGTACAACGTACGAACGAATATGCCTTACCAACAATTCGTTGGGTATAATTTATACGTCCAGTTATTTGAGACAAAATGTTATTGAGTTTGTTAATTGGATATTTGATTTCTTCAAATGATTTTATCTTAAATTTTACAAGTTCTTCAGAAAAGGCCTGGGAATTAACCATCCTTCTAAATACTAACTAAATAATGATTTTATGTTATGAAGTTAATTAAATTCTGGACGCTATATTATGTAATGAAATGGACAAACTTTTATAATAATTTGTTCTAGTTAACGACTGGGATGCACAGATAAAGTAGAACATTTGTTCACTTTCATATGGAGTATCAATGTTTATCAAATCATTATTTTTTTATTTAGCTTTTCTGCTATATAATTGTTGTTTTTGACTTTAAAAGGTTTTATTGATTTTGCTTATATAGCTGTTATTGAAAAAAAACAAAAACTACCATTCATCTATAAGTAATTTTTTTTTTCCAACCGTAAATAAATAAAACAAGAAATGCTATTTTGGTATCCGTTTTATAATTATCGAAAACTTAACAGTCTCATTTAAAATTTAAAATTTGTTTTTTGTTTTTATACGTATTTAAAATGATGCATGCACACTATAACGATTGTTCAAGTTACTATTTTTTGTTGATACGGTACCATTAAGACGACGAAAACGAAAACGACTGAAGACAAAAACTCAAGGGGGAATTGAGCATAATTATAAATTAAGAAGAATTATGAAGAAGAAAATTGTTTGTTCAGTTTACGATTGATATCATCTTTTAAAAAGGATAAATAACCAAAATAATAAAACTAAAGATGATATTACTCTATTGTCTTTCATGCTCACTCAGTAATGAAAATAAATTGATATAGTTTGAAAATGTAAATTTATGCCTGCTATGTCTTCTGTAAATAATAATAGCAATATATTTTTATTCTTTACATTCCCAATTTTTAAACCAGACATTATGATAAGCCAATCTTCTAAAATATGGTTAAAAAGTTCTATGAAAACAATCTACAATCACAAATATGTTGAAAAGTGTGATAAAAACAATCTACCACCGCAAGAACGTCTTTGCTCTAACTAGATCAATCCCCTTTGTCACTCCTCAAGTATCCTTCATTTACTCATTTATATGACTCGGGATTGATATAGATTCCCTCTAGTTCCAAAATTTTCCCTCTCTTATTCTCCGTCTTCTAACATTTTTTTCAACCATCCTTGTGGTGGTGGACCCTTTTTAGAAACGTGTTAACATATTTGTGATGGTGCACCATTTTTTAAAACATTGATCTGCCATAATGTCGGATAGGAAATTGGTAATGTAAACAATAAAGATATTAAATACAAACATTAAAATTGAGATATAGAATATCCATTTTTAACACTTTCCAAAGTTGAAAAGTGTTTATGACTTCGGTTTGTCTGGCCATATGGCCGTCTGCCGTGCTCTAACTCCGGTAAATATGCTCGGATTGCACTGCAATATTTATATGTTATTGTCGTTATGTATAGCATGTTCCCTATTTCAACTGAAGTGTGTAGCACTTATAGTTTCTTTACAGGGACAGTCAAAAGAATTCCGTTACATTACGGTCTATCGGGAAAAATCATTTGCGGTTTATTTTAATGATGTTACACAATTTCAAACACATTGAAATTGATATATACCATTAAAGTGCATTACAAGAAGCTTAATATGGAATATGCTGTGCATAGCACTTATAGTTACTTTACAGGGACAGTGAAAAGATATCTGTTACATTACGTCTATGGAGAAAAATCGTTTGTGGTTTAATTAAATAATGTTTCACTACTATAAACGCGTTGAAATTTATATATATCACTAAGGTGCATTACAAGAGGCTTACTACAGAATATTGTGTGTATAGCAGTCATCGTTCATTTACAGGGACACACAAAAGAATTCTCTACTGTCTGTTAACAATAAATCCTGGAGGTGCATTTTAAGCTGCTGAACGCGATTTTAAATTTAACTCCCTTTTTGTCTATTAATGGTGTGTATAAATTCTGTAGATCATGTACAGGGCAGCACAAAAGTTTGCGAACACATTTCCGTTTATTGACAGAAACTCCAGAGGGAGAATTTTAAACTGCGCTACGCGTTTCCTAACTAAACTAAAATTTAGCATCCTATGTAGTATGTATACAAATTTATACATCATATACAGGGCTGAATAAAAGTGTTCGGATATTTTTCCGAATGTTGTATATGTTGGAAATTCCTGAAATTACGTTTTTAAATATTTATGCGTTTTCTGAATTGTTTACTTAGATGTTATCTTTCAGCTTATTAAACGGTAATGATTTGTAAAATTATTTTGGAAGCGTTGGAAAGTGTTACATAATCTATGCTTGACGCATGGTTTTCCGTTCTTGTTAATATTAACAATGACATTTTCTCTAACATTTTTATTTATTTAACTGTAAACCATTAACTTTACATTATGTACTTAATACTTTACATATTTCCGACGCACAATATTTTCAATATGCAATGGGTTTATATATACTTAATCGTACCATAAGTTGGAAAATGCCTTTATACACGCTGCATAATTTAGACACAATACAGAATTTTTGACTATCCTAATTTTAAAAAGTGCTGTCATATAATCATGTTGTGTGAACTAAATGACAGCTTCAGTGCTTTCGGACTACGATGTAGAATAAAAAGATATTTTAAAATTTTAAACATATTTAGTATTTTAAATATAGTGCGATTTATTTTACTTTTTGATATTTTAGTACATAAAGATTAATGCCTTTTTTGTAACTTTGAAATTAGACAAATCACCTTCTCTTTTTATTGAGTGAAGAAAAAGTTATCATGCAGTTATTTTTTTCTGCCAAATCATAGGTAATTTAATCTAATGGAACTTTTTCAAAATATATTCACTTGTAATTATATAATATATTACAAAACTTTACAATGTATTGCTTAAATTATCATATGTAATTTTATATTTAAAGTTTTTTTTTTAACGAAAATTAATAATTTTCGTTTTGGTTTTTATTAATTATGTAATAAATATAATACTTAATTTCAAGGAAATATTTTTTCATTATTTCAATATTTTTGAGCTTGCACTTGTTTTAATTATTTTACCTAATTTGAAAGAAAATACTCGGATTCTTTAAACATTTTTTTAAATATATTAAATATATTTTGAATGCTTGAAAATTTTCTGGTGTTATCTTGCGATGAAAGATTTGTAATTTTCTCCATTTTAACATTCAAAATGTACTAATCATACTTGACAAATAATTTATATTGCATTACACAGCAATGGTAAAAGGAATGTTTTCATATCTCTTGGTCACGATTATTATGTTAGAAGTGACATTTGAAATTAAATCTGTGTAAACATGATAAGGTATAGAATAAACCGGATAATTCAAATTAATGACCAAACATAAAATTATCATGGAAAACATTATTTAACGTTATTATACGCTTTTAAACATTTAGTATAGATTGGACAAATGTAGTTAATAAATTGACCATTGTCAAATGATTTAGACTCTACATTATTTTTGTGTTCATGATTATACAAACGATTTATAACTGTGACTTAATGCGTCGTAAATTTTTATGAGGATAATTTGCTGCTTACTAGTCATTAAATTCATTGTTATATTTATTACATATCATAAATTATATAAATAAAAACAAAGAAATAAATAAATACAGACATAAAAATGTCATTTATTACTATTATCTGTGTATTTTATAAGAAAAAAATATAAAAAATTTAATACCAAGTAACACACGTACTGATGTAGATTTATTTATTTACAGACAGATTGAACTTTGCAAGGTAAAAAAGTAGGCATTTTTTAAAGAATTTACTTCCTAGTGAAGCATCAACAAAGCAAAACCGAAATTCTTTTTCACTAAATAATACTATTTTTATCTATTTTCACATTTATTTGCGTGTAAAAAATATGATAAATAACCTGTGGCGTTTTTTATTTTTAATTTTTGAACAAGACATAGCGCGTTGCAGGAGGGCACGCAAAAACGATTCGCGTAGCAATCCTCAAAAGAACTATAAATCGCCTTACTTATTCTTGCGACAATGCTGATTTTGGATGTTAAATTTCTTGGATGTCATAATTAAAAAAATTGCATATTATGAATAATATATATTATTTCTGTTGGCAACATCCCATTTTCTATGCATTTGCAAAACGCACAACAATGAATGAGGTATCATTCGAAAGGGTTTTGAACCAGCTTCTGACATAATACACTCTCATTTCGTTAAAACATGTTTTTTATTAAAAATTGGAGTTAATTAAACATTATATCAGCATTGTTTTCATAAATGAAATGAAAGGTTTTTTCAAATCAATGTTAGCTCAGTAATGATTATAAAATATAAATAGTGCAAAAAGGATAAATTATGATATCTGCGCGTGGTTTTATTTTATATTTGGGATCAAAAAGCAAAACTAAAATTGAAATGTTTAGAATAAAAACACGCCATCGATTTATGGAAGCAGTGGTTAATCACATCTAGCCTTAAAGACATGACTTGTTATATTAGATTAAATTGTATTTAATCTGTATTAAATTTATTTATTTACTGCCCGACGATTTTCTCGAAGCGAATGACATCATCCTCTAATGCAGTTAAAATATGATTGTTGTTTTTTTTATTTCACGCGTGCATTTTGCTATCTTCTATCAGTTTTTACTGTAACTTTGATCGAATAAATGAGATGAAGTTCTGGTTTGACGAATGTCGTTTTTAGATATTTTTAGCCTTAGTTTTTCTTTGAATAACCTGCATCTAAAAATATTAGACATTACTAAAAATATGAAATTGCAGTGCGAAATCCTCGCGCGGGTCCACTGATTTATAAATATTTTTAATAGTTTAAAATTACATCTTAAATAAACGATTGCAAATGCTTCGATTACATTTGCATCATTTCTTGCTTTCTTTTGTTTTATTAAAACACTTCTTTTGAAGGCTTTAAATTAAAGTTGCAAAGTAGCAAATACTAAAAATTTCTAATAATTTAAACATCATTATATTTTGATGTAAAATAAATTTTCTCAGAGAATAAAATTGTTTTTAATTAAACAACTTACACCTAGAATATTCCTTATTAAAAAAAA
Organism: Maratus michaelseni; assembly: GCA_963931845.1. NCBI lineage: Eukaryota > Metazoa > Arthropoda > Arachnida > Araneae > Salticidae > Maratus > Maratus michaelseni. Next base: position 340,993,943 of record OZ007592.1, read on the forward strand.
TAATAATAAATAAATAACCTATTCATATTTTTTTATATAATATGTATTTATAAAATAAGCTTTAAATGCATAATTCTATTTCTTTTGAATTTGTAATAAAATTAATTTGCCTTAAAATTAATAAAAATAAAAATTCAATAAAATAATAAAAAATATAATAAAAAATATAATAAAAATATAAATATATAAATAATAAAAATATAATAAAAATAAAATCCATGAAGTAATTTGTTTGTTTTAGTTTTTATTGTGGGGAATAATTTTCATACATCGCAGTTATATTAGTGTTTGATAATATTTTAAGATTTCTGTTTAAAAAAAACATCATTGTCAAAAAAAAAAAAAAAAAAAAAAAAAAAAAAAAAAAAAAAACGGCTTTCTGAAAGATAGTGATGTAATAAAAAAGAAAATATTTCAAATTAATTAAAACGCTAATCAATTTCATCTTTAAATTTTCTAAACATAGATTAATATACGAGGGCATTTCAAAAAGTAAAGTTACACCGTACGCCGGAGGAAAAGAATAGTTTTGGCAAGCAAGTTGGCAACACAGGTGTTAACCTTGAACCGTTAGCTTTCTCCTCGCGGTCGTTCGCCATTTCAACCTTGATTCTGGTTGGAGTAGGTCGTGTTTTAAATGGTTCCGCCGATTCAGAATCCCGCCAAATGCGAAGTGCGCTCCGTCATACGTTTTCTTCCTGCAAGAGGTCAGCAACCAGCAGATATTCACAATGAAATTGTTTCTGTTTATGGGAACATTATGAATCGACAAAATGTAACGAAATGGCGTCGTCATTTCTCTGAAGGTAGGACCGATGTTCATGACGAACAAAGAACATGTCGGCCATCTGTGATCTCTGATGCCCTTCTTCAGAGAACGGAGGAAGCAATTCGTGCGAATAGACGTCTCAAATTGAAAGAATTGTATCAGATCATACTGGAAGTGATGAGATCAAAGATGAAGTTGAAATGTGGTTCCGACAACAAGCAGAAACCTTCTATGACTGTGTGATACAAAAGCTTGTGCCCCGACTTAACAAATGTTTGGATAACGGGGGTAATTATGCCGAAAAATAATAAATAATCCAGTTAATAAGATGTAACATACGTTTTCTAAATAAATGTTTTTTTAAGGAATGCGAGCCATTGTATCTTTACTTTTCGAAATGCCCTCGTATCATTTTCAGTTGAACTTTTTCAACGTGAAAAATGAAAATTTAAAAGATAATAAAAAGCAGATGAATATAACGTGATATTTGAAATGAAAATATAGAGTACTTGTTATTATACATGACGTATGGATATCGGTTACGTTGAGAATAGGCTTTCTTTCGAAATTTGCGTCATAAATAGAAGGGAAAATGAACAAGAATTTTATTCATATATTTTTACGAAAATATTTCGTTTGGACAATGGAGCTATCAAAAGGAACCTCTCTGGCTTGGACAAATATGAGGTCGAACAGTGGGGAGTTTTGATGATCTAGGGGGACAAAATTCATTTTACCGATTATCTCGGGATTTAACAAGACCGCGTACATTGGTAGTAAATCCGAGGTGTCGATTAACTACGACCGTAAAGAAATCGGGGAGTTTCAGCGATTGCACTAGATCTGTGTAAGTTCGTTGTTTGAATATAAACGTTATCTTGTTTACAAACATCTCGAGTTTTAACACAGTATTAAGCATTATTAAGCAATACGTATATTTTAAAATCAAAGCGCCATTTCTAAAGTATTGGAAACTTAAGAAAACTCCTGTAAAAGTTTGCAAATCATTCAGTTATATTAATTTGAAATGTATATATGTATGTTTAGTTCAAATAACTAAAATAACTTCTTAAAACACCATAAAAACTTTAAAATGCGCTAGGCCTTTCGAAAGATCTGAGTCTTTCTTCGTCAGGCGCAAAAAGACGTGCGTCTACTATGAAAGCAGCAGCAAGACTGAAATGAGAGGTAAGGGAGAGGAAACAAGCTGATGCAACAGCCAATAGGAAAGTAGAAAACAACAGCCAATAGGAAAACAGAAGACAACAGCCAATCACAGAAGAGTAAAAACAAAACAATAGAGAATACAAAATAGAAGGGGAATAAGGAAGTGAATAAAAATAAATAAATAAATAAATATATAAATAAATAAATTAAATAAATAAATAAATAAATAAATAAATAAAATAGAATAAATAAATAAATAAAATAAAATGAATAATAAATAAATAAATAAAACTTAATGAAAAAAAAAAATAAATAAATAAAATAAATAAATAAATAAATACATAAAGCACACAAACACATTAAAAAAAAAAAAAAAAAAAAAAAAAAAAAAAAAAAGGAACCAGATGAAAATTAAGAATGAAATAAGTTACCAAAATATATAAATATATATAAATACAGACTAAAATTATAAAATAAATTATATGGAAGTACTGAAGAGGTTTTTCCAAGCAGCAGAGAGCATTGTGGAATCGGATTTATCATTAACAATAACTTCACGATTAAGATAAATAGCTAAATTTTCCAGAAAGTACAATTCAGATATACTATTAGCATTAAAGATAATTTTAAAGTTCAAAGTCAATTTTAAACCACTCTTAATTATCCGATTGAGCTGAAACTTTGCATACATGTTTAATTTCAATGACAGTACAATATTAGAATAAAAATAAATAATAATATAAATAATAATAATAATAATATAAATAATCATAATTATACTATACATAATTATAATAAAAATAATCATAATTATAATATAAATAATAATAATAATATAAATAATAACAATACTATAAATAATAATATTAATAGTAATGTTAAATAAACAGAAGATTTATATCACTTTTTGAGTACTATATTAGTGATAAATTCGAAGAACCAAAAAAACCTAATTAAAGTTCAACGCTATAATTGTGCCCACCTAGATAGTTAAAACACCCCACTGAGCGTCGGACTGGAAATATCGCATGCATTTTCAAATATTAGTAATAATACAAGGATCATGAATATCGTAAAGTAATGAAAGTAGATGCATGATGACGTCATATTTAGCAAGAAAAACTGAAATATGTTTTATAGATACTTGATCAATCGAGAATATATTGTAGAACAGTGATATACAGATGAATGGTTTCTAAAAATACTCAAGTCATGATTACCAGGAATTGAAAATTTAACAAGAATTATATTATGAAACAGAGATTCCTCTGTTAAAAAAGGGGCATAATATTTTAAAGGAAACTGGCATTTCCAATTATAATTTAATAACACAAGGAGCAGGAATCAGTTTCATACATTAATAATACAAGGATTAGTAAGTATAGAAAGTAGTTGAATTTGACTCCATATTTACACCAAAAAATGAAATATTATTTATCTATACTGATCATTAAAGATTAATATCAGTTACAAACAGGTGAGAGTTTTCTACAAAAATCACATCATGATTATCCGGAAAAAAAATTAACATGAAGCTATTATATTAAAATCTGCCAGTATGTTTGTATTTCGCAACTGTAGACTGTCGAAAGCAGCGCGATTTACTTAACACCGGTTATCGTTGACCTAAGGATCTCATATAAACTCAGATATTATTTTTTTGTAAATTTTAAAGAAGTTTCTTTAAAAACGGAAACTAAAATATTCCATTTTTGTGGATTAGAAGGAGAAATAAAACGGATTAATATATTTTTGACGCTGTTGTCTCATTAGGAATGAAATATTGGAATAGATGGTGAAAAAAAAAATATTAAAGTAATTTTTTCGGGAAATAACAACATATTTTCCCATATTGATCATTAAAGCTTCATGAATAAATTTATCCTATAAAACCAAGATCGTCTATTAACATATTTCCATTTAAAAATTACTACATCGTAGATTTTTTTCAGCTTTAGATTCAACCAAAGAGGCAGATTTAAACTTCTTCCATTTAGGTGAACAATTATTGCCCCTTATTCACAAGAATGGAATTTAAGAAAATGAATATACTATTTTCAATAAATTATTTTTGAAGGATGGCTGTTAAAACGTTTCACAAAAGCATTAACAGTAAAACGGTTTGTCGGGTAAAACTGATATTTGTTTTTATCCAATTCGTCGATTTTCACGATTTGATTTGGCCCATCTACTTCTATTGGTTGCAGTTTCATTTCCGCGATTTATTGGTACCAAATGTCTCTTTTTAAGACTGAGTTATGTCAAGGACCCTAATAATTTAAATAACAACAATTCCTTCATTTAAATAATAACAAAGAACTTCCGTTTTGTTGTCTATAAAATGTGCATGTGTCAAATCTTGCTCATAAGTAGTTGGATTCAACCAGCCCTCAACTTTTGATATTTCACCGGGAAGCTGCTTGAACACATCCAAACAAATTTCGGCGCACAGTGGAGTGTTTGACACAAAAGCCTGGCCAAAATTAATTTTCATGTGTTTTCAAGTTAAAACTATATCTGTTTTAACTTGATAATTTGTAATAATTTGATTAGTAAACAATATACTTAATTAATGTTATATATGTATAAATGTATGTATTTATTTAAATAAACAAATACATAATACAATACTTACTTAATAGTTTATTGTTTATAAGAAGAAATTTATTTTAATATGTTTGTTTTATTTACAAGTAATGTTTAACTAGAATCCGTCAGGCCGAAATGTCGGAGCATTGAGTGGGATAAACATAAAATATAACATTAACAATATATAATATACATTTTTTATTTTTATATTTACTGTTTAATAGTATAAAAGAAAAATTACAATAACAGCTGTTGAATCTTCAAGTGTTTATTCGGTCAACAGTTGCCTCAGATACTGCTCAAATGCTAATCTATCAGCAAGTGCCCCCATTCTTCTAATTTGGTCTAGCCTATCCTTTGCGAAAGGCACTTCAATCAGAACATCCTCTAAACGTCGAACCCTGCTAAACGCGACATAAGTTGCTCCAAGTGACAACTCCTTTTCATCAATGTCCACAGCATTTTTTGACAAAGTTAAACCTTAGGATTTGTGTATGGTGACAGCGTATGAAACTGTTAAAGGTAACTGAGTACGGGAGCATGAGACATTGTTTTCCTTCCAAGACTTTGTGATAGGTGTGACAGGAAAAAGTCTTTCAGTGAGTAATGGTCCCCGATAATCATCAAAATGAACCATTACTGCCTGTGGCAAGCTTGGAGGCCGTAATCCTGGTCCGTAGACAATATCCTTTACCGTACCAAGTGCACCGTTGACCAATCCTCCCTCTGCCCACAGATTGGTACGCAACATAATTCTGCATCCAATTGCTAAAAAAAGTTCAGCCTGAAGTCCAGACGCGTGCTCATCTTCACTCCATCTTGCTATTTGATTATTGTGATCTGCTAATATTCTTGCCACTGGCCATTTTGATTTACAAAGTACTTCTTGATTATGTTCTTCAGCTTGCTTGTTTGTGGGAAAAAGGCGTATGGCATCTTGAAATCTTTCAAGTTCAGCAAGAGGCTGTATAGCTTTACGTCGTTGCATAAGGGATGCGTATTGGTCGCCTGTAACTTTGCCTACGGAAAGCGAATCAAGAGTCTCTCTAAACTGTATTTGCTGATCGTCGCTTTGTCTCATTGACTTTGTTAAGGTGAAACATTTTTCAAACATCTTAAGAACTGTTTGTCCACGTAAAGCCAAAATGTCTTTTATAGAATGTCTCCTATATAGAGGTGTGTCTTTTACTTGCTGTAGCTGCCTAATATCTCCAATCAGGTAAACAAATAAGCCTCCAAAAGGTTCAATGCTGTCTGGTTTACCTTCGCGACATCTTTGCTCAAGTGCAGCCATCAGACGGCATCCGATCATTGAAAATTCGTCAATAATGAGAAATGAAACTGGATTCAGGCTGAGCTGTAGATTTCTTGCTGCTTCACTTCCTAAATCAGCAAACGATTTAAAACATGTTGGTACTTTTAGTGCAGAGTGAATTGTTTTGCCCTCGACATTAATTGCAGCAGCACCTGTTGGAGCCAAAACCATAATAGCTTCCGGTCCTAACTGTTCGGTAACTCTTTTACGAATTTCTTTTATTACCGTACTTTTTCCAGCTCCGGCTTTCCCAATAATAAAAGTACGTTTAGGGCAATTTATAAATTTTGATTGCAAAGACGAAAGCTGTTGCGTGCATAAGTGAAGTATTTTTTGCTGCTCATCTGTAAATCCGATCTCAGACGTATCGTAATTTTGATGCACTGTAAGTTGTTGTTCTTTACAGTAATTTAAAAATGAAGTAAAATTGCGATCACGGTACTTGTAACTCTCACTTTTCCACTCACATGCATGATCAATCACGCGTTGCCCCAAAGTATCCTCGTTTGTCTGCACAGGAACTATGGCAGCTGCTGCCATATATGGATCAATCTCGCGGTATTCTTCTTGCAGGATTTCTGTCTCATGTGTACTGCTAACAGCAGGAAAATTTATTTCTTCGTGTGCATCAATATTTAGATCATTGAATGCTTCCTCCCATGAGTGATATGCAGACGGCAGGCCTTCTTGCAATAAAGAGTCAGAATTAACTCTCCAAGGATAATTGAGTAATACTTGTTGCCTATAGTATTCTTCGGCTAGAGTTGGGTCGTGGTTGAGTGATGTAAGAGGAAAAACTCTGACAACTGCATCTTTTCTTCTTTGGTGATAATAGACTCCTCTTACTGAGAAAGATTTTGCAAACTTAAGAAGCGTGCAGGAAATAAGTTTCTCCGGCCGCGCGCAATATTTCTGAAGCATGCTTTTTGATGGTCTTTCGTCGCTTGAAAAGTTTATTTCTTCCCAGTTCTTATCATGAAGCCGTATTGTAACTACTTCCCGACTACTGTGATACATTGGCCATCCCATTAATATGTGTACTACCTCTTGGGCTGAGTAATCCCTTTCAGAAACAGAAGACAAAATGAGTTTTTGGACTGCTTGAACTGCTGGATTTGTTTCGTTCATCTCATTTAATATCTCAGATAACAATTCCTTGTAAGGAACAGAAGCTGTTTCTGATTTTGAGGCATATTTGGCAATGTAATGCAAAACCGCATCCTTTGATGTAATATCCAAACTTGTGACACGAAGCAATTGTAGGTATTCATTTCAGAATCGTTTCTTTTTGGCAAAAAGCTAATTATGCCATTTTCTACTTGAAGCTTTGGAGAGTCGCACTCTGCTTTTGGAAAACCAAATCTGCAGCTATAACTATTTGTACCTCTTTTTTTCCTTAGGCAATAATCTCCATGTATTGTGTGACGTTGGACTTGATTTAAGAGCTGAGCGAGATCTTTTTCACGATCTTCACTGGAAATGTATGAAAAGCGAACTCGACAGCTGTGTATATCATTTACGAGGTCGTCCTTGTCGGGATTAACAGCACTGCATAGTTTTTCAAAATATGCTGTTACGGCTGCTAAATTTTCAGCGTTAGTCATGTCTAGTGTTTCCATGTTTGGCGCCCCTCTTAACCACAACAATCCATGCATGTGAGGACTTCACGCCACTGCCATTCGAAACGAACCCAGTAGTCATCTATTAAAAACAACGGCGTCAAGATTTTTCTCAAAAATATATCACAACGTTTTTGAAAGAGCCAACCAGTCAACAGAGGGTTGTCGTGCATTAATTGTCTGCGTTCTGTATCAGTCAGCTCATTTGGATCTCTGTTAGGCTCTAAAAGTCTGAAAAGATCAGGCCAGTGATAATCAGCTGCAGACAGAGTAAAAAAAATTGTTGGTGCTCCAATTTGTCCTACCATGGAAAGGAGTTCCCCACAACGTGCACGCCAGTACCCTTTTGTGGATCTTAATTTGCTAGCATAAATCATAATGTGTTTTGCCATTTCTGGTTGCCTATTCAGAATATCACGCATCTGCTCTACCGTCTTATTGCTGAACCTATTTCGCTGAACGAAAAACGCCCTTTATCCAAAGACTGCCACCGAAGAATCGAATTCATGGCAAAGTAGCGAAATCGGGGGTCTTTAGCAAATCGCCCATCTTCATACTTCATTAGGAACTTAAAATACTCATCAGGAGAGACTGCTTTTTGACGAGGTTGTCGTAAGTCAGCTGTACCATGTAGAAAAAGATGAGGAAAAGCACGTGCTATGTAACCCTCTTCTTGAAATTCGTTGATAGGCTGTGAATTTAATGAAGGGTGAGGCACACGAATTGCGTCATTTATTAAGTTGTTTTGATCTACCGGTTCAAGTAGTGGTCTAAATGACTCGCGCCTTATTTCCTCGTTCAAAGTATCAATATCCTCAGTAATATCGGTTGCTGTTGGTAACATTTGAGATACGTCACCATTCTCAGGTAATGTACCGATCAAATCTTCATCAATTGTGATATTTGAATAATAAGGATTGTGAGCTTTAAGCCATCTGAGTGCTTCTAGAAGGCGTTGTGAGCGAACAGAAAACTCTGCACATCCTGATAAAGTATCTTTTGTCACTAACACAGTTGAAGTCATATCTGAAGGATTGTCAGGCAGGCGCGAAATAAAACTCTCAATATTTTGTTTAAAGCTGATTACATTTCCGCTGTATCCATACTGTGAGCCTCGTATACGGTAAAGAGAAACCACTGGATGTATTTGAGCGATCATCATTTGTTCAATGTAGCTCAGATCTTTGAGTCAAATAGGAACTGGACCTGGGTCCATCGAATTAGTGGCAGAAAACTTGAAAGCACCGTCTCTACACTTGCATGTCTGGCAGAGCCCAGCAGTATTTAATATGATATCAGGGAAAGATCTGTGACACGTATTACAGGACACATAGGTGATTTGCGATACCTCTCTATCAAACCTGATTGCTTCATTCATTTGAGTTGTCAGTATACCGGTACTCGGCAAAAAATCTGAAGGCAACTGACTTGTGCGACTTCTCCGCATTGAATTACAATTCGCAATTCTTCTCATTTCAGCTGATTGCTTTCTCTTAACTGACATCCTTGCAAATTCTATATAATAAAAACATATAATCCGTTCATATATAAACATCCGTTCATATATAAACATCCGTTCATATATAAACATCCGTTCATATATAAACATCCGTTCATATATAAACATCCGTTCATATATAGTTCTGGACTATATCAAAATAAACAGATTTACTCTGATACTTCTTTTATACAATAAGCTTGAATGAAAAGAAAAAAATATTTTGAAATGGAAACAAAAAGTTTAATTACACCAATTGCTGAGTTCGATTTAAAAAAAACTAAATTCATGTACTTAATACGATTTAAACTTCATTGCACGTGTTTTAAGATAAAAATGTATGGGGTCCTTATTTCAGAAATTAAAATATATGTAAAATATATAAAAGTAAAATATATGGGACCGAGATTAAGAGCTTTTACTAAAAGGTTGTTTCCGAGTATATTGTTATTTAAATAAGTTTCTCGTGATAAAAAATGGCAACAATATAAATTATTTCAATTTTCTTTTTATTTAATTCAAAAGTTTTTTATGATAAAAAATGGCAACAATATAAATTATTTCAATTTTCTTTTTATTTAATTCAAACAATCGCAATGTTATCTCTATGGGGAAATGGAAAATTCTAGAGCAGACGATTCCGGGCGTTAGAGTTGACGAATATTTCTGTTTTTCAATCCCCGGCGAGATTTTGCCACTACCGACTTCCAGTCCAATTTTTGTATCAATGCGGCAAATATTTTGGCCGCTATCGTGTACACAAATGTGTAAGTTTTCATGGGAAGCCGGAGCTTTGCTCCGACAATTAAATGTGGTTAATTTTACCACAAATAAATGTTTAATTATTTATAAAAAGCAATTCATCTAATACATATATTACTTGCATTTAGTGTTTACCAAATTTGAGTCTCTATAATATAGAGATGCTGGTTTTTGAGTGTGTTTAATAGGTTTGCAGTCCTCTCAAAACACTTTGACATCTAAAACGGGCAACAATATGCGGAAAAACGTGTCTTAGAAATTTGCCTTCAAAATTATAACCAATACGATTAAAATTCAAAAATGGTCCAACAAACCACGACACAGCTTTAAAAAGTTTTGAATATATTAGATAATATATTTCAATTAATACATTTCAATAAATTAGATCTAAAAAGGCTTAATATTAACCCATTTTCACGAAAAGTTAAATTATTTAAATACACATGTCAAAGTATACATTTTAACACAATAAAAATGCCGAAACATAACAAAAAGCACGTCTTCTCACAAAGAAATATTCATTTTAACTGAGGTTAGGAACCGCCGGATATGATTCATACTCCTGAAATACACGTAGATCGATGCACCAGTTAGTCAGTTATTATAAAACTAGCAGACTATGCCCGCTGCGCTGGTCGGTTTCTCCAAAAGAACCTTGAATCAAACGAAATATATCGGTAAATTTAACCTTATATTTTAAAGTAATCTGTACCTTTACCTGGAATATCCTAAAATAACATAAAAACGGATACTTATTTCACTAAGTTATGTGTTTTTAATACGGTTTATTATTACGTTTACAATTTATTACTTACCGTTTTCTATTGATTTATACGAGGGGTGATCCAAAAAAAAAGATTACAAGGCAAAGGAAAAAGTATTTATTAACAATAGAAACAAGATACAAATGGCAATCAAGAGACACATCTGGCCTTTACTTTTCCACATAGTCGCCAAACCTGTTTAGGCATTTGTAAGAACGTTCGACCAACTTATTTATCCCGTCTTGGTAGTAATCAGGGCCCTGCTCATTGAGCCATTTCTCGGCAGCTGTTTTCACTGCATCGTCTGAGATGAACCGTGTTCCGGATAAGTTTTGCTTCAACGACGGAAAAAGGAAATAGTCACTTGGAGCCAAATCGGGGATGTATGGGGGGTGAATCCAGACCTCCTACTTGAACCTTTGCAGCAATTCCTGAGTCTGGCGAGCTGTATGGGGCCTGGCGTCATGCAGAAGAATGACGCCTTTGCTCAGTAATCCAGGCCGTTTGCGTCGGATGGCTTCACCCAATTTCGTTAAGGTGGCACTATAACGATCGGCATTAATGGTATGGCCACGCTCAAAATACTCGATTCGGATAACACCAGTCGTATCCCAGAAAACGGTTGCCATCACTTTACCGGCAGAGAGTGTGACCTTAAACTTCTTCCTCGTCGGTGATCCAGCGTGTTTCCACTCCATCGTGGCTTTTTGGATGTGGGAGTGAAGTGATGAAGCCATGTTTCATCACCGGTAACGATGCGATCAATGAAGTGTTGGCCGTCTGAATGGTATCGCTGCAGAAATGTGAGGCTGCACATCATTCAAGTGGCCTTATGCTCCGCGGACAACGCACGTGGAACCCAGCGGGCACAAACTTTGGAATATCGCAACTCATCGGTTACGATACGCTGAACGTTATCATAACTCAGGTCCAACTGTGAGGTAATCTCATGCACGGTTACTCGTCGATCCCTTTGGATGATTTCTTCAACACGTGCCGTGTTGATATCCGTCCTTGAAGAACTTGGACGGCCGCTCGCTTCCATATTGCAGTTTTCCACATGCTCCCTGTCCGCTTGATAAGAACGACACCATTTCGCTACCTGTTGTCTACTCATTGCATTGTCCCCGTATACCTCAATGATTTATCTGTGAATTTTGGATGCAGCCACATTCTTGGCCCATAAGAATCGAATTACGGCTCGCACCTCTATGCGAGACCACTTTTCTAGACGTCGTGCCATTACTGTCGCTCTTAAGTGTCTGCTTACTGACGCTACTTACTCGTAGAGCCGCTGTAGGACAACTAGCGCCATCTGTCAACCACCCTGGGTGTAAATATTCACTCCACAATTATTACGTTTCAAATGCTTCTGCTTGTAAACTTTTTTTTGGATCAACCTACGTATGTTTTATAGTTATATTTTTGAATAACGTAAATTAACCTACATTATTAACAATTAAAAAGAAATGCCGCATCTAGTATTTGTCAAGAATTAAATAAAAATCATGCACTAGGGACATCATAATTCACTTTTATATTTTAACAGAATAATACGGTTACTATAATTTGTGACTCGTGCTGACACATTGCTGTTATTATTTTTTTACGCGTGAAGTTTTCGCTATGGTACTCAATTGTGAAATTTGGTAATTTTTGAAATTCAATATTTGAAAAATGGCATAATCAGTGGATTTGAAATTTATATCAAGAAAAATACAATTTTTACCTTTCTAACGCAGTTTGTCTGACAATTTTCTGACAAATACTTTTCGAGCAATTAATTTTTTCAGTAACTTCAAATGTTTCATTTTCCGAGATTAATCTGTGGCAACGATTAGCGAAAATCCCAGTCGTCAGCAATGCATACCTTTTTATTAAAGAGGATATGCTTTTCACAACTGTTGAACAAATTTTAATTTCTCCCTTTTTGGACAGGATTTTGCATAAAATATTCCACTGTGCGGTGTTAGTATCGTCATTATTTCTGTCCACAATTCCAATAAATCAGTTTCCGCAGACTCCAACACTGTTTCAAAGAATAGCAACTCAACCTTAGTTTCACTAAAGTTTTACTTTGAACTTCATCCCATGAAGAAGCTACCCCGTAGTCAACTTACTTCATACCTACAAGTTTCAAATATTGAACAATTTCTGCTCTATCAACCAGCCCTTCAATAAAAAACCATATCAGACTTTTGCTGTAATGTTTCTTAATGTTCTCAATAATTCCTTGTTCCATTGGTTGGATTAGAGATGTCACATTTGGAGGCAAGAAAATCGCTTTAGTCCCATACTTCACAAGCTCACTTTCTGCTGGGCGCGATGGTGCATTATTCAACAAAAGAACATCCTTCTGAGTAAGTTTCATTTTTTAAATAATCCGCTTTACCTCTGGAACAAATTCTTTCACAAGCCATTCACTGAAAATGTCACACGTCATCCATGATTTTTTCTCTGACCAGTATTTTACTGGACAAGATCTCATGCTGAAATTCGTGGACGCTCTCGGCTTGGACTACTGCCCAATTAACACAAGTTGGAGTTTCTCAGAGCCTTATGCATTGTTGTAAACCAACAGTGTTACTCTTTGCTTGACAATCTTAAAACCAAGAGCCGTTTTATCTGCACCAGAGGATAATGTGAGCCTGAGCAAAATTTCATAATCCAAACCTCTATCATCGCAATTATATATTAATAAAGTTTTCTTTCGCAATTATTTCAGAAATTTTCACCTGGAAACACTTTATTTCTTTATTTTCTAAGAATCTGCCGAAGGTTTTTCACCGCAATACCGATCTGGCGAACGTCGTGTAGTCTATTCATCGATCTAACCACCCCAAAAAAGCTGAAAATTGTGGATCTTCGGCCATTTTCTTGTTTAAATCTTTCGCTTTTTCTTGAAGAATAGGCCCACTTAGTTCATCCAAAAATTCCTATGTATCCTAGTTGGACCGAAAATGCTTTAGTCCCATGCTTTTCGAATAACCGGGGTTTTACTCTATTGTAATTAAAATAACTATATCTCATTATGAATTTTGGATAATTCTAGTTTTTACAATTTATTAACAAATTGTGTAAAAAATTGTCTTCCTATGACAGCATTAGCTTTCATCCAATAATATTTGCAATACAACTTTTTCTCAAAACTATAATTAAATTTTGTCTGCAACATATAAAGTCAATTCTATATGTTATTATTATAAGAACTTTATTCAGATATTTTCAAAGCATATTCTGTTGAAACTTTTACAAAATCAGTTTATTGAAAATCCTCAAATCCCAAAATCCTATTAATTTGAAACTGTTTTGCGTAAAAGTTTTCCAATAGTTTTAAATTTGATTTGACGTAAAAGTTTTCAAAATAACTTAAAACATGTTTAAAACCTAAAAATTTAAAATAAGCCAATCCTGTTTTGTATTAGAAAAATACAAGAATATTTACTTCCTGAATAATTAGAATAATGAAATTTCTAAATTAATGTCACATAAGAATGAAAGTAAGAAAAGATTTTTCTTAACAAAATTTTTCTTTTTGAAATCAGAAAATTTTATTATCATAAAACACTTTGTCTTATAACATTCATTAAATATTTCGAAAAACTTTGTTTTATAGTTATCATTATAAAGTCTCTGTTATAAAAAAGGAAAAAAAAATCCAAGAAAAACGAAAAATGTGCTGTCAGCATAGTGGACATCTATTATTGATCTTCCTTGGTATTTAAGACACGAAACTTACATTTATACAAATTAATATGGGCAATATCGCAATATAAAAATATAATATCAATATAATAATCAGTATAATAATTATACAGTATACTGATACGCATTTATATGGAGCAGGTATTTATATTGCATATTATGACACCTTTTTTTATCGCCTTGCTTTCCTCGGGATTCAAACTTCGGTACTCGTCACTTGAATGCTCTGACCCCTTCACTACCTTTCCATATCCAGTGACGTGGTTATACGCCAAAACATCAATAACGAACATTTAACTGAATATTTTACGTTTTATCTCAATTGAAAAGGAATATATCCATCCGCCTGTCTTGGAAAGAACATTTTTGTGTTTAAAATTCAACTACTAAGGATTAAAAGAAATTTCCCGTTTATTCCGCAGAAATGCATGATTTCCACACAATACAAAATGTGTCGGATAGTTTCTAATAAAATAAAAAAGTGGTTCAAACATTTTTTTAAACTATTTTTTGCTACAAAAATTTCGACAATTTGTCAAGTCTTAGGGTGAAAATCTCACACGGATAGGATATTTTATTAAATATTTATGAGGTTTTAGAATGTGAATTGACCTACCGAACTATTTGAACTATTTTGTTTCTTTTGCCATGAAGTATTTTACAAGCTTAAAATGTAAATTGCACTATGATACAATAATGTATTAAATTTTCATGATTTTCTGAAATCCGATTACTTTTGAATCTTTTTTTAATTTTTATATTCACGGAAGAAATGCTAAACATTGAAGGCATTTCTTTGTTCAAACATGCTTTTGTATGGCATTTTTTAACTCCAGTATCTCTGCCCCAAAGTAACGCTTGTAGATAAAATTTGGTGGAGAGCTATATTTCGTACCTTGTAACTACATGCAAAATTTCACTACATTCGGTGTGTAGTACTTCGTGACTCTTCCTTGAAAGATGTCAGAACATATGTAAATGAAACGGTTTTGAAATTAAAAAGTGTTTTTAATGTTATGGAGGAGATAGGATTAGAGTATTTATAGATAACTGACCTAACTGGCGTTTTCGTTTTAGGTAGCTTTCAATACAAAAAAGCCCTTCCGGCCTGTACCGGGAGGAAAAGGTAGCTTTCCTATATATTCGTTTTAAAATTTTAGCTAATGTTACACGAAAACAGCAAGTTAAAATGTAAAGAAACGTTTACAAAAGATTCGTTAATACTGAATTTGAATAAGAATTTCACCAAATTATTGAGCAGTAGCCAAATTGGCTTCATTTATAAAGACTTATTTTGGTCGCCAAATTTGGCGATATTTCGCCAAATGTCACAAATTTTGCCAATGTCGCCAATTTTGGCGCTAACGGATATGAATATATAGTTTTATGCGTATGATTGGGAAAATTATTACAACAATGAAAGAAAATAATTTGCGAGTAATCACGCTAATGTGCTGTTTTGTTTCAAAATGTCAGCCACCCTAGAATTTCAAACTGCTCTATCTCAGCCATTTTTTAAGATAGAGGTAAACCAAAAAATGCTCTGGAATCCTTGTATCAAGGCGTAACACGTAATTAAAAAATAAATTTGAATTTTTAACTTTTTTGTATATTTATTTCAGTTTTAAATTTTTAAGTGGCCGCCATCTTGAAACAAAATGGCGGACACCAAGCTGGCCAACGAACTCGGTCGAGACATTGGTGACCTTAACACACAATTAGTTTCATCAAAATCGATTTATAAATACGAGCGTTATCGTATGACATAGGTCAGATATATATATATATATATATATATATATATATATATATGGATATATCTATATATATAAATCAACATTTGAACGGAGGGTGGTTTTGGGGTCTGGGGGTCATGATCGGTGAAAATACATCGAAATTTTCCGGAACTGCTTTCCTCCGAACGGCTGCAATAGGTAGCTTTATACTTTTTTGTATTGAAAGCTACCTAAAAGTATAAAGCTACCTATTGCAGCCGTTCGGAGGAAAGCAGTTCCGGAAAATTTCGATGTATTTTCACCGATCATGACCCCCAGACCCCAAAACCACCCTCCGTTCAAATGTTGATTTATATATATATATATATTTGACCTATGTCATACGATAACGCTCGTATTTATAAATCGATTTTTATGAAACTAATTGTGTGTATTAAGCTCACCAATGTCTCGACCGAGATCGTTGGCCAGCTTGGTCCGCCATTTTGTTTCAAGATGGCGGCCATTTAAAAATTAAAACTAAAATAAATATACAAAAAAAATTAAACATTCAGATTTATTTTTTAATTACGTTTTAGGCCTTGATACAAGGATTCCAATGCATTTTTTGGTTTACTTCTATCTTAAAAAATGCCTGAGATAGAGCAGTTTGAAATTCTAGGGTGGCTGACATTTTGAAACAAAACAGCACATTAACGCGACTCGCAAATTATTTTCTTTCATTGTTGTAATAATTTTCCCAATCATACGCATAAAACTATATATTCATATCCGTTAGCGCCAAAATTGGCGACATTGGCGACATTTGGCGAAATATCGCCAAATTTGGCGACCAAAATAAGTCTTCAGAAATGAAGCCAATTTGCCTATTGCTCAATAATTTGGCGAATTTCTTATTCAAATTCAGTATTAACGAATCTTTTGTAAACGTTTCTTTGCATTTTAACTTGTTGTTTTCGTGTAACATTAGCTAAAATTTTAAAACGAAGATATAAGAAAGCTAGCTTTTCCTTCCGGTACAGGCCGGAAGGACTTTTTTGGTCATCACTTCTGCGATATTAAGCTAGATTGTCTGGGATTTGCTGTAATTTGATTATATTTAAATAGGAGTTTATGAATATGGTAAGTATTGATGCTCTGTCACTTTAATTTACAAATGTAGAAGCTTCAATCTGTAGCGAAATTTATTTCTCCTTAGTAATTCATACAAATATTTGAACTTCCAATACATGAATCGTATTAAATGTTTTGCATTCTTAAAGAAGAAAAACCTTTTGAGACGCTTGAAAGTTTTGATAATTGCTAAATTATGCGAGATTTTTTCTGTAAAGACCTATTTATACATTTTGTGAATATTAGTTAATTAAAAAATGTATCGAAAAACTCTTCATTTTTTTTAATGTTTCCTTTTTTAATTGAAGATGAGTGGATTTTACAGGCACAAGGATAGTTATTTTTCGTATTTTGATGGGTTATAGTTTATACCTACACTGTAAAAAATCTGTTGAATTAAAAAAAGAACTGTGTACCAGCACATCCAAAATTAGAATATAATTGAATATTGAATATTCGGGAAAATAATTTCGTAGAATCTTTCATGATTTTCATTCTACTACTACAAATTTTCCCCTCAGGCCAAAATAAAATAAACAAATATTCTGTTGTTCTGTACACAATACAAAAATCTATTGGTTTTATATTTTAAAAAAAGACTGTCAGCAAGGGCGCAGTAAAAATAATCCTATTTTCGAAAAAATATCTGTATTTGTTATGCACATTCCGTTACTTTAATATTTTTTCGTCGTAAAATAAAGAGTTCATTGATATCCTCCGAAATAAAATCTCTATTTATTACGAACGCTCCATTAGTTTACCAAATTTCCGTCGTAACTTAAAGAGCTTACAGATTTCCTCAGAAATAAAATCTGTATTTACTAGGAACTTATGTTATTTTATCAGATTTTTCAGTAAAAAAACATTTTACATTTTTTTTTTTGGAAAATAAACAGTTTTGCTGGCGTTGTAATTGACAATTTTTCACTGTAAAATCAACATTTTTTTTTTATTTTTTACATGTTAGATATAAAACATTCCATATGACATTTTAGGATTATATTCATTGATAAAAAATATATATAGGTGATTTTATTTTTCAGTATTTTAGGAGTTTTATAATTGCACAGTACAGTTATTCACTGAAATATCATCTTCTCGCTTTTGTTATAATGTATCACACGAATTAACATTGGTTATTGTAAAAAAAAAAAAAAATCTTGTGTGGATAAATATACTAAAAATATCAACGTTTGACACACAATAACATCGTGTAATAAACAGACGCACGTTTCATGAGTATCCTGGACTCATTTCCTCAGTGTAAATAAACTTAAACCCTATTGTATCCCCCCAAAGACATGAAAATGAATCTAAAAACCCAAATGAAAAACAACAACACACCGAGAAACTCGTCCAATCTGATTAAGTCGGTTGGTTGGTTGTAGAGGATTCAATATGGCAAAGTAACTCAACCCAGAAAGGTGAGATGTACGGTACACTTGAAAAATCATTAACCAGGGAGTTACCAAATTTATGAATATAAACTGCCTCAAAGAAGTCTAAATCTAATGGAGTGTTACATTTCTTAATAATAGTGGCTGAGTCGAAGTTAAAATTATGTCCCTCACTCCAACAGTGACAGGCAATAGAGGACTTTTGTAATTCTTTTTTCTTAATGTAATTTCTGTGTTCATTGAGTCTGAAACGGAGTTGTCGTTTAGTCTGTCCTATATAGGACAAACCACATTGACATTGGATATTGTAAATGCCCCAAAAGTTTTGATGTGAAATTTTATCCTTTAACTGTGAAAAATTTAGTTTATTAACTGGCTTAAAAACAACCTTAAAATCATATTGCCTTAAAATATTAGCTATTTTATAGCTAATGCTATTGTGAAATGGTAAAATAATGAGGTTAGAAAAAGATTCTGGGACATCAGAAGGAACAAGATTACTATTTTTATTTAGACAACGAAAAATTAAACGGTTGATATAAGTCAAACTAAAACCACGATTAATAGCAACAGATCTAATATAATTCAATTCTGTACAAAGGGAAACATTATCAGAACAAATGGAAATTGCTCTATTAATAAAGAAATGAAAAGCCGAGGCTTTCTGAGAAGGGGGGTGACACGAATTAAAATGAGGGTGGAGTGAGACTTCAAAAGGTTTCCGGTATACACAGGTATCAAATATATTAGGCTGACGTGTGACTAACACATCAAGAAAGGACAATTTATTTTCAACTTCAACTTCATATGTAAACTGAATAACAGGATCTATTGAGTTTAGAATAGTTAAGACGTTATCAATGGATGAAATAGACAGGTCCAAGAGTGCAAAAGAATCATCAACATATCTGCAATAAAATGGAAAATTTATAAAATTAAATAATTTATCCTCAAAATAATGCATATACAAATCTGCTAGGAAAGGACTTAAAGGATTACCCATCGCTAAACCATCTGACATATAATAAAATTGATTTAAAAACTGGAATGCATTTTGCGTTAAACAAATACTGAATAACTCAATAATGTGGTTTATCTCATAATCTGGGTAATGGAATTCTTTTAATCTTAAAGTGAGACATTGAAGTGCCCCTTGGACAGGAACATGGGTAAACAGTGAAATAACATCAAAGGACACCATGCGTAATGAGGGGGAGGGGGGGGAAGTTCCTAATACGGTTCACAAAAGCACTTGAATTATGAATAGTATATAAATTGGAAACTGAAAGAAAAGAAAACCGTTTCACCAAATATTTAGCGAGTGGGTAAGAAGCAGTACCAATATTTGATACAATAGGACGGAGGGGGACACCAATTTTGTGTACTTTTGGAAGAGCATAAAAACGACTGCAGTTAGCTATGGAAGGAGTTAAAGAATTTATAGTATTTTCATCAATACATGGAGAAGTTTTAATGAGTTTTCTAGTACTCAAAAGATAACTGTTAGATGGATCCCGGTGTAATTTAACATATGGACCAGATTGTAAGAGATCGTGTACTTTATTAAAATAATCTGATTTATCCTGCAACACTATTTGACCCCCTTTATCCGCTTTAGAAATAACAATGTCTTCGTTAGACTTTATTGTAAGTAATGCATTACTGAGATCCTTGTTAACATTCGGTGTAAAATTCACTGCGTTATGCTCAATAGTATTTTTAATCAGAACTCTAATAGAATCCTTTTGAGAAACAGATAGTTTGCTAAATTTAAAGCTTCTCTCTACTGGAGCAATAAGGTTAGGTAAATCCGGGCGTTTAGCAAAAGAAAAATTATAATTAAGCTTAAGTGCTTCCTCTTGTGATGGTGTCAATTGGTGAGAGGAAAGGTTAACAACAGCATTATTATTAACCATTGGAAGCCCCGAAGGGGGTGTAGGAGAATGAGGGAGTAAATTTGACAGTTTTTTAACCAACGAAAGTTTATGAAAAGCAGACATTTTAATGGCACGAAACCATGATGAACGATCCAGTGTGTCGAAATTTATCATTGTGTTTCCAAGTGAAATATGTAAATGGCAGAGTTCTCTCTCAACAAAAGCCAGTTTCCCACGAGTATCCTGAATAATGGCACGAAGCAAAAGTAATTTACAGTTGTGTATAGACCTAGAGAGACGTTTAGTTAAAGGAAGATTAAACTTCAAACAAATAAAATCAGGAACAACACCAAGACGTTTACAACTACACAAAAAATGCAAATGATTTAAAAGCCTTTCACGCTTTAATCTAAGTTTGTAAAAACGGTTAAAATCAGACATGATAAAAAATCCCCAAAAGGTCCGTTGAAACCAACGATAATGAAAAAAAAAATCTTGTGTGGATAAATATACTAAAAATATCAACGTTTGACACACAATAACATCGTGTAATAAACAGACGCACGTTTCATGAGTATCCTGGACTCATTTCCTCAGTGTAAATAAACTTAAACCCTATTGTATCCCCCCAAAGACATGAAAATGAATCTAAAAACCCAAATGAAAAACAACAACACACCGAGAAACTCGTCCAATCTGATTAAGTCGGTTGGTTGGTTGTAGAGGATTCAATATGGCAAAGTAACTCAATCCAGAAAGGTGAGATGTACGGTACACTTGAAAAATCATTAACCAGGGAGTTACCAAATTTATGAATATAAACTGCCTCAAAGAAGTCTAAATCTAATGGAGTGTTACATTTCTTAATAATAGTGGCTGAGTCGAAGTTAAAATTATGTCCCTCACTCCAACAGTGACAGGCAATAGAGGACTTTTGTAATTCTTTTTTCTTAATGTAATTTCTGTGTTCATTGAGTCTGAAACGGAGTTGTCGTTTAGTCTGTCCTATATAGGACAAACCACATTGACATTGGATATTGTAAATGCCCCAAAAGTTTTGATGTGAAATTTTATCCTTTAACTGTGAAAAATTTAGTTTATTAACTGGCTTAAAAACAACCTTAAAATCATATTGCCTTAAAATATTAGCTATTTTATAGCTAATGCTATTGTGAAATGGTAAAATAATGAGGTTAGAAAAAGATTCTGGGACATCAGAAGGAACAAGATTACTATTTTTATTTAGACAACGAAAAATTAAACGGTTGATATAAGTCAAACTAAAACCACGATTAATAGCAACACATCTAATATAATTCAATTCTGTACCAAGGGAAACATTATCAGAACAAATGGTTATGATTATCCCTGGTTAATGATTTTTCAAGTGTACCGTACATCTCACCTTTCTGGGTTGAGTTACTTTGCCATATTGAATCCTCTACAACCAACCAACCGACTTAATCAGATTGGACGAGTTTCTCGGTGTGTTGTTGTTTTTCATTTGGGTTTTTAGATTCATTTTCATGTCTTTGGGGGGATACAATAGGGTTTAAGTTTATTTACACTGAGGAAATGAGTCCAGGATACTCATGAAACGTGCGTCTGTTTATTACACGATGTTATTGTGTGTCAAACGTTGATATTTTTAGTATATTTATCCACACAAGATTTTTTTTTTCATTATCGTTGGTTTCAACGGACCTTTTGGGGATTTTTTATCATGTCTGATTTTAACCGTTTTTACAAACTTAGATTAAAGCGTGAAAGGCTTTTAAATCATTTGCATTTTTTGTGTAGTTGTAAACGTCTTGGTGTTGTTCCTGATTTTATTTGTTTGAAGTTTAATCTTCCTTTAACTAAACGTCTCTCTAGGTCTATACACAACTGTAAATTACTTTTGCTTCGTGCCATTATTCAGGATACTCGTGGGAAACTGGCTTTTGTTGAGAGAGAACTCTGCCATTTACATATTTCACTTGGAAACACAATGATAAATTTCGACACACTGGATCGTTCATCATGGTTTCGTGCCATTAAAATGTCTGCTTTTCATAAACTTTCGTTGGTTAAAAAACTGTCAAATTTACTCCCTCATTCTCCTACACCCCCTTCGGGGCTTCCAATGGTTAATAATAATGCTGTTGTTAACCTTTCCTCTCACCAATTGACACCATCACAAGAGGAAGCACTTAAGCTTAATTATAATTTTTCTTTTGCTAAACGCCCGGATTTACCTAACCTTATTGCTCCAGTAGAGAGAAGCTTTAAATTTAGCAAACTATCTGTTTCTCAAAAGGATTCTATTAGAGTTCTGATTAAAAATACTATTGAGCATAACGCAGTGAATTTTACACCGAATGTTAACAAGGATCTCAGTAATGCATTACTTACAATAAAGTCTAACGAAGACATTGTTATTTCTAAAGCGGATAAAGGGGGTCAAATAGTGTTGCAGGATAAATCAGATTATTTTAATAAAGTACACGATCTCTTACAATCTGGTCCATATGTTAAATTACACCGGGATCCATCTAACAGTTATCTTTTGAGTACTAGAAAACTCATTAAAACTTCTCCATGTATTGATGAAAATACTATAAATTCTTTAACTCCTTCCATAGCTAACTGCAGTCGTTTTTATGCTCTTCCAAAAGTACACAAAATTGGTGTCCCCCTCCGTCCTATTGTATCAAATATTGGTACTGCTTCTTACCCACTCGCTAAATATTTGGTTAAACGGTTTTCTTTTCTTTCAGTTTCCAATTTATATACTATTCATAATTCAAGTGCTTTTGTGAACCGTATTAGGAACTTCTCCCCCTCCCCCTCATTACGCATGGTGTCCTTTGATGTTATTTCACTGTTTACCCATGTTCCTGTCCAAGGGGCACTTCAATGTCTCACTTTAAGATTAAAAGAATTCCATTACCCAGATTATGAGATAAACCACATTATTGAGTTATTCAGTATTTGTTTAACGCAAAATGCATTCCAGTTTTTAAATCAATTTTATTCTATGTCAGATGGTTTAGCGATGGGTAATCCTTTAAGTCCTTTCCTAGCAGATTTGTATATGCATTATTTTGAGGATAAATTATTTAATTTTATAAATTTTCCATTTTATTGCAGATATGTTGATGATTCTTTTGCACTCTTGGACCTGTCTATTTCATCCATTGATAACGTCTTAACTATTCTAAACTCAATAGATCCTGTTATTCAGTTTACATATGAAGTTGAAGTTGAAAATAAATTGTCCTTTCTTGATGTGTTAGTCACACGTCAGCCTAATACATTTGATACCTGTGTATACCGGAAACCTTTTGCAGTCTCACTCCCCCCTCATTTTAATTCGTGTCACCCCCCTTCTCAGAAAGCCTCGGCTTTTCATTTCTTTATTAATAGAGCAATTTCCATTTGTTCTGATAATGTTTCCCTTGGTACAGAATTGAATTATATTAGATCTGTTGCTATTAATCGTGGTTTTAGTTTGACTTATATCAACCGTTTAATTTTTCGTTGTCTAAATAAAAATAGTAATCTTGTTCCTTCTGATGTCCCAGAATCTTTTTCTAACCTCATTATTTTACCATTTCACAATAGCATTAGCTATAAAATAGCTAATATTTTAAGGCAATATGATTTTAATGTTGTTTTTAAGCCAGTTAATAAACTAAATTTTTCACAGTTAAAGGATAAAATTTCACATCAAAACTTTTGGGGCATTTACAATATCCAATGTCAATGTGGTTTGTCCTATATAGGACAGACTAAACGACAACTCCGTTTCAGACTCAATGAACACAGAAATTACATTAAGAAAAAAGAATTACAAAAGTCCTCTATTGCCTGTCACTGTTGGAGTGAGGGACATAATTTTAACTTCGACTCAGCCACTATTATTAAGAAATGTAACACTCCATTAGATTTAGACTTCTTTGAGGCAGTTTATATTCATAAATTTGGTAACTCCCTGGTTAATGATTTTTCAAGTGTACCGTACATCTCACCTTTCTGGGTTGAGTTACTTTGCCATATTGAATCCTCTACAACCAACCAACCGACTTAATCAGATTGGACGAGTTTCTCGGTGTGTTGTTGTTTTTCATTTGGGTTTTTAGATTCATTTTCATGTCTTTGGGGGGATACAATAGGGTTTAAGTTTATTTACACTGAGGAAATGAGTCCAGGATACTCATGAAACGTGCGTCTGTTTATTACACGATGTTATTGTGTGTCAAACGTTGATATTTTTAGTATATTGGTTATTGTATTTAAACATGTCGTTAATCTACTGTCATATAGGTAATTTTAAACCATTAGCTTCAGTGGTATAGCTCAGATTCCAAAGTATGTTTCAAATGTTATTCATCATCATAATAAAAAAGTTTACGTCGAAATAGTTCTATTTCTAAAAATTTTGAAATTTAAA
Source organism: Maratus michaelseni (assembly GCA_963931845.1). Taxonomy (NCBI): domain Eukaryota; kingdom Metazoa; phylum Arthropoda; class Arachnida; order Araneae; family Salticidae; genus Maratus; species Maratus michaelseni. Next base: position 341,018,689 of record OZ007592.1, read on the forward strand.
ATTTTATGCGTATGTTTGGTTCATTAAGTTATGTACAACAAAAATTCCTTTCGCTCTAACAAATATAACAATAAAAGCTACAATTTTGTACGTTCACAATTACCGTGTTTTAATAGAAGAAAGAATGGAGCACGGTGAAAGAAATCCAAAATATTGCTCAGCAGATCCCGGAAAAATATAAAATTGTAAATTTTGTGACATCTACAAAAACACATATTTAGACGTAAATGTGTTTTATTGTGAGAAAGAACAACATAAAAAAAATTGTATTTAAATCTATAACTCTTAACACATTCGCATCGGGCAATTTCTTCTTTAACTTTCTTATAAAACAGGGTATTTTAATGATATTAAAAATGGTAGCTCCTCCCTCTTCTGCAAGGCTTTCTTAAATCGCTTCCTATATACTTTTCTCAAGTTTATGCATCAGTAAATATCACTTAACATACGGATTTGTTATAAAATGTATTACAATCTAAACAAATATGTGCAACATGATGTAAATGCATTATCTCCGAAGTAGAAGCCCCGCCCTTAGTCCATATGTTTTTTGAATAAAAACGAGTACTTTGAATAATTCTAGTTTTGCCCATGACAAAGCTTACATCATTGATATCAGTAGAGTTCTCATTCCCTGATGCGAATTTGCCAAGCTAACGATTTAAGAATTAAGTATTGGTTAATTACAGGGTACAGAAACAGTTTTGGAGGGCTGTAAAATCCATTATTTTCGAGAAAATTGTAAATGTCAACAATTTATTAACAAATATATTAAACGTACCATGTAAATAATGGAATATCAGATTAAATCTCAAAGTATCCGCCTTATACTTTGATGCATGCCCTTAGACGTTCTGGGACATCACTGTCTGTGGTAAAAAATATCCCAGCGGTAAAATTGATCCATTTCTTAATCAGGGTGGCTAGTGGTCAAGGAAAAATACAGTCAAAAAATTGATAAACACCAGTATATTCTTATAGAAAAAAATATGTTGATTATTCGATCAAATAATCAATTTGAATTTTTCTATAAGAATATACTGGTAATTATCATTTTTTTACTGTATTTTTCCCTGACCACTAGCCACCCTGTTAATCAATTTTGATTTCAGACCATCACAACTTTGATGGGAAGTAGCCAAGACTTTGTTTTCAAAATTCACCAATTGGAAAAATCTATTGGATTGATGTTGGACTATTCTTCGGGAGAAATGAAGTCAATGTTCTCCGGCCTAAGTCAGTCAAGAGTCTTGCACGCGCCGCTGGCTGGAACAGAGTGTTGCTGAAACACCCAATTTCGTCCAGAAAAGTGTTTTTGAGCAAAAGGCTTGAGCACTTCTGCAAAATCTCATCATGATAGTATTGTTGATTGATCCATCCAAAACTTTTCCCGCACCCTGTATAATATTGAAATATACTCGAAAATAGATATGTCAATAACTAACAACAGGTATAATGAAGGAATACCAAACTAAAGTCATATGGCACATTATAAGAAAAGTGAGAGGATTTCGGTTTTAAAATATAATTATAAAACCCCAAAAATACTTAAATATTGGCCAAGTTATTACTTTTTAGTTTATGCACAATAGCGCAAACATATTTCACTCAGACAATCTTTTGGAAAAAAGATATCCTAGCGGTGCAAATGCGTCCACCAGGTTTTCCCGGACTAGCTAAATTGGAAGAGTGTTATTCGCATATGCCAAAGTTCTGGGTTTGAATCCCGTCTTGGACACTTTTCATTTAGTTGGAAAAATTACATCTCGTCTGATGGCATTACCAATCAGTATGATTGCGTTAAAACAAGTAGATTTAATTACGCTCCCAAGGTTCATTGGAGTTCCTTTACCTGCGGTGTATTCTGTTCAGACGACATTTACAAAAGGATATCTGAGTGAAATGCGCCCGCTAGATTAGTCCAGGACAGATTAGTTGGAAGAATGTTGGAAGCTTAAGTTCGATTTCTGGCATGGACACTTTTTCGCACATATGGAAATGTTCGTTTGTTTTCTTTACCAATCATCATAATCTTTTTAAAACTAATAAGTGCTACTTTCATGTCACAAAAGTATGAAAAAGTATTGGAATGTATCACATACCTATCTCTCCTTGCGTGGAATGTTCCTGTCATACATCAAAATGTTTGGTACTTTTATCACGCATTTTATATTTTTTTACAATTAAATCGCATGTCACTTGAAAATGGTATTACTAAATTTTATTAACTATTTTCTTGTTTATTATAATGATTTGATATGAAAATATTATTATTACGATTTATTTAAGGGGTAAAACCACTTTTACGCTCTAAAATGAAAGGTCCTTTTTGGAATTTTTTAAAAACTTAATGTAAAGGTTTTATAAAAATCAATTTCTCTAACTTAGTATGTATATATTAAAGTAGAAAGCTATATTTATTTCAGTAAAAAAACTTGAAAATGGCAGATCCACAGTTAATGTGCAAGAACACTTCGAAAAAAGGCCCAGCGTTGGATGCGATAATTCAAAATAGACTTAAACTAGAACAAAGAAACAAGTTTTTTCTTATTCTAAAAGTTTAGTGAGAGATACGTACATTTTAAAAAATGCAATTTTCATGGCATCAATTCCGAATAAAATGTACATTTTCGCCCGACAATTTCTTTACTTAAAGATAAACAGAAAACCAAGATAACAACATTACGAAAACAACCTACGCATTTCACTAAAATATATGTGACTACTAATTCACGAAAATATTTTGTTCATTACTTGAAAATTATGCGATAAAATATGTATTGAAAAAGTTTTTAACTACACATCAATACTATGTGTTAAAATTTTCGTTTCTTGGTGTGGCACAATCTACATCTATAGCTTCAAAATTACCCATTCGGTTTCCATATCATCTTCTAGGTAATGGATTTTCGTGTGTTTAAGAATCATTTTAGGAAATTAAAAAATCGAAATTTTAAAACGTCAAAGGGGTGTTACCTAACAGTGAGTAAAATAGGTTTGAATATTTCAAGCTTTTTCCTCATTTTTATTTAGTATTTTTAATTATAATAAAATTTCATACTAATGAACTCTGATGATTTCTAATTCATTGCTAAGATATTTTCATTATAACTGTATATTTGTACTAAACTATATCCAGACAAATTACATGCTTAAAGTAACATATTATGTTATTGCGTGGAATTTGTAGTACAATGCATCCTAAATAGCATATGAAATTGAAGTAGTTTGTTATAAACTTTATGAACCGAAATTAATTATTTTAATTATAGTATTTAAATCACCGGAAAAGATGCATAATGCACCCACTATCAATTAACATGGGGTTAATGGAGCAGACGAAGTTCTTTATCGACAAATGGTAATTAAACTGAGTGTTTCGTTTACTATTAAGTTTAGTATTTCATGATGGTTTGATCATTATTTGAATAAATTGCACAAATTCCCGAAATATAGGGTATAAGAGAATTTTCTATGTTCCTAAGTAAACTATGGAGATGTATGTATGTAATTTTCTTAAAAGTATATTGAAATAAATTAAAATAGTGAGAACGTTTTTTAAAATGAAATAAATAATATTTTATATCAATTCGTATTGATTTATTTTGCATTTGAGCGAAATAGTAGTAATATGTACGTAATATACTTTAAAAAATGCACATAGTATTGTGTGTTTATTTTGAAAAGAGGAACAATATTTTTATTTGAGATTTAAAACGCCATGTGCTTTACGGATTCAAAAATTACATAAACATTAAACAAGATATTTTAGGTTATTATTATTATTATTATTATTTTATATAAGCACATTTTTAATTTTTTCCAGTGTAGATAGAAGTTAATTTATATAGCACTTTGTTTTTTGTGAAAATTTATTTTGCTCTTTTTTTTATATATATAAAGTGGATATTGAAAAATTTCACTAATATTATATTTTTAACAAATTCTTTCAAAGTTCGATTTGCTGAATCTTATGACAGAAATATAAATTTGGAGATTTTAACATATATTAATTTATAAATAAATTTCTTGTTTTTTATTAAAAACAAAAAATAATAATTTTAAAAAGCATATTTATCTATTTATAAGTCTAATTACTTAAACTTATTGTAAATTTACTACTATTTTTTATTTTAAATGTATGGCAATGAATTTTCTCTCTCTTTTTTTTTAAAGGGGTTGATTTTTACTATTTTTCTTGCTTTTCCTTGCCTTTCGGTGATATGTTTGCGTTTTTTTTAAGAAGTTTTATCATTTATTCTTATTTTATTCTTCTTTTATATCATTTAAAAATAATTTATATACTTACATTTTAAATTTTAAAGGTTTTTTATTTTTTTATTTTTTTTTTTTACTCATATTTTTCTATTTTCGGACTTCTTGAGAAATCGTCAGCGAAGTTCCAACTACAATAATTTCATTGGTCGTTGAATTCTTCCAGTCACTTAAATATACTTTTTCTCTTCTCTTTCCTTATTCCGACTACTGTGTCGGTGAGATGAAGACCTCTTTTCACCATTTAATAACTTTCCTTTTTTTTTTTTTTTTTTTTTTTTTTTTTTTTTTTTTGTAGTACACAATTTGTGCTACGAGTATAATTATTTTTTTCTATGGCCTCTATAGGATGTGATACACAAATACTCATAGACATGAAAGCGCCTGATTATCAATGGGGCAAACTTCCACCAGTAAAAGATATACAAAATGCCGCCTTATTCATGACAGTAATTTTGCATCAATACGGGGTTTCAATAAAACGAAATTTTTTATTAAAATTTATTGGTGGAAGTTTGCCTTGTTCGTAATCAGGCCCTGGACAAAGAGTGAAGTTGCAGCGCAACTGGGACTGGGAATGCCACAGAACCAATAAATTGATTAATTGTATAATTATTAGAACAGACTTATGTAATTACCATTCAAGTTCTTTAGATGTCATTTAAGACATGTTTGAGATACAAACAACAGTTCACTACAATGTGGGTAACGATTAATTTGATGAAAATCCCAATGTTTCATTCTCATAAATTTAAATATTCGAATTGCTTATTGCTTTTTTTCCAATTTATATTCAATTGCCAGAAAAATGTCGAGTTATTTGTTATAATATCATGACAATAAATGAAAGTAATTATTTATTTTAATTACCGAATTTGGATGAGATAGGAAAGTGTGCATAGCAGACAGTATTTTAATTAATACACGGATAGTGGAACAGAATTTACACACAATTAAACACACAATTTAAATCACGTATTTCATTTGCTGCTAGGTTTAGTATATCCAGATGGTTTGATCGATATTGAACTTAACTGTACGAATTCCAGAAATTTCGAGTATCAATAGTGATTCTATATTTAATTTTACCAATTCAAATATAAATAAATTATGGAATGTGAAATATGTAGTTTTCTTTAAAAATGCAGCAAAGTAGAGAAAATTTTAAAGTATTAAGAATATTTTCTTACCATTATGATTAGAATTGTGGTAAAGATTGTGGGTAACGATAACTTTGAGAACAATTTCAATGTTTCATTCGCACAAATCTAAACATTCGAATTACTTATTGCTTTTTATTTCAATTTATATTCAATTGCCAGAAAAATCTTAAGTCATTTGTTATAATATCACTCCAATCAAGAGAAGCAATTAATTATTCTAACTATTGGATTTAGATCCAATAGCATAACAGGCACTCTGCCAATTAACATAGGGATGGAGAAACAGAATATGTTATTTACAGGCAATTTAAACCAAGTTTAGTATTTCTAGATAGTTTTATGAATATTGAAATAAACTCTACGTATTCCAGAAATTTCGAGTTTCAATTGCAATTCTGTGTTTATTCTTAGCAATTCAAATATAAATACACGATTGAATGTGAAATATGTAATTTTCTTCACAAATGTAGTACAGTAAAGGAATTTTCAATGCATTAAAAATATTTTCTTATCATTATACATTCTCCTAATTTGAAAAGACGTTAACTAGAACCAAAAATACAAGTAAAATAATAAAAGGAAAGATGTTTATTAAGACTTTATAAACAATGTTTGCCTGTTTCTCTGTTTTGAAGTCAGAAAGTGTATACCGGGAATTCTAAAATGGACTGACTTATTTTATAACTTGCAAACGGTGGCACATATTTAAAACATACTTGCAGGAGGGTTATGTAAGAATTCAGGAAATTTTCTTTACTGCGATTTCTGATTTCAGTTCGAATTACCAGCAATACGCTGCGAGCAATAGATGTCCAATCAAGGCACAAAAAGAAATCACCCAGCGTTGATACGATTGAAGAATGTTAAACATATGGAGTGGGTACCCTAAGATCAAGATTGTATTGGTTTTTGAGACTCACTCTATATATTTAACCTGCTTCCTTCGCATCAATGCTGGGTTATTTCAGTTTTGTCCTTGATTAGGCGCCTATTGCTTTCAGCGCCAATTATCGCTGCTATTGGAAACTAACACTGGGAATCGCAGTAAAAAACTCCTGACATCATACATTAATTTTCTGGAAGATTTATTTAAAATACCTGTCATCATTTGCAAGTTATTGAATTTTAAAATCAGTCAGTCCATTTGAGAACACCCGGTATCTATGTAATGCTTAAAACGTTTAGTGTGTTGAAGATCTGGAAATTATATGAAGAAAAAAATCCATGTTTTAATACAATTATAAAAAAAAAGTAATATATAGTTATATTTTTAATATAAGTTTTAACGTTTACGTAAAAGAATGAAGATACATATATATGTTCATTAATAATGAAATACGCAGATTTTTATTTGAAACAATATTGTTTTTTTCCTTTTTTCCCTCTGTTTTTTGAAAAAAACAAATCGACCTACAAAAGTTCACACTCAACCCAAAAGAGAGCGAAACCCAAAACGAAAAAAATATCTAAAATCATCAAACTGACCGATCTTGACATTCACATTTTAAATCATCATTAATTTCTGAATTCCAAACATCCAAAATTCGATTTCACAAATCCTAAGAATAATTTGTTAGACAATGGGAGATAATTTTTATCAGAAAATCATAAATCATTTAGAGTCAATTTAAACGGGCCCAATCTGCAATAAACTGACAAACAAAATTTAGTATGAATCTACAGTGACTAGAACCGCGGTCGTGTTCTGGTTAAATCGGGATAAACGACCCGATACATGAATTTTATATATATTAATTTAAAAAATACATTTGTGTATAAAAATACAATTTATTATTCATAAAATGATAGTGCATATAATTTTTATTTCTATAAATATATATGTTAGCTTTCTTATTGTTATCGTATTTGATATATTATTAATTGTTTATTATTAGCTGTTGCTAAAATGTATTATTGCATAAACTGTTCTTTACCGAATCCTAAATGAGTTAATGAAAACATATTACAGACTAAAGAATATTGTTTTAAAAACAAAGAAAAGGTTTGGTAATATAACTTCAGTGTTCTTTTTGGGAAATCCTAAGAATAATTTGTTAGAAAATGGCATATAATATTATCAGAAAATCATAAATCGTTTCTAAATTCATGATGTACCAAAATTAAACCTTCTGACATTTTCCTGCAATAGTTTGAATTTCTAAAACTTAATTATTAAAGCATATTATAAACAGGAATAAAAAAAAAATAATTTACTTCGTACAAAATGTTTAAAACAGAAGTACTTTCCGCAAATAAATGTATTCAGGGAATGTGGTACATGGCCAGTTAGCATTATCGAAACGTGAAAATAATTTGTATCGCAACAAATATCAAAACAAAAAACTATCTAAAATCATAAAAAATGCCGATCTTGACATTCACATTTTAAATCATCATTCACTACTGAATTCAAAACACCCAAAATTTGATTTCACAAAGTCGGATGATTAATAGGGCAGGGTGAAACATACACATAATATAATGAAACCATATAATGAAACAACAGTAAAATATGTCTGGAGGCAGTAAAGATAACGTGATATAATTGACCAATAACGGAACGTAACACAATTTTTTATCCAGTATTGTGTGGAACGTGTTTCTGTCTCATATAAATTGCACAAAATGAATTCTTTCAATATGCTCGTTTCATCTTGAAACACCCTCTATATTGAGAAAGCTATTGCAAGACGTAACCCATCAACTTGTTTGAAATAAAACAATATATTATATACATCGTTGGCACAATAAGACTCAAATGTAAACACACCGTGACTAAAAAAAATCCATTTTTCTTTCATCATTTTCGTAACTTGACGTAAAAAATGTTATGACGTAAAAAATGGTTGTATCCAAATATAGTAGTACGTGCTATATTGTGTACGCTATCTAGGCACTAATCAACAGATATTTGATACAACCCCTCATCTTTTTTGCTTCTTTTTGGGAACAACGGTTTTCTTGCTTATTCTATCGACGACAATTTTCAGAATTTTCAAGCTCTGATTTTGAGACTTTAACAAAAGTTGCTCTATATATCTAGCTAATACATTATGCATATTATATTTTAATTGCATTCGCGCATGCGCAGTGAAACATTTTTTAGTGAACCTGCGCATTTTTCATCCAATTTTTATTATTTTTTTAATTCTGATTTCAGAGTGTTATGTACAATGTTGTTCGACATATTTTCTCAAAATAACATTTTTTTTATATTAAGAACTCTGTAAATTATAAGCAAAAAACTTGGTGAAATTTGGGACTGTTTCTACAAAAACCTCAATTTCTCTTCAAGTATACATGATATACTCATAACAATGAACACAGTATATTACAATAAGCCACTTATTAATAATATCGAGTTTGAACGCTTTTGCTACATTAGTTTTTACAGGGTATTCCAAAAGATATTCGTTCTTTTTCAATTTGTTGACAGTCCCTTATGTGGTTTCGGAAAAAAATCTTCGCGGAAATATATATAACACATACTATACTGTTTACACACCTGTAGTTTCAGGTTAATTCCTCATGTATTTTTCTAGATAGTTAACAAAACGTCTAAAATCGTAAGTGACCGGTCACCTTTGGCAATATAGTGCACTTCTTCATACATTAAATGCATAATTTCTATTTCACAAGAAATAAAATATATACAATTATTCTAGCCAATATACGCATAATATATTTGAAAATCACCATTCGGATTAAAACGGTGCCTAATAATTATTTTTGTAAGTTCTCTATAAGGATCTTTATAGTATTCCCTTTATGTTCCTACATAAATACCTGATACTTATTTTTTGAAATATTTAATTCAACAGGAATAAGTAATAGTGACTGTGCACCATGTAAGCACCAACCACAGAATACGTTTATGACTTAGATGCATCAGCTGCCGATTTTAGGTGCGTTCGTAACTATACATAAATACGTAGCACCTATAGTCGTCGTCTGAGTTCTTCCGGCTGTCCGCATATTACAACTCAAAAACTAACCAACCGAATGGTTTAAATTTAATATATATAATCGTTGCAGAATTTTGTCGAGTCATTCCATAATTTATGAAAATCGAATCACAACTTTAAAAAATATTACTAAACATATTTATTATGTAATTTGAAGTTTTGAAAATTGGTACTTCCTTGTTATAGCAGCTTTCAGGGATTAATCGTCAAGCGACAGAGATGTATTGTCTTATTATCCAACATGTATGGCGTTATAGTCATATATGGCATTTTATGACCTTTATGACCAAGTTATAATTACATTCTTCATTCTATTAAGTCCTATGATGCGTATTTAATTCAATGATATTTCATGATAGGTAATGATTCTAGGTTGCCATGTTGATTCAGTCTTATTTAAAATAGAGAAATATTATTTCCGTATTATTTAAAAAACTAATTTGTATACTAAAATTGTTTAATTATATCAATCATATAATCTACAGACATATATTTGGATAGATATTTTCAAATAAATAGATATTAAATGGAACATCTGTCTAAATATGGATTTCACATTTTGAAAATTTCAAAGCTAGGCTTAAGTTTCCCAGTGGAATTCTGAGTAAATGTCAACAAAAGATAAAATGTTGCCAACTTAGAATGTACTTATTTTGTTATGGAAATTAATCATATCATAATAACAGACGATATAATTTATAATAACAGTATGAACGCATCTCTGTCATATTTTACGTACAATTTCCAACTTGTTTATTGTTATTCTTATGGAGAATCTGCAGGCAGCCAATCCCCATTATCATACGGCATTGTATACAAATGCTATTGAAACACTTGAACACTGTGTGCTTGAATTAAAAGACAATAATAGGCTTTACAGAGAGAATAACCGACTTTACCAAAGTATAATTTACAAAGCTTAACAGCTAAATGCCACATATAATTGTGAAAAAAAAAAAGTATTTTATACAAAAATAAAAAATAAATAATATTATAAAAATGTAATACATACAATAACGAAAAATAGGCAAAATACGTAAAACATGTGATTTAATATGAAAAATCCTCGTCAATAAGGAGAATTTAGTAGAAGATGAATATTCAGATGGGGTTTCAAGAACACACTGATTACACCGTATATTCTCCGTATACACTTCGTAATTCTTAATATTATAAAAATGTAATACACACAGTAAAGAAAAGTAGGTAAAATACGTAAAACATGTGATTTAATGTGAAAAATTCGCGTTAATAAGGAGGATACAGTAGACGGTGAATATTCAGATGCGCTTTCAAAAACACACTGATTACATCGTATAAGCTTAAAAGAAAATAACAAATTGAATGATTTAACATAATTACCGGAACCGTTTTGTTTGAAAGGATGCATAAACTCAAGTATCCCCATGATAAATTCTAACATATGAAATTAGATCATTTAATTAGGCGATTTAAATCATCACACAACATGCATATTAAATCTATCTTGAATTAAAATCGTCTCTCTGTGGATGCTAAAGTTTCTTTATGCACAAATGCTAATTAAACTGCATATTTCCTCTGCAATTAAATTCAGTAGTTACACATGGCTGGATCATTAATAAACAACTCTGGTTCATTAATTTAAGGCTTCAGGTGTTTAGAAAGTTTTGGAATAAATTCTCTTATATTATATTGCTTTATTTAGTTTTCCTATTTGATACTAAAATGAGTAATTTATTGAGTATTTTTGGAAAGTAGTTCAATATATATTTTCTTTTCTTAAAGTAAATGTTTAATATATGCTAAGTTTCAAGGAAAATGTTGCAAAAAAACCCTTATGCATAAAGTTTCTGAAACGTATACGAAGAAATAAAGAAATACGAATTGTGGTGGAATATATGATTTATTGTACTTACAAAATCAAGAACAAAACAATGTTTATCATAGAATCCTAGACAGAAAAATCATCAATTTAAAACTATGTTTAATTAATTCCAGAGATGTTGTTCTATACAAGGTTTTGAAATTATGTTTCTTATTTTTTTCCATATTACATTATTTAATACGTTTTATTGATAGTAAAATAGATAATTCATAGTTTGTTGCTATAAATTACTTTATTATATATATATATATATATATATATATATATATATATATATATATATATTGCAAATATTTAAAATCAATTTTGTGTTAAGTTTAGAAGTTAATGTAAATATGTTATAAATAATAATAATAATACAAAAAATGCAAAGATATAAGGAATAAGTGAATTATTGTTTCCACAAAAATAAATAAATATCCCCTTATCATAAGAACAAAAAGCAGAAAACTCATTAATCGCAGTAAAACTAAGCTTCTGTAATGGGAATATTTTGGATTAAAGTATTTTATATTAAATATATTTATTTTTTACTTTTAACTAATACCTCAAATGTGTAATCGATTGATTTTTATAGTAAATAAGCAACGTTGAATTTAAAAATAATATAAAAATATTATGAGTGCAATATATATATGCATGTGTGTGTGTGTCTTTGTGTATGTATATACACTGAACCACAATTTATGAAGATACATTTATGAAGAAATAACGAAATAAATATATTCGGGTACATGAAATATTTACTCCGATCGTGAAAAAGTTAAACATTTTCTGATAACAGTTATGGAAGGCAAAAATATTGATGCACAGCTATGTTTGACTGATTTTAAGGCTGTCGCTCTAATTATAGCTGTCGGATAAATTCTCTTTTATTTAACCTCTTAAGCGTCGCTATATTTTTGATTGGCCTACTTTTTTTAAATTTCAAATTGTTTGATTGACACCACTTTTTTGAAGTAGAAATATTCATCTTATTTAATGGCTGATAAAATGATCGAAAATTAAGCTAATTTCACTCTTCATCAAAGAATCAAAGAATCTGAATAGAAAAAAAAAGTATAATACACAGCCCGTGAATATCACGGGCGCTAGAATTAAGGGGTTAAAGATCATCCAATAATAATTAAAAAACGCTAATTCAAAAGAATTATAAGTCAAAAATAAAACACTAGTCCAATCTTAAAAGCGCAATGTTGTTTTTCTCAGAGGTGCTCACAACGATGTAAAAATATAACTAAAAAACCAATCTCTTTATATGAGAACAAAAAAATATCTCCCGTATAAAGAACGTTTGTCCAACCCTGTAATTGAAAGAAGACGTATACTGTGGGATCACGTTAATGCGTCTCCGCTTAAGATGTATCTCCGTTTAATGAGGGAAATTTCGTTTTGAATATCACTTCCTAATTTCAATTAATGTTAAAGACGACGGTTGAAGCGCACTACTGATTGGATAATGCGGACTTTTTTATCGCAAACTGAACGAATCTGTTTTTGTACACTATTTTTACTTTCTTCTATCTATAATAGAAGAAAGTATTGTAATCGAAATTTTTTTCGACTCCCGGTTTTCGACGGATTTACACGTTTTAGGGGTCAGAGATTCCGAAAAACAAGTTTTTACAAAATGTCTGTCTGTCCGTCTGTCCGTCTGTCCGTCTGTCCGTATGTGTGGGTCTTTTTTGTACCATCGAAAAGTGTATGAAGTTATGCTTCAAATTGAACCTAATTTTTTTTCTATGTTTTTGGCTATGGCAAGCAGATTCTATCAGAATGTGGGGATATTTTGACGAAAGGGGGTGCTGCGATCGATATTTTTGTTCCATTTTCACTATTGTATCATCGAAAAGTGTATGAACTTATGCTTCAATTTGGACCAGATTTTTTTCTATGCTTTCGGCTATGGCGAGCAGGTTCTATCAGAATTTGTGGATATTTCGACGAAAGGGGGCGCTGCGATCGATATTTTTGTTCCATTTTCCCTATTGTACCATCTAAGAGTGTATGAAGTTATGCTTCAAATTGAACCAGATTTTTTTTTATGTTTTTAACTATGGCAAGCAGGTTCTATCAGAATTTGGGGATATTTCGACAAAAGGGGGCGCTGCGATCGATATTTTTGTTCCATTTTCACTATTGTACCATCTAAAAGTGTATGAAGTTATACTTCAAATTGAACCAGATTTTTTTCTATGTTTTTGGCTATGGCAAGCAGGTTCTATCAGAATTTGGGGATATTTCGACGAAAGGGCGCGCTGGTATCGATATTTTTGTTCCATTTTCACTATTGTATCATCGAAAAGTGTATGAAGTTATGCTTCAAATTGAACCACATTTTTTTTCTATGTTTTTGACTATGGCAAGCAGGTTCTATCAGAATTTGGGGATATTTCGACGAAAGGGGGTGCTGTGATAGCCAAATTCAAAATGTCAAAATAGCCAAATTCAATTTCAAATTCAAAAAGATGTGCAAAAAAATTAGAAATCCTACAATTTTTTTTCGTTAAATGTTCAGAGAATCCGGAACAATTTTTGTTTTGCCTCTATCTTAAAAAATGCCTGAGATATAGCGGTTTGAAATTTTAGGGTGGCTGACATTTTCAAACAAGACAGCAAAATTCATCCATAAACGGGTTTAACTTATGAGTTATAGTTAACATGGTTTTGGCAAATTTTCTTTCATTGTTGTAACAATTAATCCTATTATATGCTTATCACTATATATTTATATTCGCCCACGTCAAATTCTCGCCAAACTTGACGACAGTTGGCGAAATATCGCCGAATTTGGCGACCAAAATAGGTTGTCATAAATGAAGCCAACTTGGCTGTAGAGGACTAATTTGGCGATATTCTCATTCAAATTCAATGTTGACGAGAACTGGGATTGAATCTTCTTTAATTAGGTTCCACGCATTTTACCTTCGTGTTTTCCAGTAAAATTAGCTCCTGTCGGTTCAGACCTGAAGGACTTTTCATAGTTTAGTATTATACATCAGTTGATCGCATCCCGGTAACCCGACGATTCGAAAGCAGCTGACGTACAACGGAATAACGAAAAATATTGATTTTATTGGGGATATGATAACGAATTTTGAAGTATTAACATGACTGAGATAGAAGAAAGTTTTGGGATTGGCACATCCGACTAGTTTTAAAAGCAACTGTGATGTAACTGTGTTTATTGAGAGATCAATAATTTCTTAGTGGCAGTAATGAAGAGCAAGAAAAATCTCTACCTTCAAAAAGGTTAGAGGTTCAAAAATTGCTCTTGGCATGATATTACCAATCAGATTGTGATATAGCAAACCAAATATTTGAGTGTTTCGCGTAACTAAAAAATGTTGTGGTAAAAAATTTTATTTGTTCAATTAACGCAGAGAAAAAAGTGAGATATTACTTCAAATAATGTTCAATTATGTATGCACGGCAATATTTCTTTACACGGTAATATATTATTTTGTATTAACAAATTGTTACTATCTTCCTTTTTCATGAATTTTAGTGGATTAAAGTTGTTTAGTTCAGAATTAAGTTAGTAATCTGTTTATCTCTTTCAAAAACCTAAATGAATTTTTTTTCTGAAATGAATTATTTTACACAATTCAAAATTGTACATCGTTTAATGAGGACTTCGATTGCTGCGGACCAAAAATGGTCTGTCTTGGAAGTCGAAAATTAACGGGAATTCGTTTTATTTCTCTTTCTTGAATTCAAGCTAAATTCGGACACAGAAAAAAGTTTTGTTGAATCAACAAAAATTTGGTTGACCCAAAAAAAATTTTAGTTTAAATATGGGTCAATGGAAATTTTGTTTGAATCAACATTTTTTTTTTTTTTTTTTTTTGCAATTCCAACAAAACAATTTTGTATCTTCAGCAAAAATTATTTTTGTTACATAAATATGTACTATGCGTTATTTTAGCAATCTCTCTTTTTTCAACAAAATATATTTTGTTTGTTTAAATACTAAAATATGTTATATTACTAACTTGTTTTGTTTATACTACAAAAACTTTTGTTAAATGAAACAATCTAAATTCATATTCAGCGGTGAATTACGCATGTAATCCTTGAATAATAACAAGTGAATTTTTATCCTGTTTTCTTTTTCAAGCGCAAACAGGCTTAGTGAAAAATGCCCCAAGACGGGACTCGATCCTGGGTCCTCAGAACAGCGCTGTGAGGCTCTACCACTGAGCTACAAGGAACGATATACAAACTCGGCATTTCCTACTCTTCTGTCGGACCGGCTGCAACCGCAGCACAAGATGGAAAACCCATCAGGAGCAGGCAAATTTCTGCGGCAAACATGAGACGACAATACAAAGACCAGCATACGGCAATACCTGGTTAATTTTTAATTCATTTCAGTAGTGAATTACGCTTGCAAAAGCAGGATAAAAATTCACTGGTTATTATTCAAAGATTACAGGCGTAATTCAATGCTGAAAATGAGATAGAGCTATTGCAGAAATCGCGAAAAATGCATTATTGCAGCGCCATCTGTTGCACGATTTACACCAAAAACTAAATTTCGTGCATTAGTTCTTGAGATAGAGCGCCCACAAAATTTTTTTCACATACAGACAGACAGAGTCATTGACAGTTGTTTTCTAAAACCAGTCAAATCGTGTTCAGGACCTTCTAAAATCCGTCGAAACCGGAAGTCAAAAACTTTCATGATTACAATACTTCTTGTAAAGATAGAAGAAAGTAATA
Source organism: Maratus michaelseni (assembly GCA_963931845.1). Lineage (NCBI taxonomy): Eukaryota > Metazoa > Arthropoda > Arachnida > Araneae > Salticidae > Maratus > Maratus michaelseni. The sequence goes on from OZ007592.1 coordinate 341,034,684, forward strand.
AATGGGACAGGGGTTGGGGGGTTTAAAACTACCTCGATCCGTCCCAATGAAAAAAAGTTTTAGGTATCCAAAAATTATGTTAATCCTTTAATTATATAGCTATATAGGTCAAATAATTCGAGTTATGTGAGAAAGTTATGGCTACTACACAACAATTTAAATTTTGAAAAAACAACAAAATTTTGCTGGAATTACGTACAAATTTAAATTACAAAATTATTGTAAAATTAAGAAAACAGACATTGTTAATTCAAGTAAAATTGATGAAATTTTGTTAAAATTTTGTAAGAGTGTTAACAATATTTTTTTGTCCAAGGAACAAAACCAATTTTTTTACTTCAACTAAAAATTTTGCTAAAACAACCAAAATGTACTCAACAAAACATGTTTTGTAGTTTTAATCAATTCCTTTTTCTGGGTGCGCTGAAGCAAAAATATTTTTAACGAAATATATTTCAGGAAATGTGCAGGATGAATGAATATGAATCGTTTTTTTTCGACAAAGCAGGAAAAGACAGTTTAAATTAATTAAATATCTTAATATTTGATGAGAATGTAGAAAATCCTTCGTCACATCAGAGGGCTCTATTTTTTTTTCATTTTTCTGAAAAATGTGAATTTTTGCCAAGCGTTCTTTAGGTTGCGAACCCTTTATTTATGCATGATTATTTTATTTCATTTCCTTAAATAAATAATGAAAACATAATGCAAAAAATTATTATAAAATAAAATCATTATGCAAAGATTTCTGACATATCTATGATTAAAAAAATAATTTTGTCTTCGAATATGTTAATTATTTTTTATTAAAATCAAAATCAAAACAATGACTAACCATAAAACGAAACACAGGAAACAGCATTTTTTAACAACTATGTCTCATTAGTTCCAAAATTTCCCCGCTATTGGGATAAATTCTCTTCAAGGTGCATTTACTGCTTCGAACCTCCATCGAGTATTGCACGCATATTTCAAATTAGAATTTTTGTGTATAATTTTTAAACTGAAGTACTTGTAACCGCCGTGTTAAATCGCATAATTTACCATATGCTTCTACAATTAAATAAGGTTAAAATGTCTATTCCAAAAGTTTAGTTGAACTACACGCATCCAATTTCCTGTTTCCCAATAAAAACAACCCCCGAAATTACGAAAATCGACATAAAACGCAATATATTTTAACTAAAGAACCAATTGCTTCATTGTTAGACGAAAGTATTTAGTTTCCCCATACATACACTGAAAATCGCGATATCTTTTTTTTTTCTCTCTGAAAATTGTGAAATTTAGACACACGATGTTGTCATACTATGCTTTGTTGGTGGTGATCTTCATTTATTTTTATGTTTTTGTTATTAAATAAATGTATTAAATAAATGCATGTAGATTTGATTTTTATTGTAAATTACCTTAACAATCTACAATACTATATTTCTCAGCCACAGGCGAAAGACTGAATGACAATATTATGAAAAATGAAAATTTGCAAAAATTGCCCTCAATGTAAAATTATTTAGATGTTTACAAAAAGAGAGAATTATCTTTTCCATGTGAAAAATTTACGATTTTCTTACGTAGTGATTTAGATTTTCAGCGACTTATTTTGTCGCCGATTTGCCTATCGATAGTTAAAAGGAAAAATTATTTTGATACGATTCGATATTTCTAATTTAGGTTATATCTTTATAGGCTCGTGATTTCTTAATAAAATATTAGTATGCGTGAAGGGAAAATTAAAATCAAACGAATCAATTTTTACCCTTAGTCCGTTGAGTTTTCTCCATTCGGTTATTTCCCCAGTTGTTTTGTATTCGATGCATTGGAATACCATTTAGTGTTGATATCTATTGATGAATGAAACAATCAGTTTAGAATGCAATATACGCATTCGTAAAGTTCAAAACCTTCAAATTTTCATGTAGACGCGTGCAAAGCATCTGTGCGAGTTCGTTACGGTCTAACGATTAATACACATAAAAATATTTAATTATTGAACCATTCCGTCTTAAATTAGAAACTATTGTGAACTTAGAACAAAAACATTATATCCAATTACAGTAGGGGAGATGGGGGATGAATGGGACATTTTTACAAAAATAGTTATTTTAAATATTTTATTTAATTTATTAAGAAAATTATATATCACATGTCATACATTAAGTGTTTGACTACATCTTATGCACAATATTTGTTCAAGATTATTATTTTACAGAAATATAAATGAAATTTTAAAAAAAAGTTCTTCTATGTCCCAATCATCCCCACAGCAGGGATGAATGGGACACAGACATTTTCTTCCCCGTATTCAATAGTAAGGACTAAAAGATGACAAAAATGCATAGCTGCCAACTTTTACGCTTAATTCCTACCACTAAATTTTTATACTAAATTTTATCTTATTAAATTGACAAGATCGTGTGATTACATAATGAAAAAAATTCTATTAAATTTTAGTGGTAAGAAAAAAGCGTAAAAGTTGGCAGCTATGAAAATGCCTCCTTGGCAAAAGCTGAGCGATTAAAAATTGTAATATGATCTCTAGGATTATTTGTTAGCCAGTCATCTTGGACTCATCTCAGCTTTGCCTTAAAAGGTTCATAAACGGAAGCATTCAATGCCTGAAGACGATGGCTACAATGAGGATGAAATGTTAAAAGAATAATTATCATAAAGTGTCATAATTATCATAATTGCTTTAATTCCACAATGATAGATGAATTTTAAAGCAGTACTTAATAAGCGATAAAATTATTATTGTTGTCGACTACACGATTCTTAATATTGTGGTTTAAAATGTTTAAAAAACAAAAATATAACTTTTGTCGTATTTGTTTGGAAAGGAATAAATTCTTTATTTTATTTTTTTTTTCAAATTCTTTAAAGAATAAAATAGAAAATCTCACTTTTTTTCTATTTTCTGTAAAAAAAAACCAAGTATTTTAATATTTTTAAATGAAAATACATATCTTTTTGCAACTATAGTGTATAGTTAATATCCCATTCAAACATGCAGTAATTTAACAAGAGAGATGACCATATAGTAAAAATAAATTTTATCTTGGGTTTTAACCCATTCCCTGCTAATGAGGCGTTTCCGCACCATTCAAAATAAAATGAAAATGTGTATGAAAATAAATCTCCCAAGCTACCACTATTTTAATATGTTAAAATATACTTTATTTAAAGACAAAAACTTTGCTATTAAAGAAGATATCGATTTTTAAATCTTCAAATAACATTTTTTGCTAACTTTTCCAATGTTAGACACTGTTTGACAAATGTTAAGAAACAACGAATTTGTGCAAAACTGCATTTAACTAAGTTGCGCAATCAGAGAACAAACAAGGATAGTGGTCGTTATATGGCAAGGTTTCTTGTCTGTATTAAAGGTGGTGTAATCCACGTGATTTCCTTTTTTAAAAAATTGCACGTAGTAACATTAATATTTAAAATCATACTATAGGTTTCTGAAGATAGAGCTGTAAATTTCCGTTTTGGATGACAAGTATCGACTGGTAAATGTCCGTAAGACCTCATTTGATTGCGTAAATGTTTCAGCAGTTGAGAGTATCAAGGTAGGGAAAAGTTTGAAAACTCATGTTTTCAAAGTTAGAGACGTGTCGAAGAGTGCAATATTTTTATTTAAAAATACCTGTGGATGTGTAAGTGCTACGAAGGAAGTGTAGAAGTCCTGCTGGAGGTCGTGGTAGGATCACCACCCCTCAAGAGCAGCGATATGTCTTTCTAGTGATCAAGTAGAACATAAATGATACTCCAAGGTAGAAAACCTCTTACCTTTCTAACGCTACGGCTGCTTTATTATTTGCGAGAACTATTTCTCGGTTGCTGAAAAATGGTAGCTTAGATGCATAGCAGCTGGTTACATGCATTCCACTATGAGCACACCATCGAAGGGAAAGTGCACTTTGGTATAAAGAAAATATTCGTTGGGGTCAGTAACAGTGTTGCAGAAGAATGTTCTCTAATGAATCCCGCTTCACTATAAACATTGGTTCTGGACACCAGCTAGTGTAAAAAGTACAGAGGAATTAATTTATTCTCATCTCCAGAATGCCCAGGAAACTGACAACTATGGCCGAGGAATGATTGTGCGAGAGAATATCATGCATAATTCCAGAATTCCTCTTCACATATTTGAAAAAGGTACAGTGGGATCGCAGTGGTATTGCACGGATGTTCTCCACGGTTATATTGATATTTTCCGTGGTGAAATTAGTCCAGCACTTATGTTCATGAATAACAATACCCGCCCACCTAAGACAGCTGAAGTATCAACCACTCTAGCAGAAGATGATGTAGAGCCTATGATTTATTTTGTTTATTCACCGGCATAAATCCTATAGAGCACGACTGGGATGCACTCGGTTTGACTTATTTATCAAATACAGAACTCTCATCAAACCGTTCGAAATTTAAAATCGTCCTGATAAACGAATTGGGACAGCATTCCCCAAGTTCTCCTCAGCTGGTTAGTGAACACGTAAACAGCATGCAAAATGTTCATTAGTGTCGGTGGAGGTTATACTCATACTCACCAACTTATATGTGTTATTTTTTGGGAAGAACAAGCATTTTTCGTAATTCTTGAAAAATTCTGCAAGAAGCATATTTTGTTCGTAACTCTCTTTGCCATGTGATAATAGTATTACCTGAATCCGCTTGCATAATAATGACACATTAGAACCTCTATTAAATATGTATTAAGTCTCATTTTTTCAAATGATATTTATCATTAGTTAGGACGAATAATGTCTCCTTACTTTAGCTATTGTCAAGCAGTGTATTTCGATTTGCAGATCCCTATGCACATGAATAAAATTATTATATCAATGGTATTTCCATTTTCTAATCCAAAGAACATGTATAAGTATAAGGTATATTTTCGTTAAACAAACACATATAAAATATATTAAAATGTATAAAAAAATCTTTACTCAGTTGAATATATTTTATTAAATTCTAGTCATAATTGGATGATAATTAAATACTATGGAAATCAACATTAACAATTTTAAATCTTTTTATCATTTACAAGAATTTTTCCTGTATTTTAGATTTTATATCTGTGCTCTCTATATTAAACTGTAATTTCGAATACTTTACAATTTATAACTGTTTTAACGTTCATATTAAACAAGTTGAGACATATTATTAGGTTTGTGAAAGTACAAAGCTCAAAGGAGAATTTTAATGACAAATATTTCTTAATCAAAAGTTTTGTCAAAAATATTTCATTACTGATAGTTAATTGAAGGATACATATAAAATTTATTTTAATAAAATATAACTAAATTTTCCTACGATAGGCTCAATTAATTGCACAAACAATCCGCATAATTTATTTTATTATGTTTGCTTAGTTATTAGAATGAGTTACATCATTACGACATATAACCAAATTAGACGAAATCTGATGTAGATTAACTGATATTCTAAGCACATACACTGAATGGAATGTATAGAGTTTTTAACCACGTTTCTCATCCAGATACATATAATGATGCGAATAGGAATAATTATTTATACATTTGAATAATGACGATGAATATATAGATTTTAATTGTCATATCTGTATATTAAGTATGTGAAATAGATTTTCTAACAACCTATCTTACCTTTGTTTATAACGAGTATTTCACTATGTGATTATGGCCTTTTAAAATGGAAAATATAAATTATATGTGTATGTTTGAAGTATATAGAATTTTATTGTAAAAGTATTTTTTCTAATTTCAATTGTGAGGGTAAAACAACTTACATGCTCTAAATTATTTTCAGTGATTCATGAAGTATATGTTTTAAAAAAATATATTGTATTTTAATCATAAATATAATACATTGTAACATTTCATAACAATATTATAAACGATTTAAAAATTTGATTTTGGAAATAGGCTGTAGCAGCAGTTCCCAATTTGATGTACGTTTATCCCTGGAGGTAGGTGGCATGCCTGTTTGGGTACGTGAAAATAATATCGATAATGGTGGAAATCACAAAAATGGTGCCTTTGAAAACACGTAAACAAAGTTCATAGTTTTGGATTTCGAAATCTAGAATACAGGGCGATTCAAAATTTATCGTTCAAATTTCGTGAGGAGGTAGGAAATGCATCAGGAAACCGATTTCTCATAGGAAAGTATCTCCGAATACTCCGAATGTGACTTTTATTCTAAGAAGGTTAAGCACAGCCTCACACTAGGTGGTAAAATTTGCGAACATTTACATGAACACAGGATTCACAGCGCCGTTTCATTAACCGCTGAACATCTTCAAAAACGCCTGTCATATCACACACATTGCTTGTAGCACCCACTATTCGTGCAACAAAGTCAATTTCACTCTCAAGGGAGTCTCGTACACATGGTCTTTCATGGCCCCCCACAAATAGAAACCATGGGCGATAAATCCGGTGACTTGGGTGGCCAAGCGATCGGTCCACCTCTGCCGATCCACCGAGCACCGAATGTTCGGTTCAGGTAATCACGCACAACAACTGTGCTATGGGCAGGAGCCCCGTCATTTTGAAACCACATATCTCGGCGGATATGCGAAGTAACAGCTCCCAGAAAAGTCGGTAACACTGTCTTGAGAACACTGTTTCCAGGCGTTAGATATTGAAGGCGTTAGATAATGAATAAAAGTCATTAACAAGATTTTTGGAGTTTTTAAAGATATAAAAGGCTTTGTGGAAGTCCAAATGTGAAGTGGAAATAGGAGAAGAAATAATATTAGCTTTAGGAAAGTCAAAACAATGATTGGGAGGCAATGGAAAGTTGGGTACACACAGCGCCCTCTACCTACGCATGCATACATTTGCAGACATACTTTCCTATGTAAAATCGGTTTCCTGACGTATTCCCTACCTCCCCACGAATTTGAACGATAAGTTTTGAATCCCCCTGTATATTAATTTCAAAATGAGAGAAAAGGCCCACTAGACTTATTAATTCATTGATAATTAAATATCACTAGCTCCAGCCATTCCTAATATATTAAAAGATTAGTTATATATTTCCCACAACTTCACGAAAACTAATCATTGCTCATTATGCAATATTCTTTTTCCCCACTTTTTAGTTGGTTGGTTGGTTGATTGTATGACGGCCGATTATCTACTCGAGAGATATAGGTCCTACCCACTTTTTGGATTCTTAAAAGAAGTTCAACTGGGAGTTAGATTGAATCTGATGATACGGGACTTGAAAGTACTTCAAAACGATCTGATTATTTAGAAGTGCAAGAAGACCTGTATGTAGCTATTATTTTGCCTATCCTGGTGAGTAATAAACATACAAATTCAAATAAAACACAAAACACCAATGTTTCTTTAAAAAATAATAGAATATAATAATGAAATATAGATTTTTTCTCATGGGAGCAGAAGGTTTCCCAAAACTAATATGTGTTGTTTGTGGAAATACTTGCCTAATTGTAGGATGAAACTATATTTCTTATCGCGCTATTTAAAGACAACGTATCGAATTTATAAATAAAAGGATGTTAGTTTCTTACAGTGGCTAGGAAACGATCCTAATGTAGAAACTTATGTGTTTTCTACAAACAAAGACAGTGATAATGCTGTTGAAAGTTATCATATTGCTAAAAGCGGAAAGAATCATACAATAGCGGAAAATGTGATCTATCATTGTATCAAAGATGCTGTTCCATGTATATTAGTTGAAGATAGAGTAAAAAAAAAATATATAAAAAAAATATTTATTACTGAAATAATTTATTACATGACTGACTGTATTGAATTTACAGTAATCCAAAAATAAAAGACTCTCCCCGTTTCAATACATATGCATAAGGGTACGGATTATACCAATCTCTAAATTTTTCTTGTTATCAGGAGATATTTTTTTATGATAACGTTCATGAAAAAAAAATGTTACTCACCTATTCTCTCACAGAAAGACGGACAATAAAGAATATATTTAACGTCATTCAGAGTTATTTCTGTAAAAAAGAAATTGGTGGGTGAATTGCAGTTGTGTTACCCAGATGGTGAAAATTTTATATCTGGGTGTTATACATTCTTACATTGTTTCATTAAAACGTTGTAACACATGGAGCTTGAAACCATTTCCGTAAACATATCCAAGCGATCAAACCCGTATCAGATTCATTGAAAAGGTGCTTAATTAATATGTCAAAGTTGTTAATTTTATTATAGCAATTCAACAATCTCCAAACTTCTAAATCTATGTGTGAAGAGATGGATAGCCTCCATACAACATTGTTTTTGTATGCTTCACGGGTAAAAGTACTTTGAAGATTGATTGAATTGACACATGGAGTTCAAAATGTTTTTAAGACAATCCTTATGAGCTGAGCTCTTTAATTTCATGAAAATTAATAGCTTCAAATGCTTGCATACTTATCTAATATATTTTTCATAAATAAATAAATTTAATTAAATATTACAAAATAATTCCCTAATCATTTTTAGGGTGACTTTAATTATTAAGGTCGAAAATTGAATCTGTGATTAAAAAATTAGATTTAAAGGAATCTTGTATCAAAAAACACCATTCAGAAGTTAATCATTTATAAGGTAGAAAATCGAATCTGTGATTAAGAAGTTAGATTTAAAGGAATCTTGTATCAAAAAACACTATTCAGAAGTTTTTAGACACTCTACAGTTTCTTATCGAAAAACAAACTAAAATTATCAAAATAAATAAAATAAAGTATAATGCCTCACATAAAATGACTTAAAATATCGTTCAGACAACTTTTCCTACACGGAGTACTAAAAATAAACTTATTTAAAAGCCATTTGACGATTTACTTTTTTAACAATCCAAAAATGAATTAGTTTCTTCAAAAGAAAAATGTTTTTAAATTTCAATTGATTCTGCTTAACAATCTGATTTGAAAAAAAAAAGAGAAATATCATTGATTTTTGTGTTGCAGGAGCAGAACAGCACCAAAAATTCAGTGATAAAGCAACAAAATACTTGTTGCCTTTCACAAACACAGAACTTGTCGAAGGAGCACTAAGCGTCTTATGCATATATGTAGAACAGATATTGCAATAAGCTTGACACTTCTCATTACTTGATATTATATCTGTCTTAATTTGAACCTGTTATTAAAAACATTCACCTACATAAAAAAAGCACAAGGATCCCAATGAGTTTATTAAAATTAATGTTTATTACCTGTATATCATAATGCAAAATTGTTATAAACTTTATCGTAAGTATTTAAAAATTATTTTAATGCTATATAATAATATAGCATACACCTATATAATAATATCTTTGATATTAATATTTTACAAAGTAGCTAATATTATACAATGCTAATATTTGAAGCTAATATTCTACAAAGTAAAAATAACTTTAAAATGTAAGATGAAAAATAAAAGGTTAGAAACTTAAATGTAATTTGAGTTAATTTGATATTTCGCTATTCTAAGAAAATTGCTAATTAAAGAATAAAAGCATGTTTGCATTATTTGGATGAATGTGTGTGGGAGCAGGGGGTGGGGCGAGGTTTGTGAAAAGTGGGTGCGCCTAATTGAAAAGCCTATGCAAATGGTTCGTGAAAGAAAAATATTACAAAACGCTGCTCTATAGGAACACAATTCTACATTTTATGTCATTTTTAAAGTTAATTTATACAAATTTCAATAAAGAAACGCATGCATTATTCACAAATGTTAATTTTTAAAATCCAATTATAGATATTTCTTGAGTTCGTTAATCTACAGAATTAGTTTATTCAAAACTTTTTGAATAGATTTCGCAATATTCAATATACACACACACACACACACACACACATATATATATATATATATATATATATATATATATAGTAAAATATATAACTAAAATTAAAATAACTGTTTTTATTATTGGTTTAATGCATATGAAACATGCTGCCATAAAGAAAATACTGAAATAAATTTTAAAATTTATTTAAATTGCTCAGGTTCTGGTATAGTATCAAACTACAATTCAAATGTTTTAAATGTAAGAAATATCTTCTGATATATTATATTTCTCTTAAAATAACTAGAGAATTGATAATTAAAATAAAACGGCTACAAGAATTTTTTGTGTTTTTTGAAATATTACAGGGTGATTCATAAAAGATGGGCAGAACTTTAAGGGGTTATAGTACACTTAAAGACAAATAATATTAAATAGGAGACTAAGGGTCCCAGACGTATTCCCAAGGAGATAGGGGGCATTAAAGTTTAGGGTCCGAAATTTCAAATGATTATAAAACATGGAAAAATTGGTCGATTCGTTTGCGGTTTTTGCAAAAAATTTTCTTTATGCCAGTATTTTCTTGAAATAAAATTTTAAAGTTCAATTTCAAAAAATGCCGATAGGGGGCGCTTTAGACTTTGGAGTAACAAACAACTATTTTTTAACGTTATTTTTTGTATTTCTTTAAATGATTTCGAAAGCTTAGACTTAAACTTAAATTTTGATCTAAAAATCTGAGTCCTAACGAGTAGTTAAGTAGCGTAAACTGAAATTTGAAATTTGAAACCCTTCTCCCCCCAGAACAAAAATCAGTTATTCCCGATCTTTGTGTCGTAGATTAGGCTCTAACTACTGCCGCGTTTTGCTAAAATTATTCTTTATGTCAGTATTTTCTTGAAAATAAATTTTAAAGAAAATTTTCAAAAAATTCCGATAGAGGGCGCTTTAGACTTTGGAGTAACGAACAACTATTTTATACCGTTATTTTTTGTGTCTCATTAAATGCTTTCTAAAGCTTAGACTTAAATTTTCAGCCCAAAATCTGAATCGTTAGACGTGGTTAAGTTTCTGGGGAGAGGGGTTTGAAATTTCTACTCCTGAGCACAGTTCAGTTTACCATGTCCACACATTGTGTGCTGTGATACGAGGTAAAAAGACACAAATTAGGATTATGTTACCAAAGCATATTTATTAACATGTAATCACAATAAATGTTCAAAATTGTGACCACCAGAGGTTATGCACGCAGAACAACGGCGACGAATGGAACGGCGAACATTCGCGAAAACATCAGGCTTTTCGAGCACTTCCCCTACAGCGGCGGAAAGTCTGGCGACCAGTTCCTCGGGGGATTCAATGGGTGTCTCATACATAAGAGCCTTCAATCGTCCCCAAAAAAAGAAATCGAGGGGTGAAAGATCTGGCGAGCGAGCAGGCCAAGCAACAGGACCACCTCGACCAATCCATCTGTTCGGAAATGTGATGTCCAGATAGTTGCGGACGTCTCGTACGTAATGGGCTGGCGCTCCATCGTGCTGGAACCACATGACCCGCCGGATGCGTGGAGGAACAACGTTTAACAGGTCTGGCAGCACATGTTGCAGAAATGTGAGGTATGTTTTACCGTTGAGGCGTTCAGGAAGAAGGTACGGTCCGATTAGGTGGTCTCCGAGGATTCCTGCCCAAACATTGATGGAAAAGCGTCTCTGATGAGCATGTGGATACGTAGCATGTGGATTGACATCCGCCCATACATGTGCATTGTGTGTGTTAAATGTACCTTCACGTGTGAAGGTACATTCATCGGTGAAAAGCACAGTTCGTCCAAAATGTGGATTTAGCGCGTTCTGCTGCAGAAACCAGCGGGCGAATTCAATACGATTTGGATAATACCCTGGAGACAGTTTCTGGACTCGTTGCACATGAAACGGGAGCAAATGTTCATCCTTCAGTACCCTCCAAGTCGTGGACTGTGAGGTATCCACCTGGCTAGCCACTGTTCGTGTACTTGTACTTGGCTGCGCCGCTACTACATCCAGAATGGCTTCTGCAACAACTACTGATTCGTCCTTTTTTGCACGACCTGCATTCGACCGGGAAGCGAGAAATGATCCCGTCTCACACAACTGTCTGTGCAAGCGCTCGAAAGTTTTGCGGTTAGGCAACCGCCTGTTAGGAAATCGCTCTCCGTACATTCGTTGTGCCTCTGCACCATTTCCATCTGCCGCTCCGTAAATTAAATGCATCTCAGCCTTTTCCTTATTCGTGAAGGGCACCATCTTCCGATTCATTACTACAGCGACTTACACTTGACTCACCGTTCAGTGGTTTTTATGCCTGAATCGTGTCGAAATTTTGCATACGTGTTCTTCTTCTTCCCCATTTGACATTTGCATACTTTCTGTTTCCTTCTTCACCCGGTGACTAGCGTCAGGAATGGAGCTTTAACGTTTGCATGAGCGACGTTTCCAACTGTGCCAGTGCCTTTATGAGTGAATTCCGACTATGCAGTCCTTGACGAAAGTTGTATTTTTGCCTCGTATCACAGCACAGAATCGTTGGGCATGGTTAAGTAGTGCAAACTGAACTATGTTCAGAAGTTGAAATTTGAACCCCCTCCCCTCGCTACTGAACCACGCTCAGCGATTCAGATTTTGAGCTGAAAATTTAAGTTTAAGTCTAAGCTTTAGAAAGCATTTAATGAGACACAAAAAATAACGGTATAAAATAGTTGTTCGTTACTCCAAAGTCTAAAGCGCCCTCTATCGGAATTTTTTGAAAATTTTCTTTAAAATTTATTTTCAAGAAAATACTGACATAAAGAATAATTTTAGCAAAACGCGGCAGTAGTTAGAGCCTAATCTACGACACAAAGATCGGGAATAACTGATTTTTGTTCTGGGGGGAGAAGGGTTTCAAATTTCAAATTTCAGTTTACGCTACTTAACTACTCGTTAGGACTCAGATTTTTAGATCAAAATTTAAGTTTAAGTCTAAGCTTTCGAAATCATTTAAAGAAATACAAAAAATAACGTTAAAAAATAGTTGTTTGTTACTCCAAAGTCTAAAGCGCCCCCTATCGGCATTTTTTGAAATTGAACTTTAAAATTTTATTTCAAGAAAATACTGGCATAAAGAAAATTTTTTGCAAAAACCGCAAACGAATCGACCAATATTTCCATGTTTTATAATCATTTGAAATTTCGGACCCTAAACTTTAATGCCCCCTATCTCCTTGGGAATACGTCTGGGACCCTTAGTCTCCTATTTAATATTATTTGTCTTTAAGTGTACTATAACCCCTTAAAGTTCTGCCCATCTTTTATGAATCACCCTGTATATGTTTAAATTCATCATATGAACTGCTCACATTTGAAAATTATTAGAGACGAATTCACAATTAAAAATAATAAAAAACTCGTGTATCTTAAATATAATAACTGTTTACTTGCAGAGATTTTTATTGGAATAAATTTATACAAGTGAAATACATCTAAGAGTAATCTAAAGGTTTGAAATTATAAGAGAAATATCTAGACATGTTTATAAATATAAAAAAGATTTAATAATATACATTAATCTAATTATTTTTAATTTTTTTCTACATATGTTGTATCAATTTCGGAAAATCCTAATGTTTTTCTTTCTATTAGGATAACTTATCATTTGCGTCATTATAATCGAATGCATTCAAATGCATATAGAATAACATAATTTATAAATTCTGTTTAGAAAAATAATTCACTTAATAAAGTGCCACAACTTTTCGTAATACTTTTTTTTTGTTTTCTTAATATGTTAAGCATATCATGTAGCTATAAAATATTACATGTATATATAAAATATATTGTGTAGTTTAATTGTAGGATAAATTAAGTTACATGCAATTATTGTAAATCACATAATTTCAAAAACTCTTCAGTGAATAATGATAATTATGCTTCTAATGAAGAACTAAGATGTTCTAGAAAGATCTAGAATGATGCTAAAAAACCAAAATCAAAATAATAAACTTTTAAAAAAATTCTTTCTTACTACAGTGTGATATAAAACTTTTTGATTTTAACACATTTGTTTGCATCTGGACTACAGATTTGTGTATTCCAGTTCATTGTAGTCATATACGAGTTTATAATTCTAAGAAATAATTCAATTATTGTCCTTCCTAAAACTCCTATAATAGGAGCTGACGCATATCCATTTTGTTTCGAATTATTGGTACCCAGTTCAGCATCAATCTACCGCAGCCGGAGTTGGGGTTGCCTAAGACTCGGTTCTGATTGGTTGAACCGGTTCTGATTAGCTTGATTTTTCCACTGGTATCCAATTCGGGTGCCAAATCTGAGAGGATGCGTCAGCCTCTATTATAGGAGTTCTAGTCCCTCCTAATGTATTTCATTTATTGATAATATGTGTTATATAGAACTACGTACAAAGTACACCCCTTCTGCAGCTGTGTGCTTCTTCAAACACATGTTTGTGAAAACATTTTTGTAAGACTTTGGTATTTAATGCAGTCGTCGAAATTTGCTCATTTTTAACCTTTTAACTTCGGGAACAGGAATCTACACTTGTTGTTTCCTTACGGGAAGATAAGGATGTCTGCCTCCCCCTTTTGAGTACAGGTGACGAATGCAGGAGCCTGTAATTAGCACATCTGTTTCTCGTTAACCAAATCTGGTCTCACCTGGGGATTTTTTCCCCGAATGTAAACGGAAGAAAAAATATTATGGCTCCGCTTTAAATGTGAATGATATTTAGAAAATACTTTTTTACGATGAAAATGTTACTAAATTGCGGTAGTCAAATACAGTTTTTGAGCAGCATAATTGAACGATTTCATGAAATTTTTAAATGTTTACCATATAATAAAGATATAAACTGAGTGTAACGTAAAAATGCCTCATTGTATTTTTAATTTTTTATGGGGAATTTAATTTAATTTAATTTGAGTTTGGAATTATTTTAGACACAGTGCACTATGGCCATTTAATAAAATTACATTTTTCTTAAAATATTTAATAAAATATTTGTACTTTTGTTTTTTGCATGTGAATTCTTAAAGTATTAAAGAGTATTAAGTTTATTGCACTGAATTTTTATTTTTCCAGCAATTCAAGGACACGTAGGGTAAAGGTTAGGTTATAACTATATAACAATCTTTTGCGTTTAAATTTTTAAACTGCGATATGTATATTTTTTAAATAAATTTTTCCATTAAATATAGTAAAAAAAATATTATAGTTTTACATATTCTGTTTTTGAAATGTCTCATACTTTAAATAAAATAAACTGGTATACATAGTTTTTAGTATAAAATAAGCTATAAAAAGTATATACATCTTTATAAATTTAGAATTTTTATTCCTTTTATAATGGTCGTATTTTGTTTGTAAAGGTATACCAAAAATTAAAATAAATATTTTTTTGTTTAAATGTAACCATGGAAATACTTCTATTATTAACTAGAAGATTGAAGTTAATGTTCATTATTAATTCGATAATAATGATTAAAGGACGGAATATTCGTTAAGGTATGTGCACTATAAAATCTAGAATTTCAAGCAATAATGATGATCAGACAATGATGGAAATAACCATAATCATACAAAGAAAAAATATTTTTATACGGAAAAAGGCAAGATTTGGCATTAGAAAGATCAGTTTGAACCACATTTCCATTGAAAGCCAATCTTGGAATACGGAAATTGTGTGTAAAAATATTTTTAAATCTTGCTTAAGAAAAAAAAAATCTTTAAATTCTTTAAATTTAAATTGTGCAAATAGGAATTGCTAATTTCTATTCACGGCTAAGTATTAGAAAGAAACCTTTATAATTATATTATGTTAAAAAGTGTAGGGGATTTTTGTAAAATGTTTTATTAAATGATGTTGAAATATGTTCGACGTAGATGATTCAATATTAATTAACAATACAGATTAAAAATAATGTCCCTTGTATATTGAATGTTATTTTATCTGAAAACAGAAAAAAAAATATTAATTATTTTATTAAAATTTATTCTATTACTTACTACCAAGCTTTTCCAAAAAGTTTAAACAAATAATTTTAAAGATTGATTTATTTTTATAATATTCAGCCGCAGCAGCAGTGGTGCCCTGGCACAAGGCGCTGAACTTAATTTTACCGTCAGCTAGCAGTACCGATAAACCTATATTTAACAGAAGAATTAACATCTTCTTTTTTCAAAACACTACATAAAATTGCTATGGCGTACTTCAAAATTTTGATAAGTGAGATAAAAATTATTGGTACAATTTTGGTTATTTAAAGTTTTTAGTGTTTTTTGAAATGAAACTTATTCTCTGAAATAAGCATCATATTTAATATTAAACGATAATAAAATATTTCAAATTAACAATACAATATCAAAATACTCGCACTTTTCACGAGTGTACCAGAATGGGAGGGGGGGAGGCGGCTTAGAGTGCTGAAGCTGTCTCTCCGAAGAATAAAGGCTTGGATACCGTACTGCATCGCTCATATATTATGTTGTCTCTTTCACTGCAAACAGAATGTAAAACCATTAATAATTATTATTATTACATTAAATAGAATTTATTCTATACGGGATTAAATACGTGAAAATTTCTTTACAAATTCGTGTGCAAGAATTATGAAATCATAAAAAGTAATTTTCATATTTCAACATACACTTAAACGAAATAATTTTTACACATATATATGCTTATTTAAATTATGTTAAAGTAAACTGATATTTTTCGCTTCAAAATATACTGATTAATATTTATTTTATAATATTCGAAGTTTAACATGGCGGGAGAAATTATGAATCAAATTAAGTAGAAATTCAAACTATGACAAGCTGTTTCTCGTGCAATCTTCAAAAATTTTTTACAAATCAAAATCGGGATTTATAGTCACTTTTACCCTAATGTGAACTGATATTGTCCGTAAATCTTTCTTTTGCTTTCAAAGCAGGCAAGACACCTACTGTGTAAGTAGCTTTAAACGACTTCTCTGCTTCCGCTTTTGGGGGTGTAAAAGATTGGGATTACGGCAATCCCTACCCCGTATTTTACGAAGATTTTTTCTTGGGATTACCGTTATCCCACCGTAAGCAAAAGGTTAAGTGAACTCATTAAATTGCGCTCATCGAATGTACCTTCAATGAAATACTGTTCTCTTACGATACTGTGCAGCTGCTACATCATGACACTGTTTCTGTCTGTAATTTATGGAAGCGTGGCCGATATTCATAGTCCCAAGTTCTTCTTCTACAGTTAATGATTATACATTACTATTTCAACACAATAACAGGTATTGGTAAAGAAATCCTATTCTGACAAGCAATCATGAATCCGCTTAGTTGGTAGCAAGGTCCTGGGTTGAAATCTCGTCCTGGAAATTTTTTCGCTTATTGCGAAAAATTACAACTTATATGAATGGTTAGAGAACATTGTGTCATGAATTGTCTAGGAAAACATGCACAGCAAATTTCTTATTGAGTATATTTTCGACCACACGTGCCTGTGGAAGATTGTAAAATAATCCCTTTCTCATTCATTCCGTGTTCAAGATTATCAGCTCTACCTGTTTTTTTTTTGTTTTAGAAGTAGATCATATGATATGGTGGATATGATATGATATAATTCCTCACATCCTAGAATTATAAAAATTATGTACACATGTGCGTTTCCATTGAAAATACGTTATTTCAATATCTTTAGCAATTCAGTATAAATTAATAAATTATTTTAAGTATTTTTTGATAAAATACCAAGTTTTGTTTTATGGTTATAATTGTATACCATGTACAGGGTGGTTAAAATTAAACTGTCTATTACCGATTTTCAGATAGTTTGCATACTCTAGTACAGTCGGAAAAATGAAAAAGAGAAAAAAAAAAGAACGCACATATTTTAGTCTCAAATTTTCACAGGAAAAAAAACCCGGAAATGGTCATTTAACTGAAAATTACTTCGTTTTCTATTTATGTTAAAACAAATCTTACCGTATCGCTTCCATGCTGAAATTGTACCAAAATCTAAAATTGTGAAAACGAATAACTAATTTGTGGCTTTTTTTGTACATTTAACTTTAGCATAACAAACAGGAGGACATTCGGTCAAGTAGTTTAGGAATTCAAGTTTGGAAATCATAATGTTAAACTGCTTTATAATAGTTGTAAATCAGATAAAAATGCGGGTAAATATTTAAGAACTTCAGAACTACTTGGTGGAATAGGCTGTCATTTTCGATTTGGGTATTTGAAGCTTTTAAAAATCGATTTCACTTTCAATTTTGTAAGTTATAATCATTAATGTTTTCGCTAACTCATTTTGAAAATATTTTTTTTAAATTTTCGAAAAAAATATAGATTGTATAAACTATGATTTTTTCAATAGAAATCTATTTCTAGAAGCTTCAAATATGAAAATCCAAAATTACATCTCATTGCGGCGAAATGTTTTGAGTTACGATTTAAAAACTACACGCATTGTTCAACAATTGCAAGTAAATTTAACATTAGTTGTTCCAAATTTTAAACATCGCAAGATACAAATTACCGAAACAGAGAAATATGACGTCAAAGTTAGATGTTCGTATTGTAAATTTCAGCGATTTGTACAACTTCACTATGACGACGACCTAAGACTCTATTTATAAAACAAATTGAAAAAAGACATATTTTCCAGTCGAATGGCAATTCCATAATTTGTGACGATTTGGATATTAAATTGTATGGGATGTTCTTTCTCTTTTGGCCGAATGTACATTAAAACCAACATTTTAACCTCAATACATATTTTATCTTTAACTTTTAAGTATTTTCTTAACTATTTAATTGAAATGTATCTAACGCTTATAGAATATATGTAGAATTATTGAAAGTTATTTTAGAAAATTAATAAATGAGAAACAAAATGCCATTTTGTATGACAATACCTTAAATATTCATGTGCTAAATTCTTCATAAAGCAGAATTGATTAAAATGATTTAAAAAAATATATGATTCATACTGATTTTCTAATAGCTATTTAACCAGACATGAAATTAATTTAAACGTAAAAAAATATGAATCATTTAATAATAATTATCCCTACCTTATTTCTGAATACGAAGCATAAACTGAAATATTTCCGTGATACACGTTAACACAAAAATTAGTTCATTTAATTAGACGATTTAGATCATCAAGCAGCATACGTATTAAAATTGTCTTAAATTAATATTGTCTCTGTGTTTGCTATAATTTCTTTATACAGAAATACTAATTAAATTGAATATTTCTTGTGCAATTAAATTCAGCAGTTGTACAGGGTTTGATCATTAATAAACATATCTGGTTTATTAATTTCAAGGCTTCCATTCTTTTGTAAGCTTTGGGATAAATTCTGTTATATATTATTTTGTTATTTTTCATAATTTGCTTAATTTATACTGAAGTGTGTAATGCATTGAGAATTCTTGTATCGTAGTTTTATTTTATTTTATTCATTTGTGAACGTCTAATGCTAAAACTAAGCTAAAAACTAAATATAAAAACTTGTATTAAACGAAAGTGCATATTCAAAAACTTTCAGCAATATATATGAGGAAATTTTTGTAAAAGTACACTGTAAAAAACAATTCTCAGGTTACTAAAAAATTTTTAGTATATTTGTATTCCACAGATTTTTTTAGTAACCGGTACTAAAAATCGGTACAAAAAGACTAAATTTTTTTTTGTATTCTTACTCAGTTACAAGATAATCTGTAAGAAATACTAGAAAACAACTAGCAATGATTCCGATTTTTTAGTACCGGTTACTAAAAAAATCTGTGGAATACAAATATACTAAAAAAATTTTAGTAATTTCCAAAAAATCTGTTAGAAAAACTAAACTTTTTTTAGTAGATCGACCCATTTTTTTTACAGTGTATAATTTTGAAAGCATGATTTTTTCTGAAAGCAAACGGATAATAAACACAGAATCTTAAAACAACAGTAATGTTAAGTAGATAATTAACATTAAATGGGAAAATTATACAAGTGTGTCAAACAGTTTGAACTATAGTGAGCACAATCGAATATCGTAAAACGAATACAACCCGAGGAAATGAAGTAAAAGGACGAAGAATGACAAGAAAAATTAAAAAGTAGACGGCAGATGTTATTTCAGCTTTAGTGTAGAGAATTCAAAAGAAAATACTTTTTAGTTTTTAAAATGTACACTATGTAGAAAACTGTTTAGAATATTTTCTTTGGAAACATCTACATTTCAAAAGTACCTAACGGCCAAATCATCTACTTCTAGGACATCTGGCTGAAGCTGGGTTTTGATATGTATAATGTTGTCAATTGCTTATATAACAGTTACAACTGGCGACAACTTTTTATTATTTTGTTTATCAGTATTTCGAATCAACAATACAGCACGTCAAATATTAAGGGGGAATCTAGCATGTTGGATGTTGTTTGGAAATATAGAATTGGCAGACTAGTCAATACGGTTACCAACGGCATCACTGAACATTAAAGAGGGTTCAAACTAATATTTCATTTTTTTTTGTCTTGTAGACCTCACCCATGTAACATAAGACTTTCATATTTGCAGCATTTAAGAAGCAGTGGATGTAATAAAAATTATGTCACAAAAGTGACAGATAAATGAACATGTGAAACTTTAAACATAGTCATGTAAGTTACATAAAACAGCACTTCAAATAAATAGTATCATTCGAAGTGTAATCATATAAATTTATTAATTCATATCATACACACACAAACTCTCGATTTAACTAACATCATCAACCAAACACATGTGGCTAACAGAACACAAACAAAGGTTTCTAAAAGCTACAAAATGGTCTAAGTGTGCTCACTATGTGAAGCGTGCCGCATGGAAAATTGATACCGTGTCTCAACATGATCGACAGGAACACGTAACAGTTCCATAGAATTGTCACTCGCGTGCAACTAAAAATGGCTCTTCTTTCTATGACTGTTTCTCTTTCTGAAAACACATTTAACTTTTGTGAACGGAAAATACATGTATTCCTCAGTACAGTGTTTGAACATTACACGCTCTTCTGGTTTCTTGTTTTGTTGTTCAACTTCAGTGATTATAATATTTTCAGCTACTTCTGGTATCCTTATCGTTCTATCACACAATGCTTGAACATAATATGAATCCCTGCAATGTAGAACCAAATACATTATTCGCCCCAAACAACAATATGACAGTGGACCTATAAACAATGGCTTCTGTGCCCTGCAGGAATGAAGAGCTTTACAAATGTTTCGCAGTTTTGGTAAAGCATTTTTATAGCAAGCACATTTCTTCAACAACAGAAACATCGTGTTCATTGAAAAATACACACAAAAAGCTTTTGCGCATTTTTACTTCTGATATGACAACTTTCCTTGTGCATGTTTTGGAAATTTTTAGCTCCGATATAGATCTTAGCGCTATCGCTCTGTCATTTTTCAAATAAAATATTAAATCAATCAATAATTTTCTTATTGTTTGAAATGCCCAACTTTCAAATAGGCAACCATGGTGTTTTCTCTTCAGAGCGTTACGAACACGGATGCTTTAAACTTCAATCACGTCGTATATTAAAGATGTAACAAATTTGCACAATGTATTTTCTCGGGGATGTATGTATATGGAATGATCATTATCGTTCATTGATTGTTAAAAGTCAAGAATATTTATGAAATATCTTCTTTCACAGGTTTTCAATATTCTTTAAGTAAAAAAAACTAAAATACAATAAATATTTTATCAAAACTGTATGAAAAGCTTATGATCAATCACAAGAAGTAAAAATATTTTTTATAAACAGCATCCTTTTTGCAACTAAATAATGTCCATACATGTGATGGTGACACATATTTTTTTTATATGTAACCACTGTCTTAAACACTAAACATGCGCTCATGAATTTTGTTTTTAACATTAATACTTATCTAAAGAGCTTATACAAAATAATATTTCTGTCAAGAATCCCTGATAAATGGGTTTTTAATGTTTATCGTCCTTGCGGCGATAAGATCATATTTCATGTAGTCATCTGTGTTATACAGTTACAAAGGGTTTCACAAATCATATGTAATCGTTTAAAGCACATAAACATAATTATAAAAAAAATCAAATTTTCCAATGCGTATTTCTGAATTTTAATGAAATCTATTGCCTGTAACTATACAAGCATTCGATATTTATTTATAAAAAAATATTATCAATTATGAAAAACATGTTATAAACATTAATGTTCTTTCAATTTGTCTGACAATTTATTCACGTGTAATACGCAATTTTTTCAATTCAGTTTTGTATAAATCTTAGAATATTTATCCTATGAGACTTTAAAAATATTTAACTTAATTTTTTTTTAAGTTGCTAAGAATGACTAAAAAAAAGTACTCTCTTTAGGCAATTACTGTTAACCAAACAGTTTATTTCCTATAGCGATTTTCTATTATTGAATGCAATAAACATTCCTCTGTTCCATTAAGCCCCTAAGTAGCAAGAATGAAGAATGATAAAAAAATTATCTAAGATAATCATATAGTCATTTCTTATAAACAACATGTGTTGCTTCTGAGAACCTCCCTTCTAGTTTGTATTATTGGAAAAAACAATGATTTTCTGGAATTGCACTAAATAAGAAACCAAACAATGCTTTTGATTAATGAACTTAATATGGATGTAAACACTTCCAATAATTGCTTACATTAGATTGAGAAGGAAATTGGAAAATTATTTATTTTTTTTATTCTTTCGTTATTTATATATTTGAGTATTTCCCGTTTATTTATTTCTGCCTTTCGTCTTTTACAAAATGTATGTAACATGTAATTTATTTAATGTTTAAAATTATACTACTTAAATATTACTTTAAAAAAAGATTCAATATAAAAAAGCGCTATAAATAAAAGCTGCTAAAAAAAGCAAAAGAAAATAATATACAAGAGGATTCAACTTTCACATACATACTCTAATGCAGAGTTTCTCAAACAATGATTGTAGGTTTTCAACTCCTTCTGTTCTGAATAATGTATTAAATAAGTACTAAACATTGTTGTAATTTGTGATTTTTTTAAAATTCAGATTCCTTGTTTGCTTCAACTATTCTTGAAATAGTAATATTATTTTATTTTAAGACCTATTGTTCGCCAGTGACCTAGAGAGATATGCGGCTTGATACTGGTAAGCTCTCCCAAACGGGGCAGGTTAAAGGGTTTTTTCAGAAAAAAAAGCACCCTGATCATCCAGATTGGGGGCTGTCACATTGGGCAACAACTTATTTTGGGGATGTTCCAAACTCACAATTTTAGCTCCTTGGTTTTTCAAGATATACGGCATCACCTCGCTATCGCTACCAGTGCACTATCTGAAATGACTTGACTGACAAGCAAAACAGAAGAAAGGTGGATGTAACATCTGTCAGGCGAACTGAAAATAACGTTAACTTTGCACGATTGAATCGATTTAAAAAAAAAAAAAAACTAGAACATTGAAATGAACACTTTAGATTAGAAATTAAATTTTTAATTTGTATATAGTGTAAATAGATCTGTTCGTCAAGTTTGCTTTTGTATATCGTCCATACACATCTCATGTTTAATAGAAATATTTGTTAATAATTTCCCAATTCGTTATTAATCTCTGCGCGTGGCATTAGTTTGATTAGAAATAGAATATTCTGGTACCTTTTTCAAGGATAAAGGTAGGACTTTTTTATTTTTATTAATTTGTAGGAAGGTAACATTGATAAACTAATGCCATAGAATTATTTGAATAAATATTGTTTGAAAACGATTTTCATGCTCATCAACAGAAAAGAAATTGAACAGTAGAACATTAAAACTTAGTCTACAAAAGCAGCGCAAGAGGAGATTCCGACACAGAACGATTAGGGAAGTTAAGTTGCTGGAGTACTGGGTATGAAAAAGAAAAAAATACAAGATTCCGAAATGTTATGCCAATAGTAATTGCAATAGTAAAACTAATTAACATCATTAATCGTACAGACGAAAAACGGTTGAAATTATATGGACATGTTAGGGCAATTAATGACATAAGATTGCTAAAATTTATTATGGAACGTGGACTACATTGTCAAAGAATGTGAGTAAGAACTCAGAAAAAAGTGGAAAAAAAATTAGGAAAGACCACGAGGAAGAGCAATATAAATTATAAAACAGCATTAAAAAAAAAAAAAAAATCAAAGGGAACTTCAGCATTTAGGAAAATTTTGAAGAAGAATGTTAAATAAGCCTCACGTGTCACTAATTGCGAAGTAGTTAATATCTTTTGCACAATCATGGAAAAATGTGGGTAACCACTTACTATCTCGGCCGCATATCATTTATAAAATAGTAACTGGTACAAATTGATGTGTAATAAAGTGTACTAAATAATTTCTTAAATTATGATTCAAATCTTGTATAAATAATGAAATTGAAATAAACCTTAGCATTTTGAATACTAACAAAATTTAGACATCATATTTAGATTTTTAGGTGAATTTTATCATAAATACCAAGTGGGAAGTCATTCTGTCAAGTCATTAACGAAATATGTATGTTTAGGTTTGTAACGTTGAATTCAATTTTAATCGTGGCAAACGATTTTGCTATGTGCGTAGTGTTTCAAGCATAATTCAACCATTGCATGACGCAATGACCTATAACTTCGAATATGCATATATGAAGCTTGCCGAAATTGATTTCCCAATTCGTTATTAATGTCTTCGCGAGTTATTATTTTGATTAGAAATAGAATATTCTGGTACCTTTTTCCAGGATGAAGGTAGGACCTTTTTTATTTTTATTAATTTTTAGGAAGATACCATAGATATAAACTAATGCCATATAATTATTAGAATAAATAGCATTTGTAAAACTATTTCCGCGCTCATCACACTGTTAAAAATATGCAGCAAACTGTCCAGCCATTTGACCGTTTTTGTAGAAAACGGTTTCATAACCATAATTTAACTATATTCTGACCATATTATTGCTCATTTACAGAATATAGTCAAATTACGGTTATGTAACCGTTTTCTACAAAAGCAGTCAAATGACTGGACAGTTTGCTGAAAATTTTTAACAGTGCAGCTGAAAAAAAATTAACAGTTTAATATTAAATCTTAGACTACAAAATCAGCGCAAGAGGAGATTCTGACGGCGAATGATTACGAAAGTTGAGCTTCTGGAGAATCCCGTATGGAAAAGAAAAAATACAAAATCGCGAAACATTATGCAAATAGTAATTGCAATAGTAGAACTAATTAATATCATTAATCGTATAGATAAAAAACGGTTTAAATTGTATAGACATGTTTGGGGAATGAATGACATGAAATTGCTAAGAGAAATTGTAAATTAAAAGACAGCATTCAAAAGAAAACCCTGAAATAGAAAAAAATGTACATTTTTTTAATCAAAGGGAACCTTAACATTTAGGAAACTTTGAAAAAGACTGTTAAATAAGATTCACGTGTCACAAATTGCGAAAAAGTTGATATCTTTTATTTTTCACAGTCATGGAAAAACATGGGTACCCACTTATTATCTCTGCCGCATATCATTTATAAAATAGTAACTGGTACAAATTGATGCGTAATAAAGTGTACTAAATAATTTCTTAAATTACGATTCAGAGGTTGTCTAAATAATGAAATTGAAATTAACCCAATTGAAATAAATAGTAAAAAAAAAATAGACATCATATTTAGATAATTCGGCGAATTTTATCATGAATACCAAGTGGGAATTCATTCTGTCAAGTAGTTAACGAAATATGTATGTTTAGGTTTGTAATGTTGAATTCAATTTTAATCGTGGCAAACGATTTTGCGATGTGTGTACTGTTTCAAGCATAATTCAAACACTGTAAGGCGGAAAGATCTATAACTTTGAATATCAATTTTTGAAGCTTGTAGAAATAGATTTCGGTTTAAAATGTTATGTATTACAATGCATTTTGTTCGAATATTAATTACAGAAGTCATATATTTTTTAATTAGTAGTCGAAAAACAAATAACAGAAGAAGTAAAATATAAAAAAGATTTAACACAAAAAATCAACATAAATAGATAACCTAAGCGTAATTTGAGTGATATACTGCTTAGTAGATGATATTTCAAATTAATTGGTATCAGACACTTTCTTAAAGCATGATTTCCGGAAAGGCAATTGGGAAGTGCTCCTTTTCCATCAGTGTACAGTACATATTAGAATACATGAAGGAAATGAAATGAAAACATATTAATAACAACAGTAAAGCCTCTTCATAATGATGTTCTTGTTACATGTGACCTTTTTTAAAGAGTTTGTTCTTAATTAATAACATTGTATGTGTTTCTTTTCAGCTTGTGTAAACGTTTTTAGTATTTCCTAGTTCTTAAATCCGAACATTCATTTGAAATCGATTTTATCATGTTTCATCTTCTCAAATGTCAAACTAATTAAGAATATAAGTATAAATACGTACAAATATATGAATATGCGTAGTTATTAACATCATTGAATTTCTTACTTAGCAAATATCAAAGAACATATTCTAAAACATGTAAGTATTCCTTACGAGATTGGTTTATTAATAGTACAAAATAGCATTATTTACAACTTTATAACTTTATAACTTTATTGAGAACGAAATTATTTTAATTTAGTTCCATAATATATAACTCAGATTTCATATGAAACCCTCATTTATTTTGTGCATTCAATTCACATGAATAATTTTATTATGTATACATAGTTATTAAAATGAGTTAGAAGTGAAAGTGAAATTATACGATGTCGGATGTATATCGACTGACATTTATAAGTACGTAAAGCGGATGGAATGTATAATATTTTTCATCACGTCTCTCTAATCCTTTGTTATACTATAATGAAACAAATGTAAATAATTATACATACAAATGAATAATAACGAGGAAGCCAATAATCCATTTTAGTTGTCATACCTATGTAGTAAGTAGGTGAAATTAGAATTATAACTACGTATTCTGTATTTCTGTCTTTATAACGAATTTTCTGCGATTTGAATATTGATTCTTGAAATGGATAAAGTAAATTATCTGTAATTGAAGAATATGGATTCGTATTATAGTATATCTGTCAAATTTGTTATGTGTAATTGGGACAACATATAAGTTATCGATTATTTTCTCCACTGCGCGTAGAATGTGACTGAATGAAGTATAGTGCACAATACCCACAACTCCAAAACAAATTTCAAACCATGACATTTATTCGACTTCTAGTTCACAGTGACTTCTAGTTTTATTTGCAAACACAAATAAAAAATACTGTTTTATTTGTATGAAGTTATTTATAATAGTAACTTCTAATTGAGTTTTCACTTACATATTGAAAAACAGATTGTGATTGTAATGACCAAGAAGTTTGTGGTTTTGGTGGCCCTCATTCGGCCTTTTAATTGGGGAAAATGACGAGCAGTCGGATAATGTACACAGTGTGCGTATCCTGATGTGAGCCTGGTTCTGACGAATCCCAATCACCGCAATGCAGGTGCCTCGCAGGTAATAAGATTTCTCCTGTCGTCGTTCGCAATTTTCAAGAGCGCTCATAAAAGCGAATTCCGACTCGTCCTCAAGTATAAAAGTGGCAGTCTCCCAAAAGGGTGGGATCCAACACATATCGCAACGACCTATGTCGTCAATTCTTGGGAAAGTGGGGGTGGTGAGCAGTTTACGGCGCTTCCACCAGCCATAGCGCTTACAGGAACTCCTCTGGTCAAGCGCGTTAAATGGTCTCACGACCCTGGGCACGTCGGCTGATGTTCTGACGAGCTTAAAGTAATAGCTCAGCTTTACCTTCTTCAGTCTCCAATAATCTAGAAAAAATTAAATAAGGTCAAAATTTTTGCTTACCATTCGAAAATGCAACCCTTTGTATTTCCAAAAAAAATTCAAAATGGATTTCAAATTTGGTGTAATTTGTAATAAATAATTAATCAATAATAATTAATTAATAATAATTTTAATTTAATAACTCCTTATGACAAAATAAAGCACATACGATTAGAAAGAACTATACACGATACAAAACTGTATTTTTATTTTTTTCGCCTTAATTAGAAGCTTCATTATAGTCATATTTTTCATCGGGGGGGGGGGGGGAGGGCAGGGGGAAGAGCATTATTACTCTACATAATTTTATATATTATAATTACAATGTATATTTCAGTGCGCGCAATATTTTACCACTTTTTCTAAATGAATTTTTCAGTTTATATTATCTCAAATAATAACTATAAATTCGGCAATTAAATGAGGCGAATACGAATTATGCGCTTTAAATGTTAAATAGACAATTTATAATTTTATATGGTGATGTCAGCCTTCCCGGAAATTCCTACCTTCACGCGTACCTATCTTCATGTTTAGAAACAGTTCTAATGTTATAATATGTTCAATTTTTTATTAGTGTGGAAATCCATGTAAACAAATATATTTTCTATATTTTTTTGTAATATGCGTTGATTTGCGTTTGTTAATTTACATACCAAATTAAAATTTCTTATCAATTCGGGAAACATAAAATTTTTTTTACCTTTTACTTTTTTTTTCGATTTAATATTGAAATAAAAAAGAGGCGCAACAAGTGTATTTTTGAAAGTAATAGCATCATTTTATTAAAAGTATATATAAAAGTTAATATAAGAAAATGTATATCCCAAATCATTTTGACAATATGCATATGTTCACTAAGCTGTAGAATCATATACAAAGTATTGGTGATCATTAATGAATACGAAAAAATGCATTAACTTTGATTAAAATAAGTTATATGATTTTATGGTTGCTAATAAATTTTATAATTCATTATTTCATAATAAACTCCAAACTTAGCAGGATATGCTTCTCTAACATATTTCATAATTTTCGAACGTTAGATAAAGTTACATTGAAATTGTAAGAACTGTTAAACTGTCTTTAAAATTTCACAACGCAAACCTTTCTACTACGTAATAGCAAAATCGAATAACGAGATGAACATAAGTCGAATTTAACCTAACTTCATACGTGCATTCTTACAGATTGCCATATTTAAGTTGGCATTCTTATGCATGTTGAAGTTTCTCCACTTTTAAACTTCTTTATATAAAATTTATATATTATGTTATAAAGAAATTAAATTATATATTCTAATACGGGCAAATCTTACGTGTAAGTGTGTGTGGTTATATATGCAAATTTTATCTTAAAAACGGCTCTAACGATTTTGACGAAATTTTGTATCCTACCGTTTTGGGGCACCAGAAAACCATTGGGCTAGGTCACATGTTCAAGAAAATTGGATTAGTGGGTCATTTAGGGTCACCATAGGTCAGGGTCAAGCTAATTATATAAAAAAAACGGTTCAAACGATTTTGACTAAATTGTGTATCCTACCATTTTCGGGCACGAGAAGGCTATTGGGATGGGTCACATGTTCGAGAACTTTCTATTAGTTTGGGTTAACGTGGGTCAAGTTAATTTTATCTAAAAAACGGCTCTAATGATTTTGATTAAACTTTGTATCCTACGAGTTTCGGGCACGAGAAAACCATTGGGTCACATGTCCGGGAAAATTCGATTAGTGGGTCATTTTTGGGTCACTGTTGTGCAAGCTAATTTTATCTAAAAAATGGCACAAACTATTTAGACTAATTATTCCCACCAATGGTTTTCGGGCATGAGAAGACTGTTAGGCTAGGTCACATGTTCAAAAAAATTCGATTAGCGGGACATTTTTAGGTCACTGTTGGGCAAGCTAATTTTATGTAAAAAACGGCTCAGACTATTTTGACTAAATTTTATATCCTACTGGTTTCGGGCACAAGAAGTCAATTGGGCTTGGTCACATTTTCGATAAAATTTTATTAGTGAGTCATTTTGTTCATGGGTCATTATATTTGAACTCAATGCTAATTTTGAACGGGCATAGCTCGGTCTTCCCTCTCATGTTTATTTAAACGACATTATAAATTGCAACATTTAGCAGATCCGAATACACAGAACAAAACATCAACTTCGAAGCCTATTCAAAATAGTTTTGGCAACATCTATCGCTTAAAATTCCTATTTCCTTCCTTTTTCCAAATGAGTTCTAAATTAACTCTTTATTATAATGTAACATATTCTTTTGATCAAGGTCCTTTTGAAATTTAGAAAAAAAAATATTGTATGTGAAAAGTGAACGACAAATGACTTTAAAAACCAACTTGTGTAATATTATTAATATTCTAGAAGTTTAAAATATTCTTCCAAAAAACAAAAAAAGGTATAACGGAACGTATACGATGCATCAAAAATAATAGATGAATTTAAATATTCCTACAATTTTATATGATTTGTAATTTACATTTTTTTAGTGTATCTTAATGGTTAATTCATATTTTAGGTAAAACGCGTATCCAAAAAGTTAAAATATTCTGCAAAATCATATTATTTACATTTCTTAAAAAAAAAAAAAAAAAAAAAAAAAAAAAAAACATAGGGAAGTCACGTTTGACAGAGCTGTTTAAATCTTCAGAACTTAATCATTGAAAATGCTTTTTATAAGGTTACAAGGTATTGCATAAAAGGAAATTTATAAATGTGTGAGATTGTCTATATTATTTAAATATTTATGAATCACGAGTACAAAATTTCACATGTGGCTATTTTCAATATTAATGAAATTTTAATAGAGTACTGCAGTAAATTTTCTGAAGAAATTTTTTAAACATATTATGAAGGGTTTAACGGTATTCTATCACAATAAAAAATGCACAATAAATATAAATCGGTATGAATATACGATGCATAAGAACGTATATAATTACATTTATCACTATGAAATTTTATGTGTAAAAATATCTGAAATCATTTGTATTAAAAAGATGGTCAAACGTGACTTTTACAAATTGAATTTAAAATTTTTATTCATAACGTCATTACGTAAATGACTTTTTTTTTCACGTAACGTGAAATTGCGTACAGATATCACATTAAACATTTTCATAAATTATGTCTTAAAATGCGACTTTGGTAAATAAAATTTAACCCTATAACAAATCCAACCAATTTAAAATTAAATATTTTTCAAAAGTATTTATAATATATATATATTTAAATTTAACATTATACCTTGTTCAATGTATTATAATTATTCAAGTATCAAAAGGAATATCTAAATATTGTTTATTTATTAGCTAATAAGGCTCTATTTTAGATTTTCGGTGGACGAATTTTGAGATATATTCATCATATTTAACCTTTGAAACTGTATAGTATATATGTATAAAGAAGAGAAGACATACAAGTTTTACATAATTTAAATTACTGACAATTAAAACAAATATGTTAAAAACCATATTTTAAAATAATAATTACAGAATAGCAATTCTTCTAAAGGTATGATTTGGAGTTGTACATATAGTAAAATATTTTGACATATAGTTCTGAACAAACCATTTATAACCGTTATGCATAATTTGAATTAAGCATAATTGTTCATTTAAACATAATATGTTGTTTTCTATTCCGTCACGGAAATGTATTTAATACATTTCAAATTAATTAAAAAATAAACACACTAAAATAAACTGCATTAGCCTAATTTTGTAACGAAGAGGAAACAATTGCAAGGATTTGCAAATACCCCAACTTATAAAGAAATTTAATTGCTTATTAATTAAAGCTAAGTTTTCCATGAACTTTTCGGTTTATATTATATATATATATATATATATATATATATATATATATATATATATATATATATATATATATATATTTAAAGTAAAGGACATTCTCACAATCTGCTTCGTGGATACTTTTTGAATTAAATTTACGTTTAAAATAAAGTATAATGTGTGTAAGTGATCAAAAATCATTTCGTTTTCCGAAATAGGATATTACAGTATTTTCGAATGAAAATGCACTTATAAGTGTTTCACAACAAAATCAAAATGTGCTTGAAAGTTTCAAGAAATTCGAATGTTTGAGGAATACGTTTTTTTCAGTTAATTGATAATGTTTTATGATTTAACGTCTCAGTGTTAGAATGAAAATATTCCTCTGCTAAAATAATTTTTAATGCTAATTGTATGGAATTGTATTCATCTATTCAAAAATTTATTCATTCATTTATTCATTCATTCATTCATTTATTCATTCATTCATTTATTCATTCATTCATCTAAATAACTTAAAGAATAATGTGCAAATATGTCTGATCAAATTAACAAATGCTTATACATATAAATTGTGATTCGTGTTCACCATTTCGCAGTTTATTACTCAAGGAAAATCAACAACATGCTGACAGTTAAAAGTTTTATTTTTGGGTTTCATTTTTTTTCGGTAGTATGCTTTTCTGCACTACAGTTTATAACTAAATTATTACATATCATGACTAAAAAATCAAGTTGGAATGAATGTGTACTTGTATCATACACATACATTTTATATTCTAAGGTTATATCATTTAGTCTCTCTTTAATATCAATGATGTGTCTAAAAGCTACTGAAATGACTCAGCTACGAATGTCCTGAATAATGTAGTTGATGCTGAGTTTCTTCCTATCATTTCTAGACAGCATCATGTAACAAATGCATATTACAATAATTTATGATACGACAAAACGGAAGATACAGTAAAATCTTTATTAAATAAATATTGTGTCAAATAAAAGGAGGTTTATGTACCACTTTCACAAAACAACGTTTATATCGAAGAAAATGAAAGCGAAAAAATATGTTTTTTGAAAACAAGAAAGAAAAATGATTTGTCACACATACATTATGAAATACTTTTTAAATACTTCCAGAATACTATAATGAAACTTCCGCTATTTATTAAGGTAAAAGAAGATATTTAAATAAACAAGGTCACGGTCAAACCGGGCGGGGAGGCAAGACTTTCAGCTTAGGCTCAACTGGCGCCGCCAAAATTTAAATAATCAATTTAAGAAATGCTGAACACAGTTGAAAACGTAATTTCAGCCCACAGTTGATACGGTATTCGATTTATCTTGACCATCCCTGTATTTGAACTCAAGATTTGAATACACGTGACGTGGTTTGTTAAATTTAATCCAGATATAAGAGGTGAAGCTCATTTGAAAATAGATTTTCACCATTTACCGCCCATTTATTGTAACTTGAAATATTTTCTGAAATACTATGTATGATTTACAAATTTTTATACACGTATTAAAACACGTTTTATAAACGTATAACACAACTAAAATCACATTTAGAGCAATTTCCATTCACTGACAGCAATATATTCAGTATTTTGCTTAGCCCCGTATAGATTTGTTTTCTATACAAACATATATCAGTATATATGCTAATTAAACGTAGTTAAGCTGGAAAATGCATAACATAATAAAACCTCCTCTAAGCAATTCACGCCCATAGATAGTAATGGTTATAACTGTTTCTACGCTTCGCTTTATATGAGCTACAAAATTTATACACACCGCGAAATGTACCAATATTTCGTTATAGCACGTTATTTACACCCCGATTTTATTTTGAAAATGATACTTAAATCTAAATCATCTCCCCAACGATATCATTGAAGAAATACTGGATTACGGTGACTGCGACCTAACAGGCACTTCATAGGAGAGCCTGAAATATTCCATGATTATCGATGACGGTGGAATAATCTGTATTTTTTCCCTTCTTTTTATATCTTTACCACTTTTACTTTTAATTTAGTAGTTTATATATATCTATATTATAAAGGACAAACGTGTCCGTGCGTACCGCTGATGTCATTTTGCGAATGGCAACACCACTTGACGATGAAATTTCGGTTTTGCGATTTTTGCTGCTGCAATTGTTTTAATTTCTAAACATCGCACAATGTCAATTTTTACACCGTTGTATAGGGGGAAAAATCTACTTTGAAATGCGATTGGTTTGAAAACTATATCGCAATTTGCACATTTTTTATAGAATTTAAATTAAATTCCAAGCATGATTTAAGAAAAAATCTATCTCTATCGCTTGCAGACGATTACAAAATATTAAATCGTTTACACATTAAACAAAATAAAAAGTTAAGCATTTGTTTCCAACTAATATTCCATGACGAAATTAAAGCTTCATTAAGCAATAAATAAATTAATATAAATAAAATAGTACCAATAAAACACAAAATTTAACAGACATGTAATCGAAATAAGCGCTTAAAACTGCTGAAATTATCAGAGTAAAAAAAACCGCTGTATTAAAAGACATTTTTAACGATTTCTTTAGCTATTAACTTCTGTCATGAGGAAAATACGAAATTATTGCTTTTAATAAATTTCAAAATTTTATTTGAATATAGGGGAACCTGGGGAGCATTGACCATAAGGGAGGCTTGACTCACCCTTGATATTTAATATTAAAAATATTTTAGCTTTTCCTCACTAGATGGCAGTCAAAGCTACTGATGTAATCAGACATCCATCTTAGTTTCATTCAGTTAATTCATTGCAGTGTGGAGATAATGAAAAAGAAAGTTTTTCTACTTAAAAAGTAAGTATTTTAAACATAATTTGTAAAAATTTTTCAGACAGACTAATTGAATTAACTTTAAGCAATTAGGATTTTATAAATGCTGTCATATTAAGCTTTTATTAAAGTTATAAAGTTTGTACAATAAATTAGGCTTAAAATTTCCATGTGCCATTCTTTACAAAATGGCCAGGTAGGGAGGCTTGACCCACTCTATGTAAGGGAGGGTTGACCACTGGGTCAAGGCTCCCTTAATTAAATAGTTTTGAAAATCTACAAATAATGTTTATGAAACATAGTTTATATTTATAATAACAACTTTATGAAGATCATAAATATGATTATGAATATTTGTATCTGTTCTCATTGAAATCAAAACATTGGTTGTTGACAAAATCTAACCTTTTGGTTATTGTTAGCAATAAAACTTTTGTTGCAAACATTTTTTAATCACAAATGTTTATTAAAAATCTACTTATTTTATCTGAAAAAAGTATTAACTTCTGGGTGATTTTTAAAAAGTTTTTTAATTAATTAATTTTATTGTGAGTTCTTAAATGAGGTATGCTTTAAATTGCAATATTAATGATACAATGTTACTTTTTTCCCCTTTAGGATGCCTTTTTTTATAAACCAAAAGGAAAAGTTCGTAAGAAACATTCCACAGAAGTTATGAAGTCAGCAGTGAAGAAAGTTGCTGATGAGGGTTTTAGTATTCGTAAGACAGCCATAGATTATGGTATTTATCGAAAAACTCTGGAGTGATACGTAAAAAATATAAATTGAGTGAAAATAGAGAAGACATGGATATGCAGCGCAATTATGAAACTGGGCAAATTTTTACTGATGAAGAAGAAAAGCTTTTAGTTCAGTATCTAATAATGTCATCCAAACTACACTGTGGATTAACACCAAAGACAACTAGGCAGTTTGTATATGAGTTTGCAAATGCAAACAATAAAAGAATTCCACAAAAATGGATTCAAGGTAAAGTAGCTTCTTATGATTGGCTGCGTGGATTCATGCATCGACATAAAGAGCTATCTCTGAGAAAGCCTGAAAGTACAAGTTTGAGTAGATCAACTGCATTTAATAAATTCACAGTGGGTGAATTCCAGGATAATTTGAAAAAAATTCTTCAAGAATTTAAATTTGGTCCAGAATCAATTTACAATGTCGATGAAACGGGAATAACCACTGTGCACACATCTAAGAAAATAATATGTAGTAAAGACGAAAAACAAGTGTCAAAAATTACATCTGGTGAAAGAGGTAGCTTAGTTACGTTGTGTGCTACTGTATGTGCTATAGGAACTTCTATACCACCTTTTATGATCTTCCCAAGAGTTAGAGTGAAAGATCATATGGCAAAAGGTGCTCCGACAGGCACAGCAATTGCAGCTCACCCGAGTGGGTGGATGACAGGGAAAAATTCCAATCTGTGTTTGAATCACTTTATTAAATATTCCAAGTGTAATAAGGATTTTCCTGTCCTCCTTATTCTCGATAATCATGATAGCCACATAACACCTATGGGTTTACAGATTTGCAAGGATAATGGAATTGTTTTGCTAACTCTGCCCCCGCATACTAGCCATCGTCTACAACCATTAGACAGAGCAGTATTTGGACCATTTAAAACATATTATAATGAAAGCGCAGATAATTTCATGGTAAGCAATCCTGGTAAGCCAATAACTATATATGACATTGCAACATTATTTGGTAAAGCATATCCTAGAGCATTTAACCCTGTAAACATAGCAAAAGGATTTGCATCAACTGCCATTCATCCTTTTGATACATCTATATTCAGTGATGCAAATTATCTAGGTGCAAATGTTACAGATAGACCAGATCCTGAATCGAGTTTACTTTCAGATAATAATATTGTAAGAGATGATTCAAATGATGCTAATATTGCTGGACTTTTACGTGCACTATACTGCTCTTTGTCAGACACTCAAGAAAAGTTATTTACTACCCCAGAGCAGCTACGTCCCTTCCCAAAAGCAGGACCTAGAAAGTCTCTTGGTGGAAGAAGACCAGCAAAGTTAAGAATTTTAACTCATACACCAATAAAAAGAGCAATTGAAATGGAACATGAAGAGAAAAAAAGGCAGAAAGAGAGTAAAATCCAGAAAAGAAAACATACAAGAGTTCAGAAAGTGAAAAAAAAATTGTTCCTACTAGTACGGAGGAGTCTGATATTGATATCTCTCCTAGCTGCACTGATAAAGAGATAGAGGAATTTGAAAAGGAGAGTAATCAATTTAATATTGGCGACTTTGCTGTAGTGAAATTTACAACAAAGAAAGATTTATGTTACTTTGTTGGGCGGGTGACACGTCAATTAGAAATTGATGAGTATGAAGTCACCTTCTTACGACGATGTGAACAATCGTATACTTTTATTTATCCAGAAAATAAAGTTACATCTGTTGTGTATTTAACATATATGACTAAACTGCCATCCCCTGTGTCATCTGGTGGCACTGAAAGAGTAGTTATGAAAGTGAAATTTGATTTTGATTTTTCCCAATTTAAGCGAGTAAGATAAATTAAAGTAAGGTTCTCACATGTTGTAAATTTTAATGTGTGTACAAATTGAATAAAATTTGCTTAACATAAGTAAAAGGTAAGCCTATTTACGTGATTGTATAGAAAATGTTCTTTATTATTATTTTTATTATAGCAAAATATTCATAATATTATTAATTAATAATTAATATATTAATAATTAATAATTATTAATAATTAATAATATTAATAATTGTAGAATTAATTATCTTAAAATGATTTCAGAGTGTTCAATTATCATGCAAAAAATTTTATACTTAATGTTTACATAATTAATAAAAAATATATTTACTATTTCTCATTTTAAAATGATACATTATTGACTGGGTCAAGCCTCCCTTATAAAGGGAGGCTTGACCCACTTGTCTGTGTTTTAAAAAATAATAAATTTAGAAATGAAAAAACGCATTATTTACATTATCACAAATATATATTTGTTGACAAGAAAATTTCCTTCAATATGTGCTACTATATTTTGTTTTTATAGTCAAAATAAAATTTATAAAAATGTTTTTCTGAGAACGTGGTCAACGTTCCCCAGGTTCCCCTATAATTGACATATTTCATGTATAAAAATATTCAAAAAAATTTATTAAAGTTAAAAAATTTATTAGAGTTTTCAATAAAAATAAATAAATGTTTTTCACCTATATTCTCTATTCCGGGGATCCCGGGTTGGATGCGCTAGTATATATAAAATTAACCAATGGTATTAATCGTAAATAGCATTCAATTTCTTTATCCAAATAATTTTTTTTTTTTTTGTATAAAGCAAATTTATGCTATTTACAAGTAATACCATTAGTTAATTATATATATATATATATATATATATATATATATATATATATATATATATATATATATATAAGTAAAACTGGCAGCTTGTGAATGGTGTTGAAACATTGCAGTGGATAGATCAAAAATCATGGCGTAAAGTAGTAGGCAATGAATATACCCATTTAGTAATTTATCCATAAAGAACAAGCCAGTTTTACAAATAAGGCGTTTATTTAAGCACAGTAAAAATGAAGACACAATTCCCACATCTTAAAACAACTGCCATGCACATGACGAGATGTTCCTAAAGCCCTCGGGCTTGAATATAATTCATTACATCATTTTAATTGATCTTTAACAGCTAATTTAGAAATATATGAATTATAAAACACCAGATAACCGTTTGATCAGCAATTGAATCCTAGACAAACTTCTGCGTTCCGAAGTCCTGATTTCGCTTTTTGTTAGACGCGCGGAGTACGACACATCTCGACGTAATACGGACACAGACGGTGAAAGGATCCCTCGAGATCTGACGGCTAAGTTAATGAATGGACGAGAGAGAGTCCTTGACAATGCAACGGAGGCTTTTTGGAGTGAACAGTCTAACGCGCGAAAACAGATTCGTGGAATAATAAAACAGAAAATTGCATTTAAAAACATTCGAAATGAAAAACTAGCTTCTTTCAGAATATTATAGATTGGATAGTTGATAAAAGTTTTTCTTCTTCATTAGAACACATGCAGCATTTAAACAAAATCTTTGAACTATGTATACTTGAAATCATTGAACTCAAATTATCTAAATGCATTTTTGTTCAATATAAAATTAATTGATTAGGAAATACAATCCAGAATGGTACCTTTACTCCTGCTAATGCTAATATTGAAGTAATAAAAAATGAATACGCAAATTAGAACATAGACAGTCAGACAACCAGACTGAGTGCCCGACCAACCGATATCATAAAATCATTTCACTATGTTGGAAAGTGTTAATTAACCTTAAAAATTAGAAAATGAAATTCATCAATTATTATTAATATTTAATTAATTTATCATACTTGTGCAAGACTGCGAAAAATGTCTACCACTCCTTCATTCCATGATGATAATGAATATGTTAAGATGTTATGAATATATTTTCATTTCTCATAAGATAAAAGTTCCAAACAATAACCACTTTTAATAAATATAGATTTAAGAAACATGTACTGAAACTCAGATTTGGTGGTTTATAAAAACAATATAGGGTTAATGTTGTTTCGGTAAAATACATTTCTACACTACATATTATAAATAAAATATTACTTATCATGACATAAAAATTTGTGTTCAAATACATGTATTATTATTTCATTTATATAATAGCTTATATTAAGAGTTTATATGATATATTATCCTCTCGATCGCAATGGCGTGGTTAAAAGCTAGTGTAAGGGCTCAGATACGAATGTCCTGAATAATGTAGTCGACGATGATTTGATGCCTATATTTTCTAGAACCCATCATGTAACAAGCGTGTGTTACAATATTTATTATACGAAAAAAAAAATCTAAGAAATGATATCATTATTTATTTTATAAATAGTATGGGAAATATAACGAGAATTATACATCAATTTATCAAAATATCGCTTATATGGAAAAAAGTGAAAACAGAAGAATTTTTTTCTAAAATTAAATATTAAAATTAGAAAGTTCGAATCATTAATTATCATTAATTAGCGCCCACAATCAAAAGATATTTAAATCATTTTGAGCAGACATTAATATAATCTACTGATATATTTAAAAATATATCACACCACCTGATTTATTAAATTTAATGCTGCTATAAAAAGTAAAACACACTTGACAATTTATTTTAAGCATTAACCACCCCTTTATGGTAACTTGAAATATTTTGTGCAGACCATTATAGAATTTCCAGACTTTTATACACATAACATATTACGCTAAATTTTAATTCAGATATGAAACGCATAACACACGTAACATCGCATTCACAACAATTGTCATCCACAGCGTGCAATATATTCATTTTTTTGTGTAGTCCTGTAAATAAATTTATTTATATACAAACATATGAGGGGGTTAGAATGACAGTGGATTAAGTCAAAAATTTGAAAAATCTAGATAACCATATTTTCACTGAACGTATATTAATTTCTGTTCAATGCGAAAGTCAACTAAATCATAGTTCACTTAGGGAGTCGTTGAGGTCAAAACAACGGAAATACGAAAAAGTTTCACAAAACTCTTCATTTCTCTAATGACTAAATATTGACTTACTCCACTGTCATTCTACCCACTTCACATATAAGTATATAGTAATTAAATATCGTTAAGCTGGAAAATGCATAACACAATAAAAAATAGACTAAGCAATTCACGCCCATAGACATATAGACAGTAATGCTTACGCATTTTTTTTGCCGCATCCCTGCATATGAGCTATATAATTTATACGCATGCCATAATGCACGGAAGTTTAGCTAGGCTTTAAAACGCACATCATATCTAAAAATTAACTTCAAACGATTATCATTCATAGAGCCTGTAATCGAATCCATTTTGTGTCTCAGTAAATGAACAAAGAAATAATATGCTATCATTATTCTGCAGCAAGCATTTTATAGGACATCTCAGCAATTTATATCGATTTGAATATGTTTGAAACAGTGTAGCATTTAAAAAGTATAGCACGAAAGGTTTTTCCTCATATGCCCTAATGTAATGGGATTGTTTTTAGTGTTTCTGTAAATTAATGATAAATTTCAAGAACTCCATATTCTACAGAAATAATTTTTTATTGCATTTAAATAGTTTCTATCAATTTGAGAGTGTTACAAATAATGTAGCCTTATTAAAATATACTGCAAACGATTTTCGTTCTTAGACAACAATGTAACAGAATTTTTTATGCCCCTGTAAGCGAAATATAAATACTACATATTTAATCACCGATAGGAAATGTACTAAGTTAAGCCACAATAACATACTTCAAGATCATGGTAAGCCAAGTTTATTTACATGAGTTAGAGCGTATGCAGACAAGCGGCCAGACAGACAGACAAAGAGACGGTTATTCAGACAGACAGACGACCAGACATACCGATATATTAAACACTTTTCCAGTATGTTGGAAAGTTTTAATTAATCTTAAAAATTTTTTAATGTTATTCATTAATTATCATTAATTCAACAAATTGTCATACTTGTGCAAGGCACATATTACGAACTATAAATAATAAATAAAATAGTACATATCATGACATAAAAAATATGTTCAAATGTATGTATTATATTTAGATGATTTATTATATTATGAGTTCATATGATATATTCTCCCTTCGATTGCAATGACGTGGCTAAAAGCTAGTGCAAGTTCTCTGCGACGAGTGTCCTGAATAATGTAGCTGACGCTGACTTGCTATCTATTCTTTCTAGAACCCATCATATAACAAGTGTATGTTAGAATATTTATGATACGAAAAAAATTGAAGAAATGATATCAAATAAAGAGTACGTGAAATATGAGGATAATTACACATGAATTTCTCAAAAAATCAATTATATCTAAGAAGATGAAAGCGGTAGCATTTCTTTATCTGAAATTTAGCTTTAAAATTAGAAATTGTGAAAAACTGACTATGAACAATTACACTTTTATTATTTTAACACAATCAAACTGTTTAGTATAAAAAAATCATACAATTAGTGATTTTTCAAACTGAGTTAAAATGTGTCCTGGCAGAATCCAGAAACTTTGAAATTAATTGTCAATGTTCTTCCTATTGAGCTATCTGCACGACATCCCAATTAATACAATTCATATCCGACATCCAAATGGTAGTGGCATTTAGTCTGGTATGTCAAACAGCACGACATAATAAACCGCAGGTAATGGAACGCCAATAAACTATGTAAATTAACTACTCGCATTAATGTTTATTTCCTGATTTTCCGTAATTAAAGTTCTATAAATTTAATTTTTATGTACTTTAAAGAAATCATTTTGAAAAAAAAAAAACACTTTATTAATTTTATTGAATTTTATGATTATAATATATTCAACAGTAAAAAATAAGGCTATCTGGAAAATTACTTACCATACGTTAGTTGATTCAGAAGTATATGAAATACTTTTTATTAAAGAAGACGGATCTAAGAATTTCTATATTGGCATGACAAGCAGGAAATTTAATTACAGAAAAAGCAGCATATATCTGATATTAAGTATAATAGAAAAACCTCATCCCTGGCAAGATTATAGCAACAAGAAACCATCCAAATAAATTTCAATGAAAGTAAAATATATTTTCCCTCCAGTCTATACTATCCATCCATAATAAGAGAAACCATTGAGATACTACTAACAGGCAAAAATACAATATGTATCGCTGCGGCATATTTTAACTCACCGAAATTGTGCTCGAATTACTCCATGGTTACAAATAAGAAAATAAACAACCAAGTAAAATAAAAGATAACGTGCGTAATTTTTAAAAAGTACATAGAAATTAAATTATAGCATTTCAAATAATAACTTCAAAGACCGTCCAATTATAGAATATTCTCATTTGTTTTTTGAAAATGGTTTGGAGTGAGCCGAAACATGTCAACAATCTAATAAAAGTTATTTTAGTGCATATTATGTTGTTAATTTACTCCTTTTAGCATTTAAAAGAAATATATACGTTATTTCGTTAAATGTTTGTACGTGTACAA
This sequence comes from Maratus michaelseni, assembly GCA_963931845.1. NCBI lineage: Eukaryota > Metazoa > Arthropoda > Arachnida > Araneae > Salticidae > Maratus > Maratus michaelseni. The sequence goes on from OZ007592.1 coordinate 341,077,032, forward strand.
CGCAAATATTGGTATAATTGAAAACTACTTATTTTAGACCATGGTCATATTGAATATCTTAATCTGTTGTGGTGAAATGTTCATTTCTAATTAGAGACTCATTTCAAACAGCACTGTTTTGATGAATATAGTATTAAGAAACGTTTACTGAAATACATATTTGACGAAGAATTCCGACATTAAAAAAGGTATCAGCGTAAATATGTGGTGGAAAATAGGTAACTCATTTTACATCTTATGTCGCTGCGTAAAATATGAAGATATTCTTATGTTTGTTTAAACGCAAAAAAATGTATACCGTTTAAAAATGTTTTAACATTGTTTATAAATTTTCTCTAGTTCAAAAGGGTCACTATTATTAAATGTTTGAAAAAAAAAAAAAACACTATATAATTTACAATGAGAATGCACAGAATTTTCTGTTTTATGAACTGGGAATAATTATTGATAGACGGTTTTTTATGCTGAATATATTAAAATGATAAAATAAAATAAAATAAGTAAAAAAATTATTCCTTCTTCAAAATGATTTATTTTAAACATATGGGAAATATATTTATAGAAGTTTAATTACGGAAGAGCATGAAATTATTATTAACATTTAAAAAATGTATCAAGCAATAGAATAATGTCAACATATAATAATATGTTATACACACAATAATGTATTTTTTGTTGTTGTTGTTATTCTTAAAATTTCTAGTTATTTTTACTCGCAATTTAAATGCTATGTTTATTTCTGTTAGGAAGATTCCTAAACTGTTATTTTAAGAAGTTGATTTTTACATATGAATTGTTTAAGTGACATTTTCATAGTTCAACACTTTGGATAAAAGAAATTATTAAGATTATAACGACACTGTAAAATAATCCGAAAATCACCTTGCTTTCAAATATGATAACTTTTACTTATTTTGTTTTATAAAAGAAGAAGGTTTTATGTCTTAGGATATTGCAATACATTTTAAGGTTCTTGGAAAGTGAACTAAATATTTTTTAAACTTGAAATACTTTTAAGTAAAAAAACAAGGATGCCTAATTATATTTTCAGAGTATGTTCTTCAATTTAATAGCAATTTTAACAAACTCTTTTATGCATTTCATTCTAATTAGGATAATAAATTACCTGGATAATTACTAGCTAACGAGTATGGACCTTTCAAACGCAAATGTTCTACATGTATAAGCGGTAAACATAAACAAACTTTTGATTTTGTGTTGGAAGTCTATGCTCTAAATCTCTGTTTCTAATAATTATACGCTGGATCATTTGATTGCTTTAAACGAAAAAATCTGCTTTGTTTTGTTATTATAAATAGAAATTTTGTATAAATCATAGTATTACGAAATATGTGTAATGAATGAATGTTCAGAAGTTCTATAAAAATGCTCCGTGTTTACTAATATTATCTTAAATATTGCTTATTAACTTAAAGATAATATAGTACAATAACCCTTCAATATATCTAGCCTTCTTAAACTGCTCATTTGGATATTTCGGTCTTCATTCTAATATCCACAAACAAATAAATATTTGCACTTTAAAGTGACTTTATGTAATGTCAGTTACTGCAATTCTGTATCCTTAATTCTATTACAAATTGTACTCATGCGTATAAACTAATGTTACAAAGACATATATAAACCATTTATTTATTGTTATCATCTTGTGTAATTTTAACAATCTCGGCATATCGCATATTCAGATGTATCATGCTTCTTTCCTAAGTATTGACCAGGCGAAATAATGAGGGCCTACTGTATTTAAAAAAAATAAATTAATACAGAAATCACTTGTCGCACTAATAAGAGTTTTTTATTATTGTAGTAAAGTTCTTAAAGCAATTTTTATAAGAACATTCTATTAGGAGCTTTATTCTAATTAATATAGAGTAATAATTATACATCGGTAACCAACATCCAATGCGTATGATTCATTGTGTTAATTTGTTTACCATGGCTAAAAAAACGTTTGATTTAAGTGTTGGAAATATTTCTTTTTGAATTATGTTGCTAATGTGAATTTGCTTGATGATCATTGATTACTTTGTGTGAAGCAATTTGTTTACTTTTCTTATTATAAAGGAAATTAAATTTAAAATAAATCATACAATTATAAAATACATTTACTGAAGCATGATCTCACGTGATCCGCAGCAATTCTTGACATTAAGAACAAGAAATAAACAACTATTACATAAGTAATGAGGTGTTTCAGATATAACATCTCTTAACTTAACTGTAAGATGCCTTAATTCTCTTTTGTTTTCCTCTCATATTTTATTATTTTTATTCCAATTTAATTCTGTTACTGCTGTGAGATAAACAGAGCATCTTTTGATTAATATATCCATTAGATAGTGTCACGGCGTTGTATTTTTGTTGGCGTGGCCGTCTCGAACAATTTTTATAGCTAATCATATAACCATGACTTGTAACTTAATAAATATGAACCTTACAATGAACATGGCGTTTTGCTTTACTTTCTTCGAACCAATTTTAATTAACTTCGTCGACTTTTCTTAATTATACAATAATCTTAATTTTTTAAAAGAAATGCGTTCCTATAACTTTTTATAAATCAAGGGTTTTAAAATCTTGTTGAATTAGACATTAATTTTAAGCATTACTCATTTGCTTATTAAACATTATTTAACGCATCACATACTTTTTTTCCCAAAAGAAAACATTTCTTTAAAATGATAACTAAGAGTTGATAAGAAAAATAATATATAATGTACTTTAAATATTTATGAAATATTGTTAAAACGGCTTGAAGAATTATAACAAGTCTTATTGTGAATATACGTGTATCGGTATTGTTCTCTTTGATTTTTACCGTGTAACATACCTATATGTTATGAATTTTCTTAATGAATTATTGGGTTGTTCGGAAAGATCCTTCCGTTTGGGAAAACCAATTCGTACCTGAAAATTCTGCCCGTCAATTATTATACATTAGCTATCGGAATAACAATTGAATGATTGAATTTACCGGTACGTACCAACTTTCCCAAACACACCAATAAATCAGCCTACATATAACGATTCATTGACTAAGTAATCACACATCCATACAGTATACACTATTAATTACATAAAAACTTTTAAGCGAAATCATTTATTCGTCCATAATTTCTTTGCTTTAGATAAGTTTGAAAGAACATGTAGTTTTAGGTAAGAAATCATTAAAAGATTTTTTTGTACGAAACAAATTTACTGGGTACAAACTTGATCGGCTTTACTTGGTCGGCCAAAAGAGACAGAGAACATCCCATACACTTTAATCACCAACTTAACGCAGAAAAAAACGAAAATATCCACTCGTTTGGAAATTATGTCTTATTACTTACCCACCATACGTGGTATAAGTCTTGTAATCGTTTTGAAAATCGAAAACAAAATTGACGGATTTACACGTTTCAGACACTGGAGATTCCGAAAAACATATTTTTAGAAAAAAAAAATCCGTCCGTCTGTGTGTGTATCTGTGTGTCTGTCTGTATATGTGTCTGTCTTTCTGTGTGTGTGTGTGCGTCTGTAAGCGCTCTATCTCCCGAAAAATTAAGATAGAGACTTGAAATTTGATATGTACTTAGTATATAATAATGGGAAGGAGCTTATTGAATTACAGTAACCTCGATTATCCGCAACTATTATTTTTGGACTCACGAAATATTCGTTCTAATAAAAGGTATATAAAATTTTTTCGAAATTCTTTATTTTAACGAGTGGATATAAAAGACAATAAAAAAACATAAATTTTGCATAAAGAATGAATTTGATCGGATAATTAGTTTGCGAGATATTTGCAATCATATCTTCAACACTATTCGACTTTTCATGACCCTGTATTTCATTCAAATTTCAATTCAAAGATATATTTTAATTGGAAAGGAGACGCTTAATCCATCGCAGTAAACCGTTAGTAAATATGATAGACATTTTTGGAGTTATAAGGATGTTTCTGTTACGCAATTCAGTAATACAATATTTAAAGTTTATGACGTCATCAAGCCACGATTTTATTCGAATTGCAATGCATATTATAAGTAGTTTACACATGTTTTACTTTCATATTTTATGTTATGCATATCCATGATGGGTATTACGGTAGTCCCAACGACTAGTTTAAATTTATGATTGTAAAATAAAGTTTTACGACAAGTCTTTATAGAGAATTTCTTCCAAACTGAAATTTTCTATACGAACATCTAATTTTTACATCATATTTAGATTTTTCAGAAATTTTACCGTTGGACAACAAACGCGAAGTCATTCGGTGAAGTAATTTAGGAATTATGAAGATTTAAATTTTTAAATTTCTAATTTTAAATTCATTTCTAATAGTTATAAAACAAACTAAAATTCGTTTTTCTTTTTTTTTTTTTTTTTTTTTTTTTTTTTTTTTTTTAACTAAACTCAGAAGTTATTTGGTTGAAAAATCTATAATTCGGTATTCACATGATTGAAGCAAATATATTTCTGTTAATCACAATATATATTTTTTACAAATATTTACATCATATTTTATAATTTATTTAACTATTATTTAACACACTATTGTATCTTATAAAATTATAAGCGAAAATCGTTTGCTAGAAGCTTTAAATTTGTAAATAAAAATTACAACTCATTTCATCAAGTATCTTAAGAGTTATGCTAAAAATGATACAAACATTGCAATTTGTTTTACATTTATCAAAATTGAATTTAACATTAAGAGTTCAAACTTTAAATTAGCATAATTCCAAAATTCCTCCCTTAGTGACTTCCTGTTTAGTATTCTACGGCAAAATTTTCTGAAACTTCCATACACATTGTCAAAATTGTGTGTTGCTGTTGAAAATTTCAGCAGTTGGTCCAATTTTGCTATGAAGAGATCTTTCTAAGCTTATTTTTAATCATAAATGGAAAGAAATCATAATTTCCTCTCAAAGGCTATTTTTTTTTAATGTATGATTATTATTTTTCTTTTTATTTATTTTTTTGGGGGGGGGGTGTGTGGTAATTTGGTAATTAAAAATTGTGGGTGTTCTTCTTTTTTTGACCTACTGTACTTTTGTGTTTTTTTTTTTTAATAGGAACCAGTTTAATCTATTGTACGACGTCTAATTATATTGCAATTAAATACTTAAAATTGCTACCATTATACAGAAAAGAATTAGTAGTTCATTTCTGTAGTTCTTAATATAGAACTTTTGGCATACAGTATTGGTTCGGGAACAAACATACTGCAGAGAGAGACAGACAGACAGGTAAAAGAAAAGTCTGGGGTTTGGCGCAGTAAAAGTGCAGGGGAGAGGGGCTCTTAGAAAATAATCAAAAAGTATTAACTTTGAAATATATATATATATATATATTTGTTTTCAATTTCGCCGATATGGAGATTTAATGTAAAATTTATTATTACATAAGTCATCGAAAGATTTTTTATATACTTTGATAGGAATTTACGCTACAGTTTCGCAATCAGAATTGTAGCATAGCATGTAATCAATGTGGTTTGAAGTGTACGAGTTTCTATAAATATTTATACAAATAAACAAGGAGGAAAAATTTTTTTATTCAAATGTAAATATTTGTCGCAAAGAAAATGTTGCAACAATGAAATTAAATTTGCGTTAAACTACGCTTGCTAAAATATGTTATTGGCTGCAAATCCGATTACGTGACTTTAAAAAGCTTGCGTTTTAAAACTTTTGAGCAATTTTCGATTAAGAAAATGAGATTCTTTTCCAAATGTTATTTTTAAAAAAAGTGAAAACATAACAGTGTATATGAATTTATATATGATATTTTGTAATTCTATCATTTAATTTGCTCTTTTTCATTATATCGTAATTGTTAATCCATCTGTTCTCAGCAATATTACTCAGACTAATCCCTTTGGGGGGAGTCCTAGTATATATTATTAATTAATGTTTTTTTTCTCTTTTATAGATTATTTTTAAAGTAGACACATGCATATCAAATCATAAACCGAAACACGCTAATAATAACTACATTTATTACTATCATTGTTCAACGGATACAAGTAAACAAACGCTCAATAGGTAGAACAATTGCATTATCTTCAAAGAGGATTTCATACATATATCTTTGATTAAGTCATTAATATAAATTAACTGCATCATACTATCTCTTATCATGTGTACACACATGCAGTTTGAAATGTCACTACAGACACGATAATTATGACAAACGCATTCGAAAACCTTGCTTCATCATTGTAAAATAACTACTTGCGAGTTACTTGGTAGGTCTGATTAATGCAGTGTGAATTTTAATATCCAAATAATTACAGTGCTTTTGACGGGGTGTCATTAATGAGTATGTATTTTAAAGTCATGTGTATTGCAGTTTCTTTAACAGTGCAGTGCGTTTGTAAAGCATTAAGAATATAAAAATATATATTTTTTAATTCATCTTTTACTTTAAATTTACAAATAATTTGTTCTGGAAATGTTTAAATAATTGTGTACAAAGTCATTTGTCATGGTTCCTGAAAAAACATTCTTTTATATTAAAAACTCTGCAAATTATAAGCAAAACATTTGGTGAAATTTGGGATTGTTTTATAAAAACCTTTATTTCTACACGAGTATAAGTGCTATCCTCATAAAAATGAACAGAGTTTATTACAAGGAAACCCCTAATCATGTGTTAAAATTTCAAAGCTTTTGCGATATTAGTTTGTGCAGGGTTATCCAAAATATTTTCGTTTCTATTCAATTTGTTGACGGTTTTAGGAAAATTTCTTCGGCCACATATATGATGTTTACTATGCTGTTTACATACCTGAAGTTTCAGGATAATTCCTCATGTATTTTTCTAGATATTTATCAAAATATCTAAAATTACAAGTCACCGTTCATCATTGGCAATATAGTGTATAGATGTGTGTGTGTGTGTGTATGTATTTGTTTTTCTTGTGTTTGTGTAATTATTGTTTCAATAACAATTTCATTAAATTTGCTGGCCCTGCATATTATCAGGTGTATGGCATTGGAATGGGTTCTAATTTTTCAAGTAGAGTTGTTAAACTTTTTCTTCTTTATTTTAAATATGTTTTAAATTTTAGTAGAAGTTTCAGAGCTTTTAGAAGTATTGATTATTTGCTTAACTTTGATAACAACCTACAGATGGAAATAAATAAAATTTACCCTGATTGTAATATTAAATAATGCCTATGACAATAGTAACCATATTAATTTTCTGGATTTCAATCTATTTCTTATGGATAATTTTTTATGTATTCATTTTTATGATAAATAAGAATTTTTGGAATTTTTGTACACAATCCATGTCAAACTGATTTTCGAGTTTAAACAAAAAACTTTTTATTTAAATGTTTATTTATGTATTCATTTTATAATAATTTTTATCCATATGATTTGATATTTCATTTTGTAAATGATTTTATAAGTTCTTTGGAATGCCAACAACAAACTGGCCAAACGCCATAATGAACGCTGGGAGTTCGTCTTGATATGTATGAAGAATCACTGCTAAAGTTCTGTATAGGAAGGCGTATTTTTGCAAGTTCATCAATGGTGGAACTAATGCATACTGTAAGAAATATATGATGCAAATGGATAATGGAATGACAATTCAAGATTTTTGATGCTGGCTTGTGTAACAGCTTAAACCTTATGTGCTCCAGAAGATGTACGACGTGGCAAGTTCAGCTATTAATCAGACCATGCATATCTTTTACAATATTTTTCATGTCAAGGTGAGGACATTTCGGCTTGCGTTTTCATCTTTATTTTCTCATTTACAATGCACTTTTTTAAGTGATTTGGTTCTGTTTTCGTTACATATATTAGTTATGTAACTTAATTAGGAAATTATTTTTTGCATGCATACGTTTTATGTATTTAACTATAATTTGGATAAAAAATTCTTTACTTATTGTTACATTATTCCAGTATATAAGAATGAATTTTACAATGAATTCTAGGTTTGCCTTGCGCAACCTGTTGGTAGACATATAATTTATAGTATTTTTGCTGCATTTTATAGCATTTCCGCAGTTTCTGAAAAGCTAGGAGATAATTTATCTGATTTCCTGTTTTTAACTATCCTTAGTTATTATGTTCAATGATTGAAAAATATTTTGGCATCTTGACCTTACAACTACATTTCTTAAATATTTCATCATTCTCATCTTGGTTTAAATTGAGGGCTGTTTGTGAGCTGAAAAGAGTGGCGTAGCACACAGTTCTCTATTTTATATATAAATTTTTCAATTAATAAATATATATACAAAGGGAAGCTAAATGATATATGAACGACACAAAAACAAAGAAAGTTCTTTATTGATATGCGAACTTCGAAATCTTTGTATTAAACATAAATACATAATATTCCAATTAATATTAAAACAATCGTTTACAAAAATTGTATATATATATATATTTTCTATTTTAAAAAATGTATTTTTTTTAACTTTACGCAAAAAGTTAAGAACGCCGTAAATAATCCGAAAACGTGGCTTGTAATTGGTGTATATCTTTGCATATCAATTATCAAAACATTTAAGAGATATTTTGAGCGCATATGTTTATATCGCAAAACTTTTTGATGACAGGGAGAGGACAAATGAATTTTAAATTGAAAGAGGACAAATTCTAGCTTGTAACAACATCGGAATGTCATTTCGAAAAATTTCTGATAGAATTAAACGTTCAAAAACTGTCATTTTTAATTTCTAAGCTAATACAACTATTTGTGGTAATTTAAAATCTACCGGCAGGCCGGATAAGTCGATCAAAACGATTTGAAAGTTTGATTCTTCCTACGGTGGCAAGCAAAACTAGTAGGATGTGCGAATCCGAAAACTTTCTTCCATCTCATACATTTTAACACTTCAACATTGCTATCAAACTGCGAATAAAATCAACATTTCTCATTATTCTAATGTATGTCAGATGCTTACGAAGCGTCTGGTTATTTGGATGTGAAGTACCCTTCGCTGCACGAACAGCCGATGTACAAAGCAACTATGGAAAATTGAGAAAATCATAAAAAAATCGCTATCACAGCACACATTTTCGGCTATATATCTCCAAATTCCAGTGTGTGCTGTAGTGGCTATAGTGAAAAACATATAAATGAAGTTTAGTACAATTTTATACATAATTTTATATATTGTCTTATGGCAAAATAGTAGAAATGGCAAAAAAAAATTCTATCACAGTGCTTCCTTCCGGCATAATATCGCTAAATTCAAGGGGGATCTGCTGGCCATACTCAAAAACGTATAAATTAAATTTGGTTCAATTCTATGCATATCGTCATAATGATCAAAGGGTCATATCAAATGACCCAGTGAAACTCAAAATCAGAATTAAAATCTTTCATTTTTTAGGATAGGCGTGTTTTGTTACCTCCACAAGTTCGAATCCTTGTATACTAAATGTCATAATGTTGCATTAAAATTATTAAACACAAACGAAGGACAATTGATATGCAATATTTCTATAATTTAGAAAAATCTGATCCATCTTTATAATTTTGCTCCTAATGCGCTTCCAGAGAAAATGCAATTGATTATATTGTAATAAAGGCAAATGTTTCACAAAGTTCTCTTTATGTTTATATTGAATATTAAGTTTAATATAATCAATTTATATGTTTTATATATGAATTAATATCATTATATTTATTATGCACTAAATTAAATGATTGTTCCTACCATTTTACACCACAGGATATATATAAACATGTATATAATTAAAACAAAACAATGATGAAATTAACAGTAGATACAGTTAAAATATAAAAATGTCTTTCCAATTGCCCTCATTACTGTCAGTTACATCGATAATATTTTAAGCCAAGATCACCCTGTCTGACTAACCTCATATGCAAAAAATCTCACGTTAAACGCTTTCATTTTAAAAAAATGCCACTGAATGTGTTTTACCACTGAATGAGCAGGTAAGAGTGTGGTGATTTGAATGCAAAAATTATCAGTGAAAATTTGCCAAAATACGCAAAAATTGCTTACGTAAATAAAGAACTTATATCTTTATAATTCCCCATACAAACTTTACGGAATAAATTACACATTTCGTATAGATACCGTAATCTTTATAAAGAAACTTAAGATTAGAGTACATTTTGTGATTCAAATTTCCTATCATACAATTTTTTCAGTTTTTTCTTCATGTAAGTTTTTTTAGATATGAGTAGGAATTAGTTTTGTTATTTTTAATAAAATATAATTCAAGAAAATATGGTAATATTTAATTTTATTTGTTGCGCAGAAGCCAAGAGAAGTGTAAGATCGAATATAGAAAATGCATTAAACGATACAATATTTTATTGCGATCCGGTTATTAAATTATTCTAGAATAAAGTCACTTAAATCAACCACTCTCTTGATCTCAAAGTATTTGAATTTCCGAATGTCTTATAAAATTACATTAAAAATAGGCATTAAAATGTGTAAACGATATACTCCAGAATATTTTAAGGCGTCCGAGAAATTCTTTTTTGTTTCGGATATTAAGTAAATCTAAAATACTTACTTATTTTCGTGTTTACTAAATTATACTGTTTGTTTTGAAGTTTTACATACGTAACCATCTTCTGACAACTCTTCATTATACCTCAATAAAAAAAATTGCAAAAAGTATAATGTGTTGATTTAATGAAAGTTTACTGTTTTTACTTACCCATCATACGTAGTATAGGGTAAGTCTTGTAATCGTTTTGAAAATCGAAAATATTTTTTTGACGGATTTACTCGTTTCGGACACTGGAGATTCCGAAAAACATATTTTTAGAAAAAAAAATTGCCGTCCATCTGTCTGTGTGAATGTAAACGCTCTATCTCCCGAACAAATTGAGATAGAGACTTGAAATTTGGTAAGCACTTAGTATGTAATAATGGGAAGAAGCTTATTGAATTTTAGTGACCTCGATTATCCGGAATTATTTTTTACGGACAATCGAAATATTCGTTCTGATAAAAGATATATAAAAATTTTCGAAATTGTTTATTTTAAGGAGTGAATATTAAAGACAATAAAAAACATAAATTTTGCATAAAGAATGAAGTAGATCGGATAATGAGTTGCCGAGATTCTTGTAATCCTATTTTCCACACTCTTCGATTTTTCATGACCCTGTATTCCATTCAAATTTCAATTCAAAGATATATTTTAATTGGAAATGAGACGCTTAATCCGACGCAGTAAACCGTTAGTTAATATGATTATCAATTTTGGAGTTATAAGGATGTTTCTTTTACGCAATTCAGTTATAGAGCATTTAAAGTTTATGACGTCATGAAGCCGCTATTTTATTCGACTTGCAATGAATTATATAACTAGTTTACACATGTTTTATTTTCATATTTTATATTGTGCATATCCGTGATGGGTAAGTATTGCGGTGGGTGGCCCCCAACGACTAGTTTACAATTGTATAATTTATTGAAAATCTAGTAAAGTTAATAAAATTCATTTCAGTACTTTTGAAAGGTATTTTACTTAATGATAAAATCATTTTAAACATACTAAATTTATTCAAAGGTAAAATTATATCTGAAGTATATTTAATTATGATAAAAGTAAATTTCTGTCTTTTTTTTGTTTGTTTAAATGTAACGTGATTCAATAGCAATAATGCGAATGCATAAAGCACTTTAAAAGATACATAAACTCTGTTCATTTTACAGAAATTTCTGCTATCAATAAATGCGGAATCAAGAGTCAACTTCAAAGATAATCCCGCGTAATAGCCTGCATTTCATTAGTATATTCCAGTAATTCTCTTTATCTGTTTAAAGCGTTATTAATATAGTTTCAATATATTTTGTTAAGCTTAAAAGGAAGGTATTTTCCAATTAGTTAACGTATTACGTCGCATCTAGCTCACATGGCAGGTTAAATTGCCTTCTAATTCATAATGATCTAGTCTAAAAATGTACGGTATTTAAGTATACATAATTATGCGAATGATGTTTTTTTCAATAAAATAAATTTTAATTTTGTTTCCATTCCACTGCACATAAATATTGAACAAAATTCTGTATGCAATGGAAATTACAATGAATTACTTATTTACTATTTAGAAATGAATTTACATAATGTGATAATAAATTAATAATGTAATAAATTATAATAAATTAATATGTTAATGTAATAAATAAATATAATATAAATATAATATAAATTAATGTAATAAATGTGGTAATAAATTAATAATTAAATGTAATAACAAAAGTTATAAATCGTCATCGAATTAGAAGAGTTCAAAGTTTGAGTATGCTACTGTTAAAATCACGTGACAAACAACCAATTTAGAAATAACAATCTACAACTTCAGAAAAAAATATTGAATTGAGTTTATTTTTTCTAATGAGATACAATAAAAAGATCCAGTCACGCAGATATTTTTTAGATTGAAAAACATATTTAAATTATGGAAATTATTAATGAATTCATATTAAAAATATAAAGAATTATGAACTACATTAATTTTTACATAAAGTGAATCATAATCGTGAAAATCAAGTGTATTTAAGTTTAGAGCCCATTATAATCAATAGGTTTGAGATATAACTAATATTTACTTTGTGACGGTCTAATGGGATTTCTCCTGTTATCAAAGCATCTACAGAAATGAGCATCTTAGAAAATAACAGGAGAAAATTTATTGTACTTTGTTTATATAATCAGTTTATTTTTAGCGAAAAAGGCATATTTCCATCACTGCATAATTTTTTGTCGTGTATATAAATCCATAGCTTGTTTTTGTACGACTGCCTGAAAGAGTTATCTATTTTCTTGTAAAATGTTAGTGGAAACGACCTATGATATAGCTTTCGCTTGCACTTACATCAATTCTATTGCTGTTACATTACTTCTAAACATCGTATAATTTGAAGTTTTACATCATCGAATAGGGGAATAAAAAATACTTTGTTTGAAAAAAAAGTTTGAAAACTTTAGCTCAATTCTGTGACTTTTTTAGTGTTTTATAAATAATGTCTAAGCATGTTTTTTTTTTTTTTTTTTTTTTTTTTTTTTTTTTAAATATACCAACAATGAACATTTGTTTGCTACAATAATCACAAGTATATAGTAAAACATGAGTTTTCAATATTGACAATTAAATGCCCCGAGGAAATAAAAAAAATGGTTTCGTTCGGGGTAATACTTTGGTTTTACATTAATATTTTGTGTTGCAATCATGGCTGCAATATCCTTTAAAATGGATATGAATACTACTAAAGATTTAAAAGAACGCACAAAATCACATTTTGCTCGAACGCGTCATTTATTAATACATTCGATTAAGGACGATTAATTCTAAGATCTGATTAAACATAAAATACGTTACTTTGCACTAAACTGAATTTCTCACCAAGAAATCAGGTTTTGGTTTTCTATTATTTTCGTCAATTACTAAGGTGCAGTTTAACACGATGTCTTCTAGAGATGTCTTTGATGTTTTCTTCTTAATGACTAGATCACAGGCATTGGTGATATCTTTCTCACCTTTGGTCAGTCTGCATGTTGAATTGTAAAACCAATCGCTAGAACAATCGTGTCGCAAACAATAGATATACTGACAACAAAGTTTCATCTCCTGAAAAGTTAGGACATGGAAATCTCATCAAACGCCTGATAATAACAAATATGTATTTAAAATTGGTAAAAAAATCTAAACTGGTATTTTTTTGACATATTCAATACATAACAATATTATAAATTCTAACACCTTGTAATAATATATTCCTTTTAAGCGCTAAAAGGTGTAAATTAACAACAAAATAAATATTTAGTAAAATGTCAAATAACCTAATCAAAGTTATTTTACTATGTAACACATGGGCTGAAAAGTTCCCGGTCTGGCGCACAGATGGCGTTGCAATCACCGAAACGATGTCTTTTTTTAGTAAATACTAACCATTAAAAGATAGAAAAAAATGTTATGACGATTCGCCGTGTGGATAAAACGTTAGAGTGGTTTAAGTTGAACGACTTTGTTGATAAACAAAAATTTCAAGAATTGTTATTTGATGGGAAAACACCGTTCAAACAAAAGCTTGGCTTGATAAGCTTTTTCCGGACACTGCACCAGGTAAATCAACCATTATTGACTGGTTTGCAGAATTTAAACGTGGTCGTACGGACACCAGTGATGCACCTAGCAAAAGAGGTGAATACTCCGGAAAACATAAAAAAGTCCACAAAATCGTTTTGGGGAACCGCAAAGTGAAGTTGCAGGAGATAGCTCAGACTCTGAAGATATCCAAGGAATGTGTAGGTTTTATTTTGAATGAAAATTTGTTTATGAAAAAGCTATTGTCAAAGTTGGGCCGCGCGTGTTGACTTTTGACCAAAAACAACAACGAGTCGATGATTCTGAGCACTGTTTTGAGCTTTTTCGTTATAAAATTATGTTATTTATTATAAAATTATTATTATTATTTATTTATTAAATTATTATTATTAAATTATTATTATTATTATTATTATTAAATTATTTTTTTTTCTTAAAATTATGTTATTTATTAAAGTTATAAAGTTATGTTAAAAAGTTGTGTTTTCTTTATTAGACCGGGAACTTATCAGCCCATGTGTTATTTATTATGTTCTTAATTTACACATTTTAGCATTTAAAATAAATACATTCAATACATTTTAAGCTACATTAATCATGAATTTACTTTATATTTCAAATTTTTTCTTCATTTTCTGGTAACTAATTAGAACCCAGTACTTTTCCTTCAAAGATGTTAATTTTACTTTTCAAATTTATGGACAAACATTTAATACATTTTCTCTTATAACTGTTTGGAGATTTAAAAAAAAATTCCATAAACTATACTTTTTCCGAGTTGCCTTCATACAAGGAACTCAATTGTTTTACAAAGTGGATGCTTTCATTTGAAAATTCAAAGTAGGTGAAATATTTAACAAGTAGGCAACCCGCTATGTCAGAATAAATCACGTAAGAATACAAACAATTCATCCGAATTAAAATGCCGCTTATCCTTTTCTCTGCATAGGTTGTTATTTCACACAAGTGATTTTTATGAATAATATAAACTACATGTATGACTTGCAGGTATATTTTATGCCTAGATATATTGCCACGAGCCGAAACATGTATCCACTCAATATTATATTTTCTTATTGAAACAATATGAAACTACCCTTTTATAATAATGAAAAGTCATTTTCCCGGCATGTTTGTTATTATAACAACAGTTAACATGCGTCGTAGTATATTTTATACTGTATATTTATGCACTAGAAATAAAAATGGAAATAATTTTCTATATACGTTTGTAAGTTAAAAAACTTTGTCACCGTTTTCCGTTTTCTACTATTGCTAAAGCTAGAACTTTTCCTAGAATTGTTTAAAGCAGACTTAATAAAAACACAACTTCAAGAAGCAGCATTTATAAATTATTTCGGTTACCAACAATATCATTTAAAATTTAGAGATGCGTAGACATTTGTGATGTCATTTTCCAGGATTTATTCGTATGGAATTTATCTTAATTTAAAATGATATTGTAAAATACAAAATAAGATTTATTAGATAAATTATGAAAAATGTTAAATTTAAAAAAGCAAAAAACATGAAATTTTACTTATTGCTTTATTTAATTTGCAATTTCCTTGGATATGCATACACTGCAAAAAATAACTGCTGATTTTACAGTATAAAACTGGCGCCCCAGCTGCCAGTATTATACCGTAAAATTAACAGTATTAAATAGTAAAATAAGCAGTAATACGCTACCGCACAAGCAGTAATACGCAACCGCGCATGCGCGGTAGCGTATTACTGCTTGCGCGGCAGCGTATTACTGCTTATTTTACTATTTAATACTGTTAATTTTACGGTATAATACTGGCAGCTGGGGTGCCAGTTTTATACTGTAAAATCAACAGTTATTTTTTGCAGTGTAATAGTACACAACAAGTTTGAGATGCCAGGATAATGGTATTTTATAATAAGAATTTTTATTTAAATTAAAGTGTAATTACTGCTTAAAGTGATAAAAACATAACAGAAAAGGCTTAAAAATATATTTTAATATATATATCATGACATATGTTTCATGCGGTCAAACGACGACTTCTTCAGTTAAAAATGATAAATAAAATAATCTCGCAAAGTTTTTGAAAATGATAAACATAAATCACGAGATCACATGTCCAATGCAAGCAGTTGCTTAAATTGCCCAAACTGGAAAACGTGAAAATTTTTATTTTTATTTTTATTTTTATCTATATATTTAAAACGCTAAGCGTTTTGTTTCGACAATCCGTGAGAACAAACTACTACATCAAATTACATCATTCTTTTTTTAAATGAAAGATATTTGGTCACAGATTTGTTATCGTACATTCGTTTGTTCGAAAATTTAATTAATTAGCCGTAATCTTAAATTAAAATTTTACTTCTGCTTATGACGTCATAAAGTCGGCAATCGGATTAACGCCCACTGTTGCGACGTACAGAGTTTATTTTCTGAACTCAATGATTGCGAGCATAAAAAATAAATATTAAATATTAAAAGAACGTGACTTTTAGGCCGAATTTTTTAATTTGTAAGTTAAAATATAGTTAAAATGTTTAAGTATTTTGGTAAAAATATTTATCCGTGTGTTTTATAAGCAAATAAAAATTCATATTTACTGTGAAGTCACGGAAATATTGTCCATTGGGTTCATTTTATCATTAAGCATTATAACTTTGTTGATGCCATTTTTTTCATTACAATTAAATGCAAAATATATTTTTATTTGTATGCATGGTGCTTAAGCATAAATGTACGTGTGAAAAGTTTGTACCGGTGAAAATGACGTTATGCTTAGCTTGAAATGCATTTTAACATTGATAAAACTAAAAAGAAAAATTTATATGATTGTGTCAACATGGCGTAATATTAACTGATATTTCAATTTTTAATTTTAAAGATTAGAACTGGAGCCTTTATTGGTTGCTTCATCTTGATTGCATACCTTGATTACGTGTTACAAATTACTTTTTTTAAATTATAGGATTAAGTTATAGGAATTATAGGATTTAAATTATTAAGATTTCCTTTTTTAATAAAAAAAAAATTCACAAAAGTAAAGAATTTCAGGAAAAAAAAACCTTGAAATAGTGATTGTATTTTTAGCTAGAATAAACAATGTAAGGCTAATATTTTATAGGAATTATTTTGGTAGGTTTGTTATAAGTTCATTTAACAGTTCCTTATTAGCGGCAAAGACTTATTTCTTTGCCTGTGTATTTTTCTTTCGATGTCAAAAAATGGTAGTCTACTTTTGGACGCCAACCAAAACACAGTGGCAATATTTAGAAATGTATAACGGTTGCGACAACAAACGGCACTATCGCTTTAGCTTTCATCGCGCTTACATCACTTCTAAATACTAAAAATTTATTTTTTTTACTATATTTTACAATTTCAATTCTTACATCCTCAATTAGAAAAAAAAATAGCTTTCGATTGAAATTTATTTGAAATCTGCCGCTTAATTTAACGACTTTTTAAATAATTTTCAAGCATGAAATATTTTTCAATTATATCTCAACAATGACCATCCGTTTGTTTTAATAATGTAAAATAGCCCCTTGGAAAGTTGCAACAATTGAAAATAGGTATCCCTAACCTTCATGAAAAGTGAAAAATAATAATAATAATAAAAACCTGATAAATCATAAGATCAGATTATCCATAAGATAGAGTATTTTGGCGCTAATATAAAATCTGTCAAAAGAAAAAAAAAACTATTTTTAGTTTATGATTAACATAAAATTGATATGTTGAATTCGTTGATGTATATGTTGAATCAGAATATGCTAGGAACTGTTATTTATTATTTTTTTAAAGATCCATTTTGATATTTAACTGTATAAGAGACCGACTGTGATGGAAAAGGAATAATCATACTGATTATGCAAAGGGATAGAAGAAACCATGCAAATAAATTACAATTGAAAACATCAAAATTCTCTCTCATCCGCATATTAATTTATTATTTTTAACAAAAGTTCTTCATTTTTACATAAAAATTGATTAGCTTAAAACAATGGATGCGTTTTAGAAGATATGGATTTGAAACGAACAATGATTAAAGAGGACATTTTAAACCTTTTAATTTAAACATTTTAAAACTTTTTTTTAACGTCGAATTTCAACGGTGCCTTTGGGCAGATGCAATACATATGCGCATATGCGCATAGGAGCTCATTCGATTGCATTATCACAGGGGGGGGGAGTGCTTATACTATGTTCTTTTATTTACTGAATATGAGATGAAAGTAGGAAATTTGTATGATACTTTGTGATAGGACTATTTGTATAATATTTTATAGGTCCATAAACCTTTTTTTTTTTTTTTTTCTTTTTTCGTAGGGAATATGGTGGTAATGTCAAACTGATTTGCATTACACATTTGTTTACGGAGTGTTCACTTGGAGTTTACATCGGAAATAGCATTTCACTGGGGGGGGGGGGGGGGTTAAAATAAAATATTTTATTTTAATATTTGAAAGACTGTTTCATACGAAGCCCTACTTAAATAATAAAGAAGCTTATTTTACTGATATTGTTGTAGTATTTTTTTCCGTCACGTTTTGACGGGTTCCATCTAGTTGCTTTTTAATTTGTAAAGCATCGCGTGTCAAATTTTAGGTAACTCAAGAGAAGCTGATTCTTTGCAAATGTTATTGTTTTGCAAATATATTTCTATTGATTCACGGATTATGGATGGGAAACAAACTCTTGATGGAAAAATTGTTTTACTTTTCTTTAAATTAATCTGCAAAGACTCTACTCTATGTAGTCTAGGTAAGGCTGTAGTTTTTCTGTCATATTTGATATCTGCCATATATTTCTCTATTCTCGTTTTAAATTTTGTTTTTGTCATCTCTATAATAAAACCGTAAGTCATGTGACTGTCATCAACAGTTCCGGGATGCCCGCATCGCTTTTTCATATGCCAGGCGGCCATTTTTATTCAAAATTATTTTTCGAATAAAACTGCATAAAAGTTACATTTTTAGAAAGATCGTTCAAAATAAATTAATATTTCAGAGATGACTTACGTTCAATTATGTATATATTCTGCAATAACTTCAGTTGAAATTTGCTTCGCTGTTCAAATTCGCTATCCATGAAAGTAAACAAACAAACAAAAAAAGATTCATTCGTCGTGAATGTTTAAAATATTAAACCATTAAACCATGGAGATAATCGTTCGTAAAGTAAGTTTTCCGTGAATGATTTTTTGGAGCGCTGCCTGGTGTCAAAAAAATAATTCGCACCAGGACCTGTGAGACAATTAAAGTTTACCATAATTTTGTTTGATGAAGTACTTATATAATTTAACTTCTTAACGTAAGTTGAATGTAAACAAATACAACTCATGTAATAATATTTAATGAATCAAATTTTGAAATGATCAGTTAATTTGGTATTTATGTATTATACGTGGCAGGAAGAGATATCACCGAAAGTGATTGTTAATCGCCAATCATATTTACCATTGTTAATGACTAATCGCGTTCAAGAAAGTAATTTAATATACATTTATGAAATACATAATATTATTAAGTATTTTTATGTTATTTGGGCGCAAATCTCGCCAATAGCATTTTTAAAATCGCCAATACCAGCTTTTATTTTTCGCGTGTGCAAATTAGAAACGATACTTTGATTTTTAAATCAAATGTTTTGATTTATGATATTATTTCTTATTTTTCTATTTTCTATTTTAAACTAAAAGTGTGAACGGCATGTATTTTAAATTCTAACAGCTGTCGCAGACGCACCGGGGTTGCACGATTTTTGTTTTGCGCCATTTTGGCAAGAAAACCCCATTTTCATGTACCTGTTAGAGATTGTTAAAACAGCATTATTCAGGATGTTTTAGTTGAGAATAATGATGGATTTTCTAATCTTCCGTAATCGAGTCTACAGCCAAAGTTAGCGAGAAACAAAATAAAATATTAGCAACTATATGGTTCAGTGTAAATGTGGATATCAATAGAGACTTTCACAAAATGGATTTCATTGCATCAAATCGTATTAACTAAAATACGTTAATTGGCAATGGATCCAATTGCGGAAAATTACTTAATATGTCTAAGAATTTCTGCATTAGCGAACATATTGCAACTGATAAGCAAACGGACATGAAGCATAAATGCTTAAATGGGATAAGCAGCTTTTGTCAAGAAAAATGAAATACATAACAATATATATATATATATATATATATATATATGCGAAATGCTACCGTGATTGCAAAAGTTCTTGACTTGTCTGTTAGAATCTTCCGATTTAGAGAAGGATTAAGGAAAAAAATTAAATTAGGAATGAAAGTAACGTGTTACAATGCTTAACATACATTTAAGGGAGACCAAACTGGTCGCCAGTAGCGGCTAGTTCCTATATAGTATTGTAAAGTTCCATCTGCCCTGGTGAATGGGATTTCATAAATACCGAAAAGTTGAAACACCATGAATCACCCAATATTTGCGAAACGGTAACATTTGCAAAGAATCAGTTTCTTTTGAATTATCTAAAATTTGGCACGCGATGGTTTACAAATTAAGAAAGCAATAAAATAAATAATAATAATTTTCACGTTTTTCAGTTTGACAAATTTAAGCACCTGCTTACATTGGACATGTTATCTCGTAATTTATGTTTGTCATTTTCAAAAACTTTGGGAGAATATTTTATTTATCATTTTGATCTGAATAAGTCGTCGTTTGAGTGCATGAACCGCATGTCATCATATATTTATTAAATGACATTTAAGCCTTTTCTGTTATGTTTTTATCACTTTAAGGAACAATTTCACTTTAATTTAAATTTAACAAGTGATTCTATTATATTATATGAGAATTTTTATGTTAAGTATAAAGATTCACCCAATAGTTGGAAATAAATTAATGCAATTGTAAACATTTCAACTTAAACTTTGTAAAGCATTGTCATTTTTAAATGTTTCTCATTTTAGAAATGTCATTATTCATAAAAAGCCCTCATAAAAGGAGTCTTTATGAGATTTTTTTTATTTATTTAATGTTTAATACTACAAAAAATTGTTTCGTGTACGGCAGTTTTCTTCTGATTTTAAGCACTAATGGAAAATTCCTGAATAATTTAACATTGCATAATGAGAAAGTAGCAATGTTCAGTGTTTACATATCTGGCATCAGAAAATTGATTCAATATTTCCAACAAATATTTTCTAAAGGATAAGTTCCTGATAAATTAAGAATTTAAATTCACAATGACGTGAGTCACAAATTTTGAAAATTAACTGCAGTGCATGGAGGGTGTCTAGATGCAACAAACTATTAATAGGAGTGATAGTTCCACAAAATAGCCTCTAGAGAGCACACTAAGATTTCACTCACACTCACGAAATGTAACACAACTTCAAAAAAGTCCTTCCGGCCGTACCGGGAGAAAATTGTAGCTTCGATATTCCATGTTTATAAAAATTCAATTCATTTTACTCAAGCACCTGAATCTAGTAAAATGCTTAGAATCCGATTGTAGAAGATTCAATCCAGGTTTTCGTTAATACTAAATTTGAATGCGAATTACACCACGATATTTACAGCATAGATTTTTTCAAAATGCCAGAAACTCTGAAACTTCATATTGCCAGATCTCAGACATTTTTCAAGATAAAACCAAAACAAACAATGTTCAAGAATCCCTGTATCACGATCTAACACTTAACGGAAATATCTTTTTCAATTTATAATTTTACTACATCTTTTTGAATTAAAAAATAATTGGCCACCATTTTGAAACAAAATTGCACATGAAGCTTGTCATCAAATTCGGTCGATATCTTGATATGTTCTGTACACATGATCAGCACATTCATATCGGTTTAAAAATACGAGAGTTACAGTTTAACAAATATCAGATTGTTTCAAAATCTCAGCCATCCTAGAATTTCAAACTGCCATATCTCAACCATTTTTTTTAGATAAAGCCAAAAGAAAAAACGTTCCAGTATCCTTGTTCTCCGATCTTATGGCGAACACTTAACGGAAACAATATTTTCAATTTATAATTTTTTGTATATATTCTTCAATTATTAAAAATTAAAAAAAAATTAACTGGCCGCCATTTTGAAACAAGATGGCGGATAAAGCTACCAAAGAACACGGTCGACCTTGGTAAGCCCAACACACATACTTGGTCACATCGAAACCGGTTCATAAATAAGAAAGTTAAGAGAGTTACAGCCAGCATGACAAATGTCATATATATATATATATATATATATATATTGAACAGAGGGTGGTTTTGGGGTCTGGGGTTCATGATCGGTGGAAATGTACCAAACTTTTCTGGAATTGCTTTACTCGGAAAGGCTTCAATAAGTAGGTTTTTGAAATGAAAACTACCTAAAATTCATTTTGCGTATCGTTACATTAATAAGCCTGGCTTAGGTGTATGTTACTAAGGGGATAAAAAATGTAAGTATAGTTATCGTGAAAACCGTTAGTTTGAGATTATATGTCCATTTGCCACTTCAGAAGGGTGATAAATTATGTGTGGGGGATAACTTTACTCATTCCTCTAGACCTCTTCTACGTCATTATTCTTAGATGTTTTATGCTTTTATGGACGCTCTTACAACTGCACGCATAGCTAAATACTGTAATTTTATGTTATAGTAAAAGTATGCGATTTTTCTTTTACCTCTGTTGTGAAATGTCGTTTTTTTTGTTGTGTTACATTCCTTGCGCTTGAGACATGGCTTGGAACATCTTCGTTAGAAAGGCGTCATTTTGAGCGTTTAACAATTGGACAAACGCATAAGCACTCCGGGGATGCGGGTTGAATATTACAGCTTTATTGTGATCCAATGGGGGAGCATAAAAATTGTGAAACTTTCACACATTATTGTTATTTTTGTAGCCTCTCGTATGAAAAAAATAATAATAAGTATGGTAAGATATGCTATAAAGAAATATTAAACTTTCGATTATTTATTTATAAATATACTCTGTATATTTTTCCCTACCCACTTTATTACTTGTATTTAATGTAATATGTATCCTTTTTTCTTAAACATTTTATCACAAAAAGCAATAAATATCATTTTCTTGTAGGTGAAATCTCCATTATATTCTCTCTAATATAACTATTTTAATACACCCAGAAAAAGGAATTGATTAAAACTACAAAATATGTTTTGTTGAGTACATTTTGGCTGTTTTAGCAAAATTCGAGTAAAATTGAACCACTTTACTTGAATTAGCAAAACATTTTTTGCTGACGATACAAAATATTTTTTTTGGAATTGCAAAAAAAAAAAAAAAAAAAATTTTTTTTAAATTCAAACAAAATTTCCATTGACCTATATTTAAACAAAAAGTTTTGTTGGGTCAACCAAATTTTAGTTGATTCAACAAAACATTTTCTAGGTGTATGTATGTCATACATATAGAATATAAGATGACATACTAACATACGTTACTTCTCCATTATCCCGTCGAACACTTTCCATAAAAAAAAGACTATCGACAAACTATAAGGTGTAGTGCCAGAAGTGCATGATCGTGGCGTCACATTCACTTAAAATAAGATGCGTTAGACGTGTTTGTTATAACATGAAGTGGTTTTTAATTCGGCGTTTAACTGTATTTTTAATGTTATTTTATTGATTTAATCGTAATTTTCTTTATTAAAATAATAATTAGGTCCTTAAATGGTAATACTGTAATATTAAAAGAGAATCATCATTGAAAAAAATTTTGCGATTTATAGTTATGTACAATTATATAAGATCAGCAGTGAATCAGTTTCAACTGTCGTCATAAACATTTGCACACGAGCCGAGAATCGGGCAAATAAGTAAGAAAATTATATAAATAAATAAATGTCGAAAATTATTATTTTTTTTCTTTTCTCTAATTTATTGTAAATTTTATTGTTTATTTTTTAAAGTTGCTGATAGTGGACACTTTTAAACAAGGTTTTTCAGAATCTCTCATTTTTTTCCATTTTATTTATTTGTTTGTTTTTCTGAGATTCCAATAGTAACATTCTTCCATTTGTTTATTGAGCTTTACAGTTTAACATTAGTTTTTTATGTTTATTTTTATTTATTTTTTAATCGAAAGTGGTCGACGGGATAATGGTGAAGTACCAAACATACAATACAATGCATTAGTTATAAAACCTAGCATACGTTTATGCTATTCCTATCTTAAGATTAAAATCGAATCAAATTAATTATATATAAGGACTTTAATACAGGTAATTTAAAGGTAAATGTTCGAATATTATAGATCTGTGTTTATATGAAGCCATTAGTTCTCCTAGCTATTCTATAAATTGCAAACATAAATCAGATTTTTTAGCAGAATTTTCCCTCTAATAAAAATACACTGGCCTCAAAAAGTTTAGGGACAACCAGTTTTTTTGTCTAATTTGAAAACAAATGAACAAAAAGACATAATTTAGAGGAATTGTGCTTTAAAGTTATTCCTCGAATTTTATTTAATTTTAACATCAAACATGATTTACAAATAAAAAATACATTTTTTGCAAAAGTGTACTATTTAAAAAAAATAAATGGCAGTTTATTGTGAAACAAAAATTAAATAAACGGATTTTAATAAAGCATGTGTCCGTTCGTACTTGTAATGCATTCGTGGCATCGATTTTCCTACTGTCAATTAAGTTGACGGACTCTGTAATGGGAAACAATGACCATACATCGCTTGTCCCAGCTCATTTAACGACTTAGGAGGAGGACTTACGGCAACCACCTGTCTGCCGATATAGTCCCAAAGATGCTCTATTGGATTAAGGCCCGAAGATTGAGCTGGCAATTCCATTAACTCCAAACCTTGATCCTCAAGATATTCATCAACAACACTAGTGCAATGCGATCGGACATTATCATCTATTAACATTAATTCATCACCAACAGCACCAGCATACGGTGTGACAAACGGAGCAAGGATCTCGTGCCTATATTCCACAGCTCTTCCATGGCATACATTGCTTTACGATGATCTGAAATGAGCTGAGCCACAGTAGTGATGTTCCTCCTTCAGGCCAAAAGAGCTAGAAAGTGATTTTGTGCAGGAGTTGTAATCCATGAGCTGTCTGGAACAAATCTTCTTGATACTGAATTTTTTGGATTCAAATTCATCTAAGAACCGTTGTACCACACTACAAGATATATTAAGACGTCCAGCACCATCTTGTGATAACCCCATTTCCTTCCGAATGCCTACCATCTTAACGAATCAAGTGAACGACATCTCCTAGACATGGACATGGACAACACTATTTTAGTACCAGCTATTCAAGATCAACAACCATTAAAAAAAATTCACAAAAGTCCATATTTTCAATTTTCCTTGACGGCAATATAAATGTTCAATTATTAAAAAAAAAAAAAAAAAAAAAAAAAAAAAAAAAGATGGGCATAATTGTTTTAAAAGGTTTTATTGAAGTTACTTATGATCATTCATAAAATGACATTGTTGTAAGGTTTTTGTGAAGAAATATTATTGTATTAGGAGTGAATATTTCAACCTAATGTTTAAAGAATCAGAAAAAAGAAATAATTTTAAAACCGATTAAAAAATTGTAATTAAAGGGGAAAAAATAAAGAATCAGAAAAAGCAATTCCAGATAAGATTACAAAATAAAATTTTGTAACTTAATAACACGTTTAACTTAAAATTAGTCCATTTTCATTTTTCATTTTTTTATGCAAATTTACCAATAAGCTGCGTACTCTCTCCTAGCATTTAAACTAATGGGAACAATGCGCCATCTCTCCTAAGTAGCAGATGCGCAAACTCTCCAATTTCAGTAGGAGAGATTGTGCGGCCTTTTATTTAAACATGGCCACTACTAAAACGAACCGCTGATGTTCACATTGTTAATCTAGATTAGTAGCTTATGAGAAATTGTTTAAGTTTAAATTATTTTGTACTACTGACATTGTATAGAAATTCTGATGAAGAGGTATGAAAATTCAAGCACTTACTTTGGGAAAACAAAACAAAAAAGCAATACTTTATCTTAAACGCTCAAAGCAATCAACGTGCACTTTCAAGTAGACACTCCAGTACTGTTGTAGTACAACTACCTAGAGTCGCTGCACTCTCACTCAACTCCTTCCCCCCGAAACTCTATGTGCGCAATCTCTCCATCCGCGCCATCTCTCCTGGCTTTACCTTAATTCTTCTAATACTGAGCGTCAAAAAACTGGTTTTGCCTTAACTTTTGGAGGTGTACTTTTGGAGGTCGACAGTGTATATCCTAGTTGTACATTCCACATAATAACCTATTACATGATATGATGCATTATGTTAATAAACGTGTCATTTATGCTTCATTCTGTCAACATGAACCATAAACGGAGTTATTCTTCTAATAAATGTAAATACATCACTTTTGTTTAAATTTTTATTAGCAAATTAAGATTAGAAATTGCCAATTCTAGTAAAACTTAGATTAGAATAAACACTCTAAATAATCAATGATCGCTAGATGATAGAGGTTTTTAAACAGAATTTTAATCATGCGAGATATATATCAAAAAATTTTCAGTATGATATTATTTTTAGTATTATATGAATTTTATTTTTATTATTTATAACTCCTGTGTTATCAGAAAAACTCAAAGATACATCAGAAATTATTGTTTATTCCACATATTCCTAGTAATATGCTTAAGTGTGAAATCAATTTAAAGGAGAACATACTATTTATACATATAGATGATACATGCGCAAAATAACAATAATAGAAAAACAACATGTAATCAACATATTAAATGCAGACTCCACTTCTTTATTTTTGTCTTCTGTTTTAGGCGGTCTTCTCGTCAATAACATATATGTATTTATTGATTTTATTTTTGTTATCCATAAATAGACTATTATTAAAAATAGATCCAATTTCTTCATTACTTATATATTTAAAGAATAATTTTTGTATGGAAGAATTCTACATAAAAAATCATCAAATATAGTTGTTTACGCATTCCTACAGTTTATTGAACTTACCTTTAATATAAAAACTTTTAGAATAAACAAGAATCTAAATTTTTCATTACGAAAATATTATATTTTTATACATTCCTTTTGATAAAATTCTTTTGGTAAGATATGTTTTGCATATTTTCCATAGCTTTATAAGTCAACCAAATGTTTTTTAGGATATGTTTTAATTTTTATTAAAAACAAAGGAAATATTTTCCCGAGTATTTTAAAACCATTCAAATTCGACATAATTGTGCAATACTCATGGGTATTACCTGAATAATTTTTAATTGCATAATTTGATTATATTTCCTTCTAAATTGCAAATATTTATAAAATTCATTACAAATACATGTTTTTTATGATTGTTTACAAAAAAATATATATGGATTGTTGTGCTTTATTACTGACATAAAATGTGTAGAGAATAAAAGGGAAAAACGGATTTCTGCCCAGTAGAGTTTTCTGTAAATTAATTATAATGCCTAAGATTAAATACCACTGACACTAATACTAACAATTGTTAAAGATGACCAATTTGCGGAAAAACCTTTTCAATATCCCAAATATTGACAGTTAAACAATTGCGTTGCAGAGAGCAATGAATTTGAAATATCTCATACAAACTGCGTACAAAGTGAGTACAAAGTCAAATCACGGTACGTGGCCGCTAAATCAGAAATCTAATCGATTTTGTACAGGACACTAAATCAATTTCTTATAGTAAAATAATAGTGTACAACAATGAATGCTAAACGTGTGATTTGTCTATTTTTTGTGAAATAAAAGATTCTTATAAATTCAAATCACAAAAAATATAGCATAAAACATTATAAATAGAAATGTGAAATTTTAACATTCACGCAAGCCTTTCCTCTTTCTCAAATTAAATGTTTAAAGCTATTTATCTTCTCGTGGACATGTCGCGCCATCTCTTGCATATTCTAAGCACCATTTATTATTCTTAAGTTTATACCCTGCATTGAACTAGACAGTGGACATTTGGCGCCATCACTTGCTTCTTTTACGCACTAATTGTTATTTTTAAGTTCTAATACCCTGCAAAGCACTAGATAGTATTATATCGCAGTTTTTTGCATTTTTTTACATTTTTTTTGTTACTTTAAATTATTATAAATTTTCTCTCATTGAAATAGACTGTAACTTATCGCATTTCTTTTACATATTTTGTTACTTTAAAGTATTTTAAACTTTATTCACATGGCTCCCTTAAGATGTGTTATACAACTACTCATATACAGGGAGTGGAGTTATTTTTAACTGGGAATCCCATTGAACAAAATCAACTGTTTCAACTGTTTCAACTTTAGACAGACGGGTTGTTTGAGGTAACATAAAATCACGGGGGGAGCACTCTATGTGACGTCGGTTTTAAAATATAAATGACAACGTTTAACGTTATCCTCGTTTAATGCAATGTCCAGTAGTAGTATAAAAGTAATAAACATGTAGTTGTTAAAAACAATTATTTAATTAAAATTAATATTACACGGATGGTGTGTAGTAAGAAAAAGACACGGGTAGCGTACTACATGTTCCAACACCTTTTAAAGCGTAAATTTTAATCTTTAATGGTAACGAAAAATAGTGTTTAATGTCTAGTAAATGTATAAAAGTAATAGACATCAGATTTATACAAAGAAAAAGCTCAATTAAAAAAAAAAAAAGACACAAAATGGCATATTTCGTGGTAACTTAAAAATAACGTTACTGAAACTCAAACAAATACGAATTTCAACTTTAAGCATTGGTTGAACATTAAAGGGGCTCTAGAGCAATGAAGCGCAAATGTTAATCCGTAATTAATTTAGAATTCACAATTGTTTTCTCATTAAGTGGCGAAAATAGTACACCAACCGTATATTTTTTCCTTTGATTACGGGCTAGAACTGGTGACTAGTTTTATATAAATAGTACCACAATTTACAAAAAAATTCCTTATGGTACATTTCTGTTGAAAACATCTGAGTATAAGTGTATCGCAAAGATTAAGTTTCAGTAAGTTGTGAGAATAGGATAGAGAAATTGTCGCCGGGACGATATCTATCCCAACCCCATAATCGAAAGTTTACAGGTTAAAATTAACCTAAGGTGTCACTTTTCATTATATAAAAAGAACTGCCAAAGTCTGCTTCGAAGCAGACTTTGGCGAAAAAAATCAAAATAATATGACAGAATGACGTGCATAAAACAAATACTACAATTTAAAAACATCGGAATTTAACTCTATCATTCAGTTGACTATTCACCCAGCTGTAAAAGAGCCGTTGTGCCGAAGCATAATTCTGTATTGCATTTATGCCAAAGAATTATCATAATGCCATTTAACAAACAGAACAACTCCAATTTTTAAACATTTTAAGTCGTGCCAACTAGATTATACCGATAAATTGTACGTCCAAAGCAATTACGTCCGTACGCTGTATAACGAATTCGTTCATGAAATCTCAACGTGTTATTTGGAAAGACAGAAATGAAAAAAGTAAGAAATTTTAATGCTAAATAGTGCACCTCCAATATGATGAAATTGAAGTAAAACCCATTCTAATAGATCATTTTGAAAAGCACTATGAAAAGTAGATGTTTCAATAACCGTAATTCATTAACAATTTTTTGCATGAAACTTGTGTTAAGAACGGTACATTTAAGAAGGTGTATTTCATTTCGTTATAGTGCTGTTCTATATGTGTTCAGCTCCAATTTTTGTAATATTATATTCCCATTTAATTTATGAACATAGATAATAATCTTTGCCGCATATCAGATCAAAATTCAGTAATTTGAGAAACAAAAAGTTAAACTTCGTACCTAAAGCAATTTTTTGTCTTTGCTTCAATTCGATTCAAATTTGACGAGATATTTGCATCAGCAGTTTTCGGCACTCGAAAGTCAATGCGATTTCCTAGTTCCGAAAAGACTGAAACTTCATAACAGTCGAATTTTCATAACTTAGTAAGTTTGTGACAGGATGCCTGGCTACGTTCTTATGAGAAAACCCTAATAAAAGAAAGAATTTTGTTATTTTGCCTGCGATCGTTTTGTGCTGTACACTTACAAACGTGAGCCAATGAAAAAAATTCGTTTGTCTCACTTTATATTTTTTAAAGTGCGTATGGATCCTTGGAATATAGTTGTTGCGATGGTTATTTTACAAAAATATGCTAATTACGTGACTTTGGTTGTGTAGTAGCTATACACAGTAAGGTGTTAGCGAAAATCACTGGATTTACAGCGTACTCCGCGAATAAGCTATTCTAGGTGCAAAGAAATCCTGCCGTGACTGTTTCTTTTGATACAAATGATGATTTTAAGTGACACGTTGACAGCAGATTTTTCGAAAGTTAGCTAATGTATTGGTAAGAAGTAGCGCAACTCAGAATAAAGTTAGTTTTTTATCCCACGGATCTTACATACCTGATTAACATTTCATAAAGATTGTTTTCTAGGAAAGAGAAGTGTTTTAATTACATTGTAAATTCTAGAGTTTTAATAAATCGGAAAGGAGTCTTATTACGACGCTTAGAAACAAACTTGTTACTCCACTGTTCTTCCTACGTTAAAGTGATTTAAATAACTGTTATTTTCTTTTGTTAAAATGCCATCATGTCCTCAACTTCCGTTAGTAGACTTGATGGGCGTACTACAAGTTTTAGTCACAGACGAGTGAAATTTTTATTGTTTTACATGTTTGAGCACGAAGAAAATTTTCTAAATATGTATTATAAGACTTCGGGACTGTATAACAATTTAAATTTTCTAACTTTTAAACAATATATCTCTTTTGGTTGTAAATTGATTTTCATTTAATGAAGAACAGCAATTGAAACATTTTTGCTTTCTTCTATCTTTACAAGAAGAAAGTATTGGATTTATGAAATTATTGACTTCCGGTTTTCGATGGCTTTATAATTTTAGAAAGTTCTGAACACGATATGACTGTTTTTAGAAAATGTTTCTCCGTGAGTTTGTGGTTCTGTGTCTCTGTCTGTATGTGACAAAAATTTTGTGGGCACTCTATCTCAAGAACTAATGCACGGAGTTTAATAAAACTTTAGATTCAGTTAGTCCCTGATATACATTTTTGATGATTAGTTTTTGGTGTAAATGTTCCAACAGGTGGTGCTGCTATGGCGCATTTTTGCGATTTTGCACTAGCTCTATCTCAAACAAATGTTCACTGATTTTCATCAAACTTCAGATTCTGTTAGACTTTGACTTTGTTAGATAAGTAGACTCTGATTACGTTTTAGTGTAGATATCCCAAAAGGTGGCGCTACTGTGGTACTTTTTTATGATTTTCACGTTAGATATATCTCAAGAACTAATACACAGAATTTCAGCAAACTTTAAATTCAGTTAGACGTAGACATAAGTTGTTGATTATGTTTTGGTGTAAATTTCCCAACAGGTAGCGCTGCTATGCTGCAATTTTCAGGATTTACACGATTTTAGCGATAGTCATATCTCAAGAACTAATGTACGGAAATTAATAAAACTTTAGATTCAGTTGGACCTTGATATAAATTGGTGCTGATTCATTTTTAGTGTATGTGAAACCTGTATGAGATAGCAGAAAGTTTCGGTATTGGCACATCCGACTAGTTGTATTTGGAAATGTACTTGTAAAACTAACATAATTGGATTTAGGTACGGGAAAGATATGAAAGGACCCATTGTATACAAGGCAGAAAGATATCCAGTAAATTAATCTTCGATTAATAAGAAAAAGCAAATGAGAAATGCCTGAGCATTAAAATATGAAGATTAAATATTTAGTAACGTAATGCATATGAAATATCTTGCGTATGTTAATTTGCATACAATAAATTTCGCAATGTCATGTTTTCTTAGCGCTTAGTTTTTTTTTCTGTTAATTATAAAACATCTGCACTTTGTTTTTTTAAATAATTTTTAAAATTCAATTTGTGTTACGTATTACTGTTTTCATGTATATATTTATGCATATATTTCATGTATATATTTCATATATCTTATTTATGGCTGTGGTGTTTTTGCAATAAAAGTCGAGCTTTTATAAAAGCTCTCTGTTTTATAATATGATATAATATACCCCCTCCCGTTACCTATATATTATGTGGTTCGTGAAAAAAAAATTCAACTTCTAAGGTGGGGTGTCTAACAATAAAACTTGGGAACCGCTGAGTTAGAATATTGAGTTTTAGAAATTTCATGTAATATCTCGCAGTACACAAATAAAGGGACATCCGTGTAAGGTTTTGTAAAAGAAGAATAAATAGATTCTATCCATATATCTATACACATAATAACAAGTTGGAAATTGTACGTCAAACGGGACAAATGAGGTGCGCTCGTACTATATCTAGTTATATAAATATTCAGATCTTGATGATTTTTAATTCTGTGAAATGAATTATATCGTCTGCAGATTAATTTCTGTAATAAAATAAGTATCTCGGTCGCTTGAGGGTTAAGCCTCGGAAGCTCCTATAACAAGGAAGCACCGATTTAAAAAAAAAATCAAATTTCTTAATAACTGTTTTTATTAATATATTCTACAATTTTGAGTCGATTTTCATAAAATTTGAAATTTCTCGACAAAATTCTGCAAAAATAATATATCTTAAATTTCAAACCATTCGGTTGTGTAATTTTTGCGTTGTTATATGCGGACGGACAGACAGACAGACGGACGGACGGACAGACAGACGGACGGACCAGACGACAACAATAGGTGCTACGTATTTATATAATTACGAACGCACCGAAAAAGAAGTAACGCCTGTTTTTTGTAGAGGGTGTCTCTGGAACTACCAAACCGATTTCCAAAGTAATGATGGCAAATTGATGGTGAGAGGTCTCTGCTCCAACATAAGCTATATTTTATGTAAGAATCATTATTATCAAAGGGGTTCAAGAGCGAAAATTGCTCTAAAATTGCGATTTTTTGGTACTGAAGAAAGTTAGAAACTTGAAATTTGAATGGTTGTTACTTATAATATATTAATAGTCTCTTAGAACCGTTTCTAAAATACACGAAGTATAAACGGGTGAAATGCGCGACTAAATTACGATTTCTATTGAATTGTTAAGCATAATAACTCTAAATTTGACATGGCTGCTACTTTTAAGAACGCAAATGCACGCACAGAACAGTTTGATTTTTCAATTCGAAATTTTAAAGAGTGCAGGAGAAAAAAAAAAAAAACGTTCTAAATTACGATTTTTGTAATAGTGAAGGGACCAGAAGCTAAAAAATTGACATTGCGGTTACATATATACAAATGTTCGCTACGAATGTTTTTTAAAATATTATTCGAAATTTAAAAGGGTGAAATGAATGAAAATAAATCTGAAAACGTTCTAAATCACGATTTCTATTTAAATTTTAATGATCGAAACTCAAAATTTGACATGGCCATTACTTTTAAGCCGTAAATCAAGCACAGTACAGTTTTAAAGAAAATTCGAAATTTAAAAAGATGAAATGCATGAAAAGAGTTCAATAAACTTTCTAAATAACGATATGATTCTTAGGGACAGAAACTTGAAATTTGACATGGCTGCTATCTTTAAAAACCAAATACACTCACAAAAATTCAAAATTTAGTCTAGAAATTTAGTATAGAAATTTAGTAGAAATTTAGTATAGAAATTTAGAAGAAATTTAGATCGAAATTTAGTATAGAAACATTTTTCTCCAATTTTCTCCTGAACCAATAAGCTCAGGAGACAAAAATGTTCTAAAATTGCGATTTTTATGGTATTGAAGAAGCTAGAAATTTGAAATTTGGCATTGTGATTACTTCTAAGATGTAAATGTTCACTAAGAACGGTTTCTAAAAACAGAAAAAATAATAATAAGGCTAAAATGAGTGAACAGTGTTCTAAATTACGATGGAATTCCTAAAGTTAGATAAATAAAAATTGGCATGACTGCTACTTTTAAGATGCAAATATACGCTCAGAATAGGGTTGTTGTTGTTTTTTTTAATCAAGGTTTAAAGATGTCCAGGAGACAAAAAAATTTTAACTTACTATTTTTGTAATACTTAGGGAATATAAATTTGAAAATTGGCATGCTGGTTACTTTTAGGATACAAATTACCACTGAGAATGGTTTATCATAAAATGATAATTTCAAAAGAGTGAGATGAGAGAAAAACGCTCTGAAAACTTTCTAAATTACGGTTTCTATAGAATTTTACATATCATACACTATATTGCCAATGAAGACCGGTCACTCGCAATTTTAGACGTTTTGTTAAATATCTGGAAAGATATATGAGAAATTATCCTGAAACTTCAGGAGTGTAAACAACATGATAGACGTCATATATTTCCGCGAAGATTGTTTCCCGAAACCGCATAAGGGGCCGTCAACAAATTAAAGAATAACGAATATCTTTTGGATAACCCTGTAAAAACTAATATTGCAAAAGCATTCAAACTGTAGATTATGATTAAATGGATTATTGTAATAATTTGGGTTCATTTGTATGAAGATAGCATGTATACTCGAAGACAAATTCAGGTTTTTATAAAAACAGTCCCAAATTTTACCAAGTTTTGTGCTTATAATTTGCAGAGTTTTTAATATAAAAACAAGTTATTTTCAGAAAATATGACGAACAAAATTATACACAATACCCTATAATCAAAATTAAAAAAATAATAAAAATTGTATGAAAAATGAGGAGGTTTACTAAATATTGTTTCACTGCGCATGCGCGAATTCAATCAAAATATACTGTGCATAATATATTAGCTAAATGTATAGACCAACTTTTATGAAAGTCTCAAAAATATAGCTTGAAAATTCTGATAGTAATCGTCGATAGAATAAGCTCGAAATTCGCTGTTTCCAATAGGAAGCAAAAAGATGAGGGGTTGTATCAAATATAGAATGAGAGACATTTCATTCTTGTTATGTCAACTTTGATAAGCTAGTACATTTGGATACAACCCCTCATCTTTTTGCTTCCTTTTGGGAACAGCGAAATTCGAGCATATTCTATCGACGATTACTATCAGAATTTTCAAGCTATGTTTTTGAGACTTTCATAAAAGTTGGTCTATACATTTAGCTAATATATTATGCACAGTATATTTGGATTGAATTCGCGCATGCGCAGTGAAACAATATTTAGTAAACCTGCTCATTTTCCATACAATTTTTATTATTTTTTAATTCTGATTGCAGGGTATTGTGTATGATTTTATTTGTCATATTTTATAAAAAATACTTGTTTTTATATTAAAAACTCTGCAAATTATAAGCAAAAAACTTTGGGACTGCTTTTATAAAAACCTGAATTTCTCTTCGAGTATACATGCTATCTTCATACAAATGAACCCAAATTATTACAATAATCCACTTAATCATAATCTACAGTTTGATTGCTTTTGCAATACTAGCTTTTACAGGGTTATCCAAAATATATTCGTTTTTCTTCAATTTGCTAACGGCCCCTTATGGGGTTTCGGGAAAAAATCTTCGAGGAAATATATGTTTACACTCCTGAAGTTTCAGGATAATTCCTCATGTATCTTTCCAGATATTTAACAAAACGTCTAAAATCGCAAGTGACCGGTCATCATTGACAATATAGTGTATTATAATACGAGCAAATCTTGTGAGTGTGTGTATGCAAATATTATCTTACAAACGGCTCTAACGATTTTGACAATATTTTGTATTCTACCGTTTTGGGGCACCAGAAGACCATTGGGCTCGGTCATATGATATATTCGAGAAAATTTGATTAGTGGGTCATTTTGCGTCACTATGGATCACTGTCAAGCTAATTATATCTAGAAAACGGCTGAAGTGATTTTTGGCTAAATGTTACATCCAGAAGTTTTCGAGCACGAGAAGATCATAGGCGAGGTCACATGTTCCAGAAAATTCGATAATTGGGTCATTTTTGGGTCACCGCGGGTGGAGCTGATTTTGTCTACAAAACGCAACTAACGATTTTGACCAATTTTTGTATCCTATCGTTTTCAGGCAGAAGAAGACTTTATTCGGGGTCACATATTCGAGAAATTTTGATTAGTGGGTCAATCTTTGGGTCACTACAGGTCAAGATAATTTTATCTAAAAAACGGCTCTAACGATTTTAACAAAAAAATTATATCTTATCGTTTTTGTGCACGAGAAAACCTAGGTCACATAATCGATAAAATTCAATTAATGGGCCATTTTGGATCAATATGGGTCAGGGTCAAGCTAATTTTATCTAAAGAAAGGCTCAAGCGATTTTGAATAAATTTTATATCCTACCATTTTCGAGCACGAAACAACCATTGAGCTATGTAACATGACTGAGAAAATTTGATTAATGGCTCATTTTGGGCCACTATGGGTCAAGAACAAAGTAATTATATTTGAGAAACAGATCAAGCGATTCTGACTTCGGGCACGAGATGACCACTGGACTAGGTCACATATTCGAGAAAATTCGATTAGTGGGTCATTTTGAGGTCACTACGGGTTAATGCATCT
This sequence comes from Maratus michaelseni, assembly GCA_963931845.1. Lineage (NCBI taxonomy): Eukaryota > Metazoa > Arthropoda > Arachnida > Araneae > Salticidae > Maratus > Maratus michaelseni. Next base: position 341,113,594 of record OZ007592.1, read on the forward strand.
GAATGCGAATGCATGAAGGTTAAAACGGTTATTAAGTCGTTGAACAGTTGGCAGTAAACGGAGTAGCAAACTTGGTAATATTTCGCAAAATATCGACAGATTTGGCGACATTTTGGCGACATTTGCATAACTTGGTGGGAAAATCGACTTTCAAGATCAGAAATGTCAAATTTTTAAGTAAAATTTAGAAATATCTACATAATTTTCAGATTGATTGCTTCTGTAAATAATACTGTTATAAAACAAAATGTTTCATACAATAATGCAGCGAGAATTGTTATATTGAGTTGAACACAAAGGTTACTTTAACCGAGCATAGCTCGGTATTCCCTGATGGTTATTTGTTAATTTATAAATTCACCATCTATTTCAAAGGCCACAAATAAATCTTAACATTTTTCAATCCCTACGCTTGCAAAAACGCGTGTTTTGCTAGTATTAAATACATTTCGGGTTTCATATATTATGGACATCAACAGTTACATTTTCACCAATATGCCTGTTGAAACGAAGTTATTCAGGGTATAATATATTTTATAATACGCATATGCATTTTAACTTATTTTGAATTTCATGTATTTTTCCACGCTTTACCAATAAATCACATGTATTTCGATTGATGCACCCTATGAATAAATTAAATAGAGAGTTATATTTACAATTAGATATTTCAAAACTTAAATGTAATGAAATAAATAAAGACAGATATGTACTCATAACGCAATATGATGAATCAAGTAATCCATTTTAATTAAAATATCTCTATTTTAATTGGAAAGATTTGAAACTATACCTTCATTTTAGAATTCAACTCGATTTAAATACGGATACAAATATGTGTAGATAAAAGATGAAATTTTGCATTGCTGAAACATGAAAATATATGGAATAAATTTATATAATTCCATAAATACAGTAAAATATTTGCTTTGCTTTTATTTAACTGATGTAATGATGGCTAAATATATAAATGAGATTTTTGAACCTCCATATATCGCAGTTTTAAATGAAATCTTAATTAATTTTTTTTCTGAAATAAAATATTAGTTTAGTATGTTTGAAAATTTATATGTGAGTGAATTGAAATTTTGTATTGGGAAGGTATAAAAATATACCAAATGGATTTATGAAAAATCATATGTACATGGAAATGTAAAATTTTCTTTCATTTTAATAACCTGAGTATTTCTACATGTGGAAGAAGAAGAAAGATTTTCGAAATTCAAAACTGAATGCATATATTTAACGTGAACATGTATAAATATTAGCTTTGGTTTTCGATTGACGTATGTACTAAAGAGGTATGCGTTTAAAGCCTGAAACGTCTACGGTAAATTATATTTTGTAATATTAATTTTTTTTTAATTTAAAGCCTGATTTCAAATGTATTTTTTAATTTCAGAAAATTGTTTATTTTTTCATTATGGATTAAAATATTTCTTGAATATTCTCGAAAATATATTTTTTTATTTATAAATTGGATCGTTGAATATTGTTAATAAAAACAGTGATACGAGTAGGAAAGAAGAATTGCAGGAGTTTTTCACAACATTTGTATTTATGAATGTGATGGTTGCACTCGGGTGATTCAAGATTGTCTTGCGTTTACGATTGCAAACACTTCCCCAGGTGGCCCGGGTAAAGAGTCATGCCCGGATCGTTTTGTACCCGATCCAAATCCGAAAGTCCTGCCTAAAGTCAACCCGAAAACCTACCGAAAAATTTGGTCAGCCCGAAATCTGAACCGAACCCGATACACATCAACACGAATATGACCTGAACCCGATACATTTTAACAAGTACATGGCCCGAACACAATGTATAAATCCCGAACCAGAAGTGAAAGGAAATTCATCTAAATTTTAACACAATTATTGAAAAGTCGTCTACAATTATATTTCTAATACAATTTTTTTCTTTTGCATAAAAATGAACCCATATACACTCAGTAATATTCAGATATGTGGTTTTTTATTTGAAAATATATTCATGACTTTCTTTTGAATAAACGGGTCAACCCGAACTCCAAATATGTAAAGTCAACCCGGCCCTATACCGAAACGCCAAGAGAAAATAGTGTCAAGCCGAATCCTTTCGAACCGCAGATTTGGTCGCGTTTGGGTAAAATTGGGTTACTCGACACATTGCAGTACTCCATTCTCTGGTTCAATTCACGATAGGAAGATTTATTTGTACATCATTTCGCAACCGCATGCGTAGATAGCTTATCTGTACAACCATTTGCAGCAACTATTAATTAAAATGAAGAAATCGTTTCTAGTTCAAGGCGGTATGTTTTAAATACGTCTCCCTGAACAGTGCTACTTTCCAACGTAATTTGATTAAAAAAAAAAAAAAAAAAGCTATTTAGTTGTGGTCAAGTAATTAATGAGATGTTTTCTATATACGGTTTCTTTATTACGTAATTTTCGGGAATTCGTGCTTATTTAAATATAATACATGGAAACAAGATGTGTTTGGCATTTATTTTATTTTACATTTGCCTAAGTCTGTTTTCATATAAAAATGTTGATATTTTAATCGTTCTATTCTTCTATAAAGTTCCCTATGCACGGCTGGCAGAGTAAATCGAAGACATTTTTCGCTTTATTAATAATCATCTGAAACAAACAAATCATGTACTATGGTTTGCAAAAATGTATTAAATGAGTTTGAGCGCAAAACTAAAACGGAGGAGAAAAAAATCACGGAAAATAATGTTCATGATATCCCTGTTATTGTGAGTTTTTGGCACCAATTATTATTTTTTCAAAACTGTTAATAAAACAGCAGCTTGAAAAATTTTGATCTGCTCAGACTAGCCATTATTAATGGCTAGTTTAATGTGCATAAAATAAATGAATAAATAAATAAATAAATCAAAAGCTTGAACGGTGTTAACTACGTACTTTGTTTTTAGAATATACAACGTTTCAAAAAAACTTGTTATAAAAAAACTTATATAAAAGAAAAATATTTTTTATCACCCCTTTTGTCATGCGTGACACTCTCTGGATAAACTGTATATTGAGTAGAACAAATAATGAAGTGGGTAAGTGTGATCGAAGATCGCTCAAAGGGTTTCGTTTAATATTCCTTTTAAAACATTTTATCCTTTCTTTAATAAATCCAAATAAATTTCATTTAGCACATAAAAAAAAAATTAAAAAAGTCATGTTTTCTATAAAGTATAAAATTACCGTCTATATTTTTCTTTTTTTTTTCGAATATCTAAACCAGCTAGATAGCGGGTGAAGCCCACTATTATATTCTGTCATAATAATATCTGTTATGCAGACTAAATGCGATATTTAAAAAAAATAATTTCAAAATTAAACATGTTCTACACCTTCAAAATGTTAAAATATTCGAATATTTCCATAATCGGATTTTTATCATAATTCAATATGTTTCCCAAACTCATATATTTACTATTCTCTATTACTCATATTGATACTCGCTTTGTATTATTCTCAAACATTTGAAAAATTCGTTAAACTTCCAATATGACGACCGATTTCTTTTTAATTCTCTAATGACGTGACATTAATCTACTTTGTGTACATACACATACTCATACTCCTTGTATTATTGAGAAATCATTGAAAATTTCCGTTTTATTATTACCACTATGACGTCAATCATTTTTTTTTTTTTCATATTAATATTTTTTTCAATTGATGAAACTTTTTATTTCATTTTCATTTTTCACGTGGAAATCGTCTGATAGAAAATTAATTATTGTGGAAGGAATTTCATCGTGGATTTTTAATTTTTGGCATCTGCTATAACGGAAAATGTTTAAATTTAACAGGAAAAGACTGTTAGAATTTTGGTTTTTTATCTCTATTTATTAAAATAATACGAATTTTTTAAATTTTAATATTTTGAGCTCTTTGTAGGTGATATTTAGCTATATACACAAAGTTTCAACTCTGTAAGTTACATAGTTTCTGAGAATAGCTCTGTGACAGACAGACAACGGAGCGGCAGTAATAGAGTTTTGTGAGATGAACGAAACCCTAAAAACGGTCTTGGGGCCATATTTTAGAAAATCCAAGTGTTCAAAAATGTAAAAAAAAAATTAATTAAATTACAAAAAATAGTTTTTTGAAAGTTTGTGTGAACCCCCCTACCTAAAAGGGGGTGTATTAATTATATATAGGGTTCTCTCATCTTATCTATAACCAATGAAAAATTACAAATCATTAGATATATTTAAAAGGAATATTATATTTTATAAATAATCAATATATTGATCTACTTTTAGAAAACTTTGGTGTGTTTCTATTATAAAATTGTCTATTTTGTTACATTTCTTTTAATGACAAATTTGTTGATTGTATGTTATTAAAATAAAATTAAAACACTACATTAATTTCCGTGCATACTAAAACATACATCTGAGATGAAGGAAATCCTACTATCAGTATTACGTTCCTATTTACGTTGTTTTCTAAAAAATATTATGTTTTTATATTTATACAATTTTTAATCAGAATATTAAACTAAAATCTCTATCTCTAAACAAAGTATATTTCAATCAATGGAAAATGGACTATTCCGTAATTACAAGTTTCTTGCAAAGTGCTGCTATGTATTTAAATAAAATTTTGACACAATGTAAAGTATGCATTTTATGCAAACGTAGTATTAACTGGCGCAATTTCCTTAAAATAACATCTTCAAAATGTTTTAATAATTTCATCATTACTCCGAAATTTCTAGTAGTACAACTTACACTGAGATTCAATTTAAAATGATCCAATCGATATCATAGTATGGAAACTCAATTCAAACTATTTATTCACAATTGTAAAATTGACATCAAAAGGTTATTTGCCAAGACTGATAAATACTCTTCAGATACTTTGTAAAAAAAAAATAGGAAAATTAGTTAGCTATATAACGTTAAATGCACATTTAATAAGAACGAAGAAGTGCGTTTTTAGTGCCAGAAAACGCAAAAATTGACAATCATTCAAAGTGTTATAACTCGCAAAGTTTCAGTAGTAAAATAACTTCAATTTTAATTGTTTTTCTTCACAGAGCACAGAAAAAATATATGTAAATATAATTTTTAGAATCCAAAGTTTGTGTAAGCAAAATTTCAATTTCGTAACTTAAATAAATTAACTATTTTTAAGTAAATCGATTTTTATTTGATACTAAACAACATACGGCACATTTTTGCAATTTGATATATATCTCTAAAGCTAATTTTAGGAATTAGTAATTAGTGAAACAATAACATAGGAACAATTTTTACTTTTTTCAATATTTTCCATTTTGGATGTTTTTCAGATTTTTAAAAACGTAATTTTTTTTACGACCAACTCAAGTAAAAAAATTGTAAAACACAAAAATATATTTTTTAAATTTTGATTAAAAATAAATATTTAAAAACTATATTTTATTTTCAACATAAACAAAACTCGAAGTAAATAGAACAATTTAAAGTTATGCTAGACGCTTTTCAGACGAATGCTCTCGCAAAGGGAGCTATGGAGACTTTTAGTAGTGTATTTCTTCTCTTTTATCTGTTACCACGTGAAGGTGAAAAAAAAAAAATATACTCTCAGACAATAAAAATACCATTTAATATATAATGCCAACGAAAAAATTGTTAGTTCATATGAGATTTTGATACCATATGACAAGTAAGAATATTGACTAATGACTTTGTATGAATGTATGTACGCATGTATGTATGTATATATACATAGTTCCCAAATTTCGGTGAATCACCATCAGTTCTCGTATTATTGCCTCTCACAACTCTGGGTGCTTGTATAACGCTGCATTTTTCTAGATTAGACCGCCATCTTCGATGATTCGAAAAACAAAAAAAAAAAAACGTATTTTTTCGCCTAGAATCCGAATCCGCAATAATAAATAGGGATTCGCATTTAATGTTTCCATAAGCAGCCCTCTAGCGCTCCATGGGGTGGAGGGGGTGGAGGGGAGTAACTTTGACATCACTCAATAAGTATTTCAAAAATATTGAGGAAGCATTTTTCCACTTTTCAATCTGATATGTATTTCTGGAGTTTTTCGAACGTTTTCATACTTTTTACACACACTATATATATATATTACTATATATATAACCATTAATGAAACATTACCGAAACACCAACAGAAACTATGAAATTATGATTTAGTAATAATTTATTTACAACGAAAGTGTTCCCCAACACTCTGAATACAGATATCAAATACTTATTTAAAAGAAGAAGAAATTAAATTAAAAATTGAATGAATGAAATTGAATAAATGAAATTTGTGGAATTTAGACAGAATTATCAAGTCCCAAATGCCTAAATGCCACAAATAAAATGAGTGGTTTCATCATCATATTAGCCATAACATTGCTAACGAATATGATTTTGGGACTACCACTCATAAACAAAGAATATACAGAGAGAGAAAAAAAAACGGCAATTTTGACTGATCGAAAATGTAAGAGAAATATTCAACATGATTTACCTAAGGTTAAGTGAAGTTGAATGATCATTTTTCTATTTCCATGTGCCAAGAAAATTGAATTTAGTGAAATCATGAGATAATAGAGGTGTTTTCTTAGCAGCTAATTTTGAAACTTTGAAACAGGACTTCTTTAGGTGCCTGATAGACGATATACAAAAAAATAAATAAATAAAATACTTTCCAGAAATTCAAGAGTTATTTTATATTTTACTGAATGTATGAATAGTGTAACACTTTTATAATAATTTTTAAACACATTCAAGTCGCGTACTAAAACTGGGCTAAAGATAACTTTTTACTTAAATAATTTGACCATTTATATTATAAAGGACAACGTGTCTGTGCGTAACGCTGACGTCATTTTGCAAATGGCAACAGTTGAAGATGAAATTTCGGTTATGCGATTTTTGCTACAGTAATTTTTTTTATTTCTATACATCGCATATTTTTAATTTTTACACCGATAAATAGGAAAAAAAATCTATTTTCAAAAAGCAGTTTGTTTGAAAACTGTATCACAATTTACTAATTTATTATAGCATTTAAACTAAATTTCTAGCTCGATTTTTTTTTAAATCTATATCTCTATCGCCAGCACACGATTGCAAAATATTAATCCGTTTGCGCTTTAAACAATATAAAAAGTTCAGCATTTGTTTCCAGCTAATATTAGATAACGAAATTAAAGCTTCATTAAGCAATAAAAAAAATAGTATAAATAAAACACAAATTTAACAGACAAGTAATTGAAATAAGCGCTTAAAACCAATGCAATTATCAGAATAAAATAAAAACTGCTGCAGTTAAGAAAATTTTTAGCGATTTCTTCGGCTATTAACTTTCAGCACGAGGCCAATACAAAATTACCGCTTTTAATAAGTTTCAAAATTTTATTTGACTATATAATTGACATATTTCATATTAAAATGCTATTTGGTGTTGTTAGGGACATTCTAAAACAAATATTAAATGTAAACAATCTATTAGAGTTTTCAATTTTAAAAAAATGGTTTTCAAATATATTCTCTATCCCGGGAAGCCCGGGTTGGATGCCCTAGTTATAATAAAGTTACAGTGGAAACAAGTTAAAACTTCAAAGGGGCGATATCCAACTTACATTACTATAATATGACACAAATGCCTTATTTGAAACTGATAATGAAGAAAATTCAAAATAACATTCAGGAACTTCTAAAGTTATAAATAGCAGTAAACGTTTCTATAGAATGTACCACTTTAATATGAGTAAAAAAAAAAGCCAAGATGTAAACATATAAAAGTATATGTTATTAAAATATAGAAAATGAATACAATTTTATGTCCGAATTGCTTCTTATATTTCATTGATAATATTCAAGAAAATAATTTTAAAAAATTGTCATATTCATCATATTTGTAATACTTTGACTGTTATTTCCTGTCATCATCCTGCATGTTTAAGATGTTAAAATTTAAATGAAATTGCTTTTCATTTTTTATAGTAATTTTTAATATATATGTTTTTAGTAATTATTCATATGTTTTTATAAAACTGACTGCAGCATTCTAAAAACAATTGAAGACTTTACACTTTTTTTTTCGGATTGCAATTATATTTATTCATGAAAAATGGCGAGTGCTTCTTTCCATATAAGTAAAATTATTCTGCTCACATTATATGTCAGTACTCCCGCTACGGCAGTATGACATATTTTCTAAATGGTTAGAGTTATTAAAATAATGTCAACTGTTTTATAATAGGAATATCTAATGTATTTAAAAAAAATACAGAAACTAAATTTTTTTAACACGGTATTTAGGGGCGTTTACAGGATTAAAAAAATCATTTATAATGCTAAGTAAAGCGTTATAACTATCTACATGTTCCCAATTCCAACAAGCAATTTTTGTAAAAGTTTAAGTTATACAATAAAAAGAGCGTCTCAGAATTTTAGATCATATATTCTATCTTCAAATTAGTATTACTATTACTCTTTTACTGAGTAAAATATCTGTCGCAGGAAGCATTCATAAAATATTCTTTAAATAAAATCTTTTAAAAAAATACGTCTTACTCAAAATTATTCATATCGTGATATTAAAGTAATGCGGGAGTAAATAAAAAATTTAGTTTAAAATACATGGAAAAAGTGTCAAATTCTTAATAATTTTTTCTCGAAAACTCTAGTTAAGTATCTAGAACCAAGAAGAAAAGGAGGGTTTTGGTAGATAAATTCTTCATTTAAATAAAAAATTTCACACAAACGTATACGCATTATTTCTTTTTTGCAGAATAAATCAAAATAATTAAATAAATTTAAAGATTTAAAGATTTCCGTACTTTATAAGTGAGTGTTTATTCCTATATCTAAAAGTATCTATATCTAAAAAAATACACTATATAAGAAAAAGAAGAAATATTCAATTATTACTTCCACGTAGCATTTGAACAATAATATGAATACAATTTACATTTAAAAAAGGAAAAAAAAATACCTATTTTATACATGGTATAACTGAGCTCCGCCGCCAGGTGCCTGAGGGGCGCCCGTCTGCGTCTCAACAGCCGTTCCCATGTCCTGAGGGACATATAACACACAGGACCGGAGACTGCACTCCGTATGCGTTACGGAAGTCGGTGCAACGCCACCTGCGCATCACACCCATTCTATCAAGAGGTGACGACGTGGTCGCCACGATAGGTGGTGACTCCTGCACACAGCGGGAACCCACACACGGACCCTTGATGAATCGCCAGAAGACACACGACGACTTCGTCGCTAAAAATTATATTTTGGATGTTAAAAGAAATTCCCATGTATCATATATATATATAAAAGAAGAGGCGTAGTGCTGTTTTATTCGAAACAGTGAGAAACAAACTTCTAAACACTTAAACAGAGTTATTTATAACTGTACGTGGATAAACATTATATTAAACATGTATAGCTTTTTAGTTTTCTTCAAATTAATTTTCTAGCAAAAATTTGAAATTTGAATTATATACATTATATAAGAATGTGCCATTGTAGAACGCTAACTGAATTGTACACATCATTTTAAGTACAACAATCTGAATCATTGAAGCATGCGTTTTTACTCGTTTTAATAATTATTGCTATTCTGAACATTTTTCGCTATTGCAAAAATAAATAAATAAATAAATAAAATAAAATAAACTCTTTAAAAAATTAAATATTGCTGAAACACTACTATATCCCTTTTTATAAAGTTGTAATCAGAAATTACTTCAAAATGCGTCTGAAAATGTAACTAATAAAAATGTAAATAAGCATAGCTATATAATGCACATTTTCTAGTTGAAAATGTTTTATTAAATGCCATATTTAGTTGAAATTATGGGTTGATTTTTATTGTGTATTTAAAATACAATTAAAAAAATCACAATAATTTATTAAAAATCTTAAAAATTAAATCCAAAATAATTTTTTTTTAAATATGTCTTTAATAATAACAAGTCGTTATAACTTATTAGAAATCGTTAGAGATCATCTAGATCATACATACATCATATTCATTAGATTTATATTATTTAAATGTCATTCAAATTCATTACAGATGATATCATAGTTGATATGTAATACATATTCTATAGATTTCATATAATTCATCTTATGAATAAAATCTTATTAAAAATGTAAAGTTTTATCCATTCACTATCGTAATTTCTCGTATATGTCTAATTTTGTAAAGTTAAACAACTCCAGTAAATTATATGCTGAGATTTTTACCAATTTCATTTTTAAAATACCACTGATTAGTTTCGAATAATGGAGACTTCATTGAGAAATATGTTTCAATAAATATATTTGAATAAATTTATTTGAATAAATATACGTAATTTAATGTTATTTGATTTTTACTGTTATTTAATTTTAAATAAACTTATTGAAGCATATCAGTCGACATCATAAATAACATAGATCGAAATGAGCCAGTTTGAATACATTATAAAATATATCGTACAATGAGAGTAATGGCTAATAAATATACGATATTTGCAAAAGAAGAACAAACATGTTTAATTTATCTCTGTAAAATATAATTCATGTTTCATATAATATGATCCTTATCTTATAACATTTTCATATGATTAAGATTAAAATTTTTTCCTGTTACATATTCTATTGTATGAAAATAAGCATATATCATTTTGATATTCGTTCTAAATTAAATATCATATATATTTCATTTGCCAGGCTAGATAAATAATCGAACGAAATATTTCAATAAGGTAAAGCCAGGAGAGATGACGCAGTCGGAGAGATTGCGCACATAGAGGTTTGGGGGGAAGGAGTAGAGTGAGCGTGCAGCGACTCCAATTAGTTGTACAACAACAGTAGTGGAGTGTCTACTTGAAAGTGCACGTTGATTGCTTTGAGCGTTTAAGAAAAACTATTGCTATTTTGTTTTGTTTTCCCAAAGTAAGTGCTTGAATTTTCATAGCTCTTCATCAGAATTTCTATACAATGTCAATAGTACAAAATATTTTAAACTTAAACGATTTCTCATAAGCTACTAATCTAGACTAACAATGTGAACATCAACGGTTCGTTTTAGAAGAGATCATGTTTAAATAAAAGGCCGCGCAATCTTTCCAACCGAAATTGGAGAGTTTGCGCATTTGCTACTTAGGAGAGATGGCGCAGTATTCCCATTCGTTTCCATGGTAGGAGAGATTACGCAGCTTATTGGTGAATTTGCATAAAAAATGAAAAATGAAAATGGTTTAATTTTAAGTTAAACGTGTTATTAAGTAACATTATTTTATTTTTTAATCTTATCTGGACTTGCTTTTTCTGATTCTTTATTTTTTTTCCCTTTAACTCAAATTTTTTAATCGTTTTTAAAATTATTTCCTTTTTCTGATTCTTTAATTATTATGTTGAAATATTCACTCCTGATACAATAATATTTGTACACAAAAACCTTACAGCAATGTCATTTAAGTGTAATTATTACTGTTAACAATTTAATTGTAGTTATTCTAAGTAACAATCTCTCCTACCCATGTGCGCAATCACACCAACCCTATAAGGAGAGATTGCGCAAAATAACTTTCTTGGTTTTATTACAATTGTTCTATTAAATTGCAACATAACAACAAAATAGCAATGGAAATGCATAAAAAACAAATGAAGTAAAAGTTATTCATGAATAGTTTAGGAAAAAAATTAATATTTAGATTTTTTATTGCTATTCTTTTGAATTGTGCGCAGACTATCCTAGCTTTACCTTATAGTCCTTCCATTTTGATAGAAATAATTAATGTATAACAATCACAATAAAATGCTAACCAACTATTTAATACTACATATTAATTACGATAATTATATTTTAATTAGGTGGAATTAATTTTTAATATCTATAGTTCTTAAAATATTTTTGTAAGATATATATTCTATATCGAATATTAGCAACTGGAATTTGAATAAAGGTCTGTTCCTGTGCTTTTAAAATCTATCATTTTAGATAACAGAAACCTGCAATGTCATTGTGCCTAAATGTGACGCGATTCTCTATAGTTTTGTCGTTTTTAGGGTATATTTGGCATTTTATTAAATAAATAAATATATTTTTTTTAAAGCAGAAAATGAATGAATACCTGCTATTAATTCAAAATTAACTTTTTTTTTTTTGTACAAATTGAATCATTATCTCCCTGTCTGCAACAATATACGAATGTCACATTTAGGTCATTTTTGTCACATTTACAGTAGTTTAAACATAAATAAGACGTACAAGTCCTAAATGCGATAATGCATTTTATACGTGTCTGTTCATTTTAAAATATTCATTTAATTGCTAAGCACTTTCATTACTTAATAAAGATTTGAAATACATAAAATTGAATGTATAATAGCAGATTATTGAAACTAGTTAATATACTAATAACTTTTTATTTAATAACAAATTGAATAATACAGAAAATAACTGAGATAAATAATCTTAAATATATTATAATTAAATAATGCATACTTTAAGCACTTTAACTTTTCCAATGGTAAAAAAAAAACAAAGAAGCAAACAATGAATTACTATTGCAACATGCATTTTACCAAATCTCTTGCTTCTCAGTTTGCTTTTAACTCATTTTTGGTTTTCAACCGCTGCTTTTTTAATAACTTTCCACAACAACTTGTCTACGCTAAGTTTATACTTAAGGATCTTTACATCTTTGATTTATAGTATTTTATATGTATTATATATGTATAAAAGCGTATATATATATATATATATAGATATATATATATATATATATATATACTAGGAGGGATCCGCCCTCTTGCTCGCGATTCCGTTCGGTATCGCCCAGCAATCCCTATTTTCTGGAAGAAAAGAAAAGAAAAAAGTCGGGAAGATCTACGCAGATTTTCTTTGGTCCATTTCCAAATCGTTTGGCACATTTCCAAGTCGTTACTTTATATATATATATATATGCTTATATATATATATATATATATATATATATATATATTAAAAGTTTGCATTAATTCAGATCGTACAAATATGCAGTATATAAAGTCGTATAAGCTTCGATGCAGTTCATATGCAAAACAATAATGACTGAATGTCATAATAATGTCTGAAAAAAATAATGATCGAATGTATACTATATATGTTACGGTAAATATGATTAATCCGGTCATTGTTAGTAATAACCGGTTATTATTAATAATGATCGGATTAATCATATTGACCGTAACATATATACCGTAATTTCCGGCGTATAATCCGCAGCTCAAAGAGTCGTTTTTCGACCCAGAAATTTTATTCAATAATTGTAGTTAAATATTTACAGCAATCTTTTAAGTTACATTTTATAAAATAATATTTCTGGGTCGAAAAACGACTCTTTGAGCTGCGGATTATACGCCGGAAATTACGGTATATTTAAAATGAAGTAACATGTGTGAAAATCAAAGGAAAATAAATTGTACAAATTAAACACAATAAAATGCACGTGTAAATATGAAAAACTGTGAATATCATACGGATTCGTCAGAGAAGCTTCATAAGAATAATTAACAGTAAATATATCTTATTTCATCGAATTTTGTCAGCATTAAGCCCAGAAATGACAATATTAAGCTCTTTTTAACATATCGGAAAAAAAGTGTAAAGAATCAGAGATCGAAAAAGTAAATTATAATTCAACTATAATAGATAAAATACTGCGTAATAATAGACAATACTCACCCGTGAAATAAAGAGTGTAAGTGATTAAATAAGATTTTAAAATAGTATCCAAATGCTAGCCCATAGCTCATCACTAACAAATGCTGAATAGCTGAGTCATTGGCAAAACAGAAAAATAGTATTTACAAATATATAAAGATAAATATTAGTAATAAAATAAAAATTAAATTGATAAAGAATATAATATTAATTAAATATGTATATAAATATAAAATATAAAAATATACATATAAATATGTAAATGATAAATTAATATTTAAAAAGTAATCTTTCAACCGGGTGAAAATATATAGGTCTGTATGGGGAGTCATTATGTAAATGATGATATAATTGTGTAAATGGTACAATGATAAATGATTGTGTTAAATGCATAAAACCCGCTTTTTTAAAAATTTACTTTTATAATTTTTAAGCAGTCCCAACTCAATCCTCCGTAAGGGCATTTTGATTTTATAATTTTTGGGGAGGAATTTTATTATTAGCTTTATATTTTTGTGATTATTTTAGAAAGTTTTTATATGTTTTTTTCGCAATCCACTCCCAACCCTCCATAATATTGTTTTCTGATATTATACTTTTTATACATATTTAATGCCCACACTTGTATGGTAAGATTACATGAATATCTAATGTTTGATCCATGAAAAAATAGAAGACAGGGGATAGTTATATGACAACACTGTACGTTTTAATATTAATAAATTTGGCCTTTAAAATTGGGTTGAACATAAACGTTTAATACGATTACAGTGATTTAGAAAAATATTTATGTAAACTAAAATATCTTTACAAGGATTAAAGTTAGCAAAATTAATAACATTAAATGTAAAATTATACGTTTATCATAAATATTTACTGTTAGAGTACGATGGTAATTTTAACGTTAAAAAATTAATTGTAGAATTATTTATAAAGTAGTCCTAAATTCTAGATTACAAGGATACACTACAGTAAGAGAGATAGATTGATTATCATTAAAAAAATCATATATCACCTATATATCTCTAGAGCAATATATTATTTAAAATCTTTCATAGGAATAGAGACATAACTCTGATAATATGCTACAGCTAGCTGCGTCTTGTAGTATATCCTGAATCTGAACAAAAATGACATTATTTTGGAAAATATAGTTATGGTAAGAGTAAGAAATTAGTGATGTGATCAATATCAATATTTTGATGCAGTGAATATCAATATTGTCAGTCAATTGTAATGATAAGAATTTTTCTATAAATAGTGAATTAATAGTAAAATGTGAATCAACCAAAAAATATATTATTGTATGAGTTCTTAAAGTCATATATAATAATATTGTTGACGTTAGTTGATGCCTTGCTTTATTTAAAAAAGGCATTAGCACATATAATATAAGTATTACATCTTACAGTGAATGTATGGTATTTTAAAGTTTTTTTTTATACTTAGGAATCACAACAATGTAAGGATAATTGATTTTTTTTAGTTTTTAAGCCTAATAATTTCTGATAACTTAAAATATGTGGATTGTTTACTTCTAATGAAATATTATGAAGTCTGAAAGTATTATTGAAAGTGACTGCATTTGTTAGAAGGTGGTGATAGTAATAATTTTGCAGATTATGACATAGTTATGATCATCCTTAGCAACATATATAATGATGAAGTTGTTTCGATGTTCACGAATATGCGGGATGGAGAAAGAAGGGTGGAGGATGGAGAAAGAAACAAAATTTTAACAATATGTAATAGCTGTAAATATTTTTTAAAATAATAGTGGCAGTACGCTTCCAATCTGTAAAGAATTCAATGGGTTTATTATATTCATAACATGTTTTTAAATAAAGAAGTATATTTGATTATTTATCATATTTTTTGCTCTAATAAATATTTTTTTGGAATTTACATTTTTGTCACAGAGTCTCTTTTGGTAACAGATGTGGTGTAACTTACGTGATTTGTAGTGATGCCAAAGCAACATCATAAAAAAATAAACAGTTTTCAAAAATTAACATTCTTGATGCCATAAGGTGTTTGAAAGTTTTCTTTTAAGCTCTTAATATCTCCAAGACGTCCGCATTCCGAACACAGAATGATGTCACAGATTGTCAGCCTTTTGGTTAAGATGTCACATGAAATAAGTGATTTGTAGTGGCGTCACAGAAACGTCACAACGTGATGATACTTTCATGTACATACTTTTTCTTTCGTTACCGGTTCCAAAAATAAGAATGCACTTAAAAAACAAAAAAACAAAAACTTGAACCAAAATCGAATAAGTGCAACAGAAAGACTGTAGATTCGACCTCAGCTATACTAAGGAAGGAACAAAAAACTTTTAAAATATTAAAATAAGAACTAGGTAAATTTGAAGCGAATGGTTTAATATTCGTTTACAAGTGTTTCGCTTGGCTAGCCTATGTATCTTAAGGATTTTAAGGATTAAATGGAAAAGTGTGTTAAACATCCAACATAAAGGTTATTGAATGTTATTTGCTCTCTCAAAAAATAATGTCGTCACAAAACGTAAAATGTATAGGCAGCAAATTGTCAGAACATACAAGATATTTATTTGGTATTTTAATTTATTTTTGTCTTTGTACTGGAGAATTTCAGAAGATTTTGAGATTAGGTTTGATAATTTTTCATGTTTTGAGGGAAAGGGGTATTACGAAAAATGCATTTTCTAATATTAAAAAATACTACAGCCGTGCACATTACCATAGCACAGTAGCCATAATACCCCTGAGATGTGACGAAAACGCAGCTTTAGATAGACCGAGTTCACGTAATTTGTAAGTTTCATTGGTAAATTTTCTGAATTTCGAAGAAAACTGTACAAATCAAAGGGAATTTTTTGTACATTAGCAAAATATAATACAATGGAAATATTTTAATTCACGGATTTTTTTTTTTTGCTAGGGTGGTGAAAACTATAGATTTTAATTTTAATTAAATAGTTCATTAAAACGTTAACCATTAGTATAAAAAGTACAAAATTAAATGTATTAATAAATAAATTTATATATAAATGTATTAATAAATAAATTTATATATAAATGTATTTATAATAAATTAATAAATAAATAATTTTTTTACGCAGGATTTGTCTGTATATACAGGGTGTTCCGTTAAAGGGGTCCAATATTAATAGGGGTAATAGAGGAGATCACATGGAGCATAAATCAGTATATAAAGCCTGGTCGGATCTCAATAGTTTTCAAGTTACAGCAAATAGAATGAAAATTCGGAAAATTGTAAAAGAACACTCATTGCTAAACTATCGATAATACTACATAAAAACGAAGCACATATTTAGAAAGAGCAGAAAAAAACCTACAAAATGACATCAATTGTATTAAAATAGCAATATTTATTGACGAGTTACAAGCCCTGAAACAGTGAAAAAAGTACGAAATCCAATATACATCAAAATAGTTAATCGTTAATTCCAAAAAGACAACTCTAGCTACAACAAGGAAAATGTAGTAAAATTTGGTCCATTCCGAAAACTTTCGAAAAAGCTTACAATGAACCATATCGGTTTAATTGTGTGAGAGAAATTAATCAGTTTCTTAGTTACAACTCCGCTTTCTTTGACACTAGCAAAGGTTAAACTCCGCCCATCACGATTGGAAACACCGCCTTTTTAATTACTCTCAACTATACATTTTCGATCATGCTTCTTCTGAGATGCAACATTTTTAATTATTCAAGAGTTGAATGAACCAAAATAACTTTACAATAATAGTCTACATTTTAAAGTGGTCTTTTATTGATATAAAGCTTAAGTTAAATTCCTTAAAATTAAACTGGTGGTGAAAATTCGGAAATAATTAAAAATATTGCGATTTGTAGCTATGCAAGAAGTTTCAGTACATGTTTTACATGGACAATTATTGTATGTATATGTGCATCATAATTTATGATAGGAAATAATAATAACAAATAGCATAATAATTTTATTAATTATAAATTTAAAAAAGACACTAAATTTTAAATTAATTCATACAAACTTTGTAATTTACAATTTGAGTACACCACAGTCTGTGACTTACAAAATACTGTGCCAAAAAGTGTTGAAAATAAAAGAAAAATGACAAATAAAGAATTACATTCCACGTACTTTATGACATATGTGAAGCATAGTCTTCTGGCCTGCGCTGCACAGTTCAATGTCGGAAGGCAGACGAACGGACATTATTATAATAGGTGTTCGAAGTTGCGCCCATTAACAGAATCGCACAGCCGACAGCGACGTCGTAAAGATTGGCGAACACGCCGAAAAACTCCGACGGAGTTGGGAATATCTCCTGCAGCGACAACGATTCGCGCTAGTAAATCCTCCGGTGTATCCACAGGCGTTTCATACACCAGCGATTTAAGGTGTCCCCAAACAAAAAAGTCTAACGGATTGAGGTCTGGAGAGCGTGCAGGCCAAGCAACAGGTCCACTGCGTCCAATCCATTTCCCAGAATATGTTGAATTGAGGTGAATGCGAACACCTATGAAAAAATGTGCCGGTGCGCCATCGTGCATAAACCACATATTGTGGCGCAATGTTGCTGGCACATTTTGCAGTAACTGCGGTAAGATATCCCGTAGGAAAACCAAGTACGTACTGCCATTGAGTACATCTGGGAGTAAATATGGTCCTATGAGATAATCGCCGAGGACACCTGCCCATATGTTCACACTGAACTTTTGTTGTGCGTTCGACGGGAAAACAGTGTGCGGATTTGTATATGACCATGTGTGCATATTGTGCGTGTTTACCACGCCCTCTCTCGTAAATGTTGCTTCATCAGTAAATAAAATATTTTCCAGAAATTGTGGATTATTTTCTGTTACATTAAGCAACCAGCGTACGAATTCTGTCCGCTGAGCACAATATGTTACTGATAACAGTTGTACCCGCTGCACATGAAAGGGGTGCATGTTTTCTGCACGCAGAACACGCCACACACTTTGGTGAGAAACACCGACTTCAGACGCAGCAGCTCGTGTACTCGTGGAGGGGTTATCTTTAAAAATATTCAGTACATCTTCTTCCATTGCAGGTGTTCGTACATGTCGAGGTTTCCCTGCATCAATGCTTGCTGTATTAAACGATCCAGTCTCCCGTAATCGTCTATCGATTTTTATGAAGAGTTTCGAACTTGGGCAACGTCTCCTTGGAAATTGCTCACGGTACATGCGCTGTGCTAGACATGCATTTCCATGAGCTTGCCCGTACATCAGATGCATGTCCGCATATTCTTCGTTAGAGTATTCCGGTATAATTATTATACATCAACTTACTACAATCCCACTTACAACAGCCTCCCTTTAACATAACGCCCACTGATGACTGCTGTTTTATTACACTTTTCTTCCTATACACATAGAAAATTTGCATAAAAAGTACTTCTTCTTCATCATCCTGAAAGTTCATGGAGGAAACGCAGCAGTCACGGAGTTTGCTTTAAGACAAGGCGAGAGCTGCACAATATGTCATTCACTTGACCAGACTGAATAATGAAAGGGTATTGATAGAGGTTGATCAGAAATGTATAATTGAAAGATATTAAAACGGGGTGTTTACAATCGTCATGGGTGGAGTTTCGCTCTTTCCGAGCGTGCAACAGTACAGAGTTGTAACTAGGGAACTGCTTGATTTCTCCCATACAATTAAACTGATATGGTTTATTGTCAGCTTCTTCGAAAGCTTTCGGAATGGACCAAATTTTATAACATTTTCCTTGATGTAGGTAGAGTTGCATTTTTGGAATTAACGATTAACTATTTTGCTAAATATTTGATTTTGTATTTTTTCACTGTTTCAGAGCTTGTAACTCGCCATTAATTCTCAATATTCTAAAACAACTTATGTCATTTCGTAGGATTTTTTCTGCTCTTTCTAAATATGTGCTTCGTTTTTATGTAGCATTATCGATAGTTTAGCAATGAGGGTTTTTTTACAAATTTCCGATTTTTCATTCTATTTGCTGTAACTTGAAAATTATTGAGATCCGGCCAGGCATTATATACTGATTTATGCTCCGTGTGATCTCCTCTATTACCCCTATTAATATTGGACCCCTTTAACGGAACAGCCTGTATATATATATACAGGGTGATTATAAAGAAACTTTGCCAACATCTGCACTTCTAGCGCCCGTTCTATTTAACCGATCAAGATGAAATTTTAAATATAGTTGTTTGAAGGTATGCGCTCGAGATTCTGTGAATGGCAATACAGTGGTGCTCACGGTTACGGTTATAGTTACAGAAACTCGAAAATTTCGAATGGCAACGCCTACTTTTTCCTGTCTCAAAATGTTCAGCGCATGCGAAAACCCTAAATAGCGTTGAAACGGTACCGATATGTCCAAAAACCGACGTGTTATAGACATACAAACCGTTCTTTAAGGCGCACCGAGCAATAATGCATTCGACAGAGACAAGAAACTGCTGAATGATGAGAACACATATCAGACAAAAGAAAACCTTTATTGGCATCAAACATTTTCCACATGGGTGCCATCACAAGCAATTACGCATTGCATGCGGGAGACGACGGACAATACCGCTGAACGCAACATGACGCGAGGAATGTTTCTAATCTCACGCCGTATAGAATCCTGCAAGCCCGACAATGTTTGCGGATTGCACAGGTAAACTCTGGATTTGAGATATCCCCAAAACCAGAAATCCATAGGCGTCAGATCTGGGGATCGCGCAGGCCACGGAATAGGATAATGGCGTGAGATGATGCGATCACCAAAATGCTGATCTAGGAGCCTTTTAACTGACCTCGCTATATGTGGAGGTGCACCATCTTGCATCCAAACAACGTCATTGAGTGCATTCCGCCGACTCAACTCCGGTAGTACAGAATTTTTCAGCATGGCTGCATACCGAGAGCCTGTTACAGAACATGTTGCAGGACCCGCTGGGGTCGTTTCCTCAAAGAAGAACGGGCCGAGAACAAATGTAGCTGTAATGCCGCACCACACAGTCACTTTGGCGTCAAATAATGGTACTGGTGCCACAGCGTGAGGATTCGTCTCTCCCCAGTGCACACAATTCTTTGTGTTAATGTTGCCATGTAAGGTGAAATGCGCCTCGTCCGTCCATAGTATGCGAAGTGGCCAGTCGTTATCAGCATCATATCGTAATAAAAATTCATTTGCGAAGTCCAGACGTTGTTGTGGGTCACCCGGCTGCAACATCTGGACGCGCTGAAATCGATAGGGAAACATGTGAAGTACTGAGCGCAAGAGCTTGCGGACCGTTGTGTTCGGAATATCCAACAAGCGCGATAATCCTCTTGCAGTTTCTGTGTGCCCTGTAGTCACTGTATGATGCACTTCCATGACAACGTCCTCAGAAACTGTTGGCCGTCCGGAGCGCGGTTTGTCACAGGTGCAGCCTGTATCTTCGAATTTGCGCACTAAATCACGCACAGCTTGCAGAGTACATGGCCCACGTCGTTGTCGATGATTGCGGCGATACACACGCAAGGCTTCCGCAGCGTTCATCCCATTTAGATAATAGAGTTTGATCAATTCACCGCGAACTTTCCCAGGAAGAGTCATATCGTCGGCATGTGCGAGTTCATGAATGACGACTTCGCATACCCGCTTGGTATTTTATAGGCTTCCTCCGCTGAATATCTGGCGAACGGCGTTCTGTGATTGGTATCTTGCCTGTGTCATATGCAAAGTTACTGCGTGCGCACAGATCGTGTTTTGTTGGCCGGTTTTCAGAACTCTTCTTTGTGTATGCATAACACGTTTGTTTTTGGACATATCGGTACCGTTTCAACGCTATTTAGGGTTTTCGCATGCGCTGAACATTTTGAGACAGGAAAAAGTAGGCGTTGCCATTCGAAATTTTCGAGTTTCTGTAACTATAACCGTAACCGTGAGCACCACTGTATTGCCATTCACAGAATCTCGAGCGCATACCTTCAAACAACTATATTTAAAATTTCATCTTGATCGGTTAAATAGAACGGCCGCTAGAAGTGCAGATGTTGGCAAAGTTTCTTTATAATCACCCTGTATATTCATTAAGACAAATAATTTGGTAATATCTCACTGTCGTAAAATTGAATCGAATGTATAAATGATACATTCAAATATCTTAATATGTATATAGATTATTTTTAGCAGGAGATAAATGGGAGAATTAGACAAAGGATTATATCAGCTCATGTAGATAGAAGTTATTTTGAAAACTCATATTGTGTTAAAAATGTATTTTATACACACATATGCTGTATCTTTATTACAGACATACTTTAATGCAGAAACTTTGCTATTAAATGTGTTAAACGAAATAACTGATTTAAGAACATATAATATATATATATATATATAAATCTTTATCTATGTGTTCTTTTTTAAATGTTTATTACACTATATGACCGACTAAAGCACGCAAAAGTCAAATGTTTCTAAGTTATATTATAAAAAAAATATTATTGATCCCCTAAATTTAATTATCTTATTCGTTCATGCTCATTTATAAAGATTCTTTCAAATAGTATATTTTTCTTTCGCAATTTCTGCCCAAGTTCGAAATAACTTTCCCACTAAAACATTCAGTCTTTTGTCAAACATTTTAAATCGGATATTTGTGTGCAAAATAAAAGAGTAACTTTTACGTTACTCAAAATTAAATTTGACATAGAAAGTTTGAGGAATATGCTTTGAGAAAATCCAATTAAAAATATTTTTTCAATACCCCTATAAATTTTAAATCTTATTAATTTGACCTAGTCTAAGTAAAAGTTTTCCAAAAATTCTTAATTAAATTTTATGCAGATGTTTGAAATAATTCGGAAATATGTAATTCCATTTTAAAATAAAGCTATTGTACACTATAAAAAAAAGAAAGCAGTTTCTGTGAATATTATAAAATTTAATACGCTTTACGAAAATATAATATAACTTTTTCTGAGTTATCCACGATTTCGAAAAGCTTAATTTTATCTTCGGTAAACTCGGAAACAAATAAATTTCCGAGATTTAAAAAAGCATTTTTGAAAAAAAAAATCCCGTTTGAATTTTCGGAAAAAGTTTCGCGTAGTTTTTAAAATTTATAAATCAGTTTTCTATTTTTTTAAAAATTATGTTATTATTTTTCAATTAAACTTTCTTTATGTTAAACAAACTTGTCCAACAATTAACAGACTACAAAAAACACCATTAATATTTATTTGTTACTCATGCATTAAAAAGTGTGTTACACAATTGAAAACGTTTGCTTGAGAATTAGTACCATCCGAAAACCTAATATTTTGGGTTAAGAAAACTGATTAATGCATTGTAAAAGAATCTCCGAAACGTTTCCGAAAATTACTAACAGCAAAAGTAAACAATTGTTTCAGAAATACTCTTTTAAATCTCGAAATTCTATTGGTTCCTGGGATTGTTGCTGATTAAAGAATGTTTTTCAGATTCGTAGGCAACTCGACAGAGGTTATATTATACTTGCATACACTGTATTAAATTCCGTAATATTTTCCTAATCATTTGTCTTTTTTTTTACATTATAGTAATATCCATTCGCACTGCACAAAAAATAAAATATTCCTATTTCACTGCATGGTTAAACAATAAAATTTTAGAGTGGCTAGAGTAATATTTGTCAGTGGATAATCTGCTTTAGTTTTCTTTAAATGGAACTGTAGATTCTATCCCAGTATCGCTAATGACGCAGTTGCACTGGTCACAACTAATAAATAATATCAAGAATGTTTTCAAAATTTATTTAAAACAGACTAATTCTAGTTACGTTAAAACGTTAAATGCGTCTGATTTTGTAAATATGAAAATAAAGATAAAAATATTAATATATATATATTAGTAATAAGTAACTGTGTTTATCAGTAAGCAAATGTTCAGCTAATAATTTTTATTATTTGTAACTAATATACAGGGTGATTCATAATGAATGGGACAAAAAGAAAACATGATTGCGAACGTTGTAATTAATATATTTAGAAAATTCAAATTTACCTCAAAACTACATTTATTCAAGTTTCTACAGGTGTTCAATATGTGCCCCTCCGGTGACACGACAAATGTCTACACGGTAATCAAGCTCCTGCCACACTCGTGATAGCATATCCCCTGTGATGGAGTTCAACACTGCAGTTATCCGCTGCTTCAGTTCCTCTAAGTCCTGAGGAAGTGGAGGCACAACCACCTTGTCTTTAACGAAGCCCCAGAGAAAAAAATCACAGGGCGTTAGATCTGGTGGGTTTTGTTTCTTTTCGTCCTGGGCTTTTGTTCTTACATAAGTAGCCGGTATCTTGGAACTGCTTCACCCACCTGCTTATGTTATGCCGATGCGGTGGTTCTTTACGAAATTTCGTGCGAAAATGTCTTTGCACAACAGTTACCGAGTAGGTTTTGGCATATTTGAAAGCGCAGTAGGCTTTCTCCTGCATGGGCGACATTTTGTTTAACAGCGCCTCTAGCGGCGAATTCGTCATTCGATGATTTTTCCTTGTTGCCAAATAAAACTTGTATAATTGTAGTTGCAGAATAAATTTGTTTCGGCTGAATAAATCCATTACGGCAGTCACACTGCGCTATTCTTTTTGGACCATTCATTATGAATCACCCGGTATTTATAGTGTACATATTTGCACTGTTATTTGTAGCTATTATTTGTAGCGCGAAATACAAATTTTGTACAATGCGTGTCAAAACTTCTTTATTTCGCATTTCAATTTTAAATTCAAGATTCCTTAATCGAAAAAAAATATTTTAAGAATCTCTAATAATAAGGAAAAAAATGATTTCGAAAGAGGCCGCTGCTCGCTCAACAACACAATTTTGTATGAAGGTATGTCTATGTATGTAGTGTTGCACCTCGATTTTGGATTACTTAAAAGTTGTTTTGTATTTAATATTTATAGCATTTTTTGCATTTACATTTTGTTACATTACGAGGCGATTTTTCTACATTAATAAAAATATTTCAGCTTCTTTATCCCAACATAGTAAATTTTGTTCTCTATCTATTTTTTTTCAAATTCGTAAAAAAACGGTCCATATTTACCAGAGATATTAATTAAAAACTCGTTAATTTTTTTCCCGAAAATACAATGTTTTTATCTCAAAATTAAGAAAAAAATGAAACACATATACTTGCGATATGAAATCGCAGACAGTGGAATTTGCTAATTTTGACTTGTTTGCGTATATTAAGAAAATCATGTGAGATATCGATTTAAAACCCACCATACATATGTAGAAAAATTATCTGTATCCGAAAATTTAATTTTTGTAAAAATCGGCCGGTATTTTTTCTTAATTTTTGCAAGAAACTGGCCCAGACGAGGAGTCAGCTTCGTCTTTCATTAATTAATAACTAGTTAATTAACCTTTTCAGTGCGGAATTTCTTTTGGAGGTATTATTGCCCTGTGCGGAATATTTTGACCAAAAAAAGCGACATTATTTATCTAACTACCGGGCAGAATTTTCCGGTACGAATTTATTTTCCCAAAGGAACACGACTTTACGAACGACCCAATACAAAACTAAAAATCATATCTTATGGTTATACGAAAAGCACGCTACTGGTTTTGGTTATAGTCAAATTACTGCACTACGCAGGCGCAATACGTCATCACTGCTAAGCCCATGATGCACTACAGTGAGTACAATACACGCCGTGAACGCCTAGGCGACTTTTGTCAACGCTTAATGTAGTCTACAGCACCCAACTCCTAGATGTCTCCCGCACTAAAAGGGTTAATAGAATAAAATCGAATAGATTTAAATTCTTTTCCGTGCCTCTAGCAACTTTCTGAAAAAAAAGTAAAGTGCAATGTCAAAAAAAAAAAACAAAAAAAAACAAAAAAAAAAAAAAAAAACTGCGCCATTTTGTTTCTGTTTTAAATGTTCCCAGTATTTGTTAATGTTAATAATAATTTATTTTTGAAGCGGGTGCGCAGCACGCTCGCTATTCGGTATCGTAGGCGGCAGCAGGGTTGCAAACCATTGTATATTAATTTCTTAAATTAGAGATAATGTTTCAATTTCTACAAAACAAGTTAGTTTTCCAACAAGTTAGTTCCCCTGTTTAATAAAAGATATACTTATTTAATAAAATGTAAAATATACCCTAAATGCGACAAAACTATGGAGAATGGCTTCTTATTTAGGCACAATGACGTTATTTATTTCAAAACATGTGAATTGCAGTCTGACATATTTAAGTTCTATGTTTTGAATACCGGTATATTTCATGTTTACATTAACAATATTAACAGTAAATAAACAAATTGTAAAATTTATCTATATGGAATTTTTAATCGAATTTTGCTTAAATATTAGATGTCTTTCACACACAACGATGTTAAATTTTTGCCTTCGTACAAAAGAGTTACATTTTCTCTAAAATAAACTTTCTTATTAGTTCAAGTATATTTATTTTCAATATTACAGTTTTGTCATAATATCTTTCAAAGCCAAAAGTAACTTTCATCTTCAAATATTCCGCTTCCTGTCAAACTTTTAAATATGAGCTTCTTTTGCAAAATCAAAAGAGTAACTTTATGTTACTCAAAATTTATTTTAATGCAGTGGTTTTCACGAATATGCTTTGAGAAAATCCAATCTAAAATAATTTATTGAAAACCTCAAAAATTTTAAATCTTAATAAATTGAACTGATATTTTAAGTAAATTTTTCAAATAGTTCTAAATTGAAATATTTTCAGAAGTTTAAAATATAACTCAGAAGAAATCTGTCTGACCATTTAACTTAAAAGTTTTTGTAATAATTGGCAAACAAAAATTGTGTAAATAATTTATTTTTTACTACACATTTATACAGGGTGTCCCTAAATATGTTAATGAAATCTAGGAAAAATTACGACAAAAATTCTACACACGTATTTATTTGTTATAAACTACAATACATGTTTCAATTGCCATCCTTCAAATTTCAAGTCATGCATGTGCATGTTTAATAACAAAGGCTCATTTCAGCATGTCATGTTCTTAAATGATTATTACGCAATCGGTGCAATATTCGGTAACTTATTTTTCATCCGACTTCTCCCGAAAGAATCTTCTCACGTCTCGAAATTATTTCATGTGAGAAAAATAAACTTCGATAAGTTAACAACACTCCTCTTTGTGGGATAGATTCCTGTTCGCGTAAACTCGCGCATGTTTCAGGAAACTACATCTAAACTCCATTTTCTACATTTAGTTAGCCGCACATATTACACACACCAATGTTGAATCTAGTTTTATTCAAAAGTGTCTTGCAGTTTACTAAAAATCATATTAATTATATCAATTCCCACTAGCGGTTAGTTTTGCTTGCAGGCATCTTTTACTCTAAGTGTAGAATGTACACATCTTAGTGCAAAAATATAAACCAAATATTAAGTTTAAAAAAAATGTCGTTCATAAAAAAAAGAAAAATAGAAAAATGGCTGAAAATGCTGAAATGCGAAATCTTCTCACAATTTGAAGTGATTTCTTGTGAAAAAAACAAGCTTCAATAATTTAACAACACTCTTCCGGGCGGGAAAAACACAAGATTCACGTAAACTCGCGCGCGCGTTTCAGTATACTACTACTGAGCTCTATTTTCTATATTTATTTAGCAACACATATTACACACACCAATGTTGTATCTAGTTTTATTCAAAAGTCCGTTGCGCTTTACTAAAAAATATATGAATTCTTTCAGTTCCTACTAGCGGTTAGTTTTTCTTGCTTGTACCTTTTACTCTATGTGTAGAATATGCACAGCTCCGTATAAAGATATAGGTCAAATATCAAGTTAAAAAAAAAGTTGTTCATAAAAAAAAGAAATTTTGAAAAATGGCTGATAATACTGATATTGCTAATAAAATAGTAAACTTCTCATTTTTTTCTTGTCGGTGGAAAGTTCTTAAGCGTAAGTGTAAAAGTTTTCTTAAGTTTAAATTTGCTTTTGGAAAGTTATTAGAAATACAGATGTTTTCTAATTTTGAGACATCTAACTATCTGATGGAAGGAAATTGATATTCTTTATTTTCTAAATTTCTAAGTATATTTAACTGTTTATTTTGGTTTCTGCATTTTAATAAATTGCATTAATTTGTAATTAGCATTATTTAGAAAGAAATCTAAAATATAAAGGCAGTCTATATTTCGTCTTTTACAAATATCGTAAATTATACGAAGGTTGCTATTTGTGTATCCGGAACTGGCATCAGTTGTGTTGCTAGGAGATACCTGACATATACATGGTAAAGCTTGACATTGTTGACTATATACGTACTCAGAACGTTTTGTCATACAGAAGTTATTTGAATTGTTTTGTTACATGAAAATTTCATATTGGGAGAATTTTCGTGCGATGATTTACTACGACATTTGACGTGGATTATCTCAACAACAGTGCAAAAATCAACTAACTTCAAAGTTTGGGGGATGAAACACCATCTAAACCACTGTATATATGACTCAATTCAATCGAGATCGTCGTTCGCTCAAGGACGAATTTAAAGAAAGTCTTCCAAAATCGGTTGTTGTGCCAGAAACTATCAATGCTGTGCACGAACTGATAAAGCAAGATCGTCATGTGAGAAATCCCTGTGTATGTCAAGAGTACACAAGATTTTACATATTTTAGCCGTGAAAAATATTTGTGTGCGTTGGATTCCGCTTATTTTGCAATCGCTCAAAAAAGGGTCGTGTCGATTGGTGTAAAGTAATGCTAAAAAAATATAATCTTGGACTGTCAAAAGCCATGTATAATATTTAGATAGGTGACAAATTTTGGATCTATGCGTACTAGCCCGAAAGTTAACATCCGTCGACTCTATGAATCTTTCAAAATGAGCCAAACCGAACAACAGTTGTTCTCGCAAGAAGCAGTTTTAAGCAAATGATCAATTTTTTTTTGTTTTTTTGTGTGGGGTGGGGGGTGGGGGGGGATCAATGGGTATGTGCTTTCAGTGCTTCTAGAGAATCGCAAAATGGTCAATTCGGAATGGTACAAAACCATTTGTTTGCCAGAAATCATTGAAGAAATATGGAAAAATAACCGGCAACGCACGACCAATCTTCACCATGACAACGCGAGCTCTCGCACATCCACCCAAACAACTCAATATTTGGCAGGTCAAAACAAAATGATGGGCCATCCGCCATACAGTCCTGATAGTACCCACTGATTTCCTTTTGCTCCCGTCCGTGAAGAATAAACTATGTGGTCAACGATTTCTTCGACGCCAGAAGTGGTTCATGCGTTGGAAATGCATGTTTTGGAGTTATCTCAATCGGAATGGAAAAAGCGCTATGAAAATTGGTTCAAACGTATGCAAAAGTGTGTTTAATCATCACGGATATATATATATTTAAAAACAATAATATCATTTTCAGTGATAAATATTTGTTTTTATTTATTATCCCAGATACATAAATAACAACCCTTGTATAATAAATATAAAAATTCTTCTTGTTATATATAAAAAATTATGCCCGGTAGCGATTGTTTTTTTAAATCATGGCATAAACTCCAATAGTTTTCCGCTTTTCGTAGTTTTCTCAAAACACATAGCCAAATATTCGTATTCAATATTAAATTGCTACGGATCAATAGTTTATGAAACATATATCTCACTAAGCAAGGTATATTTGTTTGAGTCGCATGCATCTCAGTATGAAATCGAAGTGGTCTCGTGCATATATAGAGTGAAATATATAAATAATAAAACTGTGTTACTTTACTGAAAGCACTTAAAAACAGATAACATTAGTAATATTGCAAAATTAGCAAAACATATGTTTTGACGGATTCAATATTTCCAAGTAATACGATACAATTTAAACCTGTTTTCAGTAAAATATGCACTTTCATGTGGACATACCGATTCTACGAAGGGTTTTTTTTAAATACTGTTTTACAGAAATACAGTCTGTTATAAAATGCGAGAAAAATTATCTTGAAAATTTTTAATTTTTGCGTATGATTTGAAAACAGCGAGATAATATTCTAAATATTGAACACTAAATTGTACTACCTAACACAAACTAGTACGCATTTTCCCATCGCCAAAAGATTAAGCTAAATATATTCAAAGACCATTAATATGTAGTTATTTGAAGTTGCACATGGAAAGAATGCAACTTTTATTTTTTGTTTTTGGGAAGAATTTGAAAATTTTGCTAGTCTGTGACATTTTTCTTTAAATATCGGCTGGTTAATTTTTCAGTTATTTATATCTCACTCACTAATCATTTTAAAGAGATTTAAAATAGTATTTTTCTAATAAATTCATTTATATAATAGCTGGAAAAGTTCAATTTAGTTTGGACGTGTAGTGGATCCCTATAACTTACTAAAGCTGCATTTATGAAACTACAGTTCATGTATGTAAATTATATAATATTAGTTTTCTTTTGTTTTAATAAAAATGAAAGTTAAAGCCGACGGTCGGATTTGCTACGTACAAAATGTATGTTTAAATTGGGTATTTATAGAATAAAATTTAGAATTATAAAATTTTATTAAGAATATTTTCTTGCTTGTAAGATTAAATCTACATTTTGCAATATAAAACTATATAGCACCATAAATTATCTCTAGCTCATATGGTCTAGACATGATTTTTTATTACATATTGGGGGTTTTTTCTATGAAATGAAGTGGCTAAAGTGGCTTAAGAACGATTATTATAAATAAATCAGTTATTTACAGTAACATTCTATGATTATTTTTGGTACATAATATTTATTGCATAAGAAAAGATGAAAAATAATCTTTCATTGAAAAAAGATTACAGATTGTTAAAAAGTAAAGAAGTTTACAGACTAATATATTTATATTGTTTCGAAACTAATTTCATATTATTTAATAATATATTATTAAAAAAATACAACCTACCAAAATAATGCAAATTGACACATTAAATTATTAGTAATATATATTTAAAATTCTGGGTCTTTTTGAAGGTTATTAAAATATTAATTATAATGACATACTCTACGTTTAATTTAAAAAATAAATATTAAATTAAAATAATATTAAATTAAAAATAAATATTAATTCATATTAAATAACATTATAGACCATTTCGTAATATTATGTAAAGCATTAAATTTTGCACACAGTAAATGTATGTTTCATTTTATAGCATTATTTGTCGAAATGACAATTTTTAAAAATATATATATACTGCCTATATATACTTCCTACATAAGGTCTTACCTGAACTTCTGGTCGATGTTCCTTCAGCTGTTTGCAGACGAATGTGCTTCCAGCACGATGAAGCCCCACCTCACTTCACGAGACGTCGGAATCACCTGGACGCTGTCTATGGCCAGCATTGGGTAGGACGGTATGGACTAGATCCCTGGCTACCACGTTCTCCTGATTTCACTTGCTTGGACTTCTTCTTTTTGTGTCATATTAAAAGCCTCGTGTACGAGAGTCCCATCAAATATGCAAAAGATCTTGTTTCCTGCTTGCCTGTTGCTGTTGAACATTTGTTCGGCATGCCTGACGTCTTTTCTAATGAACGCCGCTCCATGTGCCGCCGCTGTGAATCTTGCATCGTTATTGGTGGCCGACTGGTGAGCAGCTCTTGCAAACTGTTAATATTTTTTTGTTTTCTTTTGTCTTTTCAGTTTTCTGTGATTCATACCGATTTACGGCCTTATACCATTTCATCTGAGACAGTTGGCATTAGAAGTTGTAAATGAGATCCCTGATAACGCCATGAGATTATATACGGATGGCAGTAAACTGGACGACCACGCTGGTAGTGGGATCTACATTGAGAAACCCGGGCAAAATTTGTCCACCAGTCTCCGTTACCCTTATTTCTCTCCAGTCTTTAAATGCGAGCTTATTGCAATTGAACAAGGCCTTGAGATTATTCACAGTGAGCAGGACTTGGGAGACCTCTGGATTCTTTTAGACAGTCGCACCTCCCTTCAACACCTTCACAATTGGATTACAGTTGGAGATAAAACTAGTATTTCCACCCTTCTTAAACTTAAAATTACTTCAAAGCTCCATGATGTTCATTTTCAGTGGATTTCATCCCACGTAGACATTTATGGCAATAAGCAAGCTGATCCCTTGGACAAGGAGGGTTGTTGTCAATCTATATCTTCCTTTTCAGCCCTTACTTACCCAGAGCATCAATCTAGAGTTAAATCTGAAATTTCAAAGGAGTGGAAGCCTCCCCCCCCAGCCAACACTGGTACCTGTTACAGAGCAGAGCCCCTCGGACGGTGATTTCAAGATTGACAAGTGGATACATGAAAAGTATCTCGTTCTTTGAGGGCAGAAAGATCTTTGAAGTCTGCTCTAAATGTCAAGTTCAACAGGCCTCTACAGAACACACCTTTGACTGCTTGGGTCTTTCCAGGGATGACTTATATGCTTCCCCCCTTCTGGTGCTTGATTTTCTGAGGATTAATGGTCTATTGGATCTTGTCTGACTTCGTCAAACAGTTGGCGGATAAGCCATAACAGAAACGTGCTTTACGTGCTTGCGCTTTAATCATAAGAGACGGTAGTCTCTTGAGTGACGCAGCGAAAAACCGAAAATCGTAAGCCCAAAACCGAAGATTCCGTCACTCTCATATATACAGCTAGCAGGACATCAAAGGAAAATCGAAACGCCGACATTTAATATCTCAGTAAATATGAGGCATACCGTTTCGATTTTTTCACATTAGTCTTATATCTATGGCCTAACTCTATCCTGAAATTTATAGATTTCTACATGCAGTAGATTTTGAGATCTGGAAACCAATTTTTAAGCGAAAATGGAAAATGTAATGGTGTAATGGGCACAGAGTTGTTATCTCGAAAATGGATCGAACGATTTTTTGAAAATTAATATATTATATTAATCAGTTTTAGATGAAGCGTTTAAGATATTGCGCTAACGTAGGAAAACTCTTGTTTTCAATATAATCCACTTTTAAAATCGGACTATTTTCTTATGCTTTTTCTGGTAGACAACATTACAGATCTTCAGCCTTTTCACTACTTTTTATTACTGCGCAATAAGGAAGCTCTTGCCTATTACGGTTACAGTTAAACGTTAAAGCATATCCATATCGCTGAAAAACTATTTAGATTCTTTTTTTTTTTAAATACGAAAACAGTTTTTAATGCAATTTTTAATATGCAATATATATGTATTAAATTAAATTATTGTTTGTATATTTTTCTTTTTTGTTATAATAAAGAATTTCTTATTTCAAAATCTTCATTAAGTCGAAAAATATTTAGATTCCTTGATTAAAATATTGAAATATTTTATAATTATATATATACAATTTAATTGTTATTTATATATTTAATTTGTCATTTTTTAAAGGAAAAAAAGATTCAGATTTTTTTTTTTTTTATCAGTTAATTTGAAACAGCCTCTAATCAACAAATCAATCATCTGTTTGTTTTCAACGAGTCTCGAATGTTGTTTTTGTAAGAATAACACTCATATGGTTTGGATCATTCGAGACGACAGCCCTGCCGCTATAGGTCTCATAGCCCCCCCCCCCCTTCAAAGTTCAAACACTCATATGAGGTATTTTATTATTTATTTATTTATTGTTTGTTTACTTATTTTGATTAGATTGTCCTTTTAGAAATTGTCTTTTGATTTAGTGGCGTAAATGGTGAGATAATTGTCAATAGTATTACCTGTTTTATCGTTAAAAATAATCAGTGAATCTTTTAAAGAAGTCTTTTAAATATCTGATGACGATAGAAGATTGGTTTTTTACTTGTTAGCTATATTTTCCAACTCTCCAAATCAAACTTTCTCAACATTCACCTCACAAAAATTTAATAACTAAAACTTTTTATTTCAGTGTGATTGAAATACGTTTAATTGTGATGAAACTTTGGTATATTATATAGGGAATTTATATAACGTAAGTTTTCACTTTTATGTATATAAAATTAGATACGATGTTTTCATTATGAAATACAATGTTTCTAATTTATGTTATGGCTTACTTTAACATTTTTTTATTGACTAAGCCTATCATTAATATAGGGGAGACCGGTACACAGTGAACCTATGGACACAGTGGACCACCCCCTAATATTTTATTTATTTAAATTTTTTTTTAAGCTTCTCTTCTATCCTAATAGACAACAGCACTGCAATGATTATTTATAGCCTTCAGAAAGTATGTTTAGCTCAGATTGAACTATTTTATCCTGCTTTGTTGTTTTGAGCTTCTAAAAGTAAAATTTTTCATCATCATATTTTTATTTTTTTAGTAATTAAAGGTTGTAGATAAATAAAATAAAACAGCTTTTTTGAAAAGCTAAGATACTTGTTCTTATTTTACTTTAAAGTTATTATGTTTAAAAGAAAGCTATAAACAATATTAATATGATTATTTATTGAACTTCAACATGTGGTACAGTGGACCACCCACTCCTGGGGCACAGTGGTCCACAATCCACTCTGCTCCTCTAATGCAGAATGTTCAAAATATGTAATAATTGTTTTCTTAGAAAGATTGTTTTAAAGTAGAATTAACTGTAAAATAAAGTAAACAAATAAAAATAACAATTTTTTTAACATAGTAAGAAATATTTTGTTTTGTATTTACTGCCTTTGATAAATATAACTGTAGTCTAATTGTTGATGATTCTATTCAAGTAAGATTCATGAGATGCAAATTGAATGGAAATCAGTTTATTTCTCCCGAAACTGTAGATGAATCTGCTGTTGATGTCAATGATTTCATAATGTTGCTCGCAGACCCAAAATTATTTCTTGAAAATTCCAGGCTCAATCTTACTGATAAGTATTTTGGAATTTCATTTGCAAATTTTATTGTGAGCTGATTTTTTTTGTACTTAAGTAATAACTTCAACTAAATTGCAATTGTTCCTGTATTAATCTGTTATTATTTTCAAAATATAATTAATTTTTTGTTTTTGTTTCAAAATTTATATTACTATGTTATTTTGCGAATGAAGAGGCAACAAAAAAGAATTAGATTAATGAAAAATAGATTTATATTATATTTTAGATAATACCTAATAGTGGTCCACTGTACCCTGGTGGGTGGACCAGTGTATATATATATATATTTTTAATGTATTGAAAACTATGTTGTGAGAAAATTATGATGGATGTAAGAAGGTTTAAGGAATATTCAAAAATATTTTCATACAGATTGGTCAGTCTGTTAAAGAGAAAAAAAAATTTAACTGAAAAAGTGGTCCACTGTGTACCGGTCTCCCCTACCCGATTACATGAGATTTTGTTATTTGTATTGATATGTTTGTGTTTACGTATTTTATCAAGATTATATTTCAGCTATTTTTAAGTAAGTTTTTTAAGATACTATATAGCAATGTTAAAATCTTGGCTATACTTTATTAGCTTATGTTAAAGATTGGTCAGAAAAAAAAGGTTGGCGAGATTAAAAAATTTTGTCGATCAGCTAGTGCTCGACTAACATAACAACAGGGCTGCTGGGATGGAATTTAATTTTTAAAAAGGACACATTTTGAACCGGTTTGTTTACAGTCCCATTTTATTAGTAGAATTTTGTGATAATTTTCCAAATGACTGGCGAATTTTGCATTTTTTGTAAAAAAAAAAAATCTTTAGATGTAATTTTAAACAAAATCTCTTTTCATTTCTTTAATTTGCAAATATTTTAAGTTTTCTTATTTAAAATACTGTGATTAAATGTCCAATGTAAGATTTCCCTTAGTTAAAAATTGTTATGACAGAATTTACACAACTGCAAAAATAATTGATTACTACAACAATGCATTTTCAGGGTTTTTTTCCAATAAAATTAGCTATACAACAGAGGAAAGTTAACTTCATACTATATTTACATTGCAGTAATTTGGAGAGTTGCAAAATATAGCTAACAAGTAAAACACAAATCTTCTTTAGTCTGCGGGTTTTAAAATACTTCCTAAATATTCACTCGACACGATGCAATTTCCTT
Organism: Maratus michaelseni; assembly: GCA_963931845.1. NCBI lineage: Eukaryota > Metazoa > Arthropoda > Arachnida > Araneae > Salticidae > Maratus > Maratus michaelseni. The sequence continues at coordinate 341,149,233 of OZ007592.1, forward strand.
ACCTTGTATCATTTTTATCGATAAAACAGGTAATTGACAATCATCTCACCATTTAAGTAACAATCTAAAGTCAATTTCAAAAAGGACAAGAAAATCAAATCAAAATAAGTAAACAAACAATAAATAAATAATAAAATACCTAATATGAGTCTTATTCTTGTAAACAAGAATTTGTATTGCAATCACCGCTCATGAATACATGACACAAGCGATAGGTTAATTTATTGTTAATTGATAGTAGAGGTGCCCAATCTTTTTAGGCGAAGTGCCACTTAAAAAATTGTTGGGTTGTCGAGGACCACCATCAGTAGCACAGAGAGAATTTTGTTTCGAGGAGATGTTGGGTGGGGGGGGGGGGGGGGTAATTAGCATTATCCATACATACAGCACTGTTCGGTTGCAAATTTGGAAGAATGCACCCACTAGATGGATTTGTGATTTTTATGCGGCTACTTGACAAAATTGTGATTTTTATGTGCCCGTTCTAAAAAATTCATGATTTTTATGTATAGGTTCAACTTTTATGTATAGGTTTCAACTTTTTTACTCAGTGACCACTGGCCAGTACATGGATTTTTTTACTCCTGTTTTTCAGCAATGACCAATAACAAATTTACAAATACTTGATAAAAAATTTAAGAAATTTGTCAAACGATTGTGGAATAAACGGCGAAATTTGTCAAATAGTGTTGGGAAACAAATCGCGACATTCGTCAAATGGTCTCGGGAAAGAAATCAGGCATTGCAGGAAAAAAATTAATTATGTCTAACTGTCGTGAAAAAATTAGAGAAATTCGTCAAATACGTTCGGGGGAAAAAAATCACAAAATTCATCAAATGATCTCGGGAGAAAAATAGTGAAATTTGTCTAACAATCGCGGAACAGAATTGCAAAATTCGTCGAATAGCAGTGGAAAAGAAGTGCACAATTTGTTCGTTCATGGAAAAAGTCGTGAAATTCATTAATCGATAGTCGATAAATCACGAAATTCATCAATCGATAGCAGAAAAATCACAAAATTCATTGATAGTGGAAAAATCACAAAATTCATCAACTGGTTTCAGGGGAAAATTTTTTCGAATATCGTCGAATGACTTCGAGAAGAAAAAAAGTCACAATCCGTCAAATAATTTCGGGGAAAAAATCGTGAAATTCGCCGAAGGGTTTTGAAATTTGTCGAGCGACAGCAGGGAAAAAATCTTTTTCCATTCAATCATCGCAATTGGGACTATTAAGTTTGACCAATGGTGGCAGTAAAGTCAGTCGCCAAATTTTCAGTATTACTCGCCGATTGACGAATGGCAATTTTGTCCTATATTTTTACACGCCTGATCGATGAAATTCAAGATTTTTACGCACCCGATTGATGACTTTCTTGATTTTTATGGATCCGTTTGACGAAATTAATGATTTTTATATGCCCGATAAACAAAATTCATGATTTTTATGCATGCGTTCAACAAAATTTATGATTTTCCTTCTCCCGATCCACAAAATTCATGTTTTTACTGTGCCTGATTGACAAAATTCGTGATTTTCAACTGATATGCTTTCCGTCGGCCATTTAATGAAATTCACAATTTTTCTTCTCTAGACTCTAGGCAAAATTTTCATTTTTTTTTTTTTTTTTTTTTTTTTTTTTTTTACCGTTTGTTGAAATTTACAATTTTTTCACAAACATTCGATGGAATTCTTGATTTTTCCACGCCCAATATACGAAATTTGCGATTTTCCATGCCTATCGACAAAATTCATAATTTTGCAGAACCGATAGACAAAATTCATAATGTTTTCCCACAATCTATGGACAATTTGCAAATTTTTTCCGCGACTGTTCGTTGAAATTCGCGATCTTTCCATGCCATTCGATGAAATTCGTTGCTCGATCCATGAAATTTGCAATTTTAAGTGCCTTATCGACAAAATTTGCAGGTTTTTTTCAACTGATTTACAAAATTCAAGATTTTGAGTGATTGACAAAATTTACAACTCCAGAATTACCGATTTTGGCATCTCTGGTTTCTGTTGACCGATTATTGAAATTTGCGTTTTTTTTTTCTCGCGACAAAATGGCGAAATTTGTGATTTTTCCATGCCCATTCGACAAAATTTGCATCCAGTCGATGCAATTCATAATTTTATGCACCTGATCGATGAAATTCATATTTTCCTACGATCTATGGACAAAATTTGCACATTTTTCTCACGAATTATTAAGGAAATTCGAAATTTTTGGATAGGTTGGCATGTATGGTCTCTGCGGGCCACCAGTTACCCATCACGGGCCACAGGTTGTGCATTCCTAATCGTGATGCAGTTTAGCTCATTCGACTCGACCTCGATAGAACTTACTGATTTTAGTTTCACCACCAGGGGCAGTTATGTTCATATAGAACAGAGTGCGCCCCTAGCAGTGGAAGGGGGAATTAATGGATTTTGGAACTAACTCGAGGGGTCCCATCACAACATGGTTTGATTCATTCAATTTGACATTGACAGGATATATCAATTTTAGTTTCAAGTTTGACCACCAGGGGTGCATTCCTATCTCAGGTTCTATGGCCCCGATCATGACAAGGTATGGCTCACTCAACTCGAAATCGACAGCCTCAACAATTTCAGCTGTTTGTATAGAACAGAGTGCACCCCCTGGTGGTGGAACATGGAACTAACAGATTTTGCAGCTAACTTGAGTTCTATGGGTCCCATCACAATGCAGTTTCATTCATTTGACTCGACATCGACAGGATATATCGATTTTAGTTCCAAGTTTCACCACTAGGGGACGCTATTCTATCTCGTGTTCTATGAGCCCGATTACGATGAGGTATGGCTCATTCGACTCGAAATCGACAGCCTGAAAGATTTCAGCTATGTTTGTATAGAACAGAGTGGGCCCCCTGGTGGTGGAAGATGGAACTAACGGATTTTGCAGCTAACTCGAGTTCTATGGGTCCCATCACAATGCAGTTTGATTCATTCAACTGGACATCGACAGGATATATAGATTTTAGTTACAAGTTTCACCACCAGGGGGCGCTTTCCTATCTTGTGTTCTATGGGCCTGATCACGGCGAGGTATGGCTCATTCGACTTGAAATCGACAGCCTCAAAGATTTCAACTATGTTTGCATGGAACAGAGTCCACCCCCTGGTGGTGGAAGATGGAACTAACGGATTTTGCAGCTATCTCAAGTCCTATGGGTCCCATCACAATGCAGTTTGTTTCATTCGACTCGACATCGACAGGATATATTGATTTTAGTTCCAAGTTTCACCACCAGGGGCACTTCCCTATTGGGTTCTATGGGACCGATCACGACGATGTATGGCTCATTTGACTCGGAATCGACAGCCTGAAAATTTTCAGCTATGTTTGTATAGAAAAGATTGCGCCCTTTGGCGGAGGAAGATGGAACAAACGGGTTTTGCCATGCATTTTCATCCTTCTAATTGTGTTACTCTCTCACTGTATAATTTAAAAGTTGAGTCTTGGATTCCTCTCCCTGGGCCACCACCCTCATATTTTATTGGGGTCCAAGGGGTCTTTTTTAGCATTTCTTTAAAATTTTATTCTAATGATTAATTTATACCCTATACTTAATTTCGACTAATTGACATTTTCATCAATAACCTTAAAAAAGTAATGATATCAGTACAAAAACACTTAACGGGTTAAAAGTGTTGACGCAGCACTTTCTTTTGGCTCTATGAATTTTAAGTATGGGTCTTAAAAGCAATGATATCAAATTTAAGTGACGCTATGTTAATAATTTTTTTTTAAATCATAATTTTCTTTTTAGTTTTATTTATGTTCACAGGTGCAATTATTATCTTAATATGAAAAAATATATAAAATTTATTCACTGATGCTTTTTCATTCACATCTCTCATGAATTCAAAATATGGGTTTTAAAAGAAATGATATCAAACTTTGAGTGACACCTTGACGTTAATTTAATAGGACTCTTTTAAAATTCAATTTAAATTATTTTTGGTTTGTCTTCTAAAGTATATTTACACATACAAACAATACTTTTAATTTTTCAATACTCTTTTAAATATATTACTTTCACTGAGCCTATATTATGTATTGAAATGTATTTATTTCAATAAATTGATTTATCTTCTGTGCCACGCTATCCAAAATCATAAGTAAAATTTATGTAAATGATTATTTTGCGTCATAGTATCCAAACAAAGGGAAATGTATGCAAGTGGATAATATGACGCAAAATAATCATTTACATAAATTTTACTTATGATTTTGGATAGCGTGGGCCAGAAGATAAATCAATTTATTGAAATAAATACATTTCAATACATAATATAGGCTCAGTGAAAGTAATATATTTAAAAGTGTATTGAAAAATTAAAAGTATTGTTTGTATGTGTAAATATACTTTAGAAGACAAACCAAAAATAATTTAAATTGAATTTTAAAAGAGTCCTATTAAATTAACGTCAAGGTGTCACTCAAAATTTGATATCATTTCTTTTAAAACCCATATTTTGAATTCATGAGAGATGTGAATGAAAAAGCATCAGTGAATAAATTTTATATATTTTTTCATATTAAGATAATAATTGCACCTGTGAACATAAATAAAACTAAAAAGAAAATTATGATTTAAAAAAAAATTATTAACATAGCGTCACTTAAATTTGATATCATTGCTTTTAAGACCCATATTTAAAATTCATAGAGCCAAAAGAAAGTGCTGCGTCAACACTTTTAACCCGTTAAGGGTTTTTGTACTGATGCGGCATTACCGCACACACATTCCTATACGAAATCTGCTTATAATTAGTCCCCTCTACTTGCATTTACATTTTTGACATATAGTTCTGAACCAGGAAGTATGGATATTCTTAGTGTATATTCACCCTACATATTTTGTCTTAGGAAATAAATATTAGATATAACTGTTGGAATGTTGTCCTTAATTGCATAATATTGTGACAATCGCAAATTATGCGTAGCTTATTAAGATTTTTATTGTTAATTTATGTCAGGATATTCATGTTGTGTGTGCAAGTTATATTTCTTTATAAAAAACAGATATTAAGTTATAAAATTTGCTACACTGGCTACACATGAGACGGTCCAAGTTTAATTCAAAGTGCACTTTTCAACAATGTAAAAATATGCGTATTTCAGTATGGCATTATTTTGTTATTTGATGTATGGTCTTTGCAGTTTATGTTTTTTGGTCTTAAAAAATAAAAATTATTTATTTAAAGTTAATTTTATAACATTCTATGATGTGTAATTAAAAGTGTAAATAAATTTAAAAAAAAACATAAATATTCGTAAGTTATTATGAATGTTTACTGAATGCAGTTTATTATTATTTTTTTTGTATACGTAAAATATTGTTATTTGCGATTAAAAAAGGGAAAAAAGTACTTTTATATGGGTTGCTATTCATAAGCATTTCTAAAGCGCAAAAGTCCTTATTATGAAATACAGACTATTATGGAAAAAATGTATGAATATTTTTTTTGTATGATACTAAAGATGAATCCGATTTGTATAGCAAAACATTTATAATTTGAATTGCAGTTACTCAAATTTTACGTTTTGAATGAATTGATAATGAAAGACATACGCTTAGACACAATTAATTTATAAACTAAATCCTTTACAATGCATTCAAAAATATTTCAAGCATAATATTCCAAAGAGTTTTAAAATTTTGCGTATCTTATATTTATTAAATTATTTTTCTAAAATATATTTGAGGAATTTGGTTTTCTTATAGCTTTTTAACAAGCTACTGTTCAGTGACTCGCTCTAATTACGATAATAAATTAGCTCAAGTAATACACATCAAATGCAGATAGTTTTTCGGAACACAAGCAGTTATATATGCATATAATGAATATAAAAAAACACAATTTTCTCTTTTTTTAAATATATGATTTCCAATTTTTCTGTGAATTAGAAAATGTTTAATGAACTGTGACTGCTTTGCGTGAAACAATTTCTTTCGGGTCTCTTATGATCAAGAAAATAGAGAAGCGTTTTAATTCATTTCTTTCTTAAATACATAACGGAAAATTATGGAAAAATGCGATATGGAATGCATTTAAAAATAACAAATGCTAATTAGTTACATTGTTTTGTAAAATAGTGTTATATCAAAAATTTAAGAAAAAATTCCAAAGTTTAAAAAAGTGTTTAATGTATTTCGAAGTGTAGATTTTTAATGTGGGAATATTAAAATAATATATAATTTTTTTCATAATTCTTCTTGGTTGAAATATAAAATAAAAATTAATTAATTTAATATAATTTATAATAGATTATTCACAAGCAATTAAAATCTTGATTTAACACAAACATAGCATTTCGGATGTTCCTATATGCAGTATATGCTGAAAATTTAGATACAGTAGATTTCCGTTACAACGAACTCCACGGGACCACTAAAATATTTCGTTGTAACGATTTTTTCGTTGAAACGGAATTACTCCTATTTATCTAATGAATTACATGTACACGTAAAGAAATTATGTAAGATAAATGTACCTTTCATTATAGAGGATTTTAATGGAAGACTAGTTAATTAACATAGAAAAAGTTAGTAAATTAAAATTCAATATTAAAATTACAAAATTACGGATTAACTTTTATTTAGTAATACATTATTGCAGAAAATCTGCAATTTTAGTTTGTACAAAGGAGTGTGTAGTTGATTATAACAAAAACGTGTGCAACGAATGAATGTGAGAAAATACCTCCTCTAGAACATTCTTTTGATGAGAAACAAAAGCACGCATTTTCTCCAAGCATGAGAGAGCTTCCGAAGAGGTAACTTTTGAATCGTCGGTGACACCAATATCGTCATCACTGCTTTCGTCATTTTGTTGGTCTAATGTAGTTTTAATGGTTAAAATGATATTTTCATCAGTCACTTCAGAGCATGTTTGAATATTGTCATCCACAGATAAGAAATCCACCCAATCCACCTGATCAGGGATTGATGTTAATTTTCTGGTAGCCTTCCAAATTGTGTTTAACTCAGAGGACTCATATCCAAATCTAAAACTTCTGATTAATTTTCTTCGGTGTCAGTTAATCGGGCATGTTTCCAACAGTTAGAAATTGTTTTCTGGCTAATTCCTTGCCACGAACCAGAGATCAATTCAATAGCTTCTTTTAGATTTATTTTTGGTCTTTTGCCATTCTCTAAGCCGCAAAGAATTTCTTTTAGCAAAAGAGCTCAGTTGCGAGATTTTACAGCACGGATGATGCCATAGTCTAGAGGCTGAAGAATAGAAGTGCAATTTGGTGGAAAGTACTCAAATTGGATGCAGTCTAATTTGGGGGAATTATCATGAGGCATGCAGTTATCAATCAGGAGAAGAATGTTCCGTTTTTTAGCTGTCACTTCTCTGTCAAATTGCACTAGCCAATCATTAAAGATATCTTGTGTCATACAAAGGGAAATGTATGCAAGTGGATAATATGACGCAAAATAATCATTTACATAAATTTTACTTATGATTTTGGATAGCGTGGGCCAGAAGATAAATCAATTTATTGAAATAAATACATTTCAATACATAATATAGGCTCAGTGAAAGTAATATATTTAAAAGTGTATTGAAAAATTAAAAGTATTGTTTGTATGTGTAAATATACTTTAGAAGACAAACCAAAAATAATTTAAATTGAATTTTAAAAGAGTCCTATTAAATTAACGTCAAGGTGTCACTCAAAATTTGATATCATTTCTTTTAAAACCCATATTTTGAATTCATGAGAGATGTGAATGAAAAAGCATCAGTGAATAAATTTTATATATTTTTTCATATTAAGATAATAATTGCACCTGTGAACATAAATAAAACTAAAAAGAAAATTATGATTTAAAAAAAAATTATTAACATAGCGTCACTTAAATTTGATATCATTGCTTTTAAGACCCATATTTAAAATTCATAGAGCCAAAAGAAAGTGCTGCGTCAACACTTTTAACCCGTTAAGGGTTTTTGTACTGATGCGGCATTACCGCACACACATTCCTATACGAAATCTGCTTATAATTAGTCCCCTCTACTTGCATTTACATTTTTGACATATAGTTCTGAACCAGGAAGTATGGATATTCTTAGTGTATATTCACCCTACATATTTTGTCTTAGGAAATAAATATTAGATATAACTGTTGGAATGTTGTCCTTAATTGCATAATATTGTGACAATCGCAAATTATGCGTAGCTTATTAAGATTTTTATTGTTAATTTATGTCAGGATATTCATGTTGTGTGTGCAAGTTATATTTCTTTATAAAAAACAGATATTAAGTTATAAAATTTGCTACACTGGCTACACATGAGACGGTCCAAGTTTAATTCAAAGTGCACTTTTCAACAATGTAAAAATATGCGTATTTCAGTATGGCATTATTTTGTTATTTGATGTATGGTCTTTGCAGTTTATGTTTTTTGGTCTTAAAAAATAAAAATTATTTATTTAAAGTTAATTTTATAACATTCTATGATGTGTAATTAAAAGTGTAAATAAATTTAAAAAAAAACATAAATATTCGTAAGTTATTATGAATGTTTACTGAATGCAGTTTATTATTATTTTTTTTGTATACGTAAAATATTGTTATTTGCGATTAAAAAAGGGAAAAAAGTACTTTTATATGGGTTGCTATTCATAAGCATTTCTAAAGCGCAAAAGTTCTTATTATGAAATACAGACTATTATGGAAAAAATGTATGAATATTTTTTTTGTATGATACTAAAGATGAATCCGATTTGTATAGCAAAACATTTATAATTTGAATTGCAGTTACTCAAATTTTACGTTTTGAATGAATTGATAATGAAAGACATACGCTTAGACACAATTAATTTATAAACTAAATCCTTTACAATGCATTCAAAAATATTTCAAGCATAATATTCCAAAGAGTTTTAAAATTTTGCGTATCTTATATTTATTAAATTATTTTTCTAAAATATATTTGAGGAATTTGGTTTTCTTATAGCTTTTTAACAAGCTACTGTTCAGTGACTCGCTCTAATTACGATAATAAATTAGCTCAAGTAATACACATCAAATGCAGATAGTTTTTCGGAACACAAGCAGTTATATATGCATATAATGAATATAAAAAAACACAATTTTCTCTTTTTTTAAATATATGGTTTCCAATTTTTCTGTGAATTAGAAAATGTTTAATGAACTGTGACTGCTTTGCGTGAAACAATTTCTTTCGGGTCTCTTATGATCAAGAAAATAGAGAAGCGTTTTAATTCATTTCTTTCTTAAATACATAACGGAAAATTATGGAAAAATGCGATATGGAATGCATTTAAAAATAACAAATGCTAATTAGTTACATTGTTTTGTAAAATAGTGTTATATCAAAAATTTAAGAAAAAATTCCAAAGTTTAAAAAAGTGTTTAATGTATTTCGAAGTGTAGATTTTTAATGTGGGAATATTAAAATAATATATAATTTTTTTCATAATTCTTCTTGGTTGAAATATAAAATAAAAATTAATTAATTTAATATAATTTATAATAGATTATTCACAAGCAATTAAAATCTTGATTTAACACAAACATAGCATTTCGGATGTTCCTATATGCAGTATATGCTGAAAATTTAGATACAGTAGATTTCCGTTACAACGAACTCCACGGGACCACTAAAATATTTCGTTGTAACGATTTTTTCGTTGAAACGGAATTACTCCTATTTATCTAATGAATTACATGTACACGTAAAGAAATTATGTAAGATAAATGTACCTTTCATTATAGAGGATTTTAATGGAAGACTAGTTAATTAACATAGAAAAAGTTAGTAAATTAAAATTCAATATTAAAATTACAAAATTACGGATTAACTTTTATTTAGTAATACATTATTGCAGAAAATCTGCAATTTTAGTTTGTACAAAGGAGTGTGTAGTTGATTATAACAAAAACGTGTGCAACGAATGAATGTGAGAAAATACCTCCTCTAGAACATTCTTTTGATGAGAAACAAAAGCACGCATTTTCTCCAAGCATGAGAGAGCTTCCGAAGAGGTAACTTTTGAATCGTCGGTGACACCAATATCGTCATCACTGCTTTCGTCATTTTGTTGGTCTAATGTAGTTTTAATGGTTAAAATGATATTTTCATCAGTCACTTCAGAGCATGTTTGAATATTGTCATCCACAGATAAGAAATCCACCCAATCCACCTGATCAGGGATTGATGTTAATTTTCTGGTAGCCTTCCAAATTGTGTTTAACTCAGAGGACTCATATCCAAATCTAAAACTTCTGATTAATTTTCTTCGGTGTCAGTTAATCGGGCATGTTTCCAACAGTTAGAAATTGTTTTCTGGCTAATTCCTTGCCACGAACCAGAGATCAATTCAATAGCTTCTTTTAGATTTATTTTTGGTCTTTTGCCATTCTCTAAGCCGCAAAGAATTTCTTTTAGCAAAAGAGCTCAGTTGCGAGATTTTACAGCACGGATGATGCCATAGTCTAGAGGCTGAAGAATAGAAGTGCAATTTGGTGGAAAGTACTCAAATTGGATGCAGTCTAATTTGGGGGAATTATCATGAGGCATGCAGTTATCAATCAGGAGAAGAATGTTCCGTTTTTTAGCTGTCACTTCTCTGTCAAATTGCACTAGCCAATCATTAAAGATATCTTGTGTCATACATGCCTTCTTATTGAATTTATAATCACAAGACGAATGACAGTTCTTTAAACAACGGGGCTTGCCAGAGTGACCAACAATTAATATTTTTCTGTTCTCGGTTCCAGATTTGTTACAACAAAAAAGTGCTGTAATTCGTTGTTTTAAAGTTTTCCCTCCAATGCATTTGTCGTCATTAAATGTTAATGTTTTTCTCGGTTCAAGTTGATAAAATATTCTAGCGTCGTCAGCATTAAAAACATCATCGGAGCTGTATGTCTTTATAAGGGCAGTTGCTTTTCCAGCTCTCCATTCATTTACAGTCTTTATAGGTACATCACTTGCGTCGCCTCAAACTGATTTTATTACAATTCCATGGTGAGTACGGAAGCGATTGGTCCATCCAACACTGACTTGAAAATTTTCGATACCAAGCATTGTTCCGAACTCTTGAGCTTTTTGCCTTATCAGAGGATCACATTGCGTGAACGAACATCGGCACAATCACTTGAACACGGCTTTATATTTTATCTTGAAATTGGGACTGTCGCATTCGTTTTCTATGGGAACAAATGCTTGCAATTTGGAATTGTCTGTCAATATTTTCCTTATCTTTTAGAAATTTCGATAAACTCGATGGTGTTATTCCATATTTTTTGGCCACATCAGCTTTCCGCAATCCTTTATCAATCTCAGAAATTATAGCTTTCTTTTCTTCCAACTAAAATTGTTTTCGTTTCACACAAGCCATATTTTATCAATGAACGAAGCAAGAAACACACTGCAACAGGTATAGGCGACAAAAGTGCACCTGCTGTCTGTCACGTGATCATTTTGAAGCGTATGGGCTAACGAAAAAAAAAGGAATTCGGAAACAGAAGTAAACAAACGAAACAATAGCAAAGGAGAGAAAAATATGAAATAGTACCTGTCCCCAAAACAACGTTATTTTTTAACTTCGACGTGCTATTCGAAGTATATTTCATTTCTGTTAAGCAATTGAGAAAAAAGAAAAAAAAGCTCGATGAAGAGTTTTCGTTGTAAAGGAATTGCTAGTAAAATGCACTTCGTTAAATCGGAATTCTTAATACATTGGGGTTAATGAAATTTGAAAAGGGGTTTTGTCAAATTTCGTAGTAACGGGATTTTTCGTTGTAATGGAATTCGTTGTAACGGGAATCTACTGTATAACATTGGAATTGGCAAATGTAGGATAAAATCGTATAGTCGGGTAACAAACGAATAGTTCTGTTTTACTCAATTTGAACAGCCCTGTAGAGGTAAAATTAAGAGGTGTTTTCGAAAAGTAAATGTACACCTCAGCCAGCAGGCATAGAAAAAAGTTGTAATGAGCGCGTTGCCGACACACGTTGAACATTTGACCTTTACATCGAAGTCATTCGTTATTTGCATGGTGAGTCTTTTTCGTGTAGCACGTGTTTATAATAGCTTTCGTCAATTCAGAATCCCGACAAATGTGAAGTACGTTCCGTCATACGTTTTATTTATGCCAAAGATGAGCGTCCAGCGGATATTCACAAAGCAGTAGTTAAAAATACATATTAATAGAGCTATTGCTTCCTTCTATGGGAACATTTTAAATCGACAAAAATTAACGAAATGGTACTGTACTTTCTCTGGAGGTAGGACATGTTCAGTTCATATTCATAAAGAACCATCTACCTTGCAGCCCGGATATTACACCCAGCGACTACTACTTATTCTTTTACCTGAAGAAACATCTTGCAGTGCAAAATGTCCATGACGATGATGAGATCAAAATTAAAGTTGAAATTTGGTTTCGACAAAATGCGGTAAACATCTATTCTGTGAGATACAAACTTGTACACAGACTTAAAAAATGCTTCCGCAATGATGACAAGTATGTGGGAAAGGGGAATAAGACATATAATGAGTAACCAATTTGTAATTCATTTTATCAATTAACAGTTTTTTAAATGAGTATGCGGGATTGTATCTTTAGTTTCTGAAAACCCTTCGCACTCAGTTATAGAAAAAGAAAAAAAAAACATTACATAGTCTTCATACTAGTATTTGTATTGAAGTTTATATATATAATATATTTTGTGTTTAAATATATTGTGTCTAATAGTTTTCAAAATAATTCAAAATAAATCATAGTATTGAGTTGAGCAGTAATTCTTAAAATTTTTAGCAATGCCCCACCTAATGTTCTCCAAAATTATCAAGCCTGTCTGGTAACATAAAACTCTTATTATTAAAAAAAATCTTATTCGCACAACAAAGAAAGCAACAACAGATCCATATCCAATTTTCTTTAAAAACCCAATGTACATAATAATAATAATGTAATACGGCATGGTTCTGGATGTGTAATTGCTAGAAGAGACTATTGAAGCTTGATTTTAAAGTTTTTAAATAAAATGTATACATAAACTTCCATTCACACAAACGTATGCGCTAATTCAATGAGTTATGAGCAAGAAACATTAGAAAGATCGATTTTTATTTCATTCTAACATTATAAACACCTTTTTCCGATTGACGCGTCATTGTTCACATTTCTTTTCCGATTTCTATTTTATTTGCATAACAATTCGACACCGTTCAGCTGGCAAAATGGAATCGCTCATTTCGTGTTTTGCGCACTAATTGAAAATTTCCACGCACTAATCGCGGTTAGATGCGTGTATCTGGTCGGGTAACCCAATTTTATCTCGATCCGCAGTTCGGTCGAGTTGACGATAATTTTTATAAGACTAAACAAAAATTTAAAATTACAATTTCAGCAGCTTAGTTCACTTAATTTTTTTTAACTTCTGAAACAGGTAATTTTTTTTTTCAAAAATTTATTATTTGGCATAATTTTATAAACGAAACGTAACGAAAATTCCGTCTCTACACTGGGAAGACTTTTAATGATTCTTTCATGAATGGGAAACAAAACTTTTATATGGTCTCAATTTTTACCTTCACAATTAAAAAAAAAATAACTCATAGCATATTAAGGTATCATTGATATATTTTCTAATTATAAGCTTTTCTTTCACCTGGATTGTCTGTCCGTTGAGCTCAAATCTTGCAATCGAATTTTATCACAGTTCCTGTGCTACAATGAACATATATTTTAGTTGTGTTAAGAATTTTCGGTGACAATACAATATTAAAAAAAATGAAATTTGTCTCCGCCACATCTCAGAGGGAAAAGAATATTTGTCCAGTAAGGATACGTAAATATTATGACGTACATGATCACGTAAATGTCATTGGTTGCTTCATAAATAAGCTGATGTTTTTCGACTAAACGGTGGCATTGTTGGTAATTCGCCATCTTTCAGTACCACGCAGTAAATAAATGGATGTGGGTTCGATAATGAAAAGACATTGATCGTTTTTTTTCTTGCCAGGCAGCTGATTTAAAATTATATACCCATTTTATTTTTTTAAACATACTAATATAAAAACTTTCTCAATTTATTTATTTTTTATTTTTATAAAAGGTATTTATTTCAATCAATTGATCTCAATATTTTTTTCTCTTTTTAGTATATACCCATAAAATATTCTTTTCTGTAAAAGAATTTTGAATTTCCCATTATGATCAGTTGGTCACCAGTGATATTTCAATTTTAAAATGTATATGAGATAATATTTATTTAAGTTGTGTGAATCAGAAAAAGATCACCATTAAGTAATTCCTTTTCGCCATCGTTATTTCCAGATTAAAACGTTAATTAATGTTCGTAGTAATAGTGTAAAACTTCAAATATGCTGAAACAGATAGTTTTAGACTTACTGTAAATAGTTTCATTGGTAAAAGTTTCTACACAAGAGATATTGTAGAGGGTGTAGGAGCAGAAGTCTTATTCAGTAAAGAACGGAACAAGTTGTGTAATATTCTAATATAAGGTAGTAAACTAGAACATAGCATTAAATATAGAAATATAAAAATATAAATTGTGTTTTGGACTTTTGAAAGCGAAAAATTTAAAAATTAGTAAAAAAATAAAAAAAAGGAACTGTTTTTCTCCTTTTATTTTTGGATTATTCCATATATGTTATTTATTCTTTGAATGAAACATTACATATTTTCAATAATAATTGAAAAGACAACTAAACAATTGAAAAATCGGAAAATATGGATTGATGAATTTTCTCTAACTGTCCATCTATCTGGGTCTGCCCTCACGTTGATGATTAATTTACTATAGCATTCACTTTTAAATTCAAAACAGTGTATTTCATCAATTCCAAAACAAAACTGCATAAGGGGAATTACCTGAGTCAGATGATCGTTGTAAGTCACGTGCCCACTTGACATTAGAAATGTCAAGAATAATTTATAGCTTACGGGTTTGTGTTTTGACATTGTATAGAATGCCTATAAAATGTGTGAAATAATTATCATTGCAGAATTTAACATCCATTTTTAGGCTTTCTGTACAATACTACATATTAATAGTATTTTTTTTATAATAACTCAAATTGGATGTCAAATTCTGTAATGATTATAATTTAACACATTTTATACGCATTATATGCAATGTCAAAACTCAAACCCATCAAATAGAAATTACTCTTGAAGTTTTAAATGTCACGTATCACAATAACCGTCTTTAGAATAGATGGATGTATTTTTGTTAAAAAGAAATTTTGTGTTTAGAAAATTTTTATCATTATATTATTTATTGCAACAACTCCTTCTACACACTTTTGTCTTTTAACCCTTTATATCCTGAATTAATTTCCCAGCTACTTTTTAGATGCTCAGAATCCTCGATTATTCCCACCAGTTTTTTTTTTTTTTTTTTTTTTTTTTTTTTTTTTTTGTAAAGTTTTCCTTATCTAATCATAGCATTTTTGCGATTCAATTAGGTAAAAATTTCTCATTTGAAAAACCGGTGGTAACAGATTAAAAATTCTCTAAAAAGACGCTTGGCGCGAAGGGGTTAAAGTGGTACTTATAAGTACCGTCAGGATAAAAAGGGTTAATATCATGTATAACAGGATTTAGTTTTTAAAAAAACATTAAATAAAACTATACTTCACTAAAAAAATATTTTTCAAGTAAAAGTGCTGTTGAAATTATTCACCGAAAACAATCCTACAAAAATTCATACATATTAATTGTAAAATTTGTGGGTATCTTAATAGACCAAAAAAGTCAAAATTGTCCTTTTGCACAAAAATATTATTACAGACAATAATGTCATAGTTTTTGTAAAATAAAATGACTTGTTAATTCATATATATTTAAAAAGATTATTTTCAATTTATGCTTTTATTTACCAATATCTTCTACATCATAAAAAAAATCATCTACTAATATTTCTCTTTTCGGAATATTAATATCTGAGATTTCAATGGTGAATCAAAAGAAATTGTTTTAAGTTACTCAAATTTTACTTAAGGTAAAAGTTCTAAGTCATGAGATTTGATAAAATCCAGCATAAAATAATTTCTTCAAAAATTTTGAAACCTGAAATCTCATTCATTTTTGAAAGTTTTTTAATAGTTTGAAATAATATTTTATGCAGAAATTTAACGCATAACGAGAGAAATAATTCATTCCTTTTACATTGAAATTAAAGCTCTATTTTCGCATTACACAAGAAAATGTATACACGCAATGTAACACTTTGTTACAATTTTACAGTTATACAAACTTCTGTAAAACATATACACTGTAAAAACAGACAAATGTTTCTAAATGTACGAAAATATACAATAACCCCTTATGAGTTCCCCGCAATTCCGAAAAGCATGTTTTAGCTTTAGAAACCGCAGAAATAAATTTATTTTCGATATTTAATGAATCATTTATAAAAACAATCTCAGTTACTGCCATTGATTTTTGGAGACATTTCCGAGTAATTTAGGCAGTCTATCAATTTTTTTTCTAAAACCGGAATATCAGTTTTTGAGAATGCTATTAATTATCTATTAAGTATTTTCAGCAACATAATTGAATATATGCATACATAGTAACAAATTAATGTTATTTTAATGTTATTGTTAATCCTGCAATTTATCATATTTGTCTGTATAACAGGTTTTTTGACCATGAAGATGTTTACTTGAGAATTGACAGAAATCTAAAAGACCTATATTCAGGGTTAAGAAAACTAACTAATACACTATATACAGTGTGAAAAATACTCCGAAAAGTTTCCGAAAATTCGTGGCATAAAAATAAACTTTTTAAAAATTTTCCTTTAAATGCCGAAATTATATTGAACATGAAAATGTTTACTTGACAGCTGATAACAACCAAAAAACTTATATTTCCGGACTTAGAAACCTGATTAATACAATATATACATTACACGGAAACGCATCCGGAAATTCACGGCATTAAAGAAACTTTTTTTTTAAATTTTTCTTGAAATCTCGAAGTAACATTGGTTTCTAACATTTCTAAAGATAAAGAACGCTTTTCGAAATTGTTAGTAAGTCGGAAGTGGTTATTGTATGCTTTCATTCGTGGTTATATTATATTTTACATCTTTAAGAAACATGTATCTTGTTTTACAGTGTAGTGATTATACTTGACAGTATATGTTTCTGTTTTATTTTGTTTACATGAAACAGCATTTGAAACATTAACGGGCTTTATCTCTGAAAATTAAAATATTAAATTATTTATGAAAAATCTGGAAATGCACCTCGATGTTTTATAAAACAGGATCATGATTAGTTAGCTCTAATTTTGAAAATATATATATATAGGGTGTCTCAAAAGGCCTTCACAAATTTTAAAATTCAATAAAAGTTCAAGCAATTGGCGTACGAGAGTGCGGTTTGGACGAAAACGCTTCTTATGATTGAAAATTTTGTTTAAGCAAATATAAAAAAGTAGTTTCAGAAATTTCTGATAGATGACGCTGCTTCTGGAAAGTTATTGAATAGGTAGAATGCCTTTATAAGTAACATTTTTTTTTTTTTTTTTTTTTTTTTTTTTTTACGTATGTCGCTATTTTCTTACACAGGCACCCTATTAATCTTGGCGCGCTTAGTATTATCACCAAACTAATGTCTGTTGACTTGCCTCACTCGTCTAATCAAACTCAGGAGGGCGAGTATTGTTATGTTCTGGAATGTGGGTTGCCATAGTTTGGACAAAAACTGTGTATACGCATTGTGCTTTTTTCGCCATTTTTATGTATAAAGGCATTCTATCTATTCGATAATTTTCCAGAAGCAGCGCCATCTATGAGAAATCTTTGGATTTAATTTTTATTTGCTTAGACAAAATTTTCAATCATAAGTACATTTTCGTCCAAATCCCACTCTCGTACGCAAGTTGCTTGATCTTTTATTGAAATTTAAAATGTGTCAAGGAGTTTTGGGACACCCTGTATATCTGACTGTATGATTATAAAAGCTTTAAATAAACATATTTTCGTAAACATACATTGCTGATACAGTGTAAAAGAGTAATGTATATTTTGTAATAAGTTTAAACTTTTGTTTTCACGTAACTTTTTCTTTTAATAAAAAGTATTTTGTAGGAAATCTAATATCAGAAAATACCAATTTAAGACAAAATAGCTTCAGGAACTTTAAACCATATATGCAAAACAAGTACCGTAATTTCCGGCCTGTAACTCCAAAATTCCATTTAATAACTGAATTCAAAACAGAAACAGAAACAGTAGTTTGTTTCGATGGGATTCCCAGTTGATAACAAATCCACCCCTGCATATGAGTATTTATGTATCACATCTTAAAGGAAAACATTGAGAGTATTTACATTTTATAAAATACAATTTCTGGGTTGAAACCAAATTATTCTATCCGCGGAGTATTGGCCGGAAATTACGGTATATGTCCGATGTACGGTATATGTATATATAATGAAAAAAAAACCTAAAACAAAAAATAGCACTTTAAACAAAAATATTAATTTCACAACATTTATTCCAATTATTACATTTCATGTTTTACTGTGTTACTTCGCATCTGCCTAAAAGGCAGAAAAACTTTCATCCTCAAACTTTCCGCTTTTTACAAAACTGTAAAATCTGAGCTTTTCTTGCAGAGTCAAAGGAATACTTTGTTCATTACTCAAAATTTACCTTAATGTAAAAGTTTTGAAGACTATGCTTTGATAAAGCCCCACCTAAAAGAAAATTATTTAATATTTTCCAAATCTCAAATCTTATTAATTTGAACAAGTTTGAAGTAAAGTTTTCCAATAGTTCTAAATTGAATTTTGTGCGGAAACTTTAAATATAATTTAAATAAGTTTTAATTTCTTTAGAAATTGAAATTATTTTAGTCATAGTCGAGTGCACAGGAAAATATATAGAAAAGCATTTTTCATTTGATATTCAAACTTAATAAATTTTACGGCTAATATTAAGACTATCTGGCCGCGGATGCTCGTGTATTTTCTCGTTATATGAAAGTTGAAGAAATTGATTTTATGTTCAGATAGATCGGCAATGGATAATTTTGTTTTTCTTAGACGTTGAAGTGACAGTGCTTTTTAATGAAATTATTGTGTTATTCGGGAAGTTCCTTCCGTTTGGGAAAACAAATTAGTACGGGAAAAAATTCTGCCCGTCAATTATTAGACATTAAATATCAGAATTAGTGTATAATAATTAAATGATAAAATTTTCTGTTACGAACCAACTTTCCCCCCAAAAAAAAACATTCCAAAGAACCCAATACATCGACTTTTGTGTCATTAAGGAGCGAAAGATAAACTGTGTTGAAAAAACTAACAAGGGAACTTCTTTTTGTGAAGCTAGGGGATAGCATTGAGACCTTGTGCATTTTATAGCGCTACAAGTCAAACTTAGAAAATCAATAAAATTTGTCTACAAAAATCATATTTATTCAATTTACAGCAGCATAACTTTCTGATAATGCAATTTTTGAGACCACTTATCAAATAATATTCTTATAAATTGCTATAAAATACAAAATAGTTTAAAAAAGTTCGAAAATTCGTCCAAGAACATACGAATTTCATTTTGCAAAAAATAAAAAATTATAATTCCATTTTTGGATGCACGAAATTCGCTTTATTTGTTAACATAAAACTTTTCCCGGTAACCCTGGCCGAATGTCATAGTCGTCTGCTATGAATGAGTGAGTAGTGCTTTGGACTCGTAGCACAATATTTAGCGGCTTAACTAGCACTTGGCGTGAAATTAACAAATACAAATGCATTACTTTTCAAGTTAAATGTATACCAAAATTTATATTATACGATTTTTCAAGAAAAAAATTATCGATTCTCTAATTTTGGTCTATAGCGCTATAAAATGGACCATGTCTCAATTCTATGTGCGAGCTTCAGCAAAGTTGGTTTCCTTCTGAGATCCATGAGACAATTTACCCATGCTTATGTACGGACGTAGAGTAGTGCAATATTAAGTTCAGTGCAATATAAATTTGCAATATAAACCATACACTTTGCACAGAATATTGGCATAGTCTGTCATGAAGCCGGTCGACATTAATTTAATTCCGAAATGTCGAATCAGTTCACTTGAAACTGTAGCACCTGGAAATCGTTTTCCGGGAAAACATGCCGTCCATTTAGCAGTTAAAATGAAATTGTAATAACTCCTATTCAAAAAGGAGAATGGGAAGTTTTCCAGTTCGGCTTCAATTTTTCTTCTGAAAATCGGAATGTATGTTAGAAATTATGAATTTACTCTATTATCTAACTGACATTTCGTGATAACATAAAGTAAATAATTTCTTTGATTGTACTCTATGTGATTTCTGATTTTCTGAATGACAAAGGAGTCCAGTTTCACAACTTTGATGAGAAGACATTGTAAGAAAGTTGTTAGTTTGGACAGTAACACAGGTCTCACACTGAGGGACCATGCGAAAACGCCACGCGTTATATGTCTCTGAGATTGCAAAAATGCGAAAAAAAGCATATCGCCTTCTTAGCATTTTCAACCGAACACCGAAGCGTCACCCGTATCACCTTGAAGAACAGACGTCCTGCTGCAGTTGTTTGTTCATTCCTCGTGTTTCGCCATTGTAGTTTATATTTTTATGTGTTTAAATGGATCATTTGACTGGAGATGAACAAATGCAATTTTGTTTCTGAAGTCGAATACATGGTAAAAAGTTGCAAAAGGTTATTTATTTACAAATATTTATATTTAATAAACGATTCCTTAATTTTATATTTTTTTAATATTGTATGTAATGTTTTGCTTTAAAATGGTGATTTAAAAAATATTACTGAGTAAAACAAATCACACTTTCCCATTGAGTAAAAAATATAATTATGGGTAAAATACCCATCTACACGAGTAATGGCAAACATTGGTTATTTCATCAATGTTTATACATTATCGGAACAGAATGGCTTTCGATTTCATTTTTGTTTATACACAACTGTTAAATTATGTTGTTTTAAAATATTTTGATATTAGAGTACAAATTTCAGTCACAAATGTATGCATGTTGAATTTTTTTTTAATACTAATGCTCCTTACAAACTTAAAACAAGGTAACCACAACAGCATTCACTTTACTGTCGTATTGTTTAACAGACTTATATTCTTCAGATTTGTACCATTTTATTCGACCAAAATAATCATTTATAACAAAACTCGGAGAAAAAATTCAACTAATATTCAGTTACCATCATCCATCCACCATCACACAATCTTAAATACATTTTTCTTTACTGCTATCCTATTTATGTGTTGCGTTTCCCTAATTGATTTATATTATTTTTATTTTGAAGCACTAATAAATAAAAAAACATCGCATTTCTCTCCCTCCTCTGAAATTTTGTATACCTCTTTCTACTCCACCCGCGACACTCAATATAAAAATATTAAAAAATATTTCTGCCATATTTATTTATTCTTTAACACTAGTTGCTTCATTTGTTACCTTTGAAGTACTAATAAAAAATAAATAATACCCCCCCCCCCCCATGAAAATTTTAATCCACCAATTGCTTTCGCCACACGATATATAGTTTAAAATCGTTAAAACTTTTTAATTTATACAATATATTTAAATCTGCCACATTTATTCTTTTGAAAGAACAATAAGTCATCTAATTATCCTTTCACGCAAAATTAAAGTGATATATCGGGTTGCAAAGTCGTGCAAATGTTGAGCAATATCGTTTAGTTTCAATTTCCACTGCTTTGGGGCGCGAAATCATCTTTCTTAGTTATCGATATCTTAATTTGTTCATGTTAAGTTGAATGATTCCCGTTGAAGAAGATTTCAAACATTTTCTAGAACACTTTAGTCGAAATAGTATGAAAATACCTTAGGTCGATCACTTTCAACCACCATATCTCCCACACTCCCACAGCTACTGACATGCAACCACCATAGTGCATGATGATAGACTAAAGGCTACTACCACATACAAAAGCGTAGACCACTTGCGCTGGGTACTTGTGGCTGCAAAGTGAAATTTAGGGCAATATCGCTTAGCTTCAATTTCCACCGCTAGGAAGCGTGAAATTATCTTAATTAGTTATATATGTCCTAATTAGTTCATGTTAAGTTGAATGAATCAATTCCCGTTGAAGTAGAATCCAAATATTATTAGAGCACTTTGGACGAAATATGATAATGCCCTAGATCCACCACTTTCAACCACCATATCTACCTCATACCCCCAACTACTGACATGCAACCACCATAGTGCACGATTGTAGACTTGAGGCTACTACCACACACAAACATCAGTGGTCTGCGCTGGGTAATTTTTCTTACAAAGGGAAATATACGGACACACACGTCAACTTTATATATATATATAGAGAGATTACAAGAAGGTATATTTTCCAGTTCAATAACAATTTCCGTTTTTTCTGTGCAATTTAGTGATTAAAATGCACGGCGGTTGTTCGACTTTTTTTTGGCCTACTGTGCATATGTTTAGATTGTATATATATATATATATATATATTATTTTTCTTTTTTTTTGGAATACAATTTCTTATTTAATATATACATAGTAATTATTTTTCTACATAAAATTTTCGCGCTTCTTAAGTTTGCAACTGCTTTTCTACGATATAAAGTATTCTACTGCTGTAAGATAACTTTCGATCGTACGCTCTACCTATGAACTATCAAGCAAGATTTAAATATACGTTTTAATGCAGCAAGAATCATCATTCATACCTCCTATTATCATATTTCGTTAATAAAAGAGTCCATGGAAATTTTAATAAAAGTTAATAAGACTATTAATGATAACATGTCATATAACATTCCGATTATATGATTAAAGTTTATAAAATAGAAGATATTTTGTTAAAGTTAGATAGGGATGTTCAGTTTACTGCCTCCCCTTCCCCTTCCACTGTAAAGTAAATTCACTTGATTGCCCAGCCGAGGATGGAGTACGATTAGGAATTTTTAGTACGCAATCAGAGCTAGCCTGATGACGATGAAGATATGATCGAAAGCGCTCGGCGCGAAATTTCAAAAGATTTTAAGTTTTTTAAAACTATTTTATTATGTAACAACATATTTTATATTTGGGACATCTTTTTATATTTGTGACATTAAATGCACCTCTTTAGTAAATTTTCTTCACTTTTATTTCGTTATGAATTTTTATCATAAATCTTCTTCATTCTGCTCCATGAAAAAGCGAAAGGAAACAGTATGAATTCTAGAATATGTGTCATGAATAATACAGTCGATTCGGATTCTCCATCTGTTATTATTCTTTTTACAGAATATTTATTGTATAAAAAGTCATTGTAATAAGTATTCACCCAAAAACGTCTATAATAATATATCAAAATAAAACAATCATACATAATTCGACATTTAGATTAGTTTTTCGAAATTGCTTTTGGATTAAATAATGAAATACCATGAAATAATTGAAAGTTGTATTATGTCAAAAGAAAGCAAATTGATAGAAATATAAAATTAGCATGACTCACTATATTACTCATTTATTTTTTTAATTAATTTGAAAAGTCTTATTTTAGATTTTCTTAGAGAAAAAATATCGTTTTACAAAATACTTCTAAAACTATATATGCTGAAAAATCTAGAAAACATTTTTTAAAATACTTAAATACTTTTAAATATTCTCCCATGTGATAAAAAAAATTCAAAATTGTTTTTCGGTTAAAGCTGTTATAGGCGTTAAGAATTTACTGTTTATTGATTTCATAAGTTTTTGCTCTGTATTGTGTGTGTATTTCTTATTAAAAAACTTTATTAATGATTTTTTTTCAGATGAATTATTAAAAAAAATAATTACATAAGATTTTCTAAAGAGCAAAATGTCATTATTATTTAACGTTTTACCAAAAAAAAACGAAAATTGCGGAGGAATAAAAAATATATATTTTGTTAATTCTGAAACTGCTTGAGCCATCTTTCGCCAGAAAAGATAATATATATATATATATATATATATATTTGATCAAGAATTACTCATGTCTGTTATTTTAAATGCACAAATAACAAAAACAAAAGTACTTAGGTATATTAACTTAAAAAAAATAATTATTATTATTACATTTCAGATGTTAAGTTTTTCAGTGTAGAAAATATAACTAACAGAAAAATAATAAACAGCTGACATATTATATTAATGTCCTGATTTCTCATTGTGCTATGTTAATTTTTATAGCTTTTTAAGAAAATGTTGTTCAAGAATCCACTCTAATTATTCTAATAAATTATGTCAAGTAATAAGCATCAAATACAAATAAACATTACGAGCACAAATGTTCGAAAGACACATAAACGAAATTTTACCTTTTCTGTGGATGATTTATGTTTTTTAAATTTGCGTTTAATTAAAATATGCTTAATGATCTGTGTCAGCTTTGCATAACATAATATTTCTCACGTTTCTTAAAACGAAAGAAAATAACGAGGTGCGAGAATTCATTTCTTTGTTAAGAACATTAAACACAATACTGGAGAAATGTGACACGAAATGAGTCCAGTAATTGATTATCATGATTAAAAATATTGTATTTTGCATAGTAGAAAGTAGTCGTATAAATAAATTTATTAAAATAGAAATATTTTATTCGTGAGACAGGTAGCTTTTTGATTACATTAAAGTATAAAATGAATGCTTAGAAAAGTATAAAATGAATGCTTAGAAAAGTATAAAATGAATGCTTAGAAAATACCTATTGATACATATACTGAAATATGAAAGTTAAAAACAACTGTCTTTCATGTTGGCACGGTTATACAAGTTGAATTTGGAAACAACATATATCTAAAATAATAATTAATACCGTAATTAGTAAGGTTGTTTTACTTCATTACTGCTTCATTCAATCCATTTAATTCAATGCCGCAGCAATAAATTACGTGGTGAAGAAGTAAACTAATCTGATATATCTGATTTCTGTGAAAATAAGATCTATATAGCAGAAAAAAATTATTATTACATTTTCCAAATCTTAATTTTTTTTAATATATAGCAAAAGTGATAAAAAAAAAGTCATATACAGAGTGTCCGAGACGTAATTTGAACAGCCTGTAATACAAAATGTAATCGTTGCATCAACCCTTCAGCCGCGGGTAACGCTCCTATCGGGTTTCACTTATTCCATACACTTCCACGGGATCGCTATTTTGACGTTCCCTACATTTTTATAGTACTTAAGCATCGGGAGATTCTATTTCTTCGTTGAATCTATCTTCTTTTATTTAGAAATAGAGAGATTCGTTTACAAAAAATAATACATATATCGTTTTATTTATTAGGTCATTCTGAAAGTTCTGCAATTTTTGAAATATTTTGCTCTATACAAATACATATAGGCTACATTCCAACCGGAATTTTGAAAAAAAACTTTGTTTTTATAATGTACACGAAACAGAAGCGAAGCAGAAGATTGTTTCAATGGGAATCCCAGTTAAAAATAACTCCGCTCCGTGTCTATGAGTAATTGTAAAACTCATCTTAAGAGAGCCATGTGAAAATTTATAATTTAAAGTAACAAAAATATGAAAAAGAAAGCACAAAAATGCGATATAGGACAGTCTAATTGCATTGAAAGAAAAACGAAAGCTTAAAAAACATATAGTGCGTAGAAGAGGCAAGAGATGGCGCGACATGTCCACTACAAGAGAGATAACTTTAAACATTTATTTTTAGAAGTAAGTAACAGAGGAGGGGCTGAGAGTTACATCAGCCAATATAGACGTGTATGATGTCACGAGAAAAGGCGTGAATGGATTTAGGAAGATGATGAGTTAAAATATATGATTAAGCGAAAAGTAAGTTATATTTGAGAATGCAGAAAAAAGGATTGAAGAGAAGTTTGTTTTACTCTTATGTAACAACATTCGTTTGCAATGTATTTTGAATGGTAAAGTGATCGCTTAAAAAAAAAGGCAGTTTACATTGCCACACATTAAAGAAATATAATAATAATAATAAGTAAAGGTGTAATTACGAAAAATACACTACTGGCCATTCAAAATGCTACACCATGAAGGAATGCAAATAACAGAATTATATTTATTGGACAAATACATTATAATGGCAAGGACAGGTGATTACATTTTCAGAAAATTAGGAGATATTGATCCTGAGAAAACACTACCCAAAGCACCCACCTCTGGCCGCAATAACAGCATTTATCTGCCTAGTCGAACAGAGATTGGATATCATGTACGGGTACATCAGTCCATGCAGCTTCAACACTATGCCACAGTTCATCATCGTAGTGACGGGCGAGTGGTGGCTGGCCAGTCGCTCAGAAGCCATTGATAGCACATTTTCAATTGGTGAGAAATCAGGAGAACGTGCCGGCCAGGGCAACAGTCGAACATGTTCTGTATCAAGGAAGGTTATGATAGTACGAGCAACATGCGGTCGTACATTGTTATGGTAAAACGCAGAGTTGCGGGGGCATCGAAGATAAGGCAGAACCATGGGACGGAACACATCAGAAATGTAACGGCTGCTGTTGAAATTGCAGCAATGCGAACAAGATGTTAGTTACTTGTTGAATAAACCGTTTTATAAATTCCGGTGACATTCAATCATTATAACTATTATAAGTGACGAATAAAAATAGGCCGCAGTTTTATATAAGAAAATGGAAACATCGCCCGCTGCTAGAAGTTTAAGAAGATTGAAACAACAATCGATATACATAGTTATAGAAGTTTTGTTTGTGCAAGCACACCATTCCTACATGAGCCGAATTAGTGGCACGGAGGATGTCGAATCCATATTCGATCTCTGTTCAGGTAGAAATGCTGCATTCTATGTATTGATTTTCTTAGCATCGGGAGCGTCTTTCTGATAATCTGCACGGGAACGTCGTTGAACTGCAACAATGGGCCCCGATTCTGCATGCCACCAGATGGTTTGTGTTTTTTGTTTTCAGAATTCGTTGTCATTTTTAATTTTTCAATTTTTCAGATTTTCAGCATCAATTTTCAGAAATAAAAATCATTGCTATTACGCAATGTAAATTTTTACATCTAAGCTACCATGTATCACCTAACAAAATTGCCTTGGTTGCTTTTTATCTTCAGTATAAATGTTTAAAATTAAGGAGTTTTTTCTCGGACACCTTGTATTTAATATTTTCTTTCCTGTATTTGTCAAAACTTGTTTTCTATCCGACTTTCATACCCTCTTGATAATTCCCTTCTTTACTTGATATATTTTTCTGTGTCTTCTGAAATGTTTAATATTGAAAAATTTTAAATTATTGAATATTTAGAAGTAAATTATTTTGCGTAAAAAAAGGAAATGGATTCTTCGATTGTTGTCATCGTGGATATAACGTTAGCGTTTCTCACAGACATATTTCTGCTTTTTAAAATGGATATACTCACTGAAATAAAACATTATATGTGTCGTCTAGTTGCAAATTCGGCCATCTCCAAAAAGTAAAATTTTGAGAAAAAGCTGATTTTTTTGCCACACTTAGCCAAAATAAGATTAGAACTAAAACCCTTTAGTTTTATAGTCATTAAGAGAGTCTATTTGTAAACACAAAATAAGGTGGCAGGGGCACATGAAATTAGGGGATTATTTAAGTCTTTGTTTTGGATTTGGCCACCTTTGCAACTTACTTTGGAGTTCGCCGGTTTTGCAACAAACCAGAAATTAATTTTTGCTAAATTTAATCTGACATTGGGTTTTTAGGGGTAGTAAACACACAAAAATGTTCGAGGAAGCGTTGAGGAGCATTGGTAAGCTTTTGAAGAGTGCCCACAGCTTGGATTTCTTAGATTACCAGTAGGGCAGTACCTGAAAAAAATAATGCCAGAAATTATGAATATGTAATCACAAATGTATTCTCTCAGATTTTAACTGTAGCATAAGCCCGTTCATTCCGCATCTACAATCCTCAAAATATTAAAATTTCTAAAAAATTTAGATGGAAGAATATTTTATTAGAAAATTTAAATATATTAAATAATTCTTAAATTATCAGAGAAAATTCACTTACAGTTTTATGAAAGCGAATGGAAAGGGCGCAGAAAAGTATTTTGCCTACAGCATAAAAACATGTTAATCCGCCACAAGGTGAACTTTGGCTTTTTCCCTATTTCCCGTCATAGGGTCACTTTTCTTCCTCCTTGATTGATTAGGAGATACTTCCTCTACAAACTTTTCCATAGTCAGAGAAACCACGAAACTAAATTATTAGAAACTTTGTATGCACCAAGGAGGAGCAGTGACAGGCGAGAGAAAACACTATAACATTAATCTAATCAACAAGTGAGAGGTTACTGTGGGGAGAAGCAGAAGGGGCATTTAACGAATATAGAGATGGCCGCTTTTGAACCTCACTAGTTTATGGATTTGGCCGGTTTTGCAGCACATCGTGAATTTCAAACGCATGTAACACAGGGATTTGACCAGCTTAGGCTTGTTTTTTGTTTCCAGATGGTAGAAACGTTTACTGAGAACTTAAAAAGCTGAAAAAACCCATTTTCGAATTTTGAGGAGTTGGCCTGTTTTGCAACTAGACGACACATATTGTAATTTGCTTTTCGATGTAGCAGATTGTTTTTCTAAATTCAAATACCGGAAAAATATTATAAAAAATGTATTATTATATTTCTCAAAATCAATGTTTAAAGTTATTTCTCGTTTAGTGGACATGTCGCGCCATCTATTGCTTCTCCTACGCA
Organism: Maratus michaelseni; assembly: GCA_963931845.1. Classification (NCBI taxonomy): domain Eukaryota; kingdom Metazoa; phylum Arthropoda; class Arachnida; order Araneae; family Salticidae; genus Maratus; species Maratus michaelseni. Next base: position 341,178,011 of record OZ007592.1, read on the forward strand.
CTATATGTTTTTTAGGCTTTCTTTTATCATTCATATCTGTCATATATCGCTTTTTTATGCTTTCTTCTACACATTTTTGCTACTTTAAATTATTATAAACTTTCTTCACATGGCTCTCTTAAGATGTATTATACAGCTACTCACTGGGAATATATATAACTGGGAATCCCATTGAAAAATTCAACTGTTTCACTGTTTCACTGACTGCTTTACGCTAGATAAATTTGATTGGCTGTCTAATTCTCTCCTGATTGGCTTATGAAATTTTCAGTGAAATCCGTTACTGATCTTTCATTTTGTAGAGCAAATATGCTACATTTATACTGTTTTTTTCATGGCTCCTCTAAGATGTGATATACAACTTCTCATAGACATGGAGTGGAGTTGTTTTACAACTGGGAATCCCATTGAAACAATCAACTGTTTCAGTTTCTGTTATTCCGTTCTATTTGTTTTTTCATTCTATTGCTTTCAAATTCAGATATTAAGCTGCCATTACATAACCCATGCATCCTGTGCAGAAATATATTATTTTATGTACAATTTTTTGAATCAATAAAACGTGTAACAGTCCTTTCGTATTAAACTTTGACTTATGTATATAAAAATTAATATATTTTAATACTATATAAAATGAATATTTCCAATCTGTTGATATGAAACTTAATTAAAATACCTTTACATTTAAAAATATTTTCTATGGAATTAAAAAGTATTATATATAATACATAACATTTTTATAGAAAACATAACACTTTGAGAGCATTATACTGCCACAACTAAAATTCAGAATGAAAATTTATACTAATAACTTATTCTGATAAATTTATTGGTTCGTGACGTGAATAAAATGATTACAGCCATATGAGTTTTAAATTTTATTACTTTCACAAAACTCAGGTAAGCCCCTAAAATACAATCACTGGTTTTAGCTAAAAAAATCCCATACAATGGTAGTTATTTGAAACCTGTACTCGTAGTACTGTAAATATATTTTTGAATTTGAGTAAACAAATAGGAGGGAAAAGAATGCTTTATATAAATTGAAATATGTTTCAATTGTCCATCGAATTTTTAAAGATTTTTTTTCTTCAAAAACATAAAATTTCTTAAAAGATAATAATTAAAGTCGGTAAAAATATAATACGGCTATTTATAATGATGCATATAGAAATTTCTACTTTTTATTTATTTATTTTTTAATCTTACGATATATTTAATATTTCACAGGAATAAAGCTCAGAGCCATTTTTTTCTAATTTGTTGGTGGCTGAACGTAGCTATTTTGATCATTTTTGAACTTTTTATCTATTAATTCCATACAGAGCAATCGGAGAAGCATCGCTATAAGGATTTATAAAACATTAAATTAAGATTGGTATCTCAATTCGCACATACTAAATAAATTCCCTTGCAAGATAAATAATGTTTATTACTTTTTTATATTCATATACATATTATATATATATATATATATATATATATATACTAGCCGCCACTGGCGACCAGTTTGGTCTCCCTTAAATGTATGTTAAGCACTGTAACACGTTACTTTTATTCATATTTTTTTTCCGTAATCCTTCGCCAAACCGGAAGATTCTAAGAGACAAATCAAAAACTTTTTCGATCATGGTAGCATTTCGCATATTTTTTGTTGTTATGTATTTCATCTTTCTTGACAAAAACCGCTTAACCAACTTAAGCATTTATGCTTCATATCCGTTTGCTTATCAGTTGCAATATGCTTGCTAATGAGGAGATTCTTAAACATATTAAGTAGTTTTCCGTAATTGGATCCATTGCCAAATGGCGTATTTTAGTTAATACGACTTGGTGCAATGAAGTCTATTTTGTGAAAGTCTTTAATGATATCCACCATTTACACTGAACCATATTGTTGCCAAATTTTTTTGTTTGTTTATTTGTTTCTCGCTAACTTTGGCTGTAGACTTGATTACGGGAGAATCAAGAAGAAAATCTATCATTATTCTCATTTAAAACGTCTTGAATAATGTTACATAATCGGAGTGCATATTATAACACGTAATTTTCGAGTATGGTTTGGTGAAACATTGAACTTTTGGAAGCCAGTTTTGATAATAACCATAAATGAAACATTATCATAACACCAATTTAAACAATGAAATAATTAAGTATGAAATAATTAGTTGACAATGAAAGATTCCCCAACACACTTAATATGGAATCAAAAACATTGAAAGAATAAGAAATTAAATAAAAATTGAATAAATGGAATTAAATTAAATTAATCTTGTGGAATTTAGACAGAATTATCAAGTCCCAATTGCCTAAATACCACAAATAAAATGAAATGAGATATTTCATCATCATATTAGCCATACATTGCTAAAAAATATGATATTGGGACTACATCTCAAATACAATGATTCAAATCAGTGATAAAATAAAAAATAAAATACAATATTAAAAAGGAAAGAAGTCGGACTTATAAATTACAGAGAGAACATTTAATAGAGACATTAAGTATAAAATCCATAAAGATGAAAAGAGATATATATAAGATACCTTGCAGTTCATGAACCATCATGACAACTCCAACATGACTGGGGAATGAATTGCATAAAAAATCATAACATGTTGCCAATTTTAGAAATATAAATTGCTTTGCAGTGATGCCAGATATATATATATATATATATACATATACATATTTTTATTAGTGATATAATATTGTATATCCATAGTGTGAAGCAAAAATAAATAATTGTACTCCACTGATAATTTATATTAAGTGATACATTACATACGTGATACATTAAATATGTAGCGTTTTTAAAATAAATTTTAATTGCTTAGTTTTAGGTAGTTCTTTAAGACACTTTAAAATTTTATTGAATAACACATGGACCACTTTTTAAACTACATCGACTTTTATTAAACATTTTTCATAGAAGTTACTTCTGATATAAGCTTCTATTTATTGCACAGGGTAAAGTACGTTATCTCTACTAATAAAAGACAAAATTGCTCTGTGCCTATGTGTCTGTGTGTATGTGTGTCTGTCTGTCTATCTGCGATAGCCAGAAAAATCTAGCGCACCTAGAAGTCTGATATTTAGGTAATCCAAGGCCTCATCTTATGCACCTGGGACTCAGAATTATAATATTTTGATAATTACCCAAGATATTTATTAGAATCTCATTAAACATCACATCGAAAATGCCATATTTTTTTTATCAATATGACTAAAAAAAAGATGTTCTCGATTTGCAAGCAGAAATGGGCGAATTTGAAATTTATTTACTAATTATCAAATTTTAAGAGAACTAAATAAGATACCGATTTGAAATTTTCTGAGCATATGTTGAACAGTTTTCTGCATCCGAGAATGCAATAAAAATCGACCGGTATTTTTTCTTAATTTTTGCTAAAAACTGCAAAAAGCTGGCGGCGCCAGTCAAAAAAATCTCAGAAAGTTTCATGCAGGGATCAGCTGAAAGGAGTGAACTGCAAGGAGATCCGTTTCTTTGACTAATCACTCCATTTACTTTGCAAAAATGAAAGGAAATAATTGTCAATTTTTACTAATGAACAAAAACTAAAATAACTAATTAAGAGATAGGTTTGAATTTGAGGATGGGAAGAGGTGCCATCTGGCGGTTATTTTAGCGTAGCGTCTTCGTTATGTTCTAACAATCAGAAAAATATAATTATTTTTTAATTGATCGCGTTAATGTAGGGAGGGAAGGATTTTCTTGAATAAGTTATTCGTTATATTTGCGGGTATCGGGAGGAGGGGTGTTAACGCCTTGTTCTGATTTACACAAAACAAATTCCATTTAAGAAATTTAACATTTTTTGCTTCTCCCATAGCCTTTCATAAATGTTATATATACAGAATACCGGAAATTTCAAATAACAGAACGCTGCACACTTACTATACGGTGCCGCAGGCGGCTGGAGCACGTGTCGGAGGTTCGTTTATATGCGCCCCCTGTCGGCTGAAGTTGTAAATAAAGGACTTTCCTTAGCGTGTGCAGCAATTTTAAAGAAATATTTTCATACAAAATCAGGTTAGAGATATAAAATCATACAGACTTTAGGTTTATTTATTTATATTATCACGGGCCGGGGCAACGCCGGGAGCGAGAGCTAGTGAAGAAATAAAAGTATCAGATCTAATCATAGAGTTAAATAAAGATTTTCGTCACATTTTACGAACACATTTTTAAAATAAATGTGAAAACTGTTAAAACAATAAAAAAATATTATACTGTGTGTATTCCGTAATTATATACATACAACGACATATATTTTTAAATAATTTAAAGCATTTTAAGGGGACAATTTACCTGTTAATTTTTTTTTAACTATGGTTCAAATGGTAAACTCTGCATTTCAATGCTCAACTAAAAGTACATTTTGAGAAAAAAAAATTAACTGCATATTTAATGAAAGCTTTAAAAAAGTTTAAAAATTTGTGATTTTTTAAAAACTCTACTACTTTTTTAAATATTAATATTTTTGCCAAGTTGCAGATTTAAATAAATTAAATGTGAAACATTATCTGTTACATCAATGAAAATATAAAATGTTTGATAAATATTATACATATTATTTAAATACAAAACAATGACACTTTTTATGTCTTTAAAACAGTTTTAAAATATGAAAAACAAAAATAATCATTGCTGTTATAAAAACACTGATTATTTTTAGCTTCCCTCTTTCAAAAGACGCAAAAATAAAAAAACAATGAGGGAAAATCCAAGGTCAACGTGTCTGACAGAAATCATGGAGTTTTAACAGTTAGCATACAAATCAGAAACACAGTGAATGACAAACACATGGAGCGCGTCAGCTGCAAATGCAAACATTGTATTTAAAGGACTGTTTCTGTGTTTGCGCTGGGTGTATTAACAAAATTTACAATATCTTGTGATATAATTGCCGTATGGGTAAAAATGAGGTGTCGAAATATTCACAATTAAACAGGCTTTAATTTAATATTTAAAAAAAGAAAATCGATTTTTTGATCAATTTTTGCGGTAAATATTTTTAATTAAATATTTTTAACCCTTAATTTTTGAAGTGACAAAAAATATGGAGACAAGTTAGTTTCAAATATATGAATATGAAGTTAAGGAAAACATACATATATACTCATTTAAAGTAGAAACAGAATAAAACATTTATTTAAAAAAGAAACAAAACCAACGTTTACTTCCAATTTGTACAAATTCACAGTTCGAAATACTTGTTACTTTTGTGCAAAAACATTACACTTGCAATTCATTAGCAGTACATGTGATATTAAACTTATGCATGTTAGATCATCAATGGTAGAATTCTTTCTACCATTAAAATATGTCTATACAATATTACTAGGATAAAAAATATTTTCATTTTTAAATATTTCATATTTTCTCCGTGCAAAATGCAAAAGACTTTTTTCTTTAAATTTAAATTTCCTCTTAATGCAGAATTTATCCGACATATTCTTTCGTAAGAATGCAGCCTATCACAGTTTATTCAAATTCTCGAAAATTTTATATCTTATTAATTTGAACAAGTCTTAAATAAAAGTTTTCCCAATAGTTTATAATTTGATTTTCTAGATAAGTTTGAAATGCTGTTCGGAATTTGTTTGGTTTTTTTAAGGATATGAAACTAATTTAGTAATTTCAATTTGCACAATGGAAAAAATGAATATTTCACTACATAATTAATTTTGAAAAGAATTTCCAGTGAATATTAATCCCATCTGACATTAAGTTTTTTGCAAATTCTTTTGTAAAACTCCAAATCTCTGTAAATTAAAGTCCCATAATGCTTAAAGTGATAAAAATAACACTGTGTTATTTTTATCACTTTAAACATTATGGGACTTTAATTTAAAGTTAACAAGTTATTATATTATATTATCCAAATCTCTTGTTATCCCCAAATCTTAAAAATAGTATATGTACATATATTTATAATATATATATATATATATATATATATATATTTATGTGTGTGTGTGTGTGTGTGTATATATATATGTATATATATATATATATATATATGTGTGTGTGTGTGTTACGGTCAATATGATTACTCCGGTCATTATTATTAAAATCTTCATGATCAGAAAAAGAAACAATTGTTACATTGTAGATTGATTAGAATTATGGAAGTTTTGCCAATAAATTTTCCAAATAAGGCAGTTTATTATTATTATTTTAGTGTTTAATAATCATTCAAATAGTACATTATGATAATACATAATGGAAACATATTTTCCATTGCACTGTTTTTTTTATTATGTACTAGCTGTCTAAACCTTAATAAACCTTTATAAAACCTTAAATAAGCCCCAAGTTTGTATTATTTTATATATTTAACGCGATTGTGTATGAATTTATATTTTTAATGACACAATTGTGTCATTAAAAATATCAAAAATATACTCGTAATAAGTGATAAAATTGCTCGTAAGAAAACATTTTCTTCTTATTCAATAGTATCGTCTCATAGTTTAAAAAAAATAGCTTTTGTTGTACAAACCCTTTGATATTTTTAATGGTCATAAATATAACGGTTTTACAGCCTGTGGAAAAATTAAATCAGAAATATTGTTATCTAGTTGTAAAATAAATATGTTTCGTTTCCGCTTTTTGTTATTTTCGCTTTTTTTGGTTTTCGCGTCTGGTCCGTTAACGTAAAAAAAAGAAAAAAAAGTTTTCGTCATTCGAACTCTCTGGAATTTTTGTCGTTTATAAATATAACTGTTTTCAAGTCCTCTGTACATATGTGAAAATATATGCATTTAAATGGTGAAAAGGTTACCCGAAGCCGAGCGTGACCACGCAGAAACTCCTCATTATTATGGGTTTTCGCCGAATATTTTTACTCAGATTTTATTTTTTTTTAAAATATTTCTTCTCTTCCGAACATATCGAAATTGCTGTAGTTGATGTAAATCTGGTCTACCGAGATTCTCTAAAAAGACTGTGTCGAAATTCAAATGTTTAGTAACTTTTAGAGTAACAAAAAATATCTTCTCGTGAGACGCGAAATGACCTGCGTTTGCCGGTGTGTTTGAAAAGGTCAACACTCGTATTTTTAAAATCTAATTACACCGTCTATTAGAAGAAGGTTTAGGTTTTAAGATCATATATTTGATTTGTCTGTATCTCTAACATTGCGCTCTCGATGGGCGTTTCCGTAAGAGGGAAAGCATTCACCAGGGAAAACGACCATTTTTTCAAAATGCTTTTGAATGGTTAACGTCATTTTTTTTTTCCGGATTGATTGAGTCAGAATTTGAGACATAACAGTGCGATAATTTTGAATATATTTATTTCTTTTTATATATATACACCAAACGGTTTAGTCGATAGAAGTTAAAACAGAATTGCGAAATAAACGCATTCTTCATTTAAATTGTTCATCATTATCGTGGACTGCCGTAAATCGGGTTCTGGGAATGTGAGAGTGCTGCAAGAAAGAGATGAGTTATTAATTAATTTTTATTTAATATTCTGAGTCTCAGGTGCATCAGGAGAGGCCTTGGACTAGCCTTACCCAATTTTCAGACTTCTAGGTACGCTAGATTTTGCTAGCCATCACAGACACACAGGCACACAGACACACACAAATTTAATTTCTTTTATTAGTATAGATAATACAATATCCCCAACTTATATGAAAGACAAAAGAAAGATTAAACGATTATTACACAGCCCAAAACACATTTTTATCGATAACTATTATGAGCAGGATGTGCACAGCCAATGCCCCGCATCTATATTATGCTGCGGAATATGATATTATGGAACATATACAATTTTCTGCATGTACCAGTTACTCCAAGAAAAAAATTGCTGCCAAAAATGTTGGCGAAATTGCAAAACAAGTATTTTGTATTAGGTGATTCTGGATAAACAAGGGGAAACACACGGAACAGGTTTAGACTACTCAAACACATGTTTAAGTTTATATGCCCATGGCTATTGTTTATTTTTTTCTGTCCTATCATTGTTTATAAGACCAATGCTATTTTATTATTTTTTCTTTCCTATCATTGTTTATAACAAAGGTATCGCGATTTTGTAATGAAAACAGTCATTATAAATCAACCTGTATTTTTAAGTCTTCCAATCCTTCACGAAAAAGAAACATGCATTTTCTAAAACTGATCCAGTAAAATTAAACAGATTATATTATCTTTATTTTCCGATTACAGAACACCTATTAGTATATTTTTTTCTTGTAACAAAATCTCATTTTGAGTATATTTCGATTTACTCAGAATGAAAAATGTTCTGGAGTAATCAACATCTGATATGCAAAGCTTTTTCTATAAATGTATTTGTTATTCAAAAATGCAAAAGAAAATATACTTTTGAATCTTATGTTAGCATTTTATGATTCTGTTTTCAAATTTAATGAGAATGTGTTTAATTATCTGTTGCTATTTCACGCGAGTTAATTTGTTTACTTAATTTTTATTCTTTATTTCCAAGAAGATAAATTATTAACTTCAAAAGCAACTAGTAATACACTACATTTATAATAATATGAAATATATTTTACCAATTGAAAGTACTTTCATCAGACTTTTTTTATGTGGATGAATATTTTTACATAAATAACATAACGTAGCTTCATATAATGCCAAAATATACACAAATCAATAAAGCTCTAAGAAGATCATGCAATGTATTGTTTCATTACATTGAAATGTGATTTCTCTTCCTTTAGCCCTTTTCAAACAAAGGTTTATCAAAGTTCAATCGAAATTCTCAACCAAATGAAATTTGCAAAATAGTCTTTAAGCGCAGCGCCAATCAATATTCCAAAGAGTGACTTGGTTTTTGAAAAAAGAAAGTTGAAAATTGTAAGCCAAAATTGACAAATGAGGTGTGTTCGTACTATAACTAGTTTTATAATTATTCAGACCTTGGTGCAATAGCTTCTTGCAATCTTATGCAAAAATTCATGAATACAAAATTTATTTTATGTGAAGATTTTCATATTATAGATATTAATTTTATTTTATTAAATTAAATTTCAGTAAACTTTTACAAACCATTAATTACATTTCTGTTACATTAAAATTATACTATGCGTAAATATCCAATACAAGACATTGTAAAAAAAAAAAATCATCGCTATAATTTAAATGAAATGATCTATACGGTCTGTTGTTATGATATGATTCATTTCCGTAATAAAATAAGTACATTTTAAGTTGGTAGAATTTTATCTTTTGTTCACATTTACTGAACATTCCAACGGTAAACTTAAGAATAGCCTTGAAAATTTCAGAATTTGAAATCTAAATTTAGACTATTTTTCTATTTAATATCTATTACTCCGGAAACATCTATCGAAAAAATTGTCGGTAGATTATGTGATTGCTATAATTAAACAATTTTAGTAAACAAATTCGGCATTTAAATTCAGAAATGCGGAAATATTAAGACTCCATCTTAAATATGACGTAATGATCATGGCGACCTAGAATCATTACCTAGCATGTATATCATTGAATTAATTACGTATGATAGGATATAATAGAATGAAGAAAGCTTTAATTAATATATTTTTAAGTTTTATTCGACTTTAATAATACTTGAAAGGACCAAAAAAAAAAACTGCGGCGATTATATATATTAAATTTTAAACCATTCGTTTGGAAATTTTTTGTGCTGTTATATGCGGACAACTTGTCAGACGGACGGACCAGACGACGACTATAGGTGCTACAAATAACCCTAAAAACCTAAAAAAAATATTCTCCGTAACTCTAAAAATAACAATAAAAAATCGCCTACTCCTAAATCTACTATTCCTAAAACCATAACCACCAAAAATGCTAAAGATCTTTATGGAATCATGAAAGAATTCAATTACGTCGAGAAAGCTAAAAAAAAAACCTTCCGACACTGATACTGCCAAAAAAACTACTACTTCTGAAAATTCCATTGCAAACGACTCACTTTCAAGCAATATATCATTACTTTACCTGCAAAAGTCGCCAGCTTCACAAAATGTCTTTCACCTCTGTTAAGTGGCCCTTCACTTTCTCTTTATAATAAAATGCTCATTTATAACGCATGCGTATTCCGCGTTGTTACTTAGGCATGTCTCATTTGAGGCTTCGTTTGTAAAACCAGCATGGAATTTCTCTCTCGCTCTCACAATAAAACTCTTCGTATAATCCGTAACGGATCAAGATATCTTTGTAACTAAACTATTAGAAATTATCTTAAAACTGTTACACTGGCTAACTGCATCAATTTCCTCTCAAAAAGATTTTACCGTAATTTGTATAGAGTTCCGAATGAGATTGTATATGATTTATCTGACTACGATGTTCATAGTCCTAGTAAACGCAAAAAACCTCGGTATACTTCTATTTTGCCGGAGTAGTGCTAATATTTTTTGTTTTTTGTTTTTTGTTTTTTGTCTTTTTTTATTTTAAATATTATATCTATATCTATATCTATCTATCTATCTATGTATATATCTATATATATCTATATCTATATATATATATATATATATATATATATATATATATTATAATAATAAATATTTTCAATATAATAATATATAATTTATAATAAAATAATTTATAATAAATAATTTTAATAATTTTAATTATAATAAAATAATTTAAAATTGGGTAGCTTTACGCTCTTACTGCTTCACTTTGCCTATTATCGAACGATTCTCCTTTAGTAATAGTAATACATACTTTCTCATCATCTTTTCACTATTTCGACTCGAAATTATCCTATTCTTATTCATTCCGCTTAGATTAATACTTTTTTTCGCCTTCCTCTTTTGATCGTGGATCTCAAGTTATCTCTGATTGGCTGCTTTACACAAGATTAAGCTAATCTTGACGGGTTAGCTTACTAATTTCGGATCGACTGTTGAAGTTGACGATGAAATCCTCATCTTTCCTTTCATTTTACAGTGCACGTTTATACAATTTTTTACATGGCTCCTTTATGATGTGATACACTAATACTCATGTACAGTGAGTGGAGTTTCTTGGAACTGGGAATTCCCTTGAATTGATGAATTGTTTACTGTTTACTGTCAAAATGTATGTGAAAAATTTAGTTTTCAGAAAGTGGTGCGATATAGAATTAAAAATAGTCGCCAGTGGCAGCCCTGTCTTTAATCGATTATCACTTTGGATATCGATAGCATAATTATTTGAAAAATAATCGGTTCTTAACAAAAAATTGATTTTTTTTTTTTTAGATAGAATTTATAAAGAACACCTTCCAATCACACGCATTTAGGAATAAAACGTACTATGTAGTGTCTCAAAAAATAGCTAGGTTAGATTTGAAAACAGCCTTAAGAGGTTATGTTAGTCACGCAAAGACATTCACAAGCTAATGTTAAACCTGTGACAGCGCTCTTTTTAAAATCTCCTTCCTATTTCAATACAGTAATCCCTCAACATTCGCGAGTTTTGATTATTCGCGAATATGAAAATGTGGAAAAACTTAACATTTGCGAGAATCTGACTTGATTATTCGCGTTTTTTTTAAATTACTTCTTTCTTTTTCAGAATTTATAGTGATTAAAGATTATTTCTCCTGGGTTTTCTTAGTGCCTATTTACAAATCAATTTTCAGTTGTCAACTGAAAAAGGAGCGAGTGTTGTAAGAAAGCAAAATAATAACAACAGCAGAATACTCATTGCAGTGGGGATATTAGAAGCGTTAACGTAACGGCATCTTCAATCTATTAATTTAAAATGTGCAGGTTCTTGTAGAGATGGAGCTGAAGCTAAACTTAGATAGAAAATAAATCATTTCTAAAGCATTTAGCTGTATTTAAATATAGTATTTAAATAAGTATTTAAATATAGTATTTTAACATTGTATCGCATACTCACCCACTAATACATTATCATCTCTTTTCGAATAGAGAGATTCGAAATTATTTTATACGAAAACCTATCATTTTTCAGTTGTAATTATTTCACCAGTCAGTTAATTTGAATTATCTTCAATAAATAAATTTCATATTTGTGAAGATGTGTGTACATTCACCTTCTACATATATGTTATGCCTAACGTATTGTTAATACATATATTCTTTAGTTCTTTGAAATGCTGTGCCACTCTAATTAAAATGTAACAGAACGTAACTTCTTTTTCAGTGAAGAGAGTAGGCTGAACATTCGCGAAGTTTTCCTGAAACGTAACCCTCGCGAATGTAGGCGAATTACTGTACTTTAATTTTTAATTTTTTTTTTTAAACTGCGTCGTATATATGAGTTCGAAATCTAACCGTATAACTTTTACATAATAAATAAATAAAGTGGTTATACATTTTAATTAAAAACTAGGTGTATAAAAGAAATCTGCCAATAAAAGAATTCTTATTTTTGCAATCTCTTTAAATCAAAAATCAATCTTCTCTATGTAATGCAGGGAAAACATTTAAAATTTGCCTCATCTGCAGATTTTATTGATATTTCTGCCCTGTATTTTTAGGAAAAATATAACCTTAAAATTATTATACTTGTATTGATGAATACTTTTGCATTTGCCATTTATGCAGCTACTTAATTGACTGTTTAAATTACATTTTTTTAAATTAAACTAAGTAAATTATATTTATATATTTAAAATGTAATCATATTCATAATATTACACTTGTAATACATAATCATCAAATTATCTGAATTTATAAATAAAAGGATTCAATATTACACTGTTAACGAATTTTACAGCATTGTGCATATATAATGAATAAATAATATTTCACGAATAATTTGCGTGTGATTTCAACATCACACTTTCATCATGATTTCAAAGTTATTATTTCCTGCTTTGCTACATTCAGGACTATTGTGAGTGGAGCATGAAATGATGTTGAGTGCTTAACTTCTAAACACAATTTTCGAAATTCTGCAAATACAATTTTCTAGTGAAAAACTTTCAATAGTTATTTATAACCGATTTACTATAATTAACTTTCAAATATTAAATGTTGAAATCTTATATAAAACAATTTCATAACAAATAATTGAATAGTATGAAGAATAACTAAAATATATAATATCGTTGAAATGAAGATACTTTAATAATAGATTCCATTATATTTCTAACATAAATTAATATATTATAATTGGTTAGATCATTTGATCAACTAGATATGTGATAACGGATAATTTAGCGTTATATAAATGATTTAAATGAAGCAATTTTCAGAATTTCAAGTGTCTGATGATTTAAATACTTACCTATGTGCAATCTAAAGTCATTATGCATTACAACTACTTTATCGTTATGCTTTACAACTAACAACACATAAAGAACATGGCATACCTGACGATGTGTCGATTTAAATAGAGATACTTGGCGAATATTTTAAGTAGGTTTCAATATCATACATTGGATAATAATCATTTACAACCATTATTCCCTGTTTTACAACAGTCATAAGAATCATATGTGTAGCATGAAATACAAAAACTTATTTTGTTTATAAACACTTAATTTTCAAATTTTATAAATACAATTTTCAATAGTAAAGCCTTGGATAATAATTTGTAACTACCGTCCTTTAAATAAACTTCTAAAAATAAATGTGGTATTTTTATGAAGAAGCATTCTAGAAATAAATAGTTGAATATAGTGAATTAGACTCAGTATTAATAATGACATAGAGCACCAGATTTAGTATTAACAGATTCAGATACATTGCTAAAAAAGCTAAAGATATTTCAAGCTGTTGAGCCATTTAAAAAACAACAAAAAATGTTTATATTTTCAATTTCAAATAAGCGAATTACATGAAAAGAAGGTTTATATATTTTCTCTCCGATCACTAAAATACAATGAAATTTACAACATAAAATAGTGCATCACAATTGAAAGATATAGAAACAATAATATGTAAAGAATGTTAACATTGCCAGGGAATCTTAAACGCTTCCGAGATTTGTGGTTTTACACCCAAATGCATGAAGTGCGGGAAGTGTGTAACAGATCTGTAACTGATAAAGAAAATCAGAAAAAACTCAATTACATTGGCATGACATCTAGAAAATTTAAAGACAGACTCAAACAGCATATCACAGACATAAAGTACAGTAAACTCTCTACAGCTCTATCAAGGTTAAACCAAAAAACAAGACATCAACATAGATTTCAGTAAAGCAAGTATCATAGCACGTACGTTAAATTACTACGCATCAATTATCAGAGAATCTTTAGAGATTTTAACTCGAAGAAATAACACTTGCAATGATATACTCTCCGACAATATATACAGGATATGGTATAGTGCACTAAATATCTCTGGCGATTTTGGAACTTAACTATCATATCCTCCCAGGCCTCCACCTTCTCCTCCTCCCCACCTCCTTTGAAATAGACTCGTCTCTGGCTATTTTAATCAACGTACATTCATGAATTTTCACACATTGCAAATTTACTCTGATTATGACTGTTTAGAACAGTTGAAAGCGCTCGGGTTTTTTAACATATTTTTAACAACTTTTGACGGATTTTTATGTTTTAAAAACATTTATATATATATTTGCACCTTTTTCATAAAAATAAATTTTCTTACACATTTCATTTTAAGAAAAACAAACACTTGGACTAATATCTTAGAGAATACTTCACCTGGTGATAATTCTCTTCGGTAAAATAAAAAGATTCGTAACAAAAAATTTGCTCTCAAACCCCTTTTTATTGTCAACAATATTACAACTTTTACCGATGACGGCAAGGCAGACTCTTTCGCAAGATCATATACATTTTAATTACTCTATTTCTATAATTACTCTATTACTATACATTTTAATTACACTAGCCCCACCCACCGTACTAGATCGGCTCCTCTCTCTCTTGTTTTTATACAGTGAATAAATTTCTAGCCTCCACTCATGATCCTCTCTCCGAAAGACAAGCAATTGTTATCCATAAAATCCTCAAAAATCTCGAAACACACAAAGCCCCTTGTATGATATTACTCACAATGCGTTGAAATATTTACCTACTAACTGTATTGTGTATACCACTAAATTTGAGTAATTGTATCCAGAAATTCACCTACTTTCCAAAAACTTGAAAAACAAATATTTCCTTCCGAATTCCTAAACCTGCTTCATATCGTGGTAACCCCACTAACTTTCGATGCATTTTTCTTTTTTCATCATTAAAAAAATTTTGTGATTGAACGTGTCTTTAAGTCACAGAACACAATAACAACATTTTAATTTCTGAACAATTTGGCTTTAGAGCTTAATAATATGTGTGAATTTTGCTCTGTAGGCAAATAGTTCACCAGCTTCTTCGTGTTGTGGATTTCTAAACGGAAAACTTCAATGTGAAGAAAGAATTTCCTGCCATACTCTTAGTCATTGCAAAACACTTTGTCAAGAAAATCTAGCACGGAAGCCTGATTTACAATTAAAACTGCTAAATATCCCGTCCTGGCTTATACACTTTTACACTCTTATCTAGGCGATATTTCATTTTACGTGTGATTCAATAACACCTTATCTATACACCAATTTATAATTTCAGATATCATTCAGGGTTCGTTTCTTGTACCGACGCTTTTTATCTTACTTTTAACGATATATCTCGTACAGTGTTAACTTGTCTGGCTTTATATGCGGACGAAATCAGTATTTAAGCCTCAGCATATCACCATTTTTTGTACAGTTACTTGCAAAGACACCTTGATATGCCCATGGAGACGTGCAAACTTGCACACATGAACATTATTGAATACAAACTGCTGCTATTTAGTTTTCTTGAATATTTCCTTAACCCAATATACTATCTCTACACAACACTAACCTCCATTAAATTGAAGATACCAAATGCCTGCGGTTTATCATTTATAAAACAATTACAATCAGATAACATATTAATAAAGTCGCTAAAGTTTCGAAAACCCTTGAACCCCACTATAAAAATCCTATTCTCTCTCTTCGCAATAAAACCACTAATGTATAACTCTTGATTATTTTTATCATGAATCCGATCTGGGGGTCTCATATGCAAATCTGCTATTGAAAACTAGTCAAAAATTCATTATAGAAATTTAAGAACAACTAAAAATGGGTGCAGATATTTCCAAAATACTACCATTAGACGTGTGCCACCAAATTACTACCATTAGACTGCCGGAACGGAATGTCTCACTCCCCAGCAATAGTAATAAAAAAAACAATTTTCTTCAACATTGATAGAAGATAATATCTGATTTAATTTCTTTTGTTTTCTTTTTCTTTATTTTTTCGTTTTATGTTTACTTACATTTCATTTAATATTCTTATAAATTTTTATTTAAATAAAAAAAAGTAAAATTATTATACTTTATTTTTCGCTTTTATATTACACACCGTTATTTCCAACAACTAAAAAAAAAAAAAAAAAAAAAAAAGTTTTTCTATTACTGAAAAGTGCCTTATATTCTTAGGGTTACTTCCTTCAACTTTACATTTTCAAACAATTGGACATTTTAAACTTCTATTTAATATATATATATATATATATCATTAATAATATGACTAAGTCAACTAATAATATTTTAAGTTTTGAGTCATTTGTGGGCAAAACATTCATCATCAAATATATATTTTTAATTTTTAAGCTTTCAAATCTTATCTTTACGTTTCAAAGTTAAATCGTTAAATTTAATATTGCCCATGTTTTAAATAGAGACATGATTTTTCAAAATCTTTATAAATAGGTTTTTAATATAATCTGAATATTTTTAGGCGGATAATTTTATATAGAGAGTATTAAAAGACATTTTTATTTCTTAGAGATTCATTTATAATACGACATTTCCCATAGCAAACTTTGTGAGGTAAAACATTCATCCGCAATTATTATTTTTTTCAAAGAAACTTTTAAAATATTTTTCTGTGCACAATCTTACGGCTAATCTTAATGTTGCTCATTTTAATTTAAAGAAGAAGTTTAAAATATACTTTACTTAAATCCATCTTATCTAACATAAAACAGTTTATTCAAACTAACTCTATTCTTATTAGTGGAAGGTAATTTGAAATAAAAGTTTTCAAATAGTTTAAATTTAATTATTCCAAGAAAATAACAGTTTTCTTGGTTTAAAATAAATTTTAGATAATGTAAGTCATTGAAAAATTTAAATCTAGTTTTGCAGCCTTAATTTGCGCTGTAAAAAATTAATTTTCAAACTAATAATAATAAACAGCGTTTTAAATAAACAATAATCGTATCTCATTATGCAATTTAAAATTTGTCGAGTTAAAAAAGTTTTGCTAAAGAAAATTAGAATTATACGGATTCAAAATACAACATTTTTTACTACGTTTTTGAGCTAACACTTTCATCCTTCAATATTACTTAAAACATTAAAATTATAATTTTACATTTCAAAATGTTAGCAATAATTAAAAGTTCTATAAGATTTTATTAAAAACAGAAGTTTGAAAAATATGCTACTCTTAAATCACTCTTATCCAATTTAAAAACACATTTTCCACGTTATGTCATGCACTATATATCTTATCAACGGAAACTAATTTGGAACAAAAATTTACCAATACTTTTAAATTTACTTTGCGAAGAAGTTTTAAATATAATTCAGTTTCTATAGTTTATGTAGAGTTTGAATATATATTTGCAGTTTAAATTTACTCTGTAAAAAAGGGGATTCATCGTATTTTTTTTCAAAGATTTCCAATGAATATTAATAGTATATAACTATCCAATTTAAAATTTATTAAATAAAAAATTTTATGTAAAAAAAATAGAGTTATTTCATTTCAGAGACATTCCTTACAAATACGACTATTTTAAGAACGTCGTTTTGAAGAAACTTTTATCCTCCTATATTATGTTTTTTAGAAATTTTCAACAGTAATTTGCATTTTTCAAAATCTTAGCAACATGTTTAATGTTCCCAGGTTTTAATTTAAAACAGAAATTAAAAAAAATTTCTTTACTCAAATCCATCTTATCTAATTAAAAAGAGTTTATCCAAGTTATACCACACAGTGATTCTAATTGTTAAAATCTAATTTAAAATAAAAGTTTTCGAATTATTTAAAATTTATTTTGCGAAAAACTTTCAACGACATTTCAGATATTTCTAGCTTCTGTAAAATTCGAAAAATGTTCTTCAGCTTCAATTTATACTGTAAATAGACGGATTTGCCAATTCCAAATCTTTCTTCTATCTCTCACAAATGTTAATAATTTAAAAAGCAGAATTGTTAATTCATTATAGAAACATATAAAGGTTAAAAAAAGGAAAAAAAAAGTTGAATATAAAAATTTAATTACATTTAAACTTATTCCAGATTATAATATTTAAATGAGAAGATCGGAAAGGGAAAAAAAAAGGTTGTGCCACATACAGTTTAGCTAAAATAAAAATATTTACACTATTTTTCACATCACCAAGTGCAGTAGGATGCGTTCACGCCTTTAAAAAATGGACAAATTGTCTGATTCAGTAAGATTTACTTTTGAACAGCTGTCGCACTTATCCCCAAAATTGAACAAATTTCGCTATCCCTTATTTCGCAGGCCGATGTTCTCCAAAATCTGATACAAGCATCGGCCTATTACATTAGTCTGAATATAAAATTTAGTCGATAAATTCTTCACTTAAACTACCAAAATCGCTATCATAGATTTTTTTTCAACTGCCTCCAGACGTCCATTTTCAAAAACATATACAGGGTGAATCTAAACTCTTGGGGGAAACTTTAAGGGGTGATAGTACACATCAAGACAAACAATATTAAATAGGAAACTAAGGGTCCCAAACGTATTCTGAAGGAGATAGGCGCCATTAAAGTTTAGGGTCCAAAATTTCAAATAATTATTAAAAACGGAAAAATAGGTCGATTCGTTTGCGGTTTTCGCTAAAACTATTCTTTATGTCAGTATTTTCTAAAAAATAAATTTAAAAATGTTTTAAAAAATGTCGATAGAAGGCTCTTTAGACTTTGGAGTAACGAACAACTATTTTTTACCGTTATTTTTTGTATCTGATAAAATTCTTTCAAAAGCTTAGACTTAAACTTAAATTTTGAGCTCAAAATCTGAATCATTGGGAGTGGTTAAGTAGAACAAACTGAACTGTGTTCAGGAGTTTAAATTTGAACCCTCCTGAACACAGTTCAGTTATTCCCGATCTTGGTGTCGTAGACCAGGCAGAAACTACTATCCCTACACGTAAAATAAACGATAGAGGGATGACAAAATTAAATAAAAAATTTATTTTTTAAATAAATTGTAAAGATAAAGTTCAAAAATGCCAATAGAGGGCGCTTTAGACTTTGGAGTAATGAACACCTATTTTTTACCGTCGACTCCGACTCCGACCTGGTTGCGAGGATTGCCGTCGTAGCAGGCGATATCCTGGAGATCCCGGGGTATTCACTAATGTTCGAAACTCCCTCCGCCGGCGGCGTGAGGCCTGCATAGTTGCTAGTGGGCATTCTTGCGAGCAGTTTTTGTGATTCCTCACGAACATCATGCGTGTACCAGTTTATACGTATCAAAATTCATTCATATTGTGCACTACATGCATACATCAAATTGTTTATTTTTATTTTGCTCGGAGAAATTGCTCATGTCTGTTATGAATAAATTTTCTATTTAATTTTGTCATTACTGTATTGTTTATTTTACATGTAGGGGGTAGTAGTTTCGGCCTGGATTAATTTTAACACAATTATTCAAATTGGTAAAGAAATTATATGAGTTGCAATTTTTCAACTGCACGAAAAATGTCCGGGCCAGGATTCGAACCTGCGATCTCTTGGCTGAAGCTGCCATGCTCTACCAACTGAGCTATCTCGGCATGAACTGGGTGAATTATGCCCTCCAGATTCAGCCGGGATAGCTCAGTTGGTAGAGCATGGCAGCTTCATAAGATCCCAGGTTCGAATCCTGGCCCGGACATTTTTCGTCCAGTTGGAAAATTACAACTCATATTGTTTCTGCCCGGTCTACGACACCAAGATCGGGAATAACTGAACTGTGTTCAGGAGTGGGGGGAGGTGTTTCAAATTTCAACTCCTGAACACAGTTCAGTTTGCGCTACTTAATCACTCCCAACAATTCAGATTTTGAGCTCAAAATTTAAGTCTAAGCTTTTGAAAGCATTTAATGAGATACAAAAAATAACGGTAAAAAATAGTTGTTCGTTACTCCAAAGTCTAAAGCGCCCTCTATCGACATGTTTTTAACTTTTCCTTTAAAATTTATTTTTAAGAAAATACTGACATAAGGAATAGTTTTAGCGAAAACCGCAAACGAATCGACCAATTTTTCCGTTTTTTATAATCATTTGAAATTTTGGACCCTAAACTTTAATGGCGCCTATCTCTTTCGGAAGACGTTTGGGACCCTTTGTTTCCTATTTAATATTGTTTGTGTTGATGTGTACTATTACCCCTTAAAGTTTTGCCCAAGAGTTTAGATTCACTCTGTATACATAGTTTGGTTCAATTATATCCCCAACTTCATACACTTTCAGATGAGACAAAAGGAAAATCACACTTAAATTCACTATTACAAGACATTTTTTCCAAAATGTTATACAAACATCAGCCTATAATATTACATATAAATATAAAATCTCGTCGAATAATATTTATAAAGTCTGCACTTCAACTGCAAAACATCGAGAATATCGCACAAAAAATTATATATTATACCGCCCATTTCCGGCGTAATATCTCCAATTTCTTCTGGGACCTGCTGGCCATAGCCAAAAAATATATATACAAAGTTTGGTTCAACTCTCTGTATGACTTCTTGTACTTTCCGATGATGAAATAAGGAAATGTCACAAAAATCGCTATCACAGCTCTCCTTTCCGAAAGAATAACGCTAATTTCAACTGAGACCTGCTGGCCATAGCCAAAACCATATACAAGATCTTTGGTTCAATTTTATGAATGACTTTATACATTTATTGATGATACAAAGATGGCGGACACACGGACACACAGACAGACAGACATTTTATAAAAATGTGATTTTCGTGGTCTTTGACCCCTAAAACTTGTACATCCGTCGAAAACCGCAAGTCGAAAAAAGTTCTATTACAATACTTTCTTCTATTGTAGATAGAAGAAAGAAAAAAATAGATAGCAAATAGTTACGCAATGTAAAAAAAAAATATTATTCATATCTGTCTACGCTGTTAAAAGTTGGTTTGAATAAAAACATTTTATGTAAAAAAAAAAAAAAAAAAAAAAAAAAAAAAAAACAGTAATGTCATTTGGATTTCCATTCATTTAGAACATAACATTTTTACAACATTTTTACCTCTGTTAGTTAAAACCTTAATCCTTAAATATTTTTTGAAACTTTTAAAATCGAAATTTATATTTCATAATTTTTGGGCTAATTTTAATGTTTATCAAGTTTAAATTCGAAGTTTGAAAATATGCTTTACTTTAGTCCATCTTATCGAACTTAAAACAGTTTATTCAACTTATCTAAACACTTAACTTTTATTAATGAAAACTAATTTGAAATAAAAGTTTTCCAATAGTTTAAAAATTACTTTGCCGACAATTTCAAAGTATAATTCGTACTTAATTTATGTAGAATGTTAATCTAGTTTAACAGTATTGATTTTCAATGGAAAAATATAAAAATGAGTTCACATTATAAAAAAATATATATTTTTTTAATTTGCATTCAATATTAATCATGTCTGACAATTTATATAATTTATAAATATATTATTTTTTAAGGGGTGGGCGACATTTTTGGCACTTTAATTGCATTTAAAAAGAGTCATTAATATCAAACAATGTTGAATTAAAAAAAAAAAACGCATTTGATTAAAATATTATTAAAGGAACCTCACATATAATATTTTTAAGCACTATAATTAATATTAATAGTTATTAAATAGTTTTTCGTATTAATTAAAAATAGGTATACATTAACACAAAGTAGAATGTACAAACATGTTTCTAGTCATTTGTTAAGATAAGACCAGAAATTCTGTGCGAAAACCATTTCCCATGCAACAAAACACTAATTTTCAAACTAATATAAGAAAAGTAATACATCCCCTCCCCTTCTATTGATGTAATTCACAAGCATTAATTAACATAATATCAAGTTTACGTGCAACAAAATAATGAAAAGACAGTCCTTAGCTCCCAGAAGGTTATTTTTCAAAACTACCGCAAATGCGGTTACGAAGCATGACAGGGTCAACTCATTTTGAAGATGTAAAATACCTGTTTAAGTTAATTTAATTTATTAATTTTGATAATGCATTGAAAAAAAATAAATTTGTATTTCTGTAATTCATTGTTTTAGTGGATTAGATTATGTATGAAAACAATCATTATATTCATATACTCAGAGTAATTATCTCAAACTAAACCTCTAATCCAACCAGACGAATACAAAAATGACTGTTTGTTTCTATACTCGTCCTTGCAATCATTTCCAGTACCACCTATAGTACCTCCAATTTTACCACTATTACAAGTATAACTATCATTAGAATCTCTAAAATTATCGCCATTACTACGATCATTATGAAAATTCCTTGCATCATCTCTATACACATTATGATTTATACATTTCAATTTTCTACTATCCCCTCAAAAACCATCTCCATTTCCCTTAATTTCAAACTCATGTGAAAAAGAATAAAAGCTATTACCGCGAACTCTTTCCGTTCAGGATTTCTTGATACTTTGACACGATACGATTCATGTCTGCTTTCATACTTCAACAATAACTCATACAATTCAGCAGAATTATTAGGAGGTCTCATATCAATATAGTCCTGTATTCGCACATGAAAAAGGGGGTAACACAAAGTCTATAAGTTAATCAAAAGTAAATTCCTAATTTAGTTTTAAGATCTAACTTATCCCGGGAAAAGTTGTACGTTCTGTGAAACATATTTTGCTTACTACAGTAAAACTCTTATCTTGAACAGAGGGAAATGCTTTATTTAAATCTACAATTGTTTGTTCATATTGTTTGGCTTCATGACTTATACAAAATCTACCAGTATTATTTATCTATAAAAGGAAATTCAACCTTCAGAGAATATTTTAACAATTAATACTTTATATTATCCGGAATGGCGTTATGTAAAATGTATTATTCTATTTTTAAGATAAACACAT
Organism: Maratus michaelseni; assembly: GCA_963931845.1. Lineage (NCBI taxonomy): Eukaryota > Metazoa > Arthropoda > Arachnida > Araneae > Salticidae > Maratus > Maratus michaelseni. The sequence goes on from OZ007592.1 coordinate 341,201,166, forward strand.
TCACATCTTCTGTACCACTGAAATAATTTCTGGAGACAATCTCTAATGATCTGGTTAATGGCCTGTGTGATATTTGTGGCGGCCCAATAGAAATCTGGCGGCTCAGTGTCTATAGGTCTAGAATAGTAAATTGTTCGAGAGCCATTAGTGGCAATACCTTCGGGTCCGTCAGATAGGGGATTAACCATTGAAACAAACTTCATCCATAACAATAATTCATTTAAACAATAAGTAAGGATGGATGTCAATGGAGCTAGCACTTTAAACTAAGACAATCTAAAATACCTCAAAATACTAAAAACAGAAAGGAGAATTGTTATCCACTAGAAATTTAATAAATTCAAACTCTAACTTATAACAAAATTGCTACTCTGATAGCTTTCAGAAATCTAAGAGAAGATCACTTCCACTTCTGATAAAAATGCCATTAGAAAGACATTAGAAATAAATGTCATTAGAAAGAAATTAAAAATGTCACTGAAAATTTCCCTAACACTTTGAAGTGAACCCAGTGGATTCAAAAGTCCCTTTCTATCAAGTACAAAATGTTTCCACATTACCTCTCATTCGAAGATCTTAGTCGAGGATTCAACTCCAAAAAATAAAACAACAACTCAAAAGGGACACTAGCTATTCAGCATGCGGAAGATACTACCTTAAAATACCGGCAGAAATGAAAATCCGCTATTAATCTCCGCAAAAGCTACGATGCGTCTAAATCTTATTTAGATCCTTATCTAACTTATATCATCGTATTTATACCAGCTAAAAAACACAAACAGCTTAATTAGTATATCTTTGCACAAAATGACCATGATAATCAGATTCACAGAGATTCAGGTAAACTTTGCTAAAGTTAAAGAAACGACACAGTAGCTCGTTCACTAACAAATCTTAGAATTCAGACAAGATCACACAAAACACACAACCCATGTGGTCCTAGACTATCACTATCAGTAGAGAGTCAGTAGTCTCTTATGCTGCAAGTTTTAGTTTATAATTATCATTTAAATACATATCCAATGCCATTATATAAAATTCATTCGGCAATATCCTTCATGTCATAGACTTAATTATTGATTACTTATATAGTATTTTTAAAAATCATATAGTTGTACGGAATGTTTTCAAACAAAGTTTAAATAACGCATTAATAAATTTATAATTATGAATTATTTATTTCACATAGGAATTGCGTAATAATTCATTATTTATGTGAAATAATACATCATCCATCTCTTTTAAAATATACAGCACTCCCTTCTTTAAGTTTACAAAGGCGAACAAATGTTGTTTTGAACGATCTATTCCGCTGTCAGTTTTAATATTGAAGTTCTAATAGAACTTTTGGCATATGAATGCCTTTTGTGTTGAGAGTTTATTTTATCGGAGAAATTTAAATGAAAATATTTCACAGTCAAACAAAGTGAATGAAACGGTATGTTAGAACTTTTCAAAATCATGCAAGTATGTAGGGAATATTTCCTGTAATAAGTAATTGAAAATTCTAGAAATAAACTTTTACTTAATGAAAGCTTATTTTTCTATAAAATATATTCTTTTAACTATTTTATTTTTAAGAATGACAGAGATGCTCATGAAAGTCAGCTGATCAAACGTAAATTCAAAATGCATTAACTGATATTATATTGCTGCAAGTTTGTATAATTAATAAATTCTGTGACAAAAACTAAATCAAAAATACATAATCGCTAAGAAATATACAAAATACTACATAAAATACAGGTTATTCATTTATTATAGAACTCTCGACATTGAAAAGCGATATATACAGTACAACCTCTATAAAGGACACATCTGTTGAGCGTTCACGTTTTCGATTCTAAACAAACATATAATTGTACTGTACATTTTTACATTTGCATAGTCGACATCTTTAAATATCTGACAAAAAAATTCCGTCCCCTGAGTTGTTAATGTATTCATAGGTTTTACAGCATTTACAAAAATCTCATCTTGATTGTAAAATGTAGCTTGAAAATGCATTGGGTTGTTCGGAAAGGAACAACTCTATCATTTAATTACTAGACATTAATTCCGATGTCTAATAATTGACGGGTAGAATTTACTGGTACGAATTTATTTTCCAAAATGGAAGCACATTTTCAAGCAACCCGATATCATCCGTTATATTAATTAAAAAAGGCAGTTCCTTCATTTCGTAGTCGGTTGATGTGATGTCACTGTGACATCCCAAAAGTAACAAATAGTGACAAAGATGACATTAATGCGACTTCTTTATCTCGTCAAATGAAGTTTTTTAAGTTGAATTCATGTCGCAATCCTCGCACAAAGTGTTTTTCACAGATATTTTAGTCTGTTCAAACATATTTTTAAATATTACAGGTTGTCTTTAAAGTGGCGATGTTTCGATTTTATTACCACGCCGCGTGAGACACATTCACAATATATGTTCCTTTTGCATATAGTTTGGATACAGATTTTTGGATACTTGGTCACATGTGGGGTACGATATCATTGAGGGCATAGAAAAAAACCTTACAGTTTATAATCTAAATGTCATTAAAATGTGAATTTAAAACTATTAGATATTTTATTATTATCAGTCATTTTATTATCAAACATATTAAATAATGCGAAATCTTTTCTTGAAAGTGGCGTCGTTGAGACTTATTTATCATGTAACATGACAGGGATTTAAAGTAGGAGTTGCCTTTTAATACATGGGTATCTTGGTCACATTTGGGGCACGATATCATTAGGAATATCGAAGAATGCCTTACAGTTTACTATATCAATGTCATTTAAGAGTGGATTTAAAACTATTAGATATTTTATTACTATCAGAAATTGTATTATGCAACATATTAAAAATACATGTCTGCTTCAAAGTGGCTTGTTTGCTACTGATTTACCACGTCACGTGAGATACATTGACAGTAGGAGTTGCTTTTCGGATACAGTGCTTTCTTCATAGTATTTGGGGCATGATATAATTAGGGACAGATATAAATTTCCTACAGTTTACAATTTAAATGTCAGGTAAGTATGGATTTAAAATTACTTCAATTCCTATCTAAATAATGAAATACCTAATATCAGAAGTATCATAGGTTCATTAGAAATATTTTGAGTTATATGCACAGTTTTTGAATACTAGATTGAATTAGTATTCAGGATTTCTATTAATCTCTTTTGAAAAAAAAATAAATGCAAAGTTCTGTCCACGGACTTGAAAACTTTAGATCAAAGGCTAACCACTTAACTGATTTGACCGGACTGAGTTCGGCAAAAATAATTTGCTTCTTTTGTTACTAAAAGGTTTTGGTCACCAAAAGTTTTAATTGCAATTTTCACTTTATTAATTGACAAACATTTTTCGATTGTTTAATCCAAATATTTTAGTACAGAAAAAGTGGTGTTTATCTCAATTTTCACTTTATAGTGTCCCCCCCCCCAAAAAAAAAACAGCAGTTAAGGGGTTAAAAATCACTTCTATTTTGTAATAAATTGCACAAGAAAGTATTTTAAGACTATAGAAACACAACAAAACGCAAAGGACAAAATTTAGATATAAAGCCCTTCATAACGTGTGTCACTTATAATTTTCAACTTTAAAAGTGTACTGTATGTTAATTCTATTACGTGAAATGAAAAGTCGTATGTTGTTAACTAAAGCTCAACGTTACCAACTAGTCCAGCGGGATTCACCTTCCCGTAACAGAAATATGAAATTTTCATATAACTTTCGCGCGTGGAAGGTTGAATATACATTTCGAAAAGCATTTGATGGATTTCGAGAAATAGCATTTAATTGAGAGAATAGAAATAGTGATAAAATATATGGAAAGCTATATACCTTGCATGTTGGTCAGGGGTGACCATTCACTGCATACACGTTTTCTACGTTTCTATTAAAAATTTAAAAATTAACACAAACTTTCGCCTAATCTATTTTATGTCACATTTTTCTATATTAATATTTAATAATTTTTTTGAAGAAATGGGCTATTTTGTTTTTTGAGGATATGTTAGGCATGACAATGAAATATTTTCTTCAAGTTTTATGTTTTCAGCTGGAAAATCATTCAAGTTATATGAGTGTTTATATTTGTTTCTTGAATTTTTTCTGCAATTGTATTTACAAACAAGCGTTTTTCAACACATGCAGAAGATATAACGATTGCTTAGTAACAAAGTAATATGGCGAATAATGAGGAATGTTTTAAAATCTTCTCCCGTAACACAATGATAGTAAAAAAATGGTATTTTTAATATCTGCGAAGCTGGTATTTAAATAATACAAAGTTTTCCGTGCGATGAATAAAACAAAAAATATGTAGCTTTAAAAAAAATATATTATACCCGAAAGTTTCTCAATAGTTTCAGCAAGCAAAAAATGGATCATGAGTGTATAGTCTTGGCTATCTATATCATTTATTCTGTCCACTCCGAGAGGGAACGTAACTACCTCTGTAGGTTTTCACACTCCTCGAGTTTTGGTAAAGCAAAAGCGGGTCAGAACATCCCGACTTAAGGCGTAGGGCCTGGTTTCCCTTTTGGGATTCCAGCTCCGAAACTGTTGGGGGACGCCGGACCGTCCTCTGTCTCGCGGTGAGTCTCGCGGTGAGTCTCGCGATGAGTCTCGCGATGACTGCCCGTGGTTTCACCGCATGTCGCTACGTGTCGTCTAACGTGGGTTCAAGGTTAGAGGGTCCGCAGTGTGGTGCGGCTCTCTGACTGGCCGAAGCGCCGTAGCGAGACAAAGCTACTGGCGCAATAAAAGTTTCTCAGAACTTGGGATCGGTGGTCGATTGTGAGCGCATGTGTCTTTTATATCATTTATTCTCTATGGAAACTCAGCAGTTGTTTTTTATTCAGACTTAATAATTTTATAAAACAAAGTAATGTCACATACTAAAACAATTGCAAAAATACTTTTCTGTAAGGAAATTAATAAAGAAAATTTCTGTTTCTTTAAATTGTTATTTGAATTAAAAAACTTGGAAGACAAATACCTTCTTTATACACATGAGATTTACTATCAGAGAGATGACAAATAGAAGAAAATCAACTTTTGAAAATATTTGATTTCGTAGATAATCCCAAGGCTAAAGGAAAAAAAATAGCTAAATTTTATTAATTTTCTTTTTTTTTTCGGAAAGTTTCACGAGATCAGATTTCCTTTGATATTAGCAAATAATGATGTACGCATCTCAAGGGATTAAAATAATCCAATAAAATATATTTTACATAATACTGGATAAAATTATATAGGTTTATAAGATAGTAAATAATAAATAAAATAAAATAACTGTTCTGTTGTGTTTTCATTTTAGGAAATTATATATTTATTTTTGCTGCATTTCATATTATATGAATGTGTTAACCCTATCACTATGTCCTATCGAAACATGCCCTGTTGTTGCCCAGGACAAATATGCTATCTATTTATAAAAAACAAAAAAAAAAAAAAAAAAACACTTATTTGTACAGTTTAATTTTTACCGCGTGTTACAAACATTATGGTATGAGATGTCACCGGCTGAAACTACTCAGTGGAGTGATAGATTTTTTTTTTGACGACTTGTTGAAAGTGCTTGGGGTCCGCGTGGACCCCAGGACATAGTGATAGGGTTAATAGTATAAAAAAATGTATACGATCAATGTATTTGAATTAAAACACAGCTTTAATCATTTTATGTAATAACTTTATAATATCGAATGTAAATAATAAATAAGAAATATTAAAAAGTAACATTTCAAATGTAATAATTTTTTTGTACAAAAAATATAGCTGTAATCTTTTTTTTTTTTTCGAAATACTGAACAGTGAGAAATTAACATTACAGATTTTGTATTTAAAATTCGGTAGAAAAAAATAGTATTTTATTATCTTAAAGTTTTTAAGTATAAATATTTTTTTTTAAATAACTTATTGCATTTTACAGAAATATAATTTAAAACATTATTCTATTATAACTATTTAAGCATTATTCTATTGTAAGCAATGATTGAACAGCTGCGGACTAGCTAGCCAATTGTTGCCAACAATTTTGAATAATGTTTTAAATGCGTTCTGTTTTAATGTATTTATCGAAAACATAGCGATCGCTAAAAAATGACATTTTTTCGTAGCTGGGAAACTGGTATATTGCATAACATTTGGATTTTCGTGCGATTAATACACTATATAAAAACACATTTTTTTTTATCTACGGAAATATAATATAACCACTAACGAAAATATTGAATAACTTCTTCAGAGTAACCCATGGATTCGAAAAGCGTTTCTTTATCATTAGACACCTCCGAAACCATATATTTTTGAAAATTTAAAAATCATTGATGAAAACAAAATGTATTCTGCTGCCATTGATTTTGGACACGTTTTCGAATAGTTTTATAGTAAATTAATGAGTTTCCTCAAATCGGATCGTCGATTTTTAGGATGATATCATTTCACTATTAAACAAACGTGTAATTAAATTTATTCATACACGAGTAACAGAATAATATTGATTTTAATGTTAATGTTAGCGCTGTTAATATATCATGTTTGTCGATAAAATATGTTTTTGAACCTTCGAAATGTTTGCTTGAGAAATGATAGCGTCCGAAGAAACTATATTCCGGATTGAGAAAACTGATAAATCCTTCTATATTAAAAAAAGTAATCTGGAACTGAGCCAAAAAGGATTTATAAATGGCCCAATCAAATTCTGCGTAGATATTCCGGGTTATTCTCATCGTTTTATTATTAGGGACTTTTTTGAGGAGCTATTACTTTTTTTCTAGCCATCCTATGGATTCGAAAAGCATACCACCAGACGCGAAATATAACACGCTTTCAGAAATTATAAAAATTATCACGGTCGGTCAATAAAAACTCAAAAAATTCTTAAAAAACGAGTAAAAAATCTTTTATTGAAAAAGTCATTTTTTTATATTGTTGCCAATTTCTAAATAAGTGCAAAGGATTATGTTTTATCTCAAATAAAAAATGTATTTGCGCGAGATTATTAAAAACAATATTGAAAGTTTAAAATAATAATTAAATGATCACGTGTTGAAAGCAGGAAATAAAGAAAATTACGTCATAAAAATTGTGTTTACACATGAATATTAAAAATAAAAATATGAATTAAATGAAAAATCATTATAACCAGTTAAATGAAAAAGCATTAAAACCTGATTACAGAAGATAGTCGCCGTTCGTGATATCATCATCATCATCTTTTTAAAACAGGATACATTACCAAGTTTTAAGAGGCTGTGAAATCAGAACGGGGGTTGGTGAGAGTAGCGAGCAGGGGCAGCGAACCCTAGTACACTAAAAAAAAATCTACTCTAAGACGTTTCCGAAAATCAGTGGCTCCAAAAAACTTTTTTTACATGTTTTCATTTAACTTACATTTCTGCATGTATGTGGCAGCCAAATCTTTTTACTCATTTTTCACCCACTTCCTGTTGACATAGAGCTTTGAAATTTGGAATGTATATCGATTACTGAGGGCAATATATTTGACATTGATTGGACATTGATTTTATAAAATTCAATACATAAAGATGGGGTGGGGGTAACATCGGCTTGCATTTACCGCACAGAATTAACATCACGGTTTACAATTAATTGTAAAAGTAGCCATTGCTGCAGAATTCATCCATTTTAACCATATTGTTGCCCGATCCCCGCTCACTGAATATTAGGCCTGAGCGCTGACAAAACAATTGATGCAATCGTAGGCGTAAATTTTTCAGCGTTCGTACGGTCCCTTGAATTTCAGTACCAATAATTTCTAAAAGTTTTGTCTGTCTTATTTGTATGATATAAAATAAGTGAAATAAACCTTTTAGAAAATACTGGGGTTTAAAATTAGGCGACTGTACATAGGTTTTACAAAATTGGCCCAAGAGTGCCGCCATTTTTGTGCCAGTGCTCAGGAGGCGGTTGACCGATTCATTATGACATCAGCAATGTTCGACGCGCATATTTGTGATTTATAATAAAAGTTGACTTTTTTGTCAAATTTAATTAAACCATGTTTTTTTAAAAAATAAAATAAAATAATACATTTAATTTATTACAGATGCTTTTATAAATAGTTTTCTAAATGCTTCTTAAATCTCGAAATTATATTGTTTTTGGGGTTTAGAAAAATAAAGAATGTTTTTCGGAATTATTAGTAACTGGGGAGATGATTTTGTATATTTTCGCTCATGGTCATATTAAAAATTCCAAGTTTAAAAAAATCTTCCTTTTCTTACGGTGTAGAAATAACAAAAAAAAAAAAAAAAAAAAAAAAGAAAAAAAAAGAAAGAAAAATCTGCCGTAAAAGAAATTTTTATCTACTAAATCTTAAAGATTTTTATTAGTTTTTAACAAATCAGAAAACATAACTATAAGTTTGTTTATGAGTGCATAGTTTCGTCAATCTATATCATTTATTCTCTGTGAAAGCTCAACAGTTCTTCTTAATTCAGATTTAATATCTTAATGAAACAAAACACTGTCACATACTAAAAACACTCAAACAATACTTTTCTGTAAGGGAATTAATAAAAGAAAAACCGGTTTCTTTAAACTAATATTTCAATTGAAAAACTTGAAAGACAAATACTTTTTATACAGATGACAAAAAAAGAAAATCAGCGTTAAAAAATATTTGATTTCTTAGGTATTCACAACGCTAATGACAAAAATTAGCTAAATTTTATTTTATAAATAGTTTTTTATAAAACTTTTATAAATGCTTCTATAAGTCTCGGAAATATATTGGTTTATGAGGTTTCTAAAGGTAAAGAGCACTTTTCGGAATCGTCAGTAAATCGGAAGAGGTTGTTTTATATTTTCGTTTGTGATTACATTTTCAATTCTAAGATTAAGAAAAATCTACAATGCCTTACAGTGTAGACACACAGACAAAAAAATCTACCGCTTAAAAAAGTCATTTTTATTAAACCTTAAAGTTTTTTAATAGATTCTAGCAAGCCGGAAAACATAACTACACGTTGGTTTATAAGTGTATAGTCTCGCCCATCTATATAATTTATTTTCTATAGAAGCTCAACAGTTTTTTTTTATTATTCAGGCTTAATAATTTTATAAAACAAAGTAGTGTCACATACTAAAACAATTGCAACCTTACTTTTATGTATGGAAATTAATAAAGAAAAATGCGGTTTCTTTAAAGTACTGTTTGAATTGAAAAACTTGAAAGACAAATAACTTGTTTATACACATGAGATTTAGTATCAGAGAGCTGACAAAGAGAAGAAAATCAACTTTTGAAAATATTTGATTTCGTTTGTATTCTGAAAGCTAATGATAAAAATTAGCTAAATTTTATTAATTTTCTTTATTTTTCCGAGAGTTTCGTGAGATCGGATTTCCACTGATATTAGTAAATACTGGTAGACGGATTAAAGTAATCCCAGGATTAAAGTAATCTAGTAAAATATATTTTACCTAAGACTGGATAATAATATCTAGGATTGCAGGAAAAGAAATAAAAAAACAGAAAACAACTTTTTCATTCTGGTAAATTGATTCATTCATATGTTTTACATGTAATTTCCAATTTATGCAAATTTACAAATGAGCTGCGGAATCTCGCCTAGCTGGGAAACTAATGGGAACCATGCGCCATCTTTCGTAAGTAGCAGATGCGTAAACTCTCCATATCGGTAGGAGAGATTGCGCGGACTTTTATTTACACATGGCCGCTTCTAAAACTAATAATTCAATTACAGGACTACTTACTTAAAACATAATGATATTTAAGAGGATAACTGAGGTTCACTACAACTTTTTTTTCTATAAATTATGGAGGGCATATGATTTATCGTTCATTTACAGAGGCGCACAAAATAATTCGTTTAAAGGACTGACAATGATCTGGAATTACTGAAATTGCCTTTTCTGCTCTGATATGCATTTTTATGCAATTTTTAGTGCATTGCATGTTGTTTACAAACTCTTTAGCTCATATACAGGACAGCACGAAAGACTTCTAACATGGACAGCAATTGCTGGAAATATGTTTTTACTGAGTTATGTATTTTTTTAAATTGCTTATTTATATATCTCGTTTCATTCTAGGAAAATAAAAAATAATTTTCCTAATAATAATCTGTTAGTGTTGGAAAGTTTTTCATCATCTGTGCTGGAATGCATGATTTTTATTTCTTGTTTAGAATTGCAGCAGTAGCCAAGTTAATTCTCTCTTTTCTTCAGAAGCGTACTCTTTATCAATTTATAAAGTCATCATGGAAGAATTCTTCATTTGTTGAAAATCACACTGTTGACATTCTTTTTTCTTCGCATTTTACTCATTTTCTGTATCAAGTATTTTTTCTTTTACTGAATGAGCTCAAATAAAGGGAAAAAACAGTCATAATTAGATTTTCATAATACAAAAAAATAAGAATAAATGTTCTCTTAAAGAAGCGGCCTCCCTTATGATGTTATCGAAACAATAAAAAGATTCGTTTTTAGCAGAATGGTATCGATAATGCTGAGAGATACTTTTTTCTAATATATTCTTTGATAGATTTGCACGCGATATTTAATTTTCTTTACAAAAAAAAAATCTAGTTACTTAAAAAATATATGAAATCGCGAGATTATATTTGTTGTAAGTGACCTTTTTAGTTTCGTCTATATTAATAAGAAGAAAATAACGGTTTTGTAAAATTTTCCGTTACCATTATTTGATGGATTTGCACGTTTTGAGATCTTCTGAATTTCACTGTTTCATTACCGATGACACTGAGTCTGCGTCCTAAAGAATTTTGTAGTTGTTGTAACATTGATCTGAATGCCATTCGTATGCAAAACATGTTTTAAGTGGTCAGGTACCCTTTGAACTCACAAAATACATGCAAAAAAGAGCTCTGTAAAAATTGCAGTCACTCCGTGACAAATTGGCTTAGAATTATAAATTTTAAAATGCACATTAATAATGGTTTATTTTATAAATTAAAATTTAAAAAATATATACACTCATATAATTTTATTATTATTATTTTTTTTAAATATAATACACTTTTTACGAAAGGGTTATTCTTGCATACATTGCGCGGACGTTTATCACATTTAAATTGCTAAAACCAGCCAATTTTTTTTTAATCAGTACAGATATAATGTGTTCCTAAAATTTCTTTAAAAAAATAAATAAAATGCGTCGAGACTGAGAAAAAAAAATAGAAAAATTCGAAATATCTATTTCTTTAATGCAAAAATAGTCATGAATTCTAAATTTCTTACTTGAGAAACATAATAATAGGTCATTTTGTGCATGTGTATGGTTCATACATTGAATCATAATTTCATGAAATTCTAAACAACCATTTTTCAGAAATTGTGTGCGCAATGGTCGAAATAACCGTTTTGAGAAAATTGACTTTAAAGATCAAAGTACCCTTTGGTCATATAAAAAAATCTCAGACTGTTTTATGCATAACTCCTCTTCTAAAGTGAATTAATGCATGGAGTGCATTTTAAAATGTTCTAAAAGAATCATACTTAATTATACGCTAATAAAAACACATCAAATTTTTGGTTCTTTAAAATGTAATTGACCACTTAAATAAATTTAATCAAAATATTGTTTAATCATGCTGGTTGTCAAACAATGATCTTGTGACGATGCCCACGCAGACTGGCAAGTGTGGCTGTGAAAGATTTTCCAAGCTTTTTCTTTTAAGAGATGGGTAAATTTCTGGAAGGTAAATAAACATTTTTCCCATTCATGGGTAATTCGGTTTAGGTATTGTTACATTTTCGCAAACTTCCTTGCTAGTTGAAGAAACACATTTCTCTTTATTGACAGTGTAGGATATCATCCAAAAACCATTCGTGGTACACCCCAGTACAGTAAATATGTTTTCGAGTAAATGACCAAAACTTATGTATAAATATGTTATTGTCACAACTAAAGTCTGAGAGCGTTAATGAGCGCTTTCTCTTTCTAAAAGATCTGCACTGAGATCAATCAAAGTAAAAGTTTATATGAAATCCAAAAGTTCTTTACAGATATATGGATGGTTGAAAATGACCAATTCACAGTCACGCAATGTATTTCATTCTTCAGAAGAAGTATTCCTCTAATATATTTTTTTATTATGTATTCTTAGTATTATAATGTTTAATTAAATATTTCTAATGTATCTATTTTAATGCTGATTATGAGAAAAAAATATTCAATCACGTACCTTTTATCACGTACCTTTTCGACACTGATCGTGAATATCGCTCTGATTAGTAAGTTATAATTTAATTCATAAAAGCCAATAGGAATGTGCAACTTACTTAAATACATTCTTAATGGTTATTACTTTTAGTCATAAAAATAGACACCAATCAAAATGGCAGTGCACTTTTGCTGGTTGTTTTATCACAATCGGCCGAAATTAGTACTGAAGAGAAATGTAGCCTGAGGGAATATATATTTTTCTACGAAGGGAAGAAAATACATTTGAATAATTAACAAAACGTAAAAGGCATCTTATTACTAAAGTCTAATTATTAAGTAACGTATTGTCTGTGCTTAATCATTTTCGTGGTTTTCTATATAAATATCCACCATTTTTGGTAAAACTTGGTGTAATAAATGGAAACGCTACGTATTTCTAACCTCAGCATTTTGAAAAAAAATTAAACAATTCAAACGGTACTGAAAAAACATAAAGTATAAATTTGCTTCTGATATTTGTACTTCGTTCTCAAAATATCTTGGATAATCATGGTAATTAAAATATATCATTAAGAAATAATTAAGTTTAAAAGTGTTTTAAGATATTATTTGATTGGGTTTGGTTTAAGATATTATTTGATTTAAAAAAATTATGCTCAAGAATTTAAAATATCATTTTTACTTACAAAATATACAAATAAATGTTATTCAACAACGATAAATCATCTTCTAAAACCATATCTCTCTTGGGTAATGTTATGAATTGTTTATTAATTTATTTATTACCCTCATGGTGTATAATCTTTGTATGCACACATCTCCTCCGTAAGTATATCCTTACACCTTTACCTACATATATTTTTCATACTTACAAACATTTTATACATAGTGTAGGAAAAATTAAGAAAACTACTTTAAAATGGTTCTTTTGTTAAATCCATTAAGTGAAGTTTATTGAAAGGCCGTATGCTGTTAATTCATTTCAAAATCATCACATTGTGGAATGGGATTCACTTTCGTGTAACGCAAATATGAAATTTTTATATAACATTCGCATGTGAATAGTAAAGTATATAGTTCGAAAGACATTTAACGAATTGTGAGGAATGGCTTTTAATTGAGACAATTAGAGGAGGACAGTGAAGCTGTGTAACTTGCATGTCACTCAGTGGTGTCCAATCACCATATACTACATTGTTTCTACGTTTCTATAAAAAACTGTAAAAGTAACACAAACTTTCATTTCACCCATTTCATCTCACATTTACTACAATCTTATTTCAATTTATATTTTGCAGAAATAGGATATTCTAAAATACAAAGGATGTGCATTATCACAACTAAACAGCAGCGTACAACCAACAGAGTGAAATTCACAGCGTAATTTCAGCCCTGCTGAAAAATTAATTAGTTTATAAATATTAAATTATAAATATATTAGTTTATACTGGGTTTTATTTATCTCATGTATGCCACTAGGAGTTGTGCTCATGATTTACGTTCCATCTTGTGAAGCAAGGTTGTAGCCTAGCCATATAAGAGTGAGAGAATGCTAGGCGGATGGTTTAATTGGCAAAGCACTTGGTGCGCTATACCAAGGAATCCGGGATCGAACACCGGTCTTGACATTTTTTCTCTCTGTTAATTGTATGCTGTTCAGTAAAGTGATAATTGTCATCTTTTGTATTTCAGTAATTCACAGCGTAATTTCAACTCTGCTAAAAATGAATTAGTTTATAGGATAATCTATTTTTTGAGACTATGTCAGACATAACAAAATAAAGATCCTGTGAAAGTCCTATTTTTTTTTTTTTTTGCTGCAAAATCGTTCAAGTTTTATTGATTTTTATATTTGTTGCTTTATTTTTTAAAGGGTATTTACAAACAAGTGCTTTCATCATATGCATAAGATATAACAATTTTTCAGTAACAAAATATAATGGCGAATAATGAGGAATTATTCTATAACACAGCGATAGCTAAAGAATAGCTATTTTCTTCCTATCTTGGCTGCTTGAATTTTAAATAACATTACGGACATTTTAGGGTGATTAATACCTCTCTTAAAAGACACATGCTTCTTTATCTACGAAAATGTGATACAACCACGAACGAAAATATTCAATAATTTCTTCAGAGTATAACCCATGAATTTGAAAAGCGTTCTTTATTATTAGAAATGTCAGAATCCCATACATTTTCGAGATTACAAACTTATTCATGAAAATATAGTTTATTTGCTACTACTGATTTTTGTAAACGTTTCGGAATAGTCTTTATAGTGTATTAATCAGTTTTCTAAACCGGAATGTTGGTTTTCTGTATATTATTTATCATCAATTAAATATTTTCAGCAGTATAATTATATGGAAGAGTAAAAAAAATAATAATAATTCTAATGTTAATGCTGTTAATTTATTATGTTTCCCTGTAAAATATATATTTTGAACATGAAAATATTTATTTGAGAAATGATAGAACCCGATATTCTGTATTAAGAAATTGATTAATATACAATAAAAAATACTCAGAAGAGTTTTCGACAATCAGTGGCAATAAAAAAAAATAAAGATGCATTTATCAACGACTTTATAAATGCTTCTTTAAAACTCAAAATATATTAGTTTGTGCGGTTTCTAGAGATAATAAACAATTTTCTAACTCGTTAGTAACTCGAAAGAGGTTATTGTGTATTTTCGTTCTTGATTATATTATGAGTGATAGAATCCGAAGAACATTATATTCTGGATTAAGAAATTGCTTAATACACAATAAAAAATATTCGGAAGCTTTTCCAAAAATCAGTGGCAGTAAAAAAATAAAAATGCTTTTATCAATGGCTTTATAAATGCTTCTTTAAAACTCAAAATATATTAGTTTGTGTGGTTTCTAGAGATAATGAACAATTTTCTAACTCGTTGGTAACTCGAAAGATGTTATTGTATATTTTCGTTGGTGATTATATTATAAGTGATAGAATCCGAAGAACATTATAGTCTGGATTAAGAAATTGCTTAATACTCAATAAAAAAATACTCGGAAACGTTTCCAAAAATCAGTGGCAGTAAATATAAAGATGCTTTTATCAATGGTTTTATAAATGCTTCTTTAAATCTCAAAAATATATTAGTTTGTAAGGTTTCTAAAGACAATGAACACTTTTTTGACTCGTTAGTAACTCGAAAGAGGCTATCGTATATTTTCATTAGTGATTATATTATAAATTCAAATATTAAGAAATATCTAAATATTCTTATAGTGTAGAAATAGCTGCTTAAAAAATATTTCTACCAAACCTTAAACATTTTTATTAATTTTTAGCAAATCAGTAAATATAACAATAAGTTTGTTTATGAGTGCATAGTTTCGTCAATCTATATCACTTATTCTCTATAAAACAACATATATTTTACTTCAGATTTAATATTTTCATAAAACAAAACACTGTCGCATACAAAAATATTTCAAACAATACTTCTCTGTAAGAAAATTAATAAAAGAAATACCAGTTTTTTAAATTATTATTTGAATTGAAAAACTTGAAAGACAAATACTTTTTTATACACATGAGATTTACTATCAGAACTGACAAACAGAAGAAAATCAACGTTTGAAAATATTTGATTTCGTAGGTATTCCCATCGCTAATGAAAAAAATTAGCTAAATTTTATTAATTTTCTTTATTTTTTCTAGACTTTCATGAGATCAGATTTCCTTTGATATTAGTAAATAATAGCATACGGATCTCAAGGGATTAAAATATATTTTACCTAAGACTGCATAAAATTTTATAGGCTTACAAGATGATAAATAAAAACAGCTAATAATTGTATTGGTGAGTTTTTATTTTGGGCTAGATTCATAAAAATATCTATTTATTTTCGTTGTAATTCTTGTTATTTGAATGCATCAGTAGAATAAAAAATGTATATGGGCAATGCATATGTAATTTTATGTAATATTTTCTATAATATCTAGTGAAGAATTTGAAATAAGAAAGTTTAAAAAAAATAACCCATGTTATGTAATTATTTTTTTCATGCTAAAAATATAAGGATAATCTTTAATGCTTTTGTTCGAAATACTGGACAATAAAGACTATGCGTTAACGATTTCGTATTTAATTTTTTGCAGATAATTTTTTGTTTTGTGAGTAAAATTAAAATTACTATTAAATGACTTTTTCGGCTATAAATATATTTTTAAATAAATCGATGCATTTTACACAAATATAATTAAAAACATAGCTGTATTATAATTCACGATATTTTACTTTATAACTGAGTAGGGAAGAAAACAAAATATGTATTATTACATTTTATGCATTGTAAGGGACGTAGCAAAGACCAGCACGAGAAACGCCGCGGCGGTCTCGAATGGCACTCATAGAACGTACCATCTCTGTCTTTCTCTCTCTCTCTCTCTTGGGGGCGCAGTTAGGGCGTATGCACTGTTAAATATGATATAACCATACAGAAAATATACAATATTCAAATCGTTCTTAATCTTTGAAAACCTGAGAAACTAATATTTTTTCCAGAGTTAAAGGAGCATTTATAAAAACATTTCCTTTTGTTGCCACTGATTTTCGGAAATGTTTCCTAATATATTTTATAGTGTATTAATCAGTTTTTTCCACATGGTATGTAGGTTTTTCGAATGCTATCAATTCTCAAATAAGCGTTTTCATGTCACAAATATCTTTTAAAAACAAGCATTGTAAATTAACAGCATTTAACTTCAGCATTAAAATTGATATTATTTTGTTACTCTTGCATGTATAATTCAGTTTCGCAGCTAAAAAGGCTTAAACGAGAATTGATAGCATTTTAAAAAAGAAATTCCTGTTTTAGAAAGTTAATTAATACTCTATAAAAATTACTTGGAAATATTTCCGAAAATCAGTGAGAAAATAAAAAACTTTGTTTATATATATATAGAGAGAGAGATATCTATATATTTTTTTTAATCTGGAAAATA
The DNA here is from genome assembly GCA_963931845.1 of Maratus michaelseni. Taxonomy (NCBI): domain Eukaryota; kingdom Metazoa; phylum Arthropoda; class Arachnida; order Araneae; family Salticidae; genus Maratus; species Maratus michaelseni. Next base: position 341,218,326 of record OZ007592.1, read on the forward strand.
TATTGGATTTAGAAGTTCCAAAAGATAAGGGACGCTTTTTGAAATCGTGAGTAAATGGGAAGAAAATTTTGTATACTTTCGTTCACGGATCTCCGTAGACTGGGACAATGAGACAATGAGAGTGCAATGTTATAAGCAGTAAAATGTTTAATAAATGCTAAAATTCTGCATTTAACAGAGGTTTATCCCAAAAAAGGAAGAAATAAATGTATTATAATACAATAAATGCGCTTAATTGTAAAATTTAACAAGCGTATTTAAAAATGTCTGAAAAAATATTGCGCTATTTATAGATATGCTTATTGATGATATATAATTTCTGATTTTTGATTGAGGGTCCATTGTGGTTTTTTCTAGCGATACAATTAAATCCAGTTTACATTTTCATTCTGTATAGTTAAGAAACACTGAAAAAACATAATGACAATTAATTAAAAATAATTTTAATGCATAAATATAAAAAAGGGAAATAAATTGTGTAGATTCTTTCAAAATTGCATTCATTCAAGATTTAATTTTACTACTAATATTTTTATAACAGTCAGCTTTACTCAAAGTAGCTAATTTATCAAATAGTAATTAATAAGAGTTTTTTACTTTTCATATACAAGTGATAAGAAAAATTTCTTTTGACATGTCAGAGAAGAAAAAAATTACTTTTCTTTCTTGTCGAATTTTCCTGCAGTCCATTAATAAACAACTTTTAAGATATTCTCGTACTCCGCACATTCTTCAAAAGTATTAATCGAAAAATTCTAGTGTGTAATCTTGTTCCACAGACTAATTCTCTACTTTCCAGAAACCCTACTTTTTATATATTTATTTATTTATTTCTTACACGTAGTTTTTATTCTCGAAAACAAATATAAGAGCGGTTTCAATCATTTACTTTGAAAATGAAATCGAGTTTTTGTTCTGCTCGAATTCTTTTAATTTAAATTATGTCAGAATTTAAAGTGGTTTTCTTCCAAAAGAATTCGCTTTCGTAACTGAGAAAATAAAAGAAAAGCAGATCTTTGAACACGTTGCATATCTTATTAAATGAGGTTTTTATTTACTCTAAAAATTATCTTATTCTTTATTTGTGTTTAAGATTATTTTATCTACAATAGTGAATTATTATGTTGGCTTTTCAAATTATGCTAGTATCTCTGTGTTATATAATCCATATTACTTTCTTAACAGGAAAGAAAAATCTCACGTCAAGCATATATTATGAAACTCTTTCCAACACATTCAGAATACTGTAATAAATCTTCCTCGTTGTAAAAGTGGAAAGGAAAATGTGAAAGATGATATTAAAGTAGGCAATTTGAAAAAATGCATAACAATTTTGAAAAGCCAATTTCAAAAATTACCATCTACAGTCGAAAAAGTATTAAATATTTTTGAAGCCCTGTATGTGATCTATAGATTTATATATATACTACATAGTAAGAAAAAAATTAGTTCATAGAGGAAACGCATACCACAGTAGAAAAAGCTTCTTCAGAAATGAATTATTTTCTGCAACTCTGTATAAGTTCTATAAAATTCATTCGAATAATAATACGAATAATCATAGTAATATGAAAAAAAAGTTAAATTTAAAAAAGCATGCAACAACTGAAAAAGTATTTTCGGAAATTACAGTACTGTAACCGAATTATTTTGTGTCATCCTGTAAATAAACGATAAGTACTATTCACACCGTATTCAACAGTAAGCATCATGTAGTTCACCTCAGTGATGTAAATCAATTTCAATATGTTTTAAAAATTGTAACATTATTTAATTACATCGCAAACTATTTTTCCCCATAGACCATAAAGTAACGAAATTCTTTTGAGTTTCTCTGTAATCCTAATAATATTATAAATCCGATTGTGTGCAAAAGTTAGGCTGAAGCCAGCGTCAAAATGGAGAAATTAATGTCCCTGTATCTTTGCATATAGGTGGATTATAACCCGGAAATGAACATAGACTGGTTTTTGTTTATTTTATTCAAATACTTTTCTTAATAATTCAAAATTTGATTATTTTCATAGAGAATCAATGGACATTTTTAGATAAAATTTAAACATTTTACTTTATCGTTGCTAGGGCATTGATCGTTGCCAAAAAATAAAAATGCGAAATTTTTTTTTTCTCAACAATTAAGTTTCAATTGAGCGATTTTCACGTGAAAAATGAAAATAATTCAAAAGAAGATGAATTTCGGTGATATTTGAAACAACAATATGGAATATTTGTTATTATACATGAAGTATGAATATCGGTTACATTAAAAAGATCTTTTTCTGTCGAAAAATGCGCTATAATTAGAAAGAAGAATTAACAATAATTATATTAAGAAAAAGATTTCTCTTGAACCATGGAACTATGAAAAGTATCTTTCTTGGCTTGAACAAATATGATGTCATAAATAAAACATGTATTTTCAAATATTCCTAATATTACAAAGAGCATGACTATCAGTGTATAATAAAAGTATATACATAATGGACGTCATATTTAAGATGAATAACTGAAATATTTTTTGATACTGATTAATAATAAGCTTGAATATCAGTTACAAACGATTTGAGTTTTCTGCTATTATTGCCAGGAAAAGAAAACTAACAAGAATTATATCATTGAAAAAAGAATTCTCTGTGATCAAAGTGACGTCATAATAAATCGGGATTTTTTAAATACGTTTCAAATGGAGCGTGTATCAATTTCATACATTAATAATCACTGAGTACAGTGAAAGAATAGAGAGGTAATGAACCGTAAAATCGGCTTGCAATATGAAGCCGGTTATAACTCAAATCATTAGGCCCAAGGGCTGACTTCATTGGATGGAGAGAGGCTGCACGTGGAACAATGACAGGATTCATTGGACGGGGAGAGGTTTTCAAAGCAAGCCGCCAGTTGTTTGGGCTGACTGTAGGGTTGCATTTTCAGCATCACGCCAAACATGAACATTTCATCTCTATTTATTCTCAAAACTCTGTGATTAATAATACAAGCATCAGTAAGATTATTAGGAAAAGAAAATTGAACACAAGTCTATTAAGTTAAAATCTGACTGTGTGTATTTCGCAACTACTCCTCTAAATGCAACGCGATTTACTTAACGCCGGTTATCATTGATTCAAGGATGTCATATAAACTCTGAGAATTTAAAATTTTGAATTAGATTCTGAGATATTAATATATTTTTTTGCAAATTTTGACGAAATTTCTCTAAAAATGTTACTTAAATCGCCTGTCAGAATATTGTCAAGAAATCAAGATTTGTTTCAGCTTTAGATTAAACCAAGGACACAAATTTGCTGTTACATGCAAACCTAACACTTGCAATTGCAAAGCTTTTTGCAACCCCAAATTACATGCAAACGTAACATTTACATGTAATTTGCACCCAAATTAATGTTAATTTGAACCGTAATAAATGTTAATTTGCAATGAAAATTACATGCAAAAGTAATACTTATATATAATTTTGGGTTGCAAAAAGCTTTGCAATTTAAGTGTTACGTTTGCATGTAATTTTGGGCTGCAAAAAGCTTTGCAATTGAAGCTCCTTGCATTTAGGTGTAGAATTATTCCTCCCTATTCACAAGAATTGAATTTAAAGAAAAAGCATATACTTTTTCCAATGAATTATTTTTAAATGATGGCTGTTAAAACGTTTCTCAAAGTCGTTGAAAGTAAAATGGTTTATCAGGTAAAATTGACATTTCTTTTTACCCAATTCGTCGATTTACACGATTTTATTTGGCCGTCCTTTTTCCATTGGTTGCAGTTTCCTTTTCGCGGTTATTTGGCACAAAATGTTATCGTTTTTAAACTGATTTATGTCAAGGCCCCTATAACAAAGAAATATCGTATTTTCTTCTATGAAATGTGATAAAGAGTTAGTTAATTATTTACGTTTTTAATTATCGGGAGTGAAATATTTTGCTTGATTAGTACATTTATTTTTCTTTTAATGTTACGTGAACGAAGTCACGGGTAACAGCTAGTTTAACTATAAATGCTACACATTTCATTTTCAATACTGAACGTGAACATGCCATATTAAACGTCAATAACGTATATCAATTACATGGCAATCCGCGTATATTTACGCGAGTTAAAGCATGGACAGACAAACACACAAATGGCCAGACAGACAAACGGCCAAAAAAACCGAATGCATAAACTCTTTTCAACTATCTATCGGAAAGTGTTAAAAATACTACTAATTAATGTTATATTTAAACTTTGTCTAGGTGATTGCCTACCTACATGTAATAAACAAGCAGGAACATTTTGTTCCTAAAGAAAATAATTCATGCGATGTTATCAAATTATTTTTGTCTTAATGGCATTTTAATTATATCTATGACATGTTTCCCTCAGTTCTCTGATGTAATTAATGTACAATATGCAGAAGTATATAAAATTAAATTAAAATGTTCAAAAATCTGAACGTAGAACATAATTCATATTTAAAAGTCTCAGAATAATTCTGTTTGAAATAAAGTTGTTTCTTCATAAATTTCTACGGTACTTCTTTATTATCCAGTCGACCACTTTAAATAATAAAAAAAAACTATCACCAAATTAGTCGCCAAACTGTAGCGCCCAGTAAACAAATGGAAGAATGTTGCCATTAAAATATACCCCCCCCCCCCCCAAAAAAAAAGGAAAAGCTCCATTTACTAAAGCATCATTTATCAGTAACTTTAAATAATAAAATTTATAATATGAATAAAATAATAAAATTTAAACAAGAAAGTGAACAATAAAATTAAAATCTTTAAATAATAAACTTAAAATATTTTAAAAATAAACTTTAAAATATTAAATAATAAACTTAAAGTATTTTAATAATAAACATTAAAATTTTAAATAATAAACTTAGAATATTTTAATAATAAACTTGAAAATATTAAATAATAAATAATAATAATAATAATCAGTAATAATTACAATAATTATAATAATCTTAAATAATTATAATAATTATAATAATCTTAAGTAATTAAAATAATTAAAATAATCCTAAATAATTATAATAAACCTTAAATAATTATAATAAATATTGAATAATTGTAATAATGTTAAAATTATAAATAATAAACTTCAAACAATAAAATTTACAATATTCTCTACACTCCCCTGCCGGCTTTGAAGGGCCTAATTTTTATTTCCCACCTGGATCACTTCCTTTTATTGTTTATTGCTTTCACATCGTGATATGTTTTCAGTTGTCGACAGAAACTGTCGAAGAGTAAATTGCAACTTCTTTATTTATAACTAAAAGTAAAATTAATAAAAGATAAGAGAAAAATTCTAAAAAAAAAAAAAAGAAGAAGAAGAAAAAAAACTATCTAGCCCTGAAATATGGTATCCCTCACAACACGCTATTTACCATACGGAAAGATTGAAAAAAAAAAAAAAAAAAAAAAAAAAACTTTTTAAAAGACGAAAGTCAAGTGAAAAACGGTTGAGGACGTGTGTCTTCCGAGATATCGAAACAACTCTGGTAAAATTATATACACAATACAGGACCCAGAAGAGTGTAATTTCTTTAAGTTGTACGATGTTACGTGAGAATTCTTTTGATTTCTCAAAATTATTGAATGTGAAAGGCAACATTGAAAACAGGGGATGACTTGAAAAGTTTAAAGCCTGATAGAACATTGTGTTTTGGTTTATAATGAAGCTAACTAAATGACTGATAGGATGTGTGAAAGAATGTAAGATAGTTTCTTTGCTGAAACGTCTTGCAAGTTATAGCGCGAACGACATTTTCCACATGGATGAAATGTAACATTTTTACAAATGTTTTCCTAACAAGACCACCATGTTTAAAGGAAAATCATTTTTCGGATTAAATATAAATAAATAACGTTTAATTGTGCTTGTCGGAAGAAATGCTTCTGTAACAGAGAAATTACTTTTAATCATGATAAGTACAAAATCCTGTTTTTTTTTAAAGAATAAAAATTAACTTCCCGTAAAAGTAAAGTACAGATCGAAGGAAAAGGCTGTGATGACTTTGATACTGTTTGAGCTGTACATCAGAAATTTGAATCTAATGTTTCATGTAAAAAGATTAAGTGTTGATCATCATTCATCAGTGTACAGCTAAATGTGAACGGTTGAACATGAAATCTATCAACTTGTAAACTACAGCCAATAGACCAGGAAATAATTAAATGTTTAAAACATTCCTACAAAAAACGTCTAGTGAGGCAATCGAGGATGATAAAAATGGAATAAATCAAATGTGTGATGTGTTAGAAGCAATTATACTGATTTGAAGTGCATGGAATAAAGATGTGAAACAAACCACTATAAATTTAAAAGAAAAATATTCTTCAACAGATCTGGCTTCTTTGGAAGCAATGCGGACTCATGTGTTGTGAGTGAAACTCTACAACACCATGTTATAGAAAATGACGATACCGAGTTTTTCATTATTGACGAAAACGTTGCAGTTTGCGGAGAACTTAGTGATACATATATAGTTGAAACAATAAAAAGAGTGGAGAATGATCAGGAGTGTGAAGATGATGAAGGATTAAATTGCGTTTCAACTCCAAACAATCAAGAAGCTAATGCAGCAATTGTAACACTACTGCAATATCTCGAAAGTAGATAATGTGTGCACAATTCTCTTTTCTTTGTTTACAAAAAGTGAGAGATTTTTTTCGCCTGTGAAAGACAAAATGTTCAAACTTCAAACAGTCATTAACAAGTTTTTTCAGAAAATTTGAGTTTGTAAGTGCATTTCTTGTACTATTAAATTATATTTTCCATAAAAAAATTTATATTTTCCATCGAAAAAAAATTATATTTTCCATCTCATTTATTACAGTATAATTGCAATTCATACCTATATGATGGAAAGATTTTCCAATTCTTTTCCATCTGCATTAAATATTTTTAATAAATCTAACTTACGATAGCTGAAGTATTTTTGCGCTCCATAAAAATTTGAACTATCGAGAATTCACTGTATGACATACACACACATAAATATATATATAGCATATGTATTTTTTAAAGATTCTTAAATATTTTAAACTTTTTTAGGTTTATTCGTAATTATATAAATACTTAGAAATTATAGTTGTCGTCTGTCCCGCCCGTCTGTTCATCTGCCCACATATAACAGCGCAAAACTGCGCAACCGAATGTTTTAAAATTTAATATGTATACTCGTTGCAGAATTTTGTTGAGTCATTTCAAATTTTATGCAAATAGAATGAAAACTTAAAAATATATTAATAAAGGTTTTCTACATTTTATTAAATCCTATCATATGTAATTAATTCAAATATATCCCATCCCATGATAGGTAATGATTCTATGTTGCCATTATATGTTGTCATTCCCGCCACGACTACTCGAGGGTTAATGTTTATGACAAGAAAAACATAATTAAGAATGTTTGTTCGTCTGTCCACATATAACAGCGCAAAACTGCGCAACCGAATATTTTAAAATGTAATATGTATACTCGTTGCAGAATTTTGTTGAGTCATTTCAAATTTTATGAAAATAGAATGAAAACTTAAAAATATATTAATAAAGTTTTTCTACATTTTATTAAATCCTATCATATGTAATTAATTCAAATATATCCCATCCCATGATAGGTAATGATTCTATGTTGCCATTATATGTTGTCATTCCCGCCACGACTACTCGAGGGTTAATGTTTATGACAAGAAAAACATAATTAAGAATGTCTGTTCGTCTGTCCACATATAACAGCGCAAAACTGCGCAACCGAATATTTTAAAATTTAATATGTATACTCGTTGCAGAAATTTGTTGAGTCATTTCAAACTTTATGAAAGTAGAATGAAAACTTAAAAATTTATTAATAAAGTTTTTCTACATTTTATTAAATCCTATCATATGTAATTAATTCAAATATATCCCATCCCATGATTAGGTAATGATTCTATGTTGCCATTATATGTTGTCATTCCCGCCACGACTACTCGAGGGTTAATGTTTATGACAAGAAAAACATAATTAAGAATGTCTGTTCGTCTGTCCACATATAACAGCGCAAAACTGCGCAACCGAATGTTTTGAAATTTAATATGTATACTCGTTGCAGAATTTTCTTGAGTCATTTCAAATTTTATGAAAATAGAAAGAAAACTTAAAAATATATTAATAAATTTTTTCTTCATTCTATTAAATTGTATCATATGTAATTAATTCAAATATATCTCATCTCATGATAGGTTATGATTCTATGTTGCCATTATATGTTGTCATTCCCGCCACGACTACTCGAGGGTTAATGTTTATGACAAGAAAAACATAATTAAGAATGTCTGTTCGTCTGTCCACATATAACAACGCAAAACTGCGCAACCGAATGTTTTGAAATTTAATATGTATACTCGTTGCAGAATTTTGTTGAGTCATTTCAAATTTTATGAAAATAGAAAGAAAACTTAAAAATATATTAATAATTTTTTTCTTCATTCTATTAAATTGTATCATATGTAATTAATTCAAATATATCCCATCTCATGATAGGTTATGATTCTATGTTGTCATTCCCGCCACGACTACTCGAGGGTTAATGTTTATGACAAGAAAAACATAATTAAGAATGTATGTTCGTCTGTCCACATATAACAGCGCAAAACTGCGCAACCGAATGTTTTGAAATTTAATATGTATACTCGTTGCATAATTTTGTTGAGTCACTTCAAATTTTATGAAAATAGAAAGAAAACTTAAAAATATATTAATAAATTTTTTCTTCATTCTATTAAATTGTATCATATGTAATTAATTCAAATATATCCCATCTCATGATAGGTTATGATTCTATGTTGCCATTATATGTTGTCATTCCCGCCACGACTACTCGAGGGTTAATGTTTATGACAAGAAAAACATAATTAAGAATATCCGTTCGTCTGTCCACATATAACAACGCAAAACTGCGCAACCGAATGTTTTGAAATTTAATATGTATACTCGTTGCAGAATTTTGTTGAGTCATTTCAAATTTTATGAAAATAGAAAGAAAACTTAAAAATATATTAATAAATTTTTTCTTCATTCTATTAAATTGTATCATATGTAATTAATTCAAATATATCCCATCTCATGATAGGTTATGATTCTATGTTGTCATTCCCGCCACGACTACTCGAGGGTTAATGTTTATGACAAGAAAAACATAATTAAGAATGTCTGTTCGTCTGTCCACATATAACAGCGCAAAACTGCGCAACCGAATGTTTTGAAATTTAATATGTATACTCGTTGCATAATTTTCTTGAGTCATTTCAAATTTTATGAAAATAGAAAGAAAACTTAAAAATATATTAATAAATTTTTTCTTCATTCTATTAAATTGTATCATATGTAATTAATTCAAATATATCCCATCTCATGATAGGTTATGATTCTATGTTGCCATTATATGTTGTCATTCCCGCCACGACTACTCGAGGGTTAATGTTTATGACAAGAAAAACATAATTAAGAATGTCTGTTCGTCTGTCCACATATAACAGCGCAAAACTGCGCAACCGAATGTTTTGAAATTTAATATGTATACTCGTTGCATAATTTTCTTGAGTCATTTCAAATTTTATGAAAATAGAAAGAAAACTTAAAAATATATTAATAAATTTTTTCTTCATTCTTTAAATTGTATCATATGTAATTAATTCAAATATATCCCATCTCATGATAGGTTATGATTCTATGTTGCCATTATATGTTGTCATTCCCGCCACGACTACTCGCAGGTTAATGTTTATGACAATAAATGCATAATTAAGAATGTTAATTCCCCTTCCTGACATTTCAACGTAAGCGTAACTGTAATTTGAGCTCTAAAATTATATATTAATGTTTTAAAATTGCAATTTTTATTTGTCTGCCATGTTCGTTAATTTCGAAACAATAAGTAAATGATCATTTTTTTATTGCCTGTATCTGAAACTTCCGTTCCACACCTTGTCGCTCCTTCCAGAGCAAGTGGGTAGAATTTCTTGAATGCATATCTGGATATAGCAATATGTCAGTGATCATATACGCAATATGGAATATATTTCTGTATATGGCAGGGCAAAGAAGATTTATTTTAATTTGGTTATTTTAAATGTTTTTAAAAATATATAAATCGAATGCAATCAATTTAAATTTTTCAATCGTATATACTGATGCAAAACGCGAACTCATTATAGTATATGTTAATTAAGATTAAAAACAAATCCCCATATGTCTAAAAGAAATGTTGCAATTAATATGAACCAGTTTCCGTTTTAAAAAAATATATATATAACTTATCTGAATATAAAAATATTCAATGAATACACCGGGTACTTAGAATGTATAAAAAAAAACTTGAATCTATACAATAAAATCTACGTCAATCTGGGAAAATAAAATTCCATAAATGTAAATCACCCAACAAATCAAATAATCGTTATTAAAATGAATTTGTTTGGAACATCATGCAATGCTTTTGAATTACATTTGTATGAGTCATTGAACGTTTTTTGTCATTGAGCAGCTGTGGAAAGCTTCACGGCCCGCAATATTTAATAATTGAAGGAAACCAACTTTATACATTTTGATTTTTTTTTCTTTACTAGGCGCCTTCTGTTACCCAAAATAGGAACCACGAATAGAAATTCCTGATATCATACATTAAGTTCTTGCAAGGATTTTCTTAAATTTTTTACACCTTTTAAAAGTTAATAAATTTTAAAAACAGTCGATCGTTTTAGGACACCATGTATAATAAAATCATTGTTGTGCGCGTAACGTTACGCACTGGTGTGTTACTAACGGCTGCTTATTTTAACTGCCATAAATAGCAGTTATACTTGATACTATAAAAATTCCACATCCTATATTAGACTAATTATACCGGAGATGATATCTATCTACCCTATATATATAAAATCCTAATGAAACGAATTTGTGAAACGATTTTATGAAACGAATTTATGAAACGATTTTATGAAACGACTGATTAAACGACTGATTATGTTTCAGGGCTATTTTTAATAAAATATTAAACGCTTGATGGTGAAATTAATACCAATTGTCCATAAAAATCAGCGGATGTCAAAACTGGTAATAGAAGTTTGAAATTGGAATTAGTTTTCGAGATATTAATTTTTTTCTAATTTTAATGACATTTCTGTAATGATGGCAACTAATTACTCAGTTTTTTTGTGACAAAAAAGGGAAAAAAATAAAAAAGGATCCCGATAGGGATTATTGATTTATTTTTATTCGTCATTTTCAAATTGAAATTGAATTTATCTTTTATTTCAATCGATAATGAAGACAAGATTGTGATTAAATTATGTTTTTCACGAAAATTTGAAAAAAAAAAAATCATATTTCTATCGTCAGGATTCAATCGTCTGTCAGCATTTAATTTAATTTATAAACTGAAATTATTTTGAATAAATTCGTCCAAATGACGTCATTTGTGTAAATACGTCATTTATGTTTATACAATTTATTTAATATAAAGAAGCCATTTATCTATTTTTATGTACAACAAGAGGTAAATTGAAAGACAATTATGAATAAATTGTATATATACATATAAATACATGTATAAACAAGCATAAAAGTTCGGTGCTTTTCCAGTATATGGGGCCTTGACGAAACAGAGAAAATAGCCTTGGCGGAAAAGGAAATTTGGCAACATACTTTCTGTCAACCTATTTACTTTGTCATTTCGTATACAGAAGCATTTTTTCAATATTTATACAAATTGTTTAGCGTAAAATGTCATTTATCCTATTTTATATATAATCAGAAGTAATTTGTATAGGAAAAACAATAATAATATACGTATATTTAAAATACGCATATAAACAAAAAAAATCGTCGAATTTGTTTCCATGGCTGTTTATGTAATTTGGCCCCAAATCTCACTTTCTGATGCCCGAATTGCGCCAAGCTTTTTAAAAAAGCGTCAAGACCAATATTATAGAAAATCACCAAAAGTTCATTGGGTTTGTTTTCATAACTTTTGGCAACAAATATATGTATATTAACGAATCTATTCGTTTTTGAAACTCGAATTACGATAAACCTAAAAGCAAAGGATCCTATAATGGAAAAGTACCCGATTTTCTTATGGACAATGTTCAAGTGACATAACATGGTGTAAAATTATCGCGGATAGCGAATTTGTTTAAATATCTCATCAATTGATGCCGAATAAATGCAGGCATGCATGCATAAAATATTTAATTAATTTTGTATGATAAATAATTATTAGAAAATTCGTATATACATATTAATTAAAATAAATAATTTACATATTTAAAATAACATGAAAATATGCATGATGGTGCACTAAAATACAGAGAAAATTAAAACCTGTTATTGAAAATGTCTATAACATAGTACTTTTCAATACCGTGGTTCTTAATGTTATTCACAAGCAGATGGAATTTTTCTCATCCTTAAACGCAAAGGAAGAATAGAATACAGATCGTTGTTATAAAAGTGCGAGAGGTAGCCACAATTTAAACCTAACCATTTTATACAAGCTGGTTTTCAAGGTGTAATTGATTTTACTTACCAATCCCTAAAACAGTCGTCAGTTGTCGCAACAGCTGTGTATGAGGCCATGATAATAAAAAAATGCCCCATTAAAACGTTAAAAGCATGGCAACCCAATTACAGATTTACCAATATTTTTAAAACGAAGCACGCTGTCATGTTTTTAGAGGCCTCGAAGTCTGAGCGGGGGTTAGCGAGCGTAGCTCGCAGGGGTAGGCCCCCTAGTTCATATATAATAAAAAAAAGGAAAGATACGTGTTCAATATTTCAAAAAACTATATTTAGGGATATAAAATTTCCCATTTTTCTAAAATATTTAACATGGTCGTTTCTGTTCTTCAATCCGATGTCTATTTCTCGTGTTATTCGACCGTTTCCAGACTTTTCAATGGAAACGATTCTCGCTGAATTTTACTCGATTACGGCCCAATCTACGATTTTACGAAGAAAATGATAAATACAAAAGTTACATATTTTTCCCAGTAGAATTTAAAGCTGCAATAAAAAAGCGAGGTTATCTTTTAAAATTTCAAAGTTGCCCAACTTTCCCATCAGGGCGCAGTGTTGGGGAGGGGGGGGAGCTTTGATATCCCTAAATAGATTTTTCAAAAATATCGAACATGCATTTTTCCATATTTCAATTAGATGTATATTTCTCGATTAATTCGACCGCTTCCATGCTTTTCAATGGAAACGATTTTCACTGCAATTTACTCGATTACAGCACCATCTACGATTTTGCAAGGAAAAAGTTATATACAAACGTTACGTATTTTTGCCCAACAATCCGAATCTTTATTAAAAAGGGATGTTTGCATTTAAGATTTCAAATTTGCCCCCTTTCCTCCCAGGGGGTAGAGATGGGGAGGGGGAACTTTGACATCCCTAATTTTAATTTCTAACGGAATTCATTTTAGTGCCCCTGTCAACAAACTATACATGCTACACATTTCAGTTTTAATACAAAACATGTTGCTTTAAACCTCAATATCATATATCGATGAAATGTTATATTACTTGAGTTAGATAATGGAAAGACAGACGGAACCGAATTGATAAACACCTTTCAACTATGCTGGAAAGCGTTTAAAAAAGAAGCGCAATATTTTAAGTGATAAGCAATAAATGTTGAGCATCCCTAATTTACGGCAAGATACCTCTAAATGTACAGTTTCGTGAATTTTTATGTGGTAACCCATGGGTGACGGAGATTAAAAAAGTGTAAACCCAAGAACAGTCACCAGATAGACCGGCAGACACACATTTGTCTAAAAACACAGCAATCATTTTTATAGTCTATCAAAACGTGCAAATTCATCAAAAATTTTACAATGTGAACATTCACGAATCCGACAATATAAAGAAAAGAAATATAAAAATAAATATAAATATAAATATTAAAGATAGGTATATATATATATATATATACACACTTGCTACAAAAAATCTCTCACGAATTGAGATTATTCTTTTTGCACGGTAAATTGTTAGAACTGAAGTTGTAGCCGCGGAAAATCTTCCTTTTTTCCTGCTGCATACTGTATATCAGCTTATAAAGTGATCATGAAAGATTTTTTCATTTGGTGACTGCCGACATTCATTTCTTCTCACATGTTACTCAGTTTTTTAAAATGATTTTTGTCTTCATACGAGCGAGCTCAAATCAAGGGGAAAAAACACTCATAATTAGATTTTGATAGCGAAAAAAATGTTTTCCTAAAGAAGCGGTCTTTCTTATGATTATCGAAACCATAAAAAGAAGCGTTTTGGGTGGAGAGGAATCGAATATGCTTGCAGATTTTTTTTCTCACCCGTTTAATAAGAAATAAAACCTCTATGATTTGACAGATTTGCACGTGATATTTAATTTCGTTTCACAAAATAAAAAATGCAATTGTGAGGTCATATTTTTAGTTTCTTCTATATTAATAAGAAGAAAGAGTTGTAATTGTATACATTTATGTTATCATTATTTGATGGATTTGCGCGCTTTGAAATGTTCCAAATTTCACTGTTTCATGACTGATTACTCGGTGTCTGCATGTTGCAGACTTTTGTAATCGTTTTAAATACAAAATTAGTGCAGACAATTCAATGAAATTTCCTATTTTATTGGTCACTGACATAAATTTGTGAGGAATTTACTTTAAAACATACCACGAAATAGTTGGCTCACACTGTTTCGGGTGGCGCTCGCGTGTTCAATATGTATTCTCTAATTTTGGGCAAAAAAAATATGCTTAGTTTCCTTAATTTTGTTTACATATCATTAATCATCAGTCATGGATTAGAATGCTAGTCGCAAAACGAGGAGTTTTATCCTATGTTTGCGGGTTATATCCGCGTAGTATTGGATATATAGTTATGAAATATTTTAAGGGTTTTTACTTTACGAGAAGGACAAATCAGGTCCCTTTTCCAATAGAAATCCTTCCAAAGTCATTCATCCTATTTCAAAGATGGCTAATCTTTTAGCATGCACTTACAAAAAATCTCAAAAAATATATATTTACCGATTTTTGGACGTGCTAAGAACCTTCTAATCATATATATTATTTCCGATGTCCACAATCCTTTTTTCTATACACATACAAAACGCAGTATGATTTATGAGTTTTTATGCGAAAACTCTATGTACAGGCTTGTTTCACACTGTATACGCACTAAAATCCTTGTACGGTTCCACTCGTTTAAAATATAATTTTACAAAAAATTAAATTTTACTCAACTTGAACCAAAATGGTTTTTACTTATCGTAAATTCGACAGCTAAGATATATATTATAATTTATGAAAATCTAAATGATATAGATATCAAAATCCTGTAGACAGTTGCATTAAAGCCCGTATTGATAATTTATAAATAATATTTTTCCCTTTTTGCACGTTCGGGCCAAATTATTTCTCTAATTTCGTCATTTTTAAATCCTTGACTACAGATTTGACAATTAAATTACTTATACGCCAGTGCCTATGGAATTAAGTTGATATTTGACGGAGATTGCTTTGAAACCTATATAAGCTACAAGGCTATTGTCTCGAATGATCCATATTTTTTATTCACAGTAATACGCACAGGACTTTGACAATTACATAAATCTTCTTCTTGGGGACGGGATAGACACAAGGAAGTAGACAGCACTGAATACACACACACACAATGACATCCATGACTTACCGGGATTCGAACCACGGACCCTCACCGTGGCTGTCACCTTCGCTATCAACCACGCTGCTGGGCCGGCAATTAAGTTGATTAAAATCAGTAAGTAACATGTTTATTATGAAAAACATGCAGAATATATTTTTATTTTCATTCTCGTTGCGGCGTTACTGTGTTATCCTTATTGCAATGAACATTATAAATGTACATCTATTTCTACTCAGTAACGTCTATACAGTGACACATAGAAATTATTTGTGTCTACTTTAAATCACTTAAAGGCAATGAAACTGTTCAAGTTACAGTAGCTAAACTGTTATAGATTATAATAAAATTTATTATCCTCGGAATAAAGAAAACGTTTAAACCAAAAAATGAATTTCTCAAACTTTCAGCATATGTTCATTAATGCATGACAAAAAAAATAGTTTTAGTAGAAAATATTTTATTGAATTTCATTTTCTGAAATCTGTAGATTAATGAATTATACTATCGTTTTAAATTTTAAGAATTAATTTTTAATCTTTATAATAATAATCGGACAAATTTCCATAAATTACTAAGCATTTAGATAATCGAAATATTATTTGACATTAAGCAGAGCATAACAGAAGATTAAGCCTATAAATTTTCCGTTATCTTATTCGAAAACTCATAGCTTGTATACAGTAGTAAAGACTGAATAGAAACTCTGAAACACTTCTATTAATTTTACAACTGTACAAAAGCACAATTGTTACGAAAGGTATGAAATCTTTTCACATACATCAGCATTATTATGTATTTTACGTAATTCAGACAGCATATATTTGTCAAGGTTTCGATAAAGCCTTTTCACTGGTAATAGATTTACATGTTACGAACATTTAGCTTTGTTTGTACAGACGTTTCGCAAAGATTTGTTTACAGACATATATTTAACACTAATGAATTCCGGTGAACATGTGTTTTTGACAATACTTCCACTTGCATTTCTGTTCATTTCAATAGCGGTTTGTTTCAAAAATTGTTTCAAAACCGCTAATTTGTAAAGTATACGTTGAACTGCAAAATTACTTAAGTTTTTTTTTTTTTAATAATATATATATATATATATATATAAATTTAGATAAATTTGTTAATAATTTTTGTATCAACTATAAATAATGTTTGTATTTGATAAAGTGATTTAATAAATTCTTTGGGGAAAAAAAGTTACTAAAAACTAAAATGTTTAGCGAACTATTTTCACAATAATGGTTCAGACTTGTCATAGATGTGAATATTATTCACGAATCGTTAATTCACTTCTTTAAATGGGAAAATGGTAACAGATAAACGAATTCAAATATACAGGTTTACTTGATTAAAACCTTTCAGAACCGCTAATTTGAGAAGAATACGTTGAACTTCAAAAATATTTAAGTTGTTTTTTTATAATCTTAGAAGACATTTAAGCGAATCTGTTTGTATATTTAATTTTTTTATGGTCCTTTGGTCCTATAATTTACATGTTAGAAAATCTTTCCCAAGCCTCCCAGGAGAATTATTTAAAAAAAAAAAACTCTTTTTTTTTTTTTTTTTTTTTTTTTTACAATTAAAAATTCACCAAAGAAATTCCTGTATATTCAGCGTTTTTCGGAAAGCGTCTTACCTTTTTTTTGCCCCTGAAAAATGCTGGAAAATGCTGAATGTGTGAAAAAATTCTATATCATTAGTCGGTATATTTTTTAGATAAAATAATGAAATTTCTTTTTAGAATTATTTTACAAAAATACTAATTTGCTGTTAATGGCTTTTTATTTGATGAAGAAAATGTTTTTAAATATTTTTGAATTTAAATAATACATCTAAAAATATCGTTTTGGAGTTCATCAATTGGTCACTATGAGAAAGGACATTAACTGACTGGAGAAATTATTACTACCAGAAAAACATAGAATTTTGTATACAGTAATTTTGAGTCCCTCTATACACAAGACGATGATAATGTATTAGTGGAAAAGTATGTGATTCAATATTAAAGTACGAAATTTAAATACAACTTAATGCTTCAGAAATACTTTTATTTTCCATATAAAAGCCTGAGTTCCATCTCTAGGAGAACCTGCACATTTTAAATTAATAGATTGAAGATGCCGTTACCTTATCATTTCTAATATCCTCATTGCAATGAGTATTTTGCTGTTGTTATTAATTTGCTTTCCTTCAATTCTCGCTCCTATTTCAGTTGACAACTGAATATGGATTTGTAAAATAATTACTAATAAAACACATGGGGAAATAATCTTTATCCACCATAGATTCTGAAAATGAAAGAGATTACAAAAAAAAAAAAACTCAAATAATCAAGTCAGATTCTCTCGAATGCTTCATTTTTCTGCATTTTTATAATCACGAATAATCAAAAGTCGCGACTGTTAAAACCACGAATGTTGAGGGATTACTGTATTCAAAATTTTATAATTTTATTATAAAACAATATTTTCCTATATTTTTTCCGGGACCCATTATAATTGTTACGCAAAGCAAATCGAAATAGTTTCTCTTATTCTGATTATCATCTATCTCTTTATGAAACAAGAAATATATTGATGTATGAAAGAAGAACAGTATTTGCGATTAGATGTACACAACTCATATTGTAATATCTTCCAGGAAACTTTTCGAGGCAATAATAATCATGGGTCTAAATATAGACAAATCTTATATTTGTCTTACAAATGTTGTCCTAAGAATTATTATTTCTTCAAATGAGAACACGTAAATAAAAAAAGTACAGAATATCCATGTAATATGAACCTACAGATGAAAGATACCAGTTCGCTAAATTAGTGTTAGTATAGTGTTTGTTAGCATTGCTGATTGTATGCATATTTTCTCTTTTGCTTATTGTTCCAAATATACATTTTTATGAATACCAAGTTGATTGGCAATTTATTTCATATATTAGAAAAGCTGTATAAATTATTCGAATAGGAGGTATATGCATACTAACTTTTTATATTGTTTGAAGAATATTATTTAATAAGAACTATAGCAATTATTAGAAATTTAAAAACCATAATATCATATTTTGTTAAATTATTGTTCTAACATCAGTTATCTAACATATTCGACTTCATGTTATTTAGTAAATGTTAAGGCTAAATGGCAATTTGAGGGTCAACAATTAGTTGAAGGAAAAACATAATATTTTCTTTCACACCGTAAAGTTATATACTCATAGTGATCTGAGGCTAAAACAAATGCCTATGTGAACTATGTACAACATTTTTAAGTATTTGTGTAAAATTAATAAGTATCTTCATAAAGATAATGTTTCTTTAAAAAGAAAAAGAAACAAAAGATTTCGCCCAATTTTTGTTTACAGTATGTCGTATTTTCAAACAAATTTAGCACCACTTTTAGTCATAATACCGCGTAAGTATAGTAAAACTGTTTATTGCTAGTTGAAAATGAATAACATTTAATATTTCATGTGATATGAGCAAATATAAGACTTTTTTATCGGCGCAAGGACGACCGATATTAAAATTTTATTATCTTAATTTCGTAAGCTGCTATATAGGGCAATTTACATAAAAAGCCCTCTTGAGTATGGTAACAATTCAGAAAGATATATGGATACATTATAAGGAGTTAGGTGTGAGGATGTAGGAGAGAGATGGATCTCAGATGATTTGAAAAAGTACCTGGATGATAAGGCATCTTCCCCAAATTGCCATTTTTAACAAACAAACATAAACCTTTTGGTTTTAGATTTAAAGTATATTGGGGAAACATCGAAAAAAGCACATTTGAACATATGAGAATTATCAAAATTAAAATTCAGTTTAAAAGTACATAGCATGGACATACATTAAAAACATATTTTTGTTTGATGTCGATTAGCAGAAAATGGCAATTTGTAGAAAATCTCTTATCACCCAGCTACTTTTAGAAAGCAAGTGAATTTATCAGTACTTCGCCGATAGTTTGCTGGATTTGTATATTTGACAGGGCTTTTTATATAAGTTGAAATATATAACTAACTACCAAATTTTAATAATATGCGCAAGTACGCAGTTTAAAATATGTTCAACCGTATATTCATATCTCCACAAATAAACAAAATATTAAATTTCTGATTAAAGTACAATATTTATATTGTACGTTGATAAATAGGCTGAAAATAGCGTTAAATTTGGTTGAAAACTCTATAAGGTATAAACAAAAAACGTGCAATTTTTTCCTTTATTTGTTAAATGAATCTTTTTATATTCAAGAATAAACGTGCTATTCTTACACAAATGCATACACATGTTTTACAAGGCTCACGTAGGAACTTCGTACAGCTACAAATCATTTCACGCATTTTATAATACAGTTGATCGGAAACATAATCTTTATTACTCAATTCATTGTTGGTCCATAATTACAATCATGTCTAAATTTTCACTGAAAAATGTTAGGCCGAACATGTCCTTCAAATCTCTGAATCCAAGAACGATTAGTTAAGAATTTCTGTAGATATTCTACAAAACATCTGAAATCGAAAGTGCCCTGCGACATTCACCCAATAGTGTATGTGCATTGCATTTCATGCACTCCGGATGATTAAAAATATCAATTTGATTCTCTATACGGACATTTTTAATTCAAACTTACAGTTTAAAAAACATTGTCCTGCATCTATGAAAGTTATTATAAAGATTCCTTAAGGGGTCATATGACTTTTAAACCTTCAAAATATACAATCTTTGAAGATAATATGTATTAAAGCGTGAACATTTTTGAACACTTTAAAACAAAATGATTGATAGTCTTAAGAGTTGTTAAATTATGAAATATTTTCTAACAGAGAATTTTAAAGTCATTTTTCTCAAAATGTAATTTTGGAGCATTGTACGCAAGGTAGTTAAATGACTTTTGACATTATTTCATGAACTTTTCAGGATATATAGTGTATGGTAGGTTCTAAAATGTGAATTTAAATTTTTATCTTTTTTTTGCATTGAAACTTTGCATTGCTAAACTGTTGAAATTTTACATAAGCAAAGTACAGTTTTATTTTTAAAACAGAAAAATTCTAAAAATTTAAAACACTTTTTAAATTCAATGTAAGCACACGACTCTCAGGTATAATTATATTATAAAAATTTTGTTATACGTGAAAAAAAAGTTGTATTCATGCGCGTAACCCATGTTTCGAATTGTTTGTTCGATATGTTTAAAAACTCCTACAATAACTAATTTTCCCCATTATGATATGAATAAAATATGAAATGAAAGAAGAGACATGTATTTCTTACCACCCTTAAAATTGTGTTTTTGGAATGCATACGTTTTAAGCTATAAAATGGCAAAAATGGTCATTTTGTTTCTTATTTCAACATTTTTATATGTCCTGTGACCTCTTAATTTACGACCAAATCTTACCAAGTAATAGTTTATGTTTTTATTAATTTCGAGTATTTACGGCGCCAAAAACGTATCTTTACGTTTTTAGGGTAGTGAAGCACGAAATAATGCAAACATACTCAATGCACGTAAAATGTATACTATTAGTTTTGTGATATCAAAATTATATGAAGCATCGACATTCAATCTCAGAAAGATTGATCACTTAATAACAAGTTTATGAAGTAAGTATAATCATAAAATGTATGTTTACATCTTTCGAAATCGCAATCCCTGATATATTATTAGAATATATTTACCGATCTAAGATAATATATTCTTTTCATACACTTGGATTTATTCAAAAGAAAATACATGAATAATATGCCACTATCATTTTATAAATAGAGAAAATTTTTCCCTTTATAGACAACAAAATAGATATTATACTTTATTAGATATTATACGTAATTTATCAGTTCCTGGAGATTTTGCTGTTTTATCTTCGTTAAAATTGATTGATGAGGGAAGATTATTTTCTTCATTAATTATTGCTTAATCATGTGTATTAATGCGTTGATATCAAATGATTAAAATGATTTCTTTCAAATATTAGGCAAATCAAGTCATGTTTGTGTTTTAAATTTTTTATAAAAAGTTAATGTTAACATCTTTGACACAACAAAAGTGAAGTTTATGATAAATTTCATTGTTAGATAATCATCATCTTGTTAAAGTTACCTCGCATATGTAGCTACACTACATTCCAATAGTTTCAGTATACAGAGTGACGTAAATAAATTGGTAATAAATTTGCATCTCCTTATTTCATGTGTGTCGCATTAATTTTGAAAAAATAATAACTTTGTAATGTAGTGATTTAACACCATTTTCAAGACTTTCGGACATATTTGAAACGTATTTATGTATTCGTCTTGTCTGTCTGTCTACCGTCTGATATATTTTATTGGGATTTACTATGGAATGTTCAGTATTGAAAATGAAGCATGTAGTATTTATAGTTCGTTTACAGGGATATTCAAAATAATTCCGTTACATCAATAAATATAATGACAAACAGTTCATGGTATATTTTATTGATGTTACACTATTGCAAACATATTGAAATTGATAAATATCACGAAGGTGCACTGCAAGGGGCTTACTCTAGAATATGGTATGTATAGCACTTTTTGTTCATTTCTAGAAAGAAACACATAAAAGATTTCGTTTACACTAGTGTGTATGAACAACAATTGCTGGAAGCGCGTTTTCTGTTTAGGTACGCGTTTTTTTAAATTTCTCTAATTTTTTGCCTATTACTTGAAGTATATAAATTCTATAGGTCATATACAAGGCAGTACAAAAGATCTCGTGTACATTTCCGTTTATTGATGGAAATTTCTGTAAGGGGAATTTTGAACTGTGCTATACATTTCCTATCTGAACTAAAATTTAGTATACTAAGAAGAAGATATACAAATCTATAGAACATATACAGTGCTGTACAGAAGAATTTGCATATTAGTCCGAATGTTGACTACCGAAATGTTGACTGTTGACCGAATCTACTTAGACATCATATTTAACTTTAAACGATAAAGTTTCATTACAGTATTCTGGAAGTGTTGGAGAGTGTTTTATAATCTATGTTTTCGTATACTTTTTTTGAACAAAATCTAAATTCTAATTATATTTTATAAAATTAAAAAAAGTTATTTACTGAAAAGCTTTTACGATTATTTGCTACAAGCCGTTTGCCGATCATTCTAAGGTTAACTATGTGTCTTTTCCGGTTTAAGCATTTATACTTTATCTCAGTGTGCATGCACAAATTACGTGATCATTCGTAGAACAGCAATTTATATAATTGGAACCACGGAAAAGTGTTCTTACATAGTTCTCTTCTCTGCTATTATCATTGGGTGCACTGCTATCTACTTGTTAAACATTTCAAATGACAACATTAAAAATCACTACATGGTATGAAACAAAGTCGCTTTTTCTGTCCCTATATCCCTATGTACGCTTAAATCTTTAAAACTACGCAACAGATTTTGATGCGGTTTTTTTTAATAGATAGAGTGATTCAAGAGGAAGGTTTATATGTATAACACGACGTTCTACGTAGATTAGTTATTGAATTATGATAGAAAGTTTTGTTATTTTGGCCGAAAAGGTTACCAATGCTATTTTTTGGCGATCATTATTGTTGCAGAAAGAAATAAAAAGGCTATACATCTCCAAAAATAAAAGAAAAACTGTGTTAAATTAATTAAAAAAAGAAGAAAAAGAAAGAAAAAAGAGTTTTGATGAGAGAATATTATAAAACGCAAATATTTAATTTAAACATGATTGGGAATGTTCGCAATGCTTAAAAAATTATTCAAGGGGCAAGATTGCTATCGAAACAATATTTCGCGATTTATCTTTTGTTTTTGGCGATTTTGATTTTACTTTTGATCCTAAACAATTTGATATTAAGCCAAAAGGTGTCTTTTTTTTTTTTTTTTTGATGCAGAAAGAATTGAAATGGGTATACAGCTGGAAAAATAAAAGAAAAAGCTGTTATTAATTTTATTTACAAAAAAGAAAGGAATTATAGGGGGAAATTCGAAAATCAGGGGATATTTTTTTTATCAAATATTAGCTTTTTCAGTATTTGATTCGGATTATGAAAGATTAGCCTTCTGAAAAAGTTCTACTGGACGGATTTTGATGAGAATTGTATTGTTAGTCAGATGCTATTTCAGGAATGGTTTTAATGTACTACATATTGTTCTACGCTGCTTAGTCAAACAGTTGTGTGAAGGTTATACAGTCAGGAGAACCCGATTCCGAAAGATTAGCCTTTTTGAAAGTTTTTACTGGGCGTATTTTTTGCGACTTGCATTGTTAAGTAGATAATTTGTAAGGATGGTTTTAGTATATTTTATATTGTTCTGTTTTAGAATTACGTGGAAAAGTTCTATAATCAGATGAACCCGATTATAAAAGATTAGCCTTTATAAAAACTTCTACTGAATGGATTTTGTTAATTAGTTTGCATTGTTAGTTCGATAATTTTTAGTGATGGTTTTAGTATATTGCATATAGTTTTATCATTCTTTAGCAAACCTTAACTGTAAATGACCAAATAAAAGAGTTGGTCCTTAACAGCTAAAATTTTGACTGCACATTAGAAAATATAATAGCGCAATCACGTCATTTTTCAGTAATGTGGAAGGATATTCCAGGTAAATATACAGATTGCTTTCAAATACAAGGTCAAATTAAACGGTATATTTTGTTTGCTTCAAGGTTCATTTGTAGAAACTGACCAGCGCAGCGGGCGCAGCTTGCTAGTAATTCTATAAAATAAATGACAATTCGCCAAAATAACTGAAACGAAATTAAATCTAATATTAATATATCATCTGCATTTTAAACTGTGGAAATGTTACAAAAATGTGAATAACTGATTATGTGAGAATTCATTTTATATGTTTTCTTCTAGATCATAAACATTTAAAAGTATTACATTTTACGTGCTGTTGGCTTATTATCAGGTTACAATACATAATATCTATGAAATGTAGAATAACTATTAATTTTACGGATTGGAACGTACATACATACAAGAGAAATTCTTATTTATCAATCAGTATATTTTCATAAATAAATAATACAATAAGAAAAAAAATTAAAAAGTTAAGCACACAACGCTAAAAAACCCTTTATATTATAAAATGAAACGTCATCAGAACGTTTTTAAGTGTGTAGATTATTTATTATACACGATATTTTAGTACCAGTGTAGAAGGGGTAAGTTGCACCCTGG
This sequence comes from Maratus michaelseni, assembly GCA_963931845.1. Classification (NCBI taxonomy): domain Eukaryota; kingdom Metazoa; phylum Arthropoda; class Arachnida; order Araneae; family Salticidae; genus Maratus; species Maratus michaelseni. Next base: position 341,243,221 of record OZ007592.1, read on the forward strand.
CGGCTTGGAATTATATAGCAACCCTGGGTCGGAAATTCAAACCTGACACAGTAGATGATGTTGCAGGAGAGCGGGAGTTCAGACCGTCTTTGTACTGAAGCGTCATTTCACACTCGGACGCAAGGATAGTAGGGTTGGAGATTATATGAGTGATGCATGATCGAAATTCTAGTTCAGGGAGAGCAAACATTTTTAGGTAAGCGTGCAAAAAATTCGAAAACAATATCTATACAATTCTGTAACGTGCCAGACTTTTACATAAACTACTGCCACATACGCTACTTTATTTGAAACATTGGTTAATAGAATGTCACATTTTAAAGCATTAAATAAATAAGAACAAAATCCAATTTTTCTTATCATTGCAATCAACCATTAATTTAATAAGTTTTGATTCGGAAGTATACATTTAAGTGGCCCGCACTCTAATAAGGATAAAAAAAATTCGGAATCTTTATTTTAGTAATTTTTAATTTATCATTAATGCAACATATAACTCATAAAAATCTAAATTATCTTAAAATATAATTTATTTATGAGATTTTAGCAGCTGTACGTTTGATACAAGATTCTTTAAACCTGGGTCATGTTTTGCTACTTTAGCAATATATATTATAAAATTGGATACACTTGTCGATTTGTTGCAATGACCATCTTATGAAATTTATTTGAAGAAATAAAACGTTTTAAATTGATACAGAAAGGCAAAGTCGTTTTTTTTGTCGAAAACGATGAATAGCACCATAGAAAAGAAAATTTTTCTCATGATTTAATTCACTCAAAAACAACTGTATTGTTTGTGTTATTCTGTGTATGCTAAACAAATTTCAAAAAGAAAAATGATTATAATGATTATCAAATTTTAGTTTTTCGTGTGCCGGAGAAATTGGTATACGTGGCATAGGTTTGTCATCCCTGCACTAGTGTATGACAATCCCTTTGACAGCGCCGATGAACTGGTTGCACGCATTGTAGTTATTGCCAGGTAAGTCTGACACATGATGGAAATCTTCCAGAATGTTCGGAATTCAATGCGCCGAAGATGTTAGGCCTGCACAACAGCTCGTGGACGGCACTTACAACACCTTCTTTGAGCTATGTTACCTTTGTTGATCATTTTTTTTATTAAAACACATATTCATTGCGTGGTGTTTTCTGTGTATACTACCGTGCCAGAAAGAATTTTCCACGCTGCATTGCTATGTGATTTCGCGTGTCGTCTGTGTTAATCCTACCCCTTCTAGAAGTCTCTAACCTTGATAATGAAACCCCTGTAAATATATCGTGCTTCAGTCATTTTATTTATGTTTTGCTTTTGTGTTAAAATTTTCTTTTGCATTAAAGTGGATTTTGATCGTATCATAGGTAATATTATTAGTTCCCACATACGTGAGTACATATACAATTACACGTGCTTATCTATATATTCCATCTCAATACGTTTAACGAAAACCATACAGTACAAATAGTAGTACGTAACACTTTCATCATGCTTACGATAAATAAAAAGTAAATCGTGCATAATTGGATTATTCCAAATTACATATTTTATAACGGAATATTAGTTGCTCTGCATATTAAAATTTTCTTTTAAAACACTTTTATTAAAAACATAAGATTTAAAATATTCTTCTACTCGCAGAGAGACACGAAACAGAACCAAATAAACTTTTGGAAATATTTCATTTCAAAGGTATTTCCAAAGCTAATAAATTTTAATTAACAGAATTTTACTTATCGTATTTACCTTCTACTGAGCAGAATGACATCAAATTTCCTTTAATATTGATACATAAGGGATTTCTGGTCTCAGAGGACTGAAAATAATTCAGTATTGAAAATATATTCCAGTTAAACTTACATCTAATTTTAAAGATTTCAACAAAATAAATAAAACTACCGAATTTAAGTTTTATATATTTTTTTCATTTGAATATTAGTGTTTATAAATTATATTTATGTATTTCTATAACTGTTATTACGTTATTCTATTTATATAAAATACTTAATTTTTTTTTGTGTGCTATGTTATGTGGATTAAGATTATGTGATGGCTAAAATATTAAGATTTCTGGTATACAAAGTACCGAGATTTGAGGTATTATTAGATAATAATTCGTCTTCATAAAAATTATGAATTTAAAATTAATAGTCATACATTGTCAGAATTAATTTCGTAAATGGAATCTCCTTTTTCGCTTAATGAAAAAAGCACATATGTTCAAATCGATTTAATGCATTTATAACAAAACTAGCTGTTACCCGTGACTTCGTTCACGCAACATTAAAAGAAGAATAAATACATTAATTAAGCAAAATATTTTACTCCCAATAATTAAAAACGTTAATAATTAACTAACTATTTATTACATTTCATAGGAGACAATACGGTATTTATTATTATAGGCACCTTGACATAACCCAGTCTTAAAAAAGTGAAATTTTGTGCCAAATAATCGCGGAAATGAAATTGCAACCAATGCAGAAAGGAGGGCCTAATAAAATCGTGGAAATAGACGAATTGGGTAAAAACAAATGTCAATTTTACCTGATAAACAATTTTACTTTTAACGCCTTTGTGAAACGTTTAAACAGCTATCCTCCAAAAAAAAAAAAAAAAAAAAAAAAAAACATTAAATAGAAATAGTATATGCTTTTTCTTTAAATTCAATTCTGCCTCCATGGTTTAATATATGGTTGAAACAAATCTTGTTTTCTAAATGACAGTATATTGGCAGGCAAATTTTGTTCTCCAGAATAAATTGATTCATGAAGTTTGAATATGTAAAAATATGTTTATATTTTTCGGATAATTTACTGAAATCAAGATTTTGTCTTCACCATCTATTCAAAGTGAAAATAAATTCTGTTTTTCAGTTTTAATGAGAAAATGGTGTAAAAAATATACTGATCTGTTTTATTTCTCCTTTTTTATACAAAAATATGGAGTAAGTTACTTTCCGTTTTTAGAGAAACTTCGTTAAAAAAAAGGCATTTAATTTAATTTTTTTTAATTCTGAGAGTTTGTCTGACATCCTCGGATCAATTATAACCGGTATTCCCTAAACTGGTAGTAAACTAACCGGTAGTAAATCGCGTTGCGTTCGATAGTCTAGGAGTAGTTGCGAAATACAAACACACGGTCAGATTTTAATATAATAGATTCGTGTTCATTTTCCTTTTCTTAAAATTATGATGTGATTTTTAGCAGAAAACTCGGATGCTCATGCGGAACAAAATAACGAAATAACGGATACTCATGCTTAATAATCAGTATAGATAACAAAACATTTAAATTTTTCGTTATAAATATGGCGTGAAACTCATCTACTTTCTATACTTATTAATCCTTGTATTATTAATGTAAGGAATTGATTCACACTCATTTTAAAACATATTGGAAAATTCCCGTTTTATTTCAAATATGACGTCTCCTTTTTCCCCAGAGAAATCCCTTTTTAGTGACATAATTCTTGTTAATTTTCTTTTCCAGGCAATTAATTTTAATACTGGCATAGGGAAAATTATGTTACTTTAACGAAATAATATTAAATCTTTAGGTTTTATCAACAAAAATGGAACTATTAACATTCGTAATTTTTTTAGGTAATCGAGTTATTTCATTTAGTTTTAAAAATGAAAAATCACTATTTCTCGCTATCCATGACATCATTTACGACATGGATAATTTTGCGGAGCATATTATTGACATTTGCTAACCATTTTCTTTTGAAACTTCTTTTTACTTTCTTAAAATTTAAATAAAAAATACGGTATAGTTATATTAGCCGTGCGCAGACGGTAAAACGGCAAGCAAGTATTGTTACCATACAAAAGAAAAAAAAAAGAAAAAAGTGAAGAAAAAAACCCAAGATCATTTTATTTCACCAATCAAAGCATATCCGTTTATTTTCGATAAATGACGTCGTATTCGCCTGTTTCCTATGGTTACGCATATTGAAACCTTGTATTATTATCAAAAACTAAAAAAGTACGTTTTATTTCTAATAATTTTATTTAATCTTCTTAATTCTTTATTTTTTTTTAATTTCATTTTCATTTTTCCCGTGAAAATTTGTCAATTGAAACAAAATTGTTGAGTAAAAATCATTTTTTCGGGTTTTGAATTAGTTTTGGCAACGATAAAGTATTAGCAACGGTAAAGTAAATTTAACCATTTTAAAATGCTATACGAAAAAATGTCCATTTATTCTCAATGAAAATAACGAAATTTTGAATTATTAAGAAAAATATTTGAATAAAATAAACAAAACCAAGCCTATGTTCATATGAGGGTTATAATCAGCCTATATGCAAAGATACAGGATCATTAAATGCTCTATTTTGACGCTGGATTCAGCCTAATAATTGTACACAATCAGATTTATAATATTATTAGGATAAGATTTCCTTAACAGACTTTTGCATGCTGAATTAAATATACGATAAATCATAAATAGCTGTCAATTTACAAAAGTATGTTTTTAATCAGCTATTTTAAATACATTCTTACCTTTTCAATGCTCTGTTGTTTAATTATTTTTATAGTCCAATAATTGTTTTTAGTTAGATGTAAAATAAAAGTGCACTTTAGTGATTATTAATTACGCGTATACTACAGAAATTAACACTTATGCAAGAGGATTGTTTTATAAATAAATATGAGACGAATGAAACAAAATAAAATATCAAATAAAATTCGAGAAAATTTTTTTTTTACCAAATAATTTATTAAAACGTTAGCAGATATTTGTATGCATAATTGTGTGCTTCAAATACTATAATTTTATTCAGGTTTATGTTCGAATACACTTTGTAAATGTTTTAATATAGATTGAATAGATAATAATATTTGTTTTCCCAAACATATAAACTACAGTCATGTGTACTTACGTATACAGATGCTCATCTACTTAGAATCGTTCGAGTACTATGCATTATAAGAATACGGGACAGAAATCTGAAGGAAATGTTATATGAGTCTATGGACGATCCAATTATGTCCGTAGCGAAAAATAAAATGGCAGAAACTGTTCTCAATGATTCACAATGGCAATGAAATAAGGCAGATGGGGGATGAATGGGACAAGGGATGGATGAGACGCTCTCAATATTTCAGGCAATAAACATTTTTTTTAGTTGCTTCCTATCCTCATAGATTTCACTACCATAGTGTGTTTCAGAACCAAAAGCAAGAGCACATGGCTGTTTTCAGTTTTTTCAAATTTGCATTTCCTGAAAAATCTGCGTAAAAGTAATTTTTTTTTTACATTTGAACTTACTTAAATATCTTATGCAATATAAACAATTAAGATATGTTATAGTTTTTTATTTAAAGGCTCAATATTGGTAGTTAAAATGAATGTATATTAATCATTGTGACAATATAATTTCTGAGACAAAATAGCTGACAACTGAATATATGCATCATGGGGATGATTGGGACATTTCAAATGGGGATGAATGGGACTGCTTCATTCGTCCCTAGAGGTATTGAATTTTTTTATTAACTAAATAATATTATATAGGTTGATAAATTAATACTTTATGGTAATTATTCTTTTAACATTTCATCCTCTTTGTAGCCATCATCTTCAGTCCACCGTTTATGGGCCTTTTAAGGCAAAGCTGAAATGAGTCCAAGATGATTGGCTGACAAATAATCCTGGAGATCATATTACAATTTATAATCTCTAAGCTTTTTCCAAGGTGGCATTTTTGTTCAGCTTTTAGTCCTTAACATTGAATACGGGGAGGAAAATGGTTGTGTCCCATTCATCCCTACTGTGGGAATGATTGGGACATAGAAGAACATTTTTTTTAAAAATTTAATTAATATATCTGTATAATAATAAACTTGAACAAATATTGTGCATAAGATGTAGTCACACACTTAAAGTTTGACATGTGATATATAATATTGATAATAACTTATATAAAATATTTAAAATAAATATTTTTGTGAAAATGTCCCATTCATCCCCCATCTCCCCTACTAGAGGAAATGAATTTTAATTATAGACGCTTCTCAAGATTTCATAGACAGACACTAAATGTCATTGCTTTCTATGTAGAATTTTATACTAAAATGTTGACAGAAACAATTAAGTTCGAAATTGTTTCCTCTAAAAAAAACAAACGATTGACGAACCAGATTCACAACTGACAGACACTACTGCCCTTGACCTATCCTCATCGGGAGACTAAAATATGTTTCTTTAACCCCTTCGCGACGAGCGTCCTTTACAGAATTTTTAATCTTTTACCACCGGTTTCTCAAAACAGAAATTTTCACCTAGTTGAATCGCAGAAATGCTAAGATTTAATAAGGCAAATCATCCAAGAAAAAATAACTGGTGGGAATAATCGAGGATTCTGAGCATCTTATGCGTCACGTATACGTGTCGCTCGTCCCCAAGGGGTTAATTTGTGCATAGAAAACCAAAGATACTGTGTGTTGCGCTATTTATATTATAAATGAATCATGTTCGTGTGTAATTCTGACGTCATATTGACTGTGGCAACACCTGACTAATACATTTTGTTTTTATTGCAATTTTGTAACGTCTAAACACCTCGGAATTTCAATTTTTAAACCATTGAATATGAAAAAAAAATATTCTTTAAAGTACAATTTCTTTTAAACATATTTCTTAATTTACGGATTTTTTATGGTTTAAAAGATAATTTTCATGCATGAATTTTTAAAAGTATGTTAATGTCACGTGCAGCCCTATTACGAACGTTTAATCTGTTTGTACTTAAAACAATATAAATTTTCCAACATTTGTTTCTGGCTAATATTCCATTACAAAATTAAAAACGCATCAATAAATACGTAAAATAATAATAATATTAGTAAAACACATATTTAACAGGAATCCAATCGTACTACGCGCTTAAACACTTAAACTTTCGGAATCAAAAAGGTTAGAGTAAGTAGCACAACCTTTGATGAATTCTTTGGCTATTAACTCCTGAAATGAGGCTAATACTTATTTATCGTTTTTAATAAATTTAAAATTTTAAAACCTGTGTTGGATCCCCGACTTAATATTAATGTCAAAACACATTCTAATTTTTTATGCATTTACGTAATTATAAACCTGTACCTGTATAAGTTAGTTTCTTTAATTTATTTTATTATTTCCAACTAACGATGTTTTCGAGTTGCGATGGCGTTATCGGTACCTATGCGTATCGCATGTAGGGATGCACTTGTAGAATTTGATTTGAATATGTTATGTTTTATTTTTATATTTATGAGCCTAATATCATATACGTAATAATCAATTTTTGTGACTGAATATAAATACTCATTTAATTAGATGATTCTCATTTGATAATTCACAAAAATATTTTATATTGAAAAAGTACTGCTTTGCAGACTTATATCCTTAATCCAAAACATTATAGTAAATACTCTTGGTAAATTCAGAATATTAAACGTATTTCAAACTCTCAGAGAGACACCTAACAGAAACAAATAAGAGTACTTTTGTGATATAGCGGCCCCCACAATTACGGTTATGCCAAGGTTATAGCTATGATTTCACCAAGATCGTCGCAAAACTTAAACAATATACTGCATATGTACGCATATATATACTCCAAATACTCATATATGCGCTATATACGTCATCATATAAAAATTATTTATGTCTTATATGTCATATACACATCCTGTACGTCTTATACACATGTTATATATATACATCATATCAGGAAAAGACAGGAGAGATGGCGCGGTCGGAAAGATTGTGCACATAGAGTTTCGGAGGGAAGGGGTAGAGTGTGCGCGCAGCGACTCCAGGTAGTTGTACAACAACAGTAGTGGAGTGTCTACTTGAATGTGCACGTTGATTGTTTTCAGCGTCTAAGATAAAGCAGTTCTATTTTGTTTTGTTTTACCAAACTAGGTGCTTGAATTTTCATAGCTATTAGTGAGAATTTCTATAGAATCTCAGTAGTACAAAATATTTTTAACTTGAACGATTTCTCATAAGCTACTAATCTAGATTAACAGTGTGAACACCAACGGTTCGTTTTAGAAGCAGCCATGTTTAAATAAAAGGTCGCGCAATCTCTCCTACCGAAATTGGAGAGTTTGCGCATCTGCTACTTAGGAGATATGGCGCATTGTTCCCATTAGTTTCCATGCTCAGAGAGATTACGCAGCTTATTGGTAAATTTGCATAAATCGCAAATTACATGTAAAACATGTGAATGGGTCAACTTTGAAATAATTTAAAACACATAATTATCGAAACCTGGAATTTACCCTTTGGATATTGAAGTGATTCCAGAACACGCATACTTGCTAGGCTGTGATCAAGGCATGAGTCAAACTGTTCCTGAAACCTTTGAGTTACAACATAATCCACAGATCACCAATCTGGTTCAACAACAGTACTCGTTACAACCAATGAAACCCAAACTTCTTCTATTCTAGGCTTTTCCTCGCATCCCGTTGCAGCAAATACACGCATTTGTCAACCATTACATCTAGGGAGTCTAATGTTACTCTCAGAAATACACCTATGAAAGTTTTGGAAAGGCTTTCACCCATTCTTAGTAGATTAATACCATCGAAATCAAAAAGCAAACTAAGTGTAACGAATGTTACTGATCCACAAAATATACATGAAAAAAGACTTGCAGCAACAAAAAAAAAAAAAAAAAAAAAAAAAAAAAAAAAAAAAAAAAAACATGAAGGTAATGTGCTTCCAGAAAGAGTGGGGTCCAAAAAAACTGAAGGAAAGAAAACAACGGGCAATGAGGATTAGCGCACTGAATGTCTGGAACTTTACCAGGAGACAACTTTGACCAGTGACTGGATTCAATGTATTATGGGCTGTAGATATATAACGTTATCAACCTTTTGATAATTTTGGATCCCCTCCCCCCTTCACGATATCATACGTTATAATTCCTTGGACTCCCCCCCCCCCCATAATGATAACGTTATCAATGTCTAAATAATGTTTTTATTTTTTTATTTTTATACGTTTGCAGTGTTATAAAGATAATGATCACACATTTATTATTCACATACTTTACTGATTCAAATGAAGAGATACAGTCAATAAAATGCCACTACATTAAATAAATTTATATCAAATAACACCTAAAATATATGGTTACTATTCGAAAGTATTTAACAATAGCTTTTTGGACCGTAATGCATTCAACAGTAATATTGTTTTCTTGCACTTGCCCCTGAAGGAGAAAAAGGAAAAAAGAACTTCTTATCAACAAAACAGGTGGACAACAATTTTTGTCATTTCTTTATTAGTAAACACCAGTATCATTTCAATAAAATGTGCTTTGCACCTGTAATCTCCAACAGAGGATTATAAGTGCATAGCTGAACAATAGGAGTGCCGAACGTTGGGGTGTTCCATATTTTGGAATGAAATGATTTCATAATCATTTATTGACTTTAATAACTTTGTATTTTCATAAAAATGACAACAGACTGAAAAAAAGATAACAAACAATTTTTATGTAAAAGGAAAAGTTACAAAAAACAGATATATTTTTTTTAATGATAACGATATCAAAAGATAATTCCCCCTCCTCTCCCTAGATATATCTTCCGATATCAAGTGTCACTCCACCCTCTCCCATAAAGCGAGAACTTTTTTTTCAACCAGGCCCCTACCTGCCCGGCATGAGTGCCTATCTTGACGAGTTAGTACCTGGGAGCGGAGGCGGATATCGCCTGATCAAAGCATGGCTGTGATCCACCTGACTATAGTTTTGTTGGCATCGCTGCAGTGTTTGCTCTCTAGTGGTTTGCTACAGTTATCTTTGTTTGCCGGTTCAAGGTTTCTATTTAATTTTGTTGAATTGACAGATTTAACAAAAAGGTAATCATTAAGGAAGTGAAATTAATTGGTCTTGTAATTTATAACATTGATCAGGTGACGAGACCTTCACCTGACTAGGCATCCCCAGAGGTATAAGTCACAGGTAACTTGGAGGACTTTGCACCCACGACGTATTTTACATGCACCAGGCGCCTTTAGCGTACATAGATTTACATATTTGTCGTCTCTGTTGACTTGTCACGCTCATGGTGGATTGCTGTAGTGTTTATCGCCTTTTTTAGGGGACTGATTTCTCTTTTCGTTTTCATTTGTCTCTGACTGGGTTTTTTTCCGTTTTTATGGGCTCACCCCTGTTGTGGGTTGTTTCTGTCTGTTACCATTCGTTTGGTTTTGTCTCTTTCTGGATAAATTGATACCTCTAGCTTGTGCTAGAGCTGGTTGCCACATTTTGAAACTTGGTCTTATTTCGAGAGTTTCACTGGTTAAAGAACGTTCACACAGTTTCACTGGTGAAAACATTATATATGCACAGCCCCTTACTTGTGGCAGGTGGTTACACGAAAGGTACACCATTTACAACAATAAGTGCATCAATAGTTGTCGACGACAACTTCTGTCAGCAAACAAGAAAACATTGAAACTGTGAAAAGGAAAATGGACTAATTTTAAGTTAAACGTGTTATCAAGTAACTTAATGTTATTTTGTAATCTTATTTGGACTTGCTTTTTCTGATTCTTTAACTTTTCTCCTTTAATTAAAATTTTTTAATTGTTTTTACAATATCTTTCCTTTTTCTGATTCTTTAATCATTAGGTTGAAATATTCACTCCTAATACAATAATATTTGTTCACAAAAACTTTACAACAATGTTATTCAAATGTAATTATTATTCTTAACAATTTAATTGTAGTTATTATTAGTAACAATCTCTCCTACCCATGTGCGCAATCACACCAACCCTGTATAGTACAGATTGCGCAAAATAACTTTATTGTTTTTATTACAACTGTTCTATTAAATTAAAACATAACAACAAAATAGGAATGGAAATGCATAAAAAAACAAATGAAGTCAAAATTATTCACGAATAGCTTTACAAAAAAAATAATATTTAGATTTTTTTATTGTTATTCTTTTGAAATGTGCACAGACTCTCCTAGATTTACCTTATGCGTCACATAAGACTATAACTTCACCATATACGTCAGGAAATGTTATATACATCCTATGTTATTATTATATCATATATACTTTAAAATTTGGCGATAAATCTTAGTAGCTTGGCGATTTATCCTTGGGGGCCGCTATAACACGAAAGTATCCAAATAAGATTTTGAAAATGTTTTATTTTTAAACGTATTTCCAAAGCTAAATTGTTTCAATTAACTAATTTTTATTTACCTTTTAGAAAACTGCATAATATCACATTTACTTTGATATTGATCAGTGATCATTACTTATAATTTCAAAAGATTTCACCATACTAAATGAATAAAAAAATGAATAATAATAGTTACAGCTGACTGAAAGTAATTTTTTTTAAATATTTATAAAGTATTGAAATTTTATTCTTTTTTTTGTTATTTTTTTTTTAAAGGACGTGAGTTAAATTTACTTGATTGAAGGACCAGATAATTAATAAAAGTTTCTTCTCAATTATTTGAATAAAAAAATGTAAGCTTTGCTTACCTTTTATAAAGTGTAGTCCTTATTCATGACGCAGCGAATGGTGCTTGCTACCCGAACATGTAAATTCAATTTTTATTAAATGGAAACTGGAATCTTTGTAGAAACACAAAGTATCGTGACTTGTTGAGAACAATCTTTATGTATCTGAAAAACTATACAATTATCTTGGTTAAATATTTTACACACATACAATACAAAAGGAAAGGTTATTAAATCCATAAAAATAGTTGTGCTTCGTCTAAATTCCAGAGCATATTGCTTCCAGAACACAGTTCGTTAAAAATGGACGAGCGAAATTGTTTATGTCTGATTGTTACGTAGTTTCAGCTTCAACTGATGAATAAAAGGGGCTCTTGAAAGTTCTTACACGATATTATTCTGCTGAGCACACTTCACAAAGGTTTATTGCTGAGGTAAACAGTTTATTCTTTCTTTAGAATGTACATTTGTAAGGATTATGTCTCTGTAGAACTGTAGTGCTGCCATCTTATGGGGTTTAAAAGAAGTTACATTCCAGGTGTTGGCGACGCCTGTTGGTAGTTTACAAAACAAATTGTTGCATACATCACAAACCAGGGAATAAATGGAATCAATTTATAAACTGTTTCCAACATTTTTTAATTCCGATATATAATATTATCTAGTCCAGACATATGTGTACACACATTCGTGCATATCCTCATGTATTTCGAGTATTGTACATGCTTGTGTGGATGTTCTTTCTCACCATTTTGTATGTGCCTTTAAAATAGTTGTTCGTAATTGAATATAAATAATTATATTAAACAAATAATAATAATACAAAAAACCTTTTAATGTTCTATTATACCAAAGCACAAATTGTATTGCGGAATATTACTAGTTCTATAAATAAATATTTGGACGGAAAAAAACATTATTCCAAATATTTCAGTATATCCCTATGATTAAATATATTTTTATACTCTTAGGCAACCGAATAATATTTTCATAATCTTTCCTTTAAAAGGTACTCCCATAAGTAACATATTTTAATTAGCTAAATTTTATCAATTTTATTAACATTTTAGTGAGTTGCATCAGATAAAAATCCCTTTCATGAACTTGATCTTTGATTGTACGTAAGTGAATTCGTGTCTCAGACGGTTTAAAGTTTTTCGGAAACGATAAATATGTTTTGAATATAATATTAAATTTTCTCGAGCATAATAAGCAAAAATATTGAATGTAAGATTTATATTATTATTTCATATATATATATAAATTATATATATAATATCTTTGAATTTCAAAAAAAAAATTAATCAAGTCCTTGTAACATTATAACTAAATCTCCAAAGAGATAATTAGTAAAAGAGTATAGACAGAATACCACGAAGTTAATAAATTAACAACTGCATTCATAATGTCACTTCATAATTATAAGATTTGCTTGAATGGTAATTGGCCAAAAATACTGAAAATGCGAAGAATATTTAAAGAGAGAGAAAAAAAATAAAAGAAAGAAAGAAAGAAAGAAAGAAAAAAAAAAAAAAAGAAAGAAAAAAAGAAAAAAAGAAAGAAAAAAAAAAGAAAAAAATATATAATAAACCATAAAATGTGAAATAATTGGAAGTTGTTATCAAGTGAATTCAAATGGATTTTGAAATGAAAAATGAACTAATATGTCACAAAATGTAATATAATGGAAATTTGGATAACAAGAGATTTAAAATAGAATTGGATATGAAAAAAAAAAAAAAAAAAACACGTTTAGACATTAATCTTCAGCCTGGATTCTGGTATCAACAATACTAGTCGTCCAGGCTGTGAAATTCCAAGACAAGAAATATCCGTAGTTCTAACGAATAAAACATTTCTGCACAGCAATCTGCAATGTCTGAGTGGCAGATGCTAGCAGCAGGACGCCGAAGTACAGAATTGAGAGGTGACGGAATCATTTGCCTGCAGCTCTCGTCAATCTACAGCAGTGCCATCTGTTGGCGTGCTTCGTACCTAAATTTTAAATTCTGCGTGACTAAAAATGTACTGGTTTCACTAGAAGAATACCGCAAACGGTGCATAACTATCGCTTTGTGTTTTTCTGCGTTTCATTTTCTAAATGCATCCGTCGTTTTAGGGACATGATGTATTATCCCAGCTAAAAATGGCCCCACCAGTGGCTGAGAGGTTCTGCTCTCGAAGCTGGTAGACGGGAAGTGCGGGGTTCGATCCCAATCGCGCCCGTCGGCCTAATCGTTCGGAGTTTTCGTGGTTTTCTTCGAGCCGTGGATTTATCCATGCGTAAATATGGGTTAGGTTCCCTTAGAAAGACCCCCAAGAAGGGCATTCCCCCCGGGCCTATATCCCAAGTGTAGATAATTGGCCGTCAATAATCAACCCAACCCAACCCAGCTAAAAATGAACCACAGAAAATCTGCAAAAAATGCAGTTGGAATACGACGGCAATTTGGCTGATTCTACTACAGAATCTTTGAGGTCGATTCAACTACAAAATTACCGCACTTCATAAACTGTTTTTTTTTTTTTTTTTTTTTTTTTTTTTTTGTAGCGCCATATGTGATCTATCTTAGTATATTCATTTGTTAATATTTGAAAAGAAATATTTTTGTTAACGCTGGCCGAGGTTGGGAGTCAAACTGACGTCACTAACAAGGAGAGTGCCCAGCTTGGTAATCACAGATTTTGAATATTTTAATATATGTTGAGGGGTAGAAGCCCCTTAGTCTCAGGTTCAATGGATTTTATACAACGCTCCTTATTTCTCGAGAAATGGGGGGGTCTAATATTATAACACAACTTAAATACTTAATTTGTAACGAAATAACTGTGTTGTTCGTAGCTCAGTTGGTATGCCGTCTGCTCGTTGTTGCGAGAGCCCGGGTTCGATGCCGAAACGGGCTACGTTTGTTTTTCTCATTTTGTTAATAAATATACATGTAATTATAGTTTAATAATCTCAATAAAAAAATTGTTAACATAATTAAATTCTAATTTAGCATTTTTGATTTTTAAACCATTATTAAACATTTCCCATCATTTAAAGAGCTTTAAAAAAATTGGATATATTATTGACTGGTAAAAATTCAAAAATCGTTACAAAATCAGCATATTTACCATCGAATTATAGAATTCTTTTCCCATCGCGATAGAAAACCAAGATATTTCAGATGCTGGATTATTTGTTATAAATCCATTGTTTTGCAATAAAATTTTACAGTTTTTCAACGCATTTGTGACATCACTTTTCTGATTTTCATCGAATCCCGACACTTCAGATTGATCTTCTTGTGAACTACAGCTTGCTTCTTCCATTTTTATATGATTATAAGCTGTTATAGAATGATACGCACTTGTGCGTTAAAGATTAAAAACAAAAACCACTTAACTGCACCAAACTAAAAAAAAAAGAAATAACAAAATCTGCTGTGGCGCCCTCCAGTTACAATAAAATAAAACATACACATGTTTTAATTTAATTCTTATGCTACATTTTAATATAATTATGCTTCTTACTTTAAAAACAAAATAGAAATATTATCATCGCATTGACTTCCCTTGTTAAGGTATTTTTTTATAAATGATCTTTCTTTACAATCACGAATTGATACAATTGTTCAATATTGTTGCATTGATAAAGCATATATGGAATACATTTTAAAAGTGATTTTTAAAAAATCAAAAATGCTAAATTAAAATTTAATGATGTTAAATTTTTTTATTGAAATTATTAAATCATAAGTACAAGTATATTTATACAAAGAATGAGGAGAAAATTAAATGTAGCACGTTCCGGCATCGAACCCGGGCCCTCAGAACATCGAACGGACGGCATACCAACTGAGTTACGACCAACGTAACCATTTCGTTACAAAGTAAGTATTTAAGTTGTGTTATAATATTAGACCCCCCCCCCATTTTTCGAAAACTAAGGAGCGTTGTATAAAATCCATTGAACCTGAGACTAAGGGGCTTCTACACTGCAACATATATAAAAATAATCAAAATCTGTGATTACCAAGCTTGGCACTCTCCTTCTAAATGTAAAAGGTTAAATCATTAATCACTCGCCGGCCGAGTCTTGTTGAAGAGGGTATTCCATGGGGTCATATGTAGAGGATGTTCAGATAAGCAGTAAGTTTTTCATTGCTAGGTAATTTGATGGTGTAAAAGATGGGATTTGAGGTGAATTTTTGCAAATGCTTTGGGCATGTGTACTTCGAAATTTATTTATTATTTAAAAGAGTGGAATAGATATCTTAGCGGATATTATTTAGATGAAACATTGATTTATGAAATATATATTTTAAATTTGTTACATATTTTTAACTTGAAAAAATAATTTTAATAAATAATAATTTCAAAAAGGAAAATAATTCATCAAGAGTATGTTTCTTATGAAATAGGATTTTGTGAACGAACATATTTTAGTATGAGAATTGTGTGAAACGATCGGTTTTTTAATAGGAATTTTGTGAAGAGACCGGTCACTTAATAGGAATTTTGTGAAGGTATCTGATTTATTGATATTAATTTATATTCTGACAGTAACGAAGTTATGTCTAATATTTTAAAAGTATAAGATTTTACCGTAAATTAACTTTGAAATGTGTGTTTGTTTTGAAGTTAAGTTTAATTTCTTCTAATATTTGTTTAATTTCATTTAAAGAAGGGGGGGAGGGGAGGGAAATTTTCTCGTGCTCAAATTCAGACCTTAAAATAAAATGTCTTAAAAACAGTATTAAATATTGTTATTATTTAATAAAGCGAGTGGGTGATATGCAACAATATCAAAAACTGAAATCATTTAACATCACTTTGTAATCACTTTAACACATTTAGATTTCTCTCTATGTTTTTTGTATGTTCAAATAATAATGAGATCAAAAGTCTTATTTACGGAATGGCATTCGGGTCATAGGCCCGGGCACTCGGTTTTAGGGAGCCCTCAAATTATTACATTATTCCTAAAAACAATAAACATATTCAAAATTTCAAAAAAAATATTTTGCGTGTATGCATTATAAAACCTTATTTGTATAACATAAAATGTTATGGGGGGCCCCAGTTATGTTTGTGCCAAGTACCCACAAATCTGTACGTCGGACCCTGGTTAAATATAACATTTTAACGATAAACAACATTGATTGATTTTTATATGTATATTGGTTTTGGATTTTAAACTTTAATATCTTTTAATATTTGGTTTGTTTCACTTAAAGAAGGGGGGTGAGGACTTTTTCAGGTGCTCATATTACGCCCTTAAAATAAACAAGTTGGAAATTGTACGTCAAACGTTACAAACGAGGTGCGTTCGTACGCACGTTTTAGAATTAAATTCATGATATCCCATGCGTAGAACGGGCTAAACAGCTAGTTAAGTATATATTTTATGACACTGTTCATACAAATATCTTAACTAGTTATATAAATATTCAGATATATATGTATCAGCTAGTTATATAAATATTCAGATCTTGATGATTTTTAATTCTGTGAAATGAATTATATCGTCTGCAGATTAATTTCTGTAATAAAATAAGTATCTCGGTCGCTTGACGATTTAACATCCATCGGAAGCTCCTCTAACAAAAAAGCACCGATTTAAAAAAAAAAATCAAATTTCTTAATAAATATTTTTATTAATATCTCCTAAAGTTTTGATTCGATTTTAATAAAATTTGAAATGTCTCGACAAAATTCTGCAAAGATAATATATTTTAAATTGCAAACCATTTGGTTGGGTAGTTTTTGCGTTGTTATATGCGGACGGACAGACAGACGGACGGACAGACAGACAGACGGACGGACAGACGGACGGACCAAACGACGACTATAGGTGCTACGTATTTATATAATTACGAACGCACCTAAAAACTGAAAACAGTATTAATTATTATTAATAAATAGTAAGTCATACTACAATATGAAAAACTGAAAAGCTTTAACACCACTTTTAAAACTGCCAATAAATTACAGAAAATATCACACAAGCCTTTTATAAATTAAGTTATGTAAAACTACCTCACTGTAACTATAGGTATACTGCCGATACATCAGAAAATATACTTGTGAATTAATGACTGTAAAATTGTTTCATATTTACTGCAGTATTACAACAGATGTAAAGTGTATTTATTATTATTATTATTATTATTATTTTGTGATTGTAAAATGACTTTTCATAAATTACAGTGTTTTTGCAGATAATAACTCACAGAATTTATTAAAAATAAACCACTGCAAAATAATTTCACATTAGCAACAAAATAATTAAAGTATTTGTACAGTAGAGATTGCACTACGGAAAATCTACATTTAACTGTAGGAAAAAATAAAAAATACTTCACTTCTGTAGAAAAACTGCATGTAATTTTTATCTGGCATTTTCTATTATAATTATATTTTCATCCACTACGTATAACAAAATTTTTCCTGGTAAATAAATTTCCTCACACTAAGCAAAGGTGCATAAACTTTCGAAGTTAAATAAAGGATAACTCTTCATGATCAGCAGCTAATACTAATCTTGATTCTTTGAGAGACGATCCTTAGGGTCTCAGTCTCCCAGCAACAGAGTAAAACGGGACAACCTGTGCAGATAAATCATTTAAATAAACAAGCAGCATTTATATTCTATTTATTTTACATTAAAGTTACAGTGGTGGCCAAAAGTGTGGACATTTTTTGAAAGTTTCGTGTTTTTCAACTTTGTGTGCTTGTAGAATATATTAATTTTCACTTAAATACAAAAGTTTATATATCAAATTGAAGGTAATATAATGTAGAATTTAATAATAAAAAAGTATACAATATCTGTATTACAAAAAAAGTTATGCAACTAATAGTAAGCTAATAGTAAGATCTCTTAGATTTGCATTTTTTTAAAGTGATACTTACACAAACAATACTTAGTAGGATAACACTTATTTTTTAAGACAGCTTCACAGCGTCTTTTTATCGAGTGAACGAGTGTTTGGAGTTCATCTTTCGTAATCACATGGTGCCAAGAATCAATTATAGCTTCAATAAGTTGTCTTTTATTGGATGGACGTTTTTTTCGTACAAGAATTTTCAAACGTCGCCACAAATTTTCAATTGGATTGAGATCAGGGCTGTTTCCTGGCCTTGGTAATATATCTATACCTTTATTTTGAAACCATGCTTTGCATACTTTTGCTGTGTAGCATGGAGCTGAATCATGCTGAAAAATAAATGGTGCGTTGTTGGGGAAGAGATCCCTGATGGAAAGTATCAATTTTGGTTCCAGGACAGTTTCGATGTATTTTTCGGCATTCAGGATGTCATCAATCACTTGAATTCGGCCCACACCATCTGCAGACATACATGCCCAAATCATGACATTTGTTAGGTTTTTTGTAGTTGCTTCAATGCAATCAGGATGATGTGCTTCTCCTACTCTACGTCTCACGTATTTTCTACCATCACTACCAAAGAGCGATATTTTACTCACATCGCTCCAGATTACTTGCTTCCATTGATTTTCTGACCACCATTTAATGTGTTATTTTGCCCACTTAACTCGTTTTTCGCGTTGCTTTTGATTTAAATATGGTTTTTTCCTTGGAATTCTAGCTTGTAGTCCAAATCCTGATAACCTTCTTCTTATTGTTCTTGAACTTACTGCAATACCCTCTGCATTCATTTCATATCTAATGGCATCTGATGAAATTTTTCTATCTTGAAGGCATAGCCGTTTAATTTTTTTTATCGGCAGTAGCACTTGTGCATTTTTTTCGGCCTGATTTGGCCTTATTTTCCACTGATTTCGTTTTTTCATAACGTAAGCAGAACTTTCGTACACCAGAACAAGTCCCTGAACCACCAACTTGTCTTGCAATTTCAGCATAAGAGAGGCCATTTTCTCTCAATATGACAATTCGGCTTTTTTTGTAGATGTCCAATTAGTTCTTCTTGTTGATGACATTGTTTAAAATTAGTTTAATAAAAAAAGGACTTTAAATATTCAAAAACAGCAATACTCTATTTAATTGTACTAGTTTGCATCATTCCGCAAAATATTTCCACATCAATAATTCTTTTACTATCCAAATAACCTAAACTATAGTTACAGACATTTGATTGGTCCTCAGAACAGTGTTTGTGATTGGCTAGTACGCTTTTATTACAAAACACGTCCTTATTCAAAACGATTTGTGTTTGTTTGCTCTACTAAAAGGAGCATAACTTTTTTTGTAATACAGATATTTTAATAATGTTTTTATTATTTAATTCTACATTAAAGTACCTTCAATTCGATATATAAACGTTTGTATTTAAGTAAAAAGTAATATATTCTACAAGCACACAAATTTAAAAAACATGAAGCTTTCAAAAAATACCCAAACTTTTGGCCACCACTGTATATTAGAAAATTTATTTATTATATTTAACAATATTAACTAGTTTGAGTATTTTATACAATAATGAATTTGTAGAGTTCTTCAATCATAAATCCTTTTAAAAATATGTTTTTTAAGTATGGAAATTGTAAATAACATATATAATAATATGAATAATTTTAATATAAAAATTAAGGAATAAAATTTTGAAAATTACTTCAAACTGAAATATCATAAAAATTAAATAAAGTCACGATAAAATTAAGGTGTAGACGCATCTATTAAAATATATCAAAAACAAACAAAAATTACATCTAAAACACTTGTAATGTGAAATAAAATATACATGTAATATTTGTTAAGATGAAAACTCGATTTTCTTTATGACATTTTGCTAGGTGTCAAATATATGTTTAAAAATCAAAGAGGTAGATATATTTTCTCAAAATAAATATATGAAATCACCTACATTAAATATATGATAGGATAAAAAATATTATTACCATACATTGTAAATGAAACACAGATGATAATCTGTTATTTCATATATTACTTTCTATTATCATTATATTTTCATCATATAATTATATCTAAACAGTCACATAGTAAATAATTTTCCTACACAAAGCAAACTCACATAAACTTTGGAAGTTAAACAAAGGATAATTCTTCGTGATCAGCAGCTAATGCCATTCTCAATTCTTTGATAGATGGTCCACTGGGATTCAATCTCCAAACAGCGGAGATAAATAGGTACATGTGCAGATAATTCAAGTAAATAAAGCTACCAATAATTATATACTATTTCTCTTACATAAAAGTTATATTAGGATATTTGTTATTTTCATACAATATCAACTAATTTGGATATTTCCTTACTATGATAAACTTGTTGTATCCTGCAATCAAAAATATTATTTTAATTATATTTTCATTATAGAAAGAAAATGACATACATAACGATACAAATAATTTTAATATTGTGCAAAACTTGTGAGTTTAAATAATCCATTAAAATCCAAGTTTATATTTCAATATTTCATAATGTAACAAAATATGAAAATAGGATGATAGGCACTGATGATGAAAGACTATGAATAGTACAAATATAAAAATATTTAAGTATCAAAAGTAAGAAGATAAGAACAGATTTAGAGATGACTTTTGTTTTAAAAGGGATTGTATACGTATTAAAAAATGAAATTAAATTTTTTATACGTATTCCATTTTCTATATTTTCAAATAAAACTATTTAAGTACCAAAAGTAAGAAATCAAGTACAGTTTTAGATATGGCATTTGTTTTAAAAGGGATTGTATGTATATTAAAAATCAAAATTATTTTTTATACATATTCCATTTTCTATATTTTGAAAAATATTATCCTGCTTCAAAATCTGACATAAAAAAAAATCCCATTATTTTACGACCAAAACATACTTTTAATTTTATGCAATCTCAGTGTTTGTCAGTACTAAATGCATGTCTTTCAGTCATTAGTGCCAGAAAGCACTTACATTACATAAAATGCTATATTTATTAATTTGGTAAGTTTGTTTGTAAAATATTTTTAATGTGCTAAGATGTAGGACAGCACTTTTTTTAAATATACCGTATATTTCGACATATAACGTGCACTGTTGAAACAAGAAAATTGCTCAAATTTTACAGGTGTGTGTTATATATTAATATGATGTTTATGTTATTTATGCATATATTATTATTATTTATTATATTATTTTTTAATATGATGTTTATGATGTTTACGTTATGTTTATGCTGTTTTCAGAAAGATAGGAAAATGCATTTCCGTAAATTTTCTTTAAAAAAAATTTTCAAAACACCAATGTTAAATATATTCTAATACAAAAAGATAATAACGCCTTAATTGAAACAAAGCATGGAATGGTACTATATAATATAATAATGCACAAAAAGTTGGCTGACACGATATTTTATTGCACAAAACAAACTCACACTAACTTTCCAAGTTAAACAAAGGCTTACCCTTCCCCATCAGCTGCGAATGCCGCTCTCGATTCTATTTTAGATGATCCTCGGGGACTCAATATAGCAATGAAGGAAAATAAGAACATGTGCAGATAAATCAAGTAAATTAAGCTTGTAGAAGTTATTTTTTTTCCTACAAGGCAGTTATATTGGAAGTTTTATTTTTTTTAAAGTTGTGTAATGAAATTTTGAATATTTATTATGGTTATAGAAGTTATATTGTGAAATAGTAGTAGTTAAATATAAAGTCTCTTTTATTCTAGCATCACTAATTTTTCTTCAGATTTATTTATTTGCCAGGTTAAGAAATACATTTCGAGAATTTCCAAAATAAATAAATCCATTGCAATTAATGCATTAATAGGCGTATTTAATGGTTATTGCTACAATATTTTTCTCGTATTAAAACTGTATTCAACATTGCTGATTATATATATATGTACACTTATGTGAAAATATCATATGATGTACAAATACTTTTTTGAACTGTAAATTTTTGGAGCACATTGCATCTTGGAATTATCAGAATTAAGTTATTAAGCGACAGTGTTGTTTATAACTCACAATTACATGAAAAATGAGCGCCATGTATGATAAAATAACTCAGAATTTGATAACATGAAATATTTAATCTGATATTACTCAATGTGTCAAATATACAGGGTGTTCCTAAAGTCTCCGTACAACTTCAAAAAATTATTACAATAAAAATAATAGGCCTAGAGAAAAAATAATTACAACAGTACATAGAGTAACTTAAAAAGTTTTTTTTTACTATCTCAGTATACTTGTACATGTGATCCTTTCGTTGCACGAAGGAAATCAAGTCGATATTCCAATTCCATCCACGTGCGTTTCGGCATGCTAACATCAGCAGTAGTTACAACTGTTTGATGAAATCTGAACAAAAGTTAATAGTCTCACAGAATTGAAACAAAAGATCCAAACAGCAGTAGCTACTGTTGATGTTAGCATGTTTTTCAACATCAACAGTGTATTGCCGTTCGTGGATTTCGTATTTTCCGTTCGTGCACTGAATTGGAATATCGTGTTGATATTCTTTGTGCTACGAAAAGATCTCCTGTTGAAGTTTACTAAGGCAATAGAAAAAAAAACTTTAAGTTAATCTATTCACTGTTGTAATTATTTTTGCTGTAGGTCTATTATTTTTTTTGTAATAAATTTTTGAAGTTGTACGGAGACTTTTGGGACACCCTGTGCATTAAAAAAATGTGTTGGAATGTATATATATATATATATATATATAAGATTTCTTAAAATAAACTATGAAAAATCGTTATTAAATAAGTACTAGAAATCATATTGTCCTGCTTTATATTTGGATCATAGAAGATGGGAAGAATTTGGGCACCTAAGAGAAATCGATTACTGAAATTCTCTAATTCCAAAATATCTAGCCAAGCACTTAGTACTGCTAACCTAACTTTGATCGTCTATCTCTCTGGTTACAGCTATTACAATTGAACTTAATTTCTAATAGGAATATGAAATTAAGCTGTGACTATTTTTGAAGAAGGCGCGACTTATGAGAATTCTATATTTTAAAGATTAAATAAAATTACTAAGAGCTAAAGGGTTTAAAATCCTAATCGCAATAAATTAGCCAGTAAGAAATTGAAATACATGACACAAATTTTAAAGTTATGAAAATAATAAGATTTATTTACAATAGCTACATAAGAGAAAAAAAATCCTTACTATACAGGATAACCCATTGGTTATGCGGTCCATATTTGATCGTAAAATTAAATAGAATTTTATTAAATTCCTGATTACAATAATGTTATATTTTTTAAAAGTTATCTCTGATTTAATTAAATTTCAATTATGAATACATGAATAAACCTTTTCAAGAATTCATTACTGCACTCAGGTAACTTAAAACTACACAAAGCACATATATCTAAATTTCTACAACTTGAACATAATTTTGAGAAAATACGCTTGTTTTTAGTAGAACCATTAAAAATCATCAATGATGTGGGGGTCGTCATCATCCGCCGTTCGCCGACAGTACATTGATGAAAGGAACACCCGCGCACAAATCTTTTATATAAAAAAAATCGTATTATTTAATTATTTAGGCATGTGCGCCTAAGTACATAGAGCAGCACCGACCCGGACATGAATACATAACGCCGATTGGTCTCAGGTTGTCATGAAATGGCACTTTGGCGAAAAAAATCCTATGTAGAGCCGGTAAAGGCTGAAAAACCTTGCCATCTCATCTGCTAGTTTCAAGTAGTGAGATTCCCTTATGTTATTTTGGAGTGTGTATATAGCAAAATTCTCCTATGACATGAGTAATACATGTTAATTTCATTTTTAAAAAATAGCGGGAAAAATCCCACTGTCGAATCTGAGTGCGCCTCCAAGCACACTAAAACTGGATGGGTCTTAGTCCCAACATACATCGCCATGGGATGAGACCGTTTCCCCTGCGCGACGGAAACATGCCACTGCTATACATCTGGGTCATAAAACTGTGTATATCTTTAGAATTACGTGGAGACATTCGGGCGTCTAAGGAAAAAATAAATGAATTGCACTCCTACGAGGAACATAATTAATATATATATATATATATATATATATATATATATGGCATTTATATATATATATATATATATATATATATATATAAATGGCAGTCCTTCAACGATATAGCAAGTTGCAGTCGATATTAGCGAGTATGGCGAAGTAGAAGGCAATGAAATGAGTCCACCAAAGTTTTCCAATAAATCCAGCCAATCTCCAGACAAATAATTTTATTAGAAGACGAACAACACAGAAACAATTCCCAAAGGTCTAAAACTTATAGCCCTCGGGCTAACGTTGCTTCACTTCATTGAATTAAGATGTTACTGGGCCAGTTGAATATTATAAGGAAATAAAAATACCAGACACATATTTGTTTAGCTTCCGAAAACGTCAAAAATCTAGTGCTCCGACCGGTGCGGGCGAGTTTTGTTCTCTCCGCGGAGATATACACAGAATTACGTCACGAGCGTACAAACCAATGAGTGAGAGGCTAGCTCCAGCCCAGCAAATGAGGTGTGAAGGAGGAGCTAAGACGGTAAAGAATCCCGACTTGGGTGCGGAGAAATTTTGAAGTTAAAATCCCAGGCGCGCGAAAAAATCAGAGCAATAATAATAATAATAAAAAGAAAATGGCTTTTAAAAAACATTCGAAATGAGAACGCGTCTCAGAATTTTATAGATTGGGGAACTGATAAAAGCTACGAATGATCTTAAATTTTAGATTAAGATTTGGAATAAAATAATTATTAATATACGGATATTTACTTTTAAAAGGACTTTAAATAGGAATAGATATTATTAAGAATTAAGGAAATACTGACTATGACAGAAGTTAGATTAATTTTAAAATATTAATGCGAATAAAATGGAAGGATACGACGGAAATGAATTTTTATATAACATATATATATATATATATATACAGTATTCATCATAATTATTAATGTATTAAAAAAACACGTTTGTATCTGCTGTCCGCTTCAAGATATTTAATGTTAAGAGTTTTATATAGTTGAAATCTGTTTTTCAACGAGGATGTGGATAGAAAATACGGGAGTTGGATTTTGCAATCGTTTCAGCAATCGTTTCCTTACAAACTGCTATTAAACAAAGCTAACTCAACGTAAACTTTAGAAGAATAACAATGGGGAAACTGTTCTTGATCCGTTGCTAATTTCCACTTTCAAAACTTTCATGGAGTATCCTCAGTGACTCGTCTCCGTATAATGATGGGAATTTGAAGCATGTGTAGTTAAATCAAGTGTGCAAACAGTAAGACGAGATTTCTGTTATCAGGCATGTAAAAAGGATATTTAAATTTTTTTACGGTACGTGCTAATTTGAATTCTTTCTTAGAATAATGAATATTTCAATTGTTATTCAACCAAAATATATTAAAATACCTGTGATGATTTTGTATAAATCTTTGCTTGTGTTTTTAAAATTGAATTCGGTTAATTTGTCAGGAATGCTTAATTTTCGTTTTAAAGTTTCAGGTGGAATTTAAAAAATACATTAATTTTAATTTGAAGTGTTAGACATTTATATTAAAAAGTGCGTTTATTTATACAAATAAATTACCTATTGCTGATCTTGCTGTCTTTGTAGTGCATGGTGCATCATTAATGCACAGTTTGAATTTGGATAACAATATTTAAAAAAGAAAATAATTATATAAAATAAATTTTGCTTTTATTTTTATTATATATATATATATATATAGATAGATAGATAGATAGATATATAACAATGTCCCAACATGTTAATGACTTTTTTTTCAACACGATTATTTTTTTTCCGATTTGTGGTTTTTAGAGAAATTGTAATTAATTTGCGATGTAACTAAATTTATTCTTTGAAATTAAAATGACGTACAATATAGAATTAATACACCGAGAAGTAAAACTTGTAGTGAATAAAAATGACAAAATATGAAAAAAAAATACATTAATCCTATTTAGTTCTGAAGAATCAAAATGTTATATCTTCCTTGATAAAACACAATAAGCACTTATAATCTTCAGAGTAAATAATGGACGTTTTCAATAAGATATTCAATGTGCCTAAAGTTCCGCTTTTCTTATTATCTCAATTTAAAAACGGTATTATTTCGAAAAATAAAATAGATTTTTACAAAATTTTAATTAGAATTCATGCGGAACAAAAAATCGATTACATTTTAAAAGTAAATAATTGAAACAACTGATATATTTACTTTATATTTTCTATTTATTTCATAGACTTCTAATCCTACAGTTTAAAGGAAAGCAGTGTAAATAAAATAAACTGTATTTGAAAAGGGGAGAATTAATCAGTGAAGCAAGATGCGCATAATTTTTCGATAGTTCTGAAAATTATTTAGAGTTATCCAGATTCTTGGAAGATTTGATTAATGAATATACAGAAAAAGTAAAATTAAAGGGGAAAAAACATATCATTTCTATGTGATTAAAGAACTGAATCAAGTCTATAATAAATTAACATTTATAAATGGTGTACTGTTAAATGTTTTGTGGGGCTTGTGCCAAATTTTGTTGTTTCAGTAGCTGCAAAAATAAGATGATGAAATATCGTTCCAACATTTGGAACACAGGATATCCCATAGTTCCAAATGTTACATTGGTATTTCACCCTATTATTATTGCAGATACACAAGCACCAAATTTGGGTTTAAACTAATGCAGACCTTTTTAACAGTGGAAGGTATCTTTGCGCTAAAGAGCAATGTAAAAATAAATAATAAATGAGGGGGTCGGGGCAAGAGAGTGTCAAGCCACATTTTTGAACTTCTGAGGTATTTCAATTTGAAAATTTGATCAAATACTCAAATCAAGATATCTAACCTAAAGTTTTTTCACCAATGTCTTAGTAACACTTAAGATATTCTAAGTAACAATAAGGCATTACTTTAATGACATTACTGTTACGTTTTTTTCTAAATTAACTACCTTCATTGGGGGCATAAACATCTGGGGCAAAAACGAAACCTGTTACATATGCTGCCACCAAGTGACATTAGATACAAATTACATGTTGGATATTATAATTTACAATATTAAGCAACAAATTACAGTGTTAGATTTATTTCACCAAGAATGTGGCTTGGCACTTTCTTAACCCGACCCCCTCAAATTTACCATTAAAAGTGACTTTTTATTTATCTTTTCTTATTTATGTATTTTGTCGTTTGCTTTAATATTTACTTTTTTACTATTTTATTTAGGACTCTGTGTACCTAATTTAAATGATTTTTTCCTTGCTGTTTAAATGTAGATACTATTTAAGTGTGAAACGACGCTTTATATTTATGATATTAAAAGAAGGTGTCTTTAAAATAGTGAATTATTTCAGAGAATATTTAGCGAGATTTAAGAAACATTCTTCTAAAACAATTTTGAAGATCCAATGTATTATGCTATTATTTTATTAAAAAAAGTAAAGTAGGTAATCTTTAAAATAAATAATTAAAGTTTTCAGTAAAATATTTGATATGCTTTAAGTTCCGCACCACTTTATTTTCTCGATGCAAACACGGAGTTATTTTAGGGGAAAAATATGAAGTTTGATGTAATTTAAATTTGGAGAATTCATGCTGATCAAAATCGTGATTTCATTTTAAAATTTCATATGTTTGTAAAATTTCATATGCATTTCATATATATTTATTTTCTAGAATTGGAATTCAGAGATTCTTTTAAGTTATTTATTAATGGACTTAGAAAAAAATATATACTTTTTCCCTAAGATAGCGAAATGGGAAATATATCATATCATTTACGCGAGGATAATGAACTGAAATAAATTTTATTCGATAAATAAACATTTGTAGAGAATTTTTGTTAATAGGGGTAAAATACAAAATAAAGAATTTTCCTTTAAAAAGGTTCATTTTTTTTATCCCTAATATTTATTTTTACACACCCAGAAAAAGGAATTGATTAAAACTACAAAACATGTTTTGTTGAGTACATGTTGGTTGTTTTAGCAAATTTCAAGTAAAATTGAACCATTTTAATTGAATTAACAAAACATTTTTTGCTGACAAAACATTTTTTGCTTTTTTTGGAATTGTAATTTTTTTTTTGTTGATTCAAACAAAATTTCCATTGACCTATATTTAAACAAAACTTTTTGTTCAAATATAGGTCAATGGAAATTTTGTTTGAATCAACCTTTTTTTTTTTTTTTTCCCAATTCCAAAAAAAAAAAAAAAAAAAAAAAAAATTGTATCGTCAGCAGCAAAAAATGTTTTGTTAATTGAAGTAAAATGGTTCAATTTTACTTGAAATTTGCTAAAACAACCAAAATGTACTCAACAAAACATGTTTTGTAGTTTTAATCAATCCCTTTTTCTGAGTGTACTGCTTCTTTTTACAAGATTTTTTTAATTTAAATTCTTTCCTATAATTTAATGTTTTTTTTTAAATTATTAAGTCTCTTTACAGAAATTCTATTACATTCGTTGTTTAATTTTAGTTTCTTTTTTCGTTTGAAATAATAGCTGTTTATTTGCGATACTAAAACGCACTATGTTAAAAATATATATATATATAGGGAATAATTTCGAAAACTTAATGATGGTATTAGGCAAAAAAAAATATCTAAAACAATTTTGAAGATCCAAGATATTAGACTGTCGTTCTAGATAAAGCACAATAAATGAAAATGAACATTCGGGTAAATGAAGAATGTTTTCAAAATCAAATATTCTTAAGATTCCGAGTTCAAAAAAAAATATATATATATATATATATTGTTAAAGAAAAAACCTTTTAATTTATGGCATTATTTAATTTAGAATAATTTATGCAAAACAATAGCTCAATTGCACTTTTAAAGTAAAATATTGAAACCAGTCATATGTCTTTGTTATCAAAAATTGAATTCAGAGTTCTTAAAAAAAGAAAGATTGTGTCTCATAAGGTGCAAAATACACAACTAAGCAAAATGGCACGGAATTTTTCGATTAATATTTCTGACG
Organism: Maratus michaelseni; assembly: GCA_963931845.1. Taxonomy (NCBI): domain Eukaryota; kingdom Metazoa; phylum Arthropoda; class Arachnida; order Araneae; family Salticidae; genus Maratus; species Maratus michaelseni. Next base: position 341,272,639 of record OZ007592.1, read on the forward strand.
ATTACTTAAAGATAAGCAGATTCTTTGAAGTTGTTTATTAATGATCTTCGGCATTTTTCTTCTATTCTAAGATAAGGAAAAGGGCAATATTTTATGTCACTTTCATGTGAAAAATAAACTGAAGCCACTTTTCCTTCTCAATATTACCATTTCTAGACAGTTGAAATCTCATTCAACATTTTTACAAAAATACCAGTTCATCTGCTGTTAAATACCTTAACGAATATTCTTTGTTTGCTACTGTATTATTTATTTATCTGTGTTTTAATGATTTTTTATTTGTTTTTATATGCTTTTTTATTATTATTAAAATGCTCTGCAGAAACACCTACTGTTTAACTAAAGTTGCTACTTTAATATGAAATACAATATCTTTACAATATTAAAATATTTTAGTGAATAATTTCAGGAAATGTATAACATGATTAAAAAGAAAATCTCTTCTAAAACAATTTACAAGGGCAAATATATTATGCTATATTTGTAGATAAAACACAATAAATGCAAGTAAAGTTTTGAAAAAAAAAATAAAGAAAGTTTTCAATAAGATATTCAATATGTTTAAAATTACATTTCTCTATTTTTTTCAATTAAAAATCCCTTTACTAAAAAAAAAAAAAAAAAAAAAAAAAAAAAAAAAGAACGAACAATCATGCATCCGGCATATATTATGAAATACTTCCCAAAACTAACAGAATATTGCTAAGAAATTTAAATTTTCCATACGATAAAATGATATATCTAATTAAGCGATTTAAAAAATACATAACACAGTAAAAATTCCTTTTCAGCAATTGCGGCCCATATTCGAAATATTTCGTACATCCCTGTATATGATCTACAGAATCTGTAAACAATACGTAATACACTAAAAATTACATAAAATTGTATATCACAGCGGAAAGAGCACTTCTAGCAATGACCAATCATAGTCAGTCCTTTAACCAAATTATCTTGAGCGTCTGTGTGCATGAACGATAAATCCTACGCACTGCATAATCTATAGAAAATATGTTGTATTGAACCTTAGTGATCCTTTTAAATTTCATTATGTTTCAAGTGTCATATAACATGTTCAAAATGCACCGCAAGCAATTTTTCCCCATAGATCACAATGTAAAGGATTAGTACGTCGCAGTGCGTCCCAGTAATATCTATTTCAGACCTATCATAGTCAGTCCTTTAACCAAATTCTCTTGTGCGTATCTGTACATGAACGATAAATCCTACGCACTGCATAATCTATAGAAAATATGTGGTATTGAACCTTAGTGATCCTTTTAATTTTCTTTATGTTTCAAGTGTCATAACATGTTCAAAATGCACCGCAAGCAATTTTTCCCCATAGATCACAATGTAAAGGATTAGTACGTCGCAGTGCGTCCCAGTAATATCTATTTCAGACCTATCATAGTCAGTCCTTTAACCAAATTCTCTTGTGCGTATATGTACATGAACGATAAATCCTACGCACTGCATAATCTATAGAAAATATGTGGTATTGAACCTTAGTGATCCTTTTAATTTTCATTATGTTTCAAGTGTCATAACATGTTCAAAATGCACCGCAAGCAATTTTCCCCATAGATCACAATGTAAAGGATTAGTACGTCGCAGTGCGTCCCAGTAATATCTATTTCAGACCTATCATAGTCAGTCCTTTAACCAAATTCTCTTATGCGTATCTGTACATGAACGATAAATCCTACGCACTGCATAATCTATAGAAAATATGTGGTATTGAACCTTAGTGATCCTTTTAATTTTCATTATGTTTCAAGTGTCATAACATGTTCAAAATGCACCGCAAGCAATTTTTCCCCATAGATCACAATGTAAAGTATTAGTACGTTTCATTGCGTCCCAGTAATATCTATCCCAGACCTATCATAGTCAGTCCTTTAACCAAATTCTCTTGTGCGTATCTGTACATGAACGATAAATCCTACGCACTGTATAATCTATAGAAAATATGTGGTATTGAACCTTAGAGATCCTTTTAAATTTCATTATGTTTCAAGTGTCATAACATGTTCAAAATGCACCGGAAGCGATTTTCGCCCATAGCTCACAATGTTAAGGAATAGTACGTCCCAGTGCGTCCCAGTAATATAACTATATAAATGCTACGAATTGTATACTCCGGTAAAAGCAAGCAGTAATCAGCAAGCAGATCTCAGTAATGCATATTAATTTCATTGTGTTTGAAATTTCGTAATATCAATAAAATGCGCCGCAAACGATTTCTACCCATAGACCATAATGTAATAGAATTTTTTTGTGTACCCCTTTAAATAAAATATTAATGCTAAACTTTTCATTTTCAATACCGAACATTCTATAGTAAAATTCAATAGTGTGTAAAAGTTTCATGACAATCCGAGTAGATTTACGAGAGTTAGAGCATGAACAGACAGACAGACGAGCAAACTGAATTCATAAATACTTTTCAACTATGTTGGGAAGTGTTAAAAAAATAATAATTTTGGGCATAACTTTTTTAGAAGAATTCATGCAGGATAAATTTCGATTGCACTTTTAAAGTAACAAATGAAACCACACCTATATAATTTGTATGGAAATTTAATTCAGACTTCTCAAAAGGAAAAAAATCCAAAATAGTAAAAATAAATAAGTGTATCTTAGAAGGTGAGAATTAAACAGCGAACCCATATGGCAGAGGATTTTTCGATTAATATTTCTGACGATTACTTAGAATTAACAAGATTCTTGGAAGTTGTTTATTAATAGTCTTAAAAAAAAAAAAAAAAAAAAATGATTTTTCTTCCTACGATAAGGAAAAGGACAATTTTTCAAATCATTTTTATAATGAATTGAAGCCAATTTTCGTGTTATAAGTTATCATTTCTACATATTAGATATATTTTTATAAAGGAGTAAAGTTTAAAAATGAACAATTTTAACGAAAAGTAACTTAATCATGTTCTTCTATATAATACTTGTTATTATTAATTTCTTACATTGGGCTTTATTTATTATTATTTCATTTAAACTTTGCCCTATTCAATTAAATAATTTGTCAGTATTTTTTTATTTTACTCAGAATCACTCAATCAGTAATTCTTTACAGAAATGTAAAATCATCTTCTGTTTAATCCCTTAACAATTTTTTGGCACAAAAAATAAAATATGGTCCCACAAACCTAATTAATAACCGTAGTTAATAGAAATATTTCTGTCTAAAGTAATAGTTACAATTAACAATTATATCCCATAACGATTTTTTTCCATAGACCATAATGTAATGGAATTATTTTGTGTGCCCCCGTAAATGAACTGTTAATGTTACACTCGTCATTTTCAATACCAAACATTCTATAGTAAAATTCAATAATGCGTAAAACTTGCATGACAATTCGAGTATATTTACAAGAGTTAGAGCATTGTCAGACAGACAGACAAACTGAATTCATAAACACGTTTCAACTATGTTGGAAAATGTTAGAAAAATAATAATTTTGGGCAAAATTTTTTTAGAAGAATTCATGCAGGACAAAATTCGATTTCACTTTTAAAGTAAATAAATGTAACCACACATATATAATTTGTACAGAAATTTAATTCAGACTTCTTAAAAGAAAAAATATCCAAAATAGTATAAATAAATAACTGTATCTGAGAAGGTGAGAATTAAACAGCCAACGCAGATGGCAGAGGATTTTTCGATTAATATTTTTGAAGATTACTTAGAATTAATCAGATTCTTGGAAGTTGTTTATTAATGGTCTTCAAGAAACAAAAATACACTTTTCTTTCGAAGGTAAGGAAAAGGGCAATTTTTCAAATTATTTTTATAATGAATTGAAGCCAATTTTCGTTTTAAAAGTTATCTTTTCTAGACATTAGACATTTTTATAAAAGAGTAAAGTTTAAAAATGAACGATTTTAACGAAAACTAATTTCATGATGTTTTTCTACATAAGAATTGTTATTATTAATTTCTTACATTAGGCTTTATTTATTACTACATTATTGAAACTTTGCGTTATTAAATTTAATGATTTGAGAGTAATTTTTTTTCTTTTACTCAGAATCACTCAGGCAGTAATTCTTTACAGAAATGCCCATTTATGCCTAGCGTCGATGCGTTAGTAAAATGGGAAAAAGTGTTTTTCACACCACTTTTTTTTAAATAGAAATCTGGTGTCTTATTTTATCTAGGACTCCTAGATAAAATAAGACACCCAAATTTCTATTAAAAAAAAAATGTGGTGTGAAATGCACTTTTGCCCATTTTTCTGAAGTGTCCCAAAATTGGGACGCTAGGCATAAATGGGTTAATCCCTTAACAATTTTTTGACACAAAAAAATAAAACATGGTCCCACAAACTTAATTAATAACCGTATTTAATCAAAATATTTCTGAATAAATCGATAGTTACAATTAACAATTATTAGTATCCAAAAGCTTTGAGGAACGGATCATGTAAACATTTCTTGCACGTATGGCTTACGGTCAACACTGGCATGATGTTAATTATCGTTACTTTTTTTAGCTTAAAAGAACAATTTCTATTTATGAACTGTTTAAAATACTGTACATAGCAATTTCAGAAAAAAAAATAACATAATTAGAAAACTAGTTGTTGGGGGACACCGTAATACTTACCCACCATGGATATGCATAATATAAATTTTGAAAATAAAACATGTGTAAAATTTTTATAAAATGCATTGCAATTCGAATAAATTCGTGGCTTGATGACGTCATACGCTTTAAATGCTCTATTACTGAATTGTGTAAAAGTTACAACCTTATAACTCCAAAATTGATAATCATATAAATTATTGTTTACTGCGTCGGATTAAGCGTCTCCTTTCCAATTAAAATATATTTTTTTAATTAAAATTTGAATGAAATACAGGGACATGAAAAATCGAAGAGTATGGAAAATATGATTACAAATATCTCGGCAACTAATTATCAGATAGACTTCATTCTTTATGAAAAATGTATGTTTTTTTTTTTTTGTTGTCTTTTTTATTCACTCCTGAAAATAAATAATTTCGAGAATTTTTATGTACTTTTCATCAGAACGAATACTTCGAGAGTCCAAAAATAATAGTTTCGGATAATCGAGGTTACTGAAATTCAATAAGCTCCTTCCCATTATTATATACTAAGTACATACCAAATTTCAAGTTTCTATATTAATTTTTCGGGAGATAGAGCGTTTTTTGACACACACACACACAGACACACAGACAGACACACAGACAGACAGACACGCAGACAGACAGACACAGAGACAGACAGACACACAGACACACACACAGACGGACGGCATTTTTTTCTATCTAAAAATATGATTTTGGGAATCTCCAGTGTCTGAAACGTGTAAATCCGTCAAAAAATATTTTTCAATTTTCAAAACGTTTACAAGAATTACCCTATACTACGTATGATGGGTAAGTAAAAAACATTATTCTAGATATAACACACTAACTGAAAATAAACTTAAGAGTAAATAGGGGACTTTTTAGTAAAATCTTCTTTAATAAAAAGCTATTGCTGACGATTGGGATTTTCGGTAATCGTTGCACAGATTAATCTCGGAAAATGAAACATTTGAAATTGCTGAAAAAATTAATAGCTCGAAAAGTATTTTTCAGAAAATTGTTAGACAAACTTCGTTAGAAAAGTAAAAAATTGTATTTTTCTTGATATAAGTTTCAAATCTAATGATTATACGGATTTAAAAAAAATTAATTTCAAAAATTACCAAATATCACAATGGAGTATCATAGCGAAATCTTCACACATAAAAAGATAATGATAATGCCCATGTGTCCTGACGTATACTGGCTACAGCACGAGTCACAAATTATAGTAGCTTTACTATTCTGTTAAAATATAAAAGTCAATTATGATGCCACTACTGCATGATTTTTATTTAATTTTAATATAATCAACCATCTTAGAAACTAGATTTAGGAAATTATTTTTCGAATGGGACTAATAAATTGGCTAATACTGTATATTATTTTGAGTTTAAAAGAGGAAAGGTGGGTGAGCGCTTCATATTATTTAGGTTTCTTCATTAACTTTTGGTCAGAATTAAAAGTGTAATATATCAAGACGTCAGAAATTAAATCGCCATTAAATCGGCAATAATTATAACAACTGCGCTTCAGTTCGTTTGGATAGATTTTCATTTAAAAATATAAAATAATTCAACATTAATTTTAGGTATTTTTAAGGTTATTATCACTGGCCCGGGCAACGCCGGGCATGTCAGCCAGTATTCAATGTGCATTCAGATATTCTAGTTTAGTGTCATATTTTTTCTTGATAAAAAAGTGAAGAAAAACACTATTAATTTTTGAGATAATTAAATATAAATTCTAAATTTCATGCCAACAAAAAAAAAAAAAAAAAAAAAAAAAAAGAAAGAAAACAAAATCAGTGCGAAATTCACATTGAATAAATATTAACCTTCTCAATAAGAAATACAAATTAAAATTGCACCATTTGCTTACAGATTAAAAAAACAATAATAAGTACAAATTAAAATAACACCATTTGTTTACAAATGCAAAAAAATTCATAAAAAGAACCCAGGTCTTAAGAGCTTAAAAACCTCAACACTCCAAATGTTTTCAATCGATATTCTGGGTCATCTTCTGGGATAACTAAATGCTGTTATTTCTCTTTGATCTTGTTACAGACGAAGCCGAGATAGCCATTTTATGTCAAGAATGGTAAGGAAGATAAAGAATATCTGAAAAAATGTTATTTTATTTCAACAAAACATACTTTAACTATTTTCTATAACTTCTCTCCAAATGTCATGGCTATCATACGACAAAACATCATAGCAAAGTGTTTCATTTCTAGAAATTAACTCTAGACATTCTCTTATAATCCCTTTCTGATAATTATTTGAACAGAAAATAATTTTGTATTTATTAAATTTTACTTGTATAGGATGCGTTTCAGCTAATTTTCAGTTATCTCCAAATTCCATGGATATCATACGCCAAATCATCATTACAAATTCCGTCATTACGCAAACTCAGCTTATTTGCTCAGCCTATAAATGTAGAATTACATAAATCCAAAATTTATGACGGGGTACAGTCTCTAATTTATAAAGGCACTCTAACTGATAGTATCGACAACGTACAACCATATATATATATATATATATATATATATGTGTGTGTGTGTGTGTGTGTGTGTGTGTGTGTGTGTGTGTCCCTATAATAGAAAACTATACATGATAAGATATATATTTGTGGCTGAAAAGCTTCCCTGGAGTACTATAAATCTTTCCTTAATTTATTATTTGTTATTCTATATTGCTTTGTATCATTCTAAAGCATTTAATTAATTTTTTTTTCCTTGCTGAGTTATACTACAGCTAAACTTAATTTGTCAACACATTTCTAATATCTTGGCATGTGGCTGACATATCTCCTGGATAACAGTTTGGAAGATTGTTTATTATATACTTTAAATTTTTGCATAACTTTTCTGGTACACAAATTAGTGCTACTTATAACTTTGCATAGATTATTTTAATTTTACTTTTCGAAATTTATGGGTAAACTCCTCACGCATTTTCTTTTATAATTCTACGAAGATTTAAGAATTAACATAAACTACACATTAATTCTTGCTGATTTGATTTGAGGAACTCAAATTCTGTGTGAAAAGAGAGTGTTATCCTTTGTAAACTTAATACAATTTTTAATATGTAAACGATCCCCATTTCATAACTTGCATTCATATTAGGAATGAAAACGCAATTCGAAGACTGAATTTTCAAAAATGTCGTGTTAAATTGTACTAGAGTTCCATTTCCTTTGATTGACTGTAAGTAAAATCATGGAATGAAGATGAGTAACCCTTACCAGCAATATGTAATAAATAACAACGCTGTTATTACGATATTACATAAATTGGTTTCAAAATGTTTATTATGCAATTTTAACAAATGACAATTAATTTTAAAATGTTAAAATATTTCGTTAATGAATGAAATCAATATTTGACAACAAAGTTATTTATTAGAAATCAACATAAACTAGTAACATTTACTATAACATTTACTTACGTAAACATTTACTACATTAACAAGTACTAACAATTTTACAGCACATACTAACGCTAAGCGGAGAAAAAAGTACTTTTATCTTAAATAACTGATTTAGTCTTTTTTGCATAAGAATATAACAGTCACGGCAAGAAAATAAATTTTTATCACACTTCCTGCTTGAAAAAGCTGAGAAAAACACAGATGCTGACTAGACACTAGTCTCACCTTCAGAATCTATTACATAATTCAGAAGGCTTTTGTTGAAATAGTATTTATCTTCCTAAAAACAAATAAAGGGAAAATACTCTATAAAATGTTCACAGCTTACTTTTCAGAATGAAAAACTATATGTTTGAATGTACTTATTTATGTCCTTACTTCTTTTACTTTTGATTTTTTACTTTCCAAACTCCAACTACCTTTACAAGCAGAAAGTATTGGATTCATGAGAATTTTCGACTTTCGGTTTTCGACGGATTTATACGTTTTAGTAGGTCCTGAACACGATTTGACAGTTTTTAGAAAATGTCTGTCTGTGACTCTGTCTGTCTGTCTGTATGTATGTGACAAAAAATTTTTGTGGGCGCTCTATCTCAAGAACTAATGCTCGGAATTTAATAAAACTTTATATTCAGTTAGTCTCTGATATAAATTGGTGCTGATTAGTTTTTGGTAACAATCGTCCAGCAGGTGGCGCTGCTATGCAACATTTTGCAGGATTTACACGATTTTAGCGATAGTCATATCTCAAGAGCTAATGCACGGAATTTAATAAGAGTTGAGTTTCAGTTAGACCTTGATATAAATTGGTGCTGATTATTTTTAGTGTGTGCGAAACCTGTGTGAGATAGAAGAAAGTTTTGGGATTGACACATTCGACTAGTTTTTTTTTTGACAAAATTTTATGATGTGGTAAAAATTGTGCTGAAATAATTTGATACAATCTACAAAGCAATGCATCCAATAACACGTAGCTGACAGTCTAATGATTAAGAAATGAATATATTCTGTTTAGCATGCATATATTACATGGTTTTCCTGCATTTAAAAGAGTATTATGTTTTTGAATATTGTGTTAAGGTATTGAGTACTACATTATAGATGTATGCATGGGCCGAAATTTCCATGCTCGGGCCCGGCACGATCCGTACAAAAAAATTTTTGCCTGGCTCGGCAATGTGTAAAAGTTAAAAGTTTAGCCCGAGTCCGACCTGTACAGCATAATTATTATCCCGAGCACGGCCCAGCCCGGTATAAAAACTAAAGGTTTGGACCGACCCCGCCTCGCCTGTGTATTATTCAGTATTATGCTATTCTGTATTCAGCGGCACTTTATGCTGAAGGTCCCTGAAGGTACTTTTGACTGTCTCTGAGAAAAAACTATAAGTGCTATACACTTCATTTTCAATAGGAAACAGGCTGTAGTAAACAACAAACATGCTGATGAACTATACCAAATAAATTGTTTCATGATTTGGTTGTCAATTCTATAGAGAAACGCATATAAAAAGACCAGTAAGCTATCGTGCACACTCAGAAAGTTACCAGCAATACAGTGAGCTAACTGACAAATTTGGAAGGAAATCCCGATAAGTTATAATTTACAGTGCACCTCAGTAATGCACATAATTTTCATTAGGTTTGAAATAGTGAAACATTATAAAATTTCAATGCGAAAGATTTTTCCCAGTAGAACAATATGTAACAGAGTCCTTTTGTTTGACCCTGGAAATAAATGATAAATGCTTTGCACAACGTATTCTAAAAATTCATAATTATATATCAATTTTATCATGTTTCAAATGGCGTAGCATCATCAAAATGCACTTAAAACGATTATTTTCCATTGACTGTAATCTAACTGAATGAGAAAATGATGTCCATGAAAAAAAAAAAAAACCCACTGTATACTGCCGTATGTCCTCTCTTTCCATTTATTCCGATCCGATGACCAAACAACAACAGCTCTGTGATACGCGGAGTCTATATACTGGCATATAGTCGACTAAAAGAGAATATCTGGCAATCCCGGTCGATTTGAAAAATAATATTTGACGATTTCACTGAATCACCTTATTTTTTGTAAATCAAACTATGAAGGCCAGAGGTTTCCATTTAGGAATTTTCAGTCATAGCGCCGATAATCCCAATTCATGGTGTTCTTATTGACGGAAATAAATAGGCAGTCGATTCCAATCCACATTTTATTAAAATCCAGAAAAACTCTGAGGCTATGTTTTTACTAGTTCGCACGATAATTCCATAAATAATGACTTTTAGTACCAAGGAGAGTTTTAGTGAATTAAATTAAGCTTGAAGAAGGCACAATTTGTTAATAGGCAGCGTTGTATGGTCTATGGGCAGCCAAGGAGATTTTATTCCACGGTCTCGAATTATGCGCCGGATTTACGTATACATCGAGATCCAGGAGCAATCTGCTCTCAAGGCGAGAAAAACCAAGCATATAAGAATTTGCTAAAGCTCACGAATACAGAACCACGAAACAGTCTTTCGACCAATAGCGTTATGGGACTCTATTTTTTGGGCGTTATGATATGAAATATATTAAACTTCCGGCTGAAAAAGCGCGGGAAAGAATATTCTAGGTTGATCTGGAATGAACCTGATTATTTCGAACAAATGTAGAAAAAAAATACGTAGGTTTTATTGGGTCTTTGCAGAATGCCAGGTTAAATTTTACATTGAAACCGAGATTAACCTTTATATTTGAGAAAATAATACTTTTTTTGTCAGAAAAATAGGGGAACAAAAAATAAAAAGATACCGGTTGTTTTTCGAGAGAATTAAAATATTTAGCTAGGAAAGTGATATTTTAAAAGGATTAAAATTTAGGATGTGTTATTTTAATGGAACAAAAAGCGAGTAACTTTAACAGAACGGCACACTAGCGCCATTTTTTCAAGAGAATAACTTTAGAATAAAGAATTTTCAGCTATGCGGGATTTTGACAATTTAAATAATAGAACGAAAAAATTATTTAGAATAATGGGAAATAAACAGAATTATAGAAAAAATACACTATAAATTATTTTTTCTGGTAGATCAGAATATAATGGAATCCTTTTGTGTGCACCTGTAAATGAACAATAAAAGGTACACACTTTATTTTCAATTCCAAATGTACCAAATAAACCTCTGTAACATATATCAATATATGGCAAACCAGGTATAGGTACGCCAGTTAGAGCGTGACCAGAAGAACCAAATTCATAAAAACTTGTCAACAATGTTGGCATGTGGTAAAATATCTGAGATAATAGGGGTGGTTAAATTATGTGGCTACAGTTTGAAAAAAGATAGCGGATCAAAAATAAATAATTTTTCAGTATCCAGATAGGACCCAATTCGTGAAATTTAGCAACCTAGGAACTGTTTAATATTATTTTCAATGTTCTAACAGTTGTTACTATTCTCATAATTTTTAAACTACATTGTCTTCAGCGTTGCTCATGCTTGACAGCAGCTGTACATTAATAATGATACAAAGATTAATAATGATGCGCACAGCTATAGAAAATCACTTTTATATGTTTTTATTTAATTTCATTTACTATCAGGTTGCGCACCAATCTTTTAGCAACGACATGTATTCCCATGACAATACTTAATCATGGGAGATTGTTTAATTTTATTAATATTTTCCTAAAAAAAAGCATTGTTTTTAATTTTTTATTATTCCACTATTTTTCACACCGTGTCTCTGAACAAAAATGTTTCGTAAAAATGCACGCGGTAACAGTAGCAGCGTAGAGATTTTCTTTCGCGGCCTCCATCGGCTAATCTGTTAGAAATACGAAAAAATAAATCAGACATAGGGGACTCTTTAAGTTCTCTAAAGGCTCTTTCAAAAATATTGATATTGACTCTTTCAAAAAAATTATTTTCGAACCTTCAATTTTCGATGTGTTTTTTTCCGTCTTTCGAAACTTGCATATGCCGAACGAAACGAAATAATGAAAAAAAGAATTCCACGAAACTAAAGTTGTACTTTCAGTTTCAAAAAGATGTCTTCGGTTTTAAAAAATATTACTATTAAATATTTCAAAAAAAAATACATAAAGCTCTTTTGGTTAGTTAAAAGTTAAAAAATCTGCATCCGCGTTCTGGATCAAAATAAGAAAAAAAAGAAATACACCTATTTAGTCCGCGTACATTCAGTTATAAAAATACGTCTTCGGTTTCAAAGATTGTAAGGTATTGACTACTCCGTGAGTAGGCAATGTGTGAATGAGATCGTTTTGTCCATTAACCGACTATGTGCGTACAAGTTATAAAGGCTCTCTATCTTTCTTTAACTTTCGATGGACAGCTGAATCCCTGAAATTGTGAGTCGCCGTGTAATTTCAATTATGCAAATTTTCTGGAGCTGGTCGATCGACACTGAAGTATATAAGCAGCGAATTTTGACTTGAGTTCAGAGCTCAAGGGAGCTAGAGTAGACTTGGCCTGGGAAGTTTAAGATTGCGACTTAGATTGACATTTCGATTTAGCCTTGAGAACTCGCATCGAGTCTCAGGATTAAGAATAGGCCTTAGTATTTTCATACGGGAGTTTTATGCTGTTGTAGATTGATTTTCAAGACTGTATCAATGTTCAGTAAAAGCTGGAGGATAAGAGTATTGGATCGTGATTATATATTTAAAAGGTTAAGGTTCAATGATATTGTTTCAGTTTTGTTAAAGCTACAAGTTGTTAGCAGGAACTCCTTAGTTAATTTAAACTTTTAGGAAAATTTCGTGTAGCTCGCTCAAACCCCCTGCTAAATGTGTTAATAAACCAGTTTTTGGTTTTAAAACAGTTGTACTTATTTCCTCGTGCTCTACCACACCAGCGGACATTTTAATATGACCGCTACAAGATTATGAGTAGTAACTCTTTCAAAAAATAATTTAAAAAAACAACTCAGTCAAGCAATTTTCGACTTTTTTTAATCAATGTTTAACGTTTTATACCGGTTTGTTTTAAACTAAATACGCAAAGACCAATCATACGCTCTTAATTAGTTTCTAGAATAATATAAAATTCTACATCCGGTTTAGAAATTCAAATATGAAAAAAAAAATAGCACGCACTTAACAATATTACATTTTGCTTTAACACAACGTCATCGTTATTAAGAAATGTTAATAGGAATCTTTAAAAAAAAATTGACTGGAATTCATTTTTCGACTCTTCGGAACTCTTTTTTTTCTAAGCAGAAAAACACGAAATATTGGTATTTTAAACAATTCACTTACACAGTCTTTGCACGCTTAATTTATATCACAAATAAAAACTTTAAAAAATTCAGAAAATTTTAAATATTTGAAACTAATTTAAATCGGCTTTACTGTTCACTTCCTTTGATCGTAAACCTGCTGGTGGTTTTTGCTCTCGATGTGAAATGAAACAAAACAAAAATAGAAGAAAACATCTTTTCCAAATAAATATCCATATCTGTACGCTGCCGAAGTCATAGAGGCCGCAGCACTAGGATAGTTTGGAAAGATTTTCGTTTAAATATATAAATCATTCAACCCAGATTTTATGTATATTCAAGATTATTATTACTGTCCGGGTAACGCCGCCGGGAAGTCAAACTAGTATGCAATAAAGAAAATGAATGAATTTATTTTTTGGAATAAATTTTAAAAATCCCATGTTTATATGTTAAAATAGTTTCACGCTTTTACTGATTCAAATATAATTTTGATTTTTAATGATATAATTTCCATTGTGAAGTGAATATGCCATTAAAATGAAAACTAAATTACTAAATGCGTATGAAAACATATCTTCCCAGAAATAACCTGATCATTTATATATTAGTAAATTTCTCAATGATGATAATCTTAAAACAAAAGATTATGAAAAGAAATATTTAAATAGTGGAAACCAGTAGCCTGAATTATTTTTAGCTTTTTTGTTTAAGAAAAAAAAGAAAATTGAAGTTATAATAAAGTCAAAATGTAAAATTAAATAATGATAATTAATTCTGATTTAAAATTATACTTGACGCAGTCCAATATAGAATGATAAAAAATCATATTGAGCACCAGACCAATTTAACTAATTGCAGAATAATATATACAAATATATCTATATCAAACTCGCTATCAAACTCATAAAAATATTGTTATTTGAGCCTTTGCTATTCCTCTATTACCAGATTGTTAGAAATATTATATAATAACCTACTTTTCTTACCTTTTTATTATTCTATAATTCCTTTCCCTACACAATGACCTATCTGTTGCTACCTGTAATTTCTTGTCAGTAAACCCATACATCGAATCATCCGCTTCTCCTCATGTACATGGTCAAAATCCCATCATACTTTTCCCAGATTACTGTATACCGGATACTGATGAAATAAATTTTCAATTAGTTAAAAAGATCTAGTTTTTAAAAAGTTTAAATTCGTCATTATAAATCGTTATATTTTTGAGCAAAGATAATGTTTAGTCCATAACATAAAACGTTCATCTCAAATATTCATTAAAAATGAAAAAAAAAAACAGCTTTTGAGGTTTATGAACAATTGGAATCCTCATAAACGTAGGTATACAAGCTATAAATGCTAGTTTAACTAGCGTAAATTCTTCCATACGGTATGATTTATGACATCATATCCACAGAATTGGCGGTCTGAAAATGACGGGATAAAAAACTTCTGAAACATCTTCTAAAAAAAATGTCACTAGTATGAAAAGAGCCAATTACGAAACATGTTCTTTACCAGAAACAGCGGCATAATAAAAAAGTCAGACATCTTTAAGAAAGAGAACATAAAAATACGTAGGAAATAAAATATTTTGTGTTTTCGATAAATCGTCTCTAGTTGTAGTCACCGTACTGGGGACAAAACTGGGGTTTAAACTGGGGACAAAATAGAGCAAAAAATGTAAAGTAAAAAAATATTGTATATAAATTTTAATGCTCTCATATATTTGCACGCACGCCCAAGTAAATATATTTAATTGTTATTGAAGATTAATATAAATGGCATTTACAATTATGCTACAATTAATAAAAATGCATAAACAAGGATGTTTATACATAATTTTAATTTTGTAAAAATAGTTCGAAAGAATTTGAGAAAACTTTAAATATTAAAAATTATAATATCTTTAAACTTATTAGTACTTTAAATTTACAATGTAATTCAGTTTATAATTAAATGTAGTTGTTAGAAATAAATGTTATAAAACTTTTCATTTTCATTAAGTAATTAATGTACAGGTATACTAAAGTAAAAATTACCAGACAATCCAAGTATGATGTAAACATTAAATATTAGTTTGAAATTTTTTAAGTTATGTAATTTTTTATATATGTAGGAAATCACCTAAGCAAATTTTTTTAAATGACATTCATTGGTAGATTTTTATTTAATTTATTAATACCTATCACGTTTTATACGATAATTTGCTACCTATTTAGAAGTGTGTGTGTATGGGGGGAGGGGGGGAATACTGTTCAGTTCCAAAACTACAGCATCTGGATTAATAAGAAAATTAAAACGATGGATAAGAGTTGTATGTAAATTTCCCTTCGAAGTAGTTGTTTGAAAGTGTTTCCTATTAGTAATTTTCAAAAATATGAAAAGTAGAAATATATTAAAGCCGATTTACATGAAAATAAATTATATATATTTTGTAACAAACAGCTGGAACACCTGTTTATTTCTCTTTGTATTTAACACTACAAGTATATTTATTAAATAAATTTTAATAAAATAAAATATAACAATTAAATTAAATGGTTTGAAATTGAATGGGTTTAAAAATATTTGTAAGCAGTAATATACGCATTTTATAAATTTTGCTGTCTTATTTTATGCTAATTTAATTCGCTAGAAGTGTTAGCCGTGTTACCTGAAAAAGTACAATAGTTTTGGTATGCGAGAATTCACTTGTTTCATTTTTTAAAGCAATGATTTGTTGAAAACATTGATTTTCTTTAAATTAAATATAATTAGTATAAGGAAAAAATGAATACTTTATTTCATTTACATATTTATTTCATTTCAATATTTCATTCTTCCTTAGAAAAGCTTGAAAAATACATATATAATTATAGGAAAAAGTAGATAAAACAAAAAATATATATATATTTAGTAATAAGTTGTATTTATATAATTGTATTTGTTAATTTAGATAGTAAAGATTTTGAAATTATTAAAGACGAAATTCTGATGTCGCTTATTAATAATGTGCAACATAAAAAATAATAATTCTAATCAAAGTTGACTTGCCTAACTTTCAAAATCAATTTATTTGAAATATATTTGACCAAATAAATTACTAGTAACACATGTATACTATTTAAGAATATTTAGTAATAAGTTGTATTCATATAACTGTATTTGTTAATTTAGATAGTAAAGATTTTCAAATTATTCAAGACGAAATTCTGATGTCGCTTATTAATAATGTGCACATAAAAAATAATAATTCTAATCAAAGTTGACTTGCCTAACTTTCACAATCAATTTATTTGAAATATATTCGACCAAATAAATTACTAGTAACAAATGCATACTGATTTTAAAATATACTTATTGAAAATTGTTTAAAAACATAAATTTTATATTTTTTTAAAAATAAGATTTAGCCTTAATTAATTTTTCTTTCACAAAATGCACATGCCTCATTATCAAATTGAACGGCTCAATTCCAATATTATAATTAAATTTATCAAATTATCATATTAAATTTATCAAAGTAATAATGTAAACACGGTGTAGTACAACATTTTATAAAGAAGAATATTTATTCCATTATATAAAATTCTCTTCAAAACAAAATCTTTAAAAAAGTAAAAAAAAAATGCTTCGTTTAAAAAATGTGAACATGAATATCCTGTTAAATTTTGAGACATGTGCTGAAAATTATACATTATGGAGCGAAAGTTCTTCCATAAGTAACGATATAAGTAAAGATGTGAGTTCTGATGAGGTATCTTCACAAATGGCGCTATAGGAATGGAGTGTTAGAAAATACCCCAAGCACATTGCAAAACATATAACTAGTTTTTAGAGATCCAATTGCGAGATCCAATTACCCTTTCATAATCAACGCATTTGAAATATGGTTTGCCAAATCAATTACTAGTAACAAATTTATACTGATGTTAAAAAATACTGATAGAATATTAATTAAAGACATGGATGATATGTTAATTTGTAAAAAAATATATAGCTTTAACTAATTTTATTCACAAAATGTACATGCCCTACTTAAAAAAATAGACTCGATTTAAAATTTATAATTAAATTTATCAAATCAAATAATGCAAAGTAGTCCTGTAACCGTTGCGTAATACAGTATTTTACACGTTTCTGCAAGAGTAAATCAACATAAACTAGTAACATTTACTATAACATTTACTTACGTAAACATTTACTACATTAACAAGTACTAACAATTTTACAGCATATACTAACGCTAAGCGGAGAAAAAAAGTACTTTTATCTGAAATAACTGATTTAGTCTTTTTTGCATAAGAATATAACAGTCACGGCAAGAAAATAAAGTTTTATCACACTTCCTGCTTGAAAAAGCTGAGAAAAACACAGATGCTGACTAGACACTAGTCTCACCTTCAGAATCTATTACATAATTCAGAAGGTTTTTGTTGAAATAGTATTTATCTTCCTAAAAACAAATAAAGGGAAAATACTCTATAAAATGTTCACAGCTTACTTTTCAGAATGAAAAACAATATGTTTGAATGTACTTATTTATGTCCTTACTTCTTTTACTTTTGATTTTTTACTTTCCAAACTCCAACTACCTTTACAAGCAGAAAGTATTGGATTCATGAGAATTTTCGACTTTCGGTTTTCGACGGATTTATACGTTTTAGTAGGTCCTGAACACGATTTGACAGTTTTTAGAAAATGTCTGTCTGTGACTCTGTCTCTCTGTCTGTATATAGTAATATATACTCTCTGTATAAATATATACTCTGTATAAATATATACTCTCTGTGTCTAATATATACTCTCTGTATCGTAATATATACTCTCTGTCTGTATATAGTATAATAAATTGTAATTTTTTGCATTATATTTCTCTTTTTAAAAATTCTGCATAAAAGAAGAAAACACAATTTTTAAAAGAAGTGAACACTGAATATCCTTTTAAATTTGAAGATATGTGCTGGAAGTATTACTTTAAGGAGTGAAAGTTCTTCCATAAGATATGAGCTATGAAGAGGTATCTTCACAAATGACACTCTCGCAATAGAGTGTTGGAAAACCCTTCAAGTACATTCTAAAACATGTCACTTGGTTTTAGAGAACCAATTACGAGACAAGCTATTTTATTACAGAAACGATGTATAAAATTCTGGGATAATAAATGAAAAAGGCTATAATGATACTACTGTTTAGTAAATAGCACCTATATAAATGGTGTCGTATTTTCTTCCGATACACTATTTAATGAAATGTCAGATTTACTGTGAACAAAGACCAAGATAAAAAATAATAAATGAGCTAAAAACCTGATCTAATGATCTCCATCCCCCTTTTTTGTACATTGGAATATATTAAGAATTTATTGAAAGAAAGATATAAAAGTGGTAACGTATAAAATATCCTTTTGTTAAGGATAATGTAAGAAAAAAGGATGTACAAAAAATTAACTTTTTTGATTCGAAATAAATTAAGAAAACCAAATGTATGTATTTTAAAAGCCAATTAGCGTGTTTAGTTTTAAAATCTAGTTTTGATCCTTAATATATGTGTTTTTTATTTAACTTTAGGTTATTATTATATAATTTGTATAAAATAATATATAGAACTCTAAGAATATATTGTATCTTTCTCTTCAAAGATGTTTTCTAATACATTTTATAGTAATGGCTTTCTAAAAGCAGTTTTAATCCAGAAAAAGCGACATATATACTAAATTAATTTAATATAATATATTTAATGATTTTTTATTCAAACACTCTCTAACAAAGATAGCTATAAAATATAAATTATATAAAAACAAAATTTAAAAAAAAGAAAGTAATTATCCTACATACGTCATAAAACAGTATATTTTTATATGTTGTAAGAATACGAACTTTAATTCGATTATGTAATTTCTTTTAAATTCATCTGGAAACTAAAAATGCAGATATTCCGAGATATGAACACTGAAGATCCTCATAAACGTTGGCGCAAATGCAGTAACTGTTACTTTAACGACCGAGAGTTCTCTCATACATTTTTGATTTATGACGATATAACCTCTCAGTTCGCGGTCTGAGAATGACGCGATAGAAACCTCTATTAGTACCTTCTACAAAAATGTTACTAGTGTCAAATGAGTCAATTAAGAAACATGTCCTTTTTCAAGAGGTACAGTATAAAAAATAATGGCATAATAAAATCTTGAGAAAGGTGTTCTCTACGAAAGAGATCTTAAATAGTGTCATTTTGTGTCATAAATATTGTCATATAAATAGTGTCATATTTTGTGGGGTTTTTTTTAATAGTCTCTTCTAATAGCTCTCGTATTTTAAACACCGACCAAGAAATGAAACAAACAAACAAAAAAGAAATAGTGAAATAACTTAAACTATCATATTTACACTTCCGAATACACATATAAATATATATATTAAAAAGCTTATATAAACGAGGATTCATTAATACAAAGGTTCCCAGTTAAATATAAGAAAAAAGTATACAGAATGTTATCTCTGTACAATTTTATAAAATAAAATGTTAAAATGAAGTCCTTCCGGAATTCATCGGCAAGGAATTATGTAGTTTTCTATTTACCTAATAAATAATTATCATGATTTAATTAATTATAATAGTATCATTTAATCTGCCGTTACTATATTATACAATTGTTAATGTAAAATATTACAAAGGGTGTAACTTTCATACACTGGAATTTACATTTTTGAAAGCATTGGTCCTGTTTAACATCAAACTTGGCAGATAAATAAACTTACAAAATGGAGTGATTTATGTAAGCATTTCACGTGATAATATAGAAGTAGCAACAGTTGCCTCAAATTAATCATCTAATTAATAGGATAATTTTCCAAATTCATGTGTTACAGAAAAAGATCTTTCCTAGGGAGAGTACTGTCCTCTCTTTTCTATTATGCCACATTTTTTTTTTACACCGAATCTCTAGTAAAAGAACATGTTTCATAATTGCCTCTTTTGACACTTGAGACATGCTCTTAGAAGGTGCTTGAAAAGTTATCTAACATGTCGTTCTCAGTCCGTAAATTGTTTGGATAGATCGTCATATACAATTCTGTATGCGTGGAATCTCTTCCGTTAAAGAACCATTTATAACAACTGTATTCTGTAGTCACGTTTATGAGGAACTTCAAAGTTAGTGTTTTTTAAAGCTGCGTTTTTTCTCTTCTGATGATCTTTTTAAGAGAACATTTTATGTAATGGGTTAAAAAAATTCGCTGATGAAATGTATAATAAGGCTGTTTTATATCATATAAAGAAAAAAAATTATCCTGTTTGTTTATGTATCCGTGTTGATTTCAATATAATATCAATATATCTCTGAGAAATAGTTACAGAATTAAAATAGATTGAAGTTATAAAATTATAATTATTGCTATTCCTGTCTATATTTTTCTGATTTAAAAATGAACTTTAAAAAAGTATTGAAACCTAGATCTTTCAAACTACTGATCTAAAAGAAATTTCAGACCAGCATGATTTATGCTATTAAATATTTCATAAAAACACTACTATTTAAACTTAAATTACATTTTATTTAATGTTTTTATGTTTAACAATAAAAGCTTAACTTTTACGAAGTTAACATTACGTAAAGTAGAAAAAATGCATTGAAATTACTTTCTTATATAAAACATACGGCGCGCTCCGTGAAAATGGAGAGTAAAATTATAAAGAATTAATAATGATGCGCACAGCTATAGAAAATCACTTTTGTATGATTTTATTTAATTTCATTTGCTATCAGGTTGCGCAACGACAAGTATTCCCATAATAATAAGTGACCATACTTAATCATGGGAGATTGTTTATTTTTATTAATATTTTCCTAAAGTATTGTTTTTAACTTTTTACTATTTTTCTATTTTTTTACACCGTGTGTCTGGAAAAATGTTTCGTAATTGGTTCCTTTGACACTAGTGACATGTTTTTAGAAGGAGCTTGATAAGTTATATAACACGTCATTCTCAGACCTCAAATTGTGTGGATATACTGTCATATATCACAATGTATGGGATGAAGCTTTTCCGTTTCAGGAACATTTATGGCAAATGTAGCCATGTTTACGGGGATTCTTAGTTTTCCGTTTTTTAAAGCTGCGTTTTTCATCTTCTGATAATATAATTAACATGACATTTTATGTAATGGAATAAAAAAATACATATTGGTGAAATGTATAAAATATGTTTTATAGCACATAGAGACTTTTTTCTATATATTTATTATTATTATTATAGATTTTTTTTTTATCTTTTATCTATTTTTTTTTTTTTTTTTTTTTTTTTTTTTTTGATTTGTGTTGATTTTAGTATTATTTCCTGCTTATAAATATCTCTGTGAAACATATACATAATTAAAAATGTATTGAAGTTATAAGATTAAAGTTATAACAAATCGTATCTATGTTTATCTGTTTTAAAAATGCACATTGGAAAACTATGAAAAGCTAGATGTATCAGACGACTGCTTTAAAAGAAACATATATATTGTCTTAGCCATCAAGGGCAGACTTTTTACTTTTTTTTTCTCTTTCCTAAAGAACAGCATTATTCTTAATATTTTTAATATTCCACTATTTTTTACACGATGCCACTGGTAAAAGAATATGTTCTGTATATGGTTCTTCTTGATACTAGTGACATGATTTTAGAAGGTGTTTGAGAACTTTTCAAACAAGTCATATTCAAATTGCTAATTATGTGGATATATCTTCATATATCTTTTGTATGGGGGAAATCGCACCCGTTAAAGAAGCATTCACAGCAGTTTTATTCACGTTTATGACGAATTAGTCTGGTCTTTCTGCCTCTGTTGAATGCTATTTTTTTTTTTATGACGAAATCTTTAACCCTTTCAGGGGCAAAGTACTTTCAATACTAATATGTTGAAATAAATGACTGGCACCGGAATTAACAAAAAAATTTATTTGTAAATAAGAAAAGGGTATATTTCACATACATATTAAATGTAAAATACTCTAGCAAAATTCTGGTGTCATTATGGCGTTTGGGAATTAAAATTAAGTGGTTTCATAAACATACCACTGCCCCTGAAATAATAATGCATCTTTATGAAACATATAAAATATTGTTCAGTGTTCATTACCATATGTAAAAGATTATTTTGATCTTTTAGTTTTTAATGTTGATTTCAATATAATTTTCACCGTATTAATATTGCTGTGAAACAGGTATAGAATTAAAAATTAATTGAAGTTAAAATATTATATTAATTAAAAATATTAGCCATATTTTTTTCCGTTTTCCATTTTGGAATACTATTAACAGTTAAGCTTATCGGGCGACTGCTGTAAAATTCAACAATAACCCGCGCAAATAAAATCAATATTTTTCGTACTTGTTGTATTCTGTTGTACATCAGCTGCTAGCGAATCACCGGGTTACCTGGATACGAAGCGCACTTCGCTGCACAAGCAGCTGATGTACAACACAACTTAGAAAATTCGAAAACATTGCACAAAAATCTGTCACGGAGCCCCCTGCGTCGTAATTGGCCCACATTCAACTGTTACCTGATAGCCTAGTCAAAAACATATATATGAAACTTGTTTCAATTTTATGCATAACTTCATACACTCTTCGGTAACACAATAATGAAAATGGAACAAAAATTTTGTAAAACTAACCGATTAATTAGGTGATTAATTCGATGTAGCTGTTGCTATTTATAAATTATGTCGTAATATTTACATATATCGCTCGCTTGGGAGTTTAATTTTTCTGTTAACGTTGAGCCAAACATAAATGATTCCTACAACAATTGAATTTCCTGTACATGAGAGACAATATTTTTAGTATTTTAGTTTTTTAATTATTGATTATAGTAATAAGATAATAAATTAAATTAATTATAGTTCTTCATTAAGCTACATAATTCTACGTTTTCCTTCCGGTGAAACTCGGAAGGAGCTGATTTAATTCATATTCGTAATAAAATCGTAGAGTTATGAAATTGTGTTTACTCTTCCTCATATTTTTCTGATAATCTTTATGCTAAATGTCACCGTATTTATAAGTGTATTCAAGAAGCATGTAAATACGTGCATTAAAGTTATTACATCATATTTTTTTATTTGTTTCATTTTCGAATTTTTTTATAAAAGTACGAGAACCGTCGCAAGGTATTATTTAACGAAAGAGCAAAATATGACGCTATTTCGAACACTATATGACACTACATCGACGTGCTCTTTCCTAAACGGCACCTATACTGACGATTTTATTATGCCATTATGTTTTAAACCGTGTCTATTAAAAAAGGATGTTTCTTAATTGACACTTTTGACACTAGTGACATTTTTGTAGAAGGTACTAATAGAGGTCCCTATCACGTCATTCCCACATCGCAAACTGTGAAAATATATCATTATAAATCAAAAATATATGAGAGTACTTTCGGTCGTTAATGTAACAGTTACTGCATTTACGCCCAAGTTTATGAGGATCGTCAGTGTTCATATCTCTGAAAATCTGTATTTTTAGTTTTGAGATGAATTTAAAAGAAATTACATAATCGAGTAAAAATTCGTCTTCTATACACTTTTATGACGTATGTTGGAAAATTACTTTCTGTTTTTTAACATTTTTCGTTTTGGTATAATGTTTACTGTATAATTATTTCTGTCAGATAGTGATTGAATAAAAAATCAATTAGGGATATTGAATTATATTGATTTAATATTTCTGTTGTTATTCTAGATTAGGAATAGCTTATAGAAAGCCATTAAAAGTAAAATGTATTCGACAACTTTATTCCAGAAAAAGATACAACGTATGATTATACTTCTATATTTATTTTTTATGAAAATTCTATAATAAATTTATAAAATGAAATGTAATACACATATATTAAGGATCAAAACTACATTTTAAAAACTAAACACGATAAAAAGCTTTAAATATACATAATTTAGTTCGTCTTATATCAGTTTGAGTAATAAGTTTTCTGCCAAAAAATGTTTTATTTTAAAATGATAACTACATACGAAATCATCAAAGCTAATGAGGATAGTAATCTCCGTTTAAATCTACAATCGTTTACCGACGTTTTGGCAACATTACAATCCCTTCTGCGACAAATTGTGGCGTGCGTGAGTCCAGAAAGAGATTGACCCCATTTATGACCTCCTCATTTGAATGGAAGATTGTGCCATCAAGATGCAGCTGCAGATGTGAAAAGAGATAGAACTCTGAAGGGGCCATGTCGAGGCTGTATGATAGATGTTGCATCAAATCCCACTCCAGCTTGTAGAGCGTCCAGACGGTTATCGTACTAACGTGTGGCCGGTCGTTATCTTGATGGAAGAGAACCATCTTCCCTCTGAACTCGTTTCTTCGTTTCTCGCGAATGTTATCGCAAACCTTGATTAGCATGTTGCGGTATATTTCACTGTTGATAGTTTGTCCGCTTTTCAGGTAATCTTTGTACAGAATTCCACGACAATCCCACTAGATGCAGAGGAGCACTTTCTTGTTAGTTAAGGCACGTCTTGCAACCGAGCCAGATCATTCCCCAGGTTCTAACCACCTTCCTTTGTGGCTTGTATTGTTGTAGTACACCCATTTTTCATAAAAACTCACAATTCTGTCCAGGATATTCTCTTTCCTTTGATCTCTGAGCAGAGCCAAACAACAGTTTTTTCTCCTGCGCTTGGTCTTCAGCAGTCAATTCGTGAGGCACCCAGCGGTTGAACTTAAACGTTAGGTTTATGCGATTTAGACCGTGAACTATTGTTTTTTTGGCAAATGTTAAGCTCAAACGCAATAGTTTGTGTTGAAACATTTCTCTCTTGATCAATGATTTGCTTTAACTGCTCACAATCAACTATAATAGGGTAGTCGGAACTTAGTTCATCTTCACTGTCGAAATTTCCAGCTTTAAACTACCGAAACCAAACTTTTACTGTATCATAAGAAACAGTATTGAATCCTAAACTTTCACACATCTTTCTGTGGCATTCAGTCGCACTGAGTTTTTTTTCAGAACTCATAGTAAATAATAGTTCTGATCTGCTAACTTGATAGCTCCATTTAAAACACTTTTTTGAAGCACAAGATAATAAATTTTTAACAAACACATTACACTGTTATATAGGCCCTGTGCTCTGCTTTCGAATGCAAAAATTGGTTGGCTGAAAAGTTAACAGCCGCACGAATGACAACTGTTTGCGCGTAGGTATCTCCCCTTGGCGGAAAACTTTTTACTCAACGTAATATTAAAAAAGTGATTTTTTTCTATACCACTTTCTCTTACATTATCCTTAAAAATATAATATTTTATTCGTCACCATATTTACAACATTCTTTTAATACAATCTTACTATATTTAAGTGTGTAAATAGGTGTGTGACGGTCATTAGGCCACATTCTTATGTCACATATTTGTTCTGTATTGACCTTTATTTACAGTAAGTGCAACTCTATAATAAATATTATATAGTAAAAGAAAATGACACCATTTATTTAGGTGCTATTTACTAAACAACAGAATCACTTTTTATATTATCCCAGAACTTTATACATCGTTTCAGTGATAAAATAGCATGTCTCGTAATTGGCTCTCTAAAAACAAGTGACATGCTTTAGAATGTGCTTGGAGTGTTTCCCAACACTCCATTCCGAGAGCGTCATTTGTGAAAATACCTCTTCATAACTCATAACTTATGGAAGAACTTTCTCTCCTTAAAGTAACACTTCCAGCACATGTCTTCAAATTTAAGAGGATATATAGTGTTCACTTCTTTTAAAAATTGCGTTTTTACTCTTTTGAAGAATTTTTAAAAAGAAAAATATAATGCAATGAAGAATCCTCTTGCAGAAACGTGTAAAATACTGTATTACGCAACGTTTACAGGATAACTTTACATTATTTGATTTGATAAATTTAATTATAATTTGTAAATCGAGTCGGGTTTTTTTTTTTTAATTTAAAGTGGGGCATGCAAATTTTGTGAAAAAATTAATTAAAGCTAAGTATTTTTACAAATTGACATATCATCTATAATTTTAATTAATATTCAATAAGTATTTTTTAACATCAGTAAAAATTTGTTACTAGTAATTTATTTGATAAACAGTATTTCAAATGCGTTGATTATGAAAGTTAGGCAAGACCACTTTGAATAGAATTATTTTTTATAATGTATAATATTAACAATAACAATCTGAATTTCATCCTGAATGCTTTAAAAATCCTTATTATTGTATTTACAAAACATAATGCATAACACTTATTACTGAATATTTTCTCTACTTTTTTCCTATAAAATTAAATTCATTTCTTGTTTTATTGTAACTTTTCAAAAGAAGAAAGAAATAATAAAAGAAATATTTAAATTTAAATAAAATATGAGTTTCCTTTGTTATGCTATATTCCATTAAAAGGATACCAACGTTTTAGACAAATCATTGCTTTTGTAAGTGGGGAAAGTCAATTGATGCATACCAAAATCATCACTGTTTTCATGTAAAACAGATAATCATTAATGCATATCAAATTTATTCAAAATGGTGCCAGAAAAAATATAAAATGAGTCTCTGCCTTCTAATATTTTTAAACCCATTCAAATGCAAACCATTAGACGGTTCTTGAAGATTCTAGAAATTTAGAAGATTCTAGTAATAACATAAAATAGACTTGCCGCACATTCAAAATCAACGGCCTAAATAATTAATAATATGCTTAATTTAATTTAATTACTATTTTTTATTTTATTAAAATTTGTTTCATAAATATATTTGTAGTATTAAATAGAAACAGTACTAAGCAGCTGTTCCAGCCGTTAGTTAAAAAATATATAACATTTCTTTTCATATAAATCTGCTTTAATTTCTTTCTACTTTTTTGCATTTTAGGAATAAGTATCACACCACTTCTTTGAAGGGAAATTTACATAAAACATTTATTTTTTTCCTTATTATTCGAGATACTGTAGTCCTGGAAAAGAAGGGATGAACCCCTTTCCCTCTTCCTCCATTTAATTATGCCGCAAATCGTTTTATGAAAATGTGACTGGTACTAATCGATTAGTAAAAAGTCTAATATATATTGTTATACTTCTTTTTATAAAGCTGACCAGGCACCTACTTGGCGGTCTTTTGCCCAGGTTAACGAGTTGATGGCTGGTAACGGGAAGAAGATTCACCTGATATCCGCATGGCGGAGATCTAACTGGCAAGTATCCAGGCAGTCAAAGCTGCAGTGCTTCTTGTTGCTACTGTTTCTTTTCATAAGTTGCCAGTTGCTAATTGATGTTTAGATGGGTCAATTCGGCAACTTAATGTTATACTTAAAATTTATTTAGAATATTTCCTACATTTAAAAGTGTTCTAAATTTGAAAATTTTCAAACTAACAGCTAATGTTTACATATTTTTTATATTATAAGGTAACTTTTATCTTCGTATACCTGTAAGTTAATTACTTAAACGAAATAAAAAAAATAAAACTCAAAGATAAAAACTACATTTAATTATAAACTACATTACACTTATGCACTTAAAGTGTTAATAAATGTGAAGATAGATATTTCAAATTTTCTCATTTCATTTCGAAATACGGTTTTCCAAATTCAAATTATGGTTAATCACCTTTTTTGCGTATTTTTATTACTATTACGTATAGTTGTATGTGTCATTTACTTTTATGTTATTTTTAAATAACAAGTAAACACATTTACATGTGCGTGCGTTCAAATAAATAAGTGCGTTAAACTTAATGCACCATATTCCTTCTTTTTTTTCCCGTTTGTTCTATCTTGTCCTTAGTTTAAAGGATGATAACTATTACTTCAAACGATTTATAAAAAACATAATATTTAATATTCTACTTACTTTTATGTTCTCTTTCTTAAAGAACAGAACTGTACTGTATTTTTTATTATGTCACGATTTCTTACACCGTATCTCTTATAAAAAACATGTTTCGTAATTGGCTCTTTTGAAACTAGCGAAATGTCTTTAGAAGGTGCTTCAGAAGAATTCTACCGCGTCATTTTCGGACCACCAATCGTGTAGATATAAAGTCATAAATCATACCGTATTGGAGATTATTCGCCAGTTAAAGTAGCATTTATAGGTACTATACCTATGTTTATGAGTATTTGGATTGTTCATGTACCACAACAGCTGTTTTTAATTTCCTTTTTAATGAATATTTTAGATGAAAATATTATGTTATTGACTAAACATTCTATTTGCTCAAATATATAAATGATTAATAATGACGCATTTAAATAATTACTTATCATTATTGGCAGTTTAAAACAACATTTTATGAACTAGAACTTTTTAACGAATTGCAGATTTGTTTCAGTAGTATTCGGCGTACAGCAACCGTTTCAAAGAATGACGGATATCTGCCAATATATAGATGGAGGAGAAGCGTGACCTACGTTCGTGAACCACGGCCGGTTCATGATTTTTAAAACGTCACATGGAGTGGATAATGTTTGCACGGCGATTGGCACGAAACGATGGGTACGTCACTTTGTACCAATCGAGGCTAACGAAAAAGACAGGCTACCGCGGTGCATTCCACTCATATTTTTTACAGACCGCTAGAGTGACGTGATGTTCTTTTCGTACACCTGCATTGGTGCATTCGAGCATCACGTGACTCCCGCGGTCTGTACAAAAAGATACTCGTAAAGCACCAAGATAACCTTTCTTTTTCGTTAGCCTCGGTACCAATCGCCCTGTAAAGATGATCCATCCGTGTGACGTTTTTCAACGGAAGAGTATTCGAAGTATAGGTTTATTGACCAATAGAATTACAGAAAATTACTGGGAACAGCTGATAAGCAATTGTATAGGAAAATGAATGATTAATGTGAATAAAGCTTTTAAAAATTAAGATACGTGGGTTTCATATAATATTTACGACATATTATTAACGGAGGAAGAGTGAAGTCCCAATGAACGATATCTATACGTATAAAGAAGAAGCTTGATTTTCTCATAATCAAAGCTGAGTCTCAACTGTTTGTCCTAGAACAATGAAATTTGGAAGACATGTTCTTTACACAAAGTACGAAGGAAAGGATTTTTGAAAATTCACAGCATAAGGGGGTCAAATGGGGTGTCGAAAGGTTTAGATAATTTTGTCTTTCCGGCATATCTCAGCAGGAGTTTTAAGTAGGAGCCTGAAATTTGGGATAACAATTTTACTAAAGAATAGTTAAACATGTATTTCAGGCGATTTTAGAAATTCAACCACTAAGTGGATTAAATTGGGAGTCGAAAATTTTGGTAATTTCACATTTTCACCATATCTCAGCAGCAGTTTTAGGTAAGAACGTGAGTTCCAAGATAACAAATGTACTAAAAGTTAGTTAAACACATATTTAAGCGATTTTAAAAATTCAACCACTAAGGGGGTTAAATGGGGGGTCGAAAGCTTTTAGTCATTTCGCGTTTTCGCCATATCTCAGCAGCAGTTTTAGATAGGAACGTGAAATTCAGGATAACAAATCTAGTAAAAAAAAAATTAAACACATATTTCAGCGATTTTAGAAATTCATCAATTAAGGGGGATAAATGGGGTGGGGGGTCAAACGTTTTAGGTTATTTTGCCTGTTCGCTACATCTCAGCAGCAGTTTTAGTTAGGAGCTCGAAATTCGAGGTAACAAATCTGCAAAAAATATAGATAAACATATATTTCAGCAATTAAGGGGGGTTAAATAGGAGGTCAAATATTTTATGTCATTTTTCCATATCTCAGTAGAAATTATATGTAGAATCATGAAACTCAGGATAACAAATCTACTGAAAAAATAGTTAAACAGGTATTTCAGCGATTTTAGAGATTTTAGCAATTTACGCCATTTTACCATATCTCAGTAGAAGTTATAGTTAGGACCGTGAATTTCGGGATAACAAATCTACTAAAGAATAGTTAAGCATGCATTTTAGGCGATTTTGAAATTCAACTACTAAGAGAGATAAACGGGGTGGGGGGTCGATAATTTTCAATGATTTCCCCTTTTCACCATATCTCATCAGTAGTTTTGAATAAGAGCGTGAAATTCAGGATAACAAATCTTCTATAAAAATAATTAAACACATTTTTCAGCGATATTAGAAATTCACCCATTAAGGGGGGCGGGATAAATGGGGGCCAAAAACTTTAGGTCATTTCGAATGTTCGCAGCATTTTTAATTATGAGCTTGAAATCACATATTCAGCATAACAAAGCTACTAAAAAATTGTTTAACATGTATTTCCCAGATTTTAGAAATTCAACCACTAAAGAGGGTTAAATGGGGGTCGGATTTCCTATGTTATTTTGCAATATCTCAGTAATAGGTAGATGCGTGAAATTTATGATAACAAATGTACTAGAAAATAGGTAACTATGTATTTCAGCAATTTTAGATAATAATCCATCAAGGGGGTCACACTGTGTGTCGAAAATTTTAGGTAATTGTGCCATATATCAGCAGCAGATTTAAGTAAGAATGTGAAACTCCGCTTTACAAGTCTACAAAAAAAAGTTAATAATGTATTTCAGCGATTTTAGAGCTAGGGAGTTTGTGGGCAACATAGGCTTTGAACCCGATTGCGGAAGATTAGACGAAAAAGAGAACTATTGCTGTTTTTTTATTATATACTAACCGGTCGCTTCCATGTGGGACCCAGATACAAAGTACTACTTGAGCCCCATCCGTAGATAATCACGGTTAGCGCCCAGTAGTATTTTGTCAGAAGGCTCACGAAAAAAAAATATGTCGCGAAATCTTTATTTAAGTGCTTTTTTATATTCGTATACTTTTAATTTAAAGTATTTTATTTATATTTTTCTGGTTGCATATAAACTGCACTTTCTGGGCTCCAAGCGAAATCAGGGCGGTACGCTGCTCTATGTATCTGGGCCCCACTCGGAAACGACTGGCTAGACGGGTAAAGACCGGCTGGTATGTTTATAAGTTTGATATAGATTTTATATAGATATATATTTATTCATTCTAGTCTGCAATTAGTTAAAATGTTCTGGTGCTAAAACCGCTGCTTTGTCTTTCTATATTGTACTGTGTGAAGTACCATCTTAAATTTCAATTACTGATCATTATTTAATTTTACACTTTGATTTTATCATAATTTCAATTCTTTTCTGTGTTTAATAAAAGTAGAACTAAACAAGAACGAGAAATCTTGCGTCAAGCATGGATTATGAAACACTTTTCAACACAGCAAGAAAACTGTAACAAAACTTCACCATTAAATAAGGTGAAAGAAGACATGTAAGTAAACAGTTTAGAAAACATGTACCACATTAAAAAATACAGTTTTCAAATATTGATATTTAGCAATTTTCTCCTATCGATGGAAATGCACTTCAAATACTTTGTACAGCCTTGTATATTATCTGAAGACTTTTGTAAACACCACATATTAAGCTAAAAGGCAACTTAAAACTCACTCGCAGCAATTACCAACTGTAAACGACAATGTATATTTTTCTTCGAGTAGTCCTGTGTTTTTTTTATTCCACAAACTTATATTAGTATATTAAATATATTGTAGTTC
The DNA here is from genome assembly GCA_963931845.1 of Maratus michaelseni. Taxonomy (NCBI): domain Eukaryota; kingdom Metazoa; phylum Arthropoda; class Arachnida; order Araneae; family Salticidae; genus Maratus; species Maratus michaelseni. Next base: position 341,304,472 of record OZ007592.1, read on the forward strand.
AGCAAGAAAATGCGTAATACAATTAAAAACCAACTTTAAGCAATTCACTCCCATAGCCTGTAATACTTACGGATTCCCTTGTGTATCCCAGTATATGAACAACCTAGTTAATAAACACACACGTACTATGAAAAAAATTCGTTAAACTTAAAAACGCAAACCAAAGTTGAAAACGCACTTATCACACATAGACTGTAAATATTGCATATGTAATGTAACCGATATCTTTTGTGTGTCCCTGTAAATAACCGCAATGCACACAACACTTCCAAGAGAGAAATTTTTAGTGAACCTCAATAATATATATAATTTTCATTATATTTAAAATAGCAAAATATCACTAAAAGCAAACGATTTTCCCCATAGAACAATGTGAAACAAAATTCTTTTGTTTGACCCTGTAAATGAATAATTAATTCTTTGCACCCCATATGCTACAAAAATCATGTTTTAACTCGCTTCATAATTATTTATCAATTTCATCATGTTTTAAATGACGTAGCATCAACAAAATGCACTTGAAACGATTATTCCCCATTGACTGTAATGTAACGGAGTACTTTTGATTGTCCAGTTGAAATAGGGAACATGCTATAGTAAACGACAATAACATACAAACATTTCAGGACGATACGAGTTTATTTACGCTAGTTAGAGCACGGCCTGACGACCAGACGGCAGACGGCCAGACGACGGACGGCCAGACGCCCAGGTGGTAGACGGCCAGACGGCCAGACGGCCAGACGGCCAGACAAACCGAAGTCATAAACACTTTTCAACTAGGTTGGAAGTGTTAAAAAGCTTTCAGGGAGTTTGTTACAAATATTTAAATACTTCGTTTCACCATTTTTTGCTTTAAGATTATATATTAAAAACTACCAATATTTAAACGATTTCATAATTTCATAAAAGAGACCTTTACATACAACACGCATTTAGTAATTTATATTTTTTTACTAGCTTATTAATCCCCACAAAGGATATGATAAAACATTTACATATGTTAAAGATCAAAACTGCATTTCATTCAGTAAACGAGTTAAATTACTTTAAAATATAAATTTTGGATTTTCTCATTTTATTACCAAATTGAAATTTTGTGGATTTTCTTTATTGAAATTGGTTTATCCTTACGGTGTTACCCAGGCACGTGATAGTAAACTTAAATGTACTTATAATCATTGTTGAAGAATTTGTATATTGAAATGACTATATTTCCAAACGATCCTAATGGTGGGTGCCCCACTGCCTTCGGTGACATAAACTTCGAATTTGTATTATTTTTTATTTTAAAATGATTATATATCCAAACGAACTTAAAGCTGGTACCCCTCTTCTTCAGCAACATACAGATACGGACATTCAGTTGTAAAAGAACTGTCCTTGTATTTGTTTTTCATTAGACATCGAAAGTAAAAGCCACCAATAGTTTCACGATTAAATCAAGCGAATAGCGAAGCAGATTCTAACTAGTTCCAAGTACTTAGAAATGTCGGAACTTTTTTAATATTTTAATGATTTAAATGTGATATAAAGTACACGACAAAAAAGATTATGTATAAAAAAAATGTGTTAAATGCCAATGTAAAGTTTCTTTCTGCCTATAGAGAATTATTGTATCAATGAGTCAAGAAGTTACGTTCAGTTCAGTAATTTTTTACAGGATTAATATTAATATTGTTTAAAACCAACCACGTATTTTTTTAAAACTATGTATAGTCTTGTGAAGTGTGTGGGAATTGTTTTTCCGTATTTAGACTTCCGTATTTCTTTAAGTTCGATGTATGCAAGCTTTTGAAGTCGAAAAAAAATCACTAAAATAGAACTTTCGATAGCATGTTTTTATGAATAAGTTAATATCAAAATGCTTCGAAGCGGATGGCACGTTCGAGAGCTGTACGTATCCTCTAACAGACTGTCTGCTTATTGTTGCTGTATTCCCAATCGCTAAGCTTTTGGATATCGAGAAAGATTCGAAAGAAAAACAACTGACCTTCGCATATTCTCTGCAAGCGATCTCCCAGAACAGGTAGAGAGCACCAATTTGATAAAAAGAAGATCATTTTTATGAGTGTTCATCTGTTCATTGTGCTTTTTTATTAATAAATTGTCAAAAAATTGAAAATATGAGCGTCAGTTACATTAGTATTTTCCTTGAACTATCCTTATACAAATTTTCTGAGCTCTGAATGCGATATATTTTCCTAGACACACATACACAGACACATACACGCACAGAGAGAAAAACTTTTTTTTATTAATATAGATTCCTATTACTAATCTTATAATTTTATGTATCATTCATATGTAAATAGTTCTTTCAAAAGCAATGAAATATAATTCCATGTGCGTGCATTCTCATAAAATGTTCGTTAAAATCAATACAAAAACATGTTTCTTTTTTTTTTTTTTTTTTTTTTTTTTTTTTATTACAGGACCAATAACAATAGACTATTCACTGAAAACACAAAATATGACCCTATTTATTTGTAAGTACCCTTTCCAGCGAAGACAACTGTCATCATTTTTTTCTTATCATGCCGCTACATTTTACTTCGGATCTCTGATAAAAGGACATGTTTCATAATTGTCTCTTTTGACACTAGGGTTATGTTTTTAGATGGACTTGACAAGTTATCAAACACATCATTCTCAGACCTCCGATTGTGGGTATATACCGTCATATATCATAATGTATAGGAGAAATCTAGGCCGTTAAAGTAACATTTACAGCACATGTATCCACGTTTATGAGGATCCTCAGTGTTTCTGTTTTTTGAAAGCTGCTTTTTCCCTCTCTTTTGATGAATTCCTTAACAGAAAACTGTACGTAACGGAATTAAAAAATATACATGTTGATGAATTGTATAAAAAACTGCTTTATACATTATAGAATTTTTTCTTTAATCTTGTTTTTTTTTTCTTACTGTTGATTTCAAAATAATTCCAACGTTATTAATATCCCTTTCAAAGAAAGATAGAATAAAAAATTAATTAAAGTTATAAGTTTATAATTATTTAAATTATTATCTATATTTTTTCTGTTTTAAAAATACACTTTAGAAAACTATTAAAAGCTTATTCTATCAGACGACTGCTTAAAAAGAAAATTGACGCGTGTTTAATTTATGTTATTGAATACTGTATACAAATAATAATATTTAAAGTTAAATTATATTTTATTGAACGTTTTAATGTTTAACAATAGAGATCGTATTTTAATGCAGTTAATATAACTACTATAAAGTAGAAAAAAGTAAATTGAAATTACTTTCTTATATATCTCGTTCTGTAAAATCGAAGAGTAACTTTATAAAGAATAAAGAGCAATGGGTACTGCTAAGATAATTTTTATATGCTTATATTTAATTTTGTTTATTTTTTACCAGTCTAGATGTGTTTCGAGATCAAATATTACAATAATTATTTTTTACACACTTCCGTCAGACCAATTTTGCCCCAAATTTTGCACACCAGTTATCTGTTGACGTCATGTACTGTCATGACCTTATGCTTTATCAAGGACATACAATTTATATTAAATCGCTGCTTCCTAAAGAACAAAATTTCTCTGATATTTTTATTATCTCCGAATTTTTACACCATGTCTCTAAGCCTTCACAAATTGTGTCATAAGGCCTAGTATTAAATGCGCTTGAGGCAAGATAATTTTGTTTCGTCTCAACTAATGGGTCATGTATAGATTTTTACTTACAACTATATTCTCGAACATAGGCCAATCTCTTCTCATTTAATGAGAATTACATCTTGTTTGGCTCTGTTGTCCAGAGATACAAAAACAAGGGTATTTTGTGTAGCCACTTTGCTGACCAAGGAGACGATTAACTCTTTTTTAAGTCAACACAAATTATCAATTGATGTCTATGAACCTTTATCTTTAACATGACTGAATCTATGATATCATATTCTTCTTTCATTTTGATTGTGTCGAAATTAAGCCTTGTTTTAGACCATTGTGCAAAATGTCACATTTTAAATTCCGTTTAGAGCTATCAATAAATCGTCATTTAGCGCCAATCATCTGGAAAATATTCAGAAAGACTCATTTTTATCAAGAGTCCTCTAATATCTTATATGAGAATACAAAATTGTTTTCCTGACAGGAAAGGGCAGCAAATAAATTTATTTCGCACGGTTGAATGTAATTTTTGTTTTACGTTCAAGAATATTCTTATAATGTAACCTAGAATCAAGAAATTCGGAAGCTGGCATTGTTTTTTGCTTAATAAATTCAGGAAAATACTAAACTTATCAATTGCGAGTATTGAAAGTGTTATCAAGATTCAGTGATTGGGGATAGACGATTTTCTAACATAGCGTTTAAAATAGCGTAAATTAGAATTGCTTAAAATGATGCTTATTTAGAATTGCCGAAAATCACTTATAAATATTTTTCTGATATAAATCCCATACATAGGGATGTTTCTGTTTTTAAAACCTATTGTATACGTGTTTAATTAATTGTTTAATACATTGTTTAATTTTTTAAATATTTACATAAAAATGGTAATTTTGAAGGGATCAGTTAAATAAAACAGCATGTGTAGAATGCAGTGCATAGTTTAATGATTTTTTTAATGCCGATTGATTATACACATGTGCTAAATAAAAAATGTACATTTTTATAAGTTTTCAAAATTTATTCATTTAGTTAAGATTTGAAATCAAATATACAAATGTGAATACAGTATATATTGTTAATGACTCATTAACAATTATATGTATAAACAAAAATTATATTTATAATTAATTATATGCATAAAACTAGTGTATAGTTTCACTATAAATGTATTATTGAAAAAGTAAAATTCAAATAAAAATGCATTTCCTGCGGCTTATTTTTATTATGTATACCTGATAACTTTTTAATTACGAGGCCGAGACATATACCGTCCCAGCGAAATTTTTTTATTCCATGCGTACAACGTTTTAAAAAAATATCTGACGTACACTGATTCTAGGATATGTTTAAAAGAAATATACCACAAACTCAACTTCTTGTAAATTGGGATAAGATTGAATATAAAATTATGCAACATTCCTGGCCCGTAGGCCCAAAAGATTAAAAAATAAGGTAAATGTGAGAAATTAAGGACGCGTGATTTATTTTTATAAAGTTAATCTCTTTCTTCAGGGCAAATCTAAACACTTATAGGTGTAGCAGTATTCCTTCGTTTTATTTTTGTCCTGAACCATGAAGATTGCGTTAAAAATAAATAAATAAAACACGTGTTCCCAAGCTCCCCCCGCCCCTCCCTCCGTTTACTCTATATCATGAAATATTTATCTTAAAGAGTCATGTTAATATATTTCTGTGCATAAAACACAGCGAGAGAACTAAATTATTTTGTCTTGATTTATTCCCTATGGCCATGCTAACAACATTATTGAATGTATCGATTTTCTAGGCAATTAAGGGCCGTCAATTCATAATGTTTTCTGACAAATTAGGTATGCTAAACAGAGGTTCCTCAGCAAATTAACTTAAACAGCAATTATTGGAAAAAACAAAAACATGATTGTAAAATACAGATATATGTATATTTGTGTTATAACTAAGTTGTTTACCAGTATGCATAGAAGTAGAAATACGCAAGCCTCCTAAGCATGTTCTACCGTTTCAACGCTTTTGCTATATTAGTTTTTACAGGGTTTTCCAAAATATATTTGTTTTTCTTCAATTTATTGACGGCCCCTATAGGATTTCTGGAAAAAATCTTTACCGAAATATGTGACCTTTATCATGTTGTTTACACTCCTGAAATTTCAGGTAAATTCCTCGTGTATCTTTCCAGATATTTAACAAAACATCTAAAATCGCAAGTGACCCGTCATCATTGGCCATATAATGTAGCATTATCGAAAATGCATGAAATTTGTTAAACTGCGATCACTATAACTTGTGCATGTACGATTTAGACCCATTAAGTAAAACAAAACATTAAAAAAAACATATTTGGATTCAGCTAAATCGTTGCGTTAGAATCTGTAAACAGAGGAAATTCGTAAAAACCTTAATAACTATAACGAATATTAAAAAAATTCTCATTATATAAACTCTTAATATTATTTCAAATTATTTTTTTTATAAACTAATCAAATATTAAAAGTAAAAAATTGTCTCTTTTCATTCAAATTATCTTTCAAAACTAAATTAAACATTGTGAAAATAAACGATTTCCACTTTTTTAAAATTTCCGCTGCTTGTATCCGAACTGGGGTCTAGGGAACTGGAGACAAATGACAAAACATATAGCTACTACGTACTCATTCCAAAAAGGCTTAAAACAAAATTTTAATTCATAGATCACCGCTTGTAGGACATTAAATGTAAGTATGGGCTGGATATCTGAAGCTGAAAAGACAATCTGAACACTGCTAATCTGCTAGATGTCAACATCCAATCACAGTACAAATAGATATCCATATTCTAGAAGCATTTTAGGAGATTGTAAACAATCAATGGCAATTTTTCCGTGTCTGAATCCTAGTGTGAATAAATAAGCTCTTAGTCATTGTTCACACACCACTTCATACCAATTTATTTTAAGATGTGTTTATAGTGTGAAGTCACCTCAATGAAATCCCTGTGATAATGTTTCTTTTGAGTTACGTAAAGGGCATTTTCCTAAAATCACTTGGCCCCACCAGTGGCTGATAGGTTCTGCTCTCAAAGCTGGAAGGCGGGAGGTGCTGGGTTCAAACCCCTGTAGCGCTCGTCTACCTAACAGTTCGGAGTTTTCCGCGGTTTCCTTCGAACCTTGCGTAAATACGGATTAGGATCAATGAGAAAGACCCCCAGCCCCCAGGGAAGGCACTCCCCTCACCGGCCTATATCCCTTGTGTAGATAATCAGCCGTAACAAGTAACCAATCAACTAACCTAAAATCACTTTTTACCCAAGATGGGCTCTAGCTGCAGTATTGGTACATTGCTGTGGTGCAAGCAATTTATGGGAAGTTTTTAGAAACTGATTTGGATAGAGTTATAGTTTTGAGAATGGTGAAAGATACTCACACCCACTCTTTATGAGTTAACATTATGATAACCATTGCCATTTCAACATGATTATATTCAATAACTATACCATTCAATATTTTCAAAATTGTATCATATTTTGTAACAGTAAATTTAGAACTCCACATATAAAGTTTTAAAAAAAGCTTAAGAAAAGATAACGCCATTAAAATTGTACTTGTATTTTTATAATGTGTAATTCAGATAATTTCATGAATTAGTTAATTATTTATAGATCTTCAAGATATAATATAAATTCAAGTATACATAGTTAGTGACTAAATATTATAAAAGTATTCTTCAATTTATTCCTCATTTTTTTCCACAATCATGATTAATATTTTTATTAGTGGTATTCATACTTTATTAAAAAATATTGAGATTCAACTTCTCCAATTTAAAAGAATTCCGTATGATTAATCCAAATAATTTCCAAATTCTATCTTCTATATTTAGAAATCAAAATTAAATTTCATAAATGCGTCAAGATATGAGCCATATAGTTCAAAGAAGTATCTTCGAAAGTGATTTTCAGTGAGTGGAAATTTCTTTCAAATGTTTTAATTTCAGGTAATAATATATTTTTTTGTTTTTTTTATGAAAGAGCATAATTAAATTTAGATTGACATCTAAATAAATGCAATGAGATAATAGTAGATTTTAATAAAAATTCATGCTGAAGAAATTTTGGTAGTAATATTAATATATATGATTATTTAATTTTAATTAAAATTACAATGACTAATCATTGTATAAATGAGTTATTGACATGGAATGATTGCCTATATGAAAATACATATGTATCTGATACAAAGTTATGAAACAACTCTTCTGTCTTTGTGACTTTGCTGAGTGCTTTTCAGTTTAAAAATCATAATTTTGTCATACATTATTTTTACGAAATTCTACTTTACCGTATTTTTTCATCAAAATTATTTTGCGAATATAACATCGGTGAATTGCTGTTCTCAATGGTTCAAATACTGTTTTTATAACTTTGTTATTTTAAATATTCTTTTAGAAAAATAACAGAGTATAAAGGGTAACAAATTCGATCGCTTGAATTGCAATAAATCTATCGTTCAAACATGTTTGGATTATTTTTGACAAACATTGAAATGTATTCATTGTTTTATGCATACACGGACGACAATTCACTCGAAATAGTTGAATACTTAGTGTATGCGAGGCATGCACAAAGTTGAGGCGAACGAGGGGATTTGCCAATATTCTTCTGATGTCTTCAATCAACGATCGACTATTTCTTATTTTAAAAAGTTTGCTGTAAGGCCTTGAAGCAATCACTGGTTCACAATTGGCACACGGAGCGGAGTACTCTAATAAAAACTTCACACGTTCAACATTTTATGAAAAATCACTCTAGCGGGTTTCATCTTAGGCTTTTGACAATAAGGAAACAGATGGCCTCTCGGAAATGTGAGCGAAGCAGATTAAGCCTGACGTTCAAAACAATGTAACTTGTTTATGCCCAAAAGTGTTTGTTAAGTAATTTTCTCATTTAATATACATACATTTTAATTTACATACAACACAAAAGCTATTTGTTACATAAGTAATTTTAATTCGCATAAGTGCTTAATTTATACATACCTGTTTATAAATATTAGTCAATTAGTAAAATTTTCTAAAATAGTATTGCAGGCAACCTCTTTAAATTTCCCATGCGTGTGAAAAATATATAAATGTACATGACGCGTTTTTGATTTTCTCAAACAGAAATGAAGTTAAAAAATAATTACTGACGCATTTAGAAAATCACCAAATTGTTTTTAATGTTTTCCTGTATAACTTTTGAAATTTTATAGTTTCATGTATAATTTTGGAAAATAATTTTAAAGAAACGTATTAGCTAAAAGAGTATGAAAGTTCTAACATTAAAATACTTTGTAAAATGTATACCTAAATATGAAAAAATTTAATTTTCAGAAAATGGGATAAAACGATTTACAAATATATGCATGGTATCGTCTGCTTACAAACTTAGATGATCTGTATAGGAATTTATATAATCTATAACTAATAAATTAGTTATTATCGGATTTACCTGAATCTGTTATATAATTTAAGCACAAAATGGAAAATTCAAAAATATTGAAGCATTTTATGTCATTTGTGTATTTAATTCAATGGCACTTACTATGCTTATCCATACTTGAACCATACTTATCTCTCTTGACCTATACTTATATATAGTTTATCTACCCTATATATATAAAATCCTAATGAAACGAATTTGTGAAACGATTTTATGAAACGAATTTATGAAACGATTTTATGAAACAACTGATTAAACGACTGATTATGTTTCAGGGCTATTTTTAATAAAATATTAAACGCTTGATGGTGAAATTAATACCAATTGTCCATAAAAAACAACGGATGTCAAAACTGGTGATAGAATTTTGAAATTGGAATTACTTTTCGAGATATTAATTTTTTTCTAATTTTAATGACATTTCTGTAATGATGGCAACTAATTACTCAGTTTTTTTGTGACAAAAAAGGGAAAATAATTGAGAAGGATCCCGATAGGGATTATTGATTTCTTTTTATTCGTCATTTTCAAATTGAAATTGAATTTATCCTTTATTTCAATCGATAATGAAGACAAGATTGTGATTAAATTATGTTTTTCAGGAAAATTTGAAAAAAAAAATCACATTTCTATCGACAGGATTCAATCGTCTGTCAGCATTTAATTTAATTCATAAACTGAAAATATTTTGAATAAATTCGTCCAAATGACGTCATTTATGTAAACGCAAAAGAAATGAGCAAAAAAATATTTATACAATTTGTCTAGCGTAAAATGTCATTTATCCTATTTTATATGTAATCAGAAGTAATTTGTATAGAAAAAACAATAATAATATACGTATAATTAAAATACGCATATAAACAAAAAAATCGTCGAATTTGTTTCCATGGCTGTTTATGTCATTTGGCACCAAATCTCACTTTCTGATGCCCGAATTGCGCCAAGCTTTTTAAAAAAGCGTCAAGACCAATATTATAGAAAATCACCAAAAGTTCATTGGGTTTGTTTTCATAACTTTTGGCAACAAATATATGTATATTAACGAATCTATTCGTTTTTGAAACTCGAATTACGACAAACCTAAAAGCAAAGGATCCTATACTGGAAAAGTACCCGATTTTCTCATGGACAATATTCAAGTGACATAACATGGTGTAAAATTATCGCGGATAGCAAATTTGTTTAAATATCTCATCAATTGATGCCAAATAAATGCAGACATGCATGCACAAAATATTTAATTAATTTTGTATGATAAATAATTATTAGAAAATTCGTATATACATATTAATTAAAATAAATAATTTACATATTTAAAATAACATGAAAATATACATGATGGTGCACTAAAATAGAAAGAAAATTAAAACCTGTTACTGAAAATGTCTATAACATAGTACTTTTCAATACCGTGGTTCTTAATGTTATTCACAAGAAGATGGAATTTTTCTCATCCTTAAACGCAAAAGAAAGAATAGAATACAGATCGTTGTTATAAAAGTCCGAGAGGTAGCCACAATTTAAGCCTAACCATTTTATACAAGCTGGTTTTCAAGTTGTAATTGATTTTACTTATCAATCCCAAAATCAGTCGTCAGTTGTCGTAGCAGCTGTGTATGAGGCCATGATAATCAAAAAATGCCCCATTAAAACGTTAAAACAAAGCACGCTGTCATGCTTTTAGAGGCCTCGAAGTCTGAGCGGGGGTTGGCGAGCGTAGCTCGCAGGGATGGCCCCCTAGTATATATATATTCTTCAAAAACTCGACAATTGCCTTTTTTACGCGAACTATACAGATTATATCACGTATATCTCTCAGCTCAATTTGATGGCCATCAGTCGAACAGTTTAGAAAAGGTAGCTTCACAAGTTAAAAATTGAATTCGGCCTCTTCTTCAAGCAAGCATTTGGCTTTAAAATATTTTTCCAGCTCTACGTACAAAATTAAAATCAATCTTTAACTTTTCACTAGACCTCGATAGATTCTGATAAGGGCTTAAGGTATTATGATTTAACTTCTAATATTCCAACATAGAAACAAATAAATCTTAAAAAATAATATTTTTTTTTAAGTTATTTTTGTCCCCCTGTGTCGATAGATTCCTAATCCTCAAAACATCCGCCTCTTTGTTGCGCTTTGGTTGTTCTTACACTCATAATCGATATTCTACTTACATAAATTATTAGCTGCACATTGTTACGTTTATAACAGCCTGGTCATTTTATTATCTTCTCTTATTCTCTTATGTATCATACTTAAGTGTCATAAGTGCCGTTATTTGTCTCATTCACGACGGCTTGAGTTCACAGTATCCAGTCTGTAATCTTATTTTAAGACCTTAAAACAGGTGACAGGAAGGGGCATAAATGATCTACAGACTTTGTTCTCTCGTCTGAACAGTGCCGCACAGGAAGTCAAATCATTGGAGAGGTTGCTTAAGAGCTTCATTCACTGATCTCGGCAAACTGTAAATATTTCATAACATATTATAAAAAGTATAACAAAAAGAAACAAACAGATGTTTTATGCTATTTTTATCTATGCTAATAAAATAAAGTTGTTTGTCTGTGTGTTTGTGTGCCTGTGTGCGATGGATAGTGAAATCTATCGCACAAACAAGTCTCAAAATTTGGGTGAGGATAGTCCAAGACAGGCCCTGATACACCTTATGCTCATAATCTAAATTTTTTATAACCCAGGCTCTCTGGGCCTTTTTACGTATTTGCACCCTAAATTTTTAATAACTTGCCTCCTATTAATGCGACCTTCTTCTTTTTTGGAGCCCTTTCTCCTTTTAGTTATTCTCCCATTTTTACATTCCAGTGAAGAACATGGTTCCCCTGAGGCCCGGTATGGGTACCCCGTGGAAGTTTTTGTTCTCTAAATATACAGGGTGATTCATAAAAGATGGGCAGAACTGTAAGGGGTTATAGTACACTTAAAGACAAATAATATTAAATAGGAGACTAAGGGTCCCAGACGTATTCCCAAGGAGATAGGGGGCATTAAAGTTTAGGGTCCGAAATTTCAAATGATTATAAAACATGGAAAAATTGGTCGATTCGTTTGCGGTTTTTGCAAAAAATTTTCTTTATGCCAGTATTTTCTTGAAATAAAATTTTAAAGTTCAATTTCAAAAAATGCCGATAGGGGGTGCTTTAGACTTTGGAGTAACAAACAACTATTTTTTAACGTTATTTTTTGTATTTCTTTAAATGATTTCGAAAGCTTAGACTTAAACTTAAATTTTGATCTAAAAATCTGAGTCCTAACGAGTAGTTAAGTAGCGTAAACTGAAATTTGAAATTTGAAACCCTTCTCCCCCCAGAACAAAAATCAGTTATTCCCGATTTTTGTGTCGTAGATTAGGCTCTAACTACTGCCGCGTTTTGCTAAAATTATTCTTTATGTCAGTATTTTCTTGAAAATAAATTTTAAAGAAAATTTTCAAAAAATTCCGATAGAGGGCGCTTTAGACTTTGGAGTAACGAACAACTATTTTATACCGTTATTTTTTGTGTCTCATTAAATGCTTTCTAAAGCTTAGACTTAAACTTAAATTTTCAGCTCAAAATCTGAATCGCTGAGCGTGGTTCAGTAGCGAGGGGAGGGGGTTCAAATTTCAACTTCTGAACATAGTTCAGTTTGCACTACTTAACCATGCCCAACGATTCTGTGCTGTGATACGAGGCAAAAATACAACTTTCGTCAAGGACTGCATAGTCGGAATTCACTCATAAAGGCACTGGCACAGTTGGAAACGTCGCTCATGCAAACGTTAAAGCTCCATTCCTGACGCTAGTCACCGGGTGAAGAAGGAAACAGAAAGTATGCAAATGTCAAATGGGGAAGAAGAAGAACACGTATGCAAAATTTCGACACGATTCAGGCATAAAAACCACTGAACGGTGAGTCAAGTGTAAGTCGCTGTAGTAATGAATCGGAAGATGGTGTCCTTCACGAATAAGGAAAAGGCTGAGATGCATTTAATTTATGGAGCGGCAGATGGAAATGGTGCAGAGGCACAACGAATGTACGGAGAGCGATTTCCTAACAGGCGGTTGCCTAACCGCAAAACTTTCGAGCGCTTGCACAGACAGTTGTGTGAGACGGGATCATTTCTCGCTTCCCGGTCGAATGCAGGTCGTGCAAAAAAGGACGAATCAGTAGTTGTTGCAGAAGCCATTCTGGATGTAGTAGCGGCGCAGCCAAGTACAAGTACACGAACAGTGGCTAGCCAGGTGGATACCTCACAGTCCACGACTTGGAGGGTACTGAAGGATGAACATTTGCTCCCGTTTCATGTGCAACGAGTCCAGAAACTGTCTCCAGGGGATTATCCAAATCGTATTGAATTCGCCCGCTGGTTTCTGCAGCAGAACGCGCTAAACCCACATTTTGGACGAACTGTGCTTTTCACCGATGAATGTACCTTCACACGTGAAGGTACATTTAACACACACAATGCACATGTATGGGCGGATGTCAATCCACATGCTACGTATCCACATGCTCATCAGAGACGCTTTTCCATCAATGTTTGGGCAGGAATCCTCGGAGACCACCTAATCGGACCGTACCTTCTTCCTGAACGCCTCAACGGTAAAACATACCTCACATTTCTGCAACATGTGCTGCCAGACCTGTTAAACGTTGTTCCTCCACGCATCCGGCGGGTCATGTGGTTCCAGCACGATGGAGCGCCAGCCCATTACGTACGAGACGTCCGCAACTATCTGGACATCACATTTCCGAACAGATGGATTGGTCGAGGTGGTCCTGTTGCTTGGCCTGCTCGCTCGCCAGATCTTTCACCCCTCGATATCTTTTTTTGGGGACGATTGAAGGCTCTTATGTATGAGACACCCATTGAATCCCCCGAGGAACTGGTCGCCAGACTTTCCGCCGCTGTAGGGGAAGTGCTCGAAAAGCCTGATGTTTTCGCGAATGTTCGCCGTTCCATTCGTCGCCGTTGTTCTGCGTGCATAACCTCTGGTGGTCACAATTTTGAACATTTATTGTGATTACATGTTAATAAATATGCTTTGGTAACATAATCCTAATTTGTGTCTTTTTACCTCGTATCACAGCACACAATGTGTGGACATGGTAAACTGAACTATGTTCAGAAGTTGAAATTTGAACCCCCTCCCCTCGCTACTGAACCACGCTCAGCGATTCAGATTTTGAGCTGAAAATTTAAGTTTAAGTCTAAGCTTTAGAAAGCATTTAATGAGACACAAAAAATAACGGTATAAAATAGTTGTTCGTTACTCCAAAGTCTAAAGCGCCCTCTATCGGAATTTTTTGAAAATTTTCTTTAAAATTTATTTTCAAGAAAATACTGACATAAAGAATAATTTTAGCAAAACGCGGCAGTAGTTAGAGCCTAATCTACGACACAAAGATCGGGAATAACTGATTTTTGTTCTGGGGGGAGAAGGGTTTCAAATTTCAAATTTCAGTTTACGCTACTTAACTACTCGTTAGGACTCAGATTTTTAGATCAAAATTTAAGTTTAAGTCTAAGCTTTCGAAATCATTTAAAGAAATACAAAAAATAACGTTAAAAAATAGTTGTTTGTTACTCCAAAGTCTAAAGCGCCCCCTATCGGCATTTTTTGAAATTGAACTTTAAAATTTTATTTCAAGAAAATACTGGCATAAAGAAAATTTTTTGCAAAAACCGCAAACGAATCGACCAATTTTTCCATGTTTTATAATCATTTGAAATTTCGGACTCTAAACTTTAATGCCCCCTATCTCCTTGGGAATACGTCTGGGACCCTTAGTCTCCTATTTAATATTATTTGTCTTTAAGTGTACTATAACCCCTTAAAGTTCTGCCCATCTTTTATGAATCACCCTGTATATTAACTAGACCCCTTTTAATACGATATTTTTTATTTTTAGGCCTTTTCTTCACTTAGTTATTCCCCATTCCTACATTCCATTTGGGACACTGGCTCTCTGGTGCTCCTTGAACTTTTTGTGCGCTATGAATTTTTAATCCCCCTAACTGTGTCACCCTCCCAATGCATAACTTTAAAGTTGAGTCTTGGACTCCTCTCCCTGGACCACCACTCTCATATTTTAATTGGGGCCATAGGGCACTGTTTTAAACATTTCTTTAAAATTTTGTTCTAATGATTAATTTATACTTTATGATTCATTTCGACTAATTTACGATTTAACTTGCTAGGTACTTGCAGCCTAGGTACTAGGAGCCTAGGTACTAGGAGCCTAGGTACTAGGCTCTTTTAAGATGATTTCCTGTAAGGACCCTGCTGAAAACTATCAGCGGGATCTTTTTGGGCCCCTACTATAACTCCATTAAATATCGTCGGGTTCACTAGATTTTTTTCTTACAAATTCTTAGGACTTCCAGCTTCTACATGAACGACAAATAAAAATTATCGGACAAGACCTCGGTCCCCGGGGACCCTTTATGTTTTCAGTCCTAAATTGTTATTAACTTGCGACCTTTTTATCCGTTCTTATTCGTATTTGGGGCCCCTTTTTACAATTAGTTATTCCCTCATTTCTACATTTCAATTAAGACCCTGGCCCTCTGGTTTCCGGTCCGGGGCCCTTGAAATTTTTGTGCGCCATGCATTTTTAACCCCTTAATTCTGTCACCCACCCAATGCCTAACTTTAAAGTTGAGTCTTGGACTCCTCTCATCGAGCCACCACTCTCATATTTTTGAAGCGTTTCTTTAAAATTTTATTCTAATGAGTAATTTATACCTTATGCTTAATTTAGACTAATTGAAGATCTAAAGCGCCAAGTGTAAGTCAAGTACCTTTTAAGAAGTTTCCCTCTTAGGTCTCTGCTCAAAACAATTAGTTGACCAGATTTGACCTCCCTACTATAACTCCTTTACAAATCGTCCGATGCAATAGCTTTTTTTCTAACAACTTCTTAGGACTTCCAGCTACCACCTAAAATTTCAGCTAACATTTCTCGGACCTCAGCTACCACCAATTTTGAATATTAATCTCCTTCTTGGGGCCCTTGGTGAAGATTCTATAAAAAAAAAAAACAATGGCACTCCGGGAGTGCCGACAGAAGTGAAAACTTGAACAATTACGTGTGTATTTTTTGAATCGTCAGGAAACGTTTTATTGCGCAGGAAATACTTTTAAATGAAGTGTTTTTTTTATTCATTATTATAAACTACTACTACAAAATTTATATTACAATTTTCTTTTAATACGCTATTGAGCAGGAAAAATAATGCATATTATTTTACATACAAAAATTGCAATCTATTGCTTAAAACGTAAATTTACAAATAAATGAAATATAAAATTTCATTAATTGGTATTCTTTGAAATGAATACCAATGAAACTTATGAATTTTAATCCACAATTTAAACAACTCTCAATACATTCATCATTTCTTCCATGAGATTTAGTTTCATATCTTTTGTAATATCATTTATCTGCAAAATAGTTTTCCCGCTTCCTATCACTCCAAAAATGACTTCTTTGCTGCCTGTCTTGTTTACTGTATTCGTGAACATTATGCTTTTTTCTATCTTCATACTGCGCGTATTGTATGCGGTATCTATAATTTCTATCAACAAACTTTTCTTTTCTATAAAATGATTTCACTTCATTACCGTATCGGTAACCACGTTTCTTAAAACTTTCGTGAAATATTTCATTATATTCATTTTTTTTATATTACTTCCATCTATTTTTATCGTGCTCGTTAAATTATTGTCTGAGTGCAACGAAGACTCATACACAGCGCAGTATTACTTTGCCCCATATATAGCTACGATGGATATTAAAACATTTCGTCAAGCATAACTCAAAAAATATTTAACGGATTTCGTTCAAATTTGTACAGCAGGTACCTATAAAGGTGACAACGACGTCTATCTATTACCAAGAATTAATGTCAAACCGTTTGGAAATTATATTAAAAAATTAGATAAAAAAGCACAATTAAAGTACATACGTCACGAAAATTTTGTACGCATGTCATTTTCACCGGCGGGAGATTTTCGTAGACAATCGGAATTGAAAAGTTCATGGAGTACATGGAGCAAAAAAATATGCACGCACTAATATTCAGCACAATAAAATGTATTTCAATTTTGTAGAAATCGAAAATTAATCTGTATTTTTTTTCTGTTTGAAAGAAAACCCCCGCAATAACTTGGTAGACTTGGTATTAGAGATTTGGCGCAAATCTCAGCAATAGCAGCTTTTTTCATTTCGCGTGTGTAAATCAAAAAAATATATATATATTATTTGGTGTTTAAATAAAAGGTTTCGATTTATGGCATTATTTCTTTTTTTTCTCTTTTTAGCATTTTAAATGGGATTAATGAAAGGCATGTGCTTTAAATTAAATGAGTGAAAGGTTTATATTTAAATGAAATGAATTCAATATGAAAATGTTATAGGAACAATATTTGGCGATTTATCAACTGCGCCAGGATAACATAAAAGTACCAATATATCAAACGGTATGTACTATGTGAAATGAAACAATTATATTATACTCACCCACCGTACAAGAAAAAAAACTAATATTCTGCATTCAAAGGGAAAAATCCATCTCCTGTGCCGTAAGATTTGGTGAGTTCTTTTTTTGGTGATGAGTTTTTCGATGTGATTGTTGGGATCTGCAGGATTTGGCTTACTTTTTCTAAATCTTATTTTTTTGCAGATGTAGTATTATGTAAATATATTTTTTTGTAGATAGTTTTTTTATTTTGTATATTTCGCATTCTATTTTGTATATTGTCTATTTGGCATTTGGAAAAGTGATTTTTACCTTTATATCTGTGCCTTCGGAAATATTAAAAAATAAAAAAAAGATTTACATATATCAAGCGTACAATGTTATGTTTTGCATTTTTGTACGGACCACTTCTCCATTTTTAGATTTTAAATGCTATTTATTATTTACTAGCCGTTTATTAATTGTTTACAATTTACCCCCCTGACAATAACAATTATTTACCACAAAAATGCCTCTTACGTTTGTTAAATAAGTTTGTTTATGCCCTATTGCTTTGGGCCCAATTACGAAAGTTTCTCCTACAAAAAACTGTAGAAGAAGTCTTTTACATTTGTTTCAAAAGAAGTTCGGTGTACAAGGTATTAGTTAATAATACAAACAACACTAATGGCATGGAGGCAAAAGTTTTAATTTAAATGTATATATTTGAAACCCTTCCCCCCATACCCCCCCTACCCCCCTACCCTCCCCCCCAAAAAAAGAAAAGAAAATAAAGTTACAGTAATGAATTTAAAATGGCGTTAAGCCACGCTTTCTGACATAAGCAATTGGCTGCAAACGCGATAACGAAACTTTCACTTAACTTAATAACATGTAGCTAATATAGCCCTCAGGGTACTTTGCAGTCATACAGACCTTGTGGTTTTTTTAAAAAGCTTGAGACAATTCAGGTTTAAGAAGTTGAGATTTACTATCAAACAACTATGAACACAACTATGAACAACTATAAACAACTATGAACACAAAACTGATGAATTATTATTCAGGTTTATATGTATGTATTTAAAAAAAAATTGCATCTGTATACACTTATTAGATAAATTACTTCTGTTTGCATTTAATAACTGATAAACGGCTTCTGTATATTAAATGAATTGTTTAAATATTGGGAAGAGGTGGCGAGAGGTAGAAAGACGAGTAAACAAACGGGTAGACAGACTGGTAGAGAGACGAGTAGCGACATAGGTAGGCTGACGGGTAGCGAAACGAATAGACAGACGGCTAGAGGGAAAGGTAAAAAGAGGGTTGACAGAGGGGTAGCGAGATGGGTCACGAGACGGGTAGAAACACCGCTAGACAGGAATGTAGCGAGAAAGGTTGCGAGACGTGTAGCATGGTAGATAAAGAGACGAGTAGAGAGATGAGTACAGAGACGAGTTGATTGACGGGTAATGAGATTGGTTGCGAGTCGGGTACAAAAACAGACGGATAGTGAGACGGGTATACAGACGAGTAGAGAAACAGTAGATGGGTACGGAGGTGGGTAAGAAGATGGGTAGAGAGGCGTATAGCCAGACGGGTAGAGAGACAGATAGACAAATGGGTAGCGAAGTGGATAGAGACACGGCTAGACATACAAGTAGTCGACGGATAGACAGACGGTTAGAGAAATAGATTGGCGGGTAGTGAGACCGGTAGAGAAATATAGAGACAGGTAGCGAGACGTGTAGAGAGATAGACAATCGGTTAGAGAGACGGGCAGACAACGGATAGGGAAACAGACAGATTGTGGAGAGACAGACAGACAGGCAAATGAAAAGTCTGCGGATTGGCGCAGTAAAGGCGCAGGGGGCAGAGCCTCCTAGAGAATAATCAAGAAGTATCTGTTAAGCTTAACTTTGAAATATATATAATTTTTCAATTTTACAGATATGGAGATTTAATGTAAAAGTTATTTTACTGAAGTCATCGGAAGATTTTTTGTATACTTTAATAGTAATTTAGACTATAGTTTTACAATCTGGTTTGTAGCAAAGCATGTTATCAATGTGGTTTGAAGTGTAAGAGTTTCTATAAACAGTTATACAAATAATAGATATATAATCAAGGAAGAAAAAATTTTAATTCACACACAAAAACAGGTGCAACAATGAAATTAAATTTGCGTTAAGCCACGCTTGATAGAATAATCTATTGGCTGCAAATCCAATTACGTAACTTTAAAAAGTTTGGCGTTTTAAAAGATCCGGCGTTTTTTTTTTCAAGTTTTGCGCAATACGCGCTTAAGAAAATGAGATTCTTTGCCACATATTAAAAAACAAATATGACAACACATCTGATGAACGGTACTTCTTTTCTATTTTTTAACAGTGTATATGAATTTATATATGATATTAAGTAATTCTATCATTTAATTTGCTCCTTTTCTTTATATTGTAATTGTTAACCCTATGTTATCAGCAATATCACTCAGACTAATCCCTTTGAGGGAAGTCCTAGTAATATTTTCCGTGTTTTGTTATTTCATTTTCATCTTTTGATTTGGTCTCGCGAGTTGAGTCACTTTTATCTGTTTTCACCGCGCGTGCTAAAATTATCTTGAAATTATTTTCTGAATTATTTTTATTCATAATACCAATCATTTCGCTTTCTGCACGTGAACTATTTCCTTTTGATACTTTCGCTTCATTGTATGAATTGGCAACATATTCAGTGGTGTCGGTAACAGTGTCGCGAATTCAATGGTTTTTTCACATCTCAAAAAATGCCCAACGCGGTAAAGAAGTTTTCACTTAAAAAAAAAAAAAATCATAGAAACATGAGTTCTGTTTAAGGTTATGCTCATGGGCCCTGGTAATTCCTGGCGAGTCAGCTAGTTTATGAAATAAGTGAATGAATTCCAACTGTACCCGGACAAAAACTGCACAATTTCTATGTTTCAAAGACGTAGATGCTGAATGGATAATTCTTCCACAACTAATGTAATGTCGAAAACTTTAAAAATATGGTATCAAGCACATTTTCCGTATTTTTGTGTATACTGTGTGATTTTTACCCGTTAATTTTCCTTAAAAATCGTAGCATACGTGATAAGTAGATTTGGGCTTTAACGCTTGCTGCTGCATTTGGAGCGAAGAGTAAAGGAATAGAACTCAGTAGTATTAGTTTGATACTTCGTAAAGATTACGATTATTGTGTTATGAACTGTGATTCAGAGTATGTTCCATGGTATAAATTTTATTTTTGTTATTTTTTTAAGTAATGTTCCTTTTTAGATCTATGTAGATCTATTTTAGATGACTTCTACACAGTTACATAATGATAATTGAAAGTCTTGTAAAATGTAACCTTCTGTAAGATTTTTTAAGCCTAAGTAAAATTACTGTGTATATCTAAAATAGTTTATTTCAATAATTTTATATTTTATTTAAAAAAATTAATACATAAATGCAGGGTGTTTCACGAAGGACCCTTAACTTTGAGAATAAATAACTCGAAAACGGTGATAGATAAAAGCATGAAATCAGTGGTATGTTTATTAAAAAAAACATAAGAATCTCATACAGACACCTCAACCTTTTAGTTCAAAATTGCGCCAATAGATAGCGCTGCAGGCAGCATTATTCTTATAAAGAGAGTTCAAAAGCCAGGAACGATCACTCGTTTAAGATTTTGTCGTTGAAACGAGACTGCTATTAGCGTATAGTGAAAGAATGCGACGAATTTTTTTGAGCATACTGAAGGACATTGTTTACCGCAACAATCCTCTAACATTCGACGAGTGGGAGGAGACTATTTGTATCAAGCTTGTGTATCAATTTCCAATGATACACTACAGAGAGTCACTGACAATTTCATTCTTTGTTTGTGACATGTGTGTTGTGAAATGTGTACATTTTTGAATCATTTTTGATGTACTACAGCCTTCTTATTGTAATTTCGACCTTCAGCGCTATCCTTCGGTGCAATTTGTTACTAATTGTTATGTTTCTGTATCAGATTTTTACGGGGATTTTTAATAAACGTAACACTGGTTTCATGCTTCTATCTATCACCGTTTCCGAATTTTTTATTTTCAAATTTAGGGGTCATTCTTGAAACACCCTGTATAATAACAATGTATAATGCACTAAACATCTTAAATCGCAAATTCTATTAATTAAAACTCTATACAAAACTTTATTTTATCAGTATAATTCTAATTAACATACATAATTTCACTGCTGTCAAATGCTCAACTAACTGTGTATTTATTTTACACTATTTTTATCATTTGAATCATATTTTTTCATGCACAGTTTTCAGCGTTTAGCAATTTTCGTAATTTTGTCCATTGAATTACGGTGTTCAATATTTTATAGATTGATGTTATTTTCTAACGAATTCTAATAATTGATGAATTTCTTAAGTGTTAATTATATTGTAATTTAATATTTACTTTATTAGCAAAATGTTTTATTTTATATATTTATGTATATACGGTTGTCATTATTAAGGTACAGATGTTTAGAGATACATTATAAAAAATTACTGTATCAAATGTCACAATTTCTTATACACACTATTAAGACACGAGGTATCGAAGAAATACATAGAATAAAAATTGTATACGTTTCCAGCTCTATGGTTAAAAGTGGCTGTAAAAAAATATCATTAATCACATCCATATATCCTTTTTGCAAAAGACAAATTCTAAAGGTTAAATCACATGTAACTGCTAAAATATATACAGGGCGATTATAAAAAAAACTATCCCGATATATGAGTTCTTAACTGTCACACCGTTCACAGAAACTGACTGAAATTTTGGTTTTAAGTATTTTGAGGTATGTGCTCAAGAATCGCGTGAAAAACAACAGTTAAAATCTAACAGTTACGGTTACAGTGACAAAATTTTGAAAATTTCAAATGGCAACACCTGTTTTTTTAATGGAATGTGATCTTCATAGTGAAAAACCATAAAAAGCGTTGGAACGGTACCTGTAGCACGAAAATTTCCAGTGCTAGACAGACTAAGAAGAAAAGTGAAAAAAAACGAATAAGGACAGAGAATCAATAGAAAACAAAACATTTTATTGTGTTTCACAACTTTTTCACGTCACACACGAAGACACGTTGCATGCGGCAGATGATGGATAGCACTGAATAATAAAATGCTTTACTTTTTGTTGCTTCTCTGTCCTTTATTGGTTGTTTTCACTTTTGTTCTTATAGTGTCTCTAGCGTCGGCAATTTTCTTGTTACAGGTACCGTTTCAACGCTTTTTATGGTTTTTCACTATGAAGATCACATTCCAATAAAAAAAAAATGGGTGTTGTTATTTGAAAATTTCAAAATTTTGTCACTGTAACCGTAACTGTTAGTGTTTAGCTGTTGTTTTTCATACGATTCTTGAGCGCATACCTCAAAATACTTAAAACCAAAATTTCAGTCAGTTTCTGTGAACGGTGTGAGAGTTAAGGACTCATATATCGGGATAGTTTTTTTATAATCACCCTGTATTTATAAGTTAAAATGTCCATTAAATGTTATTCAAACATGTAAAACATTCCTTTTTTTTTTTTTTTTTTTGCATACCCAGTTTACTGCTTACAATCAACTAGCATCACCATTTTTACGCTGGAGCTCAAGATATAAACTTTTTTTTTTATGTTTAAAAATCGATTATTCATGGTCTAAATAGTATGCATATGGAATGATGTTGCGTTTGACGCAGTACATTTTTTATAATTTAACTGTTATCTATACTATACTACTTAATTACGGTCAACCTGTATGTATAACTTTTCTAACGATATTTTATTTAATGAAGATAAACATCAAATACAATTTGTAAAATTAAATATTACATTTAGGAAGATATGTTTTAGAAGCGTTTCTTAATACATTTTTCTTTTTTTAATACAACCTCTATATTGTTTAACTCATATAGAAGAAAATTACGTTAATAATTAGAAGACAAGGAAATGTTAAAAATATAGTTTTTCCCCTTTTCTAATCTTCTTACCTGGCGAACAATGTTAAAATTAATTACATTGATGCATGATATCAAAGAAGTTCTTTTTTCGTTTTTAATTGATATTTTTGTAAATATTTAATTGAGGAGTTATGTATTCTAACCTTATGCAAATTAATTAGTTTTATCTTTTACATACTCATGAAGCAGATAGAATAATTAAATATATCAAAGTTATTTTGGTATAAAAGTGATGCATGTAATAAATTTCTCCTCTCCCGATGAAATAACGCTATAATAAAACTAATTTAATGAAATTTCGTGATTAAAAGTTGCAGGGTTTTTTTTAAGGAGAAAAAGAAATGTTTAGAAAAAATAATTATTTATGTATAGTTTAAAAATATTATTTCTTATTGTACAGAATATCTATAAAAATAATGTTTCCAAAGAGTTATTATATTACAATAATAAATGTTTTTAGTTATCCGTTTATAATGGATGGGATTATCCTAAATAACATTCTGAAATAAAATGCTGTGGAATGTATCAAAATAAATAAATTAATGTGATCTTCAGAATTTCAGAAATAGATCAATGTCACGAGAGCTAATTGTGTGTCCTATTTTTGTAACTTTTAAAAAACAATTTTATCCAATATGATTAAGAATGTTTTTTCATCATTCTCAGGGCTGCTTTAGTAAGAATAATAAATGCAAAAGATGTTTACATGCAACTGTATATTTCTGTTACATGTAAAAGAATGTGCTATATTTACTAGAACTGTAGATTGAAATGTAACAGAAGAAAGAAAAGTTCAAACGCACTCCTCTTTCAATTACACTAATTATGGTAACACTGTTGTCTCTAAGGAAAGAGAATGCTTACAAACAAATTCTTCTATCAATCAATCTACCACTAATTTTTTTTTCATAACAATCATTGCAGGAATCGGCATGGCTACGTAGGTTAATCATATCCTAGATCTGTTTAACGTAGTCCAATCAAATCGCCCCATCTAATGGGTGCAGGGGATGGGGTCTTAAGAACGGACACGTTTTTCTTGCTATACAACAGTAATTTAACCAACAGCTACGTCAGCTGCTCTTTCCTTATATCAGCTGTAGTCAAACATCAATCGTGTTTCTTTAACTACATATGCTCCGACAAGAATATTTACAAGATCCTCTTCACGAATACAACATTCTCAATACTTCCAGCTCTGATTGGAAAGTACAGTTCATGTTGACAACAACGGCCATGCCTACCGCCACCCCCCCCCTCCCCAGAAACACAGAGAGAGAGAATCCGTTTAGTTGTGAAATTTCTATAGAAAAACGGCAAACCGATAGTACAAAAGACCCATTTAGAAACCACACAAAATATTAATAAATAAAATAAATAAACATCACCAGAAAAAGAGTAATACATCAAAATGGACAGGAATAATTAAAAAGGACTTTACGTTGCACATATAAATACTCATCAAACATTTGCTTGCAACGTAAAATTCGTTTAATAAATATGAGTTATTTTAAACTACATCTATAAATAAACCTCGACGTTTCGGTTAATCTTTATAACCATCATCAGGAGAAAAACTTCATAAATATGAACAGCAAAAAATTATGGATTCAGTCATGTAACAAATTTTAATTTTTTGCTGTTCATATTTATGAAGTTTTTCTCCTGATGATGGTTATAAAGATTAACCGAAACGTCGAGGTTTATTTATAGATGTAGTTTAAAATAACTCATATTTATTAAACGAATTTTTCGTTGGAAGCAAATGTTTGATGAGTATTTGGACAGGAATATTTTAATATTAAACAAGAACGAAACATCATGCATCCAGCATATATAATAAAACACTTTCCAATACTTACAGAATATTATTAAGAAATTAATTTTTTTTTCATACGATGAAATGAGATATCTAAATAAGCATTTAATAAAATACATAACTCAGTAAAAATCCATTTTCAGCAATTGCTACCAATATTCAAAGTCTTTCGTGCAGCCCTGTATATGATCTACAGAACGTATAAACAACATCTAATGCACTAAAAATTACACAAAATTGCATATCACAGCGGAAATAGCACTACTAGCAACTACCGATCAGAGTCAGTCATTTAACCGCCGAATTCTCTTGTGCGTCTCTGCACATCAACGATAAATCCTATGCACTCCATAAACTATAGAAAATATGTTGCATTGAATCTTAGCGATCCTTTTAAATTTCATTATGTTTCAAGTATCATAAAATGTTTAAAATGAACCCCGAAATATTTTTCTCGATAGATCATAATGTAAAGGAATTATAATTAATAAGAGCTTTACGTTGCACATATAAATACTCATCAAACATTTGCTACCAACGTAAATTTCGTTTAATTAAATATGAGTTTAAAACTACATATATAAACTCATATATGTAGTTTTGTATGTTATACTTTGTATGTATATGTTATGTATGTAGTTTTAAACTCGTATTTAATTAAATGAAATTTACGTTGGAAGCAAATGTTTAATGAGTAAAGGAATTATTTTATACGTCTCTGTAATTGAACTATAAATGCTACTAATTGTATACTCCGTTAAAAGCATCCTATAGATCACCTCAGTAATGAACATTACTTTAATTATGTTTGAAATATCAATAAAATTAACATCAATAAAATGCGCCGCAAATGATTTTTCCCCATAGACCATAATGAAATGTAATTATTTTGTGTGGCCCTGTAAAAAAACTATTAATACTACACACTTTATTTTCAATATCGAACTTTCTGTAGTAAAGTTCAATAATGTATAAAAATTTCATGACAATCCGAGTACATTTACGAGATTTAGAGCACGGACAGACAGACAGGCAAACCGAATTCATAAACACTTTTCAACAATGTTGGAATGTGTTAAATAGACCACAAAGTAAAACTGTCGAAATAAAATAACAATTACATGAGACCTTTATGAAATATAATGGAGAAAAAATATAAAAGGTAAGACTAGAAACAATAACAGCAACAGAAAAGGAGTGAAAATTAAATTAGATGGAGAAAGAAAGAGATGGACATTCAGAAAAAAAACTAAAATAAACTAGAAATCATTATAAAATTTAAATACAAGGGAAATAGTTAATTTTTTACTCTTTTCAATATATTAAGCTCTATCAAAATGCACTGAAACCTCCCTGTGCGACCGCCACCTACAACGACCATTTTTTCATGAAACAAAATTTATTCCTATAGGCTCAATGCTAATTTTACCTTCATTCAGAGACAGTGGAACTCCCACCATGAGCGACCAATTTGTTTGAAGAAACTGAAAGAAATCCCGTTCTTTCCTGGTCGTTCGACCTTTAGTCTGACCGCGCATAATTCATAAAATTTCTGAATAATCCGATCTTTTGTAGATTCATTTTTTAGGATATGCTGCCATACACTCACGCACATTTTTTTTTTTTTTTAAATTAGGTTTAAAAAAGAAAAAGTCGCCAAATTTAGGGGATTTTTTCCTTTAATGGCAACCTAGCAATTGTATTAAGTTATTGGTTTGTTTATTAAAAAATCGCCAAACAACGCTGGGTGAGTGTAAAACATCTGTTCCATTTTTTATTCTGATAACCTTTAAATCTATATACCCCTTTTGTGTCTTTTTAGTCAATTAATACAATTCTGATGACGAGTCTGGTGTGCCAGACATTAAACTACCTGTCCTTTCTTCGCAGGATACTATTAAATAAATAGACGAATGGAATCTTCATTATATATTCAAGACGAAAACATTTTACATTTATTCACTGAACTTCGAAAGGTTTTATAAATAACAGTTGTGAAAGATAAAATTGTAAAATGACTGCAAACACCAATTTATACATATTGTAAACAATTGCACCTGTCAACTTATGAATTTAAGTTAAAGTTTTGATATTTAATTTTTTATATATTTCCTGGTGTCAAAGATAAATTTTCATAACACTACTTTTTACATTACTTCGATGGCAAAAAGCTAGATTTAAACGTAACCTCTATTAAGAGACCACCTCTCGAAGCAACCAATTTTTAATGGAACGGAGATAGTCGATTTAGAGAGGTTTTACTGTACTCAAACACTATAGGAATACATTTTGTATCTATACAAACGTTAGACTTAAGATTATTGTATAACCATATGTCTTTACTGTATATGTATAACATGTATAAAATATTCAGAAAAAATTAATTTAGAAGTACATTTTGTTGGAAATACAATTTCAGTCCATCCAAGATAATTTCTGTCTATAATCCAAATGATTCTGGCGATAAACATTAGAAAATTTAGAGTTCCTAATGAGGAATAAACTTTTTTTTTTTTTCAGTGTTGAGATTTTTTTTAAATAAGTCTATATTTCAATGATAGCAATCCCAATAAAAAAAAATGAAGAGTCTACATTTGGGACCAGGATGAAAAGCAGTTACTTCCATTCTTAAAAATCATCAAAAATGAAATATTTTAATACTTTAAATGAACTGAAATATAACAATCGAAATCGAATAAATTTAGAACTAATTATGATTTTCGACCTTCAGGGGAACTAAAACGTCCCAGTTGAAGTAGCTAAGGTCTTTCACAATCCGTTTAGCTTTGGTAATCACAAAAGAGGTGGACGTATAGTCACTAGGTTTGGCACTCGTTGTCTGCTGTCTGAGCTAATTCTGGAATATTTTTCGTGTTGTCACTTCTGTAATTAGCAAAAGTAAGTCTTCTTCAAATAACGTTATCTCATGAGAATTAGCTTTAGTATCAATTTCTAAGAGGAAGAATCTCTGTAATGGGCAGAGAAATACCCATTCTCGGTATTCATTTTTTTATTCGTACTATCTTAG
Source organism: Maratus michaelseni (assembly GCA_963931845.1). NCBI lineage: Eukaryota > Metazoa > Arthropoda > Arachnida > Araneae > Salticidae > Maratus > Maratus michaelseni. Next base: position 341,332,879 of record OZ007592.1, read on the forward strand.
CTTTTCCTGGGTAGATTTCAATTATATTTGCTGAAGGGCAGTGAAAATGTCGTTTATGTACGTCATTTAAAGAAAAAAATCCCTGCCTGCTCGGCCTACAGGCACAGATACATTTTGAAGTTAAGTACTAAATTCGCCAACAAAAAATAAATCAAGATTAGACATAAATCATTGTTTCATTAAATGAACCACACACTATATTTTACATTCTGAGGTTCTTTTTATTGAGACATGCGGGCGTTTAATAATACAGCATCTCTGAGGGTCGTCAAAAATTTTTATCACTCCAATGATACTTTTTTTTACCTTCTTAGCGGCAGGACAAAGGAAGATGTGACTTTTTCTTCTACAACCCCCTTTTTTACTTTTTATAGCTGTAATAGTTGATCCTACCAAATTTTTGTCAATGTATAAGTTGTAGAAAATAGTAAGAGAGTTTATAAAAAATTTTAGTGAATTTGATATTTTGTGAATTGACGAAGTTATGGATTTTTTTCTTCCTAAACTCCTGTGTTTTTTTTCTTTGTTTTCGTTTTGAGGTCATTTTAAACGATATCAAAAATCTGTTATTCATAAATTTTGGCTGTTTTCCTAGAAGTAATAATAATTTTAAACCGATTAGATATTTATCATAATTAAGACGTTATAGGTTTTTTCTGTTTTCACAAAAACCCTCCCCATCGCCCCTTAATTTTATGAAACAGTTTGGAAGAGATCTGTGCAGAATTATGGGAGTTATTGTGTCCATAAAAAAGTTATATATATATTTATATGTACATAGATACATATAGAGATAGATAGATAAAGTACATACAAAATGTTGCCGATTTTACTCATTAATGTCGGTTGGCAAGAAAACGTGCCACTTAAGGCGCAAGAAACATTTAAATTTGGATACCAGTATTTTAACACGGAAAATTTCCCCTTGCTTAATCTGAAATTTTGACAGATTAGATAAGTCAAAATTACAGTATAGAAAAACTGTTGTTAACTTGTGTTGAAGAATTAAAAAAATTTAAAAATTCTCGTCGTGATTGGGTTAACTGTTTAAAATTTTCTTTCTTGAAAGCAAGTTAACGCAATTTACCTAAATATTCAATTCTAAATATATTTATATATAAGTAATTTTTAATTTTTTGTCTATTATTTGATCACCGATAAAGATCTCCGGAATCTAGAGCATCAATATCAGGTAGTCATAAGGAAAGCAATTTTTGTTAAAACGTCCCAGGAGTCAAATGTAACAAGTCCCTGTTGTCCTCTAAAACGCCAGTGATATGTCTGAAGTTTATCACTTGGCCACAGTCACATAGTATGGTGCTTAGTCCTTCATAATTTAAGGAAGCTCGTGCCAAAATTCTTCTCAGGATTTCTTTCGCCATTCGCATGAGACTTTTCCACCACCATCTCCTCCACCCACCACCATCTCCTCCACCCACCACCATGACGCTTAATGGGGGTTGAATCTCCCTCATATTTTTTGTGTGGAATCTACTATGCTGATGGAGTTCAAATCTATACTTTTGAGCGAGCTGCTGGTACCGACGAAGTTCTTTCTATTATCAGATTAAACTGCATACAGTCTGCCTCATCTGGCAATTAAATAATGAAACGGTTTAGTATTAATATTATAAGATGCATGTAATTTACTCGTCTGTTCCGAGAATTAGTTTTTTTTTTTTTTTGCTACCACGTGTTTGAAAATTTTATATTCATCTAATTTAATTTATTTTTAAACAACGCGTATAATGCTATTTTAAAAAAATGATAACATCCATGCAATCTGAATAATAATAATAATAATAATAATAAACCGCCCAACTGGCAAATTTTCTGGGCAAGAAATCTTGGCATTCGCATAAAATAGGGTAAAAATTAAAACGTATTATTTTTTTCATAAAAATATTTTGCCCACAAATTATGACAAATAATAAAATTCATGTTTTAACCACTTATTAAGTTTATAAAATTATAAAGTATCTCATGATAAAATTGTTACTTTTACTTCAATGTTTCTTGTTATTATTTACTGTCAAATTAATTTTCAAATTGTAGTTTGGAGTACTTAGAGGGTTTCAATTTGATAAATAATTAATATCAGAAAGAAACTGTAAAAAAAAAGAAACTGTATCCTATCTGTTGACAGATAGGTAAGAGCTAATAACAAACTCTTGAGATTTCAGAAGATGGATGCAATAGAAAGAAGACTAGTAATCGTTTTACATATAGGCATAAGTTACAAGTTTAATCTGAAAAAATTGTGAAACGCACCTAAGTATCAAAAATTGTATTGTATGTATTGATATTGTACGTTTCTTATATAAATATTTTCAGTAATTTCTGTACATTTTCTGTGTATTTAAAAACATGAAGAGAAAGAAGTCTAGAAGATTTTTAGAAGAATATTTATTGTAATGATAATTTCAAAATTAAAAGATATAAACATGACAAAAAAATGCATTGTTTTTTTCAATTGAGATAATTTCAAAAGTTCATTATTAATTATATATATATATATTCATTTATCTAAAAATTGGATTCAGTATTATGTAAACAATGTGTATATGTATATAAACAAAATAACTTTTCAAAAGATTGCCTCATCATTTTTAATTTCGACAATGATGATTAATATTTTTCATTATGATCCACACATTCATTTTTTAATATAAATGCTGCCTAAGATTCCACTTCCAGAACTCAGAAAATTCGATCGGATTAATCGCAAGAATTCTATCATCTATATTGAGAATTCAAAATTAAATTCTAGAGAAATGTGAAGATATGAATCATATAGCATAAAAATAAAGTAGGATCTTAAAAATTGAATCTGATCAAGTGCAAATTTCTATAAAAAATACTTCATGAATTTAATTTTGATTTAATAAAAGATTTTATTGACTTTGTTTTTGAAAGTATGTAATTAATCTTAGTTTGACAATTTAAAAAAAATACAATGATTTAATTAAAGTTATCTAATTTTAATGGAACGTTTTTCAGAAAGAAAAATTACTGCAGTATTTTAAATTACAATGTTTACTCAAAACTACATTGACTAATAATAATTGCCAAAATTAAAGAAATTATTCATTTCTTTTTTTAATGAAAAAAACTTTTTGAATATTAAAAAACAAATACATAAATAAATAATACAGATTTTATAAATGTTTATAAATTTGTAGATATATAAATCTCAGTTTTTTAATTTTTTTTATGAAATCAGATCTTCCGTGTGTTTAGAATACATAATACACTGTTCAGAACAATTAAAGGATATTGAGGTTGTGAATGGATCTTGCTGCTGAGAATTCTTTAGATGATTAATACAAGATTGACAGACGAAGTATTCTATATGAGAAAAACATTACATATGTTTGGCAGAAAAAAATGCATTGTTTTGAACATTTGGAAAAAAAGGAAAAAAAAATTGTGCATATGAGAAAAAAAAAGAATAAAAAAAGAAAAAGAAAATAAATTAAAAAAAATGTGACAACCATGCAATCGAATAATATGTTTTTTTAAGTTTAAAGGATCATAGATAATAAACTAAAAAAAGGTGTTTGTTTCCTTCAAACAAGATCGTTTTCAGTAGGGGTATGGTTTCCCCCGACGGCCAGCAACGTTGAAAATTTTGAGGCATAGATTCAATGAGGCTATTAACGAGGAGACGGAGTATTCTATTCTATTCCTCCATAAAAACTCTTTCCAGTTCTTGGAGAGTTTGTTGTGGTGATAGGTGGTCAGCAACTCGTCTGCCTAGAATGTCCCAAACATGCTCTATTGGGTTCATGTACGGAGTACGCGATTTCCATTCCATTCGTATGATTCCTTCCTCGTAAAGAAAATCATCCACCAAGTGAGCACAATTGTCATCCATTAACATGAAGTCATCTCCAATTGCTGTAGCTTAAGGGACTACAATAGGTCTGCGGATCTCATTCATATATTGGTGACCTGCCAACGATCCATTTCGAATGATGTGGAGGTGCGCCTATCAGTAGAGATGGCAACAGAGACCGTCAATCCCCGGCGCCAAATCTGACACTTCCTTTTACGAACGCAGGATTATTTCTAGTGCCACGTTTCTTCCTGATGAAAATATGCCTATTTGCAGGATGAACGTAAAAACGGGGCTCGTCATAGAAAAGAATATTGCGCCATTCATTTTTTCTCCAGTTCACATGTTGTGTTGTCCACTCCATGCGGGCGCCACGGTGCCTTGCTGTTAACGTAATGCATATCATTTGTCTGCGAGCATAAAAACCTACAGCGTGGAGCCGATTTCGGACAGTTTGAGTCTAAAATAAGGTGCCAGAAACCGAGCGAAAGTGTTGTTAAAGAAGAGGAGCATTCATATTTCGGTGCCTCTGAGCCGTTAGCTGTAAATATGGATCTTCATTGGACATTGGTGCACGTCTACAACCTTGCCCTTGTCTTCGGACTGCATTTTCAACTCAAAATTTGCATACTCCAAAGTTTGAAAGTGAAAATAATTGGATTTGTGACTCTATTCCTCCATTTTCTCCAAAAGAAATTCACTTATACTGTTATTTTTATAAGACTTTCAATATCCTTTAATTGTTGTGAGTAGTTTATATATATATATGTGTGACCTTTTATTTCTCAACATATTGTCCACCAACATTTATACACTTATATCACCGTTTTATCAGTGCCCCAACACCAGCTGCATAAGATTCTTTGGGTTGCTGTCTCAGCCACATTAGGACTTCAAGTTGAGCACAGGGGACAATTAAAAAGTTTGGTTGGCAACTTCTTCAACATCCACCATACAGCTTCGACGTAGCCCCAAGCGATTTTCATCTGTTTAGTCCACTAAAAAACCATATTGGAAGCAAGATGATGTTCACATATCATGAAAAGTTCCCGTTGAAGTCCTAATGTGGCTGAGACAGCAACCCAAAGAATCTTATGCAGCTGGTGTTGGGACACTGATAAAAGGGTGATATAAGTGAATAAATATTGGAGAAGAATATGTTGAGAAATAAAAATAGTTCTGAAGTGAATATCATTGTAAGTTATTATTTAATTACCTTTTGTGTCTTACTTAAAGACATTCCCTCGTATAATCGTAAATTAATTAATATTAAGCTATTAAATGATAAAAACGTTTTTTTTATAAATATTACACTCTTTTTTTTAATTTCTAATTTATTTTCTACTTTTTAGCCTTTAAAATGTTCCATTGTTGCAGTTTCACAGACATTTGGCCTATTTTGGCAATCGTTGTATTGGCACATAATTAAATCCATTGTTGTTTTCACTCATATACAATTGCATGAATCACAGAGAATATTTTGTGATTTTTCACCTGTGGCGGGATAACGGAAAAATTCTATAAAATTAATGTATTAATTTAGAATGAAGTTCTAAAAATTTTTAAATGCTGTATTGCGATCGGAAACAAAACTGTGAATATGTAATTGTAACATATAAGGAAGTGGCTTAAAAATCGATTACAAAATCCCGTCTTTTCGTATAAAACCGAGGTTGCGTTATGTAAAATAGTGTAAAGATGTTTTGGCTTTTATTATATAAAAAATTGAGCAAAAAATGCACGTAAAGATACTTCTTTCATCATTTCAAAATTCAAAACTTTGAAGAATATGAAGATCATTTGGTTTTGTCTGATTTATTAAAATTGTAGTTTAAAAACAAAGAAGCCGTTTAATTCCCTTTCATATTGGAACAAAGATAAAACCTACATTTATTTTAGTCTCATTAACGGCGCCATACTTTTTTAGCTCTGTTCTTATGCACTGCTACATATTTAAGAAAGCATTTTTTACACTTGTATCGAGAGAGATTATAAGACAAAAAACGTATTCAGCAGGACTGAATGTTCTTCAAGTAAATCATTTTTTTTTTATAGAAACCATAAAGAAGAAATCATTGCAATGAGATTAATCGTACTACTGCAAGAGTATTTTCTTTATTAAGCTCACATTAAATATGTGTTTAAAATCCTTTGAAATGCTGCACGTGTTTTGTTTTGTTTCTTTAAATACCGGAATTTCAAAAAATTCGAATAAAACAAATTTCATGGCATTTTGAGACTTTGCGGTGATTTAAAAAAATGCTCTTTTTTTTAAAACAGAATATTGATTACATTAAGGATAATCTTTTCCCTTTATTTTGCAGAAAATTATGGAATTCCAATTTTTGGCTTAACGCATATTTAATTTTGATCTTTTACTTAATCCGTTTCCGTCTAATTGATTCAGAATTAAAATATTTAAATTCATTTCTAAAAATATTTATTTGTATGTATAAAATGATAAAACTTTATCATCTATCTCTCAATTTATTTAATATTTTTTATTTGCGTTCCTTATGGTATTATTTAGGAAATTAAGCAATATGATTTGCAATAATATAACTAGCTTCTTTTTTTAAAAAATGAACACGTTAAGAAAAATACTCATTTTGGCTCGATATTTACTTATGCCATGACCCCTTTTTCTCTCAATCTAGTTAACAGTTTGGAAATCAAGTCCTCACAGTTAAAGAGCCTACTTCTGAACAAAAATAGTAAACATTATTACAAAAATTTCAAAATTGAAAATTATGTATGGTTTTAAAGTATTCTTATTTTTAAAATTAAATTTTCAAATTTTATTATACTTATTTCATTTTGTCTTGAATAAATCATTTTCTTCATAAAACTATTAATTAAAAAAGTTTATGAAAGAAATTTTTTTAGAAGCTTTATGGTGAGTATATTAAGCACTTAGAATGCTCAGGTGAATTTCGATATATTTAAGAAGTTTTTGAAAGCGAGCACGGACCGCCTGAAAAACAGGTGAACGGACGCCGCCGGCGGGGAACAGCTGCACGCTTGCTGAATTATTTTCTTTGTATGTATGAAGCCAGAAATTGCGGAATAACTGCATGTTACAAAATATAAAGATTAAGAACTAAAATAACTTCTTAAAACACCATAAAAACTTTAAAATGCGCTAGGCCTTTTGAAAAATCTGAGTCTTTCTTCGTCAGGCGCAAAAAGACGTGCGTCTACTATGAAAGCAGCAGCAAGACTGAAATGAGAGGTAAGGGAGAGCAAACAAGATGATGCGACAGCCAACAGGAAAGCAGAAAACAACAGCCAATAGGAAAACAGAAGACAACAGCCAATCACAGAAGAGTAAAAACAAAACAATAGAGAATACAAAATAGAAAGGGAATAAGGAAGTAAAAAATAAAAATTAAAAAAAATAAAAAATAAAATAAAATAAAATAAAATAAAATAGAATAAATAAATATATAAAATAAAATGAATAAATAAATAAATAAATAAATAAATAAAACTTAATTTGAAAAGAAAAAAAAAATAAATAAATAAATAAATAAATAAATAATAAATAAATAAAATAAAAATAAATAAAGCACACAAATACATAAAAAAAAAAAGGAAACACATGAAAATTAAGAATTAAATAAGTAACCACAATATATAAATATATATAAAAACAGACTAAAATTAATTAATACAAAATAAATTATATGGAAGTACTGAAGAGGTTTTCCAAGCAGCAGAGAGCATTGTGGAATCGGATTTATCATTAACAATAACTTCACGATTAAGATAAATATCTAAATTTTCCAGAAAGTCCAATTCAGAGATATTATTAGCATTAAAGATAATTTTAGCATTTTTAAAATTAAAACAATGTCCGGAATCCCAAGAGTGCTTGGCAATTGAAAATTTAGAAATTTCTTGATTAGTTACATAACGAGAGTGTTCTTTTAAGCGGATTTCGAGATTTCTTTTAGTTTGACCAATATAAGATAAATCACAGCCATTACAAGGAACATTATAAATTCCCCATTTACGAAGATCAGGAACAGGAGATTTGGTGGAGGGGAATTTGAATTTATTGACAGGTTTAAAGATAATGTTAAAATTGAAGCGTCTTAAAACTTTAGCTAATTTGAAACATAAAGGAGGATAAAAAGGGAGGACAACCAAATTATCAGGTTTGCTTTTCACAGATTTAGAAAGAGTAGACTTATAAGACGGTCTATTGAATTTCTTCACAGCATTATTGATAACAGAAGGATTGAAACCTCTTTTGACAGCAACAGCTTTTAAGTAATTAAGTTCATCCTTAAGGGATGCAGAGTCGGAACAAATTTTGAGAGCACGATTTACTTACGTATAAAATACACCGATTTTTTGGTTGACAGGATGATTTGAGAGAGCATGAGGTGGGTTAGAGACAGAAAAAGGTTTTCTATAAACACAAGTTTTGAAAGAAGAATCACATTTGGTAACTAAAACATCAAGGAAAGGAAGTTTATTACAATTTTGTAACTCAAAAGTAAACTGAATATGAGGGTCAATAGAATTGACAGTTTGAAGAATGGTAGAAATATCAAAAGGATTATCAACTAAAACAAAAGTATCGTCAACATAACGCATCCAACATTTAAAATTAACCAGATTTAATACTTTTTCCTCAAAATAATGCATATAAATATCACAAAGAATTGGAGATAAAGGATTACCCATACTTAAGCCGTCTGATTGTTTGAAAAATTTATTATCAAATTCAAAGGTAGTTTGAGAGATGCAAATTTTTGTTAAATTAACAAAATCTTTGACTTCAATATCAGAGAAATGAAATTCACGTAATCTTGTTTCCAAGCAAGAAAGAGCACCTTCAATCGGAACATTAGTAAATAAAGATTTAACATCAAGAAAAAGCATAGAACAATTGGATGGGTTAATATTTTTTAATTTACCAACAAAATCATAAGAATTTTTTATACTTTTTTTTCTACTTTCCTATTGGCTGTTGCATCAGCTTGTTTCCTCTCCCTTACCTCTCATTTCAGTCTTGCTGCTGCTTTCATAGTAGACGCACGTCTTTTTGCGCCTGACGAAGAAAGACTCAGATCTTTCGAAAGGCCTAGCGCATTTTAAAGTTTTTATGGTGTTTTAAGAAGTTATTTTAGTTCTTAGTGTTTCACACCAGTTTCAACTTATTTTATAAAGATTAATTTAAAAAAAAAACAATCCGTATTTGTCTATAGTGAAACATTAACATATTTTTCTTGAAACGACATTTTTCAGCGCGTGTGTAAAGAACCGTTGGATCAATCAATAGATTTTTTTAATTAAATAATATTTATTTTGTGGGGTTATGAACATTTTATAATTCACAGAAAAAATTAATATATATTATTTTTTAAACCACGTTGAAATTAGAGAAATAGTGATAATAAAATAACACGTTTTTTAAAACGATTTCATTAAAAATAGGTTCGTAGGCTACTTCCAAATTCCATATGTTTTCTTAAAAATTTCATTTTGCTGGCTTTAGATGACTTTGACAAGTTGTGCAGTACACGGCGTAGATTGATGTGTGCACGGCCTAACCATATGCAACTGGAAATATCTCCATCAATTTTAACAATTACTGTATAATAAATATAATTATATTTAAAAATAAATATGAATAATAAGTAGTTAAATTCAGTTTTTTTATTACTTTATTCCTTGTATGAAAAAAAAAAATCCGAAGCTGAACTACTTTTGGGATCGATGAGCACGAGCAGTAACCTACACATAATAATATGCACAGAAGGTATTAAGAAATATTTAAACAAAAAAAGTTCAAGGGATAACGATTCTCCTTAATCTAAAAAAATGAAATTTCCGCTTGCCTTATTAAAAATACAATTTTGTTATATTAAATTACAATTATTCACTGTTACCATTTTACTAGATAATCAAAAATTGCTCAAAATTGGGGCAAGGTTTAAAAATATAGAGTTTCAAGATATAAGATTACATAAATGCAGAGGAATGTATATATATTTTTTTATTAATGTGCTTATATTCCACGCTCAAATTTACATCTATTCATTGTGATAATGTGTGTAAATGTAACTAAATGCATAACATATTTAAGAGCTAATATTTAAGTCATAATACTGTTAAAAGCTTTCGGAATTATACTATATATCAATTAGAAATATTTTTAAATGTCGCAGTTAAAATTTATCTATCTGTTCTTGTTTAAAATGAACTTTATCTATACTAATAAAATGAAGTTTAGGTCTGTGAGTCTGTCTGTGTGTGTCTGCAATGTCTAGCGAAATCTAACGCAACGACAAATTTGAAAATTTATGTGAGGATAGTCCAAAGTCTCTCCTGGTGCACCTGAGTTTCACAAATTTAATACTTTGAAAATTAGAGTTGTTATTAATTAAAAACGGATCAAATATCACAAACAAAAAAGCACTCTTGGGAAATCTGCGCGCGCATGCGCAAAAACCTTTTTCAGCATCTTTTGTGAAAAGAAGAAACAAAGCGCTAGTCAGGCCGCTTCTTTTTCCGTTTTTCTAAATTCGCCGAGGGCGAACGGCCGGAAATACGAAAAACGTCGATATATTCTCAAAAAAAAAGTACTTATACGTCTCGAACGATACGGTCGGTTAAAAAAAAAATCAAATTTAATCCTTAAAAAAAAATCAAGAATCGTCGAATTCCTGTTTTTTAATTTTTTCTGTTTTACGAAACTCGCATCCACCGGACTACAAAAGATACGAAAAAAACAGAGTACACTAAATTAAAGATCTGACTTTCTCCTTTTCAAACTACCTTTGGTTTTAAAAAATACGAAAGTTAATCCTTCGAAATAGTATATTTCCTGTACGCCGTCTCACGACTTTTGCGATTTCGCCGAATTTTAAAAATTCGCTTCGGTGGTTCTGAACATGTTACGAAAAACTAAAAGTACCAGACAATATTTACATTTGTTCTCTTTTCGACATCTGCAATCGTTTTTGAAAAATACGGATATTAACACTTCGAAAAAAACTCGCGCGCAGGATTCATTTTTATGAAAACCGATTTTCTGCGATATATAAAAAGCACATCGGCTCGTTAAAATAACCAAACAAAAAACAAACACACCTAAGGACATGTACGTTTCATCGGGCTTAGGCAGAAAAATAATGTTAACCCTTTCAAAAACGTTTTTACCGTAATTCAATTTTGGAATTTTAACGATTTCTCCTATATTTAAAAATTTTAATCTGAGTTTATAAACAAAATGCGAAAAACAATATACCGCGCTTAATCTACGTTCTTTGCTTTTGGAAATCTGGTATTCGTTTCGAAAAAATTGAATTTTAACCCTCCGAAAAATATCGTTTCCAAAACTCACTCACGCGATTTTCGTTTTTCGGCCCAGGTTTAAAATTGGGCATCGACTCGGGAAATGCGAATACGGACAAACAGAACACAATAGCACACATTCATTTTCTTCAAAACGCACCGTTAGATTTTAAAATATATCTATGATAACGCTTTCGAAACGGGCTATTTACGTAACCCACTTTCGCCATTTCCGCTTATTTTGGCAATGTTTACACTTCCGTCGCAGGAATTTTTTTATTGAAATACGGAAAATCCAACCGAAGAAGCTTAAAGTGCGTACATTCCGATGTAGAAAGACGCCTTCGGGCTTAAAAAATTCGAATAATACCAATTTCCAAAAATTCTTTTCCGCATTTCTTTTCTGCAGATTTTCAGTTTTTTTTTTCCGCGCAAGTACAGATAAATTGAAGATAAAAAATGTGTTTTTGTTTTCAGCGTCATTTTTACTTACCCATCATACGTAGTATAGAGTAAGTCTTGTAATCGTTTTGAAAATAGAAAAAAAAATTTGAAGGATTTACACGTTTCACTTGAGATTCCGAAAAACATATTTTTAGAAAAAAAAATTGCCGTCCGTCTGTGTGTCTGTAAACGCTCTATCTCCCGAAAAAATTGAGATAGAGACTTGAAATTTGGTATGTACTTAGTATGTAATAATAGGAAGGAGCCTATTTAATTTCAATAACCTCGATTAAACGGAACTATTTTTTTCGAACTCTCGAAATATTCGTTCTGATAAAAGGTATATAAAAATTGTCGAAATTGTTTATTTTAAGAAATGAATATAAAAGACAATACAAAAACATAAATTTTGCATAAAGCATGAAGTCGATAAGATAATTAGTTGCCGAGATATTTGTAATCCTATTACCCACTCTCTTCGATTTTTCATGACCCTGTATTTCATTTAAATTTCACTTCAAAGATATATTTTAATTGAAAATTTGACGCTTAATCAGATGCGATAAACCGCTAGTTAATAGGATTATTATTTATGGAGTTATAAGGAGGTTTCTTTCAAGCAATTCAGTAATCGAGCCTTTAAAGTTTATGACGTTTATTTATCGACATCACGATTAATTTTGAATTGCAATGCATTTTATAAGTAGTTTACACATTTTTATTTTAATACTTTACATTATGCATATCCATGATGGGTAAGTATGACGGAGGTCCCCAACGACTAGTTTTATTTATTAACCCCTTGGAGACGAGCGACACGTATACGTGACGCATTACATACTCAGAATCCTTCATCATTCCCACCAGTTAATTTTTATTGTCAGCTTTACCTTATTGAATCCTAGAATTTCTGCGATTCAATAAGGCTTAAATTTCTGTATTGAAAAACCGGTGATAAAAGCTTAAAAATTCTGTAAAAGGCGCTCGTCGCGAACGGGTTAACGATGTCAAACCAGAAATTGTTGTTCACTTTACGTACAGAATTGAACGGACTTTCCGAACGTATGATTATTTTTGAGAAAAAATATCTTCGTGGATAAATTTCAATTATACTTACAGATTTCAATCATGTTCGTAAAGAACACATTGTTATTATTACGGGCCCGGGGAAATGCGGGACGGGTCAGCAAGTTTTTAATAAAAATGGTTTTACTTCCTTTAAGGATGGAAAAAGAATTAGTTGTATTTTAATTTATAAAAATACCGAATATACGTTAACATTTCGTTCACTATTACTAAATATTGGTAAATGTTTTAGGTAAAATGGTGAAAATGGTCACCATAAGCATCGAAACTGCGTTAAATTAGACGCGCCAGTTTTCGGAATGTTGTTAACAATACATTCGGTTTCATTTACCTAATTACTGTGTTCATCCAGCATTTTCCCTAAGTATCTCCATTATTGTTGTAAACAAAAATCTGAGTTCCAATTACAGTAAGATACCGTGTATTTTAGAATGACTAAATGGATTGTCATCCTAGCTTGTTGTACCAAAAATTGCTACAAGTAGTGTGTTGCCCATTCCTGCAAAAAAAAAAAAAACTGAACTATATACAGTGTGCCCCAAAAAGATTGAAACGGGGCTTGTTTGTTACCTGTTAAAGATACGTAGGCAATGTAAAATGCAAAATTGTTCAAAATAAGTTAGGAATTAATATTTTGTTGATAATATATTCTTGCATTATTTTTGAAAAAAAATTACAATTTTAAAATTTTTGTACGGTGTCTGGAGCATATACTTTATATTTAGAAAGCCTTTAACCTTGCTGGCACAGTTAAAACTGTAAAATTTAACATTCTTCTACCACAAAAACTCATCGAGATATTATACTTTAAATGTTATGGAATTTCTGAACTTCCTGGTACTAAAACCGAACAGATGTTCGATTGACATATGATGATTATGATGATATATGTTCGATTGATATATGATGTTCGTTGATATACATTTTAATGCCCGAAAGCTGTGAAAATTTAAGAAATTCAAAATATGGTGGTTCGGTGAGTTTTAATCGTAAATGAAAATAAATGTTTTATTTGTCAGAGCATGGTTAAAAAAAGTTTAAGTATAATGTATAGGATCCAAGGACCGTATAAAAACTTGAAACGTGTCAATCTTATAAAAACAATGAGGACTCTTCATCACAGGAATAATTCATGAACATAATCTTAAATCTCACTATATTTTAAACACTGTTGCAATTTACATTGCATACGTATCTCCAACAGGTAAAAAAAAAATTAAAGCACAATTCAATATTTTCGGGCTACCCTCTGTATATGCTTACGTATATTCTAGGAAATTGCAAAAGAAAAATGTGTTATAATATACACGTCAATACAAAGAAAAATATACTCTTATGGACGCTTATAGTCGCAATTATTTTATATTTTCAAAAATAGATGGTGTTAGGATTCAAAATCTAACCTAGTCTCATTGAATTATAATTGTATATTATTTTTAATTTGTAAAAATCATCAAACAAATAATTGTTTGTGAATTTCATCGCAACATTCGTCTTTGTGTTGTGATTGTTACGGTATATGAATTGGATACAGGTTTCCCTGGCAATATTTTTATTTTTCATATTTGATAAAAGTTCTGTTTTTCGTCATTCTTGTGGATTTCAAGACCACCTAGTACACAGTGTCTCTAAATTCAAAACCGGAATATCAAAAATACAATCATTAAACAAATGTTTAAATTGAACTTTTAGTAATATATAAATATTACGGGATTCTTTCTTACCAGTTGACTAATAGCTGAAACCTTTTGTTTTAGAAGTACAGTTAACCTGCAAAAATATCTTAAATGCATTTTTTCATAAAATGAAAATTCATTTAAATCCAAAAAGTGACTAAAAACAATTACGAAATTAAAGATTTTATTCGTTCCTTGGATTCAAGAAGTTATATTTAGAAATTTTTCTATGTGTTCAGAAATGTAAAACAGTAAAAATTACATTTCCGTACGACCCAAACTTACCGAGATATTATAGTTTGATTTTATGATTTTTTCTTTTACTACAATTTCGTGTCTTTGTTTATATGCCTGTAAGCACTGATAATTTATTAAGTGCTAAGTATCATATCTCAGTACGTTCTGATATTATAAAAAATGAATTTTTACTGTTTTCGCTTTTATTGTAAGCAGAAAAAAATGTAAACCTCTAAAACAACAATTTAGAAATTATCTATGAAATAACGAATAGAAAAGAAACGCTGAATACTCGTACATTACTGCAATTCAAACATACTTTTAACTTTAATTTTAAGATATTTTAAAATAATGATAAATTATTTGAATTTTCATGTTTCTAAGGAAGGAATTTCTTTATCACCGACCAGTTTTATCTATATTACAATAGGATTAGTGCACTCTAAATCTAGGACTTTTGAAGTCAAAGTGAGCAGGATTATCCTTTTTGTACAAAGTAAATGATGAAAACATTGCGGAATAAATGTACTGGTTTTGGTACTGCAGCCATGGTTTCATGACAATCGTAGGTGTCAGTGCGTTATGTCATGTTATGAAATTTAAATAATATGCGATATATTAGCATTAGTTATATAAAATAACATCACATATTTACTAAAATGTTAATTATATGATTTTTTTAATTGATTGAATTTTTGTAATGACATTTTATTAAACAAAAAATGTAATCTTTTTATACACAACTAATCTATGTTTTTGAACTTATCTTAATATTTTTCTTCGTTTTCTTAAAAAATAATATATTAGCTTAAGTCATAGGGAAGAAAATTACATTATTAGTTTAAAGGAAAGAATACATTAAAGGCATAGTTATAAATTTTTCTTATTTAATCTTCCGGCATGGGAGACATTGTTAAAATTAATTACACTAATGCTTAATATTTCAAAGCGGTGATTTTTTATTATATCTTTAGTAAATATTTAATTTCGAAATGAATGTACTCTAATCATATGCAAATTAATTAGTTTTATCTCTTACATACTCGAGAAGCAGAGAAAATAATTTAATACTTCAAAATTAATTTTTCTGTAAAATTGGTGTGTATAATAAATTACTTCTTTACTTTTAACAGAAATATATATAATACAAAAAATATAATAAAAATTCTATAAAATATGATTAAAAAAACATAAATATAATGTAAAACTACATAAAATATAATTCAAAAAATATAATACAAGAAATAAACTATAAACTATATTATAAAATAAATTTTATAAGTTTCGCGAATAAAAGTATGCAATTTAAATCGAGTTTTAGTAAATAAGACATGCTGAGATATGGCAGTTTGAAATTCTAGGGTGGCTGAGATTTTCTAACAATCTGATATTTGTTATGTTGTAACTCTCGTATTTATGAACCGTTATGAATGTGACTGATCTTGTATACAGAACATACCAAGGTCTTGAACGAGTTCGTTGGCCAGCTTCATGCGCCATCTTGTTTCAGAATGGCAGAAAGTTTATTTTTTTATTTTTTTTTTATAAATTCCAAAAGATGTATAAAATTATAAATTGAAAAAGTTGTTGCTGTCTCAGCCACATTAGGACTTCAAGTTGAACCTTTCATTATCTGTGAACATCATCTTGCTTACAAGATGGTTTTTTAGAGGACTAAACAGATGAAAATCGCTTGGGGATATGTCGAGCTGTATGGTGGATGTTGAAGAACTTGCAAGATGATGTTCACATATGATGGAAAGGTTCACCTTGGAGTCCTAATGTGGGTGTAACCCATATAATGGTATGCAGCTGGTGTTGGGGGCACTGATAAAACGGTGATATTAGTGCATAAATATGGTTGGAGGATATGTTGAGAAACAAAAATAGTTTTGAAGTGAATATCATTGTAAGTTATTATTTAATTATCTTTTATGACTTACTTAATGACTTTCCATCGTATATTATATATATATATATATATATATAGGATTCCAATTTGAACACTTCATGTAAATGATATAAACTGACACTCTAGTGCTATTATCCATGGTTAGACACTTCACTTCATCAGATGAACTAACTACTATTATTATCCATGGTTAGACATGCGCGAGTTGTAACTAGTTTGAATCGCGAGATTTGGCTAAGAGCCAGTCTTCTAATTTTTGTTATGAAGCAAGATATAAAAAATGGATATGGCCGGTAAAGGCGCTATTAGGCCTAGTTGGATTATTGTAAGGTAAATTTGTTATATAGTTTTAAACAAAAGTGTATTAGTTGAAATAAAAGTTCTTATTTTGTCGTTCATCGATTATTTGTTCAGTAAAGCGACTATTTACATATCATCTACTTACATTTTTGGGGGCTCGGATGCCAAGATTATTAAAAGTAAAAGCCACTAGTAGTGAAATGGAAACCAAACGTAAAGTGTTGTAAAACGCCAGTATCAAAAGTTGGGTTACGAATTAGCAAGGTGAAACCTTAATCGTATCACTTCAAGTACAATTTTTGAAAGATAAACATGGGAACTCTCAATAAAGCTAAGAGAATTGATCTAATAAACCTCTGCGAAGAATGCGGAATTGAAGCACCAGAAAAACCGACAATACCCGTCCTGATAAAGCTGATCAAGAGTTGTGAGAGTTACGAAGAACAATTTATAAGAGATCGATTAGAAGAAGTGATAGCAGCTAGAAATGAAAAAACAGAAGAAGAACGAGAAGAGAAACAGAAGAAATTACAAGCAGAACTGGAAGAGAAGAAATTACAAGCAGAAGAAAAGAAAATGAAAATGGAAATGGAAGAGAGTAAATGGAAAATAGAATTGAAGCAAAATTTTGAAATTAAGAAATTGCAGATACAAGAAAATTCAAGAGAACACATTAATGAAAACCCAAGGACAAATCCAGGTAAGCAATTTGAATTGTTTAGATTATTAACTAAATATGATAGCTCGAATGATATCAGTTTATATTTAGATATGTACGAAAGGCAAATGGCGCAAACGGGTATTAATAAAAAAGAATGGGTATTATTTAATTAACCTAATGCCGTTAGATGTGATCAATATAATAACAAGGGAAAACGAACCTGAAGTTCACGATTATGATTACATAAAAAATATTCTACTAAAACGCTACAAACTATCTCCAGAGGAGTTTAGGCTGAAATTTTTCTCATTTAAAAAGGAGCCACCAACAAATTGGCGAGATTTCGCTTATGAGATAAAGGTGTATATTCAACAATGGATTGAAGGTCTTCAAGTAAATAACTTTGAAGATTTAGCGGAATTAATTGTCGTTAATCAATTCAGGCATAATTTACCTACGGAAACAAAGACACATTTCATAGAAGAATTATTAGTAATAAAGAAAATTGATGAATTAGTTGATAAATTAGATAATTACGAAACAGCCCGAAGGGTTTACAATAAACAATCAGTTAAGGATACAAGCAGCGATTTTGATGACAGAAGATCGAGAGTGGCTGACTACGCCAATTCGAAAAGACGCCAAGTTAATAATAAGCATTATGTAGGGCACGAAAGCAAAGAGTCGCATATAATCTGTTTTGCGTGTGGCAACCCTAGTCACGTGAGTGCAAAATGTGTCATGGCGAGTAATACAGAACGAGAATATTCAAATTTTAACCCGCAACATAATCAAAATTGGCGAGAAACAAGATACCAAAATGAGACCCAAAACACGCAAAGAAAAACAGTTAATATGGGAATGTTAAATGGTAAAAAAGGAAGAATCTTAGATATTAGCGGAATAAAAACAAACGTAATAATCGATACAGGAAGCGATATTTCAATCGCCAGTTCAAGATATCATACTGCAATAAACACGCCAAAACTAACCAGCGACAATATATCTATATCAGGCATAGGTGAAAAAGAAATTAAGCCGACAGGTTTTTTCTGGCATAAAGTCTACGTGGACGATTCAGAAATCGAGGATAAATTTTACTTGGTACAAGAGACGGACTGCGATTTAATAATAGGTAGAAAAGCAGTAGAAGGCATGACGTTAAAAGTAACGGAAGATGGTGTTAGAATAATAAGCGGCAAAACAGTTCGAGTAGGATACATTAAAATTAACGTTAAGTGCCTGCAAAGATTGATGGAGCAAGTATAAACAACGATAGTCGAGGTTGGGAAGATATGTTTAATATCGATTGCGTAAATGACGGGGTGAATTTGACTCATATTGCAAATTTAACAAACGGAGAAAAAATAAGAAAATTAATAAAACCGTATAAGCCGAATAAAACAAAAGATCCACGATTATCCGATGAATGGAATGTTGATTATCCATCTCCAGAAGAAAATTATGAAAGAAGAATTCCTGCACATGATAGAAAAGACTATGTGAAGGATCGCAGTAGAAATTTTTGTCATAAGGGAAATAACAGAAATTTTAATAGAACATTAAAGAACAGAAGCAATAATAGATATAGCCAGAGATATTTTAAACAGTCATTTAACCATGGAAATTACAATAAATATAGATATGGAAAACAGAGTTACAAGAATTCTTATCAAAATGAATCTGAGATTCCTGAAAACGTGGAGACTAAAGATTCTTTGATACCTGAAGACATCACAGAAAATAGTTCACCTAATTCAAAAGCAAGGTATAATCCAAAATTTTCCCATAGATACATGAATAGAGGCTACTATCATGGTCGGAATAATTATAATTATGGTGGCCAACGATCATGCAAGGCTAGTTATAATGAACAAAAATATTCACAACCATCACATAAGAATAATTCTCATCATGGATTTAAAGGAGCCGATAGTGGACGAGATGATTATTCAAATTGTTATCATTCTAGAAGCAATAGGTATGTAGCTTCTAAAGATAGGGAACACTACCCGGAAAGAAATTACAGAGATATTAGATATACAGATTCTAAAGACAGAGAGAAATATCCAGAAAGAAATAAAAATCTTAAAAAATAACTGTTAGGAATGAAAAAACATAACAAATCAAGATGCTGATGTCGAGACGCCATCACGTCAGGATGACCGATTTGTAGGATTCCAGTTTGAACACTTCATTAAAATGATATGAACTGAGACTCTAGTGCTATTATCCATGGTTAGACACTTCACTTCATCATATGAACTAACTACTATTATTATCCATGGTTAGACATGCGCGAGTTGTAAATAGTTTGAATCGCGAGATTTGGTTAAGAGCCAGTCTTCTAATTTTCGTTATGAAGCGAGATATAAAAAAATGGATATGGCCGGTAAAGGCGCTATTAGGCCTAGTTGGATTATTGTAAGGTAAATTTGTTATATAGTTTTAACCAAAAGTGTATTAGTTGAAATAAAAGTTCGTATTTTGTTGTTCATCGATTATTGGTTCAGTAAAGCGACTATTTACATATCATCTACTTATATATATATATATATATATACAGTCCCTGGCCAAATTATTAGACGCAGTTGTTTTTATTATAATTTGTTAAATATCTGGAAAGATACATGAGGAATTATCTTGAAACTTTAGGAGTGTAAACAACATGATAAACGTCATATATTTCCGAGAAGATTTTTTCTTGAAACCCCATAAGGGGCCGTCAACAAATTGAAGAAAAACGAATACGTTTTTGATAACCCTGTAAAAACCAATATCACAAAAGCGTTGAAACGGTATCACACGCTTAGGAGGCTTATTGTAATAATTTGGGTTCATTTTTATGAAGATAGCATGTATACTCGAAGAGAAATTCAGGTTTTTATAAAAACGGTCCCAAATTTTACGAAGTTTTTTGCTTATAATTTGAAGAGTTTTTAATATAAAAACAAGTTATTTTCAGAAAATATGACAAACAAAATTATACGCAATACCCTGTAATCAAAATTAAAAAATAATAATAATTGTATGAAAAATGAGCAGGTTTACTAAATATTTTTTCACTGCGCATGCGCGAATTCAATCAAAATATACTGTGCATAATATATTCGATAAATATATAGACCAACTTTTATGAAAGTCTCAAAAACATAGCTGAAAATTCTGACAGCGATCGTCGATAGAATAAGCTCGAAATTCGCTGTTTCCAAAAGGAAGCAAAAAGATGAGGGGTTGTATCCTAAATATACTAGCTTTTGAAAGTTGACATAATAAGAATGAAGTGTCTCTCATTCTATATTTGATACAACCCCTCATCTTTTTGCTTCCTTTTGGAAACAGCGAATTTCGAGCTTATTCTATCAACGATCACTGTCAGAATTTTCAAGCTATGTTTTTGAGACTTTCATCAAGTTGGTCTATATATTTAGCTAATATATTATGCACAGTATATTTTGATTGAATTCGCGCATGCGCAGTGAAAAAATATTTAGTAAACCTGCTCATTTTTCATGCAATTTTTATTATTTTTTAATTCTGATTGCAGGGTATTGTGTATAATTTTGTTTGTCATATTTTCTGTTTTTATATTAAAAATTGCAAATTATAAGCAAAAAACGTAGTAAAATTTGGGACTGTTTTTATAAAAACCTGAATTTCTCTTCGAGTATACATGCTATCTTCATAAAAATGAACCCAAATTATTACAATAAGCCTCTTAAGCGTGTGATACCGTTTCAACGCTTTTGTGATATTGGTTTTTACAGGTTTATCAAAAACGTATTCGTTTTTCTTCAATTTGTTGACGGCCCCTAATGGGGTTGCAAGAAAAAATCTTCTCGGAAATATATGATGTTGATCATGTTGTTTACACTACTAAAGTTTCAAGATAATTCCTCATGTATCTTTCCAGATATTTAACAAATTATAATAAAAACAACTGCGTCTAATAATTTGGCAAGGGACTGTATATATATATGTCACGTTTTCACTTTTTTTGTAGATCAAATTATCAAGGCGAGAGTTTTCCCCGAGGAATTTGTGAAGGGAATTAGCGAGGAATTCGTGGCGCCGAGAATCCAAATTATGGTGTGCGTACGGAAGGAAAATAATAAGCAGTCGGTACCACTCAAGATTTTATTAGAATCCAAAGAAAAGTTCAGGCCATGCTTTTCTATTTTAAGATGATGTTTCCATAATTAATGATTTTTAGTACCGTGGAGGGACTTGGTGAATTAATTCAATGTTTGACGAAGACATTAGCTCTTAACAGGCAGCGTCGTCTTGACTAATCGGCAGCCAAGGAGAATTATTCCATGTTCAGAAAGTACGCGCCCGGATTACATGTACATCTGGTTCCAGGAACAATCTGCTGCTACGCGGGAAAAATCCGCGTATAACTATTATCTAACGCCCTAGAATACAGTGCCATTAAACAGTCTTTCGACCAATCAGCGCTACGGAACTACATTTTCTGGCTCTATGATTTTGAAGCTATCAGATCGCAGGCTGAAAAAGTGCGGGAAAATATTTCTAGAACATTACGGAACAATCTAATTTCTTCGAACAAATAATAAGAAGAAAAAAAATACTTAGGTTTTACCGAGTATGGGCAAGATGCCAAGATAAGATTTTACATTGAGACTGAAATTATCTTTTATATTTTTGAGAAAGAATATTGTTTTGTCAGAAAACATAGGGGAATAAAAATAAAAAGATATAGGTTGTTATTTCAAGATAATTAAAATATTTTTAGCTGGGAGATTGATATTTAAAAGAATTAAATTCTAGAATCCGTTTTTTTAATGAAAAAAAAGTGTGTAATTTTAACAGAACAGCGCTCAGAGCCATGTTTAAGAGCATGAATTTAGAATAAAGTATTTTTAGCTAGGTGGAATTTTGACAATCTAAATACTAGAACGAGAAAATAATTTAGAATAATGGGATTTATACAAAATTATAGCTTTGATGAGGCCAACGGCGAAAATTTTTAAATTTGTTTCATATCCCCCCCCCCAAAAAAAAAAAAACAAGCTTAGCTGAACAGCAGTTCCCTAACAGCAGTTCAGATAAGTGACATAAAAAAATTGAGAATTTTCCTAAATTTTAAAAAATTCTAAAATTTTCATTTTTAAATCACCAAGAACCACGAACGAAGCAATTTCCTTAAAATTTTGGAAGAATAGAAATTAGAAACAATTTTTAGAGTAAAGCATAACCTAAAATACATAAATTTTACAACAACACTTACTTTTTGCAAGTGTAAATAAATGAGAATACATCAAGATAAACTAAGAAATAACCAACATAATAAATAATACTAACAACATAATATATAAACAATTCAATATAATAAATAATAAAGATGGAAATTAATTACATTGAAAAACTGAAGCTTCATATTTTCTAGTCCTCACTTAAACAGTTCTCATTAAAATTCAGTATTTTTTCGTTTCTCTTTTGGTTTGGGATTGACCTCACTGTAATCTATGGTGGCACTCTTTTTTATGGTCACACTGGAGATCAGAGCTATTTTATTCCATGAGTGGAATATTGTGATAGCTATCTTTTGACACAGTCAGTAACTTTTTTTTTCTTTTAGTATATATACTACATTTCATGTTATGTACACTACTTTGGTACCAAATTGTAATATTCTCCAATTCATCATATATTGATATACCAAAATTCATCAACATTTTGTAAATATAATTATATTTTGTCTTACTAATAACATTTTTCAACATATTTCTAATGTATTCTCTTAATAAATAATAACATTAATAAATTTCTTCAAATAATAAATAATATCAACAAACTTCAATAACTGTTCTAGCAATATATCACAGTAAATATTACATTCCATATAAAATTCTTGGTTGAGGAAAAAAAAATACATAGCAAAAAATCTGTTTGTTTCCTTACTTGAAAAAAAAACAATATATTATATTTCCAATACTAAATAATTTAGATGCCCAAATATTTAGATAGGAATCACTCAACCAATAATTGTGAACAATAATATCCCTTTCTGATACTCTTCTTTTAACTACTAAAATCTATGACATAATCGGGTATAGCTAATTACCAAAAAATTTAAGTGTAGAATCATATGCTTCTTTTTACACTTTTTTAAGTAATAAGCAAAATAATAATAATAGTAATAACAACAATAATAATAATAAAATTTGTTAGATAGATGACAGAGAATTGGAATATAATACTATTATATTTACACTATTGCAATCCTTATTTTTCAATTAATCTCTTCAAAACATTTCACTATAATATCACAATATCAACCTTTAGACTAATACAGAATATCAGCATTCAAGAATAATTGAAGACCTTTACTGTATTAAATAAAATAAATATAGCAAATGCGAATACATTAAATAATATAAATAATATTTACTAAAAATTGTAATTATATAGAATATTTAATTTAAATTTAATAGACTCAACAAAATAAGTACCAACAGTAGTTGATCAGGCTAGAAGATACCTAGTAATGTTGAGAAGTTATTGTTTACATTTAAAGTTAAATTGAATTCCACAAGTAGTATTCCTGTGTCGACCCAAGAATATACCTGGTAAAAAGAGTTTACATTTAATTTTAGAAAGTTTTTTTCCTAGTTATTGTAAATAAAAACTTTTGAAAGAAATGAATATATTGTTTTTACTAATATTTGGTGTTTTGAACCTGTATGTGAAGTTTTTTGTGTTAGTTTTTGTGTATTTTCATGAAATAATTTGAAGTCATCTGGAAAATAATATGGTCTTAATTTAGAAACATGTACAATTACTGAATTGGCTTTAGTTTCATAATTAAATCTGTCTATTTCATAAGACACTTCTGAAAGTTTGTTTATGATTTTGTATGGACCTGAAAAAGTGGGTTCCAACTTCCTAGTATTGGGATATTTAAATTCTTCATAAATTACAAAATCATTTACTTTTAAATGACACTCAACAAATTTCCTATCATATAACCTTTTATTTATTAAATGCAATTCTTTAGTACGCTTTTTTGCAATTTTTAGTGCTGTTTGAACAGGTGGATAGTAATTTTGATTTAAAGGAGAGTTATAAGGTAATTTGCCATAAAATAGATATGCTGGTGGGAAATTAGTTATGGAGTGAGGAGTATTATTGTATTCTTGAATGCCTTGTTCTTATAACCGAGTCCATGGATTTAGATGAGTCTGAATTAACTTTAAATTTAATCTAGTGACTATTGTCTGGTTAATCCTTTCAACCTTCTCATTCGTTTGTGGATGATGGGAAGAGGTAAATCTTTGTTTGATGTTATGTGTCTTGAGAAATTTTTTGAATTGAGGTTGCCGAAATGCCTTGTGCCGATCACTGAGTATTGTTTGGGGAAACTGACTATTGAAAATTTGTTTTAAGCAATTAATATATGTGGCTGATGTAACATTTTTAGATGGAAAAGCCCAGACATATCGTGTGGCATGATCTATTATTATGTGTAAACATTTCTTTGTTGATTTATAATAATTAAATCCACCCACAGTATCAATAGAGAGGCTCTCAATAGGTTGATCTGTGGCTGGCAGAGCTTGTAATAAGCCAAATCTTTTTGTTTTGGGTTTTTTATTTTTTTGACAAGTGTCACAATGTTTTACATACTGGGTTATATCTATTGCCATATTAGGACAATAATAGTTTGGAGAAATTAAATTTTGCATTTTTTTGTATACCCAAATGTCCATAATTCTCATGTGCAATATGTAATATTTTTTTCTTAAAGGCATTGGTACTACCTTTCGAAATCCATGTTTTTTTAAGTATAATTATTCCATTCTCTAATCGATATTTCCTATCATTTACATTTTCCTTATTCTGCATCTCTATTATTTCACCTTTATCCAACAATAAATTAATATGCTGGTTGAAAAAAGTTACAGGGTTTCTAGACAACATGTCGGCTTCGACATTTGTTGAACATTTTTCATACTTGATTTCATACTCAAACATGCTTAATTTTAAAGACAACCTGAATAATCTTTCTCTAGGATTCTTAAGATTTTTTAACCAAACTAGAGATGCATGGTCAGTATGGATGGTAAATCTGAGTCCATGGAAATAATGATAAAATTTATCTAGAGTGTCAATAATTGCTAAACACTCTAACTCTGTAATGAAGTAATTCTGTTCATAACTCTTCAAATTCCTTGAATAGTAAGCAATTGGATGCAGAAACCCCTCTTTATCTGGTTGTTTAAGCACTGCACCTACTGCCATCTGTAAGGCGTCAAGAAACATATGAAGCGGTAATTTAGCATCATAAATGTTAAGAATAGGTTTTTGGATTAAAGAATCTTTCAATTTATTAAAAGAATCTTGACATTCTGGAGTCCAATTCCATATTGTATTTTTTTCTAAGTAATTTATTAAGAGGTTGTCGAATTTGAGCATATTTATCTATAAATTTATGATAAACATTTATTGATCCTAGGAAACTTTGCAATTGTTTAATATTTGTTGGGGGTTTTAATTTCTTTATAGTTTCAATATTTGCATTTGCAGGAGTTAGAATTCCATCATAAATTTCATATCCTAAAAAGTTAATCTTAGTCTGAGCTAATTTACATTTGGATAATTTAAGTTTAATGTTTTCTAATTGACAAATTTTGAATATTTGATTTAAATGGTAAAGGTGTTCTTTTAGAGAGGAGGAGAAAATTATAATATCATCGAAATAGTGGCAAGCAAAATCTATTTTGTATTTATTTAGGATTTTTCTAATAGTTCTATTGAAAATGGGGGGGGGGGGCTCGTTTTTATACCGAATGGGAGGACTAGCCATTCGAATAACCCAGAGCTAGTAGCAAAAGCTAATTTTTCAGTATCTGCGGGGGATGTATGGGTATGTGCCAGTAGCCGGAGGCTAAGTCCAAAATTTAAAAAATACTGAGCACCACTCATTTTATCCAAGATCCCATCGATACGAGATAATGGCTCGGCATCATTTTTTACTATTGCATTTAATTTTCGATAATCAATACATAATCTAGTATTTTTGCCTTCCTCTCTTTTCATAGCCACAGAGACAGGGGCCGAATAAGGACTATTGTTCTCTATAATTAATCCTGCTTCTAACAATCCTTGAATTTGATTTTGGATTTCTTTTTCCTCAGCTGGTGTAGTTCTATAAGGCCTCAAAGATATTGGTATGTCAGATTTAAGATAAACGCGTTTCGGTTCAATATTAATTCTACCCACATCATATTTATGTTTAGCAAAAATATCCATGTTCTTGAATTAATTCCCTTAAATCCCCATTTTGAATCAAATTTATCTCCCTCATTAGTTAACAATTAGAATTATTAACTTCACGAGAAATTTGAGGAGCCATGAGTCTTCTATAATCTGGTTGCACTTCGTAGTCATTATTTTCCTCATTTGACTGCATAATTATATTATTACCACAGTTCTCAAAATTTAATTGTTCATCATGATAAAGATCCAAATCATTATGCTCTTCATTATTTTCAAAATTGTTATTCACTTGATAAAAATTAAATTTGTTATAATGATCATACTTATTTTCAAAATTACTACTGTCATTTTCAATTTTTGTACTTTCATTATTCACTTGTTGTACTTTATTAACATCAATAATATGAAAATGGAGAGCTTTCTCATTTTGTATGGCTACACCTCTATTTAAAATTCTTTTCCCCTGTTTGACAATACAATGTTTACAATTAATTGTTAAATCAAATTTTGAACACTCTTTTAACCCCAATATTGCATAATTTAGATCTATATTACAAACAAGAAAATCCACCCATTTACTAATTTTCCCAACACTGATGAGCACTCTACACTTCTGATTAACTTCCATAAACCCTTTTACCTGACCAATAATAGTAATAGGTATTTTCTCATATATATAAGCTATATACAGTATGGCGTTATAAAAAAGGCGACTCTATACCGAGGGGTGTATAGATATATATCATAATATATTACTTTAACAACGAAATATTAACATTACAAATGTTTGTAATTATCATCGCCATAATATCTGAAAAATAATTAATTTGAACGTCACAAAGTAATTATATTATTTCAGATTTAATCAATTTCTAAAATAATGTGAAAAAAATATGAAAAAAATCACAAGAAAAAAAAAAGAATATATTTAATTACTCTGTATCAGTGTAGTTAATATTAGCATATTATCATTGGTTTCTTAATTAAAAATGATTTTTTTTAATAATTATAAACCCAATACCTGAACATTAGTTTAATTGAAACTACATAAAACCGAATATTGTTTTTTTTCTTTTTAACTGATAAAAATAAATTAAATCTATATTATCGTAAAAAGGGAGTTTCTAATATCTTTGAATGCAAAGCTTTCCAGCATTATTATAAGATCAAATCATAATTAATTTTTTAGCTCGATTAACACAGGTTTTTTAATTATTTTGTAAAGGTACACAATATTATTTTTCTTGTTACAGTTGAAAGATAACGGGAATAGAACGATATATTTAATAATTGAAATATGTTCAGTCTTTTTGAAGTGGTCTATAATTTTTCGAAAAAGATATATTTATAAGATATATATATATATATATATATATATATATATATAATATGACTACTTTGAATTGTGCTATGAAGCTACTCTGAAAGTTACGTATGACATTTACAGTCTCTTGAATTTCCATTTTCTTGTATTTATTTTCTCTACAAATGATTTTTGTGCATGTGATTTTATTTCATTTTAATTATATATATAAATGTATATATATATATATATATATATATACATATATGTGTGTGTGTGTGTGTGTACACATGGCGGCTTGTATTAAATCTTATTTCTTTTAACACTAGAACGCCGGACGGTGTCATTTCGACACCGAAACGTGAAAGTTTCTTTCTAAAATCTGTAAATTTTGAAGGATCCTTTTTATTTCGCTCGACTTTTATTAAATATGTAGGTAGAACGCACATAAAAAGTTTTGGCGAAGTAGGTTTATTCAAACTTAGTTTACGGATAGATTTACCTATAACGCCGGTTTGGTGTCAATTGGACACCGCAAAAATTTCACTTCCCCTATTTTAAATTTTGTTCATTGTGTAAAACAAGGGAGTCCTGTAATGTTTTTTTTTTTTTTTTTTTTTTTTTTTTTTTGACATCTGGTCATCACGTGATTTGTTTCAGCTGCAAAAACACCTGCCGCTTAGATTTCAGTTCTCACAAAGATAGTGCGTGTTATGATTAGAATAATTTTTCTGAGCTTTTCTTTCGTTCTTGTTACTTTCTATGAGAAACATTGTAATGATTTAAAATGGCTCGTAAGAGAGGGCTTACTACGGAAGAAATTACCGCGCTTATGAAAGAATTGTCAGATAATGAATCGGAAGGTGGAGAATTATCCGACATGTATGATGAATCGGATGATGAAAATTTTATTCCTGTTATATCATCTGAATCGGAAAGCGATGAGGATGTTGAAATTGATGATTCTGGAAATCAGAAAGAATTTGTTGCTTGCAATGGCTCTCAGTGGAAAGAATGTGGTTCAGGAAGTGCAACCGGTAGATTAGCAATCCAAAATGTTTTGCGAGAAAATAGTGGTCCAACTAGTTATGCAAAAAGAAATGTGAATAATGACAGTGTTTTGAGTGCTTGGTTGCTTTGTATAGACAGAACGGTTTTAGAGCATACAATAAAATGCACAAACACAGAAGCTCGTCGAGTATTAGAAAATGATGTTTGGTCTATTTCAAAAGAGGAACTTTTTGCTTATATTTCGATTTTATATGCACGTGGAGTTTCAGGAGCTATTAACCTAGAACTTCATTCATTATGGTCTACTTCATGGGGTATAAATTTTTGCAAAGAAACCATGTCCAGAGACAAGTTTTGGGAAATATCAAGATTTCTGAGATTTGATATCGAATCAACTCGTCGTAATCGAACTCAGCAGGATAAATTCGCAATGATTTCGGAAGTATGGAATCGTTTTATTAAAAACTGCATAAGCTGTTACAAGCCAGGCCAGAATATAACAATAGATGAACAATTATTTCCTAGTAAGACTCGTTGTCCATTTACTCAGTTTATAGCAACAAAACCTGATAAATACGGACAAAAATTTTGGATAGCTGCAGATTTAGAAAGTAAGTATATTTTGAACGCATTTCCCTACCTAGGAAAAAATGAAGAACGAGATCAAAGTCAGAGACTTTCTGAGTATGTAGTTTTAAAACTAATAGAACCCTTTAAAAATATGGGAAGAAATGTCACAGTTGACAATTGTTTTACTTATCTTGAGTTGGCTAAGAAACTGAAGGAAAGACGAACGAGTTTAGTTGGCACGGTAAATAAGGCCAGACGAGAAATTCCAGATTGTATAAAGTCAGGAAAAGAAGTGTTATATTCAACAAAAATATTTAAAAATGAAGAATCGGGCACAACACTTACAGTTTACCAGTGTAAAAAGAAAAAAAAAATGTGATAATCTTGAGTTCTATGCATTCAAACAGTGCAATTGCCAATAATTCAAAAGAAAACACCTGAAACTGTCAGTTTTTATAATGAAACGAAATGTGGCGTAGATATTGTTGACCAAATGGCAAGGCAATATTCAGTCAAAGCAGGATCAAGAAGATGGCCAATTCACACATTCTACAATATGTTAGACTTTGCTGCCATAAACTCATGGATTATTTTCAAACAAGTGACGGGGAAAAAATATCAAGGCGTACATTTATACAAACATTAGCTGAAGAATTACGGACAGAATATATTGAAAAATCTGCTAAAAGACGCAGTAGCCATGAAGATGAACTGCGAACTGAAAATCCTTCTAAGCGTAGGAAATGCGAGGTTAAAAAATGTCATGGAAATGTGACAAATAAAATGTGTTCCTCTTGTAAAAGAATGACATGCGGCAAATGCACAAAATATGTCAGCTATAAATGTATTGACTGTGAGTGATATAAGTAATGTAAGTAGTTATTTCTCTTGTTTATATTTTTATATCATCTTGAAAAAATATTCTTATTTTACAGATATAATAATTATTCGTGTGTACAATGTATATGTTCATATCATCTTGCAATATTTTTCTTATTTTACAGATATAATTTTATTTGTGCGTAACATGTTTTTTCATATCATCTTGAAAAATTATTATTTTACAGATGTAATATTATTTGTGTGTACCATACATATTTTCATATAATCTTTCAAAATTATTCTTATTTTAAATATATAATATTATTTGTGCGTACCATATATATTTTCATACTATCTTTCAAAATTATTCTCATTTTAAATATATAATATTATTTGTGTGTACAATATATATTTTCATATAATCTTGTAAAATTATCCCTATTTTACAGATATAATAGTATTTATGTGTACAATATATGTATTTGTAAAAAGAATATTAAAATGTACATTTTCTTTGAAATTTTTGCTTACTTATCGACCAGTGTCAAAATGACACCTGGCCGTCGTTTCAGGGGGTAGTAAGATTTCAGGCGTTCTAGTGTTAAGATATTTACTTTTCATTTATAATTTATATCATTGACGCTTTTTAGTTCATCTTTTTCATAAAGGGTTTTCAAGTATTATTCAGATTATTTTTGGAATTAAAATTTTCATATATAATTTTTCTAATTTCTCAAATATATGTATATATATTTATTTATTTTTATTTGTTGCTACGTTTTATGCAAGCTAGGTTCTGCCTTGCAAAACCTGAGAGGCTTATGCATATGTTGCTTTTATTTTGCATATATTTCTCCTGCGACGTTCCGATGAACTAGAAGCCATGTTTGTGCTGTTTTTAATTGTTGTTGTTGTTGTTGTCGTTTCTTGTACGAAGATACTGTGTTCATCGTTTAAGATTTTTGTATCTGCTTATTACACCTACTTTTCATAATAACGATGTATATTATTTATTTTGTCAACAACCTTTTTTTTATGAATATGCAAAATTCACAACAACGAATGAGGTATCATTCGAAAGAGTTTTGAAGCATTTTCTGACATATTACACTCACATTTCGTTAAAACATCTTTTTGGTTAAAAATTGCTGTTAAATAAAAATTAAATCAGCATTGCTTTCATAAATGAAATGAAAGGTTTTACTCAAATTAGTGTTGCCACAAAAATAAAATACAGCGTCCAATTATAATGTTCAACAATTATTATGAAAAAATAAATAGAGCAAAAAGACAAAGTATGACTTCTCCACACGGGTTTATTTTATATGTATAACTAGCAAGCTACGCCCGCTGCGCTGGTCGGTTTTTACAGAGGTACCTTGAATCAAACGAAATATATCGTTTAATTTGACCTTGTATTTGAAAACAATCTGTATATTTACCTGGAATATCCTTCCACATTACTGAAAAATGACGTAATTCCACTATTATATTTTCTATTGTGCAGTCAAAATTTTAGCTGGTAAGGACCAACTCTTTTATTTGGTCATTTACAGTTAGGGTTTGCTAAAGAATGATAAAACTGTACGCAATATATTAAAACCATCACTAAAAATTATCGAACTAACAATGCAAACAAATTAACTAACAAAATCCATTCAGTAGATGTTTTTATAAAGGCTAATCCTTGATAATCGGGTTCATCTGATTATAGAACTTTTCCACATAATTCTAAAACTAACAGAATGATATGAAATATACTAAAACCATCCTTACAAATTATCTACTTAAGAATGCAAGTCGCAAAAAATACGCCCAGTAAAAACTTTCAAAAAGGCTAATCTTTCGGAATCGGGTTCACCTGACTATATAACCTTCAGACATAACTGTTTGACTAAGCAACGTAGCACAATATGTAGTACACTATAACCATTCCTGAAATAGCATCTAACTAACAATACAATGCTCATCAAAATCCGTCCAGTAGAACTTTTTCTGAAGGCTAATCTTTCATAATCGGAATCAAATATTGAAAAGGCTAATATTTGATTTAAAAAAAATGGTCACCCGATTTTCGAATTTCCCCTATAACTCTAGAACTAAGCAACGTAGAATGATATGTTATATAATAAACCTTTCCCTAGAAAATTATCTAACAGTGTAAGTTGTACCGAAATCAATTCGGCAAAATCTTTTAAAAAGGCTAATCTTTCATAATCGGATTGATCTGATAGCAGAACTTCCCATAATAATTATATAACTAAGCTCCGTAAAACGATATGTTATACAATAAAACCTTACCTGAAAAATTATCGTACAGTTTAAGCTCTACGAAAATCCATTCAGCAGAACTCGAGTTATAAGCAGCCGGAACGAAATTTCAAATATGTAGAAGTAAATAGAAGTATATTTCCATTAATATAGTTTGCATTTGAATAAAAAAAAAGGTACTTTTCGGTTAGCCGGACGCCAGTGATATATGTACATATATAAATAAATATGTATATACATATATATATATATTCATATATAAGAGTATATATATGTGTGTGTATATATACATGTATATATCTATCACTTGCGCCCGGCTAACCGAAAAGTACCAAAATAAATACTGCAAAAATGCTGTCGTACATTTGAAAAAACACCCTTTGGCTTAAAATCTCTCATCAAAACTGTTTTTCTTTTTTCTTTCTTTTTTTTAAAAATAAAATTAGTAACAGATTTTCTTTTATTTTTCCAGATGTATAGCTATTTCAATTCTTTCTACAAAAAAAAAAAAAAAAAAAAAAAAAAAAAAAAAAAAAAAAAACCTTTTGGCTTAAAATCAAATTGTTTGGGGTCAAAAGTAAAATCAAAATTGCCAAAAACAAAAGATAAATCGCCAATTTTTTTTCAAAGGCAGTCTTGCCCCTTGATTAATTTTTTAAGCATTACGAACATTAATAATCATGTTTAAATTAAATATTTTCGTTTTCTAATATTATCTCTCAACAAAACTCTTTTTCTTTTTTTTCTTTTTTTTTTTCTTTTTCTTTTTCTTTTTTCTTTCTTTCTTTCTTTTTTTTAAAAAAAATAAAATTAGCAACAGTTTTTCTTTTATTTTTCGAGATGTATAGCCTTTTCGTTTCTTTCTGCAACAATAATGGTCGCCAAAAAATTAGCAATGGTAACCTTTTCGGCCAAAATAACAGAACTTTCAATCATAATTCTGTAACTAAAGTACGTAGAACAATATGTTGTATACTAAAACCTTCCCTGAAAAATTACCTATCGAACAATGCTAGTTCCATCAAAATCCATTCAGCAAATCTCGAGATATAAAGGAGCGGAACGAAATTTCTGTTTGTGTTTTATATATATAGTAGATTAAAAAGCAAAATTGAAATGGAAATGTTTTGAAGAAAAAAGACACATCGATCGATCGAAGCAGTGGTCACATGTAAAATAAAAGGTATGATTTGTTATACCAGATTAAATTGTATTTAAAATGCATTCAATATATTTTTCTTTGTTTTATGTTCTTCAAGAAGCGGGTGACGTCATCTTCTAATGCAGTTAAAATACAATTGTTATTTTTTTTCTCTCGCGCGCGCCTTTTGATATCTTGATTTAGTGTTTATTGTAACTTTGATGGAATATATGAGACAATATTCTGGATTGACTAATGTTACTTGCAAGTATTTTTATCCTTATTTTTTACTTTCTCTTGCATCTAAAATAATTATACTGTTAAAAATTATTATACTGCAGTGCGAAAACCTCGCATTGATTCTCTGGTATTTCATAATTGTCATATTTTGACTATAGTATATGAGATTATGTGGACTTTGAAGTTGTGCTGTCGAAATTTATGTGACGCCCGATCTGTACAATCACTTGCTATTTATAACTGCACTTGAAAACATTGCATCATTCCATTCTACATATTGGGTATATGATTCACATCATTATAGCATTACTTAAATGTCATTAAAAAAGGCGAATATTTCCATTAAAGAAGTTGTTTTCTGAATTTGAAAAGTTGCGAACTGAAAAAAAAAATTGTAACCTATTAAACTATTGGTAAAACACGGTATTTTCTTCCCTTAGATATACAGTTTTATAGACGGCACACCCTATATATGTAAACCCCATTTACAGCGCATGTTATCAACAATCTGCAAAATAAAAATAAATAAATAAATAAAATGCTGGATATGAATTCTTATTATGGATACTTGCAATGTTTGATAACAGCCATGTCCATGAATATGCATTCATATTTATTTGAATGAATAAATCGTATGAAAACGGGAAAGCAAATGATACAGTTTTAATCGCACATTTATTTTTTAAATTAGCTAATATATTTATTGATGATAAAAGTCTCATTTTGAGAATTATGCAATAGTAAGGTTTTCTCAAATGTTCTTGCTAACAACGGCGTACTTGCGCCGATTCATAATACAGGGCACACTCCATATATAAAACGCTCTGTTAGAGAAAAACTTTAATAGTATATTGTTACGCGGAAATTTGAACGGTACCAAATGCTTCATTTAAAATAACATCACCACTGAAGGTCTAAAAACGACTATTGTGAAAACTGCCCTTTCGCTCTCCAAATTTTTTAGCGATGTCAAAAAAGGCAAATACTAACCACTTTCCTTTATGAACCAATTCAGTATAAATATTGTGCAATAATAAAAATTAAGTAGAATATTTTAGTTTAGTCAAGAACTTTTAACAGAAAATGGCTTTGTTTTTTGTATTTTATATTTATATACATTTGCAAATAGTTCTTACTGGTGCATGGTAAAAATTACATTATCAGTTGCAAGAGATTCAAAGATGTCAACAATTATATTTTCAATGATTATGTAAATATCTACTTTATGATTACCTCTAATGAAAAAAAAAAACCTATTCTTAAAGTAAATTAATTTTTATTCGCTAAAATACTGAGATAACTTATTAAGAAAATATTTTACAGAGAAAGTTTGACTTTCGATATAGAAAGCTAGGGTGTGAAAAATTGTGAAAGTCTTCACAAAAGCGAAATAATGATGAAAGTCAACAACCTTTAAGTACATCATGATAAATAACTTACATCTACTACCGATGGCTATAACTCTTTAACACATGTCCTTTCGTATTTTTTAGAGTTAATGATACTATTAAATCATGGCTTCTATGCTAAACGGAAAATACGTTTTTTACGTTAGCTTTTAGAAACCCCTTTTTAATTTTTTAATACATAAATGTTTATATTGTACCAAATTCTTGTTATGAATTTTATATAACCTAATGTTCTTTTGTTATTTAAACTAAAATTGGCGCTTATGGTGCGTCAAAGTAAGCTCATTGTGTCTTTTTCTCTTTTCTAAACAATACAAAATATCAAATGTATCAAAGGAGTTGCAAAAAATAACTTTAATTCATATTTCCGATATTAGTTTTATATATTTTTATTTTTAACAAAAAACTTTCATCCCATCTTTTGAATTTCCTATAAGATAAAATAATTAAATACCGCTTTATATAGAAAATAGAAATAAATATTACTAAGCGCTGATATAAGTAGAAAAATCGGTAGAAAATAAGTAAACATATGTAGTTAATTTTCCACTCTACTTCAACATAATACATACTCTTAATTACTTTATAGAACATTTCTTTATTTTTTTTACTAACAATTTGATAGTTTTAAAGAAACAAACTGGCAAAATTCTTCTGTCATTGCTAACAAATATTTTTTATTAATATTTTATTATTAATTATATAATTCATAATTTTAAAATTATTTAATATTTCATAATTATTTTATGTGTTCAGAAAATTGTGTGTGTTGCATATAAAATGATACTCTTAAATTTAAAAACCCAATTTCACATATTACGATCCCATTTCTCATTGAAAATTCAACATTATTTTTCAGCATGTTTTATGGATATTTATATTTTAAACATTATGTTTTTTACTTACCCAGAAATTGATGTTTGAATTTAGTACATTTTAATTAAACATTACTTTCAAATACATTTTGCGAATTAGCAAATTTTTTTTAAAGCATGGGTACATTCTGCTATCCCACTGATAATACATACAGTAACATACATTTTAATAGAATTGAGTTTTGCTAATTCAAAGATTATTATAAACATGGACCTGATTATGAAACACCGACAAATAAGATGTGTGTACTAGAACTCCTATAATAGGACTCCTATTATAGGAGTCTTAAAAAATAATTAAAAATATAAGGAGTACATAATTATACTTGTACTTTGTAAAAGCAGTGTGAGATGGAAATATTAAAACTTAGTTAAAAGTTATATTCTTCCAACAGTTTCGGCTAAACTTTATAGCCATCCTCAGGGACATCAAAAGACAAGATTTGTGATGCTTACAGCTTGACAAGAGAGAAATGAGAAATGGTAGGGAAACCATGTCTGCAAAAAAGGAGGCGGGACATATAGTACGCTGGGACCAATTATGATTTTGTAATAGGAACGACCAAGTTTATTTATGAGAGATGAAAATTAATAATTGTAGAACGTGTAAACGCATAGAAGAGTAATGATTCTTGAAATGAGAATTGGATAACTTTCTGCAAGAATATAATTTTAATTATAAGTGATAAAATAATTACCACTGAATTTATATCAGAAAATATAAACATATTATCTATATTATAACAGACAAATGTGTCAGACAAAAAGTCATAAATTCCTGTCTCTCTTTTAACAGAAACATTTAAAGTTTAACATGTTTCTGTAACAGATAATGATGATTGTTAATATGATTGTGGCTTATTGCTAGATGTTGAATAAAAAATTCCGATATATCACATAAGTTGGAAAGGAAAACAAATCACAGCTACATTAGAAAAAGAAACTGACAGTATAAAAGCTCTTTCTGAGAAAAATGTGTAAATTGATATCTACTGATATCTATTTTCTATATATACTCGTATGTGTATAAGTTTGTATAAGCTTTCAAAATTTGTATTTTTTATTTACCATTTAATATATTTAATAGGATATACATATGGGTATAACACATGTGAGCACAAATTGTAAAAATAGTAAAAGACATATAAAAAAATGAGAATGGGCATCCCAAAAATCTTATGAACCACTATACATATTTTTTACAGTTTTCACAAAGTAAAATTTGTAGACATCTGTAATGAATGAAAATATTAATATGATTTTTAAATTAGTAAAAATTGACACCTTCAAGTTAAGTTTAATTTTATTTTGCTGGATATAAGAGGTAAATTTACAAGAGAGAATTAAAAAAAAATGAATACGAAAATTGCAGCATGAAAAATGTATTCCTTGAATATAAAACAACTATTTATATATTTTATAAAGACAGTCTTTTTCCTCTGTTACATAAAATGTTCATAAAAAATATTGATCGGAAAAGTAAAAACGCAGCTTTTAAGAGATATGAACACTGAAGATCGTCATAAACCAGGAAACAAGTGTTCTAAATGGTGCTTTAACGAGCAAAAGTCCTCCCATACTTTATGATTTATGACGATATATCCTCACAATTGGCGGTTTGGGAATGGCGTGTTAGAAAACTCCCCAAGCGTTTTCCAGAAACATGTCACTTGTGTCAAAAGAAGCAATTATGAAACACGTTCTTTATTGAAGATGCGATGCGAAAAAATATGGAATAATAAAAATACATGACAATGTTGTAGCTTAGTAACAAATATATAAAAATAAATGATTTCATAGTTCCTTCTTTCGAGGTAAAATCTCTGGCATTTTCTCATTTATGTTTTTCACTGGACGACCATAACAGATATATACAGGGTGCAGATGAAAGTCTACTTTTCCTCGTACATTTTATAAAAGGGAAGAAATGCACTAATACAAGTGCAATAATATTAAAATAAAGTGACTACGCCATAATTATTTCTACTGATAGAAGAGCCTCTAGTGGCGAACAATGAAAGTTATCGATGCTATCAAACAGTGCAGGAGATGTCAAATGAATTCATTACAATAACTTAGAGTTTAATAGATGAAGTTTTTAATTATACTTTCTTTCAAAAATAACTTTATAATAATATCTCGTATGTAAGTTATCGATAGCTAATTTTCTCATTAAATACGTCCCTAATCGGGTGAAGAAATGATGGATTATAAAGCAGGCGCTAACGAATGCATTTATTAATACAAATTATACATGAAAGCTAATATTTTTTTTACTAACAAAACCGTGTTAGTTATGCTTAATGAGTTCTCCATCGGCGACTTGGCAATACATGTGCAATATCATGCACTCACATGCGTTATTGCTCGTTCTGGGTAAAAATTTAACATTGGTATAGAAAAAATCATTTTATTAGTGTTGCTGCAGTGGCGGCTCGTCAGTGGGTTCACAACCACTTTATTACTAGAATATTCGTATATTAAATTTGACCTTATCTAATCGTTGAATGTATTACGATTAAAAAAGGAGGAATTTACCGTATTAAAATACTGGTTGCAAAATGATTGTGAATTCTCTGACGAGTCGCCACTGAGTTGCTCCCCGTCACAGAATATATTGTTCGGTGTATAACAAAGTTGAAAATTGTTCAGAAAACTCCAATAGATTTTTTTTTTTTAGGATTGTCCACTAACAGCACCAAAAATAATTTTTACATGAACAATATCAATAATTTATTAAAATAAAGTTATCAAATTTATATAAAAAAACAGTATTTTCATATTAGTCACATACAAACAGTTGATAACCGAAGAAGTCACCAAGGAGTTCACTATTTAAAGAAACTTTTTTATTCTAATTATTTCCGTGTTTAAACACGTAGTTCTATTACATATCTATTTAATTTGTGTGTTATTTATAATATTATTTTAATTATTTATTGATGAAATTTTAATTTCGTTATGAAATATTAACCGGAAACAAATATTGATCTGTTTACAATGTTTTAAATGGAAACCTGTTAATCTTCCGTAAGCGGGATGCATATGACAAAGCTTATTTTTTATTTAAACCAGGCATTTAATTTATAATCAGTAACATATCAGTAAATTAAGATACTGTTTTCAGACGAAATGCATTTGAAACTACATTTTTCCCTTATTCGATGATGTAAAAATTAAAATTGTGCGAGCTTGAAAATTTAATAAATTTCCAAAAAAGTGAAATTTAATTTTCAGGTTGTAGCCATCGTCAATATGACGTCAGTTTTACTCATGACCAAATATTGTTTTATAATTTATATATGTACATAAATAAATAAATATATATATATATATATAGCTACAATATTTTATTAATTACATTTTTTTAAATAAAATAAATAATCTTATCTTTTAGGCATTCCCTCAAAAAATATGCATTTAACGTAATCTGTGAAAATAAATCTCAATTTATCTTCCAAGAACTGAGCATAAATAATTGCAAAAAATATTTTATTATATATTCTCTTATGAAATATAAAGTTGTATGTGTAAATAAATTTGACATTTATATGCCCGTTTCGTACTATTAAATGGCATAGAAGTTAAAGTGAGCAAATATACAAAATCAAAATGCATTGCGCTAGAGTCTGTTTGTTTGTGATTAAAATATTTTATGCATTTGAATATCAATGCATTAATTTATCAAAGACTCATATAAAAATAATTACTTCTAAATTAATAAATGCTATAGATTTGAATATCAATTTAAAATATTTTAATTTAAACTGGAATTTAGAAACCTAAATTAAAGATATATTTTAGAAATTGGAATATTATTATTAAGATCTTATTTATTATGATAATGAAGTATATAGTATTAGGCTTGCAAATGAAATAAAATTTTACAAGTATCTAAATTTAATCTGAAAATTACAAGTTAAACTATGACATAAAAAAAAGCAGAGAAGTTCATAATTAAGAGAAGCGGCAAAGGGAAATATTATCCTTCCTGTAAATTTGAGAAACGTAAAAGTTAAAATTTGTTACGTCATATATTTTAACTGTGAGTTTCGGAATATAAAAAAAAAAAAAAACATTTAAATTTCTTATAATATAAATTCGAACAGTCAGAAATACCAATAATATAAATCATTTCGTACAATTAAAATATTTTTTCATCATGTTCACAATGCAAACAATTTCAAACAAGCATTTTATAAAATAAAACGTGTAATAGTAAAAAATAAAATTTTTTCTCAAGACGCCAAAACAAAACAAAACAAAAAATCAAACGGGATTACTCAATTATAAAAATAAAACTAAAATATAATAAAATATAAAAAAAAAAAATACGCATTTCTCATTTTTGATATTCTACAGTGAATTAGTGATATAAAAATAATTGTATTAAATGTGGAGGTATTCGGATTGGATTATCTACTCTTTGATTTATATAATGACTGACAGAAACAAGTTTTAAATAGGAACGAAAATTCCTGCGTCAAATATACATTATGAAACACTTTCCAACACATTCAGAATACTGAAACAAAACTTCATAGTTTACAAAGTAAATAGTTAAAAAACGCATAACACATTTGAAAATAATAGTAATTTAAAAAAAAATAGTAATTTCAGCAATTACTAACACTTGTCAAACAAAATATCCGAACTCTTTTATGCAGCGCTGTATATGATCTATAGATTTGTATGTATGTTACACAGTATGCTAAAATTTACTTCAGTTAAGAAATACATAGAACAATTGAAAATTTCTCTCAGCATTTTTCGTCAATAAACGGAAATGTACGTGAGATCTTTTGAGCAGCCCTGTATATGATCGATAGAATTTATATGTACCAATTAATATGCAAACATTAGTTACATTTTGAAACGCGTACCACATCTGAATACGTGCTACCAGCAATTATTGTTCATTGACAGTACTGTAACCAATTTATTTTTAGTGTCCCTGGAAATGAACGATACCTTCTATGCATACCATATTATACAGTAATCGCCTTGTAGTGCACCACAAGTATATGCATCAATTTGAATATGTATAAAATAGTGTAATATTGTAAAATACGCTGCAAACGATTTTTCCCTATAGACCACAATGTAACAGAATTATTTTGCGTTTATCTGTAAATGAACGATGCAGGTAATTACTAGTAATTACTATGCACACCCTATTCTATAATAAGCATCTTGTTGTGCATCTCAGTGATATGTATCAATTTGAATATGTTTAAAATCGTGTAGCATCATTAAAATTGTGTAACATCCTTAAAATAGTGTCACATCATTAAAATACGCCGCAAACGATTTTTCCCCATAGACCGTAATGTAACGGAATTTTTTGAGTGGAAAGAAACATAAATGCTACACACTTCATTTTTAATACCAAACATGGCACAGTAAATTCCAATAACATATATCAATTTCCAGGAGATCCGAGTATATTTACGCCAGCACAGACAGATGACAGATTGTCAAACTGAAATCATAAACACTTTTCAGCTGTTTTGAAAAGTGTTAAAAACAACAACATTTATTTTTTTTAATAATGCTTTAATCACACAGACTAAAATGTTATATAATAATTATATATTTATTTAATACTATTAAAAACATAACATTATTAGTTCAAATGGTAAATGCATTTCGTCATGAAAATTTTTTTGTACAGTTTTTAAGGAATATTACAGAGGTATTACTTATTTTGTCTACCATATTTTAATAATCACTGTTTTATAAAGAGCAAAATTAATGTAATATTAATTGTATTTTTGTCTGTGGAAAATGCATCTAACATCATCGGTGAAGGTGAATACCATTTTATCTACTAATGACCAAACATTAAAATTTGGAAAATAAAAATTGTCTTTCCGTTTACAAATGTATGTGTAAATAATTTTATGTAAATTTAAGAGTTTGTGTTTTTTTCCGCAAAGTTATATGTTTAAATAAATTTTAATTTATGTACTCGTTTCATTGTATAAAATGGAATAGATATTAAAATAAACAGGCAAACAAAAATAAAAATGTTGAAATGGCACTAGTGGCTAGTTCTTAATGACAAATTCACTTTATGCATTTGCATATTAATGCATCAAATACACATCTGAAGAAAATATATTCTACATTAACAATTGCTATAAAATGGTCATTAAAATATTATAATTCAAACCGAATTTAGTGAAAATGTAAATTAATGATTTGCATTTTAGAAATACACACATTTTTAGTAAGCCCTTCTTATTTATTATGATATATCTATTACAGAAAAAGTTACTCTTTTTTTAAGGTGTATAGGTAATTAAATTTCAACAAACATTCTTTAAACCTATAATAAAAGTCAAAAGTTAAAACGTTGAGTACCTTTGAAAAGTAAATAAATAAATTTTGAAGTGTATTGTTAAAAAACTTTTTATGGCTTATATAAATTTTTATCACATTAACAAAATATTTTAAGAAGCAACTTTGAAGCAACTTTGCAACACAATAGAATAAATTCACAGAAAAATTAAAAGCAAACGAACTTATTTCCTACGTAATAAAAAAAAATCTCTTTTTTATTTAAATGCACGAATAAATTACTCATATATTATGAGTTTTCTTAAGGACTAGGTATAATATTTTTAATGAGTGATAAATGCATATTTAGCGAAATAAGAAATAGAACAATTATTAATAGACCTTTTGTATTAGCATCTAAATATGCATAATTAATAAAACGTAAAGAACAATATTCAAATAAAAGCACGTAACTTGATGTTGACTTTCCTAAATCATTTAACATGATAAGTAAATTTAAATCATTAGCTTTACATATAAGGAGCTGATTGGGTCAATTTTGTTTATATGCCATGCGCATATCATTAATACATATGTGAAATATGAGTAAAGAAAACTTGCATTTTAAATATTAACTTTTGTGATAATAAAAAAGAAAAGGGCCCAGTTAAACTGATGGGGTTGATCTCACAGGAAATCACACTAATTATATATTATACTATTATTTCAAAGCGTAGTGCCCCTCGAAAAATAAAGAAATCGACAATAAATTAAGGAAGTATTAGATACCCGTCCACCCCTCTTTACACTTACCGAATGAATCCCTAAAACTAATCAGGAAAGCGCCTTATAACAATGAACCTATATACAAAATTTGAAGCAAATTAGATAATTCTCGATGCAAAACCCATTTATCTAAATTAAGGGGGATTAGCTTCCGTTCCCCCCTTTATACTCAACAAATGAACACCCAAAACTAATAAGGTCAGCGCCTTATCACAATGAACCTATATACAAAATTTGAATCAAATCGGATAATTCCGCATGAAAAACCCATTTATCTAAATTAAGGGGGATTAGCCCTCCGCCCCCCCCCCATTTATACTTCACCAATAAACCCCAAAACTAATCAGGGAAGC
This sequence comes from Maratus michaelseni, assembly GCA_963931845.1. Classification (NCBI taxonomy): domain Eukaryota; kingdom Metazoa; phylum Arthropoda; class Arachnida; order Araneae; family Salticidae; genus Maratus; species Maratus michaelseni. The sequence continues at coordinate 341,376,650 of OZ007592.1, forward strand.
GCCTTATCAGAATGAACCTATATATAAAATTTCAAACAAATCGATATTTCTATCAAGTGTTATCGCAATACGTACGTACGTACATACGTACATACATACGTACGTACATACAGAACAAGCGTGCACCTTAGCTAAGAGGCTATGAAAGCCTATGAGCTAAAAATTGTCGTATAGATACTGCGAGTGGTCTCTGAGACCGCTTAATTGAAAAATTGCTCAAATTAACAAAATAAATAAATTAACAAAATGCTCGTTTAACTCATGGTATACTGTTTTTGTTCAACATTTTATGTACTATTATAAATGAAATTCGCTTATCAAAAAGTCTTTAGCTATAGTATTAGTACTACAAATGTCACAAAATTTCATTACTATCTATAGTTAATGTGGAAATTACAAGTTATGCTGTGAAATTGAAAAAAACACAGTGGTCTCTGAGACCGCTACTAGCAGTTAATAGTTAAGAAAAATGGTAAATGGTTTCCATTCTTCTTCTTTGTACATTTGAGAAACGCAAAAAAATGTTCTTTTTTTTACCACTTTAGATTTTTAATACTTTTTTTGGAACATGAAACAAAACGTTTGCAAATTTGCACAATACTTTTTCTAGCAGTCAGAAGCAACAATATTTTTTTTCCTGAATTTTGGAAGGATAATTTTTTTTTTCATCCAGCTCACGATGCAAATCATTTCAAACAGTCTATATATTTAAAACGAAAAGCGCATTCTGTCAGTTTCCTCACGAATATCGTCTCTTTGTTCATGCGTCAAAGTTTTTGTAAAAGCTTCTCCCCTCAGAAACGGGAAATCTGATTGACTAGCCTGTTTAGCCTGGGGGGGGGGAGATTGAAAAGGGTTAATTGAAAACGGATGGAGGTGTACCATTGCATTGAAAGCATATACCTTCTAACATATTTTTGCTCTTAGGTAAATTCTTAAAATCCTGTGTAAAGCATAGATTAGGAAACAATTTCCAACACATTCAGAATACTGTAACAAAACTTTCATAATTTACTATGTAAACAATTTAGAAAAGCATAACACATTTGAAAACGCAATTTCAGCAATTACTACCACTAAGCAAACAAAATGTCCGATTTCTTTTGTGTAGCCCTGTATATGACCTATAGATTTATATGTATAATACACAGTATATTAAAATTTACTTCAGCTAAGACATACATAGAAAAATTGAAAATGCATCTCAGCATTTTGCGTCGATAAACAGAAATGTACTTGATGCACACACAGTGCTGTATGTGAACTAAAGAATTTATATGCAAAAAAAATGAGTTATATTTTAAAATGCGTACCACAACTGATCACGTGCTACTAGTAATTATTGTTCATTGACAGAAGTTCTCAGTACAGGAAAACATGAAATCAAACGTGCATATATTCAATTCTAAAAAAAAAAAAAAAAAAAAAAAAAACAGCATTTTGCGTTTTCTATTTTCTACACTGGATTAATAATATACAAATACTTTTATTAAACATAGAAGTGCATTTTTTATTCGCTTCAAATATTTTGACTCACAGAACTAAGTTTTCTGACAGCAACGTCGTTTTCTTTTAATTCTTTTTTAATCACATAGACAAAAATATTATATAATGATTATACAGTAATTAAATTCTTTAGAAAACATAATATTATTAGTTAAAATGGTAAAAGCATTTTGTCATGAAAAATTACTTATATAATTTTTAAGGACTTCTCCCATGGATATTATTTATTTTGTGTACCATGTTTTAATAATCACCTGTTTAAAAAACAAATTTTAATGTCATCTTATTTTATCTTCTAATAACCAAACACTATAAATTGAAAAAAAAAAAAAACATGTATACCCGTACTGATGAACCATAAAGTTATAATAAAGAAACTATAAAGTTCTATAAAGTAACCATATATATATATTAGTAAAAACTACTGTTTTTAAGGTGTAAGGGTAATTAAATTTAAACAAACATTTCTTGAAACCTACAAAATAGAAGCTAAAAGATAAAACGGCAAGTATCGTTTAAAGCTAAATCGACAAATTTTAAAGTATATCGCTAAAAAACTGTATTTTAAGGCTTATATGAAGTTTTTATCATTCTAACAAAATATTTTAAAACGAAACTTTACAGAGCATTAGAATAAATTCACAGAAATTTAAAAAAAAAAAAAAAAAAAAAAAAAAAAAAACTTATTTCCTACGTAAGAAAAAATAATTTTTTTTTTTTTTACTCCAGTGCAGAAAATAATGAACCAATATTATACGTTTTCCTAACAACTATATATGTTACTTTTAATGAATATTAAATGCATATTTAACGAAAAAAGTAGAACAGTTATTTATAGATTTTTTGCATTAGTACATAAATATACATAATTAAAAATTGAAAGTAGCCGTATTTAGACAAAAGCAAGTAAATTGATCTTACGTGCTCGTATATCATTAAACATGATACTTAAATTTAAATCATTAGCTTTACATATAATGAGATAATTGGGCCGCTCTTGTTTATACGCCATACTCAAATCATTAATACACATATGAAATTTTACTAAAGGAAACATTCATTTAAACCTTTAATTGTTGTGACAAAAGTTGTCGTATAGATATTATATACTCTCAGACCGTTTTATCGAAAGAGGAATAGAAACGCTCGTTTAATTAATATGATACTGTTTCTGTTCTCAACTTCATATACAAACCTATTATAATTAAAATCCAACTTTACAGAATTCTCAAGCAAGAGTATTAAGGCTCCAAACGGAACAAATGTTCATTCCTAGATATACTTAAACTGAAAATTACAAGTTAAACGGTGAAAATTGAAAGAGTGAATCAACAGTAGTCTGTGAGACCTCCAACAGCTGTCAAAGATTGAAAGAAATGGCAAGAGGAAAAGTTACCCTTTGTGTAAATTTCAGAATACTACATGATAAAATTTGTTACACCTTAGATTTTGACTTTGAATCATTTGCAAATTTACATACTATAATTTCTAATAGTCAGAAATAACAAAAGTGACAATTCATCCAAGAAGTTGGAAGGATAAAATAAAAATTCATCAAGCTCACGATGCAATTCATTTTAAACAATCTTCTGACGAAAGAAAATGTCCAATAGTAAATGCCAAAACAAAAAATCGAACAGTAGTAATTTTAATTCTAATAGTAAAACTGAAGAATTTTTTTTATCGCCATTATTCCTAGTTTTTGATTTTCTACACTCTCGTTATAATGAAACTATCTTAAATACATATACACATTTTTATACGAAGTTTTAAAATCTCAATATAAAACCCCCTATTATTATTTTGGGCTTTGTTTCTATTTTGAATGCTGAATTAACTCAAAAACAAAAACAATGCCTTTGTTCTCGAAAAACATGCTATGTTATAATTAAAATGCGTTCATGGAATATGTAAATACTAAGACAATTTTGTTAAAAGGTGAGTGATATTTACCCCACAGGTGTTAAACTAATGATGTAATTGTAGTTAGTTAACGATAGGGTAGTAGACTGTTGTACGTGCGCACATTCGTCAAATAGCATACTACTGCGTAGCACGTGGTTAGCTGAATGGTGTTTCCAATGCGTCCAAAGTCGTCTCCAAAAATTTATTCTGATTGCAGTAAAAGCAGATACAACAGACCAGATCAAAGTTTCAAACTTTTGATCTTATTTTTCTCCAATTTAAACTTACTACTATTTAAAACTTTTACACACTTCGAATGATTTAATGATTGTTTTTAATTACAAATTTATCAACGATTTTGGGGAACGAAGAAGAAAATTTGCAAATTCAAAAAAAAAATTATGGCAACTCAGATTTCGCGCGAATGCTAAAAATTGTAAGAGTGCGTAACAGAACGCGCACACATTCATACAATCGAAAATGTTTAACTTAAGAAATTATTTTTAAAGAAAAAAAAACATACATACATATATATATATATATGTATATGTAGTGTTTTGTAGTACTTGCAGAATGATAAAAAACGGTTAAATAATAAAGATGCCCAAGGCATTTTCCATTACATCAGAAGAAAGACGAATGCTTTAAGATAAGAGAAAAAAATAGAGTTTCTCATTGGTTGTCAATACCAAAATCCACATTGCGTAAACGTGAAAAAAGCACAGATGGCGATTCAAAGTTCCGAGTCCAAACATTTTCAAAAGAATGACAATCATTGAGTGCTGCGCGAATGATAAAATTAGAAAGTATGCGTATAAAAAACAATTTTTGGCCAAAATACAATCATAACATACTCATCTCTAACTTAAAACCGAAATATACACAAAAAGTGTGGTTTAAAATTTAATTTTAACACAAAATTTAATAATAGACTGTAACTCTTCTATGTAAAAACTCACTTACGTAGATGAAAATATTTATCTGAGAACAAATTACATAAAAAAAACCAATATTTGTTTTTCGGAATAGTTATTAATGCACTATAAAATTACTCGGAAATCAGTGGCATCTAAACAAAAATGTTTTTATAAATCCTTCTGTAAAAAAAGAATATATATTTATTTTTGATATTCTAAAGATAAAGAACTCTTTTTGGAATCGTGGGTAACTCGGAAGAGTTTATTATATTTTTTTGTTCATGGTTAAAATATATTTTAGTAGATTAGGAAATTTGTTTCAGTGTATTATTTCCTTATATTTCTGAATACAACGTGCACGGAACTTGAATTACTTTATTACCTAATAAACCTTCCAAGTGGCTTTCTTTAAAAGTAAATGTATTGTGAATAAAGTATACAGCTTAGAAAATTGCACAAATGTGACCATCCTCAAAGCTATCGCCACACAACAAATTCTACTCCACCTATTTTTTTTAAACATGGTAAAAAGAGAAGGAAATTAGGTTAGAGGTCCTGTTTAGTTTGAAATAATTTAATTGTTAGTTACTATAATATTATTAATGGTGACATTGTGAGGACATTTTGCGAAAATTTCTAACTGAAAAAAAGATGATATATAGCAGATGATAAAAAAAATCTCTGATAATTTATGACTATACTTCTATTTAAAATGTACGCAGATGCAAAATAACACTGAGGATGGTACCTAAGCATAATTAATAAATACGGGTAGAAATTGTTAAGTTCGTTAGACGGGAGCTTTGCTCCCGTCTGTGCTCCCGTCTGTAGCTCCCATAATGTTCTACTACATTAATTAGTAAAATTTTGCTGACACAATTTCTCCAAGAGAAATGTGCATTTATTCATTTGTTATTTGTTTGTTGATTACTCGCACTAGTTTTTTTATTATTCCCAAATGCTTACAGAGATTTGCTATGTGATATTTAAGATTTAATAATACACTATATTGCCAAAGGTGACCAGACACTTGCAATTTTAGACATTTTGTTAACTATCTAGAAAAATACATGAGGAATTAACCTGAAACTGCAGGTGTGTAAACAGTGTAGTATAGGTTATATATTTCGTGAAGATTTTTTCACGAAACCCCATAGGGACTGTCAACAAATTGAAAAAGAACGAATATCTTTTGGATAACCCTGTAAAAACTAATGTAGCAAAGACGTTCAAACTCGAGATTGTTAATAAGTGGCTTATTGTAATATACTATGTTCATTTTTATGAGGATAGCATGTATACTCGTAGCGAAATTAAGGTTTTTATAAAAACAGACCCAAATTTCACCTAGTTTTTTGCTTATAATTTGCAGAGTCCTTAATATAAAAAAAAAGTTATTTTCAGAAAATATGACCAACAACATTGTACATAACACTCTGCAATCATAATTAAAAAATAATAAAAATTGGATGAAAAATGAGCAGGTTTACTAAAAAATGTTTCACTGCGCATGCTCGAATGGAATCAAAATATTATATGCATAATGTCTTAGATAGGTATATAGAGCAACTTTTGTGAAAATCTCAAAATCATAGCTTGAAAATTCTGAAAATTATCGTCGATAAAATAAGCTCGAAATCCGTTGTTCCCAAAAAGAAGCAAAAAGATGAGGGGTTGTATCAAATATCTGTTGATTAGTGCCAAGATAGCGTACACAATATTGCAAGTACTACTCTATTTGGATACAACCCCTCATATTTTTGCTTCTTTTTGGGAAAAACGGATTTCGAGCTTATTCTATCGACGATAATTTTCAGAATTTTTAAGCTATGATTTTGCGACATTCCCAAAAGTTGCTCTGTATACTTAGCTAATACATTCTGCATATTATGTTTTGATTGCATTCGCGCATGCGCAGTGAAACATTTTTTAGTAAACCTGCTCATTTTTCATCCAATTTTTATTATTTTTAAATTCTGATTGCAGAGTATTATGTACAATGTTATTGGTCATATTTTCTGAAAATAACTTTTTTTTAATTTTAAGAACTCTGCAAATTATAAGCAAAAAACTAGGCGAAATTTGGGACTGTTTTTATAAAAACCTTAATTTCTCTACGAGTATACATGTTATCCTCATAAAAATGAACACAGTATATTACAATAAGCCACTTATTAATAATCTCGAGTTTGAACGTCTTTGCTACATTAGTTTTTACAGGGTTATCCAAAAGATATTCGTTTTGTTGACAGTCCCCTATGGGTTTCGTGAAAAAATCTTCGGAAATATATAACCTAATACTATACTGTTTACACACCTCCTACTGTATTTTTCTGTATAGTTAACAAAACGTCTAAAATCGCAAGTGACCGGTCACCTTTGGCAATATAGTGCATATACGTACAAATTTGGTACATCCATTATTTATTCCTTTATTGCCAGTTTGAAAAATGCAACGATCGATTTAATTGAAACATAACATGCAAAATATTTTGTAATATACAAAAGAAAATTCCTCTTTGTTGATTATGAACATGCATAATACCTAATATCATGTCATATTGCATCATCCAAAATATGAATGTACGAAAAGAGATGCTGATTTCAAAAAACAAGTAACATATAAAACGGATATGAAGAATATATATTCTACTTTCGATATTTTTATTTTTCAAGTTCATTTTTATGTATGAAACACATTTCATTTCGACAAAATTAGAATTTAAAATTAGACTCTAGAACAGACTATCAGATGCTCGAGAAATTCCATAAATAGATTATTGCCTTGCTATATTTAGTGCGCTTGAAATAACATACAGTAAGTGATTTCCAACAGTTATCTCATGTATACACTACCGGATTTTGCGTTTTTACTGACAGCTAAAAAACACGTAGAAAATAGAAGAAAATTAATTTTGATGGGATTTTGAATGATGTGGATTGAAAGAGTGAAAACAAAATGCGCATGTACATATATGCATACATTTTACTAATCACAATATCAATTACAAATATATTTCAATACATATTTATCCAAAATATGCAATCGAATTATTTTACAGCATTTACAAAATATATCTTACAAAAGATAATGAAATCTGTAAGTTAATAGTTTAAAAAATAAGCTTTGCCGTTTAATACTTATTAGTTCGTTTTTCTAAATAATTTTTTAGTTACATTTGATGAAAAAATATATTCCCATATTTTTAAACATGCGGAAATAAAATGTGCAGTACAATTGTTGTGCGTGTGTATTGAACATCGGCTATTGGAATTTAAATTCAAGTTTAGTATCTAGATGTTGCATTATGACAAATTAAAGCACATGCATTTGAATTTTATAAAAAATTAAAAGGTACATTCTTTGAAACTAATATAATAGCACTGTTTTTTTGTGTGTTTTTTACGTATTATAAAATAACATTTAGTATATTTTGAGCAAATAAATCAGTGTCATACGATACATACAATATATTGCCTAACAGTTACAGTAAATCAGTCATAAATGATAATAGGTCATAAAAGACATTTTATATAATCTTACTGGATTATGGCCTTTAATACAGAAGTTTAAAAAAATAATAAGATCCGTACATTTTAATCACCAAATTATTGTATTGCAGAGATATGCGAAATTAACCTTTCGACAGGGAATCGTGTCTACTTTCCTGATATGAATGTAATTTTGGTCTTCTACCGACTAAAAAGTGCGCCAAGTTTGATTTTCCAAATGGTAACACTCGCTTTTAGCACCTTCTTTTAAGTAGATTGGATCAAAATTGTCCAGAAAATATATAGTTTATATCTTTATTCTTAAATCTTCATAAAGTTACAAGATTACTTAGTTTGAGGATTCTAATATTAAATGTATGTGGCAAATATTTATTTTTATTTTCCCCCAAGAAATTATTTAAAATATCAAAATAAATGTTCTATATTTAATATGACAGAATGAATAGATCCAAATATATTCCAGGCATCTTATCAATACAAAACAGATATTTTATTATTAAAATGTTTCATTTATTCACATTAAATTAAAATATGGATTATGAACTACATTATAACTGACATAAACAAATCAAAATCCGAAAAAAGATGGGTGTGTAAGTTTATAATTTACTTTTTCAGAGAGAGAGAGAAGTTTTAATTCCTGATTGTTTAATGGGACCGTCTACTGTTATCATAGGGTCCACTGACAAGATAATCTCAGACACGTATCGCTAAAAATAGGACTTACTTCCGTATGAAATAAGTTTGTATATATATTTTAATATGCTGCATAATTTTACTAATGAGAAATTTGGTGTGTTCTATACTTTTCCTTGTAAGATCTTAATTTTATTTTCAGAAATTTATGAATAAATCCCTAAAACTCTTTACTATCTTACTATAAAGATATAAGATTAAGTATGTAAACAATTGCTTTTTCCGGGCTGATTTTATCCAAGGAACTGAAACAAATGTGTCTAAAGTTTGTGTTACGCTTTGGGCAAAATCAAAGTTAGTGTAATTTGTATTACGTAGATGACCTCCATTTAAAATATTACATTTGTATTCGGAACGTAGAATAGTACCTCTCACATCCTCCTGATGTAATTTGATTCTTTCAAAAAGATAGACCCTTTAATATGTATATTGATAACTTACAATAAATAATATTAAAATAACCATCTCAGAAATGTAGGTTTTTTTCTTATTGACGCTTGAAAATAGTTTTACATGAGAATGATCGATTTAATTGAAATATATCTAGAAAAAATGTCAGAAATAAGAAAAAAATATTTTTGTAGATTATGAACATGAATAATACATACTCTCATGCCATATTCCAATAAAATATGAATGCATAAAGCAAAAGTACAAACAGGGATGCTAATTTAAAAAATAATATATAAAGGGTTAAACTTATGTTCTACTTTGAACATCTATAATTTTAAAGTTCATTTTTGTGTGTGGAACACATTTTTTTTTTTACACTGTATACATTTAAAAACACAAGTTAAAAACAAAAAATTAAGAACGAAAAATGATGCATCAGGCATAGATTATGAAACAGTTTCGAAAACTAACAGAATATTATTAAGAAATTTAATTTTTTCATACGATGAAATGATATATATCTAAATAAGGAATTACCGGGTGTCCCAAAAATGACTGATGGATTTTAAAATTCAATAACTTGCAAACGTTGACAGATATTTAAAAAATTCTTGCATGAGGGTTATATATGATGTCAGGAGTTTTTTTACTGTGATTCTTGATTTTATTTCGAATTTCTCACAATAGATGGCACTGAGTCGAGGCCGAAATTGACGCCACTCAGCATTGATGCACCGCCCCCTGAATATTAGGCCTGCGTGCTGACAAAAATGGCAGCTGTCGCAAGCGGATTTTTTTCAGCATTTGAACGGTCCCTCGAACTTCAACACCAATCATTTCGAAAAGTTTTTCTGAAATCGAATAAGTCAAAGAAAACTTTTAGATATTATTGGTGTTAAAGTTCGAGGAACCATCCAAACGCTGAAAAAAAAAATCCGCCTGCGGCAACCAGCATTTTTCTCAGCTCCCAGGCGTCAGTTTCGGCCTTGACTGAGCGCCAATCACAGTCAGCACCATCTATTGTTTGAAATTCGAACTAAAATCAAGAATCACAGTAAGAAAACTCCTGCCATCATACATAACACTCCTGCAATGAATTTTTAAATATCTGTAACCGTATGTAAGTTATTGAATTTTAAAATCCATTTGTCATTTTTGGGACTCGGTAAAAAAATACATAACTCAGTGAAAATCCATTTTCAGGAATTGCTGCCCATATTTGAAATATTTCGTGCAGCCCTATATATGATCTACATATATTGAAAACAACACGTAATACACTAAAATTATACATCACAGTGGAAAGTGCACTTCTAGAAATTGCCGATCATAGTCAGTCATTTTACCTAATTCTCTTGCACGTCTCTGTACTCGAAAGATAAATCCTACACACTGCATAATCAATAGAAAATAATTTATAATCAATCTTAGTGATCCTTTTAAATTTAATTATGTTTCAAGTATCAAAACATGTTCAAAATGCACCGCCAACGATTTTTTCCAATAGATCATAAGTAAAGGAGTTATTTTGTACGTCCCTGTAATACAACTATAAACGCATCCAATTGTATACTCCGGTAAAAGCATACTATAGTCCACTTCAGTAATGTATGTTCATTTCATTATGTTTGAAATAACATACATGAATAAAATGCGCTTCAAATGATTTTTCCCCATAGACCATAATGGAATGAAATTATTTTCTGCAACCCTGTAAATGAACTATTAAAGCTACATACTTCATTTTCAATACTGAACATTCTATAGTAAAAAGAAATATCGTATAAAATTTTATGACAATCCGAGTAAATTTACGAGAGTTAGAGCACGGACAGACAGACAGACAAACCAAACTCGACTATGTTGGAAAGCGTTAAAAAAATAGTTCATACAATTACTAAAGTAAACACTTCAAATTACTTCTGCTTCTATTCAAGTCTTTTTCCCGAGAAAAAACAACATAAAAAGTAAACGAAATAAATTTTGTCTAATATAAAAGTTTTACTATCAAAACATATGGTTCACATGGTATATGACATTCAAATTTGTTTGTTTTTTTTAACTTTAGAAACATCGTTATATTAGAATGTGTTTATAAATGAATGTGACGGAACATTTTAAAATTGAAAATTTATTTGTTTCTGTACATGGCTTTGATACCCTTTTGAATGAAAAAAAATCTACTTTTTAAAATTTTGACACATAAAGTTAAAATTTATTAATATTTAAAATACTGAATTCCTTAAAATGCGAATGTTCTCTTTTTGAATGTAATAAATCGTTGACATTTTATTTAGAAATTTCATTATAGAGATAAATTGTCTGCTGACGTACAGTTATTTAAATTATGTTTATTCCACACAGAATACAAATACTGCGTAACATCAAAGAAATCAGGGCCTACTCACATTATTTATTTTATTACGAATTTTTAGAATGGAAATAGTGAAATAAGTTTATACTATTTTTGTTCACCTAAATAGGAAATTTTACAGAAAAAAAATACTAAAAAAAATTGTATGAAAGAAAATTGAAGTTAAAGAAATATTTTAACAATTTAAATGAAACATAAATTGTCAGTTTGTTTCTATTTTATCTTCTTTATCAAATATTTACACGACGCAGAAAAAATGACATCAACGTTTAAGATAGATATTGAAGATACATCACATGCTTTAATAGAATATGACGTAGTGAACTATAATATATTAGGTCCCACATGGAAGGAAGAAAATGTATTATATTAACTTTTATTGGATTAAAAGGGAAAATACACAAGTTTTGCATCTAAGGAAAAAAACAAAAATTGTACAGTTTCTTGCCAGGAAATTCATTTTAAAAATTAGTGTTGTTTTCTCTCACGGGTATCAACGTTGTACTATTCCGTGGAGGCATGAAGTCTATCAGGTTATCAATGTATGAATGGGGTATTTCGTCTTAAACCACTGGAATCGTATTCAGCTGTGAACCATGCTTTGAGCCAATTGGCAGCAACAGCTTGTCTGACCAGTTTGTAGACTTTCTGTTGGGTTCATCTACGGATACCTTGTCCCTTAATGTTCCCGTCGACTCACGTGAAAACACCCACTCGCTAAAGTTAATCCTAATTGACAGTTATTTTTAAATATCTCGTTTGTATTTGAATATTTTTAAACGATTTTTTAAATTGGACAGTTGAGATCGATTTCTACAATCGCCATTTTTTTTTCGATTTTGTTTGCAGGGTTATTTTATGAGGATACATGTATTTTCGGAACAGGTTTTGAACCGGTTCGGAACCAAATAAAATCCATTCAGACTTTCCAATACTTCTTCATTCTGCAAAAGTCACTGTGTGGTGCGGGTTTACGGCATCCTTTATCTTAGGGTCATTCTTTTTCGAGCAGCTATGTCCTGCTGGACTGCGCAACCACATCGTTCCAGCACTTCAACAGGGTGCATGTGTGCGTAGCCTAGTTTTTCTATAAAATGGCGCTCTCCACATTACAAATCCAGGAAAACAGCTGCATTTCTGAAATCATAGAATTGTCAGTCGTTGTTTTCCAACATCTTGGCCGCCAAGAACACCTGATCTTAATCCTTCTGATTTCTGGCTGTGGAATTATCTGAAGAAATATTTTATTCAGTTGTCTCATGGCCAACTTAGCTGAATTGAAGACACGCACTGGCAACACATTCACAGCTTCACCACTGATACACTCCAACCTATTATGGAACATGTTTTTTTTCCCTGTTTCAACTGTGTCAAAAAACGGTGGGCAGCATATTGCACATTTATTGAGCAAGTATTGCGGCAGTTAAAAACCGATTTTATTGTTGCTTTTTCTCCGATTTTTGGCCACAACACAATTAAAAACTGATGGGCCTCAGTACAGTTAAAAACAGATTTTTTTCTATTCGATGTGGCAATACCTTGCCGTCGCTAATAGGCTTTCCACTAAGACTGCCTCAAATGCTGAATAACTTGGAATTCATTTTTTCAGTAAAAAACGAATACTTTCATGCACATTGAACAGTACAGTTGGTTTCACCTGCAACTCACGCAGTAGCCGTCGCATTAGAATTTCAACGTCACTGGTAGTCGAACCCATTTACGTTATGACGAGTAAATCACGATCTAATGCTAAAATTTCGAAATATTTTTTTTTTGTTTTTATGATGCATAATTTCCATCTTCTTAGCGCATATTCAGGTAAAATTTCAGGTCATTCTGACCAGTGGTCCTTATTTAACAGTTTTTTGAAAGTTGAACTTTAATTATAATCACCCTGTATTTTTTAAAATGTTTCTAAAAATTATCAGGCGAAATATAATAAACATTTTCAGTTTTACAGTTTTACAGAAATTCAGGTTTACAGAGTAGTATTTTCTCATTCATTCAAATTAAGAGAACTTGTATTATGGTCGTAGCACGCGGCATCATTATCAAAACGATTCACCCAACATATACATAATCTTGATTTGCAGAAGTTTCTTGACTTTGTTGAAGGTGGTCTTGTTTTTCCTGCTCCAATACGTGAGGTGTTTGATCTTAAATTTTGCTCAGTCGATGGACACTGTTGTTTCTTCCCCAATTGAACGAATCAGAACAAAGATCTGCAATATATGCTTACTTTTCTCGTAACTTATTCATTTTGACGCACGATAGATAACCCTACAAAACATGTCCACTCAGCTTCATCAACTGTCTGAAAAAGCTGGGTGAACATGCTTCGTAAAATACCTTCTTTGTCTACTTTTGATATGCCCATTATTTGTATTTGTTTAATTTCATTCAAGATGTTGCTATACAAGGAAATGTTAGTTTGCCGTTGAAAGAAACAACAAATTTCAGACTGACACAATTTCTTATACTTAAAGAACTTTCTGAAATTATGAATTTACTTTGGTATTAATTTAGTTGTATTTTTTTACTTGTTAAAAGCGTAAATTACCTGAATGATATATACAAAGTTTTTCTCGTGATTCCATAGTTGATATAGTTAAGTGTTTTATGTAATGATTTGTTACATAAAATATATAACGAGCGGGGAAGACTGAGATCTGCTCGGTTAAAACTGAATATGACAATGAATTCTCAGTATAACATATAATACTATCTACAACCCTTAATATGAATTTTGAAATAAATAATGCTTTTTAAAAATAGATATAATTGAAATTATAGTATACATATAATAAAAAACAACTCGGATGACCGAGATATGCTCGGTTTAAATTAGTTTAGTTATCAGTTCTATGTATTCAACAATCAGTTCTATGAATGCTGATTGCTTGAATTCTGTTTTCGAGAACGTTCTATGGAAGCTGATTGGTCTAATTATGTATTTCGACTCCTATTGGGAATGTTTAGAAAATTTCTTCGGATTCTGAAAACAATTTGGTTCGCCAAATGTCGCTAAAATTTGGCGAAAACACTCAAAATTGGCACATTCTTTTATTTGGCGCCAAGTATCCGTTTTGGCATTGCAAATTTTGAAAATCGATTCTTTCCGTCATGTCTCTCCAATGCCGCTAACATTTAGCCAAATTTGCCGATAGTTGTAAAAATGTTGTCAACTTTGCGACCTCACTTACTGCCAACTATTCAACAACTTAATAACTGTATACCCTTGATGCAATTATATCGAAGTGCATTGATCCGTAGTGACTCAAAATGAAACCATGAATCGAATTTTCTGGAACATGTAACGTAGCCCAATGATCTTCTCGTACCCTAAAACGGTGGGATACAAAATTTCGTCAAAATCGTTTCAACCGGTTTTTCTTTGGATAAAATTAGCTTGACCCGTAATGACCTATAATCAAAATTACCCACAAATCGAATTTTCTGGAACGAATGACCTAGCCCAAATGTCTTCTTGTAATCCAATATGCTGTGATACAAAATTTATTCAAAATCATTTCAGCCGTTTTTCACATAAAATTAGTTTTACCCTGACTCGTAGTGACCCAAAATGACCCACTAATTGCATTTTCTCGATCATGTGACCTAGTCCAATGGTCTTCCCGAACCCGAAGATGGTACGATACAAAATTTAGTAAAAATCATTTGAGCCATTTTGTACATACTATTAGCTTGACCCGTAGTGACTCAAAAATGACCCATTTTTGAAAATTTCTCGAACATGTGATCCAACCCAATTTTCTTCTCGTAATCCAAATCGGCAGGATACAAATTTTGGTCAAAATCGTTAGAGCTGTCTTTTAGATATAATGAGCTTGACCTTGACCAATAGTGACCCAAAATAACCCACTAATCGAATTTTCTCAAACTAATGATCTTTAACAATTGCTTCCTCGAGCCCAAAAACGGTAAGATACAAAATTTTGTCAAATCGTTTGAGCCGTTTTTTAGATATAATTAGATTGACCTTAACCTGTAATGACCCAAAATTACACTTTAACCGCATTTTCTGGAACATGTAACCTAGTTCAATGGTCTTCTCGTGCCCCAAAACGGTAGAATACAAAATTTTGTTAAAATCATTACAGCCGTTTTCAAGATATAATTTTATACACGCACAGAGACAGACAAAATTAGCTCATATTATAATGCATGATAAACGTAGCGTAATGAGTATACTCAGTACTCTAACATTAATGAAAATGCTCGCAAGTAATTTACCCCCTGTTTTCTAATTAAAATATTTACCAGATATATTGTTTACTTAACATTGCGATTTTTTTATACACATAATGTCTTTCATTAAATAAAGAAAAAATATAATTGAAAAATTTTGGTACATAATTTGAATAATGAAACATTCCTAATTGACAGCATTTTCAGTCAACAATTTCTTAATTGTTAAAAAAAAAATTAAATATAAATTAGTAGTACAATTAATATTTTAAAACTGATGTATTTCATCAATAAATAAAAACCAGATTTTATCATTTTTAGGGTTTCGTACTTAAAAACTAAATAAGGAACCATTATAAGATCAATCGTGTGTGTGTCTTTCCGCCATTTTTCTTGCAATCTGTGGAAAGTATAAAGTTCAAACTTGGGAAAGTTATAAAGTATATTGACCCACATTTTTTCAGATTATTAGCCATTCACAAATATGTTTAGGAAAAAATTAGGAGAGGCCTATTAAGCTTAATGTTTTATATATATCGTGTGAAAGATATCGTAACACAATCTCATTTTTCCATTACACCCAAACTTTACTTTTCGGACGGTCAGCGGGAGAGTTGACTGGCGCTCAAGCTACTTATCGACGCAGAATCATCCACGGATAGTTGATAATGATTTTCGAAAAAAATTGGCGGTAATTAGCAGATATATCAATTAAGTTACTTGAAAAAAAAACGCTTATTTTATCTATCGTGTAGGGTTTCGTTCGAAAATTCTCATAACACAGAATTCGAAAATATACTTGTTTTAATTTTTGTTGGTATTGTATTTTGTTGGTATATATTTGTTACAAAAGTGTACTTCAAAAATATGTCCCTTCTCTCATATTTCCGAATCTACGGAAACAAAAATTATGAAAAAAATAAGGGTAATAAGAGTTTGTTAATTAATAAATAGTATTAATAAATTTAATGAATGCAACCCTTCGAGCGCGAGTTATACTCACGCGCTTGACCGATTTATTTTTATCTTATGAGAGAATATTTAAAAGATGCATACTGTAATATGTCAAAAATTTAATAAAGATAAAATGATAATGTTAACTATCTGGTTTTTTTTTGAAAGATTATTATAAACTGTAAAGACATGTATTAAAAAAATTACTACATTTATCGCAAAAATTGGGATGTTTTTTCTTCACTTTCTTTCTCATGGCTAAACAATAAATTTAACTCTTATCTTTGCATGACACCATTTTTTCCATAAAACGTTTCAAAAACACTAACATTAATAACTGAAGTTTAGGAAGTTCTGTCATGTTTCATAATAACGGTGTGAGAGTTTCGTAACATGGCATTTTGAAAAAAAAGATATGTAAACGATTTTCTGCTATAAATCAAGAAACAATAACAACTAATAAGTATATAGTTGATGCTTATGTGAATGTATTAAATAGTGTTTAACCATTAAATGTTTAGATACACAAACTTACAGAACTATAATAAGGGTTTTTTAGTAGTTTATATCTGATTATAAGTTTAGATAAAATAAAATTATTAATTTTACATTTCATACAAACTTAAAAATAGTAATGAAACGAGTTTCATAATAATTTAAACGTCTTCATCTCATTATATTCTTTTCAAAAATTTCCAAACTTAAATTCTTAATTCGCATATGCAGAGTGTTCAAGAAATTAACTACATTTCAACAACAAGTAAAGAATAACAACTATTGAAATTATTCTTGCTGGAAAGCACTGGATGAAATCAGATATTGCAATATTATGTCTCCCTGTTTTCGTTACAAATATCCCCGACGGAGGTACTAAACTCTCTGAAAGTGTAAAAATATTTTAAAAAGAAATAATCCAGTTTCAAAACACAAATCATTTTTTTGGATTTCAAAAGCTAAACACATTGAAATCTATAAGCTAAATAAACATAAATCCCATTTCATTCATAATAATGAATTTCTGACAGTTTAAGGAACATAAACTTGGATTTGTAGTAATAAAATTCATGACATCACACAGTAATCCATTTCAAGCATAAATCCAACAGCTATCACGGATTATATGTTATGGATTACTAAAGAAATCCAATCCATTTTACAACATCCTGCAGGTGATGTATTAGAAGAGGCATATATGACAGTGAATACAGTAAAGATTACTCACAAATGTTCAATATAAAAACCTTTGTTTCCCCCACGCATCAACAGTATCCATGTTCATTTTAGCATGTTTCTCTGTGCCAGGTCGCCAAAACTTGTAATTGTTATCTGCTAAGCTATCTGAAAGACATTATATACGATTTTCATTTTCTCCCAAGACGTGCGTGATATGAAAGATAATATTACTGTTGCGGAGCAAACTATTGATGAGGAAAATGCGTAAGAGTCTATGCTACTTCATCGACAAAACTCGCAAGCCAATGTTAATACTAAGTGAGATTTAAATATCTCGTTTGCATTTATGTTTATTTTTATTTATTTTTTTAGCATAGGATAACTGAGGTCAATTAAACTATAACCGGACTCCTTTTTTACTTTTTCGATTTTGGTTGCAGATTTTTATTATTGTTTTTTAGAATGAATTTTCCATATCGAAACCGGTTTCAACATTGAAAGGGACCTAAAAAAATCTGAAATCAAAATCAAAAAGTAGAAAAGGGCACGGTTATATATGAACAACAGCTATCGTGTGCAAATGAATCATTTAAAATTATTGAAATGCAAACGAGAAATTTGTATAGAATACTCTCATAGGTTTAACATTTGCTTGCCAGTGTCATCGCCTAACTAGCGTAAGCTCTTAAGTGACTCTTTATGAAGTTGGCTTGTGGAAATTAACGAACGTGCACACCTGAGCTATTAGAAATTTACCGGTAACCAGATTTATATTAGTTTGGACTATTACACTTTATATCTATGTATGTAATTATATATTAATTTGACAGAATGGGTATAAAAATCCAATTCTATAAGCGATTGAAGAAAATCCCATTGAATAGATGTACAGTCGTGGGGGAAAAAAAGAACACTTCCCACTAACTCAGAAACGAATGATCGTAGAAGAAAGTTACTGGTACCAAATGATTGAAAATGAAGTCTACTTTTAAAAGATGCATGTCCATCTACATATCAAAAGAAACCCAAACATTGTTTTTGTCAATGGTAAGATCCAATTTTGAAACTATATTTTAAATTGGTGGTGTACACTATGCCTAGATACAAAATTTCAAGTCATTTGGATGATAAATTTGTGAAAGATAAACATTCAAAATTTAGAGCTTCTAATGTTAAATTGCATTTTCATACATTTATTAATATCTCCTGAAATTATAATTCTAATATGCTAAATTTTTGTCTGGCTATAATACTAAAAAACCCAAACAAAAATTCGTTGAATTTGTAATTTTTATAATTTTATAACATGAATTCTTAATTATGAAAGGATTAGTCGAAAAAATTATGAATTGCAACCTACAATTTTTTGATGGATTTATATTTATTATGTCCTGTTTTATGCGTATTCTAATTTAAATATTTTTCAACCAAGTACTTTTCAAATTATGCTGCAGAAACGGCAAGATGTTAGTTTACGGGGCCTTATATGATGTGCAGAAAAGCATAATTTGAAGAATATTTCACTGATTATTTTGTGATTAGAATAAGATTTTCTCTTTACTTTTCTTGTGCTGCTTTTAATTTTTGTATACAATTATTTAAATCGTATTTGCATTTTACGCCAATTATGTAAATTCGTTTTGCTTTTATTTTAAAATTAAAAAAGCTCATTTTTGAAAAATGAACAATCTTACCTTAAAAAAAAAAAAAAAAAAAAAAAAAAAAAAAAAAAAATCTTACTCATATTTGAAGTAAAGTTTCTTATAAATGCATATGTGTTGTACATTTGCTGAAAAAGTTTTAAAAATATGTCTTTAGCAATAGAGTTAAGATTTATATTCACACTGAAAAGCAATTTCTCTGCGTTTTTTACTTTCTTCTATCTATAATAGAAGAAAGTATTGTAATCGAAATTTTTTCGACTTCCGGTTTTCGACGGATTTACATGTTTTAGGGGTCAGAGATTCCGAAACACATGTTTTTGCAAAATGTCTGTCTGTCCGTCTTTCCGTCCGTCCGTCTGTCCGTCCTCATTGTATCATCGAAAAGTGTATGAAGTTATGCTTCAAATTGAACCTATTTTTTTTCTATGTTTTTGGCTATGGCAAGCAGATTTTATCAGAATTTCGGGATATTTCGACGAAAAGGGGCGCTGTGATCGATATTTTTGTTCCATTTTCACTATTTTATCATCAAAAAGTGTATTAAGTTATGCTTCAAATTGAACCACATTTTGTTTCTATGTTTTTGGCTATGGCAAGCAGGTTCTATTAGAATTTGGGGATATTTCGACGAAAGGGGGCGCTGTGATCGATATTTTTGTTCTATTTTCATTATTGTATCATCGAAAAGTACATGAAGTTATGCTTCAAATTGAACCACATTTTTTTTCTATGTTTTTGGCTATGGCTAGCAGGTTCTGTCAGAATGTGGGGATATTTCGACGAAAGGGCGCGCTGTGATCGATATTTTTGTTCCATTTTCATAATTGTATCATTGAAAAGTATATGAAGTTATGCTTCAAATTGAACCACATTTTTTTCTATGTTTTTGCCTATGACAAACAGGTTCTATTAGAATTTGGGGATATTTCAACGAAAGGGGGCGCTGTAATAGCCATTTAAATATTTCAAATTCAAAAAGATGTGCAAATTCAAAAAAATTAGAAATCCTAAAAGTTTTTTTTCGTTAAATGTTCGGCCTTGATACGGAGAATCCGGAGCAATTTTTGTTTTGCCTCTATCTTAAAAAATGGCTGAGATGTAGCGGTTTGAAATTTTATGGTGGCTGACATTTTCAAACAACACAGCAGAATTCATCCATAAGCGGGTTTAATTTATGAGTTTTAGTTAACACGGTTTCGGCAATTTTTCTTTCATTGTTGTAACCATTAATACTATTATATGCTTATCACTATATATTTATACTAGCCGCCACTGGCGACCAGTTTGGTCTCTCTTAAATGTATATTAAGCATTGTAACACGCTACTTTTATTCATAATTTAATTTTTTTTTATTCTTCGCCAAATCGAAAAATTCTAATACACAAATCAAGAACTTTTGCGATCTTGGTAGCATTTTGCAAATTTTTGGCAGTTAATGATATCCACATTTAAACACTGAACCGTATTGTTGCTAATATATACATATTTTTTGTCTCCCTCTAACTTAGGCTGCAGAATCGATTACGGAATATTAGATAATCTTTCATTATTCTCATCTAAAACGTTTTGAATAATATGCCACAATCGGGCTGCACATTATTACACGTAATTTTCGAGTATGATTTGGTGAAACATTGAACTTTTGGAAGCCAGTTTTGATAATCACATTCCCTTTTTAAACCGCAACCCGGCAGTTTCGGCTAGATTTTGCTTCGTATGGCAACCCAGTAGAACAGATTCCGTATGTTTTATAATAAATTAAATATTGTGTGTTTTATAATAAATTAATCATTGTGTGTGTTTTATAATAAAATTGTTTTTTTATATAAAATGGTACTTTTCCGTTCTACGGACACCATGCCAAAATGTATGCTAATGCCTAATTTATGTAAATGTATGTATGTAAATGTATGTATTAAATGTATGTAAATGTATGCTTGGTGACAATGGTGTCCGTATAACGGAAAAGTACCTATAAAATGAACTATTTTATAATAAAATGAAAGTAACATGCTGTTTCAGAAATCTCTAACACTGTTAGAGATTTCTTTTTTTTTTAATAAATAAAAGCGTAATAAATAAATGAAATAGTTAATTAGACTTTTATTTATTTTAAATTTCTTCATTTATTATACATTTACAACAGTTAGATTTTTGTCCGTTAGGAGATGCCTATGCATCGTTTCTACTTGTGGTTGGTTGATACGATGGTTGAGTGTTACCCTTGTTAATTTTTAATTTGTGGACGGCAATAATATTGTGGCAACGGACGGATTGTTTTTCGCATTTGAAACTTTAAAAGCAATATAAGAAAATTTTCCTGAAGATGACCATAGATGGTGGTCGAAACGTAGATATTTTTAATATTAATGTATGTATATAATTTTAAATTTGTATACACCATTCAGTAAAAATATGTGATGTTTTATACTCACTTCTTTAATGTTGTAATATTTTATGGTGTAATGGTCCAGCATTTATATTACCTTCATGGTTTTATATTTCTCTCGTTCACGATGTGTTTGTTTATTTTGATGGAATGAGATATTGGACTGTCAATCCAATTTCAACAGAAGTTGTTGCAGAATATATACATAATTGAACGTAAGTCATCTCTCAAATATTAATTTATTTTGAACGATAGTTCTAAAAATGTAATTTTTATGCAGTTTTATTCGAAAAAATAATTTTTAATAAAAATGGTCACCTGGCATATGAAAAAGTGAAACGGACATCCCGGAACTGTTGATGACAGTCACATGACTTAGGCTTTTATTATAGAGATTCGCCAACATTAAATTCTCTCCGAACTTGGCGACAGTTGGCGGAATATCGCCAAATTTGGCGACCAAAATAGGTTGCCAAAAATGAAGCCAACTTGGCTGTAGAGGACTAATTTGGCGATATTCTCATTCAAATTCGATGTTGACGAGAACTGGGATTGAATCTTCTTTAATTAGGTTCCACGCATTTTAGCCTCGTGTTTTTCAGTAAAATTAGCTAAAATCCTAAAACAAAGGAATAGGGAGGCTATCTGTTCCTGTCGGTTCAGGCCAGAAGGACTTTTCGTAGTTTAGTATACATCAGCTGATCGCATCCCGGTAACCCGACGTTTCGCAAGCAGCTGACGTACAACAGAATGACGAAAAATATTGATTTTATTGGCGATGTGATAGCAAATTTTGAAGTATTAACATGACTGAGATAGAAGAAAGTTTTGGGATTGGCACGTCCGACTAGTTCTACATTGTTTCCTTATACTGAATCTCATACTATATGTTTGTCATACTATATTTTATTCTAAATTTTGTATTCGCAGATATTCTTCACTTATAAATTTAGAAACAAAATAATTTTAATATAAATTTAATAAAATTTATTTAAAAAAATAATATCAATTTAGTAAAATAAATTTACGATCTGAGAATAAGCATTATAAAAACACCTATAAAATTCCAATCACATTCACGTATTCGAAAATTATTTTAGCCACAAATAATCTTATATATATATATTTTAATCAGATAATTCAACTCTTGTAAACATTATAAAATATTGAAAAGGATTTTACAAAAAAGGATAACAATAACCGAAACATATTAAGTGAGTAAAATGGTCATATCGGCAGGAAATAATACATTAATAGTAGTGACTTCGTCATTCTGTAACATTTCAAGAATCGAGTATGTAACTGCAATTTGGATACAGCCCCTTCGATATGCTCATTTTAAAATAATTAATTTCTTTGAAACTATTGGTAGGAAGTTTACGAAATTTGGTATCTAGTCATAGTTTGAACTGAAGATTTAAAATATCCTGTCAAAATTGGATCTTGCCAGTGTCAAAAACAAAGTTTGGGTTTGTTTTGATATGTAGAGGGCTCCTTAAGAAAATGTTACATACATTATTTAGAAATAAACTTTATTTCCAATCATTTGGCACCAACAACTTTCTTCTACAATAATTTGTTGTAGAGATAGTAGGTGTGTGTTCACTTTATTTTCCACGACTGTACATTACCATTCATAACAAAATTGCTTATTCCACATATCAGAAAACTAAAAATCTTATAAATTCATGAGCCATATTATTCTAAATATTTATTTATATAGAACTAGATAAATACATTTACCTGAAAGTCATCGAATTGCCATATACATTTAATGAAAATAAAGTAAATATATCAAAGCTTATTGAGATTTTTGTATTATATATTTGTGTGATGTTCGTATGTTTGATTAAAGGATATCGAAAAGAAACTTTTATTAAATTCCAGAGCTATTTTCCCTTATAAGATTCGCATGTAACCGAATAAAAAGTAACCCGCAGGGCGATACCTTCTTTAGGTATTCACGGGCTTCGCAAAACCGGGCACCTGAGTAATCTCTCTCTATTCTTTTTTCTTCCCCACTCTCTTGTCTAATCTTTCTTCTTTGTTTTACTCTCATTGTGTTTTCCTCTTATGAGGTGAGGGCGATTCTGCATAAGCCAATATCATCATGTTTATATCGACTTATGGAGAATTGTAAACTACCCACGCGTTTGCCGTGCGTGGCTACCCGTGTCCCTGGAAAGGGGATCCTGACAGTTGAGGGAAACCAACACACTGCTTTGGCCTCTGCTTCAGGTAGACGGGATCTGCATATTGATACCGTTTGCATCAAACGGCTGGTCAGCTGACTTGTCACTGGCTGGGGATCAAGTGAGCGGGCACATACTAGTCATCTGGATAAGGGTAGAGACTGAAATAGGTATGTCTTGTGAACGTATGGGCCCTGGTTAGCACTGGTGCACGAATGTGCATCCCCGTGTTGGGCTCGGTAGCGGGTGGTGCGGCCGGGGTCTGAATTTTTTTATCTCTCTAATATGGATGGGAGTTCTACATCACTTTCTTCTACTTCTCTCCCATGTGGAGAGCAGCAAGTTGTACAGAACACGTCATGCACTCGCTTTTTTTTTTTTAATTAAGCGCACAGATAGTCATTCTAATAGTTATTTTAAAACAAGAACGAAAAATCATGCGTCAAGCATAGATTATGTAACACTTTCCAACGCTTCCAAAATAATTTTACAAATCATACCGTTTAATAAGCTAAAAGATAACATCTAAGTAATCCGAATACTTTTATTCAGCCCTGTATAGGATCTATAGATTTGTATATATACTACATAGGATGTTAAATTTTAGTTCAGTTAGGAAACGCGTAGCACAGTTTAAAATTCTCCGTCTGGAGTTAAATAATACGGAAATGTGTTCGCGAACTTTTGTGCGTCCCTGTAAATGAACGATGACTGCTGTACACACACTATTCTGTACACTGTAAAAAAGGGGGAGTATTATTACGCTTAATTTGGGTTTATGAAATGCCAAAGAAGGTTTAAATATGCACTAATTTTGGTGTTAACACTGAATTAAGTGTTATAATACACTTAAAATAGTTTATCTTTACTCTTTCAATAAAAATCGGTGATATCATACACCAAGAATGACGCTTTCAAATTAATTTGGGAAACAAAACTCCAAAATAGGTGTACAATTATATCTCGCTATGCAGCGTTTGGTGTTCGAATACAGGATGACGTCAGAGTGTTGCGTCAGCAGACGACAACAGAGAATGAGAACGGAACAGTCGCCATTTCGCTTTCATTTTAAAACGTTTGATTTGTTGTAGAAAACACAAGGTAAGCGAAATGATTATTCCTTATTTATTTAAGAGTACTAAATAGCAGTGGTGCCAACTTATATGGGCTGGTGGAGCCCAAGTCCACCCAAAAATTTGCTATCCCAGCTTACCCAATTTCCATTGTTCTGTTATTTATTTACCTCTGAAACGAAATTTTATTCTGTTGACGTTCTCAAAATTGTTTTGTTGGAAAAACAGTAAGACAGATAGGGGGACTATAAGTAATTAAACAGCCGTATATTTGGGTTTAATTTAAAATTATTTTTCCTGCATATTCTACTTGTGAGTATAAATCAATGGTCTCTTGTATTAATGCTCTGACTCACAACCATAAAGCACTTAGATAAATGCATTTATTTTCTCGATGTTCAGATTTTTACGCATTTTATTTGTAATCATATCCATTGTATGATAATTGTGATAAATACTATTTTCTTTATAAGGAAGAGCTCATGAAAGTATAATTTAATAAAATTACTATTTTCATACATTAAAAAAATGTTAGATCCCCTTTCTGTTTGCAGACCACAAACACATCTAAGCCGAAATTTCTTATGAATTTGGTAGCAAGCTGAAACGAATATAACGGCATCGTCAGATGGGAAGTGGGGGGGGGGGTAGTTTATTTGATCAGTATCCTATAGCAGCAATTTTAGTTTTTATCCCACACAAGATGTAAAGTTGCATAAAAATGCAACATGTGTAAAGAAAATTTGAAAAGTAAAGAACATTTGTTATCAACATTTACTATGATTTTCTAAACAAAAGGTTTGTGAATTATTTAAAAAAGTAAATAAAAATAAAAAGGAGTGATTATTTATTGTTAGGAAATTAGCTGAAGAAGCAATTTTTTTCAAAAAATTTACTCTTTATAACAGAAAAGTGATAAAGTTTTTTTTTTTTCCTTAGAAGATTATGGGGGGGGGGGGGCGAGAGTGTTTTAAATTATCATTTTGGTGTGTAGAAAATTAAAAAAATGTCTAATAAGGACTATTCAAGATTTTTTTTTTTGGTGGATGCAAGTCTCTTGCAATTTAGATACCATTTTTCAGCTACTACACAAATGGAAACTGGTACACTGTTTTAAAGCATATTTTGGTAACATTAAATGATGTTTCATACATGGAATGCAATACTTAAGAAATTTTGTTACATATAAAAATTGTAATATTGTGTGTAATATCAGCTGAGCAATTTTTTTAAGCTAATATCAGCTTAACTTAATGTCAGCTAATATCAGCTGAGCAATTTTAACAGTAAAAGTCCAAAATTACAATTTTAGAAGAAAGAGAAAAAATTGTGTAAGCCTGTTTTATGTTTAACTGGGTATAGGCTATTTTGGCTAATTACAATGTATTTAATACAATGTATGTTTTGATAATGTTATGTAATAATTATATGCTGTTTAATTTGGTGCACTGAAATATGCATTTTTTTTTTTTTTTTTTTTTTTTTTTTTTTTACAATTACGATTAATTAAAACAGTTCTTTATTTTTAACCTTGACTTATGCTCTTTTAAGTGCTTATTAAAATCACTTTTTTATTGTGAAATTGCAAATATATTGATTAAACCAAAGCCTTACTGTCAAAACCGCCTACCTAAGATATGAGTATGTGTCTTCAGAGAAAATTCTATAATTTTTATGCTAACTTTATCTGAGAAAAGTATGTGTCTACCCATTGGTCTGAAAGCCGTTAAGAATTATTATAAGCATTGCCTGCCTATCCAAATTAAGTTATGTTATTTTGTTTATTAATGCATTCAAATTTCTTTGAGATATTTTGAATTTAACTTTTTTTTCTTCACAGTATTTCATTATTTCTTACTTAGTTATTACATTCTCTGATTATTATATAATTATTTACATATACTACTCTTAGTATTGATAAATGTTTATTATACTTTCCAATTCAGTATTAGTTAAATAAATATCATAAAAGTTATTTTGTTTTTAACTCTTGCTATTAAAATTTCGAATAAATTCTCCATACATGGTTACCTGATTATTCTATTGGCCAAGTAAGTTATAACCGGAAATGTAAGATGTGTTAGGGTGCCATAGTTAAATATCATTAACAAGTAATACTGAAATTAAATTCAGTGCATTTAAGCCTCTTAAGTGATATTTGAAAATTGACTTTTATTTAAAGTGAGTAACATTTTCCTTGGGGTATTTTTTGAGAAAAAAATTGAGAAATTAAGCCAAAACACAAAACATTCATTATTGGGATAATAAAATCTTATGTGTTAATAAGAGTGGGGGATGGCTAAAACTTCTACAATGCTATATTGAATGTTGTTTAAACCCTTTAACTACTAAAAATAAGTGCAAATAGTTCCGTATGGCTCCATTGTTAAATATGTAAGTATTTTGATATGAAAAATACAAAGTCTACAATTTTACTTCTACTACATTTTAACTAACTAACTACATTTTAACTAACATTTATATAATCATAACATTTATATTGTTAAATTTCTATGGAATTCTTTTTAATTATAACTGTTATTGAATAAGCCTTTATTAATGGTGGCGACAAAGTTGCTATCATAATTGTTGTAATTAAACACCAGATAAATCTTACAGCACCAAATTATTTTTTAAAGCTCTATCAAGTCTTTGACCGGAAATTTGTCGTCCCAAATTATCCTAACAGAAAAAGTGAATGAAAGGTAATGGATATTTATGTAAAACTACAGGCATTTTTACTGTATTTTTCCCCTCTTGGTTAAAATATAGCATTTTTTGAAACATAAGTAAACTTTTATAATTGAAATTAAAAAAAAAATAGTGAGGATTTCAATTAGAGATTTGCGAACTGACTTTTAACTATCCTTTTCTGAATCAAAGAGAAAAATATGTCTAAGTTTTATGTAAATGTATAACAGTGCAAACATTTTTTTCCATCAGGATAGCAGGGACAGTAAATTTATTGAGCAGATTTGGAACACCAAATTTGGTGTGATACTGCATCTAAGTGGCATATTCTAAATTAGTTAGTAGAACACCCAATTTGGTGTTAAAGTACACCAAATCAATGATGGTGCTTTATTACACCACTGTTGGTGGCAACAAAGTTGCCACCAAAAGTGGTGTTTCTTTACACTAATTAATTTTTGGTGTTTTATTACACCAATTTACAAGTGGTGTTTCTTTACACCACTTTTGGTGGCAACTTTGTTGCCACCATTTTTGGTGTAAAGTAACACGAATATTTTTTACAGTGTAGTAAGCCTCTTGAAATACACCTTAGTGATATATATAAATTTCAATGCGTTTAAAATAGGGAAACATTATTTAAATAAACCGCAGACGATTTTTCTCCATAGACGTAATGTAACAGAATTCTTTTGACTGTCCCTGTAAAGTAACTATAAGTGCTATTCACACCCTATTCCATATTAAGCTTCTTCTAATGCACCTTAGTGATATATATAAATTTCAATGCGTTTAAAATAGTGAAACATTATTTAAATAAACCGTCAATGATTTTTCCCCATAGACCGCAATGTAACGGAATTTTTTTGAGTGTCCCTGTAAAAAAACTATCAGTGCTACACACTTCCGTTGAAATAGGGAACATGCTATAGATAACGACTATAACATATAAAAATTTCAGAGCAATCCGAGCATATTTACGGGAGTTAGAGCACGGACAGACGGACAGACGGCAGACGGCCAGACGGCCAGACGGCAGACGGCCAGACGGCAGACGGCCAGACGACAGACGGCCAGACGGCCAGACGGCAGACGGCCAGACGGCCAGACGGCAGACGGCCAGACGGCAGACGGCCAGACGGCAGACGGCCATACGGCCAGACAAACCGAAGTCATAAACACTTTTCAACTAGGTTGGAAAGTGTTAAAAACTTCGCCGTTTCTTATTGCAAAAAAATTCCAATCTGTATTTGAAGATGGTTATTCACTTAAAAAACTACAGTCTGGAGATTTGCTTGTTGAGGCTTCTAAAGCCAAACATTCACAATTTATCCCAAATTGCACAACAATAGGCACTTTTTCTGTTTCTGTTCAGGCCCATCAAACTCTAAATATAAGCCACGGTGTAATATCCGAACCAGTGCTTTTATTTTCTACAAAGGAAAAACTTCTACAAAACCTAAAAGATGAAAATTTCAGAGATGCACGCCGTATTAATACTCGTCGGAATGACCAAGTGCTTCCTACGAAGCACATTATTCTGATTTTTAATAGCCCTACATTGCCAACCAGAATTAAAGTTGCCTACCTGAGCTGCCCTGTTCGACATTATATACCTAACCCACTCCGTTGTTTTACATGCCAGCGCTATGGTCATACTACAAATACCTCTCGTGGTTCTTTTACCTGCGCACGTGGAAAGTCATGGTGGAAAGCCACGATGGAAAGTCATGTGAAAAGCCTGAACGTTGTACAAGCTCTAAGGGTGACCATACAGCATACTCCCGCTCATGTCAAAACTGGGTTCGTGAGAAAGAAATTCTTGCAGATAAAATCACTCAAAAACTTTCTTATCCTGAAGTTCGAAAAATTGTTAAATCCAGAACACCATGTGTAGCAGTCTCTTATTCTAGTTTGCTCAAGAGGCAATCAAAATCTTTAATACATATAAGCAACCTTAAGACATATGAATTCTCTTTACCACCAAATGATTCATCTGTTACACTAACCAGCACTATGAAAAAAACCCGTAGTATGTATTGTTCAGCTAGAATAAGACCCCTGCCTGCATTGCAACTTTTACCGCCATCATCAGAACCTGTGAAAATAGAATATTCTAAATATCCATATAAACACTCAACCGAACATGAGTCGGGTCAAAAATTTGTTTCATCTCCAAACAAATTGGAAAAACCTGTTTCTCCTACACAAAAACCAAAACCAAAATAATGTGCACTGAAAGTGAGAAAGAAAACCTCAACCCAAGGCACTTCACAGTGGAAAATTGTGAAGGGAAGAAACAAGAAACCTAGTTTTGGTACATCTCTCCTTGCTACAAAGGATTCAAAACAGCTGCTGCACTGTGCAGAAGAAGCTATGGAATCAGAGTCTTACAGTTCTGACTCATATGATGATGATAATACTGTTTTTGCGGTATTCAATCCTACGTGATTTTAAATAGATTTCTTCTCAAAACTTTGAACATTTTACAAACTGTTAGTTTAAAGAATGTTTCTATTTTAATTGTGAAAATTTGTGTTTATTTCTTTTAGATCTTGTGTTATATTTTCATTTAATGATTTTAATTATACATTTATCATCGCATCATTCTTTTCATTTAACTGTGTTATTTTCATTCATCTTGTTTTTATGACAAAGTTTTAAATCCATTTTATATTTCAATTCGATGTTCTTATTTTAATCTTTTTTTTTTTTTTTTTTGGCGCAGCATGTCCCTAAAGGGACTTTGTGCCATAAAATCCCAATCAACCAACCAATAAAAAGCAAGAAACTAATCTCATGTAAAAACATATAAAAGATATAAAAAATGCAAAATATTAATTCTGCTATAAAAATTTAACCTGGCTACAAGAATGGAATTCTGGTTAAGCAAAAAACATATCATTTGAAAAAGACGGATTTTATAATATTCTAGGTATTGGCAAAATTTTCATTCAATGGGAATTTTTATGAATTTACCTGTTATTTTAAAGATATTACTATGTCTAGGGACATTCTGGTACTAAAAATGGTGGCATTTTGCAACTTATCGCCAAATTAACCGTTCAATTGGAGTACGTGTTAGTGTATTTCTTTATATCCATACTGAAATATTACTGTACATAGAGAAAAGTTTTAAACAGATTAGCTAAATATTTCCTTTGTAATCAACATCTGTTCTGACATAGATGCATAATATGAGATAGAAAATGTTAGTCACGCCTTTAATTTATTTTCACAGATTGTCATTTAATTTACTATATTTAATAATAAAAAATGGAGCTAAATTAAAAAATTAAAAAACTTAAAATATTCTTTATTTTAGTATTTCTTTTGAACATTATTAATTAATAT
Source organism: Maratus michaelseni (assembly GCA_963931845.1). Classification (NCBI taxonomy): domain Eukaryota; kingdom Metazoa; phylum Arthropoda; class Arachnida; order Araneae; family Salticidae; genus Maratus; species Maratus michaelseni. Next base: position 341,407,654 of record OZ007592.1, read on the forward strand.
ATATATATATATATATTTCATTTTGATCAACATTCTTTAATAAAAATTCTTTTGAGATTCAACTTCTCCAACTGAAAAAAACGCAGTATTATTAATGAAAATAATTCTCAGATTCATTGTTCTATATTTAGAAATCAAAATTAAATTCCTAGAACTATATGAAAATATATGTCATTTAACTTTAAAGAATGGGATCATCAAAAAAGATTTTAAACGAGTGGACAATTCTATCAAAATTTTAATTTCATTTCCTAAAATGTTTATTGACTTGGTTTTTGAAAGAATGCAATTACTTTTCTTTGGCAGTTTAATAAATGAAATGATACCATAAATATTATCTGTTTTAATGAAACTTCAATAAATATAAAACTTTATAGTAATATTACTTTTCACGGTTACATTGATTTAATTAAATTTGCAATAATGATATTAATCAAAACAAAATAATTTATTAAAATTAAATTCGTGTATTATTATTTTTTTAAATATGAATTATATTACAAATTATAGAGAAGGACTTTATATAATGTGGATCCGTTGAAAGTTTGCGTTTAACATGTATTACTTTGTCATATATACCTTTTTTGAAATAAAGGCTATTATGTGCTCATTGTTTCTTATTTTGTTTGTTAAAACTGTTTCTACATAAAATAGCACTGGTCGACATATTTTTCACAACAGATAAGTGAATGAGTGCTTTATAAATTATTTTTAATGCTAAAACAAAAAATGTAATAAAAAATAATATTTCATGTCACGTTTTCTTGTTTTATAACTTAAAAGATCCCAGTTGCATCATATTTATACATAATAGATGCGATAAATTATCTTGAAGAAAAGAGTCACCCACGGCGGACTAATAAATAAAAAGAAAAGTGCCCAGTTACACTGATGGTATTGAGCACACTAATTATATATTATACTCTTATTTCAAAGAATAATGCCCATGGAAAAACATAGAAATCGACAATAAATTAAGGGTGAACTATCCCCCCTGTTCTCCCCTTTATACGTAACCAGTGAACACACAAAACTAAACAGAGAAGCACCTTATCGCAATGAACCTATATACAAAATTTGAAGCAAATCAGATAATTCTGCATAAAAAAACCATTTATCTAACTTATGGGGGATTAGCTCCCCGTTCCCCCCTTTATAGTTAACCAATCAACCCCCTAACTAATCAGGAAAGCGGCTTATCACAATGAATTTATATACAAAATTTTTAGCAAAAAGGATAATTCTGCATGAAAAACCCATTTATCTAAATTAAGGGTGGGATTAGCCCCCCCCGTTCCCCCCTTTATAGTTAAGCAATGAAACTCCAAAACTAATCAGGGAAGCACATTATCACAATAAACCTATAAACAAAATTTGAAGCAAAACGGATATTTCTATCAAAAGTTATCGCGTTACGTACATACGTACATACATACATACATACAGATCGGGCGGGCACATTAGCTCTCAGGCTTTGATAGCCTGTGAGCTAAAAGTGAGTCAGCTATATGCTACCAAAAAACGAAGTTTTAATAGATGAGTCTACCCAGCAAAATATGTTTGAAAACACGTAAAACGTCAGTTCAGCTACAGCTATTGGCGGGTGTTGTTATAAGTGGTATCCCGTATTATATTATTTGAACTCAATAAGTGTCATATACGTCTTCCAGTTACGCAAATTTCATATAAAATATACTTGGTCATTAGGCAAATTTTATGCTTTTTTCAAGAATTTATCACGGCTGTATAACTTGTAATTCGTTGTTGGAGAAAAATTGATTTTATTTTCAATGGTTCCAAAGCTTCTCAAAAGCGTAAAAATCAATTATTTTGGTTTACATTCCGTAAATTATTATTTATATTTTTATTATTCTGTAGACTAGGATAAATAAAGAATATATCAGTTCCGCTATTTTTTTTATAAATAAAATTTTAATCCAAACAAAATGCAAATATAACTGAGCATCGTCAACGTTTTGCATGATAATAAAGATAAAAAATAAAACCAATATTGGATGATTACTTGCTGAAATTATTTACTCTTCTAAATCTGCTTATTGTTCAACCCATACGCTTGTTACGTACACGGACAGATAATATTATGCTGCTAATATTTCATATTGTACAAAATAGAACCCATTCAAATTCAACGAAAGAAAGTATTTAAATATGAACTGTTAGATAGGATTTATAATAAACCTAGAAAAATAATTGCAATGAAAAATCAGTCATACATTGACTAGTTGACTCTTAAAATAAGTATTATTTGAACTCACAGTTAAAAAAAATAATAATATTTCTATTTACTTCAGCATTTCAAATTATTCAAATCTTAAATGTTGTTCATATAAGAAATCGGTAATATGCAATCAATATAACTAAAAATGGCGAAGTTATCAATTGAGGTTCTGATCTTTGGTTTTGTGGAATGAAAAATCAGCAAAATTTACGTCAATTTGACAATTATTCTTTTTCAACGAAATCTAATTATTACGTCCTTTTTACCGTCGTAAATGTTAGTTACTTACTTCTCATGTTCATATTCCCCATCTTAAAACAATGTAAGGCGCAGTAGGTTATTAATAACTATATTTCCAAACATTTTCCAGCTACAACTTTGCATGTAAATATTCGCTCTCTTGGCTTGAGGTTCTAGTATCAGTATCGGCAATTAACATTCGGTGAATTGCGTCTTTTAATGTGACAAAATCTATGGATGGTGAGAGGACAAATGATACACTGTGTGTATCAATAACATCAATTATATCTATACACTTATATCAATTTATTTGTTATTAGCACGAAATGATCTAATATATAAAATGATTAAATGCATCAAGATAACAGAAAATAGCCAACATAATTTTCATAATGTATCTTAATTTCCAATACATATTTTAAATGACGTTTCAAACCTTCTACGTAGGATGTACATTTTTTAATGTTTTTATGACTTGAATATCTGCATGTCCATTATAGAATTTTTGTTGCTTACATTTGTATATGTTAATTGTAGAAATTTATGTATAAAGTTGTAACAGTTTTTTTAAAAAGAAATACTAGTGGCACATAGAAGCTATGAAAAACTCGGTCTGAGTCTGACTATTTATTAGTTTGCAACGGGAGTGCAGCGGCGATGTACAAATTATTCAGTACTCATTAACGGTACCATAAATATGGCATAAAACGATCTCACCTCGTGATGAGACTGTGAATGTGATGATGATGTGAAAAACTTTGATGAGTATGATTTATAGTTACTAGTAATTTTGCCTGTTTTGATTTTTCTTTCTTTCACGGAATCCACTGAATCGTTCTGCAGAAGTCATGGGGCAGTCTTTATCGTTCAAAGATAAAATTGTGCTTGTTTAGCTGAATTGTGTCGGGTTGAGATGTCTCCGGCTGAAATATAATTGGTGCCTCGTATTGCCGAGTCGTGTCTCTTTGAAACTTGATTAATGTACTTATTGTAGACATGTCCATTGAATTCTTCATTATTATTGTATTCAATTCCCTGAGGTGTGGAAATCTTTTTGATGCTTTTTGAGTTTGTGCTAATTTTATCGTTGCTAATTAGTCGTCGCGTGATGTGGCATGTAATGATGGACCACGTCCTCGTTTCGTTTCTGCGTAGATATAATTCCGGAAAGGCGTTATGCGTTTCCAAACGGAACTAAATCGTTGTATACTACGTAGTAAAAGTACAAATATCTGTAGATCATATACGGGGCTGCAGAGAAATATTCGGATATTTTCCAACTATATTGGGTAATTACTGAAAGTGGTTTTTCCGATGTGTTATACGTTTTGCAATTTGTTTACCTAGACATGTTTTATCACCTTCTTAAACTTTTTTACAGTACTCTCAATGTTTTGTGAAGTGTTTAATAATCTATGCCTGATGCCTGAATTTTCTTTCTTGTTATGTTTTTAGATACGGTTCATTTTTAGATTAGAAGCATTTGAGTGAATTCTGCAAAGTTAAAGTGAGATAATTTAGAGTACCTAACAAGTTGCTCTCCCATAAGGAATGTGTTTATAAAAGGAATCTTTTAAGAATGAAAAATGATTGATTTTGTACTATTTTCTTTTGTTAATTTAAGGTGAAACTTTGAAGAAATAAATGTTTTAACCCTCTGAGCGTTTTGAAAAAGGGTAAAATTGTAATGTTGTTTTCTCTGTATTTTGTTTTAATTGCTAAAAAAATATTATTCTTTCAGCATTATAAATAAAAATTAATTACAAATATGAATTTAACCCTTGAGAGTGTTAATCATTCTTCAATGTTTTGAAAATTCATTAAATCTATAGAATTATATTATCTTAAACACTGCATATATTGCAGTGAAACCTGGAGCTTAGTGAACGGAATATTACGTTCCACACGCTTAGAGGGCTAAAAATAAAAATAAAGACATTCATAATTTTCATCTTAAATTTAAAAGATTAAAATCCTAAGAAAAATGTATGAAAATATTAAACTACATTTAAAAAATAAATAAATTATTTAAATTATAATATTTAAAAAAAATTCTAAATTTTTATGAACTATTTTGTCCTTAATGAATTGTTAAATCAAAACGCCTGTTACAAATTTCTTTCTTTTAAAATTACTATCTGATACGTCTTCAAAAAAAAACTTCAGACTTGTATATATTTCTAATTAGTCTTTTAAACTTTGGTAAAAAGAATTAATCAAAGTGCAAAAGAAAAAAAAAGTTAAATAAAGAAACAAGTGTGAAAATAACACAAAACGTATGCCCGTCATTTATTTAGGAAAGTATGGAAAACTGTCTTACAAAAGGAAAAAAAAATATATATATATACTTTGAGAAGAATCTAATGCACTTTAAACAATCTTGAAAATTATTAATGAGAAATATTTCTTCACCTTAGCTGCGAAATAACTTACTTTTCACATCATAAAAGACAAGCTTCTTTGTTTTCTTTATTTGTTATAACAAAGAATGTTTTAGAAAAACGTGAACAATTTTTCAATTATTTATTTTGATGATTAAATGGAGCTTTTGTCCTTAAAGTGTTCTTTTAAATTAAAAATGTCAAAATACTGTATTATTTTCTATCAAGATTTTTTTTTCATTTTAATTCTGTGAAAAAGAACCGTTAAAAATATTAATTATTTTTGTTAATGTAGGGGATACGTTTCTTTTTTATTCTTCATTTTTGATATTTTTGCTTTCATATCAGTTTTAAAATCTTTTATTTTTTGCTTGGAAGCTAAAGTTTATTTCCGATATATTAAAAACTCCTTCTATTCGGTGTGCTGAAGTTTATCTGAGATTTTATGTTTGGCAAGATGTTTTATTTAGGATGCTAAGAAATTTATATAAGAAAGAATACAAATATTAAAATATTTGAAGAATATATATTTTAAAATTTTCTGTATATCAAGAATTAGCTTAATTTTAAGCAAGCATAATGACCCGAATTTAAAAGCAGCAGGTAACTCAATAATAATACTTTACTATTTGAATAGCAGCGTGTTAAAAAACTTCATATTATATTTAAATTAACAATATACTTTTAATGCCTATAAAATAATCGATATACATATTCACGAGGTTGAAAAAATATTTTTTGGAGTAGCTCTGTTAACAAAATAATACATTACGTACCTAAGTCACAACAAAGTCTCAGTACCAGCAATGTTCTATTTTATTGTAATTGTGCTAAAATAGTATTATTGATATTCAAAGAAGAAGATGGGTTTAAAAGAAGAGGAAAATAATAATAAGTTTACACTTTTAAAGAAGAATATGAGTAACCAAAGAAGAAGATGAGCACACTGTTAAAAATCTGCAGCAAATTATCCAGTCATCCAACAGATTTTTAGACAGTGGTTAATTGACTATAACACCAGAGAACAGTGACATTGGGGCATGGGGTAAGACAACAAATTTAAGTAATTTTGGACTGCTAAATATGAAAATAATACCACATTTTCTGAATTGGCTGTCGTTTTTTAAATAACGCCAACAACCACACGAACAAAAATGTAACTTTAAATTTGTAGACTTATATACATATATTTTATATTTTGCAACAGTGTATTTTTAATGAGATAAGTATTGCAAAACAGAACTGCAGATTTAACATTACTATTAAAACCGTTTCCTGTATGATATTCTAAAATGTTTCTCTTCAAGATAATCTCTTTGTAAGGTCCAACAGTAGTAAAGCTAAGACAATGTTTCTTAGCAGTATTTTGAAAAAATTGGATACTGTTTCGTAAACAATACTTAACATAGGATTTTTTCCTCTTTAATGGTTGTCAAGTTATACATAATTATACCTTTAAAACTATTTAATTTCTGTATGAGTTTATTTTATAAACTACACCGGTGAACAGTTATTTTCCGGCATAAAGTAATATATAGGGTTGGAGAATGGATTTCGAGGGATTTTGGTCAGCTGAATACTAAACAAATTGCAAGTTCTGAATTGGCTATCGTTTTTGCAATAAAGCCTGCAATCCGATAAAGTCACAAGTAACAAAAATAACATGAAATATGTATAGAAGTTTTTTTTTTCATATTTTGAGTGAGATAGGTATTGCAATATAGAAATATAGATTTAACATTGCCATTAAAACATTTTCCTGTATGATTTTCTAGGATGTTTCTCTTCGGGACAATCTATTTGTAAGGCCCAACAGTAGTCTGCCATCATGTGGTGATTCCAACGTCCTTGGTACTTTTGCTTCATTAATCTGATATCATGGTGGAACCGTTCTCCCTGCTCCTCAATACGATAACCCACGGCTTCAGGAAATCTCTCTAAATGACAATCCAGTGTATACCTTAAAAGAATTATTGCAAGAACAAGTGTCATACAACTAACCACTTTATGTTCCATTATTAGGATTTTTTGTACATATCAAAATTACCAAAGAGTTGTAATATCGTGGAATTTTTTCTTTCTTTCCCTGCGTAATTAGAAACTTTCTCATTTTATCATTTGGTCAGAATAGCTATAAGTTACGGTTATGAAAACATTTTTTACAAAAACGTTTAAATAACTGGACTGCTTGGTGCAGATTTTTAACAGTGTGTACCCATGTTTCCCAGCGTGTCTCAAAATTACACGTTGGATCCTAATTCACAACTTTTAGTTTTTGATGCGATTATAGTTTACCATATCCTCGAGCCCATAAGGACACCACGAGATCTACTCTTGATTTTAAATTATCCACAACGTTGGACAATGATTTCTTTTAATAAATCAAAAATTAATAGAATACTGATTCTTTCAAGTAAATTACTGTATGAAAAATTAATTTCATTTGTGAAATAAATTATTTTGATGTGATTTCGTTTGATTTTTTATAATTTTTTAACATATAATATATAAACACTTTATAGGTACCGAAAATGTCTTCACAACAAAAGTAAAGTTAGTTTAATAAATTGTTTTTCCATAATTGTACAAATGGAATTATTAAAAAAAAGTAATGAACTATAATCTAAATGATAAAATAAAACCTTTCTAGAAATATACTCATTCAAATTAGCATTTTCATGATATTAGTATATTCTGTGTATGCTAATTTATAAAAATGGTTGTATAATGTTTGGATATTCTCAGATATTTAAACCGATACTTAATTACACTTACAACATCAAATAATTTGTACGTGATCACTGTTACACATAAACATAACATTTTTTTTCTGTAATTGAACATTGTTCGTAACTGATTGTCCTAACGTAAGCCATGTTTCTTGGAAAACTCAATTACAGGAATTTGATTCTGATTACATTAGAAATATTCACCCCCAAACTCATAAAAATATTCACAGTTATATGTTTTATATTTCTTCTTCTAAGTACTAGCATATATATATATGCTATTTGTTAAAGTTACCTAAATGCACAATTCCGGATACTTAAATATACATTTCCGTTTCCTTATTTACACACTTCTCGTTTGAGAACTGAAACCAAAACAGTCTTAATAACATTTTCCCGCAAATCTATGAATTAAATAAAAACAATTTGCATAGCTGATTGTACAGGCTTTCAAATAAATCAATGAACTATATTCTGAGATATTTTAAGATATTTGGCTATTCGAACACACTGGGATCTAAAATATCAATGTTTTATACATGGTGTTTTCATTAGTTTTTTATAATTACAAGAGCAATCGCATAAGCAATTAATGGGTACTCTGATAGCTAGTCTAGAAAGTATTTGATTCACTTTGGAATAGAAGTGTTTGTGTCAATGTATGAAATGAATTTTCTTTTCCTTTTTTAAATTTATGTTCTGCATGTAAATGGCAACTGATTTAAAAGCGAAATTGCTACGAATTACTCAAAAATCGTTTAGCAGAGTACGGCAGAGTATAACACGCTATAAAAAAATCTATTAAACTTTATTCAAGAAGGCTCGCTATGTCTCTATTCATTAAATAATATTAATATGAAATATGCAGCATGTTCGAGAAAGCCAAATCAAGCTAATAAACGCAAAATATATAGATAAATTGTAAAATGTTGAATAACCATACAGAAAAAAAATATATTGTTCCAAAACAGACAATATATAATTAAATAATAGTCTTATACACTGTATATTTCTTTTTATTTCATAAGCAAATATTATTTTCCGCAACGTAACAATTCTTTTTAATTTCACTCAGTAAGATATGTATAGAATAATACACGCAAAAATAGCCAATTTGATTATTTCATAATTGATAAAAACGACAGCAATATTTATATATTTTTTAATATATATATATATATATATATATATATATACCGTTGGCTTCCCTTTCATTTCAAAAAAAAAAAAAAAAAAAAAAAAAAAAAGAATTTTTTTTTTGTATTATTCCGTCACTGCGTTTTTTTCCTTCAAATACAACACTGTATATTCATTAAGAAACGCTTTACAGTTGAAACGAGAAAGATTATCGGTTAAAACATCAGTAGGACGGAGTTCTTTTTTACATTTAATATGTCCCTTTTGGTAGAAACCTTACGGAAGAAGCTATTGAAACGCGATTAATTGAACAAGTTTGTAAAAAATAATTTAGAAATTCAAGTCATATCCTAATTACAAATAGTCAGATTTCCTGGAATTCTAAGACTGTTTCCTGTTTTTATGTTTTGTTTATTTTCCTCCTCGTAACTGTCGTAATTTCTAAAACAAACAAACAAACAAAGAAAATTTTTACTGAAACATTAAATCGATAATTCATCTACATCAAAAATGGTAAATAATTTACAGTATTGTAAGACAAGAAAGAAAAAATATGCGTCCAGCATAGATAAGAAAACACTTTCAAGAAAATTATTTGAGATTATTTTATCTGATATTTTATTCGGAAACCGACACTTTTTTTTTTCAATTTTTGAAAGAGATAGGACAACATTTTGTATATATGCACGTAAGACAAAAATAAGTTGATAAACAAATAAGAAAGACAAATCATGCATCAACAATATATTATGTATCACCTTTCAACACATTCAGAACACAAATATCAATATCACAATTTCGCCGTTTAATAAGGTGAAAGATGATATCACATAACACATTTGAAAACATTTATGCACGCCAATTATATATTATTTCCAAATATCCGCCAAATATAAATTCATACCACAATTGAAATGCACTTTAGCAATTATTGCTCATAGACAGTACTGCACCGAATTATTTTGTGTGTCACTGTAAATGAACGATAAATGCCATGCACACCTTATTCTAGGAAGCATCTTGTTGTGCATTTCAGTGGTGTGAACAATTTTAATGTGTTTGAAATACAGTAACTTCATTAAAATACATTGTAAACGATTTTCCCCATAGACCATAGTGGAACGAAATTCTTTTGAGGGCCCTTGTAAGCGAACTATAAATACTACTTACTTCATTTTCAATATAGAACATGCCAAGGTATGCCTCAATAACATATATCAATTACAAGAAATTCGAGTATATTTATGGGAGTTAGTATACAGACAGAAAAATCGAATTCCCCACTCACTTTTAACTATGTTTAAAAATGTTTAAAATGGTCTAAATGAATTTGAAACAACAACAACAAAAAAAGAACTAGGTCGTTAAAAATTCAAACCCCGCCCCCCCCCCAACATTCTTTAACTACTTTTAAAGAATATCACTCAACTATTGTTTACTAACAATACATATTGAAAAAAAAAAAACATTAAACATTTCTCAATAAATAATATATAATGAGTATTGAACATCTTGACGGAAATTATACATGCATATTAGTGTCTTATCTTAACTATTTTCCTTCATTTAATATGTCCACTCAGAAACAGCATAATAGACGGTTCTGAGTCAGCTCTTAGATTGTATGTTAAACAAAGGAGAAAATCTTCTAGTCAGCTGCTGATTCTTCCCTTGTAACTTTGATTTATGATCTTCGGGATTTCGGAGTGTCCGAATACAATAGCAGAATGCTCACATAATTTCTGTACATAAACTAGTGTGGTTATTTTAATCCTATATAAACCTATTGTAATAATGTTAAGTTGTAAGCAAAACTAGAACTGTTGCGAAAAAAATATGTATATGTATACCACAGAGAAATATGTATATTTTTACAACAAAAATAATACATAAATTGAAAAGGAAAATAGTTTTAAAATTTAAATGCATTTTCTGATATTTAAAACATAATGTGTACTTTCATTTTTTAATATGAAAAAAAAAAAAAACAATTAAATAATTTAAAGAGTTCGATATCCAATCATCGGTCTAAATACAAAATTAATCACGTGTAAAAAGAGAGACATTATGAACACACTTACCAAGAAATTTGAAATAATAATTAAGTGTTATGTAGATATTTTAATAATTAAATCTTGAAAACACCGATAATTAATTTATAAATTTCTAATTTTTTTTATCAGGTTGAGATTTCTAAAATTTAACATACAGTATGCCCACTAAAGTCCCTTGCCACCCTCTTAACTTCGGAACGTTTGCTGCTATATTCATAAAAGTGGTCTCTAGGTATAGTAAAGTAGCCATGTGCTACTGAATGAAATCGCCTACGGCGCCACCTACTGGAAAGCTGCGACGTTAGTATTCGTATCACGAAAACGGAAAGATATAAGTAAAAAAGTGATTTCCAAAGTTGTAGAGCATCATCGATTTAGTACAAAAATATACCTTGTGGATATTAATGCGATGAATAGAACGGTTAAAACGCGCATTTGTTTTTTCGTGATATCCTACACTGTGACGTGACAAAACGATCTTAGAAAGAAAAAACAACTAGTTGAAGCAATATACCTTTATTTGAGATGTTCAAACTTCTCACCATCATATCCCCAATGCACATTTGGATCCATGTTTGAATTTCACGTTGCACACGTTGGAGCATAGAGGGCGACACAAGCGTTTGTAAGCTCCGTTTTGATTGGGAATCACAAGCGATACCACTGTGCCACATTGCAGTATCGTGTTTTGTCCGAAATATAAACATTTCTCCTTGCGTTCAAGTTTCGTGACGTCACAGTTTAGGAAATCACGAAAAAACAAATGCGCGTTTTAATCGTTCTATTCTTCGCATTAATGTCCACAAGGCGTCTTTTCGTAATAAATCGATGATGTTCTACAACTTTGTATATCACTTTTTCCCCTATCTCTTTCCGTTTTCGAGATATCAATGCTAACTTCGCAGTTTTCTACCAGGTGGCGCCGTAGGCGGTTTCAATTAGTAGCGCCTGGCTATTTTACTATACCTAGACACCACTTTTATGAATATAGCAACAGCCATTCCGAAGTTAAGAGGGTGGCAAGATACTTTATTTGGCATAATGTATATACACTTTATAGAAAATTTACATAAATGTAAAGTGCAAAATAATGTCCGGAAATACACAAAAAAACTTTGAAACGATAAACGTAAAGTTTAGAAACAAGTATCTATCTACTGCAAATCAGTTAAGCGCTGTCACAGGAGACTGGCTGTTTCATCGTTATTGGCAAGATCTGAAACTTTTCAATCCTATCTCAAAAATTATGAGAGAAGTAATATATATATATATATATATTACAAAAGAGTATATAGCATTGTCTATTTATTATAAAATGGTGTCTTGCATTTAAAAATAACTTTATTATACATTTAGAAATGTAAAGATTTTTGTTTCCAATCATCGGTCAAAATACAAAATTAATCACAAGAGTGACATTGTAAATACACTTAATAAAAACCCTAAAACATGTAATCACGTAAAAATTTCTGTAAAAAAAAGCAGAAGTTAATGTGTATGCCTGCAGCAATGCATTAAAATACATTTTATATGTCTTATCAATGTAGCAATTAAATATGTTTTACTAACAGATACTAAGTTACATTATTAATGCATATAAAATGTGAAGAAAATAATTAAGTTAATAAGAAATGATTTCTTCAATTAAAATAAATCATCTAGCTTTAATTACAAGATGTAAATTATAATAATATCAAAATGAAAAATACAAAAATACATTTGTTACACTGGATATAATTTATATATATGTATATTTCATACAGGATAGTATATAAAGAGTTTTTTTTTTTTTTTTTTTTTTGTATCATATTAATCTGTCAGGAGAAATGTTGATCGAAAGACAGGAAACTCGGCATTTAAAAGATATGAACACTGAACGTCGTCATAAACATAGACACGAGGGCTCCAATGTTTCTTTAACGACCGAGATTTCTCCCTTACGATATGATTTATGGTGATATATCCGCACAATTGGCGGTCTGTAAATGACGCGTTAGAAAACTCTTCAAGTGATTTCTAAAAGTATCTCAGAGCCGTCAAAAGAAGCAATTATGAAACACTTTTCTTTATTGAAGATAACATGTAAAATAATGTGACATAACAATAAAGACATAACAAAATAGTAGCTTATTAAATAACATATAAAAATAAACGGTTCCTTATTTACTGTTTTTGAGGAATAGTGTCTTGCATTAGCGTTAATTTTTATACACATCAGTGTGAAATATGTAGGATTGGTGCGAAATTTAATACATTTAATGCACTTACTTAGATACACAGTATCACTGTATAAGTTTTTTGTTATGGTATTATAAATGGAAACTTAAGCAAACATGTTCGTACGAATATGATGCATATAAAAAATGAGAAATATACAAAAGTTCAATATTAAATACTTTTATTGGGAAATAGAGACAACATACGTTCTGCAGCAAGCAACGATGTAGATATTGTCATCAATATTTATATGAATTTTTATTTCTTTTTATATATAGCACATGGATGTTATAAAAGGAAAATGTAAAGCATTGAAGTTATGCATTTTGAAGATCTGCACACGATTTTATATAATATCTGCCAATTGTAATATTCTATGTCATTGTGAATAAATAAAACAACAATTGCAGTTCTAAAATTCTGGGCGATATTTTGAAAAAAAAACATCGTGATAGATCGGTTATAATGCAGGTTAATACTACGTTACGTTACACATTCTTAAATTCAGGAAGGACTGATTCAGGGAAAATAGAGGAAATTAAAATTAGTAATTTGTTACTCCAATAATTGTATTTATACTACCCATCATATTTTTACGCCATATGATTTTTTTAATTAAATATAATGTAAAGTAATTAATTAATTCAATATATTATAAATTTAATTTAAATCATTAATTAAATATATTTTTATTAAAAAATAAATTAAGGATTCGTAATTTTAATTTTCCATGTGTAAAAATATATTTTTTACGAATATCTCAAAAAAAACTTTATAACTGATAATACATTTTTTTCTCTATTGGTATTACTTTGTTTAAATAATAAATCATACAATTATTTTAGCGATGGTATTACAAAAAAAATATATATAAATTACTATGAAAAAATTTCTGCCTAATATACATTTTAGGCGGATATAAGCATTATACACTTGTTTCATTTAAAAATAAGTATGATTTTATTTCTGGATTAAATAGATGTATGGACCACAATCTCATAAGTGTGATTTTTGAGTCCTCAGTTTATATCTCGGCATGCCTTTGCAATATAACTTCTCATGTAAAATTAAAATGTTCCTCTGTAATTATTCTACAACGTTATGTAACTTCTATGGTGAAAATCTGTTTTTTTTTTATCTTTAAAATAAAACTTAAATATCTTAAATGTCACTACTGCTCCCTGTCCCCAAATCATAACTTGATCATTAAAACCATTAACAAACAATATATATATATATATATATATATATATATATATATATATATATATATATATATATATATATATATATATATATATATATATATATATATATATATATATATATATATATAAACGATACATATATTATAAATATGAATCTCATGGATAATAACATAATTTTTATATGAGTGAAATATGTAATATTTGTTTTTGTTGGGTTTAAAGTTGTATCCCTCACTATTTTGGTCGCTAATGTCACGGTGAATGAATTTCCTCATATTACCTCTAGATTAGTCATTTTCAGTATTATTTCCACTAGACAAGGACATGTTGTTCTTATATAGCCGTCATTTCTTACTGTTTAAGAAAGATTTTCTGTATTGAAATTAATCTGGAAAAGGTAAGCGAACATTTATTAACCATCATTACCATGAACCCCATTGTTAATTTAACTATCGCTATTTTTAGATTTACCAATATGTATTCAATTAATCGTATGTTTTATATGTCTATGAAAATACAATATTTTAAAAATGTTCCTTTTTAAGTAAAGCGGAAAATTAAAAAAAAAAAAAAAATGTCACTATTTTCCCCAACACTTCTGTCAATTACAGATGTTTTGTATCATAAAAAATGGCATTTTATATTTATTTTTCAATAAAGTTTGTGCCCCTCTAGTAATAATTATTCTGCAGCATATTCCTGGTTACTAAATATTCAAATTGAGAATATGAGACTTTTAAAAATCAGACATGAGCAGAAAATCAGCAGCCAAAAATCACATTCATGACATTTTGGCCAATACATATATTTTATATATATTTTGTATATATTTTAATCTCTGAAAATGGATTTCCTCAAAGGACAGAAACAAAACAAAAAGAAACATGTATATATCGACGAAAACTGAAAGTGTAACCAAACTTAAATCCATCAGTTACCTAAAACAATTATTGAAGACAGATAGTAAAAAAAAAAAAAAAAAAAAAAAAAAAAAAAAACATTTGTGAAGATTTTAACACATTTAACACATTCTTTAAAATTATTATTAATTAAAATTTTTGCACTTTAACTTTGGAATTTCATTCTTTTCAGAGGCTTCTTTGTTTTCTTTATTAAATGTTACAAACAATTCATTTGAAAAAAAAAAAAAAGTTAAAGCAGTTTTAATCATTTATTTCGATGATTAAAAGGTGCTTTTGTGCAGCAAGTATTATTTTAAAATAGAAATGTCAAAATTCTGTGATGTTCTTTTAAAGGATGTTCATTTTTAATTTTCTGAAGTACAGACTTTTAAAATATTTTATTATTCCTTTTTTTCATAGCACAGAAAATATATATATTGTTTTCGACTATGTATATTTTACCTTTTACCTTGTGTGTCGTTTATGTCATATTCCTTAAAAATACAATGTGTATGTGACATGTTAAAATATTTGTTTTACCTGCAATGCGTAATCTGATACATTCTTTGTTATAATGTTTCTTAATACATTTCGGATTTGATATCCTGATAATTTCATTATGCGAAGTAGGATCTGAAACATTTATTGTTTAGTAGTTCAATAACTACGTTTAAATATTTTTTTACAAAATAATTTTACAAAGCATTACCGTTTAATAAGCTGAAAGATAACATCTAAGTAAACAATTTGGAAAACGCATAACATATTTAAAAACATAATTTCAGGAATTTCCAACATATACAATATTCGGAAAAATATCCGAATACAGCCCTGTATATGATCTATAGATTTGTATATATACTACATGGGACACTAAAATTTTAGTTAGAAAACGCGTAGCACAGTTTAAAATTCTCCTTCTGGAGTTTCTGTCAATAAACGGAAATGTGTTCGCGAACTTTTGTGCTGCCCTGTATATGAAATACAGAATTTATACACACCAAGTACTAGACAAAAAGTGAGTTAAATTTAAAATCTCGTTTAGCAACTTAAAACGCACCTTAGTGATATATATATAAATTTCAATGCGTTTGAAATAGTGAAACATTATTTAATTAAACCGCAAACGATTTTTCTCCATAGACGTAATGTAACGGAATACTTTGAATGTCCCTGTAAAATAACTATAAGTGCTATGCACACCCTATTCCATATTAAGCTTTTTGTAATGCACCTTAGTGATATATATTAATTACAATGTATTTGAAATTGTGTAACATCATTAAAGTAAACCGCAAATGATTTTTCCCCATATACCGTAATGTAACGGAATTCTTTTGTGTGACCCTGTAAAAAAACTGTAAGGACTACACACTTCAGTCTAAATAGGGAACATGTTATAGATAACGACAATAACATATAAAAATTGCAGGGCAATCCAAGCATATTTACGGGAATTAGAGCACGGACAGGCGGCAGACGACCAGACAAACCGAAGTCATAAACACTTTTCAACTGGGTTGGAAAGTGATAAAAATTAACTATTTTACCAATTGCATTGCTCCTATGAATATGTATGACAATTTTAAAATGTTTAGTTTGGGGGAATGAAAGCTTACTGGGGAGTATATTGGAGATTGTTTTTTTTTTTTTTTTAGATCTGCAAAAGTATTACAAAACTGCAAAAAAAAAGTGAAATATAAATCTTTGAAACTTTTATAACTCATAAAAAAAATACAGAATTAACACTTACTAAGGAACTGCAAGAAATGTTAATCTCCAATTTTTACGGGAGTGATATAATTGCAAAGATCTCATCGTAGGGAGTAAAAAACTGACTATTGGTCGGAAATTTACTGTTTTCGACATATCCGAGAATTTTCCAAACATTTTTGTTTATTTATTTATTACAATGTATTTTTGCTAAAATTAGTTATGTCGTTAAATTTGTAATTTTTGCTATTAAATGGCTTCCTGATAATTTAATTACGTTACTTATGGTTGGAAATTAATTTTCACATCGAGTGGCTGCAGGTACTTTGTCGTATTGGAAGGAATGAACATGGGCTCTACATTCTCTCTCAATTTCTCTTTCATGAGCTCTATGTCTCTTTGTTCTGAAAATCCAAAAGCAGGAGGTTCTATTCGTTGCCTATGGACTCTTTTCCTCCTATAGGACCAGACTAGGAGTTAGTTCCTAATTTTATAAAGATTCTACTAATTATTCTATATGACCATCGACTTTTGATTTTTTTCTCTTTCATTGTTTTTCATAAACACCAGAAAAATAAACATGTTATAGGACATAAATTATCGGATATGTCGTAAACGGCTCATTTCCGGCGGGTAGTTTTATTGAGTTTTTTACTCCCCAGGACGAGATCTTTCCAACGATACCACCCTCGTCAAAATCGGCGACTAACACTTCTTGCAGTTACATAGTTAGTATATATACGTAGTTAGTCTGAAACGTATTGTGACACATTTGTCTATAAAGAGATACCTATGCATAACATATACAAAATGTCGCTAATCGAATGAGTATGAACGTATTTTACATTTATATAACAAAATACAAATACTGTCTGTTGTATTTTTGTTCAATATTTTCACGTTCAAAACATTTCGATTTCTATTTCTTTGCATAAATAAAATCCCTACATTTAATTTTCGATTGACGATTTAAATTATATTTCATAACAGACATTCATAGTTTGTTTAATTATACTGATTATTTTAATGTATTCTAAAAAAATATGTTTCCCATGTTTCATTTGTATGACAGCCAAGATAAAACCTGTTTCAATGAATTCAGGCCATCCGCGAATATACATACATACATATGTATAATTGATATTAATATCTGATAACACTTTCATAACGTATTACAGAAACGTAAATATACGCTTACTCTTAAAGATTAAAATAAAGTAACTATTCAATAATAACATGTCATTGAACGAAAAAACAAAAGAGCTAAAACTATATATACTATGGGTATTTTTTCGAATTTTTTTGTTATTAACTAAACAAAAATCGTTTCTCTTATTTATTATGACATCATGTTTCACAGGAGTACTATGGGAATTTCTTGCATTTATGAACATTATGATTTGCATTTATGATTTTTCTTGCATTTATGAACAGATTACATACATTGTTTTTCATCTATCTTAAGCATCTGCATTTGGTTGTTACAATGATAATTATTGCATATCTCTTCTGAGATTTGCCGATTATGAATTTTTTTCTTTTTGTTTACGTTAAAAGTTATTGTTATATGTATTTTGCTTGCATGGGTTAGTTATATTAAAGAGTATGACATATATTATGTTGTTTTTTAGTCATTTATGTAGTCTAATTTGTGTATATTCATCATATACGTAAATATACTGAAACAAAACTGTGAAACTTCATTAATATTCATATACAAGTTTTACTTAATTTCAAGCTTAAAACTAAACTTTAAAAAAATGTATAAATAAAAAAGTTTATAAATAGGTCATATGGAATATGGTATTATTATTGTATATAGAAATATATTTATAGGTCATATGGGATATGGTATTATTATTGTATATAGAAATATATTTATAAGTTTTATTATAAATGCAAATATTTAAAAATCATAATTCAAATACGAATTACGTAGTAAAAGAATTTAGAAAAAGTTATATGTATACAGTGCTGCTATTTTTTATTTTGTGTAGTTTTTTATTGTAAATCATTAAAAAATCATCTCAAGATGCAACAAATATTTTAATGGTGTACGCAACACAGCTAAAGACCTCCATTATTTTCCATGATTCACAGTTAATCGCCATTCAAACAACTTTATTGAATGGATCTGATCAATTTTACGGAGAATTAAGAAATCCATTCATCACGTTTTCTGCAAAATTAAGTATGCTGATGGGAAATTTGTCAACAAACTCTTAAAGAAAAGCAATAATTGGAATTGAACTGAAACAATGATTAATAAGAAATATTGTCCCACTCCGGAACTAAATTAAATTAGACAAGCTCTAAATTTAGACAAAGCTGTTTTACTAAAATTAAATGATAAAGAAAGTCATTGTAACTGCTCGTAAAATTTGATTTAGCTGTAATATATATATATAATATAGATATACTATATATATGATATATATATATATATATATATATATATATATATATACTACTGGTCATTAAAAATGCTACACCATGAAGGAATGCAAATAACAGAATGATATTTATTGGACAAATACATTATAATGGGAAGGATAATTGATTACATTTTCAGAAAATTTGGAGGTATAGATCCTGAGAAAACACTACCCAAAGCAGCAACCTCTGGCCGCAATAACAGCATTTATCTGCATATCCATGGAGTCGAACAGAGATTAGATGTCATGCACGGGTACATCACTCCATGCAGCTTCAACACTATGCCACAGTTCATCAACCGTAGTAACGGGCGAGTGGTGGCGGGCCAGTCGCTCAGAAGCCATTGACAGGACATTTTCAATTGGTGAGAAATCAGGAGAACGTGCCGGCCAGGGCAACAGTCGAATATGTTCTGTATCAAGGAAGGTCAGGATAGTGCGAGCAACATGCGGTCGTGCATTGTCCTGCTAAATCGTAGAGTTGCGGAGGCATCGAAGGTAAGGCAGAACCACGGGCCGTAACACATCAGAAGTGTAACGGCTGCTGTTGCAATTGGCGGCAATGTTAACAAAAGGTTACCGAGACATGTAACCAATGGCACTTCATACCGTCACTCCAAGTGATATGACAGCATGCCGATTTGAATGCAAGCTGGCAATGTGCGTTTTCCACGATGCCGCCAAATATGGATGCTGGCATCATGATGCTGTATATGAAGCAGGAATGGCGTCTCACGTCGTCTTTGATGAATCCAGGTTCTGTATGCAGCATCATGATGCTATCATCCATGTTTGGCAGCATCGTGGAAAACGCACATTGTCAGTTTGCATTCGAATCGACATACTGCCATATCACTTGGAGTGACGGTAAGAAGTGCCGTTGGATACACGTCTCCGTAACCTCTTGTTCGCATTGCCGGCAATTTCAACAGCAGCCGTTACATTTCTGATGTGTTACGGCCCGTGGTTCTGCCTTATCTTCCATGCCTCCGCAACTCTACGTTTTAGCAGGACAATGCACGACCGCATGTTGCTCGTACTATTCTGACCTTCTTTGATACAGGCCGGCACGTTCTCATGATTTTTCACCTATTGAAAATGTCCTGTCAATGGCTTCTGTTCGACTGGCCCGCCACCACACGCCCGTCACTACGGTTGATGATCTGTGGCATAGTGTTGAAGCTTTATGGAGTGATGTACCCGTACATGACATCCAATCTCTGTTCCACTGCATGGCTAGGCTAATAAATGCTGTTATTTCGGCAAGAGGTGGCTGCTTTGGATAGTGTTTTCTCGGGATCTATACCTCCAAATTTTCTGAAAATGTAATCACTTGTCCTTCCTATTATAAAGTATTTGTCCAATAAATATCATTCTGTTATTTACATTACTTCATGGTGTAGCATTTTTAATGGCCAGTAGTGTATCTATCTATCTATCTATCTATCTATATATATATATATATATATATATATATAAAACATACGTCTTTATTTTGGTAATTTTATTTATTTCGCACTATCTTAATTTATTTCAAACATCCTGGATTTTATATATGTTACAAAGAAATTTGCATTGGCAATTTAAAGCGTTATGCCGAGAGTAATTCGATTAAATAGCATATATTGACATTGTATTGGGGATAGGAAAGTCCTCTGACGATTCCGTATCACTTCACTGTTTTGTAAATTTGATGATTTGGTAACTGAGTCAAGTATTGTCGATTTTAAAAAGTCTATTTCTACACTGTAAAAAATGACCAATGTTTCTTATTTTATGAAAATATGCTATAACCACGAACGAAAATATAATATAATCTTCTGAGTTATCCGAAATTTCAAATAGCATGTTACATTGTCTTTTGAAGCCCCAGAAACGAATACATTTTCAAAATTTAAAGAATAATTTATAAAAACAAATTATTTTTAGCTGCCCGAATTTTTCAGAAACGTTTCCGAAGGGATTTTATAGTGTATTAATTAGTGTCCTCAGCCCGGAATACCTGTTTTTCGAATGCTATCAATTCTGAAGTAAACATTTTCATGCTAAAAAAAATGTTTAACAGACAAACATGCAAAATTAACAGCGTTAACAATAACATTAAAATACATAAAGTTCTTTACTCTTTCATGTATAAATTAACTTATGCGGCTGAAAACGTGTACTTGAGAATGGATAACATTCGAAAAACAGGTATTCCAGCCTGAGGACACTAATTAATGCACTTTAAAAACCCTTCGGAAAAGTTTCTGAAAAATTCGGGCAGCTAAAAATAATTTGTTTTTATAAATTATTCTTTAAATTTTGAAAATGTATTCGTTTCTGGGGCTTCAAAAGACAATGTAACATGCTATTTGAAATTTCGGATAACTCAGAAGATTATATTATATTTTCGTTCGTGGTTATAGCATATTTTCATAAAATAAGAAACATTGGTCATTTTTTACAGTGTAGCAATTATTTTTTTAAATGTACTTCATAAACATTAATAAATTTTACGAAGTGAAGTCCTCAATATTAATATTTCGTCTACTTAATTACGGGATGACTGATAATAATCAATAAGAAAAATTCTGAGAAATATTGTGTATAAGCAACGTGATAAGGAAGGATCGAAGCAGTCTATAAATGGCATAAGTTACATTCAGTAATTGTATTGAAGAGTATGATACTTTATACTACTGATCATACTGTTACATCATATAATTCGTATAATTTAAAACATAATGTAAATTAATTATTTTTGTTTAATATATTCTTAATTTAATTTAAAATTTTATTAAATATTTTTTTTATATAAATAAAGTATTCGTATTTTGAACATTAAATGTGTAAAAATAAAATGTTTAATTAAATATTTCAAAAGTATCCATTATTGGCAATAAATATTTTCTATTGATGTTACATTGTTTACGTAATAAATCAACCATTTACTTATGCAAAGAAATTAGATTAAAAAAATATATATAAAGTACTTGTTATGAAATAATTTCTTTCTAATTTATTGTTTGGTAATTATACACATTAAACATTTCTTTCATTTAAAGCATGAAACTTTTTTATGGCTTCTCTTAAATCTCTGAAAATAGATTTCATCAAAGTGCAGTAAAGAAAAAAAAAAAAGATAAATAAAAACGATAAACGAAAAAACCGTAGATAACGACAAAAAATGAAAGTGACACATAACATACATCCATCAGTTACCTAAAACAATATATCAAACATAATAAAAAAGTAGTTTATATAAATAATAAAATAAAACAATATTTTGTGAACATTCTGACACTGTTAACACAATTTTGAATATTAGTAATGAAATTAAATTTAATCTTAATTTTGAAATTTCATTTTTTTTAAAATTATAACAAATACGCTTCATTACATTCTTCATTTAATTATACAAAGAATGCGTTAGAAAAAAAAATTTCAAACCAATTTCAATCATTTATTTGAATGATAGGAAGTTTTTGTGCAGCAAGTATTCTTTTACAATAGAAATGCCAAATTTTCGGTGGTGTCATCTTTAAAGAATGTTTCATCTTTGATTGTGTGAAGTACATAATATTAACTATGTATGTTTTATTTATCTTTTTCTTAATATTTATCGTCATTAAAAATATAATGTATATATCTCATGTTACAATACTTTATTTTATTTGTGTGCTCAATCTGATGTATCATTTGTTATAATGGTTTCAGAAATGTTTCAGATTTGATATCCTTATAATTTCATTATGTGAGGAAGGAATTGAAATATTTTCTACAGTTTTTGAACAGTATAGTAAATAATTTATTTATTTTACAGAATACAATATTCTCTCAAGTAAAGTCTGTGCTAGATTTCGCTAGCCGTCGCAGAAAGACCCATACATAGAGCAGAATTTTTCTTTTATTTGTATAGAGAAAAATCATGCGAATATATTTGTTTTGTCTTTAATAAAATCATAATCTATCTGCAAAATAAATACATAAATAAATAAATAAATAAATAAATAAATAAATAAATAAGTAAATAAATAAATAGATAAATACTAATTATGGTTATTGAATTGGTAATGGCTATTGAATGGTCTATGATACAAGGTTAAAATTTTACAGAAATGAGGAAAAAATCTCATTAATCAGCTATGGCCAGAGCGCCTAGTGCAACTTAAACCTCTCTTCCGATCTTAATTTCTCTCCACATTTGTCGTCATACTGAGCATTGATGAGAAATAAAAAAATAAGTTAATATGGTAAGAAAAATAATAGTGTATTTTTTTTAATTTATACTTTTTATTTAAATTAAACAAATTTGTATATTATATAATTACATTTTTTATCACAGGGTAATCATCAATCATTCCACTTCCAACAATTAACTCATCTTTCCAAAATTTGTAAATAGGCTCTTCCTCTAGACATCCATTCAATTATTGATTAAAATTAAATTATATATTAAAATCTGTAATTATTAATATTTCGTTTTAATTTTCCAACCTGGGAAACAACGCTAAAATTAATTACATTAATGTGTAATATTTCAAAGAAAGCTTCTTTAGAGAGATTTGTTTTTCATTTAATCGTATGTTATGTAAATATTTAATTCGTAAACCCTGTACTAAAAGGAACATTCATATTAATTAGTTTTATCTTTCACATACTCAAAAAATAGAGAATATAATTAAATACTTCAAAATACATTTTACCATAAAATTGCTGAATATAATAAATTATTACTTTCCCGTT
This sequence comes from Maratus michaelseni, assembly GCA_963931845.1. NCBI lineage: Eukaryota > Metazoa > Arthropoda > Arachnida > Araneae > Salticidae > Maratus > Maratus michaelseni. The sequence continues at coordinate 341,431,637 of OZ007592.1, forward strand.
AAATACAAAATATGATAAATTTTATTTTATTAATTTTATGGTTAAAATTAAACAATTTATTTTATGAAAGCGGTTTTTATTTTTTGTTAAAACAATCGGTACTTTTAATTTTTCAATTAGAAAAAATAAAATTATTAACTATAATTTTCTCATTAATGTCATGATATTTTATGAAAGAACGATGAAAAGCAATGCTATGAATATTAAAATTAATGTACTACATACAACACAAAAAATGTAGAATTTTCTTTTTATGTATTACAAAAAATATTTATAATTTTTTACGTAACATCGTACCTGCACACTTTTCCAGAAAACTATTCAGAGAATCAATATAATCAAAGCCTTAGAAAGTACCAGATAGCAGTGTTTTACACAAAACGGGAAATTACACCCGTTGCTACTTGTAATTTTCATAAAAGACGTTTGCTTTATTGTTGGAAAAGCATTTCTTTCTAATGATTTTGACTGCTTCTTCCCCTCAGTGGCGCCGTCAACTACGTGCAATGGTGACAAAATGCCCGTTATTGGTTATTAATAGGAAAAGCAATAACAATATAAATAAGGACGCAAAACTTTATATTTCACATATTTTATGTCTGTAGAAAAAATAATAAAAAAATTTCTAATTTAACAAATTACAATAACCATTGGAAAAATCTTTGAAAAACTCAAAAAAAAAAAAAAAAAAAAAAAAAAAAAACCGTACTTTTGTGTTATAGCGACTCCCACAATTATGATTTGCAGTTATGATTTCTTCAATGTCCTCGCAAAGCTTATATATGCATCCTATGTACGCATATATATATATTCCAAACACTCCTATATGTACTATATAGTCATTATACACATACTATTTATGTTTTATTTGTCGTATATACATCATATACACATGTCATATATATACTTCATATACACATGTCATATATATACTTCATAATATATGCATCGTATATGTATCATATATGACTATAACTTGGCCACATAACGTCAAGAAATGTTACATATATCATATATTATTATAATGTCATACATGCTTTATAATTTGGCGATAAATCTTGATCGCTTGGGGATTTATCCTTGGAGGCATCTGTAACACGAAAGTACCAAATCTACAATATATTAATGAAAACAGAAACAAAATTATTTCATCCTTGAGGCCCGCTATAACACGAAAGTACCAAATTCTACTTTATTTTTCAAATCTGATAATTTGCATCTATCATTTTTGTAACTTTAATATTTTTGTAACGATTTTATGCATTTCTATTGCCAATTCAAAGAAAAATTCTTCTAAAGTTACAAAATTTCGTTAAACACGCTTAAAAACGCTTAAAAAAAATAAAGTGACGACGACAATAAAATGACGACGTCAATAAAGTGATGACGTCAAGAGGTTCATTCTAGAACGAAAAGAACAACCATTTTCCCATTGGTTAATAACAATAATATATGATTAAAATACATAAACTGATTAATCGCATTAAAAATCTTCTGTCTTTGTTTTTTGGGAAGTTGCCTTAAAACTATCAGTCTATTTATAGAATCACAACTGCAATTTCCTGTAAAAAAATATATATAAATCGGTAATGAGAAAATATGTTCTAGAATTTAATCCTCATTTCAGTCGCTTTGATCAATATTTTCATGTTTTTACTCTCCAATTAAAACCTCTTAATCCCTATTGTGAGTACGTTTTATGTGTTTATAAAAACAACGTAATTACATAAAGCATTTTTTTATATTAAATAGCCAGGTTGTATATAATCGCTTAATCACTTGCATCGAAATTCTTGAACTTGCCGCTTTCATCAGTTGTTATGTTAAAATTGCAACGTAATAATATTCATGTATTTAATGTTTCACCATTATAACAATCTGTAAGAGTAACAAATTGGTAGTGTAATTGCTATATATTATTGAAGTTTTCTATAGCATGTTTGGTATTGATAATGAAGAGTGTAGCATTTGCAGTTCATTTACAGGGACACTCAAAATAATTCCATTTAATTATAGTCTATGGGGAAAATCGTTTGCTGTGCATTTTAATGATGATTCACTATTTCAAACATATTGAAAATGATATTCGTCACTGAGGTGCATTACAAGATGCATGTTATAGAAAATTGTTGGCCTAGCATTTATCGTTCATTTACAGGGACACACCAGTGAATGCGGTTACTGTAATGTCTATGAGCAATATTTTTGCATTTTCAATTTTAGTATGCATTTGTAATTTTAACTAATTTTTTAAATATCATTTGATGTGAATAAATTCTATTGGTCATATACAGTGATACACAAAAGAATTACAGAAACGGAATACAGAAAACACAGATACAAATACAGAACAAACATACAAATACAGACATATACAGAACATACATACAAATACAAATATACTACAAAATACAAAATACAAATATACAATATATATATACATATATACATATATACATATATATATGTATACATGTATATATGTATATATGTATTATATATTTATTATATAATACATATATAATACATATATACATACATATATGCACGCATATATACATATATATACATATATATACATATATATACATACATATATATATATATATATATATACATACATATATACATATCAGACATACATACATACGTACATACATACATACATTCATACATACATACATATATATATATATACATATGCATACATATATATATATACATATATAATACATATATACATATATTATATATGTATATATGTATATATGTATATATGTATTATATACATACATATATATATATATGTATATATATATAATACAAAATACAAATATACTACATACAAATACAGAAACGGAAACTACCGATGGAGAGTTTTGAACCGTGTTGTGTTTCCTAACTGTTCAAAATTTGTCATACTATTTAGTATATATACAAATGTATAGATTCAATACAGAGCCAATGCATAAATCGCTGCACAGAGGAATAGATAACAGGGTTTTCAAATGTGCTATGCATTTTCCAATTTGTTCAATTATATTTTCTGGTATTTTCATTCAAAAAAATAAAGTACTGGATGTGCAGGGTTGATTGTGTTCCGGTATTTTATACACCATTAAATTTATATAGCAATATTCTTAGTATTCCATCACAGAAATTATCAATTAAAGAATAAAAAGATTGGAATATAAATTTAGTGGTGTACAAAATACCGGAACACAATCACCACTGGATGTGTTATGCATTCGTTTATTTTTCGTAAAATTTCTAATTACTATCTTTATACTTTAGTCTTGATTTTTGTAAATAGTTCATCAGATATCATGGATACGAAAATATATCTTCCTTTTTTTTGTTAAGAAATTTTATGATACTGAACTTGAATTGTAAAACTAATCTTGTACTAATTGTACGTTAATATGTTATGCAATATTACCCATATGCAATCTACAATATAAATTGTTATTAATCAGTTCCATTCGGCAGGAGAAGTTCCTATGCGTAACGGCTGGCTCTCCACGAGTGGGCGATTTTATTTCTTCTGTTAGACATACATTTCAGCTTATTAAATAATGTAATTTTTTGTAGTATTCTGAACGTGTTGGAAGGTGTTTCATAATCTATGTTTACTGCATGATTTTTCTTTCTTGTTTGTCTTTGTGGCAGATTTATGTTTCTCGAACATCAAATTATTTGTTTTTTTTTTGTTTTTTTTAACCGCATTTTTTAAACCTTTATTGAATCAATATTTGCATTAAATCAAACACTTTTAGTATTAAACATATATTGAAAACTATTAATTTTTAAACAGTCGTTAAAAGAAACTCTTTCGACATTCATGTCGCTACTTTCATATTTTTAAAGATACTTTAATATAGGCGCTCACATTTTACCAGTGTTGCAAATATCCAGGTTTATTCATAGATTTAGAACGAGTTTTTTTCTTCCCAGCCATTGGAATTGTACAAACGTACAAGGCATTAGACAATTATTTATGGAAAATTTCTGTCGCGTTCTGTTGCGTAATCAAACACGATAAAACCGTTTTTGATAGATTAAAAAAATTCTTTAGCTATTAGAATAGTAGTGTATAAAATTAAATTCAGAGCCTTTCAGTCCTTCTAAAAGGATTAAAATAGTAAATAACCCTTAATTTTAGATACCTGTGTAAGTACAATATTTTTGTTTATTTCAGTTATGAGTTCTACACTTACGTCATGATTTTAAACTTATTTAAACAGATTTTCAAACTAAACCAATGGTAATTAAGGTAACAAAACTATTTTTCAAATGAAATTTTTTTTCAAGCTATAAAAATTAAGATATCAACGAGAATGTCGCAGTAATATAATAATTGTTTTGTGTCGTTTATTTTATTTTTATTGTATACACTCAATGCAAAATCTTATGTTCATTCAAATTTTGTACAAATAATCATGCCAATTACTTGTACTTACTTATTTCAAGCCAACACATTCAATTGGAAAAATTAATTATATTGCTTTTAATTTTGTTATGTTTTTTCTTATATGCATACTATATTTTTAATTACATATACTTTAATAAAGTAAAACCAATTTCAGAAATGCTGTTAATGATTGTAGTTATCATTGTAATAAGATCTAGAAAGTAATCATTTTGATTCTCGAAAAATTATATAATTTCAGATTTAATTATTTTGTTACATAATGTGATAAAATATAAAACGATACTTTCTTCTTAATATATATATTTAACTTATCTATACCAATAAGGAATATTGGCGTAGTGTCATTGGTTTAGTAATTAAAAAATGTAATTTTTTATGTTGTACTTTCCTTAAACATTCATTTAATTAAACTTAAACGAAACCCATGTTTTATCATCTTTTTCTCCATTTTTCCGCTAATTGATAAAAATAAATTAAAGTTTATTATAAAAAAAAATGGAAACTCAAAGCAAATCTATATAAAAACTCTTTGACAGCAAACTTTACTCGTTACATTCTGTAATTATATAAGAATTAATTATGCAGTTCAATTAACAGAAGGTTTTTTTTAAATAATTTTTATAGACGCATGAAATATATTCGTAACATTATAACAGTTGGAAAATAATGAAAAATTGACATATTTATTAAAAAATACATTTTATCGTTTAAAAGAAAAGTTCTATTCCATGAAAGTGTTGTTAAGAGGGATATCGTATACATAAAAATTATAAGAAAAGAATATCTTTAATTCAAAAAGTTAAGATAATATTATACTACTAGAATTTAAAAAAAAAATAGAAACTGGATTTCCTATTGAATATGATTTAGTGAAATCATGTGTTGTAATCAATTACTTTCAATGTACACCACGTACGCAGCCAAGGTATGCACTGTTTCCAGGGCAAATAAAGATTTCGAAACATTTACTGGAAACATTTGTACGAGATCACCTTCGTTGGGACTTTCTCAACCTTAAATGCCATCTTAAAACAGCGCCTATTGAAAACACCTCCGCAAGACATTTATGCTCACTGACCGTACACTTGCTGAAATATGTGCAAAATACATGTGTCTATTTTCTCGGCATTTAAAAAAATATGCAGCAAGTAGATTTAACAACGACTGTCATACGCTGTTCTTTAAACGTCAATTCTGCTTTCGATGAACGCGAACGATTAGAAGTCACTGATACACATTGTCTGGAAATATTCTGCACTGTATATATGCTTCTTCCTTGCGATATCTCACGTCACATGTGTCTCTATGTCGCGGTAAAAAAAATCTCGTTTCATCCAATCCGGGTTAGAAATATTCGCAAAATATCCGAAATGTATCCTAGTTTTATTTTCTTTAATTTGATCTTATCATAAAAAAACCCGAAAAGAAAATACTTTTGTTTTTTTACTTTTCATACTTTGTGCATTTTTTTATATGTGTTACAAGTTGATATTCTGTAATTTTCAACATTGCTTCAAAGAAATTTTAAAGCAGTGCTATTTCATCGCTGAAAAGAAACACAAGGAAGTTTTAGCTGTAGTTATTGACTTAAAATTACTTTCTATATTTAGTAAATCCTGGACGCAAGTGCTTTATATGGAATTTTAACGAGTAAAAACTCTCTCTGCAACTATTTTTTTTTTTTTTTTTTGTAAGTGTATAACATTGCATTTCACAGTCATGGACTAATGCTTTCTGTGAGTTTCTAATAAATAAATAAATTAATAAAGCTGTGCCAAACTAGGAAATGCATTTGTCTATATAATGGTAAATAGAAGAATTGTACAAAAAAAATAATGTATTTGTTATTTCAATTTAGCTTACAGCATTAAAAAAAATAGCATCATATTTTTGAATAGGTAATTTATACTTTAAATGGCACATGGATAAAAAAAGTACTTTTACCAGATGTAAGTGGCGTATTGAAATCAACAAGATTATTTTATCGTAGATGTATGTGTTTTTTTTTAAATATCTAGATTACATTACATTTTGTAGACTTGTATTCCAACCAAATTTTGACATCTTATTTGGATTTTTCGATAAATTGAACCTTTTGACACAAAAATGAGAAGTTTGGAAAAGGATCAGATAGTTTAGTTTAATTTTATAAACGAAACAAATTTCAATTGTAACGTATGAATATTTTACAAAATCAAATTCCTAGAAGCTACAAATACACAAATTCGGAATTTCAGCTAATTCTGCCAAGTGGTGTCTGAGTTATGCAGACATTGCTATCTATTTTGCAACGCTTCAACAGAAATTTAACATTAGGATATCCTGAATGATTCCCGTACTACTTCCCCTAAGATATCTCCGAAAAATCCAAATATGATGCAATTTCATCATTCAAATTATTGCGTAAAATTTTCCAATAATTTATACAATTAATTTCGAAATTTTAATCAATATATTGGCAAATTTTCAAAGCTATCGGATTAAATCAAGATCTCCATTTCGTAAATATAGCATCCATAATTTAACATTTACAATTATCTCAATGCATGATTTTCTTTTCGGTGAATGTTAAAATTAAAAAATTCTTCTGACTTCCCATTGAAAAGCAATATGACTTAAAAGCAAATGTTATATATTTTTCTAACGAATAGACCAAATAAAAAAAAGCTATACAGCTAATTTCGTGTACCTCCGCAACATACCCACCAAAATTCAACCTAATTGCGCGATTTTTGCGGCAGTTATCGCTGAACAAACAGAAAAACAAACAAACAGACAGACAGAAACCAAAAACTTTTCGCGTCTCCACAGTAAGCCTTCACTGACGTTTCCGCAATAATTGTTTATATTAGACGCTCATAGAAAACAAAATTGAGCAATATTAGCAACAAACGCCATTTTTTTAAGATCAAGACCTTAATGTTTAGAGCCTATGGTTCGCAAATAACATAAGTGTACCTCGTTATCTCAATGATCAATACAAGGACATTCTTCACGCCCTTGAAATCATATATAAAATTGACATTATAAAAACAAAGCAAAATGCTAATATGACGATGCGGTTTGGCATCCGATTATCGCAAAAACAATAATTGTATTACAATTCGCGCACATGAAACACCAAAAAAAAAAAAATTCGCCGCGGATAGTGATGTAAAGGATACGCGATAAACAAGAAAATTGATTGAAAGTATAATTCTCTTATTTTGTAGCCACTATAACTTTGCAACGGGCTGTGTTTTGAGAATATGAACAAAGCAGAACTATTTTAATTGGTTTAGTAAAAGCATAAAATGTGAATTTCCAAAACTTTCAAATTCTAAAGGCACCGTATTTCTTTATTTCATCGATCAGTAAAATCGAGATTCTGTTGCCTTCCGTGCATACTTGGAAGAAGTAAGAAAACTGCATATTTGGCCGATTTGCTAAACGCAAATTTCTGTGGCAAACATGAGACGACAATACAAACCCCAGCATACGGCAACACATAGTTAATTTTTAATGCATTTATGTTAATTTTAATGCATTTTCAGCAGTGAATAACGCCTTCAAAAAGCAGGATAAAAATTCACTGGTTATTATTCAAAGACACAGGCGTAATTCACTTCTAAAAATGAGATAGAGCTATTGCAGATATCGTGAAAAATGCAACATAGCAGCACTATCTGTTGCGCGATTTACACCAAAAACTAATCAGCAAGAATTTATATCAGGAAGTAACGGAATATAAATTTTTATTAAATTCCGTGCATTAGTTCTTGAGATAGAGCGCTCACAAAAGTTTTGTCACATATAGACATATAGAGTCATTGACAGTCATTTTCTAAAAACATTCAAATTGGGTTCAGGACTTTCTAAAATCCGTCGGAAACCGGAAGTCGAAAATTTTCATGATTCCAATACTTTTTCTTGTAAAGATAGAAGAAAGTAATAAATGGGACAGGGAGATTTTTAAAACTACCTTGGTCCGTCCCAATGAAAAAAAGTTTTAATTATCCAAAAATTATGTTAATCCTTTAATTATATAGCTATATAAGTCAAATAAATCGAGTTACGTGAGAGAGTTATGGCTACTACACAACAATTTAAATTTTGCAAAAACAACAAAATTTTGCTGGAATTACAAAATTATTGTAAAATTTAAAAAACAGATTTCGTTAATTCAAATAAAATTGATGAAATTTTGTTTAAATTTTGTAAGAGTGTTAACAATATTTTTTTGTCCAAGCAACAAAACCAATTATTTTTACTTCAACTAAAAATTATGCTAAAACAACCAAAATCTACTCAACAAAACATGTTGTGATGCTTTAAACAATTCATTTTTTTTAGTGTATATTTTTAATGAAATGTCTATGAAACATCTTTTATCTACAACGGTTTTTTATTTATTTATTTTGTTGTTGTTGTTTCAACTTTGATTCATTTTCCCTAGAACATGTGAAAAATTTATAAATCCAGTTATTCCGAATATTAATTACCTTATATAAACAGTTTATATGTTTCCGTTTGCCGTTTTTGTACAAACCGTGAACAGACTCAAAATGGTGGACAATAAAGTATCTCTCATTTCCTAATTTTTCTGTATAAAAAATATCAAAACAAAAAAATCTGATTTCAGCAACCTTATATCGCTATGAAAAAAATTCAAATGTTTACACTGCATGGAAATGTGCTAGAATAAAATAAAACCACTATGTTTTAAAATCATTGAATCAATCCATTAAAAACTGTTTAATTGCATAAAGATTTTGAAATAAAATACGTTTAAAATTGTATATATATATATATATATATATATATATATATATATATATATATATATATATATATATTAACTTGTCTGATCCATTTCTGAATCAATAATTTTTCTAAATTATATTATTAAAGCACTTACAATAATATATACATATCATTTTTGGCTTTTACGTATATTGATGATTTAATCATTTTGAACTATGATTTTGATTTTTTGGAGATATTGCGGAATATATTTCCTGATATGCTAGGTTTGAAAAAAAAAGTAAAACCGCTGATTATTTTGACTTGAATATAAATATATTAAATGATAGTCACATTTTAATTTACAATAAACACGATAATTTTAGCTTTGAGGTTAACCAGTTGGTTCACTCGAGTTCAAATATACATAAACGCGTCTATATTAACATTATTATAGGTCTGGTTTTTCGTTCTTTTAATTATGTTCTAGCAAAAATTTATTTTTATAAGAGCTTTTTCATTTTATTAATATTTTATTTAATAAAAACAATATACAGCTTAATTTTATTAATACATATACAGATTTTGAAGGTAGTATCCATTTTTGACTGTTTCTCGTGCAGTTCACAGTTAATGATTTGTTTTGCTTAAAGACATTTTGGACGATTTTACAATAATGCTTAAAACTGTGGGGCAACGGGCATGAAATAAAATTGGATGGATTGTTGAACATTGGATTTTAGGTTTTTTTTTTTTTTTTTTTTTTTTTTTACGGCTGCGTCGTTAAGGTTTCGGTACAAATGATGCTAATATTCTGCTGTATTTTACATGTATCAGTTTTCATTCAGCTGTTTCTTGGGATTGTGTTGCACTGGTTAATGTAGAGTGGTGTCCGGCGGGGGAGTGCTTGCAATATGCTTTCGAATATTTTGCATTTTATTTACGCATTGTGGCACATTGGCCGAAACCCACTGCTACTTTTAATAATTTATCTTGTATAATTTTTGTTCTGAAACATGACTGTTATTTCATAATATACCCACATATCCACTGCCGATGAGCCACAACCATTTTGTGTCGTTATCTTGTTCTGGTTTGTTTTTCTTTTACTTTTCTTTGATTTATTTTCTTTGATATTTTGCTGTTTTGCACTTCTTAATATACATATATCATCATCATCATCATCATCAACCGTTTTCAATCCACTGCTGGATGTAGGTCTCCCCCAGATTTTTCCATCGTTGCCTGTCTAGTGCTTTAGTCATCCAATTAACACCGGCCACTTTTCTGATTTCGTCACTCCATCTTACTTGAAGTCGTCTTCTTGGTCGTTTTACATCTCTTGGATACCACTGCAGGGTGTTTGTGCTCCATCTATTGTCTTGTCTTCTTGCAATGTGCCCAGCCCATTTCCATTTTAGCCGTTTAATTCTCTCGATGATGTCAAAAACTTTCGTCTGACTTCTTATCCACGTTATTCTCTTTCGGTCTCTTCTGGTTATGCCTAGCATACATCTTTCCATACTTCGCTGTGTTGTTTGTAATCTTTGTACCATCCGTTTTGTTAGTGTCCAAGTTTCTGCTCCATAAGTTAGTGCAGGCAAAACACATTGGTTAAACACCTTTCTTTTCAAACAAAGAGGCATGTTACTCTTCAGAATAATATTGTTCTTCCCAAAAGCACTCCACCCATTTCTTATTCTTCTATTGATTTCATTCATGATACTGTTGTCTGATGATATTTCTTGTCCAAGGTACACATAACTTTCAACATCTTTAATCTCAGTGTTGTTGTAGACGATATATATATATATATATATATATATATATATATATGCAATGAAGAATTTGTAAAAAGTAACATTAATGAGTGAGATCACATAAAACATGTTTCTATAAATTTCGCCGATATGTTTTTTAATCCGTTACACGAAATTGTTATAAAAATGTGTACCGAAAGAGAAAAACGAAACATTTATCCTTTATGAACTTTGAAGGCTGTCAACTTTGACACAAGTGTTTTAAAGCAGCTATAACCAGCGAAAGATTTCATTTAGTTTCTAATTTAATGCAAAATATTCACACATTTGGTTGTCTGGGAAGGACGTGTTAGTAAAATTCCCAAGTGATTTTCACAAACCAAGTCAGTGCTGTCAAAAGTATCAATTATCAAATGCATTTCTTTATTAAAGATGCGATGTGAAAAAAGTTTCATATTCAAAAGATTCATACAATAGTAAAGTATTCAAAACGTATAAAACTAAATATATATATCTGGATGGAAAAAATAGCTATCATGTAATCTCGCACTTATATAGATGCATATATATATAGATATACATATTTCAGTAGAATAATATAAAAATGTTGAAATATAAACATATAAGTAATTGGATGTAGTCACGTATTTATTGCAGTATATAAAAATCGAAGAACATAAAATAATTTATTCTGCACCTTAATAAGATATTCTTAGAACTAGAAGTTTTGTACCATGCATTTACATAAACATTAATGATAGAAAAGAAAACGTGTTATCTCATTTATTGTCGGAGTCTTTAAAATGAACGTACAAGTCGTACTTTAATAAGATATATGTCTTGAAGTTGCGCTTTATAAAATTTGGAAGATGCTTCTAAATATTATTTATAAAATAGTTGATTGTCCACACGTTTCTTGGACATGTAAATTGCCATATCTTATGTGTGTTTTTACCAATCGAATATAAATAAATAAATATATATATATATATATATATATATATATATATATATATATATATTGAGCAGTTGAAAAAGAAAATAGAGGGTTTATGGAAATGTTTCAGGTAACATTCATAAATGTAGTGCTATTAGATTGCTAAACAAAAATGTATACATGGTTGACAGTAAATCTGTATAGAATTAAAAAAATCAGACGAAACATATTACAATAAATAAATAAATAAATAAATAAACCTGGGAGTGTGATTTGCATTAAATGTTTTATTAGGATATGGGATTTTTTAACTAACAAAATTAGTTTCAGTTCGAAAAACCACTGATAGGGGGGGGGGGAGGGGATGCAACAGTAACTTACAGAAGTACACTTTTTCGTCATGTTACTTAGAGGACCGCATTAAATAAACTCTAAGTCGCATGCAACGCATACTGAGTACTACTGTAATCGAATAGTTATTTTAGTTTTTCTCTCAGACTTTTAGGCAATGAAATAGCATGATCAATACGTTTTATTTTTTTTTTCGACTGTACAGTCACGCAATATATCTTAAAGCATCATAAGATCTTCATTTATTCAAGGAACACTTTTTCTGTTTAAGGATAAATATATTTTAAAAATATGAATAAACAAATGTGAGATAATTAAAACAAAAGTTCAGACGACAAAAGCCATTAAAAACAAAATTTTTAGCTTAAAGCTCTTTAACATTTTTAGTAAGTTAGATTAACCATATTTAGAAAAAAAACTTGCATAAAAACAAAGAAGTACTCTTTTTTTTAACATAACAACATTTATGCTCGTTCGCAAAACCATTAGTCAATTTTATGGTATTTTCCAAAAGTTGAATATTATTTTTCTTTTAATGAAAACCAAATACATATTTAAAAACATAAAAAATGGAATAAATATTTCTGCGATATTTTTCATAAGTACATAAACTTTGCGATTCTAAACTAAAATAAAAAAATGAAAAAATAAATAAATAAAAAGTTTTTTCGCATATCGTTAAAAAAGATATTTTACCTTACCTTTTTACTTACCCATCATACGTAGTATAGGGTAAGTCTTGCAATCGTTTTGAAAATCGAAAAAAAAATTTTGACGGATTTACACGTTTCAGACACTGGAGATTCCGAAAAACATATTTTTAGAAAAAAAAATTTGCCGTCCGTCTGTGTGTCTGTGTGTGTGTCTGTGTGTGTGTCTGTGTGTCTGTAAACGCTCTATCTCCCGAAAAAATTGAGATAGAGACTTGCAATTTGGTATGTACTTAGTATGTAATAATGGGAAGAAGCCTATTTCATTTCAATAACCTCGATTAACCGGAACAATTTTTTTCGGACTCTCGAAATATTCGTTCTGATGAAAGGTATATAAAAATTTTCGAAATTGTTTATTTTAAGAAATGAGTATAAAAGACAATAAAAAAACATAAATTTTGAATAAAGCATGAAGTCGATCGGATAATTAGTTGCCGAGATATTTGGAATCCTATTTTCCACACTCTTCGATTTTTCATGACCCTGTATTTCATCCAAATTTCACTTCAAAGATATATTTTAATTGGAAATTTGACGCTTAATCAGATGCAATAAACCGCTAGTTAATAGGATTATTATTTTTGGAGTTATAAGGAAAAACCTCTTTCAAGCAATTCAGTAATCGAGCCTTTAAAGTTTGTGACGTCATCCAGCCACGATTTTATTTGAATTGCAATGCATTTTATAAGTAGTTTACACATTTTTATTTTAATATTTTACATTATGCATATCCATGATGGGTAAGTATTACGGTGGCCCCCAACGACTAGTTTATCTTTGTTGCGCGAATTATACTGCTTTATTATACAAGAGTATCTATCTTATTTTTACTTACATAAAATTTCAATGTAAAAATAGTACTTTATGTGCAACGGTAAAAGAACATGTTATCGCTGCTTTAAATTTTAAAATAACAAAACACTTCAGATTATTTAATTACAGATTTTAATTTACATGATCGCAGCTCGGTTGCACAGAGAAAAGAAAATGTATTACAAAATTTATAAAAATGAGATAACTAAATATAATATAACTAAAATCTCTTATGCACATGTTGAGCGAATGTTGTAAATACACAAATATAAAAGGAAGCATATAGAAATGTTACGCGCATAATTAAGTGTGCCAATTTGCGTTTTGACTTATTTACGAATTTTTATTTTGCATACGTAATGATTTTTCAAACGTGTAAAATATGTTGTTCACTTATGAAATGTCATCTTACCAGTAATAATACATATGTATATATTATCCTATAAGTAATAATATAAGTAAAATCAGAATATTTCTTTCTCATTATAAATAATCTCATATAAGTGGATATTGTAATATTAGAATATTTTAAAAGTACCATCGAGGAATAAATTTTAAGCCAGAAAATATTAAATATTTCACCTAAATTTTGTATTATTTAAAAAGGGTACACGAAACTAAAATGGGATTTACCATATTAGGATGTCCACAGCTCCTCTAATAGAAAGTGAAAAATATATTCAATCATTTTTTATGAGTGGACCCTTTGAGTTAATACCGCTCTCTATTTGCAAAAATTATTCGTTCCTTGTCGTCTTATATTAATTAACTTAAAAAAAGAATATATATATATATATATATATATATATATATATATATATATATATATATATATATACAGGGTGTTTCACAAAGGACCCCTAACTTTAAAAATCAATAACTCGGAAACGGTGATAGATAGAAACATGAAACACATGGTATGTTTATTAAAAAAATCGTAAGAATCTTATACATAAATCTCAAAATTTAGTTAAAAATAGCACCGATAGATGGCGCTGAGAGCGTTAAGAATCTTGCTAAAGAGAGTTTGGAAGCATAGAAAGATTAGCCGTCGAAGATTTCGCAATTGAAATCTGACCGCTATTAGCGTATATTGAAAATAATTCCGAAAGTGATGTACACCGTGGAGGGACGGGTGTTTATTGTGTTGGAGTACCACCGATAACACCAGAGTCCTACTGCCACAAGGAATAGTTTTCAAACACGATTTCAAGTCGCAAAAGGCCCAGATGGGAAAACAATTCGTGAGATTTTCAAAAAATTTCAACAGACAGGCAACGTGACCGATGCGTTGGTCGGAAATGTGGGACGGACCCACTCCGTCGTTACTCCTGAAAATTCAACGACATTTGCTTTATTTATTGAGCGTAATCCGAATAAATCCGTCCACAGACTTGCAGCTGAATCCGGAATCAAACCCTCCAGCACGTACAGAATCCTGCGGAAATCATTACACATGTTTCCTTGCAAGATTCAATGCCCAGATGAGCATATTGAATCACTTTTAATGTGATACGCCTATTTATCGCAGCGCCATCTATCGGCGCTATTTTTAACTAAATTTTGAGATTTATGTATAAGATTCTTACGATTTTTGTAATAAACATACCACTGGTTTCATGTTTCTATCTATCACCATTTCCGAGTTATTGATTTTTAAAGTTAGGGGTCCTTTGTGAAACACCCTGTATATAGAAAACTATTAAAAAATAGTAATACTATGCTACAAGGTATTAATTTATTAATGTTTATTGAATTATGTCAATAACTTCTAATACATAAGGGAAATAAATGCGTTGTAATGAAATTTGACTGCAAACTGTTCAAAAAATATCGCCAGTTATATTTCCAAATCATAGACTTCCCAACGATGCTCCAATTTCCTATTTTCGGATAGGTTAGTTCATGCCATTAGTTCCTATCAATAGATCCTGTCCTCCTCCCCCCCCCTCTACTGATTTTGTCTTTAGGCATCGAAAGTGTTCCACATGAGCTCGTGTTTGTGTATCGACAGAGTCGGTCTTTTTCAAGACCATCCGGGACGCTGTCGACATTCGTTTCAATATAAGCATTAGGTAGTACTGTCAACTGTTCCCACATGTTATTTTCTCTCCTTAAAATTCAGTTGAAGTACATATTTTAGTATTACTGTTATACATTTTTTATAGTTTTCTATACTGTTCTACACGATTACAATCTCCAAGACACAGAGTTGCCGTGTAACTAGGGAGCTCTTGAATCTATCGACTGCTCATTTTTATGGCTACAAAAGAAGTCCCGCCCCTTCCTCTGTACCCGGGAACTCATCAGAACTTTGGAAAACTACAAAACTTATGTCTAGGCAGTTTGAGATGGACCTCATTTGATTATCAAAATGTGGGGAGGGGTACCAACGGGTGCTAACATTAAAACTTTTAATACAAACAACTAATGCTACGATCACATATGGATTCATATTTAATACTTGGAAATTTTTCCAGAGAAAATTTCTCACGCCTTGCAAATATAATATTCAAATTTTAATTACTTAATAGGCGTATAGCCAACATAGTGAAAAAGTACCCAAGCCGGGACTCGAATCCGGGTCATCAGATTAGCGCACTGACGTTCTACCAACTGAACCACTTGGTAACGATAGTCAGCCTGGAACTTTTTCACCATAACATGTTGGCAAGGCTACAAACGCAGCACAAGATGGAATATTTTCCATGAGCCGCCAAACCTGGGGCAAACACGAAATCAAAGAAAATCCAGCATCGAGAATTGAATAAATTCATATTTAATACTTGGAATTTTTTCCAGAGAAAATTTCTCACGCCTTGCATTCCTTGCAGTGCGCTAATCTAATGACCCGGGTTCGAGTCCCGGCTTAGGTACTTTTTTCACTATGTTGGTTATACGCCTATTAAGCAATTAAAAATTGAATATTATGAATGCAAGGCGTGAGAAATTTTCAATTTATTCAATGAATTTATTATGAATTTATTCAATTGTCGATGCTGGATTTTCTTTGATTTCGTGTTTGCCCCAGGGTTGGCGGCTCACGGAAAATATTCCATCCTGTGCTGCGTTTGCAGCCTTGCCAACATGTTATAGTGAAAAAGTTCCAGGGAGAGTATCGTTTCCAAGTGGTTCAGTTGGTAGAACGTCAGTGCTCTAATCTGATGACCCGGGTTCGAGTCTCGGCTTGGGTACTTTTTCACTATGTTTGCTATACGTCTATTAAGCAATTAAAATTTGAATATCATATATGGATTATTTGGTAAATTTTATTTTACGATACGAAAAGGGATAAAAAATCGGTCAAAAGGTTTAGGCATTCTGAAGGTTTAAAATTTTAAACTCTCATTGTTAATTTTATGTTTAAACACTGCAAATAGATTCAATGCCAGAAAAATTTCCAGAAAATAAAAAATAATAAAAAATCTGGCGGAATAAGCTGTAACTTTGAATTCTAGGATTTGAAGCTTCTAGAAGTCTATTTCTGTTTTAAAAATACTTATAGCTTAAAATTCATTTTTTAAAATATTTTTCGTTGTTATATGTATTTCGAAATTAATTTTAGAAATAAATGTAGATTGTACTATATAAACTTTTAACGGAAATTGAATTTTAGAATTTTCAAACATGACAATTCAAAATTGCATATCTGAAACTTCCTCGTGTGGCGGATTCGACGTGTATACCTTGAATTTAAAATAACTTATTAGGCAGAAACCTACTAAGGTTTATTCGTTTGTCCATGATGAACACGGAAGCTTGAAATGGCTTTAGGCAATAATGTCACCGAATCTTTCTTTCAATACGCGTAAAGTACTAATCGATATTTGAGTTTGTTTTAAATCACCGCTTCTAGTGCTATAGGTACCGTTTCAAAGCAATTTATGTTTTTTCATTGTGAAAGGCATTTTGCGATAATGAAACGGGGATGATGTCTTTTAAAAAATTAAAACATTCTGATGGTAACTATAACTGTGAGGGCTCCATTTTTAATCTTTACCTCTTTCTCAAACCTGAACTTATGCGTTGCAATACCCACATGCCAATTCGCAACCGTTTCGTCTAACGGTACGATCACCACGATCTCATATATCAAAGTAGATTTTTAAGAACACACTCTATATATAACGTTGTGAAAAAATTTGTCTCAATGAAACATTAAGCGTTTATATGTATTAAAATATATGATGAAAACAAACCACCCTTAACAATCATGATTTTTTAAGTCAGAAAGAATATAAATCTACCACGTAAAATGTTTTATGACAGAAAAAATAATGTTACAAAATAAATAACGAACCTTTTATGGGGATAAAAAGCGTCTGTAGCTGGACAACGGATTATTGAAATGCCCTTGTGTCATAGATCGATGATCATAAAGTGATTTTTGCGAATTAAAGATACCATAATCAGTAGTTAGTCATACCAGTAAATAAGTAACTTGTACACTATTTTGAAATTTTCTCTTCAAAGATCATTTTTATGTGAAGAGCATAGTATTATATTTGAATGATTTAAATTAAAGAATACAAATTTAAAATCTAAATTTATTCTAGTGCTAAAAAAAATCAAATTGCTTATACACTTTTCGTAGCCCTTTCCTTAAACAAAATATGAATACATAAAACGAGACAAATAAAGTAATTTTTTTGAGCAGTTAAAAATCTAGTTAACACGTTATATTGCATACAAAGGTTTCTCAAATACCTTATAAATATGTTTAGAAAGCACCACTATTTTAGAGACTGTTTGTAAATGACAGCAAGCAAACATTTTTAACATAAAAATGAAACGGTGCCTGTCCTCTGATTTCAGACTTTATTTAAAGAAGGAAGACTTCTTTATTTTATTTTAATCTTGTGACATTTAACTAAGTTTAATTACAATTTAAAAAAAAGATATTTTTTTTTTAAAGTGAAAGCTCTTTTTTTTTATTCTAATTTAGTGGCATTTTATTTCGAATTTTATTTTCTAATTTCATTTATAAAAATAACCTTTTTGACATTTACTTTTCCAAACGGGAATAACAAGAAAAATATATATATATATATGGCATATCTTAGGAAGCATAATTTTATTGAAATGACGGCCGTTGCTAAATATTTATTTATTTTTTATTACTCAAGGTTTCCTTTTTTAAAATTTCTTAACTTAGTTTCATAATAGATAAACAAAGAAAAAGAAATTACACAAATCTAAATTTATCTTTATCATGTTATATTAAAATGTATATTTTATTTTATTGGAAGCAGGCATCGATTTCTATCTTAAGTGTTAGAACTCAGAGACAAATATACTGTTCAGATTTTTTTGTATGCTGTAAATCGTTTCATTGTTAAGAAAGATTATTATTCTATATAAAAGTGTTCAAATTAAATAAATCCTCAGTGATATAAATCGTTTGACATACCATAAATACACAATTATCTCGTTTACACTTTTTCACTGTTACTGCAATGCATTCCCATTGAGAATCATGTACTGTAATTCGTGATGAAGTGTTGAACAATGTGGGAGGTATTTTTTGACTCCACGCGATGCCAATCATGCCAGGAATCATGCCAATATGCTATGATGTATCATTTATGATTTAAATGTAAATTATAATATATATATATATATATATATATATATATATATATATATATATATATATTGGAAATTAATTATTTCATATAATCTTCGAGATATCCACGTACAATTATAGTTGTACAATGACATGCCACAAATTAAATGTAAACAGACAAGTCGACGACATAAATACGCCGCTGTAAGTTGAAGTTTACATAAGTGTAAGTCTCTGCAGTCACAAAGTTACATCGCATGGATGACATAACATAACTGTGGCACATCTTAATTCTGAACGGGAAGTTAAGTTAGATTTAATGTAAAAAATATATAAATTAGACAATATGGTCGGTATTTTACAAGTAATTCTTTATCTGTAGAAGTTTGATGGATAAATTTAATTCAATACAGTCAGACTGGGAAATGTACTTCAGATTGGGAAAATAAAGTTTATATTTTGTTTTATTCTGAGTGCTAGAATTTGTTTACACTTAGTGAACTCTAAACAAGCGAATGCATCGAATGGAAAAAAAACATATCAATAAAAAAATCCTTTTATTTTTTTTTTATGCACATTAAGCATGATACATGAATGCATCATATACACAGAGTGCATGGAATTTTTAATTTTACAAACAAGTTTACTTTTATTTGTTCAATTTCAGAATATTATTATTATATCGAGTTAAACAATATAAATCTGTCTGTAGAAAACTACGATAATATATGTAATTTTTTATTCGGAAAATTGCTGCAATGTTTTACTTTCTAACGCCCCTTGCTGACACTAACGGTAGACCATTTTCCGAAAGCGCTTGTCAAATAAAGTATAGAATAAATTTGACGATAAACTACAGGTGTGAGAATACCGAGCCGTCAAGGATATTTCCTCCTAATTGTTATTGAAAGGGGAAATCTCGCAGTTCAGCACCACATTTTCCTACCAATCTACTAAGATAGAAATTCGCAAATATAGTAAATGTTTATTTAGATATAACGTAAAAAATAAAATCTAGCTGAGAATGTACTGCCTATAATTATTTGTATTTTTCTCTTAATCTGAAGCTATCCGCATTATATTATTTTCTAGGCATTTATTTTCTCTACGTTCTTTAATAAAAATCTTCAAAATAAATTTTCAAAGGAAGCTGCTATTTACTTATTTTTTTACAGACTGTTTTTATTCTGTATGCCTTTGTATCTAAATATGTTAACTGGATGGTACACAACCAGCGGCCCGCAGCATGCACGTGGTCCTGCGCCCTTTTATGTGCGCCCGAGTAACAATCATTAATCTACATTTATAAAATTAATTGAGATGTGCATAAAATGTATTTGAGGCCTTTACTATTGATTTATAGTTTCATGGGAAAAAATCTGACAATATTATTTCTAATTAATTTAAAATTATGTAAAATTTAAACGCAGTTTGCTTAGTCAAAAGTTCTTTTTACATGTAATTCTATTTTTGCTGTATTCGTTGACACATTTCTATCTTCAACACCTTAAACATTATTCCAAATTAAATAAATTTTCACTACATACTTCTACATTTGAAGTATTAATTGAAAGTTTATTCATTGAGCAAAACACACATTCATTAAAGAAAATCTGATTTTTTTTTTAATTAGAAATTCTGACTGTCATATTACGTTTTATACTTATTATATAGCTGATACTGTTTGTTGGGATTAAAAGTTTGGTTTGTCGCAATTTAAAAAAACTCAGTAAAAACGTTTCACACTACTAATTTGCATACATTCGCAGCATATTTCTCCAACATTTGCTATAGAAATATACCACGAAGTATGTTGTTCGGAAATAGTAGTAATATTTTTTTTTGGTAACATTTGTTCTTCGACAAACATTCAACACTACTGATAATATTAACTTTCTTACAATTCATTTTAATACTACTTTTGTTATGTTGCTATTTTAATTACTCTTTTTTATATTATTATATAAATGAGTTGAGGCCCGCGTAACGTCGCAAACATATGTTTGCAACCCCCGAGAAAAAAAGGTTGAGTATGGCTGGTCTAAATGGTAATATCTATACTTAGTATAGTGGAATAAATATAGGGTGTCCAAAAAGTCATTATAAATTTTTAAGAAATACATTGTAAATCCAATTTTTTTTCTATATGATGTGGTAGAAGACATTCAACACAATAAATAATATCTATAATTTGTGCTCGTCTATGTAGTTTAACGTATGAATAGGGGAAAAAGTTATTCAACAGCAAGTTCAGAAAATTAACCACTAGCAGGGTAACTATTCAAAAATCGAGAAAAAAAGGCTGAGTATGGCTGGTTTAAATGGAAATATCTAGACTTAGTATGGTGGAATAAATATAGGGTGCCCAAAAAATAAGTATAAACTTTTAGAAAATACATTCTAAATCCAATTTTGTCTATATAAAGTGATAGAATACATTCAACACAATAAGGAATAGCTATCATTTATGCTCGTCTATGTAGTTTAACGTATGGATAGGGGGACACGTTATTCAGCAGCAAGCTTAGAAAAATCAACCACTAGGAGGGTAACTATTCAAAAATTGGCAAACAAAATCAAGCAAATTTGCTGCGTAAAAGATTAAGATCGTTCAAACAGACACCATATGTTTGCACAGAGAACAAGATGTGGATGCGCGAAACCAACAAGTGATCAATCCAGAAACGCAGTCAGAATCTTGCTATTCCCCACTCTACTGTTTGGAAAGCAATATGCTAACAGCTAATCAAACAAGTATACTACATTATTTATGCAATGTTTGAACTTTATGCAGATTGACAAGTTAAAGGTTAACCAGTTTCTTGAATATCTGGATAATGAGAACTTATTGTGATTGAAGTCCTTCTAGAACTTTGCATATGGTCACCGTAGACGATCATAAATAATCGCTGTTATTCTTCTTCTGAATATATGCTATGCGATTACCTGCAGATAAATGAATTTAGAACATATTTCTCAAAATCTTTGGAGACGTTAAAAGGGCATCCTGTATAAAAGTATGTTACAAAAGATAAAAAGCGGCAACGATACACTAAATTACAATAAAGAATGAAACAGTGGACTGTTTCTATGGTATTCCCAGTTGTTAAAAACTCCACTCCCTGTGTTTGTGTATCACATAAAGAGGAAAGAAAATTTAAATAATATATGATTTAAATTTTTTTTCCGGTAATAGAACATTTCATTTTTAAGATAATTTTTTTATTGTATTAAATAATAATACAGGTATATAAAATTGACGCTCTTGAAAACATTTTTCTAATGTACAGATACTAAACAATTTTAAGTTGCTTAATGCAAAAATGACATATTCTTTCTTCCATCACGTTCATCCAATAAATGTCTTCATAATTTTCGTCAATATTGGTTTCATTCATGTATGTAGCCTGTTGAACATAATAATGGCAAATAAAAAGAAAAAACAAAGGCATTTGGAAATTTATGTAGCTATGCATGTATATACAGTATGTCTCAAAAGTATATGGACAGGCGATTTTTTGAAATAACAGTTCAAAAACTTATGGAATAATCAAGATAAAAATAATTCGCATATGGAATCATAACATAAGTTTATTACAATACAGAAATATCCTGTTTATATCACAAATTGCTTGTAAAAACTAAAATTCAAGATATGCAGTCCCAAAAATATATGGGCAATGGAAATAATCGCATTTTATTTTCACCGTATCAAAATAAATTGCCTATTCTGCGGTCTGTGCATGTGACGTAACCATTTCGAAATATAAAATTATTACTCCTCGTTCTTCAATTTTTTAATAGTTGGACATTGCATTCCAACGTTCAAATCTATGTGGCTGATGTAGCTAAAATTTGGCGTTTAAGGGCTCAAAATGTTAAAGTTTCTGATATTGCTAAATAAATGAGGCGTACCAGATCTGGAATGTATGAAAATTTATCAAAGAGTGACAATGCGATTGCAAAAAAAGCGTTCAGGTCAACCAAGAAAAACATCTCAGCGAGAAGATAGAGAGATTTTGCGAGCAGATTCAAAAAAGATTAAAAATGCGAGAATTTTAGCGTCTCCTTTTTTCGATATCTACTTTTTACAGTCGTATACAGGCGAGAAAATTTCATAAATATCGCAGAATGTGTCGGAAACCTATCCTAAAATTGCACAATAGAAATGCACTCGTTCTTTGGGCTCAAAATGCATGCATTGGACAGATGAATGGTTAAATGTTTTCTTCAGTTACGAACTAAATTCAATTTGGATGGCCCTGACAGCTCAGTATACTATTGGTATGATCTACGACGAGAACCTCGCGAGTTCTTTAGTCGGCAAGAAGGAGGGTGTTCTGCCATGGTGTGGGGCACATTCTATTTCAACGGAACAACGCATATTGCTTTTCTTAATGGTTGATAGGGCTCTGAGGATTTTCAAAATGTCCTGGAAAGAAATCTACTTGCATTTAATAACATCTTAGCAGGGGAAAACTGGATATTTTAACAGGAAAATGCGTCGATTAACACCTCTCACTTAGAATCAGCTTGGTTTACGCAGAATCAAGTGACTGTTATGGACTGACAACCCAGGCTTGAGTCGAATTATAACACTTTGAGGAGTATTTGCACGAAAGGTGTATGCCCATGGTCGTCAGTTATCGACTATTCAGGAATTAAAGCAACAAGTAGAGTAGAGTGGTGCTCTTTACAGACACACATTCTCTAAACAATAGTTCAGAGCATGCCTGATAAGATTTTCAAGATAATTTAAAGGAATCGATCAAAATTTTAATTTAAATATAAAATGCTCAAAAAGAATGTTGTATGTATTTTTAGGACAGCCTATATTAATTTTGATTTTTTTACTAAATTTCTGTAAAATTAATACTTTGTTTGTTGTGATAAACTTATGTTATGATTCCATATGTTTATTATTATTTTTTTCATGATTATTGCTTCATTTTTTGGACTGTTATTTCGAAAAATCGCTTGTCCATATACTTTTGAGACGCACTGCATAGAATGCTTTAACATATATTAAAATTAATTTCTATTTATGCGCCAAAGGTCTTATAATGCATTTTTCTTTACTAATAAATATTACTTTTATTACTTTACTATTATGTAATGTTGCTATATTTCCAACGTTAAATATGCATCAATAATCGGCAATCATGTATTTCATTAAGTCTGATACAATAGGTACAGAGACATGTTTGTCCCCTTTATGCAAAAGAATAGTTTAAGGGGACAGATCACCTTTAAAATGGTCAAAAATTCAATTTCAAGGTTTTGATGTCAGTAAATAGGGCATTTTATTCTGAGTAGAAAGGTACCAATGTTTTTCAGAGGCGATAATTATTGACGAAGATATAAAGTAAAACGCAATCGTCATTTTTTGTTTTTGAATGGAGAGTGAAAACTTAAAATGCATTTAATTCACAACAATGATTTTCAAACTTGCGCGCACGATTTCTCCAAAATTAATTTAGATAGAACCTCAATTTTTTTTCAAACTTATTAATGTTGTAACAATGAACAAAATGAACTAGAATCTTTTAATTTGGTCATTAAATTAAAAAAAAAATTAACTGTAATTCATCGAAAAGTGCATTCAAAATGCGTTTTTAATTTAAATACTTTACCCCTTAAAGACTTTTAATATAGTGAATAACAAGTCTCAATCCCAGGACTTTATATTTCACGCCAAACGTACACAGTACGCTGCTATCAATCAAATTTTTGGCAGTAAACTAAGCTATTATCTTGCAGGAATTAAGAGATAAACTCATGCACTGTGGTTATTGGTTATACATATATATATAGCAGTATATATATTAAGGTATAAATTTTTTGTTGTTGTTTTTTGAAAAATAATATTTTAGTCCATCCTTGTGGGGGCACCAAATTTCTGATTAAATCAGAATACTACATTAATCAGATGCAATAGTTGACGGGCATCATTGCTTATATTACACTGCAAATCCTCATCAGCAGAATTATCAGAATAAAAATCCATTGAAACTTTAAATATGTCTCGACAAACAGGATCAGGAATTTGTGAACAAAGTGTTAAAGTTGCGGAAAGTTTGGGTGTATAAAGGCATCCTCGTTTTTAGAATTATATCTACAAACTATATTATATCTTCTGTAATTTTAATGTTTTTTTTATAGTATTTTTTGACATTTTAGTTTATTAACTATATTGAAAAGTCTAGGTTTGAAAAAAAATTATCTTTAATTGCAACTTACAGACTTACAATGTTTTCATATTTTAAATCCTCTAAGATGTGTTACACAAATACAAAATGTACACAGCGACTAGAGTTGCTGTACATCTGGGAATCCTGTTTACTGTTTCAAAATTTTGCACTTCTGTTTTAACTAAAATAGTATAAGTTCTAAATTTCGTAGTTGAAGATCATAATAGTACGCCAATTTGTGCATCTCTAGTACTTATACCTTCAGTCAAATTTTCATGAAATACTATCGCGACATTTCGTAGCGTAATTCATACGCGCAATGAACAAAATAATCGTTTTGAGAAAATCGACTTTAATGACCCCTTTATCATAAAAAAAAACCATACCTTTTTTTTCCATAAATTCTCTTCTAAACCTATTTTTTGCATTGGGTTTATATTTCTAATGAATAAAATTTTATATAAGCCATTTAAAAAAAAACCTGTTTTTTTTATTTTAAAATGTATCTGACCTCTTATATTAAACGTTAGAATGTCAGCAAGTAGATTGCAACAGCGCTTGGATACACTGTAATATATATATATATATATTATATATATATATATATATATATATATATATATATAAGGACTTAAATAAACAATTATATAAACAAAGTTTCTTTTGCTGACACTAATTTTTGGAAATGTTTCAGGGTAGCTTTAATGTTGTATTAATAATTTTTTTCAAAGCGGAGTACCGTGATTTAGGATGCTATCAATTCTCAATTAAACATTTTCAGCTGCGTATTTGAATTTATACATTCAAGAATAACACAATACTATTAATTTTGACGTTAATGCTAATGCCGTTAGTTTAACATTTTTGTCTATAAATTGATAAAGACATACAACATTATGTGTTGAGAATGAAAATCTTTATTTGAGATTTGGTAATTTCGAAAAATCCTACATTCCGGGTTAAGAAAACTGATTAATACATCGTAAAAAATATTCGGAATCATTTCCGAAAAACTTTGGCATCAAAATGCTACTTTTAAACAGGCTTCTTTAAATCTTAAAAATATATTGTTTTTTGACGTGTAAAGAACGCTTTTCGGAAGAGATTATTGTATATTTTCGTTCGTGGTTATATTATATTTTCTTAAATTAAGAAACATTTGTAATTTTTTCAGTGCATAATAAAAGTCAAGTTTTTGCAGAGATGGTTTGTGATACAGTACTTCTATTGTGATTTTTATATTCAGCACCAAAAAATAGAATATGAACATTGAAAATTATCAAAAACATTTATCATTTTAGTCCCGTGTAGCTTATAAAATAGATCACGTCTGTGCAATGAATAATGTTTAAATACCAAATACATGTAATTATACATATTTTTCGCTCACTATATTACACATTTTTTGCATATCGCTAAAAAAATAAATAAACAAACATATATTTTTTTCAGCAAACTTTACCACAGATAAATATTTGAAAGAGAAAAAAAATTCAGTGAAAAAATATTTTCGAAGAAATAACCTAGCATTAAACAGACAAAAATCACTGCAGACAAAATCGCTGACTCCATAAAATTATCTGAAACATTTTTACATGTCAAAAGAATATTTTGGCACACTAGAGTAAACTTATATCAGCATCACTGCAAGAAAAATCTTGTGAAAAGCACAGATGCTGAGTTAACAATAGCCCCACCTTCTGAAACTATTACATAATTCAGAAGGTTTTTGTTCAAACTGCATTTACACGTCTTTTAAGAAAACAAAGAGTGGAATAAATCTACAATTAAATGCTCACAGCTTGCCATAAGGATGCATTTTGTCTGAAAGATATTTATATAAATATATTTTCCTGTAGTTTTAAGATGTTGATGTTGACTTTTTATGTTACTCTTTCTATTTTTTTTAAAGAAATAAATATAGATAAATTGACTTTCTATCCTTTAGATATTTGCTGTAATATTTTATTTTGTTTGTTGTGATAGATTTTGGATTTGCCGTTGTGAATTAATAGAATGCACATATAAGTTTAAACATATTTTAAATATACTGCTAAAGCCTTAAGTAAAATTATATATTAGTGTCATTAATTAAATGTTAAATATACAAAAAATTCATTGGTTTGAAATATTTCTTAAAAATGCAATACATTATTACAAGTACATTCCTACTTTGGGTGTGTTTTTTGTGGTGCATGCTCAATTTAAAGCATTCAAAAGCTGACCACGAGGATCTTCAAAGAAAGTGTCTTCGTAAAGTCATAAATGTTCCGTTGATCCAGAGCATTCTGGACAAAATTTTTCGAGCCTACATTTATTTCAGATGCTAATTCAACAACAGACCCACATTCTGAAACTATTACATAAATCAGAAGTTTTTGTTCAAACTGCATTTACACGTCTTTTAAGAAAACAAAGAGCCAAACCAAAGAACCAAATATTGTTAACCTCTTTAACCTACGATGAGAAATCGCTTCTGAATTTTGCTAAATTTTTGAGGACGAAAGTCTCGTACTTGATGCATTTTTACTTTCTTCTATTTATAATAGAAGAAAGCATTGTAATCGAAATTTTTTTCGACTTCCGGTTTTTGACGGATTTGCACGATTTAGGGGTCAGAGATTCCGAAAAACGTGTTTTTACAAAATGTCTGTCTGTTCGTCCTCATTGTATCATCGAAAAGTGTATGAAGTTATGCTTCAAATTGAACCACATTTTTCTTCTATGTTTTTGGCTGCGTCAAGCATGTTCTATTAGAATTTGGGGATATTTTGACGAAAGGGGACGCTGTGATCGATATTTTTGTTCCATTTTCACTATTGTATAATCAAAAAGTGTATGAAGTTATGCTTCAAATTGAACCACATTTTTTTTCAATATTTTTGGCTATGAAAAGCAGGTTCCATTAGAATTTGGGGATATTTCGACGAAAGGGGGCGCTGTGATTGATATTTTTGTTCCATTTTCACTATTGTATCATCGAAAAGTGTATGAAGTTATGCAGATAATTGAAACAATCTTTTTTTCTATGTTTCTGAAATCAGCCTGCAGGTCCCAGTTGAATTTGGGGATATTTCGCCGAAAGAGGGCGCTGCGATCGCGATTTAAAGATTTCAATTTCAAAAAGTTGTACAAAAAAATTAGAAATCCTAAAAACTTTAAATATTGCTTTAAATATTCGGCCTTGATCCAAGGATTCCAGAGCATTTTCTGTTTTGCTTCTATCTTAAAAAAGGGCTGAGATATAACATTTTGAAATTATATGGTGGCTGACATTTTGAAATAATACAGCAGGATTCTTCCGTAAACGGGTTTAATTTATGAGCTTGGTTTCGCCAATTTTTTTTTCATTGTTGTAACCAACGTTTCAACAATTACATGCTTAACACTATATATTTATATTCGCCAACGTCAAATATTCGCCAAGCTTGGCAACAGTTTATGAAATATCGCCAAATTTGGTGACAAAAAGATGTTGCCATGTATGAAGCTAACTTGGCTATGTCTGTCTAATTTGGCGATATTCTTATTCAAATTCAATATTGACGAGAACTGGGAATGACTCATCTGTAATTGGGTTCCGCGCATTTAAGCTTCGTGTATTTTAAGTAGAACTAGCTAAAATCTCAAAACCAAGCGATAGGGAGACTATCTTTTCCTGCCGGTACAGGCCAGAGGCACTTTTCATAGTTTAGTGTAATACATTGGCTGCTCGCATCCAGGTAACCCGACGATTCGAAGGCAGCTAATGTACAACAGAATGACAAAAACATTTAATTTATTTTTGGGGGTTTGATAGCTAATTTTCATGCATTAACATGTATGAGATAGAAGAAAATTTTGGGATTGGCATATCCGACTAGTTTAACTTACTTTCCGTTATTACAATTTAAAAATGTGTTAAATTCATACATTTTTTTTTTAAATAAAGCTTAAAAATGTTTTAAATTCTACGGTTTTGAAATCTTTAAATAAAGTTTTGTTACAAAATTTCGTCAAATTAGTTTAACCCGCCTAAGAAAACTTGTCCAATTCCGAAATGTGGATTGTGGAAAGTTCTAGACTGCAAAGATCTAGAAGAAAGTTCTAGACTGCCCTTTAATTTTTGGACATCAGTGTACTTTTTAACACTATTGGGATACTGTTGAAACGAGTTTTCAAGCACTTCATTCCTCACCAGTATCTTCTCTGAGAAGATCACCAGTATCTTGATGTATCTTCTCACCAGTATCTTAAATTCATATTTTTTTTAAAAATAAAGCTTAAAAACGTTTTAAATTCTTCGGTTTTGAAATCTTTAAATAAAGTTTGGTTACAAAATTTCGTCAAATTAGTTTAACCCGCCTAAGAAAACTTGTCCAATTCCGAAATGTGGATTGTGGAAAGTTCTAGAATGTGGATTGATTCAGATAGATTTTTCAATATTTTGGAAAAAAAGTTGACTAATGCAAAACCTGTATTTTTTTCTCCTTTTAAAATTTTTGCAATATGAAAGCCATCAATTGGTCAATCTCGTTTCAATGTACTTTTAAGTGTACTTTTAAATGTACTTTTAAGTGATTTTTAACCTATGCTTAGCATGCTATGCCTTCGTCATACTTCCGTAGACCATATCTCAGCATATGGCAGTCATTATTAAAGCTGGAGGAGCGGGAAGTCATTAATAATCAGGTGTATGTAATTCCTGTCTTTTCGGTGTATATAAAATGTCTATTTAACTCAGCATGTATATCTAATTCATTGTCATTTCAGTGTATATAAAATGTCGCTTTAACTCCCCTATTTAAACCAACTTAGTGCTACATTAGTAAATAAAACATCATCTTAACACATTAAGAATAAGTGTCCTTTAAATAAGACAGCTTTAATCTCCATCCGCAGATCCAATTAACGTGTCTTATTGACTGCTTTGTGCGCGGTGTCAATTTGTGTGTATGGCAGAGAATATATAAAATGGTTCCTACTAATACGCGAAATTGGAATTTTCTATTTGTGGCTTTTTAAAATTTCCCAATATTACGTATTTTATTATGTTTTAAAAAGCCATAATCCATTCTATTGAGCATTTTTATTTTTCATATAAAATATTTAATTTTAGTCGAAACTTGTAAAAACTTACTGCCCATAATAATGGATAGTCTAGTGCTGCTATCTGTATATCGACAGAGTAAAAAAATTGCAGTAAAATGTGTATTTTAATCATTTGAAAATGGCGGCGAGAAGGTGAAAGATTGTTGAAGGTAACTACACAATTTTATCTCAAATTTCATATATTTTTTTAAATATTTTGGTATTAATGCAGCATATATCAAATTTTAAATGTTGTATTAATGGATTTAAACCGTAGTTTAAGTAATTGAATGTATATTTTGGAGAATAAACACATGTTTTTATAGGTATCCATTGTATTGGACATTGGGTCTTCACCAGCTGTTTACATTCATATTGTACTGTAAAAAAAAAACTTGGAAACGTTACTCTATCTGATGGGGCAGCAATGTGGCCCATCGGTTCTGTTATGTTTCCGCATATTTCGGTCAGATATTCAGAAATGTTTCTGTATATTTTGGAAACATTTCTTTACATTTCAGTCAGATATTCAGTAACGATTCTGCATATATCGGAAATCTTTTTTTATACATCGGAAAGGTCTCTGCATGTATCGGAAATGTTTTTGTTTACATAGGAAAGGTTTCTGCATACATCAGAAATGTTTTTGTATACATCGGAAATTTTTCTGTGTGTTTGGGAAATGTTTCTGTGTATTTTTGTTATATAATTTCTTTTATTTGAGAGAACAATATGATTTAAAAAAATAATATTACATTCGCTCAAGGTGAAACCCCACTCCACATCATCGTGGTTGGGTTTTCTGCGAAGTTCGGTAGAGCGAACTCGCTAATCATACTATAGAAATGATCCTATGAAGTATGGTCTTGTAGATAAATTATACTCTAGAATTAGCAATATTATAAACTTTCTGTAATTTCTGGTGTGAAACATATATTTTTCTGAACTCGTTTTATTATTCACCTTTTATTATTAGACTGCTACTCAAGATATCACTTTAAAGTTATTTATGCAGGCGAAATAAACTTTGAAAAAACTTAATTCTATGACAAATATTTCTGTCATTTTAAAATAACTCCAAATTTGAGAGTATGTCCTTCTACTGAAGAGAGGTTTCCAAATTTTCCTTTGTAGGAACATAGTTGAGTCGTCTGGAAACTTCTTTAGTTTACCTACTACAAGTTTACAAGTACAACAAGTTTAGAAGTTGTTGTATACACAGTTAAATAACTCGTTCGATAGTTTCTTTATAATCTTGTTCCATGAATCTATAATAAATACTGGATATTTGATTGATGAATAATAATGTAGTACTAGTATTAATGAAGTACAGATAGCACCGTATATACGTCTTTAACATCTTTTCGTTTTGAGATCGGTTCCGTTTCATAACTTTTCTAATGATGAAATGTATCGTTTATATGACAGAACAAATTCCTAATTTCACTCATACTATACGTTTTTCATTCAGTTTTTATGAATCAGATATTTGTAAATAAATAACGTTGAAAATTTGATTTATGGATCTATATATAATTCTTTTTTTCAATGTAGCCTCATGAGTTCCATCCTCTAAATAGATACTCAATGAAAATTCCCTATACTTATAAATAGATAAATTTTAGTAATACCTTTCAACATTTTTTTTAATCTTGTAAATAGTTATACTATTCGAAAATATTTTATATCTGTGGTAATTGTTTTATTTTCACGAATTGTATAATTATAAATAAATATAATGATAAAAATGTTTTGTCTGTTTGTAAATATTTTTAATATAGTGTTTTACAACTATCATGCTTCTAAATATATTCATTTAAAGGTAATATTTTATTCGTATAACTTGAGAAGTGTTGAGATAACCTGAGAAAATAAATATATTTTTATAAGTATACAGTTCATAAAATAAAATAATTATTTACAGATACGAAATCTTTTGACATAATATCTATACTTACAAGATTAAAAAATATATTTATTTAAATGTATTAAAAATAATACATCTATTTTGGGAAATAAAGCATTTTCATAATGCATATGTATCTGTTTACAGCATGGAATTGACGAGACCGGATTTTAAAAAAGAATTATTTATAGATTTATAAATCAAATTTTCAATTATATTTATTTATAAATATCTGATTCATAAAAAATGAAGGAAAAACATATAGTATAAGTGAAATTAGGCATTTGTTCTGTCATATAAACGATACATTTCATCATTAGAAAAGTTATGAAACGGAACCGATCTCAAAACGAAAAGATGTTAAAGACGTATATACGGTGCTATTTGTACTTCATTAATACTAGTACTGCATTATTATTCATCAATCAAATATCCAGTATTTATTATAGATTCATGGAACAAGATTATAAAGAAACTATCGAACGAGTTATTTAACTTTGTGTACACAACAAAAGATTAACTGCAAATGTAATATTAATATGCAATAAAAAAGAATCTGATAATATTAATTTTTTTAAAGCATATTGTTCTCTCAAATAAAAGAAATTATAAAACAGAATGCATACAGCCCATATAAATCCGTTGCATCTGCATCTGTTTTAAGCTGTCTTTCCTCTCAAGAACAATAGAAATCACGTGATAATTACATGTTCAACAGGTCGGAGTAGATGAGCATGCGCAAATATTACTGCATTTAGAATTCCATTTTAAAACTTTACACGGAATGAGTGTAACCTTTCCGAATTTTTCAGTAACCATCATTTTACACTACCTATTCGAAAACATTTCCGGTATGGAATGTAACGTTTCTGAATTCTTCAGAATAATTCACCGCTTTGAATATTTTTCCGAAAATACGTGTAACGATTCCGAAATAACAAGTAACTGAGGAGAACACAAAATATAAATTTCCGGAAACCTTTCCGCCTTATGCCAAAACGCTTCTGAGTTTTTTTACAGTGTAGTATACTTTTGAATACTGAAGGGAAAGATTGGTTTTTACTCAAAATTCCATACTGTATTGAAAAAAAAAGTAAATACAGAAGTAGATAACATACATTTTTATTGGTAATTAAATATTTTCTTAGAAGTGTATAATTCTACTGAGAGATAAATGCTTGTTCCAAATTATATCCAAATTTAACATTTTTATTTCAGAGAAACGCGTTTTTTGCAGTATTTAATAAATAAAGAGATTTACAAATAAGCGTCTATTAAAATGTTTTTCTTTTCTTAATCATTGCAAGATTTTTGTATTATTTTCTATTAGTATGTTGATTCTAATTAAATTAATTAATTAATCAAACTAAAATAACCAAATTAAATAAAAATATAATTAAAGTTAACATTATAAGAATACTCATTTTTATTTCTTTTAAATTTCCATTCAATTTCCAGTTGCGGTAACTGTGCCACTAATTACTATTATCATGCTAGGAAAGAATGGGTTGTTGTTGAGATAGATTTAAAACAAAATTATAATTGAAAATTATTTAAAATTTTATTAAATGGACCTACACTTTTTCTATTTCATGATGTAAAAATTGAAATTGTGTTTAAGAGGCTACTTCACTGAGACGAAAACACCCGCTCGCTAATGTTAATCCTATGGAGGAAATATTTTAAGATATCTCGTTTGCATTTCAGTATTTTTAAATGTTTTTTTTTTGCATTGAATAGCTGAGGTCAATCTCTATGCACGCTCCTTTGGACTTTTTTCGATTTTGATTACAAGTTTTATTTATTAAGATACTTTCACTTTCAGAACCGGTTTCGAAAGTGAACGTATCCTCAATAAAAAAAAAACTGCAACAAAAATTGGAAAAGTGCGAAGGAGCGTGCATAGAGATTGACCTCAGCTATTCAATGCAAAAAAAAAATCATTTAAGAATATTGAAATGCGAACGAGATATCTTAAAATATTTCCTCCATATGATAAACATTAGCGAGCGTGTGTATTCGTCTGAGTGAAGTAGCCTCTTATAAAAACAAACTTCTGATGGCAGAAACGTTTGCAGTGAAATCTCATTTTTGAGGCCTATCTTTTTTTAGAGACTTTTGGAAACTGGCATTATTTAGAGCTAAAGAAAGTTACTGGGACAATTGCGGAAGGAATAAAATAACTTGTGACGTGTCAGAGATTTACATTAGTGATGAAGGTAAGAAGGGGAAATTTACAAAGGAATTGGTTCCATCCAAATTCATCCAATTATTATATTTCAAGGTGCTTAGGAGTCATTCCATTTAAGAATCACCCAGGCTGTGATTAAACGGTAAACAGATTCATGCGATTGCTTTTCTTAGTGAGATGAGTATTAGAAAGAAATAAATCCTGAATATTAATGCTGTGGGACCATTGGGTTTGATTTGGTGGGGGTCAAAAGTCAGTGCCCCGCCTGACAAATTCAAATTTTGTGTTTTGCATAGTATTTCTCACAATACGCATTGAAGTTATCCCACAAAACAAATTACATGGATGTATTATATAAGGTTGACCTTTTGCTATTCAAGAATAAAAATTATGGGATATGTGTACTGCAGTGAGCTAGATGGCTGCAAAAATTGAATTTTTTTCGAAATTTCACTATAGTTTTGACACATGTAGCTCTTTGCATTGAAATCATCCCATCATTTTAACTGCTATATGCTTCCCTATGGGGAAATGAAATACAGAAAAGTAGGCCCCACCACGGGCTAACTTTAATGCATTCCAAAATTTTATGCCAAATTTCCAAAAAAACGTATTTTTGACTATTTTTAGTGCGGTATACCAGACATGCATTAAAGTCAGAAGCCTGTAAAATAATAATAGAAATGTAGAATAACTATTCACCTTTCAAAATCACCAAACAGAATCATGGGCACTAAAGCAGTTTACATAGGGTAATGAAAATCGTATTGTAACATAGTTAGGAACTACGCTTCACACGACCATTGCCAAGAATAAAAACACTTCACAATTATTTCTGAAATGCATATATTTTTTATTTTAACATGAATTTCCACATGTATAACAATAAATATTTTTAATATGTTTTTGTTACAGGCAGTGAAGATGTTTTAACCCTTTCACGGATAAAGCACTTCAATTGCCAAAATGTTGAAATAAATGATTCACACCGGAAATTATCAACAAATTTATTTGTATTCAATATTTTGGCAATTGAAATGCTTTATCCGTTAAAGGGTTAAAACATCTTCACTGCCTGTAACAAAAACATATTAAAAATATTTATTTTTATATATGTGGAAATTCATGTTAAAATAAAAAATATATGCATTTCAGAAATAATTGTGAAGTGTTTTTATTCTTGGCAATGATTGAAGGCTATGGTCGTGGGAACCGTAGTTCCTAAGTATATTACAATGCGATTTTCATTACCCTATGTAAACTGCTTTAGTGCCCATGATTCTGTTTGGTGATTTTGAAAGGTGAATAGTTATTCTACATTTCTATTATTATTTTACAGGCTTCTAACTTTAATGCATGTCTGGTATACCGCACTTAAAATAGGCAAAAATACTTTTTTTTGGAAATTTGACAAACAATTTTGGAATGCATTAAAGTTTGCCCGTGGTGGGGCCTACTTTTCTGTGTTTCATTTCCCCATAGGGAAGCATACAGCAGTTAAAAATGATGGGATGATTTCAATGCAAAGAGCTTTATGTGTCAAAACTATAGTGAAATTTCGAAAAAAAAATCAATTTTTGCAGCCATCTAGCTCACTGCATTACACATATCCCATAATTTTTATTCTTGAATAGCAAAGGGCCAATCTTATATAATACAGCCATGTAATTTGTTTTGTGGGATAACTTCAATGCATACTGTGAGAAATACTATGCAAAACATAAAAATTGAATTTTTCAGGCGGGAACTGACCTTTGACCCCCCCCCCCCACACCAAATCAAAACCAATGGTCCCACAGCATTAATATTCTGGATTTATTTCTTTCTAATGCTCATCTCACTGAGGAAAAAAAATCGCATGAATCTATTTACCATTTAATCACAGACCCCCTGATTCTGGGTGATTCTTATATGGAATGACTTAGTGCGAATCAACTTTTGAGGAAATCGAATTTAAGTTATTCAAGTTATGACGAAAACAACTCATTCAACACTTCTCCACCTTGCAACACTCACAAACGCAAAAGATCTGGTAAAAGTACCCAGTCAACTCAGTTCTAAAAAGAGTATCCAACAGTTACCTAAAATAATGGATAAATAAAATGCATTGTGAGGCAAAATCAAATTATATTTTTAAAAAACACAAAAAAAAACTAAATGTGTGTACATAGAATAAAACTTGTATATTTGTTTAACTACTAAAAGTAATTGCTTTGCAGAAGCACATTCATAAAGTACTGAATTTTAAGTTCATCTATTAATTTTTTGCGTGTAAATAATTTTCTTTTTATAAAATTAATTAGTATTATTTAGTGTCTAATTATATTTTTTATAATTAATTTGTGTCTAATTAAATTTTATGTCATTATTTTGCATCTAATTCAATTTTGTGTCATTATTTTTTGTCCGAGATGAAGAATTTTCAATTCAGATTCATGTAATTCAATAATATGTTTTTTACAAGACGAAGACCCAATGTCCATTTTATTGGACACGCTGAAAAACTATATATATATTATATATATATATATATATATATATATATATATATATATATATATATATATATATATATATATATATATATATATTATATATATATATATATATATATATATATATATATATAAATAAATGAAAATATTTATTGATTTCTAGTCTCAAAAGGACCAATAATCTGCATTATGGTAAAATTTGCGCGAAAAATACGAGCTTGGGTCTCAAGAGACATATTCCTTAATATAGTAACCTAAACTTCCTTTTAAAGTTAATAATAAATGCTTATAATTAGTTCACGTACTTTCATTTGTATCCCATTATCTTACCGATTCAATATTTTACTGTTATTTGATGCCTCCAAGGGACGACAATGTAAAATATGTGTTCATCCTGCAATATACAGAGGTTTCAGTCTGCTTGTTTCGTAATTAATTATAATTATCTCTTGAGATAACAATCGTGTAACCTTACTCTTTGTGTCAGGTGCCACTCTCCAAACATATTAACGCAATTTAAGTTCATATGAGCATCTCTAAATGTATGCTCATTTTGGTGATTGCATAGTATGAATAGTGATTTAATGTACGCTAGATTGCATGTTGTTTTATTCAAAGTCAAATTAATTTTCAACCTGTTTAAAATATATTAGTTGTCAATAAAGAAATATTAAAGAAAATACTTTATTTTATTTTTTTTAATTCTAGTGCAATTTATTGATTTAATATTGCATACATTTCATTTTAACGAATTTTAAAAATTGTTGAAACATAGGTTTTTTTTTTTAACTATAAAATATTCAGCATTAGTAAAATCTATTTTTATTTATTTTCATTATTTTTGATTGAAATGAATTTTGTATATTTGGAAGTTCACACACTCCATATTTCACATTTACCTGTATTTATGTCCTTTAAGAGTTTTCGGCATTATTATAAATCTTTGAACATCCATGGATTCTTGTTAAAATAAACAACGGTATTAAAGTTGGAAAAATATTTCATGAACAGAATTTTAAAATCGAAAACTTTAAAATAAACAAAATTGATATTTTAAAACTTCTTTAGACGTCCATAGCGTAACATTTCTAAAAATAAATGAAAGAAAAGTCTAAATAACTGTCATTTAATCTGGCAGTACTTTAAAATTGGTATTTTGAAACTATCTATTTATTTATTCTTTAGTTACAAAGTCTTGTAGTATTTTATTTAAATTGATATACTAATAGAGTTGTACATTAATATCAGTATATTATTAGTATATTAATTAATGTATCATATTTAAGAAAAGATTTTGAAATAAAAAACACTTCATTTACCAAAAATATCTGCATATATTTTTTATCAGATATTGTTTACTTCATGGCCGTAGTATTCTATCAAAACAATTTTATACCTATCATAAATCGAATCTGGTTACCTGCACTTACTTATGAAAAATGTATCATTAAACTTTAAAATGGGTTTGATAGGAGTTGTAGTTATTGTTCCTTTTTCTACCGAGTATCCAGTGGCATCTAAAACTTAAATAACTCACCAATTACGAAGCTGAAAATTGTCTTTAGGAGCAGTAGAGAAGATGTGGAAGGAACAAAATAGTTTTAATTAAAATATCTTTTTATTTAAATGGGTTCGGGAGTCAAAATTCGAAAAAAAAATTTAGTAATAAAACACTGCAAATTTAAATAAATTAAATTCTATGATTACATCAGTAGATTAAGAGTTTTTGTGTTGTACTATCCCTTGTACTAAATCTTGAATATGCAACTAAAACTTTAAGTCTATATCTCAAAAATGATTTTTTCAAAATTAGGCATCTTTAAAAGGATATATCTAATCTTTCTTGCAAGATATGTGTATGACATTTTGAACAGATTTTTTATGTTATGTTTTTAGTAAACCATCTTCAAGATTATTAATCTTATATGAAAATTTTGAAAATATATCCATGTGAGTAAAAATCACTCTCATAAATTCTCTTTTTTTTTTTACTGTTAAATTTATTATAAATTTTCGAAGTAATACTTCTATAAATTCCCAAACAAATTAACAAAAAACCTTTTCTGCACACAATTAGTGATAAAAGTAAAGAAATTGGGCAAGTGGTTTGTCAGTTATATCTAAAAATAGGTTTAAAATTTAAAATGTAATTTATTTTTTTAAACAAAGTTTTATTTTTTTTAATCTGTGAATAAATCTGTATATAAAGTCACACATTAAGACAAAAATCAATTAAAACATGCCTATAAATAAAGAAAATGACATTTTTATCCTCGGAACCCAACCACGCGTACATCTCTGTTTTTATACAATTGTACTCTAATAACATTGTTTGTGTTATCTGAAATTGAAACTAATATATATACAGGATGAATCTAAACTCTTGGGCAAAACTTTAAGGGATGATAATAGACATCAAGACAAACAATATTAAATAGGAAACTAAGGGTCCCAAACGTCTTACGAAGGAGATAGTCGCCATTAAAGTTTAGGGTCCAAAATTTCAAATAATTATCAAAAACGGAAAAAATGGTCGATTCGTTTGCGGTTTTCCCCAAAACTATTTCTTTATGTCAGTATTTTCTTAAAAATAAAATTTAAAGATAAAGTTTAAAAAATGCCGATAGAGGGCGCTTTAGACTTTGGAGTAACGAAAAACTATTTTTTACCGTTATTTTTTGTATCTCATTAAATGCTTTCAAAAGCTTAGACTTAAACATAAATTTTGAGCTCAAAAGTAGCGCAAACTGAACTGCGTTTAGTAGTTGAAATTTGAAACACCTCCCTCCCCCACCCCAACTCCTGAACACAGTTTAGTTATTCCCGATCTTCTTTAGCGAAAACCGCAAACGAATCAACCGATTTTTCCGTTTTTTATAATCATTTGAAATTTTGGACCCTAAACTTTAATGGCGCCGATCTCCTTTGGAAGACGTTTGGGACCCCTAGTTTCCTATTTAATATTGTTTGTCTTGATGTGTACTATCACCCCTTAAAGTTTTGCCCACGCGTTTAGATTCACCCTGTATATATATATATCGTAATTCCAAGAAAATTTTTATTTCAACGCCAAATAAAAACTGTGAAAATTGTGTCTCACTTCTCATAGAAAATTAAAAAGAAATTTAGTTGAAATATCTCATTTTAAAAAATTAAAAGGAATTAGTGAATTCTATTTAAAAATTTATTTTGACATTTATCACATAATAAATATTCACACATTGCCAATATTATGAAAAATTGTAAAAGTATGAAATTAAATATTTATAACTGTTGGAGAACATAGAAAAAATATATGAAACATGTCCGATATATTCTTCTTATTCATTATATTTCTCTCTTTAAGTATTATGTTTATTACAGTACATGACTTACCAACTTAACCATGTTTTGTATCCGCTTAACATAATTACTGATTTGTAAATACATGATAAATGAAGTTACTAAATAATTCATTATTTTTGTTTTGACAATTTAAAAAGTGTAAAAAAATAATTTCTAAATATAAATATATATTTTACTTGATCGGGAAAATGGGACTTATTTTCTACAATTATTAATCGTGCAACAAACAAATTTATACTTTAACTACCCAAATAAGCTTATAGATAGTAATCGGGTTTTGAATGTAAAAAAAAAAAAAAAACATAATTGCGTTCAGTTTAAGCAAAATTAGTATTGTTGCACATCTCCCATTTTCATTACCACTCCTCAACATTAATTTTATTTGAATAATCCGTTTATCAATGTTTAAAACTATCTGCATTCCAATTGATAATGTTATCACCAGTGACCCAATATGACTTGAATTTTATATACAGGGTGATTCATAAAAGATGGGCAGAACTTTAAGGGGTTATAGTACACTTAAAGACAAATAATATTAAATAGGAGACTAAGGGTCCCAGACGTATTCCCAAGGAGATAGGGGGCATTAAAGTTTAGGGTCCGAAATTTCAAATGATTATAAAACATGGAAAAATTGGTCGATTCGTTTGCGGTTTTTGCAAAAAATTTTCTTTATGCCAGTATTTTCTTGAAATAAAATTTTAAAGTTCAATTTCAAAAAATGCCGATAGGGGGCGCTTTAGACTTTGGAGTAACAAACAACTATTTTTTAACGTTATTTTTTGTATTTCTTTAAATGATTTCGAAAGCTTAGACTTAAACTTAAATTTTGATCTAAAAATCTGAGTCCTAACGAGTAGTTAAGTAGCGTAAACTGAAATTTGAAATTTGAAACCCTTCTCCCCCCAGAACAAAAATCAGTTATTCCCGATCTTTGTGTCGTAGATTAGGCTCTAATTACTGCCGCGTTTTGCTAAAATTATTCTTTATGTCAGTATTTTCTTGAAAATAAATTTTAAAGAAAATTTTCAAAAAATTCCGATAGAGGGCGCTTTAGACTTTGGAGTAACGAACAACTATTTTATACCGTTATTTTTTGTGTCTCATTAAATGCTTTCTAAAGCTTAGACTTAAATTTTCAGCCCAAAATCTGAATCGTTAGACGTGGTTAAGTTTCTGGGGAGAGGGGTTTGAAATTTCTACTCCTGAGCACAGTTCAGTTTACCATGTCCACACATTGTGTGCTGTGATACGAGGTAAAAAGACACAAATTAGGATTATGTTACCAAAGCATATTTATTAACATGTAATCACAATAAATGTTCAAAATTGTGACCACCAGAGGTTATGCACGCAGAACAACGGCGACGAATGGAACGGCGAACATTCGCGAAAACATCAGGCTTTTCGAGCACTTCCCCTACAGCGGCGGAAAGTCTGGCGACCAGTTCCTCGGGGGATTCAATGGGTGTCTCATACATAAGAGCCTTCAATCGTCCCCATAAAAAAGAAATCGAGGGGTGAAAGATCTGGCGAGCGAGCAGGCCAAGCAACAGGACCACCTCGACCAATCCATCTGTTCGGAAATGTGATGTCCAGATAGTTGCGGACGTCTCGTACGTAATGGGCTGGCGCTCCATCGTGCTGGAACCACATGACCCGCCGGATGCGTGGAGGAACAACGTTTAACAGGTCTGGCAGCACATGTTGCAGAAATGTGAGGTATGTTTTACCGTTGAGGCGTTCAGGAAGAAGGTACGGTCCGATTAGGTGGTCTCCGAGGATTCCTGCCCAAACATTGATGGAAAAGCGTCTCTGATGAGCATGTGGATACGTAGCATGTGGATTGACATCCGCCCATACATGTGCATTGTGTGTGTTAAATGTACCTTCACGTGTGAAGGTACATTCATCGGTGAAAAGCACAGTTCGTCCAAAATGTGGATTTAGCACGTTCTGCTGCAGAAACCAGCGGGCGAATTCAATACGATTTGGATAATCCCCTGGAGACAGTTTCTGGACTCGTTGCACATGAAACGGGAGCAAATGTTCATCCTTCAGTACCCTCCAAGTCGTGGACTGTGAGGTATCCACCTGGCTAGCCACTGTTCGTGTACTTGTACTTGGCTGCGCCGCTACTACATCCAGAATGGCTTCTGCAACAACTACTGATTCGTCCTTTTTTGCACGAGCTGTATTCGACCGGGAAGCGAGAAATGATCCCGTCTCATACAACTGTCTGTGCAAGCGCTCGAAAGTTTTGCGGTTAGGCAACCACCTGTTAGGAAATCGCTCTCCGTACATTCGTTGTGCCTCTGCACCATTTCCATCTGCCGCTCCGTAAATTAAATGCATCTCAGCCTTTTCCTTATTCGTGAAGGGCACCATCTTCCGATTCATTACTACAGCGACTTACACTTGACTCACCGTTCAGTGGTTTTTATGCCTGAATCGTGTCGAAATTTTGCATACGTGTTCTTCTTCTTCCCCATTTGACATTTGCATACTTTCTGTTTCCTTCTTCACCCGGTGACTAGCGTCAGGAATGGAGCTTTAACGTTTGCATGAGCGACGTTTCCAACTGTGCCAGTGCCTTTATGAGTGAATTCCGACTATGCAGTCCTTGACGAAAGTTGTATTTTTGCCTCGTATCACAGCACAGAATCG
Source organism: Maratus michaelseni (assembly GCA_963931845.1). Classification (NCBI taxonomy): domain Eukaryota; kingdom Metazoa; phylum Arthropoda; class Arachnida; order Araneae; family Salticidae; genus Maratus; species Maratus michaelseni. The sequence goes on from OZ007592.1 coordinate 341,474,799, forward strand.
TTGGGCATGGTTAAGTAGTGCAAACTGAACTATGTTCAGAAGTTGAAATTTGAACCCCCTCCCCTCGCTACTGAACCACGCTCAGCGATTCAGATTTTGAGCTGAAAATTTAAGTTTAAGTCTAAGCTTTAGAAAGCATTTAATGAGACACAAAAAATAACAGTATAAAATAGTTGTTCGTTACTCCAAAGTCTAAAGCGCCCTCTATCGGAATTTTTTGAAAATTTTCTTTAAAATTTATTTTCAAGAAAATACTGACATAAAGAATAATTTTAGCAAAACGCGGCAGTAGTTAGAGCCTAATCTACGACACAAAGATCGGGAATAACTGATTTTTGTTCTGGGGGGAGAAGGGTTTCAAATTTCAAATTTCAGTTTACGCTACTTAACTACTCGTTAGGACTCAGATTTTTAGATCAAAATTTAAGTTTAAGTCTAAGCTTTCGAAATCATTTAAAGAAATACAAAAAATAACGTTAAGAAATAGTTGTTTGTTACTCCAAAGTCTAAAGCGCCCCCTATCGGCATTTTTTGAAATTGAACTTTAAAATTTTATTTCAAGAAAATACTGGCATAAAGAAAATTTTTTGCAAAAACCGCAAACGAATCGACCAATTTTTCCATGTTTTATAATCATTTGAAATTTCGGACCCTAAACTTTAATGCCCCCTATCTCCTTGGGAATACGTCTGGGACCCTTAGTCTCCTATTTAATATTATTTGTCTTTAAGTGTACTATAACCCCTTAAAGTTCTGCCCATCTTTTATGAATCACCCTGTATAAGTGATAGTAATGGAATAACTAATAGTGGAAATAAAAAAAAAAAAGCTCAAAACCGGGAAAACCACAAGTAGAAGGTATGCCGATTCCATTATTACACTTATAATTTAAGTGTATTTAGGCTTGAAAAGGGTTAAATTTATCTTCTCAAACTAAAAAAAAAAAAAAAAAAAAAAAAAAAAAAAGTTTATTTAAATTTTTTATGTAAACATTTTGTTACCATCATAACAGAAAAGAAGTAGTGTCTATTTCTATTTTTATGAAATTTTATTTTTGTTATCTTTTAATTTCATGACAAATATTTTCTATATATATATATTTTTTTTTTTTATCAGTGAGACTGTTTGTTTTCTGGTAAAAGGAAACTAGGTTGTTGGCTCAATATTTAAAAGGTATATTTCCATGATTGCGTTTTTTTTTCAATTTCAGAGAGACTGAATTGATGCAACAGAAAAACCACATTCTCGTAAAAATAACATAGGTATTTTTTCTTTCTTTTAGTGAGACCTTATAAGATTTTTCTACGCTTGAAGCCTAACTTCGAAAATCTTTATTATAAAGTAGAAGCCCTACACGCGATTTCAGAAAAAAAGGGATAATTAATGTTGTGCGTAAGAGTGACTTTTTTCACTTATTTCCAAAGCATTATTTTTTATATAAATGTATAAAAAATTTTTTTTTGGCGTATTCAATTTTTTTTTCAGCTTAAGGAAGAATGTGATAAGCTCCATTAGAATACTTAAAAGATTCGAGAGAATGTTTTATTTGGAACTAATATACTGCATTGTTAAATTTATTGCATGGTAATTAAAATTGAAACACAGAAGTTGAACAGAAACGGATATGCTACTTTTAGACATGGTTGCTACTCTTGCGGCTTAAAGCTGAAAAGTATATAATTATAGAGGTAAACTGCAAAACTTAACCATAAAAATAACCAAGTCTAAATTTGTAAACAATGGAAATACTTAAAAGGGGAGGGGAACAGATTCTTTACACTCACCCAGCGATGTTTTGCGACTTTTTGGTTGGCGCGATTTTCAAGCCCGCGCCAAACCAATAACTTAATACAAAGGCTAGGTTGTCATTAAAGAAAAATATCCCCTAAATTTGGCGACTTTTTTCCTTTTTATAACCTATTTTTAAAAAAACTGTGCGTGGTGTATGACATCATAGCCAGGAGAGGTTCGGAGGTCGGATGCACAGACTGCTGTGAACGTTTGTGTATGGATAGAGTATAATTAGTGTATTAATATACATGACAGCCATAAACTGAAATATCCTTGAGAAAATAAGTCTCAAAGTTTTCGTTACAGTTTATAATCGGATAAAATTCTGCCTCAGATGAGTGGCTCAGCAGCTTGATTGGCAGCACCCTAAGTTCAAGAGTTTTCTCTTTGGGTTCGAATCCCAGTGAGACTTATTTTCCGCTGTGAAAATTTTTATCAATTACTTTCGAACCAGAATTAAAAAAAAACTATGTGTAATCATTGAAAACTGCAAAAATATAAATTAAATATAAGTTTTCAAGCATATAATTACAGTTATGAATGTGAAATTGTGCATGTTTAAAGGGATAATGAAAAGTAAAAGAAAAAAGTAGGAAATGTATATTTCTATAGACCCGAAATATTTACTAGTATTTAAAATTATTTACAGTTATGTAAATGAGCATTCTAATATTTTTCACAGAAAAATAAATTAAAATTCGACATATAAATCTATAATATATTATTTTAATTTTGTTTCATTTTACAAATATTTCAAATATTTAATTTTTGTAAATATTCTTTAACATTTTTAATACGATTTTTTTTTTAAATCTCGGATTCTTGGTTTTGTAGTTACCGCCTAAGAAATAGCTATTTTTAGCAATTTTTTATCTTTTTAGAACTTACTTTTAAGTACATGGACAATTATTCTAATTATAAACACGATAATCCAAGATTTAGAAAATTCAAAAGTTCAAAAGTTACCTTTTTAAAATACGATATATTTAAAAATATTATTGTGGTAATAGAAAAATTACAATTTAACAAGCAGTGTATTCTAATTTTATGTAACATATTTTAATTAATTTCACTGTGAAAAATAGTATCTTATTTATGAATTAGTAGTAAGTAAATTTCAATACTACCAAGATTTTTTGATCTACAGAAGTACCAATTGTCTATTTTTTTGTTTATTTATTACTTTCTTCTATCTAAAATAGAAGAAAGTATTGTTATTGAAATTGTTTTCGACTTCCGGTATTCGACAGATTTACATGTTTTAGGGGTCAGAGATTCAGAGAAACATGTTTTTACAAAATGTTTGTCTGTCCGTCTATCTGTCCCTATTGCATTATCGAAAAGTGTATGAAGTTATGGTTCAAATTGAATACATTTTTTTCTAAGTTTTTAGATATGGCCAGCAGGTTCCAGTTGAATTTGGGGATATTTCGAAGAAAGAGGGCGCTGCGATCGCGATTTTTGTTCCATTTCCACTATTGTATCATCGAAAAGTATATGAAGTTATGCAGATAATTGAATCAGATTTTTTTATACGTTTTTCACTGTAACCTGCAGGTTTCAGTTGAATTTGGGGATATTTCAACGGAAGGGGCGCTGCGATTGCGATTTTTGTTCCATTTTCACTATTGTATCATCGAAAAGTGTATGAAATTGTGCAGATAATTGAACCAAATTCTTTGTATATTTTTTTAACTTTAGCCTGCAGGTCTTCTTGAATTTAGGAATATTGTGCCTGGAGGAGACGCTGTGGTAGTCATTTAAATATTTTAATTTCAAAAGGTTGTAAAAAAAAATTAGAAATCCTAAAAACGTTTTGCGCTAAACGTTCGGCCTTGATCCAAGGATTCCAGCGAATTTTTTTTGCCTGTATCTTAAAAAAAATGGCTGAGATATAGCAGTTTGAAATTATAGGGTGGCTGACATTTTGAAACAATACAGCAGGATTCCTCCATAAACGGGTTTAATTTATGAGTTTTAGTGGACATAGTTTTGCCAAATTTTCTTTCATTCATGTAACCATCGTTTCAACAGTTACTTTCTTAAAACGATATATTTATATTCGCCAACGTCAAATTCTCGCCAAGCTTGGCAACAATTGGTGAAATATACGTTACCATATATGAAGTCAACTTGGCTAGGTCTGTCTAATTTGGCGATATTCTCATTCAAATTCAGTACTGAGGAGAACTCAGAATGACTCTTCTGTAATGGGGTTCCGCGCATTTTAGCTTTGTGTATTTTCAGTAGAATTAATTAAAATCTCAAAAACAGGCAACAGGGAGGCTATCTATTTCTGCCGGCACAGGCCAGAAGGACTTTTCGTAGTTTAGTATATACATCGGCTTAAGCAGCCGATGTATATACTGCATTATCGCCGGATCGCATCCAGGTGACCCAGCGATTCGCAAGCAGCTGATATACAACAGGATGACAAAAAATATTGATTTTTTTTTGGTGGTGTGATAGCGAATTTTGAAGCATTAACATGTATGAGATAGAAGAAAGTTTTGGCATTGGCATATCCAACAAATTTATTTTCTGTTTACTTTTCTTTAAATTTATAAAATGCAAAATTTCATACTTTAAATTGTATTTATATAATTAAACTGTATTATAAAAACAAATAAAACTGAATACCTAAGAATAACGTAGACAGTTATTCTAATTACAAAATAAAGAATCCGAGCTTTAAGAAAAACTGTCGTATTAAAAATCTAAAACCACATTTAAAAAAAAATCATGAATTACTTGAAGAATGAAACAAAATTAAAATAATATAGTATTGATTTATATGTCGTATTTTAATTTATTTCACTGTGAAAAATAGTAGATTATTGATTTAAATAATTTTAAATAATATCAAAATGTTCTGCTATATACAGGGTGATTCATAAAAGATGGGCAGAACTTTAAGGGGTTATAGTACACTTAAAGACAAATAATATTAAATAGGAGACTAAGGGTCCCAGACGTATTCCCAAGGAGATAGGGGGCATTAAAGTTTAGGGTCCGAAATTTCAAATGATTATAAAACATGGAAAAATTGGTCGATTCGTTTGCGGTTTTTGCAAAAAATTTTCTTTATGCCAGTATTTTCTTGAAATAAAATTTTAAAGTTCAATTTCAAAAAATGCCGATAGGGGGCGCTTTAGACTTTGGAGTAACAAACAACTATTTTTTAACGTTATTTTTTGTATTTCTTTAAATGATTTCGAAAGCTTAGACTTAAACTTAAATTTTGATCTAAAAATCTGAGTCCTAACGAGTAGTTAAGTAGCGTAAACTGAAATTTGAAATTTGAAACCCTTCTCCCCCCAGAACAAAAATCAGTTATTCCCGATCTTTGTGTCGTAGATTAGGCTCTAACTACTGCCGCGTTTTGCTAAAATTATTCTTTATGTCAGTATTTTCTTGAAAATAAATTTTAAAGAAAATTTTCAAAAAATTCCGATAGAGGGCGCTTTAGACTTTGGAGTAACGAACAACTATTTTATACCGTTATTTTTTGTGTCTCATTAAATGCTTTCTAAAGCTTAGACTTAAACTTAAATTTTCAGCTCAAAATCTGAATCGCTGAGCGTGGTTCAGTAGCGAGGGGAGGGGGTTCAAATTTCAACTTCTGAACATAGTTCAGTTTGCACTACTTAACCATGCCCAACGATTCTGTGCTGTGATACGAGGCAAAAATACAACTTTCGTCAAGGACTGCATAGTCGGAATTCACTCATAAAGGCACTGGCACAGTTGGAAACGTCGCTCATGCAAACGTTAAAGCTCCATTCCTGACGCTAGTCACCGGGTGAAGAAGGAAACAGAAAGTATGCAAATGTCAAATGGGGAAGAAGAAGAACACGTATGCAAAATTTCGACACGATTCAGGCATAAAAACCACTGAACGGTGAGTCAAGTGTAAGTCGCTGTAGTAATGAATCGGAAGATGGTGCCCTTCACGAATAAGGAAAAGGCTGAGATGCATTTAATTTACGGAGCGGCAGATGGAAATGGTACAGAGGCACAACGAATGTACGGAGAGCGATTTCCTAACAGGCGGTTGCCTAACCGCAAAACTTTCGAGCGCTTGCACAGACAGTTGTGTGAGACGGGATCATTTCTCGCTTCCCGGTCGAATGCAGGTCGTGCAAAAAAGGACGAATCAGTAGTTGTTGCAGAAGCCATTCTGGATGTAGTAGCGGCGCAGCCAAGTACAAGTACACGAACAGTGGCTAGCCAGGTGGATACCTCACAGTCCACGACTTGGGGGGTACTGAAGGATGAACATTTGCTCCCGTTTCATGTGCAACGAGTCCAGAAACTGTCTCCAGGGGATTATCCAAATCGTATTGAATTCGCCCGCTGGTTTCTGCAGCAGAACGCGCTAAATCCACATTTTGGACGAACTGTGCTTTTCACCGATGAATGTACCTTCACACGTGAAGGTACATTTAACACACACAATGCACATGTATGGGCGGATGTCAATCCACATGCTACGTATCCACATGCTCATCAGAGACGCTTTTCCATCAATGTTTGGGCAGGAATCCTCGGAGACCACCTAATCGGACCGTACCTTCTTCCTGAACGCCTCAACGGTAAAACATACCTCACATTTCTGCAACATGTGCTGCCAGACCTGTTAAACGTTGTTCCTCCACGCATCCGGCGGGTCATGTGGTTCCAGCACGATGGAGCGCCAGCCCATTACGTACGAGACGTCCGCAACTATCTGGACATCACATTTCCGAACAGATGGATTGGTCGAGGTGGTCCTGTTGCTTGGCCTGCTCGCTCGCCAGATCTTTCACCCCTCGATTTCTTTTTTTGGGGACGATTGAAGGCTCTTATGTATGAGACACCCATTGAATCCCCCGAGGAACTGGTCGCCAGACTTTCCGCCGCTGTAGGGGAAGTGCTCGAAAAGCCTGATGTTTTCGCGAATGTTCGCCGTTCCATTCGTCGCCGTTGTTCTGCGTGCATAACCTCTGGTGGTCACAATTTTGAACATTTATTGTGATTACATGTTAATAAATATGCTTTGGTAACATAATCCTAATTTGTGTCTTTTTACCTCGTATCACAGCACACAATGTGTGGACATGGTAAACTGAACTGTGCTTAGGAGTAGAAATTTCAAACCCCTCTCCCCAGAAACTTAACCACGTCTAACGATTCAGATTTTGGGCTGAAAATTTAAGTCTAAGCTTTAGAAAGCATTTAATGAGACACAAAAAATAACGGTATAAAATAGTTGTTCGTTACTCCAAAGTCTAAAGCGCCCTCTATCGGAATTTTTTGAAAATTTTCTTTAAAATTTATTTTCAAGAAAATACTGACATAAAGAATAATTTTAGCAAAACGCGGCAGTAGTTAGAGCCTAATCTACGACACAAAGATCGGGAATAACTGATTTTTGTTCTGGGGGGAGAAGGGTTTCAAATTTCAAACTTCAGTTTACGCTACTTAACTACTCGTTAGGACTCAGATTTTTAGATCAAAATTTAAGTTTAAGTCTAAGCTTTCGAAATCATTTAAAGAAATACAAAAAATAACGTTAAAAAATAGTTGTTTGTTACTCCAAAGTCTAAAGCGCCCCCTATCGGCATTTTTTGAAATTGAACTTTAAAATTTTATTTCAAGAAAATACTGGCATAAAGAAAATTTTTTGCAAAAACCGCAAACGAATCGACCAATTTTTCCATGTTTTATAATCATTTGAAATTTCGGACCCTAAACTTTAATGCCCCCTATCTCCTTGGGAATACGTCTGGGACCCTTAGTCTCCTATTTAATATTATTTGTCTTTAAGTGTACTATAACCCCTTAAAGTTCTGCCCATCTTTTATGAATCACCCTGTATAAATATACGTTTCCTTTTTTTTCGTTTACTTTTCATTATCCATTTAAACATGCAAAATTGTATAGACCAAACTGCACAGATATACTACAAATCGGATATTCAATTTATATTTTTCGTAAATTTCAATGATTATACATATTTTTAAAATTGTGGTTCGAAAGTAATTAATAAAATCTTTCTCTGTGAAAAATAAGTCGCACTGGGATTCGAACCCAAAGAGAAAAATCTTGAATCCAGCGTGCTGCCAATCAAGCTGTTGAGCCGTTAGACTCCAAAAGAAATGTATCCGATGAAAAACTGTAACGTAAACTTTGAGACTTATTTTTTCAAGACCCCACTGGGTATGTGCTTTATGGCTTTCATATATTTATAGACTAACGATACTCTATTGATACACAAAGTTTCACCGAAATCTGTATCTTTGACCTCGGAACCTCTCCTTTTAAGACAATTTTAAGAAGAATAATTTCCGATAAGTATAAGTAATTTATTTAAAATGAAAACTGTTTAACCAGTATGCATTTAAAATGAAAGATAATTTTAAATCTAGTAGAGATAAAACCCAAGGTAAAAAATATTAGATTAAATAAATTTAAAAAATAGGATGTGCCCATAAAAAATTATTATTACATTTCTCCTTCAATATATATATTTTTTATGTTAATATTATTTGTTTCCTATTAAAATATACAAAGTGTCCACTAAAGTCATGCTACCCCCGCCCCACAAGTGGCTGAGAGGTTCTGCTCTCAAAGCTGATAGACGGGAGGTGCTGGGTGCAAACCTCTGTCGTGCTCGTCGACCTAACCGTTCGGAGTTTTCCGTGGTTTTCTTCTAACATTGCGGTAAATACGGGTTAGGATCCTCTAGAAATACCTCCACGGAGGGCACTACCCCCAGGTCATATATCCTCGTGTAGATAATCGGCCGTCATAAATCAACCAACCATGTCCACCCCTATTAATTTCCGAAGAGCGACAACTATAGTCATGAAAGCGGCATTTAGGTAGATTAAAGATGCCAGTAGCTTATTGCCATACGACACTTATTGGCGAACTACGGAGTTAGCGTTCCTTTCCCAAAATCGGTATTAGGTATGCGAAATAAGTCAAACACAAAGTTGTAATGCTTTTTTCCAGTGATCCGCTATACGGATATGGACGAATGAAACTAAAACATGTAAGCAAGGTACAGTTTATTTAAAAAAAATAATCAAGGTAAGTATATACAATGTGTCCACTTTCAAAACTCACTCAGAATGCCTGATGCTTTGGTATATACATTATCAATGAAAATAACTCTTTATGTATGAGCACAATGTTATTTTTCTCTTTACTGAAAAAATAATCATTAAAAAATCAGAAAAATGCATTCTTTAATAGTTATGAATTCGAAAGTTCATCATTTTCTTGCGTTCAAGTACTGTAAATATTTCTAAAATGATCGAAATTTCTCACGTACTGCATGCTATATGACGATCTTCGCTTACACAATTGGCGGTCTGGGAATGTCATATCAGAAAATTCCTCAAGCGCATCTAAGACTTGTCACTGGATCAAAAGAACCAATTATAAAACACATTTTTTTATTAAAGATATGAGGAAGACGATTATTTTAAAGAAAAACGACGGACACTTCATTAGTTTTTCGACGTATACGTAAAAATATACTTTGTCAGATATTATATATTTCAGTACATACTTAAGCATAGTAATGGTTTAAGTAAACAAAGTTTTACCTATATGTATGCATCAGAATGTTTTACTAAATAGTTTTTTTAGTTGAATATGTGTTTATTTGCTACAGAAGATATGGTCACAGTTTTACGGAAATTATACGTAAATTAGCCTGTTCTTGTTTATTTTTCCCAAGAAATTTAATTTATAAAGTAAAATTTTCGGTTAATGCCTCACCAGTGGCTGAAAGGTTTTGCTCTCAAAGCTGTTAGATGGGAGGTACTGGTTCAACCCTGTTGCGCTCATCAACCTAATCGTTCGGAGTTTCCCGTGGTTTTCTTCAAACATTGCCGTAAACAAGAGTTGGGATCCTTCACAAAGTCCCCATGGAGGGCACTACGCCCCCGGCTTATATCCCAGGCACGGCACAGATAATCACCACCACCGGTTTGTAGTTAATGAGTTGAACCCAGTTAAATTGACACAATATTATGGAAGATATCGGTATTAGGTTGACAGTTTTGCGTACGTTAACAGGTATGATATGTACTTTAACAATTTATTAACAGTAACTTCAAAACATTTTAACTTGGGGGTCCAATCCGGACCTCGGATTACAGAACATAGGTAAAAACCATTTTATTATTGAAAACTCTCATTATTTTTTACACTTCATATATTTTATTAGATTACGTATTAACAACATTAAAAAGCATTTTTATATAAGAAATATCATTAATGTGCTCAAATAAAGTTTTAAATTTATAAAAAAAAGTACTTTCGTATTGACATCATGCCAGGAGTTAAATTGCCAAAGATTTTGTTATTTACAGCAACCTTTTGGATGCTGATAATTTCAGTGTTTTACGCGAAGTTTCATTACATATCTGTTAAATTTGTGTTTTATTTATATGATTTTATTATTATATTTTTTATTAATGAACTTTTAATACCGTTATAATATTAGCCGGAAATAATTGCTGAACTATTTTTATGTTTTATTTGAAAAACGTTTAATTTTTCGTATTCGGGCTGCATGCGATAAATATAGATAAAAAAAATCATGCTATTTTGGATCAAGTAACCGACGGGATTCCAACTACCTGGCTCAAAGCTACATTTTTTATGCAAGAAGTAATTAAATTTTCCACACAACTTACATATAGTGCGAAATATCCATAGGCTTACTTAACTTTCTCACCTCCGTGAACTGATATATCCGTTCATTATGCTGTAGGTTTCACTGCAATTTCAGAATATTATGTAATTCCACAAATATAATGTAGTTTTAAAACATTAAGTGGTGATTAATAGTCTCAAGGATTATATTCATATATGTAATTAAGGTTTTTCTTTTTTTAGCATTTTAAGAAATACAGGGAAAACTACTTTATAATTTTGTCCTTTTGCTCTGCAATAAGAGGGTTAATTGAAAGTATGATCACGTGTATCTCTAAGATATTTCTCCTGATCTTGTAATATTTAAAAATTCTACTTAAATTTTCAGCCGTAAAATCAACGTACTATTTATGTTCCCAGGAGACTACCCATGATGCGTATAACAAATTAAATGAAATCACCAATTGCAGCTAAAACATTTAATGAAATAAAATTGACAAAAAAGGAGTAATTAAAAATTATTTTTACGAAGAAATTTCAATATATGTATGAAAAAATTTTTTAGGAGTTATTTGGAATCAGCTCAGAAGTGAGTACATGTAACACACCAATTTTAGATTTTCAGACTACTAACTTTTACATTTTACTGTGTTAATGAATTTCGTATCACGCTTCCAGTAGACTAAACATAAAAAGTAAAAACCTTTTTTGCATTTTTTGTAATTCCAGTGCGTAATGAAGTCTAGGACGAAGTTATAAGATACACAATTTCGTATTCAGACACAAAACAATATAAGCTCAAGATGATAAGAGCTAAAACCTAGTTCAGCACCTATAATTCTGGAGAGTTATAGGATATTAATGAATCACGTTAATATCTTCAATACAGCAAAAAAAGACTGATTTAAATATATATTTTTTATTAATGTTCTTTTTAATGGTCTTTCTTAAAGACTAAATATAAAAACTAAAAATCTTGTTTACATTTTGTATAGCTCCATTGTGTTATGAAGTTTAGCAGTAAGTTATAAAATACACAATTTTGTAATTCAAGCACAAAATAACATAACATCAATAGGATGAGAGCTAAAACCTTGTTGAGAACCTATGATTCTAGATAGGGCTAGGGTATTAATGAATCACGTAAAGATCTGCAATACAACAAAAACAAAAAAATTGATTTAAATATGTATTTTTTATTACTCTTGTTAATGGTCTAAGAAACCGTCTAAGTAGGAGTAAGTTATAAGATACACAATTTAGTAATTCAAACACAAAACAACATAACCTTAAAAGGATAAGAGCTAAAACCTAGTTGAACCCCTATGATTCTATATAGGGCTAGAATATCAATAAATCGCGTAAATATCTACCATACAGCAATAAATAAATAAATAAATAATTAAATAAATAAAAAATTTAAGAACTGATTTAAATTTGTATTTTTTATTGTTCTTGTTACTGGTTTAAATAGCAGCCCAGGTTCCATGTATGTCCAAATTAAGGTATTATCATAGTTATTACAGTATGATTTACAAAAATGCTAAAATATGGACTCTTTCCCTTAATTTTGTGATTCCGAAATACTCGTTTTTAGTTTCAAAATAACATCTTATCCTTTGTTTGTCAAAACCATACATTAAAGTATGCTAACTTTATATTTCAGTTATTCTAAATATGTTATAATAACTATCGTTGTTATATTGTTATTTCAATTTAAAAGTTTTCAAACTTTAGTTAAAATATTGAAAAAGAAATATTTTGCAATTTTGAAACGCAAATGGCGGATAATGAAAGTAAAAAATAATGATGATAAAAAAAAGATACAAAGACAAATCAGCATACGAAATTCAAATACATTTATTGATAACGCATATAAGTATATATTTAATTAGAATGAAATTTAATTAGAAAATGAAAATCAATGTAAATATTGAAATATGAAAATACATAATTAACAATCTCCTATTAATAAAAAAATAATAATATATGTATGATAATGACGTATATTAAAATATTAAAATTAAAAAACATGATATGAAAATTTGATAAAAAAAGAAATGTATTTTAGATTACTTTTTTTTTCATAAGACAATTTACTTCTTTACAGAAAATGAAGTATTTAAATTATTGTTTTTACAAATGGTGTGGATATTTTAATTTGTTCTTTTTGTTATCACTTATTTTTTAAGAAAAACATTCATAACTTTTAAACATTTGTTGTAAACTTAAACCCATTTAGGCAAATAATTCATTAAACACCGTATAAAAAATTCAAAAGTTAGAATGCTAAGCACCATTAAAAACTAAGTGAATAATATTCACAGTTCATTAATGCATAGCAAACAACAGTATTTTGAAACTAACAAAAATATAAATATTAACAAATAATTTTTAGCTTTTCGACATTGGATAAAACTTACATAAAAATATATTTACTATTTTTTCCACCATAAAAGCAATTAGCTTCGTTTATTTATGTGCATAGAATCATTAGTCAAATATAATGTTTTTTTTTTTTCAAAAACTGGATAGTATATTTCTTTTAATGTCCTACAAACATATATTTATACATAAAAATAATATTCTTTTTTACATAAGCAGTTACTTCATTTAGGAAAATATCCTGTGTAAATTTATGTATATATATTTTTTTTTTCATTCCAAAATTAATTTACATGATACATTTATTTAACTAATTATTTTTTCCGGTACAGATAGAATTTGCCTTATGTATTAATTATTCCATATTTATTCTATTTCCATGTAAAAAAATGACTTTTCAAATGGCTTTATGAAAAAGAAAATCTTGCATTTGCTATAAATTTAAAAACATATGAACTGTAAAGTGTTTTGGATCATTAATGTTTTCTAACATGGTCTTGTTTGGAAAATATATTTTCTACTTTTATATATTGGTCCTATATATTGATATTATTTAAATTTTTAAAGAAGAATTGTTTGTTTGCTGTCATAATCCAAAATATCCGAAGCATAAAAAATAATATTTTATTCACTTCTAACCGTCACTTTTAATGTTATCAGCAAATATATAAAATTGGCAATATATAGGGACCATTGCCTATTGTAAAGTTGAACATACTTTTTCAGCTATGTTAAATACAGCAAATCAACAATAATTTCAAGGAATTCCAGATTAATTATTTTACTCTCGTAATGAATAATTTTTATATCAGTCATTAAACGTTTTTTCGAGAGCCTCTCTTGAATTTCAAGCACCCCTCTTTCGTGGACAGTGACACATTACACATTTGTGGATATGATAGCAAGAAAAGAAATTATTATACACATTATTACTGAAATTTCTAAATTAGTATTAGTATTTATATTAGTAAAATAATACATAGTAAAAATTAGTATTTGTGTTTTTACTTTCGTAAAAAAAAATATATATATATATATCATTTTTTAAAAGATATTTCGAGAGCTTCTTTTGTGATCATTGATATAGCACATTTTCCTGTAAACTATAGCAACAGAAAAATTTTATACACAATATTACTGAAATTTCAAAATTATTATTAGTAATAGTAAATTTTGTAGTATTAAATTAGTAACAGTAAATTTAGTAGTAGTAAATTATTAGTAGTGAATTTAGTAGTATTAAATTAAAAGTAGTAAACTAGCATTAGTATGATTACTCTCGTAATAAATAGTTGTTTTATAATTTTTAAAAGCTATTTCGAAAGCATATCTTGAAGCGCTGGCACCCGTTTTTTTTTAAGGCAGTGACATAGCATTTTTTTCTGAACACGATAATAGCAAAAAATACTATTATACATGTTAGGGGAACCGTCGGTAGCGTAATAAATTTTCTTATTTTTATAAATAGTTAAATCAGTCTTCAAATTTAATATACATTATCATCTTTTGATATGTTAAAGAAGTTTGTTCAGCTTACCTGAGATTTTCTTTTTTTGCGCTGAATATACCCACAGTAGTAATCCAAAGTGTTGTAGCGATATTTATCTGATCCATTGATTCACTTATATTGGAAGAATAATAAATAGTATTAGTAGAAAATAACAATTGTGTAAAATAAACAGAAGATTCATTTTCCTTTGAATATAATATAATTCTTGGCTAGATGTACATGTTTTAAGTCGCGTTTGGAGGCTGCGTATAAGTGCTCCAATTTTACATTATATTAAATATATTTACATCATATATGTACAAGAGCGTCTTAACTGCTCGGGAACATTTTGGAAACTGAAGGGAATGTTTTTAAGTTCTGTGCACACGCGCGGGATAAGACAGCTGTAGTTTGAAGGAGGGAGGTCTGCAGAGTTTCTCCAATTAGTTAGTTTCGACAGTCTCTGGTTTTGTTCACTATGTTTTTCAGCTGCGGCACTTGAAGTACTTATTGGTAATTGGGGTCTGGTTTTTAACATGTTCTTATTTCAATCGTTCGCTGCACGTGGAGATTATTCACTGCATAAAAAAGGTTTCTCCGTCAATACATATACACAATATTACTGAAACCTTAAATGAGTAGTATGAGTATTTGTTCATTTGTTAGTAGTATATTACAAGTAGTAAATTAGTATTTGTATTCTTATTTTCGCAATAATTTTTATATTTCGTAATAACTATTGATCATTTTTAAAAGCTATTTCGATCGAGGTTCTGGCACCCTTCTTTCGTTGGCATTGACATAACACATTTTTCGAGACACCATAGCAAGAATGAAAATACACAATATTACTGAAATTCCATAATGTATTTCTAAATATTGAAAGAGTTTAAGAACACAATTTTAACCCATGTTTAGAATGCATTTTAATATAAAACAATGAAATTGATATATAGGATAAATGGGACATGCAATAGTAAATGAAACAAATAAATACTATATGGATTGATATTACGATTTTGCGATTATATATATATATATATATATATATATATAACCATAAATGAAACATTATCATAACACCAACTTAAACCATAAAAATTAAGTATGAAATAATTAGTTGACAATGAAAGATTCCCCAACACACTTAATATGGAATCAAAAAACATTGAAAGAATAAGAAATTAAATAAAAATTGAATCAATGGAATAAATGAATTAAATGAAATGAAATTTGTGGAATTTAGACAGAATTATCAAGTCCCAATTGCCTAAATACCACAAATAAAATGAGATGTTTCATCTTCATATTAGCCAAACATTGCTAAAAAATATGATATTGGGACTACATCTCAAATAAAATGATTCAAATCAGTGATAAAATAAAAAATAAAATACAATATAAAAAAGGAAAGAAACCATACTTATAAAAAAATCCATAAAGATGAATAGAGATATAAATAAGATACCTTGCAGTTCATGAACCATCATGAAAACTCCAACATGACTGGGGAATAAATTGCATAAAAAATCATATCATGTTGCCAATTTTAGAAATATAAATTGCTTAGAAATATAAATTGCTTTGCACTGATGCCAGAAATAATGTTAAAATATAATGGATTATAAAATAAACAGGAACATTAGTGCTGCCATCTATTAGTAAAAAAAAAAAAAAAAGTGGATATAATCTGAATCAAAGGAATAGGATGGAAATAAATGTTTCATAAATCAACCAAATTACTAACTTAATTGATACCAATTAGTTAAATAATAAATAAATGAAATTAATTAATAAATAGAAAATCGAATTACATTAAAGGATGTATTAATGTATAATACTATGTTATAAATAAGTATTAAGATGGAAAAATTAATAATAAAAAACAACTTAAAATAGTGCTGCCCTCTAGTGGTAAAAGTAAATATAAAGTATGGATGGAAATTAGTTTTTAATATATATATGTCTATACGGCTGATTAAGAAAAGCAACTCTTAACTCTAATGGTAATAGTATAGACCATCTTAAACAAAAAACTTCACGAAAAAAGCTTCTAATTTTAAAATAACATTTTTGATTATCATCCGAATTTTATTTAATTATTTACTTATTGCTTGTTGTGTATGTGTTAATACGACTCTACCATTTTAGGTCAAATTCATTCTAAATTTAAGCAAAATAATATTTTAAAATAAAATCTACTACTAATGTTTAATTTCATAAAATTCAAAATATGGAAGCAGCTAAAAAAACAACATTCCATTAAATTTTTATATTAGATATTTTAAAATAATTACATAAATTCATAATAGATTTTCTTCTTTGTTTGGAATGAAAACGAACGAAATACCATTTATGGTAAAAGAAGCATTTGTTTGCAAAATATATAGCTAAGAATTTTTTAATTATTTTTTTAAATATTTTTCACACATCAAATATTTAAAAACGTTAATAAATGTAATTTAATACAACATTCTCCAAACTAAAAATAAAACCCTTTTGCTATTTTCTAATTCCCAAAATGTTTTTTGAAAATTTGTTTTTCTATTTTAATCCAATGCCACATTGTATTAAATTTCATTACACTTCAGTAATTTTAACTTTAAAAATTGCGAAAACTCTCTTGCAAGTAAAGAATAAAGAAAATAACGCAGTTATTTCAGAAATAAAAACGAAGTATTTTCTGGCTTCCAATTTCAGGGATTATTTAAAGTAAATATTACTTTCTCTTTATATTTTACTTCAAAAACACAATGTCTCATCTCAAATCGTTTAACTTTAAAAACTAAGACAAATCTAATAAAAATAAAAATTTAGAAGTATAATTCTGTGACACTTTATAAGGAAGTTTTGTTATATAAATAAATGTTTTGTTTTTTTGTTTTTTTTTTATTTTTGTACTAACAAAAAGCTGGTATATACTAGAAAACATAATTTTCTAATAACAGTCAGGAAGTGTCGCGTCAATTTGTCTCGCAGGATTCATGCCGGCACAGTTCATCGCCCACATTTCATCGCAGCGCCAATTAATTGCAGCGTCAATTCGTCACGGCGTCAGTTCATCGCAGAATCAATTCGTCGTGGCGTCAATTCATCATTGAGAAATTTTTTGAAGACGATGATGAGAAGAAATCACTTGCTGCATGCTGAATCACTTGCTAACTAGTGCATTAAATATGTATTTTTTTATTGGGAACATGCCCCCCTCAAAAAAAATACCCTCTATTTCAATTATTGATATTTTATATGCAATATATATATATATATATATATAGTAAGAAATATATGTATATAAGTATTTTAATCCTAAATGTAAGTTCAAATTCTCTATTTCTGAAAAAAAAATATCATTAAATAATTTTACTAAATTAACTTTACTTTTATCATCCTCGCCTCCAAAAACGTTTTCGCTGCAATGAATTGACGCCACGACGAATGGATGCCACAAGGAACTGACGTTGCAAAATTGATGCTGCGACGATTTGACACTGCAATTAATTGTGCGTGAGTAATTGACGCAGACCCCAGACAGATAAAGAAAACGTAACACGCTTATATCAATGTGCGTTTTTTACATAAATGCAATTTTTAAAGTATGTGTAATCCTTTTATTTTCGTATTAAAATCAAACTCAGTGAAAATAAATTTTAATCAAATATATTAATATCTGCATATATATTATTGCTTTTTGATGCATTGCATTATTAAAGACATTTGAATGAACAAAAACAGAAGGCAAATAGCTACAAACAGTACGCAAGTACTCTGAATTGACGCAGACCCCAAACAGATAAAGAAAACGTAACACGCCTATATCACTTAATGTTCGTTTTTTACATAAATATATTTTTTAATGTATGTGTAATTCTTTTATTTTCGTATTAAAATCAAACTCAGTGAAAATAAATTTTAAACAAACATATTAATATCTGCATATATATTATTGCTTTTTGATGCATTGCATTATTAAAGACATTTGAATGAACAAAAACAGAAGACAAATAGCTACAAACAGTACACAAGTACTCTGAAAATGTTTCATTGTTCAAACATGTCATAGGCAAACTCTTTGAATAATAAAAATTATTTAATCCATTTGCGCCGATTGATATCGCATATCTATATATTTAAAAGCAAAGGCTTTTTTCCGTTAACTCACATAAAATTGTGCCCAATACGCATGCGTAAACTTAAATCTTGAACCTAACCAGTTTTAGAGCACACTCAAATACGAAAACAGTGGCTGAGTGGTAAAAGGCGCGTTTATTCTCTGTTTTTATTTTCGTGTGGGTTCGATCCCCGCTATGGACAGAATGATTATTCGTATTTTATTGGCAATAATTCACTTTAATAATGCCATATTTAATTCAGTAGGAAAAGTTACATAATTTGTATTTTTTTTATTATTAGAATGCTTTATAATTAAGTAAACTTTAACACACAAGAATATTTTGTTTTGATTACTCAATAAAATATATATATTTATATATTTAAAAACAAAGGCTTTTTTCGTCAACTCACATAAAATTGTGTCCAATACGCATGCGTAAACTTAAATCTAGAACCTAACCAGTTTTAGAGCACACTCAAATACGAAAACAGTGGCATAGTGGTAAAGGGCGCGTTTCTTCTCTGTTTATATTTTCGTGTGGGTTCGATCCCCGCTATGGACAGAATGATTATTCGTATTTTATTGGCAATAATTCACTTAATAATGCCATATTTAATTCAAGAGGAAAAGTTATATAATTTGTATATCTTTTTAATAGAATGCTTTATAATTCAGTAAACTTTAACACCCAAGAATATTTTGTTTTATTTACTCAATAAAAAATATGTACTGTTAATCGTCAGCTGCAAACAGCAAATTTTAATTAATTAACGCTATCGGCAGTAATAACATTCTAAGCATAATCTTATACATTAAAAGGGATTTCCGTCAAATTTATTTTTCCCACGCATTTGTCCCATTTACGCATGCGTAAACTTAAATATAGAACCTAACCAGTTTTAGAGCACACTCAAATGCGAAAACGCTTGCCGAATAGTATAAAGCTCGTTTCTTCTCTGTTCTGATTATTGCGTGGGTTCGATCGCCGCTATGGATGGAATAATTTTTCTTATTTTATTTGACTTATTCGCCAAAAATTTCGGTACTAACAATTTGTTTGCCGTCAAGTTTTGACGGGTTCCATCTAGTAAAGATTTAAATCAGGATTCTCTTTTTAATTCCGAAACTCCGAATTCATACCAGATATTCTGAATAGTAAATTTTGCTTTACTTAATGACAGAAGTTTCGTGATTACATAAACTATAACTTCTTCTTTCGGGATTTCCGTTATGGATTCAAAATTTCAACCTATTTCTAAAATGCATGCTAATGACGCATGAGGGTTAACTTACATGATACTTTCGAATTAAACATTTGAATTAAAATTGCAAAAGTGATGCTTTATTGCAAATATTTGAAATTCAGTACCGTTGTTCCGCGTTATACAGGTCATGTCATAGACATGAAAAATGTGCAGTTTACATAAAAACGAGATATATCCCAATGTATACGCACTTAAAAAGGATGATACCATACAAGCACGTTTTTACATTACAAAACATACTCATATGAATATTAGATTTGTCTTTATAAAAGTAACTGGTATTTTGCACTTATTGCAAATGACAGTACGACATGAAATATGCGTTTAAGGCTAAACATGGATTAATTGAAACAACATGAAATTATTTGATATTTTCGTATAGCGATATATCCGGATGTAGTATGGAACAAGATGAGATAAAGCAATTGGCTAACGTATATTCATTAATACTACACAGATTTTTATTACTACACCACAAGGTCTGTTATTTCTGTGTCGAGTGAGTGTGAAATACAAAACGGCTTCACCAGTTTTATGAAAAAATCAGTATTAAAAATGGCATTTTAACGCATGTGTTTAACGAATACTTCTTTCAGTCAAACACATTCATCAATAATCTTTGGATGTGCAGATATTATATATAAATGCGTGTTTTTTCAAATTCTATTTCTTCCTTTGGCGTCGCAGCATGTATCGGCGGTCTTTCGGACATGCACCCATCTTAGCGTTTTTCCTGCTTCATGTGACAACTCCCCACGACATTCCAAAGCGGTCAGAAAACTCGTTGTGGTTTTGGCATCTTTAAGTAGCTGGTAAACGCTGGCCAAAAGTACATAAAAATATTTTTCACGTGTTATTCTATGTGAAGATGTTTATTAATTCATCGCGATGATGTTACATCAATGGAACTGAATTGATCCTTTACTTGATCGTTGACGTCATCTAGTGCGAATGAATCTGTCGTTGATTTTAGAGGACGCTGTTTCAAATGATATATAAAAAAATCTCCGACATCAAGTGTTTAATTTCATCAGTCCCTGCAGCAGTGTCTATTCGCGATTTATGATCAATATTCAAGCTCATAAAAGGAGGTGCTTTAGTATTCTGTTTAGTTATCAAATGATCCAAGTGTCTCTTCAATAGTGCACAAGTATGCACTTTCTGAACATAGAATGCATCGTGATGGGAAAACATTCTCAGAGTGGTGGCTTCAAATAATATTAACAAGTTTAGAGCCACTATATTAAATAATTAATCTTTCATAGGATGCCATTATAACATTTTTAGCGGTAAATTAATAACTTTAGTAATATGTATTACAAGTGTAAGTATAATGTTTAGAAAATGTGTTTTGTGCACCGCCGTATGTCACGCAAACACATTTTCTTAACGGTACCAATATTCTTTTTATTTAAGTAATAACCAGAATTAGCAATAAAAATGTTCCAAGTTTTTTCTTATTTTTTTTTTTCATCGAAAACTTTAAAATGATGAATTTAGTTGTTTTATTATAATGTTGATGAAATAAAATTTTGATTTGTTTCCAAAATATATTTTTTTATTCCTTCTATAACTCATCCAAAATCGAAGATTCGAAATTAATAAAAAAAAAAAAGAAAAACATTCTTTATCCAGGTGCCACAGAACAACATTAATGTATGTTACTAGAGTGCTATTAAAATTAATATGCTTTATATTTGCCGAAACGTCAGTTGAGGCTCACTGTGGAGACGCGAAAAGTTTTTGGTTTCCGTCTGTCTGTCTGTTCCGTGACAACTGCCGTAAAAATCATCCTATTAAGTTGATTTTTGGTTTGTATGTTCGTGAGTTACCTGGAATTAGCTGTATAGGTTTTAGTTACATTTAGTTCATTCGTTCGAAAAATATAGAACATTTCTTTTTAGGTAGTCTGCTTTCGTATGGGAATGCACACGATTTTCAAATTTCATTTTTAACTAAAATGAAAATCGCATATTTGAATAATGGATTTACACGTAAAATTACGGCAATTAAATTTTTAATATGGAGGTCTTAAATGTATGCAATAGCTTTGTAAATTTGCCGATGCATCTTTTAGAATTTAGAAATTAATTGTTTAAATTATTGGAATTTTTTTTTACAACTGTTCGGTAAATATAAAACATTTTATTTTCCTATTTTTTTACAAATTTTAAAATGCATTTCTTTTTCTTTCCTCTTTATTTTATTAGTTGCTTAGCAACCATATTTAAAAGGATATCAAAATAAGAAATGCATTTCTTTATCTAAAAAAATACAAGAGTAAGAAGTTCGTAAGAATTTCAGAATATCATTGCATAAATCGTGTTCAATTTAACGCTTCTAATTTCTGAATCCTCCGAAGTATTTTATATGCCGGTAAATATGTATGTAACATAAAAATAATAAATTTGCGAATTGTAAGATGCTGAATAATAGGAAAAGTGAGATTAAAAAACAACGACTTTCAGAGCTGACGTTGAGGCTCCTGATCTGCAGATTTACTAGTTAGATTTATATATGACCACCGGCGGTACACACGGCACGCTAAGAATAAAGAGTGGACTACGGGTGGTACACATGACACTAATAAAAATAATAAAGTGTGCACCGCCGGCAGTACGCATGGTACACTCAACGTGCTAAGTGTGTTTCACAGAAATATGCATTTTTGTGAACGTAGAATGCATCGTTGTGTAAAAGCATTCTTAGTGAGCCGTGGCTTCGACTAATATTGTTTTCTAGGTTTATCTTCCTAGAGATTTCAATGTATTCAATAATGTTCGCAGATTTAATATATTACACTGGGTGGATACCCGTAAGGCATGGTGACGTCACGGCGACGTCACTGTGAAGTCACACTGTGACTTTGTGACCGTCGTCGTGACGTCACGTGACGTCGATGTGAAGTCACTGTGACGTAAATGCGAGGTCGTTATGGCCGTTTTCAAGGCTTTCTGTGACCTCACAATGTGACTACTTTGTGAAGTCACCGTGCGACTTCAATGTGAAAAATGTGACGAATCTGCATCGGATAGGGTGACCAGATTTTACCCGAATCCTATACGGATTGTTCGGATCAAAATTTTTTTATGGTTCAAGTTTGTGACGTTTGTGACGACACTGCACCGGGTCGGGTGACCAGATTTTACACGAATCCAATTCAGAAACTTCGGATCGATCTTTTTGGATTTGTTTGGCTACAGAATAGATTTAGATTAGTTGTCGTGTGACCTGATTTTCGTGAACCCGATCTGACCCGAGTCGGGTATAATGTTTTTACTGTAAGTCTTGTTTGGAATAGAATCTTGCATAAGACCGAGTAACCAGATTTTATCAGAAATTGTGTTACGATACAATTTCTGATGTCGGCTCGGATCTAGAGTCATACACGAATCCGGTTATATACTTCTTGAACATGATTGAATGTCAACTTGAACATGAATGATGGTTGACTGAAACTATATTTTGATTCAACCCGTATTCTTATCCTAACCCAACAACAACAACAACAAAAAATCTGTAAGCCCACAACCCGACCGAACCTGATAAATGATTTCGCATAGATTCGGATAACAAGATTTCACCAAATACGGATAAGATCGACGATAAGGATTGGATCGGCAATCATTTTTATTGATGCAACTCGTATTCAAATTAAAACTTTGCATCTGATTGAGAAACCGGTTAACAAGAAACTTTCTGACACATTTATGAACAAACTTTTAAACGCATGGCACTTGCATGCCTGATTATTAAAGCTATTTGGAATGAATAGCGTTTTCCATTTTCAGATAAATGTAATACTTAAGATCAATGTCGGTCACGTTTTACCCGTTTCTGACGCTGCGCGTCGGAAATTTGTTTCAAAACACCGACTTTGATAGTGTTTTCTGAAACATCATCTGCCGTTACCAAAAAATGGATAACGCCATTCGATTATATATAGGGCAGATGTGCCAGTAATGGACACCCTTAAGGAATTTCTTTAACAATTATTTTTTAATTAATATTTATAATTGTTATATTCAACATTTTTTAATATTATATTACTGTACCAACAATATTTAACCATGCTCATAGTCACATTTTCCAATGTGAATCTAAATTTAATTGTAAATAACAGAAATAAATCAAAACACCCTAAACTCCAGTAATGGACACCTCACAAAAAGTAATAGATAAATGATATTATGATTGCATTTAAAACTAGTGCTCGCGATTATACGTTTATATACGTTTAAACGTATACGTAGTCAAGCCTTTTTTCCATATGATTTCTATTAAAAATCGTTACCGGTTACAATACGTTTTATACGTATTATACGTATAATCGCGAGCACTATTTAAAACTAGAATTTAAAGATATCATATTAATCAAATAAATAAAGCTGAATTTTTATTGGTTATTTTTTTATAAACCAAAAACATTGAAGGTGTCCAATTACTGGAAGGCGGTCCATTACTGGCACATCTACCCTTTTCTGAATAAGAACACCTGCCAATTTCATGTATTTCCGAATAAAAATGAATTCAGAAATATGCCAGAAATTAGCTATTTTGGATTTGAGAACAACTTTAAAGAAAATATAAGTATACATTTTCAAATAAACATTCTGAAAAATTTATATTAGGAATCAATTTAAATAATAGATATACCTATTGTGCGATATTATTAAATAATAAGCATTGTATCAAGCAGTAAAACAGTTTTCGTTGTAAATGAAATATAGAACTTAAGATCATAAATGCCAAAAAAAAAATTATAATATTTTTTTTCTTTACAAATTATTTTATTTATAGTTTTTGTTAGAATACTAAATTCCTAACTTAAATATCAATTTTTACAGTAAAAACATTCGATAACACAGCTGGAAAAATTACCTTAACTAAACAGTTATTTTATTGTTTCATCAATATTTATTATTTTTGTGCATCTAACATTGACATATCTCGACAAATAAATTATTCAATGCATTAAAATGTCACATTTTTTTTTTTCAAATATACCGGAAAATTATTTCTGGAAACCTACACTAGCAACGAAATTATTAAATTGCAAATCAAATATTAATAGTTTTAAAAATTGCAATGTTTTTAATTATAATGAATAACTATGAAAATTGAACTAAGAAACGCAAAACATTAAATAAATGCCTCCTTTTACATAACACTTTACATTTAGAATACATATTGTTAGTAAATTCTTTAAGCTTTTTTCCAAATAGTCTATTTAAAAAAAAATTAAAACATTAAAGATAAAATTTAATACAAGTGATTTTTTAAAAGAAAATTTAAACATCTTAATTTTTAAATAATGCAATATTAAATGTACTAGTACTAAACATGCACTATTAACAAAACTGCGAAGACATTAAAAGTTACCTGCTGATCTATAGGTAAAGGTGTTATTGTTGAATGCTCCTTATCTGCTTCCCTTTCATTGAAAAAATAGACTGTACATCCACTACAATAATTTTCAAATTATTCCAGCAGAGAGGTGTGTTCATAGATCTAAGAAATCAAATATCACTCAGGCCTTATGAATGCACCCGGCTAGACACAGGGAGATGTTAAAATGGATGGTTTACTTTAAAATGGAGATTGTTCACTTTAGAACGTTAATTTACTTACACAGTATAAATCTACAAACTTCAAAGAACCCAACACACGCTAATCCTAGCTTCGAATGAGAAAAAGTCGTCTGCCTTCAATATGCGCGCGCAGTATTGTTTAAACACAACAAAATAACAGCTAGCAGATGTTTCCAACTTTACCGCAAATGATATAGGAAGAAAATAATTTAAATAAAGACATTTCAAAACCTTTATAATTTGTATGGCTGAAAAATGAACTTCTAATGATGCTATAATAGAGAGATTTTTGAATGAGAGATTTTTGTTTTCTTAGAAATAAGCTGTGAAAATTTACATTTTTATATATTTTTTAATCCATTGCATTTGCTTTAGACGTCAAAAGTAAAGATAAATTTTAAATAATAATTGATTTAATAGGCTTTATAAAGTAATTTCGATATAAATTTAAATTGCAATCAAATTTCCTAAGTACAAATTTTTTATTTTTTACACTCTATCGAAAAGAGCAATATATTTAATAGAGGTGACATCTTACTAAGCACTGGCCAGTTTTGGATAAATTGCTATAGGAATGACATATACTTTATATCATGTTTTTAAATCATTTTTGCTCGGAAATACACGAAATTGGCTCGTGTTTTGTTCAGAAACTATGTTATTGAAAAACCTTTTCCATTTTTTATTAAAAGCAGAAGATCTTTCAGAAAAGAATGTCAAAGTCGGCGTTTTGATTTGAATATCCGACGTGACAGTGAAAGACAGGAGAAAAACTGGTCGTCACGTGACACGAATTGCTTATAACTTGATAAATAACTAAATTTCTATTTAAGGATTTTTACCTGTGTATTATATAGTATATTTTGTTAAATTTCATGAAAATGGTAATGAAAATTGTAAAAAATTATCTGCCTCATATATGTAGACAGATATTTATTTATTATTTTATTTTGGAAATACTCAATATATTTAAATAGTGTGTGACAATATTTTTATTAATGATTTAGGTACATGACATAATTAAAATCTATATTTTATGAGTTTTTTTTTTCCAAATTCACTCTCCGATCACACTGTGAAGTCACAGAGTGTTGGCATTTTGGTCATTGTTTTTACGTGACTTATGTGACTTGCAGTGACGTCATTGCAACGTCACAAAAATTTCTAAAGCTGTCAAAAAGTAATTTTCTTTATGTTATAAGATGTTCTAAAGTTTATTTTAAGTTTTCTTTAGATCTCCAAGACGTTCACATTTTGGTCACAGTGTGACGTTACAAAGTGGTGGCATTTTGGTCACAGATGTGACGTGACGTACGTGACTCACATTGACGTCACAATGACGTCACTGTGACTGTGCATGCTATGCGGTTAACGATGCGATGTTTCAGTAAGTAAGTTAAACATGAACCAACGTAAGATCTACATAAAATTTAGAATCAAGACATCGAATTTTGTGAGAGTTCACCTTATGTGAATATGCAAGGACACATGTTGAGAGTGTATAAATTGAAATGGTTTTCGAATGCATCAGACAAAATTAATCGCTATCAAAATATTTGTTTAATTCTTTTTATATTTTGTGTAAATTAATCAAAAATATTTAGAATTGATTTTTTAATAAATTTTCACCTTTTCTTTTAAACTTTGCTTGAATTTCTTGTTATCAATGTTGGTTTTTTACTAACAATGGAACATTTCAGGGTAGTTGATTTTTTTTTTTTTTTTACTCGATAAAATGTGGTGTTAATGCAGTAATGTTTCTTTTATTTTAATCCTTATCAATATTTCCATTATTTCTCGTTTCCAAATTGTTATTATAATTATTTCATATAATTGTTATTAAAATATTATTACTAACATATTATTAAATACTTTCCACGGCAATTTCTTAACACTTATTATTTTCTTATAGACAAATTAAACTTAAATAAAGCGACATTTCGTGCGATACAGTTAGGCGAATTTTACTGTAAAAAAATACTGGTATTTTCTTTAAAAATTCCTCGAATTGTAGGAATCCTGTTCAATTCATATATAAATATAAAATAATTAATTTTGTTAATTACAGAAACATTTTTTTCTTTTCAACTTACGGCATATAATTTTTTTTATTAACGGCAAAACAGGGATACAAATTGCACTTAAAGTCAAAATAAAAGTAGAAAGAACAACTAAGTAACATTGAAATGTAATTGATAATAAAGGCATATGTGATGGATTTATACGAATATTTTCCATCCAAGTATCAGAAAAATAATTAAAAAAATTTAAAGCTTACTCACAGTTCTACTTATTAATAATAATATAATTATATTTATAAATTATATTATTTATTATAATTATATTTATAATTATATTTATAAAGTGTATTTTATTTATTAAGTGTCATTTATTAATTATATTAACATGACACTAATTCATGGTTCGTATTTGGCCGTTCTAAAAAAAATTCTTTTAAAATATTGTAAGTGACCATTTTTTAATCTAATTCATTGCAAAATAATAACTTCATAAAATAATTTTATGAGTTATTTTCCCTTTGGATATTTTAGACTTACATGTTTCATTTATTTTCTCTAATAATGCTCTACTTATTTTAGAATTTGTATTACGCTTATTGGTTTTATCAAAATAAAATTGCATATCAGGATATTACATTATTTTAGATTTAATAAAAATTCTAAAAATATATATAAAGCAAGTTTTTTTTTCTTATGAAAGTTCCATGTTTTTTAGGTTATCGATATGAATGTAATTAATATCAGCGTAATAGCATAAGTTTAGTAATTAAAAAAGTGTTTTTTCCGATTAATTATAAGATTTTCCCTGGATATTTTTTTAACTAATATCGCGTAAACCTTATACTTTGTTCTTTTTTCCCCATTTTCTTCTAATTGGAACAATTAACTTAAAGCTAAGAAATCGTAATAACAGATTTTCTATTTCTTTAAATAAAAAAGTTAACCATAACATTCAGCACACATATAATTATTTTTGGCAAAAAAAAAAAAAAAAAGTTTACAGCTTTTTTTTTTTTTCTTTTTAGATTTTTTTAATAAAAAAATACTATTATGTTATTTTAAATTAAAATGAAACATATTGAAGAAAGGCAAAAATGCATAATAACAAAGGAATATAAGTCTTTTAACTGCTGCGTACAAATTTGTATGTTGGAGCAGAAAAATAAGTTTTCTAAGTAAAAAAATAAAAGAAAAGAATACAAAGGGTTGATTTTATATTATTAAGATCTACAGCATCGGAAAGAGAAAACAAAAATTTTAAGTACGAATATTTTCTGTTAATTGTTATTTTTTAATCTAAAAAATAACATCTAAAATACTTTTATTTATACATGTAAATTAAAATTCTGTTACAGAAATACTTTGAATCAACGCTACAACTGTGGAAGTTTAAAATAATTGAAGATACGGCGGTAATTGTTACGGAATCGATGTTGGAGTTACGAAATAATTAGAATACTTAATTATTTTACGCCAGTCTTGTTCGACTTCCTCTAGCAAAAAATAAAGAAAGAAAGAAAAATAAAGAAAATTACTTACATTTAAATTTAATTAAAATTTCTATTTACATTTTATTTCCATTTTTCTAAACCAAGTTATGAGCTGGCTCGAGGGCCAGCTATACTTAAGAAAAAACACTATCTGATTACAGTAGTGATGGGTATAATTCTGATAATCGAATAATTTGAAATAATCGATTAGAGATTAACCAAAGGAGCAATTTTCTATATTCGTAACCATGGAGTAACTCACGCCATAATTTTCGTAAGTAAATAATGTTGCATCCTTACATATTGAATTTTTACGTGTTACAATCTCTATGGTTTCTCTTATAATGTATGCATGGTACAGATTGGAGCGGAAAATTATCTAGCGTAATACCTTTTTTTTTAATGATGCTTAAAGCAAAAATAATAATAATAATTAAAAGACGTAAAATTTTGGAACAACTCGGTATAGGGCGAGTACACAGTCAAAATTTCGGCGAATACAGATTACTCGGTACACCTGTAATTCATATTCATAAAAATTACAACTACCTCTCTAATTCATAAAAATTACATCGAATAAAAATAAATTACTTTATTAAGTAAACCAAAATGTAGCTATTATAAAAATTTAAATAAAAAAAATGCAAAATAGTCATAATAAACCCCTTCAGAGGAAAATACCCCCCAGAAATTAGAAAATTCTCATCTACGGGCAGTTGTGGTAGGAGTGCATTCCGTGCATTAGTTCTCGAGATAGAGTGCCCACGATTTTTTCCGCAATATAGCCAGACAGGCATTTACTAAAAACAATCAAATCGTGTACAGGTCCTTCTATAACATAAATCCGTCGAAAACCGGAATTCGAAATTTTTCAAGACTGCGATTCTTAATTCGCGTAAAGATAGAAGATAGTAAAAACTCGAAATATAAAAATACATTTCGCTAAAAATTATATAAATGTGTTTTGACGTATAAGTAACAATATTTTATTCTCTTCCCTGCAGATAATGTTCAAGAAAATGTAAACTATGAAGAAAAATTAATCTTTCATGAGATATTAACACTGTAGAACATCATATACATAAAAGTATATTCAATAAATCTTAGTCTAAATAGTAAAAGTTCTCGTATACTGTATTATTTATGGCCATATATGATGAAATTGATGGTCTCGGTATGACGTGTTATAAAACTCTCCAAGAAAATTCTGAAAACATTATGCTTGTGTCAAAAGATTCAATAAGAAACGCGTCACTTTATCAAAGTTACGACAAAATATCATGTCATAAAAAAACAGGATATGACATTATAATAGATAGGAACACATAAAAAAGAGTATCATATATTGGGTCTTCTTATGTGACTACTTTCTTGTGATATTTTTTTATATTTTTAAAGGTAATTTAACACATTATTTTCCTTTTAACACTCACCGATATAGTTGAGCGGTTTATCTGCCCGTTTGTCCGTCCGCCCGTGCTCTAATTCTCGTTAACCAATTAAACGCCGCTATATGAAACATGTTAAATAAATATAACTTTTTTAATTTTTTAAAACACATTGGATGTCTCTATTATAGAACAGTTGAATTAAAAAAAAAAAAAAAAAAATGTAACCGTAGAGAAAACCCGGCATGTTCCCGTAACGGAAACTTTGCCATCTTATAGGGTGGGGGAGGGGGGGGGGGACGTTCTCTTGATTGAATGCAAGTAGCGTTTGTTTTTTCTGCTACTTAGAAGAAGTTATGTTTTTTTTTTTTTTTTTTTAAGTGGATTATTTTTTTGCATGCAATAAAAAATATTTATTTATTAATTTTTTATTAAATTAATTTATTATATATGCAGGTATAAAGAATTTAATACTAAATTAAAATCATTATTTTTATTTGAATTTTTAAATTAGAAAAAAAGAAATACTATTAACAAATAAATTTTAAACATGGAACAGCTTATCTTTACAATTTTTTGGAGTCCTGTAAGTACTTAAAAGTCTATATAGGAGATCCACACCTCCCATATACGTATTATATGAGGAAATTATCTTCGGTTAAGGTAAATCAATTTTCTTTTTTTCTTTAGAGCACCATCTATTTTTCCTGACATAACAGTCTCCTCTTCAAAATCGGATGCAAAACACACAACAATGTTGTCTCTCCATTTTACTACACACAGATTTTCTGTGACAATGGATTGAAAAGTTCCTCTTTTATTTTTTCCAATTGTTTACATTTACTTAGAGGACAATCTTTCAGCCTATTGTCTCTGATTGTGCCCGTGATATGAAAATTGCGCTTTTGCATTACTTCTGATAATTCTACAGATGTAAAAAAATTGTTCCTATAAACCGTATGTTTTGGGGGATCGTCAATGCATTTAATTAAGTCCAAAACCACCCTTGTTCCAAGGGGCTTCGTTTCTATTTCATTTTTTTTTCAAATGTATTTTTATTTTTTCCCACATAACCTTGTAAATTTAGTGGATAACCTTCAGAATCAGAATCCAGTGTATAGGAATATTCAAAGGCTTGTTTTCCTGTTAAAAATTTAACAGGCATTTTCACATATATATCGAATCTTTTTCTTTAATTTATCTAAACACTATCACTTATCGACTACCAAACGATTCAAATACACTATGCTTTTCAAAATAACAAGCTAAAACGCAGTAAAATACAAGTATATTTTACAGTATTGTTGTTTCTCCGAACCAAGGAACTAAAAATTTTCTTTTATTAATTTAAGTGGTACTTTGCATTATTTCTTCCTAGGGCGGAATCCCTTCTTTGTGAAAAGGAGCTCGTAAGACAAAGGAAAAATGAATTGATACCAGAAAGTGCAAACGTAGCCATACTGGGAACATTCCAAACAAATATTTCTATTGTTGCTTTAAATAACTCTATTTAATCCGGGTTTCGAATATGTTGTTATTTCAAATGTTTTTTTTTTATAACCTGACAGTAGTGGAACAAAACTGAAGAATTTTTCTTTTCTTTTTCACTAATTTTACTTCAGTTATAGCAAAAAACCAAAAATTCTCTTTTTTTAAAAATCTACAAAAAATAGAAAAAAGGAAAATATTATTTTGAAAAAAATATATTTTATACTCCATACTAATAACTTTACTATAAAAAGATTTTTTCTTAAATAACTAAAAAATAATTTGAGAAAAGAAATATAAAATACATGTACCTGCAACGGGAGCCTTGGCGTTTAATGGGTTAATATACTCAGATTGCCCTATTAATTTCATATGTTATTGCGTTTAGTATAGCACGATCGCTATTGAAAATGAAGTGTGTTTCATATATGGTTTGTTTACAGGGACAGTCGAAAGTATTCTGTTACATTACAGTCAATGAAAAAAGAATCGTTTCAAACAAAAAAAAAATCGTGCAATTTCATGATTTTACGCATTCGGAACATAATGAAATTGATATACAAATATGGAGCGCACTAAAACAGGATTTTGTAGGATATGGAGAGCAAAGCATGTATTATTCATTTATGGGGTCACATAATTGTTACACAACGTTATGTAGAAAAAACTGTTTGCAGTTTAATTCAATCGTGTTTCACTATTTCAGACATAATGAAATTTATATGCATTTCCGAGGTTCACTATAAATTTCTCACTGAAAAGTACGGCGTGCATTGTGTTTACCGTTTATTTACAGGAACTCACAAATGATTCGTTTACAGTCTATGTGCGATAATTATAGCCTATATGTAATAACTTTAGTTTAGTTTTCAAATTTTGGTTTGCGTTTTAAAGTTACCTAAAGTTTTGCATAGCACGTGGTGTGTATAAATGTTGTTGATCGTACACACAAAGGGTTTCGCAAGTATTACTCACTATGGGAGTGAATTGCTTAAAGGGAGTTTTTAATTGTTTTACGTATTTTCCTTCTGAACTGTACATATTAGACTAATAGAAGTTGCTGCAATATAATTAAATTCATATACAGGGCTACAAAAAGAAAAAGATATTTTGTCGTTTATGGTTGGTTGTGTGTGTTGTGTGCATTTTTTACCTGAATTAAATTTTAGTTTAATATGTGATATGTAATCTTTAGATAATATATAGGTCTGATCAAAAGAATTCGAGAGCATTTTGATCGATTGCAAAAAATGCTAATTAAACTAAATTTTATTATGCTATGTAGTTTATCCAAATCTATAGATCATATACACGGTTGTACAAAATAATTCGACTACAATAATTGATATTGACTATATTTACTATGGAAGGTCTTTGCTAAATCTGGGTTTTTAAATGTGTTATATGTTTCCTATACTGTTTAATTACAGATCTCCTTTCACCTTATTTAACGGTGAAGTTTCGTTACAGTTTTCTGGAAGAGCTGGAAAGTGTTCGTTAATCTATGCTTGATGCATAATCTTTCGTTCTTGTTTTAATAAGCAATCACCTTCTTTGTGTAGAACGTGTTCTATTACGTCCGACTCAGTCACCGCCACTCTTGCATTGAACTTGCGTTCGTATTTGCTTAGAATTAAGGAAAATATTTTTGTTCCTTCTGGCATAGGTGTTCAGTGAAAACTGTTTTAAGGTTGACATATTTCAGATCTTTGCAGAGAGAAGAAATGACAGCAGAGCAATAAACCTTTGAAGTGGATGCCAGATCAAAAACATTTTACGCTGTAGTTGATATTGAAATTTGTGCTACAACACTTGTGTCTTTTTCAGTTATCACTTTCCATTGTTCAACAAAACTTTTGTTAACATGCAAAAAGACTAGGTCCTTTAACCCTTTCCGGCACAGTGGTCCCACTCCGGGAACACAATTTTAATTCCAAACTTGGATTCGGCACGAAGAATATTTTAATAAAATTTTGTTTCTATAATGAAAGCTTAAAATAAGGAGTTCATATTTTCTAAAAAAGTTGTTTGCAAATTCCGGTGTCAGTTAGTAATTTCTCATTTTACGAACAAACTTTGTCTGTGCCGGAAAGGGTTAAAACGTTTCACAATATCCTTTTCTTTTAATAATTTAAACAGTTGTTTTATCCTTAAAAATTTCAACAGCTTTTGGTACTTTCTGACGACGGCTATCTTTGTACCATGTATTCAGACTTTTTTCCATGAATGCATCAGTGGGGCGAAAACCCAAACATACAACGGTTACAGAGCGTAACCTTTTTTTCGGAAGACAAAGAATGATTGTTTCATTGTCTATTGCCTTTTTTATCTTTTGTTCTTCTTTTAGGTAGCTGGAATGAAAATCTATTATCAGAAACATTCTTTTATGAAATTATTTTTACACTTTTTACTTGAACAGATTTCAGTAATTTCAGATAGAAATTTGACGTATGTAGAATGATTACTTTTAAAATACAAAGAAACACACTTAAAATACTATGTACGTTTACTATCCGAGGGGTATTTCTTTCCAAGATTTTCACAAATGTCTTTCCAAGAATATATTTTATTGCTTCTCAAAATACTCTTTGCATTCGAATAAACCAATCATCAAAACATTTAGGCCATTATGAAAGTGGCATAGCATAAACATGACATTCGTAAGTTTCAACAGCTTCTTCCGAGTTGTTAAAACGTTGAACACGCATTTTAGTTTTTATAAACTTAAATAAAAAGTAATCATTAGGTGCTAACTCTGGTTAATTTGGGCAATAAGTCATCAATTCCATTTTTTAACGCTTCAAATAACCCATAGTTATCGAAGCAGTTCTTGATCTGGCGTTTTCATGGTGCAGAATGTTAAGACGTTTCGAATTTCTTTTCTTAGTTCTGCAGCTACTTTCGGCAAACAAATTGTGGTATACCAAGGAACATTGGCTGCTTTACCATTGTCCTAAGGAACAGTTGCAATGTAGTCAGATTTACTGAAAAACACTGGAAGCACTACTCGCACGAACAACTTTTGCTTGTCTAGAATCATCTGGAAACACCCAAACAGTCGATTGTTATTGGTTTCGAGTTCATAGGAATAATTCCAGGTTTCGACACATGTTACGATGTCGTGCACATGTTGTTAGTTACCGGAGTTGAATATTTTTAGATTTTCCTGGCACCATTTCACACGAGCGTCCCTTTCAGTTTGAGATAAACTGTGGGAATCCATCGGGAACACAACTTTTACACTTTTAAATGATGATGTAAAATTGAATGCACGCGGGTCATATGACGATCAGAAACGATTAGTTTTCTCACAGCATCTATGTTTTCGGGAGGCACAGCACTTCTTGGTCGACCCTCCCGAGCATCGTCACTGAGAATCCCAGGACTGCGGAAGAATTCTTTAAACCAGCTGTAAATCGTTAGCTTAGGTGGTGCTTCGTTACCAAAAGTCGATTTCATTCTATCGCTACACTGTTTCTATGTCAAACCTTGTCGAAAGTCATAAAAAATCATGGCTTTGAAGTCCATTCGACATAAGTCCATAATTATTTAGTACTTCTTGTTTTCGAAAAATCCTTCACAGCTTTTGATGTTCTGTAAACTAAAACATTCATGTAACTGTTCGAATTATGATAAAAATCATCCGTGCTGAAAACAGCTGTTTTCTCATTTTCTAAAAAAATCTGTACTGGCACACGTATTCACTATTTCAAGGCGAATTAATTCAAATGATAACATAATTTTCTTTTAAAAGAAATAAATACCAATACCGTTAAATTTTAAATAAATAACTAAATATTAAATATTTTACAGTAAAAATCTTTTTTTAATTATTTTTGTTGCTTAATATTTACAAAATTTTAAATGAATTTTTAAATCAAAATATCAGCCATTTCACTCGATTATATAAAAATATTAATAAAATTAGAAATATGCGTAATAATTCTGTATGTTGATACGACGAATTTTTAAAATTTTTGAAACTAAGGAAAAGAAAACTAAGCTACGTTTTCGATTAATTAATAGACCAACGAAACGTTTTGCTATTATATTTCGTTTCAAATTCACTAAATACTTAGATAAAGTCGTGTTTCGAGTGTTTAACAAAGATTTTATTTTTTAAATGCAGCATGTATATTTAAAAAAATAATAATAATAATACATCAATATTTTTTTATAGTGATTTAATTCTTTCATTTTTTTCTGCAATCCAATCATTAGATTATACATACATACGAGTTTAAATTTGTCAGATAAACAAATTAATCTAATTTTCAAAAAAATTATATTTGTTGATACTCGACAAATTAGGATAAACGTTATACAGAATAGAAAACTTTTAAAAGTAGGTAATGCGGCCTATCCTTTATAAATACAATACAATTATTGTAATGTTTATTTATTTTTTTTTTTAAATATTCATAAAAGATGTATACATTGATAAGACGAATTCTTAAAATTTTTGAATCTAAGTAAATTAAATCTAAACTACGTTTGCGATTAATAAATGAACCTATAAAATGTTTTGAAATACATTTTCCTTTCAAAATATAAAATTAAATATAGTTCATGGATTACGTACATACACAGCAGCATAATTTTACAAAATATGTTCATAAAAAAATATTTTCATTTAATATCTTACTAATTAAAGAAATTAATTATTTCGAATGGGTATAGAAATAAAGGAAACAGAAAATATCAAGAAAGAAAAATCATGCATCCGGCATAGATTATGAAACACTTTCCAACACTATCAGATTATTATTATAAAAATTAATTTTTTCCTAGAATGAAACGAGATGTATAAATAAGCAATTTAAATTCATGACACGATAAAAATCTATTTCCAGCTACTGCTACTCACATGCGAAGTGTTTCGTGCGGCCCTGTGTATTATCTACAGAATTTGTAAGCAACACGTAACGCATTAAAAATTACATAAACTGGACACCGCACTAGCAAAAGCAATTCTAGCAATTATAGATCATAATCAGTTTTGTAACCGAATTTGTTATGCGTCTCTGTAAATGAATGATAAATCCTACGCACTCCATCCTTTAAATATCATTATGTTCAAAGTATCATAACATACTCAAAATGCATCGCAAATAATTTTTCCACATAAATCATAATGTAAGGGAATTATTTTGTACGTCACTGTAATTGAATTATAAATGTTACGAACTATATAATCCGGTGAAAGCATACTATAATCAATATCATTAATCCACAAAAATTTCATCATGTTTGAAATATCGTAACATCAATAAAATGCGCCGCAAATTATTTTTCCCCAAATACCATAATGTAATGGAATTATTTTGTGTGTCCCTGTAAAAGGACTATTAATGCTACACACTTCTTTTTCAATACCGAACATTCTATAGTAAAATTCAATAACGTGTAAAACTTTCATGACAATCCGAGTTTATTTACGACAGTTAGAACACGGACAGACGGACAGACAGACAAACAGATTTCATAAACACTTTTCAACTATGATGGAAAGTGTTAAAAATATATAAATTATATAATGTTAGCGAAATAAGTTTTTCCCTATTCTATTTGATTTAAAAACATCTTACAAGGAACAAACACTTTAATTTTTCTTTAAAGCTTAAGGGTAAACGGAACATGCTTAATTACATCAAAATTCGTAAAACCTTTAAAAGTTTTAACTTGTGAAAAGCAAGTAAAATAAATATGCAAAACTTAGAAAAAAAACGTTAGAAAACTTTTTCGCTCGAAGCATTGCAAAGACATATTCGATTTTAAAGTATTTTCAGGAAAATGATGCGGTTTTTTTTAATCTTTTAAAATATCTATATATTTAAAACGCTAAGCATTTTCTTTCGACAATCCGTGAGAACAAACTACTGCATCAAATTACGTCATTCTTTTTTTTTTTTAAATGAAAGCTATTTCGTCACAGATTTGTTATCGTACATTCGTTTGTCCGAAAATTTAATTAATTAGCCTTAATTTTAAATTAAACTTTTACTTCTGCGTATGACGTCATAAAGTCGGCAAAGAGGCTAACGAAAAAGACAGGCTACCGCGGTGCATTCCACTTATCTTTTTTTACAGACCGCTAGAGTGACGTGTTGTCCTTTCGTACACCTGCATTGGTGGATTCGAGCATCACGTGACTCCCGCGGTCTGTAAAAAAAGATACGCGTAAAGTACCGCGGTAGCCTTTCTTTTTCGTTAGCCTCGGTCGGCAATCTAATAAAGCCTACTGTTGCGAGGAAACTCCGTGGAACTCCGTGTATCAAATTACATCATTATTTTTTAAATGAAAGATATATGGACACAGATTTGTTATCGTGAATTTTTTGTTCGAAAATTTAATTAATTAGCCGTAATTTCCAATTAAACTTTTACTTCTGATAATGACGTCATAAAGTAACCAATCCGTTAACGCCCACTGTTGGGAGGCACAGAGTTTATTCTCTAAACTCCGTGGTTGCGAGGATCAAAGAAAAATAATAAATATTAAAAGCACGTGCCTTTTAGGCTGAATTTTTTAATTTGCAAGTTAATTTTAGGTAAAAATATTTATCCGCGTGTTTTATAAGCGAATAAAAATTCATATTTATTGTGACGTCACGGGAATTTTGTCCATTGGTTTTTTTTTATCATTATGCATTATAACTTTGTTGATGCCATTTTTTCATTACAATTAAATACAAAATATATATTTATTTGTATACACGGTGTTTAAGCATAAAAGTAACGTATACAAAGTACGTAAAGAAAAGTTTGCCCTGGTAAAAATGACGTTATGCTTAGTTTGAAATGCATTTTAACATTGATAAATAAAAGAAAAATGTATATGATTATGTCACTATGACGTAATTTTAACTGATTTTTCACCTTTAAATTTTAAAGATTAGAACTGGAGGCTTAATTGGTTGCTTCATCTTGATTGCATACCTTGATTACCTTGATTTTTTTTAAATTATAGTTGCGAAGATTTCATTTTTTAATAAAAAGACATTCACAAAAGTAAAGGATTTCAGGAAAAATAAAATTATTGAAAATAGTGTTATGGTTAAAAAAAAAATGAAATAATGATTGTATTTTTATCTAGAATAAACAATGTATGGCTAATATTTTATCGGAATTATTTTGGTAGGTTTGTTATAAGTTCATTTAATACTTCCTTATTAGCGGCAAAGTCCTATTTCTTTCACGGTGAATTTATCTTTCGGTAGTCTACTTTTGGACGCCAGCCAAAACACAGTGGCAATTTTTAGAAATGTATAACGGTTGTGACAACAAACGGCGCTATTGCTTTAGCTTTCATCGCGCTTACACCACTTCTAAATACTACAATTTTCAATTTTTTACTACATTTTAATACACTTCACAATTTTAGTTCTTACATCATTAATTAGAAACACAAATTAGCTTTCGATTGAAATTTATTTTAAAACTGCCGCCTTATTTAACGACTTTTTAAATAATTATCAAGCATGGAATATTTTTCAATTCTATCTCAATAATGACCATCAGTTTATTTACTAATGCAAAAAAGCCCCTGGGAAAGGTACCACAATTGAAAATAGATTTCCCTAACCATCATGAATAGTAAAATAAATAATAATAATAACAAATCCTGATAAATCATAAGATCAGATTATCAGATTTTGGCGATAAACTAAAATCTGTCAAAAAAAAAAAAAAAAAAAAAAAAAAAAAAAAAAACTATTTTCTGTTTATGAGTAATATAAAATTGATATGTTCAATTCGTTGATGTATATGTTGCATCAGAATATGCTAGGAACTGCATTTTATTATTTTTTAAAAGATCCATTGGATATTTAACTCTATAAGACGGAAAATATCCCCGACTGTGATGGAAAAGGAATAAATATCCTTATTATATAAAGGGACCGAAGAAAACATACAAATAAACTACACTTAAAAACATTAAAAAATCTCCCTCATCTGCAGATTGATTATTGTAAAAAAAAATAATAAATAAAATAAAAAATGTTCATCTTTACATAAAAATTGGTTAGCTTAAAACGATGGATGCGTTTTAGAAGATATGGATTTGAAACAAACAATGATTAAAGAGGACAATTTAAAACTTTTAATTTAAATATTTTAAAACTTTTTTTAACGTCGAATTTTGACGGTGCCTTTGGGCAGATGCAATGCATAGGAGGTCATTCAGTTGCATTATCACAGGTGTGATTTATTTATTATGTTCTTTTATTTACTGAATACCAGATGAATGTAGGGATATACTATTTATATGATATTTCATAGGTCATATTTTCTTTCTTGCCGTGGGGAATATGGCGGTAATTCCAAACTGATTTGCATTACACAGTTGCTTACGGATTGTTTGTTTGGAATTTGCATCGGAAATAGTACTGTATTTCACAGGGGGAAAAAACTTTTAAAATAAAAAAATTTGCAAGACTGTTTCATACTTGCCCCTTTTTATGTAATATAGAAGCTTATTTTACTGATATTGTTATAGTAATTTTTTTCCGTCAAGTTTTGACGGGTTCCATCTAGTACTCTTTAAATTCTCAAGGCAATGCATTTTGTTGCATTATTTTGCATTTTCTTTCAAACGATTTTCATTTTGAATCTACTGTTAAATGTTTGTTAGTGAAATGATATAGTATATGTTGTGCGTGCCAAAAATTTCCAAAATCGTGTAAACCTACTTAAAACCTGACTTTATATTTCCTAAAATGTAATTTATACCTCTTCGGTGTACACTTGGCTTCAGTTTCTCAATAAAATGACTGCTTTAAAACAGGTATATTTGATCTGCACATTACACTAAATGCATACCTCGAACATTGAAATCGAATCATGCATTTTAAAAGTTGTGTCTTCATATTTTATTTATTGTCACGGACAGTATTTGTAAAACAGTTTGGAAAAATGCATGGCTAAAATCTGTTTTCATTCACCCATTTACAGCGGTGCAATCAATAGATAGCACGATACCAAAGAAATGGTTATTCCTTTGTTCGTAAATTTTAATGATAGGAGGATTTTTTTAAAAATCATTTAAAATATTTTTTGAAGCAGTTCGAAAAATGCCGATCATAATTCTAATTGAATACGATCTGCGTGGCAATCCAATGTCTTCGGTTTAAATTTTATAAGATCTTTCGGCTGTTTGGGGAAAAAGAGAAACCTAATATCATTGTACATTAAAAAAATCTCTATAATTTTAGATAAATTTCGAGTAAGATATTGTATTTATTTTTAGGTTAAAAGACTTATTTATAAAAATACACATTATCATTGACGTCTTTTAGTACGTGTAAAATGGAGTTTTTCAGAGGCAATTGATGTTCACTCACCAAAATTTGAAAGAATATCGTTTTGGCCCTAGAAATGAAGAACCGATGATGAGTCCTCAAAAAATAAAGTTGTTTATTTATTTATTTTTTTTTTTTTTGGGAGGAGAGGGCAAAGGGAAGGACATAGGTATGTTTTAATTCTGAAACAAATGACACTATCTGCAACTCGATACTATCATTTGTTATAAAGTCACGGCAAGTTTTATGAATAAAAAGTCGTAAATTATATTTTAGTGCAGGTAAAATAGGGATTTACAGAAATAACTGGCGGTCTTTCACATAAATTTTGGTAGAACTTTATTTTGGCATTTCAAATGAAGATCCGATAAGAACCCAAAATTTTAAGTTGTTTTGCTATGCTTTGGGAGGAAAATGAGGGCGTTTTAACTCAGAGTGTTGCAAGTCGATATAGTCACTTGTTGCAAAGTTATGACAGGTTTTAGGAATAAGTAATTCAAAATTATACTTTATCAGAAAGCACAACTTTATTTATTACTAGTTTGCAGACATTTAATAAATTTAAGATTATTCAATATGATATAAAGGACAGGTTTTAAACGCAACATATGTGTAATAAAGTTGTGGTCCTTCATAAAGTGCAACTTTGAATCTTTTATTCATAAAACGTGTCGTAACTTTGAAATAAGTGATTGTATCGATTTGCTGGGGGTGTCATTTGATTCAGAATTTAAAAAAAATACACGGTAACCAACATCCCACTCAATCTCTATAGCAAAATTGAGTTCCACCTCCCTCTTCCTGAGTTAAAGTGCCCCCTTTTGGCATCCAAACCAAACTAAAACAACTTTCTTTTTTGGCACTCATCAACTCTTCATTTCTGGAGCCGAAATGACGTTCTTCCCAAATTTTCGTGAATGTACACCAGTTGTCGCTGTAAAATCATATTTTACATGTATCAAAGTATAACTAGATGGAACCCGTCAAAACTTGACGGAAAAAATTACTATAACAATATTAGTAAAATAAGCTTCTTTATTACATAAGAAAGTCTGGAACAGTCTTTCAAATATTTTATTTTAAAAGTTTTTCCCCCAGTCAAATACAGTACTTATTTCCGATGCAAACTCAGTAAGATAAGCTTCTTCATTATTTAACAGGGGAGAGTGTGAAAAAGAATTTCAGAAAATTTATTTTTAGGGTTTCGTTCATCTCACGAAACCCTATTACTCCCGCTCCGTTGTCTGAATGTCACAGAGCTATTCTCAGAAACTATGTACCTTACAGAGTTGAAATTTTGTGTATATCGCTGAATACTAGCTATGAAGAGCTCAAATTATTAAAATTTGAAAAATTCGTATTATTTTAATAAATAGAGATAAAAAACCAAAATTATAACAGCCTTTTCCTATTAAATTTAAACATTTTTCGTTACAGCAGATACCAAAACTTAAGAATCCACGCTGAAATTCTTTCTACAATAATTAATTTACTATCAGACGGTTTCCACTTGAAAAATGAAAATGAAATAAAAAGTTTCACCAATTGAAAAAAAGATTAATATAAAATAAAAATAATTGACGTTATAGTGGAAACAAAACAAGACATTTTCAAAAATTTCTCAATAATACAAGGAGTATGAGTATGTGTATGTACACAAAGCAGATTAATATCACGTCATTAGAGAATTAAAAAGAAAATCTAATGTCCTATTGGAAGTTTAACGAGTTTTTCAGATGTTTCAGGAAAATACAAAGCGAGTATCAATATAAGTAATAGAGAATATGAGTTTGAGAAACATATTGAATCATGATAAAAATCCGATTATGGAAATATTCGCATATTTTAACATTTTGAAGGTGTACAACATGTTCAATTTTGAAATTATTTTTTTATATCGCATTTAGTGGGCGTGACAGATATTATTATGACAGAATATAATAGCCGGCTTCGCCCGCTATCGAGCTGGTTTGGATACTCGACTGGTTTGGATAACGATAAGCGCGATGAAAGCTAACGCGATAGCGTCGTTTGTTGTCACAACCGTTCTACATTTCTAAAAATTGCCACTGTGTTTTGGCTGACGTCCAAAAGTATACTACCATTTTTTGACATCGAAAGAGAAATTCACAGTGAAAGACAAAGGACTTTGCCGCTAATACGAAACTGTTAAATTAATTTATAACAAACCTACCAAAATAATTCTTATAAAATATTAGCCTTAAATTGTTTATTCTAGCTAAAAATACAATCATTATTTCAAGTGGTTTTTTTTTGTTTACTATAACACTATTTTTAATAATTTTAATTTTCCTGAAATACTTTATTTTTGTCATTTTTTTATTAAAAAATGAAATCTTCTAACCTATAATTAAAAAAAAGTAA
Organism: Maratus michaelseni; assembly: GCA_963931845.1. Taxonomy (NCBI): domain Eukaryota; kingdom Metazoa; phylum Arthropoda; class Arachnida; order Araneae; family Salticidae; genus Maratus; species Maratus michaelseni. The sequence goes on from OZ007592.1 coordinate 341,518,160, forward strand.
TTAGTAACATGTAATCAATGTATGCAATCAAGATGAAGCAACCAATAAAGGCTCCAGCTCTAATCTTTAAAATTAAAAATTGAAAAATCAATTAAAATTGCATCCTGTTGACACAATCATATAATTTTTTTCTTTTTAGTTTTATCAATGTTAAAATGCATTTCAAGCTAAGCATAACGTTATTTCCAGCGGCGCAAACTTTTCACACGTACTGTGTATACGTTACTTTTATGCTTAAACACCATGTAAACAAATAAAAATAGATTTTGTATTTAATTGTAATGAAAAAATCGCATCATCAAAGTTATAATGCATAATGATAAAATAATCCCAATGCACAATATTCCCGTGATGTCACAATAAATATGAATTTTTATTCGCTTATAAAAAACGCGGGTAAATATTTTTACCGAAATTTAACTTGTAAATTAAAAAAATCGGCCTAAAAGCCACCTGCTTTTAATATTTATTATTTCTCTTTTATCCTCGTAACCACAGAGTTTAGAGAATAAACTCTGTGCCTCCCAACAGTGGGCGTTAACGGATTGGTTACTTTATGACGTCGTTAGCAGAAGTAAAAGTTTAATTAGAAATTACGGCTAATTAATTAAATTTTCGAACAAAAAATTCACGATAACAAATCTGTGTCCATATATGTTTCATTTAAAAAATAATCATGGAATTTGATACAGCAGTTTGTTCTCACGAATTCTCGAAAGAAAACGCTTAGCGTTTCAAATATATAGATTTTTGACTTTATATTCAGAAAGTCTACCGTGGCTTTGTAACAAATGATGCTATCGAATTGTGGATGGTGTCATTCGATTCTGAATTAAAACATACATAATAAAAGATACCTCACTTAACCTATTTAAGAAAAGTTGAGTTGCGCCCATCTTCCTTGAGTTAAAATGTTGCCCTGTTTGCTTTCCTAAAACATGGTAAAAAGGCTTTATTTTGGGGAGACTCATCGGATCTTCCCGAATTATCGTGTTTGGCCACCTGCTGTCGTTTATTACATAATTTTCGGTCTATTTTATCTCTAATGTTTGTCAAAAACATATCATTCTGTCAAGATCTGGCTGTTAATTGCAGATCTGGTGCGATGAAAAAAGGCGTCATTTTGACGAACGCGTACAAATATATTTAATTTTTATTAATTAAACAAGTTGAACATTGTACGTCAAACGTGACAAATGAGGTGCGTTCGTACTATAGCTAGTTACATAAATATTCAGAGCTTGATAATTTTTAATTCTGTGAAATGAACTATATCGTCTGCAGATTAATTTCTGTAATAAAATAAGTATCTCGGTCGCTTGACGGTTAAATCTCAGAAGATCCTATAACAAGAAAGCACCGATTTGAAAAGAAAAAAAAATCAAATTTCTTAATAAATATTTTTATTAATATCTTCTAAAGTTTTGATTCGATTTTCATAAAATTTGAAGTGTCTCGACAAAATTCTGCAAAGGTAATATATCTTAAATTTGAAACCATTCGATTGGGTAGCTTTTGCGTTGTTGTATGCGGACGGACGGACCAGACGACGACAATAGATGCTACGTATTTATATAATTACGAACGCATCTAATAAATGATTAAAAGAAATGTGCAAAATTAACCAGCTCAGTTTTAGTACGTTTATCAAAAGTTTCACCCGCCATTTTTCAGAAATAATTATTTAAAAACCTGATTTTTCTCCATATTCAGTCCTTGAGTTAATTAATGTCTAGTTAAACCCAAGGAACTTAATCTGATTTTACCTCCATGTTTGAATGTATAACAGCCGCAATTAAATTATTTCTGTGTTTGTCGGCAGAAGATGGTTTGTCTCCTAGAATAAGTTATTTTGCTTGCTTGAATATGTAAAACTATATGAAAAACGTGTTTTTTTGAAAATTTAATTGGACCAATGAAATGAAATTGAAAATATTGAAATTGAATGAAAATTTACATTTCATTGTTACTGAAGAAATTACATCGATGTAAATATAATTGTACATTTTTTTAGCATTTTTTATCTCGCAGAATAACTGATCAGAATACTCACTTCCCAGAAAAACGTAGTACGCTGCAGTTATCAACAGATTAACTACGATCCAAATATTTTAAAATCTATATATTTAAAACGCTAAGCATTTTCTTTCGACAATTCGTGAGAGCAAACTACTGCATCAAATTACACCATTCCTTTTTTAATGAAAGATATTTGGACACAGATTTGTTATCGTGCATTCGTTTGTTCGAAAATTTAATTAATTAGCCGTAATTTTCAATTAAAATTTTACTTCTGCTTATGACGTCATAAAGTCGGCAACTCCCACTGTTGTGAGGCATAGAGTTTACCTTTTTGATTCGTTTTTCTCGTATCTTTATGTCCTTCATCCTATTTTCAGAATATCGGCGAACTTATATATATATTTAAATGTTAAAGATTTGGAAAATCCATGACAAATTATTTCATAAACATATTCTTAATTCCTAACCTATGTTGAGCATTTTTTTTTTAGTTTTTATTACTTACGCATCTCCAGCAGTTAAAAAATTAAAGCCCATTCCAAACATTTTGGGTCACACTGTAGAATACGCATTTTACTGTGAAAAATGAGAAATCAAGGAGGAAATAGGAAGAAAAAAGTATGCAAATAAATGACATGAATCCATTACTAACGCTATTAATTTTATTTTAAATATAACAAATCATAACATTTAGTAATTGTATACATCTTGTAATTACTAAAAGGTGTAAACTAAAAAATATATAAACAGTAAATTAGGTTTTATTAGACAGTCGTCATATATTTCTGCTCAATCTGAGCCATTATCAAAACAAATAAAAATATTCTATAAATACACGGTGTATGATATTATTTGTAACACAATCATTTAATTTTGTGCATACTTTTTAAAAATTACGCACTTATTTTTTATTTTTTACTTGCATGTTTATTTCCATATTTGTAACCATGTAGTAACTATAAGAGAAACCATGGAGATTGTAACAAGTAAAAATATAATATGTAAGGATACAGCACCATTTAATTTACCAAAATTGTGGTTTGAATTACTCAATGGTTACAAGTATGGAAATAAACATCCAAGTAAAAAACAAAAAAATATATTGAGTAATTTTTAAAAAGTACGTGAAAAATTAAATGATTTTGTATCAAATAATTTCATACACTGTACATTTATAGATTTGATAATGGCTCAAATTGAGCTGATACATATATCAACAGTCTACCAAAACCAATTTTACAGTTTATAATCTTCTTTTTTATTTTACATCTTTTAGCAATTAAAAAGAAATATTTAATTTTATTATATTTATCTTATAATATATTATAGTTAGTATTCATGTGCTGTTTCATTTTCACTGAATGTATAATTTTAAGGGAAAAAAAATTAAAAAACAACTACAATGATTTTCGGAATCCATGGAATCAGTAAATGAGAGATAAAATAAATACGTTTAATTTTCAAGGACAATTTTTCAAACTGTTTAAATAATTCATTATAGATTTCATTATTTTTGAAAAAAAAATCAAACATCGTTTCAAATGATTTAAGGATTCGGCTGCCAAGTAATATGACATGAAATAATTTTTCATTTACCTTTTCGAAAAAAAAGTTTCGAATTCCTTAATTAAAGAGAAAAAAACTGTTTATAAATGGAATTGTTTGAATTTTTCAAAATTGAAAATGAGATTTTCTTTTATCTTTTCATATTTTAACTTTGCCATACATTTTTTTGATACGCTTTACTTTTATGACAGAATAGGTTAATTTTATTTATACTTTAATGAATCAAGTTTTGTAAAAAAGGAAAAATTATCTTCATAAAATAAATAAAAAACTGTCATTTTTTACAGACATTTTCATAGGAATTAAATTTACTCTTGGGGATATTTATTTAAATTATAATACCACACTGATATATATATATATATAAAACTTTGTTGTCTGCAGGAAAATAAAACGATAATCAATCATGATTAAATTTAGGTTAAAATGACTGAATTAAAACTACGCTGACGAAATTTTCATAATGATTAAATTTATGTTAAAATGATTGAATTGAAACTACTCTGACGAAATTTTCATAATGATTAAATTTAGGTTAAAATGATTGAATTAAAACTACACTGACGAAATTTTCATAAAATTACGCTAACGAATTCATTTTCATAATAATATACTTTTAATCCTTTTTGGACGGACGTAACGTATAATTTGCGTAAAAGATGCGTATGTTGTCTTTTTTTATACTAAATTATTTTAGTCATAATCTTTTCCTTGTCTAATCGTAAAATTCTTCGATTAAATAAGATGAAAACTACTAAACGGAAATACTGCTATTAAAAAGTAAAATATTGTTAAATGACGCTCGACCTGGAGAGATTAAATGAATGGAATATTTTTATGGAAGCCTACTAAAACAAAATTAAGAAAAAAAACTACTTAGGCAATACACTTTTCAATTCTGTATATAAAGCCATAAAGGGTCTTACTTTTCCACTAAAGCTGCAATTTACCCAGGTAAAAAAATCAGCAAAAAACCTTTAAAAAAAAACTTCAGGTAATTTGCAGGTATTTGGGACTAAGGTTTCATGAAGGTAAAAAACCTGCAATTTTCCTTCACTTTTTTGTCCCAAATACCTTCGCTTTCCCTTTAGGCAAAAACCTGCAATTTTCCTTCACTTTTTTGTCCCAAATACCTTCGCTTTCCCTTTAGGCAAAAACCTGCAATTTTCCTTCACTTTTTTGTCCCAAATACCTTCGCTTTCCCTTTAGGCAAAACCCTGCAATTTTCTTCACTTTTTTGTCCCAAATACCTTCGCTTTCCCTTTAGGCAAAAACCTGCATTTTCCCTTTACTTTTTTGTCCCAAATACCTTCGCTTTCCCTTCAGGCAAAAGCCTGTATTTTCCCTTCACCTTTTTTGTCCCAAATACCTCCGCTTTACCTTCAGGCAACTATTTTCCCTTCCCTTTTTTGTCCGAAATACCTTCACTTTTCCTTCAGGTAAAAACTATTTTCATTTCATTATTTTTGTCTGAAATACCTTGTTTTCCTTTAAGCAAAAAACTTGTACTTCCCTTCCCATTTTGTCCAAAATAACTCCATTCATTAGGTAAAAAATTTATATCTTCCTTTTACATAAAAAAAACTTGTATTATAACTGGATGTTTTAGTCTGAAAAATACATCCGGTTTTTCCTGATAAAAAAAAATCTGAATCAACACTGCACTTTTTTCCTCCAAAATATACCCCCCCCCCCCCCGACATTTTTACTCTAAGCTTAAGAGCCAATGATGGCTCCCGCAGTAACACTTGGTAGCTAATGTCAATGGTATAGGTAAAAATTAACTTTTTTACTCACTGGCCACTGACCAGTACATGAATTTTTTTTACTCGCCAGTGTTTTTCAGCACTCGTGTGTTTTTCAGCCAATAACAAATTTGTCTAATGATTGCGGAATAAAAAACAAAATTTGTCAAACAATAGTGGAATAAACAGCGAAATTTATCAAATGGTGTCAGGAAAGAGATTGCGACATTCGTCAAATCGTCACGGTTAATAAATTGTAAAATCTGTCGATCAATTGCAGAAAAATCACGAGATTCGTTAAATGACCACAAAAAAAAGCTAATTTTATCAAGGAATCTTTGAAATAAATGGCAGATTTTATCAATCGATCGCATAAACTATAGTGAATTTCGCAAAATTATTGCAGGAAAAAAAAATAATTTTGTCAAACTGTCATGAAAAAATTTATTGTCGAATGGCTTTGAGAAAAAAAATTACAATCTGTCAAATGATTTCGGGGAAAAAATCATGAAATTCGCCAAATAGTTGCGAAATTTTTCGAGCGACAGCAGGGGAAGAAATCTTTTTCCATTCAATCATCGCAATTGGTGAGTGTGACTATTAAGTTTGACCAGTGGTAGCAATAAAGTCAATCGCCAAATTTTCAGTAAGAATTACTCGCCGATTGGCAAGTGCTAATTTTGTCCTATAGTCAACAGGAGCTTTTTTTTTTCTGGAGGACAGCAGCTGAGGATAGAGTATTTTTTCAATTTTGATAAGGTCAATTTCCATTTAAAAAAAGAAATTAAAAAAAACATTGCAACCAAAATCAGAAATGTAACCAGTTATAGATTGATCTCACAAATATGCAATAATAATAATAATATTGAAATGCAACTGAGAAATTAACAAAAATGTGTACTTTGTGTTATTACTAGCAGCCCCCAAGCATGAATCGCTAAATGATCAAGATTTATTGCTAAATTATAAAGCATTTAAGCGAAGACACCATTAATGTTCAGTTACTACATACGTTATCATTTGAATCATAACACAGGCATGGTACATATTAACAATCAATAAATATTTACAAAATAGTTTGAAATTTAATTATTGTAGTATTGATTTCAATTAATAATTTATTTTGTTATACACACTCTTATATACATAAGTATGTAGTAAAGCATAAAGTATACATTCTTACAAACACTATTTACATTGATGGGGTTTGATTTTTCAGTAAAACTATGTAATTTAAGTAAAATGAAAATAAATTTGAAATAAATTTATTTCTACGCAAAATCCTTTTACCTTTCTTTGCAAAATATACGGAACAGATGACTTATAAGCCCTCCGGTCCGCCATTTTGTTTTGTTGGCGAAAACCCGTTTATCGCCAACAAAGTTTGTCACTTTGGGCTATTTTAGGTTTTATTTTTTATTTAATTTTGGAATATATACAGATTAAAATATGTACAGAATAAACATAATTACAAAACATATATACAAAATTTCGCCAAATAATGGCCATGCGATCTGAGGGCTTATAAGTCATCTGTTCCGATGGGAGTTGTATTTTATGTGATTAAATGAGTACATTTAACATGAACCCTCTGGGAACTGCTTAAATTCCACGGTATCCTATGCATATAAGCGGGGTATAAAACTGAGCTGGGGCGTCCGTCAGTGGCTCAACCGTCGCACCCATGTACTGAGGGACATATAACGTGCACAACCAGGATCTGCCTTCCGTATGCGCTGCGACCAGTCGGGGCACTGCCACTTGTGCATCACCCCGAATGAATCCATATATTGATGACATAGGTCATTGCGATACTCGGTGGATAACATTATCAGAGGAGACCACTGTGAAAACACTTATATAAGCGGGGTATGCAATTATCTGTTACCGGATTAAGCGAGTACATTAACCGGAAAAAAAAACCTGGATGCATGAAACTCACCATGCAGCAATCTCTAGAATGCATAAAATTCATTCAAACAGCAGTTAGTAACATATATATGTACGCTTCACATAAATTAACCGAAAAAAAAAAAAAAAACCCTTGATGTATGAAACTTACCTTGCAGCAATCTCGAGAATTCATGAAATTTATTCAAACAGCAGTTAGTAACATATATATGTACGCTTTGCCTACATTAACCCCCCCCCCCCCCCAACAATAAAAAAACACCCCTGGATGTACAAAACTCACAGTGCAGCAATCTCTAGAATCAATGAAAATCATTCAAACAGCGGTTAGTAACTTATATACGTATATATGTACATTTCGCATACATTAACAAAAAAAAACCCCCACAAATTGATGAAATGCCCGAGTTCTTTCCTCTCCCTGTCCTTGTGCAACTAAAAAAAAATCGTTTTCTCCTGTGACTGACAGATAAAATTTAAGATCTTTCTTCAAGAAATTTTGCAGTTTTATTCTGTGACAAATTAACAAAATATCAGAATTCCCTTGTGCGACTGAAAAGAATGGTTTTTCCTGCAACCAGTTGGAAAATTTTGACATTTTTCTTTGCAACCGATCGACGACTTTTGAAGTTCTAATTCTGCGACAAATTGATGAAATACCCAATTCCCCCTCCCTTTTGTGGAACTAAAAGAAGTCTTTTCTGCGACTGACAGATAAAATTTAAGATCTTTCTTCACTACTGATCGACAAATTTTGAAGTTTCCTGCTGAAGCAAAATGACAAAATACCAGACTCCTCATGTAACGGAAAAAATTCATTGTTTTTTTTTTCTGCAACAGACTGATGCATTTTGAGATTTTTCTTTGCAAGCGACCGACATATTTTCCAGCTTCATTCAGTGCATGGGTGCAAGTTTGAAATATGGCCAGGACTGAAAATATTTTGACTTGTCCCCCCCCCCCCCTCCAAGCGCACACACAATGCATGTTTTGACTTTGAGATGTGGCAAAGACTGAAAATATTTTGAATTCTCCACCCAGACCTCCTCTCCAAATGCACAATGCACACACCATGTCCACGTAGACAAAACGTCGAAGGAACTCGAAAAAACGGCAAAATTCGTCGAAGGATCTCGAGAAAACGGCAAAATTTGCCGAAGGATCTTGAGAAAACGACAAAATTCGTCGAAGGATCTCGAAAAAAATGTAAAATTCGTCGAAGAATCTCGAAAAATGACAAAATTTGTGGAAAGATCTCGAAAAAACAGCAAATTTCGTCGAAGGATCTCGAAAAAAAAATGACAAATTTCGTCAAAGAATTATGGAAAATACGCAAATTTTGCCCACAAGCCGAGGAAAAATGGGAAATTCATTAAAGGTTCATGAAAAATGGCTAATTTTGTTGACAGATCACGAAAAGATGCAAATTTTGTCAAATGGCTGCTGAAAAAACGCCAATTTCGTCGAAGGATCGTGGAAAAAACTGCTAATTTCGTTGAAGGATCACGGAAAAACAGGCAATTTCGTAGAAGAATCCAAAAAAACCAGCGAATTCTGTCGAAGGATCACGGAAAAAGGCGAATTAGTCGAAGGATTGCAGAAAAAACGCGAATTTCGTCCGAAGGCCAAGAAAAAAACGCGAAATTCATGAAGGATCACGGAAAATGGCTAACTTCGTTGACAGATTGCGAAAAAAAATTAAAGGGTTGTGGAAAAATGTGAATTTTGTCAAAAGACCGTAAAAAAAGAGCAATGTTCGTCAATCACTCGTGGCAAAAACGCAAAGTTCATCGATCTGTCGCTTAAAAAACGCAAAGTTCGTCGATCTGTCGATTAAAAAATGCAAAGTTCATCAATCTGTCACTTAAAAAAGGCAAAGTTCGTTGATCTGTCGCAAAAAAAGTGCAAAGTTCTTCGATCAGTCGCGGAAAAAGCACAAAGTTCATCGATTAGTCGCAGAAAAAAAACCGCAAAGTTTGTCGATCGGTTGCGGGAACAAAATCACAAAATTTATCGTTAGGTTGCAGGTAAATTAAATAACGCAAATTTCTCACAAAAAAAGGTAACATTTTTTGGGCAGGAGGCTCCCGCCCACGATATTTTTTTGGGCGGGATTTCAAAATTTTTGGCACGAATCCCACCCTCAAATTCAAGCCCTGACATATTTGTTTTGTTTCTAATTTCCAAAATAATTTTCATCCATATTTACTTATTATAAACACATTATTTAATTTTATCGACTAATTTATTTATATTTAGTAATAAAAGTTCAAATGTTTTAACTTGATTATGTCAGAAACAAAACAAATGTTTTGATTTATTGCCCGCGGTCAGTCATCTCATCAAAAGTTCAAATGTTTTAACTTGATTATGTCAGAAACAAAACAAATGTTTTGATTTATCACCCGCGGTCAGCCATCTCCTTTTTTAAATCGAAACATTTTAACTTTTATTATTAAATATAAATAAATTAGTCAATAAAATTAAATAACATGTTTATAATAAGTAAATATTGATGAAAATTATTTTGGAAATGAGAAACAAAACAAATATTACCAACACATAACAAAACACATGAATCTGCTATCGGCTTAAAACATAGAAGATTCTCACCCACATACATAGCAATCCTTTTTAATAATTGCTCTGTATTGCATTTACATTCTAAAACATAAAATAAATTACTTACCGATGAAATAATGTCCAAAATAAAATATTTGCGCAGCCATATGCTGCATAACAGCCTTTTATTTAAATGATGAAAATTATCACACTCAAGGTGTTGATCCAGGAAAAATTTGGGGCCTGTTTAGCAAGCTTTCAGAAAATTTCTCTTAATTAAACAGGGCCCTTTCACAAACTTTATTACAATAAAACATGCAACTTCACAAAATTTCATTCCATAAAAACGTATTCTTCATTAATTATTTTTATTTTGTTTGATTTTAAAATGTGTAATTTGCAAACAAAACAAGTTCACCAGAAAAGAAAACTTTAGCAAAAGGACCTCTTGAGTTGCATGGCAGTTGCTAGGGTGATCGTTATGTTTCCGTGCACATGTGTGACCCCAAAGAACATGAAATGTGAAATGTTATTAAATGCGATTAAAAGCTTTTTCTTCTATTTCCAAGACAGTTTGCCAAATTAGTTTGTTACAGGTGTCAGATATCATTTTTCGATTAATAACAAAATACTTGTTGCTATATTTTTATACTTGATAGCAGGGGTGTAAAAATGCAGTCGTCAATGGGCAAATTACTACTAAATTTTTAGTATTCGACTAATAAGAATACTGATAAAATTTAGGTGAAGTATACCAATAACATTTAGCCAAAGAATACTAATAAAATTCAGTGGTGAGAATCGACCCACTGGCGCCTAGATTTTTACACCCCTGCTTGATAGCATGTTTTAAAATTTTGGATGATGTTACTTGTTTGTAATAAGGAAGAACTTTCGATTTAAAGAAAAAAAAAATTAGCTTATTTATCCATTGCTATCATCTAGCGACCAAGATTTATCTCACCAAATTATAAAGCAAATATGACATTATAATAATACTATATGATGTGTTTAACATTTTGTGATTTATATGGCCGAAAGTTATAGTCACATATGATGCATATATTATATATATATTGACATATAAGATGTAAATATGTATATAATGACGTATATATGTGCATACAACGGTCGATCCAGACAAAATTTGGGGCCTATTTAAGGCCTTTTCACAAAAATCAATTTAATAAAATGGGACCCTTCACAAAATTACTTTTACTAAAATAGGTCCTTTCACAAAATTCTGTTCCATAAAAACTTACCATTTATTATTTATTTATTATTTTATGATGTTTTAAAATGTGTAATTTGTAAACAAATAAGTTCACCAGAGAAGAAAACCTCAGCAAAAGGATTTTAAGAAGTTTTTGTTTATAAATTCTTGGTTCGAATTTGAGTATAACTGGATTTCAACTTTCGTTACAAAATGTTATTTTTCACAAAAATATAATAAATTTCACAAAAATAAACTTTATTCTTCACAAAATGGGCCCCAAGAAAAAAAACCCTGCATCGACCCCTGGCATATGTACGATGCATATGTATATGTAAGCTTGGCGATGATTTCTGTAAAATCATAGCTGCAACCTTGGCATAATCATAATTGTGGGGGCAACAAATTTTAAATTAACTCCATCGCTATTAAAGTATATTAAAAAAGGGCTAAAATAAGATATGAACGACACATTAAAAATATTTTGGTAGGCCTCGTGGTATTTTTTATAAATACGTGAATCTATCTAATTTTTTAAAAGAGAACCTAGTTTTGTAGAAATACGTCAGTACATATTTTTAGCCATCTTATGGCTATGTATAAACATTCAAAAAATTAATTAAGGCGTTACTTATTACATTAACAAAGTTAGCGGTAGCGAATTACTTAAAATTATAAGCGAACGTTATCAACGCCGCGAGTCAAAACAAAATGTAAACAGGTTCGGCTCAGATCAGAGTTGAGTTGAGGAGTCGTGTTTCTTCCTCCATTAGAACATCACTATGGAGTCAGAAATGCCGTGTCTGTTGCGAAAAAAAAATCAAATGTTTTAATTTGTTTTTTGAAGTAATTTTCATTAAACTGGAAGTCATGTCTGAAGTTAATAATACCACCTGTATTATCCCACTAGCTTTAATCATGGGAGGGGGGGGGGGGGAGGGGCGCTCGAAAAAGTGGAAAGGGGAAGGAAATTTAATTTCTTATTTTGTTTGAAATTTATTTTATAATTTATTTAATTTCTTATTTGACCGAAAAAACGGTAAAACGGTAAATTTATTCTTTCTTCGAGTAATTTAAAATAATTAAACACTAAGAGAAAGTACAAAATTCCCGTTGGGGGGAAGGGGGGGCCTTCCCCCTTAAATTCCCCATAAAAGTCATTTATTCATTATTTTTTATATTTATGTGTTAAAAATGTATCTCAAAGGGGTAGTTCAAAGCAGTGTTGAGTTAGGGCATGGGTGGCCTGCAGGACCCCCCCCCCCCCCCCGGAGGATTTGAAATTTAATAAACAAAATTTTCTTTTTCTTTGAAAGACATTGTAAAATTTATTCTTTATGAGTAACTTAAAATAATTAAACACTAAAAGAAAGAGGAACTAAAAATTTTTCGGTAACAGGGGGGGGCAGGGGGCACCCCCCCCACGGATTTTAAAATTTAATTAATGTAATTTTATTTTTCGCCGAATTTGAAAGAGATAGTAAAATTTATTCTTTTCGAGTGTGTGTTTAAAAAGGACCCTAAATGGAAATTCAGGGAAGTAATGAAGTCAGAAAATAGCGGGGGGGTGGGGGGCACTCCCCAAGTTTTGTAATTTAATTGACATTTTTTTTCTTCAATTTTTAAAGACAGTAAAATTTATTTTTTGAGTAACTTAAAATAATTAAACATTCAGAGAAAGATAAATTATGAATATTCATCTCGTAGTGTGTGGGGGGAAGGGGGGGGGGTACTCCCCTTAATCACTTATGGCAGTTAATTTTTGTCCTGTTTTTCTTTTAACTTTTATGTAATAGTGCTAAAAATGTATCTTAAAATTGGGTATTTCAGGGCAGTGTTGATTTCAGACGGGGGGGGGGGGGCACCCCTCGAAGAATTTTGAACAATTAATTTAAATTTTAACTAATTTTCTTTTTTAAATTTATTATTTTCGAATATTATAAAATTATTAAACACTGAGAGAAGGAGGATATAACCAACATAATATTTTTTAAATTGTCTCCCCCCCCCCCTCACCCCGCTCTATGTGGCTCTGGCCTTTTCCAGTAAAAAGCTATTTGAATATGAGTTAGATACTTAACCATATCGTCTATAACAAAACATTTAGAAAAACCTTTAAAATTTTCTGTATGAAACGCAGTTTTTTTCCCCTTCAAAATGCCTGTAGTGATTTTAGGGAAGATTTGCTAAGTCACTGAAGGTAATTTGTAGGTCATTAGCTTGCTGAAATAAACCTGCACAAAAACTTTAAAAAAGCCTTCATATTTCCTGCATGAAAAGCTGTTCCCGTTTTTCTTCAAAATACCTGTAATGAGTTTTGAAGGTAATTTGAAGGTTATAAGCGTGCTGAAATAACCCTGAATAAAACCTTTAAAAAACCTGTAATATTTCCTGAAGGAAACCTGCAGTTTTCATTTTCCTTCAAAATACCTGCAGAAACCTTTAAAATACCTTCAAAATCATATATATTTTAAAGGTTTCTTGCTGATTTTTTTACCTGGGTAGCATCATGTAAGATTTAATTTTACCTATGATCACCCTATTAAACATAAATGCATATATTGTGTATAACTGACAACTTAATATATGTTCTATGTAGCATAATTATTTCAATATTAAACAACTGACATTTTACTTTTTTTAGGATTCCGTACTTAAAAAGTAAAATCAGAGCCATTATAAGATTACTCGGGTGTCTGTTCGTCTGCCACAGTCGTTTTTGTCAAAAAATATGAAACGTGGAAAGTTCAAACTTGGCAGCGTTATAAAGGCTATTTAACCACATATTTATAGATTATTCGCTATTCATAAATATTTTTAGGAAAAATTTAGTGGTGCTAATTAAGTTACTTGAAAAAAATTGTATATTGTGTGGGGTGTCATTCGAAAGATCTTGTAACACTGAACACTCTAAAATACATTTGTTTTAATTTTAGATATTATATTTTCAGAGATATCATTGAACATGTGCTGCAAGAAAAAAAAGCCCCCCCCCCCCCCCCCCACATATATACTGAAACTAAAATTATGAAATATTAGGGGTAGTACGTGTTTATTTAAACCTTGCCGGAAAACTATAAAGATTATTCTAGGTCAGAGAGGTTTTGAGAAAATCGCATTTTTCCGTTACACACAAACTTTACTTTGCGGATGCTCAACGGGTGAATTGACAGGTACTTTAGGTACATATCGACGCGAAATCGTCTAAGGATGGTTGATAATAAATTTTGAAGAAATGACGGAAATTATCCGATATATTAATTAAAATCCAATAAAGAAAAACGTGGAGCCTTCCATTGCGCACTTGGCACAATGCCAGGTTTAAACTTTGCACAAGGTCTTTGTTTTAAGTAAGGCGAATCATAGTTATAAATACTCAACGTCTTTCGTTCCAATTGAATTCAATTACTGAAGGTAATTATTGAAAAGATTTATTTTTCAAACGTCTTGCGTTCAAACGTATCCCTACCTCTTAGAAATTACTAGGTATGTCGAGTTTTATCAAAATGTAACTATCACAGATGATTTCAATGTCAACTTCAGAAACAAAACTAGAAATGAACTGTCGAAATATTTGTTTACTCTTGATTTAAGTCCATTCATTCAGGAATCTACCACCAGGTAGAATACAAGTATTGACAATGTATTCACGAACATCTCCGTGCAATGTAGCGTTATTCATTCATTTTTTAATCATCATAAACAGATATGGATAAAGTTTTAAAAAAGTCATACAGAACAGGGATAGTTTTTTACTATTTAAGTTTCATATCTCTCTGAATGCTCTTGGTATATCCATTTATTCTAGTATATATAGCGATACAGAACAGTATTTTAACTTTCATTATTGTTTTTAATAGTCTCGCGCAAATACATTTTTTATTTGAGATAAAACATAATCCTTTGCGCTTATTTAGAAATTGGCAACAAAATAAAAAAATGACATTTTCAATAAAAGATTTTTTACTCGATTTTTAAGGATTTTTTGAGTTTTTATTGTCCGACCGTGATAATTTTTTTTATTTATGAAAGCTTGTTATATTTCGCATGATTTTCGAATCCGTAGGATGGCTAGAAAAAAAGTAATAACTCCTCAAAAAAGATCCTAGTAAAAACGCGATCAGAATAACCCGGAATATCTACGCAGAATTTGATTGGTCCATTGCGTTTTTGGGACGATTCGTTTATAGAAGGACTGCAGTTAATAGTTAATTAACTTACTGAACGGAATCACTTGCGTGCAAGTAAAACTCGCATTTGAGCGATTTATTTATGTTTAATTTTGATAAAAAAAAAATTAAGATTCTTCTTTGATTTGTATTTATTGTGCGCAAGACTGTATCAAACCTATGGGTTCTTTAGTCCCAAATAATATCGACAATGATGTAAAATGAATTTACCTTTTAAACAATTAAAAATATTTTTTTTAAATTATATTTAAATTATATAAGTTTGAAAAAAAATATTTTTTGTGTTAAAATAACGATAATGTCAAATAGCAAATGGAATTATAATACTCGTAGTAAATTTTAAATATAAGTAATTCCTTGTAAAAATCAAAGATAATGTATCTGGCACGTTTCCTGCTAATTGCTTTATCAGTTTTTGAGAAATGTTGTACGCATTGAATGCAAGTCAAGAACACCTTTTAATTATTTTAAAAGTCAAAATTAAACATTAAAAAAAGAAAAATATCATTCGTGGAATATTGAAATAATTATACTACATAAAACATATGTTAAGCTCTCTTGAATAAAATTTTATGTATATGTATTTTATAGGAAATTAAAAATAAAATTAAATGTGACGTGATGCTAAATTGAACCTTCAGTGAAAAAGTCTCCTCAGACGCCTTAAGAAAATATTACCATATAAGGTTGAAATATAATTTTATACATACGTTTGTTATCCTATAAATTTTTCAAAACCTATTGAAAGTTTCAAATGTAATCCGATGAATTTAATATATCTTTAAACATCCTTCCTCTCATATTACTCCGTCTCATATTTAATCCGTTATATATGACAGTTATAATACTTGATTTGTAGGATTATAAGTGACATATTTGTTAATGTTTCTCGCATAAATGAAACGAAGACCGAATTTTGGCGCTCGATGCATATCTGAGAGAGAAATATAAACCCCTATCCCAGAGGGTAAAAGACAGCAAGGAGAATTTCTTGTAAATATATGTGTAAGTCATACGATGATTGTAAATACATAACAGGATTTAAGTATCTGCGATTATATATGTGAATATAAATGTAAGTAAACTCGGTATAAAATCATGACGTATTCAACACGAAGTAAATTTTAAAATTAAAAACAATAATTCATTTTAATCTTGAGCGATAAATAACGCTGTATGTTATGCAAATTTTCTAATCTTATAATATGTTTTTCTGTATATTTAAAAAAATAGTACATAACACTTTTTAAATAACAAAATTCAAGACATTGCTTTAAGAGCCTACATCAGTCATGCGAAGAAACGCTCAAGGTAATGTTAAGTCTATGGGAAGGTTCTTTCGCGATTTATCCCTGGCATTTTATTATTTTTAAATGACTTTTTTTGCATAGGATAGCTGACGTCGATCTCTAACGTTGTTAGTTTTTACTTTTTCGATTTTCGTTCCGATTTTCGATTTTCGTTTTTTTTTATATAAGGGTACTTTCACTTTCAGAACCGGTTATAACCGGTTCCAAAATAGAAAATGTCCGCTTATAAAAAATCTGTAACCCAAATCAAAAAAGTAAAAACTAACAACGTTAGAGATCGACCTCAGCTACCTTATGCAAAAAAAATCATTTAAAAATATGCGAGCGAGAAATCGAACAAAAACCTTCCCATAGACTTAACATTAACTTGAGCGCTTCTTCGCGTGACTAGCGTAGGCTCTTAAGAGCCTACGCTAGTCACGCGAAGAAACGCTCCAGCTAATGTTAAGTCTATGGGAAGGTTATCGCGCAATTTCTCACTCGCATTTTAATATTTTTAAATGATTTTTTCTGCATAGGATAGCTGAGGTCGATCTCTAACGTTGTTAGTTTTTACTTTTCCGATTTTGGTTATGGTTTTTTTATAAGCGGACATTTCAATTTTGGAACCGGTTGGAACCGGTTCTGAAAGTGAAATTACCCTTATATAAAAAAACTCTAACCAAAATCGAAAAAGTAAAAACTAACAACGTTAGAGATCGACCTCAGCTATCCTATGCAGAAAAAATCATTTAAAAATATTAAAATGCGAGCGAGAAATCGCGCGATAATCTTCCCATAGACTTAACATTAGCTGGAGCGTTTTTTCGTGTGACTGACGTAGGCTCTTAATACCCGCATAGCATGCACAGTCACAGTGACGCCATTGTGACGTCACTGTGAGTAACGTACGTCACGTCACATATGTGACCAAAATGCCACCACTTTGTAACGTCACACTGTGACTAAAATGTGAACGTCTTGAACACCTAAAGAAAACTTAAAATAAAGTTTTGAACATCTTATGTCTTATGGCATCATGAAAATCACTTTTTGACTGCTTTAAATTTATTTTGTGACGTTGCAATGACGTCACTGCAAGTCACATAAGTCACGTCACACCTATGACCAACATATCAACACTCTGTGACTTAACGGTGTGATCGGAGAGTGAATTTGAAAAAAAAACTCATAAAATATAGAATTGAATTATGTCAAGTACTTAAGTCATTAATAAAAACATTGTCACACACTATTTAAATAAATTGAGTATTTCCAAAATTAAATAATAAATAAATATCTGCCTACATATATGAGACATACAACTTTTTTACAATTTTCATTATAATTTTCAAGAAATTTAACAAAATATCTTGTATAATACAGAGGTAAAAATCCTTAAATGGAAATTTAGTTACGTATGAAAGTTTTGGCGGAAAGTAATTCAGAAATAGATCTCCCATTCTAATAAAATTGCTAGCAATTTAGAGGTTTGTTAGCATTTGAAATACAAACATTTAGATTTATTTTCTACTACCGCATGGGACTCCTTTTCTAATTTTGTAATACTAAAAATATTTCTTTAAAAATCTTCTATCTCTAATTATTTTGATAGGCCACTCAACCCAATCATCAGCTTTCTGGTCAAAAAATGAGGGAACCACTTTTGCGAGTTCGATAGCAACACGGTCTGGTCGAGGTGACCGTCCAACGCTTTCAGGATTTTCCTTATACGGTACAATTAAGGTGGTTCTAATCTGACCTGCTCAACAACGCGAAGCTTTCTGACTCATTTTTAAGCGCAAAGGCATAAAATGTGCAGGACTGATTATGGAAAAAATTTGGAATCGAAATGAGTTTTTGATTTTTTGATAAATAAATTACTTATCGAGTTATAAGCAATTCGTGTCACGTGACGACCAGTTTTTCTCCTGTCTTTCACTGTCACGTCGGATATTCGGTTCAAAACGCCACCTTTGACATTCTTTTTGAAAGATCATCTGCTTTTACCAAAAAATGGAAAAGGTTTTTCAATTACATAGTTTCTGAATAAAAACACGAGCCAATTCCAAGTATTTCCGAGCAAAAATGAATTAAAAACATATTATAAAGTATATGCTATTCCTATAGCAATTTATCCAAAACTAGCCAGTGCTTAGTAAGATATCACCTCTATGAACTTTATTTTTTTTTTCGACAGAGTGTAAAAAATGAAAAATTCATACTTAGGAAATTTGATTGTAGAATAGTATTTAAATTTATATCGAATTTACTTTATAAAGCCTATTAAATCAATTTTTATTTAAAAATTATCTTTACTTTTGACGTCTAAAACAAATGCAATTGATTAAAAAAATATATAAATATATAAATTTTCGCAGCTTATTTCTAAAAATACAAAACTCTCTCATATAAAAAAAGAATATTATAGCATCATTACAAGGTAATTTTTCAGCCATATAAATTTCTTTTCTTATTACTATGCAATGTGTTTTGCAGGAACAGCATAAAGTATAAAACACAGTTCCTCTTTCCGTCTCAAAGAAAGAAAATACGAATAATAATAATAATAATCATGACGCCAACGTAGAAATAGCTTGTTTTCAATCGAGATAAAAGTAAAAACAAGAACGAAAAATCATGCGTCAAGCATAGATTATGTAGCACTTTCCAACGCTTCTAAAATAATTTTACAAATCATTACCTTTTAATAAGCTGAAAGATGACATCTAAGTAAACAATTTGGAAAACGCATAACATATTTAAAAACGTAATTTCAGGAATTTTCAATATATACAATATTCGGAAAAATATCCGAATACTTTTATGTAGCCCTGTATTGGATCTATAGATTTGTATATATACATAGGATGCTAAATTTTAGTTTAGTTAGGAAACGCGTAGCACAGTTTAAATTCTCCTTCTGGAGTTTCTGTCAATAAACGGAAATGTGTTCGCGAACTTTTGTGCTGCCCTGTATAGGATCTACAGAATTTATACACACCACGTAATAGACAAAAAGCTAGTTAAGATTAAAATCGCGTTCAGTAACTTAAAACGCACTTCCAGGAATTATTGTTAACAGACAGTAGAGAATTCTTTTGTGTGTCCCTGTAAATGAACGATGACTGCTATACACACACTATTCAGTAGTAAGCCTCTTGTAATGCACCTTAGTAATATATATAAACTTCAATGCGTTTAAAATAGTGGAACATTATTTAAATAAGCCGCAGACGATTTTTCTCCATAGACGTAATGTAACGGAATTATTTTGACTGTCCCTGTAAAGTAACTCTAAGTGCTATACACCTACTATTCCATATTAAGCTTCTTCTAATGCATCTTAGTGATCTATATAAATTTCAATGCGTTTACAATAGTGAAACATTTTAAAAATAAACCGCAAATGATTTTTCCCCATAGACCGCAATGTAACGCAATTCTTTTGAGTGTCCCTGTAAGAAAACTATAAGTGCTACACACTTCAGTTGAAATAGGGAACGTGCCATAGATAACGACAATAACATATAAAAATTGCAGAGCAATCCGAGCATATTTACGGGAGTTAGAGCACGGACAGACGGCCAGACGGCCAGACGGCCATACGGCCAGACAAACCGAAGTCATAAGCACTTTTCAACTAGGTTGGAAAGTGCTAAAAAGCAAACAGTACCATGAAATACGCATTGAACATTTAGTCCGGCGCGAGTTTGAAATATACGTCATTTGTTTACACTTGATCAGCTGACTAATTCATTTCATTCATTCATATCAGACTTTCCCTGTTCCAAGAGGTATAAAATTTCTCGATAAGCAAAAACTGATGCGATTTATTAGATGCGATAATAGAAGGTCACGATAGAAATGAATCACTATTCAGACACATAAATACGGCAATTTTATTTTATTGCAGTAATTGTAGGAAAAATTAAATTATCATAGATAAAAAAAAATAATTGATTCCATTTATTTCCCTAGTTAAAAAGAAATGTGTTCTATCGTGATACTTATTTAAATATGATTATTATAAAAATGTGTACTTTAAATTAAAAAGTAAAAACGTTCCAAATCTGAGTCACGAATTTGTGTCTCTCGGGTTCTGAAAACCACAAGCCTTGTCACGTATTCCGGTCGCACGAGATCTGAAAACTACAAACCTCGTCACGAATACGCGCTCGTCCCGAAGGGGTTAAAAAAATTGTGACAATTTAACGCATTAAATAATTTATTTGTCGAGATATATCAATTATAGGTGCATAAAAATAATAAATATTGATGAAACAATAAAATAACTGTTTAGTTAAGGTAATTTTTCCAGTTGTGTTATCGAATGTTTTTACTGTAAAAATTGATATTTAAGTTCTGCATTTAGTATTCTATCAAAAACTATAAATGGAATAATTTGTAAAAAAAAAATTATTTTTTTTTTTTTTGCGGTTATGATCTTAAGTTCTATATTTCATTTACAACGAAAATTGTTTTACTGCTTGATACAATGTTTATTATTTAATAATATCGCACAATAGGTATATCTGTTATTTAAATTAATTCCTAATATAAATTTTTCACAATGCTTATTTTAAAATGTATACTTATATTTTCATTAAAGTTGTTCTCAAATCCAAAATAGCTAATTTCAGACATATTTCTGAATTCATTTTTATTCGGAAATACATCAAATTGGCAGGTGTTCTTAATCAGAATATATATAATCGAATGGCGTTATCAATTTTTTGGTAACGGTAGATGATGTTTCAGAAACCACTATCAAAGTCGGTGTTTTGAACGAAATTTCCGACGCGCAGCGTCAGAAACGAGAAAAACGTGACCGAAATTGATCTTAAGTATTACATTTCTCTAAAAATGGAAAACGCTATTCATTCCAAATCACTTTAACAATCATGCATGCAAGAGCCATGCGTTTAAAAATTTGTTCATAAATGTGTCAGAAAGTGTCGTGATACTGAGCGAGGGGAAATATGGCAAAGTATACACATTTAAAGACGTCAATACTTAACAGCAAAATAGCATAGTTTTATTTATTGTCAATATTTTTGGTGGTTACATAAAACAAATGGCAGTAGAAGTTAATTTAAAAAGTTGTTATTTGCATAATAGAATTTCATATTATTGAAATATTTATTTTTATTATAATTTTTAATGGATTCATCTATTATTTTCATATTAATATGCGTTTTTTACATTTATAATTTTCTTTCTTAACGGCTACATTAGCCGGTTTCCCAATCAGATGCAAAATTTTAATTTGAGTACGAGTTGCATCAATAAAAAATATTGCCGATCCAATCCTTATCGTCGATCTTATACGGATTTGGTGAAATCTTGTTATCCGAATCTATGCGAAATCATTTATCAGGTTCGGTCGGTTTGTGGGCCTACAGATTTTGTTGTTGTTATTGTTGTTGGGTTAGGGTAAGAATACGGGTTGAATCGAAATATAATTTCAGTCAGTCATCATTCATGTTCAAGTAGACATTCAATCATGTTCAAGAAGTATATAACCGGATTCGTGCATGACTCTAGATCCGAACCGACATCAGGAATTGTATCGTAACACATTTTCTGATAAAATCTGGTTACTTGGTAGTATGCAAGATTCTATTCCGAACAAAACTTACAGTAAAAACATTATACCCGACTCGGGTCTGATCGGGTTCACGAAAATCTGGTCACACGACCACTAATCCAAATCTATTCTGTAGCCAAACAAATCCAAAAAGATCGATCCGAACTTTCTGGATTGGATTCGAGTAAAATCTGGTCACCCTATCCGATGCAGATTCGTCACATTTTTCACATTGAAGTCGCACGGTGACTTCACAAAGTAGTCACATTGTGAGGTCACAGAAAGCCTTGAAAACGGTCCCAACGACTTCACATTTATGTCACAGTGACTTCACATCGACGTCACTTGACCGAACGACGACTGTCAGAAAGTCACAGTGTGACTTCACAATGACGTCGCCGTGACGTCACCATGCCTTACGGGTACTATACATTGCTTACCGTACTATTGTATTGTAATCAATGTATCGACGTCAGATTTTTTTCAGGAATCCATCTGGGAGCACGGCAGTGCGTCCGCCAAGTTCGCACAGGCCGTAAGATACCTTTTCCCTGACCATTTCGGCCTACTTTTCACCCCCTCATAACTGCGTTTTGGTGAGAGCTAGAGAGTTTTCCTTTTTAACACACATTAATGTAATGAAACTGAACTAGGTTCCAAGATTTCTTATTTCTGTATTTAATATTTTTCGAAATATGAGATTCCGAAAAAGGGCTTTTTTGTAACTGACTCACAGGGGATCATCAAATAACTAAAAAGTTGGGGATCATCAAATAACTAAAAAGTTGGGGATCATCAAATAACTAAAAAGTTGGGGATCATCAAATAACTAAAAAGTTGGGGATCATCAAATAACTAAGGTACTTCTAACAGTCGTAGAATCATAAAATTTGACAAGTCGTAGTAGTAGGTTTTGTCACACAATTAACCAGAAAAGTCTGAAAACATAGAATTTCTGTCTTTAAACACTTCAAATAGGGGTGCTGATTTGGCTATATACAGTTCGTAACACATTCAATTGGCAAATTAAATTAATTGCATTGTTGCAACCATTTGTGTTTTTTGTTGTACGATAAACATTTAAGTAGTAATAGTTGCATAGACAATCATTTCCTCGCTCATATTTGACGCCAGAATTGGTCGCCAAAGCCGGATTACAGAAAATTAGCCTAAGTTTGAAGGTATTACATGGTTTCAAGCAGAATGAATTTTTTATATTCTTTTCCGAAAATGTTGGGAAGGCAAATCTTTTAATTTATCTGTCCGTTTTTCTATTTTTTACTTCCTTAAAATAAATTTTATTATAAATGTCGGTATTCTAATCGCAATAGCACTCAGTCAATCTGGCAAAATTCCAGTGGGTTGTTAGTACTTTAAGTGCATTTAAATGTTGTTAATAAACTTTATATATATATACACACTGGATTTTATTTGAAATATATATATATGCATATACATCACATATATAATAAATATGCATCATTATGACGTCCACATAAACAGGGTATTTTTGTCGCCAAATTTGGCGATATTTCGTTAAGTGTCGCAAAGCTTGGAGAGAATTTGACGCTAGAGGCTATTTTTCATTGCGAATTTTTAGGGCGAGTAATCATCTATTAATATTATGCGGTTAATTAAATGACATAACGCACGAATGTTAATAAAGTTTCAATCTTTCGTCACTACACAAGACCTCTGCTCTTGCTATTATATTGTACTGTTATTATACTTACTCTTACTATATTGTTAGTCTTTACTCTCTTAAAAGTTTATTATAGAAAGAGAATTTTCAGAATTAAAGCATCGAAACTGCCAGTTTAGATTATTATAATTTTATAACATATATCCAGTTTATCAATATGTACGTTAGAATGAATCTTCTATAATGGGGTTCCTCGCATTTTAGCTTCAGGTTTTCGAGTGAATTTAGCTAAAATCTTAAAACCAAGACATATTGACATATTATCTAAGACGGTTAGATGAGAATAATGGTAGATTTTCTAATGGAAGAACGGCAGTGCGTCCGTAGATTTTCTAATCATCCTTAATCGTTCCAATGTTAGAGTGAAAGGGGAAAAAATTAGCATCAATATGGTTTACTGTAAATATGGATAGCTTAACAGGCGTTTAACAAGAACCACTTCGCTTCAGTGTAAATTACAGAAGATTACTTAACAGGATTAAAAATCTCCGTATTAGAGAGTGTAACGATGCAAACGGACATGCAGCGTAAATTCCTAAGTAAATTCAGCGGTAATTGTCAATAAAGATGAAATGGATAACAACACAAAATATAAGATATGCTGCCAATGATCGCAAAGAGAATTTCTCTAACAGAAACTTCCGATTTGGCAAAGGATTGTGCAAGTAAATCTAATGTATGAAAATGAAAATCTGTTTGTCTGTCTACACTTCTATACAAATCAACAGTTTGAAAGCCAGAATTGTGAAATGCCACGTGTAGGTGTATTAAAACACAGACGAGACAACTAAAGTAATCCGGAATCGAAATAATGTAGAATTAATGTTTAAATAATAAAAAAACAAAAAATCCAACAGCTTTTCCGGAAAGAGTTTCATATCCTGTGCTGGTTCGCGCGATTGGCAAAAAAATCCAAACTGCTGCCAAAAGGGGTGTGATGTCACGTAGATAAGGTCAATTCCAGTTGTTAAGTTAAAACTTCAAAGACTGAATATCGCAACAACCAAATCAAACATTTATCGCCAAAAACAACTCGCCATACCTACCAGCACAGGAAATTGAACTCTTCCCGCCTTTTCCTATTAAATTTGAACATTTTTCGTTATAGCAATTGCCAACAATTAAAAATTCACAATGAAATTCTTTCTACAATAATTAATTTTCTATTGAAAGATTTCCACGTGCAAAATGAAAATAAAAATAAAAAGTTTCAGCAATGGAAAAAAAGATTAATATGACGTCATATTGGTAATATAACGGAAATTTTCAAACATTTCTCAATAGTACAAGGAGTATGAGTATATGTAAATACAGAAAGCAGGTTAATAGGACGCCATTCGATAATTAAAAAAGAAAATTAATATAACGTCACATTGGAAGTTTAACGGACTTTTTCAAATGTTTGGGAATCATACCAAGAGAGTATCAATATGAGTAATAGTGAAAGCAAGTAGGTAAGATGTCAGCAGGTGAATACAACGTCATACGAGTTTGAGGAACGTATTGAATCATGATAAAAACACGATTATAGAAATATTGGCATATTTTAACATTTTGAAGTTATCTATACAACATGTTTAATTTTGAAATTGATTTTTCTACACAAACATTCTTTAAATCACGAACACCAGGTACTTCGGCTAGTTATGAATAAAAGTAATATGATGATGTGCTTAGCATACATATAAGAAAGAATATACTGTTTGCCTGAGACGGCTAGTATTTTGATGTAAACTACAAATAAAAATATAGATTTGTAAAGCATAATAAAATAATTCAAAAATTCTTTGACATTTATACATTTATTACATTTATATATTTTATACATTTGATAAAACCTACAAAAAGCAGTGATATCCCATCAAAAAACTTTCTGTAAAAAAAAAAAAGGGCCAAGTTCTCCTTAATGTTTCGGCCGTAAAAAGTACTGATATATGATGTTCGCCCAAGTTAAAAGTCAAACATCCGAAATCTTTCATTCAAAATGGCTTCCTGCGACTTGGCCGTTAATGCATTTTAGAAGGTTTTTCAAATTCTAAAGAATGTATAATGATCTACATGTCTACTACATTTTTTTGAATATCTTACGCATTTTGTTGTACAAAGTACTAAAATATAATACACATTTTTAAAAACATAATTTCGAAATCACAGCTGTCGAGAATGGTCCACTCTGCTTCTCAACGTCTCATATAATGTAACACAATGTGAAATTTGAAGAAAAAAATATTTATTGGAATTCGTGTTAATGACAATAGACCGTACAAAATGGTCATTAAACCATGGTAAAACTAAATTATGGTTAATCAAAACTAATGTTTCTTGAAGGTATGTATCACAAAGCTTTTAATTACAATGTCATCATACGAATTTGTCTATTTGCATTCTGATATTACTTTTAAATGCATAATTTCCAATCATTAATTTTGAAATGATTTATCGACGTAGTTATTTATTTCAAATGAAAGATATGGCATGTTTAACATCAATCAGGGTGTATTATGTATTCTAATTTATTTTTCTCAGTATTACATTCTTCTAATGTTTTTAACCTAGAATGCATTAACGGCCAAGTCGCAGGAAGCCATTTTGAATGAAAGATTTCGGATGTTTGACTTTTAACTAGGGCGAACATCATATATCAATACTTTTTACGGCCGAAACATTAAGGAGAACTTGGCGCTTTTTTTTTTACAGAAAGTTTTTTGATGGGATATATATTTTTTAACACATTTAAAACAATGTATTTCATATCAGAAAATCCCATATGCTCTTTTAACTATATCAATGAAAACTGATATTATTTTCGTCTCATTTCACGTGTATTCCGTTAAAATAGTAACTGAATATTTTACACCAGCTTGATGTTTTCAAAGGAGTTACTTGTTCTAAAACGTATGTTTCAACTTCGGTTGCGTGCGAAATTCTAGCTGAACGGTTTTTTATTTAATAATAATGTCCTTTGAGATAACAAAGTATATATTTGCACTTAAAATGAGTTACCGATTTCCAATACATTTACTTCTCAAAAGTTCATTTAAGCTCCACTTAAAGTTAACTTTGATGTTTCCATCAGGGAAATATACATTTTGAAAGTACACACGAGTGGATATTATTTTAAGGATTACCAAATTAATTATAAATTTAAAAAATGTTAGAATATTTCTTATGGATTGAAACGTTGAGAAGGTACAGGTCAGAGATTTGAATGAAGAAAATTCTTATTTAACCTATTAAGCATATTTAAAATTCTTTTATATAAACATTTATTTACATTTTTAATTTAAACTTTTAATTAAATAATTTAAACTTTTATATAAACTTTTATTTAAATAAAAATTAGTTTTTTTTTGGTTTTTTTTTCTCGCACCATTTCGATTTATTTTTAATGCCATATGATTATTCACAAAATAATAGTGAAAATTATTATTTATATATTTATGTTGTTTCGAAACACTATTTCCTTCAAAAACAATTAATATATTTTAAAGAAATATAATTGACTTTTTTAAATCGGATATTTGAATAGGTGGTTAATTATGGCTGGCTAATTTAATTATCAATCTAACTATTATCAATTTGATGCCGGCTACTTTTAAACAATACATATAATTTATGATATAATTTTGGAAATTCTTCATAAATTTGTATGCACTCCAGTGCATTATTTCATTGCTTAAGAAACGTGGTCATCATATATAGATTTTAAAAAACCTATAGTTTTTTTATGTGTTTTACTGAAGCTATTATGGATGTAACTTGAGTCTGGTTAGCCCAAATGCAGCATGCCCAACTTACATAAAGAAAAATGTTTTCATAAATTTTAATGAATATCATTCGGTTACGACGATTTAAAAGTTTCCTCTTTCAAACCCATTAGACTTTCAGACATTCATTTATGCTGAATACAAAGCTATCTTTATGCTTTCGTCAGGAAAATACGCCTTATTGAAAGCAAATTCCAGGGAATATATACTTTTAATAAATCACAATCTATTTATATACTTTTAAAATTCTTAAATATTTTTTTGCAATTGAAAATTTAATAAAATAGAAAACGGAGATTTAACTAAAAAAAATATTTGTTTCGAAATTTAAATATAAGATATCCTTTCAAATACAACGAATTTTTTTTAAATATGCATATATTTCAACTTGTTCATTACAAGCTCGGTTGAAACGAGAACTAGGGTTAATTAGTGGGAATTAATCAACGAATAATTAGGTCAATGTAAAAATGCATTGCAAGGAACTGGGTTATAACAGGTAAAACTCCTATGTAAAGATAAAGAAATCTTCAGATTATTAAAAATGCCTTTTAGTAATCCAAATAGTGCTTTACAAAATAACATGCCATTTCATAGAGCATTATATTATTGCTGAAGATATACTGTGCAAGGGTGAACCAACTTTTGGTGCTACAGTAGCTGCAATCATAAGATCGTGAAATCTCGTCCCAATATTTGCAGCTATGAATCAATCAGAGCTCCAAATGTTGGAATTGTATCACAAATTTTAAAGATTCTTAGAATTTGAGAAGTCTGGGGATAAAAGTTACCATGCAATGTTCTTAATTAGACAAAATATTCAAGAATGTAATGCAAAAATTATCAGAAGTTCAAAGTAAAATAATCCTTTTTCAACCAACTAATAACAATAATAAACAAATGGTAAGAGTGATTGCTTTTCCATCTTATTCGATTTTTTTTCTCTTATTCATTATGTTTATCGTGCAAAATGTTACTAGGATAAAATTAATAATAATCTATATAGAATATTGTATTTTAATCGTTTAATTCATTGACGTAAACATAGATATCGCATTGTGCAGTTTCAGCAGATTTTTTTGCATATTCCTATATCATTTTATTTCCGTACAGAATAAATTAATAGAGCTTTAAGTCGTTTATTGCAACGATGCGATTATAAGGATCAAACATCTGGTCACTTTCATTCTCGTTATAAACGAGTTCGGCTGTATTTACTTTTGTTTTCTAATTTAATGTCAAGACTATTCACACATCAATGTTAACAAATATCATTTACGTATTTCAATCTTATCGAAAATGTTATTTATTTCAAATATATTTCCGCGAAATAAATTGACTATTTTAGGTGGATTTCGTAAGAAATACTACCTATTACATTCCACCCTATGTTGGAATTTTTTTTTTCAGATCTACGCCGATCATGATCACTAGAACCCAAAACCATCCCCAGTTCAAAACCTTAGCTATCTATCCATCTACCTTATCACATTTTTATGGACACAGTAACTCCCATAATTATGCATAAATCTTTTCCGAACTGATACATAAAATCAAGGACCAGAAAATCTCAGTCAAGTTTGTTAAAGGGCAAAATCGGAGAAAGGGGGTGTAAATGGGGATTATTTTTGTGAAAACAGAAAAACCCCATAAAATCTTAATTATGATACATATCGAATCGGTTTAAAGCTATTATTACTTCTAGGAAAAGGGTCAAAAATTTATGAATGATAGATTTTTGATATAACTAAAAATGGACTCAAAGTGCGAAAAAAAAGAGGGTTTTAAGTAGTAAAAAATCATAACTTCAACAATTCACAAGATA
The DNA here is from genome assembly GCA_963931845.1 of Maratus michaelseni. NCBI lineage: Eukaryota > Metazoa > Arthropoda > Arachnida > Araneae > Salticidae > Maratus > Maratus michaelseni. Next base: position 341,547,542 of record OZ007592.1, read on the forward strand.
TCAATTTAAAATTGTGATTAAAATTTACGATTAAAATTTATGATACGATTAAAATTTAAGCAGATAATCAAATCCGTTTAAATTTATTATAAATATTCTTAATATTATCTACAAATTTTAAATTGACAAATTTTTGATAGGACCAACTGTTATCGCAAAAAAATATAAATATATAAATAAATAAAATAAATAAATAAAAAAAAAATATGTAACACTCCCCCCCCCCCCTTCTGCCTTCAAATACAATAGACTTTCCTAGCACAGCGCATCACCTGGAATTAGTACTTCACTTCGAAATCTACCTGTGTCTGTAGGCCGAGCAGGGAAGATTTTTTAAAATTTCAATTAGATATCTGGACAGATATTTAATTACTACCTTGCAGACTATAAGTAACACAGATATTTGGGAATATGTTTCTGGTAACTTTTCATAAACTTGTATCAGAGAACAATGCAAAGTTTGCATTAAAAAACACAATGCAATATATAAGTTTTAACAATAACACATCCGAAGTCGTACGGAAAATAGCGACTTCTGGAATTCCACACAACATTTGCCTTTTTGCATATTGAAGGACACGATTAAACAATATAAATTCGCCGTTTTTTAAAGTTTAAATGTACGACTAAAAACAATGTACATAAATTTGACTTACGGAGTCACTTTTTTTTTTTTAAATGCGTAGTAACATTTGTGAAAAACGCAAAATATTCGAGGAAAACACAAAGATGCTATTTTTGAAAGTCTATTACATGTGGCAGTTAAGTGAGAAATATAATAAAGATAGCATATAAAATCCTTACAAATGGTTATGTTTACTGTTTTTTGTTGTTGTGTGTCTGACTGGGTAGGGATTGACTGAGTACTCCCTTTGTTGTGCGTTGGATTTCTCTTTCTTTTGCACACTCGAATGTCGTAGCACAATACACACTCTTTAATATGATTTAATGTTGTGTTTGAGAATTAAAACTTAGCAATACATAAAAATAATATGATCAACTATAAAAAAAAATAATATTGAATATTTTAAACAGATTTATTTAATTTCATGAAATTAGTGGGCGAAATGCCTGTTGTTAATCTTTTTTCTACATTTAGTTCGTCATGTTTGCAAAAGAATAGATCTAAAACAAAAACACAATCACAGTTAACGTTAACATAATAAACTGTTCGAGTTGGAACGTTGTTTTAAGCTTTGTCTTAAGAAGTTTAATATTCTGCTGATTTTAGTACACTAAGAAAAATGTTCGGTTTTACGATTATTAATAAAACACTAGATACGCAACGATACGCATGAACTATAGCTTCTAAATCAGCTAGGAATTATTCTATTGCGCCTGACTGTAAATTGAATGTAGCTTAAATTTTACCAAAACTACAACCACTGTGCATGATACAAACAAATGAGATATTTGTTTAAATTAATATTAGCGCCGTCTAATCCAAAGGCATGTGCATGATGTCTTTTAATTCGTCTCCCTAATTGTTCTTAGAATACAATTAGTTAGTTTTATTACAGGTTATAAAATAACTTTTTAAAATTTTAAAACATTTCATTATACTACATTATCTACATTACCTTTTCCGGTGTTTCCTATTTTAAAAATAAGATAAATACATCAGAAAAATACGCATGTGCTTCATTGTCTGCCATCCGTTGAAAAAATCGGCTTTTCAACGAAAATAATTGGTCATAGAAGTAGTTATTGCGACGCGGTACACAACATTTTATCTAAAGTTGTGGAAAAAAATACGGAGTTCATAGATTGCAATCTACAAACTTTCGTCATCCAGTACTTTATAAATACCAGCAGAAATGTATTTTAATGCGGCCAAAATCATAATTCTTCCCTTTGCTCCAGTGACACTAACGTCTATACTGACCCTTCAATATTGTTCGATGTACGTGTGTGTAATTCAGGGATATGTTTTAATAGTATTAATAGTAGTCTTGATTTGTTTTTAGATTTTTTAAAAGTTTGACATAGTAGTTAGTAAAATATTGCAAAAGATTTGAAAAATTTAATAATTTAAAAATTTTGTTTGCTCGCGTTAAATCTTAATGATGCAGTGTATAATCTGACGATCTACATCAAATTTGCTTAGTATTTTTTTTTTTTTTGTTACCTGTAAATTTCTTTATCTGTACTTAAATATACAATTAACCCTATGTGCAATATATTTTACGTGATGTAATTGGTTCCTTCCTAAAATAATCCTTGTAGTATAATATGCGTGAGAGACTGACGTACGTGGTTATAAATCCCATCAATTCCTGTTTGTAATTTGGTAGAATAACTATAAATCTTCAAAATATTCTATTTAATGTCAACTCGAAAATTTGGAAAATTCACGTAAAATAAATATACAAAATATGGGAAATATTTTTTTTAATTGTATAATGTAATTGAAAACAGTGCAGTTGTGCAAACATGTTGTTAACATTGATTACTTTTTTATTTATATATTCAGCACCAATTGATGTATTACAGAGCGATCGATTTTGCGCACGAACATTTTTTTATGACAACGATATTCAATTTAATCTACCATTTGAATGTTTATCTAAAAAATGTGGTAGCATATACACATGACACATGTTCATATTAGAAGTTTTTATCCAATCTGTTGTTCAGTTTCGAAGTTTTGTTCAATGGAAGCTTTGTTCAACGGTAGTGCTGGATAGAACCTAAGTAGGTATATCCCGCATAACAGAATAATCAAAACAACGGCAACGATATGGGTGGCCGTGTTTACGAGGGCAGAAAGCAGACAGGCGCCGAAACTGACAGTTCAGCAATGCTGAACAAACAGGGATTTATGACAGACAATCTAGATAATCATAAAATGTGCTAAGATATACATCGAACCGGCGATTCCGGGAAAACAAGGAGAGGAGTGGTACATAGGAGTCTCTAAGAGGCGGAATATGGCTGGAGAGAATCAGAAACATCGTGATGATCAGATATACGTGGCGACCAGTAAAAGTGATTCGAGAGAGCAGGGAAATTGACCGCCAACATCAACATTGGATAAAAAATCCTTAGGAGGAGGTAAATACTTTTTACACCCCTCTGAGTGGGAAAAATAACGAAAACTTCGCTAGAACTCAAAAATCACTTCCATCAAAAAAATCCTTAAGAGGAGGACATCTTTTTCAGCAGCTTGCTACCAACATGAAAGTTGGCTTTTCTATATAGGCTGCAGTGCTATAGGCAACAGCCTACAATTATAATTAAGTCATTCACACCTTTTTTAAATATGTGCCCATGGAAGCAAGAACTACTGGTGAACTACTCTATGACTGCTATTCTCTTGAGAGGTACAGGTAGATATTATTCACCCAGATACTGTGTAAATATTTTTAAATTAATTAATTAACGTTAAGAAGATTATGCTTCTCGTGCCATCCCCAGGATCAAGGATGTATGTAGAGGTTAAATTATTATCACAAACTTATTAAGCACTTACTTAAATTTAAATAATCAAAATAAGTACTTAATAACTTAACTGGTTAATATATTGTATTGTTAAAATGAAGTCTCGTGAATATAATGTGTATTACCTTTTTGTATCATTATTTTACTCTTTCCTTTTTTTATGTTTTATATCTATCTTATGTAAATAAAACCTCTTTTATTTTAACCTTAATTTAGACTCCAGCATTTATTTAGTTTACAGTGTGATGTTTAATCTAGAGTAATATATATGTTGATTTAAACTACTACTTTAAGCAAGATTTTACAGCGGGCTTGAGGGGTCAACCTCAAGGATAAGTTTCTTCAAAAAATAACACAACGCCGTACACCTTTTTTTTATTTAATACAAAAAAAAGCTATCCCAGGTTGTACGATCACAATTTCCCCTCAAATTGCCGCTAAGATAATTGGTGTGTCTCTGACAGGAGGAGTTAATTATTACGGGTTTGAGTAACGCCCTGCAAGTTTTATATACATGTTTAAAATCTCTCCAACAGATAGAAACCCCAATTATTACTGGTGCATGTGACACAGGAATTTCTCTGGTGTTCAGCTTTCTTCATATCCAGCCCTTTTAATTATTCAATTTATAGCTTATTTTAGATAATTAAATATTTTGTACTGGATTAAGAACTTATATCTTAGATCTAATGAAATAACATAAATAGTAATAATAATGATGGACATTTAAAGAAACTAAATTTATTTATATTCAATATTCTCTTTTAGAATTGATAAATTTACTCAATAAATGTATAGAAGTTATTATTTACATAAATTTTTATAATTAGTTACTCTAAACATATCCATTTAAAAAAATAATAATAATAAGATATATATATTTTTTTACTTCTCATATTATTCTGCTAGTAGTATTTAATATTTTTTTTTTGTAAGCTAACATCACACTACTTAATATAATTTATTTCGGTAATTGTATGAATAATAAGAATAATAATAATAATTACAATTATAACAATAATAATACAAAATAAATGATAAATAATATCAGCTGTAAAGTGTAAAATCCTGATCCTAGGGTATGGGTTATACATAAAAAAATAATAAAAATGTATTGGCACTCAATTGCATTTGCATAATTAAAATTGTCTTTTATATTGTATATTTATATGTCGCGATTGTAATTACAAGCAAATAATCTTCACATGAAAACAAAGGTTTCAAAGGTCAATTCCTAAGAATTAGACCATTTTTGTTGAAAGATTGCATATTATTTTTGTCTCTGAAATATTTATTTGACTTATGCATGCAAATATATTTGAAAGTGATAAAAAAATGAACTATTATTTGTTCTAATCCTTGAAAAAAAAAAAAAAAGATATATATATACATACATATAAAGAAAAATAAAAGATAAAATTAATGATAATACCAGTGATAAACTGATAAACTTTTATTATCTATTTATTTTATGTGTATTTCTTGCATACTTATAAGTGAACAATTGAAAAAAAAAAAAAGTTCATTTTTGAGATTTTTTTTTCACTAAACTGCTGATTAATAAATAATAATAATAATAATAATAATAATAATAAAGGAAAGAATAAGTGTAGGAATTATTAGATTTTTAAATAATTATTAATACTTATATCAGCAGAATTAACGTAAAATTAAAAATAACTAAAATTGAACAAGTTTTGTAGTAATCTGATCTCTTGTTAAAATGCCTTACAACTTTTATTTTGCGTTGGGGTATGGCAAATAATAAAAGAAAAATTAAGAGAAAAAGTGGAAATTTCAACGATTCATCTATACAAACAAACAACTCAGGAAAAAAAATCAAAAATAAACGGGGACAAACTGATATTTTGTCACCAAAAACAAGAAATCAACATAAAAATAAACGAAATCAGGCAGAAAAATCTATACTAAACGCAACAATGGCGGAATCTACACCAAGTGTAGACACTATTTTGTCGTTGATTCCAACTTTTGACGGAAAAAAGGGAAATAGAGTGGAATTCTACCTGCAAGAATTCGAGAAATTAATAGCACAAACTTCGCTAAAAGATGATTGTAAATTAATCATTCTGAAAGCAAAATTAATTGCAAACGCAAGGGAAAAATTGGCGACAAACATCAAATTAAACAGTGAAACGGATTACGGAGAATTTAAAAAGCAACTAATAGAATGCTTTCAATCCAAAGCGAAATTTTCCGAAATCCAAAACAAATTTTTTACGCTTAAGCAGAAACCATCGCAAACTGTAGAGGAATTCATCACCGAATTCAACGAAATAGCAAAAGAGTACATCAGTAAAAACAACGAAGAAGGTCAAAATGGGTCCACCAAATTTATTGATTTGATTAAATTGACACGATTTCTGGATAGTTTAAGAGCGGATTTGAGTTTAGATGTTCGCAAAAACTCCCCGAAAGATTTTACAGAAGCATGCAATTTAGCACTCAAAATGGAAGAAGCTTACAACGCGTGCAACTTAGAGGAGATTAACGTGGTAAAGAAACAAAATGAATTTAGTGGAAAGCCTGATAAAATTAAATGCAAACAGCGCCGAACAGATTCAGACTTTAATGACTGAATTAAATAATTTAAAAATTCACGCTAAAGATACAATAGGAGCCAAATCTAAATGGTGCGAGCTGTGTAAGCGCAACAATCACGAAACGGAACATTGTTGGTTTAATCAAAGGAATAATAGTAACCAGACAAATTATAAAATAGAAAAAAAACCACAATACAAAAATCAGATTTTCCAAAATAATAAATTTTCTAACAACACCAAACAAAATTCAAATTTACATCGTCCGGAGTATCCCATGCAAAGCATTAATTGGCAAGGGGGGCATTTTGGACAAAATTTTGCACAAAACCCAGGCCTTAATTCTGGACAGAATTTTGGGCAACACTCAGGTCATTTTGGGCAACACTCAGGTCATTTTGGACAGAATTTTGGGCAACACTCAGGTCATTTTGGACAGAATTTTGGGCAAAGCTCAGGTAATAATTCTGAACAGAGTTTTGAGCAGTACCCGGGCTTTGGCCAAGCTCAAAATATGGATTTCGGGCAGATTCATAGTAACAATTATGGGCCAAATCATGGTAATAATTTTGGGCAAAGTTATGCAAACAATTGTGGGCAAAATTATGGCAACAATTTTGGACAAGGTTATGCAAACAATTGTGGGAAAAATTATGAAAACACAAATGCACAGAGGGGTAATTTTGATAGGCCTAGAGGTAAGCCAGGATCAAAATACTACAATAAAAAATACAACTATAAAAACTCGAGCAACACAAACCGAAACTCAGATTACAAAGATAGAAAAGAACCAAAAAACTGAGTGGGGGACTTACTAACATTAATAAAACGCACCCGCGTGAGTCACCCCACAGCGGGACTTTTAAAACACCAAACGAACAATTTGATACACCTAACATTTTCGACTCTCATGCTCACAGTTATCCTCAGGGATTTGGATTTCTTATGGATATAAATGCACAAGGAAGTGCAATTAACAGTGATACTAAGGACAAAACACAACAGGATGGAATATTTTTAAATAAAACTATTGCCAGTGTCAATAATTCTAAAGATAATCAATTACCCATAATTGACATGAGCATTGATAATATTAAATTAAAAGGATTATGTGACACGGGAGCAGCTGTGTCGCTGCTGTCCCCAGGTATATTTGCCAAAATAAAGCAAGAAAACATAAAATTTAAATACCTAGGTACCCAAATTAAAATTAAAACCCTAACAAACTCAACTATTTTTTTTAAACACTGTATAAAAATTGCTTTTCGCTTAGAGGGCATTTGCACCACTGGTACATTTTATGTGACAAACAAAGAATTTGATAGGGATTATCAGATCCTACTTGGGTATGATTTTTTAAGGGGCAACAACATCACATTAGACTTTTCACAAAATGTTCTTAAACTAAAAAACAAAGTCATTCAACTTAACACTTACATGACAGAACAGAATGAAGAAATTAATAATCTAGCAACTGAAAATCAACAAAACACAGCTCAACACGATGATGTCATTCATAACAACCCAAAAAAAACAATTAAAAAAAAAGGGGGAGCACACAATAAAAAAAATAAATTGTATGCAAGGAACAAGCGCAGAATATTTCTAACCCCGCACTCTAAAAAAATCATTACACTTACTTGTGATGAACAAATTAATGAAAAAGACATAATTCTAGCAGAGCCAGTTAGAGACAATACCGAGTATAATATACAAACATTATTCATGAGGTGCAACGCAACAACTTAATAAATATTATAATACATAACAATACGGATAAAAACATTTACTTAAAACAAAACACTAACATAGTCAAAATCACCACAGACATAGAATGCAATGAATATGACTCAGACATTGATATTGATCAGGGAAAAATTCACCAGATCAATCAACTAAACATTCAGGAAGTCAGACAACTTCGGGAGGCAGAACTTAGCATCAATGACTTTGATTTAGAGCATCTCACAGAGGACTTACAAGAAACACTCAAAGAATTATTAATGAGCAAAGCTCACGATTTCTCTAAAACATATGACACGTTAGGTCAGAGTTCACTTGTATGTCCCAAATTCACATTAAATCACGATTTCCCTATACAAACAAGACCATATAGACTGCCCCAAACCTTAAAGGAAACAGCATGGAAGGAAATACAAACATTACTAAAAGCAAACATAATTGAAAAATCAGATTCAAACTACTCTTTTCCTGTAGTATTTGTTAAGAAAAAACAAACACAAAAAGATAAACAAGAGCAAAAATACAGAATGGCAATTGACTATAGACTCTTAAATGAAATACTACAGACTTACAACTATCCAATACCAGATATCAAAGACATTTTATATAATATCAGTGGGAAACAATTTTATACTATGCTTGATCTACACAGTGCCTTTTTCCAGATAAACCTCAGACCAGAAGAGTTTGGTAAATTTAACCCACTAAGGCTTAGTTTTGGCACAAAAAATAGTAGCGCTTATTTCGCCGAATTGATTGACAAAGTCCTGGGACACTTTGACAAATCTAAAGTCGCTTATTTTATGGACGATGTTATTATTGCAACGAATAATATTCAAGAAATGCTACAACTTATAAAGGAAGTACTCGAGGCATTAATTAACCACAACCTTACAATTGAGCCAGCCAAAATGCAAATTTGTAAACAGGAAATAGACTTCCTAGGATTCCAACTAAATCAGGAGGGATATTCTCCGGCTAAAAAGAATATTGATAAAATACAGAACTTCATCAGACCAAAATCAAAAAAAGGAGTTAGATCACTTTTAGGACTGGCGAATTACTTTAGATCACTGATTCACAGATACACTGACATAGTTCATCCTTTAATTGAGCTTACAAAAGAGAAAGTAAAATTCAAGTGGCATGAAAATGCAGAAAAAGCATTCTGTAACATACAGCAAAATATCATGCAAAAACCAACTCTCAAACCACCTGACTACTCAAAAGAGTTCGTATTAATTTGTGATGCTTCAAAAGTAGCTATATCAGCCATTTTGGCTCAAAGACATCAGGACAATTTGGTACCCATTGAATTTTTTGGGCGCAAACTCAAAGAACCTGAGAAAAGCTACCCGAGTGTGAAATTCGAGCTATTAGCCATACATGAAGCAGTAAAACACTTCAACCACATTCTATGGGGCAGAAAATTTACAATACAAACTGATTCGCAATCAAACACAAGACATTTAAACCTTGAAACGCAATCAGACATAGTCAAAAGATGGTTAACTGACTTAGCCGAATATAATTACTCGTTTGAATATATAGAGGGCAAAAACAACCCAGCTGACTATGTTTCCAGGAATATCAATAACATAATTGCAGATAACAATTTACAAAATAACTTATTCAAAATGAATTCTGCACTTTCAAATGAAAATATAAAAAATGAACAATACAGAGATGAAAAACTAAAGAAAATTATTGACAAAATTATTACGGGTAGAAACAACAAAACCACAAATAGATACACACTTAACACGAACAGGATGCTCATTCTAAAACCGGGACAGAACAACAAAGAATTGTTAATTGCCCCAGACACTCTTAAAATTGCTATCATGGAAGATGCACATGCTCCGCACTTTGGTTTTCAAAAAACATACGAGTTGATAAAGGATAGACTTTATTGGTACCGTATGTATACGGATATTAAAATTTTTTGTGCTAACTGTACTGCATGCCAGACAGCTAAACATCACAGAACCATCAAGGTTCCTATAAAGAGGGTAGTAAAAGATCACGAAATTGGGAGTAGGCTGCATATAGATATATGCGGAAAACTGCCAGTAACATTTCGAAAGAACGCATTTATACTAACCATAACTGACTCCACATCAAGATTCTTAGAAGCGGTTGCACTAAGGAATGTGGAATCACAAACAATTTTGAATGTGTTAAATAAATACTTCGGGATGTTTGGTCTAGCAAAAGAGGTCTATTTAGACAACGCACGTTATTTTCGCAGTGATGTATTCACGGAATACATGAAGGCTCTAGGGATAGAACCACATTTCTCAAGCCCGTTCAGGCCAAAAGCGAATGGACTGGCAGAAATCATCAATACAAGCGGGAAAAATTCTACCTTACGACAGAATATAGATTGGCCACCCACGGCTTTTATCGTTGAGATTTTTTTCAGCCAAGTCTAACACGTCAAAAAAAAAAAAAAAGTGTTTGTTAGAATAAGCCAGCTTCTCCACTTTAGAATTTAGTTAGCGCTCTAAGATTTTTTGTGAGGCTGGCGGAACATATTAGGCACGAACACACCAAGTTTTAAAAAGATTCGGTGACTAGAAGTATTTTTAATAAATATAATAGTAAAAAGATGTGGCTCCAATGGGCTGAGACGTGGCGAGGTAGTTGTTGTTTACAAATGTGCTAGCTTAATGACACCCTTTAAACTGTTTTTAATGGTTCAAGGTATTTTAGCACTTAATAGATAACCTAAAAAAGGTAATGAAAAGTTCTATGATAGCAGCTTTTATGATGGATACAGCTAAGAGAAGTTGTTTAACAAATGATGAGTTAGCATTAATTGACGGGATCTTGGAAAGCGGTGGGGGAAGGGAGGGGGAGCTATACAAAACACAAGTGTTCTACGAGACCCGATTTAAAATAAATCCTCACTTGCAAGTGAGAGATGGGACTTTAAAAGGGATCCCCCTTTTCGCCCCTCTGACGGCCCCCCCCAAGAGAGATACGTAAAAACCGAGGGCGCCAAAAGAAGCGGGGGGGGAATACCTTTAGGCGGTTTACAGCTAATTTTGCAGAAATTTTGGAGCTGTCCGGCCCATAAGAACAGCGAAAAATGGGAAAAACTAAAATAAATATGAGAAATTGAAAAAAATAAATAAGAAAAGTGCTCCTGACAGGAGAGTAGAACCAGTCAAAAGTGCTTGATGAGATCAAACTTTTGATATGGTACATGACGGGGTTTGAACACCTTGAATGTTTTCCCCGTGGGGGGGGGGTAACTCCGTTCCTATGGGAGATAGGGCCTCGGGACCCTCTTAGAAATGTCGGCCTCGACGATTTTAACTTCGTTGGATTCTTTAGAAGAGGCCTACGTCCTCTGTGGGGCTTAAAGGAGCTGAGAAAGATGGGAAAAAGTAAAATTTAAAAAGAGTTGAAACAGAGAACTATGTTTCTTAAGGGAGGGGGTGTGAGAGGCGGAGAGTAGGACCAGACCATAGTGCTTGACGAGATCTATCTATTGATATGTTACATGAAGGGGTTTACATGGGGTTTACATTTGGGGGGAGCACCAAAAAGGTCTTACTGAACCTTTCCCATGATTATGCCAAGGTTGCAGTTATGATTTCGCCAAGATCATCGCAAAGCTTATATAGGCATCCTATATACGCATATATATATTCCAAACACCTCTATATGTGCCATATACGTCATTATACACATATTATTTATGTTTTATATGTCGTATATACATCATATATGGCTATAACTTGGCCACATGCGTACAGAAATGTTATATATATATATATATCATATATTATTATAATGTCATACATTCTTTATAATTTGGCGATAAATCTTGGCCGCTTGGCAGTTCATCCTTGGAAGACGCTATAACACGAAAGTACCAAATTTACAATATATTAATGAAAACAGAAACAAAAATATTTCATGCTTGGTGGCTGCTATAACACGAAAGTACCAAATTTCTTTTTATTTTTCATATCTGATAATTTGCATCTAACCTTTTTGTAATTTTAACATTTTTGTAACGATTTTATGCATTTCTATTGCCTATTCAAAGAAAAATCCTTCTAAAGCTACAGAATTTCGTTAAAAACGGTTAAAATAGTAAAATGTGAACATCGTTTGGTCCATTCTCGACCGAAAGCAACAACCGTTATCATTATCTTTTTACGCGTGAAGGTTTCGTTATGGTACTTCATTGTAAAGTTTGGTAATTTTTGAAATTCATTATTTGAAAAACGGCATAATCATTCAATTTGAAATTTATATCAAGAAAAAAACAATTTATTTCCTTTCTAACGCAGTTTGTCTAACAATTTTGTGACAAATACTTTTTGAGCTATTAATTTTATTAGTAACTTCAAATGTTTCATTTTCCGAGATTAACCTGTGGCAACGATGGATTGCTGTGACTTTTCATAAACATGAAAAATGATAGAGATTGAAAGAATAAGCCTCCCTGTGGGTGGCTAAAAATTTTGAAGAGTTCACTCACTGCCATGAGTCATAATACCCTCGAGTGGGATATCCGACTTGAGTTCTTTAAATTAATGTACAACACATCTAAACACAGAGCAACAGGTTTCCCACCTTCATTATTATTCTTTTCTAGAAATCTAAGAACTCCTTTCACAACGCATATTCCCTCGGAGGATATTGCAACCAAACAATATGTAAAAAATCGAATGGAACATCTTAAACAAATCAGGATTGAAGCACTGGCCAATCAGGAAAAATTAATGAAAGAGTATGTTCGCGATGAGGACTTACAAACGGTGAAGGATTTAAAAATTGGCCAAATTGTTTACCTCAAATGCATCAACCCACACGCTTTAGCAAAAAAGTGGGACGGACCAATGAAAGTAATCAGAAAACTGCGAAATCACAATTACTTAATGTCCGATTTATCAGGGGTATATAAAAGCAACATTAAGAGACACATTGATTTGCTATTCGTACCCAAGCATGCAACACCATGTAACGAGGACATAGACAATCAGTCTACACAATCGCTTTCTGATACAGAATCTACGGAGGAAATATAATAAATTGTATAATATAGGAAAAATTTGTAAATAATTTTTTTTTATTCTCTCCAAAAATTTAGTCAAGAATTTATTTTAAAGCTCAAAAAAAATTTTTTTTAGGTCATACTGTTTATAATTAGGTTTCAAAAATAAGTGTATACTGGGACACTATCAAGTCAAAGATACAAGTCACCCAGGACTAACATTGAGCCAAATTTGTATTGAGTTAAAATGTACAGATAATCGGTAACAAAAATAAATATATATGTATAAAAAAATATCCCCATAGACTTCACAAAATAGTGCGAGAAGAGGTCGCATTATTTATACTAGCAAAATACAAAAAATATACATATACGAAACTCCACAAAATAATTAAAAAATAAATAAATAAATAAATAAATAAAATAAAAAGGAAAAACAAGTATTATACCTTTTTTACAGGGAAATTAAGGATTGATTCTGTTACAAGGGGCAACTTATGTTTTATATTTAGCATTAAAGACTACACCTACATTTGTTTCATAGGACAGTACACTGTTTAGCTACATTATAAACAAATTCAAAAGGGTTTTCGGTATTTAAACAAAAAACATTTTTGCCACTTTAAATTATTCATTCCTACTTCTCACAAAATTAAAAAAAAAAAAAGATAATAATCATGAATATATAACAAAACTATGCAGGCAAAAACCTTTATAAGTTTCCTAGGCAACGGAATAATATATTCATTGATTAGTAATAATTAAAAATGATCAGGAAACAAACTATTGCATACTGAGCTAAAGTTACAAAAAAAATTAATAAATAATTAACTACAAAAAAAAATATATATATATATCCATATATTAAGGATAAATTTAAAATAAATATATAAAAAGTTTGATATATATTAAGAATAAGAAAAAATAAATAAATAATAAAAACGAAGGGAAACTTTTAATACGAGAGAATCAGGATTATACGAAATTGTTGAACAACAAAGCCATCGTAACCAAGGTTACAATCGTTCGCGGAGATTCGATTCAGCACTTGAATGGAGGGGGAGCAATCGAAGTTTTTGCACTCCCTTTTCCACTAGCCTTCTCTGCCGTACAACACAGGGGACCACCCACAAATATCGGGCCGTAAAGCATCTTATCTCAAGGGGAGATACTAACGCTACAGTCACGGAACGCAAACTTTACATAACATGCAAGACAAGTCAACCACATAAAATATCACTAAAAACATTTAACGACTAAACAAAACATAATAATGTCATATAATTAAGATTTAATTTGAGGATGTTTATTTTTTTTCCGTTTATATCTCTGCAGATATTCTTCGCAAGAAACTGTGTAAGCCGGCATAAAATACACAGGGATGGAGATAAAAAAAAAAAAATAATCACATAAAATTATTAGATTTCAATTTAATTTAATTCAATTTAATTTTCTCCTCAGGGCAGGTCGCATAGGGCAGGAAATAAAATGAAAATCAACCTCACTAATTAAAAATAATAACGAATAAACAAATAAATAAATAAAATGGTGTTACACTTACTAGGTTGATGTCTTCGTCGCGATGGTGCACTCTTGAGGTGTGTGTCTATTCCATGGGGGAAAATCCACAGGCGTCCCAGACAAACACACCAAACACAGTGGTGGAATCCACAGTTTCACAAAAAAAATATATATATATAAAAACACACACACACACACCGGGGGGTTCCTCCTTTTGCGTCCCCCGGTCTTCTCACGGATGGATGTTTTAGAACCACATTTGAAAAAATAAAAAATTCTGTTCTTCAAGGAACGTGGGACGACGACGATGGTTTCTGGCTCGTCCACTTCATCATCAGGTTGGCAGGGATTCCATCATGAAATAAAGAAACGGAATCAATAAATAAATAAATAATATTAAAAATAATAATAATAATAACAAGTTACATTATTCTTTTTTTAAATTTAAATAAACAATTTGGATTTAAAACTTAATCTCGTTAGCTAATTATTAAGCGGAGATTTAAAATGATAATACTAATAATAATAATTAAGTAAATAAATAAATTTTGATTAACGTAAAATAACAGAGATAAATAACAATGAAATATAATACAGGAGTGTCGGTTAAGTAAAAAGGAATTTTACAGGACATCAAAGCTAAGTATAAAATTTAAATAAAAATAAATGTATTACATTTTGATTTAATAAGATTTTAAGCATAAAGTTCGCGATCTTAATATATAAATAGAGTGATTCCTCTTCTAAATATTTAACATTTTAAAATTAAAAAAAAAAAATTTAATACATAATAATAATGATTTAAAATACATAAATAAATAAATAAATAAAAAAATAAAATAAATAAATTGTATAGATAAATAAAAATAACGTTTATTTTAAGAATCCTCTAAATAAAGTAAGATATAGGTAAAGATTTTCATATATTATAAACTTTATTTAATTTAAAGTATTTTCCTTAAATACGCATTGCGACTTAACCCGTTCTGACTCTTTTAAATGGAAGATATTCGCGGGCGAATAAAATCCTAACTGCAGTATTTAGTTGAGATCGGCGGGTATGAGTCACACTTTTTTTTTCTCAAATATAAGAATACATAAATAAAATAAAAAATAAGTGATCTTACTTTAAATAAATAATTTAGTTTAATCTAAATAAATAATTTAGTTCAATCTAAATAAATAAATTGACTCGTTTTTATTTAAATGATTAAATAAACTATTGTTTTACTATGCGTTATAGCCACGACACCGCTATTTCACATTCTTGATATTCAACCTCATTAACTTTTAAGATTAACGATTATATTAAGAAATAAAAGAAAATTTTAATTACATATATTTTAAATTATTATTAATTAATGTTGACAGACATGAATATTGTTTTTAGGAAAGTAGTTATGCATTTGGCATACACGTGCGTTCAGGTATATTTCATGTTTTAGGCTTCGTGCTAAAAAAAAAAAAAAAAAAAACATCAGTTCAAACCGGATTTTTGATAAATAAATGCAATTCAATTTATCTTTCAGATTATTAATGAGATTTTAAAATCTTATGCTTAGTCTCTAGTGGGAAGTTGGATTTTTAAGCACATAATGCAAAAGTTTCATGGTTTGAAACACGTGCTAACGCGCGCAGTATGTCTTAAATTATTTACATCTTAAAGTTAACTCTATAAGAAATTAAAACTAGTTTCTTGTGTACAAACAAAACAAAATATGATCACAATATGTTATAGGACTAAATAAATAAATAATTCTTATAATAAATCGAAAACTTACTTTATAATTAGCGGCATATTCCACGTGACGGTTTTATACAGGCAATACACCAGTCTACCTGCTTCCTGCTTGAACAAAGTTGAAAGGTTAAGGTTACGGAAGAAAGATAGCATCGCAAATCCCGATGCACCTGCAGGGACAAAAAAGGGGTTCGTTCCGTGGGCGTGTTCCAAAAAAGGGTGACGAAGATTCTCCGGTGTAGTGTACCAAACGCACCTGGTACAATCGATTTTTACGATCTACGCGGGGAGAATTTGTAAGGGAGATAGCGCGACGTATTACAGGTCCAGTTGAGGGGAGGTGTTTATGTCAGATGAGGATTATGTCAGATGAGGATATTGGCTCAAAGGTAGAGGAGTAAGGGGCAAGGGACTTGCTCTCCATCATCTTTTCAGCTAAGAGAAATTCGTTTATCCCTGGTTAGATTAAAAGGCAACGGTTGCTTTTGATATTTTTTTCTTCAGTTACGATGCTCATTTTATAAACAAGGGAGATTGCATCATTCAGTTTTTATTTTGTTTATTGTAATAATAATAAAAATTGACGAAAATTATAGAAATGTTTTTGGATTAGGAATTTATTTTTTTTTCTTTTATTTTTGATATCAACCTTATATGGAGGATAAATTACACTGAACTTTTTTAGGAAACATACAAAACTTGGGCAAGTTTAAAAAAAAAAAAAAAAAAAAAAAAAAAAAAGAGGAAATAATAATAGAAATAAATATTATCAAATGAAAACGAATAATTTATTTTTTTGCCTTTTCTCTTCTATTTCAATTCATTATCTGTTAATTAATAATTCGACGGAATTGTATATATAATGCGAAGAATAAATTGTTTCTTTACATAAATTTATTAAAATATCAATGCTAGAACTGTTTTCATTTTGTAAAATTGAGAATATTTTATTAAACGATTTTTTTTTTCTTCAATAAAAAGAAAGAAGGAAAGATGGGAAAATTTTGACTACATTGATATGTTTTTTTTTTCTTTCTCTTCTATCCCAACAAATCAATATAAATGAAAACATGTATATTTATGTATATTTTTCTGGTTCATGAGTTAAAGTATGTTATTTCTTAATGCAAAATTAAAAGAAACAGTAATATGTTATTTATGAGATTACATTCTTATGTATATATAAGAAAAGTTTGCATTATATTTTTGTACTCGCTCACATATACACTGCTCAAAACAATTAAAGGATATTTGAAGTTTTATATAAAATAAAGATATAAACGAAATTTTTTTTGCCGAAAATAGAAGAAGAGAATCACAAATGCAAATTTTTCTGGTTTTCAAACTGTGGAGTATGCAAATTTTGAGTTCGAAGTCAAAAACGTCCTTCAGCGGCAGCGAATGAAATTTGACTTTCAACTGGATAAAAGAGAATGAAGACAAGGATAATCGGCATTCAGTGATTGCTTTGTTTCGATGAGTACGATGTCTCAGCGAAGTCATTTGACAGATTCAGAAGCTTGGAGAATTGTTGGTAGGTTAGAAGGGGGCCAAACTCAAGCCGAAATAGCGCAAGCCATTGGAGTGTCACAAAGTGTCATTTCCAGGATCTGGAACTGTTTTTTGGAGAGTGGATGTGCAGGCCGAAGACCAGGGCAAGGTCGTAGACGGGCAACAACGCCCAATGAAGATCGGTATTTAGCGTTAACAGCTCGGAGACACCGAAACATGAACGCTACTCTTCTCCAACAACACCTTCGCTCGGCCACAGGCACCACGATTTCAACTCAGACTGTCCGAAACCGGCTTCATGCTGTAGGTCTGTATGCTCGCCGACCGATGGTATGTGTTAGATTAACATCAAGGCATCGTCGCGACCGCAGGGAGTGGGCAACCGAGCATGTCAACTGGAGGAGAAATGAATGGAGCAATATTCTGTTTTCTGACGAATCCCGTTTTCTGTGCATCCGGATAATAGGCGTATTTTCATCTGGAGGGACCGTGGCAGTAGGAATAATCCTGCGTTCTTGCACGAAAGTGTCAGATTTGGCGGTGGAGGAGTGTTGGTGTATGGTGGCATCTCCATTGACGGGCGCACTGACCTCTACATCATTCGAGATGGAGCTCTGACTGGTCGCCGATATAGGGATGAGATCCTCAGACCTATTGTAGTCCCTTACGCTGCAGCAATCGGAGATAACTTCATTTTAATGGACGATAACTGCAGGCCACATCGTGCAAACCTGGTGGAGGATTTCCTTTTCGAGGAAGGAATCGTTGGAATGGAATGGCCAGCGTGTTCTCCAGACATGAATCCAATCGAGCACGTTTGGGACGCTCTAGGAAGACGAGTTTCTGGCCGCCAACAACCCCCACAAACTCTCCAAGAACTGGAAAGAGCTCTTCTGGAAGAGTGGGGCAGAATACCCCAACTCGTCATTAATAGCCTCATTGAATCCATGCCTCAAAGGTGTTCAACGTTGCTGGCCGCACGTGGAAACCATACCCCCTACTGAAAATGATTTTCTTTGAAGAAAACACCTTTTCTTATTCTTTTTTTCTCATATGCACAAATTGTGTTTTTTTCCTTTTGTACACAAATGCGCAATAAAATGCATTTTTTTCTGCCAAACATGTGTAATTTATTCTCATATAACCTACTATGTCTGTCGACCATGTATTAATCAGCTAAAAAGTTTCCTAGATACAAAATCCACCTAAAACTGCAATATCCTTTAATTGTTTTGAGCAGTGTAGTATATGTAATGGGCCAAATGGAATTGTAATCCTCACATATTATTTTTTATATTGTATTAATGTGTTATTTACAGTGTCTAAAATGCAAATGACTGCCAATCTTTTTTTTATATGCTTATGTATGCTAATTTATATTACTTTCCTGTGAAATTGTATACAAAATTATGCTATATTTCATAGCATTGCGCATAATTTGGCACGTTTTGGCGTTTTGGTTATATATTTTGGCGGTTCAGTACTGGGTCAGTAAATGACAATATTGGATTTACAATTAATATGGTCACAACACTTCAAAGTTAAATGACGCAATGGCAAGTTTCTCATCATTGTGTGTGAACTTTTCACAGTGTTCGCCTCATCGTACTTTCTCATCATCTGTGAACTTTTCACAGTGTTCGCCCCATCGTACTTTCTCATCATCTGTGAACTTTTCACAGTGTTCGCCTCATCGTACTTTCCCATTGTCTATGAACTTTTCACAGTCTTCACCACATCACACTTTCTCATTCTTTGTGAACTTTCTACAGTGTTCTATATCGAACTTTCACATTTTCTGTGGACTTTGTACAGACATTCACATTTAACCTCCACTTCTCAGGACTCATGTGTTATGTCAACTTTATGAATTTCTAGAATCAGCTTGGACACTCTACATGAGCAGTGATTTCCGGAAACAAATTTACACAAAAATGTCCTCTCCGATTACATTTTTTTTTTCAAGCGGGGAGATAATGCTGGATAGAACCTAAGTAGGTATATCCCGCATAACAGAATAATCAAAACAACGGCAACGATATGGGTGGCCGTGTTTACGAGGGCAGAAAGCAGACAGGCGCCGAAACTGACAGTTCAGCAATGCTGAACAAACAGGGATTTATGACAGACAATCTAGAGGGGTCATAAAATGTGCTAAGATATACATCGAACCGGCGATTCCGGGAAAACAAGGAGAGGAGTGGTACATAGGAGTCTCTAAGAGGCGGAATATGGCTGGAGAGAATCAGAAACATCGTGATGATCAGATATACGTGGCGACCAGTAAAAGTGATTCGAGAGAGCAGGGAAATTGACCGCCAACATCAACATTGGATAAAAAATCCTTAGGAGGAGGTAAATACTTTTTACACCCCTCTGAGTGGGAAAAATAACGAAAACTTCGCTAGAACTCAAAAATCACTTCCATCAAAAAAATCCTTAAGAGGAGGACATCTTTTTCAGCAGCTTGCTACCAACATGAAAGTTGGCTTTTCTATATAGGCTGCAGTGCTATAGGCAACAGCCTACAATTATAATTAAGTCATTCACACCTTTTTTAAATATGTGCCCATGGAAGCAAGAACTACTGGTGAACTACTCTATGACTGCTATTCTCTTGAGAGGTACAGGTAGATATTATTCACCCAGATACTGTGTAAATATTTTTAAATTAATTAATTAACGTTAAGAAGATTATGCTTCTCGTGCCATCCCCAGGATCAAGGATGTATGTAGAGGTTAAATTATTATCACAAACTTATTAAGCACTTACTTAAATTTAAATAATCAAAATAAGTACTTAATAACTTAACTGGTTAATATATTGTATTGTTAAAATGAAGTCTCGTGAATATAATGTGTATTACCTTTTTGTATCATTATTTTACTCTTTCCTTTTTTTATGTTTTATATCTATCTTATGTAAATAAAACCTCTTTTATTTTAACCTTAATTTAGACTCCAGCATTTATTTAGTTTACAGTGTGATGTTTAATCTAGAGTAATATATATGTTGATTTAAACTACTACTTTAAGCAAGATTTTACAGCGGGCTTGAGGGGTCAACCTTAAGGATAAGTTTCTTCAAAAAATAACACAACGCCGTACACCTTTTTTTTAATTTAATACAAAAAAAAGCTATCCCAGGTTGTACGATCACAATTTCCCCTCAAATTGCCGCTAAGATAATTGGTGTGTCTCTGACAGGAGGAGTTAATTATTATGGGTTTGAGTAACGCCCTGCAAGTTTTATATACATGTTTAAAATCTCTCCAACAGGTAGTTTTGTCTAATTGTTTTTTTTTGTCCAATCTGTCCACAATCCAGAATATGGGAATACTCGCATGGACAAGTTCTAATATGCAAGAGAGACAAGTGAACCAACATTGGCTATAATGACAGGCTTGGTAAGTTTTTTGTCCAAAATCACCTCATTCTATCAAATGTTATTAATCAAATGTCACAATTTCCTTATTCATAAAGTCACTTTGGTTAATCATCGCTCAAGAAATTTCCAAAAAACTTTCTAACAAATCAAATTTTATTTTTTGTATGCCACATTTCTTATATTTTAAAGTAAACCTTTCACTTACGTTTCAAACGGAGTCCTTCATTAAAATATTTTACAAGTCCTGTAAGTGCTGTACACGAGTGCTATAAATGCTTCTAGATTAAAACCAGCCTTCTATGGTGTAGTAGAATTGCAGTGTAATAGCTACATTTCAATCCGTCTACTGAATATTTAGAAAATTGAAGACATAGATGCATACATAATGAGAAAAAAAACAATTCCTTTTTCTTAAGTCGGTTAAAAATCTTTATCGGACCATTTTTAGTATATGCTTTTCAGTACCATTTTAGGTGCGTTCGTAATTATATAAATACGTAGCACCTATAGTCATCGTCTGGTCCGTCCGTCCTTCCGCATATAACAGCGTAAACACTACCCAATCGAATGGTTTGAAATTTAATATATATAATCGTTACAGAATTAATGTCGAATCCTTTCAAATTTATGAAAATCGAATCAAAACTTAAAAAGATATTAATAAAAGTTTTTTGCATTCTTTTAAAACCTATCACACGTAATCTATATAATAAAAAAGTATGTCATGTGACTGAGGAAAACAAATACGGTGTGACCATTTTTTTTCATATGCCCAGACGCCATTCTTATTCAAAATTATTTGTTCGAATAAAATTGCGTAAATGGTTTTAGACATTTTTAGAAATATTGTTCAAAACATTGTTTGTTTGAGGGATGAGTTACATTCAAATATATATATATTCTGATATAACTTAAGTTGAAATTAGGTTGGCAGCCATTATATCAATCCATTAAAGTAAATAAACACAAGGGATTCGTCCATCATGAGTCATAAAAATATTAAACCATGGATGTAATCATTCGCAAAGGAAGATCTACATGCTGAATTTTGCAGCGCTATCCTGTGTCGAAAAACAAAATTCGCATCTGTGAACGTGGCATACATAAGAGAAAAAGCATGCTAATTTTGCTGATAATAGACGATACAATTCATTTCACTGAATTAATATCGATAATTTTTTCACATTGTAAAACTAGTTATAGTACGAACGCACCTCATTTGTCACCTTTAACGCACAATTCCTAACTTGTTTTAGAAGAAATTCAAAACACTACTTCCATTAGAATAACAAAGCGATTGCATTTTCTGCATTAAAAAATCGTAAAACTTTCACTTATTATGTAATTCTTAAATTTAAAGAATGCAAAATATTTCATAAGTTAAAACTGGACTAATTATTTTGAAATTCGTACTTTGGCAAAAGTGAAATCTACGTCTTTTCCTTTAATCTGGACATAATTGTTTTCTTAAAAGGAAATCATAAAACTTAACAAAAGAGCAAAGTAAAATGATTTTCTTTGGACTAATGATTCTTACTAACAGCAAATATTCTCCTTTTATTTTTAAACTATAGCATACTCTTCATTATAACTACATTCTTAATTACAATAATTTAAATTTTTGTCCCGAATAGCATTTTTCTTTGTGCTACGCCATCATAATTTCTTCGAAAAGGAACATGCTACTGTAATTGTTAGAATTAAAACAGATTCATTTTAAAATTCATTCGGAGAAGTAAGGAGAATTTACTTGAATTCTTTTTGAAAATAATAATATGGAAGGGCTTAAAAGTGAAACGTTTCGGTGAATTAATTAAAAAGTAAAAAAAAAAAAAAGGATTTTATAAACTATAAGTAAATTAAATAATAGTTAGGTTGGAATTCTTATATATTACAAGTACTAAACGTTTAAAAATTTCAGTCAAATACTTTTTATTGATTAACACAAATTGTACTGAATTCTTAAAATCTAGTGCCAGGTGCGTCATAAATTCGTTAAAACATTAAAAAATTATTAAAAATAAACTAATAATGCTAAAAAAGTGCTGTTTGCAAGAATGGGATTAGAGGAAGATCGGATTTGTTTCAATAACAAATAAAAATGGTTAATAAAAAGAAAACTGCCCAGTTAAATTGAGTGCATTGAGCTCACAGACTATTCACACTAATTGTATATTATACTATTATTTCAAATTTGTGGCCTTACCACAATGAACCTATATACAAAATTTTAAGAAAATCGAATAATTCTGCATGAAAATCTCATTTTTCTAAATTAAGGGGAGGGTTACCCCCCCCCGTTTCCCCCCTTTATACTTAATCAGTGAGCCCTCCAAACTAATCAGGGAAGTGTCTTACCACAATGAACCTATACACAAAATTTGAAGAAAATGTGATAATTCTACATGGAAACCCCATTTATCTAGATTGAGGGGGGGTGGGGTTGCCCCCCGTTTCCCCTCTTTATACTTAACCAATGGACCCCCAAAACTAATCAGGAAAGCTCCTTACCACAATGAACCTATATACAAAATTGAAAGGAAATCGGAAAATTCTGCATGAAAAACCTATTTATCTAAATTAAGGAGGGGGGTTACCCCACCATTTCCCCCTTTATACTTAACTAGTGAACCCCCCAAACTTATCAGGGAAGCGCCTTAACACAATTAACCTATATACAAAATTTGAAGAAAATCGGATAATTCTGCATGAAAACCCCATTTATGTAAATTGAGGGGGGTTAGACCCCCCGTTTCCCCTTTTTGAACTTAAGCAATGGACCCCCCCCCCCCCATAATTAATCAGGAAAGCTCCTTACCACAATGAACCTATATACAAAATTTAAAGGAAATCAAAAAATTCTGCATGAAAAACCCATTTATCTAATTTGAGGGGGTGGGGTTAACCCCCCGTTTCCCCTCTTTATATTTAACCAATGGACCCCCCCAAAACTAATCAGGAAAGCTCCTTACCACAATGAACCTATATACAAAATTTACAGGAAATCGGAAAATTCTACATGAAAGCATATTTATCTAAATTAAGGAGGGGGAGTTACCCCACCATTTCCCCCGTTATACTTAACTAGTGAACCCCCCAAATTTATCAGGGAAGCGCCTTACCACAATTAACCTATATACAAAATTTGAAGAAAATCGGTTAATTCTGCATGAAAACCCCATTTATCTAAATTGAGGGGGGTTAGCCCCCCGTTTTCCCTTTTTATACTTGAGCAATGGACCCCCCCCCCATAATTAATCAGGAAAGCTCCTTACCACAATGAACCTATATACAAAATTTAAAGGAAATCGAAAAATTCTGCATGAAAAACTCATTTATCTAATTTGAGGGGGGGGGGTTAACCCCCCGTTTCCCCCTTTATACTTAACCAAGGAACCCCGAAAACTAATCAGGGAAGCGCCTTATCACAATGAACCTAAAAAAAAATATTTGAAGCAAAAAGGTTATTTCTATTAAGTGTTATCGCGTTACGTACATACATGCGTACATACATACATACAGAACGGGCGGGCACATTAGCTCTCAGGCTTTGATAGCCTTCGAGCTAAAAAATTATCGATAGATGGTGTTGCATGGATAATATAAAGCAGATTTACGCAAATGCACACAAATTCTTCATTCGATGCCAGCAGTATTTTGTCGTTACCAAATAAAGTGCTGTTGATTAAATACTTTTACGAGAGCTCGGCATCAGCAACTGGAGTCTTGCGAAACTTTTGCACGGCAAAATGACTGAATACGAGAAAAGGGCCTGTTTCATGTGCTATAGTACTGAATCTTGACAGACACTTCGCAGAAATGGGTCTTTCACGATATACCTAATTTACATACATATGATTGAGCTGGACCGTTACACCATCAAAACATTAATGTAATAAAAATATTGTGTAAAGTAAACACACGATTTTACTGAATGGTGTATGAAAAATTTTATGTAAAATTATATTATAAAATTACATTAAATTGACGTTTCGGTCAACTTCTATGACCATCATCAGAATATGTATTTCTGTAACAATTAGACTTATAAATGAAAAGAGAAATGAACAAGATTCAGTTATGTAAAATTTTTCAAGATGGAAGCATTCCATTTATAAGTCTAATTGTTACAGAAATACATATTCTGATGATGGTCACAGAAGTTGACCGAAACGTCAATTTAATGTAATTTTATAATATAATTTTACATAAAATTTTTCATACACCATTCAGTAAAATCGTGTGTTTACTTTACACAATATTTTTATTACATTACATACATATGTTTCATATTATGCAAGTCAACGCCATCTAAACTCAGTTAACAATAACATTAAATTCACTATTGAAATTGAACATAATAAAAGTCTTCCATTCATTGATGTAATGTTAACCAAAACAAATAAATCTATCGACAGAGCTGTTTTCTGAAAAAGTATAGCTAACCAATCTACCATACCAAATAATGCATGTTCTCCATTTACGTACAAAATTTCAGCCTACACATTTTTTATAAGACGGGCCTTTATCGTATGTACTGAAAATAAATTGAATAATGAATTAGATAATATTCGTGAAATTGCTTGTAATAATTGTTTGAGGTACGCCATGTTAATAATTTAATCGTGGATATAGCCAATAATACGAAACCAGAAAACAAATTAGATTCGCAAAAATACAAAATTTATACTCTTCAATATTATCCAAGCTTTTTTCAAATATTAAAATACAGACTGAAACGTTTTAATGTCTGCTAAACTAGCCAAACCCGCTCAAAAATTAAAGATTATCATTTGCAGTAAAATTGATCCAATTAATTTAGAGAATTATTCAAACGTATATAAAATACCTTTTATTAAAGAAGACGGATCTAAGAATTACTATATTGACATGACAAGCAGGAAATTTAGTTACAGAAAAATGGAGCAAAAAGCGGATATTAAGTATAACAGAAAAACCACAGCCCTGGCAAGATTATATCAAGAAGAAACCATCCAAATGAATTTCAATGAAAGTAAAATATTTTTTCCCTCCAGTCCATATCCATCGATAATAACAGAAATCGTAGAGATAGTAACATGCAAAAATACAATATGTAACGATGCAGCATCTTTTAAGTTACTGAAATTATGGCTCGTGATACTCCATGGTTACAAATATGAAAATAAACAACCACGTAAAAATAAAAGATAACATGCGTAATTTTAAAAACGTACATGAAAATTAAATTGAAAGTATTTCAAATAATAAATTCAAAGGCCTTGCAATTATAGAATACTAGTTGTTACCCGTGACTTCGTTCACGCAACATTAAAAGAATAATAAATACATTAATTAAGCAGAATATTCCCTCCCGATAATTAAAAAAAGTTAACAATTAACTAACTGTTTATCACATTTCATCGGAGACAATACGGTATTTTTTGTAATTGCGACCTTGACATAACTCAGTCTTAAAAAAGTGAAATTTTGTGCCAAATAATCGCGAAAATGAAATTGCACCCAATGCAAAAAGGAGGGCGAAATAAAATCGTGGAAATAGACGAATTGGGTAAAAACAAATGTCAATTTTACCTGAGAAACAATTTTACTTTTAACGCCTTTGTGAAACGTTTAATAGCCATCCTTAAAAAAAACATTAATTGGAAATAGTATGTGCTTTTTCTTTATATTAAATTCTGCCTCCTTGGTTTAATGAAATAAACTGATCTGTTTTATTTCTCCCTTTTTATACACAAATATGGAGTAATTTACTTTCCGTTTTTAGTGAAACTACGTTAAAATTTACAAAAAAAAAAAAAAAAAAAAAAAAAAAAAAAAATCTTAGCATTTAATTTAATTTTTTTTTATTCTGAGAGTTTGTGTGACATCCTTGGATCAATGGTATCCGGTATTAAGTAAATCGCGTTGTGTTTCATAGTCTAGGAGTAGATGCGAAATACAAACACACGGTCAGATTTTAATATAATAGATTCGTGTTCATTTTCCTTTTCTTAAAATTATGATGTGATTTTTAGCAAAAAACTGTCATCTGTATATAACATGCTTAATAATCAGTATAGATAAAAAAAAAACATTAAAATTTTTCGTTATAAATATAGCGCGAAACTCATTCACTTTCTATACTTACTAATCTTTGTATTATTACTGTAAGGAATTGATTCACACTCATTTTAAAACATATTAGAACATTCCCGTTTTATTTCAAACTAGCAAGCTACGCCCGCTGCGCTGGTCGGTTTCTACAAATGAACCTTAAATCAAACGAAATATAATTTGATCTTGTAGTTGAAAGTAATCTGTATATTTTCCTAGAATATTCTTCCGCATTACTGAAAAATGACGCCATTGCGCTATTATATTTTCTAATGTGCAGTCAAAATTTTAGCTGTTAAGGACCAACTATTTTATTTGGTAATTTACAGTGAGGGTTTGCTAAAGAACGTTAAAACTATATGCAATATATTAATACAATCACTAAAAATTATCGAACTAACAATGCAAACAAATTAACTAACAAAAGTCATCCAGTAGAAGTTTTTATAAAGGCTAATCTTTGATAATC
Source organism: Maratus michaelseni (assembly GCA_963931845.1). Taxonomy (NCBI): domain Eukaryota; kingdom Metazoa; phylum Arthropoda; class Arachnida; order Araneae; family Salticidae; genus Maratus; species Maratus michaelseni. The sequence continues at coordinate 341,575,031 of OZ007592.1, forward strand.
AGGTTCGTCTGATTATAGAACTTTTCCACATAATTCTAAAACTAAAATAGAACGATATGTAATATACTAAAACCAGCCTTAAAAATTATCTACTTAACAATGCAAGTCACAAAAAATACGCCCAGGAAAAACTTTCAAAAAGTCTAATCTTTCGGAATCGGGTTCATCTGACTATATAACCTTCGCACATAACTGTTTGACTAAGCAACGTAGAGCAATATGTAGTACACTAAAACCAGTCCTGAAATAGCATCTAACTAACAATACAATTATCATCAAAATCCGTCCAGTAGAACTTTTTCAGAAGGCTAATCTTTCATAATCTGAATAAAATATTAAAAAGGCTAATATTTGATTAAAAAAAAAGTCACCCGATTTTCGAATTTCCCCCTCTATAATTCTAGAACTAAGCAACGTAGAATGATATGTTATATGATAAAACTTTCTCTACAACATTATCTAACTAATGGTGTATGTTTCATCGAAATCCATTTGACAGAATCTTTTAAAAAGGCTAATCTTTCATAATCGGATTGATCTGATTACAGAACTTCCCATAATAATTCTATAACTAAGCTACGTAGAACGATATGTTATACAATAAAACCTTCCGCAAAAAATTATCTATCTTACAGTTTAAGTTCTACTAAAATCCATTCAGCAGAACTCGAGTTATAAGCAGCCGGAACATAATTTGATATACGTATAAGGTAGAAGTAAATACAAGTATATTGCTATTAATATAGTTTACATTTGAATGCAAAAAGGGTACTTTTTCGTTAGCCGGGCGCCAGTGATATATGTACATACATATAAATATGTATGTATGTACAATATACATATGTATATATATCTTCATACATTAAGTGTATATACATGTATGTATATATATATGTATATGTGTGTATATATATGTGTGTGTGTGTTTTCACATACCTATTCAAATGTATACACAAAAAAACACCTTTTGGCTTAAAATAAAATTATTTGGGGTCAAAAGTAAAATCAAAATCGCCAAAAACAAAAGATAAATCGCCAAATATTTTTTCAATAGCACGTACATGTATATATATCACTGGTGCACGGCTAACCGAAAAGTACCAAAACAACAACAAAAAAAACTTCAAAAATGATGTCGTGCACTTGAAAATACATCTTTTGGTTTAAAATCTGTCATCAATACTGTTTTTCTTTTTTTTCTTTTCTTTCTCTTTCTTTCTTTTTTTTAAAAGTAAAATTAGTAACAGATTTTCTTTTATTTTTCGAGATGTATAGCCATGTTAATTCTTTCTGCAACAAAAAAATAACGTTTGGCTTAAAATAAAATTATTTGGTGTCAAAAGTAAAATCAAAATCGACAAAAACAAAAGATAAATCGCCAAATATTTTTTTCAATAGCAATCTTGCCCATTGATAATTTTTAAGCTTTACGAATATTCCCAATCATGTTTAAATTAAATATTTTCGTTTTATAATATTATCTCTCATCAAAGCTGTTTTTCTTCCTTTTTTCTTTCTTTCTCTTTCTTTTTTTTTTCTTTTTTTTCTTTTTTTAATAAAATTAACACAGTTTTTCTTTTATTTTTCAAGATGTATAGCCTTTTCAATTCTTTCTGCAACAATAATGGTCGCCAAAAAATTATCAATGGCAACCTTTTTGGCCAAAATAACATAACTTTCTATCATAATTTTATAACTAATGTATGTAGAACAATATGTTATATACTAAAACCTCCCCTGAAAAATTATCTATCGAACAGTGCAAGTTCCATCAAAATCCGGAACTCGAGTTATAAAGGAACGGAACGTAATTTCCGTTTGTGTTTTATATATATAGTAGATATGACGTCTCTTTTTCCCCAGAGAAATCCCTTTTTAATGACATAATTCTTGTTAATTTTCTTTTCCAGGCAATTAATTTCAATACTGGCATAGGGGAAATTATGTAACTTTAACGAAATAATATTACATCTTTATGTTTTATCAACGAAAATGTAACTATAAACATTCGTCATTTTTTTAGTTAATCGAGTTATTTTTTTTTAGTTTTAAGAATGTAAATAACTATTTCTCGCTATCCATGACATCATTTTCTACATGGATAATTTTGCGGATCATATTATTGACATTTGCTAACCATTTTCTTTTCAAACTTCTTTTTACTTTTTTAAAAATTTAAATAAAAAAAAATATGGTATAGTTATATTAGCCGTGCGCAGACGGTAAAACGCCACGTATTGTTACCATACAAAAGAATAAAAAAAGTAAAGAAAAAAACCCAAGATCATTTTATTTCACCATCAAAGCATATCCGTTTTATTTTCGATGTACGATGTCATATTCGCCTGTTTCCTATGGTTACGCATATTGAAACCTTGTATATTATCAAAAACTAAAAAAAGTACGTTTTATTTCTAATAATATTATTTAATCTTCTTTTTAATTCTTTATTTTTTTTATTTCATTTTCCTTTTTCACGTGAAAATTGTTCAATTGAAACTAAATTGTTGAGTAAAAATTATTATTCCGGGTTTTGATTCAGTTTTGGCAACGATAAAGTATTAGCAACGGTAAAGTAAATTTAACCATTTTAAAATATTATACGAAAAAAATGTCCATTTATTCTCTATGAAAATAACGAAATTTTAAATTATTAAGAAAAATACTTGAATAAAATAAACAAAAACCAGCCTATGTTCATTTGAGGGTTATAATCAACCTATATGCAAAGATACAGGATCATTAAATGCTCCATTTTGACGCTGGCTTCAGCCTTACATTTGCACACAATCAGATTTATAATATTACTAGCAAGCTTCGCCCGCTACGCTGGTCGGTTTCTCCAAACGAATTTTGAATCAAACTAATTATACCGGTGGATTACATTCATCCAACAATGTACGCTTTTGGTCAGACAGCTACAGGAAAATATGAAAAGAGATCGCATATCAAATTATTGCGTTGGACTACTAAGTATTTGTCTGGCTTTAATTATGATCCTCATATTGATTATTTCAAGAATAAGGCTATTGATCTCAGATCTCAGTTACCCTGCACCTCGTGCCGTGCCTTGAAGTGGCAGGATGAGACTGCCTGGATATGTTGCAGTGGCGGTAGTAAAGAAGATATAGTAATGGATGCATTTTTAGAAATTATAACTTGTAATGTTAGAAATATTGATGAGTTGGCACTAAAGGCATCACCAAATTATAGAAAATGTGCAATATCGAAACCGTACAGACCCTCGAAACTTTACTTCAGCATTCATATTTTATGTAAAAATCACAATTACATAAATATCCGTAAAAATAATAGGTACTTTTATATTGCTGGGCGCCAGTAAAAACTCACCAAATCTTGAGTCCGTACAGCAGAACTCAAATTATAAACGGTCGGAATGAAATACGAATTTGCATTTTAAATACATAGTAGCTATATGTTTCATAATTACATTCGCCTTTCCCAATCACTTTCCCATTAGCAATATCACTAAGCAACATAGAATGATATGTTATAGGGTCATTAACCATACCTGAAAAATCACTTCTATTAAAATTTGTTCAGTAGAATTTTTTAAAAGTAATCTTTAAAAATCGGGTTCACATAATTTTAGAGCTTTCCACTTTAGTTCTATAACAAAGCAACGTGGAATAGCTATACGCTAAAACCTTTCAAAAAGCATTACCTGATTAAAAACATTACCTGCGGTTTCTACTCATAGTAGATGATGACATGATTTTCTGTAACAGGATTCATCATGAAGATTTCGCTTCAAACATAAACGATGCTTTCAACATTGTGGCTAATACGCCAATTGGCAAGGTATCCGATTGCGGAAAATTAGCCCGAAATCGTATGAATAACTACCCAAAGAAAAAGAGAAACACGGCTGAAGACTGAAAACAAATAAAGAGGTAATACATAATACTAATCAGACCTTCGCTACTTTTTTTGGTACTTCTCCCTTTTCCCGTCGACCACTTTTCATTAAAAAAAAAATATCGCCAAACTATAAGATTTAACGCCAAAAATGCAGTCCCATTCACTTGAAGTCAGAAGTATTAAACGTGTTTGTTATGTCATGAATCGGTTTTTAATTCGACATTTACCTGTATTTTTCATTTTGTTTTTCTGATATTTTAGTTATTTTGTTAATTAAAATAAAAATTGCGTCCTTAAACGGCTGTGTCATGACATTAAAAGAGAAAATGCATTGTAAAAATGTTGCGTTTCATAGTTAAGTGCAATAGATCAATTTCAACTGACGTCACGAACATTCACCAGCCGAGAAGGATAATTAAGAAAAATAATGTAAATAAATAAATATCCAAGATTTTTTTTTTCTATTTTCATTAATATATTGTAATTTTTTTATGTTAAAACTTACTGGACACTTTGGTGAGTGGGGTTTTTCCGAATTTATTTTATTTTATTTATTTATTTTGATGTTCCAATGGCAGCATTCTTCCATTTGTTTATTTGGAGTTCATGTTTGGCGATTATTTTTAAAAATTTTTTATGAAAAGTGGTCGACGATGTAATTGAGATGTACCCTTTATTTTAGCAATCACATTTTTTTTTAATCGTGTCGTTTGTAGAAATAATAATAATATACAATTACATAAATATCCGTAAGAACAACATTCAATTCCCAATTAAACAGTTAATGTTTCTATCTGCAAAAATAAACAAAAAGATTTAATTTGAATTTCTTCCGTTGCTATAGTAACGGACGTATTTTTAGAAATTAGCACTTGTATTGCTAGAATTGTTAGATTTTGACGTCAATGACTTCGGCAAATTAAAAAAATGTACACTATCTCACGAACTATTTGACTTATGAGTATTTAATTGATACCATTCGATTCAGCATACAAAAATACATTAAAATACGTTATCATTTGTCATGTAACTATAATATCCGATTTTTAAGGAATTTTTTTTAAGTTTGTTCCCCTTTTTACCCCCTTTAGGGGTGGAGATTTTGAGAGCCCCGTCTTAGTGCGCCTCTACATACTAAGAAGTATTTTTCCTGCAAGTGTCGTCTTTGTAGGTTCAGTAGTTTTGGCTGTACGTTGATCATCTAGCCAGAAAGGACTTTCTTTTATATATATAGATTTGAAAGTACATGTTTTATTTATGACGTAATATTTGTTCAAGCCAAGAAGAATTCTTTTCATAGTTCCATGGTTCAAGCGAATTCTTTTTCTTAATAGTATAATTATTGTTAATTCTTCTTTCTGATTATAACGCAGTTTTTGACAGAAAAAGATCTTTTTAATGTAACCGATATTCATACTTCATGTATAATAACAAATACTCCATATTGTTATTTCAAATATCACAAAAATTTATCTTCTTTTGAATTATTTTCATTTTTCACGTGAAAATCGCTCAATTGAAACTTAATTGTTGAGGAAAAATTATTTTTTCGCATTTTTATTTATTGGCAACGATCAAAGCCCTAGCAACGATAAAGTAAAATGGTTAAATTTTATCTAAAAATGACCATTGATTCTCTATGAAAATAATCAAATTTTGAATTATTAAGAAAAGTATTTGAATAAAATAAACAAAAACCAGTCTATGTTCATTTCCGGGTTATAATCCACCTATATGCAAAGATACAGGGCAATTAATTTCTCCACTTTGGCGCTGGCTTCAGCCTAACATTTGCACACAATTGGATTTATAATATTATTAGGATTAGTATTATGATTTTAATTTGTTTTTGAAAATGGCTCGGAGTGAGCCGAAACATGTCAACAACCTAATAAATGTTATTTTACTGTATTTGTGTAATTACTGTATATGTTGTTAATTTACACCTTTCGGCATTTAAAAGAAATATATCAAAATAATTAATACACAAGTATAGCCATTTTTTATAATTACGTCTGCTAGTTTCTTTTGATGTCACATGATGGAAGAGTTAGATAAAAAAATATTGTAAATTAAAAAAAAGGAAAAAAAATCAAAAATGAAATTGTTACTCAGATTTTATCTAATCAAATTTTCAGATGCTTTTTTCTTAACCGGACACAAAAGATAAATCGCAATTATTTGCAATATTTGCACGTTGAATAAATTTATAATCCTTACCTGCAGTCCCTTTCATTTTTAAATTAAATATCTTTGTTTTATAAGATTATCTCTCATCAAAACATTTTTCTTTTTTCTTTAGTTATTAGTATTTTTTTAAAATAAATTTAGTAACAGTTCTTTCTTTTATTTATCGAGGTGTTTGTATTATTTTCTAAATTATATAGCCGTTTCAGTTCTTTCACAAACGATTAAGGTTGCAAAAAAATGACCCTTTTATTCAAAATAACAGAACTTTCCGTCATATTTCTACAACTACTTTACGTAGAACAATATGTAATATACTAAAACCTTCCCTGAACAATTATTTATCTAACAGTGCAAGTTCCATCACAATCGATTCAGCAGAAATCGAGTTATAAGCAGTCGGAAAAAAAACCAGTTTCTATTTTATATACAGGGTGTTTCACAAAGGACCCCTAACGTTAAAAATCAATAACCCGGAAACGGTGATAGATAGAAACATGAAACCAGTGGTATGTTTATTAAAAAATCGTAAGAATCTTATACATAAATCTCAAAATTTAGTTAAAAATAGCACCGATAGATGGCGCTTACAGCGTTAAGAATCCTTCTAGAGAGAGTTCAGAAGCATAGAAAGACTAGCCGTCGAAGATTTCGCAATTGAAATCTGACCGCTATTAGCGTATAGTGAAAATAATTTCGAAAGTGATGTATACTCTGGTGGAACGTGTGTTTATTGTGTTGGAGTACCCTTGATTAAATAAGAGTGCTACTGCCACAAGGAGGAGTTTTCAAACGCGATTTCCAGTCACAAAATGCCCAGATGGGAAAACAATTCGTGAGCTTTTCAAAAAAGTTCAACATACAGGCAACGTGTCCGATGCGAATTATTTTCACTATACGCTAATAGCGGAAAGATTTCAATGGCGAAATCTTCGAAGGCTAATCTTTCTATGCTTTTGAACTCTCTTTAGAAGTATTCTTAACGCTCTCAGTGCCATCTATCGGTGCTATTTTAAACTAAATTTTGAGATTAATGTATAAGATTCTTACGATTTTTTTAATAAACATACCACTGGTTTCATGCTTCTGTCTATCACCGTTTAAGGGTTATTGATTTTTAAATTTAGGGGTCCTTTGTGAAACATCCTGTATACGGTATATAGTAGATACCATACAACTTAAGTAAACTACGGACGTTTCTTTAAAAAAAAAATCCGTCTTCAGATGAATGGAATGCTACGTGCAACAATATATATTATTTGTTAAATCCTCTGATACTACTAATTATAATATTGAATGCTTCTGTTTCGTAATAAACACTTCTGTTGAAGCTATTTTTTTAAGCTTGTTTTCTTAACTTTGTATTCATTTGGTGAATTTTGAGTTTAGAATAGTTACTCCATGGCTACACTTTTTGCCGAATTCTTTTTGTATTTGTATTCTAACAAGATACTTTTTGATTGTTCGGAAAGTAATTTCTTTCTTTTTTTTGTGTGTAAATGAAAGACGATTTTCTTATAGTGTATAAATATTTTATTGAATTATTTTTTCTCCATTTTGGTCCAATGCATTTTGCCTTCTTTCTGGGAGTTGCATGATTCCACGCTCATAAAACTTATGATCTTTGCTGGCAAAAACCATATCCAAGTCATTTTTAATGGCCTCATTTTAAGTAAAGATTTTCCATATAAAATATTTTGTACAGACCTGAACAAGTAATAGTCCGAAGGTGCCAGATCTGTAGAATATGGTGCGTCTGGTAGTACATCCCATCCAAGCTGTAAAAACTTTTGACGAGTACCCAAACTCTTGTAAGGCCTCTGATTATCTTGATGGAACTATATACATTTTCTGTTGATCAATTCTGGACTTTTCTGATTGAGTGAATCATTCAATTTCTCTAATTGATGAGAGGACACTTCAGAATTGATCATTGTATTGTCCAATAGAAGCTAAAAATCTATTCCCTTGAAATCTCCCAAACAGACAACGTAACCTTCTTTTGATGAATATTGGGTTTTGAAATGCTTTCATCCGGTTCAGCTGTTTTTTCCAAGATCTCTTGTGTTTAACATTGTTGTACACAACCCATTTCTCATCCGCAGTAATGATTCGCTTCAAAAATGGATCATTTTTTTGACATTTGATAAGGAAATCTCAGACGTTAATGGACGGAGCAAATTTCCTTCTGTAAGAGCATGTGGAACTCATATTGTGAGATATGAAATTAAACCGTTTCATGTGATCATGAACAGTCGAATTTGATAACTTTAATCTCTTAGCGATCTCACGCGTTGTTATTCGGTGGTTTGCATAAATTAATGCCTTTATTTTGTCTTCATCAGCTTGAAATGGCCTTCCAAAACGCGGTGCATCTTTAAAAATTTCGAGAACGAATTTTTGCAAACCAGTTTTGGTACTGGTGTTCTGTCAATATATCTTCTCCATACACATCGACTAATTATTTTCTTGCATGAACAGCATTTTTACATTTTCGATAGTAAAACAGTAAAATGTGCCGAACGTGCTTCATTCGAATTTCCATATTTGATAAGGCACCAAACAAAAACTATTGCACAGAAACAAATAAACTTTTTTTAACAAACAAGCCTTGCTATATCAGCTGTCAAAATATATAATGACAATGTGGCTTAAGTGTGAAATTGGCTGTGAAAAAATATAATTACGACATCTGTTGGGAAAAACTAAATTACATTCCGAACAACCCAATGGATAGAACATATATCAATGTTTACACCAAATGTTTAACATTAATAATAGCGTAACAAACAAAATATATGACTATATTGACATAAAGAGACCAAAAACACATGCTCAATCGGCTGCTCCAAAACTGTATAGACAGAAATAGCACAAGTAATCTTCAGAATAAAACAGAATATTGAAAGTTGCAAAAGAATTTAAACACATAAATGTTACTGAATTACAGTTTCATTAATAACTATGGCACTTAATTATAAATGACAGCAATATACAATTGCAGAAGTAAATCCATCACAGATGAAGCTACAAACCATATTCATGTATATAACAGCAATTCAAACTTAGTAACTGCTGCTTTGAATGCTCAAAAATTATTATTCCACGAGTATTGTAAATACGATTATTATGCCTAAATTATTCACCTAAATAATCGTATACATTATTTCTATTGTCAACATCCCTTTTTCTATGAATTTATAAACTACACATAAACGAATGAGGTACCTTTCGAAAGGTTTTTGAAGCGGCTTCTGACGTACACTCACATTTCGTTAAAGCATGTTTTTTATTAGAAATTGCTGATAATAAAAAATTAAATCGGCATTGCTTTCATGAATGGCATTAGAGGTTTTCCTCAAATGAGCGTTGCCGCAAAAATAAAATACCGCATTAAATGTTGCTCAGAAATGATTATAAAAAAATAAATAGTACAAAAAATGTAAAGTATGATTTCTCCGCACGGATTTATTTTATATTTATGGTTAAGAAGCAAAATCGAAATTGAAATATTTAGAAGGAAAAAACACCGATTGATCAAAGAAGTGGAATCGAAGCAAATGAAGAATAAAAGGAATGCTTTGTTATATTAAATTAAATTATTTTTTAAATGCATTTAATTTATTTTATTTTACATTATGCATTTAATGCATTTAATAAATTACAACACCTTGTAGTAATATATTTCTTTTAAATGCTAAAAGGTGTAAATTAACAACATAATAATTACACAGTAAAATAACTTTTATTAGGTTGTTTGACATGTTTTGGCTCACTACGAGCCATTTTCAAAAACAAATAAGAATATTCCATAATCGCACGGTCTTTGAAGTTATTATTTAAAATGCTATTATTTAATTTTCATGTATTTAAAAATTATGTACGTTATGTTTTATTGTTACTTCGTTATTTATTTTCATATTTGTAACCATGGAGTAACTCGAGCCACAATTTCGGCAATTTAAAAGATGCCGCATCGTTACATATTGTATTTTTGCGTGTTACTATCTCTATGGTTTCTCCTATTATGGATCGATATTATAGACTGGAGGGGAAAAATTATTATCAGCCCTGGCAAAATTATATCAAGGAGAAACCATCCAAATAAATTTCAATGAATGTTAAATAATTTTTCGCTCCAGTCTATACTATCCATCCATAATAAAAGAAACCATAGATATACTAACACGCAAAACTGCAGCATCTTTTAACTTACCGATATTGTGGCTCGAGTTACTCCATGGTTACAGATATGAAAATAAACAACCAAGTAAAAATAAAAGATAACGTGCGTAATTTTTAAATACATGAAAATTAAATGATAGAATTTAAAATAATAACTGCAAAGACCGTGCAATTATTGAATATTCTCATTTGTTTTTTAAAAGGGCTCGGAGTGAGCCAAAACATGTCAAACAACCTAATAAGGGTTATTTTACTGTGCATTTATTATGTTGTTAATTCACACTTTTAGCATTGAAAAAATATATATTATTACAAGGTGTTATAATTTATTATATTGTTATTTTTGTTTGTTTCATGTTTTTCAAAAAGAGGATGACGTCGTCTTCTAATGGATTTTAAATACAATTGTTATTTTTTCCCCTCGCGCGTGAGTTTTCCTATTTTCAATCAGTTTTTAGTGTAACTCTGATGGAATAAATGAGACGATATTCTGGCTTGACTGTTGTTTGCAGATATTGTTATCATTAGTTTTTCGTTAGAAGTTTAAACCTGCATAAAAAAATATTAGGTTACTAAAAAAATAAAAAAAATATTAGACTGCAGTGCGAAATCCTCCCACGAGTGTATTGTCTGGAATTGTCTGAATAATATCAAAATTCTTGTGGTTTTATATATATATATATATATATATATATATATATATACAACTAGCGACCCACCCGACGTTGCCCGATCCCGTGATAATAAAGTTAAACAACCCAAAAGTTTGTATGATTTTATATCTTTAACTCGATAAAGATGCATAATTTTCCAAAAAAAAAAAAAAAAAAAAAAAAAAAAAAACTCCAAGCTTTTTAATAATTTTATACAGCTTTTAATAGCACTATTCCAAATTTTTATTTACTTGTTTTGTATCTTTCTTTATTCAAGAGATAACGGACATCTTGTCTCCTATGCTTGCCCGTAGGAAAAAAAAAAGAAACGCATTAAAAAAAAAAAAAAATCAGTCAAATTAATGCGAAATAATAAATATCTTCGGTTATAAGAATCGGATAATCTTAATTGTTACAAACTTGTAATGTGGAAACAGAGAGGATTCAAAAGGTGTTCATTTTAAAACCGTAGCTTAATAAGAATTGTTAATTTGAGTCACCTAAAAAATCTCTTAGTACCTCTTTCTTTGCGGTTTCATTATCGGGACACCTGCGGCGTGCGGCTCAAATTTTTATCAAAAAACGTGTTGATCATTGCAAGATTAAATTGCTCGAAAAATTAAACATTTCTAATTAATATTTCTGAAAGTTGTGTATGGATTTTTTTTTTATTTGATTTTTTTAATTTGCAATTGTTTGTTTATACAGATCTGCAAATTTTCGTGTCGAAATACCTAATAGTATCTGTTATTTCGACATGTGTCGAAAAGGCGTAGTTAAAAGTCATTGTGGTAGCCCAACCTTTTTCCAGTAAACCTAAAATCTTTCTTCCCTCTCCCAACACACAACTCATTTTGCGGTTTCACATTTCTTTTTCACCATTTTCAGAAAAATATGGCATTTTAGAAGCGACGGTTAATGAGAAACTAATTAATATCTTGGGTAATTATCAAAATATTAAAATTCTGAGAAGGCCAGACCTTGGACTACCCACACCTAAATTTTTAGACTTCTATGTGGGCTAGATTTTGCTAGCCATCGCAGACAACAAACACACAGAGCGAAACTTTCTTTTTATTAATATAGATACAAAAAACATTTCCGAACTCAATATTTTGAAACAGCATGTGTTAATTTTAGCGTATTAGCAATGAATAGGGAGTATATAAAAAATAATAATAAAATCAGATTTATCGATTAAAGCTCTTAAATTACAAAATCTTGTAAAATATATTATTCATACTAGAATTTGCTTTATCCTAAAACAAAAATATATTTAAATATTTTCTTCAGATAGTCTGGTATGGATTCCAGTGAATATGTAATTTGGAACTTTCGTTACTTCGAATTACATTCGTAAATATTAGGAACTGAATACAAATGATCTCTAACACTATAAAAGTATCATACGCCTAATTATTTCTGATAACTGTTCTAAGCTACTTAACTTACGCAGATAATTTTAAATGACAACCTCGCGTGTTGGTAAAAAAAAAAAAAAAACTGTACATGGAATTTCCCGGAATGTTGCGTGCTTGTGCCTGTTTCCTAAAGGAAGCGAACATATTTTTAAAATTTTTAATATTAATATTATTTTACTAAATGTAGAACTCTGAAACGACGGCTAGAGTGAAAAAGAACAAGATATAGTTTGGCACGAATCATTTTAATTTCAATTTGCAATAAATGATATTAATTTGTACATTTGAAATGGTATTGAGAAGAATTTGGTTTTGATTTCCAATAATGCTTAATTTAAAAATTTTGAATGTTTTCAATAAATACTAAGGTATAATGGCTGTTTACAAGCAAGTATAATTTATGTCATCTCTTCACACAAATCTTTTAAATATTAAATCAAATTATACGTTCTTTTCAAGTTTTTCTTGCTTAAAATATATAAATAGATTTTATTTAATTAACTTTAACAGTATATACAATATTTATTATTACTATGGAATTCAAACTTGTCTAATGTCTTATATAATTCCCAATTCCCTCTTCCATATTTTTCTAAGTCTTCCTCCTTTTTCGTCGTCTTTAATTAAAATCCTTTGCATTTCTTGAGAAGATTGTTTCATCCTTTCTTTTGATATATGCAAACCGTATTAATCGTTTCATTTGTACATATTGAAATAAGTTAGTTTTAGGATTTATAAATTTTCTTAGGTTTTCGTATGGTATTCTCTGCAATTTTGAAATTTTACACGATAATTAATGGGCTTCAATTTTTACTTCAATCAATTTTCGTTTAGTTGCAAATGCGTAGACGGCTGAATTAAAAATATCGGCCAGAACGAATTGTCTCTTTATAAAACAGGAAAGATTTAAATATTTACCAAGCGCTCCCTTCTCCCTCAACCAATGTTCGCATATTCTGTGAGGCGGTACGGATGAGTTTGTTCTAAAAAGTGTTTTTGAGTAGCAGGAACAACTTTCTGCATGAGTGTGACAAAGGTATGCATTGCTTATTGCTGAACACAAAGGCAACGATAAGTATAAGCCAGGCTCACGAATCTCCCCTCTGTATAAGCATTTCTAAAAAGCGTTTTTGAGTAGAAGGAATAACTTTTTGCATGTGTGTGACAAAGCTATGCATTGCTTAGTGCTGAATACAAAGGCAACGATAAGTATAAGCCAGGCTCCCGAATCTCCCCTTTGTATAAAATTACAATATGTCATAAGGATCATCCCTTTAAAATTTTTTCGCTCTTAAGATAATTAAATTAATTTTATTTAATTAACATTAACTGTCTATGAATTAGTTCCTATTGCTAACAATTTGAAACTTTTCTGGTGTTTTGTTTAATTATCGCTCCATAGTTTCTCGGTTTTCGTCCACTTTCTTTCGTCTTTAATTGAAATCCTTTGTATTTCTTGATAATTTTAATCCTTTCTTTTAACATGTCCAAACTATTAATTAATCGTTTGTGTGTGACAAAGCTATGCATTTCTTATTATTGCACACACAAGCAAAGGTAAGTATAATCTAGCCTCATGAATCTCCCCTCTTTATAAGCATGCAAGTGGTCAAAAGCGTTATCCACTAAAAGTTGATTTTTTCGCTCTTAAGATATTTAAATTGATTTTAATTAATTACCATTAACAGTATATGAATTAGTTCATATTCCCATACAATTGCAAACTCTTCCGGTGCTTTGTTTAATTCCCGCTCCATATCTTCCTGGGTGTACTTTGTGTAGAGGTATAGCGGGATGTAAGGAAGACAACCCCTAATGCAGAAATGGACTTTCGCTAGTGAGTCACCACGACGAAGTACGTGATAACTCTGGCAGTTGGCCATCACTATCGTCCGACAGGCAATCTTTTGTCTTTGTTATTCATCTGCGTCTGCGGATTTTTTTAGAGTATAAAAGGAGTAAAGCAGTGTTATTCGTTATTTTATGTCCGAAGGAGTTGAATTTCGTGAAGCGCATCGGTGAATGAAAGTAATGTACGAAGAACATGCGCAATCATTGACTCGTGTGCAGGACTGACACAAGACAACCCACCGGAAAACCTAATGAAGTTTCGGTGCACAGTGTTGGAATACTCACCGTATAGTCCGGATATTTCGCCATGTTTTTGATCGCCTGCGTTATTTGGTTGTCCGGACGGGCTGTTCTAAAAATAATTCTCCAGTAGAAGGATACACTTTCTACATCGGTTTTGACAGTCATACACAATAAAAATGAGAAATATTTCTTAATCTAGGAAAATACAATATAACCCCGAAAGAAAACATACAATAACATATTCCGAGTTAACGAGGATTCCGAAAAGCTTTGCTTACCTTTAGAAACCACAGAAACAAATATAGTTTTGTGATTTAATTAATTATTTATAAAATTATGGTTTTTTTTTTCTTTAATGATTTTCGAAAGTGTTTCCGAGCAGCTTTTTATAGTGCACTAATACAGTTTACTCAAGTTGAAATATGTGTTTTACGGATGCCATCAATGTTTAAGTAAACATTTTCATGTTTAACAAAAAAGTTTGCTTCCAAATTACCCACGATTCCGAAAAGCGATCTATATATTTAGAAATTTCAGAAACCATAATATCCATTTTTAATATTTAAAGAAGCATTTCTAACAACAAACGTTTATTTTGCTGCCAATTGGTAGAAAATGTTTCCGAGTAGGTATTTTGTAGTGTAATAATCATTTTTCTGAACCCAGAATATAGATTTTTGGATGCTATCAATTTTCATGAAAAACGTTTCTTGTTCAAAAAAATTTTTTTAGAGACACTCATGCTGTATTAACCATCATCATCATTCCAAAACGGTTTAAGGTTATAAGCCTGTACCGGCCTCAATCCATCTGTTTCGTGGCATTCCTCTAAAGAGATGGGTAGAGTTCGGAGCAGGCTTATAGCCTTAAATCATGTTTTGGAATGATGATGATGGTTAATACAGCATGCGTGTCTCTAAAAAAATTTTTTGAACAAGAAAATATTTTCATGAAAATTGATAGCGTCCAAAATTCTATATCCCGGGTTATGAAAAATAATTACTACACTAAAAAAATAAATAAATAAATGAAATAAAAATACCTACTCTTAAACATTTTACTAAATCAGTGGCAGTATTTTTTACTCTTGCACGTAAGAATTCAATTAAGTAGCTGAAAATGTGTAATTGAGTAGTGATATCATAAAAACTGATATTTTTGTTGGTGAAAACTGTTTGATTCAGCGAAAATGCTACTAGGATACGTTTCTGATAATCAGGGGTGGGGGGAAATGAAACATTATTTTTATAAATGATTCTTTAGACTTCGAACATATGTTGGTTACTGAGGTTTCTAAAGATAAAGAACGCTTTTCGAAATCCTGGGAGACTCATAATAAGTTATTGTATATTTTTCATCGTGTTTATATTATATTTTCGTACATTAAGAAACATTGCTTAGCTTTTTAAATGTATTATATAGAGCTTTATAATAACATTTCTACATAATATGTATTTAATATTACAAAAGTCATACTTGCTCATTAAATTCATAGATTGAAACAGAACCCTGCGAATATTTAAAGTATAATAATCTTAAACACCACGATAAAAATGATTATTATTATGTTTAATTAAATAATTTTACTTCTTTAAGTTAAATATATTTTATTGACAAGATTCTAATACTTTTTATATTGCCCACGTCTCTCATAACTGTGCTATAATGAAAGAATAAAGTAATTTTTCTTGTATTAATCATTTACAGAAACCACGTGTTTTCACTATTCCTTATTCGCCTTCATCATGTATTCATTATATGAGCGTATTTAATTATATATTCCGAACTGCATGCCACACGAATGCACTATTTGCAGCCAACCAACGTAATAATTTTTTTAAAGAATCTAATTTAAAGAAAAATTCACCTGAAATTTTCTGAAAAATTCACATCTGCATAAGTAGAAATTGAGAAGATCTACATTTAAAAAGATTGATTTCAAGTCTTTTGAAACTGCTAATTTAAACAAGAATATTGCCGGAAACTGTGAAGTTTATGAATACGTAGAGGAAACACATTAAAAAGTATAAATCACACGAATTAATTTAAATGCTAATTACGTTTAACTACTGAGAGTAATAACTAAATAAAAATGCATATGAATAATGATGTAATTATGTTCTGTAATAATGCAGTTTACAATAAATATGAAATAATTTAATATATGTCTACAAATAAAATGAAACAAGTAGCTATAAAAAATATATTTTTGTAAGTTTACGTGCGTGTAATTTTATAACTCGGTTCATGTATAATGACTTAAAATTAGGGAAAATTGTAAAATCATATATAATACAATGTTCAATTAATTTATCTCTATATCACACACAAGAATGATTTTTTACAAATCAAAAGGCAACTAAGGCAATTTTTTACTTTTTGAGCAAAATGCAGCAATACATGTGTAACTAAAGTAAGAAATTTGAATGTAATTATTAAAAAACATGACATAAAAAGTATATTAAAGCAATAAATCCATATGTAAGATCAAAAATATTTAAAAAATTATTAAAAATTAATTATAACTTATTATAATTTTGAGTCACTGAGTCGTAGTGGCAAAGGCATTACTACACTGCATTATTGAAATATCAAGTAATTAAAATGTTTGAGTTACACTACGGGAAAAAACAAATATACAGTGGTTTTATTACATCATCATGTAATGCGTAATAACATTTTGCCCTACACTGCCCACCCAGATTGTTGTATTGATGTACAAACTGCTATAAAATAAATTGTTATTATGGGTATATGTAGGGGTATATTCTCGAAACTCTGGGTAATTTAATTTATTTGTTATAAAATGTATGTATATGTTTGTCCTTCTATTTTTGAGTCACTGAGTTAGTCGCGATGGCGAAGGTAATGTTGCACTTCATCACCAGAAGGATCCAGATGCTATATTGCGTAATATAATTGGAATCCCTTCTGGGCTGCAAGTGGTTGTCGGAATGTCGTTCAAATTCACTGAATATCCAACAATCAAATTAACAAAATCTATATAATAAAACCGTAAGTCATGTGACTGTCATCAACAGTTCCGGTTTTTTTTTTTTTTTTTTCTTGTAGAGTGTTTATGTTATTAGCAATAAGCTAAAAGACTATTTTTATTTATGTACAAAATTGCATGCTGTGATCACATTAATTATTTTGAATGAGCAATAAAATATTCAGTAGTATATTTAATAATTAATTAAATGTTGTGGTATATTTTTAAACTGAATTAAACCACACTGTTTTCAAAGATGATGTATGAATAATTCAAATATCAGAGTTGTATGCTAATTTAATTTACGTTTCAAAGAATGGAAGAGTCATTGATATTGTCAAATAGAATAGAATATTTAGTTAAATAGGAACCAGCTATGGAAAAGTAACTTCCTTTGCCTTATGAAATATAATTTTGATTATAATTTGCAGACAAACGTTTAGAAATCTTAAATGAAAAACAGTAACAAGACAAAAAGTGTTTAATTTTCGGTTTAAAAATAATTTTGAAGAATATATGGAATAAATAATTTTAATTCTTTTATGTTAAATAATATCTTGCTGTCGATTATTTAATTTTTATTAATTGGTTTCATATGCATTTATAAACTTATATTTAAATTAAGTTTTTTAGTTATGATTTTTTTAAAGCTGTAAATCTAGGGGGAATAAACGTAATAGTATATAGTGAAATTCATTGATATTTTTATATTGGTACGTTACTTTTATGCATGTCACATACAAAATAAAAATAATTAATTCATAGATTGGTAAAATGGTTATAAAATGAAGATTGTCTTAATTTTCAGCTATATTAAGAAAATAGTTACAGATAAATAAGCTGTTTTTTAAAATATTATATACATATGAATCTTATGGAATAATTTGAATTAGAATTTTTTTCTCATATTTACTTAATTGATATTTTAATTATAGCCTAACTTGGCATTGTTTCACTATTCATTTTACCCCATGGATGAGGTAAAAGTGTTATACTTGTAGCATATTTTATCTTCAGATAAAAACTAGTCGTTGGGGGGCTACAGTAATACTTACCCATCTTGAATATGCACAATATAAAATATGAAAATAAAACATGTGTAAACTATTTATAAAATGCATTGCAATTCGAATAAAATCGTGATTGATGACGTCATAAGCTTTAAAAGCTCTATTACTGAATATCTTGAAAGAAACATCCTTATAAAAAGTTGAAAATCGTATAAACTAACGGTTTACTGCGTCGGATCAAGCGTCTCAATTCTAATTAAAATAGATCTTTGAATTTAAATTTGAATGAAATACAGGGTCATGAAAAATTGAAGAGTCTGGAAAATATGATTATCAATATCTCGGCAACTAATTATCGACTTCATTCTTCATGCAAAATTTGTTTTTTTAGTGTGCTTTATAGTCACTCCTTAAAATAAACAATTTCGAAAATTTTTATATACCTTTTATCAGAACGAATATTTCGAGAGTCCGAAAAAAATAGTTCCGGATAATCGAGGATACTGAAATTCAATTAGCTTTTTCACATTATTACATACTAAGTACATACCAAATTTCAACTCTCTATCTCAATTTGTTCGGGAGATAGAGCGTTTACAGACAGATGGCCAGCAATTTTTTTTTCTCAAAATGTTTTACGGAATCTCCAGTGTCTGAAACGTATAAATCCGTCATTTTTTTTGATTTTCAAAACGATTCCGACTTACGCTACATTACGTATGATGGGTAAGTAATAAATGAAATAGAATTTCGATTAAGATTTATCTTTTTTACAAGAATGAGTAATGCTCACTATTATCTGATGTTTGCTCCTATAACACATTAATAATGCTACAATTCCCTAAAAGGTGGATTAAAACTTTGTGCCGTTATATTAAAAATAAATGTGCAAAGTTAAATTAGCACAAATTAAAATCATTTCTAATGGCAGCCGCGGGGCGAGAGATGGCAGGCAAGCGGTCATGGCCTAGGAGTTTTTAATTCGTTTTTACCTTTTGAGTTGGCACTGAAGATGGAGCTTAAGGGCTCTGAAACAGCTGTTTGCCATTAGAAATGATTTTAATTTGTGATAATTTAACGTTGCACATTTATTTTTAATGCTACAATTATATCAGAAAAATTCGAAGTAAGAAAAGGTATTTTTAGTTTTTTTTTTTTTTTTTTTTTTTTTTTTTTTGTGACTAAGTGTAATTTATACGCGTCATCTATTTTAAATATTATTTGCTTAATGTAGTTGCTATTTGTATTATTATCCAAGATATTCTATAATTATTCATACGGTTGGTTTGAATTCTTCTGCTTAGACTTTATTACAGTATTATTAATTTCGCAATTATTTGGTTTTCAGTAAAAATAATTTTCAGGGTAGAATATTGTTATATTTTCTTTTCTTTTACTGGTTTCCTTTTTATTCTTTTAATAATTAATGTGCTACTGTTTCTTCTGTTAAAGCTTCGCGTATTCTATTCTGGTGTTTGTTTTGGATTTTTTATTTATTTATTTATTTTCAGTTTAAAGAAACCATTGAAATAGAGGGAGACTGTTATGGGGACGCTGAAAATGACAACACTTTTTTTAAATGAAGTTATGTAATCAGCAAAAAAATCCTTTAAGAGGAAAAATAATAAACTGATTTTATAAATTTAACACTGTTGCCATGATTTTTTAATTTTCTTATTTAATACAAAGTCCCAAGTTATGCACCTCGAAACAAATTTTTAAATTTTTGATAAGATATATTTTTTATTTAATTTTTTATGCGATTTTTAAAATTTAACCGCATTTTTCGATTTTTCCACTATAATATATCTTTTGGCCCAATATATATATTTTTTTTCAATAAAGCTTATTCAAAATTCGTACAGCTATTTTTGAATCAATCGCGAATAAATGTATGACATTTTTAGCGTTTTTTTTCACGTTCCTCTGTGATTTTTGTAACATTTGTATTAAGAATTTCGTTTCAAACTTTTAGGCGAATATAGTTTTTGCTCTCGGCGATAGTTGAATCTTAAACTATTTTTAATGTGATTTTCAATGCTTTATCTAGCGTTTTTTCTCGTTCCGTGGATTTATTATTACAATGTTTTGCCCCACAATAATAAATTTGTCATCTGCGATTTTTTAATTTTGAACTCTTTTAAGAGATTTGTAGCGGTACTCGCATCGATGTTTACACACCAGTAAAACGAATCAGGTAAACTATTTTGTTGTCCTGTTTTATAAGGATTATTCGAATTTCGTGCACCGATTTTTTAATATTTCACAGTTTTTTCGCATTACTATGTTTTGACATTCATAAAAATAAATCGATTATGATATTTTAGACATATATAAAAAATTTTGTCATGTGCAATATTTGAAAATTTAGCGATTTTTAGCGTTTTTCGTCCGTTTTTCTGCGATTTTTCCACATGAGTAAAATGAATCAGGTTTCAGTCTTTTAGTCAAATGTAACAAACTATTTCTATAATAAAGTACCCTTAGTTCATTTAGAACATTTTTCGTTTAATAAATATAAAATTGCACAAATTGAAATTTTAGTTGCAAAAAAAGACCGGTGCGTACGCTGCCGAATGTAGTGGAGCCCCTAGGTACGTTTGGATAGAGTTTCGTTCTAAAATACATAAAGTCACTCAAATACGAGAATGCACGCTGCCTAAGGCGTTAACCCCCCCCCCCCCCCCCGCATCCACATTCGATTCATTAGATAAGGTTTTCCCCGAAGGCGCTGGGGCAGATTGCCCTTCAACATTAAATCCTACCCTGAGACATATATCTGAATTCAACATTTTTTTAGGTATATTTATAGTTATTGTCACGCAACCGGGCAAGCGGGTGGTCAGCTAGTAAATGTATAAATAAGTTATCTATGCATTTTTTAGCTGGTTATAAAAAGTTGTTGTTAGACTCATTTGCTACAAAAACCCTAAGAAGAATCCTCAATTTTTTCTAGAAACAACTTGAAGTAGAGAGTTTTTAAACTAGTAAAATACATTCTTTTCAAACTAAATGGCATAAAACAACTTTATAAATTCCATAGTGTCGCCAAAGAAATATTTTTAATTCTTTACGTAATTCCTATAACAAGAATACAATTTTCATCGAAAAAGCAATAACTGTTAAACTTTTTATCTTAATTTTTAGTGTGTTTGTTTCTGCATTGACCACTTTTCCCTTACAAAAACCCTACTATGTTTTTTTAGAGATAAATTTAAAATTGTACAAAATATTCTTTCGTTTAAAAAACCACTTTCTGCATTATCTGAATGTTGCACATTTAATTTTATTATACCATTATTAAATATATAAAGGATTTATAGAAGATAAAACGATTTTTGTAGCACGATTCACGAGCAAAATTTATTTTTGGATAACTTTAAACACGATTTTTTTAAACAATATTTTTTAACTCAGAACCTGATATATTTCGGTAATAGATTAATTGATTTCTTTCGATTTTTTTCTTTAGTGAAAGCTAATATACTTCCTATTAGTACTTGACCTATGCAAAAAAAAAAAAAAAAAAAAAAAAAAAAAAAACTTTTTTTCGGGTTATATACAAAACCAAATTCATTTTTTTTTAAATTAATACGTTGTTTTGATACTCCACAATTTTTTAAAACAGCAAATTTCCTTACAAGCATTTTTCTTATTCTCGATAATTATACATATTTTTGGAAGCTTTTCGTTTATTTGGATTCAGATGAAATTACTCACAGAAGTCTAGGTATCCACGGAACGCTATATGCCATGGAACTTGGTTAAAAAGACAGTCCTATATGTGAATTTTCAATGCTAATTTATGTATTTTAAAGTTTAAAATACTAGATAGATGTTTCTTAAAATATAAAAATATAATATAACCACAAGCAAAAATATACAATAACCTCTTCCGAGTTTCACACGATTCTGAAAAACGTTCTTTCGCTTTAAAAATTCTCTAGAAACATCAGAAACCAATATATTTTCGAAATGTATAAGAGCAAATTTTCTTTTTCTACCACTGATTTTCGGACACGTTTCCGAGTAATTTTTATAGTGTTCCTTCTGGGACATGATGCACAAGAAATAGTGAAATAAGAAGATAAAAATATAATTTAAAAATTATCTAAAACATTGTCAAAAGAACTAAATTTATAAAATAACACAGCTTAGTGGAGAAAGTGATGTGTTGACACATGTAATTAAAATTTTCAATGAAGTCATAGCAACGTTTAAAAAACACCAAGAAAATAGTTGCAGTTAAAGCCGGTACTAGCTATAAAGGAAAAAAATGATTAAAAAAAAGGTATAAAATGTTTAAATAATGAAGTGTAAAAACAGGCTTATTTAAATCACACAGCATTAAAATAACAATGTAAAATTACTTAGGCTCAAACTCCTGAAAAACTGTATTTTCTTCACCTACTTCCGGGTTATAACTGTAAGAGAAACTATTCCACACAGTGGAGCAGCTTGAAAATATATTGGATTCTGGTATTTCTGAAGATAAAGAACGCTTTCCGAAATATTTTGTAACTAGGAGAGTTTATTGTATATTTGCATTCGTGGTTATATTATATTTCCGTTGATTAAGAAAATGCATCTTTTTTACAGTGCACTTGTTTTTGCAAAAATCTGCATACTGCTGCCTCGTTCCTATACTCGAAACGAATAATGACAAATACTTATTTTCTTACCGAAAATACTCATGCACGTCTTAATAAAAGGTTGGTTGGTTGAATTGGGTTTAATCGCACAAAGTTCCTATGGGACATGATGCGCCAGGAAAAGTGAAATAAGAAGACAAAAATATAATTTAAAAATTATCTAAAACATTGTCAAAAGAACTAAATGAATAAAATAACACAGCTTAGAGGGAAAAACGATGTGTTGATACATGTGTGTGTTTAAAAAACAGAAAGAAAATAGTTGCAGTTAAAACCTGTACAAGCTATAATGTAAAAAAAATTATAAAAAATAAAATAAAAATAAAAGTATAAAATATTCAAATAATGAAGTATAAAAACAGGCTTATTTAAACAACAGAGCATTAAAATAAGAAAATAAAATTACAAAGCCTCAAACTCCACAAAAACTGTATTTTCTTCACCTGCGTCTGAGTAATAATCGTAAGAATCATACTCCATGGCCTATTCCAAATAGTGGAGCAGCTACTTGGAATCCTTTATATTAGCAATCAATAGCCTGAGACATGATTTCTTGTTTTTCTTCTTTCCAGTTTTCCACTGTGAAGAATTTGATTTCCTTTCTGTGTTGGGGAAACAACAGGTTTTTTTTTCTATTTGTTTGCAGATGAAACAGAAGTTTGATCTGACAAATGTTCGGTTGTCTTTTTAGATTGACTAGAATCTATTTGTGACTGACGATTAGGGTATTCTATTTTCACAGGTTATGAGGATGGTGGCCAAAGTTCAAGTGCAGGCGTAACTCTTTTAGTAGTGTTAGAGTACACATTACGGGTTTTCTTCTTTATAGTGTTCGATAGTGCCATATATGAATCTTAATAAAAGGGAACTTTAAGATACGACAAATTTTAATTCCTTATATTACCCATTATTAAATTCTTGAAAACTGATGATTTCATTAAGTGAGACATTGTTAAGTTATTTTTAAATCTTGGGTTAAGCGATACAACGAGTCATAAAAATTTCATCTTTATTATTTTTTTAAAAAATAAGTATAATAAATATATATATATCACTAAATAAACACAAATATAAATGAGTCAAATGTGTAAGGAGTGAGAAAAATTTTGGAAACTCACTTTTTACATTTTAATTGTTCATGACAAATGAGCAATATAAATTCCAAAACTGTTCAAAGCAAGATGGGAAATAAGATTATGTTATTAGAATAGACTTGTCATTAATTTTCTAACCGTTATGCTTTCTAAATATTCATGCGACTACCGTAGACGAAATGGGTCAATTAGAAATAAATAATTTTTGCTACTCATTACAGATATTTGCATACCTGTATCAAGAAATTGAAGTCAAAAAAGTGTCCTATAGATAAATAGATTGAAAATTTATAGATATATATAGATAGATATAGATAGATATAGATAGATATAGATAAATAATATATAAACACTGCTGTCGTAAAATTAAGGGGCTATGACCGGATGCTTTCGCTTTTTACACGGATTATGGAATATATACTGAAATTGTCATTGCACACTTCCATAATGTAAAGCACGTGTTTGACATCAAGAAAAGTAGAAACAGTATAGTGCAATTAAAAAGGTAATATATTGAATATTTGGTGAGATATGGGTATTTATATTAAAAAAAATAATAATAATAACTGCGCATGCGCGAGCTGTACGAAATATTTTCTTTCCTAATTTGGCAGTCAATTCTGTAGAGAAACTCATATAAAAAAAATTTAATTGTGTCATATAATTGTGTCTTCAATAAATTACAGTTTAGTTTATGTTTTCTAGGTAGGATTTTATAACGTTATTCTAAATAGCAATAAATTAAAATAATACAAAGGCATATTTATAAGATTTTGTTTTGAAAATCATAGATACATATATTTATAACAAATTTGGCTTATAAAATAAATTGTCATTCAAAAAGGTTGTATATTAAATAAATTCCGAGCATTGTAACTTCAAATTAAAAATAATATATAATTAGACAACTTGCAATTTAGCGCTGCAAATTTCAGATTTATCATAAATGATTAAAATTTTCAAAATAAAATATTGAAAACACTAGATTTATTTCAATTTTAATACAGAGTATCAAACACAGGGATTTAACTGTCAAAAACAGGATATATTACAAAAGTAGATTTAACTTTTGCAAACGATATGCTTTTCAAGTGTACTTTAATACTGATAGTCAAATCTTTTATAAAATGAGTGATGAGAAATTCTTTCAGTAATCCATCGAATATTGTAACAAAGAATTTATTGAAATTATTTTAATAAAACACTTCTTTCGAATGAATTTCGTATAATGTTGTTACACGTTAATCATCCATTCATTTTATTCAAACTTATATTAACAATTTAACAGAATTTGGAATTATGAGATGTTTGTGTATTCAATTAAATTACAGTTCAGATTAATTTTTCTAAGAAGGATTTTATAAACTTATTCTAGATGGCAATAAATTAAAAACAATGTAAAGGCGTATTTGTATAATGTTGTTTTCAAAATCGTAGATACATATTTATGTAATAAATTTGTCGTAAAATAAATTGTCTTTCAAAAAGGTTGTAAATCACAATTATAAATATTACTAGAAAGCTCAAAAATCTGAAAATCTCTAATTTTTATACTTGCAAAATAATATACATTTAAGATAACAAAATAAAAGCATTATAAAGAAATTTGCATATACAAATCATCCGATTCATATCATATTATACACCACTTACCTAAATTATAAGGACCTTAAAAATGTAAGGATCCATTAACTTTATACAATTGTAAGTATTAATAAATATTATAGAATATTTATTTAAAATTGAAACAGAACTTCTCATGCTCATTATTATTACAAAAAATATCAATTGTTTAAAAACATTAAATGTTACACATTTAATGGTCATAGTTTTAAAGACAATATTTATAATATCAAATACATATTTTTTTTAATATAAAAATGAAACACATTCATTTTGGAGACAATCAGTCAAACGATCGGACGTGCTTTGAAGTTTTGATAATTATGATGCGGGGATAGGTTCCAAGCGATTGTAAATTTCTTTCTCAAGGTCTGTAATGCATAGACATGGCTTGTCATTTCAAATAAAACAAATTCAAAATTACACTTCATTTGCTTTTTTATGTTGTTCAATACATGATTAGGTGCATTTTGCTGTTAAATGAATTTCCTAAAAGTAAAGATATGCCAAAATGTGCGGTTATAAAATACGGGTGTAAATACCTCTAAAATATGGGTGTATTAAGCTCATTTTAGAATAACTAAATTTGTGATATGGCTTTTAGGAGAGGAAAAATTTATTCTCAAACCAGAAAGTCCTTCCGGCCTGTATCGGGAGGAAAAGGTAGCTTTCCTATATCTTCGTTTTAAAATTTTAGCTAATGTTACACGAAAACAGCAAGTTAAAATGCAAAGAAACGTTTACAAAAGATTCGTTAGTACTGAATTTGAATAAAAAATTCGCCAAATTATTGAGCAATAGCCAAATTGGCTTCATTTATGAAGACTTATTTTGGTCGCCAAATTTGGCGATATTTCGCCAAATGTCACAAATTTTGCCAATTTTGTCGCCAATGTCACCAATTTTGGCGCTAACGGATATGAATATATAGTTTTATGCTTATGATTGGGAAAATTATTACAACAATGAGAAGATAATTTGCGAGTAATCGCGTTAATGTGCTGTTTTGTTTCAAAATGTCAGCCACCCTAGAATTTCAGACTGCTCTATCTCAGCCATTTTTTAAGATAGAGGTAAACCAAAAAATGCTCTGGAATCCTTGGATGAAGGCCTAACATGTAATTATAAAATAAATTTGAATTTTTAATTATTTTGTATATTTATTTTAGTTTTAAATTTTTAAATGGCCGCCATCTTGAAACAAAATGGCGAACCAAGCTGGCCAACGAACTCGGTCGAGACATTGGTTAGCTTAATACACACAATTAGTTTCATCCAAATTGATTTATAAATACGATCGTTATCGTATGACATAGGTCAGATATATATATATATATATATATATATATATATATATATATATATATGGATATATCTATATATATATATGGATATATCTATATATATATATGGATATATCTATATATATAAATCAACATTTGAACGGAGGGTGGTTTTGGGGTCTGGGGGTCATGATCGGTGAAAATATATCGAAATTTTCCGGGACTGCTTTCCTCCGAACGGCTGCAATATGTATCTTTATACTTTTTGTATTGAAAGCTACCTAAAATTGTTTTTTGTAATGCCAGAAAAACTATGAAAAAGTCGTTCTATGATAACAGTACTTAATTAATCGAATATTAGTCTCGATTGCACGATAGGAACAATATGAATCTTTTTATGCTGTTACCATAAGAAAACTCTCTTCTAAGCATATTTTATTTTAATTTTACCATAAATTTTAAACGTCTTTGATGTCTGCATCTAAAATTGAATAGCAATTTCTTCCCATATTCAAGATGAAGTTGTATTGAATTCTGTGCATTTAAACTGATGGTATAAGTATAGAATATTTCGGACCATTCATCGAAATTTTTGCATCCCTTCTTAGATGAGCGCAAGAAAATTGAATAATAATGTATTTCTAACATGAGAGTTATAAATTTCATGTTCCGTTGAATTCTGTGCTCATGGATATAATAATCATTGATCATATAAATCGCATAAATAAAACGTATCATCGATTTGCGGCACCCTCTATTTTGGTTGTTTGCCCAAAAATTAATCAGCACCAGTTCAC
Source organism: Maratus michaelseni (assembly GCA_963931845.1). NCBI lineage: Eukaryota > Metazoa > Arthropoda > Arachnida > Araneae > Salticidae > Maratus > Maratus michaelseni. The sequence continues at coordinate 341,602,904 of OZ007592.1, forward strand.
ATAAATATAGAACTTCATATGAAATTCATTTTATTCTACGCAGCAGTTCATGAGTTAGAGCGCCCAAAAAATTTCTGTCACATACAGACAAACAGACACGCAAACTCACGGACAGATATTTTCTAAAAACAGTTGAATGGGGTTCAGGATCTTACAAAACATATAAATACTACTCCGAAAACGATAAGTCGAAATTTTTCATGAATACAATACTTTGATCTTGTATATATAGAATAAAGCAAAAATGAATGCACTGCGATGGTAAACTTTGTTTATAATACTCGTGCATTACAGAACGTTAAAATGAAATTCTACATTCTACAAAATAAATACGCAAATTTACACAATTAAAACAGGTATTATAATGATCCAAAAACGATTTGTCTAAATGTGTAAAGTAGCGTGTAAATTGACAAATACACGACTGGTACGTAAATTTCAAAATACAAATTATCCTGTGTGTTTTGATGATAACATTTTACCCTTACTAAAAGTATAAAAAGTTATATGATATGCCTGAAATACTCAGTCTGATGTGTAAATTGCCCATGTTGGTTCATAAATAAGAGAGTTACAGCATAATAAAACTCAGATTGTTTCAAAATGTCAGCCACCCTAGAATTTCAAACTGCCAAATCTCAGCCCTTTTTTAAAATAAAGCTAAAACAAAAAAATGCTCCAGAATTCTTGTATCACGATCTTAAACTTAATGAAAACAACTTTTTCAATTTGTAATTTTTTTGTACATCTTTTTGAATTTTTATTATTTTTTTTAATTGAAGTGGCAGCCATTTTGAAACACAAAGGCGAATGAAGGTGGCCAACGAACTTAATCGAGACCTTGGTATGTCCTATACACATATTCAGTCACATCTAAATCGGTTCATAAATAAGAGAGTTACAGCATGACAAACGTCAGATTTTTTATATATATATATATATATATCTTGGCGTCTGGGGGTCTTGATCGATGAAAATGTACCAAAATTTTCTGGTATTGCTTTTCTCCAAACGGCTGCAATAGGTAGCTTTTTACTTTTTGTAATGAAAGCTATCTAAAAATATAAAATGTTTCGAAATGTTTCCCTTTTTTACGGTAAACACTGTTTTAATTTACATAAGTTTGATCAAAATGTTTTCACTTAGAAGGAGTTACGTAATTCTTTACAAAAAAGGGAGTAAATTAATTTTCTCTCTACAAATTACGCGTACTAACAGCAAACATCTCCCTCTCTGTTATTTACCTTCATTTTTCTCCACCGTATAATTACATCCTTAATTTACATTTGTAAATTTACATCCCGCATAGCTATTCTCCTTCAAGATACGTCACCGTATAATCCTTCAAGAAAGAACCTTTTATTGTGCTTTTCACAATTAATTCAGATTTGTTCCAAAATACGTGGAAAAACTTAACATGAAGCTAAAACTTTTATGTATTAAAGAAAATATTAAAGTATAGACGCATTGAAATAATTAAAATAACAGGAGTATTAATCATTATAAATAGTGTAAATGAAAGTTAGGCTGAAAATTTGTGTTATATGTAATAAGAAATTTTAATCTATTTTACAGGACATATTCCTGGTATGAAAATCTAAGATCAGATAACTTTAAATGCCAGGCAAATTGATGCAGGCGCATCCTGTACCACGGTATGAAACATTGTTTATATGTGTATCTCAAGAACATTTAGAACCGCATTTATTTGCAAAATATGCCGAAACGTTGCCGAAAACCGACATTAAAACTTATATTCGTTTTCCACATTAGTAGAGATCAGTGGTTCCCAGCATGGGATTGTGATGAGTTGAAATGAGTCAACTCCTCCCTTACTTGTGGAAAAAGGGTAATCTCTCTGGAAGAAAATAATCTGACAGATTGATCTCTATTGAGAAAAATTCTGTCAAAAGGGTGAATTTCAATTTCACTTTAAGATAAGCAAGGCTGCAATGCAGGCTTTGTATTGAAATATGTGTTATCTGAAAAGGGTGGATAAGAAATGTGAAAGGCATTCTTTGGATACAAAGGATCTAGCCCATATGAGGTGAAAATTCTAACTGGATAAGTATGGGATTAAAATAGCTGTCACTCATAGGAGGCTAGATGGCGTTTCTTTCCTGAGGGAGAAAATACCAGTTTTGCCGGAGGGGAAGGAATGCTAGGAGATATATGAAAGACGGGACTTGGATGTTGAACAAGCGAGAGTGAAGTTGTCTTTGGAGTGATCGTCAGAATCCGTTTTTTTTGACCTTGTAACTGTACAGCGTGGATATGATTATCCTATTTTTTCATTTTTATTTTTATTTTTGTATGTTAATTTAAAATATAGTTTTTTTCGTTTCAAACGATAAATGGATTTCATTAATTATATATACATGTGTTCACGTTACCACAGCTATAGTATATATAATTAATTGGTGGCAGCAACTGGGATATGTAATCTAGAGTAAATTAGATTACGGATCTATGTTAACCTGATTAAACAGATGAAGAGCCAGTGTAAAACGGACAAGCAGAGTTGTGGATTCGTGAAGTCTAATTGGAGTCGTGGTTTTTTCTCGGAGTTCTAGCAAGCAGAGAACTGGTAAAAGTACTTTATCGACTAAAGCTGTGAGGTGTATGAACAGTCAACTATAGACTTGGTGCTATTTGTGTGTGCTTCAAAATATATCAGTGGAATGAAGATATGCTGTGTACCATCTAAGTTATCTACATACGGATCTAAGGTGAAATTAGTGCCTCATCAGTGAATTGAGTGTCTTCAAATCTTCAAAAATCTGTGTGTGTGTCATCTTTAAAAGTGCTTGTAAGCCTGGTAAAAGTGTGGAGGAAATATCTGCATCTGCAGGTAAGCTCTTTTATGATATCTTCTATAGAGGTCTGTTTTAAATTAAATTTTTTGTATAAATTTTAATTTTGGGGAACAAAACTCTATGAGAAATTTAAGAATTCTAGGGAAGCTATTAATTTGGTATTTAAATTTTTAGTTAGGATTTTGATTTTTGTGTTTGTTGATTTTCTGGTATCTGTTAGGTATAATATTGGGTTAAGAAAATTATATACTTATGTATATGTTAAAATTTACTTGGGGTATAGTAAATTGTTATTGATTAATTGAGATTATTAATCAGGATATTTTAATCATAATTTTGTATAAAACTTTTGGAAATAAGAGTTTTGTTTATATACATTTTATTTATTACAGTAATAAAGTTATAGCTTAACTTTATGGGTATACTGTGGATGATTATGATTAATGTTTCAAAATAAATTGATGTTATACTGTACTGTTGGGTATAAAATTTATTTTGGGGGATATACTCAGTTTGAAAGACGTCACTGTTGCATGAGAATTTGCTATATTAAAATTGTGTCGTTTTTTAATACATTATTATACGTATAGTGAAGAAAATTCTATTTCTGTATTTATTGTATTATTGTAAATTGAATATATCTGATATTTTGAAATTTATTATATTTTGTTTGATAATATGCAGAATATTTAGGAAAATATAATAAAAGTGTCTTGCTGTTATTAGCAGAGGAATTTGAGACCAGTGTGTCAAAAACGTGTAAAAATAAAGCTATAATTCAGGCTATCGTAGATGCAGAGGATTATGATGAAAGTTTCGCTAAAATTCGATTGCAATATTTTCTTGAACAGGAGGCGGAGCGGAAAGAGCAGGAAAAACAAATCGAAAAAGGTCGTAAAGAAAGAGAGAGGCAAATTGAATTAGACAGGATTGCGCAAAAGGAAAAAGATAAACGATGGAAATTTGAGCTAGATAGACTTGAAAAACAACTTGAGGTAGATAAACTTGAAAAACCACTTGAGGCAGATAAACTCGAAAAACAGCAACAACTTGAATTACAAAAACTTGAAAAAGAACAGCAATTTGAATTAGAAAAATTGCGTATTCAAAAATCTGCGGATGTTGTTAGTGTTTCATCTAATGAATCAAATGTAGATTTTCATAGAACTCCTAAGGTAAATTTAAAGGATTTAGTTCAGCGCTTTTATTCTAAGTTAATTGATATAACTCTTTTCTTTATGATTTTTGAAAGGCAAGCCGAGAAAGCTAAAATTTCTCAGGAAGATTTGGTTGGGTTGATTATTGACGGCCAATTATCTACACTAGGGATATAGGCCCGGGGGGGGGGTGCCCTCCGTGGGGGTCTTTCTAAGGGAACCTAACCCCAGGAAGATTTGGTTAGTCAATTAATTCCTTTATTACCTTCTGACATTGCCGAAATTATAGTTAAACAACCGTCAGACAAATCTGATGATTTTCAACATATAAAGAAAGTTTTGTTAGATAGGTTTAGGCTAAGTACAGGCGCCTTAAAACAAAAATTTGAAACTCATCAAAGAAAATCTGGTGAATTATGGGTGGATCTGATTTATGAGTTAAGGGGTTATCTTGATAATTTGTTAGAGTCATTAGAAGTGAGGAATTTTGAATCATTAAAAGAACTAATGCTCACGGAACAACTAAAAAGACGTGTCTCTTTTGAGATAAAAGAAAAATTTATGGATGATTGGGAGGAAATAAAGATTGCTTCTAAACTCGCGGAAAAATCGGATAAATTTGAGAGTATAAGAAGAGAATTTAACAGGTCGGATAGAAAACCGTGGAAAAATAAATCTTTTCAGGATAAGCAAAAAGACAGCTTTAATTCTAAAAGTAGAAAGGAAATTAAACCAAAATCGGAATTTGAGAATACGAAAGAGTGTGGGAAATTTGATCAATTTAAGAAGGACAATGCTTTCGAAAAGCAAAGACAAGTCCAATGTTATAATTGTTTGGCAGTGGGCCACATCCGTCCAAATTGTCCGGAATTGTTAAAAAGTAAAACTAATTATGAAGATAAAAGCATAGCTTAGATCATTACTAGTGATGGGAAAAGTGAAAATAATAGGGAAGGTGTGGAAACCGAATTACCTATGGTTGATTTATGCGTGAATGGTAAGAAAGTAAAAGCGATTAAGGACACAGGTGCGCAAATTGCGGTTTTTGATGCTAATGACATTCCGTGGAGTGCTAAGAAAGTGGGAAATGTCTTTGTTATACCGTTCCTCGGAAATAGACAAAAAGCGGATTTGGTGTCAGTGCCGGTTGCTTTGATGGAAGGTGAAAAAGATTATGTTGAAAAAAATGTGGTGGTTGCAGTTGTGAGAAAACTAAATTCTCCTCCCCTTATAACACCAACTGTTTATGACTTATTGAGAGTGTCACTTATCATGAGCAAAGAGTTGTTAGAAAAACGGTTGTGAATGAAATCTGTGAAAGGGATAATAAGTCTGTTGATGAGATGGAGGTAAATTCACCGGGAGACGTGACTGATAAGAATTTGGAAAAAGGGTTTAAATTGATCGATCTAAAAGATGATGCGTCTCGAACGGATAGTGATAAAAGGTCAGGTAAAGGAGGTCAATTTCGAAAAAAGAATTCTGAGCATGATGTAAATATACCCAGGTATTTTGTTGGTAGTTTGGGAGTTGAGCGTGTTAGAAATAGAATTAGAAAGAAATTGAGTTCACCTATGACTGTGGCCAGAAAAATTAACTTTGGAATGAAAGATAATGATAGAGAAAATTGGGGGGCTAAATGCCAAGAAAATGGATATGGAAATACAAAGTTAAAAAGAATGGAGCATTCTACTTTTAAAACGGATCATAAAGAAGGATTTATTAAAATCAAACAAGATTTTGAAAGAAAAAATTATGATCATGAGGTCGTAAAGCGAAATTTATTGTCGAAAAGATTTTCTGATAGAAGTAATTTAGATATGGATTTTTGGGAGAATTCTCTAAATTCTGTTTTATTCTAAATTTGGGAGCACTCATTATTGTAATATCTGTAATGTGTTTATTTATCATTTAATGCTTAATATTTTCGCAATGGTAAAACTTCATTAATTTAATAATTGCATAATTTAGTATGCGTTCTTTTTGTTTGTAGAAGCGTCTAAATTTAGGCTTTTAAGCAAGTTTTTAAGAGAATTGTTTTAGGCATTGTGTTGTATATAGATTTATTCTTTCCTTTTATTATTATTATTATTTTGTTAGAATCATGTAAAGTGTAATCTGTATTTGGTATCAAATGTATGTGAAGTATTTCAAAATTGTTTCTTAGGGCATCAATAGTATAAAATATTCCTGTAATTATACTTAGGTATTGTAGGTAATGGATTATAGTAAATCCTGTTGACAGTGAGGACTATCAAATACTGAGTATGGGAATGTGTTTGTATTCTATAGGGATTTTTCATGTGTTATTCAAAATTCCTTTATACTTTGATGACCTCTTTAGAAGTTGATTGAAGGAGCTTATTCTATTAATGTATATGCCAAATTTCTTCTAGAAATTTTTCCTTAGGGGGAGGTGTTGTGATGAGTTGACATGAATCAACTCCTCCCTTACTTGTGGAAAAAGGGTAATCTCTCTGGAAGAATATAATCTGACAGATTGATCTCAATTGAGAAGAATTCTATCTAAAGGGTGAATTTCAATTTCACTTTAAGATAAGCAAGGCTGCAATGCAGGCTTTGTATTGAAAGGTGTGTTATCTGAAAAGGGTGAATAAGAATTGTGAAAGGCATTCTTTGGATACAAAGGATCTAGCCCATATGAGGTGAAAATTCTAACTGGATAAGTATGGGATTAAAATGGCTGTCACTCATAGGATGCTAGATGGCGTTTCTTTCCTGAGGGAGAAAATACCAGTTTTGCCGAAGGGGAAGGAATGCTAGGAGATATATGAAAGACGGGACTTGGATGTTGAACAAGCGAGAGTGAAGTTGTCTTTGGAGTGATCGTCAGAATCAGTTTTTTTCTGACCTTGTAACTGTACAGCATGGATATGATTATCCTATTTTTTCATTTTTATTTTTATTTTTTTTTTATGTTAATTTAAAATAAAGTTTTTTTCGTTTCAAACGATAAATGGATTTCATTAATTATATATACATGTGTCCACGTTACCAGAGGATGCACGACCCATAGAAAACAATTTAATTTTTAAGAAGGCCAATTCCAGATTTGTTATAATTCCATTCTCTGTCAGTTTACAGAAATATTGTACATGCAGAATTTAAAAATAAAATTTAAAAAGATTATTTTATTCAATAAAATAACAAGAACGAAAAATCATGCGTCAAGCATAGATTATCTAACACTTTCCAACACTTCCAAAATAATTTTGAAAATCTTTACCGTAAGGTGTAAGATGCTATCTAACTAAACAATTTTGAAAACCGCATAACATATTTAAAAATCCAATTTCAGGAATTAGCAATAATATTCGGAAAAATATCCGAATATTTTTATTCAGCCCTGTATATGATCTATAGATTTGTATATATACTACATAGGATGCTAAATTTTAGTTTAGTTAGGAAACGCGTAGCACAATTTAAAATTCTCCTTCTGGAGTTTCTGTCAATAAACGGAAATGTGTTCGCGAACTTTTGTGCTGCCCTGTATAGGATCTAGAGAATTTATACACACCAAGTAATAGACAAAAAGTGAGTTAAATTTAAAATCGCGTTCAGAAACTTAGAACGCGCTTCCAGGAATTATTGTTAACAGACAGTAGAGAATTCTTTTGTGTGTCCTTGTAAATGAACGATGACTGCTATATACACACTATTCTGTAGTAAGCCTCTTGTAATGCACCTTAGTGATATATATAAATTTCAATGCGTTTAAAATAGTGAACATTTAATTAAACCGCAAACGATTTTTCTCCATAAACGTAATGTAACTACATTCTTTTGACTGTCCCTGTAAAGTAACTATAAGTGCTATGCACACCATATTCCATATTAAGCTTCTTGTGATATATATCAATTGCAATATATTTGGAATTGTATAACATCATTAAAATAAACCGCAAATGATTTTTCCCCATAGACCGTAATGTAACGGAATTCTTTTCAGCGTCCCTGTAAAAAACTATAAGGGCTACACACTTCAGTTGAAATAGGGAACATGCTATAGATAACGACAGTAACATATGAAAATTGCAGGACAATCCGAGCATATTTACGGGAGTTAGAGCACGGACAGACGGCAGACGGCAGACGGCCAGACAAACCGAAGTCATAAACACTTTTCATCTAGGTAGGAAAGTGTTAAAAATGATTCAATACGAATGTTTAAAATACAACAATGATTGTAATAATTTTATGAAAAGAAAAAGCTATAGTACTTAGATATATTTTTTGTTTAATAGTTTTTCTAATTGTTTAGCACATAACTGTGCAATTTTTTTCAAATTTTTCGACAAGTACCTATTAAATGATATCTGATTTTTTATTCTCTGTGTGCTATGACTGACCGTCTTGAACATATTTAAACATTATCTAACCGAGATACTGTCATTATAAATTAAATAAATTCCTAAATAAGCGCTAGAAGATGAAATTGGTGATAAAAAGAAAACATTTAAACATTGTAAAATGTAGTTATTGATGAAATCAGAAGGAGGCGGTTGAAATAAACATATTTAGATAGACATATTTCAAACAATTGTAAAGTGTTGCTAACTACTGTATCTCTCTTTAAGAATATTTGAGGGGGCCTCTGCAATAACAAGACAGATGAAATGGAGTTTTCAGCTACAATGATTTTAAATTTACTTTCCACATTTGAATTTAGAATATAACTTCTTTGCACATATTCCTATTAAAACAAGTTTTCTATCATCTTTTCTTTGCTTATGATCATAAAATTTATATTTCCTTATATGCTAAACAATACATTACATAAATCTGAAAAATTGAGAATCACGATAATTCCACTTGCCTTGTTATTGTAGAGAGCCCCTCAATTGAGAGTGACAATATCCCTCCAACATCTCTTATCTGGAAGGCTAATTAAAAAATATTTATGCTTGACTAACTTTAAATTTCATGAATGATCTCTTGCATGATATGTGCCTGAACAACGATAAGATTTGAGAAAGCATATTTATAATGGTTAGTCATGCTGCTCCATATATGTTTTAAATTCCAATGGTTTTAAAATTGTTTATGATAGGTATATTATATATGTATATAAATTCTCCTTCTGGAGTTTCTGTCAATAAACGAAAATGTGTTCGCGAACTTTTGTGCTGCCCTGTATAGGATCTAGAGAATTTATACACACCAAGTAATAGACAAAAAGTGAGTTAAATTTAAAATCGCGTTCAGCAACTTAAAACGCGCTTCCAGGAATTATTGTTAACAGACAGTAGAGAATTCTTTTGTGGTCCTTGTAAATGAACGATGACTGCTATATACACACTATTCTGTAGTAAGCCTCTTGTAATGCACCTTAGTGATATATATAAATTTCAATGCGTTTAAAATAGTGAACATTTAATTAAACCGCAAACGATTTTTCTCCATAAACGTAATGTAACTAAATTCTTTTGACTGTCCCTGTAAAGTAACTATAAGTGCTATGCACACCATATTCCATATTAAGCTTCTTGTGATATATATCAATTGCAATATATTTGGAATTGTATAACATCATTAAAATAAACCGCAAATGATTTTGCCCCATAGACCGTAATGTAACGGAATTCTTTTCAGCGTCCCTGTAAAAAACTATAAGGGCTACACACTTCAGTTGAAATAGGGAACATGCTATAGATAACGACAGTAACATATGAAAATTGCAGGACAATCCGAGCATATTTACGGGAGTTAGAGCACGGACAGACGGCAGACGGCAGACGGCCAGACAAACCGAAGTCATAAACACTTTTCAACTAGGTAGGAAAGTGTTAAAAATGATTCAATACGAATGTTTAAAATACAACAATGATTGTAATAATTTTATGAAAAGAAAAAGCTATAGTACTTAGATATATTTTTTGTTTAATAGTTTTTCTAATTGTTTAGCACATAACTGTGCAATTTTTTTCAAATTTTTCGACAAGTACCTATTAAATGATATCTGATTTTTTATTCTCTGTGTGCTATGACTGACCGTCTTGAACACATTTAAACATTATCTAACCGAGATACTGTCCTTATAAATTAAATAAATTCCTAAATAAGCGCTAGAAGATGAAATTGGTGATAAAAAGAAAACATTTAAACATTGTAAAAAGTAGTTATTGATGAAATCAGAAGGAGGCGGTTGAAATAAACATATTTAGATAGACATATTTCAAACAATTGTAAAGTGTTGCTAACTACTGTATCTCTCTTTAAGAATATTTGAGGGGGCCTCTGCAATAACAAGACAGATGAAATGGAGTTTTCAGCTACAATGATTTTAAATTTACTTTCCACATTTGAATTTAGAATATAACTTCTTTGCACATATTCCTATTAAAACAAGTTTTCTATCTTCTTTTCTTTGCTTATGATCATAAAATTTATATTTCCTTATATGCTAAACAATACATTACATAAATCTGAAAAATTGAGAATCACGATAATTCCACTTGCCTTGTTATTGTAGAGAGCCCCTCAATTGAGAGTGACAATATCCCTCCAACATCTCTTATCTGGAAGGCTAATTAAAAAATATTTATGCTTGACTAACTTTAAATTTCATGAATGATCTCTTGCATGATATGTGCCTGAACAACGATAAGATTTGAGAAAGCATATTTATAATGGTTAGTCATGCTGCTCCATATATGTTTTAAATTCCAATGGTTTTAAAATTGTTTATGATAGATATATTATATATGTATATAAATTCTCCTTCTGGAGTTTCTGTCAATAAACGGAAATGTGTTCGCGAACTCTTGTGCTGCCCTGTATAGGATCTAGAGAATATATACACACCAAGTAATAGACAAAAAGTGAGTTAAATTTAAAATCGCGTTCAGCAACTTAAAACGCGCTTCCAGGAATTATTGTTAACAGACAGTAGAGAATTCTTTTGTGGTCCTTGTAAATGAACGATGACTGCTATATACACACTATTCTGTAGTAAGCCTCTTGTAATGCACCTTAGTGATATATATAAATTTCAATGCGTTTAAAATAGTGAACATTTAATTAAACCGCAAACGATTTTTCTCCATAAACGTAATGTAACGGAATTCTTTTGACTGTCCCTGTAAAGTAACTATAAGTGCTATGCACACCATATTCCATATTAAGCTTCTTGTGATATATATCAATTGCAATATATTTGGAATTGTATAACATCATTAAAATAAACCTCAAATGATTTTTCCCCATAGACCGTAATGTAACGGAATTCTTTTCAGCGTCCCTGTAAAAATCTATTAGGGCTACACACTTCAGTTGAAATAGGGAACATGCTATAGATAACGACAGTAACATATAAAAATTGCAGGACAATCCGAGCATATTTACGGGAGTTAGAGCACGCAAAAATAGCAGACGGCCATACGGTCAGACAAACCGAAATCATAAACACTTTTCAACTAGGTTGGAAAGTGTTAAAAATGATTCAATACGAATGTCTAAAATACAACAATAATTGTAATAATTTTATGAAAAGAAAAAGCTATAGTACTTAGATATATTTTTTGTTTAATAGTTTTTCTAATTGTTTAGCACATAACTGTGCAATTTTTTTCAAATTTTTCGACAAGTACTTATCAAATGATATCTGATTTTTTATTCTCTCTGTGCTATGACTGACCGTCTTGAATACATTTAAACATTATCTAACCGAGATACTGTCCTTATAAATTAAATAAATTCCTGAATAAGCGCTAGAAGATGAAATTGGTGATACATTGGTGATGAATTGGTGATAAAATTTTACTTTTAAACTCTTATTCGTTTTTTATTTTAAAGCAAGCAATGAGGATCTAAATTAATAGTTAATATTCCATTAGCTTGACAATTATTACTTGGTCTCTCTTTTTACTATACCCAGTGCTGAATTTAATTGTCTACTTATTCCACTTAATTTATTCTTTTCTTTAACAAATGAATTTCCTTTTCATAGAATTAGGACACAATTAACGTTATTGAAATGAAAAAGAAATCATGGTGTCAGTTTTGTTTTAATCGCTATCCATAACTATTAATCATCCCCCATTAGTCTAAATAATTAGGTTTGTTGTCTTGTTCATTTTTATCGTACATCCAATTAGTGCAGATACTTCTCCTTATTATAAATAGTCATAAGGTTACCTTCTTTCTAAGCACACCCTTCTTGATGAAAATTAACCGCCAAGTCCTTTTTTCTCCCTCTCTAAAAAGAAAACGATAATTACAGTGATACCTGATAAATTATTTTATATTGTGCTCTTTCCATTTAATATAATAATCTAAGAGTGAGCAAGGATTTTGTCACTCGTCCCTTTACGCATGCGAACGGGAGACGTTGCGTTTACCTGTGAGAGTAAGGGCAATGTAGGGGGAAAATACAAAATTACGTCATTTTAGCAGGACCTTTAAATTATAACACTTGATTCTACTAACCATTGGTGATATTAAACCATTACTGCAAGACTGTTTCAACATTGTTAAGACTTTCCCATATCCTGATTTATAGGTAAAATAATGCATCATCTTTACGTCATTTTAGCAACTTGAAATTTTAAAATGTTATTCTGTGGTTATCAGAGAAACCATAAATAATTTACCAGACAGAAATGCCATTGATAAATTACTGCCAGGCCGATTTTAAACTGGGTGATAATGCGCCTATTAGAATAGTTGGAAGCTTTTGCAGTACTTTGGCTACAGTCAAGCCTTGATTGTTGCCAAAGAAACGATCGTTGCTTTCTATAAAGTATATGTATATATATATATATATATATATATATTCTATACAAGTATTTCTATAAAAGTATATATATAATTTGTTAAAATAAATGTTTAACTTGAGTAATTAATATATCAATTAATCGTAATTGTTACATTTCTCAGTTAAAATTTGAAAATAACCTATTTATCTACGAAATCTTCTAAATTTTAATACAAACTAGATTGAACCCGTCAAAACTTGACGCAAAAAAATACTATAAAAATATCAGTAAAATAAGCTTCTTTATTATTTATGAAGGGGCGCGTATAAAACAGTCTTTCAAATATTTTATTTAATTTTTTCCCCAGTCAAATACAATACTATTTCCGATGCAAACTCCAAACAAACAATCCGTAAATAACTGTGTAATGCAAATCAGTTTGACATTACCACCATATTCCCCACGGCAAGAAAAAACAATTCATGGACCTATGAAGTATATACAAATAATATATTCCTACGTTCATATCATATTCAGTAAATAACAGAACATAGTAAATAAAGCACACATCTCTCCCCCCCCTGTGATAATGCAACCGAATGAGCTCCTATGCGCATGTGCATTGCATCTGCCCAAAAGCACTGTCGAAATTCGACGTTAAAGAAGTTTTAAAATAATTAAATTAAAAGTTTTAAAATGTCCTCTTTAATCATTGTTCGTTTCAAATCCATATCTTCTAAAACACATCCATTGTTTTAAGATAATCAATTTTTATGCAAAGATTAAGAAGTTTTTTACAGTAATAAACCTATCTGCAGATGAGGGAGATTTTTAATTTTTTCAAGTGTAATTTATTTGTATGGTTTCTTCGGTTCCTTGACATAATCAGGATGATTATTCCTTTTCCATCACAGTCGGGGATATTTTTCCTCTTATACAGTTGGCAAATGTAAAAAAAAAAAAAAAAATGCAATTCCTAGCATATCCTGATATATGATGGAACATATTCATCAACGAATTCAACATATCAATTTTATGTTCAACATAAACTAAAAATAGTCTTTTTTTCTGACAGATTTTTATTTAGCGCCAAAATGTTCTATCTTATGGATAATCTGATCTTATGATTTATCAATTTTTTAAAAAAAAATATTATTCACTTTTTATGATGGTTAGGGAAATCTATTTTCAATTGTGGCAACTTTCCCAGGGGCTATTTTACATTATTGAAGTAAACTGGTGGTCATTGATAAGATAGAATTGAAAAACTTTTCATGCTTGAAAATTATTTAAAAAGTCGTTAAATTAATCGGCAGTTATCAAATAAATTTCAATCGAAAGCTAATTTTTTTTTCTAATTCATGATGTAAGAATTGAAATTGTAAAATGTAGTATAAAATAGAAATTTGTAGTATTTCGAAGTGATGTAAGCGCGATGAAAGCTAAAGCAATAGCGCCTTTGTTGTCACAACTGTTGTACATTTATAAAAATTGCCACTGTATTTTGGCTGGCGTGTAAAAGTGGTAAAACATTTTTGACATCGAAAGAGAAATTCACAGTGAAATAAATAGGACTTTGCGCTAATAAGGAACTGTTAAATGAACTTATAATAAATCTACCAAAATAATTCCTATGAAATATTAGTCTTACATTGTTTATTCTAGCAAAAAATACAATAATTATGTCAAGATTTTTTTCTACTATAACACTATTTTTAATAACTTTAAATTTCCTGAAATCCTTTACTTTTGTGATTTTTTTTTTTGAAAAGGGAAATCTTCTATCCTATAATTAAAAAAAAAACAATTGTTAACATGTAATCAAGGTATGCAATCAAGATGAAGAAATCAATGACGGCTCCAATTCTAATCTTTATAATTATGAATGCAAAAATCAGTAAAATTATGTCATGTTAACACAATCATATACATTTTTCTCTTTAGTTTTATCAATGTTAAAATACACTTCAAGCTAAGCATAACGTCATTTTCACCGGCGCAAACTTTTCACACGTACTTCATATACCTTACATTAATGCTTAAACACCATGCACACAAATATAAATATGTTTTGTATTTAATTGTAATGAAAAAATGGCATCAACAAAGTTATAATGCATAATGATAAAATAAACCCAATGGACAATATTCCCGTGACGTCACAATAAATATGAATTTTTATTCGCTTATAACACACGCGGATAAGTATTTTTACCGAAATTTAACTTGCAAATTAACAAATCTGGCCTTAAAACCGCGTGCTTTTAATATTTATTATATCTCTTTTATTCAACCACAGAGTTTAGAAAATAAACTCTGTGATTCAGAACAGTAGGCGTTATCCGATTATGACGTCATTAGCAGACGTAAAAGTTTAATTGAAAATTACGGTTAATTAATTAAATTTTCGAACAAACGAATGCACGATAAAAAATCTGTGTCCAAATATCTTTCATTTAAAAAAAGAATGATGTAATTTGATGCAGTAGTTTGTTCTCACGGATTGTCGAAAGAAATCGCTTAGCGTTTTACGGTGGTTCCTCTCTGGTAATTTTTGTAAATATCAAATATTTATCCTCGTTAGGTCTTTACAGAAAATAAAATCTATCATGATAACGCATGTATCATGATAACACATGATACATTTATATATATATATATATATATATATATATATATATTATGACATTACGTATCAAAATGTATTTTTTGTTGAAAGAACCTGGACTTCAATGGAATGTATTAAATTATAGCTAATTGTAACTATATGACATATAATTCTTGTTTTCCTTTTATAGAGGAAGAGGAAATGTTTTCTCCCAATACGGGTGCACTTTGAAGGAATGTAGCCTTTATGACTGTTTAGAATAAAAATAATTTTCTGCATTGATTGAATATGGAAGTAAAATAGCGGCCTTTAAAAGATAAATAAAACAAGTCTACAAAGTGAATTATTCAGACGATGGTGGTTGAGTTAGAGATATGGATAGTTATTAAAACAGAACAGCTGGAATAATTTCGTTTTCCTTTGTTATTGTCCATTCTATTGTAAAGTTACACCTGGGAAAAGATTTATTAAAAAAGGATAAATTAAATGCAAAAAGTTTTTATTTAAATTTAGCACTGGAGAGGAACGAATAAGAGGAACGAAAAAGAGGAACGAATTCATCATTGTTATGCTTACGAATTATAAACTATTGATTTAAGTCATCATTACTTGGTTTAAAATACAAATTTACTACGGGTTAAAAATTAAAATATATAAATAATAACTATATCATAGTATTATGTCCATTTAATTACAAGGGGATGTTTGTATCCCGATCTTCGCCGCATTTGTAAACAAATTCAACAACTTGAGAATAAGTAAACAAAATGATTTATTGCAAAAAAATGTATTTTCTGTTTGCTGTTGCAAACAGACAAAGTCTGATTCAATATTACTGAGATTGTATGTCAAGGTATAAGCAGGTTTAATATGTAGAAAAAACATGAATGCTATATGAAATATAATTCTTAAATCTGTTATTTCAGATGTTTTCAATAATTTTATTGCTTATGGGTAAACGTAAATGCTATGTGAATTGTAATTCACAAATCTGTTATTTTAAATGATTCCAGAAATGTTATTGCTAACGATATTTTGTCCATAAACAGAGTTGAAATGTATTGTGATGTCAATAACTGAAACCATTTCTCGTGATTATCAGAGAGTAATGAAAAACTAAATAAGAAATATTACTGAAAGTGATACAACTTCAGAAATTATATATCCTTACTATTAGGTCCACTACGAGAGGGAAAGTGACTACCTCTGTAGGTTTTCACATCCCTCGAGTTGTGGGAAAGCAAGTACGGGTTGGAACATCCCGACTTAAGGCCTAGGGCCTGGTTTCCCTTCTGGGATTCCAGCTCCGAAGCTGTTGGGGGACGCCGGCAAGTCTCCAAGTGTCTCGCGGTGACTCCCCGTGGTGTCACCGCGTATCGCAACGACCTACGTCGTCTCACGTGTGTTCAAGATTAGAGGGTCCGCAGTGGGGAGCGGCCATCTGACCGGCTGAAGCGCCGCGCCGTAGCGAGATAAAGCTGCTGACGCAATAAAACTCTCTTAGGACTTGGGTTCGGTGGTCGATTGTGCCCGGTGCCCTCCCTCAGGGCGCCTGCGGCGCGTGTTACTTTTATATCCTTACTATTAAAGAGTACACATATTTAAAGGAAAATAGACAAAGAATGCAGAATAAAAATTGCGAATTATTCAATTTTGTGATATAAAAGACTTTTTTTCAATAATAATAAGTTCATTGCATAATGTAAGTAGAATATGAATTATTATAAAAGTGATTTACTATATTTTGTTACAATTATATATATTATCATGTTCACTCGAACGAAATACTGAAAGACAGATAAAGAGTATCTTAATATTGTTAGAGAAACTTGTTATATTTCACGCTAGATAAATATTCTCGCTTTGTTAATAAAGCGGAAAACAATGTTCGGATACGTCATTATCGAACGCATTATAATGATTAAAAGCAATATTTTATCGTATTTGATAACATATAGTAATTTATATTCATCGTAGTTGTTCTCAGTACCATAGATGACATGATATAAAGAGCATATTTGCTAAAACTGTTGGTTTATTTTTTCACGCAAAAATGACTTTGTATAATCAATTATTTCATACTTTTTTATTATGCAAGGGGTTTTAATTAGTTGTATTAAGTAATTTTACCCTTTATGTTTTACTTTCATACTTTATTATATATTTCATTGTTTTTAACTGATATTTTTTTTACAATTTTTTTTTTATCACGTGCTTCTTTTTACATTATTTCTTTTTATTCACAGGAATAATGTTTAAAGAGAGATTCTAAAATATATGGCAAAAATAAAAACGCAAATTAGAAATAGGAAAAATTACATAGGAATAAAATTCTGCAATTCATTTTTTTAGTGAGAAATGAAAGGTATTTCTTTTTTTAAGTTGAAGCTCGAATTTCTCTTCAGAAATTTAAAGAGACGTTTAAAAAAAAAGATAATAATAATAACAGATTATCCTTGTTATTTAAGATACTAGTAGAACGGTCGTTATTGGCCAGATTTACGTTAAATATATCTAAAATTACATAAATGCAATATACAAACAATTCTAATGGTATTGGATAACGCAATGATCTTACATTGTACTGAGCGATAGTAAAAACGATAATATTATTAACAACTTTTTTAAAATAACGTGGGTTATTCGTTAATCCGTGAAACCGAGTTTTATAACTTTAGATGAACGCGAAAAGAAATTCATACAGACCCTGTGCTTTGTCGCTATAACTACCACTTAATAATGATTCCTTTTTCAGATTCAGTCATGGAGGCAGTAAAAATACCCTTCATAATATTTATTCCATTTCTAATACAATCTATTACCATTGTTTTCTTTGAAATTTATCAAAAAAATTATATTTCATTTTTTTTAATTACTTCAAGCTATATTCAAAGGGTTTCTCCATACAGTAATAAAAAATATAAAATTGAATACATTAGATTTTAAAAGGAAATCATTTAATAAAAAATAAAATCATCATATTAGCTGAAAAGTTAACTTATAAAAAATAGAGAAAATTTCAAAAATCACTGTACCATCATTAAATATCTGAATTCCGAATTCGCTTTAGTGAAAAAAAGAGAAAATTTACAATAATCTGCTAAAGATTCAATTTGGTTTAATTTCATGTTTTGATTAAAATACCCGGTAAATGTCAAACATCGGGAAAATGTGCATTCAATATAAATAACAAAAATATTATACGAAATTTAAAATATCTGATGCTGACGTGCATTGGGATCTGCACTCGTCTACGCGTAACCAAATTTATACACCTCTACGTATGAGACATTTCCTTGTACAACGCTAAACACATATACACACACAGATATACAATTTATTTTATTAGTATAGATGTGATGACATCGCAAGGAGTGCACAAAGTTCAGAATAATTAGGACATTACACCGTATACCAATTTATTTACATTTGAAATATAAAACGCAGCTAAATGTTAATTGCGCACAGATGGTGGCAAATTAAAGTTATTATCTGTATGTAATCCCATTTCTCAAAACGGAAGGTAATTTCATACCTTAGGTAAATTGATTTAAAAAGTTAAAGCGGGTAGTTTTTTAAGCATAACTCAAACACTCTGAGTAATGTGTTAAATGCTTGACCGATAGAGTTGTAAGTATTTATTCGCATATTTGAGTCTAATAATTAATTTATGTTAAAATGTTTACAAGTGGTCACAATACATATTTTTATAAAATATTTACTACAATAAATTTAAATAAGGAGAATAATAGAAAATAAATTGTGCAATCTAAACTATTAGAATCTTTAAAAAAATCTATTTCTGATGTTTTTAAAAATGAGAATCACAAATTACAGCTGATTCCGCTAATACGTTTTTAAGCTATACTTTTAAAAACTAAACGCGTTACAATCTGTTTCGTAACAATTAAAAAGGATTTCAACGCAAAACGACTTAATGGAAAGACTATCTAAATGTTACACAACTATAAGATTTATTGTACAATCGAAATGTGATTAAAAGTAAGGTTTATTGTTGAACAATTTAAATTTTGTACAATTTCAATATATAGACAGCTTTTAAACCATAATTTAAGTACAGCATTAATTAAAAGACGTTATTATTAATCGTTACCAATCACATTTTATATGAAGATGATACAGAGTTAATGGGGGGGGGGGGTGTATATTTTAAATGGTTTACATGACATTAACACCTGCATTTCGAAATATGTTTCAAAATCTTTTACGTTATCCTGTAAGTTATAGCATGACATACCATATCTGTAAGCATATGGAAAATAAAAGGTGATATTTGGATCATAAACACGTGATTTGCATATTATTTTCTTTGCAAATTCCATGAAAGAATAAAGTCAAATGACTAAATCAATATCATGCTGCCACAAAATCAAATATTACACCATATAGTATTCAACTGTACAAAATGCTTGCAAAATAATATAAAAATAAATATAAATGCCTATAATTAACAGGAAACAAGTTTTATTATCATGGCTAATTTTTTTAAACGATTTATTCCTTCTTATAAGTTGTGTCTAAAATAAATAATAAAATCCAAGACAGTTTTATAGAAAAAAAATTATAGATGCCAAAACCATACACACACACATACACACACACACACACACACACACACACACATATATATATATATATATATATATATATATATGATGTACAAAGTAAAACAAAAAAAAAGTTGTACCTTTCTCTTAAAATTATTTTCTCGTGATACCAGCTTGAAATATTCCTGTAACATTTATGTAATAATATTCATTTCAAGATCGACACAACATTTTCATTTTCGTCGCGTGTATAAAAGTATTTTCTCAGAGAGATGGTAATACATTTTTTTTGTTTTGTTTTAACAAATTTGTCTACCACGTTACTTGCAGCAAGTTACATGAGTAAGATTTTTTTTTTTTTTTTTTTTTTTTTACTGCAGTATAATTAGGGGAGAATTGGATATGTACTGCATACCGAAAACTGTCACAATGCCATTAACTACCATGTTTAGAGTATGATGACAAAATAGCGTGTCGCATCATCAGAAAAATTATCCTCCATTCAATCAAATCCCATTTAATTTTGATAAAGCATTTTGTTGAACAATTGTCATTAGAAGAAAAATATGTTACCGGGAAGATAATTATTTTTTTAGAGAGAGAATAAAGTATTCCATTTAATAATTGGCAACAAAAAATGCAGTCAAATGAAGCAACTCATACTTTGAAAACAATAGGATATTTTAAAGGTATTTTTAACTAACTATATTTTCTTAAAATTTGAAAACTATTCTACAGAACAAATTAGATGTTTTATCTATATCATAAAGCAAAAAAATGCCTGTGAGTAACGCTGACGTTATACTTATTGTTTTAATATCTTATCCATAAATTGTGCTTTTGATGCAATTTTTTTAGCTTCTAATTATGGCACAATTTCAATTTTTACACCGTCGAATATGAACAAAAAGTTCTTCCAAATGCAATGTGTTTGAAAAGTGTACCTCCAGTTTAAGGCTTTAAAATAATTTTCAAGTATTTTTAAAAATAAATTTCTATTACGTGCAGCCCGATTACAAATTATTAAACCATTTCACTTAAAATATATAAATAGTCCAGCATATACTTACTGCTAATTATCCATAAAGAAATGAAATCATCAACAACAAAAAATAATAAGTATTGTAAATAAACCACAAATTGAAGGCATATAAACAAATTACGTGCTTAAATTACAGAAATTATTAGGGTAAAAAGTGTCTGGAAATAGCGAAATCGTTGGTGACTCCCTCAGATATTAACTTCCAGCATGCGGTTAAAACGAAATTATTTCATTTAATTGATTTTAAAACTTTATTTGAATACAGTAATATTTTTAATACAAAAATGCTTTTTGGAGTTATTAGTGGGGAATCTAAAAAAATATATTAGCTGTGCAATAAGTTTACAACCAAAAGAAAAAGGTTTTTACTATATTCCGTGAACCTGAGAA
Organism: Maratus michaelseni; assembly: GCA_963931845.1. NCBI lineage: Eukaryota > Metazoa > Arthropoda > Arachnida > Araneae > Salticidae > Maratus > Maratus michaelseni. Next base: position 341,624,205 of record OZ007592.1, read on the forward strand.
GCCCTGATTGGATCCCCTAGTATATTTAAAATCATGATTATACTCTTATAAACAATATTTCCTTTAAAAGAGGAATAAAACTTGAAACAGTTTTAGAGGGGAAAAAAATAAAAATTAAATAATATATTTCAAATATAATAAATAAAATACAGTATAAATATGAAATTAAATTTTAGATTAGAACTATTTTAGTTACACAACTATTTTCTCATCATACAAGAAAAAAGCATTAATGTAATCTCTACTTATGCGGTCTTATACTTTTTAAACTCGTCGAATATTAACAAAAATATTTAAAGTTTTAATTATACTACTATGAGAAACTGACTAGTTTTAAAAAAAAAAATGTTTATTGTTTAAATTGAAATAGTTCTTTTTTGTTTTTACTCCATAAGTCATCACGCGCATGATATCTTGAGAACATATGTATGGATTCTTAATAAATTTAATGTATATAATAAGTAAATAGGTATTTTTAAAATGATCTACGCTTAGGTCATAATTATTTCATTAAAAATGTAAAAAAAAAAGTATTTTTGTAAAGAAATCAAAATTTTACATTTTTAATGCATAAAAATTTTCATTACTAAAACTTTTAGCATTGGAAATAGTTAAAAGAGCCTTTTAAATACACATATGGGATAAATATCTATAACAAATTTCATAATAAGCCATACATACGTTATCAAAATAGTGTCCTATGAAGAACAAAAAAAAATAGTTATTTTATTTTCAGTAATGCACAAATTTTATAAAAGGCTAGTCAGTTTCTAACAGTAATATATTAAAAAGCGCAATCCGTTTAATCAGTCCAGTCAAAATTGCATGTTTATACATAAAAATGTTTTGAAGGTACACTGATTCAAACATTAAATCTTTTTGTTGATTTTTGCCGCGTTTGAAAGGTACAAGACTCCATAACAATATTTATTTCAAGATCAATTCAACTTTAAAACATTTTCCTTTTTTTTTAAAGCGTGTATAAACGTAATTTTCCCGAGAGATGTTAATACTATTTTTATACTATTTTTTTAATTTCGACAAATTTGCCTACCATATTACTTGAGGAAAATTACATGCGTGAGAAATATTTTTAGCAGAACATAATTAGGAGAACTTCCGATATGTACAAGATGCAGAAATCTGTCACTCTGTCATCAACTACAATATTTAAAATGTGATGACTAAATAGCGTGATATACATGAAAATACTCTTGCATTCACTCAAATTTTATTTAATTTTGATGAAGCACTAAGTTCAAATTTTGTCATTTGATGTAAAATGTATTATTTGAAAAATATTTAGTTCTTCTTTGAGGAAAATAAAACTAATTAATCAAAATTAATTTTATAAAATAATATATATATATATATATAAAATAAATTTTATGTTTCACGTTTTCCAAAAAAAATGTAGTAAAAGGATGAAAATTGTGAAATTTTCTTTATTAAACACATATAGAAGTTAAGTATTGTTTAACCCTCTAGCCGCTTATTTTTTTTTTTTAAATCCTTTCGACAAATACGTAATCGAGCAGTATCTCATGTATTGTTATATATTTCAAATCATCATGTGTTTGAAATATGTAGTAAATTTACCATTTGTCTTTTCATGCTTTGACTGTAGAATATCAAAAATGGAATTGCTTCAAAAAATTGTGTATTATATTTTTTTCTGCAAATGTTTTGTCCGTGAAAATCGCGGAATAAGCGGTCAGAAGTTAAACATCATTATAATTCTCAGTTTTTCCTCTTACAATTTTAAAATGCAATATTTTATAGATAATTTAAAATTGAACCCCATTTCTACGTTAAACCTAATAATTTTTGTGCAAAGTGATTTTCACAAATATTTCAACATTTCCTCACAATCATTTCCTCATAATTTTAATGGATGAGGCATTGAGCTGAATGCATTTATATATGTACTATAAAATAAAACAAGAGTTACCTAATGCAATAAAATGTATATTAAAATACTCATACAATTTTAAATTAGAGTAATTAAAGTAAATATATAGATGTTTACTTTATCTACTCTAATTTAATAGCTCAATATTTTTTTTGTATATTTATACATATATATATATATATATATATATATGTGTGTGTGTGTGTGTGTGTGTGTAAATGAATTGCTTAATCTTAATTTTAATGATAGTGTAAAAAAAAATATTTTCTTGAGATTACTTTTAGAACAGTTTAAGAAATTTTTAGTTTTCGAATATATTCAACTTTCTGTACGGTAGTTAAAAATTGAATGCCATTTTTCTATAAACAAAAGAAAATAGCGTTTTAAGTGAAATCATTTAGGAATAAATCCCTAATTTTCTGGAGATAACAATTATATACTTTTATATTTAAGATATATACCGGAAAATTTGTACTGGAATACTAATAAAGATTGTTTTAATGTGTTTTGCATGAAAGAATTCTCGGTACTTTAAAAGAAAGAAACAAGGAACTAACTGTAACTAAAATATGACAGATAGACTTTGCACAGTATAATTGCTTTAACAAATTTATTCGCGTTTCTATTTATTCATCTAACATATTTATAAAATTTCTGATAACATGCAAATATTATTCAATCTTCGAAACAATGATGGCATGTTTAAAATTCATATCCCTATAAAAAACACAGTGTTTCTTAAAACCTTACAAAAACATTGTTCCAAAGTAATTTTAAATTCTGCAAGTTCTTTATTTATTTACAAATAATTCTGTAGTTTAATACTTCATTCTACTCAATCATGCACTTTGAATTGTAAATATATTTTTTTTAATTTGTTTACAGAGTTTAGTAATAACTTTCATACATTCAAAATAAAATATAAATATGTAACAAGAAATAAAAATTTATGGTTTTGCGTATTTTCAAATAATAGCTTTTAGTTAAGGGAGAGTTTTTTTATTGCATATGAACAGAGGATGTTCAACTTTTTTACAGATAAAGTAGCTAGTCGAAATACGTTGTTGTATTAAGAAGAGAAAAAGGATTTTTGTATTATTAATATTTGCACACATAGAATCATAACAATTAATTCAAATGGATGTATACACGAATATTCCAGAAATACACAATATCTTTGAAAATAAAATTAATGAGCAAGAGACATTTTACATACTAGAGACAGAAGTTAAGATTAAAAGTAATAAAGTAAAGAAATTAAAGTGCTTTTATACTACTGGAGTACAAGAAAAGATTAAATACAAATATACATGCATGCATATTATACATAATTATAATACAAATTTTTTTAGATATGATGTATGTTTACATGAGAACTTTTTCATAGAGCAAAGATTTTCACCGTTAATATCAAAATACTTACTCTTTCCTTTAATCTGCCTTATCTAGAAAAATTAATAATTAAATCTCAAAAAATAATTCTTTAAAGAGACTATGTGTTCGATTATTTTTTTGATTTTTACGTTAATTTTTTTCGTACTTATCAGTGATATCTACACTCAAAAGTTCTAATATTTCAGTACACTTTTCGTTTGCCGTAATGATTTTAGATTTAACTTATATTCAAGTAATATAAAATATATTTGCGGCGATGACTCGATGGATATTTATTATTAATTTAGCTTCTTTAATTATTTTAGAATATGACTATAGTTTTCAATGTAACTATATATTTACGTACAATTTTTTTGTACGTGTGTCTCTCATAAAATATTAACATATACCGGGTTTTTCAAATGTTCGGTGCGAAATTAAAACACGATAAAAAAAAAAAGATCTATGGGTTGGAAAGATAAGCGATTTTCAGATAAGTATACAGCGCGATACGTTATTTTGTATAAATAAAAAAAAAAATAGTTCAAAATCTAAATAATAGAGGGCGTTGCTGCAGATAATTCCATCGACATATCCATACTGCTCACACAACACAAGATTTACATACAAAATTATTAGAGATTACTGCATGAACATTTTAAATATGAAAAATAATAGTGGTTTTCATGTGCAATTTTCAATCACAATAGCATCAAACATCATTACTATTTTTGCATATTAAAAATGTACATGCGCCATCTATTGTCAGATTTTGAACTTTTTTTATTTCCCGTACCACACTGAATATTTATCTGCAAATCGTTAGTCTCTCCGACCCATAGACCTTTTTTTTTTTATCACGTATCATTTTCGCACCGTACTTTTGAAACACCCGGTATTTATAAATATGTAAAATCTTGTAATATAAAAACTCAAAAATGTAATGTTCTGTGAATTATAATTTAAAAAATAAATAGATATATCCAATTATTTATACTTTAATCACACTGATTTATAAAGAAAATTCACCAGTAGACGATTTTCTTTTAATGGGTGAAAAACTGGAAACTCTCTAGCAGCTTAGTTATTTTGTGTAGCTCTAGCCGACACAATTCACTCACACAATATTTAGTCATTAACATCTGGTTTGCGAAGTTATGCAGATAAATAGAGTAAACTTTAAGTAAAAGAACTTCATTAAATTACTGATTATCAATTACACTTTATTAGTGTTAGTTTAATTATACTAATTAATAAATAAATCTTAGGAGAAGATTTTTTTTTTTTATTTCAACTGAGAGAAAATTTGTCCAGGTTAGAGAAAATATGTACCCCTGATATGATGTTCTAACAGTCTGAGTGAATAGTGTTAACATTTGACCAGGGTGACCAGGGTGACCAGGATGAGTATACTAAACCATAGGTTCTAGATTCCACTGTCCTAAACATTCTTTTCGTGCTGTTGTAACGAAAAAAAAAAAAAAACGCAAGATTTTTTTGTTAGTTTGTATGATTGAGGTGATTGAGCTAATAAAGTATAATTATTCATTGGAAAGTTTAATGGAGTTTCTTTATTTGAGGTTTATTCTGCAGAGATCCGTGAAAAACACGTTGATTTTTTATGTCAAAATGTCGACTCAATGAATCGTATCCGCAAGAATTGTCCAGGATGGTTCAATTGGTAGAGTGATGGTACATGAATAAAAAAAAGGACTTCCATTTCTGGCTAGGACACTTTTTCACTTAGTTGAAAATACATATGGCTAGATTATAAGAATGATTTTGCTAAAAGATGATAAGCGTACAAGTACTGGTATTATAGAAAAGGGATTGTGATTTGAAAAATAAAATGTATTTAACTGTAACGTGTTTAACCAAATGTGGACTACTTTTTAGCTCACAGGCTATCAAAGCCTAAGAGATAATGGTTCTGCAGGTTTTGTATGCACGTACGTATGCATGTATGTATGTACGTAACTCTTGATAGAAATATCTGATTTGCTTCAAATTTTGTACATATGTTCATTGTGATAGGCCGCTTCACTGATTAGTTTTGGCGTTCATTGGTTAAGCATAAAGTGGGAACGGGGACTAATCCTCCCAACCTTAATTTAGATAAATTGGTTTTTCATGCAGAGTTTACCGATTTTCTTCAAATTTTGTATATAGGTCCATTGTGATAAAGTGGATCCCTGATTCGTCTTAGGGGTTCAGTGGATTTTTTTTATAAAGGGGGTAACGGGGGCTAATTCCTCTTAATTTATTGTATATTTCTTTATTTTTCGAGTACATCATTCTTTGAAATAAGAGTATAATATGCAATTAGTATCAATAGCCTGTGAGCTCAATGCCATCAGTTAAAGTAGGCATTTTTCTTTTCATTATTTAGCTTACAGGCTATCAAATACTCAGAGCTAATGCGCGCACAGGTTTTGTATGTACGTACGTATGTATGTACATAACGCGATAACTCTTGATAGAAATATCCGATTTGCTTCGAATTTTGTATATATGTTCACTGTGATAAGATGCTTCTCTGATTAGTTTTGGCGTTCATTGGTTAAGCATAAAGGGAAACGGGGACTAATCCCCCCACCCTTAATTTAGATAAATTGATTTTTCATGCAGAATTAACCGATTTGCTTCAAATTTTATATATAGGTTCATTGTGATAAAGTGGATCCCTGATTCGTTTTAGGGGTTCATTAGTTTTTTTTATAAAGGAGGGAACGGGAGCTAATCCCCCTTAATTTATTGTCGATTTCGTTATTTTTCGAGTGCATCATTCTTTAAAATAAGAGTATAATATGCAATTAGTATCAATAGCCTGTGAGCTCAATGCCATCAGTTTAACTGGGCACTTTTCTTTTTATTATTTAGCTTACAGGCTATCAAATACTCAGAGCTAATGCGCCCGTAGGTTTTGTATATACGTATGTATGTATGTAACGCGATAACTCTTGATAGAAATATTCGATTTGCTTCAAATTTTGTATATTTGTTCATTCTGATAAGGTGCTTCCCTGATTAGTTTTGGGGGCTCATTTATTAAGTATAGAGGGGCGAACTTTGAGCTAATCCCCTCTTAAGTTAGATAAATTGATTTTTTTTGCAGAATTTTCTGATTTGTTTCAAATAGGGTATGTAGGTTCATTCTGATAAGGCGTTTCCCTGATTAATTTTGGAAGATCATTGGTTAAGTATAAACGGGAAACGGGTGGCTAATCCCCCCCTAATTTAACTAAATGTGTATTTCCTGCATAATTAACAAAATTGGTATACAGGTCAAATTTAGTATACAGGTTTATTGTCGATTTCTATATTTTTCGAAGGGCAATATTCTTTGAAATAATAGTAGAGTAATTGCGGGTGAGATGCTGCATATATATATATTTTTTTTATTTGTGTATAAAATCCCATATGGTGCACATAATCTAAAAAAATCATGCTGTTGTATTTAATGTTAAATATACAACATGTGTTCTGTGAAAGTAAATATATAGAAATAATTAATATTTTTTAACATTTTTTTTCTAAAATATTACACTGTTGTGTGTCACCAGTATATTCAGGGTGAGACGCCGCACTTGTGCGGGAGTTATTCGGCGCTCGTCATAACAATAGAATGAAATTATAATAAAAAAAAATATTCAAACAAATATTCATATCTGCACTATAATAAACTATGTATGAACAGAAATAAACTAAATGACTACAATGAAACGTACTAGTAGGTTAAAATCAATATTAGTCTGCCTACTTTGTTCACTACTAAAATTATCTACTTATTTATTACAGATTGGATTTTATTTGCTATTTTAGCAATAACGTAACATCAGTTTATTAGAGAGGGAACAGAAAAGTATAAAATAGTATTTACATTGTTTTATTTGTTAATAAACCTGTTTTTTGGAGAGCAATCCACACAAAAAGTGTTGAAAATTGTACAGTATTCATCTAATCATATTTGACACTTGATACAACGAAGCCAATCACACTTCCTCTTAGTTTTGAAGTAGTTTTCTACACATTCCTTGCAAATAACGTCTGCGTCACATGTGCGATCCAACTTTTCATTATTATCATCTTGAGTTCCATCTTTCTTCACCTTCTTACTTTTTATCGTTCCCCTTTTCTCCTTAGATGTAGTAAAATTCATACTGTTTGAACATTGATCAATGTCTGATGAACTTAATTTTATTAATCGCGGCATCCCGTACAGAAGAAACTGAGGCATGTATACCGGATCGCAGTGCGGACTGTTTCCCATTTTGTACGGTACAGACGTCACACATCACTGTTGACTGTCCTCTCAAAGGAAAATGGCGTAACCATACACACACTACTCTATACAGACGCTACACATAGTTTTGACTTCGAAATCATGCATGCATTTAGTAATTAGTTTATAAAAAGTATTTAAGCATAACGCGTTTAAAAATTTGGATAGTGAAATCATCCGCTTACCTCAAAATAACAATTGTACAGCTACAAGTAAACATCGAAATAGGATTAACGCTATACACTGATTAAAGTAATCTCTTTGCGCACCTATACTGTGCGTCTGATTGCCATCTATCGATAATTGCCAGAAATACAAAGGGTGCTGCATCTATCCCGGATTTAGCGACTCTCCCGGAGTTACTCTATAATATACAATTAGTGTGAATAGCCTGTGAGCTCAATGCCATAAATTTAACAGGGCACTTTTCTTTTTATTCTACTATCTAACAGAATGTGTTCATGCTTATCATTGATTACGCTTTCATAGCACTAGCACAAGTTATTGACTGATAAAAATCTTGAGCGTTTAAAATTGCTTTTTTGTCTTTTCTGTAGTATAAAGTACAAACGTGTCCGTGCATAACGCTGACATCATTTTGCGAATGACAACACTTTGCAATGAAATTTCTGTTTTGCGATTTTTGTTACCGCAGTTTTTTAAACTTCTAAGTATCGCACATTTCCAAACTTTTCACCGTTAAAAAGGGGAAAAATGTCTACTTTCAAATGCAATTGTTTTGAAAACTGTATCGTAATTGACTCATTTATTATGGCTTTTTAAAATAAAATTTGGTATTTTTCACTTTTTTCGGGCTCAATGGTTGTCATTGGTATTTTTTCCGTCTTGGCGACCACATATTATCGTTGGTTAAATAATTAAAATTATTAGTTAGAAAGACACCTCGAAATAGACCATACAGATATCTCTAAAAGTAAAAAAACACTTTTACTGACTTTATATAAAATACAAAAAAAAATTATAATAATAATGATCATAAACGTTTTCATGAGCGATATTTTTATAAATCTAAATTATTTAATTTAAACAATATACTTAAAAATATTTTTAATGTACAAATTGTGCCTCAAACAATATTTGACTATTTATCGTTTTTGCTAGGATAATCACGATCAAAAATCAATTTATGACGAAGTTTTGTTTGCTATTTTAAATGAAAATGCTAAGTTCATTTTATTGACGTGTCAGGAGGCATTTAAAAACATTTTTACTTAATGCAGTTTTAAAAAATGTGAGATCATATAATATGGTTGGGTTAGCTGTTGCATCTTCTGGGATCGCAGGTTTGTTATTAGATCAAGGTAGAACACCAAATTCAAAATTCAAAATAACGTTGAATTTGAACGAAACGTCTACTTTTGCCATTAGCAAGCAATCTGACTTAGCTGAATTAATAAGAGAGACGGGGTTAATCGTCTGGGATAAAGCACCCATGATGAGAAAATTAATATTTTAATGTGTAGACAGTAACCTTAAAGACATAATGATTATCCATTTGGTTGCATAGTAGTTGTATTTGCTGACGACTTTATGTAAATTTTGCCTAGAAGTGAAGCATGGGAATAGAGCTGATATTGTTTAGGCCACTTTGAAATTTTCTAATTTTTAGAGAAATGCTAACATTAGGCATCTCATTATTAACATGCGAGTGAATCAAATTCGAAATATGAACTTTTCCATTTATTTAATTCAAGTTGGGGAAGGTCAAAATGTCGACTTTACTGAATTCATCATTCAACCAAATAATTTAAAATGATTCCTTAAATATGTATATCTAATGATGGAAATACAGAGTATTAACTTGACAAAAAGTTGTATTTTAACACCTTTGAACGAAGAAGTTGAAAGAAATAAAAACTTGATAACAGAACAATTTCTTGAACAAGAGAGAATTTATTATAGCGCTTATTCTGTTGTAACTGAAAATCAAGCAATATCATATCCAATTGAATATTGGAATATTTTGAAACCAAGTGGTATTACGCCACATGTTTTACGACTTAAAATCTGAGTTCCAATTATGCTGTTGAGAAACTCAATCCCTTTTTGGGTCTTTGCAATGGAACGAGTTTGGTTGTAATGGCTCTAAACAATCGCTCAATCGAAGCTGAAAATATAACAGGAACTCATATAGGCAATCAAGTTTATATTCTAAGAATGATTTTAATGCCTTCAGATTCTGAATACCTTTTAATTTTCACAGAAGAAAATTCCTCTTTAAGCCATCTTTGGTGATGGCAATAAATAAAGCTCAAGGGTAAACACTTGAACATGTTGGCATCTATTTTCCAAAACCAGTGTTTACACATGGACAACTATACGTTGCATTATCCAGAATAACATCTCAAGGAGACATTAAAATTTGTTGTATAACAAATGGTTTGAATCACAATAATGTTGCGTACAGTGAAGTGCTGAAGTGAATGCATGCATAAATATAGAATTAATATGTGATATGGAGCTTGATATAGTTAATGGGGAATCTATTACATTAGACTAAGTAAAATTCTGTCAAGTATTACGAAAAACAATTTTAGGCTAAAAAGAAAATATTTCATAATATTCACTAAAAAGTTTTAAAGATAAGTACAATATAAATGGTGAAATCAAAACTTTTTTCGATTTAATGTTTTTTTTCATGTATTTAGAATAAAATACTTTTATTAAATATTAATTATAACCGTGTGCAATTGCGTCCATGCCCAGGGATGATGTCACACATAAATGATGTTCTCAAGAATACGGTTTAATGTTAATAATAATCTATTTATGAACTAAACGCATGACTGATTATTTTCTTATAATCAGACTCAATAACCATCAAGTCATTTGGATGGTAGCAACGAATTAACTAATACATGTCGTTTTCACTGCATCTTTTTAAACATCTATACATGCACAATTTCAATTTTTACACCGTCGAAAAAAAATGTAATTTCTTTGAAAACTTTATTTGAATTTACTGATTTTTTATGGTTCTTAAAATAATTTCCAAGCATGAATTATTTTAAAATATATCTCTATCAAGTGCAGCCCGATTGCGAAATATTAATCCGTTTGCATTAAAAAATATATAAATAGTTCCGTATTTATTCCTGGCTAATATTACTGAACGAAATAAAAACTTTATCAAAATATAAATATAGATAATCTATATATATAAAAGAAAGTCATTTCTGGCTAGATGATCAACGCACAGCCAAAACTACTGAACCTGCAAAGACGAAACTTGCAGGAAAAATACTTCATAGTATGTAGAAGCGCACTAAGACGGGATTTTCAAAAACTCCACCCCTAAAGGGGGTAAAAAGGGGAACAAACTTTTAAAAAATTCCTTAAAAATCGGGTATTATAGTTACGTTACAAATGATAACATATTTTAATGTATTTTTGTATGCTGAATCGAATGGTATCAATTAAATACTCATAAGTCAAATAGTTCGTGAAATATTGCACATTTTTCTAATTTGGCGAAGACTTTGACGTCAAAATCTAACAAATCTAACAATACATGTGGGAATTTCTGAAAATACATCCGTTACTATAGCAATGGAAGAAATTAAATACTCATAAGTCAAATAGTTCGTGAGATATTGCTCATTTTTCTAATTTGGCGAAGTCTTTGACGTCAAAATCTAACAATTCTAACAATACAAGTGAGAATTTCTGAAAATACATCCGTTACTATAGCAATGGAAGAAATTAAAATTAAATCATTTTGTTATTTAAATCTTTTGTTTTTTTTACAGATAGGAACATTAACTGTTTAATTGGGAATGGAATATTATTCTTACGGATATTTATGTAATTGTGTATTAGTATTAATTCTACAAACGCCACGATTTAAAATAAAACGTGATTGCTAAAATAAAGTTTCGAAGGTCTGTTTAGTATTATATATCTATTATATATTGCTTTTTTTTTCAGTCTTCAGCCATGTTTCCCCTTTTCTTTGGGTAGTTAGTTATTCATACAATTTCGGGCTAATTTTCCGCGATCAGATACCTCGCCAATTGGCTTTTTAGATACCATGTTAGGTAACTTCTCTATTATCCCGTCGACCACTTTTCATTAAAAAAAACTATCGCCAAACTGTAACGCCAAATAAACGGGAGAACGTTGCCATTGGAATATCATAATAAATAAATAAATAAAATATAATAATGTAAGGACACACTTGTTATTTTAATTAATGAAATCTATACTAATATTATAAAGTAGTAAAGATTGTTTTTTTGTTTGTAGGCGGCAATCTCTGAAACTACTGAAGCGATTTCAAAAGTGATGGTGGCAAATTGATGGTGACAATCCTTGCTCCAACATAGGCTATATTTTACGTCGGTGCCACTACCCCTAGGGGGGGCAGAAGCAAGAAACGTTCTAAAATTTCGATTTTTTTTATACTGAAGGAGCTAGAAACATGAAATTTGGCATGGTACTTACTTATAGGATGTAAATGCTCTCTAAGAACAAATTCTAATAAAATTCGACATTTAAAAGGGTGAGATGAGCGAAAAGCGTTCTAAAAACAGTCTAAATTACAATTTCTATGGAATGTCTGGAACTACAGAACCGTTTTCAAAAGTGATGGGGGCAAATTGATGGTGACAGTCCCTGATATATTTTACGTCGGTGCCACTACTCCCAGGGGGGTGCAGGAGCGAAAAACGTTCTAAAATTTAGATTTTTTTTACACTGAAGGTGTTCGAAACATGAAATTTAGCATGGTAGTTACTTATAAGATGTAAATGCTCTCTAAGAAAAAATTCTAAAAAAAATCGAAATTTAAAAGAGTGAGATCAGCGAAAAGCGTTCTAAAAACATTCTAAATTACAATTTCAATGGAATCTCTGGAACTACAGAACCGTTTTCAAAAGTAATGGTGGCAAATTGATGGTAACAGTCTCTGCTATAACATAGGCTATATTTTATGTCGTTGCTTCTACCACAGGGCGGCCGGGTGCAAGAGCGAAAAACGTTCTAAAATTTCGATATTTTTATACTGAAGGAGCTAGAAACATGAAAATTGGCATGGTAGTTACTTATAAGATGTAAATGCTCTCTAAGAACAAATTCTACAAAAATTCGAAATTTAAAAGGGTGAGATGAGCGAAACGCGTTCTAAAAACATTCTAAATTACAATTTGTATGGAATTTCTGGAATTACAGAACTGTTTTCAAAAGTGATGGTAGCAAAGTGATGGTTACAGTTCCTGCTGTAACATAGGCAATATTTCATGCCGGTGCCACTACCCCCAGGGCGGAGGGGTGCAAGAGCGAAAAACTTTCTGAAATTTCGATTTTTTATACTGAAGGTGTTAGAAACTTGAAATTTGGCATGGTAGTTACTTATAAGATCTAAATACTCTCTAAGAACAAATTCTAAAAAAATTCGAAATTTAAAAGGGTGAGATGAACGAAACGCGTTCTAAAAACATTCTAAATTACAATTTCTAGGGAATTTCTGGAACTACAGAACTGTTTTCAAAAGTGATGGTGGCAAATTGATGGTTACAGTTCCTGCTGTAACATAGGCTATATTTCATGCAGTGCCACTAATCCCAGGGTGGTGCCGGAGCAAAAAACGTTCTAAAATATCGATTTTTTTTACACTGAAGTTGTTAGAAACATGAAATTTGGCACGGTAGTTACTTATAAGATGTAAATGCTCTCTAAGAACAAATTCTAAAAAAATTCGAAATTTAAAACGGTGAGATAAGCGAAAAGCGTTCTAAAAACATTCTAAATTACAATTTCTATGGAATCTCTGGTATTACCGAACCCTTTTCAAAAGTGATGGTGGCAAATTTTTGATGACACTCTCTGCTCCAACATAGGCTATATTTTATGCCGGTGCCACTAATCTCAGGGGGGTGCAGGAGCGAAAAACGTTCAAAAATTGCAATCTTTTTTATACTGAAGGAGCTAGAAATTTGAAATTTGGCATTGTAGTTACTTATAAGATGTAATGCTCTCTAAGGACAAGTTAAAAAAAATATTTGAAATTTACAAGGGTGAAATGAGCGAAAAGCGTTTTAAAATCATTCTAAATTACAATTTCTATGAAATCTCTGGAACCACAGAACCGATTTCAAAAGTAATGGTGGCAAATTGATGGTGACAATCCCTACTCCAACATAGGCTATATTTTATGTCTATAGGCTATATTTTATCACTAACCCCAATGGGGTGCAGGAGTGAAAAATGTTTGAAAATTGCGCCTTTTTTTTATACTGAAGGAGCTAGAAATTTGAAATTTGGCATTGTAGTGACTTATAAGATGTAAATGCTCTCTAAGAATAAATTTAAAAAAATCGAAATTTAAAAGGGTGAAATGAGCGAAAAACATTTTAAAATCATTCTAAATTACAGTTTCTATGGAATCTCTGGAGCTACAGAACCGATTTCAAAAGTGATGGTGACAATCCCTGCTCCAACATTCCTCTTTAATATAAAGCTATGCGTTGCTGACAACTGGGTTTTTCGCTAATCTTTGCCACAGATCAATCTCGGAAAATGAAACATTTGAAGTTACTGAAAAAAATAATAGCTGGAAAAGTATTTGTCAGAAAATTGTTAGACAAACTGCGTTTGAAAGATAAAAAATTGTATATTTCTTGATATAAATTTCAAATCTAATGATTATGCCATTTTTCAAATATTGAATTTTAAAAATTACCAAATTTCACAATGGAGTACCATAGTGAAACCTTCACGCGTAAAAAGATAATGATAAGGGCGACGTGTCCTGACGTGTGTATTGGCTATAGAACGAGTCACAAATTATAGTAGCCTTATTATTCTGTTAATATATAAAAGTGAATTATGAAATGCCAATATTTTGTTTGATTAAAGGTGCGTTAAGAGAAACTGACCAGCGTAGCGGGCGTAGCTTGCTAGTAATATAATATAAATAAAATGCAAATTTAACAAACATGTTCTTGAACTACGTGCTTACACAGTTGAAATTTCCCGAATAATAAAATCTGCAGTAAGTAGCGAAATCTTGGACGACTTCTTTGGCCATTAACTACTAGCTTGTGGCAAATACAAAAGTATCGCTTTATAAAATTTCAGAATTTTATTTGAATATATTATTGATATTTTTCTTATACAAATTATTTTTGGCGTTATTAATGAATCAGTTTAAAAAATATATATTAAATGCAAAAAAGTTTTAACCTATGTTCTGTAACCCGGGAAGCCCGGGTTCGATTCCTTAGTTATTTTAACGGAGTATCTAAAAAAATTGTGTTACTGCATTAAACACATAACATATATATATATATATATATATATATATATATATATATATATATATATATATATACCGGGTGATCCAAAAGTCAGGACGCACTTTAAAAATGAATAATTCGAAAACGAATCAAGATACAAAGATACGGTTTGCACCAAACGGATGGAAAAGAAACCGGGTTTTGTGTGGCAACGAAAAAATAGTGCTGTTGGCGACCAACAGATGGCGCTATAGTGTTTTATTGCACCAAAAGTTGATTTACAAATGAAAAAATGTTGACAACTTACAAGTCAGCTTAATTACAGTTAATTAGTACTACAGTAAATGTTCAATGTGTTATCCATCATTCAGAAGTACAGCTGTGAGACGAGGCACCACACCGTTCATAGCATTTAGTAGCATTTCTTGCGTTATGGCAGACACATTTTGGCGGATGGCATCTTTCAGTGCTGCTAGTGATGTCGGTTCGTCGCGATGCACTTTTGACTTCAAGAATCCCCACAGCCAAAAGTCAGAGGGTGTCAGATCGTGAGATCTTGGAGGTCATGTGTGATTAAAGTAGCGACTGATAATGCGATCCTCCCCAAATGTTGAACGTAGCAGGCGTTGCACAGGCAGAGCAATATGAGGTGGTGCTCCATCTTGAATAAAGGTGACTGTTTGGAGTGCCTGTCGCGCTTGCATTTCAGGAATAATGTTGTTCTGTAACAGTGCTACATATCGTTGGCCAGTGACAGAAACTGTTTTGAGACCCGTCTGTGTGACTTCCTCGAAAAAAAAATGGACCGATTATGAAATCAGCAGTGAAGCCACACCAGACTGTCACTTTAGGCAGTTGCAAGGGTACTTCAACAAATGCATGTGCATTTGCTGTGGTCCACACTCGACAATTGTGTGTGTTAACAGCGCCAGAGAGTGTTTAATGCGCTTCATCTGTCCAAAGCACAGTGTGAAGCCAGTCGCGCTGCTCTTCCATCTTATTGAATACAAAATTCGCAAAATATCGGCGAGAGTAGCAGTCAGGAGGTTTCAGTTCTTGGTTCTGTTGCAACTTCTAGGGTTATCGTTGCAAAGTTATTCGCAGTGCTCTCCAGACACTTCCGTACTACAGTCCTGTCTGCCTCGAAACTTCTTGAGCACTGCATTCCCCATGTGCAGCAACCGCCGACATGGATTGCACCGTCTGTTCCATTGTCGTGGCAACAGCAACGGCTGTTGAGGGACGTCCACTTCTTTGACGTGACGCCATTGAACATGTAGCTTCAAATTTCTTCATCATTTTGTTCAATGCAGAAGACGTTATTGGTCCTTTGCTATCTCGCATACCCTTCATGTAGCTATATGCTCGCAATTTTACAATGACACTTTTTGAATTCTAATAATACAGTTTAACTAAGATGGCTTTCTCAACTATGGACAGACTATGGACAGCATTTCGATACATACAAGCTTCGACTACCATTACCTGCAGCAGTTTCTCCTTTCTATATTGTTTGTTGCTTTGCATAATCCTACATCAGAAATCCGACAGCACCATCTGTTGGTCGCCAACAGAAGTATTTTTTATTTCGTTGCCACACAAAACCCGGTTTCTTTTCCATCCGTTTGGTGCAAACCGTATCTTTGTATCTTGATTCGTTTTCGAATTTTTCATTTTTAAAGTTCGTCATAACTTTTGGATCACCCGGTATATATATTTGTGTAACAGAGTAAGCATATTTCAAATAAATATTAAAACTGTCATTAATTTTGTAATAAAATGTTTGAAAGATGAAATCATTGTCAACTTTAATCTCACTAGATCTGACCGTGGTCGGAATGCAATCCAGTTAACGGGGAATACAAATGAGCGTTCGACGGAAATTTCCAAAATTAAATAGCAATGAGGATTGATAATGTATTTTAGCATAGGAAACTTTGAAAGTTCTTATAAAACCGTACATTCCTTTTTAAATTAAAAATATGCATGTATGCTACTTTAATATCTGGTTCACGAAGATAGGTTCTACAACATATCACTTGATGGCTGATTGAACTTAGTTCCTCATTTTACTCAGTTTTTCATTTTGTTCTAATTTCCCCTATGTAGGAACAGATATAGTAGGGTATTCCATACTCTTATTACAAAAGTAAAATGTTTAAATACCTTTCATTAAATTTATAATAAAATGTTTTGAAATTTGAAATAATTTTCAAAATTATTCTCATTAGAACTGATTGCGGTCGAGGTGCATTCCAGTTAACGGGGAATACCAATCGAGCGTTAGACGGAAATTTCCGAACTTAACCAGCAATGGGAATTAATAATGAATTTTAGCATAGGAAGCTTTGAAAATTCTTATAAAACCGTACATTTTTTTTTTATAAAAAATATTCATTTATGCTTCTTGAATATCTGGTTCACGAGGATAAGTTCTAGAACATATCACTTGACGGGTGAGTAAACGTAGTTCCTCATTTTACTCTGAATTTTTCATTTTGTTCTAATTCCCCCTATGAAGGAACAGATAAAATAGAGTTTTTCATACGCTTATTACAAAAGTAAAATGTTTAAATCACTAAATCTGATGAAACACATCTTTTGTTTCAAATGAATAATTAGTTCTTTTACACTGTACTAAATCATCATTTCCACTTGCGATTTAACAAAGATCCATTGTCTCCAAAAGAAACAAAGTTTATTCAATAAGACCGGAATTATTAGTTTTAAGGTATGTGTAGTAGAAAATATAAAAGATATCTTGTTATAGTGCTTAATTCTTGTCAGAAAAAAGTTATTTTTTTATTAGTTACTTAAATATAATCCTCTAAAAATCATTTAATGTGTAACATGTAAAATGATCTTTTAAAAATAATAACGATACCAGTGTTCTTTTAACATAATTGCTATCAAAGAAAAGAAAGTGTTTTGAATAAGTAATGCACAACAAAACCTTAAAAGAAATAATACATATAAGTAAGATTCTTGTGTTCTCTTATATAAAAAGTTCAGTTTTTAAAAAACTAACGAGCATACAAAAAAATGAACTTTCTTAAAAACTGTACATATTCACCTTTCTGTTAATACAATCATCATTCTGTTTGAAATTTAACAAAGCTCCAATGTCTCCAAATGGGTAAATTTTTATTCAATCAGAATTGTTATCTTTTATCAAATGTAAAGACTGTACTTCAAAAGAGAATTAGACCATACTATTTTAAAAGGGAAAGATAGATAAATGTTTTAAATATCTAACAACAACGCATACCAATTTAATTTACGTTTTAAAATACCAGAATTTTATATTTTCAAATACAAGAGAATATTTTATTAAGCTGAAACATATTTATTCACAAAACAAACTGCATTATAAAAGAAAATTTAATATTATTAGTTACGAATTGAAGATAAACTTTTTATATTGTAAGAATAAAAAGTAGTAGATATAAAAGGTTTTCCATTATCTACCTTAAAGATATTATATATTTTTTTATTGCTTTCTGAAATAAAAAGTATGGTTCATTTACATCACTATGCATTTCCATATAGTACATATGTCAAAATACATTATTTTTACTTTATGTAAAGTATACAATTATTTAGAAAGTGTCAATGAAAAGGAAACAATAAGAAAACAATACAAATATGAACATCACAATTTTATATTGCCTTGAAAATACTTTTTTTTACTACATAAAAGATTATAGAAACTTCAATTTAATTTTCCTTGGAGAAACACACAGAATAAATTATATAATTCATTTAATTTTCTAAAATGCTACATTTCTTTAAATAAAGGAAACTCGGCGCAGTAGAAACACAGTGTATATTTCATAGTGTAGGAAGTGTAATTTATAAGATTATCAGATTTTTTTCATTGACAGACTATTACGTTCAACATTTTTCTACTAACAGATAATATATGTTAGCCATAGCTTAATCAATAAACGATAAATCGTGGTAGATTTTAAAAAGAAAATTTTCTTCCATTAGGCTCTGACTTCACGTCTGATAGGACTTGCTATAGGTCTAAGGGAACACATTTAAATTAAACATAAATGTATTCTAAATAGGTGAACAGCACTATTTTAAATTCAATAAACAAAGGCTTACTTTTAAAATAAAAATTTCTTTTGAATTTCGGAAAATTTATTAAAGAAAAATTGATTGATATTTAATTAATTAGTGTTATTTATTAATTAATTTGTCGTGTTATTATTGAAATTTTATTTGGTAAAATGATAATTATTTTATCAGTTATAAAAGAATAAGGCACATTAAGTTTTTTTGTACACAAAATATGTCATTCAATGTAAATTTTAGATGTCATATTTATATCGAAAGGATTTTGAGTGTTATCGAATCTGGCATTATCCGTTGATACCTGTACTATTTTGAACTGCATTTAGGCTTATTGTAAATTAACTATTTATCACTAACACAAAACGATTATTACAATAAAAATAGCATTGATAAAAGCTCCCTAATTATATGCAATATTGTTATAACGGAGTTTTAATTTATCAAAACAAGGATCCATTAAACATTAAAAAAAACTCCCCCACAGCTCAGTAATGGAAAGTTTTGCTTCTGACTAAAACATGTTTAATGCATGTGTTTCTGTATTGTTTGTGTTGGTGTCTATTTGCTAAAGCCTAAACGTTTAACTGATTTATTTACAAGAAAATCTCTTAGTTCCGTTAGCCACTGGCATCCTGTTTGCTTCCAGATTCCCCTACATGTTTTAACACATCAAATCACTATAATATGCAATACATGGGCTTCTAATATGTTGCCAATGCTAATATCTAATACTATACATCGGTCTCGGAAAAGGTGACTTTTACTCTAGAATACATAGTCTCGAGAGTCTACTTTTTATATGGGCGAACAATATAATATAGCAAATATTTTTCTGCAAGATATTCACAATATTTTATGAATATATATACTACTCAAGTCGTTCGGGGTGTTTCGTATGATATCGGACTACAAACACGCTTTGATGTACACAGATAACTAAAATATCATCGAGTTGTTATAAAAAGTGAAGTAGGAGGAAAAGAAATATATATACTGAGAAATTAAACATTTAAAGGCCATTTAAGTATTTTACGAAAAAATCTGAAAAATACTTTTATTTTTCTTTTTATCAAAAGAACTGGATAGGTCCCGAAAACGTAGTCACATTGTAGGAAGAATATTGCATCTGAATAAGAATTTGATTAAGAATATAATATTGCATCTGAATTTTTCTCAAACGAAATGAGAATTTTCATTGAAATTTTGAATATATATTTGTATTTTTCACGTGTTTTTCATTTCAATGAAAATGTTGGTTTAATGTTATTGTTACTATCTTTATTTATAATAATGATACATTTTATTCGA
Source organism: Maratus michaelseni (assembly GCA_963931845.1). NCBI lineage: Eukaryota > Metazoa > Arthropoda > Arachnida > Araneae > Salticidae > Maratus > Maratus michaelseni. The sequence continues at coordinate 341,644,420 of OZ007592.1, forward strand.
AATAAAAATGTATCCGATGTATATTTCGCAAGTTATTTGACCGTTTCCGGACTTTTCAATGAAAACGCATTTTACTCGATTACAGCACCATCTACGATTTTCGAAGAAATTGTTCAGAAAATCGTGTGATGATGTTATTTTTTGCCCGTAGAAGCCGAATTTGTGATACAAAAGGGTGGTTATCATTTAAGATTCCGAAGTTGCCGTTCTTTTCTCCAAGGGTTCAGAATTTGGGGGGGGGCAACTTTGATATCCCTAAATAGATTTTTCAAAACTTTTAAATATGAATTTTTCCGATTTCCATTCCGATGTATATTTCTCGAGTTATTTGACCGTTTCCAGATTTTCGGACACTCTTTACATACAGGGTGGTTATAAAATAAGTATCCCTATTTAGAGCTGTCTGTAACTTGAAGGAATAACCCGAATGAAACAAAAATCGGAACACATACTATTCGAGAAGGGGGAAGAAGAATGGGACAATAAAAAAGATAGTTACAATAATTTGCAACAGATGGCGCAACGGTGCCTGTCGGTGCAAACGCCTTTGTAATCATTAGTAAAATCAAAACGCGGTCATTTCTGCCATTAACGCTGTTCGACATGTCTCTCTGTTTACCAGATCGCGCTTTAATTTTAAAACTATTCTACGTTAACAGCTCAAACAGTGTAGCTGCTTTGCGTGAATTTAGGCTTGTGAAAGGAATGCTTAAAGGAAAAGGTCCTTTGACACCATGTGCAGTGAGAAGAATGGTAAAAAAATTCGAGGAGACTGGATCGTTTACTGTAACATGTGGAAGAGGTAGCAAATCAGTACCTCTCCGCATGCAAGCAGAAATTGCCACTGCGATTGTGGAGTCATCAGGGACTTCGGAAGCCGGTCCTAGTGCACGTGGAGTTCCCCGAAATTTGGATATTCCATATGATACTATTCGTAATGTCCTAAGAAAAGTAATCCAATTTTATTCGAATAAAATTAGTTGTCAACAACAATTGTTACCAGGTGACGCGCAGCAGAGACTGGATTTTGCTTTAACGTTTTTAGTATGAATGGAGGGGGGATGATGCCTTCCCATGGAAGATTTTATGGGAAGATGAAGCCCATTTTCTTATGAATGGGACAGGCAATACGCAGAACTGCAGAATATGGGCTTCGGAGCCACGAACTATTATTCACGAAATACCCCTCAACTCTCCAAACATCACAGTGTGGTGTGGCTTTACTGCAGGTTTCATTCTTGATCCTTATTTTTTTAAGGAGTTACGGCCAACAGGCCCTGTAACGTGTTCGGTTACTGCACAAAGATACCTTCGCATGTTACAAACTTGCATAGTTCCTCAACTGCAGCAAAGACATTTCCTTTCTGAAACAAATTTTATTCAAGATGCAGCCCGCCCCATATTGGGCGAGCAGTAAAACAACTCTTACGACAACATTTCACAGATAATAGAGTAATAAGCCAGTATTTTCGTATGACGCGGGCTTATCAATCTCCTGATCTGACGCCATATGATTTTTGGCTTTGGGGGTACTTAAAATCTATTGTGTACCAGGGAGATGTCACAAACCTCAATGACTTAAAAGATCGCATATCACAAGATGTGCGAAACATTACTTCTGATGCGTTACATTCCGCAGCTGAGCACGTCATCCAACGCCTGGATTGTATCTTCCAGCATAATGGTCATGTGGAACCTGAACTTGTTCGGCACCGCCATGCGAAATCTTAACCTGTGACACTTACAACATGTGACCCCTTCACTGTGACATTTTCCAATAAATTAGGTATGCTATCCGGTTTTGTGCGTTAATTCTTCGTTCTTCTTTGCACATTACAGTTCACACTCAAAAGCGCCAACTGTTAGCGATTATAGCAATTAATTTTTTTTATTGTTCCATTCTTCTTCCCCCTTCTCAAATAGTATGTGTACCAATTTTGGTTTCATTCGGGTTATTCTTTCAAGCTACATACATCTCCAAATAGAGATACTTATTTTATAACCACCCGGTATATAAATATATCTCCACAGAGAGAGAAAATTTAACAGACATACTAATTGCATGTTACATTCATTTTTTAATTATTTTCAACTCTTATTTGGTGTTTATACATAAACATAACATGACACGTAACAATAACAAATAATATATACTGTGTTACAATTAATATGTAATTTCTATCAATGTATATGAGTGGTCAATTATAAACTTATATATGTACACTTTAACATATTACAAAATACAAAAACACATAAAATTCATTACATGGTAAATTTTGATGTTTATACATGACAAAACGCATATAAAAACAAATTTAATATGCATTGTCGCCATTGCAATGTAATATCTATAAACTATACTTTGATATTTTTGACATATGATTGGTATATTACAATAAATCGAAAATTTTACAATTCCATAACTTACATAATTATACTCTATTATTATTATAATAATTTAGAATAATTAGATGTATAATTAGAATGATTAGAATAATTAGAATAGGAATTTGTTGTATTAATTACATTTAGATTAAAATGTTTTTAGTATAGAAATAATGTAATCAAGTGTTGAAATTACGCATTAGTTATGAACTGAACATAATACTATATTGATGATTAAGATAATTTTTAATTATTCCTGTCTATGATGTTGAAATGGAGATAATATATATATATGTATATTATATTGATTTTGATATTTATTTATTTAATAAATTATTCTGTAATGATTTTTCCTTTTAATATTTGTTTTAATTTTTATAATGTTTCACAGATGGCAGCACTGTAAAGAAAACCAATTTACCTAATTATATTTTCCAAAAATTAAATATTTATTCTCTCTTAATAATATCTTTTGGAATAACATGTTGATTAACACATAAGGTGCTTTAATTAAATTTAGATTAAACTGTTTTGTGTATTTTAAATAGCGGTTTTAAATCAATGATGTGATTTCTTATTAATCATGTATTTTAACTATTTTATTTTTTACAGGCATATTTGTTAATTAATGATAAATATGATCTGATCAAATTAATATTACTCTCTAAAAATATAATTTTAATACATATATGTATATGAAATGAATTTTAATAAATGTATTTATTTTAGTTAAAATCCTCGTACCCTGTTTTTTGTTTGTTTGTTTACCTGTGAAAATATTTTAGAAAATACATTTTGTAAACAATATTTAATTACTATGTAGATGGCAGAATTGTGTTTTTCTATTTTTCTTTCTTTTTGATAGTCAATAAATAGGAAATTATTTCAAATAATTGTTCTTCACAAAATTAAATAAGGTTTTTTTTTTGGTTATTTTTACTGTGTTTTACTTCTAATAATTTTGTATAATACATTTTTGGTTTTTCTTTCATCTATTAATGTCTCAATTAAATTAACTGTAACTTTGGTAACAGATTTATGCATTACCATGCAACCAATTTAAATGTTCTTAGTCAGGATGCTGGGTTTGAATTGATTTATATAACTTTCTTGGTTTGGGAGTAAAATACTTTTTTATTAGCTATCTTTCATAAGTATTTTTTTACTCCATTCGCTTACTTCTATTAATGCAATATTTCAGGCAGAAATATAATGATCTTAGCATATTTGCCAGTATATTTTATGAAATATTGCATTATTTTTTAGGCATGTGAAGTGTTCTGTCAGACAGATGATTAAATACTACACGTTTTTTTTTTCTTTTCGAATTCCATTTTTTATTTTGCTTATCGAAATTTCATTTTTTCTTAGATTATATGGCATCTTATACCATTATATACATTTATTTTTTAAATTTTCTTTAAAACGTTTAAGTATGTCGGCTGAGTGCTGTCAATGAAATGGCGCATCTGTAATCTGATGTTTGAACTTGTTATTTATAGATTAACTTAATTGTATTCTGTATACACTGTATAATTTCCTATCTTTAAATATGAGATTTGGTTAGATTCGATGCAAGAACTTGTTTAATGTATTTTGAAATTCAAAGGTATTACAATTATATATATATATATATATATATATATATATATATATATATTATCGGACAGGGTTTCCGAGTGCAAAATTTTCTTAATTTACTTTTTGTTTTCCAAAATTAATGTTATAAAATGTTCGTCTTTAAATCGAACTAATGATATTCAGATTTTTTTTACAAAGAAAAAATTTGGTTTGTAAATAAATTTGTCCAACTTCATAGAATATTCTCCTTTATATGAAAAAAATGCATTCCCTTCTTAAAAAAGCAAACAAAATGTTCATGCATAGTTCCAAGAGATTTGAATTATTCATATTATTCTATGATTCCTTTTAAAAATAGCATTGTGTATTTTTCTTACAGAAATGCAATCCCTACATTTGATGAATGATAAAATGTATGTTTTATTAAATCAAAGTTTTTTCTTTTGAAACCTTTGTAGCTTTACACTACAAATTGAAACGCTAATTATATAAATAGAAAGAGGAGTAAGTACAATCGTAATACAAGTTTCTTTAGAGTGATTCTTTGTATTTAAATTTTTATCTTTTATAATAAGGGCACACAAGGATGTTGTTTCTACTCATATTTATTCGTTGCAGGTTTTGTTATGTACTTTTTACTCATGACATTTTTTTTTTTTTTTATTTTTAGTATAATTATACTTAAAAAAATTGACATCGTTAGAAACTTCAAAACATACTATTGTCTTATATGTCTTATATGTATAAATACCTAAAATTGAATGTCAAAAAATGATGGTGATTAAACAAATGAATTAACAAAAAAACAAACATACAATTTATGATATCTGTGGTTTATTTCATGAAATTATTATATTTGTGAAAGGAAATATCCCTTACCGTGATTTAAATGGGATTATAGATGCCATAAATATAAAAATGATTCTTTAAATAGTAACATGACACAACATTGAAAATAAGCTAATGATATTTTGTCAAGATATTTGAATACAAATAGATTTTTATATAATCAGAATTTACTGAATTAGAAGGAAAATTCATTCTTCTACATAAAGTATTATCAAAACAAAAATTGTATATTTATTTGTCATTCTCCAACCCATCACTCAAAAGAAATTGCATGGCACATTCCCCATTCCAAATCATGTAAGTTATATCTGCATGTACCACACATAATACATGTTGGTAATTATGTATGTATTTCACACAGCATTCTTTACCCGTGAATGCAAAATGACTGTTATCCATAATTTATTGCATTATGGCCAATAAAATGCACCACACGATCATCGTTGTTGAAAAGGTTTCATTTTAATCATATTGTGTATTAAAACTAGTTTTTAAAGATACCCGGTACATATAGCGATATATATATAAATATATATATATATATATTTTATTTGAAGCATTTATAGGTTCTTATTAACATTTATAAAACAAAAACATGTCCGCGAGTAACTTTGAATTTCTATTGACCAATACATTTTGTAACTTATAAACATCTCACAATTTCCATTTTTCACCATCGAATAGGGGACAAATATTTGTCAAATGCAATTTGTTTGAAAACTGTATCTCAAGTTATTGATTTCTTATTGTTTTTAAAATCATTTTCAAGCATGAAGTTTTTAAATTTTATCTCTATTTCGTACAGACCGATTACGAAAGGTTTATGCGTTTGCGCTTCAAACAATAAAAATAGTTCAGCCGGCTAATATTCCATAAAGAAATTAAAACTTTATCAAAAATAATTAAATAATGTAACATGAGTAAAACACATATTTAAGAGACATGTAACTAAGTATTTAAACCATTCGAATTATCAGAATCAAAAAGGATGCGTTATATAGAACTGGTCTGATGTGAAAATCCCCAAACTTTCGTCTATCCCATACATGTTAATACTTCAATATTCGCTATCACACCGCCGATAACATTAATATTTTTCGTCGTTGTGTTGTCAACTGCTCGGGGTAACTGCATGCGAGCAGCCGATGTTACTACGAAATGCCCTACGAGTCGTAATTTTCCAACTGGACAAAAAATGTCCGGGCCAGGATTCGAACCTGGGATCTCTTGGCTGAAGCTGCCATGCTCTATCAACTAGCTACCGCTGAGCTATAGGATACCGTTGAGCTATCCCGGTCGAATCTGGAGGACATAATTCATCCAGTTAACCTTATTGATCATAGCATCTGGTCTGCTTTTTCAATAAGCTCAACAGAATAGATCGCAGGTAATGGAACTCCAGTAAACGCTGGATGCGTGATTACACTAGATTAGTTTTAACACAATTATTCAAATTGGTAAAGAAATCCTACGAGTTGTAATTACAACTCGTAGGAAACGACAACTCCGTTTCAGACTCAATGAACACAGAAATTACATTAAGAAAAAAGAATTACAAAAGTCCTCTATTGCCTGTCACTGTTGGAGTGAGGGACATAATTTTAACTTCGACTCAGCCACTATTATTAAGAAATGTAACACTCCATTAGATTTAGACTTCTTTGAGGCAGTTTATATTCATAAATTTGGTAACTCCCTGGTTAATGATTTTTCAAGTGTACCGTACATCTCACCTTTCTGGGTTGAGTTACTTTGTCATAGTGAATCCTCTACAACCAACCAACCGACTTAATCAGATTGGAGGAGTTTCTCGGTGTGTTGTTGTTTTTCATTTGGGTTTTTAGATTCATTTTCATGTCTTTGGGGGGATACAATAGGGTTTAGTTTATTTACACTGAGGAAATGAGTCCAGGATACTCATGAAACGTGCGTCTGTTTATTACACGATGTTATTGTGTGTCAAACGTTGATATTTTTAGTATATTTATCCACACAAGATTTTTTCATTATCGTAGGATTGTATTCCTACTTAGCTATCCCAAATAGCTTTTTTGAATGTTCTTTTTTATAATAGATTTTTGTAAAGACTTAGAGGACGAAAAAATGACATAACTTTCAATGGACTGTTTAAGTAAATTTACAATATATTTAAAAATTGCAAAAAGAAAACAATGTTATCAAAACGAAAATCAAATTCCCAATGCAATAGCAAAGAATAAATCATACATTTTTTTTTCTCAAGCCGAATTTCGTAGACTTAAACAAGCCGATCGTGCCAATTCCTAACACTATAAATGCGAAAGTGCATTGTATTTAGTAGATATTTTATCATATATAGGTAGAAAATAGTCGAGAATAGGAAAGTTAGGCTCTGTAATCGGGTCCACAGTAAATTTGCTTTTTTTATCTGGCGAAACTTTGCGCAAAAGAAAATACATTTTTGTAACCAGGTTTGTTTTTTGCAGTTTAAACAATTTTTGGTTTTCAATATGATCATTTCCTCGCTCATTTTTGACTGCTACTTTCAGTGGTTGTAGTTTCGTCTTTGAAATTGTTTTTATATTATTTAGCACAAAATTTTCTTTTTTTAAGATCGAGTTACGTCAAAGTCCTTAATAACAAGTAGAATACCATATTGTGTCCTATAAAATGTGATAAATAGTTGTTCAATTACACATGTTTTCAATTATCCTGGATGAAATATTTTCCTTAATTAATGAATTTATTTTTTGTTTAATGTTACGTAAACGAGGACACGGGTAACAGCTAGTAAAAAATAAATATGCTAACTAATTGTATAACTTCATTTGATGGTAAGCAGCTCATTCTTTTTTACAATTTTATTAATTACGACATGCTTCCTTAAGGCGAATTAATAATTATTCATGAAAATACGGAAGAGGGATAATTTTGTTTTAAACGAATTACCGATTCTTCTGAAATATTTATATTAAATTGCATGAAACTAAAGAAATGATCAGAAAGATCCTTCATTTCGAAATTCTCCCGAATCGTTTAGAAAAAAACTTATTATCGTTGCCATTTAGATAGCTACAATTGTATTATGTTCTTTATACATGTATTATTCAGGCCAAAAATAAAATTGACATATTTAAATTTCATGTTAATACACAAAAATAGTTACATTTTCTTAAATTCTGACACAAATGCTTTTGCAAACATATTTCAAATCTAGCAAGTTTTTATTTACTTGTTACAACTCAAAGTTGAATCATTCGTATGTTTTTATATTCAGTTAAAATAAATAGGATATTGCAAAAGATCAAAAAATTCACTTTTCCTTACTCTATTTATAAAAATGAAATTGTTATTTAACTAAAGAGTATTCTAAATAACCACAGCAGCAAAAAAATAAATAAATAAACTATTGATTACTTTTTTTTCATTGTACATAATCATAATTTCAATTCGAGATAACAAAGCTCCAATATCTCCAAATAACAAAGGTTCATTCAATAAGAATTGTTAGCCTTCATACATTAGGTATGTATAAATATACAATTCGGTTGAATATTCAGTACCGTTATTACAAACGTAAACATTTTTAATGCATAACGAGTACTCTACTCCAAAAATACCTTTTACACTTTACACAATCACAATTTTTATTAGCAATGTAGCTTAATTCCAGTGTGCACAAAGCAAACAAAGTTTAATTAAAAAGAATTATTATCTGTCATAAGCAAAGTGAAACTATAGACAAAGAATTCACGTGAATCTTCCGAACTCTTATTTAAAAAATGAGATTTATAAATAACTAACGAGCACTATATACAAAGAAAAACTTTAGTTTCAGTTGAGTAGTTACTTCTTTTCTGTGCACTCCCATGATTTCTGTTTTAACGTAACAAAGTGCCAATGTATCGAAAAAACACATGGGTTATTCAATAAGAAATGATAGTTGATTTGAAGCTAAAAACAATGCCAATATTTGTAAAAAAATTACTTTCAAGGTAAGTGTGTCCTCTTCCAATACTGGACATGCTTTTTGAGACCGCGGACACTTAATGGGGGTTAGGGAGCGTAACTCATAAGGGACAGCCCCAATTACAAATTTAAAAAGGGATGTACGGTAGACGTTTGTCTAATGTTCAAATGAACATCCTCTCTTTAAAAGGTAGCCTCTTAAAACTATCAGTAATCTTCTCATAATGATAATGTGTTCCGTTACTGAGTATTGAGACAACCTGGAATTCCTATATGTACTTAACTTTCAGACAAGGTAATGGTAATCCATTTTTAACAGCTAGGGAATTGTAATTCCAAACATTGTGACTCTATTTTCTTTTGCATTTTTTAGCCGTCGTCGAAGTATTTTGTTCTTTGGCAAACTTTATGTACTCATAGCGAGGAGATTCGTTCTGCACAGCAGTATCAGTCGTACCCTGTATAATTATACGGGAGAGACTTGTGTTTTATTGTTATAACAGATAAAAAAATAAATCACCTATTAGAATACTACAAAAAAAAAAAGAAACTTTATTTACAATTGTTCATATTCCTCCTTTTCTTTATACAATCTTTACTTCTTTTTGTTATGTAACATAGATCCGATGTCTCAAAAACAAGTTTTGTTTAATAGGTACTATTATATTTTATGAAATGCAGAAATTGAATTTCAAAAGAGAATTATACCGCTCTAATTTAAATAGAAACTATATATAAATAAGTCTTATCTCTACAAACTCTATATTTCAATTTATTTTATTTTCTAAAGAACGGAATTTTATATTTTCAAATACCAGACAATAAGAATAAGAAAACAATAATTTAAGATACAGGTATATTTTTTATATATCCTTTTGAATTGTACTATTTAGGAGAATAAAAAAATATATATATTGATTACTTTTTGATTTTGAATCTGAAAAAAAAAAACACATACAACACACTCAGAATGTAATTTTCATTTCTATCACCAGTGTAAAGTCCTTAAGGTCTATTCAATAAGAAAAATTATCGTCAATTGTAGAGATTGCATTTCAAAAGCAAGTTAGACAGCACTATTTTGAAAGGGAAAGTTGGATAATTAATTTAGATATTTCATAATTACGTATGCCAATTTAAATTACTATTCAACGAACGGAATGTTATATCACGAAATCTAAAGAAATGGATTTTATTAAACTGAAACAAATATAATTAAAAAACTGCGTTATAATGAAAAAAATAAGTATCATTCGTTACGAGTTTAATACGAAATTTCTTATGTTGCATTCATATAAATATTTATACATTATATTCATATAAAACACATTCAATACGTAATACATAAAACTAAATTTAAATGTAATAACGCTGCCAAATATATATTTTTAAATAATTACTTCGAAAATAAAGAAAACTGTTTGGGAAGGAACAGCTTTAAAAAATTACAGGAAAATAGTTTCGGAGTATTTAAGAGACTAGTGTACTTTTATTATAAAATCAGATTCTTACATAACTAAAAAGCACACACTAAAAGAAAATGTCTTTAAAATTGCACTTTCTTCGTTTTCTTTTTATAGAATCATAATTGCTATTTGAAACGTAACAAAGATCCAATTTTGTAAAAACTAAAGTTTAATTCAATACGTATTGTTGCATTTTATCAAATGTAGAGATTGTATTAAATAGCTATCAACTAAGCATATCAATTTGATTTACTTTTCAAAGTACTGAATGTAGTATTTTCAAATACGAGAGTATATTTTATTAAGCAGAAATAATTATATTCATAAAATAAATTGCATTGTTAGGAAAAAGTTTAATAACATTATTTATGTTTTCCTAACAATTTATTTTTTTTATTATCCAATCGTTTAGAATTTATTATACTATTATTTATTAGATTATTATACTAGTCTTGGGTTTTGTAATAATAATATTTTTAAAATACGCAATCGTGGTTCAATTACATTATTATACATTTTCAAACAGTAAATATGCCAGAATACATTTTTTTCTACTTCATTTAAGATACGAAATATTTTTGAGGTGCTAGTAAAAATGAAGAAAAAAAAAACAATAATTTAAAAATACCCTCAAAATATTAATTACAGCAAAGCTTACAACAAATAATTTTTCTTTGCGATGCATACAGATTATAGTTTCAGAGTCTTCAAATCATTTATACAAACAATTTTTGTTATACAGGGTGTCCGAAAAGTCGGGAAACGGCCGAATAACTTGAATAAAAAACATCGTATTGAAAAACGGAAAAATACATGTTCAATATATTTTGAAAAATCCACTTAGAGATATCAAAAATGCCCCCAAATTCAGCCCCCGGGGTGGAAAGCGGGAAATCTTAAATGATAACCCCCTATTTATTACAGATTCGGATTCTACGCGAAAATATACGTTACTTTTGTATGAAACATTTTTTTCGGAAAATAGTAGATGGCGCTGCAGTCGAAAAAAAAAGCAGTGAGAGTCGTTTCTATTGAAAAGTCTGGAAACGGTCGAATAACTCGAGAAATATACATCGGATTGAAAAACGGAAAAATTCCTGTTCAATAGTTTTGAAAAATCTATTTAGGGATTTCAATCCCCCCCCCCCCTCCGAACTCTGCTCCCATGGGTCGTAAGGGCGGAAACTTTGAAATTTTGAATGATAACCACCCTTTTTTATTACAGATTCGGATTATACGGGAAAAAATACGTAACTTTTGTACTGAACATTTTCTTCGGAAAATCGTAGATTGCGGGGTAATCGAGTAAAATGCAGTGAGAATCGTTTCCATTAAAAAGTCTGGAAACGGTCGAATAACTCGAGAAATATACATCAGATTGAAAAACAGAATAATACGTGTTTAATATTTTAAAAAAAAATCTATTTAGGAATATAAAAGTTGCCATTTTTCTAAAATATAGAACACGTATTTTTCAGTTTTTCAATCCGATGTATATTTATCGAATTATTCGACCATTACCAGAATTTCAATGGAAACGATTCTCAGTGAATTTTACTCGATTACAGCGCCATCTACGATTTTCCAAAGATAATGTTCAATATAAAAGTTACGTATTTTTCCCGTAGAATCCGAATCTGTAATGAAAAAGCGGGGTGTGTGTGCAATCATATAAGTTTTCAAAGTTATCCTCCTTTCCCCCCAGTGGGGTGCAGTGTTGGGGGGGGGGAAAATATGATATCCTGAAAAGTCTGGAAACGATCAAATAACTCGAGAAATATATATTGGATTGAAAAATGGAAAAAATCCATGTTCAATAATTTTGAAAAATCTATTTAGGGATATCAAAGTTCTCACCCCCAACCCTGCCTTCCTGGGTCGAAATGGCGGAAACTTTGAAATCTTAAATGATAATCCCTCTTTTTTTTTATTACAGATTCGGATTTAACGGGGAAAAATACGTAACTTTTATACCGAACGTAACTTTTATACCTTTCTTCGAAAAATCGTAGATTGCGCGGTAATCGTGTAAATTGCAGTGAGAATCGTTTCCATTGAAAAGTCTGGAAACGGTCGAATAACTCGAGAAATAGACATCGGATTTAAAACGGAAAAATACCTGTTTAATATTTTAGTAAAATCTATTTAGGGATATAAAAGTTCCCATTTTTCTAAAATATGGAACACGTATTTTTCAGTTTTTGAATCCGATGTATATTTATCGGGTTATTCGACCTTATCCAGACTTTTACAATGGAAACGATTCTCACTGCATTTTTTCTATTACAGTGCCATCTACGATTTTCCGAAGAAAATGTTCATAACAAAAGTTACGTATTTTTTCACGTAAAATCCGAATCTGTAATAGAAAAGGGGTGTTATCATTTAAGATTTAAAAGTTATCCTCCATTTCCTCAAGGGGATTGCATAGTTGGGGTGAGGCAAATTTGATATCCCTAAACAGATTTTTGAAAGCTATTGAACATGCATTTTTTTCGTTTTTCAATCCGATGTATATTTCTCGAGTTATTTGACGGTTTCCAGGCATTTCGCACACTCTGTATATGATAGATCAGACAGTACAGATAACGAAATTTCCAGCAAGCTTGTGCACCAGCGGGGGGGGGGGGGTGATGTTGATCATAGCAACGTTGCAAGGCTTCCTACTATGTGTTATGAATCGCAACCCAATAATTGCTATTACTGACTGCAGTGACATCATCAGTAATTGGGTTTCCATTTCAATCGCATTGCGACGGAGTGTGTGATATTACTATTGCATCCCCCTCCCCACTGATGTACCAGCGGACTAACACTTACATTATCAGTACCATCTAACACAACATATACACCAAAATCGTCGACGGTAAAATTGGTTGCAAAAATGTGACGCTGCCTCACAGACTGGTAAATTATGTGACTTTTTATTTCGATTATTATACTAAATGTTTTAAAATATGAAATAAAATAAGACGATTAGAAATATATTTTTGCATAACATTCACATTATTTAATAAAAATAAATACTATTAAATGTATACAGGATGTTTTGATTAGTAAAATATTACAATAACTTGTAGAGATAACTAGAAAAAAAAACTTTTTAAGTTGTCATATAAGATGAAAATGTTGCAATAGTAATCCATGCATAGGAATAACCTATTAATTACGTCCCGCAAATTTAGTGCTTTTTCCCCTTACATATCCTTTCGGATATGTCACAGATTGACACACGCACTTGACACTCCCCCCCCCCCCCCTTAACCTGATATCACATTTTTTTAAATTAAAAGCTAATTTGATTTAAATAAGTTATATACGACATCTTATTTACTGATATAAATGCTATAAAAGTCATTGAGTTCTTCAACGTCATGTTAATGAAAGGGCTTCGGTGATAATGTTTTTATAGTTATGACTATGTCTCTTATTTTGATGAAACATATTATTAAACTACATAATTTAAAATTATAAAAAATTCTTTTTGAGATATAGTGCCCACACTACAATATTTCCTATTCTTAATTTATCTTTTTAAAGAAGAGAATAAAAATGAATATTTGTAATTACGATAACAAAATAAATGAATTTTAAATTTCATAAATTTAAAAAGAACATAAAATTTAACGCAAAGAGTTTTATAATTTCAAACTGTAAAATATTCTTATATATCTGTCATATTGAATATAAGTTTTATATGGTGCATGTCTTTATAAATATATTTAGACATTTTAAAAGAAAAAAACCGACAATAAAGAAAGAAAGAAATTACCAAAAATAGATAAAAATAAGCAAGATTAAATAATACGATAATTCTAATTTACTATAGATATTGCAAATGTTGATTCAAAATGCAAATGTTAAAGACAATACTTTTAATATTGCTAATATATATATATCTATATATAATTTTTTAAATAACACATCAAAATGATATAAAACTTTTAAATCTAATCATAATTAGGTCTATATATAAAAAATAATATTATATTGTGTGTCCAAATCAAAACAACGGTTTTAATGTAAAAGTGTACTATATCGCTACAAACAGTATAAATATACGTAAATGGTATTAAAAAAAAAAAAAAATAAATAAATAAATAAATGAACAAACCCTCATTAAAATTTTTCTTTGGCTTGCGATCTTTAGATTTTTTTTTCTTTTGTGATGCATTAATTCTTTTAAAAAATCTGCTATTTTATAGAATTGCAATTCACTGACATCAACTCTGTAATAAAACCCGAGTAGGCTCATTTTTCCTCATTATTTCTTAAAGTCTTTTAACTACTCTCGGCGATTTTTTTTTTAATATAACGAGTCTTTAGTAGATTGCAGTTTCTATTTTTAGATAACCATGAGTTTCTTGATAAAAGATGATATTTCATTCATGTGTGCCCTTTTATAATTGTGTGAGTCAAAGAATGTTTCTGATAAATAAAATATACATATAATAATAACTATGCGTTACACATATTAGAGTCTTTGCGGAAATAAAATCATCTCTTGTATATTTATCTCTTTACAAAGTAAGAGTAATATAGTTAAATATTTGTAAAATTATTTTTGTAAATATATACATTGTTTTCTTTTGTACTAATATGTTTCTTAATCGTAAAATATAATGTGTTATAATTAAATATTACGTTAGCTTAATAAATTTGTCTTGTTATATATGCGTCTAATACACTGTTAAAATTTTGCAGCCAACTGCCCAGTCATTTGACTGTTTTTATAGAAAATGGTTACATTACCGTAATTTAATTCTATACTAACCATAATATGGACAATAATATGGTCAGAATACAGTTAAATTACGGTTATGTAACTATTTTCTATAGAAATGTTCAAATGTCTGGACAGTTTGCTGCAAATTTTTAACAGTGTGTGTTAGCACATTTTTGGTATTCTGTCTACTTTCCTTTGGGGTCAGTGCAACAAGGTAGTGAAAGAATAATTGTGGACGTATTTTTTCTAAGTTAAGTCGTAGTATATAGCACTTATAATTAATTAACATTTAGAAAATATAATTCAATACGTTTGTAATTCTGAAGTACCTTTGTGTACGTACAATAACAGCGGTGAGGAAATAAAAAAAATATCGTTTAGATTTTTTTTTCAAGGAAAGAGCAAAACAAAATACATATTTTTAAATTTATTTCATTAAAGATATATATTATTTTGTTTTGTAAAAGATATTCTTTAATCATGCAACATAATATCTTATGTTTAAATGTTATTCTGCTGTCCGCTAAAAAAAAAAAAAAAAAAAAAAAAAAAAAAAAAAAAAAAAACATTTTTTGAAATTTTCTTTGCATAAAGAATGCACAAAATTAAAAGATGTCTAAATTTTTACAGCTGGTTCGGACTAAGATTTTAATGTTGAGCATTTTTCATTTTACCTCTTTATTACAAAATGGCAGCCAATTAAGCGGAAATCCGAAAAAAAAAACACTTTTCAAAAAATAACCCATGTTACCTGAAAAAGAAATTCACACCTGGCATCAGCAGAAAATGAATCATTTTCTCATCTATTAATGATTTGAAATAAAAAAGATAAAATATTATGTACATCATTCTAAAATTGTATTATAACAAGAAAATTTGTAAAAATGAAGCTTGTGTTTTGCCAGAATTCTGCAAGTGTTATCTTAAATTCTTTTAAAACTAAATAAACACTCCTTAGGTATTTTTAATATATTTGTTATTGTAAATGATATATAAAAACAGGACAAAACATAAAAAAATGACTTCAGTGAAATATTTGATGAAATACTGGGTAGGTTTTTTAAGGAAACATTTCACTCTGGGTATTTTTTAGAGGATAGCACAATACATATGCATACGAAATTTATGTCTTGTTATATATGCGTCTAATTCGTTAGCACATTTTCTATTATTTTGCTAACTGGTCTCCCGAGTAAGTGGCAACGAAAGCTGTGAAAGAAACAATGTATATGGAATTTTACAAAATTATGGAGGAACACAAAACCCTTATAATTAATCATCATTTTGAAAGTACAGTATTTTCTTGCACATGTAAAATATGTTATTTAAGTTGAGGCACTGTTGCGAGTAGTTTGAAAATTTGAATCTCATTTTAATTATTTCCTACAAATATTTAAATAATATATGCGCATATATTATTCGTTTCCCGTTTTAATAGGGTGAACATTAATATTCCTTTATTAGATGTAGCTATTTTTTGCTGTGTATGAAATATCATAATCGACATTCTACATTAAATCATTGTTTATACATATATATCAATTACCATATTATCATCAATAAAATTTAATGTTCCTGGGTAAACTATTTCTTAAAAATGCAAAAGGAAGTTAATATCTAGAGATTTAATTGCATTAATTAAAATTATTGCTGTATATAGGTATAATCTTAAAGTATTTACCACAATTATACAGTAATAATAATAGGGTTTTTCTGCAAATGAAAAAGCATATCTTGAAGTTTAAAAAGAATTACATATTTGGAAACTGGTTGAAAGAAACGGTGCTCTGGCAGCATTTGATACAGGCGTGTGCAAAAAGTGAAGTGTTACGCGGTACCAGATGAATCTCAGAATCTGTTTATCTGTAACAAAAAAAAAAAAAAAAAAAAAAAAAAAAAAAAACCTTAAAAATTACGATATTTTGTGGTTCTTCTCGAATGGGCTTATCAATTTTTCGATCCTGGAATAAATGACGGCTCACAGTGGAGTATTTGATCCGAAATCCTGGCCAAAAATATTTTTCTATGTAAATATAGTCCGATTGCCTTGAAATTGTTAGATGTTATTGGGTATCAATATGGCATGTTTGGTATTGTAAATGAAGTCTGTAGCATTGACGGTTCATGTACAGAGACACCCAAAAGAATTCCCTTACATTATGTCTATGGGAAAAAATCGTTTGCTCTGTATTTTAATGATATCACACTGTTTTAAACATACTGAAAGTTATGTACATCACTGAGGTGTATTAAGGAACTTATTGTAGAATACGGTGTGCATAGAATATATCGTTCATTTACAGGGACACACAAAAGAATTTGGTTGAAGAATAAATTTAACTATTGGAGTCTATGACCAATAATTGCTGGAAGTGCACTTGTAGTTGTGATATGCATTTTTAAATTGAATTTTTTTATATTACTTGGTGTGGATACATTCTATAGATCATATACAAGGTTGCACAAAAAAGTTCTCAAGCACATTCTCGTTTATTCTCTGAAATGGCTGAATGGAAATATTTAACTTTGTTATGCGTTTCACTGAACTAACTTTTAGCATACTATGTAGTATACATACAAATCCATAGCTTAGTTTAATATTTTATATCTTAAAAGCTGACGAAGTGTAAGTAAAATTTTAACACTTCACATAATAATAAGTATACATTTTATAAATATTTTGACAACTAAGAAAATAAAAGAGACATCATGTAAGAAGAGCACAAAGAAAAAAAGAAGCTAAAATATTAATTTACTAAGTAGATATTTTAAAAATACGAATACATCACATGCCCATAGACTTAATTTTACCGAAGGGAGTTTGGAAGTCGAGTAACTAGCAGCCGTAAATGTTTACTGTTTATAAGAGAAAAGTATTTGTTGATAGATTTTTTTATTTACTAGTAATGTTAATTAAATGTATTTAAGTGTACTATATATAAAATTTATTATTTACATTTAATATATTTTAATAATATTTACTACATTTAATTTACATTTAATAAAAATTATTTACATTTGATAATACATCTAATACAGTGGATACACTACAATATAGAGATGCTGGTTTTTCAGTGTATTTAATAGATTACCAGTTTCAATCTGATTCTTCAGAACTCTGTTTTTCATCTTCTTCATGACACTCTTTTTGGCTTTTATCAGGACTACCATCAGACCTAGTTGGAAGAAGAAGTTGTAGGGTCTCGCTACTGTATGGCTTGCTCTTTTCCCTTGGTCTTTGTCTAGAGCAGTTTATAAAAGGATCACTGCTTAAAATAAGCCAATTTGGAACATTTCTATAGCAAACTTCTCTATTGCGAACCATGAATCAAAACCTTGTGCATTGTTGGAATCATGGGGTACCAATTGTAAAGGTTCACATACAATCTTGCTGTTTCATCAGCAGATGTTGGAACTTTTTTTCGTCAATGTGATGCCCACTTTTTATGACTTCCAATTTTACTTACAACCTTTTAATCATTTCTGCGTCTTCTCCAGACTTCTTTAATTCCCTCCTTACTCCCCTTATTTTCTACCTATGAGCCCCCGAAACTAATTGGAGACACTTTTTTCAGTAAATAAGTATTTACAATTTGAAGCCGATCTGATATTTCTATCAAGAGGTATCGAGTTGCGTAGGTATGTACGTACTTACATAGGTTCGTACATGCATACATACAGGATATGTAGGTGCAAAAGCTCTCAGGCAATGTCCTGTAAGCTAAAAACCTGCAATACTCGAGTAAAAATAAAGTTTTTATCTTTTCAGATCGGTTGCCGCAAAAAATGGGATTTAAGTAGTCCACCCGAAACAAAATTATATTAAAAAATGGCAACAACATGCGGAAGATTTTGTTTTTCAGAAATTGGCACTCAAGACTATAACTAATACGATTATAATTCAAACATGGTCCGGCAAAGCCCGGTATATATTTAAAAAGCTTTCGATATGTTTAAATTAGAGCGAAAAACGCTTTAAAAATTACCCTCTTACACATTTAATATTTTTTTATTACATTAAAAACTAAACTGTTTAAATTTACACATAGTTTAACACTAAGCTCGAGACCTTTGTTAAACACGCAAGTCCTGTTTAGTTTCAACTCAACAATTCATTGAGACACAAAAAATTATATTTAAACATAACAACAATGCCTAAAATCAACAAAAAACACGTCTTCTCACAAAAAAACTTCCTCTTCAACTGCGGCCAGGAGCCACTAGATATAACTCAGGTTCAAAAAATAGACATAGATCGACGCATCAATTAGTTACCTATTAAGAAACATGATTTTTACAATTGTTGACGAAATTTTAATTTTTGCATTTTTGGCCAAGTTTTTGGGTCAAATACACTGTGCGGCTGTTCAAAAGTTGCTTCCGTGTATGGGCCTTTTAAGGTAAAGCTGAGATAAGTCCAATATGATTGGCTAACAGATAATTCTGGAGATCATATTAAAATTTACAATCTCTCAGCCTTTGCCCAGGAGGCATTTTTTTCAGCTTTAGTCCTTAGCATTGAATAAAAGGAGGAAAATATTTGTGTCTCATTCATCCGTGCTCTGGGGATGATTGGGACATAGAAGAATTGTTTTTTAATTTCATAATAATTTCATAATAATTTCATAATAATTTCATAATAATTCAAAAATTTCATTTCTGTATAAAAATAATCTTGATTAAATATTGTGCATAAGATGTAGTCAAACACTTAATGGATGAAATGTGATATACAATATTGATAATAACTTAAATAAAAATTTTTAAATAAACATTTTTGTGAAAATGGCCCATTCATCTCCCATCTCCCCTATATGGCAGTCATCCCCCATCATCCCCCCCTATTTTTTCCTAATTTTTAGCTCTATAAATAAAAAAGAGAAATTTCCGATAAATGTTTTCACAGTCAATTAAAATATTTTTTATATATTTATTACTTGTAAAGCATAAATAATGCAACATGTTATGATATTTAACTCAGTAAAGATACCACGAAATATATTAAAACTGAGAAAAAGTATATATTTTTTAACGTCTTACGTTTTTCTATTTCTAATAATATAAAACATTCGCCTTTAAATTTAACTAATGATATTCATATTTCTTTTAAAATGATTTTTTTTTGTCTGAGAACATATTTGACTCGATTTAATAAAACATTCTCTTGTAATTGAAAATACTACATCTCATCCTTTGAAAAGTAAATTGAATTGATATGCATAGTTCTTAAAAATTTGAATTATTCAACTATCTTTCATTTTTAAAATAGTGCGGCGTAATTTACTTTTAGAAGTACAAACCCTACATCTGATGAAAGATAACATTTCTTACTAAATAAAACTGTATTATCTTGAAATCGTTGTAGCTTTGCTATATTGCAAATAGAAAATGTAATTGTATAAAAGAAGGAGGATTAAGTACAATTGTAAAGAAAGTTTCTGTTTTTTTATTGCGCTAATTTAGTGTGCTTCCTCGGTCCTCGTTATGGAATTAAAAAAATGACAAAATCCTTCCGGTAAAGGTGACATAAGGCGGCGTGGTAAACAATAGAAAAATAAATATTACGAAACAAATATTTGTAAAAAAGACAATAGTACCAACTAATATACCTGCAAAAGAATATAAAGTTCCTACCCGACAAAGGACAGTACATATCAGCGAACTCCAGACCCTGGCTCAGAGATGGATTAAGGTAGAAAGGTCACATTGGAAGTTAAATATGTTTTTAAGCTTTGCATGCAAAGCTGGACTCGAACTTTTATATTGAATATTGAAACATGGTATTTTGAAGCAACAGAAAGCCAAATTCTATATCAAATTTTACCAAATTCGAAAATTACACATTCAGTATGCACATTTTCAATAACTATCTTATCTTATGATATGTGTTCCATTCAAAAACATGCTTAATAGAACTTTATACACTGCAAATATAACTTGTTGGTGATGTATTTCTTACAAATTTGTTTGCTCTACGATCTAAATTGGCTGTTATCAATATTTCATTATAACCGATACAATGCCGGACAAATCCCTAGATGTTGAAGAAATTTATTTTGACCGATGTAGTGTAATCTGCATATAAACTCAAGATTTTATTTTCCCGGAGATTCATATCTATCGTTTATTTTGAACAAAATGCTTTGCATTTGGTCTCAAAATGGCGTTTATTATTGGAACGTTTAATTATAGCTATAGTTTCCTGACATATAATACAAAAAGGTACTGCTTCACTTTGATTTATCAACGTAGTGCAATATTAGTCAGTTCATTTTGGTAGAAACTGTCTGTTGACCAATTTAACGTTTTTTTTTCTTCTTTTTCATCGCATTGCGAATCAGACACGATTGCCGCAACAAACAATCCGAACTTAACAATAAATGTCCAAGCAGATAATGGTCTAAGTGTGCAGGGTGTCTTATGTGTCGAAGTGCTTCCTTTCATATTTTATGACTTTCTTAGCATGTCGAAACGTCAGAGGTCGAGAGCGGAAGACGTTGACAGCTGAAAAAAACACACCAATTTCTTTTGTTGACTCTCTTCTTTCTTTTGTCAATGACCACAAAATAATTCGAGAAGAAATGGAAGACACATGATTGATCTCGATCTTAGACTGACTTTCTCAGGAAAGCATTAAACGCTGCTTAATTCTTAATAAGAACGAAATGAATAAACACAACATGTGCAATGATACAAGAGCTAGACCAGACAAGAAACAGTAAGAGCAGGAGCATGTATTTTTTATACCGCATGGTCAACCGTCCCGAGCTTCCTCTCGGTGATTCTGACCCGACCCTTTCGGTGGGGGAGGTGACCGGAAGCCGAGCATTGCGCGGAAGCTTCGTCGGGTTTCTCCGAATCGGCCCGTTCAATCGGGAAGAAGACCGGGTGCCCGACGCATGAAGCTGAAGTCGACGCGAGGGAAGCAGTAGCCGACGAATCCGATTCCTTGCCGTGGTGGGACGGCTTAAAGGCGGTGTCTGTCTAACCGGAGTGCGACTCCCTCCTCCATTCTTGGTGCGGTATTCGTGTTCCAGGAGGAAGGCCGATGCCGACCCTTGAGAGTCCTATGTGTAGAACAACCCGTGTCGCAGTCGCCGAGAGGCTTCAGGTTCACGGGAGGCCAATAGGCCCGTTCCACGGGACACTCGGGACGACAGAGGTGGCGAAAGGACATCGCGTAGACCAATCCCTCGTGCCCGGAGCATAGAGCTGCCGGGGGCTGACGCGAGGGCAAAGGTTGACAAAATCGGATCGGGCGGTTGCAAACTTTGTCTATGAGGAGACGAGAGCGCAGGCAGGATCTGTTGAGCATGACACGCATGGTTCCTAGTGAAGAACTTTGCGACCGAAACAGGTGTGGTGCCCTGTAGGCCGCCTTGCGAGTCCTCTGTGGCAGGATCAGTTGGGAGTCGCCTTCGAAGCCTGGTTCGAGATTGCCCGGCCAGAACGAGCAACGACACGGGAGCACGGCCTCAGCCTGCGATAAGTGTCTTGCAAGGTTTCTGGGCGGGGGGACCTTTCTCGAGATAGGGCCACGGAGTGCGGACCGGAGGCTCGTCGGTAAAACGGCGATGTCTGGGCTCGAAATCAAATCATGGGCCGAAACCTAGTCCAGCACGTCTTCTGTGCAGCCAGGAACTTCCACGTCTGGCAGGCGGACGAGTGGCTCGTCTCCTAAGCTTCAACCAATACTAACCTCGATCGGGCCCGCCTCTTTGGCGCGTTTGGGGGAGCTTTCCGCGACCTCCAGAGTCCGATAGCGGCCTCTTGATTCCTTCTTGTTGTGTTTTTAGATTTTTAATTTGTTTGTGCATGTTTTTGTGATATGTGTTTCTGTGATATATGCTTGTCGCCATACTCGGTGTGGCGGGAATCCCATGATAGGGATTCAGTCGCTGGTTTACCGTCTAGTCTCGCCTAGTACGGGTTCAAACTCGCGCCGTCCACCGAGGGCAACCGAGCCGAGTCTCGTCTATGAGACAGAGACCGATTTTCCCCGTGGTCTCGGGTCGGCCAGGGGCACCTTCCGACACACGTAGTGTCGCCCGCGGAAGATGAGACAAGTGGCTTGTTCTTCCATACATTTCATGATCGGACTCCGCGGGAAAGCAAGGGCCGTAGGGATGCCGAACATCAGGTGGATGACCCGACTCCCTTATGGGTGTTCGGCGATGAAGCCGTTCGACAGTCTCTACGGTTCATCAGGTGTCGCGTGGGGAAGTCTCCTTTGATGGTGGGAACTTCCGCCGAATCGTAACGACCTCTGTCGTCGACTCTGGGGCAAAAAGATGAGGAGGCGTCGCTGGAACGCGAACCCTCTAAATCGATCGTAGCGACCTGGCGAGACAAAGCCATGGTCTGCGTTAAAAATCCTTCAGGATTTGGGCACGATGAGGAGTGGGCTCGCTCGGCGCCGTGAGGGCGCCGACGGCGCCTATTATTTTTATACCGCATGATCAAAGTGGTATCTGTGTTGGGCGACAGCGTTATGGAGCGAATGTACCCGCGTCGAGCCGCTTCCGCGATTACCGCTTGTATGGTACGCGTTGAATGCTAAAATATTATTTTCTGTATTTTACAATTTTGCTTCGGCCCGTAAAAAAACTTACCTGCTGTCTAGATGGGGATCGCGGTCCGTCATTTGGTGATTGCTTATCAATAGTTTTCTGTATTTTTATATAACCATCGTCGTATTATGTATGTTAAAAGTCAATTTTCTGCTATCTAAACAAATCGAAATTAATGTATTAAAATATATCCTGCGTAAATACAAAAAAGACATATATTTGATGAACTCCTGTACATTGAACATTGCAGTTCAGATTATGAAGAATTTTTTTTTCGTTTTTCTCAACATGCCTGTAAAAGAGACATCATCATACAATCCAAATAAAACAATTCGACGAAGAAAAAAAAATTTAATCATGGGTCGTGGACGCTAATGCAATAGACAATAATTCTTCATGAAAAACAAAGAGGTTAAACAATTTATTTCTAAACATAACCTTTTTTTTATGAAATATATATATTAAATTAAAAGAAACGCAAAAAATAAATAGAAACTTTGTCATTCTAAAATTCTCTTGAATCTTAATATCGTTCTCATTTAGTTATCTAAAATTGTATTATGTTTTGTGTCTTTGTATTATTCAAGACCAAAACATGTCATATTTAAATTTTATGTTAATACAGAAATAGAATGATTTTTTTTTTCTTAAATTCTTACAAAAATGTTCTTGCAAACAAATTTCAAATCCAGTAACATTTTATTTACTTGTAATAATTCAAAGTTGAAGCGTTGATATGTTTTTCTATTCACTTAAAATAAAATATAAATTGTAAATATTTTAGTATATATTTCTTTAACATTGGAAATGTCTTTTGTGATTTTCGCGTAAATTCTAAATCTGATCCTTCAAAAGAAATATATTTTTCTTCAATATTATCTGATAGTCACAGTATAAAGTTTTGTAATTGAAAATGAAAATCTAATTTCTTTGTTCTGCACATTCAAATTTGTTACAAAATCTTATTTTTTTAAAGTAGTTTTCAGAGATTTTGTATGAGTTTACAACTAAATAAATTTCAACTGTTATTTTACAAATATAACTTATTTTTCGTTCAAGTTATATATTAACATTCTCAGGTAGAATTACATTGTTGTTGTTGACAGGCGAATTTCGAAGGATTGTTTTTTCGAAAAATTTAATAAACTTGATTTTCAAGTACTTATCCATATTCTCATTTTTTCAAATTTTTATGTGATAAATGAATGTTATGTGTTTTTATGAATCTTTCAAGCAAACTGGTTTAATTATTTTTTATGAATACCTTCAATCACATACAAAAGTTTCTATTTTTTTTTCAGGACATAAATTCGATTTAAAAAAATACATAAATTATAAGTTGTTAATACATTATACAAAAGTTTAATCCTAGCTGTCGCATATTCAACATACATGTTTATATTTAAGAAACATTACATCTGTCATGACACCATCAATGGTATTAAACAAGTATTCTAAATATTTATGATATTGCTGCAATATCGGGCATGCGTTAATCGAGGTCATTATATTAAATACATTTCGTTCGACATTTTTTCTCAATATTTATTAAATATTCCTTATAGGTTAGTTTGTATAAGAGTGGTAAAATAATAATAATAATATTAATTATATAAAAATATTTACTTTAAACTAGGATTATTTCAATAAATATAGCGTAGAGTATTAATTCTCAATATGATCCGGTATTAATAATAAAATATTAGAATGAAATTCTATGTGAACATACTTTATAGCAAAAAGTTTAATATTAAACAGTGTACATATATAACTCGATTGCTAAAAGGACGATATTTTAGTACAAATACTTTATAGAGCACCCTCCAAAATAGAAATGAAGCAATCAATATATCTGTTCTGTTACAGAAACATTCATATTCCAAGTACTGAAATCTTTCCTAAAACAAGAAATAAAAATCAAGCACCAAGAATAGATTAAGAAACAATTTCCAACACTTACAATAAATTTTAATAAAAACTTCACTTTTAACAAGATAAATAAGATACCTAAGTAAACATTTTAGAAAACGCATTACACATTTGAAACTCCAGAATTCTAAATAGCGCCAATGCCCGGAAAATCTTACCAATGTTTTCTCTAAATTTTATTGTTTAAAATGATAATGGGTAATCTCTGGAACTACTGAAGAGATTTCAAAAGTGATGGTGGCAAATTGATGGTCACAATCCCTGCTCCAACATAGGCTATATTTTATGTCAATACCATCACCCCCAAAGGGGTGCAAAAGCGAAAAACGTTCTAAAATTTCGTTTTTTTTATACTGAAGGAGCTAGAAACATCAAATTTGGCATGGTAGTTACTTATAAGATGTAACTGCTCTCTAAGAACAAATTATAAAAAATTCGAAATTTAAAAGGGTGAGATGAACGAAAAGCGGTCTAAACACATTCTAAATTACAATTTCTATGGAATTTCTGGAACTACAAAACCATTTTCAAAAGTGATGGTGGCAAATAGATGGTGACATTTCTTGCTGTAACACAGGCTATGTTTTATATCGGTGCCACTACCACAGAGGGGAGGGATGCAAAAGCGAAAAACTTTCTAAAATTTCGATTTTTTTTATACTGAAGGAGCTAGAAACATCAAATTTGGCATGGTAGTTACTTATAAGATGTAATTGCTCTCTAAGAACAAATTATAAAAAATTCGAAATTTAAAAGGGTGAGATGAACGAAAAGCGGTCTAAACACATTCTAAATTAAAATTTCTATGGAATCTCTGGAACTACAAAACCATTTTCAAAAGTGATGGTGGCAAATAGATGGTGACATTTCTGGCTGTAACACAGGCTATGTTTTATATCGGTGCCACTACCACAGGGGGGAGGGATGCAAAAGCGAAAAACTTTCTAAAATTTCGATTTTTTTTTTTATACTGAAGGAAGTAGAAGCATGGAATTTGGCATGGTAGCTATTTATAAGATGTAAATGCTCTCTCAGAACAAATTCTAGAAAAAAAATTGAAATTTAAAAGGGTGAGATGAGCGAAAAGCGTTCTAAAATCATTCTAAATTAAAATTTCTATGGAATTTCTGGAAGTACAGAACTGTTTTCAAAAGTGATGGTGGCAAATTGATGGTGACAGTTTCTGCTGTAACATAGGCTATATTTCGTGCCGGTGCCATTAACTCCAGGGGAGTGCATGAGCGAAAAACGTTCTAAAAGTTTGATTTTTTTTATACTGAAGGTGTTAGAAGCATGAAATTTGGCATGATAGTTACTTATAAGATGTAAATGATCTCTGAGAACAAATTCGAAAAAAATTCGAAATTTAAACTGTGAGATGAGCGAAAAGCGTTCTAAAAACATTCTAAATTACAATTTCTATGGAATCTGTGGAACTACCGAACCCTTTTCAGTAGTGATGGTGGCAAATTTTTTATGACAATCCCTGCTCCAACACAGGCTATTTTTTACGTCGGTTCCACTAATCCCAGAGTGGTGCAGGAGCGAAAAACGTTCCAAAATTGCATTTTTTTTTATACTGGAGGAGCTAGAAATTTGAAATTCGGCATTGTCGTTAATTATAAGATGTAAATGCTCTCTAAGAACAAAAAAAAAATCGAAATTTAAAATGGTGAAATGAGAGAAAAGCGTTCTGAAAACATTCTAAATTACAATTTCTATGGAATCTCTGGAACTACAAAAGGGATTTCAAAAGTAATGGTGGCAAATTGATGGTGACAATCCCTACTCCACCATAGGCATTTTTTATACTTTATGTCGGTGCCACTAACCCCAATGGGGTGCAAGAGTGAAAAATGTTCGAAAATTGCGACTTATTTTATACTGAAGGAAATAGAAACTTGAAATTTGGCATGGTAGTTACTTATAAGGTGTAAATGCTCTCTAAGAACAAATTCTAAAAAAATTCGAAAATTAAAAGGGTGAGATGAGCGAAACGCGTTCTAAAAACATTCTAAATTACAATTTCTATGGAATCTCTGGAACTGCAGAACCGATTTCAAAAGTGATGGTGGCAAATTGATCGTGACACTCCCTGCTCCAACATAGGCTATATTTTATGTCGGTGCCACTAATTGCAGGGGATTCTAGGAGTGAAAAACATTCTAAAATTGCATTTTTGTTATACTGAAGGATCTAGAAATTTAAATTTTGGCATTGTAGTTACTTATAAGATGTAATGCTCTCTAAGAAAAAAATTTAAAAAAATTTAAATTTTAAATAGTGAAATGAGAGAAAAGGGTTCTAATAACATTCAAAATTACAATTTCTATGGAATCTCTGGGACCACAGAAACGATTTCAAAAGTAATGGTAGCAAATTGATGGTGACAGTACCTACTCCAACATAGGCTATATTTTATGTCGGTGCCACTAACCCCAATGAGGTGCAGGAGTGAAAAATGTTCGAAAATTGCGACTTTTTTATACTGAAGGAGCTAGAAATTTGAAATTTGGTATTTTAGTTACTTATAAGATGTAATTGCTCTCTAAGAGCAAAACTTAAAAAAATCAAAATTTAAAAGGGTGAAATGACCGAAAAGCGTTCTAAAAACCTTCTAAATTACAATTTCTATGGAATCTCTGGAATTACAGAACTGTTTTCAAAAGTGATGGTGGCAAATTGATGGTGATACTCCCTGCTACAACACAGGCTATATTTTATGTCGGTGCCGCTAATCCCAGGGGAGTGCAAGAGAGAAAAACGTTCTAAAATTGCAAATTTTTTATACTGAAGGAGCTAGAAATTTGAAATTTGGCATTTTTGTCACTTATAAGATGTAAATGCTTTCTAAGAGCAAAAAAAAAAAATCGAAATTTAAAAGGTTGAAATGTGCGAAAAGCGTTCTAAAATCATTCTAAATTACAATTTCTATGGAATCTCTGGAACTACAGAACCGATTTCAAAAGTGATGGTGGCAATCCCTACTCCAACACTCTCTTAAATATAAAGCTATGCGTTGCTGACTACTGGGTTTTTCGCTAATATTTGCCACTGATTAATCTCGGAAAATGACACATTGGAATTTACTGAAAAAAATAATAGCTCGAAAAGTATTTGTCAGAAAATTGTTAAACAAACTGCGTTTGAAAGGTAACAAATTGTATATTTCTCGATATATATTTCAAATCTAATGATCATGCCATTTTTCAAATATTGAATTTCAAAAATTACCAAATTTCACAATGGAGTACCATAGCGAAACTTCACGCGTAAAAAGATAATGATAAGGGCGACGTGTCCTGTCGTGTATATTGGCTATACACTGGTCGCAAATTATAGGAGCCTTATTATTCTTTTAAAATATAAAAGTGAATTATGAAATGTCAATATTTTGTTTGATTAAAGGTTTGTTAAGAGAAATTGACCAGCGTAGCGGGCGTAGCTTGCTAGTATTTATATAAAAGAACTTTGAGTGTTAGCGAATCTGAGATTATCCGTTGGTACCTGTACTATTTTAAACTGCATTAGGATTATTGTAAAGTAACTATTTATCTTTAACATAAAACTAATATTACAAACGGATAGCACGGAAAAAAGCTTCTTATTTATATGCGATATTGTTAAAAACATTGTTCATATTTTATGAAAACATGTATTCATTAAACCTAAAGATCTTCCTGCCATATAGTATTAAGATTTTTCTGTTTCTAACTGAAAAACAGTGTTTAATGCATGTGCTTGTGTAATAATTGTGTAGGTGTCTACTGACAAAATTCTGATTATTTAACTGATTTCTTTTGAAATAAAATCTATGTATTCCGTTATTCCCCGCTGTCATGTTTGCTTCCAGATTACCTTACATGTCTTAGCACATTAAACAAGTATAATGTGCTATTCTTGGGATTATAATATGTTACAAATGCTACTACCTAATACTATACATAGGTCGCGTAGAAGGTGACTTTTACTCTAGAATCCGTAGCCTCGATAGTCTACTTTTTATATGGGCTAACAGTATAATATAACAATTATTTTTTTTGTAAAATACTCACACTCTTTTATGAACATATGTACTATTCAAATTATTCGTCGTGTTTTGTATTGTATCAAACTACAAACACTTTTAGCGATAGATAAATAAAATATCGTTGAGTTGTTAGAAAAGTTACTGTAGTAGCAATATTAATATTTACTGATAAATTAAACATTTAAAGGCCATGAGTATAAAATATGAGATATGACTGTATTTCTGTCAGAATTTAAAACTATTTATATAGGAAATCTGTTCCAAAATCCATTTATTCGAAAAAAATATATATATACGGTGTCGCACTGCATAGCTGAGACCAAGTTTTTGTTCAAGACTTTAAAATAATGATGACATTTCAACAAAAAATTGCAAAAGACCACAGTTGCTTTGAAAATCATTGCTAAAAATTTTAGACAATCTCAATCTGTTTTCTAATTTTTCTTCGTAAAATTTTGAACAACTATGCATATGCCGTAATATAAGTTATTCACCAGTATACAAAATTATACAATAGAACCTTTATCAAAACTTAAAAAAAAAAGAACACATTCATTAATAAATTAAGATTATTCGATATGCAGAGCAATAATTTTATTTAATGCTAGTAAATCCAAAGTATAAATTTATTAATTACCAGCCCAACACTTACAGTTGTTTAATTTATTAGTAATACTTTTTAAACTAATTTGTTTATATTAAAATATGATAATTGACGTATATAAAAACTAAATTTTAATGTATCTTACCCGTGGCAGTAATTTTTTGCGCATTAGTATATCGTTGATTTTTTGAAAATACAAGTTAAAATTGATTCAAAATATTTTATGTACATTATTTCTAATTAAAAATGATACATTTTACTATTGCATATTGAAATTGAACAAAATGTAATTAACCATAGAAACTTTGTGACAAATGAAATCCATCTTCTCGCAAGTATTTTATGTCCCTAATGTTTTACGCATGTTCAAATGAGAAGAAATGAGTAAGTCTTACCACTTCGTTGGTCCTCCTTAGGTAGCGTAAACATCACTCTTCTCAGCATAGTTGAAACTAACCGTTGACTCTCAGAAAATGGAATTATTTGCAATTCTTCAAGAATAATTCTTTTCAACTGCTGATTGTCACGTGGTTTCCTTTTTTGAACTCCCTTTTGTAAGTACCGCCACATATTTTCGATAGGATTGATGTCCGGTGAATTCGGAATTCAATCTAGTAGAGGAGCACCATTTTGTTGAAACCAGGCTTTTATTCTAGCTCTATGCTCTTACTGCTCAGTCTTGCTGTAAAAGATAACCCGATTGAAGGCCAAGTTATTGAATTGAAGGCAACAACTGATTCTAAAAAAATGTCCCGATAACTTTGTGCATTGATTGTTCTGTCATATGGCATCATTTTGGCGACAACAAAATTACCGAAGCATCCCCAAATTTGAACCAATGTTGGAAACTGGCACTCTTGTTCGACGCATTTTGGGTGTAAAGCTTCATTTGCTTGACGTACGACCCGACGACCAACATTTCCGTACAAACGGAAAAAGGAAATTCATCCATCCATATACTTTTCCATTGCTGATCTGTCCATTTTAAGTGGTCCACAGCTCACAGAAAACGTTTCCTCTTTTCAGCAGGAGTTGACATCGGCTTACGTTTGCCTTTCTAAGATTTTCATTTTCATACATTGTTTTTGTAGCCATTTTATGATTTCCTGGTTGCCCTATACTGTCTTGCCATAGGGGTACTGCTTCTGTCATCGTTCCGGGTCTTCTGTTCATTACCATTCGACGCAACATTCGATCTTCTCGTGCTGTTGTTGTTGATGGGCGACCGGTACTGTTTCTTGGCTGTATATCTCCGAAGGTTTGCAACGGAAGTTTTCAAAACATAACGCACTGTTAATTCTGTTAAATCTTTGCCTATTTGCCTTATTAGACACCACTAATTTGTTTTTTATTATTTTTTTAAGCAACTCTACCGAAAATATTTTACCAGATATTTTCTTCTTATTAATTGATTTGAAATCGCTCTTCTTTTAAACAACAAATGCAATCAGTCGCGCAAGCGATAATTGTCATAGTTGGAAACAAACAACCAATCGTAATTGTCGAAAACTTTCTTTAAATGCACATGCCCAAAACAATAGGACTTTCTATTTTTAAGAGGGGGATGATTTACAAACCCAAATCTAAGTGTGCGACTTTTTTTATTTTTGTTATTCAATGTAATTCATTTTAGACGACTGACATTTCAAAAATTTGATTGTTCATTTAAACAACATTAAGTTTGCGTTTTATTTCTTTGAAAAACTTTTGAACTGGTGCGCAAATAATTAGGGCCACGGATAAGGTAGATTAATGTTTAATTTAATATCAAACAAATAGATGAATTATAAATGTATATTAAATGTATATTAAATATTAATTTAAACTTAAAAGAAAAAAATAGTAAAATGTCCGTAGTATTGAAACATCTTATAAGGTAATAATTAAAATGGGAATTTACTTTTAAAACTATATGTGAGATTACATCTAAATACAATAAAATATTGAAATGAGTGACTTAACGTACGTACCTAATTTCATACAAGTTCAAGAGTCTATTCTATATTTTCATAAAAACTTATGTTCCGACATAAAATAAAACAAATTGCATCATCAGTTCATCTTTCCCCTAATTTCGCTGAAGTAAATCCGTTGAAAATTTGCGAATGAATGGGAAAATGTGCTAAAACAGTTAGACGCATAAATAAAAAGACATAAAATTATTTAGCAAATGTAATATATAAACATATAATATTATACAAGGTAAGTCTAACAAATTCGGTAAATAGTCCGACATCTAACAGACAACTCCGTGTACGAAAGCGCGGTCGTACATGCGCATTGAGAGACATGGAAATAAGTACCTACTGTCGCATAAATCATTTTGTTAAAGCAGAGTAATCCGCTGGGACTACTTTAGAGACATGGTTTCCTTATCTTGTCGTGTCAAATGACAATGCATAAACATAACATTTTGTTAAAAAAAATAGTGGAAAACGTCCAGGAAACGAATCCAATGTTTATGCAAGTGTAAGAATTGAAAGCAATGAGTAAAAAATGTAGTTATGATTGTGTTAAACGTTTCCACAGCAGAAAGAAAGCAGTTGATGATGAACTCTCTGGGTGCGACAGTCAAAAACTCAGTTTCACAACATCGAAAGAGTGCTACAGATGATTGCTGTTGACCGATAGCTGATGTTGAAAATGATATCTGATGATACACTTTGCAACAATTTGTGGTATCGACGCTTCGAGCGACTCCAAACAAAATATCCACTGACAGTTTTCAGCAGCTTTACAAAGGTTGTTAAAAGTTTCTCGTAGTTAATAGAGATTAATATGAAGGCCGAAAAATACTTTTTTTGTATCTTTCTTTTTCATATCTGTATGAGACCATTTACCGAAATTTTTATACAAACTTGTCCGTCATTATTAAGCAATTTCTTCTTACAATATAGAATTATGCATAGCCTTAAAAATGTAAATACAAAGTATGTTATTTTATATCTCTTTTCTTTCAAAAATAGAAATATAAACAAGATTTGTTTTGTATGCAAAAATGACATTATGTACATGCACAAATTCCCATTATTGCTGTACATACTGAAATGTATTGTAAAAAACAGCATTGACTCACCAATTATAAAATGAACACATTATAAAAATTACGTATTGAATCAAGAAAATCCCGGTTCTCTAATAAAAGAAATTGTAATCTACTAAAAGCTATTTATTTTAACAAATTCACTGTGAATATATAAAAGGCTCTTAAGAAATAATGAGGAAAAAATACTTTACTAGGGATTTATTACAGAGTTTATGTCAATGAACTTGGATTCCATAAATTAGATTTTTTCTTTAGAATCGGTGATTCTCTAAAGAAAAGAACACCAACATAAGAACAGAAAATTCAAAAGTGTATCTCGCAAATAAAGAAATGTTTTAATGACCATTGCCGCAATTGGCAGTCACATAGAGCATATTTACTAAAAGAAATTATTTACGTAGTAGTTTTGTAATATACAAAAGAGCATATTTTAGAATTATATAAACATTCCTAATAAATATTTAAGAAATACATATAACTATATTTGCTCTTTCAGAATTTTGTGGTTCTTTCACATAAAGCAAAAATGAATTTCAATTAAAATTAAATATTCATTTTGCTGTTGTTTAAACAGTTTTATTTTACAAATTTATGATGACATTACTTAAATTTCAGCATAATTTTATATAGTAACTGTGGCATTATATTATATTATCATGTCAAAACGCGTATTTGAGGAAAATCTTTTGAACCAAAGGAAAAATAATACCTCTTATATTGTAAAAGAAATTGTCGATATTAAATACTTACAAATAAAAACATTAGTTTTATCTTTTCAAAAATACAATACTAATAAAATATTTACCGTGCAGTCACTTTTTCATAAACTTTTCATTTGAATAAAAATCTTAGTTTAATATCGGTGTTATCTTTTTATTTTTATGATAATAGATTTGTAATAAATAATAAAGTTTCGCTTTAAGATTTCTATGAATAACTCTGGGAAATACTTTTATTATAATGAGAAGTACTTTTATTATAATGAGAAATACTTTTATTTATTTTATTATGCTAATAAAATATTTACCATGCATTCCCTTTTTCACAAAATTTTCATTTGAATGAAAATGTTTGTTTAATATCGATGTTAACTTTTTTTTACTGGTAGTAGTTTTTATAAGAAATAATAAAGTTTTGCTGTAAGATTTCTATGAAAAACTCTGAGAAATACTTTTATTTTTCATTTAGTAAAAAAAAAAACTGGATAAGGCGTGAAAACATAGTCACTTTGTAGGAAGGATATTGCATCTGAAAAGGTCTTTTTGTCAAACTATTTAAGAATGTATTTGAAATTTTGAATATATATTTGTATTTTTCATGTGCTTTCCATTTGAATGAAAATGCTGGTGCAATATTATTATTGCAGTACCACTCAAATTATTGGAGCACTTAATGAAATTCAGTAAATTTATCTTAATACACAATTTATAATAAATAACACAGACATAGTACATTTTAAGAGTTATAATGTACTCCCTTGTTCTTTATTACCACTTGACAACGTTGAAGCATTGATTCAACTACTTTTTTACATGTTTTTTTTTTAGTTCAGCGTAATGAAATCATATATTGATTAGTAAAGAAATCACAGACGTTTTTGTTGTACAGTCTTCTTTGGCCTGTGTTTGCTTAAAAATTTACAAGAGATTTTCGATCGTGTTTGAGTCTGGTGAGTAACCAGGCCATTGTAGAACATTTTTGCCACTTTTAGCAAAGAACGTTTACATTTTTAAATGTATGGCAAAGTGCAAGAACTTTCTGGAAAATCTCCTTGCTGCCTGTACGCAATTTTCCATCCCAAACCTCCTCGAAAGGAAACGTTTTGAAGCTGTATGAACTTTCATGGACAAGGACTATTGCTTCCAGAAGACTGAATGATGAATTCTGATAGATACTTATCTTTACTCACGAGAAGATTGGTTCCACTCTTACAGAAATTGTTTCCAGCAAAATCTTTCAATCTGTCATATATCTAAAACATGTAAAAACTTCTTCCCTCAAAGTGATATAAATGTTCTTCAGTGGCCTGGTAACTCAACAAACTTAAATCAGATCGAAAATCTCAGGTCAATTTGTATGAAAACACTTGCCAAAGAACAAAACAAAACGTCTATGTTTCTACAACAAAGCGTCTATGATTTCTTCACGAATCAAGATATCGTTTCATGACGATGATTTAAAAAAAAAGTGAAACACTAGTTGAATCTATGCTTAAACGCTATCAGGAAGTAATAAAAAACAAGGGGGGACATATCAACTATTAAAACAAAGTAAGTCTGTACTCCATATAATAAATTGTGTATTAAAGTAAATTTGCTGGTTTTCATTGAGTGTTCCAATTAATTTGAGCGGTACTGTATTTTTCTTTATAATAAGCATGTATTTTGTTTTTAGAAATTAAGGTATAATAATAAAAAAAAAACTCTTATAAATACTTTTATTTTTCTTTAAGTGGAAAGAACTGGAAAGAATGAGAAAATATAGTCATTTTCTAGTAAAAATATTGCATCTGAATAGAGCTTTTTCTCATACTATCAGAGAATTTTACAGAAATTTGTAATTGTTGTATTTCAAGTTGTATTTTTCATATACTTTTCTTTGGAATAAGAATGTTGATTTAATATCAGTGTTATCTTTCTTTATAGTGGTAATTTTTGTATTTAAAAAAAGCCCCATAATAAGATTCAATTTTTTTTTTTTTTTTTTTTTTTTTTTTTTTAAGTAGAATGAAACAGATAGAACGAAAAAATGTAGTCACTTTCTATGGAAAATGGTGCATCTGATTAATGTATTTTTCTTAAACTATTTGAGAATTTTAACTGAAATTTTCTTTAAAATATAAATATTTGTATTTCTAAGATTTTATAATATCGTTAAATAATGAAAATAAATTAATACAAATAATTGTTTAAAATCAGATTAAAAGATATTTCAAGTATATTAAAAATTACATCTTCAC
Source organism: Maratus michaelseni (assembly GCA_963931845.1). Taxonomy (NCBI): domain Eukaryota; kingdom Metazoa; phylum Arthropoda; class Arachnida; order Araneae; family Salticidae; genus Maratus; species Maratus michaelseni. The sequence goes on from OZ007592.1 coordinate 341,680,513, forward strand.
CAATTCAAACGATCTTTTTTTAAACCTGAAGTAGTGTTTGTACATACGAAAATCTTATACAAATTGTAATTCGTCATAGAAAGTGAAGTTACATTTATGGAGCTATAGAAATTCAGCGCGCCACATCAGGTAATCACTAACAAAAACTTCAAAAGTGTTTTTTATTTTTATTTTATTTTTTTATTTTTTTTGTCTCTGAGTAGTTTTTAAAAGTCGGTGAACAGTGTAGCTGCGCCAATTTCCAATCAATCACCTTGATATTTTCGAACATTCATCATTACATATTTTTCTAGAGAATTACGTAGATCGTTTTGCACTACTCATACCTGGCTTGAATTAATTTCATTTTATTAAAAATGATACTTTTATAAACGGTTATGTATTTCAATAGATTTTGAAATTAAAAAGAAAAACCATTTTACTTTCTCGTTATCCCAAGTTATGTCAACGATGAGTTATCATGTCCACTGCTTTATCTTTTTTTTAATCAACCCCCCCCCCCAGCTCACCAGGAGCAATTTCTGAAATAATCAATTAAAACTGAATAGAGTTTATTTTATTTTCTCATATGTGTATTAGTGTAGTGTACATTCCTTTTTATACACTTAGCATTTCATGAAATTAAAAAAAAAAAATTCCCAAAAAGTCGTAAATTTCAAATCGCCAAAGTTATGTTACTGCCAGAAAGACATAAAGATACGATGTTTAAACTGACGAAAAATTATAAATTTTATTATTATTTTTACAATGTCAGAATCTTTTAAAATAAAAACACTAGAACAGCAGTAGTGGTCATTTTTACTCCTGAGCACTTTTGTCCGTTTAATACTTTTGTTTGGTTGGAAGAAAGTTTTTGAATTTTTTTGACTTTTTCTAAATAAATATAAAGTACTTAAAAAAAAAAAAAAAAAAAAAAAAAAAAACAGCATTCTAGATTTGTTAGTTTTTGAAGTATTGGACAATATTGAAAAAAAAAAAAAAAAAAATATATATATATATATATATATATATATATATGAAATATTGATGAAAAAAATATTAATTTATAAATTGGGTTTTATTTTAGTTAGCATTAGTTTTAATTAGTGAAACCAATCAATTTTTACATATTTTTCTAATGTATGGCATTTAAAATTGTTTTATCGTTGTTATTTCAGTAGCTTCATAGAGGGGTTAAAATGACCTCTTCCCGCCGTTCTTCTGTTAAAAAAATACCTAATGTTACTCAAAAGCAGCTGGCTAAAATGCAATGAATCCGATTACTAAAGATTCATTAATACTGAATTTGAATAAGAAATTCGCCAAATTAGTCTGTTTTAGACAAGTTGTCTTCCTTTATGAAGACTTATTTTGTTCCTCGAATTTGGCGGCATTTCACCAAGTGTCACTGAGCTTGGCGAGAATTTGACAATAACGGATATGAATATAGTTTTATGCGTATCATTGTGGAAATTATTACAATAATGAAATATAATAATTTGCAGGAAATCGCGTTCACTAAAACTCATAAATTAATCCCAGATTTGTTTTAATCGGCTGTCTTGTTTTTGTCAGCCACCCTAGAATTTCAAACTGCCATATCTTAGCATTTTTTTAAGATAGAGACAAAACGAAAATGCTCCTGAATTAATATTCGAATTTTATTTTGCTTAATAGGCGTTTAGCCAACATAGTGAAAAAGTACCCAAGCCGGACTCGAACCCGGGTCATCAGTATAGCGCCCTGACGTTTTACCAACTGAACCACTTGGGAACAATACTCAGCCTAGAACTTTTTCACCATAACATGTTGGCAAGGCTACAAACGCAGCACAAGATGGAATATTTTCCGTGAGCCGCCAACCCTGGGGCAAACACGAAATCAAAGAAAATCCTGCCAAGACAATTGAATAAGTTCATATTTAATACTTGGAAATTTTTCCAGGGAAAATTTTTCACGCCTTGCATTCATATTATTCAAATTTTATTTTGCTTAATAGGCGTATAGCCAACATAGTGATCCACGGGTTTGAGTCCCGGCTTGGGTACTTTTTCACTATGTTGGCTATACGCCTATTAAGCAAAATAAAATTTGAATATTATGAATGCAAGGCGTGAGAAATTTTCTCCCTAAAAATTTCCAAGTGTTAAATATGAATTTTCTCCTGAATTATTGCATCAAAGTCTAACACTTAAACAACAAAAAAAAAACCTGAATTTCAAATGTTTTTGTATATTTGTTTACTTTTAAATACTTTAATGACCACCATTTTTAAACAAAATGGCTGACCACGCTGGCCAACGAACTATCGAGATATTGGTGAACCCATAGAAGAAGAAATTAGTAGATAGAAGGAAGATCACATGACCAATTTGCTATCAAGCGCAAAGGGGATTATGGGAAGGTGGTCAAACAGAATGCTCGCAACCCCACCGATATTGGCGAAAGCTTGGCTTTTATCTTGCAATAGACGTTCCTACTAACCGTCGTCGCCTCACACGATAGGACCAAGGTTACAGTAAAATCTGGCCAAGGATAGCAGACGAGAAAAAAAAAGAAAAGAAATTAATTGTATTTTAACTGCATTAGAGGGTGACATCATCTGTTTTGGAAAAAAACATGGGAGAAAGAAAAATAAATTTTGCTTTTTAAATCATTAATATGATATAAACGTGTGCAACAACTTTGTCCCACTTTATTTTTATTGGAACATATATTTTTTTATTTTAATAATCATTGATGCGGTATTCTTTTTTTTAGTGTTGCAATGCTGATTTGAGAAAAACCTTTCATTTCATTTATGAAAACAATGCTGATTTAATTTTTAAATAAATGTAATTTTCATTAAACATGTTTTAACGAAATGTGAGTATAATATGTCAGAAACCTGTTCAAAATTTGTTTCATATGGTACCTCATTTATCGTTTTGCGTTTTTTATTTGCTTAGAAAAAGGGATGTTGACAACAGAAATAATAAATATGATACATTTTATTAGTATTTCCTAGTTTCATAAAATGAAACGATTACTTTAAATCCTTTTAACTATATATATATATATATATATATATATATATATATATATTATCCTACTGTTTAATTATTCAGTTATTTATGAAAAATAAATTTTACATTTTTTTCATCAAAATCATCAGATGAAAGGGGATTTTAGTTAAATTTAAATAAGGTTTTGGTTTTAAATTTTAAAATCAGGTGAATACAATCAATTCTCAATTGATATTACGGTGGTGAAGGGGGGGTGGTAACTGTAGGTGTATATTTTATAAATAGCCACCGACCGATTTACAAATTTGTGGGCCCTGGGCTCAGATGCGTATTCGGTCCCCTTGCACCTATGCTTTCAGCCGCCTTCAGTTAAAAAAATATATTATTGAAAGCGGTATTTATTAAGAAAACCACTACTGACTTTAATAATTTTGTGATATTTAATGATGTTTTTGCAAAGTTTCTTCTCAATTTTTTAGCAGTAAAAGTTTTTATAACATCTTCATAATCTTAAGTGTTCTATCTAGCTGACGATTTTTAAATCTTTCAAAATCGGTTCCGAAAGTGAAAGTATCCTAATAAAAAAAAAACTAGTCAACAAAATCGAAAAAGTAAAAATCGGCCTTTGTAGAGGTCGATTTTAAATATCCAATGGTGAAATTGGTTTTTAAATATTGAAATGCAAATGAGATATATTTTTTAATTTATCCCATAGGATTAACATTAGCGAGCATGTGTTTTCGCGTGAGTAATGTATCCCTTAAAAGTTATTTTTACATGAAAAAAAATTCCATATTAATTTTGTTTTTTAATAGTTAAAACTTCATCAGATTTTGGTTAATAATTTAAAAACCTTCAGTAGCATGCCCCGAATGCCGTGCCATAAATCAGGCACTGTAAATAGCTGCATTACGTAAGAAAACGTAACAAAGTTTTAAAATATATCGAATTTAAACTGATTCTTGAACAAAGTTCTTTTTTATGAGTTATTTAAAGAAATTAGACCGGAGTTCTTTATTGTCATAAAAATAAAGATATAAAATATTGGAAAATTGAAAATATGGAATTAAATATTAGTTATAAAAGCAACCAATTATTGTTTTTTAAGTATTATTTTATTCGTATTTAGGAAAAACTAACTCCCCCCTCCACCCCATAACAAAAAGAAAATATAAGTAACTTTAAAAACAAAGCTTTAAATAGATTGTATTATGTTTACACTTCTTAGATAACATATGCTTCGCATAACAGACGTAACAAAAATCAAAACAATCTCATCAAATGTTTAAATAAATAAGAAGATATCAAGGGGGAAAGGTGCCAAGACAGCGATAAGTACGCCATACTATTCCCCTGCTTTGAAATAGTTTCGAAAACAGGCGTAAATAAAAAAAAACCTGTGGCAAACTGGGATGAGAAAAGGTGGGCGAAAACACCCCTTATGTACCTTCTATCTAATAATTTCTTCTTCTATGGGTGAGCCTAATATACACGCTCAGTTTCATCAAAATCGATTTATAAATACGAGTGCTACTGTATGACAATGATAGCATATAATCCTATGGGATGTTCTCCTCAATTTTTCAATTATTGCTGTAATTTTTTGAGTTTTCACGATATTTCACTTGTCTTTTTATATGAGTTTCCGTATAGTATTGACTACCGAATCATGACCAAAAACTTTTCTGTATCTCATGCATGCGCATTTAAAATGTATTTCATAAAAATACCTATATCTCATTAAATATTCAATATATTAATCTTTTAATCACAGTACATTATTTCTACGATTTTTGTCATGTGTTTGGAAAGCGGTGTTAAATTCGGCTGAAAACTCTGCATGCTAAAAAAAACCTTTTGAATTTTTCACAGAAACGTTAACATTTTCACGAATATATGTGCTATGCTTACACAAATGCACAAAAATGTTGAAAAGGACCTACATAGTCATTTGCTACAGTAACAGATCATTTTTAGCATTTTCTGTTACTTGGGTGATCCAAAATATTATTTTATTATTAAAATTATTATTCCTCCCCCCCTAATTCTCCTCGCGACAAAATCTTTACTGAAAAACATGAAGTCAAACATGTTCTTTACATCCTCAAAGTCCAAGGGAATTCCGGGCATTTCCTCACGAGTTTCTATAAGATATTCGACTAAACGTCTGAAATTGGTCACGGCCCCTTAATTTCTGGACACCATTATATATATATATGATATATTTTGAATTCAAATGTGTTCTAACTATATATATATATATATATATAGTTATAGTTATGTGTTTTGGACAAGTATTGTTGTGGACAAATATTGGACCCCAAAAGAGAAGTGGTTTTAGGGTCTGGGAGTTATGATCAGTGAAAACCTAGCAAAATTTCCCGGAATTGCTTTCCTCCGAATTTCTGCAATTGATAGTTTTATTTTTTATAATGAAAGCTACCTAAAAGACAAATGTTTCATACACTACGAAAATATAATACAACCACGAACGAAAATATTCAGAAACCTCATTTGAGTTATCCAGCACACCGAAAAGCATTCTTTATCTTTAGATACATCAAGAGCATATATATTTTCGAGATAAAACAATTATAAAAACAAAGTTTCTTTTGCTGCCATTGATTTTTGAAAATGTTTTCGATTAATTTTTACAGTGCATTAATCTATTTTCTGAAACCAGCATATCGATATTTAGTATGCTATCAATTCTCTATTAAACGTTTTTAGCTGCGTAATTGAATTTATAGATTCAAGAAAATACAAAATAATAATAATTTAAATGTCATTTTTTATGCTGTTGAATTATCATGTTTGTCTGTAAAACATGTTTGCTGGACATGTAAATGTTTACTTGAGAATTGGTAGAATGCGAAAAACCTGTATTCCGGGTTGAGAAAACTGATTAATGCACTACAACACCTACTCGGAAACGTTTCCGAAAATCGGTAGCAGCAAAAGAAACATTGTTTTTTAAATTCTTCTTGAAATCTCGAAAACATATTTTTTCTGACGTTTCTTAAGTTAAAGAAAGCTTTTCGGAATTGTGGGTAGCTTGAAAGTGTCTATTTTTTAGAGAATATTTCTGACGATATACATTTAATATATATATATAATATGTTACGGTCAATATGATTAATCCGGTCATTATTAATAATAACCGGATTTATCATATTGACTGTAACATATTTACAGTGACAATTATATTTTATTTACAGCGATTTACAGCGACAATTTTATTACGACAATAATTTTGTGATTTAACACATCGAACAAGTGTTAAATCCTAAAATTATTGTCGTAATAAAGTTAATTAAGGTAAATAACGTTTAACTATGAATTATCTTATTTAAAACATAAACTCAATTATCTCGAAGCACTGCTTTTCAGCTGTTTTGTCACGACAACTTTTGAAAAATTTAACGCATTCAGATTTTTTTCTTTTTAAATAACCGAAACTAAATACTCTACAAACAATACTTGGAAAACAAATTGATTTATGGTATAGTAAAAAATACGTTTGATTTTCAAATATAATAGCAAGACAATGTAAGAATCAGTATAAAGAAGAAATTGCAGCTCAATATATTGAATCTATACTTCAAATTCGAGGCAAAACAATTTTTTAAGATGAATTTTTTCATTCAATAATAAACCTTTTATTATTATATGTTTTTACAATATATATCAAGTATTTATAACATGGATAGATATACATAAATAAATAAACGTAAAAAAATGTACTAGTCTAAAATAATTACCTACAGCTGCAATTACCGGTATTTCAGTCAATTTGTTTTATATCAATTATTTCTTGACCCCTTCAGAAAAATAATTAAAATAAATTCTAAGTTACATAAACACATAAAAGAACACACTTCAAGGAACTGTAATGCAAAAAGTGATTTGTAATAATTTCAGGTTTAAAATATACAACACATATTTATACTCATAGCTGTCATACTATTTCATTAGATATTTAAACTGCTGAAGAAAAAATGCGAACTTATAACAGTGGATTATGTTTGTTACTACTGCATCTGTTGTAACAATCTCAAAGATATCCTAGTTCCGCGGAAAATGAATGTTGTCTAATACAGTATGAAACTTTCTACATAAATGAAATACAATATATTTTATCATATGAAATTTTGCAGAAACATATTTATAAAAATAAAAACTTTAGGATCTGAGTATACGTGGTATTTTTTTTTTTTTTTTTTGCTCATTGTAAAAGTGGTATCAATAAATCTTTGTCGTTTAAAAATATCTAAACATAAGAATACATAATATGCGAGTTTGTACAATTTTACAGGCATTACTTTTAAAGTATTAAAACATGTATTTTCATAATGCGTAACGTTTAAGCTTTGCATTTCATCATATATGTTTCTTTATACATTACGTACATAATCATAAAAAGGAAACTGTAATAAATTTCAGCGCAAAAAAATAAATATATTCTAAGATAAATGTTATTTTGGAGTTTCCTAAATGATGAAAGAAGAAAAAAAAATTCATTTATTAAAATATATGAAGTATATTCATATTCAGGGTGTCCGAAAAGTCTGGAAACGTTCGAATGACTTGTGAAATATACATCGGAGTGAAAAACAGAAAAATGTATGTTAAATATTTTTGAAATATCTAGGGATATCACAGTTGCCCCCCAAAAAATCTGCCTTTGTCGGGGGAAAGGGGGTGGCAACTTATCTTAAATGGTAACCCCCTTTTTATTGCACATTCGGATTCTACAGGAAAAAATAAGTCACTTTTGTATTTAACATTTTCTTCGGAAAATCGTAGATGGCGCTGTAATTGAGTAAAATGCAGTGAGAATCGTTTCCTTTGAAAAATCTGGAAATGATCGAATAACTCGAGAAATATACATCGGATTGAAAAACGGAAAAATGCATGTTCAATAGTTTTGAAAAATCGATTTAAGGATTTCAAAGTTGCATCACCCCAATTTTGCTCCCTTGGGGGGTAAGGGGGGGGTAAGGGGGGGGGGGGTAACTTTGAAATCTTAAATGATAACTCCCCTTTTTTAATGCAGATTCGGATTCTACGGGAAGAAATACGTAACTTTTGTATCGAACATTTTCTTCAAAATACCGCATCTAGCTCTGTAATCGAGTAAAATGCAGTGAGAATCGTTTCCATTGGAAAGTCTGGAAACGGTCAAATAGCTCGAAAAATATGCATCGGATTGAAGACGGACCATTTTCAATATTTTAGAAAAATCTATTTAGGCCTATAAAAGTTGCCATTTTTCTAAAATATTGAGCACGTATTTTGCGCTTTTCAATCAGATGTATACTTCTGGAGTTATTCGACCGATTTAAAAATTTTCGAAGGAAACGATTCAAAGGCATTTTACTCGATTACGGCGCCATCAACGATTTTTCGAAGAAAATGTACAATTCAAAAGTTATATATATTTTCCCGTTGAATCCGAATCTGCAATAAAAAAGGGCGGTTACAATTTAAAATTTCAAAGTTGCCCCCTTTTCCCCCAAAAGGGGCAGAGTTAAGGGGGAAACTTTGTTATCCCTAAATTGATTTTTCAAAATTTCCAGAATTTTCAATAGAAACGATTCTCATTGCATTTTACTCGATTACAGTGTCATCAACGATTTTCCGAAAAAAAATATTAAATAATTTTTTTTTTTTTGGTAGAATCAGAGTTAGCAATATAAAAAGGCGGTTACCATTTAACATTTCAAAGTTTCTCCCATTTTCCCGCCAGGGAGGAGGTGCAGAGTTTGTTTGGCAACTTTGATATCCCTAAATAGAGTTTTCAAAAATATTGAACATGCATACATGCATTTCTCCGTTTTCCTACCCGATGTATATTTCTCGAATTATTCGACCGTTTCTAGACTTTTCGGACACCCTGTATATATATATATATATATAGATTGACAGATAGATAGATAGATAGATATTGATATATTATTTATTCTTAGTTTACTATTTTCTTTTCAAAAAATAATATTATAAAACGTCCGTCTTTAAATCTAACTAAGGATATTCAGATTTCTTTTTACAAAGAAAAAAAATTGTTTGTAAATATATTTTGTCCAACTTAATAACATATTCATCTTTATATGAAAAAAAAAAAAAACTTCATTCCGTTCTTCAAAAAGTAAACTAAATTTCCATGCGTAGTTCTAAGATATTTGAATTATTCATCTTGCATTCCTTTTTAAAAGAGTGCGGTGTAATTCTTTTTCACAAATGCAATCCCTACATTTGATGAAAGATAACATGTATTATTGAATTAATCTATATTCTTTTGCAACCTTTGAAGCTTTGTTACACTACAAATAGAAACGATAATTATATAAATAGAAACAGGAGTAAGTACAATCGTAATACACGTTTGTTTAGAGTGCTCCTTAAGTATTTAAATTCTATCTTTTATAATAAGGGCACACAAGGATGTTCTATCGACTTATGTTTATTCGTTCTATCTTTTGTTGTGTATTTCTTACTCATGAAATTTTCTATTCTTTTAGTTTAATTATTTATTTTAAATCACATCATTATCAACATCAAAAGCTACTATTGCATGCATTATATGTATGAATATTTGGAACTGAATATGTTAACAAACGAGTAAAACTTTATAATTTTTTTCATAATTGTTAATATTTAATACGAATGAATCATTTAATGTAACATGTTTTTTGTCCATGATAGCTCAGGTTTATTTCATGAAAGTAATATATTTGTACAAGTAAATATCCTTTATCAATAATTTTGATTCCATAAATAAAACAAATATAATATTTAAATTAGTAACATGACTCATCATTGAAAAAAGTAACAGGCGTATAAAATTTTGTCAAGATATTTGAATACATATACCTTTTCATATGGTCAGAATTTATAAAGGTAGAAGGAAAAAACCTTCTGCTTTCTAAAATTTTAACAAAATAAAAAAATTGAATATTTAGTATTCCTTCTCCAGCACATAATTCAAAAGCCATCACTTGGTACATTTCCCTGTGCAAAACGTAAAAATTAAAACTGTATGCAATACCCATATTACATATTGATAATAGTGTATGTATTTCACACAGATTGCTCGGGGATGTAAAGTTACTGTTACACATATTTTATTACATTATGATCAATAAAATGCGCCCCTCAATTACCGATGTTGAAGAAGTTTCATTTTAACCATATTTTGTTTTAAAGTAGTTTTTAAGGGTACTCTGTAAATAATGCAATATGTATATATATACTTATATTTATTTATTTATTTATTTATTATTTTATTTTTAACTTATAGGTTTTTAGTGTTATATCTATCCTAATATTATAAAGGAGTAAAGATTGTTTTTTTTTTTTTTTTTTTTTTTTTTTTTTTTTTTTTTTTTTTAAGGGGGTAATCTCTGGAACTACTGAACCCATTTCAAAAGTGATGGTGGCAAATTGATGGTGACAACCTCTGCTCCAACATAGACTATATTTTATGTCGGTACCACTAATCCCAGGGGGTACAGGAGCGAAAAACGTTCTAAAATCTCGATTTTTTTTTACTGAAGGAGCTAGAAATTTGAAATTTGGCATTGTAGTTACTTATAAAATGTAAAAGCTCTCTAAGAACAAATAAAAAAAATCGAAATTTAAAAGGGGGAAATAAGCGAAAAGCGTTCTAAAAACATTCTAAATTACAATTTCTATGGATTCTCTGGAACTACAGAGCAGATTTCAAAAGTGATGGAGGCAAATTGATGGTCAAAACCCCTGCTCCAACATAGGCTATATTTTGTGTCGGTACCACTAATCCCAGGGGGTGCAGGAGCGAAAAACCTTCTAAAATTGCAATTTTTCATTATACGGAAAGTGCTAGAAATTTGAAATTTGGCATTGTTGTTACTTATAAGATGTAACTGCTCTGTAAGAACAAATTAAAAAAAAATTCGAAATTTAAAACGGTGAAATAAGCGAAAAGCGTTCTAAAAACATATTAAAATACAATTTCTATGGAATTTCTGGAACTACAGAACCGATTTCAAAAGCAATGGTGGCAAATTTATGGTGACAATCCCTACTCCAACATAGGCTATATTTTATGTCGGTGCCCCTAACCCCAATTGGGTGCAGGAGCGAAAAACGTTCCAAAATTGCAATTTTTATTATACTGAAAGAGCTAGAAATTTGAAATGTGGCATTGTAGTGACTTATACGTTGTAAATGCTCTCTAAGAATAATAAAAAAAAATTGAAATTTAAAAGGGTGAAATGAGCAAAAAGCGTTCTAAAATCATTCTAATGGAATCTATGGAACTACAGAACCGATGTGGCAAATCGATGGCAAAGTGATGTGGCAAATTGATGTTGACAATCCCTACTCCAACAGCCTCTTTAATAAAAAGGTATGCGATGCTGACAACTGGGTTTTTCGCTAATTGTTGCCACAGATTAATCTCGGAAAAAGAACCCTTTGAAGTTGCTGAAAAAATTTAATAGCTTGAAAAGTATTTGTCAGAAAATTGTTAGAAACACTGCGTTTGAAAGTAAAAAAAGTGTATTTTTCTTGATATAAATTTCAAATCTAATGATTATGCCGTTTTTCAAATATTGAATTTCAAAAATTACCAAATTTCACAATGGAGTACCACAGCGAAAACTTCATGCGTAAAAAGATAATGATAAGGGCGACGTGTCCTGACGTCTATATTGGCACGAATCACAAATTATAGTAGCCTTATTATTCTGTTAAAATTTTAGAGTGAATTATGAAATGTCAATATTTTGTTTGATGAAAAGTTTGTTAAGAGAAATTGTCCAGCGTAGCGGGCATAGCCTGCTAGTATATTATAAAGCAAAGCCATGACTGTGAGTAACTCTGACTTTTATTGCATATTAGTTTCGCTAGTATTGCAATTTTTGTAACTTCTAAACAGGCCCGGACTGGTTCTTTTGGGGGCCCTCGGCTAGAGACTGAAAAGGGGCCCCTTACCGGGAAATTTAGAGGACATAGAATATTAGAATATTTACTTTTTGAAAATTAGGTTTACATGCCTAAAAACCACATTTAGCTACTTTGTCTTGAAAAATAGTTGGGTTAAAAAGTAAGCTTTCTCTGATGTAGTTTGTTTCACAATAAATATTTATATTATTTTATATACCGTACCTAAACTAGTTCCATGCTAGAAAAAAGTGAGTATATTATTTAATTACGAGTTGTTTATTACTTAAAAATGAGAGTGAGAAATACTTTTAGTTTTAGGCAACCAAATAACAGAAGTTGAAGCTCTAATAATCTAAATCCTTCTGTAATACCTAAGTAAATATTAAAAAGGGACACAACGGTAGTAAAACAAAAAAAGAAAATAGAAAAAAACAAAACAATGTCCTCATTAATTTTAATTTAATTGTTACAAATTGTAAAATAGGTTTTATAACAAAAAGAAAAATGGCTCTACAATAGCGATCGGGTATTTGAACATTTTAAGAACATCTGCAACGTATGGATTATTCCCACGAATTTCAAGGAACTTCATTTTCCCTTGCATAAACAGTGCTGACTTTGTATCGCACCTGCTCATAGCATGTAGGAAGAGGATATTTTCCGCAACCGTTGAACTCACAGCATTTGATGGAGAAAATGTCAATGGAGAAACGGTGTCCTTCCCAGGTTTTAAAAAGAAAACGTTTTCAGCTTTGCAGAGACCTATCAAAATGACCAAGAGCTTTACATACCCCCCCCAACTATATTCACCATCTTATTTTATGGAGCCAAGGACAAAGCAGTGTTTACAATAAAGGTGACTGCGTATTCTTTTGTTTGCTTGCATGTAATATCTGATGATGAAAACTTGTCAATCATCATAGATATTAACCGACCCTTGTTTTCTGGGTTAGCAAGAAACTTTTATTTTGGACGTGGTAGGTATCGTTGTGCCGTCAAACAATACGTCAGTCAAAGTATGCTTCCTTAATCGTCTCATACTCTCATCAGTTTTTTAACCACTTTGTACGTCATCAGTGTAGCCATGAAAGGCAACTACCGCCTCTGGTTGATATTTTGACTGCACGTACTCAACATATTTGTCGGATATTAAAGAAAAAGAATGATTTTTAGACCAAACAGCCTTATGCGATTATAAACCACCATCAATGACGAATTGAACTCTGCTGCTGAACCGCTTGGTTGATAGGGGTTTGAATGCCTTTTAGAGAATAGATTTGGTTCTTTTTCTTAAGCCATTGTCGAATAGGGACACGAATAAGGTCCTGGATCGTACGTCAAAAACTCCTCAATATCTTCATCCAAGTGCTTTGCAACCGAAATTCGTTGGAACAAAGTTGTGGTTGTGGGATTAATAGAAACCAATTCGTCGTCTACTCGTATCACAGTATCACACTGTTCATTACAACAAGAGGTTTTATTCTGTCGCTCCGTTTAAATTACACAGTTCCAAAGTCACCACCAACAACACTGTTCACGTCTTTAATGCCTGATTACCCGGACTTATGGCAGTTGATCCGTTTAGACTAAAAATAAAATTTTTAGGAACTGAAGTTCGTGTCAGCTTTTATTAGAGAAAGTGTGTTTTAGTTATTTTATTTTTGTGTTATTTAAAAGGCAAAATAAAGTGCTATATTTTTATAAAAGCAAATTGAGATTTTGATCCGATCTCATACGCTCATTTTTATTTATTTTTTAGTTATGTTGATGTTGGGGTAAACAGCCGTATTACAACTTGATAAGGACTCTATTGCAGTATTTGGTCTTTCTTCTTTGTCTGATGACAGCCATTTTTCGACCCACATTTCGATTTCTGCTTGTAAGATGTTCGAAAGAATGTTTATATCAGAAGAGTAAAATTCAGCACATTGCATGATATGAAGTTTTTTCTATGTTTTTTTGCAGAATTGCATGCAAGCTACTAATTACATGCTTATTTAATTGCATGCTGATTTTCAAAACGGCCAATCATGTTTTGAATAAGAAAATCCAAAAAGGGTATGAAATTTGTTTTTCTGTAATAATCTTCCACTGATTCGCTAGGTGTATTATCTCTATACATTTGTTTCTTTCCTAGTCTAGGTTTTCTTATTTCTAAATTAAGTTCTGTTGCTGCATCGGAAGCTCGTTTAAATATGTCTGAAAATTTGGGTTCTGAATTTTCACGCATTTTTCTAAAAATTTCCGTCACTTCACTAATGGTTTCATAAGAGGATATTAAATCAATGCCCGGTTTCTGTAGGGCTATTGACAAGTTGTGGGTGATTTCGAAACATTTTTCTGCCACGAAAAGAGATACTAAAAAACTACTTTGGCACAATGCATTGTAAAATAGCATCGCTTTCTTCGATGCCTCGGTTTCTGAATTCGTGTCTTCAGTGATTTCCAGTAAGGCTGAAATTATTGGTTCCAAACACTCACATAATGTAAAAATGGCTTCATGCCGTTCTACCCAGCGAGTTTCACAAAATTTTTTAAGGCAAGTCGTTTTTTTGGATGTGCTTTCACTGCTTAAAAATTCTTCTTCTAGGAGCTTGCTCTTTAAAATTTTCCTTCTGTTTGGCGAGGCTCTAAAATATGTGACTATTTCTTGAACAGTTGCAAGAGAATTTCTAATGGATGGGACAAGACATGATTTTGACAAAACTAAATTTAAAACATGGTTGCAACAGTGGACATACAATGCTGTTGGGTGTGCCTGCAGTATTTTTGCTTGAACTCCATTTAGTTTTCCAGACATAGAAGCGGCCCCATCATAACCTTGACCCCGCAAGTAAGAAATGTCAACCCCGAGTCTTCTGAGATTTGACAATATTACATCGGCGATTGTAGTCCCAGATAAATTTTCAATTTCTATAAAGTCTAAAAAGTCTTCTCTTATTATACAGATTCAGATTCAACCAAGCAGGGAGGCCTACCATACGGCTTAAGCTCTACAAGCCCTGCTTGGCAAGTTTATTAAAAAAATATATACAAGTGAGGCCATTAGGCTTTTACATAGTACTAAATTGAACAATGAATAAGAATTATATATACAATACAATTTGACATATTTACTCTCATTTGAGTAAGGTATTTTTACAATAACTCCAAGAGTTTAAATTTTTAGATTTGTGGACTTGAGTAATAGAACAATTATGTACATGTCTATAATTACTTGAGTAAATAAGGGAAATAAAAATCTATATATTTAAAACGCTAAGCGTTTTGTTTCGACAATCCGTGAGAACAAACTACTACATCAAATTACATCATTCTTTTTTTAAATGAAAGATATTTGGTCACAGATTTGTTATCGTACAGTCGTTTGTTCGAAAATTTAATTAATTAGCCATAATCTTAAATTAAAATTTTACTTCTGCTTATGACGTCATAAAGTCGCCATCGGTTTAACGCCCACTGTTGCGACGTACAGAGTTTATTTTCTAAACTCAATGATTGCGAGCATAAAAAATAAATATTAAATATTAAAAGCACGTGACTTTTAGGACGAATTTTTTAATTTGTAAGTTAAAATATAGTTAAAATGTTTAAGTATTTCGGTAAAAATATTTATCCGTGTGTTTTATAAGCAAATAAAAATTCATATTTACTGTGACGTGAAGGAAATATTGTCCATTGGGTTCATTTTATCATTAAGCATTATAACTTTGTTGATGCCATTTTTTTCATTACAATTAAATGCAAAATATATTTTTATTTGTATGCATGGTGCTTAAGCATAAATGTACGTATGAAAAGTTTGTACCGGTGAAAATGACGTTATGCTTAGCTTGAAATGCATTTTAACATTGATAAAACTAAAAATAAAAATTTATATGATTGTGTCAACATGGCGTAATATTAACTGATATTTCAATTTTTAATTTTAAAGATTAGAACTGGAGCCTTTATTGGTTGCTTCATCTTGATTGCATACCTTGATTACATGTTACCAATTACTTTTTTTAAATTATAAGATTAAGTTATAGGAATTATAGGATTTAAATTATTAAGATTTCCTTTTTTAATAAAAAAATTCACAAAAGTAAAGAATTTCAGGAAAAAAAAACTTGAAATAATGATTGTATTTTTAGCTACAATAAACAATGTAAGGCTAATATTTTATAGGAATTATTTTGGTAGGTTTGTTATAAGTTCATTTAACAGTTCTTTATTAGGGGCAAAGTCTTATTTCTTTCACTGTGAATTTTTCTTTCGATGTGAAAAAATGGTAGTCTACTTTTGGACGCCAACCAAAACACAGTGGCAATATTTAGAAATGTATAACGGTTGTGACAACAAACGGCACTATCGCTTTAGCTTTCATCGCGCATACATCACTTCTAAATACTAAAAATTTATTTATTTTACTACATTTTACAATTTCAATTCTTACATCCTCAATTAGAAAAAAAAACTTTCGATTGAAATTTATTTGAAATCTGCCGCTTAATTTAACGACTTTTTAAATAATTTTCAAGCATGAAATATTTTTCAATTCTATCTCAACAATGACCATCCGTTTGCTTTAATGGTGTAAAATAGTCCCTTGGAAAGTTGCAACAATTGAAAATAGGTATCCCCAACCTTCATGAAAAGTGAAATAATAATAATAATAATAAAAACCTGATAAATCATAAGATCAGATTATCCATAAGATAGAGTATTTTGGCGCTAATATAAAATATGTCAAAATAAAAAAAAACTATTTTTAGTTTTTGATAAAATTGATATGTTGAATCAGAATATACTAGGAACTGTTATTTATTATTTTTTTAAAGATCCATTGGATATTTAACTGTATAAGAGACCGACTGTGATGGAAAAGGAATAATCATCCTGATTATGTAAAGGGATAGAAGAAACTACAAATTATAATACTATATATAATAACATACTATAAATTACAATTGAAAACATTAAAATTCTCCCTCATCTGCATATTAATTTATTATTTTTAACAAAAATTCTTCATTTTTATATAAAAATTGATTAGCTTAAAAAAATGGATGCGTTTTAGAAGATATGGATTTGAAACGAACAATGATTAAAGAGGACATTTTAAAACTTTTAATTTAAATATTTTAAAACTTTTTTAACGTCGAATTTCAACGGTGCCTTTGGGCAGATGCAAGACATATGCGCATAGGAGCTCATTCGATTGCATTATCACAGGGGGGGGGGGGGTGCTTATACTGTGTTCTTTTATTTACTGAATATGAGATGAAAGTAGGAAATTTGAATGATACTTTATGATAGGACTATTTGCATGATACTTTATAGGTCCTTGACCTTTTTTTTTTTTTTTTTTTTTTGTCGTGGGGAATATGGTGGTAATGTCAAGCTGATTTGCATTACAGATTTGTTTACGGAGTGTTCATTTGGAGTTTGCATCGGAAATAGCATTTCACTGTGGCGGGGGGGGGGGGATTTTTTAAAATAAAATATTTGAAAGACTGTTTCATACGAAGCCCTACTTAAATAATAAAGAAGTTTATTTTACTTATATTGTTATAGTATTTTTTTTTCCGTCACGTTTTGACGGGCTCCATCTAGTAATAATAAAAATATTTACAAATCAATTCTAGTTCTTTAGACCTGAATTAAAAAGTTTTACCTTGGGTAGGACTACTTTAATGTTCTGTAATTTTAATTTGTTTTAAGTCCTAAGCTTTTAAGTTTTTCAAATTGAAGGTCATTTTATTTTGTTTTTACAAGATTAGTCCTCATCAGTATAATTGTCATCATCATCATCTGACGTAGCGTCCAGAGGTGGTAGTTGGAACAATGTCTGATTATTTTCTATCAGAGACATGCAGTTGATTATTCTTTGTTGTAATACAGGATTTTTAATTATCAGAGTGAACCAGTGGCACTGAGTTCGCTTTTCTTAGATGTAGAGTTGTTGTCAGCATGCAATTAAGCATGTAATGGAGAGAATCTCCTCATTCTCCACAGGTGCATCGTGAGGATGATGTTTTGTTGAATTTTACTAAGTATGTTGGAAATGGACCATGATTCGTTGCAAATATATATAGATATCTGTGATTCAGAAGAAAGTCATCTGATACTGACGGTTTTAATGCGAAGGTGTAACGGCCAGTTAGCGATAAGTTCCATTCCTGTTGCCATGAGTTTAGAAGATGCTGTTTCAGTTTCCTCTTAAGATAGGAAGGTGGAAATGGGATAAATTTTTGTGGAATTTCTGATGATGGGAAGGTTGCTTCCTTGGCCAATTGATCCGCCCTCTCATTACCTAAGAGGCCTGCATGTGCTTTTACCCATTTGATGTTAATTTGTTTGGTTGTTTGTTGAAGATATATTGTATTATTTGTTTTACTATTGCATTTTTGGTTGAAATATCTTCCAGTGCTTGAATGCTAGATCGACTGTCAGAGAAGATTGTAAAGGAGTTATAAGATGAGTGGGATGACCAGATTATGGAGTCAAGGATGGCTAGAAGTTCTGCTTGATATACAGAATTTTCTTCTTGTATTCGTTGTTGATGTTTGTATATTTCTATGGTTTCTCTATATGCACAAAAGGCATAGCCTGTCCCTGTTTCCGTTTTTGAACCGTCCGTATAGACTTCAATTTCTGAATCGGAATTGGTTTTCCAGTATTTTTAGGTGATCACTTGAGGTATCTATATGATTTTTCTTCGATTTTGCTTGGAACATGTCTGCAAAATATGGGGGAGATGAGATTCCAAGGCGTATAATTCTTCCGAATTCTGATACCTGTTCCAGTCGCAAACGAAGGGGTGGGATTCCCGTAAGTACGTTGAGGGCTGCCGTTGATGTTTTGCAATATGCTCCTTTAATATAGCAGACATTGTGCTTGAATAGCTGAAATTAAGCGATAACCATGCAACTGGGCTAGCCTGGTAAACCAGGTTGCTGCAGCATATGTTACACTCTTTTCAAAGATCGCACTGTACCATATTTTTAAAATACTCTTTGAAATTCCACTTGATGTCCACAAATTTAAGTAGATTTTGAATTATTCGTTGAATTTCTTCTCTTTTCGATCTAAGATGTGGTAAGAAAGAGAGTGTACTATCTAATAGTATACCTAAGTATGGAATTGAGTTTTCTGCTTTTAGTGAATAATTATCTATTTTAAATATTGGTGGGCGCTTTAGGTATTTTGGTCTTCTAAGATTAAGAGATTTGCATTTATTGAGATTTTTAGCTTATATTTTTCTGCCCATTTGCTGATTAGCTGAAGTGCTGTTTTTCCTTGATCTTCTAGTTTTGCTCTCGTTCCTGCTTCTATGATTAAGAGCAAATCGTCAACATATGCAATAGCCCTAATTCCTATTTCCCTAAGAAGGTCTAGCAAATTCTGCATGAAGACCTTCCATAAGAAGGGGCCCTTACAAGATCCCTGTGGAAATCCTCTGTTAAACCAGTGGATTTCTTGAACTAGCCAGTTTGGGTATGCACCTCTTCTTGATAGGAATGAACCTGTTGTGTTGACATATGGTAGATCGACGCTTAGATTTTCCATTGCTTCTATACTTTCCCGCCATGGCAGACTGTCAAAGGCGTTCTTAAAATCTAAGGAGAGTAGGGAGATGTAAGACTCTTTTTGTTTTATTATTTCAAGTTGCGAGAATAAGTCATGTATTGCAGTTTCTGTAGATCTGCCCTCAGTGAAGCCATGTTGACCAGGAAAGTTTTCTCCATTCTTGTTGAGATTGTGGTATATGCGACGTAGAAGTAATTTTTCGTAGATTTTTCCAAAGATCGGAAGTAATGTTATTGGTCGGTAGGATTCAGTTTCCGTTGGAGGTTTACCAGATTTTAGGAAGTAAACTAATTCTCCTATTTTCCAGGCATCGGGGAAATAATTTAGGCTTAACAGCTTATTATATATTGTAAGTAAAAATTTGCTTTGAGATTTGTAGATGTTTCTTATTATGTTGTGATCTATGTCATCTTTTCCCGGAGCTTTGTTAACGTTAAATGAGTATATTGCATCTCTCAGTTCTGATTGCGTAAATGGGGGTGCTGTTTTAACTGGATGTGTTATTTCTGTTGTTGATGATTGAGAAATTACAAAAATGCTTGTTGTAAGATCTTCAAATAATTGCTTTTTCGTATGTGTGATTGCTTCTGATGAGGTGAGCGAGTAAGACTCTTGGCTGTAGTGTTTCTGAAATGCCGCTTTCTGTAATTTACCGAAAGGATTGGTCATGTTTTTGCAGAAACGATTCCAAGTATCATTTTTCGCCTTTTGTATTTGTTTTCTGTATTTTGCACGTTCTTGTTTAAATTTTTCATAAGTGGCTTGTGAAAAGGGGTCTAGCTTTGACTTCCTTCTTAGTGCCCTTGTTAAGTTGCGTTGTTTGCGTAGTTCTTTATTCCACCAGTTGAGAGAGGGGCAGAAGCTTGATTTTCTTTTGTTGAAGTTTTTGTTGCAGACATTTGTTAATGTTGATAGGAACTTCTCATATACTTCGTCAAATTCTTTGCTAACATTTATTCTTTCAAAGTCAATTCTATCTTCTGAGATTTTTTGATTTAGTTCTTTATTGAATTTTTTGAAAGAGACGTTCTTTGTCCTATATCTCCTTCTGAGGAGAGGTGGAATTTGTGTGCTTAATGTTATTATTATGAGCCGGTGGTCTCCAAAATCCATGTCTTCCATGACTGTCCATTCGGCTACCAGTGGGAAAAGCGAGATTGATGCCATTGATACATCAGGCCATCCTTTATTATTCTTATTTTCATAGGTTGGACTGCAGTAAGGATTGTTGATTACAATGAGACGATGTAAACCTATTTGTTGTATTAGGTGGTGACCTCTATTATCTTTTGAAGAATAGCCCCATAATGGGCTACGTGCATTGAAGTCTCCCAACATTAGAAATTTTGGTGACATTCCTTTGATTTGGTGCCAATCTTGAAGATCTTCATAAATATCTTGTGATGGTGGTGAATATTGACAGCCTATGGTAATGTCACCTTTTTGTGTTAGGATATTTACAAACACCGAATGTAAAGAGGTTTTAATCCTTATATGTTGAATTTCCGTATCCAGAATAACTATGAAACAGTTTTTTGCCGTTGAGGAATAGCACCGTAGGGACCCTGGAAGACCGTGTGGTCTGTTATTAGAGAGTGGACAGTCTTGCAGACAGGCTATTTTGTATTTTTCTTTTAGCAGTTTTTGAAAGAGAGAGGAAGATGCTGAGCGGATTTTTTGAAGATTTATTTGTGCGATTTTGAGGTCTTCTAGCTTGCTGCTGGAGACTGAATTTAATACTTCTGTTGAAGAATTAGCATGTGAGGTTTGTATGTTTGCCTGGTCATTGAATGTTTCTATTTGAAAATATTGAAGTTAAAGTAGTTTTAGAGTTCCGTCGTCTTTGTAGGTGACGTTGAAAGATTTCACATGCGTTCGAGTTTGCACTATGGCGGTGCATTTTCCTTTTTGATTCATCATACTCTTTTTCACAGTTTATGCATCTGTGTTTATCTTTTCTATTTTTAATAGGACATGACGGTGAAGAGTGATTGTCTGTGCAATACGCGCATATTTGTTAATCAGATTCCTCAACATAACGGACACAAAGTGTAAGAACTTCTTTTCCGGAGATATCAGTAGTCTCGTCAGCAAGAACTGCGAAACACTTCGCCTTATTGACTTTTTGGACAATGTGATCTTGTATAGTCTCACCACAAATTTTCATTATTTCATTTTGTATGTCTGGGCTTGTATATTTTTTTGAAATCATACCTGATTGAGCTTCCTTTATGTCTTCAGTTTTATCGCTAGCTTCCAATCGAAATTGAAGTAAAGCTCTAAAATTACCGTCATTTTTCTCCGTTTCTTGAACAGAAATATTCCCTGAATCTCTGTGTCCACGTAATGGGAGTCCGTGTCTTCCACAAAGGATGACTGTTTTAATTACGGACTTGAGCTTTTGCCTATTTTTACAGATTTACGCATTCCTGTTACTATGAAGTTGTATTCCTATGCTTACATTTTGCCCTTTCATAATTTTCTTGAATTCTTCTGCCATAATAATGTAATTCTTGTGATATTGGCACATTTGATGAGATGTAAAAGATTCTAAAGCATCCTTCCATTGTGTAAAAGGAGATAAGACTAATTTACCCAATCGCTGATTTCCTTGACCACCCTGTCCATTTGAAAACACTACACAAATTTTGCAAAATGCTCCATCAAATTTTGCAGAGTAACTTAACCATGGAAATTTTTCAAACCAGTGATACTGAAATTTTCTTTTTTTATGGTTTGCAGGGAAAGAAAAGGATGGATCTGGTTTCCACGAATTTTTTAAAACTTTTAATTTTTGGTATTCGTCAAGATAAACGACGTCGCCAAGAAATAGTCCTATATCCATATCATTTTCAGAGAACGACTTAGACAGTGTATTTACAGCATTTTGTTCAATGCTAATAACTTTAACCGCTTCTTCAGATTTTTCATCTTTAACTGTAGAACCTGCTTTGTCATGTTTTTCACCTTTGACTTCAGAACCTTCACCTTCTGTTCTTTTCGGAACTTTAGAAGAGAAAAAACTTAACAATGTATTTTTCGGTCTTTTACAAGAATTCATATTGCAAAATTTTCTTATTATATATTATATTGTATATAACGGTCATATCATTTACTGCCTAGGGTGATAAACTTCAATTAATCTTTAACGAAACCAAACACGAAAGGCAAGAACACAAAATAAAAATGGCTTTGAAAGCAATCTTCTCGGAAGAAGCCTGTTCCATTCACAAAATCGGGGAGATCGTAGATGGATTATCCAATTTCCGCATTCCCCAAACGGGGATTGGGCTTTCCACTCACTCTGTGAAAATTTAACTAATTTCTTTTCTTTTTAATGCAACCCAATTTGGGCCTCTCTCGCTTTGCGTACGTTTTATCACGTGATGTCTGAGCAGCGGAGAAACATATTGAAATTGTTTTATTTTATTATTATTTTAATCTAGAAGTGATTTGTTTTTCTCTTGAAAAAACTTGTTTTATCGTGGCTTCCAGAACGGAAGTAAAAAATGTTTTCTTGTTGTTTGCTTTCTGAAATTATTCGGATTATCTTCACAAAAGAAAAAAAGCTCTAAATGATTTTTTCGTGTTTTTTAAATATTTTAAATTTATTTTTAATTAATACAATTTAAAGTTCACTTTAAAGGGAACACTATAATCCGACGAAAAAAAAAACTTGATTTGCAATAGGGGGGGAGGGGGGCTTGATTACCCCCCCCCTTTCCTACGCCCCTGTGTTCAGTCCACTAAAATTGACAGTTAGATTTGTTTTATATTAAGAGTTTTAGCACTCTTCTCGATTCGTGAAAAGTTCAGATTTCTCTCTCACTCTAGTAGGATTTTTATCCAGATCATGTGTTGAATCTCAAAAGATTTCTCGTTCCCTGTCCGCACAAAGCTTCTTGCGGTCGGACTTTCTAGCATTCGCCCGGGTACTCGGCGTACCCTGTATTCTCGAACAGAGGTTTAGCACCTCTGTGCGTTTTTCTCGCAGTTACCCGGGTACTTGGCGTACCCTGTATTCTCGAATAGAGGTCTGGCACCTCTCAGCGTTTTTCTCAATCTGAACTCTTAATTAAAATCCTTTCGCTCATGGTTTTCGTAATGGGAGTGGATTTTGTCCGAGGAGGGGCTTATCAGGACCACTTGTATCGTGGGACCATGACATCACCTGCAAACCAGTGCGGTATTGGTTCCTTTCTAAAAAGGGGAAAATAAGTAGTTGCACTTTCTGGTTTCTCACGGAGATCTTTTTCTCACCAATACAGGCCACCAGCAAAGTAAGTCCTGTCATCCTTGGTGGACAATGCTATCAATTATAATTCTAAAGTTTTTCTGTGTTCACAAAAGAAGTTCGGGATTGTCACTATTTCAAAGAAACGCCGATGTGAGAAAATATGCTGGAAATGTTATTTTAGAAGTTTTCACACGAGAACTCTCAGATGCCAAAGACTGGTTCTCACGCACCGCCACGTAAAAGTAAAAATGGATTCTTTATAGCGTAAAATAGTTAGTTTCCATGTTACATTGATGTACAGTGCCGTATTTCCCGTTGTTTCAGTTTTTTGCTTTTAACACCAATTTCTGTGGCACTCTCATGGCTAAACTTCTGATCAGAGAAAAAAAATTCAATTGATAAAATGTATGAAATTTTATCCTCTTTGATTCATATACTGTCGACTTTCACGTAAAATGCATAGTTTTAGAGTTATTTTGATAAAACTGAGAAAAGTCCGTTTTTTTTTACATTTTTGTAAAAAGAAAAGTATTTCCTGGAAAAAAGTTTGTTGGAAAACCTCAGATTCGTATTCAGCGGCTCCCGAAAACATAAAAGTACCAAATATCAAAACTCCACCAAAAGTTTCTTTTATTTTCTACCAAATGACTGGACTAATAATAGCCAAGAAACACAAACACGGAATTGGCGACTCAAAATACTGAATGTGTGGTAAGTACTTATGAGCTAATAAACTAATTCGATTTACCTTACCTCACCTGTATTTAATGTATCACTATTGTCCCTCAAAGGCTGACTTTGCGACTGAGAAGTGGCACTAGTTAACCAAGTGTTTTAACTTTTCGGACTTTTTTCAACGTCTAAAGATTTTCTCTTCTTTTCTTTTTTCCTTTTCGTAGCACCACTATGATACACACGTTTCATGTTGACACAACTGTGACACTGCACTAACTACAACCATACTACGAGACTGTGCGAATGAACGTCGCAATGCGCCCTGAATCGAAACCTATATGAGCACTACACAGAGCTCGATTAGTAGCCAGCAACCCTCTTCCGTCTGGCCAGCGACACGACACAGAGCCACTACGTAGGCTACCATAAACAAAAAACAAGTTGGAAATTGTACGTCAAACGTGACAAATGAGGTGCGTTCGTACTATAGCTAGTTATAGAAATATTCAGATCTTGATGATTTTTTATTCTGTGAAATGAATTATATCGTCTGCAGATTAATTTCTGTCATAAAATAAGTATCTCGGTCGGTTGACGATTAAACCTCGGAAGCTCCTATAAAAAGAAAGAACCGATTTTTAAGAAACATTCAAATTTCTTAATAAATACTTTTATTAATATCTCCTAAAGTTTTGATTCGATTTTTATAAAATTTCAAATGTTTCGACAAAATTTTGCAAAGATAATATATCTTAAATTTCAAACCATTCGGTTGGGTAGTTTTTGCGTTGTTATATGCGGACGGACAGACGGACGGACCAAGCGACGACAAAAGGTGCTACGTATTTATATAATTACGAACGCACCTAACAACTGGGCACTGCTTAAAATTGATTGTAAACGCGTAAAATTAGTGGGAAACAGCGAAATTTGTCTAATGTAACTAATTATAAAGTTGCAGACGTTTAATCATTTTTGGGGGCCCCCTTGTGCTGGGGGCCCTCGGCGATCACCATTTTGACTTACATATAAACATCATTTAGATTTATTTTCTCAAGGAAAGCATATTTTTAAAGTTATAAAATATTTTGTTTTGTAAAATATATTGTTTAATCATGAAACATAATATCTTATGTTTAAATATTACATATGCATAATAAATTTATGTCTTGTTATACATGGGTCTAATTTGTTATCACATTTTCCCATTCTTTTGCAAATTTGTCTCCCGCGTAAGTGCAACGGAAGTCGTAAATGAAGCAAGGTATATGCAGTTTTTTAAAAGTAAGGAGGAACACATAATACTTATAAATAATTTTTAAAGCACAGAATGTATTCTTTAATATATGTAAAATCAGTTATTTAAATTGAGTCACAAGTTTTAATCTTCAATTTTATTTAAATGCATTATTGCGTGTAGTTTTAAAACTTTAATCTATTTTAATTATTATCTAAAAATGTGTAAATATATTTTTTTATTATTTTAACACTTTAGTGCGGTGAACATTTAATGTTCTGTTATTAGACCCAGCTATTTTTTCGCTGTGAATGAAACAACATCATAATAGACATTCTGCAATAAATCATTTTATATATATATATATATATATATATATATATATATATATATACATATCAATTAACAAATTATCTAAAAAAATAATTTAATGTTTCGGGGTAAATTAGTTCTCAAAAATGTAAAAAAAAATATGTTCATATCAAGAGATTTAGTTTCATTAAAAAATTTAGTGCTCTGTATATCGTAAAATCTTAAACTATTAAGGTACTATATATCTATTGATTATTTCAAAGCCATGATACGGATTTTTTCTATTATTTTCCATGCATCAAAATACACATCATTGAAATAGACAACTAATATACTTAATTAGACAATATTAAAATATTGTTTCTTAAGCTGTGTTTTTCAATTATACATTACGGCATAAGCATAATGGTTTTTAAAATTTACGAAGAACTTTTTGTACACAGATTGTTATTGTCTATCATTTCTAGCGATAAAATAATTAATGCAAGCCCCCTTTGTCATAAACTAATACAACACGGAGTGTGATGAAATAGTTATTCAACATCTGGGATACTTCCTTCTTTTCAGTGAAAAAATACAATACACATTTTTATCCATATTTACGATAACAAGAACGAAAAATCATGCGTCAAGCATAGATTATGTAACACTTTCCAACGCTTCCAAAATAATTTTACAAATCATACCGTTTAATAAGCTAAAAGATAACATCTAAGTAATCCGAATACTTTTCATCAGCTCTGTATAGGATCTATAGATTTGTATATATACTACATAGGATGCTAAATTTAGTTCAGTTAGAAAACGCGTAGCACAGTTTAAAATTCTCCTTCTGGAGTTTCTGTCAATAAACGGAAATGTGTTCGCGCACTTTTGTTCTGCCCTTTATAGGATCTACAGAATTTATACACACCAAGTAATAGTCAAAAAGTGAGTTAAATTTAAAATCGCGTTCAGCAACTTAAAACGCACTTCCATGAATTATTGTTAACATACAGTAGAGAATTCTTTTGTGTGTCCCTGTAAATGAACGATGACTAGTATCCACACAATATTCTGTGGTAAGCCTTTTGTAATACACCTTAGTGATATATATAAATTTCAATGCGTTTAAAACAGTGAAACATTATTTAATTAAACTGCAAACGATTTTTCTCCATAGACGTAATGTAAAGGAATTCTTTTGACTGTCCCTGTAAAGTAACTAAAAGTGCTATGCACACCCTATTCTATATTAAGCTTCTTGTAATGCACCTTAGCTATATATATATCAATTACAATGTGTTTGAAATTGTATAACATCATTAAAATAAACCGCAAATGATTTTTCCCCATAGACCGTAATGTAACGGAATTCTTTTAAGTGTCCCTGTAAGAAAACTATAAGTGCTACACACTTCAGTTGAAATAGGGAACATGCTATAGATAACGACAATAACATATAAAAATTGCAGGGCAATCCGAGCATATTTACGGGAGTTAGAGCACGGACAGACGGCAGACGGCCAGACAGCAGAGCGCCATACGGCAGACAAACCGAAGTCATAAACACTTTTCAACTAGGTTGGAAAGTGTTAAAAATGAAAGGCTCTTTCACCTATTTTCTGTAACCCTGGAAAACAAGGTTGGATCCCCTCGTATTTTTGAATGGTTTTACAAAGGAGAATGATTTAAGCAAGTCAAGCAAACCTGGAAATTTTGTAGAAAAAGTTAAAGAATCTATTTTCTTTATCGAAATACATTATTAAACCATACTTTTCCTACCATTTTGAATATTTGAAATATCTTTTGTTGGTTAATTTTCTTTAAATTGTGCTCTATAACTGTAAGTATCAGGTTTCCAAAACGTTTATTGATTTCAGAAAGATAGATAATATCTCCCGACATATGTAAGAAATATAGAAAAAACTACATGTTTAACAATATTATTTAAATATATATATATATCGTGGAGAGTAATTTGTAAAACCGGGTACCCCGATTTCTCGCTGATGGGTGCTGCCCACAGAAACCTTTTTTACAACATACCTTAGCCTCCCCATCGGCTTTTGAAGTAGTTTTTCTCTGTTTCCATGGAATGCTATTGGAATGAAATTCACCTCAAAAGTTTTAATTTTTTCCACCTTTTCTGCTTTTAACCCATTAACCGCTAAAACTATGTGGGCGGAGCCTTCAATAGTTTTACTGAAATTCGTTTCCCACCAAAAATTCTGAAAGATAATATTCTGTATATTTAAAAGCAAAGTTTTTGTCATTAAATAAAGTATTTTTTTAATTTATTAAAATAGTGGTGGCGTGGCAGGTTTTTTTTTATATACTTTTATTTTGAATGTTGCGTTAACGCAACACCAGCGGGTAATGGGTTAAAATAAATCCAGCTTGATGGATTAATTTAGCTCAGTAAACCGCTGTTTTCTATAGCTTTATCACGATATTTGGAAATCAAGTAGATGTATGTACGTCCAACTATTCAGAAGAACGACAATGTTGATTTTTGGTCGTATGTTGAGGCAAAATCGAATACCCATGGTTATGCACTGTATTCTGCACTATATTGTTTTCTAACATAACATGTGGTGAAGAATGGATACAATGTTCAGTCTTCAAAAAGTGTGCACATGAGGAGTACAGCGGAAACGACAACGACAACGTTAAAAATTGGTTGAAATCCTGAAAAAAAACTGTAACTGATCTTCAAAATGTATATATGTTTTAATGTTTGATTCAAAATTTATGAAAATACAGCATTTTGCTACTGGACGGGTAAAATCTTAATTTCTTGTTAGTAGCCGATTTTACTATATTTTTGTATATTGTGTATTTTTGTTTATTCAGTCTTACAAAATTTGGCGCTGTTTCAGATTGTCCTAGAAACATCTTTTTCCAAGTAGAAAAGGATTTTTCTGTGCCAACAGGTATGGCTTTTTAATACCTCAGATGTCCTTAAATAATTTTGTGGGGTGTTCTGATTTTTTCATCCTTCTAGACTTTTGTCAACAAAGAAAAACCGTTAGGTACCTAGTTTTACCCTACTTTCCCCTACTATTTAAAATATTGAAAATCAATTACTGTATTTCACTAGATGCTTCTTAAGTATCGTCCAAAAATAGCGATTGAATTTTAAAAACATTTGTTGAGCACTTGTTACCCTAGAGCCTAGAACATACTAATATATTGTAAAAATACAAACTGAGAAAAATTAATTTGAAGATTGGAACTCAGGATGATTTAAAGGAAAGTAATTTGGAGTAAACGACATTTTTTACATTTATTTGATCATTGGAAATTTACGGCACCTTGTGAAAATACCACATTTCATTTTAAGCAACGAGGTGGGAAATTGCAATTTTCGTCATATTTCACAAACTAAAGGGTACCGAGTACCCTAAAAATATAAATAAAACCGGATTCAAGGATCTGGTTCTAACTTTAATGCATTTATATTTACTTATTTCAAACTAGTTGGCGCATTTTAATAAGAGCAGTTTTTTCACAAAAAAGGGTCTATAGGGAAACACATTATTGCTATATACATTTATTGTGATTCCCACTGTTGCCAAAATATCTCATTTTTACGAAAAATAAACGATCATATATTAAATTTTTATATGCCCATTTAAAACACTGGTAAAAAAATATGCGACAATTATTTAAAAATAATAATGGATTACTGTGTATCTTAAAAACATATTGAAATTCAATGCTATTTGCCTAAATTTTATGAAAGTTAAATCCCGTGAAATCCGAAAAAATAGAAGGAGTAAGACAGCAGGACCAACATAGATTTTTTGGATCTTAAGGAAGTTTTTAATATAAGCACTATAAGAACGGTATCTTTCCATTAATAGAAGAATAATGAACATCGGATCATCCATTCAAATGTTATGCGTGTACATCTATAAAAAATAAATTTACTAACGAATTGTGTAACTTCCTTTGATGGTAGACTGTGATTTTTTTTCTCTGCTTTATTTACTACGACATACTTACATAAAAGGAATTAATTATGATTCGTGAAAATATCAAATGGTAATCATTTCGTTTAAAAAAATTCCGATTCTTCTGAATTATTTATATTAAATTGTATGAAACTAAATAAATGAACAGAAAGATTCGTCATTTTTCTCCCGATTCTTTTACAAAAAATCGTATTATCATTTCCGATTAGATAGCTACGATTTTGTTATGTTTTTTACATATGTATTATTTAGTCCCAAAACAACATTGGCCTATTTAAATTTCATGTTAATACACAAGCAAAGATAATTTTTTCTTAAATTCTGACACAAATGCTTTTACAAACAAATTTCAAATCCAGCAAGTTTTTATTTACTTGTAATAGCTCAAAGTTGAATCCTTCGTATGGTTTTGTAGTCAGTTAAAATAAAATATGAATTCTATATATTTTGAATATGTTTATGGAATATTCAAATGTTATGTTATATACATGTCTTTTGCGCGTTTCGAATACATTTTAAATCTGTCCATTCCAAATATTTTTTATTTCGTTAATGTTATTTGAGAGTCTACAAATAATATTTTGTTACTGAAATTGAAAATAAGATGTTTTCTTATACTTATTCAAATTGATTTCTAAATATTCTGTTTGTCAAACAAGCCGTGAATTTTTTCTGATATTATGTGAGATTAAAAATAAATAAACCTCAACAATCATTTCTCAAATATAATAAATGTTTTTGCTAAAGACAGAAATTAACACTCTCAGGCTGTTTTGTATTTTTATTAGCAGGGAAATTCAGAAGAATTGTGTTTTTGAGAAATTTAATAATATTGAGTTTCAAGTACTAAACCAGATCATTGTGATTGAACATTTTGTTTGATAAATATATGTTGCATGCTTTTATACATCATACAATATAAATTGTTTAATTAACAATCTTATGATTACATAGATTCATACTATTTTTTTATCGGGCAATAAATTGAATCTGCCAATAAATCACTATATTCAGTCTTCCGTATTCTGTTTACATAAATAACATTATGAATTAACCAACGAGCACTCCAATCAACTACCACAGCAAAAATAAAACTTAAACTATTGATTTTTTTCAGAGTACACAATAGTAATTTCAATTCCAGAGTATCAACGCTGCAATGTCCTCAAAATGACAAAAGTTCGTTCAATATGAATTATTATCCTTCATAAATTAAGTATATGAAGCTACACAATTCAGTTGAATATTCAGACTGTTATTACAAATGTAAATATTTTTAATCTCTAACAATTACTGCACTAAAAAAAATCTTCAGTTTCAATTAAAAAATTAGTTCTTTTTCATTTTACACAAATATCATTTCTATTGTCAATGTGGCTTAGTGCCAGTGTGTGCAAAGAAAACAATGTGTGTTTAATAAAAAATATTATCTTCCATAAACAGAGTATAACTAGACACAGAATTTACTTGAATCTTTCATACTGTCATTGTAAAAATGAGATTTTAAATAATTAACGGGCGCAATACATAAAGAAAAACTTTTGTGTCAGTTGAGTACTTCCTTTCATATTACTTCCTTTTTCGCACACTACCATGAATGTTATTTGCGATGTAACAAAGCTCCAATGTTTCCAAAGAACTCATGATTTATTCTATAAGAAACATTAGTATCACTTGACGCTAAACGTTGCCAATACTTTTAACACAATTACTCTCATATTAAGACTGCGGTCGTCCAATACTGGGCATTTTTGGACAGGGCTTTTAACACTCCGCACCATTGCAATAGATCCCCACTCAATATAATGAAAGGAACCTGAGCAGGTCCAGTCCACAAGCTATGCCCGTGACATCATCGTCCCGGAGTGGTGTGTGGCAGCCCACAAGCGCAAACCACACTTTGGAGACTGGTGTGGAGCCAGAACCTGAGAAGTACTCTACCGACAGCTCGGAAAGTGGAAAGTTTATAGAAGCGACTATTTGCTCCTTACCAGCAGACAATTTCAAGGTTAAAAAAAATCATCAAAAAGAAGAATTACACTACAAATCCTAAAACGACATAATAACACGCTGTTCGGATACCACTCGCACAATTTTTTGAAGAAGGAGAATTCTCTTTGGACCGAAAGAGACAAGTCTCTAAAACGCAAAGTGTTCGTCAAAAATGCAAAAGAAAATGTATATGACGGCACAACCAAAACGTCTAAAATATGGCTTATTTAGCCTCATGAAATTGCGAAACGGATAACAAACATGATTAAAAAAATATATATTTTTTTGACATTGCAAATTCCACCATAGGCTTGTGAAATAGGAATCTCTTTATTTAAAATAAATAAATAAATAAATTACTAAAGTGTTTTCGATCGACCTTAACTTTACCTCTTTATACGGCAAAAAATATTCCACGTAAAAACATAAAATCTTAAAACAGTTTTATAGAGAGATGCATGATATATATAGTGAAGAAAGTTTTATTTTTACATCGAAACATTATTTAAAGCTCGTTTCGATGTTAATCGACCGGAATAGCTCAGTTATATTTATATGATCAAAAACTATACATATAAAGGCAAGGTAATCATCTTTTGTGAGCACATACTTGGCTAGATTGGGGTATACAGAGTGCAAACTTTTTTTTTTTGACTATTTTTGTTGAAATTCCGAAATTTGTACATAACATTTCTTAAGCCCTAATGAAACATTAATTCATAATTTTTAAATAGCAGTTTTTTATTTACTTATTGTAATTTTCCCAAAATTACAACCTAAATAATAATATTTCTAAACTAAGAATTTTCATTATTATATATATTTCCATGTTAATATTGAAAATTAAACAAACCTTTAAAATAAATAAATTATTGCGTACGTAATGCTTTTACTGATAAAAATTACGTCAGACTTAAAGCGAATTTTGCATTTTTAAGCGTCGAAGTTTTTCACATTATACATAGAGTATTATTTTATAATTATACATGCACAGCAATATATAAAAGAATAGTGCATAACCAATGGAATTGTTGTTGTTGTTTTTGCCGAAATTTAGCCAGTACTTTTTTTTATAACAAGAAATTAGCATTTAATGTATATTTTTTATCTGTGAAAGTAGAGGACTATACAGTAGATTACTGGTATTTCCATTTATAAATAATAACTTTAAGGATTCCGTCAGCGGAAATAACGTCATATTTAAATTGAAAAGTACAGATTTATTCAGAAAACATAAATATATTATTACGCTTACACAAAGAGACATCATTTACGCAATCATTTATGTTCATAATCCGTTTTCAGCACTTTTTTTATTTTGTAGGAAGGGCAGTGAACAATGATATATTATTAATTTTAAATCGCTTCTACTGCTTATTTTGCTCACTGACTGCATTTCTTTAAATTATATTTATCTTCAAATGGATATTGATTTTCAACATTTGCAGCCATGTTTTTTTTTTTTTTTTTTCATCTTTGTAAAACAGAGTATATTAGCGTGTTTTTTGAGACCGCAGACGCGGAACAGGGATTCGTGAGCGTAGCTCGTAAATGGCAAGGAACCTAGAAATTTAAAAATAAATGTACGGTAGGCGTGTGTCTAATATGGAGATGGACATCCTTCGTTCGGGTCGCTTTTTAAAGGCAGCAGCATGAAATCATCGGTAATCTTTGCAAAGTGATAAAGTTTTCCGTTACTGAGTATTCCGATATGTACTTTACTGCCAGTCACTGTAATGCATTTTTAACTGCTAGGAAATCGTGACATGAAACTTTTCCTTTTCAATTTTTCTCGAAAAATATCCATCTTCCATGTATTTTGTTCGAGAACTTTACGAACTCATACGGCGGTATCTCAGTACCCGGTATCAGTATATGTGAGAGATTTGTGTATTCTTGTTATAACAGTTTAAAAGATTAAATAGCTAACTGGCATACTGCAAAAAAAGAATCATTCTTTACAATTGTACTTATTCCTCTTTTTCTTCATACAAATATCCAATGTCTGAAAAAAAAATGTTTGCTTAATAGGTACTGTTATCTTTTATCAATGCAGAGATTGTACTTCAAAAGATAATTATACCACACTATTGTAAATGGATATTATAGATGAATAATTCTTATCTCTACAAACTATATATTTCAATTTAATTTACTTTCAAAAGAACAGAATTTTATATTTTTAAATGCCAGACAATAACGGTAAGAAAAAAATAATTTAAGCTACTGATATGTTTTTGAAATATCATTTTGAATTGTACTATTTAAGAGTTACATTATACATTACATTTTGATTTTCAAACTGAGAAAAGAAAATATAAAACACACTCAAAATACAATTATTGTTTCTATATGCAGTGCAACACACCGATATCTTTAACGTAATCCAGGTTTATTGAATAAGAAAAGTTATCGTCAATTGTAGAGATCGTATTTCAAAAGCGAGATAGACTGCACTATTTTAAAAGGAAAAGTTGTTTTAATAATTCAAACTTTTTAGAATTACGCATACCAATTTAATTTGCTTTTCAAAGAAAGGAATGTTATATCATGAAATGTGAGAAATGATTTTATTAAGCTGCAGCAAATATATTCACAAAAAACTGTGTTGTAATGAAAAATATAAGTATTATTAGTTACGATTTCAATAAGAACTTTCTTATATTGTATTCATATATTGTATTCGTACATGATATTTATACAAAAACATTTAATTCGTAACACATAAAGCTATATTTAAATCTAATAATGCTGTAAAGTATTTTTTTACATAATTACTTTCAAAATAAAGAAAATTCTTTGGGAAAGAACAGCTTTACGAAACTTACAGAAAATAGCTTCAGTGTGTTTAAGAGACTAGTGTACATTATAAAATCAAATTCTTAAATAACTAAAAAGCACACTCTAAAAAAACTGTCTTTAAAATTTTACTTTTTCTGCTTTCTGACTTTATTCAATCATAAATTGTATTTGAAACATAATAAAACTCCATTATCATAAAAAATAGAGTTTAGTTCAATAAGCATTGTTGTCCTTTATCAAAAGTAGAGAATGTATTAAATATCTATGAATTACTCATTCCAATGTGATTTACTTTTCAAAGAACTGAATGTTTATTTTCAAATACAAAAGAATATTTTATTAAGCTGAAACAATTATATTAACAAATTAAATTGCATTATATGGAAAAGAATTAATATCTTTGGTTATGATTTCATAATTTTTTTCAAATGTTGAGTTTTGTGTTGCTTTTTAAAATATAATATCATGGTTCACTTACATCACATTGCATCACATTTATACAACCAAATTTGATATATATGATACTCGCTGACCGCGTTGCCCGTATAATAACATTAAACAAACCTCAAG
The DNA here is from genome assembly GCA_963931845.1 of Maratus michaelseni. Lineage (NCBI taxonomy): Eukaryota > Metazoa > Arthropoda > Arachnida > Araneae > Salticidae > Maratus > Maratus michaelseni. Next base: position 341,715,784 of record OZ007592.1, read on the forward strand.
TTAAACAAACAAGTTAACATTAAACAAACCTGATTTTATATTATCGGAAAATCTTTCAAACATCAACTCTGTAATAATACTCGAGTAGGCTCATTTTTCTTCATTATTTCTTAAAAGTCTTTTAACTACTCTCGGCGATTTTTTTAAACATAACGAGTCTTTAGTAGATTGCAGTTTCTATTTTTAGATAACGAAGAGTTTCTTCATAAAAATGTTACTTTATTCATGTGGTATAATTTTGTGAGTCAAAGAAGGTTTCAGAAAAAAAAAATAATCATATTCATTTATATATATAACGATGGCACTGTCGATACACATATTAACGCCTGTGCGCAAATGAAGGGATGTCTTGTATATCTACCTCTTTACAAAGTATGTTTAAATATCACGCTAGCTTACCAAATTTGTCTTGTTATATATGCGTGTCATATTTTAGTACATGTATTGTTTTTTTTTTGTTTTCTTTTTGCCCACTTGCCTCCGGAATCAGTGCAACGAATATCAAGAATCATTGTGAATGTAATTTTTCTAATTTAAGTTATAATTTAACACATATAATTAATTAACATTTGGAAAATATATTTAAATCTATACTAATATTATAAAGTAGTAAAGATTGCTTGTTCTTTTGTTTGATTACGTTTGTTTGTTTGTTTGTTTGTAGAGGGTAATATCTGGAACTACTGAAGCGATTTCAAAAGTGATGGTTGCAAATTGATGGTGACAGTCCCTGCTCCAACATAGGCTATATTTTATGTCGGTGCCACTACCCCCAGGGGAGTTCAGGAGCGAAAAACGTTCTAAATTTCGATTTTTTTAATACTGAAAGACCTAGAAACATGAAATTTGGCATAGTAGTTACTTATAAGATGTAAATGCTCTCTAAGAACAAATTCTAAAAAAAATCGAACTTTAAAAGTGTGAGATGAGCGAAAAGCGTTCTTAAAACATTCTAAATTACAATTTCTATGGAATCTCTGGAACTACAGAACGGTTTTCAAAAGTGATGGTGGCAAATTGATGATGACAGTCTGTGCTCCAACATACGCTATATTTTACGTCGGTGCCACTACTCCCAGGGGGGTGCAGAAGCAAAAAACGCTCTAAAATGTCGATTTTTTTTTACACTGAAGGTGTTAGAAACTGAAATTTACCATGGTAGTTACTTATAAGATGTGAATGTTCTCTAAGAACAAATTCTAAAAAAATTCGAGCTTTAAAAGGGTGAGATGAGCGAAAAGCGGTCTAAAAACATTCTAAATTACAATTTCAATGGAATCTCTTGAACTACAGAACCGATTTCAAAAGTAATGGTGGCAAATTGATGGCTATATTTTATGTCAGTGCCACTGCAACAGGGGGGTGCAAGAGCAAAAAAACCTTCTAAAATTTCGATTTTTTTTATGCTGAAGGAGCTAGAAACATGAAATTTGGCACGGTAGTTACTTATAAGATGTAAATGTTCTCTAAGAACAAAGTCTAAAAAAATTAGAAATTTAAAACTGTGACATGAGCGAAAAGCGTTCTAAAAACATTCTAAATTACAATTTCTATTGAATCTCTGGAACTACCGAACCCTTTTCAAAAGTGATGGTGGCAAATTTTTGATGCCAATCCCTGCTCCAACATAGGCTATATATTTTACGTCGGTGCCACTAATCCCAGGGTGGTGCTAAAGCGAAAAACGTTCTAAAATTGCAATTTTTTTTATACTGAAGGAGCTAGAAATTTGAAATTTGGCATTGTAGTTACTTATAAGATGTAAATGCTCTCTAAGAACAAAATAAAAAAAATCGAAATATTAAAGGGTGAAATGAGCGAAAAGCGTTCTAAAAACATTCTAAATTACAATTTCTATGGAATCTCTTTAACTACAGAACCGGTTTCAAAAGTGATGGTGGCAAATTGATGGTGACTCTCCCTGATCCAATATAGGCTATATTTTATGTCGGTGTCACTAATCCCAGGGGGGTGCAAGAGCGAAAAACGTTCTAAAATTGCATTTTTTTTATATTGAAGGAGCTAGAAATTTGAAATTTGGCATTGTAGTTACTTATAAGATGTAATGCTCTCTAAGAACAAATAAAAATAAAATAAAATTGTGAAATGAGATAAAAGCGTTCTAAATTACAATTTCTATGGAATCTCTGGAACCACAGAACCGATTTCAAAAGTAATGGTGGCAAATTGATGGTGACAATCCCTACTCCAACATAGGCTATATTTTATGTCGGTGTCACTAATCCCAGGGGGGTGCAAGAGCGAAAAACGTTCTAAAATTGCATTTTTTTTATATTGAAGGAGCTAGAAATTTGAAATTTGGCATTGTAGTTACTTATAAGATGTAATGCTCTCTAAGAACAAATAAAAATAAAATAAAATTGTGAAATGAGATAAAAGCGTTCTAAATTACAATTTCTATGGAATCTCTGGAACCACAGAACCGATTTCAAAAGTAATGGTGGCAAATTGATGGTGACAATCCCTACTCCAACATAGGCTATATTTTATGTCGGTGAAACTAATCCCAATGAGGTGCAGGAGTGAAACATTTTCGAAAATTGCGACTTTTTTTTATACGGAAGGAGCTAGAAATATGAAATTTGTCATTGTAGTTACTTATAAGATGTAAATGTTCTCTAAGAATAAATTAAAAAAAAAATGAAATTTAAAAGGGTGAAATGAGCGAAAAGCGTTCTAAAATCATTCTAAATTACAATTTCTATGGAATCTCTGGAGCTACAGAACCGATTTCAAAAGTGATGGTGACAATCCTTACTCCAACATCCTCTTTAATATAAAGCTTGTTGATGCGTTGCTCACGACTGGGTTTTTCGCCAATCTTTGCCACAGATTAATCTCGGAAAATGAAACACTTGAAGTTACTGAAAAAAATAATAGCTTGAAAAGTATTTGTCAGATAATTGTTAGACAAACTGCGTTTGAAATGTAAAAAATAGTACATTTCTTGACATAAATTTAAAATCTAATGATTATGCCATATTTCAAATATTGAATTTCAAAAATTACCAAATTTCACAATGGAGTACCGTAGCGAAACCTTCATACGTAAAAGATAATGATAAGGGCGACGTGTCCTGAAGTGTATATTGGCTATAGCACGAGCCACAAATTATATTATCCTTATTATTCTGTTAAAATATAAAAGTGAATTATGAAATGCCAATATTTTGTTTGGTTAAAGGTTCGTTAAGAGAAATTGACTAGCGTAGCGGGAGTAGCTTGCTAGTACGTTTATAATTGGGAAGTAACTCTGTGCATGTAGAATAACAGTGATGTGCAATTATATATATACGTATATGCGTGTAATATTTTAGCACATTTTTTGGTTATTTTTCTCACTTACCTCAGGAATCAGCGCAACGAAAGTCGTCAAAGAATAATTCTGAATATAGTTTTCCTAATTCAAGATGTTATTTTACTCCTAAGGTTCTTTTATAATATTGTGAGTCAAAAATGTTTCGGAAAAAAATAATATATATATAACAATGACTCTGTTGATAGACATGTGGACGTCTGTGCGCAAACAAAAGTATCTTTTGTATATTTATCTTTTTTCAAAGTAAGATTAATACAGTTAAATAATTGTAAAACTAATCCTGTAAAGATATACATCGTTTTGTATTTTAAAAAGATATTTCTTAATCGTAAAATATAATATGTTATGTTTAACTATTACGTTAGCTTACTAAATTTGTCTTGTTATATATGCGTGTAATATTTTAGCTTTTTTTTGGTTCTTTTACCCGCTTAACTTTAGGGTCACTGCAACGAAAACGTGAAAGAATCATTGTGGATGTTTTTTTCCAATTTAAGTCGTAATATATAATGTTTATAATTAATAAACATTTAGAAAATATACAGGTGGTTATCAAAATAATGGAAACACTTGTGAATGAAAGGGACATTTAAGAATTCCCTTCGTAAGCATTAAAATATAATCTTAGCTACCAGATTTTTTTTAAATATAAAAAGTACATGTATTAGGTAGTATGAGAGAGCTCTAGAAGAGTTGTCTACGTTTTGATTTTTTTTTGTCAGAAGCGTAAAATGTCAGACCTCACAGATTTTCAAAGAGGCCAAATTGTAGGAGCCCGACTAGCAACGGTGACCGAAACATCCCAGCTTATAGGCGTTTCTAGAGGTACGGTGTCTAAAGTCATGACAGCATACACACAGCGCGGAAAGACAAGCTCAGCAAAGCAAAATAGTGGACGGAAGGAGAAGCTGAGTGAAAGAGACCGACGGGTATTGAAGCGGACTGTAATGTCTAAAAAGAAAACAACTGCAGCCAAAGTGACCGCAGAGCTCAATCAGCATCTGGATTCTCCAGTGTCAACAATTACAGTTCGGAGATACCTTCATAAAGAGAACATTTACGGCAGAACAGCAATTCCCAAGCCACTTGTCACAGATGCTAATGCCAAACGTCGTGTAGAGTGGTGCCACAACCACAAAACCCGGTCGATTGATAAGTGGAAGACTGTTATATGGTCAGACGAATCATCTTTCACACTTTTCCCCACAACAGGACGGGTACATGTCTGGAGAACACCTGCACAAGCGTATGATCCTGATTGCCTCCGTCCAACTGTCAAGCATGGAGGTGGATCGGTCATGGTATGGGCAGCCGTGTCATGGTTTTCTGCTGGTCCAATCGTAACCCTGAAAGGAAGGATCACTGCGGAGAAGTATAGAGAAGTTTTAGCTGACCAGGTCCATCCCATGATGCAAATTTTGTTTCCTGCAGGAGATGGAATTTTCCAGGATGATAATGCCCCTATTCATGCAGCCAGAGTTGTCCAATCATGGTTTGATGAACATGAGGATGAGGTGGAACATCTACCTTGGCCCGCACAGTCCCCAGACCTCAACATAATCGAACCGTTGTGGTCTATTTTAGAGCTTTCAATCCGGAATCGATATCCTCCACCGGCATCTCTCACGGAACTTTCACAATATCTCCATGAAGAATGGTACAATATTCCTCTAAACACTATTCAGAATTTTTATGATTCGATTCCAAGGCGAATCCAAGCTGTATTACATGGCAAAGGCGGTCCTACGTCATATTAATAAAGAATTCCTTCAAAATCTAGGGTGTTTCCATTATTTTGATAACCACCTGTAATTCAATATGGCTGTAATTGTGAAGTAACTTTGTTGATGTACAATAACTGCTGTGCACCAAAAAAAAGTGTATATATACAGGGTAAGTCAAAATGAATATAGCGATTACAAACGGATATAACTATATAATGGAAAATAATTTATCGATAATATTAACACAGAATGTAGACAAACTTCAAAATTTTGTATACATGCGTCATAGATGTTCTATGTGACTTCCCTTGGTCACACGGACAACATATAGGGGTTCTCTATTTCACGCCATACATTCCGAAGCATTTGTTCAATCACCGACGCAAGCGCATTACAAATGCGTACTTTGAGTAATTCAATTGTTTTGGCCATAGGAGTCTTGGCCATGGGAGTCATATCTTTCACATAATCTCATAGATTGGTCTAAGCGGAGCCGACGATGTCTTCTGCTCTTGGCCACCGAAATTTCCGGACCTGACACCCTGCGATTTGTATCCATGGGGTTATGTGAAAGTGACTCCAATGTGCCTCCCATGCCCAAAACTATTGAAGAACTCAAAGTACGCATTTGTAATGCGCTTGCCTCGGTGATTGAACAAATGCTTCAGAATGTATGGCGTGAAATGAACTATCGCCTAGATTTTGTCTGTGTGACCAAGGGAAGTCGCATAGAACATCTATGACGTATGTATACAAAATTTTGAAGTTCCGTCTACATTCTGTGTTAATCTTATCGATAAAATCTATTCCATTAAATAGTTATAGCCGTTTGTAATCGCTATATTCATTTTGACTTACATATAAACATCATTTAGATTTATTTTCTCAAGGAAAGCATATTTTTAAAGTTATAAAATATTTTGTTTTGTAAAATATATTGTTTAATCATGAAACATAATATCTTATGTTTAAATATTACATATGCATAATAAATTTATGTCTTGTTATACATGGGTCTAATTTGTTATCACATTTTCCCATTCTTTTGCAAATTTGTCTCCCGCGTAAGTGCAACGGAAGTCGTAAATGAAGCAAGGTATATGCAGTTTTTTAAAAGTAAGGAGGAACACATAATACTTATAAATAATTTTTAAAGCACAGAATGTATTCTTTAATATATGTAAAATCAGTTATTTAAATTGAGTCACAAGTTTTAATCTTCAATTTTATTTAAATGCATTATTGCGTGTAGTTTTAAAACTTTAATCTATTTTAATTATTATCTAAAAATGTGTAAATATATTTTTTTATTATTTTAACACTTTAGTGCGGTGAACATTTAATGTTCTGTTATTAGACCCAGCTATTTTTTCGCTGTGAATGAAACAACATCATAATAGACATTCTGCAATAAATCATTTTATATATATATATATATATATATATATATATATATACATATCAATTAACAAATTATCTAAAAAAATAATTTAATGTTTCGGGGTAAATTAGTTCTCAAAAATGTAAAAAAAAATATGTTCATATCAAGAGATTTAGTTTCATTAAAAAATTTAGTGCTCTGTATATCGTAAAATCTTAAACTATTAAGGTACTATATATCTATTGATTATTTCAAAGCCATGATACGGATTTTTTCTATTATTTTCCATGCATCAAAATACACATCATTGAAATAGACAACTAATATACTTAATTAGACAATATTAAAATATTGTTTCTTAAGCTGTGTTTTTCAATTATACATTACGGCATAAGCATAATGGTTTTTAAAATTTACGAAGAACTTTTTGTACACAGATTGTTATTGTCTATCATTTCTAGCGATAAAATAATTAATGCAAGCCCCCTTTGTCATAAACTAATACAACACGGAGTGTGATGAAATAGTTATTCAACATCTGGGATACTTCCTTCTTTTCAGTGAAAAAATACAATACACATTTTTATCCATATTTACGATAACAAGAACGAAAAATCATGCGTCAAGCATAGATTATGTAACACTTTCCAACGCTTCCAAAATAATTTTACAAATCATACCGTTTAATAAGCTGAAAGATAACATCTAAGTAATCCGAATACTTTTCATCAGCTCTGTATAGGATCTATAGATTTGTATATATACTACATAGGATGCTAAATTTTAGTTCAGTTAGGAAACGCGTAGCACAGTTTAAAATTATCCCTCTGGAGTTAAATAATACGGAAATGTGTTCGCGAACTTGTGTGCTTCCTTGTATAGGATCTACAGAATTTATACACACCACGTAATAGACAAAAAGCGAGTTAAAATTAAAATCGCGTTCAGTAACTTAAAACGCACTTCCAGGAATTATTGTTAACAGACAGAAGAGAATTATTTTGTGTATCCCTGTAAATGAACGATGACTGCTATACACACTATATTCTGTAATAAGCCTCTTGTAATGCACCTTATATAAATTTCAATGCGTTTAAAATAGGGAAACATTATTTAAATAAACCGCAGACGATTTTTCTCCATAGACGTAATGTAACGGAATTCTTTTGACTGTCCCTGTAAAGTAACTATGAGTGCTATGTACACACTATTCCATATTAAGCTTCTTCTAATGCACCTTAGTGATATATATAAATTTCAATGCGTTTAAAATAGTGAAACATTATTTAAATAAACCTCAAGTGATTTTTCCCCATAGACCGCAATGTAATGTAATTATTTTGAGTGTCCCTGTAAAAAAAGTATAAGTACTACACACTTCCTTTGAACGAGGGAACATGCTATAGATAACGACTATGAAATAAAAAAATTGCAGAGCAATTTGAGCATATTTGCGGGAGTTAGAGCACGGACAGACGCACTGTGGGAGATTTGTCAAATCTGGCTGGACAAAAGTCGATTTCATAAAGTACAACGCAGGTGCGAATGGATTGATGCATATTGCAGCTGAATCATTGCAGATTCACGTGACACCATTTTTATCTCACTTAAGCGAACAATGACTTCCTGCTTTCAGTTCAAACTAAGGCGTTGCGTTGAGTGAATCGGCTTCAGCTCATTGTTCAGTTTGACTTTCCATTTTCGAATGTGAATAACTATATTTCTGGAAATATTTAAAATCTAATTGTTATGGATAGTGACGAGGCACGTATGTATTCATATCTTTTTAATATTTGAATTGAGAAAAAAATAATTTTAATAGTTGCAAGAGTAATATAAAGTAATGCATATTTTTCCATTAATTTGTTTGCATGTTTCCTAATTCTCGAAGGGTTTCGTTATATTTTCCGACATTTCCCGGCAAAGTTTCTTAATGTAACTATAAATATAGGACTTTGACTTTGTGTTTTTGTTTAAAGTAGCTCCGGAATCGTCCGGTTTTTAAAATGAAGGCACTATAAACATTGCTCTCTCAAATTTCGAAGTAAGCATTCGAAAATAGTATATATTGAGTGTTAATTCATATTCTTAATATGAATTCTAAAATGAAAACAATTGTTATGGATAATTACAAAGCAATCCCATGTTATTATTGTTCAGCCATTTTGATTAGAATAAAAGTTATATAAATTTAAAAAAATGTTTTAAAACATTATTAAAAATGTTATTCATTCCAGTTTATCTTCTTTTAAGCACTTTTTAAAAAACTGAAGTAATTTAGGGCTCGTTATTAACGTTTATTTGTCTAAAAATAAGTCGATACAATTTTTCTTATGATTTTATTAAAAGTTAACAAAAACTTGCGTGATTTCTTTAAAAATAATGGATTGAATGATTTTCTCTATCTAAATTGCATACATCTGTTATACATTATTTTTTGTTTATATTTTGTATTTTCTTTCTCTATGAGCTTCGAACGTCAAAGTAATGATTCGAAGAGAATTGTTTAACATTATGCAACAACCGAATTTACTAAATATACATGATAGATTAAACTTTCTGGAAAATTATTTTCATAACAGTGATACATTTGATGACGATGAAAAAAACACTCAAACGCAATTTCTACCGATTTAAATGTGAATTGAAAAGCAAATGGATCGCAGCCCATTATACACCAGATGTATTTGTTAAAAATAATAAGGAATGGCTTGAAGGTACAATAGAAATTCCAAGGAAAGTAAATCGCCCAGGTAGGCCAGCAAAAGGTTTCAACGAATCAAGTGATAGGTCAAAGCGAAGAAAGTCTGAAAGCTTAAGGAGCTCGACAGATGTGGAAGTACTTTACACATGCCTCTCAGGTAAAGTTAGAAACCTCTGGAAAGAGATATGCTGCCCATGTACTCAAAGAATTAACCCATTCACCAATGAGAGCAACAAAATATAAAAAAGCATATTTGAGAACTCAGCAGATTGAAAAGAACTCAAATGTCCCCTTTGGAAGCATTGTCATTATTTGTCGAAGCTAACCTTTCCTGAAACCAATATGAAATTATAAGAAGATATAAAAAAAATGTATACCCTTACTACGGTCTTCTACAGCGAGCTAAAATTGACTGCTATCCAGTCAAAGAATCTTTTATAATTACAGAAACTTGCGCCGAGATCAATATTCAAGATTTATTTCATTTAACAGTGACACGATTATTTATTTATTTGGATAAAGTTTTGGAAATTTTAAATGAAGAAGAAAGATGCGCATTAATTCTTATATGTAAATGGGGCTGCGATGGGTCGCAACAAGCACAATACAAGCAAAAGTTTGAAAATGATCCCTCTTCCGATAAGCACATATTCCAGAGCTCGTTTGCTCCAATTCAGTTAATTTGCAGTGTAAACAACAAGATTATTTAGCAAAATCTATTGCCTTCATCACCACGTTATTGCAGACCCATGAGGATTAGATTTGAAAAAGAAACAACTCAAATGATTAATGACGAGATTAATTACATAAAAAATGTGTTAACTCTGTACCGCTCTCAAAATATACATTAGAGAAAAGTACATTTAATGTAAAACATAAAATGATAATTACTATGGTCGATGGAAAAATATGCAACGCAGCGGTACAAAATCGACAATGCGTTGCTACATTTGTGGGCTGTCTTCGAAAGATTTTAATGATCTTTCTAAAAAGAAAAACATCATACCCGAAACGTTAGAATTCGAACTATCGATTTTACATGCTAGAATTCGATTGTTTTAAATTTTTTTGCATTTAATATACAAACTACCCATAAAAAAGTGGAGATTAAAAATTGACCATCAAGAAAATTTCAAAACTAAATTGGGTTTACTTGTAGATATGCCTAAGGCTGGATATGGTAACACTAACGATGGAAATACAAGCAGGATATTTTTTACTGACCCCTTTGTAGCCTCTGAAATTACAGGCATTGACAAAAATTTAATATACCGTTTTAAAGTTATTCTTGAAACCATATCCAGTGGCCACAAAATTCACCTAGAGAAGTTTAAAGAATATAGAGTGAAGAAAGCAGAACTCTACATCCAATTATATAAATGGTACCCAAAGTCACCCACAATGCACAATATATTAATACATGACCCCACTGTAATAGAGAAAGCTATACTACCAATACGTCAATTGTCTGAAGAAGCAGCCGAAGCACGGAACAAACATTTTCGCTAATTTCGTCAAAATTTAGCACGAAAATTTTCAAGAATTTCTTGTAACCGTGATGTTATCAACAGATTACTTTTGAGTTCAGATCCAGCGTTAACTGGAATGAGACCCACGATAAGAAAAAAAATCAAAATCATTTCTTAAAGAAACCTTAGAAATGTTACTGTCCATGGAATCTTCTGAAGCTCCTGATGAAGAGGATTCTGATTATGAAGAAACAGATGACGACTCTGAATTATCATCTGATTAAGAAACTCTACCTTATAGGTGATTTATTAACTAATGTTCCATATTGTTAATAATTAATGTTTATAATTTATTCAATTATGTTTTTATTTTATTCGATATTTTATCATAATTATCATTTATTTTATAATACTAATTTTGTAGAATAAAAACCAGTATGCAGTTCCAAAACATCATTGTATTTTAAGTTATAAATCAATTTTTATTACAAAATGTTAATTTATTTACTAACCAATACATTTAAATTAGTTTAAAACAATAAAATAATTTTGGCCGCCCAGATTCGTCAAATCTCCCACTGTGAGACGGCCAGACGGCAGACGGCCAGACGGCCATACGGCCAGACAAACCGAAGTCATAAACACTTTTCAACTAGGTTGGAAAGTGTTAAAAATGTATCTCTTCTGTTTCAATGATCAGGATAAATTAAAAAATTAAAATAATCTTCTAATAATATTTTTTTGTTTTTTAAAAGATAGATCTTAATAATAGTGTATTTTATATTTACGTTTATAGAGATTTTCCGCTGTCGCCCATACTCATGCATATTCGCTATGCACGTCCAAAAAAATCAAAAAAGTAATCTCAACAGTCGTGCATTGGCCTGGATATTTAATTATTTCAACATTTTGTTTAATTGGCATGAGAGTTTAATGACAAAATTGTCTCAGGAAATAGCCATTCCATTCAAAATTATTTCCTTTAAATTTATGTTGCAAAAAAAGTACTAGTCTTCATCTTCATATTGAAATTGTATGAAACTCTGGAATTTGCTTTTCTCTATCTGTCTGTCAATCTGCCTGTCTATCTATCTGTATCTGTCTCTCTATCTATTTTACTATTTGCCTGTCTGTCTGAATCTCTATCTCTCTCTCTATATATATCAATATGTCTGTCTGTATCTCAATATCTTTCTATATATATATATATCAATCTGTCTGTCTGTCTGACTATATTTCTATCTTTCTATCTGTCTGTCTGTATCTTTGTCTATCTCTCTGCTTGCTTGGTTTACGTCTGTCTATATCTCTGTCTTACTGTCGCTCTTTCTATTTGTCTGTTTATTCCATCTATCTGATTGTCTGCATGTATGTATATCTATACATCTGTCTACCTGTTCATCTACCGTTACGTGTGTCTCTCTATCTCTGTATATGCCGGTCTGTTTAACTATGGCGCTATCTCTCTGTTTTCCTGCACCCAGAAAAAGGAATTGATTAAAACTATAAAACATGTTTTGTTGAGTACATTTCGGTTGTTTTAGCAAAATTCAAGTAAAATTGAACCATTTTACTCAAATTAACAAAACATTTTTTTCTGACGATATAACAATTTGTTGGGGAATTGCAAAAAAAAAAAAAAAAAAAAAAAAAAAAAAAAAAAAAAAAAAAATTGTTGATTCAAACAAAATTCCCATTGACCTATATTTAAACAAAACTTTTTGTTTAAATATAAGTCAATGGAAATTTTGTTTGGATCAACAAAAAAATATTTTTTTTTTGCAATTCCAAAAAAAAATTTTTGTATCGTCAGCAAAAAATGTTGTGTTAATTCAATTAAAATGGTTCAATTTTACTTGAATTTTGCTAAAACAACAAAAATGTACTCAACAAAACATGTTTTGTAGTTTTAATCAATTCCTTTTTCTGAGTGTGTCCTTCTATCTATTTCTCTATCTATATATTTGCCTGTCTCTATATCTATCTGCCTGCCTGTCAGTCTCTAAAAGATTCTGCATATATATTTGTCTGTATGTCTATTTGTCTATTTATCTACTTATCTATCTGGCTGTCTGTTTGTCTATCTGTCAGAATTATAGTAAAAACCGTGAATATAAGCGTTTCATAAATACGTTTCGTATATACGTTTCATATTTCGATTTATATTTTCGTGCTAAATATTGAAATACATATTAGTCGTTTCATAAAATCGTTTCATTAGGGCTATATATATATATATATATATATATATATATATATATATATATATATATATATATATATATATATATATATATATATATATATATATATATATATATATATATATATATGTATGTATGTATATTTTTTAATTTTATTTCTATAAATAAAATAGAAATTTCAGAATAATACTTAAAAAGTCAAAAATATATATATTTATACATTTATTATTTAGAAATGCATAACTAATGTAAAATGTTATGATATTTAACTGAGTAAAGATATCAGGATATAAATATATTAAAACTGAGAAAAATCATATATTTTTTTACTTCTTATGTTTCCATTTCCAAGAATATAAAACACTCGCCTTTAAATTTAACTAATGATATTCAGATTTCTTTTACAATGAAAACCTTTTTGTCTGTGAATATATTTGTCCCAATTTAATAAAATATTCTCTTGTAATTGAAAATATTACATCCCATCCTTTGAAAAATAAATTGAATTCTTATGCATAGTTCTTAAAGATTTGAATTATTCATCTATCTTTCATTTTTAAAATAGTGCGGTCTAATTCACTTTTAGAAGTACAAACCCTACATTTGATGAAAGATAACATTTCTTACTGAATAAAACTTTATTCTCTTGAAGCTGTTGAAGTTTTGTTACATTGCAAATAGAAAAGGTAATTGTATAAAAAAATGATGAGTAAGTACAATTGTAAAGAAACTTTCTTTTTTACAATATGCTCATTAGTTATTTAAATTTTTAACTTTTCTAATAAGAATACACAAGATTGTTTCAATTACTTATGTTATTTCGTTATAGGTCTTGTTGTGCACTTTTTGCTGAGGACATTTTTTGTAATTTAAAATAATTATGTTAAATAATTATTTATCATTTTTTGCTTCAAAATAAATTATTGCCAATGATACATTAATGTCTTACGCATTAATATATGGAATCCAATAGTTTAAAAATATATAAAAGCTTTTACCTAAGTGTTTTCTGGTAATACGAATGACGACAAAATAGCGAAGTATAAGTGCAGATTAATGCATCTTTTTTTTTTCAAATTCTCTTCAGTTTATTTCATTAACATAATATAGTTGTTAAACAAATATCGTAAGTGGAATTTGGGATTCTATAAATACAAAAGTTGATCTTTAAGACATAAAACACAAGTGATACAAAGTGGGTAAGTGTGATCGGAGATCGCACAAAGTGTTTCGTTTTCATAATAATATCTGTCATGTGGACTAAATGCGATATTAAAAAAACATTCAAGATTCATCATCAAAACATTAAAAAACATAAAAGACCTTCAAAATATATGCGATAATCGGTTTTTTATCATGATTCAATATGTTCCTCAAACTCATGTGGAGTTATAATTACTTGTTGACGTCATATATACTTGCTTTCTCTATTACTCATATTGATACTATCTTTGTATTTTTCTGAAACATTTGAAAAAGTCCGTTAATCTTCCAATATGACGTCAAATTATTTTTCTTTTTAATTCTCTAATGCCAGCATATTAACCTGCTTTCTGTACTTACACATACTACTCTTTGTATTATTGAGAAATGTTTGAAAATTTCCTTTTTATTACCAATATGACGTCATATTAATCAATTTTCAATTAGTGAAACTTTTCATTTAATTTTCATTTTTCATGTGGAAATCTTTCAATAGAAAATTAATTATTATAGAAATAATTCTATTGTGGATTTTTAATTGTTGGCAACTGCTATAATTAAAAATGTTTAAATTTATTAGGAAAAGGCTGTTAGATTTTTGCTGTTTTATCTCTCTATATTAAAATAATACGATTTTTTTTAATTTTATGATTTTCAGATTCATAGTAGGTATTCAGCTATAAGTACACAAAAGTTCAAGTCTGTAAGTTATATAGTTTCTGAAAATCGGCTTTGTGACGGACAGATAACGTACCGGTACGAATAGGGTTTCGTGAGATGAACGACAACCTAAAAAAAGAATCACGAGTGTGAAATTTTGTCAGGATATTTTAATAGATATTATACTGCGTGCGAGGGACTAGTCATACTAGGAATCAAGTCTTTAGATCATAGATGTCGCACCCGGTCCCCTTTACTGAAGTTAAAAAAATAAATAATCCCGCCGGTATGAGGGAGACAGAGGTCGGGGTAATGAACAATGAATATAAATGAATATATGAATATAAAAGAAACAATATTTCTAAAAAATACAATAGTACAAAATAATATCACTGCCGGTGAATACAAAGCTCCGACCCGACAAAGGACTGAGAATAAGAAGGACCCCGAGTTCCCTGGCTCAGTGATGGTTTGAGGTAAAATGGTCACATAGACTGTTAAAGTTGTTTTTAAGCTTTGAGAACGAAGGCGGTTTTGAGCTTTTATATTTCCAAAATATTCAAATATGGTGTTGAATATATAAAAAAAAAAAAAAAAAAAAAAAAAAAAGAAAACTTATTCTATATCAAATTTTACCAAATTCAAAAATCTAATGTTCAGTATGAATGTCCCATCTTATGATATATTTTCAATTAAAAAATATTTGTAATAAAATTATATGCGTTACATATATATAACTTGTTCACTAATAGGTATTTCATACCAAACTTTTTATCCTAAAGTCTAAAATGGTCGTTATCAATATTTCATTATGATCAATACAACGCCCCACAAACAGCTAGGTATTGAAGAAGTTAATCTTGACCGATGTTATGTAATTTGAACATAAACTGTGAATTATATTATTCCGGAGATTACTACATATCATGTATTTTTTACGAAATATTTTATGTTTAGTCTAATAATGTCGTTTAGTATTGTAACTTTTCATTTTAGCTACAATTTGCTGACATATAATATAAACAGGTAGTGAAGCAACTCGATTTAGCAACGTAGTGCGATATTATTCAGTTCATTTTGGTTGAAATTGTCTGTTTTCGATTCAACTTTTATTTTCTTCTGTTCAATAGTAATGCAAATCAGACATAATCGTCGCAACGAACATACCGAACGTTAACAATAAATGTGAATGAGAATGAAATAAATGAAAAAAAAAAAAAACATGTGCACTGATACAAGAGCTAGACCGGACTAAAATAGGAAGAGAGAGAAGAGAGCAGGAGCAGGTACTGTTTTTACTTGAAGGTCAAAGTGGTAGCGTTATGAAGAGAACGTACACGCATCGGGTAGCGCCCACGATTAACGCATATATAATACGCGTTGTACGCTAAAATATTGTTACTTTCAACATTTCTTAATTTTGATATAAAATCAATACAAAAAAGTATAAAGCTACCTATTGCAGCCGTTCGGAGGAAAGCAGTTCCGGAAAATTTTGATATATTTTCACCGATCATGACCCCCAGACCCCAAAACCACCCTCCGTTCAAATGTTGATTTATATATATATATATATATATATATATATATATATATATATATATATCTGACGTATGTCATACGATAACGCTCGTATTTATAAATCAATTTTAATGAAACTAATTGTGTGTATTAAGCTCACAAATGTTTCGACCGAGTTCGTTGGCCAGCTTGGTCCGCCATTTTGTTTCAAGATGGCGGCCATTTAAAAATTTAAAACTAAAATATATATACAAAATAGTTAAAAATTCAAATTTATTTTTTAATTAAGTGTTAGGCCTTGATACGAGGATTCCAGAGCATTTTTTGGTTTACCTCTATCTTAAAAAATGGCTGAGATAGAGCAATTTGAAATTCTAGGGTGGCTGACATTTTGAAACAAGACAGCACATTACAAAAATTTTCATTGTTGTAATAATTTTTCCAATCATACGCATAAAACTATATATTCATATCCGTTAGCGCCAAATTCTCGCCAAACTTGGCGACATTTTGCGAAATATCGCCAAATTTGGCGACCAAAATAAGTCTTCATAAATGAAGCCAATTTGGCTATTGCTCAATAATTTGGCGAATTTCTTATTCAAATTCAGTATTAACGAATATTTTGTAAACGTTTTCTTTGCATTTTAACTTGCTGTTTTCGTGTAACATTAGCGAAAATTTTTAAACGAATATATAGGAAAGCTACCTTTTCCTCCCGGTACAGGCCGGAAGGACTTTTTTTAGATACTGCATTTATGAGTGAAATAAAATATTTTATTTGACAAATTAAAAAAGATAGATATAAAAAAGATGATATGAGCAATAAAAAACAACATTTTATACACATTTCATCGATATTACGTAAAAGTTAACGATTAATGTGAAGTTGAAAAAACGAAAATACACGAAATTCGTTAATGCCGCGATCACTGTACTGCACGTATGATCGCTTCGCGAACACAAAACCGAAAAAAGAAAACATCACTGGATACAGAAAACTTGTCGTATCAGAATCCCAAGAAATACACGAAATTCGTTAATTCCGCGATCACTGTACCGCACGTATGATCGCTTCGCGAACATGAAACCGAAGAAAAAACATCACTGGATACAGCAACCTCTTCGCATCGGAATCCCAAAACATACATGAAATTAGTTAATGCCGCGATCACTGTACCGCACGTATGATCGCTTCGCGAACATGAAACCGAAAAAAAACATCACTGGATACAGCAACCTCGTCGTATCGGAATCCCCAAAAATACACGAAATTAGTTAATGCCGCGATCACTGTACCGCACGTATGATCGCTTCGCGAACATGAAACCGAAGAAAAAACATCACTGGATACAGCAACCTCTTCGCATCGGAATCCCCAAAAATACATGAAATTAGTTAATGCCGCGATCACGGTACCGCACGTATGATCGCTTCGCGAACATGAAACCGAAAAAAAACATCAATGGATACAGCAACCTCTTCGCATCGGAATCCCAAAAAATACATGAAATTAGTTAATACCGCGATCACTGTACCGCACGTATGATCGCTTCGCGAACATGAAACCGAAAAAAAAAACATCACTGGATACAGCAACCTCGTCGTATCGGAATCCCCAAAAATACACGAAATTAGTTAATGCCGCGATCACTGTACGGCACGTATGATCGCTTCGCAAACATGAAACCGAAAAAAAAACATCACTGGATACAGCAACCTCTTCGCATCGGAATCCCAAAAAATACATGAAATTAGTTAATGCCGCGATCACTGTACCGCACGTATGGTCGCTTCGCGAACATGAAACCGAAAAAAACATCACTGGATACAGCAACCTCTTCGCATCGGAATCCCAAAAAATACATGAAGTTAGATAATGCCGCGATCACTGTACCGCACGTATGATCGCTTCGCGAACATAAAACCGAAAAAAAAACATCACTGGATACAGCAACCTCGTCGTATCGGAATCCCCAAAAATACACGAAATTAGTTAATGCCGCTATCACTGTACGGCACGTATGATCGCTTCGCGAACATGAAACCGAAAAAAAACATCACTGGATACAGCAACCTCGTTGTATAGAGATCACAAAAATACACGAAATTTGTAAATGCGGCGATCACTATACCGCATGTATGATCGCTTCGTGAACATGAGACTTCCATGAAAACTGAAATCAATTAATTTATACTGTTCTAAAGTAACAAGAGTAACTACTCACATACATAAAAAAAAAAAAAAAAAAAAAAAAATCAAGCTTTAAATAAAGAAGCAGATGATGAAATTTTTTCAATGCTTTTTTTTCATTTAATATCATATATCACATAACCATTTAATGACGTAAGTGTTATTTAACTGTATTAAAAAAAAACATGTTTTAAATAACTTATAAATCATTATATATCATTAAAATACAAATAAACGTCGAATAAAGAATCACTAGATGACGTAACAAATACGTCATATGTAACAAACGCGTCATCACAAAAAATATCATTGCTCAGCCTTTCTAACAATAAAAGAGCTACATCTGGCTAACTATCAACGATTTGGCACGATTTCGCCAAATGGTTGTCTCAAATAGGAACCAACCGGTGCATTCAAATGAAAACGAGATCAATAAATGGACTGTTTGTGACGATATGAAAATAACAGATCGTACACGTTTTGTAAAAAATCTTGCAGATGTTTACATTTTGCTTCTACAGAAATGTTAAATTAAGAAATTGTCAATATAAGGTAAAATATTTATTCAGCTACAAAGAGAAATATTTTGCTGAAAATTTTTACCTCCATAACTACACATTTTATAACAAAATCAGAATACAGTTGTTCCATATATACTCATTATTATTTTTATGCTTCTTATGTGATAAAACAACATAAGATTTTATTAATAGCATTCACACACCGCTTACTAGTGTCTATTTCCAAAGTGGTTGCAAATGTATTTTACACGATGGAATAAAATTATTTGCAAAAATGAACATGATTCGCTTATTATCATTATGAAGATGAGAAACAATCCGTTAAAGTCCGTTATATACATTTTTTTTTGTTAAAAATTACTTTTATTATTTTAATTGTTTACAGAATAATCAATGTTTGAACTGTATATTTCATATTACCAATACTGATTTTGATATGTGCAGTCTTTCACATACTTGCCTCGTTTGAATCTTATCTGCTTCATATTAAATTGTTATTAAAAAACTTGAGATATTAAAAAAAAAGGAACTTGCAAAGCAAATTAAAAAAATAAATTTCTTTCCATATTGTTAAGCCCGAGAAGGGACAGATATTAAAATTATTTTATTTAGTCAATGCTACAATAATGTTGCATTTTTATATTAAATCTTGCTCAGTCTATTTAATCTTAAAAATTTAAATTTAAATTTGAAACATGATATTAAAGCAACTTTAAAACATTTCATTTAAAAATCTAAATAAATCTTCAACTTTTTTTTCAGTTTTACATGCGTTATGCAAAATTTGTATTGTAGCAAATTCTAACAGACAAGAAACATGAGAAGTTTAAATAATTTAAAAAGTTGAAGATTTATTTAGATTTCTAAATGAAATGTTTTAAAGTTGCTTTAATATCATGTTTCAAATTTAAATTTAATTTTTAAGATTAAATAGACTGAGCAAGATTTAATATAAAAATGCAACATTATTGTAGCATTGACTAAATAAAATAATTTTTAATATCTGTCCCTTCTCGGGCTTAACAATATGGAAAGAAATTTATTTTTTTAATTTGCTTTGCAAGTTCCTTTTTTTTAATTACATTATGATCAATAAAATGCGCCACTCAATTACCGATGTTGAAGAAGTTTCATTTTAACCGTATTTTGTTTTAAAGTAGTTTTTAAGGGTACTCTGTAAATAATGCGATATGTATATATATATACTTATATTTATTTATTTATTTATTTATTATATTATTTTTAACTTATAGGTTTTTATTGTTATATCTATCCTAATATTATAAAGGAGTAAAGATTGTTTGTTTGTTTTTTTGTTTGTTTCTTTGAAGGGGGTAATATCTGGAACTACCGAACCGATTTCAAAAGTGATGGTGGCAAGTTGATGGTGACAACCTCTGCTCCAACATAGGCTATATTTTATGTCGGTGCCACAAACCCCAGGCGGGTGCAGGAGCGAAAATCGTCCTAAAATTACGATTTTTTGTATACCGAAGGAGCTAGAAATTTGAAATTTGGCATTGTAGTTACTTATAAGATGTAAATGCTCTCTAGGAACAAATTAAAAAAAAAATTCGAAATTTAAAAGGGTGAAATAAGTGAAAAGCGTTCTAAAAACATTCTAAATTACAATTTCTATGGAATCTCTGGAACTACAGAACCGATTTCAAAAGTGATGGTGGCAAATTGATGGTGACAACCCCTGCTCCAACATAGGCTATATTTTATGTCGGTGCCACTAACCCCAGGGGGGTGCAGGAGCGAAAGGCGTTTTAAAATTGCGATTTTTTGTGTGCGGAAGGAGCTAGAAATTTGAAATTTGGCATTGTAGTTACTTATAAGATATAAATGCTCTCTAAGAACAAATTAAAGGAAAAAAATGAAATTTGAAAGGGTGAAATGAGCAAAAAGCGTTCTAAAAACATTATAAATTACAATTTTTGTGGAATCTCAGGAACTATAGAACCGATTTCAAAAGTGATGGTGGCAAATTCATGGTGACAACCTCTGCTCCAACATAGACCATATTTTATGTCGGTACTACTAATCCCAGGGCGTGCAGGAGCGAAAAACGTTCTAAAATCGCGATTTTTTTTATACTGAAGGAGCTAGAAATTTGAAATTTGGCATTGTAGTTACTTATAAAATGTAAAAGCTCTCTAAGAACAAATAAAAAAAATCGAAATTTAAAAGGGGGGAAATAAGCGAAAAGCGTTCTAAAACCATTCTAAATTACAATTTCTATGGAATCTCTGGAACTACAGAGCAGATTTCAAAAGTGATGGAGGCAAACTGATGGTCGAAACCCCTGCTCCAACATAGGGTATATTTTGTGTCGGTACCACTAATCCCAGGGGGTGCAGGAGCGAAAAACCTTCTAAAATTGCAATTTTTCATTATACTGAAAGTGCTAGAAATTTGAAATTTGGCATTGTTGTTACTTATAAGATGTAACTGCTCTCTTAGAACAAATTAAAAAAAACATCGAAATTTAAAACGGTGAAATAAGCGAAAAGGGCACACAAGGATGTTCTATCGACTTATGTTTATTCGTTCTATCTTTTGTTGTGTACTTCTTACTCATGAAATTTTCTATACTTTTAGTTTAATTATTTTTTTTAAAATCACATCATTATCAACATCAAAAGCTACTATTGCATGCATTATATGTATGAATATTTGGAACTGAATATATTAACAAACGAGTAAAACTTTATAATTTTTTTCATAATTGTTAATATTTAATACGAATGAATCATTTAATGTAACATGTTTTTTGTTCATGATAGCTCAGGTTTATTTCATGAAAGTAATATATTTGTACAAGTAAATATCCTTTATCAATAATTTTGATTCCATAAATAAAACAAATATAATATTTAAATAGTAACATGACTCGTCTTTGAAAAAAGTAACAGGCGTATGAAATTTTGTCAAGATATTTGAATACATATACCTTTTCATATGATCAGAATTTATAAAGGAAGAAGGAAAAATCCTTCTGCATTCTAAAATTTTAACAAAATAAAAAAATTGAATATTTAGTATTCCTTCTCCAGCACATAATTCAAAAGCCATCACTTGGTACATTTCCCTGTGCAAAACGTAAAAATTAAAACTGTATGCAATACCCATATTACATATTGATAATAGTGTATGTATTTCACACAGATTGCTCGGGGATGTAAAGTTGCTGTTACACATATTTTATTACAATATGATCAATAAAATGCGCCACTCAATTACCGATGTTGAAGAAGTTTCATTTTAACCATATTTTGTTTTAAAGTAGTTTTTAAGGGTACTCTGTAAATAATGCAATATGTATATATATACTTATATTTATTTATTTATTTATTTATTATTTTATTTTTAACTTATAGGTTTTTATTGTTATATCTATCCTAATATTATAAAGGAGTAAAGATTGTTTGTTTGTTTGTTTGTTTGTTTTTTTGAAGGGGGTAATCTCTGGAACTACCGAACCGATTTCAAAAGTGATGGTGGCAAATTGATGGTGACAAACTCTGCTCCAACATAGACTATATTTTATGTCGGTACCACTAATCCCAGGGGGTGCAGGAGCGAAAAACTTTCTAAAATCTCGATTTTTTTTTTTTTTACTGAAGGAGCTAGAAATTTGAAATTTGGCATTGTAGTTACTTATAAAATGTAAAAGCACTCTAAGAACAAATAAAAAAATCGAAATTTAAAAGGGGGAAATAAGCGAAAAGCGTTCTAAAAACATTCTAAATTACAATTTCTATGGAATCTCTGGATCTACAGAGCAGATTTCAAAAGTGATGGAGGCAAATTGATGGTCAAAACCCCTGCTCCAACATAGGCTATATTTTGTGTCGGTACCACTAATCCCAGGGGGTGCAGGAGCGAAAAACCTTCTAAAATTGCAATTTTTCATTATACTGAAAGTGCTAGAAATTTGAAATTTGGCATTGTTGTTACTTATAAGATGTAACTGCTCTCTAAGAACAAATTAAAAAAAACATCGAAATTTAAAACGGTGAAATAAGCGAAAAGCGTTCTAAAAACATTCTAAAATACAATTTCTATGGAATCTCTGGAACTACAGAACCGATTTCAAAAGTAATGGTGGCAAATTTATGGTGACAATCCCTACTCCAACATAGCCTATATTTTTTGTCGGTGCCCCTACCCCAATGGGGTGCAGGAGCGAAAAACGTTCCAAAATAGCAATTTTTATTATACTGAAAGAGCTAGAAATTTGAAATGTGGCATTGTAGTGACTTATACGTTGTAAATGCTCTCTAAGAATAATAAAAAAAATTGAAATTTAAAAGGGTGAAATGAGCAAAAAGCTTTCTAAAATCATTCTAAATTATAATTTTTATGGAATCTCTGGAACTACAGAACCGATGTGGCAAATTGATGGCAAAGTGATGTGGCAAATTGATGTTGACAATCCCTACTCCAACAGCCTCTTTAATAAAAAGGTATGCGATGCTGACAACTGGGTTTTTCGCTAATTGTTGCCACAGATTAATCTCGGAAAAAAGAACCCTTTGAAGTTGCTGAAAAAATTTAATAGCTCGAAAAGTACTTGTCAGAAAATTGTTAGAAACACTGCGTTTGAAAGTTAAAAAATTGTATTTTTCTTGATATAAATTTCAAATCTAATAATTATGCCGTTTTTCAAATATTGAATTTCAAAAATTACCAAATTTCACAATGGAGTACCATAGCGAAATCGTCATGCGTAAAAAGATAATGATAAGGGCAACGTGTCCTGACGTCTATATTGGCACGAATCACAAATTATAGTAGCCTTATTATTCTGTTAAAATATAAGAGTGAATTATGAAATGTCAATATTTTGTTTGATTAAAAGTTCGTTAAGAGAAATTGTCCAGCGTAGCGGGCGTAGCCTGCTAGTATATTATAAAGCAAAGCCATGTCCGTGAGTAACGCGGATTTTATTGCATATTAGTTTCGCTCGTATTGCAATTTTTGTAACTTCTAAACATAGCAAAATTTTCATTTTTCTTCATCGAATAAGGAAAAAAACAATTTCGTACAAATTAAATTTCTTTGAAAACTGTATCTCGATTTTCTTATTTCTTATGATTTTTAAAGTAATTTTCAAACATGAAGATTATAAAATGTACTATTATTAGTAAAATATTGCGTATGAAAACTTACGAAAGATTACGAAAGATTCACCCGTTTACGCTTAAAACAATATAAATAGTTCAGCATTTATTTCTGACTAATATTCCATAACGAAATTAAAACTTAATAAATAAATAAAGTAATATAAATAAAACACAAATTTAATAGAAATGTAATCTATTTAAGCGCATAAACCATTGAAGTAATAAGAATAAAAAGGGCTGCTTTAAATAGCAAAATCTTCGGCGATATCTTCGTCTATTAACATGCAACATGCTCTTATAAGAAAGTATAGCTTTTAATAAAAATCAAAATTTTATGTGAATACAATATTGATATATTTAATAAGAAAATAATTTTTTGTGTTGTTATTACAAAGGTCTAATAGGATGTGTTGAATGTAATATAATCTATTGGAATTAAAGAAAAATGAAAGGCTCTTTCACCTATTTTCTGTAACCCTGGAAAACAAGGTTGGATCCCCTAGAATTTTTGAATGGTTTTATAAAGGAGAATGATTTAAGCAAGTCAAGCAAACCTGGAAATTTTGTAGAAAAAGTTAAATAATCTATTTTCTTTATCGAAATACATTATTAAACCATACTTTTCCTACCATTTTGAATATTTGAAATATCTTTTGTTGGTTAATTTTCTTTAAATTGTGCTCTATAACTGTAAGTATCAGGTTTCCAAAACGTTTATTGATTTCAGAAAGATAGATAATATCTCCCGACATATGTAAGAAATATAGAAAAAACTACATGCTTAACAATATTATTTAAATATATATATATATCGTGGAGAGTAATTTGTAAAACCGGGTACCCCGATTTCTCGCTGATGGGTGCTGCCCACAGAAACCTTTTTTACAACATACCTTAGCCTCCCCATCGTCTTTTGAAGTAGTTTTTCTCTGTTTCCATGGAATGCTTTTGGAATGAAATTCACCTCAAAAGTTTTAATTTTTTCCACCTTTTCTGCTTTTAACCCATTAACCGCTAAAACTATGTGGGCGGAGACTTCAATAGTTTTACTGAAATTCGTTTCCCACCAAAAATTCTGAAAGATAATATTCTGTATATTTAAAAGCAAAGTTTTTGTCATTAAATAAAGTATTTTTTTAACTTATTAAAATAGTGGTGGCGTGGCAGGTTTTTTTTATATACTTTTATTTTGAATGTTGCGTTAACGCAACACCAGCGGGTAATGGGTTAAAATAAATCCAGCTTGATGGATTAATTTAGCTCAGTAAACCGCTGTTTTCTATAGCTTTATCACGATATTTGGAAATCAAGTAGAAGTATGTACGTCCAACTATTCAGAAGAACGACCATGTTGATTTTTGGTCGTATGTTGAGGCAAAATCGGATACCCATGCTTATGAACTGGATTCTTCAATGAATTGTTTTCTAACATAACATGTGGTGAAGAATGGATACAATGTTCAGTCTTCAAAAATTGTGCACATGAGGAGTATAGTGGAAACGAGAAGTTAAAGCCATTACACGACAACGTTCAAATCGGTTGAAAACCTGAAACAAACAGTAACTGACCTTCAAAAATGTATATATGTGTTAATGTTTGATTCAAAATTTATTAAAATATAGTATTTTGTTACTGGACGTGTAAAAACTTAATTTCTGATTAACACCCGATTTTACTCTATTTTTGAATTTTTTTATGTTAAGTTTTAATTTTTTCCGTATTTTCTGCTTTTAAAACAAATCTGGTGTGATCGATCAATTCAGGCCAGTAAACCACTGTTTTCTATAGCTTTATCACGATATTTGGAAATCAAGTAGATGTATGTACGTCCAACTATTCAGAAGAACGACAATGTTGATTTTTGGTCGTATGTTGAGGCAAAATCGAATACCCATGGTTATGCAATGTATTCTGCACTAAATTGTTTTCTAACATAACATGTGGTGAAGAATGGATACAATGTTCAGTCTTCAAAAAGTGTGCACATGAGGAGTACAGCGAAACGACAAAGACAACGTTAAAAATTGGTTGAAATCCTGAAAAAAAAACTGTAACTGACCTTCAAAATGTATATATGTTTTAATGTTTGATTCAAAATTTATGAAAATACAGCATTTTGCTACTGGACGTGTAAAATCTTAATTTCTTGTTAGTAGCCGATTTTACTATATTTTTGTATATTGTCTATTTTTGTTTATTCAGTCTTACAAGATTTGGCGCTGTTTCAGATTGTCCTAGAAACATCTTTTTCCAAGTAGAAAAGGATTTTTCTGTGCCAACAGGTGTGGCTTTTTAATACCTCAGATGTCCTTAAATAATTTTGTGGGGTGTTCCGATTTTTCCACCCTTCTAGACTTTTATCAACCAAGAAAAACCGTTAGGTACCTAGTTTTACCCTACTTTCCCCTACTATTTAAATTATTGAAAATCCATTACTGTATTTTACTAGATGTTTCTTTAGTATCGTCCAAAAATAGCGATTGAATTTTAAAAACATTTCTTGAGCATTTGTTACCCTAGAGCCTAGAACATACTAATATATTGTAAAAATCCAAACTGAGAAAAATTAATTTGAAGATTGGAACTTAGAATGATTTAAAGGAAAGTAATTGGAGTAAACGACATTTTTTACATTTATTTGATCATTGGAAATTTACGGCACCTTGTGAAAATATCACATTTCATTTTCAGCAACGAGGTGGGAAATTGCAATTTTCGTCATATTTCACAAACTGAAGGGTACCGAGTACCCTAAAAAAATAAATAAAACCGGATTCAAGGATCTGGTTCATACTTTAATGCATTTATATTTACTTATTTTAAACTAGTTGGCACATTTTAATAAGAGCAGTTTTTTCACAAAAAAAGGTCTTTAGGGAAACACTTTATTGCTATATACATTTATTGTGATTCCCACTGTTGCCAATATATCTCATTTTTACGCAAAATAAACGATCATATATTAAATTTTTATATGCCCATTTAAAACACTGATAAAAAAAAATATGCGACAATTATTTAAAAATAATAATGGATTACTGTGTATCTTAAAAACATATTGAAATTCAATGCTATTTGCCTAAATTTTATGAAAGTTAAATCCTGTGAAATCCGAAAAATAGAAGGAGTAAGACAGCAGGACCGACATAGCTTTTTTGGATCTTAAGGAAGTTTTTAATATAAGCACTATAAGAACGGTATCTTTACATTAATAGAAGAATAATGAAAATCGGATCATCCATTCAAATGTTATGCGTGTACATCTATAAAAAATAAATTTACTAACGAATTGTGTAACTTCCTTTGATGGTAGACTGTGATTTTTTTTTTGTTTTATTTACTACAACATACTTACATAAAAATAATGAATTATGATTCGTGAAAATATCAAAGGGTAATCATTTCGTTTAAAAAAAATTCCTATTCTTCTGAATTATTTATATTAAATTGCATGAAACTAAATAAATGAACAGAAAGATTTGTCATTTTTCCCGATTCTTTTCCAAAAAATCGTATCATTTCCGATTAGATAGCTACGATTGTGTTATGTTTTTGACATATGTATTATTCAGTCCCAAAACAACATTGGCATATTTAAATTTCATGTTAATACACAAGCAAAGATAAATTCTTGTTAATTTCTGACACAAATGCTTTTACAAACAAATTTCAAATCCAGCAAGTTTTTATTTACTTGTAATAGCTCAAAGTTGAATCCTTCGTATGGTTTTGTATTCAGTTAAAATAAAATGTGAATTCTATATATTTTGAATATGTTTATGCTCAAATTTATATTATATTATTATGTTATATCTTTTGCGTTTTTCGAATACATTCTAAATCTGTTCATTCCATTTTTTTTTGGTTAATGTTATTTGAGAGTCTACAAATAATGTTTTGTTAGTGAAAAGGAAAATAAGATGTTTTCTTATACTTATTCAAATTGATTTCTAAATATTCTGTTCGTCAAACAAGTCGTGAATTTTTTCTGATATTATGTGAGCTTAAAAATAAATAAACCTCAACAATCCTTTCTGAAATATAATAAATGTTTTTGCTAAAGACAGAAATTAACATTCTCAGGCTGTTTTGTATATTTATTAATAGGGAAATTCAGAAGGATTCTGTTTTTGAGAAATTTAATAAAATTGAGTTTCAAGTACTAAACCAGATCACTGTTATTGAATATTTTGTTTGCTATATATATGCTGCATGCTTTTATACATCATACAATATAAATTGTTTAATTAACAATCTTATGATTACCTAGATTCATACTATTTTTTTTTTCCGGCAAGTAATTGGATCGGCCAATAAATCACTAAATTCAGTCTTCCGTATTCTGTTTACATAAATAAAATTATGAATTAACCAACGAGCAATCCAAATAACCACAACAACAAAAATAAAACTTAAACTATTGATTTTTTTCAGAGTACATAATAATAATTTCAATTCCAGAGTATCAAGGCTGCAATGTCTCCAAAGTGACAAAGGTTCGTTCAATATGAATTGTTATCCTTCATAAATTAAGTATATGAAGATACACAATTCAGTTTAATATTCAGACTTTTATTACAAACGTAAATATTTTTATTGTCTAGTAATTACTGTACTAAAAAGAATCTCCAGTTTCAATTAAAAAATTAGTGCTTTTTCATTTTACACAAATATCATTTCTATTTTGACAATGTAGCTTAGTTCCAGTGTGTTCAAAGAAAACAATGTTTATTCAATAAAAAAATATTATCTTTCATAAACAAAATGTAACTAGACACAGAATTTACTTGAATCTGTCGTACTCTCATTGAAAAAATGAGATTTTTCAATAATTAGCGAGCGCAGTACATAAAGAAAAGCTTTTGTATCAGTTGAGTACTTACTTCCTTTTCTCTTCCTTTTACTTCCTTTTTCGCACACTCCCATGAATTTTATTTGCGATGTAACAAAGCTCCAATGTTTCCAAAGAACTCATGATTTATTCTATAAGAAACATTAGTATCACTTGACACTAAACGTTGCCAATACATTTAACACAATTACTCTCATGTTAAGACTGGGGTCGTCCAATAATGGGCATTTTTGGACAGGGCTTTTAACCAATACCGCACCATTGCAATAGATCCCTACTCAATATACTAGACTAGATTAATTTTAACACGATTATTTCAAATTGGTAAATAAATCATACGAGTTGTAATTTTCCAACTGGACGAAAAATGTCCGGGCCAGGATTCGAACCTGGGATATCTTGGCTGAAGCCGCCACGCTCTACCAACTGAGCTATCCCGGTCGAATCTGGAGGACATAATTCATTCAGTTAACCTTATTGATCATAGCATCTGCTCTGATATTTTAATAAGCTGAACATAATCAGCTATGATCAATAAGGTTAACTGGATGAATTATGCCCTCCAGATTCGACCGGGATAGCTCAGTTGGTAGAGCGTGGCGGCTTCAGCCAAGAGATCCCAGGTTCGAATCAAGGCAAAATTACATGGAAAATTACAACTCGTATGATTTATTTACCAATTTGAAATAATTGTGGTAAAATTAATCTAGTGTAATCACGTATCCAGCGTTTACTGGAGATCCATTATCTGCGATCTATTCTGTTGAGCTGATTAAAATATCGGACCATATGCTATGATCAATAAGGTTAACTGGATGAATTATGCCCTTCATATTCGACCGAGATAGCTCAATTGGTAGAACGTGGCGGCTTCAGCCAAGAGATCTCAGGGTCGAATCAAGGCAGGGACATTTTTTAGTCCAGTTGGAAAATTACAACTCATAATGAAAGGAGCCTGAGCAAGTCCAGTCCACCAGTTATGCCCGACGCATTATCGCCTCGAAGTGGCGTGTGGCAGCCCACAAGCGCAAACCACACTTTCGAGAATAGTGTGGAGCCAGTATCTGAGAAGTACTCTACCAACAGCTCGGAAAGTGGAAAGTTTATAGAAGCGACTACTTGCTCCTTACCAGCAGACAATTTCAAGGTTAAAAAAAAGTCATCAAAAAGAAGAATTACCCTACAAATCCTAAAACGACATAGTAACACGGTGTTCGGATACAACTCGCACAATTTTGAAGAAGGAGAATAATCTTTGGTCAGGAAGAGACAAGTCTCTAAAACGCATAGTGTTAGTGAAAAATGCAAAAGAAAATGTATATGACGGCTCAACCAAAACGTTTAAAATATGGCTTATTTAGCCTCATGAAATTGCGAAACGGATAACAAACATGATTAATTTTTTTTTTTTTTTTTTTTTTTTTAACGTTGAAAATTCCACCATAGGCTTGTGAAATAGGAATCTCTTTATTTAAAAAAATAAAATAAATAAATAAATTACTAAAGTGTTTTCGATCGACCTTAACTTTATCTCTTTATACGGCAAAAAATATTCCACGTTAAAACATAAAATATTAAAACAGTTTTATAGAGAGATGCATGATATATATAGTGAAGAATGTTTTATTTTTACATCGAAACATTATTTAAAGCTCTTTTCGATGTTAATCGACCGGAATAGCTCAGTTATATTTATATGATCAAAAACTATACATATCAAGGTAAGGTTGTCTTTTGTAAGCACATACTTGACTATATTGGGGTATACAGAGTGCAAACTTTTTTTTTTTTTTTTTTTTTTTTTTTTACTATTTTTGTACATAACATTTCTTAAGCCCTAATGAAACATTAATTCATAATTTTTAAATAGCAGTTCTTCATTTACTTATTGTAATTTTCCCAAAATTACAACCTGAATAATAATATTTCTAAACTATGAATTTTCATTATTTTATATATTTCAATATTAATATTGAAAATTAAACAAACCTTTAAAAAAAATAAATTATTGCGTGCGTAATGCTTTTACTGATAAAAATTACGCAATACTTAAAGCGAATTTTGCATTTTTAAGCGTCGAAGTTTTTTGCATTATACATAGAGTATTACTTTATAATTATACATGCATAGCAATATACAAAAGAACACTGCATAACCAATGGGTTTTTTGTTGTTGTTGTTGCCGAAACTCAGCCAGTACTTTTTTTATAACAAGAAATTAGCATTTAATGTATATTTTTTATCTGTGAATGTAGAGGACTATACAGCAGATTACTGGTATTTCCATTTATAAATAATAACTTTAGGATTCCGCAGGCGGAAATGACGTCATATTTAAATTGAAAAAAGTACATATTTATTCAGAAAACTTAAATATATAATTACGCTCACACAAAAAGACATCATTTACGCAATCATTTATGTTCGTAATCCCCTTTCAGCATTTTTAGGTGCGTTCGTAATTATATAAATACGTAGCACCTATAGTCGTCGCTTGGTCCGTCCGTCTGTCCGTCCGTCTGTCTGTCTGTCTGTCCGTATGTCTGTCCGTCCGTCTGTCTGTCTGTCCGCATATAACAACGCAAAAACTACCCAACCAAATGGTTTGCAATTTAAAATATATTATCTTTGCAGAATTTTGTCGAGACATTTCAAATTTTATTAAAATCGAATCAAAACTTTAGGAGATATTAATAAAAATATTTATTAAGAAATTTGATTTTTTTTTTTTAATCGGTGCTTTTTTGTTATAGGAGCTTCCGATGGATGTTAAATCGTCAAGCGACTTAGATGCTTATTTTATTACAGAAATTAATCTGCAGACGATATAATTCATTTCACAGAATTAAAAATCATCAAGATCTGAATATTTATATAACTAGCTGATACATATATATCTGAATATTTATATAACTAGTTAAGATATTTGTATGAACAGTGTCATAAAATATATACTTAACTAGCTGTTTAACCCGTTCTACGCACGGTATATCATGAATTTAATTGTAAAACGTGCGTACGAACGCACCTCGTTTGTAACGTTTGACGTACAATTTCCAACTTGTTTTTATTTTGTAGAAAGGGCAGTGAACAATGATATATTATTAATTTTAAATCGCTTCTACTGCTTATTTTGCTCACTGACTGCATTTCTTTAAATTATATTTATCTTCAAATGGCTATTGATTTTCAACATTTGCAGCCATGTTTTTTTTTTTTTTTTCATCTCTGTAAAACAGAGTATATTAGCGTGTTTTTTAAGACCGCAGACACGGAACAGGGATTATTGAGCGTAGCTCGTAAATGTCAAGGACCATAGAAATTTAACAATAAATATACGGTAGACGTATGTATAATATGGAGATGGACATCCTTCGTTCGGTTCACTTTAAAAGGCGGCAGCATGAAACCATCGGTAATATTTGCATATTGATAAAGTTTTCCGTTACTAAGTATTCCGATATGTACTTTACTGCCAGTCACTGTGATGCATTTTTAACTGCGAGGAAATCGTGATATGACACTTTTCCTTTTCCATTTTTCTCTTAAAATAGCCGTCTTCCATGTATTTTGTTCGAGAACTTTATGAACTCATACGGCGGTATCTCAGTACCCGGTATCAGTATATGTGAGAGATTTGTGTATTCTTGTTATAACAGTTAAAAAGATTAAATGGCTAACTGGCATACTGCAGAAAAAAGAATCATTCTTTACAATTGTACTTATTCCTCTTTTTCTTCATACAATTTTGTTATGTAACAAATATCCAATGTCTCAAACAAAAATGTTTGCTTAATAGGTACTGTTATCTTTTATGAAATGCAGAGAATGTACTTCAAAAGATAATTATACCACACTATTGTAAATGGACACTATAGATGAATAATTCTTATCTCTACTAACTATATATTTCAATTTAATTTATTTTCAAATGAACAGAATTTTATATTTTCAAATGCCAGACAATAACGGTAAGAAAAAAATAATTTAAGGTACTGATATGTTTTTGAAATATCATTTTGAATTGTACTGTTTAAGAGTTACATTTATCATATTTTGATTTTCAAACTGAGAAAATAAAATATAAAACACACTCAAAATACAATTATTGTTTCTATATGCAGTACAATGCACCGAGATCGCTAACGTAATCCAGGTTTATTGAATAAGAAAAGTTATCGTCAATTGTAGAGATCGTATTTCAAAAGCGAGATAGACTGCACTATTTTAAAACGAAAAGCTGTATTAATAATTCAAACGTTTTAGAATTACGCATACCAATTTAATTTGCTTTTCAAAGAAAGAAATGTTATATCATGAAATGTGAGAAATGATTTTATTAAGCTGCAGAAAATATATTCACAAAAAACGGTGTAGTAATGAAAAATATAAGTATCATTAGTTACGATTTCAATAAGAACTTTCTTATATTGTATTCATATATTGTATTCGTACATGATATTTATACAAAAACATTTATTTCGTAACAGGTAAAGCTATATTTAAATCTAATAATGCTGTAAAGTATTTTTTTACATAATTACTTTCAAAATAAAGAAAATTCTTTGGGAAGGAACAGCTTTACGAAACTTACAGAAAATAGCTTTAGTGTGTTTAAGAGACTAGTGTACTTTCATTATAAAATCAAATTCTTAAATAACTAAAAAGCACACTCTAAAAAAACTGTCTTTAAAATTTTACTTTGTCTGCTTTCTGACTTTATTCAATCATAAATTGTATTTGAAACATAATAAAACTCCATTATCATAACAAAATAGAGTTTAATTCAATAAGTATTGTTGTCCTTTATCAAAGTAGAGATTGTATTAAATATCTATGAACTACTCATTCCAATTTCATTTTCTTTTCAAAGAACTCAATGTTCATTTTCAAACACAAAAGAGTATTTTATTAAGCTGAAACAATTATATTAACAAATTAAATTGCATTATATGAAAAGAAATTAATATATTTGGTTATGATTTCATTTTTTTTTTTCAATGTTGAGTTTTGTGTTGCCTTTTAAAATATAATATCATGGTTCACTTACATCGTTATATATTTCGAAATAGTAAATATGCCAGAATATTTTTTTTCAATTTTATTTAAGATACGGAAATATATTTGAATATAAGTTTAAATAAAAAAATTATAAATAGTGAAACATTCACAGTGGAGAAAAATCATAATTTAAAATTATCTTCAAATTATTAATTAAACTACTTGAAAGCTTACAACAAATTATTTTTATTTGTGAGACATAGAGATTAGTATTTGAGAGTCAGCATCCGATTTATACAACCAAATTTGATATATATGATACTCGCTGACCGCGTTGCCCGTATAATAACATTAAACAAACCTCAAGTTAAACAAACAAGTTAACATTAAACAAACCTGATTTTATATTATCGGAAAGTCTTTCAAACATCAACTCTGTAATAATACTCGAGTAGGCTCATTTTTCTTCATTATTTCTTAAAAGTCTTTTAACTACTCTCGGCGATTTTTTTTAAACATAACGAGTCTTTAGTAGATTGCAGTTTCTATTTTTAGATAACGAAGAGTTTCTTCATAAAAATGTTATTTTATTCATGTGGTATAATTTTGTGAGTCAAAGAAGGTTTCAGAAAAAAAATAATCATATTCATTTATATATATAACGATGGCACTGTCGATACACATATTAACGCCTGTGCGCAAATAAAGGGATCTCTTGTATATCTATCTCTTTACAAAGTATGTTTAAATATCACGCTAGCTTACCAAATTTGTCTTGTTATATATGCGTGTCATATTTTAGTACATGTATTGTTTTTTTTTTTGCCCACTTGCCTCCGGGATCAGTGCAACGAATATCAAGAATCATTGTGAATGTAATTTTTCTAATTTAAGTCATAATTTAACACATAATTAATTAGCATTTGGAAAATATATTTAAATCTATACTAATATTATAAAGTAGTAAATATTGTTTGTTTTTTTGTTTGATTAAGTTTGTTTGTTTGTTTGTTTGTAGGGGGTAATCTCTGGAACTACTGAAGCGATTTCAAAAGTGATGGTGGCAAATTGATGGTGACAGTCCCTGCTCCAACATAGGGTATATTTTATGTCGGTGCCACTACCCCAGGAGAGTGCAGGAGCGAAAAACGTTCTAAATTTCGATTTTTTTATAATGAAAGAGCTAGAAACATGAAATTTGGCATAGTAGTTACTTATAAAATGTAAATGCTCTCTCAGAACAAATTCTAAAAAAATTCGAACTTTAAAAGGGTGAGATGAGCGAAAAGCGTTCTTAAAACATTCTAAATTACAATTTCTATGGAATCTCTGGAACTACAGAACGGTGTTCAAAAGTGATGGTGGCAAATTGATGATGACAGTCCCTGCTACAACATACGTTATATTTTATGTCGGTACCACTACAACAGGGGGGTGCACGAGCAAAAAACCTTCTAAAATTTCGATTTTTTTTATACTGAAGGAGCTAGAAACATGAAATTGTGCATGGAAGTTACTTATAAGATGTAAATGTTCTCTAAGAACAAAGTCTACAAAAATTCGAAATTTAAAACTGTGAGATGAGCGAAAAGCGTTCTAAAAACATTCTTAATTACAATTTCTATGGAATATCTGGAACTACCGAACCCTTTTCAAAAGTGATGGTGGCAAATATTTGATGACAATCCCTGCTCCAACATAGGCTATATATTTTACGTCGGTACCACTAATCCCAGGGTGGTGCAGGAGCGAAAAACGTTCTAAAATTGCAATTTTTTTTTATACTGAAGGAGCTAGAAATTTGAAATTTGGCATTGTAGTTACTTATAAGATGTAAATGCTCTCTAAGAACAAAATAAAAAAAATCGAACTATTAAAGGGTGACATGAGCGAAAAGCGTTCTAAAAACATTCTAAATTACAATTTCTATGGAATCTCTGGAACTACAGAACCGATTTCAAAAGTGATGGTGGCAAATTGATCGTGACACTCCCTGCTCCAACATAGGCTATATTTTATGTCGGTGTCACTAATTCCAGGGGGGTGCAAGAGCGAAAAACGTTCTAAAATTGCAATTTTTTTTACATTGAAGGAGCTAGAAATTTGAAATTTGGCATTGTAGTTACTTATAAGATGTAATGCTGTCTAAGAACAAATAAAAAAAAATTAAAAGTGTGAAATGAAATAAAAGCGTTCTAAATTACAATTTCTATGGAATCTCTGGAACCCCAGAACCGATTTCAAAAGTAATTGATGTAACTTGATGGTGACAATCCCTACTCCAACATAGGCTATATCTTATGTCGGTGACACTAATCCCAATGGGGTGCAGGAGTGAAAAATGTTCGAAAATTGCGACTTTTTTATACTGAATGAGCTAGAAATTTGAAATTTGGCATTGTAGTTACTTGTAAGATGTAAATTAGGGTTGTCCTTATTTTTGAAGTTTTAAAATTCATTGCTCTCACCCTCTAAATTAGTTCCATTATATCTAAAAATAATTCTTGTAAAATATAATCACTAAAAACTAATATTTATTGGTAGCTCAAGCAAGCATAAGTTTCATAATTTGGAGTCATTTTGTTGTTTTCTTCTCCTTTTACTTTAAAAAATATATCTAATCCCAGTAGTAATAAAATTATTTTAATAGATTAAAAAGTCCCTTATGTACACTATCAAGTCCATAAAAGCATTTGTAAATTTAATTATTAAGTTAATTATCCAAAAATAATTCATTGATATAAAGATAATAAATGTCTGGAATTATTTGAAGAATGAAGACTGTTTAAAGAAGAAAGAAAACTAAAAAGCATGCATTTTTTTCAAAATTAGATAATTTATTCAATATTGCTCATGCCAATGCATTAATTGAACATAATCAAAATAGCTGAAGATAGAAATTTTTTGCTAGCACAGCGAGAAGATGGCAGACGAGCATCAGTGATTGGTTTGACATAAATAAATCTCTTGCGGGAGGAATTGATTGCTTATAAAAATAATATTCTGTAGAAAAGATTAGAAAAAATTAAATGTTCACAGGAGAAAAAACCAAAAATAGCAGTACTCTAATCTTCTACAGATAGCTCAAATGAAGAAGATCGAAATGAATGAAAATGAACATCGCGATCAGGAAATAAAACTATTAGAGGATGCAGCATGATATCCTCGTCCATCCAAAGCTAAGAGAGGGGAGGGCGTATTGATATTATAACTCCATATTTAGCAACAGCTCTAGACAGGAAAAAAGTATCAGGCAGTATTTGTAGTTGCCGAAACTGCAGAGTTTAGGATATGTATTAAAGAAGTCAGTCTCGTTGAAAAAGAATTATTCACAGAATTAAACAATCACAAAAAATTAAAAGAATGGCTACAAATAAATGTTCCTCTCATTGTCCATATAAATGGGAAACTTTTACCAGAATTAACTGGTAAAAAGAAAATAGATAAACTTTTAATTATAATTTCCGGAAAAGGAGTTCTGATATCATGCTTGTGTCCTTTTAGAACAAAAGCTTGGGAAGAAACTTTTATTTGCCTGCCGTCATGATATTTTGGAAATTATTAGAAAAGTATTTCATAATTTTTTGTGAACTTTGTCATCAAGTCCAGAAGTACCTTTATTCAAACGTTTCCAAGGGTACTGGGGATTTCTAAATAGAGACAAATTTGAAACAGGTTTGAAAGATAATATTAGAGTTCTTGTACAAAATGTAAAAGATTAAATTTTGGAGTTTGCTACTAGAAAAGAATCATGATCAACACCATCAGCACCTGGACCAAGAGATGATTATTAATAATTTGTAGAACTTGTTATTTTCCTTGGAGGAATACCTGTCACGGGTATTTGTTTCATGCTTCCCAGGGCAATGCATCGTGCTCCTTGGATGTCTAAGATGATATATTGTTTGAAGATATTCATCTTTAAGTCCCAATTCATGCTTACCAAAAAGGAAGATAGAGGTCTTTGTGATGTTTGTGTTTTTATAGTGAGTGTATTTTAAAGTTTGGATTACTGCTTCAATAAGAGAAACCTTAAACAATGAATTTCAGTTAATTAATAGTTTATTAGAGTATTCAAGAATACATGAAGAAATTGCAACAGCTGCATCTGAAAAATTTTCAAAGAATCTGTAATATTTGTTAGATTTTTCTGGACTGTCCCTTTTTGATGGCCATGTACTTGCATCAGTTTCATGAAAAGAAGTTTGAAGATTTTTTTACCAAAGAATCTTTCAAGCTGTTCAAAGAAATGAATTTACCCCAAGGATTCTTTCAAGTAGACACTGGACACAAATTCTGATTATAGGATTGCATTAGAAATGGTGCAATCTGTTAAAGTGGTAAATGATCATGCTGAGAGAGGTATTGCTTTGACCAAAGAATACACTAGAATCCTTGGACGAAATGAACCTCAGTTTCAGCTATTGGTGAATGCTGTGGAGGAACACTTGAAAGCTTATCCTTACTGCAGAAAAATGGACTTAACAAATTAATCTAATTACTAATACTTTCATACTTTAAATTTTTTATATGCTTAATATTGTGCTTTTATGTAATATAAAATATGAAAATAATCTACTATCGTAATAAAAATTACCATTTTGGCTTAGTTTTCTCTTCTCAATAACACAATTTTTTTAAGTGTAATCGCCAAACTTCAGCAATCTTGAGCTACCTCTAAATATATTTCTTTTTCATTCAAACTTTTCCTACTTTGTTTTTTACTGTATTGGAACAAATTTTGAGGGTGAGACGGAAGAAAATTTATAAAAAGTTAAAATCGATCATATAAGGACCACCCTAATGTAAATATTCTCTAAGAATAAATTTAAAAAAATGAAATTTAAAAGGGTGAAATGAGCGAAAAGCGTTCTAAAATCATTCTAAATTACAATTTCTATGGAATCTCTGGAGCTACAGAACCGATTTCAAAAGTTATGGTTACAATCCTTGCTCCAACATCCTCTTTAATATAACGCTTGCTGATGCGTTGCTGACGACTGGGTTTTTCGCTAATTGTTTCCACAGATCAATCTCGGAAAATGAAACATTTGAAGTTACTGAAAAAAAATAATAGCTCGAAAAGTATTTGTCAAAAAATTGCTTTTGAAAGGTAAAAAATTGCATTTTTCTTGATATAAATTTCAAATCTAATGATTATGCCATTTTTCAAATATTGAATTTCAAAAATTACCAAATTTCACAATGGAGTACCGTAGCGAAACCTTCACACGTAAAAAGATAATGATAAGGGCGACGTGTCCTGACGTGTATATTGGCTATAGCCCGAGTCACAAATTATAGTATCCTTATTATTCTGTTAAAATATAAAAGTGAATTATGAAATGCCAATATTTTGTTTGATTAAAGAAGTTTGTTAAGAGAAATTGACTAGCGTAGCGGGAGTAGCTTGCTAGTACGTTTATAATTGGGAAGTAACTCTGTGCATGTAGAATAACAGTGATGTGCAAATATATATATACGTATATGCGTGTAATATTTTAGCACATTTTTTGGTTATTTTTCTCACTTACCTCAGGGGTCAGCGCAACGAAAGTCGTCAAAGAATAATTCTGAATATAATTTTCCTAATTCAAGATGTTATTTTAATCCTAAGGTTCTTTTATAATATTGTGAGTCAAAAATGTTTCAGAAAAAAAAAAAAATATAACAATGACTCTGTTGATACACATGTTGACGTCTGTGCGCAAACAAAAGTATCTTTTGTATATTTATCTTTTTTCAAAGTAAGATTATACAGTTAAATAATTGTAAAATTAATCCTGTAAAGATATACATCGTTTTGTATTTTAAAAAGATATTTCTTAATCGTAAAATATAATATGTTATGTTTAAATATTACGTTAGCTTACTAAATTTGTCTTGTTATATATGCGTGTAACATTTTAGCTTTTTTTTGGTTACTTTACCCGCTTAACTTTAGGGTCACTGCAACGAAAACGTGAAAGAATCATTGTGGATGTATTTTTCCAATTTAAGTCGTAATATATAATGTTTATAATTAATCAACATTTAGAAAATATAATTCAATATGGCTGTAATTGTGAAGTAACTTTGTTGATGTACAATAACTGCTGTGCACAAAAAAAAAGTGTATATATATATATATATATATATACAGGGTAAGTCAAAATGAATATAACGATTACAAATGGATATAACTATTTAATGGAAAATAATTTATCGATAAGATTAACACAGAATGTAAACAAACTTCAAAATTTTGTATACATCCGTCATAGATGTTCTATGTGACTTCCCTTGGTCACACGGACAACATCTAGGGGTACTCCATTTCACGCCATAGATTCCGAAGCATTTGTTCAATCACCTACGCAAGCACATTACAAATGCGTACTTTGAGTAATTCAATTGTTTTGGCCCTGGGAGTCTAGGCCAAGGGAGTCATGTCTTTCACATAACCTCATAGATTGGTCTAAGTGGAGCCGACGATGCCTTCTGCTCTTGGCCACCGAAATTTCCGGACTTGACACCCTGCGATTTGTATCCATGGGGTTATGTGGAAGTGACTTCTATGTGCCTCCCGTGCCCAAAACTATTGAAGAACTCAAAGTACGCATTTGTAATGCGCTTGCGTCGGTGATTGAACAAATGCTTCAGAATGTATGGTGGGAAATGGACTATCGCCTAGATGTTGTCTGTGTGACCAAGGGAAGTCACATAGAACATCTATGACGTATGTATACAAAATTTTGAAGTTCCGTCTAGATTCTGTGTTAATCTTATCGATAAATTCTATTCCATTAAATAGTTATAGCCGTTTGTAATCGCTATATTCATTTTGACTTACATATATACATCATTTAAATTTATTTTCTCAAGGAAAAAGTACAAAATGCATATTTTTAAAGTTATAAAATATTTTGTTTTGTAAAATATATTGTTTAATCATGAAACATAATATCTTATGTTTAAATATTACATATGCATAATAAATTTATGTCTTGTTATATATGGGTCTAATTTGTTATCGCATTTTCCCATTCTTTTGCAAATTTGTCTCCCGCGTAAGTGCAACGGAAGTCGCGAATGAAACAAGGTATATACAGTTTTTCAAAAGTAAGGAGGAACACATAATACTTATAAATAATTTTTAAAGCACAGAATATATTCTTTAATATATGTAAAATCAGTTATTTAAATTGAGTCACAAATTTTAATCTTCAATTTTATTTAAATGCATTATCGCGTGTATTAAAAACTTTAATCTATTTTAATTATTATCTAAAAATGTGTAAATATATTTTTTTATTCTTATAAAACTTTAGTGCGGTGAACATTTAATGTTCTTTTATTAGACCCAGCTAGTTTTTCGCTGTGAATGAAACATCATAATAGACATTCTGCAATAAATCGTTGTTTATATATATATATATATATATATATATATCAATTAACAAATTATCTAAAAAAATTAATTTTATATTTCGGGGTAAATTAGTTCTCAAAAATGTAAAAAAAAATGTTCATATCAAGAGATTTAGTTTCATTAAAAAATGTAGTGCTCTGTATATCGTATAATCTTAAACTATTAAGGTACTATATATCTATTGATTATTTCAAAGCCATGATGCGGATTTTTCTATTATTTTCCATGCATCAAAATACACAACATTGAAATAGACAACTAATATACTTAATTAGACAATGTTAAAATATTGTTTCTTAAGCTGTTATTTCCAATTATACATTACGGCATAAGCATAATGGTTTTTTAAATTTACGAAGAACTTTTTGTGTACAGATTGTTATTGTCTATCATTTCTAGCGATAAAATAATTAATGCAAGCCCCCTTTGTCATAAACTAATACAACACGGAGTGTGATGAAATAGTTATTCAACATCTGGAATACTTCCTTCTTTTCAGTGAAAAAATACAATACACATTTTTATCCATATTTACGATAAAAATGTATCTCTTCTGTTTCAATGATCAGGATAAAGTAAAAAATAATTATTTTTTTTTGTTTTTTAAAAGATAGATCTTAATAATAGTGTATTTTATATTTACGTTTATACAGATTGTCATCCATACTCATGCATATTCGCTATGCACGTCCAAAAAAAATCAAAAAAGTACTCTCAACAGTCGTGCATTGGCCTGGATATTTAATTATTTCAACATTTTGTTTAATTGGCATGAGATTTTAATGACAAAATTGTCTCAGGAAATAGCCATTCCATTCAAAATTATGTCCTTTAAATTTATGTTGCAAAAAAAGTACTAGTCTTCATCTTCATATTGAAAGTGTAGGAAACTCTGGAATTTGCTTTTCTCTATCTGTCTGTCAATCTGCCTGTCTATCTATCTGTATCTGTCTCTCTATCTATTTTACTATTTGTCTGTCTGTCTGAATCTCTATATCTCTCTCTATATATATATCAATATGCCTGTCTGTATCTCAATCTCTTTCTATATATATATATATCAATCTGTCTGTCTGTCTGACTATATTTCTATCTTTCTATCTGTCTGTCTGTATCTTTGTCTATCTCTCTGCTTGCTTGGCTTATATCTGTCTATATCTCTGTCTTACTGTCGCTCTTTCTGTTTCTCTGTTTATTCTATCTATCTGATTGTCTGCATGTATGTTTATCTATACATCTGTCTACGTGTGTCTCTCTATCTCTGTATATGCCGGTCTGTTTATCTATGGCGCTATCTCTCTGTTTGCCTGCACCCAGAAAAAGGAATTGATTAAAACTATAAAACATGTTTTGTTGTGTACATTTTGGTTGTTTTAGCAAAATTCAAGTAAAATTTAACCATTTTACTCAAATTAACAAAACATTTTTTGCTGACGATATAAAATTTTTTTTGGGAATTGCAAAAAAAAAAAAAATTGTTCAAACAAAATTTCCATTGACCTATATTTAAACAAAACTTTTTGTTTAAATATAAGTCAATGGAAATTTTGTTTAAATCAACAAAAAAATAATTTTTTTTGCAATTCCCCAAAAAAAAAAAATTGTATCGTCAGCAAAAAATGTTGTGTTAATTCAATTAAAATGGTTCAATTTTACTTGAATTTTGCTAAAACACCAAAAATGTACTCAACAAAACATGTTTTGTAGTTTTAATCAATTCATTTGTCTGAGTGTGTCCTTCTATCTATTTCTCTATCTATATATTTGCCTGTCTCTATATGTATATGCCTGCCTGTCAGTCTCTAAAAGATTCTTCATGTGTATTTGTCTGTATGTCTATTTGTCTATTTATCTACTTATCTATCTGCCTGTCTGTTTGTATATCTGTCAAAATTATAGTAAAAACCGTGAATATAAGCGTTTCATAAATACGTTTCATATATACGTTTCATATTTCAATTTATATTTTCGTGTTAAATATTGAAATACATATTAGTCGTTTCATAAAATCGTTTCATTAGGGCTATATATATATATATATATATATGTATGTATATTTTTTAATTTTATTTCTATAAATAAAATAGAAATTTCAGATTAATACTTATAAAATCAAAAAAATATATATTTATACATTTATTATTTAGAAATGCATAACTAATGTAAAATGTTATGATATTTAACTGAGTAAAGATATCAGGATATAAATATATTAAAACTGAGAAAAAGCATATATTTTTTTACTTCTTATGTTTCTATTTCTAAGAATATAAAACACTCGCCTTTAAATTTAACTAATGATATTCAGATTTCTTTTACAATGAAAACCTTTTTGTCTGTGAATATATTTGTCCCAATTTAATAAAATATTCTCTTGTAATTGAAAATATTACATCCCATCCTTTGAAAAATAAATTGAATTTTTATGCATAGTTCTTAAAGATTTGAATTATTCATCTATCTTTCATTTTTAAAATAGTGCGGTCTAATTCACTTTTAGAAGTACAAACCCTACATTTGATGAAAGATAACATTTCTTACTGAATAAAACTTTATTCTCTTGAAGCTGTTGAAGTTTTGTTACATTGCAAATAGAAAAGGTAATTGTATAAAAAAAATGATGAGTAAGTACAATTGTAAAGAAACTTTCTTTTTTACAATGTGCTCATTAGTTATTTAAATTTTTAACTTTTCTAATAAGAATACACAAGATTGTTTCAATTACTTATGTTATTTCGTTATAGGTCTTGTTGTGCACTTTTTGCTAAGGACATTTTTTGTAATTAAAAATAATTATGTTAAATAATTATTTATCATTTTTTGCTTCAAAATAAACTACTGCCAGTTACATTAATGTCTTACGCATTAATATATGGAATCCAATAGTTTAAAAATATATAAAAGCTTTTACCTAAGTGTTTTCTTGTAATACGAATGACGACAAAATAGCGAAGTATAAGTGAAGATTAATGCATCTTTTTTTTTTCAAATTTTCTTCAGTTTATTTCATTAACATAATATAGTTGTTAAACAAATATTGTAAGTGGAATTTGGGATTCTATAAATACAAAAGTTGATCTTTAAGACATAAAACACAAGTGATACAAAGTGGTTAAGTGTGATCGGAGATCGCACAAAGTGTTTCGTTTTCATAATAATATCTGTCATGTGGACTAAATGCGATATTAAAAAAACATTCAAGATTCATCATCAAAACATCATCAAAACATTAAAAAACATAAAAGACCTTCAAAATGTGAATATATGCGATAACCGGTTTTTTATCATGATTCAATACGTTCCTCAAACTCATGTGAAGTTATAATCACTTGTTGACGTCATATATACTTGCTTTCTCTATTACTCATATTGATACTATCT
This sequence comes from Maratus michaelseni, assembly GCA_963931845.1. NCBI lineage: Eukaryota > Metazoa > Arthropoda > Arachnida > Araneae > Salticidae > Maratus > Maratus michaelseni. Next base: position 341,760,483 of record OZ007592.1, read on the forward strand.
TTGTATTTTTCTGAAACATTTGAAAAAGTCCGTTAAACTTCCAATATGACGTCAAATTATTTTTCTTTTTAATTCTCTAATGCTATCATATTAACCTGCTTCCTGTACTTACACATACTAATACTCTTTGTATTATTGAGAAATGTTAGAAAATTTCCTTTTTATTACCAATATGACGTCATATTAATCAATTTTCAATTAGTGAAACTTTTTATTTAATTTTCATTTTTCATGTGGAAATATTTCAATAGAAAATTAATTATTGTAGAAATAATTCTATTGTGGATTTTTAATTGTTGGCAACTGCTATAACTAAAAATGTTTAAATTTATTAGGAAAAGGCTGTTAGATTTTTGATGTTTTATCTCTCTATATTAAAATAATACGATTTTTTTTAATTTTATGATTTTCAGATTCATAGTAGGTATTCAGCTATAAGTACACAAAAGTTCAAGTCTGTAAGTTATATAGTTTCTGAAAATCGGCTCTGTGACGGACAGATAACGTACCGGTACGAATAGGGTTTCGTGAGATGAACGACAACCTAAAAAAAGAATCACGAGTGTGAAATTTTGTCAGGATATTTTAATAGATATTATACTGCGTGCGAGGGACTAGTCAGACTAGGAATCAAGTCTTTAGATCATAGATGTCCCACCCGGTCCCCTTTACTGAAGTTAAAAAATAAAAAATCCCGCCGGTATGAGGGAGACAGAGGTCGGGGTAATGAACAATGAATATAAATGAATATATGAATATAAAAGAAACAATATTTCTAAAAACTACATTAGCACAAAATAATATCACTGCCGGTGAATACAAAGCTCCGACCCGACAAAGGACTGTGAATAAGAAGGACCCCGATTTCCCTGGCTCAGTGATGGATTGAGGTAAAATGGTCACATAGACTGTTAAAGTTGTTTTTAAGCTTTGAGAACGAAGGCGGTTTTGAGCTTTTATATTTCCAAAATATTCAAATATGGTGTTATATATAACAAAAAAAAAAAAAAAAAAAAAAAAAAAAAAAAAACTTATTCTTTATCAAATTTTACCAAATTCAAAAATCTAATGTTCAGTATGAATGTCCCATCTTATGATATATTTTTAATTCAAAAATATGTGTAATAAAATTATATGCGTTACATATATATAACTTGTTGACTAATAGGTATTTCACACCAAACTTTTTATCCTAAAGTCTAAAATGGTCGTTATCAATATTTCATTATTACCAATACAACGCCCCACAAACAGCTAGGTATTGAAGAAGTTAATCTTGACCGATGTTATGTAATTTGAACATAAACTGTGAATTATATTATTCCGGAGATTACTACATATCATGTATTTTTTACGAAATATTTTATGTTTAGTCTAATAATGTCGTTTAATATTGTAACTTTTCATTTTAGTTACAATTTGCTGACATATAATATAAACAGGTAGTGAACCAACTCGATTTAGCAACGTAGTGCGATATTATTCAGTTCATTTTGGATGAAATTGTCTGTTTTCGATTCAACTTTTATTTTCTTCTGTTCAATAGTAATGTAAATCAGACATAATCGTCGCAACGAACATACCGAACGTTAACAATAAATGTGAATGAGAATGAAATAAATGAAAAAAAAAAAAAAACATGTGCACTGATACAAGAGCTAGACCGGACTAAAATAGGAAGAGAGAGAAGAGAGCAGGAGCAGGTACTGTTTTTACTTGAAGGTCAAAGTGGTAGCGTTATGGACAGAACGTACACGCATCGGGTAGCGCCCACGATTAACACATATATAATGCGCGTTGTACGCTAAAATATTGTTCTTTTCAACATTTCTTAATTTTGCGGAGCTCTTTTCAAAACTTTCCTGCGCTCTGGATGCAGACCGCGGTAAATCATTTTTATGATCTATATTTTTCGGTACTTGTAGATAAACACTATCGAATTAGGAACGTTAAAAGCCAATATTCTGCTATCTAAACAAATAGAAATTAATTTATGAAAATATATCCTGTGTGAATACGAAAATAAAACACATTTATTTGACGAATTACTGTATACATTGAGCATTGTAGTACAGATTATGCAAACATTTTTTTTTTCCATTTTTTCAACATGCTTGTAAAATACAGACATCATCATACAAACCAAATAAAACTTTTCGACGAATTAAAAAATAAAGAAAGTCATCGGTCGTGGTCGCTAATGCAATAGACAACAATGCTTCTTGAAAATGGAAGAGTGTGAACATTTTATTTTAAAACATTTTCTTTCTTTTTTTTTAATATTTATGTTAAAAAAAAAAAACCTCTCTAAAAATGAAAAGAGAAATTTGTCATTCCAAACTTCTTCCGAATCTTAATACCGTTCCCATTTAGTTATATAAAATTGTATTATGTTCTTTGTATATTTATTATTCTGAACCAAAACAACATTGACATATTTAAATTATATGTTAATACATAAACACACTCATTTTTTTTCTCAAATTCTTGCAAAAATGTTGTTGCAAACAAATTTCAAATCCAGTAAGATTTTATTTATTTGTAATAATTCAAAGTTGAATCGTTCATATGTTTTTCTATTCACTTAAAATAAAATTTAAATTGTAAATATTTTCGGATATGTTTCTTTAACATTACAAATGTCTTTTGTGATTTTCGAGAGAATTCCAAATCTGATCCTTCAAAACAAATATGTTTTTCTTTAATATTATCTGATAGTCTAAGAATAAAGTTTTGTAATTGAAAATGAAAATCGAACTTCTTTTTTTCTATATATTCAAGTTTCTTTTCAAAATATTTTCTTCCAAAAGAAAAGTTTTTTCTGAGATGTTACGTGAGTTTAAAACTAAATAAATCTCAACTGTTATTTCACAGACTTAACTCATCTTCTGTTGGAGTTATAAATTAACATTCTCAAGTAGAATTGCATTGTTTTGAAAAATTTATAAACATGATTTTCAAGTACTTATCCAAATTCTTGTTTTTTTAATATTTTATCTGAATATTATGTGTTTTTATACATATTTCAAGCAAACTGGTTTAATTATATTTCATGAATATCATCAATCATAAAAAAGTTTCACATTTTTATTAAGTTAGAAATTCGATTTTTAAAATATAGAAATTAGAATTTGTTAATACATTTCATAATTTTTTTTCTGGCTGTCGAACATCCATCATACATGGATTTTTTTTCAGAAACATTTAATCTGCTATGACACCATAAGTGGTAGGAAAGAAATATTCCAATAATGATATTTCAGGTATAACGGCCCTGCGTTAATTGATTTCTTTATATTAAATACACTTCGTGTCGACATTTATTTTCATTATTTATTAAATATTACTTATAGATTAGTTTGTATAACAGTGGTATATTAATAATGATTAAAATAATATAAAAATATTTATTTTAAACTAGGATTATTTGCTTAAATACTGCGTAGAATGTTAATCATCAATATTAGCTAACTGGGAGTATCCGGAATATTAATACAATATTAGCATAAAATTCTATGTGAAATTTATATTAGAGCAGTGTGCATTTTCAACTCGATTGCTACACAAATTATCCTCCTTTATACAAAGGCAGCTTCCATATATCACTGACACGGAAATCATCTTATATATTCAAAATGCTGAAATCTTTAATTTTCAAACACATACATCGTGCACAGAAAAGTAGTTTTATACTGAAACAAGAAAGATATATCATGCGTCAAATATAGATTATGAAACAATTTCCAGCACTTTCAGAAAACTTTAATAAAACTTCCCATTTTAATAAATTTAATACGATACTAACGCATAACACATTTGAAGACCAAATTTCATCAAAAAGTTTACAAAGACAGGAAAAGCACCCATATTCTATTTGCAGACATGTATTTGATCTCTTAATTTGTGCATTATCTACATAGTACGCTAAATTATAGATTAGCAAGAAAACTCATAATAGGTTGAAAATTCCTCTTCATTGTTTTTTACCAATAGACGGAAACATACTTGAATTAATTTGTACAGCCCTGTATATCACCTAAATAATTTTATACGTGACACATATGAAGCTAAAATTTAATATATGGTAACACACGCTTAAAACTATTCCAATCACATTTTCAGAAATTACATACCATAGATGTCCACGTATTCATTTTTTTGCGTGACTCTGTATACGATTTTATTTACATTCTACTAGCATCTCTTAATATACTAAATATAGATCAGTTTGAAAATGTATAACTCAATTAAATCCAACTTTATGCAAATTACGCTCATACACAGTAATACTTATGAATCATTTTGTGTAACCCAGTATATTATCTAAAGCATTTAAATGTTTTCCATATTATGCAAAAATTTAGTTAAAATTAAAATCGCAAACCATACGCGAAAACATATTCCTCGCAATTATCGCTAACAAAATGTACTACATTAAAATACGCAGCAAACAGTTTTTTCACCTTGCACCAATATGTAAGGGAATTCTTATGTGTAGCCCTATTAATGATAATAATTGTGTTGTACCCCATATTCTACAGAATGCATGTTTTAGTGCACTTGAAATATTCATATCAATTTCATTTTATTTGAAAAGGTGTTACATAATTAAAATGCGTTTGAATTTTTTTTCGATTGACTGTCCCTGTAAACGGTACCTATAAATGGTACACATTTCTTTTTCAAAACGTCAGTAACATACAAAAGTTACAGCGCAATACCGCGCGAGTATATTTACGTGAGATATAACATGGGTAGACGGGCAGACAGACCGAAGTCATAAACTCTTTTCAACTATGTTACAAAGTGTTAAAAACTTGCGAACGAAAAACCTGCAGTTATGCAAGTGTAAAAACGTTATAGGAATGTGACTGCACCCGATCTAATCCAACGCTCCTAACAGTAAAATTTGAGACAAAGTTATCGACAAAATGTCAATAAAAAATATGCAGCGTGCTCTATTTAGTATGAAATTATATGTTAAATATAAAAATAATTTATTATAAGTTCTGAAATGCGTGTTTTGTACATCGAATTTACGGATAATATGGAGCACTAATCTCACGCAGGTATGTCTTATAAGGGAGATTATTACTTACTATTAAAAAAACACATGCAAGCTAGATAAAACCAAATTAAGTATACTCAATGTGTCCTTCATCGGCAGCAATACACATGCACTCGCATACATAAACATTCATTGCTGTCGAAGTGGATACATTGGTCATACTTAACATGATTTTTTTATACGCGTAAATTATACCTTACATTCATGTGTTATTTTTACTAGTAAATGAGTGTCTGACTTCTACTGATACACTTATGATGTATTTAAGCAGATGACTGAATATGGGAACACTTATAAGTTTTAATAAATTATTTATCCTTACACATTTTAATAAAGTCGTTTTTCCATGTAAGATTTCACTTCGTACTACATTGGGGACATTTTAAACTATTGTAATTGACTTTTTTCAAAATATGCTTCATAGTTATTTAGATACTAGTTTTACAATGTAAAAAAATAGCGTTATTATTTCAATGAAATGAATTATATTACCTTTTATGAACGAAATGAGCATGCCTTTTATTCTTATTACGTATGACACGTTTACAGATGCTAATTTTCTTTCGACACCATACAGCGTTATAAAATTCACCATGGAGATCTTGCTTTGCGAATTATTGCCTCCATGGTTTAATATTTTTGTGATTCGTGATGAACGAAACTTGTGTTTATTTACTTTCATGGATTGAGTTATTGGCTGTCAATCTAATTCCAACTGAAATTTTCTCAGAATCTATACATATTTCAATGTAACTCATACCTCAAACAAACATTTTTTTTGAACGATATTTCTAAAAATGTAACTTTTATGCAATTTTAATCCAAAAATTAATTTTGAATAAAAATGGCCACCTGGCATATGAAAAAAGAAATTGAATAATATTCGTTTTCCTCAGTCACATTGCTTGCGTTTTTATTACATAAATTGTCCTCCAGGGCCTGCAAAAATATAAATTTTTACCTACGAATCATCCAATTTTTTGCGTGTTTAATTTGAAAACAGCGACAAAATCCTACATCAACCAAATGCAAACAAAAATTTCAATTATGGAAATGATAAATGTGACTTCCATTATTCACGTGAAAAAAGTATAGTAATTTCTGATACGATCGCCGAAAAATATTATGAATAAAATGTTTTTTTCTTCATTCTGAGAAAGAGTTTTTCGTGACGTATTACAAAATTTGTTTTTTACTTTAGCTGATGATGGCAGCAAGAATTAAAATTGTTTGTTGATAAAGTTCTCCATTACTGATTTCTAAATTGCAATTGTTCTTCCTTCATAAATAATTGCATCTACTTCATGTTTTTCTTGACTACTACAATCTAATTTACTGCTATTATTACGTTTTTAAGTTCAGTTACTATGATGGAATCCAAAGATGAAAAACCGTTGTATACCTGTCAGAGGATGAAGTGTATTACGAAACATAATGATAAGTATATTGAGTTTACATTTAAACTACCAGTAAAACACACAGCGCAAGCTCAAAAGACCGGAGTTCGAGAATTAAATTATTGAATCACACTAACATGATTTTGGTACAATGGACAATCACTAGAACCGTTGTAATGCTCGCCATTAATGTAGTGAGCCGACTACAGAACATTTTCATTCATATTGTCACAACGGCCTCAATTCTCTACCAAATTCTACAGTAAAGGAAGAACCAATATAATTGGTTATTAATAGTTTAAATTTTACCCAACATACTAAAAAAATTAATAGCGAAATGGCGTTCACATAGTTTTCATTAATGCAGATGGACATTTCCGGTAAAGTGAGTCAATAAATTTTGTTTGGAAAAACCAACCAGCATAGCTGTCGAAGCTTGCTAGCGTAGAACAACAGCCAAATGACCCAATAGCTGTATTCTCTTTATGAATAATCGCTTATGGAATAATTTAATTAATCAAAAATTGCGTATATTTAAAGACTTGTTATTATTCTTTTTTAGCACAAAATAAAAAAATAAATGTTCACTTTTCTGAAACTACGTCTTGAATAACGAATATAGTTTTTTTTAAATCATTTTTGTACTTAGTGATCAATTATTTCATATGTTTAATAAATTTATATTAACGTATTATATATATTGATTTTTGTGGAAAATACAGCTTGTATTTACTTCGCAAGAATAAGTGGAAATAATGAATATATATACTGCTTTTAAAAATGGCTCTTTTGTATACGAGCATAAAACCATAAGTTCTTAGAAATTAGTCACAGTATATTAGGATACCACCAGATATCTTCAGAAAAAGCATAAAAATCTTTCAGGAAAAAAAAAATGTATTTTTTTATGTATTTTTTTTAATTTGACTGTTTTTAATCAATTTTAATTCCATAGCATTTGCTTAAAATAGAATTAGATTTTAAAATCATTTACAGCATAATTGGAGTACATATATAACGAAATTTAAATTCCGTCCTATCTTAAAATTACGCTATAATTTTTCCCTTCTAATGCACTTTTCAAAACCTAGTTTATTTAATTATCTTAAGATAACACTTATTTTTGGCAGTCTTTTAAAAATATGCCAATAATTTATTTTCTCACACTTCCAGTTCATGTACACGCGTATAATATAATTATTTTACTTTTCAAAAACCTAAAAGAAACAATATCCACGTATATTTTGTATCACGTAAGCGATTGCCGTATTTTGAATGCTATTGGATTGTTAGACTTCAATATTCAAACTGTTAAGCAGCAAATAACGATAGCGTATTATAAGAGAAAACAATTTTTTTATTGTAAATTTATTCCTATTCATTTCACATAATTTGTAGTAAACAGAAAATATTCCAAGGATTTTCATTCGATGAAAAATAATATATAGAAAAGAATAATACTTAGATTGACGTATAAATAGCAAATAGCAATATTCAAATAATTACATTAACTTTTTGGTCTGAAAAATTGTGCCAAAATAGACATTTTTTACTCGGCATTTCATTAATATTAAAAGCAAAATATAATATTTAGGCGATAAAAGTCTTATTAGTTTCAGAAAGGATAATTTTGTTCTTTTTTCATTTTTCTTTTGATAAGTTAGATCAAAATTTACAAAAATTGCTTTGTGATACGTTCCAAATAAAAACCTTTAAATTACTGTATGTAAAGAAATATTGAAATTTATTACTAAGTAGTTATTTTTTTCTTTTCTAATCTCCACAGTTACTTTTAATATTGTTACTGAACACTTTGACATTCCATAGCAAATATTTCTGGTTATATTTCTCTATTTGCTTTGTCTAAATGACTTAATCTAAACATCAGTCGCTTTATAAAGAAGAAAAAATGGTTGAAAAACTCTCTCCCTGATTAATGCAAACACATAACATAGAAAGACATTTCTACCTTAGGGAAAAGCAGAAATTATACATGTGTTATTCTTGTTTGTACTTGATTTAAAGAAGTACGATAAACCTAAACAGTATTATTTTATCAAATAAATAAAATATAAATCAATAGTTTTTTTTGTATATATAATAAGCAGGATTTTGTGATGTGGCGTATTATCATATGGTTAATTGAAAAATACATTCGTGTTACATTTAAAGACGGAATGCATTTTTTTTACAAAGCAGTATCATATTCTGTGGGTTTTATTTGGGGGTTTATATGAATAATTTAATAATTTAATGTAACATAATTTTGTCAGAAGAAATCCATGCAATTTATTACAATAAAAATTGTTTCATTTTTTATCTCTTCTTACGTATACTTTTTATTTCACTTTGCATTGCTTCTTTTAATATTATGTATATAACCTTCAACAATTGCTACGCTAGCGTGATTTTTATGGGAACGTCTATTAAATTTATATATCTGTACCAGAATTTTAAAATTTGTTTTAATATTAACTAGAAAACTTAGTATGCCTTACTTTATATATACTTATGGCTTACTTTATTACTTTGTCCGCTAATTCCTCTTGTTTAGTTGAGTAATATGTGAATGTTAATTCACAATGAGTATTATTTGCTTAATATGCTATAGTAGTGAAGTACTGTGTGTTCAGAGACATTACATCATAGTAATGTAGTGTTATATGTTCACTGACATTCAACATAGTGTCTAAGGACCCATTCGACATTAATGGAAATGCTAGACGAACAGTAAAAGGGGTAGAAGTGGTACACTTTCCAAATACATTGAATGTATATCCGGCTAAGACCGATGATAATCAAAGAAATATTATGGCAGCTTTTCTTATAGACTGTGACACGTATGTTAAAGATAACCTGGGGGCTGACGAATACAATCCTAATGAACAGCGTAATCAAAATGTGAGTAAACATCTTCAAGATATTATGTTCTTGTTTAATGGACAATTTGACCACGTTAAATTAAGCCGATTACGATCTTTTCTGCGATTTATGTTTAACCATAATAGTATAGATATTATGACTATCTTGATTAACCTTAAAGCAATTCCTGTGGTACACTCAAATGACGGCTTTTTCGTCCTGGCGAATACTATTAACGAACTTAACGAAGAAAAATCATCAATTGAAATTGACGGCGAACATTTAAATGTTCAATGTAAAAATTATTCTGATTTTTGAAAAACTTGATCCTACTTAGACAGCAATGCAGTGACTTACACGAACATAAGTCCAAATTAAAAACGAAAACAAAAAAAAAATGTATTAGATGTATCCCCAACATACTGACCCCCAACTTATAGTGAATGCTTTCAAAGAGAACGAATTCATTGTATAGAGCGGCTAACCAAATCACACATATGATCGCAACCGTCTATCTACGGCCAAATTAGACCAAATTTACGAAATTAAAGAATAATGCGACATCAGTATTGCCATGGAACTCTTTAGAGTTTCCAACATAGTAAAACAGTCGTATTGCTGCCAAGGCTTTGGACACGTGTCCGAAATTTGCCATTTCTCCTCAAAATGCGTAAAATGTGTTCAAGACAACACTTGCACATATAGTCCGGAAAATGATAAAATACCCCCAAATGGGCAAACCGTTCTGTACCACACCCCGTAACATATAGAAGTGCTCCAAAACTCCCTAATTGCAAAAGACCCCCAACGAATTCATAAAGAAAAACCTAAAACAACCAAAATATTATGGCAAGAAATTCTATCTAATGATAATTATGTCAAAAATCCCTCTGTAACACCAACATCAGTTGCAACAGTAAGCCTCTAACACCAGCCATACTCAACCTGCGGCCTGCGGGCCGCATGTGGCCCGGCGACATTTTATGTGCGGCCCAGCACATAGTCATTAGACCATGTTTATAAAATTAACTGAGATGTGCGTAATATGTATTTAAGACCTTTATTGCTGTTTTATATTTTTTCATAAGAAAACGAAATCTGTCCTGCCATTTCTAATTAATTTTAAAGTATGCTAAAACATCTTAAATGCAGTTTCCTTAGTCAAAAGTTCTTTTTGCATGCAGTCCTATTCGTGTTACAATACAGTGGTGTATACATTTCTTAATATTCAACACTAATCCAATTAACTATTCTAAATAAATTAAATGTGCAGTATATATTTCTAAAATGAAAAAAAAAAAAACTAATAAATAAAAAGTTTTTGGATTGAGCAAAAGACTGATAGAAAAGATAGATAGATAAGTAAATCATCTCCCACTTTTTCCTTTAGAACTTGTATATCCTGCATTGTTATATTATTTGGCTTTACGGCTATGGTCCTGTATATAGCCAATACTTCTTTTTAGGGTTGAACGTTAGTCGCGGAAATAAATGGCATCAAACAATTTGTACACAATTATTTCAAACTTCGTAGCTTATGTCTACAACATTTGCAGTAAAAATATACTACTTATAGTTTATTGTTTGGAAAAAAAGTGATGTTAAAATGTTTTGGGAACATTTCTTCCGCGAAAAACGTTCAACTCTAGTGATAATACTAACTTTATTATATTGCTTTGTTATACTACCTATATTATGCTACTATTTTATTTACCCTTTTTAAAGTGTGTTGCGGCCCGCGTAACATCGAAAACCTTTGTTTGTGGCCCGCGAGTAAAAAAGGTTGAGTATGGCTGCTCTAAACCCATCACCCAAAACCTATCTCTTTACATACTAACGATTTAACAAATACGCCAAGTAACACTCAATCCAAACCAAATAACAATGGACTGCTAACTACAGATTTACAGGAAATCGTCAAAACCTCTCAAGAAACGAAGAAGCTCCTTAAATTAAAAAAAAAGAAAGAAAAAAAAAAGAAAAAAAAAACTCAATATTTTAAAATCATTTCAAAATTGACTAAAAAAACTGCTCCAACCGCATGGAGTAATAATGAACGAGTTTGACAGTCGGGCCTCGGAATTTAACTCAACCGATAATGAACCTCTTCTTCTTTTTCTCCACTTATTATTATATCCTGAAAAAAAAATCCTCTGATCTATCAAAATAATATTATGAGCAAATCCATAACTTAGCTAACGAAATTGTAGCGGAGCTACCGAACTATGCAGCTTTCGAGCCCATTCGCCAAAAATGCCCTAATTACCCCAAGATTATGGATCCCCAATGAACTTGAGTTCACCACACCTTTATTTTTAAATTCCTACTATTAGCTCACACTCTCTCTATATACAGGGTGATTTTTTTTAAGTTGCGAAAGTAAAACACTATAACAAAAGAACCACTGATCCAAATGACCTAAAATTTCACCAGTATGCTCCCAAAGTAATGGGAATTTTTTAGGCATGGTTAAAAAAACTTAAAATCGCACCGACAGATGGCGCTGTAAGATAGCAGAAACAAAGAATATCGTCTGTGGGAGGAAAACAATGGACGGTACTTTGAGAAACCATCTTCCGTAGACCTTCTGTCGTCATTGGACCATTTTCTTAAATTCTTAAGTGTCCTAAATCTCCTAAGAGCAGCTGCTGCGCTGTCATTATTCTGATTATACAGTTTCACTAACAACGCACGGTCCGTCAATGGCGCAATCATTGCGAGGATTTCTGTAGAATAATGAACACGAGATGTGCGTACTTCACGTTTTTATCGCCAATGTGCCTGTGCCGGGCGCAAGTTCGTCTCCCGACTTTACTGCAAGTACAGCGCCATCTGTCGGTGCGATGTTAAGTTTTTTTTTAACCACGCCAAAAATATACCCATTGCTTAGGGAGCATACTGGTGAAATTTTAAGTCATTTGGATCAGTGGTTCTTTTGTTATAGGGTTTTACTTTCACAACTTTAAAAAAAAATCACCCTGTATATCTTGTTCAAATTTTCAATCGTTAATAAAATATTTTCTATTCATCCACGCAAGTTCAAATAAATTGTTTAAACTTATAGTGGATGACACTTTATGTTAATACATTTTTTTTTTCAAATATTAATACATTAATTTAACTTAATTAATTAATTAAAATTTTAAATGGGAGAAAAAATTCCTCCCATTGTTTTCTTAAATGAAATGAAAGATTTATCTCAAATTAGTGATGCCACAGAAATAAAATACCGCAACGATGATTATAAAATAATATTCAATAAAGATAACGTGGGCCATTAATGATGCACGGGTTTATTTTATATATTTATGATTAAAAAGTAGGAATTGACTTAATTTTTTTTTATATTACTTGTTTTTCTTTCTTACATATATTTTTTAAAAGAAATATTTGAAAAGTGCCTTTGTTTTTATCCTACATGATGTTTAACATAACTATTATAAATATATATATATATACATTAATTTTACGACACAGTTCGTACGCTTTTATCACAATTTTTAATAAAATTTTTCGCCTTATTTAAATGAAGAAAGTATTACAAATCCTGCAATTAAACGAGGCGTTTACAATTTCTGCTATTTAAGTATACACAAATTCTATTAAAAAATTGTGCTAAAAGCGTACGAACCCTGTACTTAATTAATATCCTTAATTATTAATTTAACTTCTATATGTAGTCTTATAAGTACAGCTATACTACCCAATGGCTCAAATAATAGCAAGACAATTAATCCATAGACTGTGTGTGAAGTTGGATGTTAATAAGAAGCATCTTAAGGGTGCTCCACTGTCCAGCACTTAATTATTTTTTCTACCAAGATGCATATATTTTACAAATGCATCTAAAACACAAGTTAAGTTTTCTTGAAAAGAAGAAAAAACTGTTTAGTATTATCACATTTTGTTAATCCATTTTGTTTCAAATTAATGCAAATTTGACCTTTCGAAGCACTTTTCCCGAAATTCAAAAGTACACTAGAATATATGTGCGATAATTAGACATATTTTAGGACTAACACATCAATTAAAATTTATAAACCAAATCAGGATAATGAAACATATTTATACATATTTTGTAGAATAGTTACAGATTTTCTCGTGTCATATCCTTAAAATATCGTTTTTAGTGTTGTTTAGAATTGGAGAATGTACAAATATTATGTCAATAAAAGATAGAAATTGTTAACAGTTGAATTTTCCCACTTTTTACTACATTCCACTTTATGGAACTGTCCACTCCTTGTTTTCAAACCTTGGCATAAAATGAACCGTTGTAATTGGAAATTCAAATTATGCGTTTGAAACATGTTTACTTTACCAACGTAAACTGCAATTGGAACTTGATAAAGTAAAGTAACTACTGCAATGTAGAAGTGTAAATGAATTTAATATGAATTTCATAAGATTTTGAATGGTACATTAAAATACTTCCAGAGTAATAAAAAATCATGCGTATAGTTGATTATTTAAACTATAGCCAAGCCAATAAAATTCTCCGAGGTAGCTTTGCCTAAAACTAGTTTAGCTTTTCCACTGTGTTGTTAAAACAAATAGTATAAACCGTTTGCAAAATATTTAAATTAAAGATCTTAAGAGACTGAGCAAATATATTTTACACGAGGGTTTACAAATTCCGAGAAACAAGGCTGATAAACTGACGTAAAATTTAAATATATTTATTTGCTTTATATCAGATAATATATTCCTTCTACTTTTCCCTATTTTACGAACGTTTAATTACTGTTGGCATTTTTATCAATATAAAAACACATATCATTTGTTCTACGTGTCTCTCAAACAAATCAGAAAATTTATCAGTTATAAAAATATTGCAAAGAAACTTGGGTAGTTTAATGAAGGTAAAAAAAAAAAAAAAATGTGCAAAGCGGAATTTATATTTGTAAATATATAAATGGCACAGCTGATTTGTATTATTCAATATGTTTAAAAAGTGCTAATTAATTTGATATATTATAATGATTAATATTATTATTTTATTTTTTATATAATTTGCTTCTTTGCATTTTCTACAATATAAGAAACTCTTCATAAAATAAATATATATATATATATATATCTTATTTTTAAACTAGAAACAATTTCAGTTTTCAATATCTCTGTTATAACTTAATGAAATATACCCTTGTATTTGAAAATACAACATCATGTTCTTTGAAAAGTAAATTAAACGAACATGCATGGTTCTTAAGGAATACCTTTATTCTTCTAACTATCCATTTAAAATGTTGTGGTTTATTACTCTTTTTCAAAATAAATGTCTATATTTAATAATAGATAACAATTAGAATTGAATAAAATTTTATTCTTAATACGACCATTGGAATTTTGTTACATTGCACATAGAAATGAGGATTGCATAAGAAATGAGGATTGCATAAAGAGAAAGAGGAGTGTGCAAAATTGAAAATGTTACTTTATTCTTGAGAGTTCTCGTTAGTTATTGAAAACGTTAACTTTTGTAGTGGGAGTAAATAGATTAATTCAACTGAATTGTGTGTAAAAATGTATTACATTATATCTTTATAGGATTTCGATATTCGCAGAGGAGGCGGAACTCGACCGTCCCAACGTCCCAAGACCTTTCGCGACACACTTGAACGGACTATTTAAAAGCCGATTTAAATACTGGAAAAATTTAAACGCTAAATTCTTTAAATTTAATGAACCGAAATGTTGGAAATTTATTTTTATTTTTAAGTAGATTACTTAAAATATATTGGCACAGTTGTATGCTCGTAATGTTCTTTTACGATAAGCCGATGATTAAATAAAAAAATAAAGATTAATAAACCGTGCAGTAGTCCCATGATGGTGCTTTTGGGGCCCATATTAGTTATTTTCCTCTATCGAAACTCCCGTTAAAAATACAAGGAAGTTACATTTAGCTGAATTTGAATGCTTCTTCTCCTCTATAATAAAACTTACACAATATTACCGCTTTTTCATTTATATTTAAAAAATGAAATTTTTCGAAAAGTCCAAGGCATGATCGCTAATGTTAATTCATTTTTACAGATCCCCAAAATTACAAAGGCCGTGTGATAACGGTATAATTTTAGTAAAGTGCAATTTTATAACATCTCTGAATTGTCATTCAAAAATAAAAGCTCTTTCACTTTTTTTTGTTATCCGATATCAGGTAACGGCAGCAAAAGCTAAAAAAGCGACCAATATTAAAAAAAAAAAAAAAAAAAAAAAAGGTACAACTCGCGGATTACGAAAAAAAAAATCACGACTGATTTTCAAATATAATAACATTATAATATAAAAATATTTATATATTTTAATTAATTAATTACGTATAATGTGGCTATAATTAAATTAACAGTAATCGGTGTGATCTGTAGCGCGATCTAATTCCACGAATGAAGCTAAATTTTGTAAGATGATTAAGGAAGATGTGGGACAAAGTATTCCGTGAAAAAAAAAATCCAAATGCCTACGCTAGGGGGACATTAGGCGCTGATTTTTTTCGCGGAATCCTTCGTCCCCCGTCTAGTTTAATTATCCTACAAATTTTGTCCCCATTCTCGAAATTTGATCGCACACCAATGTGGCTTCCCATGTATGGCCTCCTCAAAGAAGTGAGTATACTCAGCGTAATTTTGTAGGATGATTAAACAAGACGGGGGATGAAGTATTCTCTGAAAAAACAGCGCCAAATAATTCCCTAGTGGTGGTTTTTAGAACTATTTTTTTCTTCGCGGAATCTTTCGTTCACCCGTCTTGTTTAATCATCCTACAAAATTTGGCACCACTCTCACTACTCCAGTTAGTGTTGTAGAACACGCTGAGTACTGTCAGATTAATTATGGCCTCCTTGTAAATAACATTTCTGTTATTATACATGTTAAAACTATATATGATTGGTTTCTACACATCTACGTTTATAGTTATGTTTATAAATATTGTTTTACTTGTAAGAATGAGCTTTTATTTCGGTATTTTCTATCTAATTCAGTTATATCATTTATTATTTCAATATACAACTAAGAGCATTTTTGGATTTTTAAATCCTTGTTCTTTTTAACTATTTTATAACTGATGTATATGCTTAGAAAAAAGAAGAAGCTTATACGTGTATCAAAAATGGTATCCTATTTTATAAAAATGAAACAAAAAAGAACATTATATGAACCTTGTTTTCTTCTTAACATCCGTAGAAAAATTAATTCATATGTATTGTAGTCGCTTAACAAAAGTATTTTTTATGAAGTATTTATAATATTTTAAGAAATGCTATTTCTAAAATTCTTAACAGTTTTTCGTCAATATTTGTTTTTATTTTCTCAAGGATGTGTTTTGGGGATTTTAATAACTATATTAAAGGTGACAATTTAAAGTTTCACTACCATTTTCCAATTCATTCTACAATAATTTTTAATGATATCGTATGTAAAATGTATGTTTAATATAAAAGCAGAAGACGTAAAATAAATTAAATAATATCTCATGCAAAATATGATTTATATATATATATATATATATATATATATAAGGGTGGTCTGGCTGAAGAAAGCAATATGTAATATTGCATATAATTTTGAATTAGATTTCGAATAGAATTATCAATACGACAATTCAAATTTCAGTGTAAAATATTATTGTAAATGTAATTCACAGTATTCAATATGAACAAACCCCATTCGTTATTCTAAAACAATATCAGAATCTCGTCTCAGAAACTTTTGAAAGAAATGTTTCTACATCAACGCAAATGTGATCTTGCGGGTGAAGAACTATCTGCTGTGAAGTGATCTGTAAAATACGTACTTAAATTACATCCACAGAAAGAAACCACATATTATATTGTCTGACATAGTGACACAGTCAAAACATGCTAAAAGAAATTTGCAGAAATCACTGGCTTAGAGACTACGTGATTGTGATGCGGTTATCGAAAGTAGTTTTTCAATAACCCAACTTTTCGCGTAAGTACATGATCTTCAACGTAGTATTAGTGTTTGGGTTCAAACCATTGATGAAAATATTGCTGAAATGGGAATGGATGGTGGTAACTTCTGCAGGAAAAGCAAGGAACTCCCATTGAGAATTTCTTAATTAACTTTAAGATAACCATTTCCATTTAAACTTCTAATTCTGCATTACCTATATGTGAAGCTCTAATATAGTTTGATATTTTAGGAATAAAATATAAATAAACTGAAATTGTTCATGTTTTATTGAAGCACGCTCTTATCATTTAAGATAAAATAAAATTTAAAAAAAAACTTTAAAAAATGTATTGAAAAATTATTTATTTTCTCATTTACATCTTCTGATTATGTGTTTACAAAAGTTCACATTTAACTTTTAAATAATGAAGCTAAGATATTTCTACACAGTGCAATTAACACTGAATTTCAAGATCTTTGTTACAATCTAATGAAATATTCTCTTGTGTGTATAAATAATACTTTTCGACGTTTGCAAATTAAATTTATTTGCTATTCGTAGTTTTCCAAATTTGAATTATTCAACGTATTTAAAGTATCACCCCTTTTAAAATTGTTCTACATTTCATTAAATGTTAAAAGAGCTTTTGAATAAACCTTGATTGTAATGTAGATGCTAAAATGAAAATGATAATTTAATAATATTATTTAATTTAGTGGAAAATTAAGTGTAGATTTGTTTTATCATATAAGTAACTGGTTAATTATTCAAAACGTCAAAGTTTCTATTATAATGGACGTGATATACATTTCAAGAATATGAAAATCTGTAAGACTAATTCCACTAACAACATTCATTAACTCTTCACGATAAAAACCGTATACACAATTCTCAACTTTTCGTCCCAATATTTATGAATAACACTTTTTGCATTATTTAAGAGTAATTATGTAATTAAATTATACAAAAATTTCTATTTGTATATACTGGTGAAAAAATATTTTAAAATGTGCTCGTCGGAAAAAAAGTATGTCTTGAAATTCGCATTTTCTTGCAAATGTTATCACCAATGAATTTAATGTATAATGTTAACTGAAACATTTTGAATTTCAATGTGCTTTTCAATTGAATTGTCTATTATGTTTTATAAATATATTTGAATAAAAATTTCCAAAAATATATAAAAGATTGAAAAGAATGTTTGAAATAATATGTTGAAGAATTACATTTGAGAGATTTAGTTTATTTGCTGAGGTAGTCAAACAATGCATTTGAAAAAGCGAAATATCAGTTTTAAAATAAATAACACGCAAAAATATTAATATGTCACATTTAAGAGGTAAAATGAAGATACATGCCTATGGGCCATTTCATGTTTACTGGCCTATGTGTCCCTGCTCGCCCCCTTTAATTTTGACCTAATCACTACATGGCATACATTGAGTCTCAAATGTACATCTGAAAATTCACAGAGTCAGAAATAGTATCGTTGGGGCACAATAAGGAGATGCTTCAGTAAAGGTCACTGTCTCACTGTCGCTTAAAAAAACATCACATCACTTAGTTTGTCATCTTAATGCTCATGATGCAAGAAACCTTTCATATGGAAAATATACTATCTAGTGCCACTTTTTGTGCTGGAAATCATAGAGGTAGTATTAAAAATCTGAAAACAATAACGTTTTCTCCACTTGATCTCAAACAAGGCAGTATGCCCTGTTGCGATGAATCTGTCCCTTATTTTAAAAATCAGTAACTACTGAACAAATTACTTTAAATGTTTTTCATTTTACTGTTTTGTTGGCTATAGATATAACATATTACTACTGAAGTCGTTTCCTGCCTCTTTAAATGTTTATTATTTTATTCATCTTTTAAATCCCATCAAAAATTAAATTCATATTTTAACACATTTTCAGAAGCCTTCATCTTAAAAGTGACACTTCTGATTTAATTACTGTTAAAACCGATGAAAACAACACACCTAAATTAACAAGAAAATGTTTGCTTTAATTTGAGCCTTTTCAGTGCAAGGTAAAGAAAGAAAGGTTCAAGTCACCAATGTAGCATAATATTCGGAATTATATACGCGTGCAAAGTTTGTGAAATATCTCTGAAAAGAATAAAGCTTATAGGGACTGCACGCACAGTCTTAACTGTAAGATCAAACTACATTTACTGCAAGTACGTGTATATTTTCAAATTTTGCTACTTTTTTTGTAAATGCATTTAATAACTAAAGATTTAGAAAGATCGTTATAAATGTCTATTTTTATTAACTTTATTTATAATAGTTGCATTAAAAACTGTCTGAACGAACCATTCATTTAATGGAATCCTTCATTTAAAAAAATCCCTGTTCCCACAAAAATAATACGATACACAGTGTTTCTGATAAGACGAAGCATGTTTTTTTTTATTTCGGTCATTTGGAAGTCAAGTTCAGAAGCTTTCACTCTATATTAATTCACGGATTATTACAAATAGAAAAATTACTTATGGGTTAATTATTTTTAGTTTAATTCTCATATTAATAGAAAAAAATGTAAAAACTCAAATTTCTATTTGGTAAAAATTTCTAATTTTTTATTATTCTTAATATAAAGTTTATAAAGTTCTGCTCATAATGTTTCATTGAAATATGTATTATATCTATTGAAATGTTTTGATTACTGATAAAACATGCATTATACAATATTGACACATGTGAAAAGAATAATCACTGTAAAAATCATCTACTAATTAAGTTGGAATTTTATCGAATATATGTACTCATGTTGCAAAAAAGATTTAAATGGTCTTTTATCACATGAATCGTTTAACAATAATGTCTAATATAACAAAAAAATGACAGCTAAAAAACGAATTAGTCTGCGGATACTGTGAAATTGATACACTCAGTATGTGATGTGTGCAATATACATGACAGAACAGATTTCGCAGCGACCACATCTCTATCAGGAGCTACGAATCAGTTTCTTGTGCATAAAATTTTCTTGACAGTAAAAATATACAAGAATAAGTTAATTGCATATACTTTTTTGTTTAATAAATGCCGAAAGCTCATTCCGGAATAGATAAGAGGGAAAAGTTTTAAATTTAAAAAAAAAAAGGTCAATAAATTGCATAATATTCTGCCTTACTTGTCTTATTAATCGAAATGCCTGACTGTGTTTTTGATCAGGTTAGAGTTGACAAAACATTAAAACAGACATTAATTGGCATCTGGATCTGAATGTATTGTAAGATGAGTTAGAAGAAAATTACGGTATTGAGGCATATTGAAAAATAATTATTTTCGCTACATGTCTTTAATAGTTTTGTTATTGTCTAGTGTGGAGGCATACTTTAAGATCATGCCAAGCGTTAATATTAAAATTTCAGAACCAAGCAACATAAATGTGCAGAAAACAAAGTGTTTGCGTTAATTTCATGGAGCAAGTAACATGAACTGCTCGATAACATTCTTCTAGTTTCAATTTATAATTCAGAGAATTTTTTTTTCACTACAGATTAATATAGAAGCATCGGAGGCAATGGGACTGTATATGCAGTAGAGAATAATTAATTAATTTGTACATTTTTTTATGTTATATAAAATAGGGTAAAGTTTATTATGATTAGAACAATTTCTGTTTCTGTGTTTACTTGAATAAGTATTCCTTTCCGTTTATGGTATAATCACATAAGGAAAAATTTGTTTCTTTTTTTAACGCAGCAGGTAATTTTGAAACTTGCAATTATATATTTTTATTTTCTAATTGCATTCCCCAAAAAATTGTAGAATGTAACATTGCAGTAGGTTTAATAAATACAATTTCCGTTCCGATACAAAAATTATAGTCAGGTTATTTACAAAGAGGGTTCAAAGTCAACATGCCTAGAATTCATAAATGAGAGCCTGTAGTGGGAGATAAACAAAGTATATCGCGCAAAAAGCATCCTTCTATGAACATTATGGATATTCAGATTGTTTAAAATTTAAGAAGTCTGGTGTTCCTTAGACTCACTCAAAAACTGTCTGCAGACTCAGTACCACCACCCATGCATATAGTGTCCTACAAATCTAGAAATAAAAAGGAGCGACTTGCAAACGTACAATTTTATTAGAAATATGTGTATTATCTCAATGTCTACGGGTCTGAAAACAATGTTCACACATTAAAATTTAATGTAGTATCATACATCATTTCTGTACAAATTCGTGCAATGTAATTTTAAATCAAACGTGGGTTTATTTACTTGTAATAATTCAAAGTTGAATCTTTCATATCTTTTTGAATTCTGTTAAAACACGCATTGTAAATATATTAAAATATGATTTTTAACTTTAAAAATAATATTTGTTTCTTTCCGAATGAAATATAAATCAGTTCATAGTAAACAAATGTAGTTTTACTGCACTCTTTCATACTTTAATAATATTTGTCGATACAAAATAAAGATTTGTTGTTGAAATTGAAAATAAGGTATTGCACACAAACAAATGCAAATTAGTTTTTAGAAAAACTTCGTTCAGAAAAGAAAACATGAAGTTTTCTTAGCGGTTATGTGTTTACAACTAAATAAATTTCAGTTGATATTCCAGAAATACAAATATTTTTTTTCATCGTCAAAAGATAAATTAAGATTTTAAGCTAGTGCTGTATTATTATTTGTGGGACATTTCACAAGGTTTGAAATATTTCTTTCATAAAACATTTTGTAATATTGGTTTCAAATATTGAAAAATTTTTCTGGTGTATATTTTTACCTGAAAAAATAAATTACAATATTATTTTAAATATTACAAGCTAAAAGTTTTGGAACTTTTCTTTTTGTAATTTTCGAATAAAATTTAAATCCATTCAGTGCAAATAAACATTTTTTTCAAATAAAATCTGCTACATAAAAAAAGCTGTATTATTCAAATTCAAAAAGAGATATACATCTTATAGAAATATAAATTAGCTGATCGAATATTCTTGTTTAGAAAAGAACACGTATGGTTCTATGTGTGTTTATAACTATATAAATCTAAGCTGTTATTAAAAAAGGTTGTTAATTAAGGTGAAAACATTTTAGGACATTTTATGAAGTATTGCGTATGTGTGCAAATTCGTATATTTTAAGAAAGATAATGTATAAAATGATTTTAAAATTTCTAATCAAACTTGTACATTTTCATTTGTTTCACCTGACAAATAAATTCTTTAAATATTTTACATCTCGAATGCTAAACATTTTTATTCAATATTTTATCATCTTTTAAATACATAAATGCTTACTAAATGTTTCAGATATTAATTATATATTCTTTTTCTGGATATTATTCAAACAGGTTCATATTTCAATTTTTTTAATTTCCCTAATTGTGTATGATGTTTCTGTGTTGTCTTATTCTGGTTATATATATATATATATATATAATTTTACTAATATAGATAACAATGCTAACACCCCCCTCCCAACCTTCATCAAAAAAGGTAAATAACTATTATTAAAATAATTTCGTGTCTTTTTGCAAATGTTATAATAGATGATTGTTAGCTACATACGTTAATTGTGGTAGTCATTTAATTCCAGAAATAATATTTAAAAGATGAAATTTTACCTTTTAAGCCATTGAACATTTATCTTCTCGCGAAGAGCTGCACGGATATGTTGCGTATAAGCTGCCTATATCCTTGAATTTCAACATGACTTCTTCTTTTAGAATCTTCTACCTTATTTAATAACTGCTTTTCATTCATCAGAAAAAGTTGAATTAAAAAAAGGGGGTGCCGAAAATTAAAGTAAATATACGGGACGAAACTATAAGTAGTTAGCACTAACAGCGCATTCACAATAACCACTTAAAGAATGAAGATAAAAAACTGTCAAGTGCAATAAAATATTATCCGTTTTTAAGTCATTATTTAAATAAAAATACATAATTTAATAGATATATTTATCTGACTACGACTAGTAAATTTAAATGAACATTTCTTCTGCATGAAAATTCGCTTTTCATACAACCCTTTCTTCTTTAACGTACGAAAAATGTAAATATGTTTTTTTTTTTTTACTAAATAGGAAAAAATATCAATTTAGCTACTAAATACCGTTTACTTTGCCATACTTCCCAGTAAGTTTTAATGTTGTTATTGAGCACATTAACATTCTTTGTGGTAATTCATTGTATATATATATTTCTCTATTTCCTTTGTCTGTAATACTTAATCGAATCATCAGAATCTTTCTGAAAAAAAAGAGAAAGAATACCGTCTTCCTAATTAATCCGTACACATAACAGAGAAAGACATTTATCCCATAGGGACAAGCGGAAATTATACATATGTTTTTGTAGCTTTTACAAGAAGAAAAGGAATATATGGTAAATTTAAACAACATTATATTGTGGATTAATCTATAATAGAAAATAGCAGATGTTATGTTTTATGATATGTGGGCGTTGTAGGTAGGTATTATAAAAAATCTTTATAAATGTTGCACTTCTTTTATATTTAAAATGCAATTTTTATTTGATATATAAATAAAAAATTCGAAAATTTCTTTATTTACCAAAAAAGAAAATTTGTAATTTTCTATATAGGTTGAAAGACTTGTAGCAAAAAAAGAGTTAGCTCATATTCTGGCATTAATTAAAAATTCGTTTTCTTGTGAACAGAAAAAAACTCACTAACAATATGTATGTTTGGAAATTTGTTTTTCACCACAAGTGCAAAAATGAAGCTATCTTTTTCTCTCTGCAACCCCTTTGAATAAAGTTTGTAATCCATTTGAATATTTTTATTCTGACATCTATCATATTTTTATAATTTAATGATATATATATTTAAATAAAAAGAAAACTGCCCAGTTAAACTGAGGGCATTGAGCTCACAGGCTATTCATACTAATTGTATATTATAGTCGTATTTCAAAGAATTTGAAATGAGCCCCTCGAAAAATAAAGAAATCGACAATATATTAAAGTGGGGGGTCATCTCCCCGTTACCCTTTCATAGTTAACTAATGAACCCCTTAAACTAATCAGGGAAGCCTCTTATTACAATGAATATATACATATACAAAATTTGAAGTAAATCGGATAATGCTGCATGAAAAACCCATTCATCTAAATTAAGGGGAATTAACCCTCCCCTTTCCCCTTTATACTTAACCAATGAACCCTCAAAACTATTCAGAGAAGCACATTATCACAATGAACCTATATACAAAATTTAAAGAAAATCGGATAATTCTGCTTGAAAAACCCATTTATATAAATTAAGGGGGGATTAGCCCACCGTTCCCCCCCTTTATACTTAACCAATCAATCCCGAAAACTAATCAGGGAAGCGTCTTAACCCAATAAACCTATAAACAAATTTTGAAGCAAATAGGATAATTCTGCATGAAAAACCCTTTTATATAAAGTAAAGGGGGATTAGCCCCCCGTTCCCCCCTTTATACTTAACCAATCAATCCCGAAAACTAATCAGGGAAGCGCCTTAACACAGTGAACCTATAAACAAAATTTGAAGGAAAACGGAATAATTCTGCAAGAAAAACCCATTTATATAAATTAAGGGGGGGATTAGCCAACCCCCGTTCCCCCCCTTTTTACTTAACCAAACAATCCCGAAAACTAATTAGGGAAGCGTCTTTACACAGTGAACCTATAAACAAAATTTGAAGGAAAACGGAATAATTCTGCATGAAAAACCCATTTATATAAATTAAGGGGGGGGTTACCCCCCATCCCCCCCCCTTATACTTAACCAATCAATCCCGAAAACTAATCAGGGAAGCGCCTTAACACAGTGAACCTATAAACAAAATTTGAAGGAAAACTGAATAATTCTGCATGAAAAACCCATTTATATAATTTAAGGGGAGATTAGCCCCCCCGTTTTCCCCCTTTATACTTAACCAATCAATCACGAAAACTAATCAGGGAAGCGCCTTAACACAGTGAACCTATAAACAAAATTTGAAGCAAAACGGATATTTCTATGAAGAGTTATCGCGTTACGTACATACATACGTACGTACATACGTACATACATACATACAGAACCGGCGGGCACATAAGCTCTCAGGCTTTGATAGAATGTGAGCTAAAAACTCAGTTTCATATATTTTTTAATAGTATTTAATATCTCTTTCATATGGATATTTTTTCTTATGACGTTGATTATCATTAATATTTACTTTAGAAAGAAACTTTATTGGGCACTTCGTATATATCGCCATTTATGTAGATGTTTTGATAACCGCAATGTTTTAATAACCATTCATTTTTTCATTTGTAGGAAAACATGCTATATGTACTCTCAGAAAACTAGGCAGTGTAACATTAAGTATTTTCGACATCTACGTATAACTTCCTATCGACGGTTGAAGGGGTATACGTGCAACATAGTGTGCGCATAATGTTTACAGAAGTACATCCATTAAATTAATCAAAGTTTGCTATTTAGAAATACTGATGCAAAAGAAGAGAATAACGCCGCTAAGCATGAATTAAAATAAGAGAAACTAAATTATTTAGTATTAACGTTTTCTGTTAAACATAATATTTAATTGAGTTTCATTTAAAGTTATACTGAAATATATAGAAATAATGAAACAATTTAGTATTATTCCTTGCACAGTTGACCAAGTCAATATAAACATTCAAACATATTGCTACGGCGATATCGCTTGATTCATCGTAATTAACCGACATGGTAACAAATTTCTCCACTATAACGAAAAGCCTGTATATACATTTCTTTAAGTTTTCATGAACAAATATAAACAACAATCATAATTTTTTTGACTATAAACAAATCAAAAAAAGAAATTTCTTAGCCTTATTACTTTTTTTTTTATCCATTAAAAGTCAAAATGTACATACTCTTTTAAAATTACAATGTCTGAATCTTATCCATAGTAAATATAATTTTTTGAATTTACAGACAAATAAAATTTACAGACATAACACACAACACTGTTATGAAAATAAACATTTACTAATATAAAATTCAACTTACGTGAATTTTATATGTAAAGGAAAACGTAGATAGATAATTTTACATATATTTTTAATCTTACAAAATTCAGGTATTTGCAATCTACATTTGTTTAAAAAGTGATCGTGCCCATGTTGTTCAAAATTATGTAAACATTTCATGTTCAGGTCCTCAATGAGTGATTATTTTAACAACATACTCTATACTTTTCAAATGATAGAGAGGAAAAAAAAACTAGTTTGAGATAACGCTACATAAGTTAAATCCTTACGTTTATTTTCGATATAAAATATAATGTTTAAATATTAATATAAATTAATATTTAAGAACATGATATTTTATTCAGTATTGTACAATACCAATAAAGATTATTTTTAAATGCATATATTAAAAAAAAACAGTAAGAGATTGATTATTGTTAAATCAAGCAGGGCGGTCGCTCTGCCAAGCCAAGCTTAAAAAAAAAAAAAAAAAAAAAAAAAAAAAAAAAAAAAAAAAAAAAAAAAACGCCACACAAACAACGCCAAGAACTGGAATAAAGACCGCTAATGCTTATATACAGAAAGCAACTCCGCAATGTTAAATCGACAAAACATGCCAGATTAAAATATCAGATATCAAACAAACCAAGCGTCGTAGAAAAAAAAAACGAAAACTAGAAGAATCTAAGGAAAAATTTCTTCAATTTAAGACCAAACTCATCTTCATAAGTGATTTATAAACAGAGATATAGCTTTTTTTTTAAAAAAAACGTCGAGTTACTTCAAATGATCACTTTTTTCTTCGTCAAACTTTTTTTTTCAAACAAGCTACAGGCCTTAATATTGGGCAGAATAAAAAAGAATTGCATTTTTGGACACGCAATTACGTAATCTATGTGCTTTTATAAAATTCAGTGTAAAAAAAAATTATTTTCTATCCTTAATTAGCAAAAACTGTTAATTAACATGGCGATTAAAAAATTATGCCAAAACAGAGATAAAACATGCCAACGGCCATGTACCATCTGTATTATAATAGCACAAATCAGTTACAAATTATAACAACATCAAACTTCATCTGCAAGTCAGCCATTTTCTTCTGAAGATATATTTTTTTAAATAAAACTTCATAATTATAAGAACACACATTTTATCAAACAATTAAATATGACTGTGGCAGATGACTGTTTCCAACAAGAATAAGTATGAGAAATTCCCGTCAAATGTATCGATCTGGGTGGCTCAATCGCAGAGCGTCGGTACGCTATGCGTATATGTCTCAGGTTCGAGTCCTGGCCCGGGTCAATTTTTCACTCGTGTTTGTTTAGTGCATTTAATTGTCTGATAAAATGCGTGTTCTTATAATATTGTAAAATAAAGTAATCAGACGTAGTGTTTATGCTTTAAAAAATATTTTAAATATATAATTTACGTTTTTAGAAAGATCTTTAAAAATAAATTAGTTTTTGAGGGAAGGTGTACCTTCTAAAATGTATACATTAAGAGTTATCGGCATTTAAAATTTCTTTCCAAATGTAAACAAAACTTTTTTAATTAATTAACTGTGATTCATTTATTTCTAAGAAAAAAAAAAAAACACGGTAAAGGACAGTTATTTCGTTCGCAGGAATACCTTTTACGTCATTTTTCTATAAATTAATGAAATCCAGTTGTTAAATTATTTTTGTTTTAGAAGTAAAGTTTCCATTTAAATTTATGGTAACAGTACAATATTTAATTGAATAAAATAATGTAAATCTAAGAAATTGCTAAGAAATTCCAAACATGCACAGGGCAATGCAAAATAAATAAATAAATAAATAAACAAAAAATAAATAAATAGATAAATAAATAAATAAAAATCAGCTTTCAGAAATTATAAGAATTGTTCATATATCTTAATTACAATCTAAAGGAGGGTTTATTTCTATATTATTCTACATATAATGGTAATTTCAGCAAATATATTAAATTCCAATGCGATCTGTTTTAAACTTTAAGATAGTTTATAACACATGTTAAAAAAATTATAAAAAAGAATGGCAGATCACAGTTCGGGGAGGGGCGTGAACAAAATTTGGAAGTATAATAAGGCTATCTGTTTGAAACTTTACGATATTTTATAACACATAACATAAATTTTAAAAATAAAGCTGCGTCAAAAATTATAGGGAGGGGCGGAGCGCGTTTTGCCTACACAAGGGGGGGACACTTTTCTAAATTTTAACGATATCCGTCATGTCACATAACGTTACAAAGGGCTGTGACCACTTATTCATGTTATGCACCACAGGTCTCACCCCCACATTTTGCGCCCCCCCCGACACTACTCATGTGATATATTGTTCGAAAGGCCTGTGACCGCTTATTCATATCATGCATCTTCGGGGTCCATCCTCCCATTTTCACCCCCCCCCCAAAGGGGGCACTTTTCTAAATTTTGCCGACACCTCTCATGTGATATATCGTTGGAAATGTCTGTGAACTCTTAATCAAATTATGCAAGGGGGGGGGGTATTTTCTGAATTTTGCACATATCCCTCATGTGATACATCGTTGAAAAAGTCTGTGACCGCCTAATCTTATTATGCATCTCCGGTGTTCATCCCCCTTAATTTGCCCCCCAAATGCGATTATATTTCACCACCAGTGGACGCTTTCTTATCTCTGTTTCTATGGGTCGGATCACGACAGGGTATGGCAAATTCGACTCGACATCTATAGAGCTTTCCGATTTTAGTTCGTTTTTTCACCACCAGGGGGCACTTTCCTATCTCTGGTTCTATGTGCTAGATCACGACGAGGTATATCTCATTCGAATCGACATCTATAGCCTTAACGATTTCAGTGCCCGAGGTTCATATAGAACAGATTGCGCTACCTGGTGGTGGAAGATAGAAATTGAGCGTGCGCAGCACGACTGCTATACAGTGCTGAAGGCAGCGGGGACCCGTGTCGGAGGCTCGTTTGTTTAGAGGTTTATACAATTCGATGTGCAAATTAAGGGATTATCCGGTGCCGAAGGCAGCGGGGAACCAGGTCGGAGGTTCGTGGTTTATCTTATTCGAGGTTTTACAAGATTTGAGGCTCCGGTGTAAATTAGGGGCCCGCTAGCGGGCGAAGCCAGCTAGTGCTAATAATAAAAGAGCGTGATATCACGTTTGATTTCAAATGCAGCATTGACACGATATTTACGTATTCCATTTTTATTCATTTAATGGATTAGTCAGTGATATTTTTTAACGAAGGATAACAAGTATTATAATAAGCCACATTTAGTATGTTGTTTTTAAGAGTGTAATTAGTTTAATTGAAAAATCTACTGGTATTTCTAGTTAACCCTTTAAACAATGACTGAAAGTAAAATGTAATTTTAAATTATTTCTCATGTTTAGATTATTTAATTTATGTTCAATATATTTAAAAAAAAAAAGAAATGATATCTACAAAAACAACTTTTCAAAAAAAAAAAAAAAAAAAATCCAAGCGTTAAAAAAAAAAAAAAAAAAAAAAAAAAAAAGTTGTGGCTAAAAAATGGTGTGATATCAAATTTTCAAGCTAATATATTGCTTATTTAACTTTTTTCCATTAAATAAGTTATCATATATATAAGTCGAGTGCCTACGTATGTGTTAATAGAAATCGTTCTCTCCTGTACTAAATACATCCTAACGAGTTTCTGAAAATTCAATTTTTTTTCAAATTATGCATGATGGGCTTGGCGGCCATCTTTCCATATTTCTAAGCACCCAAATTTCTAAAGTAAAAGCGTAATATGTTTGCAATGTAATATGTTTATAAAAATTTCGAACTTCAGATTCTAACTACGGACAGATAAATTAGATAAGACTGATAGTTTGATAAATTGATTTTTACTAGTTTAATAATTACTCTAAAAAATAAATCATAAGATGAATCTTTAAGATAAGTCATCATTATCTTAAGACACAATTTTCAGAGCATACAAGTCTATAAATGAAACTCTTAAATATTTGCTTAAATAACAATTTTGAACTTCGGATTTTAACTACGTATTTGGGTGGTTAGAATTTTGTGAATAATAAGCAAAGATGGCCGCCAAGCCCATCATGCATAATTTGAAAAAAATTGAATTTTCAGAAACTCGTTAGGATGTATTTAGTACAGGAGAAAACGATTTCTATTAACATATACGTAGGCACTCGACTTATATATATGATAACTTATTTAATGGAAAAAAGTTAAATAAGCAATATAATAGCTTGGAAATTTGATATCACACTATTTTTTAGCCACAACTTTTTTTTTTTTTTTTTTTTTTTTACGCTTGGCTTTTTTTCTTTTGAAAAGTTGTTTTTGTAGATATAAATATTCTCTAGTACATTACTTGCATGCATATTTTTTGAAATAGAAGATAGAAATATATATATATATATATATATATAATCCACCTAAATCTCCTCGTCTATACAGTTGTTTGGAAAGTTAGTTCCCAATATCGTTTCAGATGTATTGGATGAATATATTTTCTTTTTAAAATAGAATGAAATGTATGTGCCTTTAAAAGAAAATAAATATTCTGAAGAAATCGAATAATAGAAAAACAATGCAATGATTTATTTGATACACTAATACGAATAAACGAATCACATTAACAGGTGAATATGCATATTTTAAAATTTGTGCCAAAGCTCTTTTTTTTCATTCCTGAGAATTATTTTTTTTCTTACAATTTTTATCAAACTTTTCTACATATATTTTTTTATTTATTTACCAAGCGATGTTATATTAAACAAATAAATAGTAATTAAAATATGTTTATTAAATGTATTTTGAATAAATTCTTTATTTTCTTTCTATTAAAAGTATCTTGATTATAGCTATAATATAAATTTATCAGGAAAACGTTACGTTTTATTTAATTTCACAATCCAGGTATAGAATTTTCTTTTATAAAAATGATTTTCATAAGCTACGACTTAATATCTGCTTTTTTACGATTATTCCTTTTACTGTAAAAAAAAGTCCATTATTTGCTTTATTTCTTTTTCTTTTTCCTTAACTGAATATAAGTCACATTTAATATATCATGTAATTAGTAATATCTATAAAAATGTTACTGTAAAGTTAACCATGTTTGATGACTTGTTGTCTTTTCTGTTTTTCATTTTAATTTTCTTATAAATTTGTTTTTTAAAGCTGATTGTTTTAAATCCTCATCTTACAGAAATTCGAAGTATTATACGAAAAATAATCATGTATATCGGTATTTATATAAACCAGTTTTTAAGAATAAATGAACTTTGAAAATTTTCAGACTAAAAATATTTTACATACTATGATGAGATAGAAAATTACAATTTTAATTGAGAAAAAGGCCTTTTTTCAGAAAAAAGTTTCAAAACAATTATTTAAAACGAATATTTATCTCTTTATGTAGTTTCACGTTTATAAAAAATAATTTATTAAATATTGTAAAAGTGAGGAAAAAACTAATAAACTAAAATTTATTTTTATAAAAAAGAAAAATTCTAAAAATAAACTGAATAAAACAAATTTAGTGTAATTATTTTTCTTCAACCTACATAAATGAAACATAGTACATTCCAAATATCAATTTGAAATGTAGTACGTTAAGTCATCTAGAGCAACTTACCACTTATAAGAGTATTGGTGGATTGTAAGTTTTTCTCTAATACAAAATAAATAAATTTATGTTTATTAATAATAATAATAGTAATATGCAATTTGAATGAAAACCGATAACTTTTAAATCCTTGTTTATGAACTCACAGTTTCTTATTACCAAGTTTACATATAAAATTTTACATGCAAATACTATTTTGAAAGTCCTTTGCATCCTTTATGTACTTCTGTTTCCCGGTAAAGTGATAAAATATTTTAAATTGCATTTAAATTTCGTATTTGCGCACTTAAAACTTAATGCATTAGTACTAATGCTTATTTAAAAAGTAACATATTAGGTATGAATTTTAGTGAAGCTTTTAAAAACAACCTATATATTTTTAGAAAAATTAATGGGTAGATGTTTTTAAGTGCTTCCCAGGATTTTGGGATTTTCTAATGCAGTAAACATTTTAAAATATTTTATCATTCTCGTTAAATGCTTAAATATTATAAAATTCACATAAGTATTTTTAATATATGTCTTTGTTCTATTAACTTTAAAGCAGAATTTTTTAGTTTAAATAGGAAAAACAAACATTAGTTTTAAAATTAATCTTTTAATCGTGTGTATATTGTCAATTATATATAGTGATTAAAATAAAAGGTGATGATAAATTGATATATGTTGATCTTCTTATTCCACGAAATGGTGATTAGTAACACATGGTTATAGTGGACTAGGAAATATGACTATAGTAGACAAAGGACTATAAAGGGATCAAGAGAAACACCCCGAGTGAGCAATAAATGTCTCAATAAGGACAAATTGTTATAGAAAGAATCCGTGTGTTTGTATTTGGGGGGGGGGGGGGGGCACGAACCGATGGCTAATTCCTAAACCGTTAGTCAAAGACATATAGTTCCAATTACAAAGATGAGAAAAAAATGATTTAAAAAGGTATTTTAAAACGATTTGGGTCAATAAAATCGTTTCTTAAAAAATTGCGAAATTTAATTTTTTATACGAACTTGAACTCCCTATAAGTTATATTTAGTAAATATATCATAAATAAAGTAGTATATCTTGTCACTATATATAATTGTCAAGTAATACAGTAGTAGTAAATAAGGAAGTACGCCAAAAAAAGTCCCATTCTTTTATGATTAAAACTGACTGAGTAATAGCTTTTTAAAGATAAATAGTTATTCACAAATTTACTAGAAAAATAAATAATCGTCAGATATAAAAAAAAATAGTTGAGAGATCAATCTATACTAATAAAAAAAAGTTTCGCTCTGGGCGTGTGTCTGTGTGTCTGTTGGCGATGGCTAGGAAAATCTAGGCCACCTAGAAGGCTGAAAATTTAGATTTAGGTAGTCCAAACCCTCTCCTGGTGCAACATTGCGTCAGAATTTAAATATTTTAATTACTTTCTGCAATATTAATTAAAATGCACAAAGAACTCTCATTAAAAATACGCTTTTTTTCATCGGTTTGTTGGTTGTGTAGAATATCTTCTCAGAACACATTAAATAAATCAAAGTAACGATGCATAGTTAAGGACTTATAACGAATCAGTGCCAACATTGATTGCAGTTACCTGCATATAGCTAAGCTAATACAGCGCCATCTACTCACGGCAAATTAGATAAACGCCACCTGTTTAAGACATTTACAGGCACGTTTTTCTTCATTATAATTATCTGGGCTTAAGGTTTTTTTTAAAACAGGACATATATTATTATGATAGAGACTACTATTACAGAAAACTATTTAACAGATTATTTGTTATATATTTGCGGGAATGGTGAGGGGTAGGGGTCTAATTACATTTAACAATTTTAACCAGTAGCGTTTAATTGTTGTTTTATATACAGAATACCGCTATTTTAAATCTCAGTTTCTCAGTAATATCTCAGTAATAATGTTCCGAACTTCTCCATTTAGTTCCATTTTTACTAAATTATCGTAAAACTCAGCATTCATTGCTTCAAGGTGTATTTCTAAAAAGCAATTACCAGTATTTCCGAATAATAGCCTAAACCAAATTTCAAAATAAGTCCCTAGCTTAACCAAATGAATCAATCTTTATGTATAGTGATCCTACTAATTAGTTATTTGCTGAAGGTCAATTGAACATTCGCCCCCCCAACCGGGGCCCTCCTTCAAAGTTTTCTCTAACTATTTTCCGTTTCCATATTTCAGCAACTATCTTTCCGATTTCAATACAAGTGATTCCAAACATTATAATTAACTTAATAGTTACCCTTTATAACATTAAACTAAATTTATGAGTAGCGGTTACCACTATTTCTGAATAATAGTTTAAGCCAAATTTCTAATTAAGTTCCTAGCTTAACCAAACGAACGAATTTTTAAAGATACATAGCGGTTGTCCTAATTAGTCGTTTGCTGAACGGAACTTGAACATCCCCTCCCCTCCTCCCCCCAACCCTCCTTCAAGGTTTTTTACCTAACTATGCTCCGTTTCCATATCTCAGCAACTATCTTTCCGATTTCAACGCATGTGATTCCAAACATTATAATTAACTTAATAGACACCCTTTATAACATTAAACTTAATTTATGTGTGGAGGCTACCACTATTTCCGAATAATAGTTTAAGCCAAATTTGTAATTAAGTTTCTAGCTTAACCAAACGAACGAATTTTTAAAGATGCACAGTGATCCTCCTAATTAGTCATTTGCTGAAGGGAACTTGAACATCCCCTCCCCCCTCCCCCCGGTCCCTCCTTCAAAGTTTTTCCTCTATATTTCCGATTTCTACGCAACTGATTCCAAACATTATAATTAACACAATAGTAACCTTCTATAACATTAAAGTAAATTTATGAGTAGCGGTTACCACTATTTCTGAATAATAGTTTAAGCCAAATTTGTAATTAAGTTCCTAGCTTAACCAAACGAACGAATTTTTTAAGATACATAGCGGTTGTCCTAATTAGTCGTTTGCTGAACGGAACTTGAACATCCCCTCCCCTCCTCCCCCCAACCCTCCTTCAAGGTTTTTTACCTAACTATGCTCCGTTTCCATATCTCAGCAACTATCTTTCCGATTTCAACGCAAGTGATTCCAAACATTATAATTAACTTAATAGACACCCTTTATAACATTAAACTTAATTTATGTGTGGAGGCTACCACTATTTCCGAATAATAGTTTAAGCCAAATTTGTAATTAAGTTTCTAGCTTAACCAAACGAACGAATTTTTAAAGATGCACAGTGATCCTCCTAATTAGTCATTTGCTGAAGGGAACTTGAACATCCCCTCCCCCCTCCCCCCGGTCCCTCCTTCAAAGTTTTTCCTCTATATTTCCGATTTCTACGCAACTGATTCCAAACATTATAATTAACACAATAGTAACCTTCTATAACATTAAAGTAAATTTATGAGTAGCGGTTACCACTATTTCTGAATAATAGTTTAAGCCAAATTTTTAATTAAGTTCCTAGCTTAACCAAACGAACGAATTTTTAAAGATACATAGCGGTTCTCCTAATTAGTCATTTGCTGAACGGCACTTGAAAATCCCCTCCCCCCCGACCCCTGCTTCTAGGTTTTTTACCTAACTATGCCACCTTTTCCATATCTCAGCAACTATCTTTCCGATTTGTCGTGATTCCAAACATTATAATTAACTTAATAGACACCCTTTATAACATTAAACTAAATTTATGAGTAGAGGCTACCACTATTTCCGAATAATAGTTTAAGCCAAATTTGTAATTGAGTTTCTAGCTTAACCAAACGAACGAATTTTTAAAGATGCATCGTAGTCCTCTTAATTAGTCATTTTTTGAAGGACACTTGAACATCCCCTTCACCTGGCACCTCACTCATGATTATTTTCTCTAACTGTGCCTTATTTGAATAACTCGGCTTATAATGTTCCCATCTTCTCGAAACCAGCTCGATTTTGTCGCACGCCTACTATACAGTACCGTAGGCAACGTTAACCTGTCTCAGAGATTCTTTCCGAAAGAGGTTGCTTCCCTGGCGGTGGAAGGGGGAAATAAAAGATTTTCCGAAGCGCGCAAGCGTGCCCGGTATACGGTGTCGAAGCCATCGGAAACCTTGGCCAGAGTTTCGTTTTTTAAAAGATTTCAGTTTATTACACGGGCTCGGGCAACGCCGGGCGGGTCAGCTAGTTAAAAATACAATATAAATTTCTAATTAATTTCCATTGTGACATATTAAAGCAAATTATACAACTTGTACTAAAAATATAAGTGAAAAAAAATAACACAATATTTGTTAAAAGAAGTCATGAAAAGAAACAGCCTCATATTCTTACAAAATATAAGATATATTAAAATACAATTATTTTAACTAATCTAAAACTTAATATAAATTATCACTGGTACGAGGTGACTACTTTCAGTTAAAGTGCATATGCACGCAAAATAAATTCTTCTAATGCTTAAAGTACTTTGTGTACGATCCCTAGAAGCATGGCCCAACTCATCTGTGTTCAGATGCAGAAAATTGGTATAAGTCATCCAAATCAACGTTTCATAACTCGGTCAAGTTTTGTGTTATATGAATGGGACTTTCCTTTGTCTTACTCATTAGTGTAATAAGATTTTTTTACGAAATATCAATTATAAGACCAGGAGACCGTATAAAAATTAAATTTCGTTCCATTTTAAGAAATGTTTTTATTAATCCAAACTGATTTAAAATACTTCTTTGCCTCATTAAAAACATTTTATAATTAGAACTATATGTTTATGATTAACGGCATAGGAATTAACCATTGAAAACTGTTGAGAGTGGACACCCTGTATATACTAATTGATTGACGGTATTTGAAAAGTCCATTCTATCTTTCATTCTTTTAAAATCTCGGGGAATTTGTTTGCATTTTCTTGTTTGGAGGTTCTTCTGGAAGGTTGAAATTCTGTCTGGTAATACTGAAAAATTACCACATTTTGACAGATATTTGTTATATAGAAATATTATCACATAGAAAGAACTGTGTTAGATAATAAAATACATTTTTTAATTCCACTCTATTTTTTGATGAAAATCACATTGAAATGTACAGGGGTTTCGCTAGCATTAGACGTAATCCTGCTTTAGTTGCTCGTAAAAAGCGTGTAAATCTTACTATACAGGGTGTTTCAAAAATAATCGCCCGGTTTAAAATGCGTATAATGTAAAAAATATTGAACGTAGACACTTAAGATTAATCTTACATTACATGGCTAATCATAAAGTTTCTTAAAAAACCAAATTTAAATTGCTCAATATGTTCACATTTGAATGCACGGCATATGTCTATACGGTAACCAAATTTTTCTCCAATCATTAGCGAGCATGTCTGCATCAACTGCTTCCACGGTTGCTGTTATGCATATCTTGAGTTCCGTTAATGTAGCTTAAAGGAGGACACATAAACGTCGTTTTTTATAAACCCCACAAGAAGAAAGTGCACTCCGAGAAGTCCGGCGATCTTGGAGGCCAGACAAACGCTGAAGTGGCGGACGAAGGAAGAGTATTAGCGCTACCTGTCGGCAACTGCGTGAAACTCGATATTTCTCTCATTATACCTATACATTATTCAATCAAAACGGATTAAAATCTGAATATTTACGATATTTTAAAAACTGTATGATTCTTTTTCAAACACTCTATAGTTTAAATGATGAACAATTTTTAAAATGCAAATTCTCCGCTTGAACTGTGTCTGCGTTTTAGCCGTACTCATATTAAACGAGTTCGACTGTATTTTTAATGACGACATACACTATTTTGCGAATTGTTTTGCATTTAAATATATGCAGGTATTTCCCAAAAATGAAACATTCCGTAATATTACTCTTATTAAAATACTCTTCATAATCATAATAAAAATAATAGTAAAAGAGTTTTCTTAAATAAACCAGGTTTATAATTTATCCGTTAGCAAGCATTCATTAGTCTTTAAAAGCATCGAGTAGTTTTTGAAGTTCCTCGGAGCTTGCTTTAATTGTGGAAAAACGAGCGTAATCCAAAAGGATTACAGTCGTTTTTCCATGCGCCCAGATTCAATCATAAATATAACCGCCAGACATTCTGCCTAGTTTTCCGTGCGATAAAGCATGTTTTTCGGAAACGTGCCGTAAATATACATATAATATCAGAAATCTTCAACGTCATACAATCTTGTGTACCCATCTGCTTTTCGTAAAGGAAAAAAAGTAAAGACATAAAATGAAAATGTTACCATATTTAGTAAACACAGAAAAAATTCGAATACTTATTTTTTATTTAAAAAAATATATTTGAATCAAGAAATAAAAGAAATTTTTTTTTGAGAGAGTTAAAAAAAAATAGTTTAAAATGCAGCTAAATAAGTAAGTAACGGTAAAAACAGATTATTTAATTCGAATGTAGTTTTTCTTTATAAAACAGAATACATTAACAGATTTTATATATTATTTAGAAAAAAAAATAAAGTTTTTTGAAGCTATTTCATTATAAATGAATAAAAGCGTCACCTTACACATTATTTGAAATTCGATTATTATATTCGGCCAAACAGAGTAAAGAAAACAATTTTATTTAAAGAGGTAAATCTGATACGCCTTATACGAATTATTCTAAAAGAAATACCGCTAAAAGAGGCATATGTTTTTTAATGAAAGAAAATAAAAGATAAATAAATAAATAATTCTCAGAGAACATCTTAGTAATGTTTTGAAAATTATATTGATATGTCAAAGGAAAAAAGCAGGGTAATCACAGATCTTCTTTTTCTTACTTGCGTTCCTTTCACCGTTTTTTTAACGCTTTCCAACCCAGTTCAAAAGTGTTTATGACTTCGGTTTGTCTGGCCGTATGGCCGTCTGCCGTCTGCCGTGTGTCCGTGCTCTAACTCCCGTAAATATGCTCGCATTGCCCTGCAATTTTTATACGTTATTGTCGTTATCTATAGCATGTTTCCTATTTCAATTGAAGTGTGTAGCGCTTATAGTTTTTTTACAGGGACACTCAAATAATTCCGTTACATTACGGTCTCATGGGGAAAAATCATTTGCGGTTTATTTTAATGATGTTACACAATTTCAAACACATTTTAATTTATATATATCACTAAGGTGCATTACAAGAAGCTTAATATGGAATAGGGTGTGCATAGCACTTATAGTTACTTTACAGAGACAGTCGAAAAATTCCGTTACATTACGTCTATGGAGAAATATCGATTAAGGTTTAATTAAATAATGTTTCACTATTTTAAACGCATTGAAATTTATATATATCACTAAAGTGCATTACAAAAGTCTTACTACAGAATATTGTGTGTATAGCAGTCATCGTTCATTTACAGGAACACACAAAATAATTCTCTACTGTCTGTTAACAATAATCCCTTGAAGTGCGTTTTAAGTTGCTGAACGCGATTTTAAATTTAACTCACTTTTTGTCTGATACTTGGTGTGTATAAATTTTGTATTTCATATACAGGGCAGTACGAAAGTTCGCGAATACATTTCTGTTTATTGACAGAAACTCCAGGAGGAGAATTTTAAACTGCTACGCGTTTCCTAACTGAACTCAAATTTAGCATCCTATGTAGTATATATACAAATCTATAGCTCCTATACAGGGCTGAATAAAATTATTCGGATATTTTTCCGAATATTGTATATGTTAGAAATATATGTTGGAAATTCCTGAAATCACGTTTTTAAATATGTTATGCGTTTTCCAAATTGTTTACTTAGATGTTATCTTTCAGCTTATTAAACAGTAATGATTTGTAAAATTATTTTGGAAGCATTGGAAAGTGTTACATAATCTATGTTTGACGCATGATTTTTCGTTCTTGTTTTTTTCCGTTTAAACAAATTTTCAATACTGTTTTTCAAAGGATTATATTAATTTTCATTTAGATTTAAGTTTTACCAATGGCAATAAGCCTCTCACGGTAACAGAAGTTCTATTATCTGAAATTCCTCATAATTGGACTGTCATAATTTTTCTCTTGACCATTTTATTGTTTTTACTTAAAAAATTATTTTATTTTGTAGGTGGTTGGGATGAAGTAAGATCTAAATCGAATTTGAAAAAAAGTTCGCAGGGTTTGACAATCAAATAACTGATTGTTTTCATTTCCGATCGAATTATCTCCTAAATTGTCTTGTATATAATGGAAATATGCATTATAGTAACAATCGTCCCAATTTCATACACTATAACAGTCTGGGCAAAAAAGGAAAAGGTGCGAATATTGACAGTACCATTGCATGGACCAGTTTCTATCGTAACATTCCAAGTCTGAATGGCCTGGTTTGGGATGCAGTTATTTTTTTCCAAAGACACTCTAAATCCAATCGTAAAATTTATTTCTGTTAAAAAATACTTAACTAGACGCTTATAGTCTAGGGTAATAAAATATACTAATGATGATTCGCATATTAATCTCTGAAGTAATTTTTTGACGCTAATATTGATTGAACACACGCGTAACATAAAAAATAAATTTCAATTTCAATATGATGTAATTAATTTATATTCACAACTAAATAAATATTATTCACGGCTTCATTGCTATGTACAACTTCTTTTGCGTAAAAATTAATTTTATTATAATGTGACGCCTGTTAACATTATTCTACTTTTCGCGCTTCTTCAAAGATCGCAATATTTCTGGAAAATATGAACTATTCATTTTTCTTGTTTGTTCAAAAAACATCTCTTAAAATCATATTCAACTAGGTAATATTTTTGAGAGAAAATTATTCCAGCTTTATGTTTACACTCTCGTTCACTGGGTACTGTATGTAAATTTTTTGAAAAAAAATATTTTTTCTACACAAAACTAGATTTTTGTTATTAAAATGAACAAAATCATTTTGTATAACAGTATATTTTGCATTTCTGTATTTATTTATTCAGGAAATTGGATTTTCTTATTTTAGAAAATTATATTTTTAAACTAATTTTTCATTTTAAATTTATTAATGCCTGTAGTTATATATATACATACGCGATTTTGATGCAATTAATGTAGAATGCCTTTTTAAGAAAATGTCTACAAAATTGCAATAAAACTCAATTACTCCAGAGGATTTTGGACACAAATTTGGAGAGCTTACTATTATTACAGTGCTAATGTTTGTTTATTTGTCTATCTCGTATAAGTGAATTGGCCTAGGCGAGTATCGTCATGCTGTGTTGTTTGGATTTATATGGTTTGGACAAAATATTTTATTCTGACCATATGCCATTTACGTATATCTGTTGAGAATCCATACAGAAAACTCCATGTTTACCACAGTCTATTGATTTATATTTTAAACAGATTCGGAAAATATTATGTCATTAAATATTTCAGCTTATTTATAATAATTTTAGAAAATGTGTAAGTAAATCATATGGATATTCTTTACATTATATTTTTTAAGGAAAACGTAAACTAAAAATAATCTATTTTTTCAAGCAAAATAAAAGTAAAATATTTATTCACCATTTCGGATAGCAGAATATTTCTCATTAGATATCTACGTCTTTACATTTTTTTACCAAAAATGAAATAAAGTAGTTGCCATCTTTAGAGAAATTACGTTAAATTTTACAAATAATAATAATAATAATAATAATAATAATATCTTGCAAACTTATTCAAATATTAAAATCTCAGAGACTATATGGCATCCTCGGATCCCTGTAAAATTATTGACAGATATTTTTAAAGACAACTTTTACATTTTTTATGACTAGTTGGCGAATAATTCAAGATGTTCATTAAAAATGTGTAAATTATATTCTTATGTAGTTTACTACGCACATACACAGTCAACAATATACTTATTCCTTTTAATGACCTTAGTATTGTAATCAATGTAGAATATTTATTCATTTATTCATTTTCATAAATATATTTTGATGTTTATTTCTAAGAAAACAATCCATTAATCATTTCCATGTCTTTTTTTAAGCAATTATTTTACCAATTAAAATTAAAAATCTGTTTTAAATTTTAAAATTTAATGTTAAATTCGTGATTAGTTAAAACAAAATAAATTAGTTAAATTAGTGAAATAGTAAATCAATAGTTTACATTCTCCTTACAAAATATTAATACAGACAAAATCTCACTTACAAAATCTCCTTGTAAATATTACCCACATGACTTACTTACTCATTTACAAAAATTATTATCAAAAAGCTGAAATATTTTATCTGCATGATATGATATTTTCCGAATTTGTTTAACATATAAATAAATAGACTGTATGAAATCAGTTAATTTATTTGGTTGTTTATAAATCTGAAATAAAGATAAAAATTCTCAGTTTTTGAGTCTGTCAAGCATCTAATATGGAGCCTCAATTAATGTAAATTTAAAGACACTGTTTTCCATTATAAAACGTTCCAGGGCATTCGCTATGACGCTTTTAATAATCATCTAATAATAATCTAATCATAATAATAATTAATTTGATCTATTTTCTTTTTCTGAAATTTTATAAATTTACTACTTAAGGTATTGATCATTGAGATCTGAATATCCGCTCGCTAATGTTAAACCTATGGGTGTGTTCGTATTTTAAAATATCTCCTTGGGAAATTTATTTTTTATTTTTTTTTCGTACTGTTCTCAAAGAAGTTTTTTTTTTCTTAATTAAATAATAGTTCTAAATTATATACTTAAATTTTTGCATTAAAATCTAAGCAAAACAGAGTGAGATTTTAACACTGTAATTAAAATCAAGCATATATTTCAGAAATATTTTGACAGCTAAAATAAGGAGACATTTTTCAAGAAAAGAACACAGAAAACAGAAGTAAAAATGTTAATTTCCAGAGACGATAAAAATACGAATGTATCATACGCTCATAGGCTTACTATTAGCGAGAGGAATTTGAGATCTCCCTGACCAGCAGTCTTAAAACTTAACTGCACTATCGTAGCCAAATGAACAATTTCTTTTCAAAATAATATATGTTTTCATAGTTTAAGCAGTTTATACAGATCTGAAACATATGCTTTAGAAATAGAATAATGCAAATTTCTAGCACTAGCCACAAACATTAAATTTCCAACAAAATAATAATTCATATACATACACGAAGAATCATTATTTCAAATTTAATTTTTAAAATGCCCTATCACAGAAAACACTACTAATCTGAAACACTATTAATCTAGCAATTAGTATTCAGGAATAACTACTATTAAGTAGTACCAAAGCATATAAAACTGACAAATTCTAAATAAAGTTGAAAAACTTTCTTGTTAGCATCTTAAAAAGTAATATAATAAACACAGCAGCAATATTTCAGATCATGTAAAATTGTTCCTTCACCAGGTTTCAAAATAAAAAAATTGTTGGAGGCAACACGGCAGACAAATCACTAAGCGAAGTGAATAAGAAGTCGGTTTGCAAGATAGTATTCCGTAGGACAGAAAAGCCGGCGAAGAAACAAGAAAGACGAAAGAATTGCAGGAAGTTGAAGATAATACCCAGAATAAAGAAATAAAAGCATTGAAAATAAGCAGAATTTTAAAGTAGTAATTAATAAAAATAATAATTCAATAATTCTAATGTTATAAATAAAGTTAGAAAGCAGTAAAATAAGTAACAAAAAAATATATATGTACAAAATGAAGAAAATTATTAAACAAAATATGTTAAATGTTTTGAGAAAAAGAAAAAAAATAAGAGAAAAGGAAAGGAGAACTATAAGAGTAATTTCTAAGCGTTCTACATGACCTGAGTGTGTGAGCTATCATTAACGAAAGTTATGAAATTTTTACGCATGAAAAAAGCTTTCTGAAAATCCGGGTAAAAAGAGGTGATAGGAAAAGCCATAATATTAGCTTTAGAAAAATTAAAACAATGATTACATGTCCAAAAATGAGAAGCAATTCAGGACTTGAAAATTTCGTGATTAGAAACATATTGACAGTGCTCACTTAAGCTATATATCGGTGGCATCTGAGTCATACGGATTGACAGTGCTCACTTAATGTCATACCACTATTTCAGAGCTCTCTTAGTTTGACGAATGTAACTGAGATTTCAAGACATGGGATGAAGTAAACACCTCACCGATTCACAAAATGAATATGATCGTATCGTAAAAAGAATGAAGTTTAAAGGTAATTTTGAATCCAAAATGTGAAGTCGGTTTGGAATTAGAATTTGAGAAGGATAGACATAGTCTTGGATTATTGAATTTATTAATAGTTTTATTGATAATTGAAGACTTGTACCCGCGAACAGAGGCAAATGATTTTAGGTAATTAAGTTCAGAGTTAAGATTATCCAGCAGGTAGTTTATCCATAAGTTTATCCAGAGCGATAAACATAAGTATTGGAAACTGCCATCTTTTAATGAGAAGGCTGAGAAGATGCAAAGGCAGAAAAATAGAGAAATATTTTCTGAAGGGACTGGGTGAGACTCGGTCCTTGCATTATACGTCTTCTGGTATTTGCGTAAGTATACGCAACGTTTCGTCTTGTATCCAATACTTAACCCAAAAATAGTAAACAAACTTTAGTATAGCAGCATCTTTATTCAATTTCTGTTTTCTTTACAAAACATAATTCTTAGTTAAAGAATATTTTAAAAAGTATAAAAGCCATAACTTCTGAAAACTGAGAGTAAATAAATACACATAATTGCATTCAAATGTAATGTTACTGTAGTAACTGCTAAAATTCTACATAGAGAATCTGATAATTTTAATGAAAAATATACATTATGATATAAATAACAAATAATACATTTCACCCTTTCTCTGAGAATAAATTTCATATTCAAAATACATCGTTTGTATTTTATAGCTAAATGTAAGTTTTTATTAAAGATTGTAAAATTTCACAATTTATTTTTGAAATAAAATATTAAATTTAAGTCTCTAAATAATATAAGGATATTTTTTTTTTCATAAATGTTAATTCTAATGCTTTATATAAAAAAAGATGAATATTTTACATGGAAAAAATTTTGATTTATTTTTAAAAGCTATTATTAAATTCCAAAATAATTATGAGCTAGACAGAGAATACTATAATTTCGAAATTTTTATTTTACCTTTTCCGAATAATCGTATTATTTC
The DNA here is from genome assembly GCA_963931845.1 of Maratus michaelseni. Lineage (NCBI taxonomy): Eukaryota > Metazoa > Arthropoda > Arachnida > Araneae > Salticidae > Maratus > Maratus michaelseni. Next base: position 341,805,384 of record OZ007592.1, read on the forward strand.
TTCCATTTTGCTGTGTAAGAGATTGTTATGTTCATTACATAAGTTATATTTAGGTCTGAAGCAAGATTGAGAAATTTAAATTTCATCTTAATGCAGAATAAGAGTTCATTTTTTCCTTAAACTGTACGATAGTACTATGTAATTGTAAATCCCACGAGGGTTTACTTACTTGTAATAATTCAAAGTTGAATCATTCATACCTTTCGAATTCTGTTAAAACATGAATTATAATTATTTCAGAGGGTGTTTTAAGAGCTTTATAATAATATTTATAGTTTCTCATGGACAGTAACATTCGTAACATAGAATGAATATGTAGTTTGGTTTCACTATTTTTTTTATGAATAACAAATATCGATCCAAAATAATAATTTATTATTTATATTTTAAAAAAGGATATCTTCCTCAAAGAAATGCAAATTCTTCTTCTTTTAAATGCTCCGTTCGGGAAAGAAAGCATACAATTTCCATAACGGTTATGTATTTTTTATACTAAATAATTTTCATTTTTTATGACGCCAATACAAACATTCCCTTTCGAGCAAAATAAATTGTAACTGTTCAAAACTAGTAATGTATGGTAATATATATGAAATGACAAGATGTTTGAAAGATATATTTATATAGAACTTCTGTTATATTAGATTTGAAATATTTACCGAGCGTTTTTAGTTTTTCCCATTTTATATCTAACAAATATATTATATATATATTTCTAATTTTACAAGCTATAAATTTTAGTAATTGAGCTGTTGGACTTTCAAACAAAACTTAAACTTATTTCATAGAAACAAACATAATTTTATTTATTTATTAACATTGTTTTCTAGACTTAAATAATGATTCGTTATATAAAATAATAAAAGAAAGATTTATTTCTTGTAGAAAGATCAATTCGCTGGTCAACATTCGTTTTTTATAAAGAATACATGTAGTTCTATGATCGGCGGAAATTAATTAGATTTGATCTTTTATTTTACAAAAGATAACAAGTTTTTTTCATAGAAAGTTTATTACTGAGAAGCATAATATTATGAGCGGAATTGCTAAGGGTTTAAAATGAACATTTTTCATATATTTAAAATATCAGTGTTCCCCTTTTTCTTAAAACTTTTGCAATGGCATTTTAGCATCTGGAAAATAAACTATTTAATATATTTTTATCTTAAATGCTGAAAGTTTTGATTGAATATTTATTTTATTTATTATTGTTTTATCATATTCATTATTTATTTCTCTTTTCAGAATTTAAATTATATTTTAAATATGATTTTCATTTATGTTTTTCTAATTAATATTTTATAATTTATAAAAGACTTTTTAAATATTTTAATAAAACACTCGATATAAATGCCAATGCTTCTTAAAAAAAAATCAACATTTATTATCGATTTTTTCTAGAAAGTTCATGTTAGATTGATGTGAAATAAGTACGTTAACTGTCGTAATGCCAGATATAATATTCAAACACTTTAAATATTACAGGACATTATTCAACTTAAAAAAAAATAATTTAATGGATATTTATAGCTGGCTAGTATGAGAACTTTTTAACGAAAAGTATTGTTTCTACACAAAATTTGCTTTTTAAACAAACCTTTCTTATGCAGTCTAAGAAAACATGTAAATAAGTTTATCTTATTAAATGGGAAAAAAAAAAAAAAATTCCATTACTAAATACTGTTTTCTCTGCCATTCTTCCCGGTTACTTTTAATGTCGTTATCAAGCACTTGAACATTTCATGGTAATTCTTTGCGGATATATTTCTCAATTTCCATTGTCTGGATGACTTAATCGAATCATCAGATTCTTTCTGAGAGAGAAAAAAACAAACAAACTGTATTCCTAATTAATCCGTACACATAATGGAGAAAAACATTTATCCCTCAGGGACATGTTGGAATTGTACATATGTTTTCTGTAGCTTTTACCAGAATAAAAAGAAAGTATGAGAAATCTAAATAACATTATAGTCTTGATTAATTAAGAACAGAAATTATTATGTTTTAAGATGCACAGGAAAAGTTTTAATCGATTTATTGTGTAAAAATATTTATGTGTGATGAATATTTTTACATATATATTTACTTGATTTAAGTATATAAAATTTTGAATTATGTCATACAGAGGACTAGAGAAATCACATAATGTTGTACGAGTACGTATATAACATCGTATATAAATAACATATTAAAATTTCGTTAAATTACTTTTGTGAAAAATATCCTTTTTTTTTTTTTTTTTTTTTTTTTTTTTTTTTTTTTTTTTTTTTTTTTACAGAATTGGATGATAGATTAATTTTCTATAAAATTGTAATATTTTTTGCTCTTTCAACGAATATTATATTATTTTTGTGGCTAACATTTATCTTTTACTTCTCTCTACTTATACTTCTCTTTACTTTATTTACACTAGACTCTCTTTATATTAATTATACAAGGAGATAATAATGAAAGTTTCTCAGGAATCGCCTTGACTGTACCGTTTTCCATTTGTTTTCAGTGTATCTAAAAACTGTTCTTTTTTGCCTTTCTTTAAATAATTTTCTAAATAATGATTCCATTTTAGATTTCTAACAAAATAAGTAATTTGTATTCTGAGGAAAATATAAAATGTATTAAGTATTTTTTGATTTTCACAAAATAATTTTTACAAGAGAAAACGTTGTATGACGATTTCTAAGATTTTATTAAAATGAAAGAAGTAGCTTGTTATTTTTCAGTATTACTCAGGTTTGATCAGCAGTATAAAGTCCTATGTGTATCGTCAATATAGTAAAAATTACGAAAACAATGATACAAGTTATCAAACTTTCCTGCATAATTTGAGAAATTAACATTAATTATTCCATCATATTATTTAGTCTCATGATTCATCATATCGGAACTGGCATTATAAATTCTTTCCTCGATTTAACAAGAAGCCAAGGTATCTATACATTCTTAAGTTTTCAGAAACAAACATAAACATGCACCAACAAACATAAAGTTTTTTACTAAAGGAAAGAAAGAAAATTAATTATTTTGCAAGCTCTTTCTCAGCCACTGAAAATATGAATGTATATCTTGTATTGAAAGAGTTTTTTTATACACAGAATATATTATTGGATGAATATTTTTTTCCTTTTTAATATTTTATAGACATGATATACAACGCTGATATGAAAATAAATATTTACCAATATTAAAATTAATGTCGATTTTGCATATAAAGGAAAATACAGATACATAATTTTCATATATTTATTTTTAAAGCTAGAAAATATTTTCAAAAACGATTTGAGATTGTTTGTACACGTTATTCGAACATTTGTACATAAGATCGACTGTGTTAGAAACATTTTTTTTGTAACACCAGGAAATTCTACATTGACAGAAAATTGAATGTTTTGGAAAAACGCTCATTAAGAATAAGGCTGTTCTGAGATCCAATCTGTCTATTTTTTGACAAACTTTTTCATTCATTTTTGTTTGCAAACATTTGAAACTAGAAAGTGCTCTTATTAGAAATTTGTGTAATCGAACTGGATTTTATTTTCGTTTTTCAGTAAAAGAAGAAAGTTTTTCAGATAATGCTGTCAAAATCTGTGTTGTTTTGAATCATATATCCCGACAAGACAGTGCATCAAAGGAAAAATAACTCTTGTCCTGAGAAAACGATCGATTATAATTCAAGATGTAATTAATTAATCAGAAAAGGAAAAAAAAACTTTAGATTACAAATTATTTCAATAATCATGCTTGTAAGTATTACGTGTTTATGTTTAAAAATGAACTCAGTAATTTAGCCAGGCTGTTTTGCGTTGTTGAGCGGTTAAAAAAATACTTTTTTGTTCTCAGCCACCTTAAATCGAATAGGTGAAAATATATGTGATGAATTCATGTGATGAATTCATTTGCAACATTATAAATTATGTTGACTTTATACATTGAGTTAAACAATTTAAATACCTACGTTTACCTTCCATATGGAATATATTTTAATAATAGAGATATAAATTAATGTTGAAGAATGTTTTCTGATATTGGATATTTTAAAATAAATAATAGTGGTTCAGATTAAATATAAATATGAACTATAATATAAGATTAGTGATTTCTATATAGAGCTATTTTAACAGTAAAGTTAAGTATACAAATTAAAGTTGTATGCATATAGTCAACAAGAAATTCTTCAAATATTCAAGTTAAACACAACAAAGACTTTTGTTTATACATTAGATTTGAGAGTCAGTTTCCGATATGGGCTTTCTAGGAAATTTTTTTTTTCTGATTTAGAAAGAGAAAAATATTCCGAAGAAAAATATTTTTTAGTAACACCGTGCCTTGTTAAACAGTATAAATCCCTATATTTATCTTCAGTGTAGTGGAAATTTTAGAAGCAATGAAAATATTAATCATCACTCCATGCATAGTTTGCGAAATAAACATTGAAATGGATTATTATTATAAATGGATGTCTAGAAGAAGTGCCTATATTGCAAATTTTGTAAAGTTTAGTTTTTTTGTTGAAAATGTGGAATGATAAGTGGAATGATCAACGATTACCCAATGTTGAAAGTTGCAATTTCATAATATAAAAGTTTGTTTACTTTAATTAAAAATTAAAACAATGAACTAAAAATAATATTATTGCTTTCCTTACACACCAAACTATTTTTTATTACTCATCGATTAGCATGAATATTTTATTCAGGTGGTGTGGAAGGTATTAATGTAGAGATTAATTAAGACCGGGAGAAGGGCCTGTGTTTCAACATGTGCGTAGGACATTGAAATCGTTGACATAAATAGTTTTTCCTTATTTCTGTAAAATTTTGAATTTCTAACATAGGCCATTCAATCATTCAACCACATTATTATGTCACATGATTCATCTTATCTGAACAATCAATATAAAATCTATTCTGAATGTAACAAGAATCCAAAATATACATTTCTATAGATTTTCAAGAACAAACAAAACTTTAGACACGAAAATAAAGGTGTTGACTAAATACAAGACAAACATTTCAAATGTGTTGCATTAATGCGCTTTGTCGGTCACTGAAGAAAAATGAATCTACATCCGGTATTGAAATGTTTTCAGTTTAAACATAGAGTAAATTATTGTGTGAAAGTTTTTAATAATTATTATTTTTCAGACAAGATATAAAACACTGGTATAAAAATAGATATTTTCTAATATAAAATTAAGTATGGATTTTGTATTTAAAAAATACAGATACTACATAATTTTCATTTTTATTTTCCAAGTTAGTAAATTCAAATATTGTCAAAACGACTTGTTTAAAAAGAGATCGAGCCGTGGACTACACGTTTTTTTTAAAGTTTGAACATATCCCAAAATTAAGTGTGATAGTAAAAAAAAAATTAAACGCCAGGAAGTTCTACAAAGTTTATTTGAAAAGTGAAAATAATATGCATGTTTTGGAGAAAAATGCCACTTAAATCAAATATGGGGAAAATAATGTAATGCATTCCTTTTCAATAGTGTAAATAAGGCATGTCCAATCTTTCACTATACATGGCCGCATTCAGTTGATCGCAAACAATGTGGGGCGCCAATATTCACATGACTAAACTGCATACAATAATATTATCTCACTGTTGTAGTAGTAGCAAGAAAAACACACAGTTTATCAGTGTTACCAATTTATCAGGTCTTTGTATTCAAAATATTTACCCCTTTTTTCGAATACTAACCGTAGCGGAATGTCTTAAATGAAATAAGACTAAGATTACAATACGGAAATATAGGGAGATATTATAAAATTAAAACTCGTTCAAGTCGTAATACTGCGTCTTATACGATGCAAATAAATTTCTCCATGAAAGCCATAAAATCTCTACAATTCAGAAAATCCATGTAAATATAATTTGCAGAAAAAGATGAATCATAGCAAATTAGAACTACGTTTTTCAGATAGGGAACATATCTAATAAGTGTTTGCAGTGGTAGGAGCAGGAATTTAAGGAATTATTATTGATTTTAAAGAAATTACCCTTTAAAAGAGTTTTATTTTTTATTTTTAAGGAATACTACTAGCAGGAAATATTAAAAAAGCCGCAATAAAAACCTACAAACGGCGCAATAGCTCCCTAGGGAGCCGCGTTAGACAGCCCTGCTAAAAATCGACTTTATACACTGCGGCATACAATGGAAATACCCACATCTATCTTCTACATAGAATAATTTTTAATAATGATATAAATTAATATTTAACAATGATCTCTTATCTTAGAGATTTTAAAATAAATTATACAGATCGTATTTAAATGTAAATTTAAACTATATAATAACTTTAATTAATATTTTACATAGCTTTTTGACCAGTAAAATTAAGTATACAAGGTCAAGATGCAAGTGTATTGTAAACAATAAATATTTCAAATATTCAAGAAACGCGTAACAGCAATCTTTTTATTTATACTTTTTTTTCGATAGTCAGTTAGACATATGGGGGTCAGGTGGTTTGTTCAAAATATTCCCTTTTTTAAATGGAATAAATTTAAGAAAAAAAAACGTAGAAAGAGAAAAATATCTCCAATAAAAATAACTCTGAAATCAAATAGACGGAAATAATGCAATGTATTTGCTTGGTAAAATAATACAAAGTAGAAACATGCATTAACACAATATTATACACTTTTAAAAATTATGTCATTGTGCAACTGTTTTAATTCGCGAGAATTCGTATTTTTATCTTGCAAATAATTTTATCATTTTTTCAAATATTAAATGCATCTTTTATAAGTATATTATTATATTTCTTTAAAAAATATTTCTTGTAGGCAATATTAAGAAGAAATTGTCTGGATAAATGACATATAATTCAATACAAAAAATAGTGGTGAAAATAATGGGATCCAATACAAGAAACAGTGGAAAAAGTATTTGCGAGAGGAAAAAGTTACAGATTTTTTTATATTATTGTATATAGAATATTTAATAAGAATTTAATTTTTGCAAGGAAATTGTTTCTAGCATTTGCATGTACATTTTTACGGCTTCAACTTCCAATTCTTATTCACTGCTGCTAGATCGAATATCAATTGTGGATATAACCAGATATTTTAAAACGATACTTTGTAAGCTAGCATATATTACTTAAATAAAAGGCTTTCAAAACTACTTGGACAAGAGTGATTATGATTATCTAAAGTTGATAAAGAGGTGAACTTAATTTTTGCAATTCCTTAATTTATAATAAAATAGGTATCCTTTTGTCCTTGAGTAACAAATCGTTTGATTTAGAAGTGAAGTTCCATATCTAGATTTATAAATTTTATTTTCATTTACTATATATGCGAAGTGTTTTCTAAAAGTAAAGATACACTTCAGACACCAGGAAAGAAAATTTTTTATGAAATCGTTGGTAACACATATTCTAACCTTAACCATTTGCCCTTACACTCGCAGTCATTTGCTATTTGTACCATGAGACTGTTTCGTGTAGCACGTGTTTATAATGGCTGCGGGAATTCAGAATTCCGCCAAATGTGAAGTTCGTTCCGTCATAGGTTTTGTTCATGCAAAAGGTGAGTGTCCAAAGGATATTCACAAAGAAATTATTTCTGTTTAACGGAACGTTATGAATCAACAAAATTTAATGAAATTATGTGTGATGTATCTGGAGGTAGAACTGTTCATGAAGAATCACCCACCTTATAGCCCGGACCTTGTACCCAGCGACTACCACTTAAATCCTCTACCTGGAAAAACATCTTACATGGCAAAACATCTACGACGATGATGAGATCAAAATCGAAATTGAAATGTGGTTTCGACGACAGGGGGTAAACTTCTATGACTGTGGGATACAAACGCTTGTACTCAGATTTAACAAATGCTTGAAAAATGGCGGCAACTATGTCAAAAAATAAAGTATTAAAAAATAAAGTCTATTACGTAATTTGTAATGGAAATTTTATCAATTATAATTATAATTATTATTTTTATTTTTTTAATGCGTATGCGGCATTGTACCTTTAATTTTCGAAATCCTCGAAAATATATATGTATATATTTGCAGAAACATAGACGCTTATAAAATGGATGATACAAATATTACAAACAACACAGCGAAGTATAGAAATATGTATGCTAGGCATAACCACAAGAGACAGAAAGGGAATAACCTGGATAAAAAGTCACACGAAAGTTTTTGACATCATTGAGAGAATTAAAAGGCTAAAATGGAAATTGGCTGGGAACATTGCAAGAATACAAGGCAATACCAAAAGTGGCACAAACACCCAAAAGTGGTATACCGGAGTTGTAAAACGACCAAGAAGACGACATCAAGTAAGATGGAGTGACAACATCAGAAAAGTGACCGGTGTTAATTGGATGACTATAGCACTAGACAGGAAACAATGGGAAAATATGGGGGATACCTAAATACAGTAGTGGATTGAAAACGGTTGTTGTTGATGAAGGTATGCATATTGTCTTGCAAGAGTGATGAGAAATGACTGGATGGTTTGACGTTTTTCTAAAAAGACAGTTATTAATAAAAAGTGACAAACAATTCGTATATCTTTGTAGAAGGATAAGTGCAGAGTATTTTAAAATAGTAGAGTAAGAAAATTTTCATCAAATTCTGTTGGATATTCAGAGTTTAAGAAACATCTTATGATAAGGTACTCGTTTTTATCCTAATTTTCCCCTACAATAGTTAATGAATTATTTTCTTTTATAAAGAAGTTATTTGCGAAAGCCTTGTTTAAATATATTGTTCTTTCTACTATAACTATGTTAAATATATCTTTGAATTTAAAAATATAATATAAAGCATTTTTAAATAAATATGATGCATTTAATCCCTATTTTGTTAAATTACTCCTTCTAATTCGAAACTTTACACATAAAATTTTTTTATAGAAAGATTATTTTGAAAATCCTGTGACACATATATGTATAATGCATATCTACTTACCGACATAGGGATGAAATTTTTTAAATGCATTTAATTTTCGTACATGTTAAAGCTTAATGGATTAGCACTAATGCCTATTTAAAAAGTAATGCATTAGATAGCAATTTCAGCTTTAAAAAAAAGAAAAAGAAACCTATATTCTGAAGAAAAGTAATGAATAAGTGCTTTTAAGCACTTCCAAACGAAATGTGTTAATGTACTTCATATTTTAAGCAACACGTTATAACATTATCATTATTTGCATAAATATTATGATATTTACTTAAAAACTTTAGGCAATATTTTTATTTTATAATTGGAAAGAAGTATTTTAAACGACAAATGAGATGAATAACCGCAATTTAAAAAATAATCTTTCAAACGTTATATACATTAAAATAAATATATAAATTACCATTACTATTGAGGATAATACGACTTTAATAAATAAAAAGAACATGTAAAGGAATTACATTTTATTTACATGAATAGGGATAGCTTACATTTCAGGTATATTTAATTTTCATAAGTATGCACTTACGAAATACTTCTGGATTACTGTAAATCCATATATATATAAAGATAGTTATGAATTAAAACGTATTTTAAATTCTACAGTAAATGCAAAACTAATGCTTTTGTGAGCTACTTAACTAAATTAAGTAAACGAAATGTCAACTGCAGTTAATATTACGGAAGAGTGTATTAAGTTTTGTAGCTGATATATTTGCGATATCTGAAAAATTAATAATTATCATAATGATTTTACAAACACATAAATTAATAGCAGCATAAAAAATTCTAACTAATTGGCGCACTATATTTTTTTTTGTATAACTAGTTTCTTTATATATATAAATAACAGCTACAAAGGCATTGTGGATTTACTCATCGAGTCATTAATGAAACGCGCGTTATATTTTCGTATTTTTATCTGTTTTTTTTTTTTTTCTTTTTTCTTTAAAAAAAATTAGTGGTGGTTACAAAAATATTTTAACTGACAATTAACAAAAATGAATGACGAAAATATTAAATTTTATTAATTGAATGTAGATTTTTTTTTTTATAAAATAGATTGCATTATTAGATATTTCATCTTTTATTTGGAGGAAACAAATCAAAATTTTGAAACAAATTACTGTATTAGAGTAAAGTCTCATCTGATATAGTTTAATTGGAATTCAATTATCGCAAATTGGCCACAGTGAGAAGAACTATTTTACAAAAAAGCGATACATCGTAAAAAACACTCTCAGGAAAAAAATCTAATAGGAAATTACCAGTGAAATTGTAAATCTGTTTAATAACGAGAAAAAAGTGAAAATATTTACATGGAACATCTATTGCGTCGTATAGTTTTAAAAATCAGTATGAATTTATGTAATCTTTGTGTACATTGAGGATAATGTTCTATCTACGTTGAGTTTGATAATGTCTTTGATAGTTTTGCCAGACATACAAATGGACTGCTTTATTGCCAGGCATAAATGTCTTTCAACATTTTTGCGATTAAAACGTAATTTGTTATTTAAATTAATTTCTACTCTATTGGATATATAACAGTCTGCTCAAAAACATTTACGGTGAATATCGACTGTATCTTTTTGCGGCCAGCTACTTGTTTATCATTCTAAGCCTAAATGGCCTGGCATGGGTGTATATTATGTCTGCCAAGTCGCTTTCTAGCACTGCAATAAATCGAAAAAAACTGTTCGTGTGAATGTGTTTTGTCTAAATAGATGCCGATAGTCTAGGCCTAGGACAAAGTTCTTGAAACTTGTGTTCAATTGAGAACAATTTTAATACTCTGGAGACCGATTCTATACTATTAACCCCTTCGCAACGAGCATCATTTACAGAATTTTTAATCTTTATCATCGGATTTTCAAAACTGAAATTTTTGCTAATTGAATCGCAGAAATGCTGTCATTAAATAAGGCAAAGCTTACCATAAAAATTAACTGGTGGGAATAATCGAGGATTCTGAACATCTTATGCGTCACGTATATGGGTCGCTCGTCCCCAAGGAGTTAAGAGCCTACACTAGTCACGCGAAGAAACGCTCACGCTAATGTTAAGTCTATGGGAAGGTTATCCCGCGATTTCTCGCTCGCATTTTAATATTTTTAAATGATTTTTTTGCGTAGGATAGCTGAGGTCGATCTTCAACGTTGCTAGTTTTTACTTTTTTGATTTTGGTTAAACTTTTTTTATAAGCGGATATTTTAAATTTTGGAACCGGTTGGAACCGGTTCTGAAAATGAAAGTACCCTTATATAAAATAACTGGAGCCAAAATCAAAAAAGTAAAAACTAACAACGATAGATATCGACGTCAGCTATCCTATGCAAAAAAATCATTTAAAAATATTAAAATGCGAGCGAGAAATCGCGGGATAACCTTCCCATAGACTTAACATTAGCGTGAGCGTTTCTTCGCGTGACTAGTGTAGGCTCTTAATGCTTATTATTACTCTGAAATTTCAATCTTCATACTGTGGCACTCAATTCATTTGCATTTTTTTCTGTCTCTTTTGAAAATTTAAGCTAACCACACGGACTAATAAAGAACCTGCTGACCACTGTATGAGGAACATTTGTCACTGACAATAAAATAAAACAATAAACATTTATATATGCGTGACTAAAATTAATTTATGCCAGTAATAATTGCAGTATAATTTATTATTTGTTAAAAATGTCATAATATAAAAAAAGATTTTAAACTTAAAAAATATGTTGCAAATTTATAAACAAAACTGCAAAACAAAAAAAAAAAATACTTTTTCAAATTGTAAAATTTCGTTTGGGTCAAAATTAACTTTTAAAATAAAGTCACTCTTAACATTACGATTGTTTTGAAAATCTCAGGGAAATGTGAATTATTCATTTCCTTGTTCGTTCACAAAAGTTCAGAATCATATTCAAATAAAGAGAATATTTTTTTGTGAAAATTATGCAAGCTTTCTTCACACATTACCATTCTTCGGCTACTGCATATAAATTGAAAGATAAAATATATATTTTACGAAAACTACATTTGTGTTGTTGAAATAAATAATACTAAAACATGTATGAGCGTATTCTTTTCATTTCTTTAAATATTTTGTTGTACAAGAAATCAAATTTTACTATTTAAGAAAATGTATAATTTTACTTATCTCTTATTGTTACATCAAAACTCATAATAACCACTCAAAAATGTATACGAAAAAGTAAAGTATGCTCAAGAGCTCAAACGTTTCCACTGCCAACATGCATGCAAAGTTCAACTCCAGAATTGGGGAAGGGTCTGAAATATCATTCAGTAAAACATTCATTCTACTGGGGCAATAAATTGAGTACCAAACATACTTGGTAATTAAGCACTGGGGGTTCCCAGTCAGATTGATGACTTGATTGGGACACATGCTATACAGCAGATTTGTTCAACGTCACGCCCGTGGGCATCATGGTGGCCTTTGAAGGTTCTCTTGGAGCCCCTTCGAATGTTTCATTTTTCTAGATTTCTTTAAAACAAAAATCCATCTCTAAAGTTACTTTGCCTTAATAATAATTAATATTTCAGGATTTTTTTTTATTTCAAGTGTTATTAAGGTATTTGGCTCCTTTGCATGTCAAGCTTGAGATAGTCACCCCCCCCCCCTCCAGTTATACCCAAACCTGAGAAAAATGACAGTTCTGACCTGAGAAAAATACACGTTAAATTTACAATGATATGTTTTTTCTCCATTTTTTAGATGGGCCACCTCCATCGTGGGGTGCCAATCGTTACCAGTGTGAAATGTATGTGTGTGTATCCTGTAGATGTAGACGTATAGGTGTCTTTACCACTGCTAAAAGGAGATAATAGATACTCTTGCATTTTTTGAATTACGTGGATATTCATTTTGTGCCGCAGGCTAAGATACTCTCTTGCTTACTGGTAGGTTAGAGAGGCTTGCTATATAGCACCTGATTTTCTGTGACCAAGAAAGTAGAGATGGGCATCGGGGGACATGATATTTAACGAACTTTAGCGTCACAGTGACATTTTAATGAAAATTATATCACATTACTCAGAAAAAAATTACACAATAAAAACACAGGACAATAATTTAAAATGTGTAGCTTAATTAAACTGTTGTTAAAAGCCCACTCCTTGTTTAATTGCTAAGTAAAATATTTTTAGAATAAATTTCATAACCCTTTCCGGCACAGTGGGCACACTCCGGGCACACCTAATTTTAATTCCAAACTTGCATACGGCACCAAGAATATTTTAATAAAATCTTGTTTCTACAATGAAAGCTTAAAATAAGGAGTTCTTATTTTCTAAAAAAGTTCTTTGTAAATTCCGGTGTCATTCTGTAATTTCTCATTTTACGAACAGAATTTGTCTGTGCCAGAAAGGGATAAAATGATGAGTTGTTTTTTGACATCCATATTATTAAATTTGTAATTCAATTTGCGAAAGCTTTAATCATGTTTTCATAGAGATTTAAACATTTTTTTTTTTTTCAGTCAAAATAAATTTTCATAAAAAGGCAAGTTTTTTCGTCATCCCGATTATAAAATTTATAATAAAATTTAAAAAAATTCTGAATTCAATATTTCATTTAAAAATATCTCACGAGTCAAAATTAATTTAGTTATTTATGTGACTTGTTTTTATATTCAAATTCAGGTCCTAAAGATTATGAAAAGATAACAGCCACATTCGAAAATTTCAATTATATTTCTTTCAGTCTACTACTTTCTTATTCATATTCATATACGGAGAATACTTTTACATAAAATTACAATTTCTTTATGAATATATTCTTATCTTCATTGGAATTGCATGTAGTATCTCGGAAGACATATCCATTCTATAAAAAATGAGATTTGTGTTAAAGTATGCAAAATTATTTTACTTAACAGTACATTTGGTTTTTCTTCACATATAATATTCCTCGCAAAATAATATTTTGCGTTTCTAGAAAATAATCTATTCAAGTTACTTTCTCTGATATTATTAATATTAAATATTCGTAGTAAAAATTACAAAATATACAACGACGTAAAAATGTATCCGACGTTTCGATTGCGCAACGTATAACATTAAAACACAATTACCAGTTTTTATTTCAGGATAGAAAAACAAAACAAATAATAAATAGGGACGAAACGAAATTTTAAAATCTGATGATGACTTAATTTCTTTTCAAAATCTAAAAATCACCTTTTAGCATTACAAGTAAATTTTGTTTATGCCAAATTTAATTTGACATTCAGAATGTTTTCTAACAAATCATATAAAACATCATCAAAAATTCCAGCTATACATTATTTTTAGTTCTTTGAAATGATTCTCTCAGATTCATAATGAAGCACAGAGAAACGTTTTACAGAAAATTATATATTCTTTATAAATACATTCTTATTATTTAAATGGGAATCAAAAGAAAAAATATCCATTCTAACAAAATGGGATTTATGCTATTAACGCAAACATAATTATTTTATGGTACTACATGCTTCGTTCTCCTTTAAGTATTTTATCTTTCGAGAAACTTTCGTGTTTTTATAAACAATCCCCGATGGCTCAGCCGACAGGCACAGGTAGATTTCAAAGACGCAGGCCGTGGAGGGGGGGGGGGGGCTGTTTATTGGGAATTGACAGCGGAGTTGGCAGGGATATATATATATATAGGCTATAAGGGTTGGTCCTATAAAACTGGTCAATATAAAATTTGTAGATAATATTACGAGAATTTATAATAAATTTAAGCGGATTTGCTATCTTGTGATTTGACAAAGTTATGAATTGTTTTCTTCTTAAACCCCTACCCCCCCCCCCCCATTGAGTTAATTTTTATTATATCAAAAATCTGTCATACATAAATTTTCCTAGAAGTAATAATAACTTTAAACGGATTCGGTACGTATCATAATTAAGAAATTATAGGTTTTTTCTGTTTTCACAAAGCGCCTAGTGGCCCTAATTCATATTTTCTTTACACTTTTTAAATAAATATATGTATACATATATAATTTATAGTTTTCTGATATATACACACACGTATATATTTATATTCTGAAAAAAAAGTTCATTAGTGAAAACTATTTTTTTCTATTTTATAATTGACATTCTTTATTAAGGTGCATTCAGTTTGAATCTAAATGGTTTATCTTCCTTTTTTATATATTTATAAGTGCAAAAAACGTATATGAATAAAAATATTACTAATAATTACGGAAAAATGTTTATCACCATTATTTTCGATACATTTGAATGGATTGTTATATATTTAAAATGTGCACAGTTGCATAAGATAAAAAAAGGGAGGTGTAATAGAGTTGCAACTACACAAAAAACTGTGTATTAAACCTTCCAAATCTGTAACTTAAAGTAAAAGGATAAAAACACAATGCAATATCTTTTTCAAGTTCTAATTAACTATCTTATCTTTAAATAAAAAATACTCTTTAAATAAAAATATCTCCATTAACTTTATTTACAACTAGAAGAGGGAATTACTTTTGACAAATGGAAAAAAATTTTATTGGGTGGAAATTACAGAAATCCACGTTATTTTTTCATTATTACCGGAGATGTCTCAAAAGCAATACTGACTAGCAAAAAAGGCTTAAGATATGTTGCTATTTTTCTCTTATCATCAAAGAATGTTTTACTATAAAATAAATTCAATGAGTCACACCTCCTCTATGGTCAAACATCCTAAGTTTTTCTTATATTTCATGTAAAAGCTTTGAACATCTCCAAGCTTCACTGCGGCTAGTAAATGGAGCAAAATCTGAAACAAAAAAGTTTAGTTTACTTTTAATATAGTTACAAATTTTAATGTTATAAAATAACTAAGTACTAAACAAACTAGTCGTTGGGGGCCACCGTAATACTTACCCATCATGGATATGCATAATGTAAAATATTAAAATAAAAATGTGTAAACTACTTATAAAATGCATTGCAATTCAAATAAAATCGTGGCTTGATGACGTCAATAAACTTTAAAGGATAGAGCGTTTACAGACACACAGACACACACACACACAGACACACAGACGGACGGCAATTTTTTTTTTCTAAAAATATGTTTTTCGGAATCTCCAGTGTCTGAAACGTGTAAATCCGTCAAAAAAATTTTTTCGATTTTCAAAACGATTACAAGACTTACCCTATACTACGTATGATGGGTAAGTAAAAAATTCAATAACGGCAATTTGAAAAACTTAAAAATAGTATCTGAATAAATAATATTTATGTGGATGACTTGTATACTCATATTTAAAAAGGATGTCTTAGTTATAGAAAAAATAATAAGGTAATTCTTGAAATATTTTTTTTTTGTTACAGAATCAATTTAAAGGTATAGTAATAGTTTAAGCATGAAATATGTTTCTTAAGTTCGTGAAATTAATTTTTGTAATAAGCAATGCTTAATATGCCGATTTCCGACACAATATTTTTGATGACAAACAACTAAAATTAACTGATGTACATAAAGGGAAAATATCATTAAATTTTTTATGGTGAGTGTATTTCTGTATAAATCTTCGAAATTTTTTTTTATTTTTTTCTTCGAAATATAGACTTACGTTTATATTTCGATAAGGGTTTTCTCTCAAAATATCAATGAAAGTTAATTGCACAATGATACAGAAGGCTCTTCTCTGTTATTTGTTGTAATTAACCATTATTCCACTTATGGCACATTAAATAAAAAATTTAAATAGTTTTTTCCTTCAATCCTAAAAATTGGTAATTAATGTTTTATAAAATTGATTTCTAGAGCTAAATACGTTTTTTTCATGTTTTAAAGCTCCAATTGTGTATGTTAAAAATGGACTTAAATACAGACAAATGTGTTTGAAAAACCACCGAAGTTGATGATTTTTATGATTTGTGTCAGGTCAAATCAATATCTTCCAAAATTTAAAGCTGCCCTTCACGGGGCTTTAAATTGAAGACATGCTGTTAAATTAAAAGAACATTCAATACAATGTTTAAAAAATTACCTCTGAATAAATTAATATTAAACACATACATTCATTAACAACAATTTAGGATGCTTACAAAACGATATCTAAATAATTTAACTTTTAAAAACGTACTTAGGAGAAGTTATTATCCCTTGAAATTTATGAAGGAAGCCCTTATATCATTTGATTTAAATTACAAAAGCAACTTTCAGTTTTCCTTATATTAAAACATCATAAAAAACAGTTTCCCTATATTCCTAAAACAAAATTTATTCCAATTTGAAATATATCGATATTTAATAAGTCGATTTCCACTTCATTATTTCCACAGAAAACAGACGAAAAGTAATTGAAGTGCCTTAAGGAAAATCTCGTTAAATTTTGTATGCTGAGTGTATATGTCTGCAAGACTTCGACAGCTTCTTCAGACTTAAGATTATATTTAGTAAGAGTCTTCCTACCAAGATATTAATGACAGTTAATTTGCTTTTGCACAAGAATACAGAAGGCGCATGTTTGTGAGTTGTTTTGTCTATTCATTTTTCTTTCTG
Source organism: Maratus michaelseni (assembly GCA_963931845.1). Lineage (NCBI taxonomy): Eukaryota > Metazoa > Arthropoda > Arachnida > Araneae > Salticidae > Maratus > Maratus michaelseni. Next base: position 341,822,820 of record OZ007592.1, read on the forward strand.
ATGTTTCTTTTATCCTACATAAAATAATAACTTTAATTAGTTTTTCTTCCAGTTCTAAAGTTCAACAACTGGAATTTTATTAAGATAAAGTATAAACTTAAAGATGTTTCTTCTTGTTTTATAACTGCATGTGCTTATACTAAAACAAAAATAAGTATTTCTATCCTAAATAAAGGGGGACTCGGTTAAAAAAATTGATAATTTGAAAATTTCCTTTTTTGTAAAACCATTATTTTGCAAAATTTAAAGCTCGCCTTCGAAGACTCATGCAATTATGTCGTGCATTTAAATGAAAAAATATTTTCAATATAATGTTAAAAATTTAGATTATTTTTTACATGGCTTCCAGTAAATAAATATTAAATACCGAAATTCATTAACGGAAATTTAAATGTTTACAAAATTGTTAATAAATAATCGATTTTTATATGATGTACTTTTATACTTAGATGAAAAATTCCTTGAAAAGCTATCAGGGGAAAAGATTACTTCATGTAAGTGAACTTACAAATGTAATTTGCAGATTTCGCTATATTACAACATTGCAGAAGTTTTCCTACGTTTCTATGCCTCTTTTTAATTAAATTTGTAACATATAAGTACTAAATAAGTCGATTTGTGCTTCATTATGTTTGTTAGTAATAGACAAAAGGAACTGAATTTCTATAAGAAAATCTCCTAAAGTTTTCTATGCTAAGTATATTTCTCTGGATGTCTTCGAGGGGTTTCTCCAGACTTAGGTTTATATTTTATTTAATTTTAATTTAGATTTATTTAGAATCTAAATTTTCTCTAAAATTTAGGAACTAAAAATTTATTAAATTTATTCCTATATTTAAGACTTTTATTTTCTTTTTATAAATTTAAAGAGTTTATATTAAAAACAAAATTGCATGATATTTTATAAATACAAAAGGAAGAAGCCATAAAAATGGGGATTTATATGGTTTTTGTTCAATTAAATCATAAATCTGATCAATTTGTAACGCCTCTTTGAATATGATATAAACTGATGACATTATGTTAAAATTCTGAATGCCTTGAAATAAATAAAAATAAAACACAGAAAAATCATTAACAGTACCTTATATTGTTTACAAAAAGGTATCTAAATAAATGAATTTTATAAGCATAACATCTATACTCGTACTTATGCCTTAGTCATAGAGAAGTATGTGAAAAGCCTATTTGCAAAAAATGTCTTTAAATCAGAAAAGTAATTTACACTTATAGCTATATTGAAACGATTATATACAGTAAATATAGGATAATATATTATAACCATGCACGAAAATATAAAATACACTCTTCCGAGTTACTAACGATACCCAAAAGCGTATTTTGTCGTTAGAAACCTCAGAGATATTTTGAAAATTTAAAGAAGCATTTATTGAAGATATATAAATAAAAGAAGCATTAAAAATTCTTTTGATGTTAAAGATTTTTGGAAACGATTCCAAGCATTTTTTGTAGTGTATCAATCCATTTTCTAAACCCGGAATATGCGTTTTTCGTATACTATGAATTCTCAAGTGAACATTTTTAATGTTCAACAAGCATGTTTTATAGACAAACATGATACATTAACACCATTAACAATAACATTAAAACTAGTAAATCTGCAGAACAGGGGCGTCAACGTCAGGTCTAAAAGTCATTGTTCTTTAATCTCACTTTTCATAGCATCTTACAATCCGCAATTTATTTTTTTTATATTCCATACATATTTATAAGCATATGAAATATTTCGGAGGTTTCAGAATTTGGAAGCGTTAAATTAAACACGGTTTATGCAATAATATTTTGAAATTTTTATGAACTTCTTATTTATGTAACTTTTCAGATTTAAAAAAAAACTTGTATTAAAATAAATTCTTCATTTATGTCAATAGACTAAAAAATAATTTATTTCGATATTAAAATATTGCAGCAAAATAGCGCGAGTTACTTCAATTTTATTATATTTTTATTCTATGAAATATGGTTGCTAAGCAACTAATAAATTAATGATCAAAGTAAAAAGAAATGCATTTTAAAATTTGTAAACAAATATGAAAATAAAATGTTTTATATTTCCAGATCAGATTCAAATTTTTTTCAATAATTTAAACAATTAATTTCTAAATTCTAATGGATGTATCAGCAAATTTTCAAAGCTATTGGATATATTAAAAGCATCCATATCGAAAATTTAGCATTCATAATTTTACGTCGAAATCCATTATTCAAATATGTGATTTTCATTTCAGCTAAAAACGAAATTTGAAAATCGTCTGCATTCCCATAGGAAAGCATTATGAACTAAAAATTAATGTTCAATATTTTTCAAACGAATTAACCAATTATAACCAAAGACTTTCAGCTAATTCCGGGTACCTCACCAACATACCCACAAAAAATCAACCTAATAGGATGATTTTTACGGCGGTTATCGCGTAACAAACAGACAAACAAACAGACATACATACAGACAGACAGATACCAAAAACTTTTCGCGTCTCTGAAGTGAGCCTCAACTGAAGTTTCGGCAATTAACAGAAGAAAATGTTTAATTAAGAATTAATAACCTCCTGAAAACAGATATTCCGATTTGAGAAAACTGATTATTACACAATGAAACCTATTTTGAGACGTTTTTAAAAATCAATAGCAGCAAAATAAATTTCGATTTTATAAATGAATCTTTAAAAACTAGTAAATCTACAGATCAGGAGCCACAACGTCAGCTCTGAAAGTCGATGTTTTCTAATCTCATTTCTCATAATATTTAACATCTTACAATACGCAAATTCAATTTTTTAAATTATTACATGTATATTTATACGCATATAAAATAATTCGAATGTTTTAGAAATTAGAAACATTAAATTAAACACGGTTTATGCAATAATATTCTGACATTCTTATGAACTTCTTATTTTATTTTTTAGTTAAAAAAATACATTTCTTCGGGGGGGGGGCTCTGCCCCCCTGATACCCCCGTAATCTTATTAAATTTATATTCGTGGTTTCCTATTGTTTGTGTGAATGATTCTAGTACATATTGGATTTCGTTCTACACAGTGGTTTTATTACGAAAAGCAAAAATTTCGAAAATAATTTCATGTAATACCTAAATAGCAATATTTACTTACCTGCCAACCACGAAGCACTCGCATCTAATAGATAAGTTGAATAATATCTCGTGTACAAAATCAACTTATGGAAATGTAAACTGAATCTACTATATTTCACTTATATCTATTTCAGAAATCTAGTGTTATTACAATTTTTGTTTCGGAAAAACAGTTTTGATGGTCATTCTATAATATTTATTTTACCTCAGTACATAATGATCTAACTCGATGGCAATAATATACTAAAATCTCCCCAAAATAGGCTTATCTGGAAAATTTTATACCTATTGTGCAATCATTCATAATCGTGTCACTGTCAATTCACTAAATAGCAACCGTGATTTGGCGCTATAAAGTGTTTTTTGTGATAACATTTTATGATCTCAGTTTTCAGTAATTGTGCTATTTCAGGCTGTATGAATGCGTTTTACTACGCTAATTTCTTTAGATTAACCATCTCGTTGTACGAGATATTATATCTTATTTAAAAAATAATACTAATTTTCAACCAAGAAAAATCCACATCTCTTCCAGAAAATGAATAATATCTCATGTAAAAATGTTTCAGTTATCATTCTATAGTAGTTAAAAGGTAACTTCTATCAAAATAAATTCTCATTTATTTCAATAAAATATTAAAATCACCCAAAAATATTTTATTTTGCGAATAAAATATTGTAGCAAAATAGCCTGAGCTATTTGAATTTTAATATTTTGATATTCTTTGAAATATAGTTGCTATGGTTACGGTTAAATTAAAGAGGAAAATAAAAATAAATGCATTTTAAAATTTGCAAAAAATGATAAAATAAAATGTATTATATTATTAGAACAGATGTATAAATTTACACAAAAACTTATACACCTAATTTAAATAAAAAGAAAACTGCCCAGTTAAACTGACGACATTGAGCTCACAGGCTATTCACTCTAATTGTATATTATACTCGTATTTCAAAGAATTTGAAATAAGCCCCTCGAAAAGTAAAGAAATCGACAATATATTAAGGGGGGGGGGTCATCCTCCCGTTACCGCCTCATAGTTAACAAATGAACCCCTTAAACTAATCAGGGAAGCCTCTTATTACAATGAATATATATGTACAAAATTTGAAGAAAATTGGATAATGCTGCATGAAAAACCCATTTATCTAAATTAAGTGGGGATTAGCCACCCCCTTCCCCCTTTATACTTAACCAATGAACCCCCAGAACTATTCAGAGAAGCGCATTATCACAATGAACCTATATACAAAATTTGAAGAAAATCGGATAATTCTGCTTGAAAAACCCATTTATATAAATTAAGGGGGGATTTGCCCCCGTCCCCCCCTTTATACTTAACCAATCAATCCCGAAAACTAATCAGGGAAGCGTCTTAACCCAATGAAACTATAAACAAATTTTGAAGCAAATGGGATAATTCTGCATGAAAAACCCATTTATATAAATTAAGGGGGGATTAGCCCCCGTTCCCCCCTTTATACTTAACTAACTAATCCCGAAAACTAATCAGGGAAGCGTCTTAACCCAATGAACCTATAAACAAATTTTGAAGCAAATGGGATAATTCTGCATGAAAAACCCATTTATATAAATTAAAGGGGGATTTAGCCACCCGTTCCCCCCTTTATACTTAACCAATCAATCCCGAAAACTAATCAGGGAAGCGTTTTAACCCAATGAACCTATAAACAAATTTTGAAGCAAATGGGATAATTCTGCATGAAAAACCCATTTATATAAATTAAGAGGGGATTATCCCCCGTCCCCCCCCCCTCTTTATACTTAACCAGTCAATCCCGAAAACTAATCAGGGAAGCGACTTAAAACAGTGAACCTATAAACAAAATTTAAAGGAAAACGGAATAATTCTGCATGAAAAACCCATTTATATAAATTAAGGAGGGATTAGCCCCCCGTTCCCCCCCTTTATATTTAACCAATCAATCCCGAAAACTTATCAGGGAAGCGTCTTAACACAGTGAACCTATAAACAAAATTGAAGGAAAACGGAATAATTCTGCATGAAAAAAACATTTATATAAATTAAGGGGTGGGGATTAACCCCCCATTCCCCCCCTTTATACTTAACCAATCAATCCCGAAAACTAATCAGGGAAGCGCCTTAACACAGTGAACCTATAAACAAAATTTTAAGGAAAACGGATATTTCTATGAAGAGTTATCGCGTTACGTACATACGTACTTACATACATACGTACATACATACAGAACCGGCGGGCACATAAGCTCTCAGGCTTTGATAGCCTGTGAGCTAAAAATCTGACGAATGTATCAACAAAATTTCAAATTAATTTGAATAATTTAACACCTGACTTGATAAATTTTAGCCTTCATAACTTACCGTTTAAATACATTAATAAAATGCGCCATTTTATTTTCAACGACTGAAAAATTTCAAAATCGTCTGAATTCCCATAGGAAAGCATTAGGATCAAAAAAGAAATGTTCTATATTTCCCGAACGAATGAACCAAATGTAACTAAAAACTATCCAGCTAATTCCGGGTATCTCACCAACATACCTACCAAAAATCAAACTAATCGGATCATGTTTACGGCAGTTATCGCGGAACAGACAGACAGACAGACAGACAGACAGACAGACAGACAGACAGAAACCAAAAAATTTTCGGGTCTCCACAGTGAGCCTCAACTGACGTTTCGGCAATTAAAAAGATATTAGATTTCTAAGATTTCTAAAAATAAAAACAAAACGCTTTTCGGAATCATGGGTTACTCGGAAGAGTTTGTTTTATATTTCAATCGTAGTTATATTTTTATTTCTGTAGATTAAGAAACACTTGATTTTTTTTTCTCAGTAAAGATGTTGTCTTACATTCCCGAAATTATTAAATTTGAAATATATCAGCGTTTAATAGGCTGCTCCCCGCTTCATTATTTTCGGTGCGAACTGACGAAAATGAGCTGAAATGTAGAGGAGAAAATTCTGGTATGTTTTCTTATGTATTGACTGGAACCAGTCACATTGTTATACATTGATTTGCAACTTTATTAGTAGTAATTGATGATATTTGTTTTCATGACTGTACACATTACTTAATTATGCGTATTAATTTATGTGTACTAATTATGTAAACTTACGTTTTAAAACTCATTTAATTTTGAAATTTCGTTGTCTCAAAGGGTTTTTAAAGCAATTTAAACTGTAAAATATTTCTTAGTTTACGATAAACTCTATTCTTTAAAGAATGTCTTAAGATCATCATAAGATTATTAGCTAATCAAGATTACAAAAAGCATACATTACGAAATAAACAAATAAGACAATTTAGTCAATCAGAAGGAATAAATGGTAAGGAGACTAATTTTCAAGGAAGAATTTTTACTTAATGAACAAACTTTCTAGCAGTTATGAAGCACAATATAACTGAAACCATAAGCATTAATTCAAATTAATCTGCAAAATTTATGGTTATATTTACACACACACACGCACACACATATATATATATGTGTGTGTGTGGGCTTGACCAATGCGGGAGCCAGGTTGCCACTGGCGACACATTTTTTTTTTATCTGGCGGCCAAGTTAATTAATCTTGCTTTTTATTTTTTATGTAAAAAAGTTGATCTAAGTAATGAGCACAAACGTCGTTTTGTCCAAAAGTATTAAGAAATAAACTTAGAAAATGATATTCAAACAAAAAAAGATTTTTAACTTAGGTTTTTAATTTGGAAAAATAAGTTCATCAAATATAAATTTTAAAATAATGAAATCAGAATTATTTTACTGACTACGACAGGAAATTTGGCAAAAATTTCTTCCCTGCTTCCCCTCTATTTCATCGATGCCCCCCTCATCAGCTATATATTTTGTAATATTCACCTATCCGGACATTTCAAGCATTTGACACTCAGTATCTTCCGATCATCTCCCCGTATCTAGAGATTGCCAGTTAATTCAGCCTTTATAGTATTTCTTTTCCTTTTTTTTCAGAAACATATAATTTTAATATGTTTCATTAGAAAATTTTGTTTATATTATCTTTCTAAATTATGTAGTACTCTAAACTATGTAACTAATAATTTAAAAATATGCTTGTTATTAGTTTTTCTTAATTAATTCATAAAATACCTTTGTGCTTTCCGAAAAGAGTGACGTGGAGGGGAGAGGAGGGAGGGGTAAATATATATATATATAGTACATTATGTATGAAATGCATTTGGCAGACCCAGAATATCGCACCATAATTAAACGAAGTATAAACAACAAACATCAAAGAAATTTCAACAAATATAACCTGAACAAGAAATAACAACCAAACAGCTGTGACCTCGTCAGCAGTGGGCATATTTTAAAACCACAGCAATGTTTCAGACTAATTACCATGCGCAGCAAACTATTATTCGTTAGTGGCTGTGGGTTTCGGCCAGAGCGTCGTTAGGCTTAAATCAAATGCATAAAAACAATTGAAAGCATATCATGAACTCTCCCCCACCGGACCCGATGCCACAAATAATAATTAAGCTTAGCGACGCTCTAATAGGTCTAGGTGGTCTAGATCAGTTGTTAGTTGAATTCAGCTAGGCTTCTGTTGTGTGTAACTTGGTGTTTCGGTTGTTAGTTTAGATTAATTTGGTCTCGGCGGGAGAGGGGGGACGTTACTTGCGTATAAACCGGTTTTAACCCTGCAATGCATGTCGTTAGCCATGCCCTCCTGCCTTCTCGTTTATTTTTTCTGGTATATTGTTTTAATGTTAGTAATTTTGCGTTGGTCGCCTACAATTTATGTGATAATACTGGGATAATGAACTATCAGTTTAGAAATTTCAGAATGGGTTTACAAATTAAAGCAATCTCCGTAAATTTACAGTAAGTGATAGGATAATTTCAATGCCATGATGATTTCAATGGATATATCAAAGAAAGTTTCTATTTTACGGCATATATTGTATTTCATTGAATTTTTAGTAACTCAACGTGCCTATGTATATAAAAATAGTAATAATCTATAATTAATTTTCTTGTAATGATATTTTTGGTAAATTCGAAATCTTGCATTGTTTTTCCTGAAAATTATAAAGTTTCAACGAAATACTTTATTTTACCATTGAAAGTAAAAAATAATAATAATAATAAAAAAAATAAATAAAAAATAAATTATATGAATTTTTACTTTAAGGAAGTATTGGTATCAAATGTCATAAAATACAATCAAATACTAATTTATTTCTTCAATGAGTCCAATTTCCATGTTCAATTATTTTACTTCAATTATTTTACTACTAAGACACCGTTGCACGCAGAGCTACTAAATTTGGTGAGACGGTACTTCTATGTATGTAGTTCTCACCTCGAAGCTCAATTTTGCAATTTTTGAATATTTTTTTAATTTATTTTTTATGCGATTTTTAGCTTCTTTTCACGTTTTGCTGCTATTTTTCCTCATAATTAACAGGAATCCTGTTCCAATCTTTTAGCCCAATTAGTAAATTTTGTCTTCTTTCCAATGAAGCTTATTCGAAAATCGTACAGCGAGTTTTGAATTTTTGGCGATTTGTTTCCTTCAACATTAAGAAAATTTCCCAAGAAGGCTTGATTGGTTACTTGTTTGCTTCCATTTCTGCCTCAGTTTTGCTCAAAATCCGCATTTCCCCCCCTTTTTAGCTGGGAGAGGGTTGATAATTCTTTACAGATAAAAGTCACGATACAAATATCAAACATTTGCTTTCAACGTATATTTCGTTTAATTTAAATATAAGCTATTTTAAAAAACTACATAAATAAACAACTCTTGACGTTTCGGCTATTCTTCATAGCCATCATCAGGAGAAAATTCTCATAAAAACAAACAACTAAAAATTAAATACGTGTTACATAATTGAAAAAAATGTTCAACTAAAAAGACAATGAAATTGACGGAAATTTACAAAAACATATTAAAAAATATGCTTGGTGGCGCCATCTATGAACAATCTAACTTACTGGAAACCATGTAAAATACATTTCCAGATAGCAGGAATAGAAAATGATGTGTTATCATTACAAATTTCATGCTTTCTTAATAAAATCTCTAGAGATTCACGAATATAAGCTTTAAATGGATTGTCTTGTCTGGAAATAATTTTAATATTTTCAAAATCAATAAACTTAATCTGTCCGTCAGCAAAAGTCCTTGATATGGCCGTGGAAAGTTTATTATTTTTTAAGTCACTTTTGTGCTCTTTAACTCTTTCTACGATGCGATGTTTTGTCATACCAGTATATGCTGTATTTGTAGCTTCGGTCAATTCAAACGGGATTTCATATACTCCAGAGAAATAAGCAGGTGATATAGGATCAATGCTTCATAGGATCAACTATTTAACAAATTAAACAAAGTCTTGGAATTGGATGCCACAAGTTATATATTATATTTCATGTAAATCCTATTTAATGTTTCAAAGAGTATCGGGACATATAGAATTTTTCTATAAATAGGACATATTTTAGGAGAAGAAACATCAGTAACTTTGTATTTATCGATTAATTTATGAATCATGCGCGGTTTATATCCATGTGTCATACCAACATTAATAATGTAATTAATTTCTTCTTCTAACAATTCTCCTGAACAAACTAAAAATGCCCGACGTATAAACGATCTAAAGGCTGCATTCTTGAAATTCCAAGGAGAGACTGCGGTGACTGGGATAACACTGTCTAATTTCATGGACTTCCGAAAAAATTTTCATTTTAAACTATTGTTTTCTTTAAGGAGAAGAACATCAAGGAACGGAAGCGAATTATTATCCTCTAATTCCATCGTAAACTTAATATTACTGTCTATGTGGTTGATATAATCAAAGAAGTTTATTAATGGTTGTCTTCCTTTATTCAAAATAACGAAAATGTGATCAACATAACGCAACCAAAAGGTGGGCTTAGGATTAGAAGAATAACGTAATTACATTAATTATGTTGGTATGAAACATGGATATAAACCGCGCATTATTCATAAATTAATTGATAAATACAAAGTTACTGATGTTTCTTCTCCTAAAGTATGTCCTACTTATACAAAAAATCCATATGTCCCGATACTCTTTGAAAGATTAAATAGGATTTTCATGAAATATAATATACAACTCGTGGCATCCAATTGCAATACTTTGTATAATTTGTTGAATAGAAGCCTTGATCCTATATCACCTGCTTGTTTCTCTGGAGTATATGAAATCCCGTTTGAATTGACCGAAGCTACAAATTTAGCAGATATTGGTATGACAAAACATCGCATCGTAGAAAGACTTAAAGAGCACAAAAGTGACTTAAAACATAATAAACTTTCCACGGCCATATCAAGGACTTTTGCTGACGGACATATTAAGTTTATTGATTTTGAAAATATTAAAATTATTTCCAGACAAGACAATCCATTTAAAGCTTATATTCGTAAATTTCTAGAGATTTCACTAAAAAAAGCATGGAATTTGTAATGATAACACATCATTTTCTATTCCTGCTATTTGGAAATGTATTTTGAATGGACTTTAATTTGGTTAAACATAGTTTCCAGTAAGGTCGCTGGTTCATAGATGGTGAACCAGGCCTATTTTAGAATATGTTTTTGTAAATTTACGTTAATTTCGTTGTAATTTCTGTTGAACATTTTTCACAATTATGTAACAAGTATTTAATTTTTATCTGTTTGTTTTTATGAGAATTTTCTCCTGAAGATGGTTATGAAGAATAGCCGAAATGTCGAGAGTTGTTTATTTAAGTAGTTTTTTTTTAAATAGCTCATATTTAAATTAAACGAAATATATGTTGAAAGCAAGTGTTGGATTTATTTATATTTGCAATGTAAAGTCGTTATTAATTAAAAGTCACGATTTTAAAAGGAAAGTGCGGGTTATTAATTATCCCGATTTTGATTTTGTTATATTTTTTTCCAATTTCATTGTTTTTGCGTTTTTTAACATTTTTTCATGTTTTGCAGCCATTTTTGTTTCAAATGACGTCACACATCACCTATTGGAAGTCAAACACCGTTGGAGGGCAGATTTGATTGGTAGCTGAGACGATTGTAGGCTCAGCTGGATGTCAACCGGTCAGTTGTACTTGGTGGATGAAAAGGCGATCAGCTGTTTGCAATTCGAACAGCGATTTGTAATTTTTTTGCGATTGTTTTATGCGATATTGAGAGGTTTTTCAAGTACGTCAAGTTATTTATGTATTTCATTTAGGAAATTGGCAACGATAACTTACAGTACTTGTATGTGAAATCATAAAAAAAGTCATTTGGTTTCTGTTTCAAAAGTTAACGATAACTACTAATGTTAAAGGTCGTTGGTTTAATTTTAAGGGGGGGGGAGGGGAGTGTCCGGTTTTAATTTAAATATCGCGTTAATGCTACGATCGAAACTCGCTTCTGCCCCCCTGCCTCCCAAATCAGAACTTTTTTTATCATTCGTTTGATTCAAACGAAATCTTCTCTAATATTCTTCTCAGGTACCCCAGGTACTAGATAAACTTAGGTATCATTTTTTAAGCCCTTTGTTACCGCTATTTCTGAACATTAATCACCAGGAGATAGGGCTTTTTGTCCGGTTCTATTGGTCAATCTCAACGATAATTAGTTCATTCAATTTAACATGGACTAATTACGATATAGATAACTAATTACGATCCAGATTTGACGACCCCTGGCGGTAGAAAACGTAACTAAAAGATTTTCTATTTGAAATTATTCTGATTCAAACAAATATTTTGTAACATTCTTCCCAAGTCTCCTAGGTATTAAATAAACTTCGGTATTATGTTTTCAGCCTATGGATACCACAATTTATGAAACCTCCAGGTAGATGATTTATTTTCTCGGATTCTATGGGCCCGATTTTAACGGGAATTAGTTTATTCAACTTACCATGAACTAATTAAGATATAGATAACTAATTAAGTCATAGATTTTGTACCCCTGGTGGTGGAAAGTGGAACTAACAGATTTTCCTGCTTGCACAGCTCGCTTTCTATATGATATCGTAAGCAGCGGGGATGAGTGCCATTGTTTCGTTTGGAAAGAGGTTTATTGCAATTTTCCACCAGGTGCTGGAAACTGGAACTGAAATGTTTTGCAGCGCGTGCGAAGCACGTCTGATATACTGTACCGTATGCAGCGGAGACACGTGCCTGATATTTTTTTAGAACAGAATGCACCCCGTGGTGGTGGAACTAAAAGCTTTTCCTGCGCGTGTGCCGAAAATGGCTATTTTTATCGAAACCACAAAAGAAGGTTATCGATTTGATAATCCCAGACAACGAAATATTTTTATTTTCACTCATCCTCGAGTTTTAAGAAAAGTATTGGAGGTGTCCATTCGAAACTCACAGCATGTACGTAGTTTATTTTTCTGATTTCGAAAATGCAATTTTGTGTAAATCGGGCGGTAAATTCTTTTTAATTTTGACCAAACTAGTTTTGAATCAAATGATCCAGACACTTGAGAGGATGGTATGGAATTTATTTCCGATTTGGGATCCATCGCTCTATTTAATTACCGAAAGACAAAAAAATTACCAGAGGAAAGGTTTCTTGCAGCAATTTTTACAGTGATTTTGCATTTCGTATTATTTTTTGACGGGACCGGGAAACGCCGGGTGTATCAGCTAGTAAATAAATAAAACACAAGTTTACCGGTTGTGTAATCATAATACACGTTGAAATAATATCAATTAAATGGTTTGCTGAGAAAGTGAAATCGTTGGTATTTCCCTTTGCTATTAACCAAATGTATACGGCTTATACGAAAGTAGTACCTTTTTTAGTAAACTTAAAAACGATTTTTTATTTGAAAACATAATCGACCTTTTTCATGTAAATAGTTGTTTTCGATGTAATTGGTAGACAATTTGAAAAATAAAAAATCTGAAAATAATATCTGAGAATTATATTACAGTTTTAAATAAAACATTATTTTCACGTATGTTCTATACACCGAGTGGTATATGCTCTGTAATTCAGAAAAAGGTTCAATCCCCTGATTAAAAGAGCATAAATCTTACCCTTTAGCCTCAAAAGAAATATTTATTATTCTGCACATATTCTTTGCTGCCTATTTATGTACTCTTTTGCCCCTAATGGACAAATATTAAAACGCTATTTTTAAAGCATATATTACCTATCGTAGAAGAGTAGTTCATTAAAAATGTTTTAAAAACAGATACATTGCATGAATTTTTAAAATATCTTTTAAAACACTGCATATTTGGATGCAATAAATGTTTTAAGTAAGGTGCATTTAATATTTATTTTAGGTGCTTAAAATAACTTGCATAGAAAAAGAAAACGTTACTATGTAAGTTTCATTCTACAATTTTTGTACCAAAAATAATAAAAATAGAATTCTTAAAAGAAGATGCTTAATTGAAGCAACATTCTCATCTTTAATATATATATATATATTTTATATATATTACCCTTTTAAAATTAGTGAATTCTTTATTGTAAATTATAAAGAAAAACCCTGTTCTTGAATAATTACTACAACTTTTCTAATTGTTTACATCGCACACATTTTATTTTTACAACGCCGATTTGGGAAAATTGTTCTTTCAAATGAAATTTGTTCAGAAACTGTATCTCAATTTATGGATTTTTATATAATTTCCAAGCACGAATATTTTACAAATATACATCACACGGATGTCGGAATTATGGAACATTAACCCGTTTGAACTTTTAAAACAAAATATGTAGTTGAGCGATTATTTCTAGCGCATATTCAATAACGAAATTAATGCTTACACAATGAATAAATAAATAAATAATATAACGTCAATGAAATACAAACTCAATAGATGTATAATCGAACTATGTGCTTAATCTCTAAAATACTCAGAATAAAAATGGCCGCTGTATATAAGAAAATATCGCTTTTAATAAATTGTAAATCTTTATTTCAATATATAAGGGATTTTTATATATATATAAACTAGCAAGCTACGCCCGCTGCGCTGGTCGGTTTCCACAAATGAACCTTTAATCAAACGAAATATATCGTTTAATTTGACCTTGTATTTGAAAGCAATCTGTATATTTATCTGGAATATCCTTCCACATTACTGAAAAATGACGCCATTATATTTTCTGATGTGCAGTCAAAATTTTAGCCGTTATAGACAAACTCTTTTATTTGGCCATTTACAGTTAGGGTTTGGTAAAGAACGATAAAACTATATGCAATATACTGAAACAATCACTAAAACTTATCGAACTAACAATGCAAACAAATTAACTAACAAAATCCACCCAGCAGAAGTTTTTATAAAGGCTAATCTTTGATACTCGGGTTCATCTGATAATAGAACTTTTCCACATATTTCTAAAACTAACATAGAACGATATGAAATAAACTAAAAACATCCTTAAAAAATATCTACTTAACAATGCAAGTAGAAAAAAATACGCCCAGTAAAATCTTTCAAAAAGGCTAATCTTTCGGAATCGGGTTCACCTGACTATATAACCTTCACACATAACTGTTTGACTAAGCAACGTAGAACAATATGTAGTACACTAAAACCATTCCTGAAATAGCATCTAACTAACAATATGTAGTACACTAAAACCATTCCTGAAATAGCATCTAACTAACAATACAATTCTCATCAAAATTCGTCCAGTAGAACTTTTTAAAAAGGCTAATCTTTCATAATCGGGTTCACCTGATTATAGAACTTTCCCCCATAACTAAGCAAAGTAGAACGATATGTTATACAATAAAACTTTCCCTGAAAAATTTAACGGTTCAAGCTCTATGAAAATCCATTTAGCAGAACTCAATTTATAAGCAGCCAGAACGAAACTTCATATATAAGGTAGAAGTAAATAGAAGTATATTTCTATTAATATAATTTACATTTCAATAAAAAAAGGGTACTTTTTGGTTAGCCGGCCGCTAGTGATATATGTGCATATATAAATATATATGTATATACATATCTATCTATATATATATGTGCGTGTGTGTGTGTGTGGGTGGGTGTGTGTAGATATAAGTGTATATGTATATATATGTATGTATATATATATGTATATGTGTAGATATATGTGTGTATATATTTACATGTATATATATCACTGGCGCCCGGCTAACCGAAAAGTACCCCCCCCCCACACACACACAAAAAACTCTAAAAATGCTGTCGTACACTTGACTATAGAACTTTCTCCCATAACTAAGCAAAGTAGAACGATATGTTATACAATAAAACTTTCCCTGAAAAACTATATATCTAACAGTTCAAGCTCTATGAAAATGCATTCAGCAAAACTCAATTTATAAGCAGCCGGAACGAAACTTCATATATAAGGTAGAAGTAAATAGAAGTACATTTCTATTAATATAATTTACATTTCAATAAAAAAGGGTACTTTTCGGTTAGCCGGGCGCTAGTGATATATGTACATATATAAATATATATGTATATACATATCTATCTATCTATATATATATATGTGTGTGTGGGTGTGTGTAGATATAAGTGTATATATATATATATATATATATATATATATATATATATATATATATGTATGTATGTATATATATGTATATGTGTAGATATATGTGTATATATATGTGTGTATATATTTACATGAATATATATCACTGGCGTCCGGCTAACCGAAAAGTACCCCCACCCCCACACACAAAAAAAAAAACTCAAAAAATGCTGTCGTACACTTTAGAAAAAAAAAAAAAAACCTTTTGGCTGAAAATCAAATTATTTGGGGACAAAAGTAGATTGAAAATCGCCAAAAACAAAAGATAAATCGGTCAAAATTGTTTCAATATCAGTGTTGCACATTGAATAATTTTTTAAGCATTACGAACTTTCTCAATCATGTTTAAATTAAATATTTTCAAAACACAAATTGCACAAATTGTGCTTATTAGTTGCTAAAATCAGTGTAAAAATTGTTTTAAACTCATAAAAGAGCTAAAATCCTACATGTTTCGGCTTTAAACTTAAAGCCATCATCGGGGAAGAGGAACAACACAAACGACTACTGATCTTTTAATTTTCGACACGAGAAAATTGAAATCAACAGTATGGAAAAATTTAAATAAAATAAGCGGGCGCTCTCTGTTGCCAAAGAGCGAAAAACAAAACAATGAATTAACCAGGGGTTAAAAATGTATCCCATAAACCAGGTATGCTGAAAGAAAAGTTATCATTACAAATACAATCTTTTCTAATTTTAATTTCCAATGATTCCCTAATGGCAGCTTTAAATGGTTATTGAACCTATGGATAATTCTTGCTTTATCGAAATTAATTACAATATCATTATTTTTAGCTTAAAACCGGGAGAGTGTAGTGGATAACTTTCCAAATTTTATGTCGTTTTTATGCTCTTTTAACCTTTCCAAAAACTTTCTTTTAGTCATACCAATGTAAAAAATTATACTATTATTATTTAAGCTAATGGGGATTTCATAAACACCTGCGAATTGATCAGGGGGGATAGTCCCTATCCCCCTGATATTATTTTATTTAAATAAAATTAGCAACAGTTTTTTTCTTTTATTTTTCGAGATGCCTTTCAATTCTTTCTGCAAGAAAAATGATCGCCAAAAAAATAGCAATGGTAACCTTTTCGGCCAAAATAACAGAACTTTCTATCATAATTCTATAACTAATGTACGTAAAACGTTGTGTTATATACTAAAACCTTCCCTGAAAAATTATCTATCCAACAGTGCACGTTCCATCAAAATCACGTTCCATCAAAATCCATTCAGCAGAACTCGAGTTATGAAGGAACGGAACGAAATTTCCGTTTGTGTTTTATATATATAGTAGAAGTGTATTGTCATTAATATAGTTTGCATTTGATTAAAGAAAAGGTACTTTTCGGTTAGCCGTGCGAGAGTGATATATGTACATCTATAAATATATATGTATATACATATAGATATGTATATATTCATACATATAAGTGTATATATATGTATGTATATATATGTACTTGTGTATATATATGTGTATATATATATATGTGTGTGTGTATATATATATGTGTGTGTATATATACATGTATATATCTGTCACTGGCACCCGGCTAACCGAAAAGTACCAAAAAAAATTACTGCAAAAATGCTGTCGTACTCTTGAAAAAACACATTTTCGCTTAAAATCTCTGATTAACACTGTTTTTCTTTTCTTTCTTTTTCTTAAAATAAAATTAGTAACAGTTTTTTCTTTTATTTTTTAAGTTGTATAGCCATTTCAATTATTTCTGAAAAAAAACACCTTTTGGCTTAAAATCAAATTGTTTGGGGTCAAAAGTAAAATCAAAATCGCCAAAGACAAGAGATAAATAGCCAAATATTGTGTTTCAACTGCAATCTTGCCCCTTAAATAATTTTTTAAGCGTTACGAATATTCCCAATCATGTTTAAATTAAATATTTTCGCAATTGAATCCATTTGGACACTACACTGTTAACTAGTATTTTAAAAACACAAATTGCACAAATTGTGCTTATTAGTTGCTAAAATCAGTGTAAAAATTGTTTTAAACTCATAAAAGAGCTAAAATCCTACATGTTTCGGCTTCAAACTTAAAGCCATCATCGGGGAAGAGGAACAACACAAACGACTACTGATCTTTTAATTTTCGACACGAGAAGAATGAAATCAACAGTATGGAAAAATTTAAATAAAATAAGCGGGCACTCTTTGTTGCCAAAGAGCGAAAAACAAAACAATGAATTAACAAGGGGTTAAAAATGTATCCCATAAACCAGGTATGCTGAAAGAAAAGTTATCATTACAAATTTGTAATGATAACTTTTCTTTCAGCATACCTGGTTTATGGGATACATTTTTAACCCCTTGTTAATTCATTGTTTTGTTTTTCGCTCTTTGGCAACAAAGAGTGCCCGCTTATTTTATTTAAATTTTTCCATACTGTTGATTTCATTCTTCTCGTGTCGAAAATTAAAAGATCAGTAGTCGTTTGTGTTGTTCCTCTTCCCCGATGATGGCTTTAAATTTGAAGCCGAAACATGTAGGATTTTAGCTCTTTTATGAGTTTAAAACAATTTTTACACTGATTTTAGCAACTAATAAGCACAATTTGTGCAATTTGTGTTTTTAAAATAAATATTTTCGTTTTATAATATTATCTCTCACCAAAACTCTTTTTTTCTTTTTTTATCTTTTCTTTCTCTTTCTTTTTTCTTTCTTTTTTTCTTTAATGAAATTAGCAACAGTTTTTCTTTTATTTTTCGAGATTTGCAGCCTTTTCATTTCTTTCTGCAACAATAATGATCGCCAAAAAATTAGCAATGGTAACCTTTTCGGCCAAAATAACAGGACTTTTTACCATAATTATGTAATTAATGTACGTAGAACGTTGTGTTATATACTAAAACCTTCCCTGAAAAATTATCTATCGAACAGTGCAAGTTACATCAAAATCCATTCAGTGGAACTCGAGTTATAAGGGAACGGATCGAAATTTCCGTTTGTGTTTTATATATATAGTAGATGGTTTTCGGTGTCATTATTAAACAATCTAAAAATATCTGTGAAATGTAAATATATATATATATATTAGATTTTTCAATTAAAAGAAATGGTTTTGCATATGCACCTGGCACTACGTTCTGTAACTTGGGAAGTCCTGGTTGAATCTTATGATTTAAATAAAATTGTGTATAATATAACTAGCCTCGATTCGTTTTTAGTTAGACCGATTCTTATAATACTAGTGGTTAATGCCTAATATAATTTTTGTTTAAGGATTTTTTAAGAAATGTTTCCTAATTGCTTACTTTTTATTTCAAAATTTTTAGCTGTATATTATTAAAAATGAATCTTTTGTAATAATCTTGTCGTCTGGCATTATGCTAACAACTTTAATTTAAACATCACAAAACTAAGTTTCAAACTGAAAAAAAAGCTTAGAAAATATAATAACAGCGAAATACTTCAAAAGATACAGCCATTAACAGTCATTAAGTTTCAGATAGGCTATCCCAATATCAAAATTTGTGATTTTATTAATTTTATATCAAATATCAACTTTCAATAAATCACAACATACGAGTGAAAGTCATTAAGTAAGTCACAAAAGATAATTAAATAATAAGCTACAATGATATTCACAATGATATTCATTTCAAAAGTATTTTTATTTCTCAACATATTCTCCACCAATATTTATGCACTTATATCACCGTTTTAGCAGTGCCCCATCACCAGCCGCATAAGATTCTTTGGGTTGCTGTCTCAGTCACATTATGACTTCAATTTTAAACTTTTCATCATGTGTAAACGTCATCTTACAACTTCTTCAACTTCCACCTTAGAGCTTCGACTTAGCCCCAAGCGATTTTCATCTGTTTAATCCACTAAAAACCATCTTGGAATTAAGATGATGTTCACAGATGATGAAAAGTTTCAGCTTGAAGTCCTAATGTGGCTGAGACAGCAACCCAAAGAATTTTATGCAGCAGGTGTTGGGGCACTGATAAACGGTGATATAAGTGCATAAATATTGGTAGAGAATATGTTGAGAAATAAAAAGGGTTTTGAAATGAGTATCATTGCAAGTTATTATTTAATTATGTTTTGTGACTTACTTAATGTATTTCCCCCGTATTACTGTGTGTATATGAAAGGGTACAAAATTACAATGCGTTATGTATTAACGATACTTAAACTATGCTATTTGTGCATTTACTATGAACTTCGTTAGTCCAACAGCAACATGTATTTTGGATTTCTCTATAATCTGTGTAACAAGCATACCCAATGCTATACATAGACAAATACACCGACAAACATATATCACACAGAATAAGAAAACAACTTTCAGGGCATCTCAGAATGTTATACAAAATTTTTTTTTCAAGTCGGAACGTAGATATGTCGAAAGCTTGTCCAATTTGTACTATTTCAAAGAACCCGACCGAGAAAGAAGGAAATATATTGTTATTTATTTGTATAAAACGGAATCTGTGTATGGGAGAAAGAAAAAAAAAACATGTTTATTATACGAAATTGTAACAAAATACAACGCTACATTGGCAAACGACGAATGTTTTACCAGCTTTTATGACTCAACTAACAAACCTGGATTCATTAGCCTTGATGCTTATGAAGGTTTTGATCTGTTAATTACGAACTTTTTTCTTTCGCACTAATATAGGAAAACATCGTATCATTTTATTTAGGTGAGAAATCATTTTCGGTTAACAAACATTTGGCAAAACTAATGTAGTTACGGAACGTTTTACGTACGGTAAAGGATTCCGTTATAAAATCATGCACAAAAGTGTGGAAACAGACTTCTTAGTTATATCTACGAAAAGGGGATTAGTAAGCCTGCTTCTTTTTTTATTTCAGCTAAAAGTGTAGTAAAGTGTAAAGAAACCATAATAATGTGATGAAAACAAGTAAGCATGCAATATTTAACGTGCAACATTGCAATAATATCATCAATGACAAGTTTCATTCGTACGTATATTATATAATAAAATTAGTATAATTTACGGCTCTTATACTGTAATGTAATATAATGCTATTTTCCTCCCAGGGAATTTCATAATATATGCGATAGATGATTAACTTTAGTACAGTAGCTACTGTTTACTTTTTTAGATACGTCTAGTTTTAGTACAGTTTAACTTATCTTTATCAAACGTCTATTTTACAAAAATCTCAGTACAACTAAATTTTGTGGGTAATTTTTATTTTGGACATAAATATCTGAAGAAAAAAAGCTCCAAATAACGAATATGAAGTTCCAGTAAACGATTTTTTTCTTTTTTTAAACAAATTTTCAAAGTTGTCATCGTTTATAATCTAACATAGAAGCTATTTTCAAAAGATTCATTACTCTTCTTTGTCAATCATAAGAGTAAAGAGTTAGCTCCTTCTATCAAAGAGCATTTACTGACACAATTTCCTTTGTAAGTGTATTTAAATTCACTTTCTTAAATAATAGAGTTATTGAATTTGAAACGCGTTGGAATTCTTATAGATGTTTTCCGAAAATCCGTTTAAAGAGCTTCAAAAATATGAAAAAATTTTCGTATCAAATGTATTTTTTCCAAACTGTGTTTAATGTCGGGTTACAGATCGCTTTACACTATGCTATATACTTCTAAAAATAAGATTTTGAAAGAAAACCTTTATTTCTACTTAAAGAAGAGCAATTCGGATTGGCAATATATAGAAACAAGCATAAAATAGCACTTTAAAATGTAATAGTTTAAACAGATCTAAGAAGAACGAAGAATGTGTAAATTTTCTATTTGGAAAATATTTAATTGAATTCTATTGAATGAAATCTCTACATTCCAGTTTTTTGAGGGAATCATGGGATGCTTTAAATAAAAGTTCAACATTATGTTCCTGACATTTCATGTACATGAAATAATTATCACTAAATTTATGTAATTCACCCCTTTCTATATTTTGCGTATCTTCCGTATGTCATCGGAAAATGCATTGTACGGAATGGATATTTTTCAAATGTTCTACCACAGTGGACACTACTACGTGGCCTTTTCAAATTACAATTGTTATTTACATTAAATAATTTCCGGCATGGCTATTTTATTTGTTAAGACGCATTATTTATATCATTGCATACATAAATTTTTGTTATTTATATTATACACCTTATTCTGTTCTCTTTGTTCTTCGTTTAAAATTTATTTCCTTTTTTGACAAATTTTCTGACATTCGTCATTTATACGTCGTCTCGAATAATATTCTGCAAGAAATTCGTAAATTTCATAGTTCATGCAGTATAGTTATTTGTTTTTATTTTAACATTAACTATCAGATTTCTTAAAACATATTTAAAAATAATATTAAACATTTACATTAAATAATACAAATTTTCAAAATTATATTCAGAATTAATGTAAATTAGAAACTTTCCTTTTTAGACACAGAAAAAAAATATTTTCTCGAGATAATCCATACATTGCCCAGAAAACTAAAAACGTATAAAGGAGAAACTTTTATTTCTAAAAAGCTTTTACGAATGGATATGTAATTAAGGTGTACATGATACTTAAGTAAATCTGCACTTGTATTTTAGAATTCTGCAGCAAAAAAAGCTAATTAGTTTTATATGATTAACGCAAAAATGCACCTATCGTCTTAGATTTCTTTAAAAACTAAAAATTTCTTAAAGAAGGATGTTAGAGTTAATACATTTTAGTGCTTTAAATAAATAAATAAATAAATAAATAAAAATAAAAAAACAGCGATAAGGCAAAATATTTTAAAGAAAACATAATTTATTTTAGTTTTTTTTAAAATAAATAAATAAATAAATAAATAAAAATAAAAAAAAACAGCGATAAGACGAAATATTTTAAAGAAAACATAATTTATTTTAGTTTTTTTTAATATAAAAAAAGTAAAATATTTTTTTTTATAAACAATCCTGTATGTGAAAGTATTAACCAATATGTTTTGCATTATATAAAAAACATTCAGATGGAGCAGAAAAAAAATGATAATTCTTAAGCTTTTCTTCAACCAAATACGCTGTAAAAATTTCTCTAACTAAAACTTTCATTTTAATAGTAATTTACAGCAGCTATATTCCCAGTCATTCAACCATAAATATAAGTAATTTTTACTTAATCTTAATTTCAAACGTTCACTTGGCCAATGTATAGAGCGAATTACACATTATTATATTGTAAAAAATGAAAATATTTCTAGATCTGACAAAATTTCACAAGAATATAACAAAATATTCTCCGAGTTATATACGATTCCAAACAAGCTTCCTTTAGTTTTCAGAAACTTCAGAAAGCAATATGTTTCCAAGATTTAAAGGAATATTTCTTAAATAATTTTTTTTTTTGTGATGCGTTTCAAATACAGAAAAAAACCCGAAACGGTTCCGAGTAAATTTTACAGTGATTTAATCAGAATTTTAGATTCGATGTAAGGATATTTAGTGATTTGAGCGAAATTGCGGTAATTGGACCTTCTGTCAACAAATGAAAGAATTGCGTGTGAAAATGTTGCCATCAATCCTGCGTGATTTAGCGGATGTATAGCTTAGATTTGAGATTTTTATTTTACATCGAGTTTATAAGTAAGAATTATTTTTTCAGTTTCAGTTTAAATATTAGAACTATTCGGGGATTGACGGACAATGGGTTGGGTTGGGTTGATTATTGACGGCCAATTAGCTACACTTGGGATATAGGCCCGGGAGGAGTGCCAATCTTCAGACTACTACTTTTTTTTTTCTCATCATTCGACTTTTAATTTGCAAGTTAAATTTGATTAGCTACTTTACCCAAGCTAATCTTGATTGGCTATTTTACTTATTTCGGATTGGCTGATGAAGTTGGCGGTGAATTTATCTGTTTTTCTTTCATTTTACAATGCATTTTTGCTACTTTTAAACTCTTTTTTATGACTCCTTTAAGATGTGATACAGAAATTCTCATATTCAGGGAGTGGAGTTGCTAGAAACTGGAAATACCCTCGAAACCATCTACTATTTCTGTTTCGTTGTGGCGATGTTATTTTCCATGTTTTCCTTCATGGAAAACTGCTATCTAAAGAGGAAAGGCAGTCAACATTTAAAAAAAAAATGGCATCCCAGAATGTTAATTTTTTTTTTTAATTTTACCATATAAAGCCATACCTAATATCTATTTTAAATGATTCACTAATATATAATTACCAGTTAATTAATAATTCTGAAGTAATCTAATTTGATCCAATTATTCCCAAAGAATGCCTGATATCCATCCATTAACTTATCTTGAAAAAACAAACTTTCAATTTATTGCGTCTCCTATTTTAAAAGAAACAGAATATTCAAAAATGAAACAATTATTTGTATTTATATAATCAATCTATAATGAGTAAATTAATGAATACACAACTATGCGAATATATACAGTAACCAATAAATAAAATTATTAATATATGTTGGGTTATGGAATTTCGTTACGGTTCGTAATAACAGTGAAATGTCAAAGAATTTAATAATTTATTTATAGTTTGATGATTTTTTAAAAAAAGTTTTATCAGTTGTCTAAGTATGCTTTGGTTTCTTTCTTTTTATTTATGTAGTTAATGTACTTTGTGTACTCTGTCTCCTTTTGCCAATTTTTGAAATTGATTTATATAGTAAAATAAGTAATCAAGATAAAACGCTAATTATCATAGTAAAAAATGACAAACAAATATTAAGAAAGCTTTAAAACAACACTTCTAAAATTTTTATTATTCTGCAACATTTTTTTTTTTTTTTGCCCGTGTGCTCTGTAACTCTAAGGACAAGATTCACTATAAATTAATTAGTTTAAGTGCAAAAAAAAAAGATATATATATATATATATATATATAAAATCATTGCATAGTAAAAATAGAACAAAAATTTACTTATTTATTATCTCTCTATATTAAAAAATAATAATAAATAAATAAATAAATAACCACCGTCTCTGCAGCCACCGTCAATGCATTTTTTGTGCCTTGAGGTTTTTTGGGCTAATATTCAGAAAACAATTCGATATAAAAATTTGAAAATTGGTATATTTATAGACAGATGTTCATTAACACGCGGAATCAGACAGTTTTTAAATCGAAGAAATATTATAAGAGATATTTAATAATAAAGTCGGTCATAATAGTTCTCTTTAAAAAGTTTTATAGGAACGAAAGGTATGCATAGAAATTTAACAATAACTTAAAAGGATATAGTTGACAAGCTTGCGGTGTTCATAGTGCAATAATAATTTTTTTAATTGGACTAATTTTTTGTTTCTTTATTTCAATTTTTCGGGTTCCGTACTTAAGAAGTAAAAACGGTGACATTATAAGATCACTCCTGTGTCTGCCCGTCCGTTTGTCGCCACCCTTTTTCTTGTGAACTATGGGACGTGGAAAGTTCAAATTTGGGAAAGTTATAAAGGCTTTTTACCCACATATTTTCAGAATATTAGCAACTCACAAATATGTTTAGGTAAAATTTAGGAGGTTAATGAAGTTACTTGAAAAAACAAAGTTTTATTTTTGTGTATCATGTGAGGTATCGTAAGAAAGATCTCGTAATATCGAACTCAAAAATACTTTTGTTTTAATTTTAGATATCATATTTTCAGAGATATCGTTTAAAATGCACTGCAAAAATATGCCCCCCCTCTCTCTCTTTCCGAATCCACTGAAACTAAAATTATGAAAAAATTATGAGTAAGTAATTTCCTAGGTAACACACTTTTGGATAAAAACGAATTTTCATTTCGTCCAATTTCAGGTGTTAAACTTGTAGGCGGCTCCAACAACATCAAGCTCGGGTCTTTGCATACACAGGTGACTGGAGCACAGGTTGCAAGCACTTCCCGTTTCTGGATAATTCTAGACTTTTCACTTACGTTTGCAATTCTCACGGGTATCACATCTCTCGACAGATCTACCAGCGCTGATGCTATTAGCACTCCCTTTGGGCTCTTCTCAGGATATCCAGTCAAGCCATACTGGAAAATTCTTTCGTTTCCAGTTACTCCATGTATCATCATTTCGGTTCGAGGAGGGATGATAACATCTGCTTTGGCTGTGATCCGTTGAATGGACCCGGACTCATTTCCAAGTTTGAAAATAGTGACATCTTCTTGAGCAGAGCGTAACTCATTATTCTTAAAATCCAGTGTAAATAAATGCTCTTTTAAAAAGTCCATTCCGAGTATGAAAGAATCTGTAATATCGGCCACATAGACTGTATGATGGCAAGCGGCGTTCCCAAACTTGATTTCCAGTGTCATTCTTCCAAATATGTCGATCTTATCTGCGGTCACAGTTTGAAGGATAACACGTGGCGGTGTCCAGGAGAGTTTTTCTTTCAGCCGCTGAGCTAGATCTTTCCGAATGATGGTCACATTGGCTCCTGTATCGATGATCATATTACAGGGCAAATCATTCACACTTCCGACTAGAAAAACTCCGTTCTCGCCGCAACTTCTTGCAGAAATTTCACATACTTGAAAATGAGGCTTCTTAAGATCTAGCAACCTCCACCCCGTGAGATGACCATTAATCAGTTTTCCTGCTCCTCCGTTCGCGGGTGAGCTATTACCTTCAGTGCTGGGTCGTCTTGGGCAGTTGCTTTGGATATGGCCTTCTCCACCGCATTTCCAGCACTTGATCTTCCTGTAAGATTTGTTGGCCATCAAGGAGTTTATCTGTCTCATCATGTCCTTCATCTGCTGCTATAAACGCTCCACAGCTGTATCCGACGTCTCAGGCATGTTGGCTACTCGTAGAAAGTGCCGATCTTTCCTTGTAGCTTGCTGGGCTGCCTCGAATTTCAGGGCATAAACTAAAGCCCCTTTTCAGATCTGCAAACCGCAGTGCTTTCTGGATCTCAGAGTCACGCACACCATCGATAAAATGTTGCAGAGCTAGACTTTCTCTAATTTCAGTCGGACAGTCAGGATAAGCAAGATGTGAAAGTCTCTCGACATCCGTAGCAAGTTCTTGCAGGGATTCAGTGGATTTCTGTTGTCGAGATTTGAGCTGGAGTCTGCTATATTCTTTCATACATTTCTCACCAAAGCGCAATTCTAAGGCACTGATGAGAGTTTCAAAATCCAGCGGTTCATTTGCGGGCAAAGTCTGTAGAACGTCGGCAGCATCAGCTCGTGAGAAGCAACTAACTGGCAAGCCTTTGTCTGGGGATCCTATCCATTGGCGTCCACTACGATCCCAAATTGTGTCTTGAAAACTGGCCATGAGGATTTTCCGTCATAGGTCGAGAGTTTAATACAGGCCCGAGGGAGCATAGCTTGATACTTGACATCTTCGGGAAGGTTTTCGGCAGTTATCTTTTGTTTCTTCACTTTTTCCAACTCCTTTTCTACACTCTCTATCCTTTCTTCTACGGTATTGGCTGTCTTTTGAACTTTTTCTTCTATTTCCTGAAATCTTCCTTCAAATTTGTTTTCCACACTGTCAATTCTTTCATTTAAAGATGTTATTTTATTATCTATTAATTCTTTCAACTCATCAAGGTTGGTTGACATATCCTTCTTCATTTCTTCCGACATCTCCTTCATTTCAGTCTGGTTTGCGGTCATTTTTTCATCTATCGCTAACATTTCCTTCTTCATTTCTTCCGAAATCTCCTTCATTTCAGCCTGGTTTGCGGTAATTTTCTCATCTATCGCTGACATTTCCTTCTTCATTTCTTCTTCCAACTCACCAAGGTTCGCAGTCAATTTCTCCATTAATTGTTTCAGTTGTTCCTCCATTGCTCTGGTGATCGGCATTCAACCCCACTCCTGACACCAAATGTTATGCGCTCGGGGTTCGAAAGGATTGATGCCAATATATAAGAACAATCAACAGATTTTATTTACTCCAAACAGTTCTATAAATACACCAATATCTTCTCAAAGACACAAATATTCAGTAATCTTCAAATCTAGTAACAGCACAGCAAAATTTCACACAGAACAATATAGCGTATTGCTCAATACGGCGAATCAAATACAAAATCACTCAGAGAAACACAGTTCTCAATGCAAAGCCTCTCGTGCGTATTCAATCGCATTTGACAGAGAACTAACTGAACTGAACTGGTAGAGGTCCCTTATATAGGCTTTAAAGATAACTGTAGAATTTTCCAGAGCTTTCGGATGCTAGAAATTACCAGAAAGTGCTTCAACTCTCGATAGAGTACCCAAGCGAGAAAGGATCCCAATGTATAGGTATAGGGGGGGGGGGTTGTTTGCACAATAAGTCGCCAAAACCATCGCCAACTTGGCGATAAACCCATTCCTTGGCGATATTTCCTTAGACTTCCATTATAAAGATGAGGGTGTAATGTTTTTCTTGCAAAGCATCTGAGGCCTTTAGCATTGAGTTACATGATGCTCAATAGGTAATACATTAATAATACTGCAATTTCCACAATAATACAATAAATGAAATTAAAAAAATGAAATATTTACAAATATACACAAAATTTATAACAGTACATTGGTTAAATTAACCGACGAAATTCCCCTGATGATGACTGTTTAGAACAGTTGAAAGCGCTCGGGTTTTTATCATCTTTTGACGGGGTTTTATGTATAAAAACATTCTTGTATATTTGCACTTTTTAGGTAAAAATTAAATATTCTTATATATTTCATTTAAGATTCAAGGTGAACATGACGTTTTAAAACTTATAGTTAAACTATATTTTATATATGATCAGATATAATTGTTTTTAAAAATATAGGCCTAAATTCCAAATGAGATTATTTGTACAAAGATAAGACCTTTATATCTCAAAGTAGGAAAAAATTTGAGTAAACATTTATTAATTATCCTTGTTATATGATGTAATTAAATGTTTAAAAGATTCTCTAAATGTGTCTGGATGTTATAAGGTCTCATGTGTAGATGAAGTATTTCATTCTGATATGTTTCACATGTAACCTAGACTTTTCTGTAAAGTGTACGTATATGCTTCATTTGCTCTGTGTTCCATGTAACATGTTGCCTTTCCTGAAAATAAGCAGAGAACACTTTTGCATCCATTCGAGTATTTAATTTTTTTTTAATTCCTCAGATTCCTAAGTAACGGATAATATGAGGTAGCAGTCCTTACGTTAAATTAATCATGTAAACAACATAACTGCAAAAAATGAGCATTATATTTTGAAATCCCACTCTCACAAACTGTAACATTGATTCAGTTAGATATCCAAATTAGATATTTTTTCGGTTTATACATCTGGTTCCTGGACTTGTGGCGAATTCATTAGTCAGAGTTCCTGTAGCCATGGTTTCCGTATCTCTAGTAAGAGCAATGCTGATCTCAGATGTATGACCCTCGCGTAGTCGAAGTCCAGATCTACAATTACACTGGAAAAAATTATATGGGCCCAAGAAGATGAAACAAGTGGGTAAGTGTGATCGAAGATCGCACAAAGGGTTTCGTTTAATATTCCTTTCAAAACACTTTATCCTTTCTTTAATAAATCCAAATAAATTTCATTTAGCAATAAAAACAAGTTGGAAATTGTACGTCAAACGTTACAAACGAGGTGCGTTCGTACGCACGTTTTAGAATTAAATTCATGATATCCCGTGCGTAGAACGGGTTAAACAGCTAGTTAAGTATATATTTCATGATACTGTTCATACAAATATCTTAACTAGTTATATAAATATTCAGATATATATGTATCAGCTAGTTATATAAATATTCAGATATATATGTATCAGCTAGTTATATAAATATTCAGATCTTGATGATTTTTAATTCTGTGAAATGAATTATATCGTCTGCAGATTAATTTCTGTAATAAAATAAGTTTCTCGGTCGCTTGACGATTTAACATCCATCGGAAGCTCCTATAACAAAAAAGCACCGATTTAAAAAAAAACAAATTTCTTAATAATTATTTTTATTAATATCTCCTAAAGTTTTGATTCGATTTTAATAAAATTTGAAATGTCTCGACAAAATTCTGCAAAGATAATATATTTTAAATTGCAAACCATTTGGTTGGGTAGTTTTTGCGTTGTTATATGCGGACAGACAGACAGACGGACGGACAGACAGACGGACAGACAGACGGACGGACAGACGGACGGACCAAACGACGACTATAGGTGCTACGTATTTATATAATTACGAACGCACCTAAAAAGACGTGTTTATCATCTGTATTACGTCATCTCTATTTTTCTCGTTTATTTTCAAAAATCTGAACCGGCTCGATAGCAGGCGAAGCCCGCTATTATACTCTGTCATAATAATATCTGTCATATGGACTAAATGCGATAGTTAAAAAAAAATCAATTTCAAAATTAAACATGTTGTACAGAGACCTTCAAAATATTAGACGTTAGATTAATTTTCTTTTTAATTCTCTAATTACGTCATATTAAGCTGCTTTCTGTATTTACACGTACTCAGATTTCTTGTATTATTGAGAAATGTTTGAAAATTTCCGTTTTATTACAAACATGACGTCATATTAATCTTTTTTTTTTAAATTGGTGAACATTTTTATTTCATTTTCATTTTTCTCATTTTTCATTCAAAAAAATCAATTTCAAAATTAAAAATATTGTACAGAGACCTTCAAAATGTTAGACGTCAGATTAATTTTCTTTTTAATTCTCTAATGACGTCTATTAAGCTGCTTTCTGTATTTACACGTACTCATATTCCTTGTATTATTGAGAAATGTTTGAAAATTTCCGTTTTATTACAAATATGACTTCATATTAATCTTTATTTTCAATTGGTGAACTTTTTTACTTCATCTTCATTTTTCACGTGGAAATCTTTCAATAGAAAATTAATTATTGTAGAAAGAATTTTATTGTGGATTTTTAATTGTTGGCAACTGCTATAACGAAGATGTTTAAATTTAATAGGAAAGGGCTGTTAGATTTTTGCTTTTTTATATCCATATGTTAAAATAATACGCTTTTTTCAAATTTTATGATTTTGAGCTACATAGTAGGTATTCAGCTATAAGTACAAAAAATTTCATGACTGCGAGTTATATAGTTTCTGAGAACCGGCTCTGTGACAGACAGACAATGAAGCGGGACTAATATAATTTGGTGGCATGAAAGAAGAGCTAAAAAAATAAAGAGAAATAAACAACAACCAATTTTTTTTTAATGTAGTTTTAATATTTCTTCAATATTTTTCAGGTGTCATCGTGTATCATTTTTATTACAATAAATAAAATTATGAATATTTTGTCCTTTCTTCAGATTTCTGTATTTAGAACTGACTTTATACTTCATACCAAACGTAAACAGTTTTAGTTTCAATTTCATTTAAGGTAGAATTTTAAAATTAAAAAAAATACCTTTTCCTCATAGATAGCGCTGAATGTTGCCGGGAAATTTAAGAGTGGGTAGTACTTTTTTTAAAAAAAAGGAGGAGATTCAGTCTGTCATTCAATTGACATTAGCCAATAATTAGGTACTCTTTCATGCAAAATGACCAATAGATGAAACGCATTTCGTAGTCAATTTTACTGGCAATACAATGTCCTGCTTCAAATGAGGTCAGGGGTTTGTGTGCATATGGGGGATATCGTATTACCGCTTTTTCAATTACTACCGAAAGATAAGCATTCCGTGAGGTACGGAAAATGAGATATTAATCAATGAACGAATATTTAATGATTGAATGGTTTATTAGATGTTTTAAGAGAATATAAATGCTTTTCTCAGCCATTCAACATTGAACTATACTCTTGAATTAAATAATTTAATTTTTTTCTTTTACATTTTTCATTTGAAATATGGGAAAACAACAAAATAAGAAAAGGAAGTGTTGGAATACAACGTTCATTTTCTCTTCTCCGCACATATGGCGCATGCGCGTACAGTTACGATGACGATACTCCGGAAGCGAGAGCAGTTGTTTACGTTAAGAAAGATGTCGGCGCTCAGTCGCATACGAGCTGTATATATTTTGTCTTCATTTAATTGTAAACAAATGTCTTATGTCGATACTCTGCAAACTCTGTGTGCCTTATACGCCTACAAATGGTTATGGGCCCAGAGATGCTATTTCACTGCGCTATAATTAGCAGAAATAATTTTTATTCGAACATTCGAAATTGGAACTCTTAAGCCTAATCGAAAGTAAGAACTGTTCTTCATTCTATATATCATTTGTATTATTTCTGCATAATTATGTCTCATGTAACGACAATTGAAAAGCTCGGGAAAGATCATTTTGATAGCTGGAAGCTTCAAATCGAAGCTGTATTAATCAAAAATGATCATTGGGATTACGTAATTGGTAAAGAAATAAAACCGGCTGAAGGAACCGCAGAAGAAATAAAAGTGGCTCCAAGCTGATCAAAAAGCTCGTGCAGATATAATTCTTTCAATAAATCCTAGTGAACTGAGTCATATAAAGCATTGTACGACTTCAAGTGCTGTATGGAATAAGCTGAAAGATGTTTATGAATCGAGGGGACCCGCAAAAAAAGCAACTCTGTTAAAACAACTTCTGTTTAGAAAAATGTCCATAAATGAAACGATGGCTGATCATTTAAATATTTTCTTCGAAATAGTTGATAAACTGAAAAATATGGAAATAGAAATCGCGGATGATTTATTATCAATTCTACTTCTATATAGTGTTCCTGAGAACTTCGAAAATTTTAGATGCGCTATAGAATCCAGAGATGAGTTACCTAAATCCGAATCTTTGAAAATTAAGATGCTAGAAGAATGGGATGCAAGAAAAGGAAAATCCACTCAAGATTCACAAAACGCATATTATATAGAAAATAAAAGAAATAATCAAGAACAGAAGAAGAATGAAAAATGGAAAATGAATCCAAATAAAAATTATTCCTCGGAAAGGTGTTACCGAAATTTCAGGTGCAATTATTGTTCGAAAATCGGGCACAAAGCTTCGGAATGTAGAAAGAAAATAGCTGATAGAAAGCTTACATCTTTAAATAAAGTAAATCAAGGATCGATGATAGCCACTAATTATGAAAAACCGACTAGTATGGCATTTAATGATGCATATCAAGAAACTTCTGCATGGTGTTTAGACAGTGGATGTACATCTCACATGTGTAAAGATAAAAATTTATTTACAGAATTTCATCCTCGTTCGAATTCAACTATACAGCTTGCAGTTGATCAAACAGCGAAAATTACAGGAATAGGAACAGTTTTCATTACAGTACCTAACGGGGGTGGAATTACTAATCTCACACTCAAGAACGTTCAATGCGTTCCAGAATTAAAGTGTAATTTGCTCTCAACATCTAAAGCAACAGCCAATAATCGTTCAGTGATTTTTAAAGAACGATTTGCTAAAATCATCGAACCAAATGGTTCTACAATAGTACATGCTGTCCGTCATGGGGATTTATATTACGTATACCCAAGCATCGAGAGAGCTGCGATAGCAGTGGTAAGTGAATTTCTAAAATGGCATCTTAAATTAGGTCATTTAAATGAGTCTGATTTAAAAAGACTTAAATTAAAGAATATGGTTAGAAATCTAAATTTCAGTGATACTGAGTCTTTTAAAGACTGTAAAATTTATATTCAAGGTAAACAAACTGTGCGTTCTTTTCCTAAAGAATCAAACTTTAAAAGTGACGATTTATTGACTCTTATACATTCAGATTTGTGTGGTCCTATGAGAGTTCCATCCCACGGAGGATCGCGATATTTCGTTACTTTTATTGACGATAAATCACGTTACATTGAAGTCAGTTTTCTTAAAACCAAAGATGAGGTTAAAAATGCATTTGTTAAATACAAAGCAGCAGTTTAAAACCGTGTAGGAAAGAAAATAAAAATTCTTCGTACAGATAATGGCAAAGAATATTTCGGAGAAGAATTTAATAAATACTAGATGGAACCCGTCAAAACTTGACGCAAAAAAAAACTATAACAGTATCAGTAAAATAAGCTTCTTTATTATTTATGAAGGGTTGCGTATAAAACAGTCTTTCAAATATTCCCCCCCCCCAGTCAAATGCAGTACTATTTCCGATTGAAATTCCAAACATACAATCCGTAAATAACTGTGTAATGCAAATCAGTTTGACATTACCACCATATTCCCCACGGCAAGAAAAAAAAATCATGGACGTATGAAGTATATACAAATAGTATATTCCTACATTCATATCATATTCAGTAAATAACAGAACATAGTAAATAAAGCACACATCTCCCCCCCCCTGTGATAATGCAACCGAATGAGCTCCTATGCGCATGTGCATTGCACCTGCCCAAAAGCACCGTCAAAATTCGACGTTAAAAAGTTTTAAAACGATTAAATTAAAAGTTTTAAAATGTCCTCTTTAATCATTGTTCGTTTCAAATCCATATCTTCTAAAACGCATCCATTGTTTTAAGCTAATCAATTGTTATGCAAAGATTAAGAAGTTTTTTACAGTAATAAATCTATCTGCAGATGGAGATTTTTAATGTTTTCAAGTGTAATTTATTTGTATGGTTTCTTCGGTTCCTTGACATAATCAGGATGATTATCCCTTTTCCATCACAGTCGGGGATATTTTTCCTCTTATACTGTTGGCAAATGTAAAAAAATAAAAAAATACAATTCCTAGCATATCCTGATATCTGATGGAACATATTCATCAACGAATTCAACATATCAATTTTATGTTCAACATAAACTAAAAATAGTCTTTTTTTCTTTTTTTTTTCCTGACAGATTTTTGTTTAGCGCCAAAATGTTCTATCTTATGGATAATCTGATCTTATGATTTATCACTTTTTAAAAAAAAAATTATTATTCACTTTTTATGATGGTTAGGGAAATCTATTTTCAATTGTGGCAACTTTCCCAGGGGCTATTTAACATTATTGAAGTAAACTGGTGGTCATTGATAAGATAGAGTTGAACACATTTTCATGCTTGAAAAATATTTCAAAAGTCGTTAAATTAAGCGGCAGTTTTCAAATAAATTTCAATCGAAAGCTAATTTTTTTTTCTAATTGATGATGTAAGAATTAAAATTGTAAAATGTAGTAAAAAATAGAAATTTGTAGTATTTCGAATTGATGTAAGCGCGATGAAAACTAAAGCGATAGCGCCTTTGTTGTCACAATTGTTGTACATTTCTAAAAATTGCCGCTGTATTTTGGCTGGCGTCCAAAAGTAGAAAAACATTTTTTGACATCGAAAGAGAAATTCACAGTGAAAGAAATGGGACTTTGCGCTAATAAGGAACTGTTAAATGAACTTATAACAAAGCTACCAAAATAGTCATATATATATTATTTCTCCTGTCAACATCCCTTTTTCGCAGAAAATACGAAACGCAGAACGACGAATGAGATAGCATATGAAAGGATTTTGAACAGGCTTCTGACATAGCACACTTAACGTTTCGTTAAAACATGTTTTTGATTAAAATTTGCTGAAAATTAAAAATTAAATCGGCATTGTTTTCTTAAAACAAATGAAAGGTTTTCCTCAAATTATTGTTGCCAAAAAAATAAAATACCACGTTATATGATGCTCAGCAATTATTATAAAAACACCGCACGGGTTTATTTTACATTTATGATTAAAAAGCGACATTGAAATTGAAATGTTTAGATTTATATTTCTATGTCCCATGTTTTTTCCGAAGCGGATGACGTCATCCTCCAATGCAGTCAAAATATGCTTGTTAATTTTTTTTTCTCTCTAGCGTGCCTTTTGCAATCTTGGATCAGTTTTTACTCTAACTTTGATGGAATAAATTAGATAATATTTTGGATTGACTAAAAACTAAATGTTCTTTGCAGATATTTTTATCCTTACTTTTTCTTTAGAAGTTTAAACCTGCATCTAATAAATATTACATATTGATAAAAAATGGTACTTCTCTATTATCCCGTCGACCACTTTTCATAACAAAAAACTATCGCCAAATAAACGGGAGAACGTTGCCATTGGAATGTCAAAATAAATAAATAAGTAAAATATAAGAATTTAAGGGCACAATTCTTAATTAATAAAGTAACTAATAAATCAGTAAAACATAATGAAAAATACACGCAAATGTCGAATTAAAAACCACTTGACGTAACAAACACGTATAATGCTTCTGACATCAAGTAAATGGGACTGCATTTTTGGCGTTTAATCTTACAGTTTGGCGATAGTTTTTGTTATGAAAAGTGGCCGACGTGATAAT
Organism: Maratus michaelseni; assembly: GCA_963931845.1. Taxonomy (NCBI): domain Eukaryota; kingdom Metazoa; phylum Arthropoda; class Arachnida; order Araneae; family Salticidae; genus Maratus; species Maratus michaelseni. The sequence goes on from OZ007592.1 coordinate 341,858,642, forward strand.
AGAGAAGTACCTAAAAATTATTAGATTTCAGTGCGAAATCCTCGCACGGCCCCTCTGGTTCCTATGAAATATTAGTCTTACATTGTTTATTCTAGCTAAAAATACAATCATTATTTCAAGATTTTTTCTAACATAACACTATTTTTAATAACTTTAAATTTCCTGAAATCCTTTACTTTTGTGATTTTTTTTATTAAAAAAGGAAATCTTCTATCCTATAATTAAAAAAAAAGCATTTGGTAACATGTAATGAAGGTATGCAATCAAGATGAAGAAATCAATGACGGCTCCAATTCTAATCTTTATAATTATGAATGCAAAAATCAGTAAAATTATGTCATGTTAACACAATCATATACATTTTTCTCTTTAGTTTTATCAATGTTAAAATGCACTTCAAGCTAAGCATAACGTCATTTTCACCGGCGCAAACTTTTCACACGTACTTCATATACCTTACATTAATGCTTAAACACCATGCACACAAATAAATATATTTTGTATTTAATTTTAATGAAAAAATGGCATCAACAAAGTTATAATGCATAATGATAAAATAAACCCAATGGACAATATTCCCGTGACGTCACAATAAATATGAATTTTTATTCGCTTATAAAACACGCAGATAAGCACTTTTACCGAAATTTAACTTGCAAATTAACAAATTCGGCTTTAAAACCGCGTGCTTTTAATATTTATTATTTCTCTTTTATTCAACCACAGAGTTTAGAGAATAAACTCTGTGCTTCGCAACAGTAGGCGTGATCCGATTATGACGTCATTAGCAGAAGTAAAAGTTTAATTGAAAATTACGGTTAATTAATTAAATTTTCGAACAAACGAATGCATGATAACAAATCTGTGTCCAAATATCTTTCATTTAAAAAAAGAATGATGTAATTGGATGCAGTAGTTTGTTCTCACGGATTGTCGAAAGAAATCGCTTAGCGTTTTAAATATATAGATATCGAAGAAAGCGGTATAAAACGAGAATTTTCCTCACCACTAACTCCGCAACAGAATGGTACGTCAGAGAGGGCCAATAGGCATTTAGCTGAAATGGCGAGGTGTTTACTATTACAAAGCAATCTTCCACAATCTTTTTGGGCCGAAGCTATTAATTGTGTGGTATACATACGTAATCGCTGTCCTTCGCGACGTTTAAATGATAACAAAACACCCTACGAAGTATTTTTTGGCATCAAGCCAACTTTATCATATTTTTAAATATTTGGGCAAAAATGTTTTGTACTAAATAAAAGACAAAGTAAAGAAAAATTTGATCCTATGTCAGAAGAGCATATTTTTGTTGGATATTCAAATGAATCAAAAGCGTACAGGCTGTGGAATAAGAATTCCAGAAAAATTGTTATAAGCCGAGACGTCCGATTTATTAACGAATTTGAAAACGATTTACCTTCAAAAAGTGAAATAAAATTAATTTTCTCCTTCTCTCAAAATAATGAAAATAAAACAATTACGCAACAATCAGAAACATCTCCTCCCGTCAAAAATAAACCAGACAGCTGTGGCGACAGTGATATTGATATGCAATCTGATGAAATTTCTGACCCCCTTACTTCCCCTACAAGAGCGCGCGGGCGGCCGAGAAAATTAAAAAATGGTAAAAGAGGTAGACCCAGGAAAGAATTTAAAATAATAATTCCAAAAACAGAAAAATCCCAAGTTGTAATGGAAAATTTATTTTCTGACTCATGTCCGGAATTTTCTGAAGCTTTAAACGGGCCTTTTAAACATGAATGGATAGATGCAATGGAATTAGAATTTAATTCTTTAATGCAAGAAAATGCATGGCAAATAGTTGATAGGCCAAAACATAAGAGAATTATAGGAAGTAAATGGGTTTTAAAAACTAAATATAAACAAGACGGGTCAATCGAAAAGTTTAAAGCGAGATTAGTTGCAAAGGGGTGTTCTCAAACACCTGGAATTGATTTTGAAGAAAATTTTTTGCCTGTAGCCAGATTAAGTTCGATCAGAACTGCGATCGCTTATGGTATTCAAAATGGTTTTACAGCTTATCAATTAGATTTTATTATGGCTTATGTAAATGGTGATTTAACTGAAGAAGTATACATGGAGTTACCTGAAGGTTTTAAATATGAATCTAATGTTGACAAAGTTTGTTTATTAAAAAAATCCCTCTACGGATTAAAACAATCAGGTCGACAATGGTTCAATAAATTAGATGAAAAATTAAAACAAATAAAGTTTGAATCACTAAATGCTGATAAATGTGTTTATTTTTCTAAATCTCAAATTGAAGCTATTATCATTGTCTATGTTGATGATCTCATAATTCTTACTAAATGTAAACAAGATTATGAATATACTAGCTGTTACCCGTGACTTCGTTCACGCAACGTTAAAAGAAGAATAAATACATTAATTAAGCAAAATATTTCAGTGCCGATAATTAAAAACGTTAATAATTAACTAACTATTTATCACATTTCATAGGAGACAATACGGTATTTTTTGTTATAGGGATCTTGATATAACTCAGTCTCAAAAAAGTGAAATTTTGTGCCAAATAATCGCGAAAATGAAATTGCAACCAATGCAAAACGGAGGGCCAAATAAAATCGTGGAAATAGACGAATTGGGTAAAAACAAATGTCAATTTTACCTGATAGACAATTTTACTTTTAACGCCTTTGTGAAACGTTTTAATAGCCATCCTTCAAAAAAACATTAATTGGAAATAGTATATGCTTTTTCTTTAAATTCAATTCTGCCTCTTTGGTTTAATATATAGCTAAAACAAATCTTGGTTTCTAAATGGCAGTATGTTGATTAGGCAATTTTTGTTCTCCAGAATAAATTGATTCATGAAGTTTGAATATGTGAAAATATGTTTTTATTTTTCGGATAATTTACCGAAGTCAAGATTTTGTTTTCACAATCTACTCAAAGTGTAAATAAATTCTGTTTTTCAGTTTTAATGAGAAAATGGTGTAAAAAATATACTGATCTGTTTTATTTACCCTTTTTTATATACAAATATGGAGTAGTTTACTTTCCGTTTTTAGAGAAACTTCGTTAAAATTTACAAAAAAAAAAAAAAAAAATCTTGGCATCTAATTTAATTTTTTAAATTCTGAGAGTTTGTTTGACATCCTCGGATCAATGATAACCGGTATTAAGTAAATCGCGTTGCGTTCGATAGTCTAGGAGTAGTTGCGAAATACAAACACACGGTCAGATTTTAATATAAGATTCGTGTTCATTTTCCTTTTCTTAAAATTATGATGTGATTTTTAGCAGAAAACTCTCATCTGTATATAACGGATACTCATGCTTAATAATCAGTATAGATAAAAAAGAACATTTAAATTTTTCGTTATAAATATGGCGTGAAATTCATCTACTTTTTATACTTACTGATCCTTGTATTATTAATGTAAGGAATTGATTCACACTCATTTTAAAACATATTGGAAAATTCCCATTTTATTTCAAATATGACGTCTATTTTTCTCCAGAGAAATCCCATTTTAATGACATAATTCTTGTTAATTTTCTTAACCAGGCAATTAACTTCAATACTGGCATAGGGGAAATTATGTTACTTTAACGAAATAATATTAAATCTTTAGGTTTTATCAACAAAAATGGAACTATTAACATTCGAAATTTTTTTTTAGGTAATCGAGTTATTTCTTTTAGTTTTAAGAATGAAAATAGCTATTTCTCGCTCTCCATGACATCATTTTCGACATAGATAATTCTGCGGAGCATATTATTGACATTTGCTAACCATTTTCTTTTTAAACTTCATTTTACTTTTTCAAAATTTAAATAAAATATACGGTATAGCTATATTAGCCGTACGCAGACGGTAAAACGCCAAGTATTGTTATCATACAAAAGAAAAAAAAAAGAAAAAAAGTGAAGAAAAAAACCCAAGATCATTTTATTTTACCAATCAAAGCCTATCCGCTTTATTTGCGATGTTTGACGTCATATTCGCATGTTTCCTATGGTTACGCATATTGAAATTTGTATTATTATCAAAAACTAAGAAAAGTACGTTTTATTTCTAATAATATTATTTTTAATTTTTTAATTTCATTTTCATTTTTCACGTGAAAATTTTTAAATTGAAACTAAATTGTTGAGTAAAAATTATTATTTCGGGTTTTGAATTAGTTTTGGCAACGATAAAGTATTAGCAACGGTAAAGTAAATTTAACCATTTTAAAATATTATACGAAAAAATGTCCATTTATTCTCTATGAAAATTACGAAATTTTGAATTGTTAAGAAAAATATTTGAATAAAATAAACAAAAACCGGTCTATGTTCATTTGAGGGTTATAATCAATCTACATGCAAAAATACAGGATTATTAAAGGCTTCATTTTGACGCTGGCTTCTGCCTAACATTTGCACACAATCAGATTTATAATATTACTAGCTGTTACCCGTGACTTCGTCCACGCAACATTAAAAGAAGAATAAATACATTAATTAAGAAAATATTTCACTACCGATAATTAAAAACGTTAAAATTAACTATTTATCACATTTCATAGGCGACAATACGGTATTTTTTTGTTATAGGGACCTTGACATAACTCAGTCTTTAAAAAGTGAAATTTTGTGCCAAATAATCGCGAAAATGAAATTGCAACCAATGCAAAAAGGAGGGCCAAATAAAATCGTGGAAATAGACGAATTGGGTAAAAACAAATGTCAATTTTACCTCATAAACAATTTTACTTCTAACGTCTTTGTAAAACGTTTTAACAGCCATCCTTCAAAAAAACATTAATTGGAAATAGTACATGCTTTTTCTTTAAATTCAGTTCTGCCTCCTTGGTTTAATGTATAGCTGAAACAAATCTTATTTTCTAAATGACAGTATGTTGACAGGCAATTTTTGTTCTCCAGAATAAATTGATTCATGAAGTTTGAATATGTGAAAATATGTTTTTATTTTTCGGATAATTTACTGAAATCAAGATTTTGTTTTCACCATCTATTCAAAGTGAAAATCAATTCTGTTTTTCAGTTTTAATGAGAAAATGGTGTAAAAAATATACAGATCTATTTTATTTCTCCTTTTTTTATACACAAATATGGAGTAATTTACTTTCCGTTTTTAGAGAAACTTCGTTAAAATTAACAAAAAAGAAAAAAAAATCTTGGCATCTAATTTAATTTTTTAAATTCTGACAGTTTGTGTAACATCCTCGGATCAATGATAACCGGTATAAAGTAAATCACGTTGCGTTCGATATTCTGGCACTGTAAATGAAAATTGTAAATTCACGGGCATTCTCCGTGAATTGCTGCCGTAATTTTACGGGAAATGCCCCCTTTTCAAGGTAAACGGTCCATTTCAGTAAATTTCATGTTTTTACGGGCAAAAACCGTTTATCTAATAACAAAGCTCGTTTATCTAGTCACAAAACCGGTTTTCTTATGGACATTGCCTGGAATCTCTGCTGCAGTAATTTTACTGCAGCACTTTTTTACAGTGAGGAGTAGTTGCGAAATACAGACATAGATTCGTGTTCATTTTCCCTTTCTTAAAATTATGATGCGATTTTTAGCAGAAAATTCTAATCTGTATATAACGGATATTCATGCTTAATAATCAGTATAGACAAAAAAACATTTAAATTTTTCATTATATATATGGCGTGAAACTCATCTACTTTCTATACTTACTGATCCTTGTATTATTAATGTAAGGAATTGATTCAAACTCATTTTAAAACACATTGGAAAATTCCCTTTTTATTTCAAATATGACGCCTCTTTTTCCCGCAGAGAAATCCCTTTTTAATGACATAATTCTTGTTAATTTTCTTTTCCAGGCAATTAATTTCAGTACTGGCATAGGGGAAATTATGTTGCTTTAACGAAATAATATTAAATCTTTAGTTTTTATCAACAAAAATGGAACTATTAACATTCGTCATTTTTTTTAGGTAATCGAGTTATTTCTTTTAGTTTTAAGAATGAAAATAAATATTTCTCGCTATCCATGGCATCATTTTCGATATGGATAATTTTGCGGAGCATATTATTGACATTTGCTGACCATTTTCTTTTGAAACTTCTTTTTACTTTTTTAAAATTTAAATAAAAAATACGGTATAGTTATATTAGCCCTGCGCAGACGGTAAAACGCCAAGAATTATTACCATACAAAAGAAAAAAGCGAAGAAAAAAAACCCAAGATCATTTTATTTCACCAATCAAAGATATCAGCTTTATTTTTGATGTATGGCGTCATATTCGCCTGTTTCCTATGGTTACTCATATTGAAACCTTGTATTATTATCAAAAACTAAAAAAAAGTACGTTTTATTTCTAGTAATATTATTTAATCTTCTTTTTAATTCTTTAATTTTTTTATTTCATTTTTATTTTTCACGTGAACATTTTTCAATTGAAACTAAATTGTTGACTAAAAATTATTATTCCGGAATTTGAATTAGTTTTGGCAACGATAAAGTATTAGCAACGGTAAAGTAAATTTAACCATGTTAAAATATTATACGAAAAAAATGTCCATTTACTCTCTATGAAAAAACGAAATTTTGAATTATTAAGAAAAATATTTGAATAAAATAAACAAAAACCAGCCTATGTTCAAATGAGGGTTATAATCAATCTGTATGCAAAAATACAGGATCATTAAAGGCTCCATTTTGACGCTGGCTTCAGCCTAACATTTGCGCACAATCAGATTTATAATATTATTAGGATTAGGATTAGAGATGAAATATCCAAATCTTTTAAAATGAAAGATTTAGGTTTGTTACACTATTGTTTGGGCATTGAATTTATGCAAAACGGGGACAGTATTAAAATTACTCAAAAGAAGTATATTGAAGATATTCTGAGCAAATTTAATATGCAAGAATCAAAATCAATATCTACACCTTTTGATAGCAATGTGAAGCTTACTAAAGATATGTGTCCCAAAACTGAAGAAGAAAAGTCTGAAATGAATAATATTCCTTATCGTCAACTAATTGGTTCTCTTATGTATTTATCAGTAGCAACTAGACCTGATATAACTCATGTTGTGAATTTTCTAAGTCAATTCAACAACAATCCAGGCAAACCTCATTGGATAGCTGCAAAAAGAGTTTTAAGATATCTAAGAGGTACTCAAGAACAAGGACTGATTTTTAAATGTGATACTAAGTCCTTAGTTGCATTTGTTGATGAATAGAAAGTCCGTTATGTGATACCGTTATGTGTGTCCGAAAGTGGATACATTTTTAAAAATGCCGGTGGTGCTATATCTTGAGAATCGAGAAAACAACGAACTGTTGCATCATCCACAACTGAAATGGAATATATGGCTTTATCAGATGTTGCTAAAAAGACTTTACATCTCAGACGGTTCTTAAATGAACTTTCTCCTGAAATAGTGTCTGCACCTACTTTAATATTCTGCGATAATCAGTCTGCTCAAAAATTAGTAAGAAATCCAATTTATCATTCTCGCACAAAGCATATTGATATTCGCCATCCCTTTGTGCGCGAAATATATGAGAATGGAGAAATAGAAGTCAAGTATCTAGAAACTGAAAATATGGCAGCTGACATTTTAACAAAAGCTTCAAGTGCCTATATACATAAGAAATGTTGTGATTTAATAGGACTAAGTGTTTAAAAACATTCAATGTTATTTTGTATCCTTTTTCCATATATGTTTAAAGTATATACTGTTTGTAAATGTAATTTTATATTTTGTTTCACTGTAATTTGCATAATTGGAGAGTAATTAATGCCTTGTTAAGAAAATGCACGTTGTAAGGGGGGGAATTGTTGGAATACAACGTTCATTTTCTACTCTCCGCACATATGGCGCATGCGCGTACAGTTACGATGACGATGCTCCGGAAGCGAGAGCAGTTGTTTACGTTAAGAAAGATGTCGGCGCTCAGTCGCATACGAGCTGTATATATTTTGTCTTCGTTTAATTGTAAATAAATGTCTTATGTCGATACTCTGCAAACTCTGTGTGCCGCAAACACCTACAGGAAGAATTGGCAGTGTCATCGAAAAATTTCTATGTCGTCGAATAGTCAACGGATTTGACAAGAACAAGAAAAAAAATATCTGAAGAAAATCGTGAAATTGATAATGAAATGTAAGATTTACTGCATTATGTAAAAAATACTGATATTACATTTAAAAAAAATCGTATACAAGAAAATATATGCATGATTCCTGTAGGGTTATATTGACTTATAAAATAGTCTTTTGTTTAATTATTGATTCATTATTTAAATTTATGGCGTTTTTTTCCTTCAATATATTTGTCTATAAAATTACATTTCACATAAAAAAGTTTCTTTAACATTTTGCAATTTTATTTAAAAAAAATAAATTTTAATTTTAAACTTATGTAATTTTTTATAGTACTGATGAACCTCTTGCTCGATTTTTTTTTTCTTTTTACTTTCTTCTATATTTACAAGAAGAAAGATTGGATTCATGAAAATTTTCGACTTCCTGTTTTCGACGGATTTATACGCTTTAGAATGTCCTGAACACGATTTGACGGTTTTTAGAAAATGTGTGTCTGTCTGTATGTGACAAAAATTTTGTGGCCACTCTATCTCAAGAACGAATGCACGAAATTTATTAAATCTTTATATTCAGTTAGTCCCTGACATAATTTGATGTTGATTAGTTTTTGGTGAAAATCGCCCAATAGGTGGCTGTGCTATACTGCATTTTTTGCGATTTGCGCAATAGCTCTATGTCTAGAACTAATACACTTATTTACATCAAACTTCAGATTCAGTAAGACATTGACAGTTGATTGAGAATTAGACATTGACAGTTAGACATTCATTCAGTTAGACGCTGATTATGTTTTGATGCAGATATCTCAACAGGTGGTGCTGCTATACCACTTTTTAGCTCACAGGCTCTCAAAGCCTGAGAGCTAATGTGCCCGCCCGTTCTGTATGTATGTATGTATGTACGTATGTATGTATGTACGTAACGCAATAACTCGTGATAGAATTATCCGTTTTGCTTCAAATTTTGTTTACAGTTTCATTCTAATAAGGCACTTCCCTTATTAGTTTTGGGAGTTCATTGGTTAAGTATAAAGGGGGAAAAGGGCGGGGTTAACTCTCCCTTAATTTAGATAAATGGGTTTTTCATGCAGAATTATCCGTTTTTCTTCAAATTTCGTATATAGGTTCATTGTGATAAGGCACTTCCCTAATTAGTTTTTGGTGTTTATTGGGTATGTATAAAGGGGGGTAAACGGGGGGCTAATCCCCCTTAATTAAATAAATGGGTTTTTCATGCAGAATTATCCGATTTTCTTCAAATTTTGTATATAGATTCATTGTGGTAAGGGCTTGCCTGTTTAGTTTTGGGTTTTCATTTGTTAAGTATAAAGGAGGAACGGGGGAAAGCTCACCTCCCTTAATTTAGATAAATGGGTTTTTCAAGCAAAATTATCCGATTTTTTCAAATTTTGTGTATAAATTCATTGTGGTAAGGCGCTTGCCTGATTAGATTTTGGGGGTTTATTGGTTAAGTATAAAGGGTGGGAACGGAGCTTATTCCCCCCCCCCCCCTCCCTTAATATATTGTCGATTTCTTTATTTTTCGAGCTGCACTGTTCCTTGAAAAAATAGCATAATATACAATTAGTGTGAATAGCCTGTGAGCTCAATGCCCTCAGTTTAACTGGGCAGTTTTCTTTATTTCATGATTATTACGATAGCTATATCTCAAGAACTAATGCACGGAATTTCATCAAACTTCAGATTTTGTTAGACCTTGACATAAATAGATTCTGCTTACTTTTGCGTGTAAATAGCTTAACAGGTGACGCTGCTATACTACTTTTTTAGCTCACAGGCTATCAAAGCCTGAGAGCTTATGTGCCCGCCGGTTCTGTATGTACGTACGTACGTATGTATGTATGTATGTATGTATGTATGTATGTATGTATGTACGTAACGCGATAACTCTTGATAGAACTAACCGTTTTACTTTAAATTTTGTTTATAGGTTCCTTGTGATAAGGCTCTTCCCTGATTAGTTTTGGAGGTTCATTGGTTAAGAATAAAGGGGGGAAACGGGGGCTGACCCCCCATAATTTAGATAAATAGGTTTTTCATTCAGAATTATCCCATTTTTTTCCAACTTTGTATATAGGTTCATTTTGATAATGCACTTCTGTCAATAGTTTTGGGGGTTCATTGGTTAAGTATAAAGGGGGAAATGGGGGATCCCCCCCCCAATTTAGATAAATGAGTTTTTCATGCAGAATTATCCGATTTTCTTAAAATTTTGTGTATAGGATCATTGTGATGATGCGCTTCTCTGAATAGTTTTGGGGGTTTATTGATTAAGTATAAAGGGGGAAAGGGGGGGGGGCTAATCCCCCCCTTAATTTAGATAAATGAGTTTTTCATGCAGAATTATCCGATTTTCTTCAAATTTTGTATATAGGTTCATTTTGATGATGCGCTTCTCTGAATAGTTTTGGGGGTTCATTGTTTAAGTATAAAGGGGGAAAGGGGGGGGGGGCTAATCCCCCCTTAATTTAGATAAATGGGTTTTTCATGCAGAATTATCCCATTTTCTTCAAATTTTGTATATAGGTTCATTTTGATAATGCGCTTCTGTCAATAGTTTTGGGGGTTTATTGGTTAAGTATAAAGGGGGAAAGGGGGGATAACCCTCCCCCTAATTTAGATAAATGAGTTTTTCATGCAGAATTATCCGACTTTCTTCAAATTTTGTATATAGGTTCATTGTGATAATGCGCTTCTCTGAATAGTTTTGGGGGTTCATTGGTTAAGTATAAAGGGGGAAAGGGGGGTTAATCCTACCTTAATTTAGATAAATGGTTTTTTCATGCAGAATTATCCGATTTTCTTCAAATTTTGTATATAGGTTCATTTTGATAATTCGCTTCTGTCAATAGTTTTAGGGGTTCATTGGTTAAGTATAAAGGGGGAAAGGGGGGGATAATCCCCCTAATTTTGTTAAATGAGTTTTTCATGCAGAATTATCCGACTTTCTTCAAATTTTGTATATAGGTTAATTGTCATAATGCGCTTCTCTGAATAGTTTTGGGGTTCATTGGTTAAGTATAAAGGGGGAAAGGGGGTCTAATCCCCCCTTAATTTAGATAAATGGGTTTTTCATGCAGAATTATCCGATTTTCTTCAAATTTTGTATATATATTCATTGTAATTACAGACGTCCCTGATTACTTTAAGGGGTTCATTAGTTAACTATGAGGGGGGTAACGGTGGGATGACACTGCCCCTTAATATACTGTTGATTTCTTTATTTTTCGAGGGCATATTTCAAATTCTTTGAAATAAGAGTATAATATACAATTAGTGTGAATAGCCTGTGAGCTCAATGCCCTCAGTTTAACTGGGCAGTTTTCCTTTTTTATTCATTATTATCACGATATCTATATCTCTAGAACTAATGCACGGATTTTCATCAAACTTCTGATTCATTTAGACGTTGACATAAGTTGTTATTGATTATGTTTTGGTCTAAATCTCCCAACAGGTTATACTGCTGTGCTACCTTTTGCAGGATTTACACGATTTTAGCAATAGTCATATCTCAAAAACTAATGCACGGAATTTAATAAAACTTTAGATTAAGTTAGATCTTGATATAAATTGGTGCTGATTCTTTTTAGTGTATGCTAAACGTGTGTGAGATAGAAGAAAGTTTTGGGATTGTCACATCCTATTAGTTTCACTGTTGTTTGCTGGGAAGGTTCCTTGTCATTTGGTTTTCAGAATTTATAAAATTTTTCCTAAAAAATTTTAATAAATCTAAAATAAAAAAATAAAAAATAGAAATAAGAAAAAAAGAATTTTTGTCAGTGATTTTTATTTCAAAGAATACATATTTTTTAAATCCTTCAAAATTTTATTTTTTTTATTTATAGGCAAATTTTAGTGATTTTTAACATTTTCCAACCTAGTTGGAAAGTGTTTATGACTTCAGATTGTCTGCCGTCTGTCCGTGCTCTAACTCGCGTAAATATACTCGGATTGCCCTGAAATTTTTGTATGCTATTGTCATTTAATATAGCATGTTCCCTATTACAACTGAATTGTGTAGCACTTATAGTTTTTTTACAGGGACAATCAAAAATATTTCGTTACATTACAGTCAATGGGAAATAATTGTTTCAAGTGCATTTTAATGACGCTACGTCATTTAAAACATGATGAAATTGATATATAATTATGAAGCGCATTAAAACATGCTTTTTGTATGGAGTGCAAAGCACCCTTTAATATTCATTTACAGGGTCAAACAAAATAATTCTGTTACATACTGTCCTATGGGGAAAAATCGTTTGCAGTGTAATTTAGTGATATTTCACTATTTCAAACGTAATGAAAATTATATGCATTACTGAGGTGCACTATAAATTGCTCCCTTGTGTGCATTGCGTTTATTTACAGGGACACACAAAAGATATCGGTTACAATACATGTGCGATATTTATAGTCTATATGTGACAAGTGCGTTTTCAAATTTGTTTGCGTTTTTTAGTTTAACTCGATTTTTTCATAGTATCACGTGTGTGTTTATAAACTCGGTTGATCCTATACAGGGCTACACAAGGGAATTCGTTGTAAGACTATGTTAGTGAATTGTTTAAGGGTAGTTTTTAATTGTGTTGCGCATTTTTCTGCTAATCTACATTTAGTAGACTAACAGAAGTTTGTGGAATATAAATAAATTCATATACAGGGTTACCTGTACATGAATTTATCCGTTTATTATTATTATTATTTAGAATTATTACGTTTACGCAAAGAAAAAGATACATTGTCGTTTACGATTGGTAATTACTGCGAGTGAGTTTTAAGTTACTTTTTAGCTTAATATGCTATGTGTACGTCTCCAGAGAAGCGAAAAACGTTCTAAAATTTCGATTTTTTTTAATACTGAAGGAGCTAGAAACATGAAATTTGGCATGGTAGTTAATTATAAGATGTAAATGCTCTCTAAGAACAAATTCTAAAAAATTCGAAATTTAAAAGGGTGAGATGAGCGAAAAGCGTTCTAAAAACATTCTAAATTACAATTTCTAGGGAATCACTGGAACTACAGAACCGTTTTCAAAAGTTACGGTGGAAAATTAATGGTGATAGTATCTGCTCCAACATACACAATATTTTATGTCGGTGCCACTATTCCCGTGGGTACAGGAGCAAAAAACGTTCCAAAATTTCGATTTTTGTTTATACTGAAAGTGTTAGAAACAGGAAATTTGGCATGTTTAGTTACTTATAAGATGTAAATGCTGTCAAGAACAAATTCTAAAAAAAAATCGAAATTTAAAAGGATGAGATGAGCGAAAGCATTCTAAAAATATTCTAAATTACAATTTCTATGGTATCTCTGGAACTACAGAAGCGTTTCCAAAAGTGATGGTGACAAATTGATGGTGACAGTCTGCTCCAACATACGCTATATTTTTTGCCGGTGCCACTACCTCCAGGGGAGTGCAAGAGCGAGAAACGTTCTAAAATTTGATTTTTTTATATTGAAGGTGTTAGAAACATGAAATTCGGCATGGTAGTTACTTACAAGATGTAAATGCTCTCTAAGAACAAATTCTAAAAAAAAATCGAAATTTAAAAGTGTGAGATGAGCGAAAAGCGTTCTAAAAACTTTCTAATTTACAATTTCTATGGAATCTCTTGAACTACAGAGCCATTTTCAAAAGTGATGGTAACAGTCCTTGCTGTAACATAGGGTATATTTTATATCGTGACACTACCACAGAGGTAAAAAAAAAAAAGTTCTAAAATTTTGATTTTTTTTTCAACATTGGTGTGGTTTAATTAGTATTTTCTGAATTATCTGTGGCAGTAAAATTTCCTCTATTGAAAATAGGCCAACGAATACCACTTGGCATTTTTCAAGAATTACGCGAGCAAAGCCGCGGGTTTTGCTAGTATGACAATAAATATGTAAAAAGAAATGGCACATGGCTGCAACAAAAGTGGTTTTGCTCACATAAATGTTTACAAATTTATTGTTAAAAATACATATAAAGGAAAAAAAAGCAAGATTTATAGGGAGAAAATCGAAATAATTTGTAACTCCGCCCTAAATCTATTCCCTTTTCCGTAATTTAGTATTTTATATATATTTGTAAATACTTATGTGTGATACCCATCACATAAGTTGAATCTAAATACATATATAAATATGGCATGATCAACCACAATGAATATTTAATACACACAAATATGCGTAAAAAAAGGAAAACATTGCTTTTACAACAGTATCAGGTATGGGTATCTTTTTGACTTTTTAAGAATATGTATCATCGTTTTTTACACAATTTTTCGCTAAAAGATATTGTAAAAACAACTTCCAAATTCTAATTCTTTAGTATCCCTAAAACATACTTTAATTTCATGAAATTCGGTGCAATGATTTAAAAAAAAAAGACTATTTATGCAAAATTCAAAAATTAGACATTTCCTCAACTAATATTAATATAATTTTCATCTGTATTCAAAACGTGCTGGAGACGATGCTCCGCCTACTTCGTATAGCTTTTTTTTTTTGCACTAATGCTACAGTAAGACACTTTACTAATGCTTTTATTATTAATGAATACATATCTAAATGACGATGGGCGGAGTTTAAATATAAAACAAATGTACGTGAAATATTGTGTACGCTATCCTGGCACTAATCAACAGTTATTTGATACAACCCCTCATATTTTTGCTTCTTTTTGGGAACAACGGATTTCGAGCTTATTCTATCGACGATAATTTTCAGAATTTTCAAGCTATGATTTTAAGACTTGCACAAAAGTTGCTCAGTGAAACATTTTTTAGTAAACCTGCTCATTTTCATCTAATTTTCATTATTTTTTAATTCTGATTGCAGAGTTATATGTACAATGTTATTTGTCATATTTTCTGAAAATAACTTTTTTTTATGTTAAGAACTCTGCAAATTATAAGCAAAAAACTAGGCGAAATTTGGGACTGTTTTTATAAAAACCTTAATTTCTCTACGAGTATACTACATGCTATCCTCATACAAATGAACATAGTATATTACAATAAGCCACTTATTAATAATCTCGAGTTTGAACGCCTTTACTACATTAGTTTTTATAGGGTTATCCAAAAGATATTCGTTCTTTTTCAATTTTTTGACAGTCCCCTATGGGGTTTCGTGAAAAAATCTTCACGGAAATATATAACCTATACTATACTGTTTACACACCTGCAGTTTCAGGTTAATTCCTCATGTATTTTTCTAGATAGTTAACAAAACGTCTAAAATCGCAAGTGACCAATCATCTTTGGCAATATAGTGTATATATATATGATACATATCCTGTCGAAATTTTGGCACATTATAGATGATTGCTATTACTGTCGACTTGAAACGTTCGTTCCATCATACTCCAGTGATGACATATCAGTCCGAACCCCACGAAAATTACCGTATAATCAGTTCGATGTAGGCGCAGTCGAGATCATGGAAATACAGTCATGACATTCGGCGAAGGTATTATTGTGATTTAATCACTATGAAGGTAATTCTCGGAGTACGAATCATATTTGAACATCATATTATAATGCAATAGTAGAGCTGAGTAGAGGCAGTTCATTCCAATAGAATTTTCCCCAAAAACATTAAGGAAACTTAATAGATGAGCAAGAACTTTATTATGAGAACACAGATGAAAGCAACTCCACCAACTTTCGCTTCATTAAAAACTTGAACACATTAAGTATTGAAGAATTAGCAGAAATTGAAGAACATACTACCTACGAAATAGTGTAGACTTCCCCAGTGACGGCTTATAGATGACAACAATTAATTCGTGTAAAAATCTGTCTCCGAAGCCAATGCAACCATATAAATACTTCAAAATTTTGCCCAAAGGTACAAACGCGCTAAAAATGCTGGCCCACTCGCAGCAATGTTCGGAGGAAGCCAGGGAAAAGAAAAGGCGGGGCCTTCTCGCTAATGGTTGAAAAACTGAGGCCAAGAAGGTGTGTACATGACGTATGACCAAAACTTTTTATCAGAAGCGGCAATTAAAAAAGGTAAAAAGCCTTTGGGCGCGAAAACGCCAGGAATCCTGGGAGCCGAATGATAATTAAATAGAAAAAAAATTGTTTTACAAAAGTTCCAAAGAATAAAAATTCAATGTCTCAAAAGAAGAAATTAGGCAGGTGCGTTTTAGAGGCATTGTTGCAATTTAAGAGAATAAGGTTTTAATAAATACGTGTAGCTTTTAACAGATTAAGATTTTTAGAATGATAAATAAAAGAATATTTTGATTAAGTTATGGAATAAAATATAAAATAGATTTAAGAGATATTTTAAAAAGAGAGGGAAAAAAGAATTGTAAGAATTTGGAATAATTTAACTAAGGACAAATGGCGAAAAAATTTTATTATTACATATATATGTGTGTGCATGTATGTATGTATGTGAAATTTTGGTAAAATGTTCTGCAGCTGCAAAATCCAAAAGAAAAACTGAAATAAATGCATTGAAATTGACAAGTAGATAAAAAGACTGGTGATGTCGGGTGTCGGCCCTAGACTCCGCAAGCCACCAATAAACCCATAGCAGGCCACAGGTTGTGCATCCCTAGTTAGTTGTTTATTTACAGGGACGTACAAAACTATTTCGTTACATTATGCCTTATGGGGGAAAATGTCTGTGCAATGTATTTTAATGATGTTACACTACTTCCAACATAATGAAATATACATGTATTATTGTAATGCACTACAATACGCTTTATATAGAATACGGATAGTGTAGCTTCTATCATTTTTTTACAGAGATGCACAAGGGAATTCAATTGCATTACTCTCAGTACAGTAATTGAGAATCATTGGTAATTGAAGTTGGATTATTGTTATTGACAAATTTCATGAAAAGTCACGTGGCAGACTCAAATAGGATGTTAAATAAACATGAAATAATTCTGCATGAACATAAAAAGCGTACATATCCCAAAGAAAGTGCGATTTTATAGATAAGAAAGTCATAAAATTAAAACATCCATCTGAAAAGTTTAAACATATAAAAACAAGCTAAAATATTTTGGGCACCAGTATGATAAATTAAAATTTTAAATGTGCAGAAAAATAATAAATACACTTATGACGCTAGAAATTTTTGGGCCCCTTAAATCTGTTTGTTCTGGGAAAGTGCCTCGCGTGTCTTGCCAATAATAGGGAATTCATTCTAAAATAGAAAAAAATGATGAAAAAAAAATATTTTCATCGATTATATTGGAAAGGTATTTCTGTTGCTAAAATATTGAAGTCAGTGAATGGCGCAAGAATTTATGGACAAATTAATTTGGAAAAAAAAAAAACAGTGGCACTCCGGGAGTGCCGAGAGAAGTGAAAACTTGAACAATTACGTGTGTATTTTTTGAATCGTCAGGAAATGTTTTTTTGTTCAGGAAATACTTTTAAATGAAGTGTTTTTTTATTCATTATTATAAACTACTACTACAAAAATTATATTACAATTTTCGATTAATGCGCTATTGTACATGAAAAATAATGCATATTGTTTTACATACAAACATTTCGGGAACCAGACTTCAGTCGCACTATACAGCTTACATTTTTCTGCGTTACTATACCGCTTACTATACGCTTACATTTTTCTGCGTTACTATACCGCTTACATTTTTCTGCACTTACTATACCGCTTACATTTTTCTGCGCTTACTACACCGCTTACATTTTTCTGCGCTTACTACACCGCTTACATTTTTCTGCGCTTACTACACCGCTTACTATACCGCTTACATTTTTCTGCGTTACTATACCGCTTACATTTTTCTGCGCTTACTACACGCTTACATTTTTCTGCATTTACTATACCGCTTACATTTTTCTGCGCTTACTACACCGCTTACATTTTTCTGCGCTTACTACACCGCTTACATTTTTCTGCACTTACTACAACGCTTACATTTTTCTGCGCTTACTACACCGCTTACATTTTTCTGCGCTTACTACACCGCTTACATTTTTCTGCGCTTACTACACCGCTTACTATACCGCTTACATTTTTCTGGGTTACTATACCGCTTACAATTTTCTGCGTTACTATACCGCTTATATTTTTCTGCGTTACTATACCGCTTACATTTTTCTGCGTTACTATACCGCTTACTATACCACTTACAATTTTCTGCACATACTATACCGCTTACAATTTTCTGCGCTTACTACACCGCTTACATTTTTCTGCGCTTACTACACCGCTTACATTTTTCTGCGCATACTACACCGCTTATATTTTTCTGCGCTTACTATACCTATTACTATACCGCTTACATTTTTTGCGCTTACTATACGGCTTACATTTTTCTGCGCTTACTATACCGCTTACAAATTTTCTGCGTTTACTACACCGCTTACATTTTTCTGCGCTACTATGCCGCTTACTATAACGCTTACATTTTTCTGCGTTACTATACCGCTTACTACACCGCATACTATACCGTTTATATTTTTCTGCGCTTACTATACCGCTTACATTATTCTGTGCTTACTATACTGTTTACATTTTTCTGCGTTTACTATACCGCTTACTATACAGTTTACATTTCTTCTGTGTTACTATACCGCTTACATTTTTCTGCGCTTACTATACCGCTTCTATACCGCTTCCTATACAGCTTACAATACCGCTTACATTTTTCTGCATTACTATACCGCTTACATTTTTCTGCGCTTAGTATACCACTTACATTTTTCTGCGTTTACTATACCGCTTACTATACCACTTACATTTTTCTGTGTTTACTATACCGCTTACATTTTTTCCGTGTTACTATACCGCTTACATTTTTCTGCGCTTACTATACCGCTTCTATACCGCTTACTATACCGCTTACTATACCACTTACTATACCGCTTACTATACCGCTTACATTTTTCTGCGCTTACTATACTGTTTACATTTTTCTGGGCTTATTATGCCGCTTACTATACCGCTTACATTTTTCTGCGCTTACTATACCAATTACATTTTTCTGCGTTTACTATACCGCTTACATTTTTCTGCGTTTACTATACCGCTTACTATACCACTTACATTTTTCTGTGTTTACTATACCGCTTACATTTTTCTGCGTTACTATACCGCTTACTATACCGAGTACTATACCGCGTACTATACCGCTTACATTTTTCTACGCTTACTATACCGCTTACATTTTTCTGCGCTTACTATACCACTTACATTTTTCTGCGTTTACTATACCGCTTACTATACCACTTACATTTTTCTGTGTTTACTATACCGCTTACATTTTTCTGTGTTACTACACCGCTTACATTTTTCTGCGCTTACTAAACCGCTTCTATACCGCTTACTAAACCGCTTCTATACCGCTTACTATACAGCTTACTATACCGCTTACATTTTTCTGCGCTTACTATACCGCTTACATTTTTCTGGGCTTACTATGCCGCTTACTATACCGCTTACATTTTTCTGCGCCTACATTTTTCTGCGTTACTATACCGCTTACATTTTTCTGCGTTACTATACCGCTTACTATACCGCGTACTATACCGTGTACTATACCGCGTACTATACCGCGTACATTTTTATACGCTTACTATACCGCTTACATTTTTCTGCGCTTACTATACCACTTACATTTTTCTGCGCTTACTATACCACTTACATTTTTCTGTGTTTACTATACCGCTTACATTTTTTCTGTGTTACTTTACGCTTACATTTTTCTGCGCTTACTATGCCGCTTCTATACCGCTTACTATACAGCTTACTATACCGCTTACATTTTTCTGCGTTACTATACCGCTTACATTTTTCTGCGTTACTATACCGCTTACATTTTTTTGCGCTTACTATACCGCTTACATTTTTCTGCGCTTACTATTCCGCGGTGCAATAGCGCACAGGCAAGCATGCGGCGCGCGACGCGCCCGTCCCGCCCTACCTTATACCTAACTATACACAATACATGTACATACTTATATACAGAGGTGTCGGTTACAATAACAGTGTCGCGAGTTCAATGGTTTTTTTCCATCTCAAAAAATGCCCAACGCGCCTAAAGAAATTTTCACTTCAAATATACAGAGGTGTCGGTAACAGTGTCGCGAGTTCAATGGTTTTTTTCCATCTCAAAAAATTCCAACGCGCCTAAAGAAGTTTTCACTTCAAAAATATTTTCATTTGAAATTTCCAAAGCAATATCAAGTTATTATAAAACAAGAATCGTAGCCAGAAGATACTTTATACTATTTACTTGGGACTCCAGGACAATTTTATACATTTTAAGTTACAATGACTGTCTTTCAAATGGAAGTATATCAAAGAACCCATTAGCACTTTTCAACTTATATAGGCAAGGGCGGGGACGTTTTGGGACCGGCCCCGTACTCTCCCTCCCGATATCCTCTGGCTACGGCCTTATTGCAAACAGGATTTCTGTTTACAACACAATTAAATGTTTTTCGTGAGACTCAGAACGTTATTGAAATTTAAGTCACCCCGCCCACGAAATTAAATCCCGGGGACGCCACTGACAATTGGACGTATTAAGCTTTCAATTCCGAACAAAAGCTCGTAAGAAAACCTAAATAATAAAAACACGAAAAAAAGAATTTTAGTTCTGTTACTGCATAATTTATTCAATCAACAGGGCCAGATTAGAGCATGGGCACGTTTTCACTGTTTGGGTAGCAGAAACTATGTTGTTCTTCGTTTGTTAGTATTTAAAAATCCATAGCAATTTTCTCAATAAATCTTTTTTTATCCGACCACGATTATATTCTGCAAAATGCAGTCTTGTTTGACTATGTACGTCTTTATCTGACCCGTCCCTCCCCCATTTGCCCCCTCCAAAGCATGTAAAAAAATTTAAATCTTATTTTTTTTTTCATAGCATAAAAATTTTGACATCTTTGCTGCTTTCTAGTGATAATAAATTAATAATCAATCAAGTAAATTAACCCTCTCTCGCCAAAATTTATGCTTTCTCCTATCGTGCATAATAGCATACAAAATAAATAAATAAATAATAAAGATGGAAAGAGGAAAAGAAAAAATATATACATATAAATACTGTTTAACATTGTTTCGTAAGGTGCCTAAACGATTTCCCTTATGCGTCACTCTCAATTTGTGGAAAAAAACTTTGTTTCTTTTTCTCCGCCTTCCCCCCCCCCCCCCCCCCAGCACCAAACACAAAATTTCTGTTGTTTTTATTCAAGTATTCCCATTTCTTTACGCATTTCAACATTTTAAAAATGTATTTCGATGCTTAGTAATAGTAACATATGCAGATTTTATTTTATATCTTTCGGCAATGTACACGCTCGAATTTGTATGATTATTATTATTATTATTTTTTTTTTACGAAAATCTATCCAAACAACCTATGGGAGTTCCGTTTTAATGATTGCCAATTTAATTTATGACATTTAGACAAATTAAATTTGTATTTCTGACCAAAAGTTCATGAGAAAACCTAAATAATATAACCCCCCCCCCTTATTTTCCGTCTTTTAAAACCAGTTTGCAAACCAGAATGGCGCAAGCTCCAAAAACCCTGTCTATTAATCAGTCAACTTACATCAATAACACAGCAAAGAAAAAAGTCAAAAGATTAAACTTTTTTTCGTTCATAACCTTATCAGAAAAGTCATTAAAGTTATTTCCATGAGAATAAAAAAAGTAAATAAACTTTATTCAAACCTAAATAATATGAATGCCCCCCACTTACGTCTTTCAATAAGCTTACAAACGTTAGATATTTCGTAAACCGCGCCTATACTTCCACACAGACATTTGAATGTAAGAATTTAACGAATTGACCAATGATGTGACCCCTGGATAAAACTCCACCTTTCCTCAAATAATGCACAAAAATATCTGAAAAGCTATTGTAGCGCCATCTGTCATCGTATTGAAGAAATATCCACGTACCTATAGGGTTACCATATCAAACATTCTCACAAAGATTTTAATAATTCGCCAAGAGAATTTCACTAAAAAACCTAACTTAACAAACTTCAAATTTTCCAATTTTTATTGTGTACTTCCATAAGGTCAATTTGCATATAATACTGAATTTTTGAATCCTTCTGTGAGAAATTTTCGGAGAACTTAAGTATAAAGTAATTTTCCTGAAACACTCAAAAAATCAAACTTAATAAATTTAAAATTTAAAAAATCTGGGTGGGGGCCTCCATAAGGTAAATTTGCATAACATACTTCATTTTTGAATATTTTTCTGGATAATTTCTGGAGTTGTTGTCGGACAAGTGATTGCCTTGGCGACAATTGTTCGAAATGCACCCTTAAACTACCCGTTTTAGAAGTATAGCTGATACATTTCTCTTAGACTTATGAAAAAAAACTAAATAAATATTTAAACAAACCTTTTGCACCGGGAACGAGATAATCTAGCTGTCATATTTGACTATTCTGTATGGTTCTGTGTAATTCAGGTTCGTTTATAGACATTTATGTCTCTTGTTATGTTAATTATTACTCCTTTTTACAAATTATCAATCAGATTTTTTGTGACATTTTGTGTTGTTTTTAAACAATTATTACAGATTATCATGTCAAAATACTTTCGACTACTTAGATATTGAAGAAGAGTTCAAAAGTTATTAATCTAAATATGCTTTGCTCATGTTCAAAGAATTGATAAAATTTGAAAAAAAAAATCCTCGGAAATATGCTTTGTGCAAAATATTTCCATAATTGGTTTCATAGCTGATATTGGCGACAAAATCGCCAAAATAGCTTTAAAATTGCTGACATAGGTTTTTACTATTTCTTTAGTAGATTTTTTATCCTCAATTTCATGCTCCTACCTAAACCTGCTACTGAATGAGATGACCTAAAAATTTCAATTCCAATTTACCCCCCTTAGTTATTGAAATTCTAAAATCACTGAAATACGTGTTTATTATTTGTTTTTAGTAGATTTGTTATCCTGAATTTCGCGCTCCTACCTAAAGCTGCTCGCGAGATACAGCGCAATAACCTAAAACTTTCAATCCCCTGTTTAACGACATTCGGGGATGAATTTTCAAAAATCCTTTCTAAAGTTGGTTCCCTCATTGTGTAAGGATTACGTCATCGGAATTTCGTTGTTCTAGAAACAATGAGTAAGGCTCGACGTTAATTATTAGTCAGTTAGGACATGTTGTTTTATAAATATAGATAATAAACAAATATTTAATGTGTAAATTATTTGTGGCTATTTTACATCTGGAAGCGTTAGTTATGACATCGTACAAAAAAAATAAGTGACAAAGAACAAGGTAAATTTCAAATAATATTGGAATATGGACATATTAAAAATGCTAGAAAATCTTTAATAAATAAAAAAATAATATTAATAATTTTAATAATTAATATTTTAAATATTTAAATATATCTATATATTTAAAACGCTAAGCGATTTCTTTCGACAATCCGTGAGAACAAACTACTGCATCAAATTACACCATTCGTTTTTTAAATAAAAGATATTTGGACACAGATTTGTTATCGTGCATTCATTTGTTCGAAAATTTAATTAATTAGCCGTAATTTTCAATTAAACTTTTACTTCTGCTTTTGACGTCATAAAGTCGGCAACTCCCATTTTTGCGAGGGATAGAGTTTATTCTCTGAACTCTGTGGTTTGCCAATCTTTTGACATTAGCTAATATCAATTAGGTAATATTTTAACATTGTAATATAAAATCTTAATAAAAACTTACTTAAAATTAGCTAGAATATAATCATAATAAACTATCTAAACATAAACACATCAATATGAATAACAAATCTCACGTAAAATGTTGCAATTTAAATGATTCCAATTGAAACAAGATTTGGAGAGTTATCCCTGACCCCCAGCTAACATAAAAGTAGCTATTTTATTTTATTTATTTACACACATATTCAATTTTATTATAAAACACCAGGTTGCCATACAAAGCAAAAATCGTCATTTAGGCGCCAAAAATTAACCCCGATGCGTCTGCGATATCTGTACCGATTTAATCAAAATTGTTTTGGTTGCACCGTATATTTCAAAATTAATTAAATCCATGTGATCATTGTTTCTTTCTCAGATTAAAAATAAAAAAATTGGTACTTCTCTATTATCCCGTCGATCACTTTTCATAACAAAAGACTATCGCCAAACTGTAACGCCAAATAAACGGGAGAACGTTGCCATTGGAATATCAAAATAGATAAATAAATAAAATATAAGAATTTAAAGACACGATTGTTATTTTAATTGATGAAATAACTAATAAATCAGTAAAACATAATGAAAAATAGACGCAAATGTCGAATTAAAAACCACTTGATGACGTAACAAACACGTATAATGCATCTGACATGAAGTAAATCCGGACTGCATTTTTGGCGTTTAATTTTACAGTTTGGCGAGTGTTTTTTTGTTATGAAAAGTGGTCGACCGGATAATAGAGAAGTACCAGAAAATTTAATGCTTAACGAAATTCAATTATTTGATCAATCGTAAATTTTGGTACTTTTCCGTTATACAGACACCATGCAATACATGTAAATGTATGGTTGGCGACAGTGGTGTCCGTATAACGGAAAAGTACCCGAATTTTTCTTATTTCGGGCTATATCAAAAACAAACATTTTACAGGTAACAAAAAAAATCGCCAAAAATGACTGCTTCATCAGCAGTTATGACAGCAAAGTTAGATAAAATAACATGAATTTTACAACGTTTATGCGAAACACCACAGAGAACACACGCTATTTTTATATAAGTAGGGTATATTTAAGGAAATAAGAGAACTAACAACCTTCAATAGTATAATGCATGAAAAAGTAAACAAATAAGTGATTCAGCAAATCTTAAAAATATGTATTTCTTAATACAACTATAAAATACAGAAAAATATTCTGGTACCATCAAAAATATTCATTATCCCGTCGCCCCATTAAGAAAAAAAACTATATCCAAATTAGGTATTTCGGTTAGCCAGCGCCAGTAAAATATATAAATGTAATATATATATATATATATATATATATATATAATATACAATACATATATATATATATATATATATATATATATTTATTTACTATATATATATATATATATACTTCACTGGCGCCCGGCTAACCGAAAAGTACCCCAAATAATTCGCCAAACTGTAGCGCCCAATAAACAAACGGAAGAATGTTGCCATTAAATCTCAAAAAAAAAAAATAATAATAATAATAATAATAATTAGGAAAAGCCTCATTTACTAAAGTATCATTCATCAGTAACTTTAAACAATAAAATTTACAATATATTAATGATAATGAAAACAGAATAAAAAATAATCTTGGATTATCATATATATTATTTCTCCTGTCAACATCCCTTTTTCTCAGAAAATACGAAGCGCAGAACGACGAAGGATATAGCATATGAAAGGATTTTGATTAGACTTCTGACATAGCACACTTAACAATTCGTTAAAACATGTTTTGGAATAAAAATCGTAGTTAATTAAAAAATTAAATCGGCATTGAAATGAAAGGTGACGTCATCCTGTAATGCAATTATTGAAATACAATTGTGTTAATTTATTTCTTGCGCGTACTTTTTGAAAAATATCGAGCTTTTAATTGGTATTTTATTTAATTTTTACACGTGCGTCAGCTATTTTTATTTGTTTTCTTTTTTAACACTTTCCAACCTAGTTGAAAAGTGTTTATGACTTCGGTTTGTCTGCCGTCTGTCCGTCTGCCGTCTTGCCGTCTGGCCGTCTGGCCGTCTGCCGTCTGTCCGTGCTCTAACTCCCGTAAATATGTTCGGATTGCTCTGCAATTTCTATATGTTATAGTCGTTATCAATAGCATGTTCCCTATTTCAACGGAAGTGTGCAGCACTTATAGTTTTTTTACAGGGACACTCAAAAGAATTCCGTTACATTGCGGTCTATGAGGAAAAATCATTTGCGGTTTATTTAAATAATGTTACACTATTTTAAACGCATTGAAATTTATATAAATAACTAAGGTGCATTAGAAGAAGCTTAATATGGAATAAGGTGTGCATAGCACTTATAGTTACTTTACAGGGACAGTCAAAAGAATTCCCTTACATTACGTCTATTGAGAAAAATTGTCTGCGGTTTATTTAAATAATGTTTCACTATTTTAAACGCATTGAAATTTATATATATCACTAAGGTGCATTACAAGAGGCTTACTACAGAATATTGTGTGTATAGGAGTCATCGTTCATTTACAGAGACACACAAAAGAATTCTCTACAGTATGTTAACAATAATTCCTGGAAGTGCATTTTAAGTTACTGAACGCGATTTTAATTTTAACTCGCTTTTTGTCTATTACGTGGTGTGTATAAATTCTGTAGATCCTATACAGGGCATCTCAAAAGTTCGGGAACACATTTCCGTTTATTGACAGAAACTCCAGATGGAGAATTTTAAACTGTGCTACGCGTTTCCTAACTGAACTAAAAAGTAGCATCCTATGTAGTATATATACAAATCTAAAGATCCTATACAGGGCTGAATAAAAGTATTCGGATTTCTCATATGTTATCTTTTAGCTTATTAAACGGTATGATTTGTAAAATTATTTTGGAAGCGTGGGAAATTGTTACATAATCTATGCTTGACGCATGATTTTTCGTTCTTTTTTAATATTGGCTGTGTATATGCGTACTGTATCGGAGCACCAGTAGTTTGCGTATTTTAAGGATTAACTTCCTTTTAGATATACAGCTCATTATGATTAACAAAAATTGTAAGTATTTATTTTTTAATATTTCATTAAGCTGTTAATACGCCAGCGAAGTCTGACGTCACTTAAATGGCTGCTGAACCACAAAGTTTGAACATCCCATGTTTAAGTTCCCATAGGGTTGCAAAAAATCGGTGTACCAAATATTGATTTATTATTTAAGACATTTCTGAAACAGTTTTGCAAAATCTGAGGAAATACTTTCATATGAATTCCCTAAACGTCAGATTCAGTGTTTCATTTTTTTTATAATTTCCTTTTTTTTTTCATATAGGAGTCTTGGCTACCTAGAGAAATGACCTTAGCGAGAGAAAAAAAAATGGCAAAAACTTTTCTGGCAATCTATTCCCATATTCTTATACACAGACAATCATCATATATATTATTTCTGTTTTCAACATCTGGTTTTTCTATGCACATACAAAACATACAACGATGAATGAGGTATCATTCGAAAAGTTTTTGAACAAGTTTCTGAGATAGTACACCCACATATTGTTAAAACGCGTTGTTTGATTAAAAAAAACAGTTAATTAAAAATTAGTGCTAAAACGTACCAGGAAATCTCATAGATTGCACTGCGAAAGCTTCGCACGGGTCCTTCTGGTATTTATTTATTTACATTATTTCTCTTAATTATGGAAAAGGAATAATCAGCCTGATTATATAAAGGAATTGAAGAAACCATACAAATAAATTACACTTGAAAATATTAAAAATCTCCCTTATCTGCAGATTGATTTATTATTGTAAAAAAAAATTCTTCATTTTTACATAAAAATTGATTAGCTTAAAACAATGGATTCGTTTCAGAAGATATGGATTTGAAACGAACAATGATTAAAGAAGACATTTTAAAAATTTTGATCAAAACCTTTTAAAACTTTTTTTTAATGTCGAATTTTGACGGTGCGTTTGGGGAGATGCAATGCACATGCGCATAGGAGCTCATTCGGTTGCATTATCACAGGGGGGGGGGGGGGAGATGTGTGCTTTATTTACTATGTTCTTTTATTTACTGAATATGAGATGAACTATTGGGATATACTATTTGTATGATACGTCATAGGTCCAGGAAATTTTCTTTCTTGCCGTGAGGAATATGGTGGTAATGTCAAACTGATTTGCATTTTGTTTACGGATTGTTTGTTTGGAGTTTGCATCGGAAATAGTACTGTAATTCACTGGGGAAAAAAAACTTTTAAAATAAAATATTTGAAAGACTGTTTCATAATCACCCTTTCTTATGTAATAAAGAAGCTTATTTTACTAATATTGTTATTGTAATTTTTTTCCGTCAAGTTTTGACGGGTTCCATCTAGTATATATTTAACACTAAACTGTTTAAATCTATAATACATTCTGTATTTTAACATTTATGTATTAATCCTCTAACCGATTAAACATCAATTTCCACGGCCAAGACGTTTGTAGCAAAAATTATATAATATACAATTTTTGAAGCAATTTTGTTTAAAAAATTCCACAGTCAAAGAGTAAATACGCAAATGATAAATTTATTATATGATGATTTAAAATATGTAATAATAGAGGGGATTCTGGTCGATTACATATCGGTCGAAAGAATTTTGAAAAAAAAAGTAATGAGCTCAGAGGGTTAATATTAGCAGAATATTTCTTAAAGCTGAAAGTGAAATATTTATTTTTGAGTTACCGATTCCAATTTCAACTAATTCTTTAAATCCCATACATGCAATTTTATTGTCTTGCATCTGTTTGTTCCCAAATGGAAATAGAAAAATATAAATTGTGATTTAAAATGAAATGTTTGCATAGAGGATCTAACTGCAAATCCAAAAACAATCAAATAGTCATTACGATTTATTTTAATGACTATTTCTTATGATTTAAAATCCGATAAGAACTGTCATTATGATTCCATAAATCTGAAATATTGATTTTTAGTTTACACAATATAAATAACGCTGACATTTTAGGGCTTTACTAAGATAATTCTTAGAAATAATTTCACTAAAAAAGCACATGCACGTTAAATAATAGAGCATGTAATGATTAGATATTCCATGTCTGAACATGTAAAAAAAATATATATATATATATATTTAGTTTATTTATATTTAAATTCTGCTTTAAAATTCAAAACCAAGACTGCATTTTTTAATTAAAAAATATTTTCTTTTTTAAAATATCGCCTACAATTGGGACTATAGATTTCAAAAATATCCTAAAATACTGTAATGAATGTTTTCAAGAAAATAAATAAATAAATAAATTAGATATGTTTAATATCTATCCTGAGTCTGTCTGTCCATCTGTGAGAGTCTTTTTTACTCGTAAAATATGGGATAAAGTTGACGGGCGCTCGAGATATCTATCAACACAGAATCATCCAAGGGTGTTTGATAATGATTTTCGAAAAACAAAAATTGGTATTTAGCAGAGATATTAATTAAGATACTTGAAAAATAAATTTTCTCTTTATATATCGTGTAGGGTATCGTGCGAAAGATTTCGTACCATGCAACTCAAAAATATATTTGTCTTAATTTTAGGTATTATATTTTCAGAGATGTAAAATATTCCTCCCTCTTCCTACTTCGGAATCTACTAAAACTAAATTGTGAAAAAATTAAGAGTAATAGGAGTTTATTAAATAATGAATAGTAATTAATAAATTCAATGTACGGAACCCTTTGAGCGCGAGATATACTCGCACTTGAAATATTTATTTGATAATATAAAGAAAGTTGAAACAATCAATTTTTAAGTATTGTGTCCCGTTTGTTCATTTGTTTCTTTTTTACAATCTCATCTATGGAATTTCATTGTAATGCATGAGCTCGTCTCCAAAAGGGAATATAAAAAGATATATATCCATTGTAAATGAATTATTTGCATAGAACACTTGACTGCAAATCTGAAAACAATCAAATACTCATTACGATTTACGTTAATGGCCAGTACTTATGATTTAAGACCCGATAAGATTCGTCATTATAATTTCATAAATCTGAAAAATTGCTTTTCCGATTTGAGAATAAAAATACTGCTGAGACTTTAAAGCTTTACAAAGAAAAGTTCCGGAGCTGTTTTGTCGAAAAGAATACATTAATCATAAATGATAAGATTGGAAATTAAGTAAAGATTACGTAATCCATATCTGAACATGTAAAAATAAATCGAGTTTTGATTTTATTGTCGTTAGATACAAATTTAGCTTCATAATTCAAAATTGAAATTCATTTTATTTTTTAAGAGATATTTTATTTTTTGAAACATTCATTAAAATTTCATAAATTTCAATATGGACTTTTAAAAAAGGGTTTTGAATACAGCAACACATTAATATATATATATATATATATAACAAATTACGGATTTTTAACAATTATTAAATTATAATCAATGTTTATTTCTTAAATCTGTAAATAAAATATTTATTTTGTATGACCAGAGTTCGGGAAGTTATGTAATTTTTCACATCGAATCTCACCTATTCAACTTTGTTGTCTTGCAGCAATTTCTTTTTTAAGAACTCGTATATTTATTTGTAAATACCGAGATTTGTTTATGTAATTATTAAAATCTCATCTGTGTAATTTAGTTGTCTTGAAAAGAAATGTTTGCACAGATTATCTTACTGTGAAAATAAAAACAATAAAATAGCCATTTCTATTTGCGTTAATTACTCCTACTTATGATTCAGAATCTGATAAAAACTGTCAGTATAATTCTATAAATATGAAAACATGATTTTCCGATTCGAGAATATAAATAATGCTAAGACTTTAAGGCTTTAAAAAGAATAGTTTTAGGGTTGTTTTGACGAAAATGTGCGTTATAAATAAAAATAGACGGAGAAAATAAGGAGTGACATGGCACTTCTGAACAATTAATTATCAGAAAATATGAACTTACCTCTTCTCACCCTCCAAATGAAAAAATAAGCTCCAGTCATTGAGGCAAGTTCGTCTGTAGACGCAGGTAAGTTCATGGTAACGGTTTTGGAAGATTTAATGGTTATTTAGGATATCAATGATGGAATATTTTCCCCCACCTTTTTTGCTGCGTTTTAGGGGAAAACATCCTTACCTTTACTTTCTTTTATAAATAATTAAAAAAACTATTTTCGTATTTTATAATTATTTTTTAATTGATTCCCGAATGTCGGTTTCATACAGAGCAGTGCGGATCCTCTAATGGTGCACATAAACACATGAACTTCCAAAGAAAATTGACAAAAAATAACACGTTAAATAATCTAAATACAAAAAAAAAAAAAAAAAAAAAAAAAAAAAAAAAATCAAATTTTGGTTAATTTCCAAGATGTGTTTTATTCACTCACAAATATACCCCCCCTCTTTTTTTAGATATCCCAATAGCAAAACGCTATTGTAATAGTTATACACGTTTGAAAAAAATATAAAAACTGTAGTGTTGGGAGATAGCAGCAATACAAAAATCGTCTGTTAAAGCCCAATGTACAAGTAACTTTGACTTTTGGGTGTACTTCAGATATGCAACGCGTTGATTCAAATGGTTCATTGGATGATAAATCAGTTTTGATTAACAAAGATTCTGGCTAACAAAAGTAATTACGTAATGTATAATGCATTCCAACTTCTTAGACAGTCTATTGTTTCAAGAAATATAATATGGAATTTTTACATCTGTAAATAACTAGTCTGCTAGAAATTCGTCAAATAAGATTAATCTGAATTATCGATGTATGCAATGCATGTGATATCAGATTGTACGCAGAATTAATAATACAACACACACATTTACACACAATAACACAATGACCCCATATTTATCCGATTTTGTAAATTATTATTATTTTTTTAAACAAATTGTTTTTCAAAAAAATTAAATTAAACATTTAATAATTCAGAGTTCCTAGAAATAAATTAAAAACTTGGAAATATATTTACAGGAAACAACCATAATATACATTTCCGAATAGCTGAGAGATCTACTTTGAAATTTTTTATTTCAATCCCCAATACCCTATATAGTTGTATGTTTGCTCGATATTTAGTGGTTTTACTGTAGGAGAGATTCGTACACAGAGAGACATATTTATAACAAGTGGGTAAGTGTTATCGAAGATCACACAAAGGGTTTCGTTTAATATACCTTTCAAAACACTTTATCCTTTCTTTAATAAATGCAAATACATTTCATTTAAAAAAAAAAGAAAGAAAAAAAAAAGAGAAACTCATGTAAGTAAAAATTTACCGGTCGATTTTTTCTCGGTTTTTTGAAAATCTGAACTGGTTCGATAGCGGGCAAAGCCCGCTATTATACTAAGTCATAATAATATCTGTCATGTGGACTAAATGGGATAATAAAAAAAAATCAATTTAAAAATTAAACATGTTGTATAGAGCGAATAGATGAGTTTAAATTTACTAATAAAATATTTTTACTTATAAAATTTCCGTTTTATTACCAATATGACGTCATATTAATCTTTTTTTTTTTAATTGGTGAAACTTTTTATTTAATTTTTGACGCGGAAATCTTTCAATAGAAAATTTATTATTGTAAAAAGAATTTTATTGTGGATTTTTAAAACCTTCAAAAGTTTAAAATCTTCCAATCGTTCCATAACTGGGTTTTTATCATGATTCAATACGTTCCTCAAGCTCATATGACGTTATAATCTCTTGCTGACCTCATATCTGCTTGTTGTCTCTATTACTCATATTGATACTCTCTTTGTATTATTCTCAAACATTTGAAAAAGTACGTTAACTACCAATATGACGTCAGATAAAATTTATTTTTAATTCTCTAAAGACATGATATTAACCAGCATTCTGTACTTACAAATACTCATACTCTTTGTATTATTGAGAAATGTTTGAAAATTTCCGTTTTATAACCAATATGACATCACATTAATCTTCTTTTCAATTGGTGAAACTTTTTATTTCATTTTCATTTTTCACGTGGAAGTCTTTCGATAGAAAATTAATTATTGTAGAAAGAATTTTATTGTGGATTTTTAATAGTTGGCAACTGCTATAACGAAAAATGTTTAAATTTAATAGGATAAGGCTGTTAGATTTTTGGTTTTATTATATTATATTAAAATAATACGATTTGTTTAAATTTTATGATTTTCGGCTTCATAGTAGGTATTCAGCTATAAGTACACAAAATGTCAAGTGTGTAAGTTATATAGTTTCTGAGAACCGGCTCTGTGACGGACAGACAACGTAGCATACGAATAGGGTTTCATGATATGAACGAAACCCTAAAACGAGCTAGTATTTTTGATATTGAAAACACGATGTGATTAATTAATTATAGAATGTACAATATTTTTTTTTTATATCTCTATATTAAAATAATACGATTTATTCAAAATTTTAGGATTTTGAGCTTCATAGTACGTATCCAGCTATAAGTACACAAACGTTTCAGTCTGGAAGTTATATATTTTCTGAAAACCGGCTCTTTGACGGACAGACAACCAAGCGGGACGAATAGGGTTTCGTGAGATGAACAATCCCTAAAAAGCATAAAATAAAAACTATATACATTCGACTGTTTTTTTTCTGTCATTGTATCTGTAAATTCGTTTACTAGTATCGTCTTGCACCCCAAATTTACTAATGGACATGGAAAGAAAAAGGGAGAAATTATTTTTAAATAACATTAGCATTCGTCTCGCTTTGTCTCACACATAGCACACTATGAAATAGTACTAACTTTTCTGTTTCACCGACTTTCTAACAATGTGGTACATGCAAATGCAATGGTTGAACCAGGGTTTCTGGCTATCTGTATCGCAACATTTGCATTTTTTAAAAGTGTAAAGGGTCCAAAAACTGCGAAATCGAATAACTGGAGTTCATAGATGTAATATTACGATAAGGTGTAATGCATCCTATTTATGATCTTCCACGTCCAAAAACATAAAAGCATACTATAGCTACTTATAATGTATATATTTCAGTATGAAGTAAATATAAATTTTATGCTACATACTTATGCACTGTTTCCCAGTGTACCATGTGTCCATACGTCATAGTGTACTACATCGATTTCCTTAAAATTATTAGTACGTACCTATTTCTTTCGTTTTGCAAAAGTTAAATCCTTGGTATTAAGTGTGGGAAATACGGCATCAAACTATATGTATGATATTCGAGCTATAAGAAATATTTAAAATAACATTAGCATTCATCTTATTTTATCCCATACCTACCACGCAGTGAATTAGAACTGATGTTTTCTGTATTTCACCGACACATTCAGCAACATCGTATATGAAATGGTTGTGCCAGGATTTCTGGACATCGATTTCTCAACGTCTGCGTTGTATAAAGGTGTAAAGAGTTCAAAAACTGTTAATTTGAGGGACTAGAGTTTATAAATGTAATATTGGGATAAGGTATATTGCATTTCTGCCTATGACCGTCCGTGCAAAAATACATGAAAGCATGTTACAGTTACTCATAATGCATATGTTTGAGTATGGTATAATAATTTAGTGCTAGATACTTATACACTATATCAAAATGAAACAGCGGTCCATGTCGCATACTGTAACACATCGATTTTGTTTTAAATACTTATTATGTACCTCTCCATTTCGTTATGTAAATGCTAAATCTTTGGTATTATTGGGCGGAAATATGGCATCGTATGTGTGACATTCGAACCGAAAAGCCGCATAGAATTGACTAAAGATATGTGATATGTTAGAAAGTGAAACTAGTAACATTCTGTTCCAAAAACGTACTTCCTTTTAGTAACTTCCAAAATGAAACAATGTGCCAACTTAAAATATGTTCGGCGACCAATACAAACAAAGCATCACTGTATACCATAAAATTTAGTGGTACAAACAACAACTTCAGTTTAAAATGTATCTGTTTTAATATGTCCATTTCATTGCTCTGATTTACTCTCTTTTATATGCTTTTAAACAAAGCATCACTGAATACCATAAAATCTAGTGGTACAAACAACAACTTCATTTTAAAATGTATCTGTTTTAATATGTACATTTCATTGCTCTGAAGCATTCTCTTTTATATGCTTTGAAACAAAGCATCACTGAATATCATAAAATCTAGTGGTACAAACAACAACTTCATTTTAAAATGTATCTGTTTTAATATGTACATTTCATTGCTCTGAACCACTCTCTTTTATATGTAGACAGCAACCCCTTTTAAATAAAGATGTATCAAAAATATAATTTCTCATTTACATTCAAGTGTTAAGTAAATATCTTTATTCTCTAATCTTTAGTAGGGGAAAGTAGAATAAAACCAGGCACCAAACAGTTTTCCTTTGATGACAAAAGTCTAGAAAAGCATAACAAGAACGAAAAATCATGCGTCAAGCATAGATTATGTAACACTTTCCAACGTCTCCAAAATAATTTTACATATCATACTGTTTAATAAGCTGAAAGATGACATCTAAGTAAACAATTTGGAAAACGCATAATATATTTAAAAACGTAATTTCAGGAATTTCCAACATATACAATATTCAGAAAAATATACGAATACTTTTATTCAGCCCTGTATAGGATCTATAGACCTGTATATATACTACATAGGATGCTAAATTTTAGTTAAGTTAGGAAACGCGTAGCACAGTTTAAAATTCGCCGTCTGGAGTTTCTGTCACTAAACGGAAATGTGTCCGCGAACTTTTGTGCTTCCCTGTATAGGATCTACAGAATTTATACACATCACGTAATAGACAAAAAGCGAGTTAAAATTAAAATCGCGTTCAGTAACTTAAAACGCACTTCCAGGAATTATTGTTAACAGACAGTTGAGAATTCTTTTGTGTGTCCCTGTAAATGAACGATGACTGCTATACACACAATATTCTGTTGTAAGCCTCTTGTAATGCACCTTAGTGATATTTATAAATTTCAATGCGTTTAAAATAGTGAAACATAATTTAAATAAACCGCAGACGATTTTTCTCCATAGATGTAATGTAACGGAATTCTTTTGACTGTCCCTGTAAAGTAACTATAAGTTCTATGCACACCCTATTCCATATTAAGCTTCTTCTAATGCACCTTAGTGATATATATAAATT
Source organism: Maratus michaelseni (assembly GCA_963931845.1). NCBI lineage: Eukaryota > Metazoa > Arthropoda > Arachnida > Araneae > Salticidae > Maratus > Maratus michaelseni. The sequence goes on from OZ007592.1 coordinate 341,894,573, forward strand.
ACAATGCGTTTAAAATTGTGAAACATTATTTAAATAAACCGCAAATGATTTTTCCCCATAGACCGCAATGTAACGGAATTCTTTTGAGTGTCCCTGTAAAAAAACTATAAGTGCTACACACTTCCGTTTAAATAGGGAACATGCTATAGATAACGACAATAACATATAAAAATTGCAGAGCAATCCGAGAATATTTACGGGAGTTAGAGCACGGACAGGCGTACAGACGGCAGACGGCCAGACGGCAGACGGCAGACCGCCAGACGGCAGACGGCCATACGGCCAGACAAACCGAAGTTATAAACACTTTTCAACTAGGTTGGAAAGTGTTAAAAATGGAAAACCCCACAAAAGTGTTTGGGGACGACTCGGCTATTGAAAAACCACATCTGTGATCACAGGAAAATTATTCTCTTCTTGGGAAAAGACGTATTCTAGGACCATCTGAAATAGCTTCGAATTTTGTGGGTAGGATAAAACTTTGTACTAATACGAAATTAAATTTTACACTTCCAGTAACAAAAAGCTTTATTGTAATAAATTTTGATTCATACCCTAAAACACACACACATATATTATAGATAGATAGGTATTTTACGGTCAGCAACTTTTTCTTGCAGGATTTAAAGCAATTGTTAATGTTGCGATGTAATGGCTTTCGCAGCGTTTATGTCTCGCATCCGCTCCACTCCTCATGTGCTGACTCTTTCAGACTGAACATTGTATGCATCCTTAACGACCTGTTGAGTGAAGAAATAATTCATTGCAGATATTAATGTAAAACAAAGGACACCCGGTTTTGCCCCAACAGACGACCAAAAAATCAATATGGTCATTCTCCTGGATATCTGGATATGCACACTTCTACTCAGCAACAACGTATTATTTTAAAGCTATAGAAAACAGGGCATTACTTATCTAAATCGATGCATCGGGCTATATTTATTGAAAGACCAGAAAAGACGGCGAGAAATCCAAATATTTGAGATGAATTTATTTCTATTAGTACTGCAAGGACACTGAGAATAACTCACTTCAAACGCCGATGGTACATTCCTAGAATCATACCTTAGGGAATGCTAAGGACTGTAGTTAAGACGGATGGTGCGCATAGGGCAGCACCAATCAGCGAAGAAATATGGTACCCGGTTTGACAGGCCTACGTGGCTTTACCTTACTCTCCCCTACACACTTCGGGTTAGCATTAAGATTTTTTCCTGAGATATACTCGTCCGTTTTTCAAATCTAGAATATAAAAGATAATTTTTTTTTTCATAATTTATAACGTGAAAATTTTCTCTAAGTTTTTAAATTTTTTAGTATAACATCAATTGATTTTTCATATTTTTTACTTACTTTTACGTTACGTTAAATTCCATTATGTTAACGTTAATGAATATAACGGTATTCTATAATGCAGTCATATTTCCAAAATTTAAGCAGGGTAATAACTTGCCTTCGGAAATCATTATTTTTGAAAAGCAAAATTAATGAAATTTATTTAACATAAAATAATTATATCTCCGGTTCCGTGTCGGTAGAACATGATTGGTGTTAAACGAGATATAAATGAGTTTTGGATATTGAATTTGCAAAATTAGAGGAAGTATCATTAAAAATGTATACCTATTAGCGGTATTCGATAATTTCTCTATTAATAGCTAAAGTTTAAGGAGGAGAAAAATGGATGACATTATCTTTTTTTTTTTTTAAATATACTCTATAATAATGACATAGCTAAATAAATAAATATTATATTTTATATCTCATGCTATATGTTTTTATATAAAACAATTAAAAAAAATATTCACATGCATTTAAGTAAGGAGGTGTAGCTGATCTAGTGGGGTCATTATTCACACGGTTGAAATAATGCAACAATATAACCTTACTGCAGTAGTGAGACTACAAACACGCCTTTTGCGTGTTACGAATTTATCCCTGTTTTATTCAAACTAACAACAACTCATTTTCGAATTGTAATCTTAGCTTTTTTTAATCAGATAATGTCTAAAATGAAAGAAACTAAGATTGTTATGTAAGTAATGATAGATATTTTAAGTACGAAATGTGTTACATTGCCAACGTTGCATCTTATAAGATGCACATACATCTCACCCCACTGAGCTACTAAGCTTCATGTAAAAGTAATAATTTACAGAGAGAAAAAAGGCATAAATATTAATAAATTAAAAAACAAGCATTTTACTGAGAAAAAACCTACCTAAAAATATTTGTAAGGGAAAGCATACAGAAACCATATACAACGTTGTATGGAATTTTTAAAATTAGTTGATACCAAAAATAAGATCATTTAAATTGTTTCAGATAATACAACTTAGATAACAAGATTCTTTTAGCAAATGAAAAGCTTTTATATTTACCACTTGTACTACTGAAAGAATATTGTTAAATCCAGAGTTTGAAAATATGATATGCACAATCAACTTTCGCTATCATTAAACATTTAAATTTTCAGAAAACATTTCTGACTTCGAATATTTGCAAATAAATTTATACAAACGTATACGAATTTATAAATGAAGAATGCGATAAAACTATGGTAATATTCCTCACTTCTTTTAAGATCATTTGCTTCATAAGGGATGAATCATTTGACTCTAGGCTATATTGTGTAGTCCAATCATTAATGTTTTTTAACCTATGTTGACATAGGTCAATAATAAAATATGTGGGAGAGAAAGAAAAATGAGAGTGACTATATGTACCATAAAGAAGTACGGTCCAAATAATAAGATAATGTATGCTAAAAATTATTTAAAGAATTTTTTAAAGCGGCGTTACTACTCTTCCCCTTTACTCTCTCTCTATTTCTCTATTTTACTGTCTTTCTGTATGTCTCTCTGTCATATGTATATTCTTATATTATGAAATTTACACAAAAGGACAATTTGGATCTGTATTTACCCAAGAACATATTTGGGTAAATCTGTTTGAAAAAACATTTTATTTTTCTCTCATATCATTGCGTTAATTATTTAATCGTTTTTATTTAATATATTAAAACTGTCAAATAGATATAGCAGTTGCAAAAATTTGACGAAAATAATTCAACAGTACATTGAATATAACAAGTTTGATAAAATCGCTTAACTGTGTAACTTCTAATCCTGGATATCTGATAAAAACAATAAAATAATTGAAATAACATACCTATGTGAAATAATTTTAACAAATAGTTTAAAAATGTTTTTATTTACATTTCTTGAAAAGTAATTTACATTTATTCTTTCAATATATAAAACCCTTTTTTTTTCAAAGAGCAAATTTTCTTAAATATAAAAAATGTGTAATTCTCAGGAGATTGAGCGCCAAATTCCCATACAACAACTGAAAATAATGTCGATGGCAGGTATGCCGATTTTCAGTTTGTTAAATGTACTCGTTTCAAATTAAATTTTGCAAATAAACAGCCATGTGCTTCTTTAGCAACTTCTTATAAATTAATGAATAGATCCAAAAAATAAAAAAATAAATGATCCCGGAAAAATCAAACATATCTTTATTTAAGATTTAAATCTCTTCATATATATATATTTTTTTACCAATTCTCCTAGCAATAACTTCTGCTTGAACTCAAGTTATCTTGCTTCCTTTAACGGTAGCTTGGTTATTGATTAAATAAAAAATACATTTGGAGATGAAGTATTCTGTTTATCAAAAAATATATATATTTAAGAACATATAATAAGTAAGTATGTGATTATGAAATATGTTTGCCTATGAAAAGGTGACACATGAGTAATTTTTCGCACTGTAAAATGCAAAATCTACAACAAAACACGAAACAACCGAACTTCGAACCACAAGTACTCACGTTTTTCTGAAGCGATTAGTTGATTTTTAGTTAAAGCAAGGATCTTTGGTTCATCAAGTGTTGCTGCGTATACATCTCCCGTTCCTCATTGTACATCTCTCGCTAATTAAAAAAATAATATAATATTACACATATCTAGAAATTCAAGTATTACAAATATGTATTACATTTTATTTTACGCATGTTAACGTTTTTTGGTAAATAGCATTTAAAGTTTCGAAGGGACATCGTATATAATAATAAATAAAGCATTTAAAGATTGGCATTAATGTCTTACATGCCTTGCTAATTTTAATGTGAGTGCGTTTTTTACCGATAATGAAGTTAAAAATGTGTTTATTTCTTTTTTTTAACGTTGGAAAACAACGTTCATTTTCTCCTCTTCGCGCATATAGCGCATGTGCATACATTGACGATTCTGAAAGTCCGCTCTGCGAGGAAGAGTTTGTTGTTCCGTTAAGAAAGATGTCAGCGCTTAGTCACATTCCAACTGTAAATATTTTAACTTTGTGCTATTGTAAATAAATGCTTTATATTGAGCTACTCTGCTACCTTCTCGTGCTCATAAATCAACATTAGGTTATGGGTCTAGCGACGCTATTTTATTACGCTATAATAATTATCATATATTATTTTTAATTCGAGCATTCGGATTTCGATCTTTTAAGCGTACACGAAACTACAAACTATTCTTCGTTTCTGTTTATCATTCACCGTTATTTCTGACTGTGAAAGACTGAAAAGCTCAGTAAGATAATTTTGATAGCTGGAAGATACAAATAGAAGCTGTATTAATCAAAAATGATCATTGGGATTACGTAATATGTAAAGAAAGAAAACAGGCTGAAGGAACAGCAGAAGAAAATAAATGGCTCCAGGCTGATCAAAACACTCGTGCCGATATAATTCTTGCCATAAATCCTAGTGAACTGTGTCATATAAAGCATTGTGTGACTTCAAGTGCTGTATGGTAAAAGCTGAAAGACGTTTATGAATCGAAAGGACCCGAGAAGAAAGCAACTCTTTTAAAACAGTTTCTATTTAGAAAGATGTCTATGAATGAAACGCTGTCTGATCCTTTAAATATTTTCTTTGAAATAGTTGATAAGCTGAAAGAAATGGAAAATGAAATTTCGGATGATTTAGTACCAATTTTTCTACTCTACAGTGTTCCTGAGAGGTTTGAAAATTTTAGATCAGGAATTTTAGAATAGTTTGAGTCAGGAGATGAATTGCCTGAACCTGGTATTTGAAAATTAAAATGCTAGAAAAATGCGATGCTAGACAAAGGAAAATCAATCAAGATTCACAAAACGCTAATTATACAGAAGATAAAAAAAGTAATCAAGACCAGAAGAAGAATGAAATATGGAAATTGAATACGAATAAATTTTTTTTTTACCGAAATGTGTTATTGAAATTTCATGTGCAATTACTGTTCTAAAATGGAACACATAGCTTCCGAATGTAGAAAAAATATCTAATAGAAAGCTCGCTCATTTAGTTAAAGGAAATGATGATAGCCACTAATTATGTAAAACCATCTTGTACGGTATTTATTGACGCATATCCTTAACTTTCTGCATGGTGGTTAGACAACGGATGTACATATCACAAGTGTAACGATAGAAATTTATTTTAGATTTTTATCCTCATACAAATTCTACTATAATAACACGATTACGCAAGAATCAGAAATATCTCCTCCCGTCAAAAATGAGCTAATAAGCACCGTTGGCGACAGTGAAACTGATACGCTTTCTTCTGAAATTTCCGACCCCCCGACTTCCCCTACTAGAGATCGTGGAAGAAACAGAAAAATAAAAATGGGTAAAGAAAGTAAAACGAAGAAAGAATACAAAATTTTAATTACAAAAGAAAAAAATCAAAAGTTGTAACAGAAAATTTATTTTCTGACTCATGTCCGGAATTTTTTGAAGCTTTAAATAGTCCTTTTAAAAAGCGATGTATACATGCATTCGAATTAGAGTTTAATTCATTAATCCAAGAAAATGCGTGGCAAGTAGTTGATAGGCTAAATTTTAGAAAATTATAGGAAGTAAATGAGTCCAGTAGAAACAGCATTTTACTATGTAAAAATTCGCGCAACTCTGATTTTTCAGTATGTTGTACAAGTTGACCCTATAATAATAATAAAAACAAGTTTTCGACCTTCCAGACCTTGTGCGTTTTTCACAATATAAAAAAAACCAACATTTCTCGGCACTTTTTTCGATTTTTCGTAAATAACTCGGTTTTAGTGCAATTTAAAAGAAAAGTACTTTAACCATTTTGTAGAGGGTGAAATTCTCTACAACATGAATTATTCATATTTGTAAATTGGCCATATAGGAGGAAAGATACGAAGCCGGAAAAATAGGGTAAAATTTGGAAAAAATGCAAAAATCCTCAAATGACGTTAGTTTTTGCTTAATAACTCGCTTTTAGTGCATTTTAGGAACAAAACTTTCATAATCAACTTTTTAGAGTATGAGATAGTCTATAGTTTCATTTATTAGACAATTAATTATTTGTAATAGACCTTAAAAATCACAGCAAAAATATTTTGGGTGAAAACAGGAAAACACCCCCTGACAAGTTAATAATTTAAACAACTGGGTAAGTGTGATCGAATATCTCACAAAATGTTTCGTTTAATATTCCTTTCAAAACACTTTATCCTTTCTGTAATAAATCCAAATAAATTTCATTTTCCAAAAAAAAAAATGTCATGTTTTTTTATAAAGTAAAAATTTACCTGTTTATATTTCTCGTTTTATCGAAAATTTGAACCGGTCCGATAGCGGCCGAAGTCCACTATTATACTCTGTCATGTGGACTAAATGCGATATTAAAAAAATCAATTTCAAAATTATACATGTTGTATATAGACCTTCAAAATGTTAAAATATGCCAATATTTGCATAATTGCTTTTTTATCACGATTCAATACGTTCCTCAATCTCATATGACGTTATAATCACTTGTTGACGTCATATCTACTTGCTTTCTCTATTACTCACATTGATACTCTCTTTGTATTATTCTCAAACATTTGAAAAATTCCGTTAAACTTCCAATATGACGTCAGATTATTTTTTTTTAATTCTCTAATGACATCATATTAACCTGCTTTCTGTATTACACATACTCATAGTCCTTGTATTATTGTGAAATGTTTGAAAATTTCCGTTTTATTACCAATATGACGTCATATTAATCTTTTTTAAGTTGGTGAAACTATTTATTTCATTTTTGTTTTTCACGTGGAAATCTTTCAATAGAAAATAAATTGTTGTAGAAAAAAATTTATTTTGGATTTTTAATTGTTGGCAACTTCTGTAACGAAAAATATTTAAATTTAACAGGAAAAGGCTGTTAGATTTTTGGTTTTATTACCTTATATTAAAAGAATACGATTTGTTTAAGTTTTATGATTTTCGGCTTCATAGTAAGTATTCAGCTATAAGTACACAAAATTTCAAGTCTGTAAGTTATATAGTTTCTGAGAACCGGCTCTGTGACGGACAGACAACGTAGCATACGAATAGGGTTTCATGAGATGAACGAAAGCATAAAAACAAGCTACTATTAACTCTTATAAACTAGCACGATGTGATTATATAATTACAGAATGCACAAGAAATTAATGAACAAATATATAGTAAGTATAGTCACTTTGTCATACATGCATCCGTTTTCTGCTGATTGACCCTAGTAATGGTACCATCGTGTCAGATACTTGATCGTCCGTCTCTGTACTTGACTCGATTGGTTGTTTTATGTCATCAATTCCTTGAGGTCCAGTATAATATCAGGAGCGGTGCCACATAGTTGGTTGCGGCACTCCACACAGATAACTGAGCACTTCAAGCCTGCATTTCTACAAATACGCTTCGTACTGCAACTTTGTTTGCATTGGTAAGATATGAAATTGAGTAGAGTTTAAGGTGATAGTTCGTTCATCATGGTGACTGGAATGAGCCCATAACCATCACACTTCCAGCCCCATTCGAGAGGATCCTTTTCGTTTTCCAGCCATGTCTGAACTTGTAAGTATGTTCGGAACCCGTGGCGGATCGTAACCGACTATTTTTGAGGCACTATTTTGACAGACTATATTGAGACACTATTTTGACTGACTATATTTGAGGCACTATTTTGACTGACTATTTTTGAGGCACTAAATGCATTACAAAGTATTGTAATTGATTTTTTAAGACGGATTTACACGATATAGGGGTCAGAGATCTTGGACAACATGTTTATACAAAATGTCCATTTGTCCGTCTGTCCGTATGCCTGTCATGTGTATAAAGTTATGCATAGAATTGACCCATTTTTTATTCGTTTATGAATACGGCCAGTAAGTCTTTATTGAATTTGGATTTATTCTGCCGGAAAGAGGCGTTGTAATAACAGTTTTCGTGCCATTTTCTTTATAGTATCATCGAAAAGTGTGTAAAGTTATGCATAAAATTGAACAAAATTTTATGTGTAAGTTTTTTATTATTGCCTGCAGGTCCCAATTGAATTTGGGGCTTTATTGACGATAGTTGGCGCTCTGATAGCGATTTTCTACAAATTTCTCTATTTTTCGTAGTTCTATTGTAAATCGGCTGCTTGTGCAGCGAAGATAACCCGGCACTTAGCAAGTATCTAATGAGTTACAGATTAATGAAGAATATTGATTTTATTTTCTCTCCGATAGTTAATTTTTAAGCAGTAACATGTAAGAGATAGAAGAAAGTTTTGGCACTGGCACATTCGACTTTTATAGATAGAAGAAAGTAATCATTTTAAAAAGAAATCGGAACGAAAAAAAGAAATATACATTTTAAAATTGCTAATTTTTTTTTGTCTAAAATTATATATTAATTGTAAAAGAAATCTGCGATAAATTCTTTATTTTTAGCAGCTGTTTTTTGATAATCGCAGAATATATCTTACAGTTGGAAGTAAAATATTTATTTCTAAGTTAACGAGTCATGTCCCTGTAATTTTTCAAATCCCATCTATGCAATTACTTTGTCTTGCATCTGTTCGTCTCGCATAGGGAATTGAAAAAAGTTTATAACCATTTTAAATTAAATGTTTGTTCAGAGGATCTAACTGCAAATCGAAAAACAATCAAATAGTCATTACGATTTATGTTAATGGCCAGTGTTTATGATTGACAATCCGATAGAAAGTGCCATTATAATTCTATAAATCTTGAAAATTGATTTTTTGACTGCAGACTATTAATAATGCCGAGACTTCAAGACTGTACTAAGATAATTTTCAGAGATATTTTGACAAGAAAAGCGCATGCATCATTAACAGTGGGACTTGCAATTACAGTAATGATTAGGTATGTCATATCTGCATATGTTAAAAAACAGAAGTTTTAATTTTGAGGTCATTTTTAGATATTCTCATTCAGGATTCAAAAATCAGACGGCCTGTTTTATTTCAAACATATTTTTTTTTCTTTGTAATATTTAGCAAAATTTTAAAAAATTGACTAAAATATTGTAACATGTGTTTGTTTGCTTGTTTTAAAATTAATAAATTACATATCTTTAACACTCATTTATGGATAATTTAAGATATTTTCTAAAACTGAAAATGAAACAATTTCTTCTTAGTTATAAGAAGTTAAGGTATATTTTCCTCGTTTATTCGTTTATTTTTTCTAATATCATCTATGCAGTTTCGTTATAATGCATCAGCTCATCTCCTAAAGAGAGTTGCTAAAAAGACATATTTTCATTTTAAATGAATTGTTTACACAGTGCACTTGACTGCAAATCTAAAATCAATCAAATGCTCATTAGGATTTACATTAATGGCCAGTACTTATGATTTACATTCCTATAGGATCCGATATTATAATTTCATAAATCTAAAAAAGTTCTTTTCCGATGTGAGAATAAAATTAATGCTGAGAGTGTAAGGCTTTACAAAGAAAGGTTCAGAGATGTTTTGTCATCGAAAGTATATTAGTCATAAATGATAACACATGAAATTTACGTAAGATTACATAATACTTATCCGAACACTTAAAAATAATACGAGTTTTGATTTTAATGCATTTAGACTCAAAATTTGCTTTATAATTCACAATTCAAATTGCCTTCCTTTATAAAGAGATATTTTATTCTTTGAAATATTCAACAAAATTTCATAAATTTCACTATAGATAAAAAAAAATGTTTTTGATTATGGCAACAGAATATAAACAAACAAACATATCCCATTCCCTGTCGCAAATACTTCGGATGAAAATTTCAGAAGTAATCATTTTTCGAAGTCAAATGTGTGCTAAATACGACAAGAATGGAAACAAAAATATTTTTATATTTTTGTTGAAGTTACAAAATGTTGCGAAAACGCAACACTGGCGCAAAGCATTAACATTTATTTCCGCGTCGCGCGTCGCACTGTGGGGCGTTTTGATGATCTAGGTGGACAAAATTCATTTTTCCGATTATCTCGGAATTTAACAAGACCGCGTATACTGGTAGCTGAATGTCTCTTTTGTCGAGATCCGTACGAGTTTTGTCGAAAAAACCCAATGTGTCGATTAACTACGACCGTAAAGAAGGCAGTTGATTTGAGAGACTTTCAACAGTTTCATTATTTTTCTGTAAGTTCGAAAGCAAGTCGTGACTTTTCTATTTTATTCGAAAGCAGGAGTTTACTGGACATATGTCACATGTTTGTCACAAGATTGAACCTATTGTTGTTTGAAAATAAGCGCCATCTTGTTTTTAAACTTCATCTTGACTTTTAATACAGTATTAAGCATTATTAAGCAATAAGCATTTTTTTAAATCAAAGTGCCATTCCTAAAGTATTGAAAACTTAAGACAGATCCGGCGAAAGTTTGCGAATCATTAAGTTATGTTAACTTGAAGTGTGCGTCTGAGTGTTTAATTCAAATCTTGCAAGTCAATTTTCACCATTTTTAACTACCCGATTGAGCTGAAACATTGAATACATGTGTAGTTTCAATGACAATACAATATTATAATTAAAAAAAATAATAATAATATAAGTAATAATATAATAATAATAATAATAATAATAATAATAACATAAATAATTAAATAAGTCAAATATTTATCACTGTTAGGTTATTTTATTACTGATATATTCGAAAACCCAGCAAAACCTAATTAAACTTCAACGCAATAATTTTGTCCACCTAGATCCTCAAAACGCCCCACTGTGCGTCGTATGGAATGTCTGAAACCATTTGGCATGAAAAGGGGCTGAACATTTGTTGCAAATTGTAACAGTTTGACTTGTGCAATGCTTATATCTCATTCTTTTACTATCAAGGTTTTTCGCAATCATGTGATTTGAAGTGTCTGTTTTTGTTTTTTCCAAACATAAATTTTGGAAAGTCGAAGAACGCCAGGGATTTGGAAATTTTGCTGCTGTGTTCTGAGCTGCTTCGCTGCTTTCAGATCCACATTTTCTTTCTAGCAAAGAAATAGCTAATGATCGTTGAAATTCTAGTAAACTTATATTTGAATCAATACAGGTTCTAGATAATTTCCATGCGTTTATTTTTGCTACATCTATAAAATTGGTAAAAATTGGCTAACACCACTTTTTTCCTTTGATCTGAATTCTATATTATGCCATAAAATTACCCAGCATATGAACCCCACTCATATTGTAATTATAATTTGAGAGTAATTTTGGTTGCTTGTGTTTTGCTTTATGAATTTTATCTTTTCTGGAATATCTTTTGGCAGATGTCGGGGGATCACTAACATTCCAGTTACTAGCAATACTAACTACTGAGTTGTCGTTCCATCTGGTAATGAAAACGCCTTTTTTTTCATCTAAAGTTTTGTCATATGTTCCTCTATCAGTTTTCTTCATATCTTTCATAGATGTTAAGGCACAATTTCCAATTCTATTATCTCTGATTTTTCCCGTTTCGCAAAATTCCATGCGATATAGATAAGACAGAACATAATGCGATGTAAAAAATTATCAAAATGTACCGCATGTTTACACGGATTTTTTACCACTTTCAAAAGATTCATCACTACATCTCCACCAAATCCTCGGTTCATTTTTTCTGTTGATTTTCCAGTATAAATATCACTTTGATATAAGTAACCTATGGATTAACATAGACACCATATAATCAAACCCAACTGGTTTACATTTGATAAGCATTTTGCTAGAATGTTTTACAAAGTAGGGTACCACCTGCTAGTCAATCGACAGATTTGTCGTAAAAACTCCAAACTGCATAAAACTTTCATTTACAATTATCAGGTACGGCCGAACTTTAGCTAATTTGTCGTTTCTTTCCAGTGACGTTTTGTCAGCGAAATGAGTATTCTGTTTTACAGACAGACATGTCGAACGGTACATGCTTTCTCTCAGAATAGAACAATTCACATCCTCAGTATCTGACCAGTATATTTCCTCTTGCGGTAAAGCTGAATAACCTGGATACATTAGAAAGCCAATAAAATGCTTGAGTACAGGAACGGTCAAAGAGAATTTTAGTCAATTCTGCTGGTGGGCATATTTTATAGATTTTAATACAATATAGTTCAATAGTGTTTCATTGAAAATTTTTAAGAAAATATCAACTAGTTCCAGATTCGACAGCTCAGCCGATATCAATTCTACACTTTTAACCTCATTAGGTCTGGCTTCAAATTGTAAGTTGGAGGCGATTTTATCCAAGTTTTTTTCTCTCTGGAATTTTTTATTTTTCTGCATCAATATTGATAGCAAAAGACTTGATGTTATGAAGTTCAGATTCACCAGAAACATCTGTTGACATGGTATTTCATCATGTAGAGTTTCATTGTCTATATTTTCTTCATCTGTGAATTCGTCGACATCTGGAGGAATAATAACCAGATCACAGTGCTGAATTTTGTTATCAATTTGTAGCGAACTATAGAAAAAATTATCATCTTCCAACTTATTGAAATATTCTAGAGCTTTCATTCAACGTTAAACATCGTTTTCTTCTGAATGGAACTGTAAAAGAAAGAAAAAAATCCTTTAAATTTATTATTATCAGCATAAAATCAAATATATATTGTATTATTCCAGTGTTGCGTTTTCGCAACATTTTTTAAAATAAAAGTTATAAGCAAACAAATTAGCTTCCCTGATTGCGCCATTATCATGTGAAATTCTACTTTTGATCTATAAACATGTTTTCCAGCTAAATATGTGCTGCCACGTGTCAGAAGTAGCCAAAGTGAACAAATAATAACACTGGTTTACATGGTTTATATACTTACGCCACAATGTGTATTTTTTGATAGATTCTAGTGCACTGAGTACGGCAAAATTGTTGTAATAAATCAGTCACGTCTAATTTAAAAATATTTATTAAATACTTAGAAAAGATAATAACATGAAATATAAAAAGAAAAAATTAGAAATGATTGATTTTACTCTTCTTTTTAGGGTTTCGTTCATCTCACGAAACCCTATTACCCCCGCTCCGTTGTCTGTCCGTCACAGAGCCATTCTCAAAAAGTATGTAACTTACAGAGTTGAAACTTAGTGTATAAATCTGAATAGCATCTGTAAAGAACTCAAAATATTAAAATTTGAAAAATTCGTATTATTTTAATAAATAGAGATAAAAAACCAAAATTCTAACAGCCTTTTCCTATTAAATTGAAACATCTTTCGTTATAGCAGATGCCAAAGATATAAAATCCACAATGAAATTCTTTCTACAATAGATAATTTTCTATCAGACGATTTTCACGTGAAAAATGAAAATGAAGTAAAGAGTTTCACCAATTGAAAAAAAGATAAGTATGAAATAAAATTGATTGACGTCATAGTCGTAATAAAACGGAAAATGTCTAAGATTTCTCAATAATACAAAGAGTATGAGTATGTGTAAGTGGACAAAGCAGATTAATATCACGTCATTAGAGAATTAAAAAGAAAATCTGACGTCATATAGAAAGTTTAACTAATTTTTAAAATGTTTGAGAATAATACAAAGTGAGTATCAATATAAATAATAGAGAATAGTAAATATATGAGTTTGAGAAACATATTGAATCGTGATAAAAATCCGATTATGCAAATATTCGCATATTTTAACATTTTGAAGGTGTACAATTTGTTTAATTTTGTAATTATTTTTTTAAATATTGCATTTAGTCCGTATGATGGATATTATTATGACAGAATATAATAGCGGGCTTGGACCGCTATCTGGCTGGTTTAGATATTCGAAAAAAGGAAAAATTAGACCGGTAAATTTTTACTTTATAAAAAACATGACTTTTTTTGTTGTTGTTGCTAAATGAAATTTGTTTGAATTTATTAAAGAAAGAATAAAGTGTTTTGAAAGGAATATTAAACGAAACACTTTGAGCAATCTTCGATCACACTTACCCACTTGTTTATAATTTTCTTGACCTGTTTCTCTTAAAATAGACCAGAAGTAGACCCCTAACATACTTTCGTCCCAAAAACCTTTGTGTCTGTCTTCAAAAAGTTTAAGTTTTTGGTGAAAACACTCGCCCTGCTCGTCACTCACGACGCCCAAGTTTTCAGGGAAAAAATCCAGGTGTGAATGGAGAAAATGTATCTTCAGAGACATGTTCACACCCATTGCATGATAGTTTTTTAATAAAGCAGCAATATTTTTTTCATAATTTTCATCTTTATGATTTTCTAAGTATCCATAGACGACCGTTTTAAATGAATCCCAAGCATTTTTTCATTAGTAGATAATAGTTTTTTAATGTCCTTATCTTGCATCAGTTTACGTATCTGTGGACCGATAAAAATTCCCTCTTTTAATTTTGCGTCTGAAATACTTGGAAAAGTTTTGTGTAAATATTTAAAATCAGCACTGTTTTTATCCATGGCTTTGACGAAATATTTTACTAAACCCAATTTAATATGTAATGGTGGCAAAATTATATTTTTCGGATCCACTAAAAATGTACATTTCACATTAATTTTTCCTGGAGTAAATTCTTTTAGGACAGGCCAATATTTTTTTATGTAATGGTGTTCTTTAGCTCGAATATCCCAGAGGCACAAAAAAACATGAATATTTGGTGTACCCGCCCTGTAATCCCAGTAACATACTAACTACGTTTAAATCACCACATATTTTCCAGTTGTACTATTCATATTGTATCATTTTCATTAAAATATTCATTGTTTGATAGGTTTCTTTACTGTTTACGGCATGGCGAATTGGTTATGTTTATATGAATCGATAAATAAACACCATTCATTTGGATTATAATTTTGATTCATCACATTAAAAAGTCCAGGAATATCATGGCAAAAACAAAAATCAACCTTTTTGGTGAAACAACTGCTGAAAATTTGTATTTGATTTCGGTAATAAGTTAATTTGGTATTTGATGTCACCACTGTATTTGGTGTCACTGGTATTTGTAGTTCCACTGTTGTAGACGAGAGGCAAGAACCTCTGCCTTAGATCTAGATGGTTGCAAGTCTCGCACAAGGTCGCTCACTCATTTTGGTTTATTAAATGTGGCGTTTTATCATCTTCGATTATGAACTCGTCATCATTTTCATCCTCCATAAACAGATCGTCACTATCTTGGCAACTCGCACGTGACATACCAGGACATATGAGATGTGGCAGAGTTTCCGAATGTGATACCGGTTTTGAGACTGGTGGAATGTCAGGATATTGAATTTTATGTTGATTTTTTTAATTAAACCCTGCAGTTTTTATCAAATAAAAATAACAGTCATTTTCGTGATTTGAAGGTTCTCTCCACAGCATTGGTGATCTAAATTGAAGATACTTTTTTTCTCCCGAAGCCCAGCATAGAAGAGTAAGCCTACAGCTTTCACAAAAAGCATGTGGGATCCACTTTTTATCTTGATTACTCACTGAAGATCCAAAATAAAGCAAATATGCTGTATTCAGACATTCCAATATCGGTCTTCCTTTTTTGCGAATATAAATTGTCCACAAACGTAACAAAAACGATCAGAATTAAATTTACACACCCTATTAGACATTTTATCAAAAACAAAACCTCTTTAGTTCACAAAAACACAAGGCAACAGAATATAGAATGCAAGTTGACAATGCGTGTTGGTTGAATGTGACGTGATAGATATATTATGGAGTTAAAAATGTGAATATTGAAAAATGTAAAATATTTAAAAATGCGACGTGATAGATTTTTTTCAAATACCACCTTTCGTTAGTAAGAGGTAGTATAATAAGAAAACAGGTGTTTCATCAAAAGTATATAAAACATGTTTAATTTTGTAAACCAGTGAATTATAAAAAATGTATAATGTTTACCAACGGATTTAGCTGTTGAAAATTTTTAAAAAATCATATACAAAGTTTATCCTAAAAATTCAAGTTTTTAAAAAAAAACCCCAAAAAAAAAACAATTCTTTATTTCTTTACACAGAATTGATAGAATTTATATTTAAAAAATTACATTTATGCTGCGAAAACGAAACACTAGCTGAGATATGTAACAAATTATGTATTTTTAACACTTATTTAATTATTACCGAAGTTTATTTATTAAAGCTGAAAGGGACATATTTATTTTGTATGTACTGAATCCCGTTTAGGTAATTTTTAAAATCTAATCTCATCTATGGAACTTCGTTGTCTTGCAGTAGTTCGTATTTTAAGTAATGGGGTATTTCTATTTAGCTACTGAGTTTTGACTTTGTAATTTTTAAAATATCATTAAAGCAATTTAGTTGTCTTGCGGCTGTTTGACTCGCAAAAAGACTTCAAAAAAGATTTTTGTCATTTAAATGAGATATTTGCAGAGAGGTTGCAAATATGAAGGCAATCAAATAAGCATTTCGATTTGTATTTATGTACATTACTTATGTTTTACAATCCCGTGAGAAATGTCATTATAATCCTATCAATTTGAAAAATTGATTTTCCGACTGCAGAATACAAATATCCATGAGACTTCAATGCTTTACTAACAAGGAGAGTGCCAAGCTTGGTAATCACAGATTTTGATTATTTTTATATATGTTGTATGGTAGAAGCCCCTTAGTCTCAGGTTCAATGGAATTTATACAACGCTCCTTAGTTCGCGAGAAATGGGGGGGTCTAATATTATAACACATCTTAAATACTTAATTTGTAACAAAATGATTACGTTTGTCGTAGCTCAGTCAGTATGGCGTCTGCGCGTTGTTTGAAGGGCCCGGGTTCGATTCCGAAACATACTACGTTTGTATTTTCACTTTTTTTAAAAATAAATATACAAGTAATTTTAATTTAATAATCTCAATAAAAAATTTGTTAACATAATTAAATTTTAATTTAGCATTTTTGATTTTTTTTAAAAATCACTTTTAAAATGTATTCCGTACATGCTTTATAAATTCAATGATTTTGAACAATTGTGTCAATCCGTGATTGTAAAGAAACATCATTTATAAATTGCTTTAACAAGGGAAGTCAATGCGATGATAATACTACGCTGTTTTTAAAGTAAGAAGCATAATTATATTAAAATTTAGCATAAGAATTTAATTACAACATGTTTGTTTTATTTTATTGTAACTAGAGGACGCCACAACAGACTTTGTTTTTTTCTTTTTTTTAGTTTGTTGCAGTTAAATGGTTTTTGTTTTCAATCTTTATCGCACAAGTGCGTATCATTCTATAACAGCTTATAATCGTATAAAAATGGTTGAATCAAGCTATAGCTCACTAGAAGATCAATCTGAAGTGTCGGAATTCGATGAAAATCAGAAAAGTGATGTCACAAATGCGTTGAAGTACTGTAAAATGTTATTGCAAAACAATGGATTTTTAACAAATAATCCAGCATCTGAAATATCTTCGTGTTCTATTGCGATGGGAGAAGAATTCTATAATTCGATTGTAAATATGCTGATTTTGTAAAGATATTTGAATTTTTACTAGTCAATAAAAGATCGAATCATTTTAAAGCTCTTTAAATGATGAGAAATGTTTAATATTGTTTTAAAAAGTCAAAAATTCTAAATTAAAATTTAATTATGTTAACAAATTTTTTTATTGAGATTATTAAATTATATTTACAAGTATATTTATTAAAAAAAGTGACAAAAACAAACGTAGCATATTCCGGAATCGAACCCGGGCCCTCCGAACAACGAGCAGACGCCATACTGACTGAGCTGCGACTAAGGTAATCATTTTGTTACAAATTAAGTATTTAAGATGTGTTATAATGTTAGACCCCCATTTCTTGAGAACTAAGGAGCGTTGTATAAAATCCATTGAACCTGAGACTAAGGGGCTTCTACCCTACAACATATATAAAAATAATACAAATCTGTGATTACCAAGCTTGGCACCCTCCTTGTAAGATAATTTTGAGAGATACGTTGACGAGAAAAGCATATACATTTTTAATAGTGGAACTTCCAATTGAAGTAATGATTACGTATTCCATATCTGAAAACATTTGATTTTAATGTCTTTAGATTCAAATTCAGAATTTAGACAGCCTTTAATAATTCTGAAATATATATTTTTGCTTTGTAGTATTTAGAATAATTTCCTAAATACCACATATAAATTTGACTACAGATTTCCAATATGCCCAATAATACTGTAATACATGTTTTCTTTTTCTTAATATAATAAATTACTTAATTTTAGCACTCATTTATTGATAATTACGATATTTTTAAATCTGAAAATGAAACAATTTCTTCTTAGGTATTATGTCCTGTATATATATATATATATATATCTTTTTTTTCATCTATGCAATTTCGTTGTACGGCATCAGCTCTTCCCACAAAGATAATTGAAAAAAGATTTATATTCATTTTAAATGAATTGTTTGCACAGACCACTTGACTGCAAATCCAAAAACAAACTAATACTAGTTACGATTTATGTTTAATGGTCAGTACGCATGATTTACATTCTGATAAGATCCGTAATTATAATTTCATAAATGTGAAAAATTGCTTTTCTGATTCGAGAATAAAAATAATGTTGAAACTTTAAGGCTTTAAAACAGCTCTACAAAGAAAATTTGTAGAGCTGTTTTGTCGTTGAAAGATAAGATTATAATAAATGTTAAGATATGAAATTTAAATAAAGATTACATAATCCATATCTGAACAGGTAAAAATAAATCGAGATCTGATTTTAATGCCTTTAGATCTGAAAAATGTATTTTCCGCTTACAGAATATCAATAATGCGGTTACTTTTGCTTTAGAATTGAAAATTCAAATTGCCTTTATTTTTAAAGAGACATTTTATTCTTTGGAATACTTATCGAAATTTCATGAATTTCTCTATAGATATTCAACGTTTTTGATTACAGCAAACACATAGTATATATATAACAAATTATGTATTTTTAATACTTATTTGTTTTTAATCGATCTTTATTTCTTAAAGCTGAAAAAGAAATTTTTATTGTGTATGTACTGATTCATGTTTATGTAATTTTTCAAATGTAATTTCATCTATGCTACGTCATTGTCTTGCATCAACCATCTTTTAAGTACTGATATATGTTTACTTAGCTACTGAGTTTTGTTAATGTAATTTTTCAAATTTCCACCATGCATTGTACAGCTGTTCTTCCCTTAAAGAGACTAGAAAAAGATTTATAGTCATCATAAATTAAATGTTTGCACAGAGGACCTAACTATAAATCTAAAACCAATCAAATAGGCATTTCGATTTACGTTAATGACCAGTACGTATGATTTATAATCCAATAAAAACTGTCATTATAATTCTATAAATCTGAAAAAAATGATTTTCCGATTCGAGAATATAAATAATACTGAGACTTTAAGGCTTTACAAAAAATATTTCGGAGTTGTTTTGTCGTGAACATGCCTTATAAATAAAAAATAAATTAATTTAAATAATGATTAGATAAGCTAAAATAAAATCCAGTTTTGATTTTAATGTGTTTAGAATTCATTACTAATATATTTATTTTTGCAGTTTTTAGCAGAATTTTAAAAATAGCATGGATGACGTTTCATTATATATTTCATATAATTAAATATGTCTATCAAAAAATATACTTCGTATTACTTTATTATAATATTTATCTATTCGACAAACACATTTAAATAAAATTTAGGTTTCTCTATAATAAAGTACTTTTCATGACTATGTTTTAATTGAAAGCTCATTTATTTATATAAAATTAAAAAAAATTCTAAATCCAAATATACATCTAACACATATCAAAAGAAAGATCTAATGAAAGATATATAAGATATAGATATAACATAGATAAATGATTACCCCTTTTTATTATAATATAATCACGTTTACAAATTAGTTTTTTTTAAACGCTTAAATGTAAGTTTAAACTGAAAGGTAGATACATACTTTAATATGTTATTAATAAACTAGCTGACCAGCAAGGCGTTTCCTGAGACCGTGTTTATAATCTTAAAACCAGCGTTGAATTTTCCAGCAATGACTTCTACAGCTCCGGCTTTGGCACTGTGGAATTGGGGAGAAAATTGCTCCTGTATATCATTAATGCTGCGTTTATATTATGGCGTAAACGTCTCCCCAGGTTTACGAGTTCTGCAAGGCATAGATTCCCCAACCAATCAGTGTGTTCGTTGTTTGTTTACGTCACCGCTGATTGGTTTGCTCTTATGATTTAACGCCTGAAACGTCAACGTTATAATTTAAATTAATCTTAATAAGCATAAAATACCAACTCACTTCTTTTCACGCACCGATTGTAAAAAAGAAATACTGGAAAGAAAAACTACTGGAAGAAAACAATACTATATTTTTTGCCACTTTTACTTCGCTGTGTATCAGAGAAAAAAAATTTCTTTATTTTCTTTAATAGTTACCTTTAAAAACTATTTCTTTTTTTTTTCTTTTGTTTCCTTTTCCCCAGAACTCTGCACAATACTGGGTTATAAAATAATATATAAGATAGAAAAGGTAACAAATTATGGTGTTAACGTAAGAAGAGAATAAAAATAGTTATGTAATTTTTTATTTTTAGAAACTTTTAAATGTGTTGAATTTTTAAAATCGAAAAATTATTCATATATAAGCTACATCATAATGTTCCATTTTTTATTTATATTTATATTATAATACTTATGTTATAATTGTTAATTGTATCTTATAATATTTATGTTAAAATATTGTCTTTTACAGAATACGGCACTTCGTCGTTTTTATCAAGGTTTCATTCATTTAACGAAATCCTATTACTCCCGTTTCGTTGTCTGTCCGTCTCAGAGCCGGTTCTCAAAAAATATGTAACTTACAGTCATGAAATTTTGTGTGTTTATAGCTAAGTACCTATTATGAAATGTATATTGTTATTTTACGGTAATTATAGAATCTATAATTTTAATCTTGTATCACAGATATGTTCTCGTATTGAGTATTTTAATTTGCTTGGATTAAAATATGGGCTAGTATAAAATTTTGACTTCATACAAATCAAAATTTTGTTTATTTAAATTTAAAGACGATGCAATTCCCAGTAAAATATACAGTTTGGGTTTTCCTGATACAATTTAGTGATTTAAAAGGACTGTTATTTTGGATTGGAGGATAACTGTACACATAATGAATTTTTTTTTGCATATGAGTTACAATGCAGAATATTGTTTTCTAAAACTTTTTATAAACTAATACTCTTATATTAATTTTTCTTGTTAAACTTTCTTAATTTTTTTCAGAATCGTTTTGCTTAATATTTTTTATATGCAATTTTTTCATCTAAATTCTACAATTTACATGGAGAAAATAATAAATAAAAATTGGTAGAATTACAAAAGAAACTGAGCATTTAAAGCTACGAACTCTCTTTGAGTTCTTCGATAATTATCTTCTATAAACACTAAAAAAGAGGAAGTGGAGACTCATTAAGTGTTATATGTAATAATGCAATATATACTTAGTTGTATAAACATTTTTTTTAATTCTTAATTGAAATAGAGCCTCTCCCTCCCTTTTTTTGTTAACACTCAGTGACCTATAACGGAATTTTAAAAATCCAAGAGACTTAGAGATGATTTTAAAGTAGCACGCACAAAAAACACGTCATTCTCTTTTTAGCAAAACAGTGAAAAATTTAGTATGATCAAGATTGTTGGTCCATTATTGGTATCGAGGTTGATCGCACAGATTGTTATCCATTGTTGGCCCTCTGTAGAAACCGTTGGGAAATAGTAAAGTTGTGAATGTTTGGGTTGGAAAATGGTAGTATATAATTCCCTCTAATTTGGAAAGTTCCTTGACCTTTGTTGGCCACTGATATGCCTAGGCGAATGATTCTTAGTACGTGAAATGTGGAATAGCACTTAGTTAATAATTTGCCAATGTTGGTCCAAACATTTTGTGCTATTTTTGCTCTTCAATTCCGTATTTTATGTTCAGACATATATAACCAGGGATATTTTAAGTAAGAATGTGTTTTAACGATGCAGAATGAAAGATATTTTTAAATAACTAATATAAAATTGTTAAACATAGGATTAAAAAACACAATACAATATAAAGCTGGGAATTGTACATAATCTCATGATAAACCGAGTTTTTATGTTCATATTTTTATATATTTTGTACAGTTGTGTTATCTTTTAGCATATGATTGTTTTTTTATGTTTAAATGATATAAAAACTTTATTTTTTGAAAAGGTTTTTCTTCAACGCACCTGACCTCAATCTGGGAATAGAATTTCGGATATAATTTACGCATGGGAAGATTTCTTGTCATGGATATTCTTTTGTGAATGTTTGTTTTTCTTTCTCCAAGAATGCATATACAAAATTGTATTTCCATTTATTCTCTCGTGTTACAGATTGAAATATATCCAATTCAATTTAGTTGATATTGGCATTCCATGACAATGATTTGCATATTTTAAAGTATTGAAACAATTGTTAAATAATTCTTTCACAGTTTACTTTAGAAAAGGGACGGTGTTTTCAAAACCTAACGAATTATGGTGTTAACGTAAGAATAAAATAAAAATAGTTATGTAATTTTTTATTTCTAGAAACTTTTAAATGTGTTGAATTTTTAAAATCGAAAAATTATTCATATATAAGCTACATCATAATGTTCCATTTCTTTATTTATATTTATATTATAATATTTATGTTATAATTATTAATTGTATCTTATTTATGTTAGAATATTGTCTTTTACAGAATACGGCACTTCATCGTTTTTATCAGGGTTTCGTTCATTTAAGGAAACCTATTACTCCCGTTTCGTTGTCTGTGCGTCTCAGAGCCGGTTCTCAAAAACTAAGTAACTTACAATCATGAAATGTTGTGTGTTTATAGCTAAATACCTATTATGAAGTTCAAAATCATAAAATTTTAAAAAATTGTATTATTTTAATAAATAGAGATAGTCCCGCAGTGGTGCGGAAGGTAAAGCTCGGCTCTCGTAAGATCGCCGAAAGCCAAGCAGCATCGACCACGGTCATTGTTTGGGAGGCTGCATCGTCTCTCTCTCATCTGCCTCTACTGTGGGACCGTGTACGTTAATGGGAGCTGGTGCACGTTAAATCTGTTCGTGGCTCCAAGTCCTCCAAGTTCTGTATAAGCGCTACCTCTGGGGGTGTCAATCCAGATGCAGGTCTCTCAACTGGAATTGGTTCAAAATTAGGAGACCTGGGAGGATAGTACAATAGACCTCTGGTCAAGGTGCTTTGGCTTTCGAGCCTCCCCCCCCCCCCAGTAATACAGTGATACAGTAAAAATAAATAGAGATAAAAAACCTAAAAAACCTAATAGCCTTTTCCTATTAAATTTAAACATTTTTCGTTATAGCAGTTACCAACAATTAAAAATCCTCAATAAAATTCTTTCTAATATAATTAATTTTCTATTGAAAGGTTTCTACATGAAAAATGAAAATGAAATAAAAAGTTTCACCAATTGAAAAAGAGATTAATATGACGTCATACTGATAATAACACGGAAATTTTCAAACATTTCTCAATAATACAAGGAGTATGAGTATGTGTAAATACAGAAAGCAGCTTAATATGACGTCATTAGAGAAATAAAAAGAAAATTAATCTGACGTCTAATATTTGGCAGGTCTGTATACAACATGTTTAATTTTGAAATTGATTTTTTTTAATCTCGCATTTAGTCCACATGACAGATGTTATAATGACAGAATATAATGCGGGCTTTTCCCGCTATTGGGCCGGTTCAGATTTCGAAAAAACGAGAAAAAATATACCGGTAAATTTTTACTTTATAAAAAACATACCCTTTATTAACACTTTCCAACCTAGTTGAAAAGT
Source organism: Maratus michaelseni (assembly GCA_963931845.1). NCBI lineage: Eukaryota > Metazoa > Arthropoda > Arachnida > Araneae > Salticidae > Maratus > Maratus michaelseni. Next base: position 341,918,705 of record OZ007592.1, read on the forward strand.
GTTTATGACTTCGGTTTGTCTGGCCGTCTACCGTCTGGCCGTCTGGCCGTCTGGCCGTCTGCCGTCTGTCCGTGCTCTAACTCCCGTAAGAATGCTCGGATTGCCCTGCAATTTTTATATGTTATAATCGTTATCTATAGCATGTTCCCTATTTCAACGGAAGTGTGTAGCACTTATAGTTTTTTTACAGGGACACTCAAAAGAATTCCGTTACATTGCGGTCTATGGGGAAAAATCATTTGCGGTTTAATTAAATAATGTTTCACTATTTTAAACGCATTGAAATTTATATATATCACTAAGGTGCATTAGAAGAAGCTTAATATGGAATAGGGTGTGCATAGCAATTATACTTACTTTACAGGGACAGTCAAAAGAATTCCGTTACATTACGTCTATGGAGAAAAATCGTCTGCGGTTTATTTAAATAATGTTTCACTATTTTAAACGCATTGAAATTTGTATAAGGTTCATTACAAGAGACTTACTACAGAATAGTGTGTGTATAGCAGTCATCGTTCATTTACAGGGACACACAAAAGAATTCTCTACTGTATGTTAACAATAATTCCTGGAAGTGCACTTTAAGTTACTGAATGCGATTTTAATTTTAAATCGCTTTTTGTATATTACGTGGTGTGTATAAATTCTGTAGATCCTATACAGGGAAGCACAAAAGTTCCGTATTATTTAACTCCAGACGGAGAATTTTAAACTGTGCTACGTGTTTCCTAACTGAACTAAAATTTAGCATCCTATGTAGTATATATACAAATCTATAGATCCTATACAGAGCTGAATAAAAGTACTCGGATTACTAAGATGTTATCTTTTAGCTTATTAAAGAGTATGATTCGTAAAATTATTTTGGAAGCATTGGAAAGTGTTACATAATCTATGCTTGACGCATGATTTTTCGTTCTTGTTTGTTTTCTTCTGGAAAATGAAATTTATTTGGCGTTATTAAAGGAAGGATAAAGTTCTTTTAAAGGAATATTAAACGAAACCCTTTGTATGATCTTCGATCACATTTAGCCACTTATTGTGAATATCCCGAGCTAATGCTAAAACACTGCTTTATTGAAACACACTGATGTCCAAAAAATAAGCGCCAGTGACCGGACTCTTTCGATTTTAGAGGTTTTGTTAAATATCTACTGAAATTCTTTACGAATTGTCCTTGAAATTCAAGAGTGCAGAGAGCCTGTTTGATTTCATAATTTTCAGTGAATATTTAGTCGCGAGGACAATTCGAAGGGGGAATCAATAATAATTTAATAGTAAAATAATATTTGCTATCACCTAATTAACAGAAAATGTTCAAAATGTTTGTCACTGTTGCAAATAAGAATGTAGGTCGTGTGTAACATTTGTGTGAATCTGTGTAAGCATTGCACAAGTAAGCATACATTCGTGAAGATGTTAACGTTTCTATAAAAAATTCAACTCTTTTTTTTATACCATACAGAGTTTTCAACCGAATTTAGCATAACTTTTCGAAAACTTGACAACGAACAGTAAAATAATATACTGCAATTAAAATATTAAAATGCTGAATATTCGATGAGATATGGCTATTTGAATGAGATAAATTTTAACTGTACATGCGAGAGCTAAAGCAAAGTTTTTGTTGGTCATAATTTGGTACTCAATTTTATAGAACAACTTATATAAGAAGAACAGTCAGTTATCGTGAAAACTCAGAAAGATACTGGCGATACAGACAGCTAATTGAAAAATTGGAGGTAAATCCGTTATCATCCAGCTACTTTTAGAAAGGAATATCTCTTCTATCTTTCTGAATTTTCACTATATTCGAATGGACTTTTTATATCAGTTGCTCTAAAGAATTAACTACAAAATCATGAAAAATTATAGTTCGTGCATGCTAACTATTTTTTCATACAAATAATAATATAGCATCAAATATACAATATATTCACATTTGAATTGCATTATACTACTTCTACTGTTCTTTCTCAAGTTTTCGGAAAGCAGTGTTAACTTCGGGTGAAAACCCTGCATTCCATAAACAAAAAAATATTTGAATTTTTCACAGAAACGTTAACATCTTCGAGAATACGCGTGCTATTCTTACACAAATGCACAAAAACGTTGAACAGAACTTATGTACTCATTTGCTACAGTGGTTGACCCTTTTCAACATTTTCTGTTTCTTGGGGGAACGCAAATATTTTATTTCGTAATGAGCAAAGGGATTTTTTTTCAACTAGGCAAAAACTATGATACTCCAAACATTGAATATTCTTTGATTAATAAATTTATTATTACCCAGATAGTTGTCATCGGAAAGAAATCTTCACTGAAAAACATGGAGGAAAAACACTTCAAAAACATCTTCACTGAAAAACATGATCCTTTCATCCTGAAAATTCAAGGGCATTTCATCACGAATTTCAGTAGATATTCTGTAAAACATGTGAAATCGAAAGTGTCCGGTCACAGAAACTTAATTTTTGGATTAAAGTGTAAAAATGTGTAGGTTTATGAATCGCCTTTTCTTTTACTACCATATGCATGTTGTTGCATTTTTAAAAATTCAAATACTTACTTATAAAGTAATCCACACTATTGGATTACTTTTTTCACTTTTGTGAACTCCGGTAATGTAGATTCATAGTGCTTAATATCCTATCAAGAACATCATTAAAATATTTTTTTAAGCCGATATATAACATAAGACTCAATTTCTTTATTATACCACAAAGGCACAAAACAGTTACTTAAAAAAGTACTTTAATTTATTAACTGTTGAAGTAGCGAAAAGTGCCCTTATTATTATTAACACAATTTTATCCATACATTATTTGAAATTTTGTGGATTTAAAAAGGCCTCAAATTCAATGTTGTGAATTCTAACTTATTATTACGGTCGTCATGAACCGAGAGTCATTCACTGAAAAACATTTCCAAAAAGCAGCTTTTTTTGTATGCAGGTACACATGAATCTAAGTTAAGAGTCTTGAACATTTAAAAGGATATGTACACACTTAAAAATCGATAACTGTAATTATCAATGAATATTTTAATAATGTAATATACACCTGTAATTTTCATACATCTCTCTACGAACAAACATTAATACATAATACATTCATCATATACATTAACGCATAAACATTAATACATCATACATTCATCATATACATTAACACATAAACATTAATACATCATACATTCATCATATACATTAACACATAAACATTAATACATCATACATTCATCATATACATTAACACATAAACATTAATACATCATACATTCATCATATACATTAACACATAAACATTAATACATCATACATTCATCATATACATTAACACATAAACATTGATACATCATACATTAATACATAAATACATAACTTTGGTGAACTCCGGAAATGTAGATTTCTAGTGCTTAATAGTCTTACAAGAGCATCATTAAGATATTTTTTAGACCGAAATATAGCTTAAGACTCCGTTATTGCAAATTTTTTTATTATACCACAAAGGCACAAAACAGTTACTTTAAAAAGTACTTTAATTTATTAACTGTTCAGGTAGTGAAAAAGGTCCTTATTATTATTAACAACATTTTATCCATAAAATATTGGAAATTTTGTGGATTTAAAAATTCCTCAAATTCAATATTGTGAATTTTAGCTTATTATTCCGAACTGTAATTATCAACAAAAAATTTAATAATGTAATATATAAACCTGTAATTTTCATACATCTGTCCACGAACAAACATTAATACATACTACATTCATCATAAACATTAATACATAAACATCAATACACCATACATTAATACATAAATACATACTTCTTAAATATATTTTAAAGAAATTTCTACTTTTAGTGCATTTTTTTCGAATGCTGATTATATTTCGAAAATTGCATTTACATAACTGCAGCAATTATACTGTTTTAAGGTTTTTATATTCCTTTTCTGATATAAATTATTGTAATTTTCTTTCACGGATTGTTTTTTTCTTTTTTTTTTTTTGTGGTTTATGTTACTACACATGAAAAGTGAGAAACAAAAATAATTAAATGTTATACATATAATTAATATTAGTGTCAGGATATTATGCGCATGGAAGCTATTATCATTTCATAGTTGTTGAGGAACAACTTTGATGATTTTTTTCCGAGGCGGTATTTACTTCGGTAATATAGTAAATGTAGTAAAAACCAGCGAAAATGAAACTTGTCTATAAAGAAATCCTGTGTTAAAGGGAAAAAATGCCATGGTCCCAATGAAAAGAATACCGAATAATATTTCTTGACGGAAACCTGTTTAAGACGGGCATTGTCTTGGCTTTTAGTATTTTGATTTTCACAAATTTTGTTTATAATGATTCTGCAGATTTATGGCGCTTTTCCTAATCCCCAAAAATCACCAATTTTTTATACACAAAGCCATCGAGTAAAAATGGGCTTCGTCGGAAAACCAAATGGATCCCACATCAATCTCGCGACCATCCATCTTTAGAAGCAAATCGTTGGCAAAAATCTCTCTTTGATTGTCGGTGCAAACATTGAGATATTAACGAGCCTGAATCTTGTATGGTAACAGTTTTAAACTCTTTTTCATGATTTTATGCGTCGAGGATTTTTGTAAGGATTTCGTCGACGATTTTTCGTTCACACTTCCTTGCAATTTTCCAGACAGACGACCGAGGCCGCGTTTAGATCGCCTGTTGGACTGCCCGGATACTACCGTAAATGATTGATGCAAATCGTGGCCCTACGTTTCCTGCCCTATCGTCATTCGCGCTTAGAGTCAGTTCAGATTTTGCAAACAAACGCCGGTCCCTTAGTAGCATTGAATTTCCGTTGGAAACTTCGCCTGGTTTTTATAACATTATGAATCAAGCGGTGAAATTATAACGCTAAAAATATTCGTTGTTCCACAGAATATACCATGTTTGCACAGCAATCTTTAGCATGAACTCAGTCAAGAACGATTGAATGAAAACTAGACGTTCTGTCTGTATTCTTCTAGCATGTTGCCTCCAGCGTCATCGTTTGTCCAAATTTCAAACTATTTGAACACAATGTATCATTAAACAATTATTGCTTTTCTAATAGCACTGCACCAAACGGCGCATTTTGTTCTCAAACCGTTTTTTTTATTATTTACGTTCAAAATGGGTAAGTCGGTTAGTGGACACCCTGTATGAGGAATAAGACATTTTTTCAATTGAATATTTTGAATTAAGACATACCTACTAAAATATGAATTTAATTTAATTATGAAATACGATAATGTAAAGAGTTTCATTTTTTCTAATATTATGTGTAATTTTATGCTGCTTCCTTATTCAAAATTGGTTTTTAATATTGGCATTCAAAGTAGTTACGTAGATAAAGCTCATTTGTTTTGTTTTTTCTTGTTTTTTTCTTAGCCTTCTCAGCTCCGCAGACAAACATATCCGTTCACTAAATTGTAAGTGTTACTACAATGGAAGAATTATTTAAATTAATATAATTCTAAAATTATAATGTGTTTTTAAAACATTCAGTAATGATTAATACTATCAAAGATTATATTCATATACATATTTAACTTTTATATATCATGTTGGAAAAATGAGCTTTTTTTAGTATTTTAAAAAAGTAACAGAGACAACAACATTACAATTTTGCCCTTTTGCTTGGCGGTCAGAGGGTTAAATGTTTTTAATTATTTTAGTGTAATTTAGGTTGCATATATAGTGCTTCTCTAATCGATTTCGGTGTGAAGATTGTTCAATTTTGTTATAGATGCTTTGAAATAGAGGTTTATTTAGCAGAATTTGATGTATTTCTATTTTACCAAATTGATTTTTGTGTATATGAAGCTCTCATTACACCATTGTAATTGATTAATATGTTTCGATACACATATTATCTTATAAAAAAAAACTAGGATGATGTTATGTCTGGGTTTTGTCGTGTTATGTGGTTAATTGCAACATTTTTAGGTTTAAGTACTTAAAACGTAAAAACGGAACTATTATAAAATCACTTTTGTGTATTTCAGTTTGTCAGTCACAGACCATATTATCGAAAACTATGGAACGTGGAATGTCCAAACTCGCCAGAGTTATAAAAATAACGACCGTCATATTTATAGATTATTAGCCATCCAAAACTATTTTTTAGGAAAAAATTAGGGGGACTAATTAAGTTACTTGACAAAACAAATTGTATATCTTGTGGGTATGTTTCGAAAGTTCTCGTAACACGGAACTCAAAATTATATTTGTTTTAATTTTAGGTATAATATTTTCAGATATATCGTCGAAAATGTACTCCCAAAATATGCCCCTCTACCCCTATTTCCGACTGAATTGAAGTAAAATTATTAAAAAATTAGGGGTAGTAGGATTTTATTTAAGCATTGTGGTAAAGCTATGGTAGTTACCCTAGGTAATATAGTTTTTGAGACAATTGGATTTTTCCGTTACACACAAACTTTAATTTGCTGGCGCTCAGTGGAGGTGTTGAGGGGCACTCCAGGTACCTATCGACGCGGAATCACCGAAGGATTGTTGATAATGATTTTGAAAAACATTGGACATAATTAGCCGATATATTAATTGAAAACCCCTCTAGATAAACGCTGCACGGACAATGGCTGCCATGCAACTTTGAGAGCACCTTTCGAAGTGCTCTTGATACAGTGTCAAGTTTACATTTGTACAAGGTCTTTGTTTTAGGTGATACAAAGCTTCATATATCTCTGAATGTTTATGGTATATCTATCTAATACTTTACTAATGTATATAGAAATACCCAACACTACGTTGTATAGTTTTTAAAAAGTTTTATAATTGTTTCAGCAACGATATTTTGTAATATTGCAGTTAGTAATTAATAAATTTATTAAACGGAACCCTTTATTCATGAGTAAAATTTGAATTTGAATGATTATTCTTATTTTTAGATAAAAGCAACTCCTAGCATCATCTTATTCCGTTTACATATTCATTAGAGTATCAAAAGTAAAACATATTAGACAATATATATAACATATTAACAATAGCCACAAAAATTTAAATATAGTTTATTTATTTTTCCTAATATTGAAAGCGGAGTTTATTCTTCATTTTGTGCTTATCTAACGTTGCTCCCGCATGTATACTTCTTTTAAAGTTGTAGACAATTGTTTATGCAGACTAACTTTTGAAATTGTGTATATTCCATTATTATTGTTTACGAAACTCGTATTGGAATTCTAATTTATGTTATTTTTTTGTTTTTAAAGGATAGCGTAGATCTAATATATATCGAATTAGATGTGCATATATTTCTATGTAGAGTTTTTATATTGAGTTATTTGTTTAAAATTTGTTTCAAAATTTATACATTTTTACTTATTTTATTTGTTAGGAACTTTTCATGAAATGGTTGTGTATATATTCGGATATTTATTTTACAAGACTTTAATTATTTTAATGTTTAGGCGATCAAAAAATCTCATAGTGATCATTTCTAATTATAGTTTTTCACAATAATTATCAATAGAAAGATCGTCAGTGAACATTTCTATGGGAATATGCGATTTCTTTACGCAATGTTAAAATAATGATTGAATTTTTTTCTGAAACAGTTCCCGTATCAGTTTGAAGTACGAGTTTCCATTAGGTTTTACTTTAGAAAATATATACATTTGGAGTTTCTGTATTATTGAAAACTTTTAAATTATTTTAATTTATAATATTTATACTATCTGCTCTGGATTAAATTTAATTCAATTTATGAGACGTACTCTCTATAAATTATTATAAAACACACTTTTAATATATTGAAGCATTCCTTAATTTTTCTGACATTTAAAAGGCATTTTTCTATTAGGGAATTTTTGTAATGTTAAGTAGGTTATAAAAATTAAAAAACGTTTCAAATACAAGATTTTCAAAACTTTTAAACATACATTTATCCAATATTTGCCTTTTTTGAAAATGATAAATTTATCTAGATTTAATTTTATTGCAAATTGCAGTACATTATTCAAACGCAAATTGCTTCCTCGGATATTGGGAGCTTTGTTCACCTTCCTTTTGATGTTAATACATAATGCAAATACTATTATATTTTTCTATGAAAATATGGAAATCTGTATCTCTAAAGGCATTTTCTTCCTTCTTTCCGAAATCTCACTAAAATAAAAATAAAATATATGGTGTATATTCAACATAATTTTAACACTAAATATTTTTCAATATTTCATAGTATAAAAAATAATAATAATAATTACATTTTGCAACATACTTTTTAAACAGTGAAATGTTTACCTGTAAAATTTATGAAATATGAAATTTATTTTTGAAAAGCGAAAGTAAAAGTTTCCCAGCAACTACGGAAGATAAAATATTTTACGCGTCATATGAAATTTTTGAGTTTATATTTCTTTATCGAAAACTCAACTAATTAGATTTAATTTCAAAGTCTTATGTAAATGCAATGTAGATTAACAACATTCAACAAATTCAATAATTTTATTAAAATGAAAACACTTCTATGGGAAAATTTTACCTCTATTTCAATATTCAAGTATTTTTCCAGTTTGCATATGCATGTTGAGGTATATGCATGTTATATATATATATTAATTAATATTTTGAACGAAACTATACCTACTAAAAGTTCAGTTTTATTTGGATATGAAAACCACTCAAAATAATGAAAATAATATTATTTCTTTTAACTTTAGATTTATATCACTGTTTCTTTATTTAATAAAATCTATTTTTAGAACTAAAATCAACTAATTAAAAACATGTGATAATTTTTGCAAGATAGTTTTAAAACACGTGTGATTTAACTAAGCTTTATTTAGATTAAAGTTTACAGTTATTATTGTAGAATCAAACTATTTGATTTTATTAAACTATTTCTTAATTTAGTCTTTGCAATCTCTCTACACGTAAATAATCGTGGAGTACATTGTGACTGTGAGCGTCGATGTGACGTCACGTGATGTAGATTGGAAAACACAGTGACGTGGATGTGAAGTTGTTATGGCCATTTTCTATGATTTCAGGGATCTCACACTGTGACTACTGTGTGAAGTCAACATTGTGGATAATGTGACGTCTGTGATGATTATGCATCGGATCGAGTGACCAGATTTTACCCGAACCCGAAACAACGGTATTTCGCATCGACTATCGACATTATTTTTTTTATTTTTTTATTTTTTTTTCTACTGAAGGTTTGAGACGGCTCTGTATCAGGAAGTGTAACCAGATTTGCACCGAATCTAATACTGGGTTTTTTGATCGACTTTATTTATTTTATTTTTTCCTCTATAGTTTTGAGATAATTATGAAGATTTTGCATCGGATTTGGTGACATGTTATCCAGATCCAATGCAGAATGTTCAGATCGTAGTTTTTTAGCTACAGGTTTGTGACATTTGGGACGATTCTGCATCGTGACGTGTAAGCAGATTTTCACCGAATCTAATACTGAATTTTCGAATCGATATGTTTTCAATGCAGATTTTAACCAATTCCAATCCGAAAAGTTTGGATCGGCATTTTTGTCTTTGGTACAGAATAGATTTGAATTAGGGGTCAGGGGACCTGATTTTCAGGAAAACAATCTGACCCGGGAAGGAAATAATTCTTTTCTGCTTAGTTGTAGTTCGGTATAGAATTCTGCATATGACCGAGTATTTTATTTTATCAGAAATTGACACTGCAGGTGTTGGTTCGGATCTAGATTCCGGCACGTGTCCTGTTATATCCGACATGAAAATTTTAATTACATTTCAAGTCTACCCTCAATACTATTCTAAACCCGAAAGAAATTCCGGAAATGATGTCAGAAAGTGAATATATGCATTCCCAAAATATTTCATCTATCCCTCCCTAAAATCATATGATTATTAAATCATACACTATGTTTCTTTACAATTCTCTATTGATCATCTCCCAACCCAATTTCGCCACAAGTATTAGTCTACATTTCGTGCTTTACTGAGCTTTGATTGCCACCAGATAGGGTTAACTAATCAGAAAATACGCCTTATTTGAGAACTTCAAATTGTATATGGCAGTCTAAATCAATCGTAACGTGCAGAGTAAATACAGAGGAACATGAAGTGAAATGCATAATCCTTTGTAATCAATAGTTTGTAAGCGGGCAGGTGACAGTTGAATTTAATTTGATTGATTACCGTTTATAATAAATTTTGGATTAAATGATAAAATTGTTTTGATTAAAATACGTAAAATACATGCATGAGCTTAAAATTTTGCATATTTAAGCAGATGATACCATATTGAAGTAAAACGTGACAAGAAATTTTAATAATTCATATTTCTGAATAAAACCGTCAGACCTCGTTATAACAGACAAATTTGCTCGGAGTTTGTCCACTATTCAAAGGAGTTTTTTTTTTTTTTAAATATAGGTGTTGGGAATGAAAATAGTTTCTGCTAAACAGAAGCCTCCGTTATTCGGATGTTCCGCTATGGAATTTTTAATGTAGTTTTTGAAGAACTTTAAAAATATATACATACAGTGACAGTACTGGATAACATTTATTTCTCTTTTGAATTCACATATTTCCTTCAGTAATGTAAAAAATATTCTTTACATTTAATTTCGGTACAATTCACAAATTTCATTTGTTAGAACAACTACTTTGAAAATGCCACAAAAATTTGTCGGCGAATGACAAAATCAAAGCTGCCATCCCTCGGAAATTTGGAATACTATGTTTCACGAATAAGAAAAAAAAATCCTTTATTTAATACAGTAATTTTTTAATGTCAATATACAAAGGATTATATTCGAAAAAAGTGGTTTTAGCCAATTAAGAAACATAAATACGACACTGAATGGCGATTTATGCAAAATAGTGGCATAACTAATCTAATGTAATTATTTTCATAGTTTTAACTCAAAACTTAATTAATAAAATAGGATATTAAAACGTAATTTACCACATAATCCAGTTAGAATTTTAATAAATAGTTGTTTTAAAACGCTTTAATGCAACCATCAACGTGCATACTGCACTTGAAAAACTTGTTACAATAATAATATATGTGAATTAAAAAGTGTAACACACAGACAGAGACATATATATATATATATGTGTGTGTGTGTGTGTGTATGTTACTTTATCTAAAACATAATCATATCATGTAAAATAAGCTATTTGAATATTTTTTTTAAATAAGTAAAACAGTTTTATTAAGAGACAATAAAATAAAATTGAAAAATACTGCATCAGATTTCTTATTTGTAACGTGTATAAAAGCAATTTGTCAGAGACATAACATTACACTTATTTTATTTTCGTCTTTTTTTTTTTTTTTTTTTTTTTTTTTTTTTCTTTTTACTTCACAACATTACAAAATGCATGCGTGAGAATGCTTTTTAGGGGAGTATAATTAGTCATCCTGTCGGTGTGTACAGGATGTTGAAAACTGTCACAGAGACATTAACTACTATGTTTTCAAGATAAGATGTCTAAGTTCAGTACCTACTAAATTCTACGACATTCTATCAAAGTGATTGTTATTTGCATGCACGTGGAATAATGAACAGTGAGTAGATTAATTAACAAAGAACTTTCAAGTTGAAGATAACTTGCAAATGTTATCATTTAAATATAATTTGTTCAGAAAAAGCAGCTCCATTTTTATTTTTATTATGAAATATTATTTTTTCCTAGCAAAGGTATATAGTATAAGATTTCTTATTCTTTTTTTACAAATGAATTTTGTAGCAGTAACGTGAAATGTGTAATAAGATAAATTAATCTTGTGCATTAGTTTTTAAAAATGCGTTAGCATAAAAAATGTTTGTAAACATTTTCATGTTTGAAAAAATACTTATTTTTATATATGTAACAGAAAAATAAAGGTATTACCAATAAATAACCGCTTAAATGAACTATAAAAATTCTCATGAAAAAGAAAGTATTTGCATTTAACATACAAAACTTTCAAAAAATACAGATTTTCTATATTAGATAAATATATTTGAGTTACAATATTCATTCTAACTTTTTATCTTAAATGCTTTCTAAAGTAATAAAATACAACTAATAAAAAAACATAAAAAGTATCAGATATTTTTTGCCACAACATTCGAATTAACATATTTTTCGCCCCATTAGCCCCCGAATGATTTCTTTACTCCCCTCCCTTTCCTCCATCACCAAGAAGAAAAAACCTTTAATTAAAAATTGCTAAATGATCGAAAAGATTTGAAAAAATATTCATGTTAAACTTTTATCAATATCGTAATAAAATCTCAGTATTCAGAAATCTGTTAACCTTAAAAATTGTATATTTTGTGTAGTTATTACTTCATCATGATTACCCATCACACATAGTATAGGGTAATTCTTGTAATCGTTTTGAAAATCGAAAAAAATAATTTGACGTTTTTACAAGTTTCAGACACTGGAGATTCCGAAAAACATATTTTTAGAAAAAAAAAATTGCCGTCCGTCTGTGTGTCTGTTTGTCTGTAAACGCTCTATCTCCCGAAAAAATTGAGATAGAGACTTGAAATTTGGTATGTACTTAGTACGTAATAATGGGAAGAAGCTTATTGAATTTCAGTAAAATCGATTTTCCGGAACTACTTTTTTCGGACTCTCGAAATACTCGTTCTGATAAAAAGTTTATAAAAATTTTCGAAATAGTTTATTTTAAGGAGTGAATATAAAAGACAATAAAAAAAAACATAAATTTTGCTTAAAGCAGGAAGTCGATCGGATAATTAGTTGCCGAGATATTTGTAATCCTATTTTCCACACTTCGATTTTTCATGACCCTGTATTTCATCCAAATTTCAATTAAAAGATATATTTTAATTGCAAATGAGACGCTAAATAAGATGCAATAAACCGCTAGTTAATAGGATTATTGTTTTTGGCTTTTAAGCAATTCAGTAATCGAGCCTTTAAAGTTTATGACTTCAATAAGCCACGATTTTATTCGAATTGCAATGAATTTTATAAGTAGTTTACACATTTTCTATTTTAATATTTTACATTATGCATATCCATGAAGGGTAAGTATTAAGGTGGCCCCCAACGACTAGTTTATAATTCATTTTAGCATATTTTTCAGCGTTTGCGAAATATTTTCAAATGTAGTATTCTAGAATCGGCCCAAAATTATTAGGAACATCAATCCTTTTTCAATTCCTACTATTAGTTCACACTCTCCCTATATATATATATATATATATATATATATATATATATATCTTGTTCAAATTTTTAATCGTTAATAAAATACTTTTTTTTCATCCACTCAAGTTCAAATACATTTTTTAAAACTTTTAGTGAATGACACTTTATGTTAATACAGTTTTTTCTAATATTAATTCATTAATTAAATTTAATTAATTCATTTTAGTTTTTGCATCATAAAATCGACTAAAATAAGTAGAAACGCTTAAGACCGCGGAATTTCTGTAGTAGTCGGGACCTCCAGTTTAGTATACGGAAGATTGCGGGTTCCATTCTCATCGTAGCAAGGTTTTGTTATTTACACAAAACTCACTCAGAAATGCGATAAAAGAAAAAGCAGAAATATATATATGTTGTATATAAGGTTGTTCTTGAGAAGTCACTTTTTGTATGTCCTATAATGTTTATTTTAACATTATAAAAAATTTCCAATACATTTAATTAATTAATTTTAGTTTTACATGGGAGAAAAAAATTCTTCTTATAAAAGATATTTAGCAGGATATAAGTTTAGGAATAAATACCGACAGTGGCGAAGCGTGTAGATCGCTGGGGAAAAAATTTCATTTTGACCTAAGTAGGAATTGACTTTTTTTTATTTTTTATTACTTGTTTTATATTTTTTCAAACATTTTTTAAATACAAAATCGATACATTAGTTATTTAAATTACGTCTATCTAGTAGTAATATATATATATATATATATACTCAGAAACAACAGCATCGTAGATTTATTCTCAAGTGGATACATTCCCGAATTCTGAAACAAAACGCTGCTAACACATTTCGGTGTTTGGTTGAAAACCGATAATTTGCCATAATTTAACAGCAGAAATATATAGTTTCATTGAAAACATCCATTGGTTGCTTATTTTGCTACACATCAGTTCAATAATTACTGTCCCTAGTCTATATATTTTTTTTTTACTGAAATGGTTGATGTGGAATATTAAAGCCTAATGTCTTAGATACCTATATGATAAATTTCAGAATCGTAGCTGCTATATTAACGTATTTGTTTTCGTTTTAAGTGTGAGAGGTGACACACCTAACTTGAGAAATGGAGAAAACCGAACAACGAGCTGTCATCAAGTACCTCCAGAAAAAGGAGTTAAGCCCAAAGGAGATTCATGAGGACATGGTCAGTGTATTGGGTGATGGGGCCCCTTCCTACCAGGTGGTAAAGAACTGGTGCCGCGAATTCCGTTGCGGCAGGGAAATCTGTCAACAAGCCCTGGTGTTGGTCCCCCAACAACAGCATGCACCTCAGAAAACATTGATGCTGTGGATGACACGATTATGGCAGACAGACAAATCACCATGCAACAGTTAGCAGACATCTTGCACATCTGTGCAGGCTCAGTGGAAACCATTGTGCATGAACACTTGGAATTCAGAGAAGTGTCGGCGCGTTGGGTACCCAAAATGTCCCCCCAAAACCCCCTTTAACAACAGAAAGTTTTCGATGTTCAAGGGCTGGTTCGGAGCTTATGGGGCCAGACCTGAAGCAGTTCTGTGATAGATTTGTGACAGTGGATGATACGTGGCTACATCACTATGATCCCGAGTCCAAACGACAGAGTATGGAGTGGTGGCACAGCAGTTCACCTCCCCCGCAAGTTCAAGGTGCAAGCATCAACACCCAATGTTATGGCCACAATGTTTTGGGATGCGAAGGATGTGCTTCTTATTGACTACTTGGAGGCTGGATACACTATTACAGGGGCCTATTATGCAGCCCTAATCTCTACGTTAAGCGAAGCAATCAAGGGCAAACGGCGCGGGATGTTGCAGCGAAAAATGCTGTTCCACCAGGACAATGTTCCGGCCCACAGAAGCCATTTTACTGGTGCCGCAATCTATGCAGCTAGTTTTCATGTGTTGGAATATCTTCCCTACTCTCCAGACCTCGCCCCTAGTGACTTTCATTTGTTCCCTAAGTTGAAAGAGCACCTCAGGGGGACGAAATTTCACTCGAATGCAGCTGTTATGGAGGCTGTGGAGGAATTGCTCTCAGCTAAGCTAGAGACTTTCTTTGAAGCAGTCATAGTGGCTTTACAGCATAGGTGGCTGAAGTGCATTTCTGTGAAAGGAGACTTTAATAAAAAATACTATTGCTTATAGGTCAGGGACAATAATTATTGAATCACCCTCGTATATATATATATATATATATATATATATATATATATATATGATACATTCCTGTCGAAAATTGGCACATTATAGACGATCGCTATTGCCGTCGACTTGAACGTTCTTTCCACCAGACAATCGGAACACCTCAGTCCGACACCACTAAAATTACCTGATAATCATATCGAGGTAGCCGCAGTCGAGATCGTTGAAATGTAGTCATGACACCCGGACAGGGCATCACTTCGAGTCACTCACCATGAATACAAATCTCGAAGTATATCACATCGGAAATTGTAGTGTATTTGCAGTCGTAAAAATTGACCAGAGGCAGTGAAATCCAGAAGAAATTTCCCAAAAACATTAAAAAGAAGACTTAATACTTAATAGATGAGCAGGGGCTTTATTGTGATCACAGAGATGAAAGTAACTCCACCAACTTTCGCTTCATAAAAAACTGAACACATTTGAAGATCTTGAAGAATTATCAGAGCTTGAAGAACATACTACCGATGCATTAGTGTAGACACACCAGTGACGGCAATTAGATGACAACCACTAATTCGTGTAAATTCTATCTCCGAAGCCAGTGTAACCGTATAAATACTTCAAAATTTGGCCCAAAGGTACAAAACGCGCGAACAAGCTGGTCCACTCGCATCCATGTTCGGAGGGCGCTAGGGGGATAAAGAAGGCGGAGCTTTCTCGCTAATGGATGAAAAAATGAGGCCACGAAGACGTGTCTCTGACGTATGATTAAAACTCTTTAACAGAAGCGGCAAATTAAAAAGGTAAAAAGGCCTTTGGGCGCGAAAACCGCTTGGAAATTGGGATGCCGAATGAATTAAATAGAAATAAAAATGGTATTATAAAAGTTCCAAAGAATAAAAATTAAATGTCTCAAAAGAAGAAATTAGGCAGGTGCGTTTAGAGGCAGTGTTGCAATTTAAGAGAATAAGGTTTTAATAAATACGTGTAGCTTTTAACAGATTAAGATTTTTAGAATGATAAATAAAAGAATATTTTGATTAAGTTATGGAATAAAATACAAAATAGATTTAAGAGATATTTTAAAAAGAGAGGGAAAAAAGAATTGAAGAATTTGGAATAATTTAACTAAAGAAATAGGGCGAAAATTTTTATTATTACATATCCCCCCTCCCAAAAAGACGAATGAACCGGTAGGTCATATGACCTGCAAGTTCATTGAAGGGAAATGTTACACGGACTTGGATTACAATTTATCAACTGGAGGAAGTCAAAATAAGTACATTTCCAAAATTTATTCATTAATGCCCAATAACATTAAATTTAATAACTATAACGCGAATTGGTGGAGTTGTTAATAAAAATACAATTACAAGATATTAATCTTGTTAACAATGACATAAAAAGCTTTAGAAAATATTAAACAAAATAAGAAAAGAATTGTAACAATTTAAAATAATAGATAACATACTTCCAAAGTATCATCTTACAAAATTTGTTGCAAATTGCTTGTAGAATTGTTGCTTAATTTGTCGTTCAGTTCTCGTCTGAGTGATAGTCCATCCAAAAAAGTTATTTGCATACCTCACAAACTGAACAGTTTACAAATTGAAAGAGAAAAATCCTTCAAATTTTAGATCTTACTGATCTTCCTTATGAAAGTCTATTTCAGAATTAAAGTTCATCTGAATGCTTTATATTTACTAGCAACAACTCGAAAATAGTACTAAGATTAATATTAACAACAATAAAACACAAATAATACAATAATAATAATAATAATAAGAAGAAGAATATCAACAATAAAAATTTTAAAATAATAATACTTAACAATAACAATAATCATAAGTTAATTTTCAAATATTAAACTTATGTTTGTCTGAAAAACTCAGTCCTGAATGGAATGCTAAGAAAAACTTAAGAGAAATGAGTATTTTGTTATGGTATAGTTTGTCTGACAAATGGTAATTACCTAAAAAGGCAAATAGGTAATGTAAGCAGTATAAGAGTTTTTTACTCAACATCAAAATTACTATTACCATTATTACCTTTATAACTTCCATTACCTTTACTACTTTATTACTTGTTTACTTCTAGAAGTAAAAATTTATATATCTCAACATATTCAAATTCAAGTAGTATTCAAATTCAAGTGTAATATTTAATCTCAATATCAAATTATAAATAGTATAACTAATAATAATAATATTCAACAATAAGTTCAGCAATAACAAGCATTATAATTCAAAAATATCACACTCTTTCTTTAATTACTTTCTGAAGTATATAATTAATATCTCATCCATATAGTAGTGAATGAGCTATGAAATATACTCCATAAAATACATAATACAAAAAAAAAGAATAAATAAGAAAAATTCGTGAAAACAATCATTATTGTGTAGATGATGGTTATGTAACTATCTTGCTTTCAGTCAAACAAGAAAACATAAGTTGTGAAATGAAAAAATGGGACCTTGTAGCATATTAAGAAAGGTTGGACAATTCTCAATTAGTATTAAGATATCATATTTAATTAGTTTAAGATATAATTTAATCCAGTTTATTTTATTAGTTTAGTTAATACGGTTTAATTTATTATTCTAATCTAATCCAATTCAGTATCAGAAACTCCTAACTTAAATCAACTAAATTACGCCAGCATAAAAAGTTGACTCAAGTGGAAACTTCAACAGTGACACTCTCGTGTGCACAATCAAGAACACCACGGTTATACAGAAGAGAATTAATTAGTTAATTATTAATTTATTTTATTTCGTTTATTTTTGGATTATATTAAAATCAAGACGAAACTATAAATTTAACATTAGTTTGTTGTTGGTTCTCATGGGATAATTTTAATTGATCAGGAGGATAATAAGGGCGTAATTTTGATACATGTACTATTTCAGTAGGTTTATTTTGAATTTGTCTATCAATTTCAAAATTTACATCAGATAACTTATTAAGGATTTGATAAGGACCACTAAAGACTTGTGAAAGTTTTCTGGTATTAGGATATTGGAACTCTTCATAAATTACAAGATCTCCAATCTCAAATTTTGGTTCTAGATAATTTCGATCATAATATATTTTACTTCTCCAATAGAATTCATCAGTGCGTTTTTTAGCAAGTTTAAGGGCTTCTTGAACAGGAGGGTAATAATTTTGTTGAAGAGGAGAATCATAGGGTAATTGGCCAAAAAGTAAGTAAGCAGGAGGGAATTTAGTGATAGAATGAGGGGTATTGTTATACTCATTAACTACTTCTGTCAAAATTTTTGTCCAAGGAATTTTGGAGTTAGTAGAATTGACTTTACACTTCAATCTAGTAACTATTGTCTGGTTCGCTCTCTCACATTTGCCATTCGTTTGAGGATGATGTGATGTGGTTAAACGTTGCTAAATATTGTGGTTTCGCAGAAATTTTTTTAATCTAGAGGAAGTAAAGGCTGCATTTCTATCACTTAACACTTTTTGATGTGTCTGGACATTAAGAATTTTATTGAAACAGAATAATTGTTGTGGTGTTTGAATATTAAAAACTTGGTTTAGACAATTAGTATAAGTTTCTGTGGTAACACTTTTTGAGGGGAAAGCCCAAACATATCTAGTAGCATGGTCGATGATGATGTGTAGATATTTTTTGGTGGAGTTATAATAATTGAATCCTCCCACAGTATCAATAGAAAGACATTCAAAAGGTTGATATGTGGTGGGCATAGCTTGTAATAAGCCAATTTTTTTCTGTCTGGGTTTTTTATTCTTTTGACAAATATCACAATGTTTTACAAAATTGGTTATATCTTGCGTCATGTCAGGCCAATAATAATTAGGGGAGATTAAATTTAACATTTTTTGGATACCAGGATGACCAAATTTTTCATGAGCAACATTTAGTATTTTTCTCCTTAAAGACATGGGGACTACTATTTTTCTAAAACCTTTCTTTTTTACTATCATAAGTCCATTTTCCTTTAGATAATTTTTACCACACACATTATCTTTTTCCTGCCTCTCTATAATTTCTTTAACGTCCAGAAGAAAAGTAAGTGGTTGAATAAAATGTGAAATTGGGTTTCTCGACAACATGTCGGCTTCGACATTTGTGGATCCCTTTTCGTAAACTATATTATATTCAAACATGCTCAACTTCAAAGACCATCTAAATAACCTGCCTCTCAAATGTTTAGTATTTTTTAACCATACAAGAGATGCATGATCAGTATGAATGGTAAATTTTACACCATGAAAATAATGATAGAATTTGTCTAAGGTGTCAATGATGGCAAGACACTCTAACTCGGTAATAAAATAATTCTTCTCATAACTTCTCAATCCTCTAGAGTAATAAGCAATTGGATGTAAAAAATTATTACTATCAGGTTGTTTTAAGACTGCACCTACTGCCACCTGTGAGGCATCAACAAACATATGGAGGGGTAACTTAGGGTCATAAATTTTTAAGATAGGTTTGGCTATTAAGGCATCTTTTAATTTTTGAAAAGAATTTTGACAATCTGTATTCCATTCCCATAGTGTATTTTTTCTGAGTAATCTGTTAAGAGGGACTCGAATTTCGGCATATTTATCTATAAACTTGTGATAAACATTGATAGATCCTAAGAATCTCTGAAGTTCCTTTACATTTGAAGGGGGTTTTAGTTTTTTTATTACTTCAATATTAGCATTAGCAGGAGTTAATGTGCCATTCTGGATGGTATATCCTAAGAAGTTAATTTTATTTTGGACAAAATTGCATTTAGAGAGTTTAAGTTTAATGTTTTCGCGTCTACATAATTCAAATATTTGGTTTAAATGTTGCATATGTTCTTCTAATGAGGAAGAAAAAATAATGATATCATCAAAATAATGGCAAGCAAAGTCTATTTTGTATTTAGTAAGTATTCTTCTAAGGGTTCTATTAAATATCGGGGGGCCTAATTTAATCCCGAAGGGCAGAACTAACCATTCACAGAGCCCAAAGTTGGTAGCAAAAGCCAATTTTTCAGTATCGGATGGATGTATGGGTATGTGCCAGTAGCCAGAGGCTAAATCTAAAGTTGAAAAATACTGCGCACTACTCAGTTTATCTAAAATTCCATCGATACGAGGTAGGGGTTCTGCGTCATTTTTCATTATTGCATTTAATTTTCTACAGTCAACACATAATCTAGTTTTTTTACCTTCTTCTCTTTTCATTACTAATGTAACAGGGGCAGAATAGGGACTATTGCTCTCTTTAATTAAACCAGCATCTAATAGTGAATGAATCTGATCCGAAATCTCTTTTTCTTCTAAAGGGGAAGTTCTGTATGGCCTCAGAGATATTGGTAGGTCAGAATTAAGAAAAATACGTTGCGGTTCGATATTAATTCTCCCGACATCAAATTTATTTTTAGAAAATATATCTAAATAATCCCTTATACTTTCCCTTAAAGTTTCATTTTCTATAGAATTAATTTCCCCAATTAATTTAGAATTATCAACATTAGATGGAACAAAGGATTGAGGAGATATGATCTTTCCATAATCGGGTTGCACTCTCTGATAATCATAGTTAACATTAAAATGAAGTAACCTTAATTTATCACTGGATATGTTCTTAGATTCATTTAAAACAAGGTCTCCTTGTAATACTCTACATGTAGCACAGTCAATAATTAAATTAAACTTACAGCATTCTTTTAAACCTAGTATAGCATAATCTAAATTTGTATTACATATTAAAAATCTAATATTTTGTTGCACATTACCTAATTTAAACAATAAATTACAAGCTTTATCTATTACAACAGTTCCTTTGGCTTGGCCAATAATAACAGGTGGAATATTTATAACTTTAGCATTTAAGAATTTAACAAATTTAAAAGGCAAAATACTTATGGTTGAGCCAGAGTCAATCACACAAGGTAGTTCCCTGTTATTTACATATCCTGATACAATTAACTGTCATATATTATCAGTAGATGGTTGTGGTTGACTAAGAGGGGGTGCAGAAGATTGCAGAGGCCTAACATTGAATACACAATCCCTCTCCCAGTGATAAGCATTTTGGATACCTCTATTTAAACACATTCGACATGGTCGACTAGGAAGCCTTCTTTGATAATGATTGACAGGCAATCTGGGACTAACGAACCTGGACGTTGAAGGGTTAAAATTAGTTGCTGCTTGGAAATTTGGATTCCTGTAATTAGGTTGAGGGCGAATCCAATGTCTAGGTGAATTAATTGGTTGAGAAAAAGGTCTGGAATTTTGAGACATATTTCTAAGATTACTATTATTGTGACTGCTAGAATGAGATGGAATGAAAACAAGTTGTTTAACTAATCTATACCAATCGGTAGTAGATTCAGGAGGATTTACTATTAAATAGTTCTGGTATTCAGGTTTTAAGCCATCTGTCAATCCTTGTAAAATAATAGTTTCACATAGTTTAAGTTGTCGACCTATCTCTATTTTCTGACGGAAATAATTTTCTAAGTTGATTAGGTCATGCAATTTCAGCGAGGCGAAATCAGAAAAACGGGGGACTGTTACTTTCAGAAATTTTTCAGTTAAGATCTCAGCAATTTTTTCATACTCTTTACAATCTAGACATTCATTAACATACACCTTTAATGCTTCGCCCTTCAAATATTTGGAAATATTGTTGATTTTCCACTCTTTTTTATCTGGAGGGGCTGATCCTTCAAAGTGTCTAAGCCAAGACACAACATTCATCCCACTTTCTGGGTCAAAAATAATAACATTAAGCTCTTTTTCAGCCATTTTGGTTTGAGTACCCTTACTTTCAACAACAACTTTAACAAACCCTGACTTTAATAACATGTAAAAAAAAAATAACAATGTATAAAGAATTCTTTAACTTAACAACAACTGTAAATATCTAACTCTTAATAATTTAAATAACAAACTAAATAATATTCAACAGTAAAAAAGTCCAATTCATATTAAAATTCATTTCACTTAAATAGTAAATGTAAACTACTACTATAATCGTTCTATAAATAGATCCACTATATATGAATATCACAATTTAGAATGAAATAAATAAAACACTTTTTTAAAATAAGTATCATTATTTCGTAAGAACAATTTTTTTTGGGCTCTTGAATTGTACTCTCAGAATATAGCATCAAAAAACAAAAGTAATAAAATAAACAAATAAATTAACTGCACAATAATTTTACCCTTTCAATGTTACTCAATTTTCTTTTGAGATAACACATTTTTTTTTCACATTAATAAACTTCAAAAGCTATTTTTGCGATTATTATGCAATCAGTGAAGCTGTAATTTCAGATAATCTAATAAATTTTTATGCATTTTTAGAATGGCATAGAATATGTTCCAATACATGTTACTTGAAAAGAGATTACTCATATATTTTTTCAATAAATAGAAATTATTTCCTATGAATAAATATCACCGAATGAAAAGGGACTATAATTAAATGATAAAATAAGAACATAAAATGAAGTTACTCTTGTAAAATGAAGTAATATAGGAATAAATATCAGAGCAGTTCAAAACTTTCAGTAATATTTGTGAGCTTAACCAAATAAAATTAATTTTTTAACAATACATAAGAATAAATATTAAATTTCGTAAGTTCTAAATGTTCAGGATAAAAGGAACAAAATTCTTCTAAAGTATTCTAAGAACAATTTTTGTTCTATATAAGCCAATAATAACAAATCAATAAAATAAGAAATCAATAAAAATAAAAGAATAATTTAACTTACAGACATCACTTCTGGGATAAATTTATAAACACTTATGAGTGATAATTTGACAACTAATCGGTAGTTGTTCTCCAATATCACTGGGAAGTCTCCAAAATGTTTTTATTACACAGGTCATCAGTTATCCTGACCGGCTTTTTTGATACATTCCTGTCGAAAATTGGCACATTATAGACGATCGCTATTGCCGTCGACTTGAACGTTCTTTCCACCAGACAATCGGAACATCTCAGTCCGAAACCACTAAAATTACCTGATAATCATATCGAGGTAGCCGCAGTCGAGATCGTTGAAATGTAGTCATGACACCCGGACAGGGCATCACTTCGAGTCACTCACCATGAAGACAAATCTCGAAGTATATCACATCGGAAATTGTAGTGTATTTGCAGTCGTAAAAATTGAGCAGAGGCAGTGAAATCCAGAAGAAATTTCCCAAAAACATTAAAAAGAAGACTTATTACTTAATAGATGAGCAGGGGCTTTATTGTGATCACAGAGATGAAAGTAACTCCACCAACTTTCGCTTCATAAAAAGCTGAACACATTTGAAGATCTTGAAGAATTATCAAAGCTTGAAGAACATACTACCGATGCATTAGTGTAGACTCCCCAGTGACGGCAATTAGATGACAACCACTAATTCGTGTAAATTCTATCTCCGAAGCCAGTGTAACCGTATAAATACTTCAAAATTTGGCCCAAAGGTACAAAACGCGCGAACAAGCTGGTCCACTCGCATCCATGTTCGGAGGGCGCTAGGGGGATAAAGAAGGCGGAGCTTTCTCGCTAATGGATGAAAAAATGAGGCCACGAAGACGTGTCTCTGACGTATGATTAAAACTCTTTAACAGAAGCGGCAAATTAAAAAGGTAAAAAGGCCTTTGGGCGCGAAAACCGCTTGGAAATTGGGATGCCGAATGAATTAAATAGAAATAAAAATGGTATTATAAAAGTTCCAAAGAATAAAAATTAAATGTCTCAAAAGAAGAAATTAGGCAGGTGCGTTTAGAGGCAGTGTTGCAATTTAAGAGAATAAGGTTTTAATAAATACGTGTAGATTTTAACAGATTAAGATTTTTAGAATGATAAATAAAAGAATATTTTGATTAAGTTATGGAATAAAATACAAAATAGATTTAAGAGATATTTTAAAAAGAGAGGGAAAAAAGAATTGAAGAATTTGGAATAATTTAACTAAAGAAATAGGGCGAAAATTTTTTATTATTACATATATATATATATATATATATCTACCCTATATATATAAAATCCTAATGAAACGAATTTGTGAAACGATTTTATGAAACGAATTTATGAAACGATTTTATGAAACGACTGATTAAACGACTGCTTATGTTTCAGGGCTATTTTTAATAAAATATTAAACGCTTGATGGTGAAATTAATACCAATTATCCATAAAAATCCGCGGATGTCAAAACTGGTAATAGAATTTTGAAATTGGATTTAGTTTTCGAGATATTAATTTTTTTCTAATTTTAATGACATTTCTGTAATGATGGCAACTAATTACTCAGTTTTTTTGTGACAAAAAAAGGAAAAAAATTGAAAAGGATCCCGATAGGGATTATTGATTTCTTTTTATTCGTCATTTTCAAATTAAAATTGAATTTATCTTTTATTTCAATCGATAATGAAGACAAGATTGTAATTAAATTATGTTTTTCAGGAAAATTTGAAAAAAAAAATCCCATTTCTGTCGTTAGGATTCAATCGTCTGTCAGCATTTAATTTAATTTATAAACTGAAAATATTTTGAATAAATTCGTCCAAATGACGTCATTTATGCAAACGCAAAAGAAAGGGGGAAAAGGAATTAATAATAATTATTATTTATTGATATCATATTGTTATTTTTTTGTAAAATTTAATTAAACGAATTTATAAAATCACTAATTCGGATATTTCAAACGAATATATAAAATAATAATTGACCAACTGAACGGAAGGAGAATAAAATATCCTGCTTGGTTTTCTATACTGCTTGGTTTTTTCCGCCAAGCTTTTTAAAAAAGCGTCAAGTCCCCTATAATAGAAAAGCACCAAAAGTTCATTGGATTTGTTTTCATAACTTTTGGCAACAAATCTATGTATATTAACGAATATATCCCTTTTTGAAGCTCGAATTACGGCAAACCTAAAAGCAAAGGATCCTATACTGGAAAAGTTACCCGATTTTCTTATGGACACTATTCAAGTGACATAACATGGTGTAAAATTATCGCAGATAGCAAATTTGTTTAAATATCTCATTAATTGATGCCGAGCACAAAATATTTAATTGATTTTGTATGATAAATAATTATTAGAAAATTCGTATATACATATTAATTAAAATAAATAATTTACATATTTAAAATAACATGGAAATATGCATGATGGTGCACTAAAATAGAGAAAATTAAAACCTGTTGCTGAAAATATCTATAACATAGTACTTTTCAATACCGTGGTTCTTAATGTTATTCACAAGCAGATGAAATTTTTCTCATCCTTAAACGCAAAGGAAGAATAGAATACAGATCGTTGTTATAAAAGTCCGAGAGGTAGCCAGAATTTAAACCTAACCATTTTATACAAGCTGGTTTTCAAATTGTAATTAATTTTACTTATGAATCCCGAAAACAGTCGTCAGTTGTCGCAACAGCTGTGTATGAGGCCATGATAATAAAAAAAGGCCCCATTAAAACGTTAAAAGCATGGCAACCCAATTACAGATTTACCAATATTTTAAAAATAAAGAACGCTGTCATGTTTTTAGAGCACTCGAAGTCTGAGCGGGGGTTGGCGAGCGTAGCTTGCAGGGGGTAGGCCCCCTAGTATATATATATATATGGTTGTCTGATGTATAGCAAAATAAGCAACCAATGGATGTTTTCAATGAAACTATATATTTCTGCTGTTAAATTATGGCAAATTATCGGTTTTCAACCAAACACCGAAATGTGTTAGCAGCGTTTTGTTTCAGAATTCGGGAATGTATCCACTTGAGAATAAATCTACGATGCTGTTGTTTCTGAGTTTTTACTAGATACCTATATTTAAAACCCATCTGCGGTGAGTCCTTTTGCTGTGAAGTAGATATGTGAGACTATAGTTCCGAATCGATTCCACTATTCCGGTAAGGATTACAATTGTGAGGAAGTAATTTTAGCTCTAGTTAATTATCCACTGTATGGCAGATTAAATCAGCATCCTCCTCATCTAGCGCATTCAGGGAATAGTCTCTCAATAAATTCTCTCGGGAAGCCAAGGGAAAATAAAATGTTTAATTACAACATATCTATGTTTCATGCGAAAGAATCTGATCCAGAATACAAACTTCAGTTATTCTGCTCATTTTTTTCTCATAAATATATATTATTTATCTTATCGTATTATTTATCTTCACTGGTTATTCACTGGCAAATCACCGCGTGATCCAAAACTCACCGAATAAATATAAATTCAATAATTGCAGTAACTGCAGCATGATATATATTAAAAAGTTTTACAAAACAATTATTGACATAATGGTTATATTTGCCTTTTACAAATAGCGGTGTAGCAGTTCCTAAGGAACTATTTTGTGTTATTTAAACTACCATGTTACATAAATTACAGATAACATTGTTATCGGTGCTATACAGAATGTGACGTCTGACAGCCATTTTCATTAATTACAGCATTCACTTTGAACATTTGCAAACTTGATGAGTTGCGTGACTTTAATATGAACATGGTTACGAGAGAGTTTGCATTTATAATTTTAAAGGTAAGCGTAAGCGTCGTAAGAAAAAAATGAAATACAGCTTGACTTGAAATTAAATATTTCAAAATAAATTAGCGATTCAAATGTAACGTAATGTTTGAAAGCAAATATTTTCCTATATTCTGATTCTATCTAAAATTGTTTAATAATATATTTATTCATAGAAAAACAGAGAGGGATGGCATAAACTTATTCTCATATGACACATGGTACAATTGATTGTAATACCGACAGGTTTCTCTGTAAAAAGCAACATGGTAGAAAAAAAACAAATGATACATGTACTATAGCTTTTGCAGCCTTATTAGCATTTAAAAAGGTTCCCTTAGTTACATTTTGAGTGATTCTGTGAAGTCCATTTCATCCACTAATTTATGACAAGCAATCTAATAATTAAGTATTAGAAAATAATATATTAAATATTGAGACGTGTTCAATATTCAATGTTATATTCAAAGTATTATAATTGTTTCTTCTTTGCAATTTTGTAGTAAAGTTTTGTTTAAATATGAATAATACATATTTATATATCTAATTAAATTTTCAGCAAAGCTGAAATTAGGCGGGAAAATAATGAATACAAATGATATGAATTATCATTATTTACTATACAGCGTACAACCAACCTGAGCTATTTATATACCATCTCTTTCTCTGCCTGATAAAATATTTTATGCTACCAGTATAACAATATTTTATTTTATGTGTTTTAACATTTCGTTATTTGTATATTAAGAATCCATATTTGTGTGTTTGTCTGTCATTAAAAATTTCAAATGAATAAAATTCTGTTCGTAGCAAGTAAATCACTTTATAAATATACCAGTTTGCGCTACTGTGTGAAAATTTTATGATAGCACGGTAGGGTTTTCTTTTCCATTTGTAAACTACAATTTCTAATGGGTCTTAAAGGTATTTATTCATGAGCTGTTTAACCACATGGTAATATTACAATGTAATTACAATTTAGATCGGTTTCAGGAAAGGAATATGAAATGTTCCTTAAAAAATCGTTTGTATAAAAGTTTTTTAACCCATTAATGCCGACTTATTTTACACTTCTATTAATACTTTTATAACAGTTAACACCAGTTTTCCCATACTGTTATTTTAACTGATTGAATCTCTGATAGTTTGACATTAGATAATATGAATTTTTTTTTACTAAGATACTGGTGTTGATATTTAAAAGTTTCGTATCACTTAAGTGGTAACTTTTCGTACCAACCGGCATTAATGAGTTAATATGCCTCTTACATAACAATGAGATGAGTTCTTTCTTGCACAGTTGTTATTAATATTGTTCAAAATATGTGGATAATGTAAACAAGAATACATTTCTAAACACTCATATTGGACCTATTTCGGATTTTCAGCAAAAGAGAAAATATTCTAATAGAAATAGGAGACATTAGTATAAATATTTTTCCGGTTCATGTATTTTTACAATGATTTCAACAGAATCCTATTATAACTTTTATTTGTTGCAAAGACTGCTTAATAAGTTTCTTGCATCTGTTGGCAAAACTATGCTGGCTTATATAACTTTTTTATTTATGAATCATCTGAGCTGAATTCTTTTTCATCTTACAAAAATCATATCTTCGTGTAATTTAAATTCCATGAAATTTTTATTTAGCTGTAAAAAATATAACGTAAAATAGACTTAATATATAAAGTGTGTTGTATATATACATTCAATTTTTTTATAAAAATGTACTTTGAAAATTATGAATATTATATAGAGTCTAAAAACAAAATTTTAATTTTTTAAGAAGTGCATACAAATCTTTATTCAAACAAGTTGGAAATTGTACGTCAAACGTTACAAACGAGGTGCGTTCGTACGCACGTTTTAGAATTAAATTCATGATCTCCCGTGCGTAGAACGGGTTAAACAGCTAGTTAAGTATATATTTTATGACACTGTTCATACAAATATCTTAACTAGTTATATAAATATTCAGATATATATGTATCAGCTAGTTATATAAATATTCAGATCTTTTCTGATTTCTAATTCTGTGAAATGAATTATATCGTCTGCAGATTCATTTCTGTCATAAAATAAGTATCTCGGTCGCTTGACGATTTAACATCCATCGGAAGCTCCTATAACAAAAAAGCACCGATTTTTTAAAAAAAATCAAATTTTTTAATAAATATTTTTATTAATATCTCCTAAAGTTTTGATTCGATTTTAATAAAATTTGAAATGTCTCGACAAAATTCTGCAAAGATAATATATTTTAAATTGCAAACCATTTGGTTGGGTAGTTTTTGCGTTGTTATATGCGGACAGACAGACAGACGGACAGACAGACAGACAGACAGACGGACGGACAGACGGACGGACCAAGCGACGACTATAGGTGCTACGTATTTATATAATTACGAACGCACCTAAAAACATGTGAAAATATAAAAGATAATTCAATTTATAATTTGAATATAAATTGATTGTATTAGATAAATGTAACTTTATCATTCTAAATATTTATTTAACTAGAGTTGTGCAAAATCCTCTCACTTATGTGTATAACAAATAAACCAATCATTTCGTTCTAAATTTACATAATTAAATGTTATCTTTATAACAGTATTCTATTTTGCACGTGGAGGATTAGAAAACTTATTTTTCTCGCATCATTTCCAAGAATGAAAATGTTTATACATTCGTTTGTTTCACCGTAACGAATCCATTTCACATTCGCAAAAATCTTAAATTAAACGGATGTAAGTTCCTTATAATATGTTATTTCGATGTAATTTAAAATTTAAAAAAAATTATTCCGTTGTTATAATAAACGAAATGCGAAATCGTCTTATTATTTCTATTCATGTTGCAATTTGAATGTAATTTCTATTAAAATATATTTCGTGTTTATTAATAATCATTTCTTTTCAGTAGCATATCTTGAAACAATACTGTATAATATTTCGTGTTTTGTTTTTTGTACTTTCATGGAATATCTCATATTTTAATATTAAAGTAGAAAACAAAATGTTTTTTATATGTATATACATAAATTGTAATGTGTAATATAAATTGTAAAGGTGAAATGATGTTCTTTTTAATATGTTATTTGGATATAGTTAAAAATATATATATATATATATATATATATTGTCTAGTTATAATAAACGAAATGCAAAATTGTCTTGTTATTTCTATTCATGTTCCAGTTTAAATGTAAATTCCATTAAAATATATTTCGAGTTTACTAATAATAATTTTATTTCAGCCACATCTCATCAAACAAAATTGTATAATATATAGCATTTTGTTTTCTATTTTCATGGAATAGCTCAGATTTTTATATGAAAGTGTTTTAGATAACGTTTTTTTACATATATGTATACAAATTGTACATTATGAATGCTTTATTTAAATACGATTATGCTAAATGTTTATGTAAATTTTGTTGAATTATTCAGTAAATAATCTAGCCCATCTCAAAATACATAATTATAAATACTGATCCGAAAATGTAAGAGCGTGAACCTTGCTTTAATATTTACAATTTATTTACTTTACACCTTTGATAAACTCTGGCTATTCAAAATATTCATCGGCAGATTGTTTGCAAATGAAGGTATAATGGTACAGAATTGAAATTAATTTTGCTAATATTTCAAAGTAAATTATTAGAATTTTTGTTTTATGTACATACTAAGTAATTATACTTTGAAAGATTTAGTACTTAAAAATATAATCATATAATAAATAAATATAGTACTTGTCAATTGTCTGAGTACACCAGTATATTTTAAGGAATTTTCAATTGCACTGTATAATAACGAAATAAACTTGTTTTATTGGCTTTGTTTACAAAATAAATAACTGGTTTCACAATAAATATACAGATGTGTACTTGTTTTGACTTTTAAAAATGTTTATTTGGGTAATTTTAAGTCATCCCCTTTGATAGAAGTGACGACCTTTACAACACCACACGTTACTACAGGTTTAAATGACTGTTCTTGATAGTAAACAAACAACTAATTCAAAACTTTAGAAGAAATTCCTGCTCTGCTATATGGCAATGTAGAGATGAAACTACTGAGAAAGCCGCCGAAGTACAACGCTGAAATTATGTCTCCAAGCATAAAACTAATATTTTACTCATCTATATCGCTTTCCCGTGTCGAATCAGTACGGAAACCATATATTTTGTTGTTTTTATCATACGCCATTCATACACAAGTAGGAAGATGTACGATAAAGAAGCTTCTTTTCGGAGGTGTGTTCAGACTTTTGACAGGCACTGAATCTTAATAGGCTTCTTCATAGTAACTGATATTAACCATTAATGTCCCAGATTTACGAATCAGCAAGTTGTTCAACCTCAATAAATATCTTCCTTAATGTCAGAAGATTTATTAGAAAATGTATCTAATAATTATATAACATTTATATGTTTTTCATTAAAACGCAATTAATAAAATATTAGTCATAACTCTTTTTGTGAAATATGTACATTATTTAGATTAATTTTAAAAAAACATTCTATTATGAGAAACTCACAATTTTCATACAAACAATGTAAATAAATATACCGTGATGCTATCTGTAAATGGAATAGTTTCTTGTAGCTATAACATTTTCACATAACATCTCTTAATAAGGAATAAACTAAAACTACATCCACGTAAACGGTTGAGGAAATAACTACTTTAAAAAATATCGACCTTCGTCTGTTTCGCTCTACTTTTTAAGTTTGATTATAATTTGTATCAAGAATAAAATATACTTTTATTAATAGACGTATTAAATTATTTTTTTATTTAGTTTGCTTTAACGGTACCATCGAAACCCAATGGGTAAAAATGGGCTCCAATGTCACAAAATTTCGAAACCAATGATATAAAACTAAAAGTATCTAAATCCTTAATTGGTTTATATACTATAACACCGAAACTGTCACAGTACTTTAATATATTAAATACTAGCTATCCCGCACGACGTTGCCCGGGACCGAGATAATTACAATCTCAGAGAAAGGCGTTAACCCCTCCCTCCCCATACCCGGAAATATAATGAATAATTTGTTCAAGAGAACCACCGTCACCTACGTCAACGCGATCATTAAAAAAATAATTACATTTTTCTGATAATTAGAACATAACGAAGACGCTACGCTAAAATAGCCGGCAGATGTCACCCCTTCCCGACCGCAATTTCTAATCTATATCTTAATTATTACCTAAATTTTTGTTCATTAGTGAAAATTGGCAATTATTTCCTTTCATTTTCTCAAACTAAATGGAGGGATTTTCCCGAGAAACAGATCTCTTTGTAGTTCAGTTTTTAATGAAAGCCGATCCCTGTCTGAAACTTTCTGGGATCGTTTTCACTGGCGCCTGCAGATTTTTGGCAGTTTTTTGCGTAAATTAAAAAAAAATACCAACCGAATTTTTCAAAAATCACATAGTCCGATACGGAATATTTTTTTTACATATGCTCAGAAATTTTCAAATAGATATCTCAATTAGTTTTCTTAAAATTCGCTAATTAATTAAATAATTTCGAATTCGTTCATTTCCGGTCGCAAATCCAATGCGCCAGTCCGTTACTTTCGCCATTTTAATTTAAAAGTTGACATTTTAGAAGCGATGGTTAATGATAATCTAATTAATATCTAGGCTAATTATCAAAATATTAAAATTCTGAGGATCAGGTGCACATGGCCAGACCTTGGACTGTCTACACCTAAATTTCCAGCCTTCTAGGTGGGCTGGATTTTCCTAGCCATCACCAACAGACACACAGACACACACGCAGACACACAGAGCGAAACTTTCTTTTATTAGTATAGATAATGTGTTAAGACATTCGAAATTTGTAAATGTCTTTTAAATGATACTTGAAAAAGATAATGCAGATATTTATAATATTTCTTCTAATTCCCAACAGTGAGTGATTATTTATTTACAAACTATTTCATTACTATTAAAGTAATATGCGTTTTATTGCTGCAAGAATGCACAAAACTTAAATTTCACAGACAGAAAGTAACAAGTAACAATAATTATTTTTTATATTAACATTATAAAATGTTAAATATGATTTATTTTGTTTTAAAATAATTTCTGTTACAACATTTTAATTTATTGAATGCAATATAGAATGTATTACTATAGAAAGTACCCTAGGCAAATTTTGATTTTAAAAAACTGTACAAGATGAAAAAAATACATGTGACAACTGTATGTTTATGAAAGACGATTATTACCGGTGGTGTCCTTTTTGAGCTTACAAACACAGCTAAAATAAAAATGTCTGTACTTTTCTCTAAAGTCAATATTTTCTGGGTCTACATTCTTCTGGGACACTTTGTAACATGATTTTCCAAAAGTTAGTCGATCTATGTAGTCTCAAACAGTGGCGGTGAGGGTTACTTCATGGAAATTAACTACGAAGCCGTCTTTCATTTTGTACCTACACCGAAATGTCTCTTTAGACGTGTTTCTTCTCCTTTTGATTCTTGTGACCTCATTTCAAATTTGAAAGTTACGATGACCTCCAGAATCATCGGCAAATGCAGAAAACACCTCCTTGAGTGGAATGCAAACGTAAATGCAGAAAAAATAAATTCATTTGTTTTTAATTAACAAATTAATTATAATTTAATAAGTTTCTGTGTTTTTGTCAAGCAGTTTTTGTCAAATTTGTTTTTGTCAAGTAGTGTAATTTATAATAAACATAATAACATACTGTTGATGGATTTTTGAACAAAATATGTTCCTTTAAAATGTTAGCGAATAAGGAAATAATATAAAAATTAAAATAAATATTGAAACATAGTGAGCTATGTAATGACATCCCTCATTACATATTCTCTTTTTATTAGCTCACAGGCTATCAAAGCCTGACAGCTAATGTGCCCGCCCGTTCTGTATGTATGTATGTATGTATGTACGTACGTACGTACGTATGTATGTACGTAACGCGATAACTCTTTATAGAAACAACCGTTTTGCTTAAAACTTTGTTTATAGGTTCATTGTGATAAGGCGCTTCCCTGATTACTTTAGGTGGTTCATTGGTTAAGTATAAAAGGGGGAAATGGGGGCTAACCCCCTTAATTTAGATAAATGGGTTTTTCATGCAGAATTATCGATTTTCTTCAAATTTTGTATATAGGTTCATTTTGATAATGCGCTTCTCTGAATAGTTTTGAGGGTTCATTGGTAAAGTATAAAGGGGGAAAAGGGAGGCTAATCCCCCCTTAATTTGGATAAATTGGTTTTTCATGCAGAATTATCCGATTTTCTTCAAATTTTGTATATATATTCATTGAGATTAGAGGCTTCCTTGATTAGTTTAAAGGGTTCATTAGTTAACTATGAGGCGGTAACGGGAGGATGACCCCCCCCCCTTAATATATTGTCGATTTCTTTACTTTTCGAGGGGCTTATTTCAAATTCTTTGAAATAAGAGTATAACATACAGTTAGCGTGAATAGCCTGTGCGCTTAATGCCCTCAGTTTAACTGGGCAGTTTTCTTTTTATTTATTTAAAATTAATTCCCCCCTCTGATTTTCAAAATATAGTTGTCATAAGAGTTAAGTTGGAATACAGATTCTAATTTCTATCACAGAAACGTCAGTTTGCTGCCATTCGTTACTCAGCACCCGAATACTAAACTTCCATTATCTACTATAGATCTAGTGTGATTGAAGACCCAAAAACAACTGGAATGCTGATTTTGTGTTTGTTTGCTAAAATGTATTTTATTTCACCCAAAGTATTTGTTGGTTTTTAAAGCTTAATGAGAATTTCCTGTGACAGTAAAAGAATGAGGCAGCCATATGGTCTCGTCCGATTTTTGGACGTAAGTTGGCATCCAATTCCGTCGGTGCACGCTGTCATAGATTGCGTGTTCTCTAGAGGTCTGAAATTCCCAAGAATAATAAGAATAAACCTTTAAAATCAAATTAAGTGAAAATACGACATCTGGAGATACCATGTGAGATGTAATCAGTTATGTCGACAGTGATGATAGCTGAGATATCTATATAGACATTGGAGATAAATCTCAGACCGGGCATTCATAACCTACGGAGCACCCACACAACCTGCAGATGAAAATAATATTAAAGGGAATCAGAGGAATTATTTCAATCAGTATCAGTCGAATGAATTTGGTGTGGTGAAATATGTTACCTTGCAATATTCGGAAAATATAATTGACACCTTCGCTGAAGACTTCTGTATATACACAATTGTGAAACAACGCATATTTTGGAGATAGCCAGACACCGAAGACACAATCTGATATAAACGTGACAAGCGTTTGCATAAATTACATACTCCAGTTGAACTTCACGATCAATTTAGTATGTATATAGACATGAACGTTTCGCGTTTTCTTGGTTTATTTCTGTAGTATGTATTCCTTAAAAGAAAAGGGTATCCTACCTATCATGATGTTTGTTTTCTACAGAAAATATTACTTAATATCTATTTGTTTTCATTTAAAAAATACACGTTTTAAAGAGACTAGCTGAAGATATTGACATATATTAACACGTTGTTATTCTATGCCGACCTACCCCACATCTAAAGTAAGTTGGCCTAATTAGAATTTTTTTTATATTAGGTTTTAACGTATACGTCGTAATGTATATATGCCAATATGTAGTATAACGTATATGCAATTGAATTTTAAGTAATATATTATTCATCATTTAGTAGCCGCTATGGAGTACCATTATCAGCAGTGCTAGTGTTTTTGTTTTTTAAACTGAAAGTATCAGTTAAAACACATAGAAAATTTGAAAGCTGAAAAAAAAAATCCAACTGGGCCCGGTCTCCTCTACATTTTAGTGATATAATGGTCAAATAATGGAAATAAAAACTGTTTATAAACCTCAGAAATGGCATGGCTTTATTTGTTTTCTTTTTGTGTTCAATTTAATGTATAAAACATTAAACATGAATCATACATTTTAAACACCTTTCCTATTGTAATATTTTAATGTGCTGGATACAATGCGTTAATATAAAGAGAAATTAATTGGCTTAATTTAACCGGAACTTCTAAGAATCTTTTTTATTATAAATCTATTTCAGCATGACGAATTCAGCCGAAATTTCAACCAATAATTTGAATTACAGAAATAATCTTTTTACCATTTTGGATATCTTAAATGAAGCAAAATTAACATTTTCTATACTGAAAATAACATTGTTTTTTATATGAAATATTTATGAATTGAAATTAGAATCTGCTTACTATCAAAGAAACAATTTTTTTTAAAGAAATTAACTTAACATTATGAAGTAAAGTTTTCTGTATGGTTGCTCTATCACAATATTTTAATGTATTGCATACTACAATAAGCTAATCTAAATATATTTAATTATTACTTTCCCTAAAACGAATGTTTGTGATATGAATTCATGTGCATTTTGAAAATATGTATCTCTTTACACTCCCTAACGTTTTTTAATATTTAATCATATGGTAATGTTACTTTTACTCACATTTCTACTGGTCTTCTATGAGCAAAGATGTATCGTTCTGCGTTTGACGTATTGTTTTACTGTGTTTTGATTCCCAGATAACAGAGTGAATAAATGAGAAAATACGCCTTATTTGCGAACTTGAAATTGAATATTGCAATCTAAATCAATCATGTAGTGGAAATTAAATATAAAGGTAAATGAAGTGAAACGGAGATTTATTTGTATTCACCAGTTTGTAAGCGGGCAGGTAAAAGCAATATCAGACGATGTGTTTCATTAATATTTAGATTAAACTATAAATTAGATGATAAAATTTTAACTTTATGATTAAAAGGCTCATAAAAATTGTTTAGATATATATTTGTTTAAGAGAATTTTAAATAGATATAAATATTGAATTATTTGTATCTTAACAACAGTTTTGTTACCTGCTTTGATGTAATAAAAAAAATTAGAATGATTTGAATTTTAAATTGCTGTTAAGAGTATAAATTTTCTGTTTCACTATCATTTTTACTTCAATTTCATTTCGTTATTCAGAACATCGTGGATATATTATATTTTAAGAGTTTGATTTTTGTTTATACGATTCTTTAATTTGTCAGCGATTACGAATTTTGTACTATTACTTATTATGTAAACGATTGCATCTTAGAAATACTCTACTTTTACACATTTGTTTCTGTTAGTAACAATTTATGAAAAGTTAGCAATAATTAATAAAAATTAGTAATGGTTCCAGATTTCATACTGATGTCTAACGGTTCATTCTTTTTTCCAAATAAACAATATAGTCACTAAGAATTAGCGTTTTTAAATTACCACTCGAGTGCTAAACAAATCTCTGGATTCTAGTCCTAGAAGTTAGTATTCAGGAAACTCTATCAATGTATTAATAAATTATTCGTAGTCACCATATAAAACATAACAAACTATTTTGAATTCCTTTCTAGTTTTACCAAGTGCATAAATTATACTTAAAATGGTACAAATGCTAGAAATAAAGAAAATATTCTTAAATTTATATTTTTTGTGGTTAATGAAGAAGTTTTAGTAATATTAATTTAATTTTGATTATAGTTTTTGTAAATAGAGAAAAAATAATGTTTATTCTTATTGCCGAAAAGTCAATTGTGGATATCTGTATAGACCCGAAAAGTTTTTGGTTTCTGTGTCTTTTTTAGTTAGTCTGTTCTGCGATAACTGGCGCAAAAAGAATCCAATTAACTTAAAATCGGTACGTATGTTGGTTAAGTACCCGGATTCAGCTGTGTTTTTAAATTACCACTCGAGTGCTAAACAAACCTGTGGACTCTAGTCCTAGAAACTAATATTCAGAAAACTCTATCAATGTTTAATAAATTATTCGAAGTTACCCTATAAAACTTAACAAACTATTTCAAATTTCTTTCTAGTTAAACAACACGTATAATTTATACTTAAAATGGTTCAAATGCTAGAAATAAAGTAAAATATTTTAAATTTATATTTTTTGTGGTTAATGAAGAAGTTTTAGTAATATTCATTTAATTTTGATTATAATTTTTGTAAATAGAGAAAAAATAATGTTTATTCTTATTGCTGAAAAGTCAATTGTGGATATCTGTGCAGACCCGAAATGTTTTTGGTTTCTGTGTCTTTGTTAGTTAGTATGTTATGCGATAACTGATGCAAAAAAATCCGATTAGCTTGAAATTTGGTAGGTATGTTGGTTAAGTACTCGAATTTAGCTGTATATCTTTGGATAAATGTATTTGATTCATTTGGAAAATGTAGAACATTTTTATTTAATTAATAATAATTTTTATGGGAATTAATTTACAATTCATTGAAATGAAAATAGCCCATTTTAAAAAATAATTTTAACTTTAAACTATGGATGCTAAAGTTTCCCAAAGAGGGTCATAAATCATTCCGATAAATTGGAAAATTTGTTAATTCATATGTCAGTTTTTTTTTTGTATATAACATTTGTTGAAATTTTATACATCAGTTTCAAAAATATAAAGCATTTTGTATTATCACGTTACATATTTGACACAAAACATATTTAAATGGTTGTCTTTTTTTATAAGGTCCATAGACTCTTGATTTCAAAGTTAAATTTCATATATATATAAACTAGACTATAATTCTACTAGATTGCTCAGATTTCATTTTCTAGAATTTTAAACTTTCAACTACATTTCAAATATATAAAACACTGAAATTATACTGATTATGAAAAATTAAGCAGAAATTTTGGATACGGAAATAATACTTTTTAAAATCTCTCCAAATCGGGTTTACAACTTAGGTTTGTTTAAAATATGTATGATTTTACAGGGTGTTTAAAAAATGACCAGTATATTTGAAAAATCCATAAAAACTAAACGGGCAGAGATAGAAATATACCGTTTGTTGCAATATGTTTGGGACAACAGTAAAATTTCAGGCAGACAACCTTTCGAAATTAGTGACAATTTACAACAACAGATGGCGCTGCAATCATGAAAAATCTAAACCACGATATTTTCCACATATCCACCATGCGCAGAAATAATATGGCGTAGTCTCTGAACGAAATTTCCAGAAACTTTTGTAAGCGTGTCAGGCGGGATGGCTTCGCATGCAGAAGAGATGTACTGCTTCAGTTGATCAATTGTTTCTGGATTGGGGCGGCACACCTGGTCTTTCAAGCGTCCCCACAGAAAGAAGTCACTGGTTTACAAAGGTTTCTGGTAATTTCGTATAGAGACTACGCCATATTATTGCTGCGCATGGTGGATATGTGGAAAATATCGTGGTTTAGATTTTTCCAGACTGCAGCGCCATCTGTTGTTGAAAATTGTAACTAATTTCGAATGTTTGTCTGCCTGAAAATTTACTGTTGTCCCAAGCATATTGCAACGAATGGTGTATTTCTATCACTGCCCGTTTAGTTTTTATTGATTTTTCAAATATACCGGTCATTTTTGAAACACCCTGTAGTAACATTATAGTTTAAACTGAATATGGATACTAGCAAAAATCTAGATAAAAAAACTTCGTAGTGCCAAATAACGAATGCTAAAATGGTATATTGGCAGTGGACACGATGATGAATGATTAC
Organism: Maratus michaelseni; assembly: GCA_963931845.1. Lineage (NCBI taxonomy): Eukaryota > Metazoa > Arthropoda > Arachnida > Araneae > Salticidae > Maratus > Maratus michaelseni. The sequence continues at coordinate 341,958,148 of OZ007592.1, forward strand.
CCAATCGGTTTTAAAGTCTCCAAATATGCCTATTTTGGGGTGATTTTAGTATGCTATAGCTATCAAGAAAATTGGGATAAATAAGGGAATTATGAGAAGAACAACAAACAAAACTGTTCCGAAAAAAATTGTTAAAAAATTACATTTCTAAATTAGATATAAGTATAGTAAATTCTATTTGCATTTTCATAAATACTTTTCGTACACGAGATTTAATTCAACTTCTCCACCAGTTGGAAATGTTTCGTGGTTAGCAGAAAAATATTGCTATATGTATATTAGGATAATATGAAATCTTTGTCAAAACTGTTGCTTATCCAAATAAAATCGTATTGTAATATTAAATACAAGATATACTACATAATAATGATATTGCATAATCAATAGGGGATTGCAAGTGTGAAATTAATGAGACTATGGGGGTTTAATGGTGGAAGATCAGTTTTCAGAGACTTAGTTTTCAAATGCACTTTTCTTTCTGATAAAATTACAAGAATAAGAATTTCAAGAACATCATTTCATGATATCTTATTTATAATTTAACAAAATTTATTAGTTCTAAATTATTATTTGTTTCTGATTGTTACAGAAATTTGATATTTCATAAATATATATAAGTTGAAAAAAATCAAATTGCAGATTGTAGGACATTAGATACTGTATCAAGTAGTTAACAATAAACATTTGACATGCGATTCTGGCATTGAGCAACCCCCACCCCCATCTTCAGATTTGCTAGTTCTACCATTAAATGAATTATTTTTTAATGAAAATTACATTATGTGCATCATTGATAAAATATCTTTAAAGACACAGAAGAAATCCAATTAACAGAAGAAATGAATGAGTGTAATTTGCATTAATAGTAACTGATAATTATATAAAAACAGTATTTGGGTACAATTCCTTTTATGTTTTTGACAGGAATGTATCAAAAAACACGCACGATGTTGAATAGTATAATTTTGAATATGAGAAAATGCAGTTTCTTCAAAACACATCTAACAGTTGTACATTATGAAAAATAGGCTGTCGGATCGAGGTTTTTTTATTCTCTGGCAGTGATACTTCTTTGTAATATAGTTTTTATCACAAATTTTGTTTTGTTACATACATTTGTCAACTTTTCAAAACCCTGCCCTCTGTCGCGCTTGCCGACGGGTCAGCGTCGCCTGATAATTTTATTTTTTTAAACCTCAATAAAGGGGACATGGAGGAACATTATATGCTCTACAAACTTGATTCCTAGTCTGAGCAATCCCTCTTGGCAGTCAAGTCAAGTAAAGAACTGCTGATATATGGGAAATCAGTATATACAGCTCATCAAAATATGCTGTACGATAAATGGATTAATAATCTGTAGTTTTGCCATTATGTACAATAAACAGTATGCTTGAATTTTGTTTTCATTAAGGCAAAATTTAAAAGAAGTTATTCTTAAAAAATGTATGACTTTCTAGTGGATCTTTCAGGCCTGTCTGATAAAAAAGTAGCCATGCGACAAAAATTAACATTGATTTATTTAAAGCTTTAATGATGATGTATGACTGTAGAGAGGATACTTTTAAACTAACGGTGATTCAAATTAAGCTCGAGGCACTAAAATAGTGAGATGGAGAATGCTATCACCCAGAAAATTACCAAACTGAAACACAAACTTACAGCAAAATGGCAACTTTGATAATTCGCTGGAACCGAAGGAAAGTTGATCGGAGAGAACTAGAAATACTGTAGTCAGCATTATAAACTGTCAGAAAAATACTAAAAATGCCACTTAACAAAACTACAATAGCACTAACAAGGAAACCTCTTGAATTATAGTTTTCTTTATTTAAAATACCAAGTTTCAACATGTTACCACGCTGTCAAAGCTCTTAGTCGTTGATTTAATTTCAAAACAACATCTAAAAATGGACATTGGCTTTTCTTAGCACGTGCCATATTATATTTTCAAAATCTGGAAGCGTTGGTACTCCTGTCAGATTCTCCAAAAAGGGGCAAGATTCGACTAAATCCAATTAATCTGAACTCCTTATTACGTATTTACGAGCAGGGAAGACCGAGCTATGCTCGGTTAAAATTAAATTTGAGTCAAATATCATGACCCATGACCAAAATGACCGACTAATTGAATTTTCTCGAACATGTGACTTAGCCCAACAGTCTTCTCGTGCCCGAAAACCATGGGATGCAAAATTTAGTGTAAATAGTCTGAGCCGTTTTTAAGATAAAATAGCTTGACCCATAATGACCCATGACCGAAATGACCCACTAATTGAATTTTCTCGAACATGTGACCTAGCCCAACAGTCTTCTCGTGCTCGAAAACCATTGGATGCAAAATTTAGTGTAAATTGAGCCGCTTTTTAGATCTTTACCCACAATGACCCAGAAATGACCCACTAATCGAATTTTCTCGAACATGTGACCTAGCCCAATGATTTTCGCGTACCCGAAACTCGTAGGATACAAAATTTAATCAAAATCGTTAGAGCCGTTTTTTCGATAAAATTAATTTGACCCGCTTTGACCCAAAAATGACCCACTAATCGAAAGTTCTCGAACATGTGACCCAGCCCAAAAGTCTTCTCGTGCCCGAAAATGGTCGGATACAAAATTTCGTCAAAATCGTTTGAACCGTTTTTAGATACAATTAGCTTGACCACGACCCAAAATGATCCAAAATGACCCACTAATTCAATTTTCTCGAACATGTGACCTAGCCCAACAGTCTTCCCGTCCCCGAAAACCATTGGATGCAAAATTTAGTGTAAATTGAGCCGCTTTTTAGATCTTGACCCACAATGACCCAGAAATGACCCACTAATCGAATTTTCTCAGACATGTGACCTAGCCCAATGATTTTATCGTGCTCGAAACTCGTAGGACACAAAATTTAATCAAAATCGTTAGAGCCGTTTTTTAGATAAAATTAATTTGACCCACGTTGACCCAAAAATGACCCACTAATCGAAAGTTCTCGAACATGTGACCCAGCCCAATAGTCTTCTCGTGCCCGAAAATGGTCGGATACAAAATTTCGTCAAAATCGTTTGTACCGTATTTTAGATACAATTAGCTAGACCATGACCCAAAATGACACAAAATGACCCACTAATCGAAATTTCTCGAACATGTGACCTAGCCCAATGGTTTTCTGGTGCCCCAAAACGGTAGGATACAAAATTTCGTCAAATTCGTTAGAGCCGTTTTTAAGATAAAATTTGCATATATATATATATATATATATATATATATATATATAACCACGCACAAGATTTGCTCGTATTAGAATATATGATACCAGCTAGATGATCCCAGATATTTAAATATCATCGAAGTAACAGTGAAAACCAGATTTGTGGCGATTCAGGCACACGCCGCAATAATTTAATACGAATAGGTTGTCGAATAGGTTGCTCGTTCAAATGTTAGAATTAGAAATAATGCATCACAAACGCAACTCAAAGTTCCATTTGACCCTTTACTACCTTCATAAGAGAGCAGCTATGCATTTATGCTACAGCTTTTTTATATTTCGCCTATCCAAAAGTTCAACTATAAATAAATTTCAATACTTAAAATTTTCCCTATTTACAGTGTGACCAGAAATAACGTAACGCTGACTAGAAGTAACGTCGTGGGTTATGATTTTGCTATTATTCGATTCTCAGAGTATTATTTTCAAATATTGACCTTCTTTCTAACTCTACTTTTTTTAGTAGAATGGCAAACAAACGGAACGAGATTTTGGAACTTCATTGTCAAAGAAAGCGTGTGTGTGAGATTGCTCGATTGCTTTAAGTGCCAAAGCAAGAGTTTCCAAAGCAATCAAGAGATTCTAGGAGCTTGGACATGAAGGAAATCTACAGGAAAAAGGCAGAAAAAGGATTGTGAACACTTTCAGAAACCGATATTTGTTAAGAAACGCTTTTCACGAAATCCTCAGGTGTCGATGAGAAAAATAGCGAGGCAGACAGAGATTGCACTCGAATCGGTTGGACGTGTGGCCAAAGTGGAGAAGAGCCTTCATCCTTTGAAGCTGAAACAAGCGCAACTTTTTACCGATGAAAACAAACGAGTACGGATCGAAAGAAACAAGAAGCTGCTGAAATGAGCCGCAACTCCGCATTGGGAGCGGATCATGTGTTTTGACGAATAGCTATTATCGGTGGAACAACTGTACAATTGTCAGAATGATCGAATTTGGTCAGCAACTTCTCCAGGCAAGTCGACCATTGTTCATCATCGTCAAAATCCCAAATATGTCATGGTGTGGGCAAGAATTTGAGCAACATACAAAACTCATTTCCATTGATTCTGGAGTCAAAATCAATAACGATGTGTACCGGAAAGAGGTTCTTGAGAATGTGGTACTTCCCTGAGATCAAAAGCATTTTTATAAACGGGATTTGGAAGTTTCAGAAATATTCCACGCCTTCTCATCGAGCGACATCTACACAGGACTGGTTCCCGGACATTTTTCCAGAGTTCATCTCGGTCAAGAATGGCCGCCATACTCGTGGACCTCAACCTCAACTTGTATTACAGTTTCTTGTCGATTTTGAAGGCAAGGGCTTGTGCCAAACCTCACAAAAGTTTGGAAGCGACTCACTCTGGCCGAGCTGCGGCCAGTTGCTGAAAATTTCGCTAATATGTTTACGTCTCTGCTTCAAAACAAAAGGAGGACACTTCCAGGCAATATGTTTTTTTATTTCTCTAATAAATTGTGTTCAATAAAGGAAGCATTTTTTTGTGAAAAAGTTTCTGTGTTCTTATTAATTAAGTCAAATTAGACCATTACGTTATTTCTGGTTACCCTGCACCTAAGCCTGTAATGACAAGCTACTCCTGCCAAAGGCAGGTGCACTTCCCCGCCGATTCCAAATTCTCGTGAATCCATACGAGGTCACCAACTGGAATTCCGGGATTACCGGGCACCTACACAGGTGGGCTCTTCGCACATGGGGAGAGAACGGGGGCGTACGCTATTTGCGCCTTTCTACCCTTTCCCAAATGAATTGACGATAGAGGTCGATGCAACAAGCGGTGGAGCCCAAACTTCGAGGACACCACCACAAAACACTTGGGGAGACGCTGGAGTCCTCCGACAGCTTCGTAGCCTGAACCCAAAAGTGGAAACCAGATCCTAGGCTTTATGCCAGACTTCTCCAACGACTCTTACTGTACCACAGCTTCGAGTCCTTGGGGAGAAGGAAATGATTTGTTCATCGGCTGCGGCGATTTGAGCCGGTAAAAGGACTTTAATTCAAACAATATATTACAGAAATTTGTTTTCCCCAACGACTCTTACTATACCGCAGCTTCCTATCATCGATTCCTATGGGAGGAGGAAACGACTTGTTCATCGACTGCAGCGATATAAGCCAGTAAAAGGAATTTACTTTAAACAATATATTACAGAAATTTGTTTTTACATCTTGAAGATTGTATATGACTGGAATATGTAGTCGTGTTAAAAATGAGATATATATACATTAATACAGATGCCGTGTATATATATATATATATACTTATAATGTTCTTGACTCATTTTTAAATTGCTCTGATATGTATTAAAAATTACTGAACTTATTACATAAATAATTATTACTATAATGTAATTAATTTGCGCGAGTTAGAGATAAATTGGAATAGGTTCTTTTAAAAAATCAACCACTAATTTTCTAAAACAGTGATATTTTCTTTAAAATCTTTCGTAATGATAAAATGATTTTAAATTGCATTTTTAAAAATAAGCACACTTGAAAGCAAAGTTTTTCTATGCACTAAGAAAAGAAATCCTTCCAAACATTATATACATAAAGTCTATGCCGCTATGAATACTTTTAGAGTTAATCGCATAAAGCTAATTACTTGTTTTTACTAAAGAGTAAAACATAAGTGGACCCTTACTTACGTGCTACGTACTTCTTAATTACCTTTCATTTTATGAAAGTTTCTTTTTCTTTTTTTTTATGCAGATATTTTTTTAACTTTAATTTTCTTGATACTGTACTTTTTTTTCACTTTGCAAGAATATTTTTTGCGATAGGTGGAGGTAAAATGTCTGCTTTATTTTCGATTAAACGATTTTTAAATTTATTTAATAAGTATTTAACTTTGTCAGTGAATAAAGAAACATTTGTAAAGTGTATTTAAGGTTTTTTTTCATTAAAATATATCCCTTTTACTCAAATTGACTTTTCGTTTCTCTCTAATATGTTAACACAAATTTGTTTTGTTTGCACATTTTAAAATCCAGAATATTATTTGTTTTTAGAACGACAAAATTAACTTTTGTAATTTAATATACTTTTAAAATCACCATATGAAACTTCTATACTATTTATGTTTTAAATTTATTAACAAATATGGATAAAATTGTTTATGCATCATTCATTTTCTTGTGTGTCATATGATTTTCCTTCAAATTAATTACCTTCATGATAGCATTGGGCAGGAAGCATTAATCCCTGTTAAACACTATACTATGCGCGTAGGCATAATTGGCTTGTAGGCTTCTGAGAATATTATGTTACGCATAATTGGCGCGTAGGTTTCTGAAAATATTAAGTTATGTAGTATTATGTTTTATAATAAATTAAAGGATATATAAATTTTGTAAAATGTTACCAAAAATTGTTCTGAAAATAAAATATACTGGAAGAGAAAGATATATCGTGATATATATTCCTGCAAAAATACAACTGACGTATTGTATCGGAATATATTAAAACTATTCTACTATATATATATATATATATATATATATATATATATATATATATATATATAACTGTAAGTTAATGATATGTAAATAGTTGCTTTACTGGAATTATATGAACAAATAACCGATGAACAACCAAATATGAAATTTAATACAGTTCTAAAAATATAATTCTACAATCCTTTACGTGCAATTTCTTTTCAGCTAATACACTTTTGGTCAAACCTATACAATATATTTCCTTTACAATAATTAAACTAGGCCTAACAGCGCCTTTACCGGCTATATTCCTTTTCCACCTATGTCCGATACAGATATATTGTCGCTGGTTAGTTTTGGTGCGTTTATTGCAGTATGATATCTTGAATTGGCGACTGAAATATCACTTCCTGTATCAATTATTACGTTCGTTTTTCTTCAGTGAATATCTAAGATTCTTCCTTTTTACCATTTAACATGCTCATATTAACTATTTTTCTTTGCGTGTTTTGGGTCTCATCTTGGTATTTTGTTTCGCGCCAATTTTGATTACGTTGCGGGTAAAAAATATAATAATCTCATTTTGTATCACTCGCCATGGCACATTTCGCACTCACGTGACCAGGGTTGCCACACGTAAATCTGATTATATGAGACTGTTTGCTTCCGTGATCTACACTGTGCGTATTGTCAACTTGGCGTCTTTTCAAATTGGCGTAGTCAGCCACTTTCGATCTTCTGTCATCAAAATCGCCGCTTGTATTCCTAATTGATTGTTTATTGTAAACCCTTCGCGCCGTTTCGTAATCATCTAATTTATTAACTAAGTCATCAATTTTCTTTATTACTAATAAGTCCTCTATGAAATGTGTCTTTGTTTCCGTAGGTAAATTATTCTTGATTTGATTAACTACAATTAGTTCTGATAATTCTTCAAAGTTATCTACTTGAAGACCTTCAATCCATTGTTGAAAATACACTTTTATCTCATAAGCGAAATCTCGCCAATTAGCCGCTGGCTCCTTTTTAGATGAGAAAAATTTCAGCCTAAACTCTTCTGGGGATAGATTGTAGCGTTTTAGTAGAATATGTTTTATGTAATCATAATCGTGAATTTCAGGTTCGTTTTCCCTTGTTATTATATTGATCACATCTAACGGCATTAGATTAATTAAATAATTTACCCATTCTTTTTTATCAATGCCCGTTTGCGCCATTTGCCTTTCGTACATAGCCAAATATAAACTAATATCATTCGGACTATCATATTTAGTTAATAATCTAAGCAATTCAAATTGTTTACCTGGATTTGTCCTTGGGTTTTCATCAAAGTGTTCTCTTGAATTTTCTTGTATCAGCATTTTCTTAGTTTCGAAATCTCTTTCGCTTTCGCGGTCTTTTTGCTCAAATTCTACTTTCCATTTCCTCTCTTCCATTTCCCTTTCTATTTTCAATTTATTTTCTTCAATCTCTGCTTGTAATCCTTTCTCTTCCATTTCCATTTGTATTTTCATCTGTTTTCTCTTTTCTAGCTGCTATCACTACTTCCAATCGACCTTTTATAAAATCTTCTTCATAACTCTCCCAACTCTTGATAAGCTTTATTAAGACGGGTATTGTTGGTTTTTCTGGTGCTTCAATTCCGCATTCTTCGCAGAGGTTTATTAGATCAATTCTCTTAGCTTTATTGAGAGTTCCCATGTTTATCTTTCAAAAATTGTACTTGAAGTAATACGATTACGGTTTCACCTTGCCAATTCGCAGTCGATATTAACCATATCTTATCAACCACGATTATGGTTGTTTATACTTGCTTTATCAATTTTTGTCGGTACTTCGTTAATTTTAATGTATCCTACTCGTACTGTGTTGCCGCTTATTATTCTAACACCCTCTTCCGTTACTTTTAACGTCATGCCTTCTACTGCTTTTCTACCTATTATTAAATCGCAGTCCGTCTCTTGTACCACGTAAAATTTATCATGGATTTCTATATCGTCCACGTACACTTTATGCCAATAAAAACCTGTTGGTTTATATGGTTTTATTAATGTTCATATTTTTTCTCTGTTTGTTTAATTGGTAATATGAGTCAAATTAACCTCGTCATTTACGTAAAGTGTTCAAACTGAAATCCTTCTCATATATATATATATATATATATATATATATATATATACTTTTGTCCGAATACAGGGACTTGTATGTGTATGTACTGTAGATTCATTATCTAATACTCCTTTTTTTATACTTTCAAACATCGTTTAAACGTGTTTATGAATTCGGTCTGACTGTCTGCCGCCTGTCTGCTCTCTACCTCCTGTAATTGTACCCGGAATATCATGCAGTAATCCATATACATTATTGAGGTTTACTATGGCATCTTCGCTATTAAAAATGCAGCATGCTGCATTCACAATTCGTTTACATGCACATTAAAAATAATTCCGTTACTTTATTCTATACGATGAAAAATTGTATATAATGTACTTTAATGATATTAAGGAATTTCAATCATAATGAAATTGTTATGCATTTTTTATGTGCATGCTTTCTGTCTGTGCATGCTTTCTGGAGATGCTTTCTGTAAAATATAATGTGCAAAACATTTATTTTACAGTGAATAATTATTCCATTTACAGTGTCACACAAAATAATTTGATTACATAATGATCCCCCAGGGAAAATATTTATTTAAGCATGTTTTATTAGTGTTACACTATTTGAAGCATAATGAAATTTATTGAGGGGTACTGCAATATGCTTACCGTAAAATAGGACGTGCATGTCAGTTATTGTTCATTTACAGAGACAGCAAAGCATTTCGATTGTTGTGCTGTCTGTGTGCGATAAAAACTGGAGGTTTGTCTTCCGATGTGGTGTGCGTTTTTATGTTTTGTGCGTAGGAATTCTATAGATCTCACAGAAAGGTATTAGTAACTATCACTGTCTCTGATTTTATAAAAGATGTTTTTTTTTTTTTATTAAGTTACGCATTTTTTAGCTGAACTATATTTAGTACACTAAGAAAGTTTTGTGAAAATTAAATAAAATCGTATACAGTTGTACTGAAAGAACCGTATACAAATCAGTCTATGGATAATAATTTCTGAAAATATGTTTTCAGTTTTGTTGTGCTTTATTTCCCTCAATTATATTTTAGTTTAATACGTTATTGTCAACCAAATTTAACGCCACTTTCTGAGAACTTGACAAAATACAGTAAAAAAACATCGTGTAATTAGAATATAAATACATTAATTATTTTGATGATATATTAGCATTTGTATAAAATAATTTATAGAGCGAATGATAAATGAAGATTTCTTGATTTGGCTATTCAACTCTATAGAAAATATATAAGTAACTATAATAAGTATAAACTATATAATCTACTCATTTAGAAATACCAGTAAAATATCGTGAAAATGCAGAAAGATATCGGCGATAGAGTGATTTTCAGTTACTCTCGAAAAATAGCTTGATGATAAGGGTCTTTCCACAAATTGTCTTTTTGAAATTTTTAAATGTTCATTTTTAACACTCTCCAACATAGTCGGAAAGTGTTTATGAATTTGGTTTGTCTGTCTATCTGCCGTGTCTCTGCCGTATGTAACGTTTATGGTTATTTTACAGGGAGACTCAAAAGATTTCCATTACATTACGGTCTATAGAGAAAAATCGTTTGGGAGGTATTTTAATGATGTTACACTATTTTAAATATATTCAAATTGATACATATCACTACTGAGGTTTACTACAAAGCATTTACTCTAGAATATGGTGTGCATAGAATGTATCGTTCATTTACAGGGACACTCAAAGAATTCCGTTACATTACATTCTATGGGGAAAAATCGTCTGCGGCGTATTTTAATAATGTTACACTATTTTAAACATATTCAAATTTATGCATATCACTGAGATGCACTTCAAAGCGCTTACTGTAGAATATGGTATGCATAGAATGTATCGTTGATTTTCAGTAATATTCACTTATCAATGTCAATGAGTGATTCTGTCCTACTGAAATTTTTAGTCCTATCTGCATATATATTTAGAGTCCATATTTGGTATCATTAATGTTGTGATAACAGTATAAAGTTGCAATAATAAAATTTCAACAGTAAAATAACATTGAATATACATAATATATCTAATAACAATAATAAAATAATAATCAAACAATAGTAAATAATAATAATACTTCATTTCATGAGTATTTCTTTTAACATCCAAATAATTAGTCTTCTTAAATGTCGTCTTGTAAAATCAAATCATAATAACATGTAACTTTTATTAAGGTGCCTGACTACGTACGGAGCAATTTTTTCCAAAAAAGCTATTTAATTATTTTTTGAACTTATTTTTATTAATGTTATGACTGGAAACTGTAAAAAAAAGCCAAAAATATTTCATTCATTGATGAAATTTTGGTAAATGGGGGATTTTGTGGTAAAATTTAGCGAAATATGGCCCAATACGCAAAACACGCTATAGAAAAATATATTGTATGTATCTTAATTTCCTTTTTACACTTCATACTTATAACATTGGTGAAAGCAATGAACTAAAATCTAAGAGATATTTTAAATGTTTCAAAATTTATAGCATATCGCACCTTTTTACATGCTGATTTTCATAAAATTCATCGATGTCTTTCCACAAAAACATCCATAAAACAAAAAATATTTACAACATTAAAGAAGTTAATATAAAACATCACATATTTTTACTGAATGGTGTATACAAATGTAAAATTTTATACATACATTAATATTAAAAATATCGACGTTTCGACCACCATCTATGGTCATCTTCAGGAAAATTTTCTTATATTGTTTTTAAAATTTTCAAATATTCATATATTTTCATATATTTTCAAAATTCTTTAATGTTGTAATATTTCATGGTGTAATCGTCCAGCATTTATATTAAAAAATATTTATTCTAAAATTAAATCTTTAGTTCATTGCCTTCACAATAGTGCAAATAACATACAATTTAAATTTCATAGTGATATTCTAATAACTTTTTGAGAAATCATGTTTTGCGTATGGAATTTTTACCAAAAATTACATTTTCCAAAAAATGTATTTAAAGTTTAGAATTATGTTTTACTACGAGAATTTGCACAGTAATATGCATCTAAATTTCACTGTTTTTATGAGTCATACACATTTTTTTAAGAACTGAGCCTTTGTTTATTTCTAGAAGGCCACAATTTTTCTTCCCCCGTCCCAGTTAGCACCTTTAAAAAGTACTTCCGGTTTGATTGACAGCTATTGAGGATTATAAAAGCCACTACAACTCCGGTTCTATTTATCGTACAATAACAATAAAAACAGTTTTGGAAATGTACAAAGCTGGGCTTTAATAAAATGTAATAAAATCGTTTTGACAATTTTGGTCGAAAAGCACTAAAGGTTTAAACGTAGTCAGATACCTTAATTGTACACAACTCTTATCCAAATGAGTATTAATTTATAACATATCATGGGAACTACTGTAAACTCATTTCCTCTTATCATTTCAATATTAAGTTTGCATTAGAAAAATAAATGAACAAATATTACCTTGAATTTAGACAATATGGGTGTAATTCTCCTCACAGGTCATTCCAGGATTAGAATTATTCACCAACCTAATTTATTTAATATCAGCAACTTAATTTAGTTAATACCAATACTTAATTTATTTAATATCAATCAATTCAGTCTTATCTTAATAATCTTTGTTACTTAGTTATCACTAGTTTGCTTAGGCATTGGCTAACAAAATTCTTCATAAGCTTCTTTCTTTATCACAATATTTCAATAAATATACTAATCTTTTACCATATAATAATATCAATAATAATAATAATAATCTAACAATAATAAACATCTCATTATAAATTATATCTTATATGAGTTATTTAATTTAATTCCCTATCATTTAATCAGAAAATTTTTGAAATAAGCTTCCGATCATACATCAGAAATTAAATATACTAGATAAGAAAAAAACAACAACAAAACAAAAAGTAAAATAAATGTTTTTTTTTTTTTTGGAAAGGAGAGAAAAAAAAAGTGAAAGAAAAAATATATACATCATTTCAGTAGAGTTACGCAATCTTCTTATTTTCATTCGACAAGAAAAAAATTAAGACTAAAAACAATTTTTTAAATAAAAAGTTGATAAAATTCAATCTTTTTTTTAAATTTAATTTTAAGCTAGTTAGTTCCATTAATATAATAATAAATAAAATATATCAATTATAATTAAGTTTTTATTCACAGTTAATATTTCAACATTTTGTTAGAATACGCTGAAGTCGATGAGATGGAAGATTGTGTACTATAATACCCGATATCGATACGATGCAATATTGAGATTGGATGAAAGCAGCATTATATCAGTCGGCCATTTGAAGTGCAATACTATGGACATACAGTCGAGTCTTGGCTGGACAAGGAAAAATGAATTGGAATAGTGGTTGTTTCTTCAAGATGAAAAAAAAAAAAAAAAACAAGGCGATGAATAATTCCATGCTTTTATTTAACAACCTTCAAGGAAGCAGTACACATGATTAAAGGGGCAGTGTCATCGCTAAGTAGTTAGTTGTTACAAGCTGATCTTAAAATATGCCTAACATAACTCTCCATCAAAGTATTAGTTTAAATCATTTGGAATACATGGTCATTCAAACGCACAGCCAGGGGATTGTTAACAATTGGAAATTCGGCCAAAATCTGATTGAAGATCGATTGCACCTGCTTTTTATGAAAAAGAGGAAAGATGCCAAATCATGACGTAACGCGCTCTAGCCAATGCGAGAATACGGAATACGCGTACAATCTACGTCCTGACCAATGGGAATGAAAAGTAAATAGTTGTGACACATTCTAAGCGGACGCATTTTATAGTAAAACGAACCCAAGGTGCGAAAAATCTTGGAAAGAGAAAAAAAAAATGTATTTCGAAAAAACATTCAAATTCACAGAAATGATCAGAAATCATGATATAATTTAGGAATAACTAAAAGCTTTATATTTAAGTAAATCGGGCAAAATAATAATGAATTTAAGGGAAATTTAATAGAATTAACGATAGATATTATTAAGGAATAAGGAATTGGTTAAACTGTGGTGGTAATTTAGCATAAAACAGAGAAACATCGCGAAGGAACATTTAATAATGTAACATATATATTACAATTCTACAGATTTGTAGTAATGTTTTCATTAGTTTTGTAGCAGAACATTTTTTTCAATTGTTTTATTTTACAATTGTTCTAATTTTGATTTGTTTCAATTCATGTTCTTTTCCATAAAGAAAAAAAAACTTATTTATCTTAGTTTCGTACGGAATTTCATGCAAAATTTCCGTATTTTAAAGGGTGTTATCATTTTATATGCATTCTTTTACTAAAGCATGCGTTTTACTAAAGGACGAGCAGGAAAAACAAATGCTAGAAATTTTGGACTCAGTCATTCTTCATGCATCCTCTCATCAGCAAAGAAAAGCCAATTTTTATAGAAATTTTATATACACTTTCTGTTATCTATCTTAAAATTTCGCAAAATACGCGTGCGTTTTAGTAGAAGATTTCCAATAAAAAAAGGATTTAATGATTTTGAATTAAATCTGAGCTAGTGGATTAATTTCAGCACTTTCCGACACAGAAAAAAATCATGTTTCATTTTATAATGCCAAAAATATGCTGAAAATTCACATTATTCAAATTACAATAAATCGAACAGTTTTGTATATACAAAAATAAAATTTATTTTGTTTCATTTGTTAAAACAAATAATATATTTTCAAATATAAACTATAGGACACCTGGACCGTAGAAAACAATCATATTCCATAACTTATCCAAAAGCAATTATTTTAAAGTAAATGGCTTTTTTCTGTGATTGATAATACCAATTGATTTTTTTTTGTAAATTCAACCATACGTATATAAAGAGCAATATAAAAATTAGCCAGTAAAACAATGGTAAGATTGGCGATACATCATGTTAATTCCCACGAATAAAAAAAATTCGTGACAGCAACTGACGTCTGATGAACACTACAAACATTTTGCTTTTCGACAATTCGTAGATAGCTGATATTTAATTTCAATCTGTTAAATCTGGTCTCTTCCATTTGCGACCTATCATGTCTGTGCAAGGTTGGAAATTAGGCATTTCCTCTTTTTACTACTCTGAAAGAAAAAGAAAAATCATTATAAGTAATTTTAGAATGTGAACCGAGGAAAAATATTCTCCCAATATGCATTACATAAAAAGGCGCTTATATATTATTAACCATGTATAAATTACATTAACTGTTTTTAATTCTAGAACGGATAACAGTGAAATTAGCTTTCTACATAATAGGTTAACCCTAACTCATTTTTGGAGATATTTTGCAGCACATACTTCACTTTAATCTACTTGAGATATATTAGTTACAAGCGCAAATGCAATTTGAAGAATCATATATTTAGTACATATTTATACAAATTGTAACGCAATTCCGATGAAATGTAAATATGCGTTAAATTGCCGTGCTTTTATTTTTTTTATCAATACATTTGTAAGTACATATTTTTGCAACTGTCCGTGGCAAAGCATTGTCGTGGAAGTTTTTCAAAATGACCTTCCTGACTTTTGCACACTTGATCTACACATTTTAAACTAAATTGATCTAATACATAAATTTTTATATTTATTTAATAATGCATTTATTTAATAATATTTATTTAATATTACTAAATACGTATATATTCCAGGATAAGAAGTATTTTGCTGTGAATTATCATAACTTTATATAATACAGCAACATATATATTTTTAACAACGTAATCATAAAAGTAAATTTATGGAGTACATAAAATGTTTAATGAAGGCATAACTAAAATTTAAATAAATAATAGGACCTTTTTTAGAACACATTCGTGTAGATTTCTTTTAAGATTAGCATGTGAAAATTTGAGGACTTTGTAAACTTTGATTACATTTCCCTATATGTCTTTTCTGAGAGCGAGATATCATCAAAGACAGACGTATCCCTTGTGATGTTGTTACAGATTTAATTTCCGTATAATTTAGCTTCAATTATAATGAAACTTTGAATTTTAATCAGACGAATAAGATTTCTTTACTTTCGTAATGTATTAAATTATTTAAATAAAAGTTTACATTAATCTCAAAATGAGAATGTAGTATTATCTTGAATTATTTTTTAGAAAAAGAGACATACCTGACAAGGGTCGTTAAGACAACAAATGTGTACTATGGAAGATTCGTGTTAATTTTAATATGTACAATAGGAATATTACTTACTATGAACACGCAATTAAAACTGTTTAAATATATAATATTAACATATAATGGTTATTAAAAATGTCTCAATGAAATGTCACCCAAGAGTAAAATATTTGATTCGTTGACACTTCAAAATTATAACGCATTTATGGAATTAAATAGATACAAATTTAATTTAAATAAATAAATATCCATAAAATAAATATATAAAAATGTGGCAGTATTGTAATAAACAATTTCTCGTCGTTTAATTGTAGAACATTCTACGAATTAATAAGGTCAAATTTAGTGTAAAAAAATTTGGTACTAAGGTGTTTATGAACCCCTTTTCAAAATAATGAAATATTATTTCAAATTTATTAAAAATATAATTTCAAAATATAATGAAATAAAAAGTATTTATCACGTAAACGATAAATTTTGAAGAAGTGAGAGTGAATTGAGGTACCGATTTTAATTTAATGCTATATAACTCTTTGTACCTTTAGAATAAACATATATTAAAATCGAAATGGTATTGTCAATCAAAAAAAAATAATAAACATATATCAAAATCAAAATGTTATAGTTAATGAAAAAAAGGGGGAACAACCATTTTTTTTCTTTTATTACCTATTTTTTCCATATTAAATAAGTTATGACAGGACAATTCGGAAAAATATGTGTATAACCAATTAAAATATAAACAGAAATTTTTAGAAGCTTCAATTATGCGAATCCCAAATTGCAGTTCTTTTAACAAGTAGATTTAAAGTTATGATTAAAAACCTTCACGCATTCCATTTTATTTTCAACTATTTAAAATGAGTTTACCATTGTACATACGTCTTTAACGTACGTATTGAAAACTTTAAATCTGCATAATTACTAAAATTCTTTAGTAAATGACTTGTGACTTTTATTCCGAAGGCAAAATATACAAAAGTTTCCAAATATGTTTCATAAGAAGATGTCGATATAGAATATTTCAAAGATTGTTACAATTTCAATATGCAAACAGCTCACTAAATTGACTTATTTAACATAAAGTATAAGAAGACATAATTCCAGATGTTCATATGGAGTTTTTGAAAGATTGTTACAATTTCAATTTGCAGATAACCAACTAAGTTTACTTCATTAACATAAAGTATAAGAAGACATAAGTGCAAATGGAATGTATATTTTTGATTTTATTTCTAAATTTATTTGGTGTTAAAATTGTAGGGGGGGGGTGATTTTGTTTGATCCACTGACAGTTCTATCAGTTTGAAAAAAAATGTGTAAACATAATAAAAATATCAATAAAAGTTTCACCACAAAAGACGGCATGTGAAACAATTACAGTGAAACTTAAATTTAAACACAATTGTTAAGCATAAATAATTTAACATTTATTGAATAAATACAATAAACGTATTTAAAAAATATAAAAAAAAAGTTTTAGAGGAAACTTTTGTAAACTTAAACATTTTAAATGAAACTAACAATCCGCAAAATTGTCAATCGCTTAATGTTTTTATATTTGTCATAGAGTAATTTTCTAAATTCTCTAGTTACGTATTGTTTTCAACATTATCTATTTTGATTTTACCGTTAATGATTTCCAGTATTTTAATTACATCTCTTACGGTTTATAAAACTTTATTTTATATTTGTTGCACATGGCAATTTTTAAAATATATCCAATTATAACGTGAATTGCAGTGTAATAGGAAAACAATTAATCAAACTCAATATTTGACCTACATTGAATATTAACATTTTAAATGGTATGAAATTCAAATAATAACATTTCAAATTTATTAGAACTAAAACATTGTGCAATTAATTATTAATTTAAATTTTAGAAGCGTAACATTATATCATACTTTCCAGAAAAGAAATTTTCACTTTTCCATTTTCTTATTTATTTTGTAAGTATGAGATATTTATATTTAATATCATATATAATGCTATTCGATTAGAATATAAATTAAAAAATCTACTTAAAAATATATACAACATTTAAAAAAATATTTTGAAATAGCCTTCGATAGAAATGAAACTTATATTCAAAGCAAATATTTGAATTGTGGATAATTATGTATTTATTATACAAAATATACGATCGCTTTCGTACAGAATTTGGGAACGTCTGAAAATTTACATAGATAATACATGCTATTTATTTATATGAATAAAAAAATATCATCCATGGAAACACCTAGATATGTATACATTCCAAACGATTAAGCAAAAGGTAATTGAAATCTGTGTAAATACAAATGCCCGAGAAAATTTGTAATTCAGTAATCAATTCTATTAATAATATATATTTATAAATTTCTTGTTTTGTGTATCTATAAAACTACTTAAAGAAATGTAAACAATACTGTTACATCAGCCGCTCAGAGTGCTTACTTTTCAGCTTATTTTTTCTGTGTTGTATACAAGTATTTCTATAAAAAAAAATTCGCTATATTGAATCTGCCATTACAAATTGAAACTTTCTCAACATAAACGAGGTGAAACACGTCGAAATTTGATGAAAGAAAATATTTTAAAAGAAACTGGCTGATTGACTTTATAATAAACATACATATGGAATTACAATACAAAAATCAATCTTATATTAGCTAATCTAACTGTTGAAAGAAATATTATTTGATACTTCTGTATTATATCGTCAACCACTTTTTATAACAAAAAACTATCGCCAATCTGTAACGCCAAATAAACGGGAGAACGTTGTCATTGGAATATCAAAATAAATAAATAAATAAAATATCAGAATTTAAGGACACAATTGTTATTTTAATTAAAGAAATAACTAATAAATCAATAAAACATAATGAAAAATACACACAAATGTCGAATTAAAAACCACTGGATGACATAACAAACACGTATAATGCTTCTGACATCAAGTAAATGGGACTTCATTTTTGGCGTTATTTCTTACAGTTTGCCGATAGTTTTTTGTTATGAAAAATGGTAGACCCCAAAGTGGTCGTTCCCAAAATATTATTTCCATTAACTTCAAATTTTTAACTTATCGAATTATATTTTTATGTAAGTAATCAGTACCATATAAGCAAGATAAAAAACTATGATGAAGTTATCTGAGATAGAAATTCGAATTATTTCACTTTTCTCTGCGCAAGTAACCCAATTGCCAGCCTTTTGAAAAACTTTATTCAAAAACTTTTAAAATTAAAAATAAAGTATGCAAATTAAAATATTTTAAAAAATAGCTAGTGCGGGCTCATTTATACATGAATAGCTTTCAAATAAAAAGTCTGTATATACAGTCGAGTCTCTCTATAACGAACTTCCATGCAACGAATTTCTCTACATAACGAAGTTTTAGTAGGAACGGTTACTGTTTCACATGATTACATTAAAATTAAAATCTATATAACGAAATATATATCTCGATATAACGATTTTTTTAGAAATGTTTCTTCATTTGTTCAGTAAAAGCTTAATCAATTTTCCTTCACTGATTTCTGGAATATTTTTCAAAGCTGAGTATCGCTACCTTATTCTTTCTGTCCAACAATCGTGAACACGCTTTCGTTTAGCCAAAATAAACCTCAGCACTTGTACAGTTTAGAGTAGATGTTTGTTGTAAGTGGCAACTGGGATAATTCCCAGTGTGAGTAGTCATTTGAGAGAAGAATTTTTAACTTCATGTGTGCGAACTCTTACTTCATCTGCAAAAACTCTCTGAAAAAAAAGGATGTGTCAGATTTTTTTGGAATTCCGCCAAGAATTATATCGACAATAATACAAAACCAGTGGACCCTTGCGAGGATGTCGCACTGCAATCCAAATTTTTTAGCATTATAGTATGTTTTTAAATATAGATTTAAATTTCTAAATAAACATTAAGAATAAAAATACCTGTAAACTACATTTGTACACATGTCTCAAACGCATCGGGATTTCTTTTTGTCGCCAAAAAGGCGATTTTTTGCCTGGCGGGGTAACCTGGTGGCTTTTGCTTCGTATGGCAACTTGGTATTTTATAATAAAATGAAATGTGTATGTAAATAAATTAAAAATAAAATAATATAAAATAATTAATAAATAAACTTAAATATATGTGTAATAAAAATAATGTGTGTGTTAAATAAAACTGTGTGTAATAATGAAATTTAATGTGTGTGTTTTAAAATAACATTATAAAACAATTATATTATAAAATAAAACTAACGTATTTTCGCAAGATAGGCCAAACAGGTATTCAAAAATGGGGTTTTCTCGCCAAAATAGCACCACAAACAAATTGCGCTAACCTCGGTAAGTCTACGATATCTGTTCCGTAACATTAATTAAGACAGAATATGAGCTCATTTATTCCATCAAACTTACAAAAAGGCACGCGCGAGGGAAAAAAAATTGACAATCGTATTTTAAGATTTTAACTGCATTAGAGTATGACATCATCCGCATCGAAAAAAAAAACAAACATGGACAATCCATGGTGTCTTTTTCTCCTAAACATTTCAATTTCAATTTTGCTTTTTAATCACAAATATAAAATAAACACGTGCGGATATGTCACGCTTTAACTTTTTTGTGCTATTTATTTTTTTTATAATCATTGTTGAACGTGAAATAATCCGGAATTTTATTTTCGTGGCAACGTTGATGTGAGGAAAACCTGTCATTTCATTTATAAAAACAATGCCGATTTAATTTTTAATTATCAGCAAATTTTAATCAGAAAACAAGTTTTAGAAAAATGTAAATGTGCTATGTCAAAAGCCTGTTCAAAATCCTTTCATATGGTATTTCATTCGTTGTTCTGCGTTTTGTATTTTCTTAGAAAAAGGGTTGTAGACAGGAGAAATAATATATATGATCGGGAAACAATCAGAGAAAACAAGTAGAACCTTGTTTAAAGCGAAAAAGAAAGAGGCCATGCCAGTAAGAGGAGTCAAATGAAGCAATGATTCCGGAATTTTATTGTCAGTGTTGCCATTAATAAAATGACGTCAGCGTTTCGCACGGACACGTTTGTCCATTATAATATAAATTTTACACTAGAATTTCTGTTGAAAATTGGAAAAAGTTAATTACCACATATTATTAAAATTAGATAGTTTATATCTATGAATTTCAATTTAAATAGATAGAACGTAAATTTAAAAGAACAATTCATAACATAACTGATGTTATCATTTCTTTAATATGAAAATGGGAGAATATGGTTCATTACATTATATGCACTCATTTTAGACAATTACTATGTTAGATGCAAAACTACAATGTATCATTTTTTACATGTAATCCAGATAAAAATTAGATACTATCAATTCTCAAAAAATAATATTATCCGAATAAGCGCACAAGTCTTAACAAACGCTTGAATACATCTAGACAAATAATCTCAGAATAGAAAACGAAATTATGTTTTTCACAATGACTCTCTGCTATATTTATCGCTTTTTATCGAAATTAATACAGTTAAATTCAACTCATTTTATTGCCGTAAGATACATATCTATTTCAATTTTTATCAGAAATGTAAAAGATCATTTATGATGACTTATCATTTTTGATTACAGGAAAATTTGAAATTCTCTACTGTATTTTAAGATAATGCTGCAAAAACATTTATAAAGGTACATAAATTTTTTTCCAGTTATTTATGATTAAATTATTTCTTTTCTTAATAAGTACTTCTTAGGACTTCAATTTTTCATATATTCTGTGAAAGTTAAGCTTCGGTTGTATTTGGATGTATTCATTAAAATACAGGGTGCGTCAGCAAAATGTATACATACACTGTTTAACAGGTCACAACTTAGTAATTTTTCTTTCTTTTCAAAGTGTAATTAATTGGAAATAATGAGAAGACCAATATTAACTTTTGAAAAAAGAAACTTGATTTTAAAATACTCTTGTAAGTATCAACTGGTCGTTGGGGGCCACCGTAATACTTACCCATCATAGATATGCATAGTATAAAATATGGAAATTGTGAACAGTGTAATGACCAGAACGGTAATAATTTTGAACATCTTTGGTAATAACAAAAGTTATACATTTAATGTAGATTCTTTTGAAATTTAAGTACTACTCATATGTGTATAAAAACTGGAGTTAGAATGCAATCAAAGTGGGCATACATTTTTCTGCCGCACCCTGTATTTATTATAAATCGAGAATTATACCGGTTTTTAAATTACTATGAAAGTAATCAAAATTTTGGAAATCGTGATTGGAAACACTGCAAATTAATTCAGCGTAGACAGTCGTTTATACTGTCTATGTACATGGCGCTCGATCTGGATCAGCAATAGCGTGACCGTTGACAGCGTTGCTTTTATTGGTTATTACAAAAGATATATATCTCAAAAATAGTTAATCGTATATTCCCTCTTTTAAGTACAGCAAAATCTTTTGGTTGATGTATGAAAAGCAATGGTCATTGGTTTGTTTTACGATCACGTGATGCATTCAAAAAATCAGCGATTTGATAAAGAGTATCATTTGCACACAGCAGAAAACATGTTGTTTATGTTTTTTAACTTGCCAAGCGTCTGAGGGATATTGTTTTTTTTTACATGAAATGAATGTTAGATGATGATTGTTGATTTATATTGAACTATATTTCTATCACTTAGTATTTTTACAAGAGTTTTTCGAAATTAATTTAAGCTGTGCTGTACTATATTATAGACAAAATCAGTTTTAAATTAATTCTACTTCCAAATGTAATTTTTCAGTAAATTATTTTACATTTCAAAAATTTGTAAATTTCATAATGTTAGAATGATTTATGCTTATTGGTAGACGTACTAGAAACATTTTTTTTAAGATTGCTTCTATCATTACGCAATTTTCTATTTTGCGTGCATTAGTATTACCTTGCAATTCTAAATTTATAGTTTATTGGACTTCAGTGTTTCCGTTTTCTGTATTATCTGTGCATACATTAGTATTATTTGTAACTTCTTCTAACTCCCCCTTGGTTCTTCATATTCATAATTAAATTAAGCTCCAAAACTATGTTTGCAGTTTCCGGCTTCATAGGAATACCCAAACGTAACTTCGTAAATTAAAGTGGATTCGTTCCAGTACAAATGTATTCCACTGATGTGATCACATGAAAGTATCTTAAGGATTTCGGCTGATAAAAATCTGAATTTTGACAAAGGTAAGTCAAATTATCATTAGAGCTAAATTTTGATTCTACACGCAGAGTTACTGGGGAAAATTATTTTCATAAATCGAGAGTAAAGCATTCTATACTGGTCTATACATATCTTAGTAATTTACCATTTCAGATGAATTGTTTCATTGTTGTGTGCCTAAACAGCAACAAACGGTAAAATAAAAATAAAGACAAATGTTTTTTAATCTGTCTCTTATCTTTCTTATGGTATACTAAAAATAAAATATAACTTATTCCGTGATACCGTGATTTCAAAAAGTGTTCGTTTATCTTTAGAGCCCTTTGAAACAAAAGGAGTTTGGATAATTTAAGAAGTATTTACTAAACAAGATTATTTTGCTGCCCGTAATTTTCGTAAATGTTTCCAAGTTCTTTTTACAGTGTATTAATCCGTTTTTCCTTCCCGGAATATTGGTTTTACGGATACTATCAATTCCTAAGTAAACATTTTTAGCTTAGTAACAAAATGTGTACATGCAAGAGAAACGAATTAATGTTATTTTTAATATTAATATTAATGCTATTAGTTTTAATGTTAATGCTAATGTTTATAATTTATCATATTTGTTGAGCATGAAATGTATTCTTAACAATTTTTAGAACCCTAAAAAACGAAATTTCTGGTTTAGAAAACTGATTAATATACTCTAAAAACTTTTCGAAACAACGGACAGTAAAATTAGCTTTTTTTCAGAATTGCTTTTTTAAATCTCTGAATAATATTTGTTCGGGGGTTCCTGAAGATAAAGAATCGCTTTTCAAAATTGTTGGTAACTCGGAAGAGTTTCCATTCTTTTTCATAATCTTTAAGAAAGATAAGAGTTAGATTAAAAAACAAATGTCTTTTATTTTCAGTGTACTTACCTATGTTTTCCCAGTGTCCTAATTTGAGTTTTTGAATATTGGGAATGTATCCTGCATCCCATTGTTTGTATTTTATATTAAGCATATGATGCAAACGTTCATTAATTTTGAAAATATGATTGCAGCACTGCTGGTTTGATCATTTAATGAACTAAATAGGTGGCTGAAACGGACAACAAAAACAATTTCAACGCTAAATTAAAGTGTAATTATTGCTTAAAGTGATAAAAAAAAAAAGACTTAAAAATACCTTTTACTATATAGATGACGTATGTTTCATGCGCTCTAACGGCAACTTCTTTAAGATCAAAATGATAAATAAACTATTTTCGGAAAATTTTCGAAAATGATAAACACAAATCACGAGATTACATGTATAATGTAAGCAGATGCTCAGTGTAAATTTTAAAAAAAGTGTAAATTCACGGCCATTCTCCGTGAATTGTTGCCGCAATTTTACGGGAAATGCCCCTTTTTTAATATAAACGGTCAATTTCCGTAAATTTCATGTTTTACGGGTAAAAACCGTTTATGTAAGAACAAGGCTCGTTTATCTAGGGGCAATACCCGTTTTCTTACGGACATTGCCTGGAATCTCTGCTGCAGTAATTTTACTGCAGCAATTTTTTTACAGTGGCTTAAATTGGTCAAACTGGAAACGTTTCCAGTCCAAAGGTATTTTTATGCGTTTTGAGTTATGTTTTTATCACTTTAAGCAATATTTACACTTTAATTTAATGTTAACAAGTGATTTTATTATATTATTTGCAATTTCAACGCATTTATCTCACCAAATGGAGTCAATAGTGACATTTGTTTTTACATTATTCCGATAAAAATGTTTTTTTTATTCACAGTTTTGACAGTCCTTGAATTATATTTAATGTTACATTTATAATTAAATACTTTAGAGTAAATGTATTGGGGAACTTTAACGAAAATTTCATTCTTTTAAAAAGTAGTTAAGATTATTCAGATTATTGTCAGCTTATCTGAAGAAATGTTTTATGTATTCTTAACCACACATTAATTATATTTACAATTAATTTTATTTTTTCCCAAATTATATACATATAAAAAAAATTCTTTTTATATATTGGGAAATATTTTATAAACAATGTAACTGAATAATTACAGAACTTTAAAAGAAAATTTACATTATACTTCTGGATATTTAATTTCAGCTACTGAAATTACAGACATATATAAACATCCTACTTTTAAATAATTTTCTGTAGTTAGACACTTTGAATAAAAATTTACATTTTACTATGTCACATGTATATTAAAAGCAATTATATTCAAATATATACAAATATTTGTTTTAACATATTTGCAACAGTTGATAATTTGTTAAAATACTTTAATTATAAATTTCGTTAATTATTTTCAGCTACTGAAATTTTATACTCAAGTCAGGTGTACGTTAACATTGTAGTAGTCTATATTTTTCTGAAGTTATAAATTAAAATAGTTTGTTTAGATAATGTTTCACATAATTTCGAAATCCTTTATATATTTTCATTAACATTATCGTAAATGTAATTACGAGATTCAGCACTTTCACTGCATATATTATTATACATACTAAAAAAACTTATTCAAATTCATAGAATTTTTTTCAATTAATTTTGCAGACTTGTCTATCTTAATAAATTTAAGATTAAAAATTTTGCAGAATGCACATTAAAAATGCATTTGTCTTACACATTATGTCGACAAAAAATACTTCCGTGGTGCTTAAAATTATTTTAATGCAATCTGCTTTAATTAAAATTTAAAGTGCAATCAATTAAAGTTTATTATAAAGGAACATTATAAGCATAATAGATATTTCTTGAATTATTCATTCCAGAAACGTTGAATAGTTTGAAATAAATAATATAAAAAAATATTTTAATTGTCATGTTAATAAGTACATTTTCAGGATTTATAAGGCACATCTGTAAAGTTATGCATTATCTTCGTTAATTGTATAATACTTTATGTAGACTAGAAAATTGTATTTTCTGAGGTAATGATAAATATATATTGGTTCTAAAATTTTGTTTAAAATAATAAAATCATTAGTCGATAGAAAAATTTAAAACAAATTATGTATGTCGATTTTAAGAAAGCTTTCAATGTGCGCATAAACGAAAATATCACACAAATATACCTGATATATTAAGAAGAAGAAGAATGTTGCTTTATTGCTTTCTTTACCTTGCATTCTGCAAAGAGAAGCATATATTTTGTGTTTTACAAACTATATGTACTTGTTTTTGTTTGGCATTGCAATATTTATTTTGCGTTACTTTTTGTGTGCCTGGTTTCAGTTGTATTTTGTTTTTTCTTCCATGGTGTCAAAAATTATTCTTTAAAAAAAGAGATTTTCTTCAACGCTTCTGAACCTTTTCTGTTTAGATATAATTTCTGATGAATAGTAGTAAAAGGAATTTCTTGTTCCTGCATCTTTTTGTTTCATATTAGATTTATTTTTCATTTAAGCTGACTTACAAATTTATTAAAAAGAAGTATTCTGCTTTAAAAATTTTTGATTTAATAGTAAATAATTACTTTATTTATCTCCACTTTGAAAGTGGATAATGATATTTACAGAATGTACGAATTATTACAAGAAAAAAAAACACTTTAACTATGTTTGAGACTGCTTTTGATATATTGCATATTTTAATGAAAATACTCAATTTTCCATTGTTATTCAAACAGTAGAAACACTAAATATATTTATTTTGATACTCACAGGGTACACCGTTTGATATAGACTATTAAAAACGCGTCAAAAATATATATTCTCAACCCAGTATCACCTGCACTGTAAAAAATGACCAATGTTTCTTATTTTATGAAAATATGCTATAACCACGAACGAAAATATAATAAAATCTTCTGAGTTATCTCAAATTTCAAATAGCATGTTACATTGTCTTTTGAATCCCCAGAAACGATTACATTTTCAAAATTTAAAGAATAATTTATAAAAACAAATTATTTTTAGCTGCCCGAATTTTTCAGAAACGTTTCCGAAGGGTTTTTATAGTGCATTAATTAGTGTCCTCAGCCTGGAATACCTGTTCTTTGAATGCTATCAATTCTGAAGTAAACATTTTCATGCTCAAAAAAAAATGTTTATTAGAAAAACATGCAAAATTAACAGCGTTAACAATAACATTAAAATTAAGATTATTTCTTTACTCTTTCATGTATAAATTAACTTATGTGGCAGAAAACGTGTACTTGAGAATGGATAACATTCGAAAAACAGGTATTCCAGCCTGAGGACACTAATTAATACACTATAAAAATCCTTCAGAAACGTTTCTGAAAAATTCGGGCAGCTAAAAATAATTTGTTTCTATAAATTATTCTTTAAATTTTGAAAGTGTATTCGTTTCTGGAGATGCAAAAGACAATGTAACATGCTATTTGAAATCTCGGATAACTCAGAAAATTTTATTATATTTTCTTTCGTGGTTATAGCATATTTTCATAAAATAAGAAACATTGGTCATTTGTTACAGTGTGGTAAACCTGGTGGGTATTAAAAGATATATTTAATGTTTCTACTGTTTAAAAAACTTCGGAAAATCAAGTGAGAATATATATTCTCAACTCGTCATCAACACA
Organism: Maratus michaelseni; assembly: GCA_963931845.1. Lineage (NCBI taxonomy): Eukaryota > Metazoa > Arthropoda > Arachnida > Araneae > Salticidae > Maratus > Maratus michaelseni. Next base: position 341,985,803 of record OZ007592.1, read on the forward strand.
AAATAACGTTTTTTCGGATGCTGTCAATTTTTAAATAAACATTTTCATATGCGAATATAATTTGTGCAAAAAAGAGAAGCAAAATAATGTTCATTTTCGCTGTTAATTTAACATATTTTTCTGTTATATGTTAGTTGAAAATAAATGACATTCCGTGTTCCTATCGGGTAGAGAAAACTGATTAATACACAGTAAAATATACTGGGAAAAGTTAAGAAAATTACAAGCACCAAATGAAACTTTCGTTTTAGAATTGTTTCTTTAAATCTAAGAAATCTCTTAGTTTCTGAAACTTCTTAAGATAAACGAGTGTTTTTTCGGAATCATGAGTAACTCGAAAGACGTTATATTTTCCAAAACGTTCATCAAGATGATGAAACATTTCGCGTATTTTACAATGTATATTTTTGATTAAATTAGTTGATTACGGCCCAGATTTTTTTATACTAAAATAGTATCATGTAGTTTGTCCTACCATATCTTACACTTTGCCTAGTCTTTTTTTTTAATCATCTTATATATTAGTGCAGTTATCCCACAGTTGCCGGAAAGAAATCTCGTATAATATACATAATTTTAAAAAGACATTTTTAAAATATGTAATATCAAATGTGCACCTCAAAAGAATAAGCTAAAATTAAATAATTAGAATTTCTGGTTTTAAAAATATTTTTATTTCATTCTGGTTCTTATTTCATTCGTACGTTTAGTGTTAGTTATAGTAAATGCATTCCGGTAACTTTTTGAATGCACCACTTATATGAATATAGTATTTGTTTTAGCGTTATTATATTTTTTATATTAACATACGTGGATTAATGATTCTAACAGTGTGAAAATATTTATTATTTTTTTCATAATCAAAAATTTTTAGTAGATTGACTTTTTCATAAAGTACACAATTCCCATCTCTGTTTTAATTATTTCTTTGTATGGAAAAAAAATGCTTCTTACATTTTCTGTTTAAAATCAAAAATGCTATGAATACTTTTAAAGTTAATCGCATAAAGCTAATTACTTGCTTTTACTGAAGAGTAAAACATAAGTGGATCTTCACTTAAGTGCCGTATACTCCTTAATTGCATCTCATTTTGTAAAAGCTTTTCCGCAAGCAAAACTTTTTACTTTATATTAGTTTAATTTTCTTGATATGGAACTTTTTTCTTCTTAGAGTATTTTTTGAGATATTTTGAGACAAAAATATTTAATTTATTTTCCATTAAAAATGCATTTGAAAATGTATTTCAGAGAAATTTAATGTTGCTATTAAATAAACAAATATTTTGCATGATGTTATTTAATTTATTGATTTTTTTGTAGTTGTATTTGTGTTATTAAAAATAAGAAAATATTTTATTCCAGTACTGTATAAGGTGTACCCAGATACATTTAAGTTTTCAGTTTATACCAAAAATTTTTAAAGAAAAAGTTTGAAATTTTATATAGAAGTAGACTTTTAATACCTACAGTAAAACACTTCTATTTTCGCAGGTTAATGTTCCTTTACACACTGTGAAATGACATATTTCTCTTAATCTACGAAAATATAATGTAACAATGAACTAAAATATACAATAACTTCTTAACCGCCTGACAGCCAGCGCCGATCAAAAGGACAAATTTCTAATGTTGTTTTCTCTATTTTTTTTTTAATTCTAAAAAAAAATAAATGTACAAACTTGATTTTAAAAACTGAATTGCGTATATGAGTATAAGTCTCCGGAGTATCAGTCATTACTGAATATTTTAAAACTGCATCATATTTGTAGAAATGTATTAAGTTAAACAATTTTATTACTGCAGTGAAACCTACAGCATAGTGAACGGATATATCAGTTCACGGCGGTGTTCCGAAAAACTCTTCTTTATTATTTGCAACTTCATAAACCAATATATTTTCGAGATTTAAAGAAATATTTAGAAAAAAAAAGATCTTTTGCTGACACTATTTTTTCGAAACGTATCCGAGTAGTTTTTACAGTCTGTTAAGGAATTTCATCAAATCGGTAAATATGTTTTTAAGTTAATAAATCTCAACCAAGCATTTTCAGCAGCTTAATAATATAAATTTTAATGTAAATGTTAATGCCGTTAATTTATCCTGTCTACCTGTAACATGTGTTTGTTGATCTTGCAAATATTTAATTTTTAATAACATCCTGAAAACCGATATTCCAGTTTGAGAAAACTGATTAAGTAATACACTATAAAAACTACAGGGAAACATTTCGGAATATAAAGAAATTTTGTTTTTTTATAAAAGTTTCTTATCAATTCTTCCTTAATTTTTGAAAATATATTAGTTTCTGAGATTTTCAAAGATAAAGAACTCTTTTCGGAATTGTGGGTAACTCAGAAGAGATTATTGTGCATTTTAGTTCGTGGTTTTATTATATTTTCATAGTTTAAGAAACACCTGTCTGCTCATTCCCTTTTCTTTACCCCTTTATTGTCTATATATTGTATTTTTCTTTTCCATTCCAATGTTCCATGAGAAACTACATTTGGGTCATATCACAATTTCTAGAATTTCTGCTTTATAGAATTTCTGAAAAAAACCGCTTGAGTTTTGTTTCGTATATTCAGATGCGTTTACTGAATGTCTATACGAACTATGATTTTAAAAGTTTCGAGAGGAACACATTTTGAGGATCAAAGGTAGGTTGATGGTAGAGAATTCATGAGGGCAGTGGACTACGTATCAAAAGTAGAGAAATAGTTGAAAAGTGTTTAATCAACAACGATAAAGTTTTCAAAGGAATATGCAAGTGTATTCTTTTTGGTTGATGCGTCTTACATGAACTAAAATCTAAAGACAAACGGCTCAGATTATCACTTTATACATAGAAGGTCACAGGAGATGATGTTTGTCCTTTTACATAGATAAATGTAACGGTTGATGAAAAGAGATGTCTGAATTTGTTGAAAATCACATTTTATCTAGCTTCTTTTAGAAAGCAAATGAGTCATCTCACTCTATCGCCGATATCTTTCTGAATTTTCATGTTATTTAAATAGTCTTTTTACATGATTTGTTATATAACCTTCACTACAAAAGAAGGAAAAAAATATTTGGTATCGTCCGCGCATTCACAATTACAAATTATGTCATATAAATGCTCATATTTCATCAAATATTTAATACATCCAAATTATTCTATGTGTTTTGTACTGTATATTCTGAACTTTGCAAACTGTGGCGTTCAGTTTTGTTGAAAACCATGAATACTACAAAAAGAAAATTTATTGCATTTTTTAAAGAAACCTTTATATTTTCATGTATGTCCGCAGTATTCTTACACAAATGATCCCAAATGTTGTACAATATCCATATAGTCACATGCTGTAGCTGCAGGTCGTATGGAGCCAGTTTTTCTGATAGGATGATCCCAAGTAATATTTTTAAAATTTGCTATTGGTCCCCTAATTAACCACATGATCGCCCCTAATTAACCACATTCGCTGAAAAATATGATTTGAAAACTTTTCTTTATTGTGCCAAAATTCCTGAAGAATTCATTAAGTATTCCTACAGCTATTTTACATAAACGTCTAAAATCGAAATTGCGTGGTGATTTTTGTCTAAACGAGTATAGTGTATGTATATACATATATATGTGAATGCGCGGGTAAACCACCTTAAGATTTAATTTTGACTGTTAATGACATGGGTATTTCAATACTTTTCACATTTCTAATCACTTATTAGTAAAATATATTTTCTTTCGGTAGTTGTATATTGACGTTTTTTAATAACGATATATGAAAATTTATATACTGATATTTCTGTCATTTTACTTACAGTATTCTAGCATTATTACTTATTATTATTATTATTATTATTATTATCTTATCATTCTAGCTCTTATAAGAATAATAATTTTGATATGCAATTTTTACTGTTTAATCGGCGCTAAATTAAAAAGTGGAGAACACTTTATGGCTTGTTTTAAATTTTCACTTCTTTAATTTAGGAGGAAAAAAGAAATATAATTAAAGTTATTACTGTATATGCATTCCCTAAGTTTGATTATTGATATCTCATAACTATGCTAGAGACAAAATGTACTATTATATTTGTCGATTGCAAAAGAATTACATATTAAATATCGATCATATCTTACAGCGACGAATCCCATCCAAATATGTACCTATGTCTAAAGAAGCTCTCGAAGACATCTAGGCAAATAATCTCAACATAGAAAAGTTAATGAGATTTTTCTCAACGACACTTCAGTTTATTTCGTCCATTTTTATCGAAAATAAGGATGAGAATTTCAGCTCATTTAATTGCCGTATGATACAAATTTAATTAAAACTTGTATCAATATATGTAAGAGAGCACTTATTATGCTTTGATTTCAGGGAAACTTCAAATTTTCTTCTGTTATTTAAAGAAAACATTCCAGGTATTTACTGCAAAACGAACGAAGGGCGAAGAATCCTTGTATTCATATTATTTAGGATAGCATTTTTTTTTCTTTAAGAATTGCCTGCTTAGTTTTCAATTGTAAATACTGCATAAAAGTTTACATTTTTGCATACTTTTTGCAGTATGTATTAAAATATTTATTACAAATTGGGAATTTGTGACTATAACAATGAAGTATTAATTAAAATAGAAAAATACTTTATTATTTCAATGCAATTTTCTTGTAGCTATAATCTGTATTCTGAAAGAAATTCAGTTTGTTAAAAAAAATATATATGTTTAATAAATGTACATAATGACACAATTGGTAATTTTTATTTAATAATTTTTTCACAGTTATTTTTCTTTAGTTTGGTATTTTATTACACTCGACGTATAATTATTAAAACAGAAGAAGGTTATATATTTCAACATTTTGACCGTAAAAAAATTAACTATTTAAAAATGAGAAGATTCTCAAAGCCATGTAATATAAGTAAGTAAAACGAAGCTTTTGAGCACCAAACATTCACAATTTTTCACAGCATTCTTAGGTAGCATTTATCGTACTCTCATGAGTGCACTGATGACTGTACACTGGATGCTACTGACACCGGTGTCTAACAGTTGGTAAAGTTTGTTGCTCAAAAGCATTGTTTTGTGTGCTTAATTTGAGCTGTCAATTATCAGGAGGCATGTGTTTATCAGACTAATGCAATATTTTGGAATTACTTCCAATCTTATCCTAATGACTATAGAAACGTCAATGAAGAGTCTACAAGATTACTTCAGCGGTGTATGGTCGCTTATTGCATCGGTATGTATGCTTAGTAACATCATTACGGGTAGGGTCACATTTCTCGGTTATTACAAGAGGATTCATTTACTCCAAAACAATAAAGCGTTGTTTCCATAGTATTACCGTTTACATACCCTCCCTTGTGACAATCCTTTTTCACAATCTCATTAAAATGAGCTCGAATGAATTGGGCTTGTGAAAGTCTGATTTAAGTATCATCTATTACGTGAAATCAAGTACTATTTACGGATGAATTTTGATTTTACGTGCACAGTCGTTCTGGATTTTTTTTTACTTCACATGTAGAGTTTAAAAGACTTTATACTAGTGATAAATATCGAAGAATTGTACCCTTTTATGGGGGCATTACTATACGTACGGGTAGAAATATAAACAGATGCTCCCACTTACATATTTTAATTCAATATCTCAAAAACAAATATCCTAGATTACAACATAATACTGCATTTTAGTACTAGTATTTTTAATTCGGCATCTAATTACAGCCATCCATTATTTATGAAAAGGACACCTAAGCAGGGCTACAATATTTTAATTAATAAACTAAATGACTTTTTATAACCCCTACCAAAAATATGATAATAATGCCTCTAAAAAATATCTGCATACACAACGGAGCTTGGGTTGAAGTTGTACATTTTCGACTAAGTAATTTCAATCTACATTAGATATCTTGGTCAATATCGGCTTGAAGTTTTTCCTTTTTTGTACTACACAAATAAAAATTACTTTCGCAATAATGACAAGTTCATCAAATTAATTACGAGCCATGTTTTTTCTAAAAAAAATTCAGATCAAATTTTATTGCCCATATACCAGCGCTCTGAAATATGGGCAATTTGGGGGTATTTTGTCCTGCTCGTATCGGGTTTATCTGATTTAAAAATAAAGATTTTCTATTGCAACGTCCGAACGAACTTCATCGAATATTTCAGATTTTAAGTCGTAATTTGAATAATTGTCTATAATTACATTTACCAATTAAATACTACTTTACTTTTTTAAACTGAAAAAATCATATTTTTATAATCGTCATTATAAGGATATTTCCAAAAATTAAATTTGAATCATTAAATATAATTATATCATTAAATTATCAATATCATTATCTTTATTAATTATCATTAATGTAATGATCTTTTTTACATAATGCGTAACTTAATAAATTATCGTTAAAAGGATAATTTATTGCATTACGAATTTTAAAATAACGTCATTTTTCATATTACAAACAGCAGGTGATTCAAAAGAGCAAAACTGTCGTGCGACAAAAATAAAGATCTAAAGATCAAAGAAACTAAATAATTTTCTGAAATTAAAACAGTATTATATATCATTGATCTCTCTGTAGTTCTTTCACTTTTATAATAAATTAAAATATATATATATTCTTTGTGTTAAACTTAATATATAAAATATCAATGTATTTCCATGCCAGATATATACTGCAAAGTATACAATATTGTAGACCCTTTGCTTATTTATTAAGACTTAGAGTATATAAAATAAATCTAATGTCTTGACAAAATTATTATGGGAAGTATTTTTTTAAGCCTAGCTGAAAACAAACAGCCAATAAAAATATTTCTTTAAATATTTTGAGTCAATTTTATTAATTTTTCAATTTTTTCATTAAATAAATATATCTCGCAATGACAAAACGTTTTTCTATGATTAACATTTTTGATTAATAGCTTTACTTGTCTTGACTTTTCTACCAAACAAATGCATTATATTCTTTTTTATATATCTGATATCCGTGATATTATGTTTCATACTTTCTTTTTTTCTTCCACAGCGTTAAATATTCATTCTGTTATAAAATACTAAAAATAACAAAAAGTAAGGTTTTCTGTAACGCACCTGATCTCTTCCTGGAAATAGAATTTCCGATAAAGATATATAAGAAGGGATATCTTGTTACATGCATTGTTTTCGAAATGTTTACATTTGTTCGTTTTAAAAATAAATTGAATAGTATTAAGTATATATACTGGGATTTGTAACAAAACTTATAATTAATTTCACATCATATTAGGAAATATTTGCAACGAATCTACGGACTTTCAAAATGACTAATATTCTCTATCGCTTTTGCAAATAAAAATAAGAAAAATACAGATTTTATCTATTTTTATGACTCACTAATTTTTTAAGATGTACTTAATTTTCATTGTTTAAGAAATAGTAAAAATAATAACCACCATGTTCTGAAAAAAAACTTGTGTTTTATAAAAATAAATAATTGAAACTTTTCTGGAGATTCAATCGTTTATTATTCCATTTTATATTTGTAAAAATAAAATATACATTCACCGCAAAAAAGCTGATATCTACCTATTTGTTAAAAAACAGTGTTATACTAATATCTAGTGACAAATATCTAATTTCTAAATTCAATTTATTCTAGACTGCAAGTCTGTGTGCCAAATGAAACGAATGAAGTTTTTTGCATAATAATATTTTAACAGATACTAAATGACATCATTACTTAAAAATAGGATAATCAATAAAAAAAAAAGAAATCTTTCTGAAATTAGAAACTAGCTCTGGATTGCGGTCTTTTCTCTTCTTTCATTATTTGTTTACGTTTGTGTTGCTTGTTCGTAACTTTATATTTTTATTAAAAATGTGGTGAAAAATTGAAATTATAATTAACATCTCTTAATTATATAAGGGGATTTGATTTCTTATAAAAATATGCTTTCACGTAAGTTTAATTTAAATATCACTGTAACAATGCTATTTTCTTCCGCGGGCTTCGCATTTTTTACTTCTTTAAAAACAGTTTTTCCTTTAATGATAACAGTAAAAAAAATAATACGTTATTAGAAATGCAGAGTTATTTCTAAAAAGCTTTGTCGATATATCAGCCTCTACCGAGCGAAAAACGAGATGCTATTTAGAATTATTAATATATATTTCTTTATTTTTAATCCGAGTAAAAATACTTCTTTTATGTCAGCTGTGTGGATGCATTTTTCATTCATTTTTTTTTCTTTGCGTTTTTTAATGTCGTCATTTCCGCTGGTTAACTAAATTTTTTAATGCCATTTATGTTACATTTGCTTGAAGATCATGAAATGAACTGGGTATTGCCAGTTGAAATTTTCGAACTTTTGTCACTGTAAAAGTAACTGTGAGACCTCGATTATTGTTTTTTACATTATTTTCGAGATATGCAATAAAGTAATCCCATCCCAAATGACATCCAATTTCTTTAAACTGTGTGGTCGCTAAGACATCATAACAAGAGCAAAACTTTTTTTTTGTTATAATCACCATGTATATAAATACTTACTTTCACTAAAACTGAAGAAGTTTGTTTAATTTTATTTATTGCAACTAACATTAAATTTAAGTGCATTCGTTTATTTCTTAATACTGGTATTTATGTTTTTCTCCCAATAATATCTACTTTAATATAAATTTATACCTTAGATTTATTTTGATTAGTTATTTTATCATCATTAATTGACTTTTTTTACATTAATTTTTTATGTTTCAATCACTGTTACGTTGCATGTATATGATTATTTTTAATCTGTTTCCTTCGTAATTTTATTTAAATGGTATTTCTTTTCTTTTGCAAAATTTTATGTTGATGCGAAAATGAATTTCCTTCTATTTTTTTTTTTTTTTTTTGTAATAAATTTTCTCTTTTAAAATTAACTCTAAAGATAAAAATGAAAGTGTAAGAATTTTAAAAATTCTCTTTCAAATTAATAAAAATGTTCTGAATATTACGTGAAATACGACATTGAAATTTTACTTTTGTTTTAGAATTTAAGAAAAAAAATAGCAATTTTTACATTTCATTTAAAAATCTAAGACTTCTTGAGAACATCTTCCTGTAAAATGTTTGATTACAAAAGTTTCCACTCTATTTAATTTTAAATTTCTTGATGCAATACGCATTTTTCTAAAATGTTGTATACTGATAGATTTTGCGAAAATATCTCACTTATTTTACAATTACTATTAGAAAAATTTTATTTCATTATTTAAAATGTATTTAAAAAAACATATTTTTAATTTTGAATGTTAAATAAAATTAATAACATAACTTTATCATTTGTGTATTATCTTGCCTTAACAATTATTTACTTTAGTATATGCATGTAGCAAATATAGTATGTGTATCGACATGCATTATCATGCCGTCATTTATGTTTCAGCATTGAATAATAGTATTAATCATAAAAGTTAGCTTAGTTATCTTTACACATTTGACGAGTCTTTCACTTCAAAAATATGTTTCACACTTTAAATTTGAAATATGTGCAAATTTTCCACACGAATAATTCATAATAAAAATATTAGAATGGTCTAGTGTACGTTTAATCCTGTTGTTACGACATTTTTCGGAACATTTTCAAAAATTACTCTGTAGCCTATTACCACATGAATAGTACGCTAAAGAAAAAAGAACTATATCTGTTAGATTTCAGTAATTCACATATTGTTTAAATTAATATCAGTAAACCTTAGCGTTTGTTATTTGGATAACTACGTTCAATTTTATAAACAAAAAAATATTTTTTCCCGAAATAGAAAATAAATTTGTACCAGAAAGAATTAAATATTGTAAATAAATTGTCTCGTCAATAATTGTATATTGGGTAATTTTCACATCAATATTTTTTTATGTTTAGAGATGTGCACTCGAATCTTTTCGTATGCGAAAACATCAAAATTACAGATTCTCACGTGAATGCAAAACTTTAGGACTACACTGTTTCTGAAAAGTATATTTTCATTGTCTCAAAAAATGTTTAATCATATTTGAGGATTGTTCAATACCGAAACAAAACTTTTATGAAATAAGTTATAACAAACGAGACCTTACTTTCATTACACTATCTTTAATTAAAAGGACCTCCGTATATACTTTTGATTAAAATATATTAGTTGATTGAACAAGACGATATACAACAGTCGAAATATTAATTTTCCGATTTTCTTTAACTAAAGCAACTACATAAATTACCTTTAACTTTTTTATTTCGGTGCTGGGATATCGTATGTCCCAGCAACTACTTTTAAATACATTCATACACGTTTTGAAAAATAATCTGTGTCATACACCCATGCTAAGATATTTTCAGGATATATCTACCACAAAGAGTTTTTTATTGTAGAATGTGGTACGACTCAATATAAAAATATTCGCCAATCCTGACCCATAATTAAAAATTAAAAAAAAACAGCTTAATAAATAATATTTTATTTCTTTTGTAAATATCCACATTATGTTTCCCACACATATGATAGAAAGATGTTATACATCTTAATTTAATGCGTCATCCTCTTAATATGTCATAAATCACAATCTCTAAATATTTATACAATCGCCCTCGAATAAATTCGTTAAATATATTGCTTACCTTTCCTTGCGTAAAGATTATTTTAAAAAATTGTATACCTGTATATTTTAATTGAATAAAATATAACAAGGATTTTTTTTTTTTTTTTTTTTTTTTTTTTTTACGTAATACACTTTTACGTACCATTTAAAACCATATTTCATCATTTAAAAGAGGAACCATGAATAAATTGATGATGATGTCCTTCAGATAAAATGCATCATTGCACCAGAGACAAAATTTAAATAAAGCATTACGCACGCAATGGTCATGTAATGAGAAAAATATACTTTTAAATCCTTGAAAATAAATTTAAATAATGCCATTAAAAATCATTCTAAAAGTATTTTCTCTCAACTCCGTTATATATCTGATCTGTTTTAACAATGCTTATCCATATATTCCGTCACTAATATTCTTACAAGCATCAAATGCCTTTTTTAAAGGTAAACTGTATCGTGTTTTCTTTACCTGTCGATATCTCACATAATTTCATTCGTAATGTTTATATGGTCCCCATTCAAAATAGTCGATTTTTAGTTAAGCAAAACGTATCACATTTCGAAGATACGGGAATGCATATTTTAGTGATAACTTTTCAGTAAAAAAATATAATTACTAATGTTTCCTACTAAAATCTTTTAAAAATCTAAAAAGTGTAATTTTTTATATTAATGGCAGGACTTTTTTATGAAAATAATCGTGTCGCCCTTAATTATTTCTTACCTTATTTTTTAAATATATTTTTTAATTATTCACTTATATCCGATACATAAATATTGAACAGCGTTTTTAAAGTATTTGGGACAACCTGCAGACTTTACGAACGTAAACGAAATGAACTATGAATATACAAAGTGTTTTCTGAATTCTTTTTATACTCAAATAACTTGTGAATCGAGTTAGCTACAGCCATGAAGATGACATTTAATCATAGTGAAATGGGAATGGAGTTTTTCGATGCGGTAGTGGTAATGCTATGGATACGGTGCCCTAGTGGTAAACTACAAAGTTACCTCTTTTATCTCGAAAACAGATCGAGATAAAGGGAAAAAATCAGTTACAGAGTTGTAAGGTAACACTGATATAGTATGAAATGGTGCTTTTAATAAAAATAAAAACTTTATTAAAAGCATGGAAAAATAATTTTCTTATTTCCAATCGTTCACTTATATACGCATCTAATTACATGTGAAGTGCGGCATTATAAGTATGATGCACATTTACGAAAAAAGCATGTTAGAAATAACTAATTTACTTTAATAAAAAATATATTTAAGCATGCTCTATTTATCCACTATCTGGACACTTTGAACACACATAACTTGATTTTCTAATTTAAAAAACTGGATTTAGCTTACATGTATTAGTTTTATTAGTAAATGCGCATATTCTATATTATGCCGGACTTCTGCATGCAAATAGTGATGTATATTTAAACTAGTAAATGGATATGAACAAATTAAATTCCTGGGATTTTTGTAAAGTAATGTCTATTTGTAAGATAACATTTCATGCTAAACTAATGACGCTCTTCAACATTGTAATTGCCTATTTTTCTGTATTTTATACCATTTTCGTGGAAGGCACGCTATCGCTATGATAGTTTGCCACTAGTGGGTCTACAATGTCTCTCATCGTAAAACGTATATCCTATTGAAACCACGAACATGGCTGTACTTTAATCAGTTCACAAACTAATTGCGGCGAAATGAAATTAAGAAAATGAAAATAGCTGTATTACATTAAAACTGTTGAGAAGTTTTGTTTACGAAAAGTAAATCTGTCTATCAGCTATACTAGTTGTTCATAAAACCCTTAGATATTAAAATACTCAACAGGAAATAAAGCTAAAATGTATATATATGGAAGATGCAAATTGAAGCTATAATCCTGGTGCAATAATTCATTGAGCGACAAAAGAAATGCTATATAAATATGTCATGAAATCGCGTAGTCATAAAAAAAATAAAATGTTTAATACATTAATTTTGTAAAAAATGTGATTATAAAGAAAAGAAAAGTGTAAAATCTTTTGAAAATATGATCAGTTTTCCTTTTTGAGTAATGTAGAAAAAGGAATAATTACTACGTAGAGACACATGGATTTAGCAATGAAATTCAAGGTCCAAATGCAATTACTCAGTGTTAAAATATTCAAAATCCAAGGTACCAAACTTTGATCAACACATGGGTTTTATTTAATTACTTCAACAGCAATGTGTGCTTAGAAACGTCAATAGACTTTTAAAATGTATTTTGTGTATTTTAACTTGTAATAAAACCATACTAATTGATGGTGGTGGAAAATGTTAAGGCCAAACCACGTCCAGTCTAGGCTTAAGCTAGATATTAAATATTTGAAATGTCTAAGGAAATACGAATGTTGTCACGTATCCAATTATTTCGCACATACTGATTTTTTTGATGCATACACATGTATGAAAACTTGTAGCTTGAATGAAAATCCTACATTGATATATATATATATATATATATATATTATGCAAACCAGTGTCTTTCTCCTCCTTGTACGTTTAAAATAATAATAATCTTAATAATAAAAACAAGCGACATTATTTCAGTTAAGCTTTTAGAACAGAAATGTGTCAACTCAGGTATCTACTTCCAATGTCCCAATATTTAAAATTTTAATATCACAGACAGGATGTGCTCCACTTTATCGAACTATTAGAACGCACAAAAAAGCGTATAATAATGGATCAAAATTTACTCATTGTTTAACTTTCATTGTTTTTACCTATCAAAACTCTAAAAAACTCTTATTTGGAGAATTATTGCAATTTGAGACAGTTCAGTGCAATCTAACGGTGATATTTTGTATTAAAATATCTAAGTATATTAGAGAAATTCCATCGTGTATAATTCACTTTCTTGAAGAACAACTTCAATAACTTCTGTTGTTTACTTGTTTTAGATTATAATTAAAAGTCCATCTACTATAAAACATCATCCTGTCATGAACCTTATATATACAAAGAGTTTAGCTAATGTTACACCACACGGAAAGAGGGCGGATAGTACGCGTGAAGAGAAGTATTTTTCGAATAAAAAAGAAAGCTGCAATCCAATGATTTAGGGAAAAATACAGATAGACACAATTAAAGCCCACATCGGAATTTCTTCTATATATATATTTTTTAATAATACACATGTACTAATACATTTTAATGAACAAACCTCTGTATGTGTGTAATATCATAAGTTCGTAAAAATAAATGATAGTACAGAGTAATTCAGTTAGTAACATCTTTCATACTAAATTACACAGATATTTAACGTCTGCAGTCATCGTTATTTTAAACATATATAAATAATTAATAAAGAGACATACATACATACATTCAATACAATAATCCAACATAGAGTGAAAAATTAGCCAGAGCCAGGAATCGAACCTGGGTACACAGCGTTCCGGGCTGTTGCTCTAACCACTGAACTACTCCGGCCGACCCCTGAGTCTGCAATTTCCCACTAATAAACCATGTTGGAGAGAAGGTCACCAGCCATCTACCAGACAGCCAAGACGACCGGACAACGGTGAATAGATTTTACTATTCCACCGATCTACGAATATATATTAAATTACACACATATTTAACGTCTGCAGTCATCGTTATTTTAAACATATATAATTAATTAATAAACAGACATACATACATACATTCAATACAATAATCCAACATGGAGTGAAAAATTAGCCATGACTATCAAATAAAATATCAAATGAAAAATGCAATAAAACTAATCATAAACAAAGAGCAATGTGACCCATAGAAATTTGTGCGAGGCAGCAGTATTTTATAGAATGGAAAATATGCTATATAGTGTGAAATATAAAAAAAAAACTAACGACTTCGTATAACAAAAATGATGTTATCTCTAATTTATAAGCGGAATGTAATAATATTTTACATAGTTGTTACAGTATATATATATATATATATATATATATATATAGAGAGAGAGAGAGAGGAGAGAGAGAATATCTTAATACATTCTACCAGGAAATCTCAATATATAATAAATCATAAACCTATTAAAAAAATTGATGATGCCAAACAAAAAGAAAAAAATCAATTTAATCATAAATCTGAATAGAAAAATCAAATGGAATAGAGAAATCAAATGATAATCAAAAATTAAAATTTATAGCGATACGTGAGTGTTTAAGTGCATCAGTCGGTAAGAACATACAGGTGTCGCGAAAAAAAGCATTGTTTTTGTAGTTTTGATTAGTAAGGAATTATTGATCATTTTAAATTCATAAATAAGGTAACTTTTTGTATTAAACCTTACCTGGAACCGAAGTAAAAAATCTTGACCGTGTTGTCTCTTAACCGTAACTTTAGTATACATTTGTTGGATACACACACATGTATATATATATATATATGTGTGTGTGTGTGTGTGTGTGTGTACTATGTACTCTATACAATTTCATAATTTACAAATATTTACAATGATTTACAATACAATTTTCCAAATACCTAAACTTTTCTTCATTATCATATAATAACAAAAATATGCTTCTAAAGTTTCTCGATGTTAAATTAATAGAATAAGATTTAAGTTTCTAAAATAACATTTCTCGCAATAACATAGTCTCAGATTCAGATTATTTTAAAGTTCTATTCGAATTTCTTAATGAAGTACAAATTTAAAACACCTACAGCTTCCTACCTTGATTGCAAATTCAAAGCGTCACCGTGATTGAAGCTTTAGTCCGCGGAAATTATGCCTGTGACAACATGAATGTAATCAGGCCCCCTTTGGTGAATTCTCCCTCGCAGGAAAGACAAATAAGGAATTGTAATCAAAATGTGCAAAGGCATAATCTGTTACGAGAAAAATTATATGGATATGCTCTGAAGCAAACTTATTAAAAACTTAGTTATGTTTTCATAATGTATTTAAGATTATATTAAGATGAAAGATCTAACAGCGAATAATTGTTTTACGATAAGGAATCCTAATAATATTATAAATCTGATTGTGTGCAAATGTTAGGCTGAAGCCAGCGTCAAAATGAAGCATTTAATTATCCTGTATCTTTGCATACAAGTTGATTATAACCCTCAAATGAACATAGAATGGTTTTTGTTTATTTTATTTCAATATTTTTCTCAATAATTCAAAATTTCATTATTTTCATAGAGAATAAATGGACATTTTTTCGTATATTTTAAAATGGTTGGTTGGTTTGGCCCAAAGGGCCCGGTTTTGCAGCTTTTTTTTTTAATGGTTAAATTTATTTTACCGTTGCTAATACTTTATCGTTGCCAATATAAAATAAAACCCCTGAGTAATAATTTTTAATCAACAATTTATTTTCAAGTGAAAATTTTCCACGTGAAAAATGAAAAGGAAATGAATTATTTAAGAATTAAACAGAATATGAAATGATGTCATATTAGAAACAAAACGTGCGTTTTCAAATATTTAATAATAATACAAAGTGCAGAAATACTAGTAAGTATGGAAAGCAAGCGAATATGATGTCATATGTATAAAAATAAAACAGATTTGTTTTGATGTTGAAATAAAATGATCTTGGGTTATCAAATTATTTGTGATTAATTTCTCTCTTTTTTTCTTTTTCTTTTTGACATGAAAGGAATTATTTTAAATGTACGTAATATATGTATTTTAAATGTATGTGTTGTAAATTAAAGTTCTGTGTTTTAAATGAAATGAGTGACAGATTTATATTTTTAATGAATTCAATACGAATGATGGGATAGGTTGGCGATTTATCGTCTGCACACGGCTAACATAAAGATACCATATTTTTAATTTAAATTTTAAAAAGTAAAAAACAAAATAAAAAAAAAATAAAAAAAAAAATATTGGATGGCAAATGTCAATGATATGCATTGCAAAATTATCCATATCGAAAATCAGAAAATCTTAATAAAAATAACTATACTTTTTAAAAGATAGTTGCTTTTCTCATAAAAGCTAAAGATTTAATATGATTGTGTCGAAGTAACAGCATTTTTCCTCTATCATTTTCCCACAATCGAAACACATTTGTAAATCGTCGTTTCGAACCAGAATTTAATTTTACATTTCTTTTAGTTTTAAAATAGGAAAAACTTTGTTGTCGTTTTTAAATATAGCTTTTTTTAAAGTTGTTTCATAATAGATTATTGTAAAGTCTTGTTGGATAAGAAAAAATGCATAGATTTTAAAGCAATGTTTAAGTAAAATTACAATATTTTTTAAACTTAAAAAACAACAATGTTATCGAAAAGAAAATCGATTTTACCAACAAATTCGCGTAATGCAAAAACAAAGAAGAAATCAAAAAGTAATGAATCTTTTCTTCAGCCGAATTGTGTAAACTTGAACAAGCCGATCGTGCCAATTCATAACATTGTAAACGTGAAAGCGCGTTCTATATAGTAGAATTTTTTTTACATATAGGTAGAAAATTTCCGAGAATAACCAGGTTAGGAGTCTGTAATTAAGTCCATAGTCAATTTGCTTTTTTTTTTTTTTTATCAAGTGAAATTTGGCGCAAAATTAAATACATTGTTGTAACCAGATTTGTTTTTTTGCGTGGTAAACACTTAATGGTATTTTAGATTATCATTTCCCCGCTCACCTTTGATGCCAACTATGACTGTAAAACATATTAAAAAATATTATCCGATAATTTTCCAATTTTCTTATTGCTTCATGATGTAAATAGACTTCCTGGTTCATACTTTAAACCTGAATCGGTCATGCTATTGTCGTTCAATTTTTATTCCTAATCCTAACCCTAATCGTATCCTATCCTAATCCTGATAATAACTTTAAAGAATATTCTTTGACAGGAATATGTAAATTAAATCAATATCCATAAATGGAATGAATGGAAAATAGAATAAATATAAAATAACAAGAAAATACATTTATTCGGCACCTAACCCTAGAGAAAGCGTAAAAAATTTCAAGCGCATGAAATAAATTAAAATAATCCTATATATACTAACAAAAATATGGAAATTTAGATAATCAGATTTGTGTCGTCGGTATTTATTTGCTAATAGTGTTCTTGACGCGATAGAGAAAATATCGAGGTTAAATTGGGCAGAATTTAAAGTACTTTCTAGCAACCTTTATTTAGATTTTAGAATCGCATCAGATTGTTATATCTTTGTGAAATATCTATCAATGTATAAAATCCACAAGCAGTTTGTTCACTATTTACACCACTTAGCGTGAAACACTTATTTTAATATATACATAAACAAGATAATGTAGTAAGAAATATATAACATATGTCTATGCAAATAAACAATATAATAATGCCCATTTTGCAATGCACACATATACAAATTGTACACCAAATACCACCTAAAATGCACTGTTGTATAGAAGAATTCTGCCATTGTTGTTTTTCGTTTTACGAAAAGAAATTCCTCGATTTTCACGATTTTACTGGGTCCTCCTTTTTTCATTAGTTGCAGTTTCATTTTCGCGATTGTATATATTATTTGGCATGAATTTTCACTTTTTTAAGACTGGGTTATGTCAAGGTCCCTATAGCAAAGAAATACCGTATGATCTCCTATAAAATGTGATAAAGCTTTGGTTAATTATATATGTTGTTAATTATCAAGTGAAATGTTTTGCTAAATTAATGCATTTATTCTTTTTTTAATGTTACGTGAACGAAGTCACGGGTAACAGCTAGTATACTAGATTGTAAACAAAAATTTATGATTATACGCAACGAAGTATGTTTCAGTAATATTGACGAAATAGCTCTAGCTTAAATAATTGTTTTTTAAATATATGTAAAATTTTCTGAATTACACTAATTTGTAAATCGTTGCTTATTAATTGTTTATTAAGAGTACACAATATTTAATTTATTTATTAAATTAATTTTCATTTGCGTCATTCAACGGCGAAAAACATGTGAAGACTGTCCATATCAAAGCAACTTATTAATACGAATCTTTGCAGATATAAATTGCTGGCGTCTTAACACCTTAAAAATTTCTAAAAAATAAAATAAGAACATGTAATACATTTTTTATTTTGTGGTTACACTGTAATTGTAAGATATAGAAAAAACTAAACTTACTGATTTCTGAAACATTTATAACAATATTTGTAACACGAATGTTACCAAAATTTGAAAACACCGAGACCTAAATTTGACCGTTAATGTCCACATTCCGTCAATGGCGTAGCTAAAGTTAAATGGGATGTTACTTTGATGTTGATATAACCTACTATATTCTGAGGTGCAAATTAGTAAAAATTCTGTTACGGTGCGTATTGTAGTCCGACAAGTAAGTAAACAATCCTCAGTGAATGAACAATTACTAAGTATTTTAGTAGAATAATGTTTGAAAAACTCCCCACCATTTAATTATCATGCTTGGTTTAAAAAAACCCGTAATTCAGTAAAAACGTGTTATCAGTTAATTGTACAGTTTGTAAAATAAATAACATAGTATGAAACTTAAGTTTTTTTTTTTAAATTGCTGCCGATTCATTCACTTGAATTTTTTGCGTTCATTCACAGGTAAGAACTATTCATTTACTTGTTTTTTGTATAGTGTTTTATTAAGACACCCTAACATCCTATACAAATGAAATATAAACATCCGTTTATTATTTTCTAATCATTGGTATACCAACACATGTATTGACACTGTCAGTCACCAAAAGATGCTATTTATCAAAATATTATCAATCTTAAAAAAAAAAAAAAATAAAAATAAATGTGCTTAGGTGTTCATTTACTGGTCGGACTACCCTATACAGTGGTATCACGAAGTGACAATAACATTTTTGTCATGGTGTGGGTAAATGAAGATGTCATATTTTCGTCTACATTTCTGACAATTTGCAATGTTGCACTATCGTCATATGGACTGGTTTTGCAAATAATGATGTTCTAATATTTCTCAATAAAATTTAATATGTACAAATAAAGGATAATTCTAAAAATTGTAAGTGATAAATTGAGATTTATCGAAATGTGTTTTATTGAAATTGAGAACTATGCAGTCGTTTGTTCTAAATGAAAAAAAAAATAAGGAATGTTTTTCATAATGAGTATACTACGAATTTTTTTCGAATTTATTTTTTAGGTTTTCAATTTGTTTTCTACAACAGTTTTTTGTAAACTTTTGCTGTTAGTTTGTCCCTTCATTTTAGATCCAACCATCCCTCAGCGCAAAAGTTTGCCTACTCCAGTACTTATATTTTCCATGATCGTAACATCTGTTTGAATTCAGAATTATTTAATAGTTAAATTAATTATTTCAAAGCTATTTCTATCGATCGTGGTTTTCATTTGGATGTCATTGACCGTATTTTATTTAAATCTCCTAAGATCACATGTTCTGTATCTGCAAATAAGGGTTTTAAAAATGTTATTATATTACTTTATTTTCCAAAAATCAGTGCTCAAGTTTCACGTATTCTCAATAAGTTTAATTTCAAAGAGTTGTTTTTTCTCCCGTAAATAAATTTACTTTATTCAATCTCAAGGATCCAATTCACAATCATACTAATTGGGGTATTTTTCTATTATTACTATTATTTTAGATTAAACGAACATGAAAATTATGTTAAAAAACAGAAGTTGGATAAATCTACAATAGAAAAGCATTTTTGGAAATCGAACCATCAGTTTAACTTTTCGGGAGGCAAAATTATTCAAAAGTGCAACTCGGTATTTGATCTTGATTTTTACGAGGATTCTCATATCCATAAAAATACAGATTCCTTGTTTAATGACATGACTAACACCCCTTTTCTCTCTCTTGTGCGGAGAGATCCTGTGCAGTGATGCCTGTTTTTTTTTCAGTGTTTTCCTGTTAGGTACGTCACTTCTGCTTTTTCTGGTACATAAACACTTGTCTTTGCCATTTCTGGTCAGTTCATAATCCAGTACTCGGGGCTATAGCCGAACGTCATTCTGTGAACACTTTTAATCTCTCTCTCTCTCTCTCTCTCTCTTTTATTTTGCACTGATGACGGGGATCTGAGTTATCCTTGAAACGGACGTGTGGGGTTTTAATATTGGGGTAGTTTGAATCTGTGCGTTTTAACGTTGTTTAGCTTTATCTTATGTCTCTGTATCCAGTATATTAAAAAGCTGCAGACATGATAAGAAATTTACATAATAACAAACAGAATAAGTTATTTACTCAGGGAAAACATAATGAGAAATTTATTAGTTTCATAGCATAATAAATCTGTATAGAAAGTTAGGATTATTTGTTTAATTTTCAGTACTTAATTTTAATAAAGAGAAACTTCCATAGAAATACAATGTATGATTATAAATTGATTGTTACTGTCTCACAAAACAAAATCACCTACGTAAGAATAAGTATAATAAATGGCCTTTAAAAAAAACAAAAAAAACATGATTTCTAAATATGTTGTTTTGTTTTCTTGCACGTTATAGAAAATAGTAGGCTATGCAAATTGAAGAAAATTATGGAAAATTAATGGATTTAAATCTGAATTTCGCCAAATTAGCCAGCCATCTCTAATATGAGAACATAATTTTGTCGCCAAATTTGGCGCTATTGTGGTAACCCTGTCATTAGTAACTTTTATCCAAAGTACTCATTGCAAATAGTTTTTGCATTCATATGTATTCATCAATACATGCGCATTAGATATTCCATATTCCTCATACATCTATATTCAATATACATGCTGACGTCGTAATGATGTGGACAACAATGTGATTAAAATAGATAAAAATTGTAATAATGGAGCTAATTTTGTCAATTAATATTAAACAATCGCAACGTTATTTCTATGGGGAAAATACAAGTTTTGGGTTTGGGCTGACGTAACCCCCCCCCCCCTCTTAGGGATCAAATTTTAAAAAATAAATTTCCAATTCATGTATTGCCCTCAGGAATACCTATATATTCCAAGTTTCATAGGTATATGGCAATAGGAAGTGAGTGAAAAATTAGTGACAATATTTGATAGCCACATACATACAGATATGTACATTAAAAGAAAGCATTAATAAATAAATAAAAAAACTCATGATTTCAAAACGTACAGAAATCTATGTTATACATTAAACTATTTGTGGAAATTTAAATGGAAATGGACAGCATATGATGATCAAATACCATGATTTGAAATAATATGTTCCTTATATACTTAATATAATTTTTATTGATATAGCATTGTAATCCATCATATTATCATTTTTAATTTCATATGATTGTAACATAAAAGGTATGTAGAAAGTTGTTTGATGTAGGATACGTTATTTTAAAAATGGGAAAATTTATAGAAATTTATTAGATAAGGACAAGTGATTATTTTTAAAAACAATATTTAATAAATAATATTATTATGATATTGTGTTTTACTCATAATTTTTAAAATATGTGGCACAATATTTTATAAGTGAAATAATGTTTATTATGGTTAAAGTATCAACGATTATCGCAATTAAACAAAATAAAAATGAAAAGGGTATGCCTTGAACGGAAATTTATCCTATAATGAGATATTATTACATGAATTTTAAATATAAACGTGGTCAAATTACAAAAAAACAATGATTTTAAAAAATCTAAGATTTTGTTTATTTTATTTTTAAAATAGACATTTTAATATAGATAACATAATTTTTATTATACTTTAAAAACCACATTTGAAAACCATTTTGTATGGCCATGCATCATATTATTTGTATTTTCGTCGTTTAGGATATTTACAGTTCTAGATAATCAATTGCAAGAAGATGTTCTTTCGTTGATGATCTTTCAGAAGAAATGTTTTTATAGCGATATTCTAGGGAGATAGAGTACAGTTATAAAATAAATTTGAAAATACTAATAAATATTATTTAAATCTCAATATTTTGTGCCCAGAGAATTTCGATTTATATAAAAAATATCGTAAAGTTCAAAGAGCGAAAGTAATTTAACATGTCCATTTTCTACTATTAAAGGCACCTACTATATGTAAATAAACAAATAAAAATAAATCTAAAATATATTACAATCGAATAATTATATTCAAAATACAACATGTTAAACGATTTCGATATAACACATTATTTTATTAATCCTATCTCGAAATTATTTTATGTTATACATTCATTACACTTATAAAAGTGTATTATAATTGATTGGGATAAAAAACTTTACGACACAAACTACATTTCACAGCAATGGTCAGCAATAGCAGAGCATTTAATGTCACAGATTTTTAACATTGTTTTTATGTTTCCTCAAGCAGACCTTAAGATTTCGATTAGTTTGACCTATATGCATTCTATCACTCTCGCAAGATATCTTGAAAGTGCCAAAATGTGAAATTCTGATATGATTCGATTTTAAATTAATTTGTACACCATTTAACAAAATCAAATTTGCAGATCTCAAACATCCAGTAGACAGATTTTCACATTGGGGAAGTTACAAAACATCTTGCGAGGGTGATAGAATGTATGTAGCGACCTCTTAAGGTCCGCTTGAGGGAACATGAAACCAAAGTTAAAAATTGTGACATTAAACGCTCGGATATTGCTAACGGTTGCTTGTTTAACAATCACAAATTAATTTTTTTTGAAGGTTCAAACATTCAGAAATGATCATCGACTTACGATCTTGATTTTTAGGAAGTTTATCATGCATGGAAAAATTCAAACAGCGTGGTTAATGATGTATCCAGTACAATCCAGTACACCAAACTTTTCAAACGTCATAAATCTTATCGGAGTATCGGAAAGGAGAGTGGCTAGCTTTGGCATTAATCGCCAACGTAAAGTGGGTAGTTTTTTCTACTTTCTGTGAAAGTCGTAAGATTTTTTTTGATGTTGTTGTTATTTTTCTAATTATCTCTACTGGGTACTGAACAAATGCAACTGAAAACTTATTTCAACAGAGACATGTTATATTACAAACAATGATGTTAAATTAAGCAAGAAAAGCTACTGTGAAAATTCTGAAACTGAAAGGCTAAACTTTTAAAAGCTGACTTATATATATATATATATATATATATATATATATATATATATATATATATATTTTGAAATTCATAGATATTATAATTATATATATATATATATATATATATAAGGGTGTTTATAAAGTCCCGGACCCATTTTGATGTTTAATAACTCATAAAATAATAAAGATAGATTAAAATTAATAACATAAATGGTTAGATAGACTCAAAAAGTTTCCTGACCCTTGTCAATGAACTTCCACGTGTGCCCCCTACGTCGGACGGAGAATATCAAGTCGATAGTCAATTTCACGCCAGGTAGCGGCAAGCATGTCGGCATCCACAGAGGCTATTGTAATTCTGGCTTTTAAGTCATCAATGTTCGACACTCCCCTTCTGTAAACATTGTCCTTCACAAATCCCCAAAGGAAAAAGTGCAGCGGCGTTATATCAGGTGATCTGGGTGGCCAAGGAATTGGACCTCCTCGCCCAATCCATCTTCCTGGAAATAGGTCATTCAAAGAAGTACGAACGATGGTAACCCAAGGAGGTGGTGCACCATCTTGTTGCAAAAAGACATGTGGCTGAAGCTCTTCTAGTTGTGGAAATACGAAGTTTTCCAACATTGATGACTTAAAAGCCAGAATTACAAATGTTATTAATTTTAATCTATCTTTATTATTTTATATCGGGACTTTATAAACACCCTTTATATATATATATATATATATATATATACTCATGTCAAGTGAAAAAAAAATATTTTTTCTTTAGTATGCAATAACTTAAAATATGTTTATTATATGTATTTTTTAAGAAAATGTAACTTATTTTTGAGAAACATTTGTAAGAATTGAATTTTTCCAGAAAAAACCCGAAAAAAACAGGTTTTTATTTTACGCCACTTCAAAATTTCCAGAAATTTTACATCTCTACAGGTGTCTAAATTTTACGAAACATTAATAATCGTTATAATTAAGATAATTTTTTACAGTCTTGCTTTGCCGCAAAAAACTAATCAAAGCAATGAAAAATTTAAAATGTACTGTTTTGATTAAGCATACAATCTGACAAGTTATTATAATGCCATTAACTTGCTATAGTTACAGAAAGTAATATATTCTCCTGTGTCATTCATTGTATGTTATCTATTTTTATTTTTAAAAATGAAACACACAAAACTATAAATTTTATAATACCTACTAGTCAAAATGAAATAAACAGTTTAATGTTTCATTAACTATTTAGTCCAATAATTCAGGAATTTAAAATAGCAACAAAACTAATAACTGACTCAACAATTTTTCAATATATCAATAATGACAAATTATTATACATTATAAGAAATGTAAAAAATATTTCTCATGTCGTCACGTGACAACAATCGCTTATAACTCGATAAGTAATTCATTTATCGAAAAAGAGAAAGCAACATTCGATTCCAAAACTCTTCCAAAATCTAATAATGTATAAATAATCCTAACATTATTATTTTATTACAGGTTAATTTTTAAAATGACTACGTAAAATAAATACATATTTGAATATGAATGAATATATATTCAATTTACTGCATGATAAAAAATAAAATGTATGTAAGAAATGTAATCATAGATTATTCTTTTTTTACGGTGCAGTTAAGAACCATTTTATCTTTTCTCAGAATATTAAAAATATTACCAACATTTCGTTTATGATACACATGTATAATTTCAGTACACATTTCAGTATGAAATATTATCTGCAAACAACTGGACTGTTTGTATTAAGTGAAAATGGGTTACTCTTCCATAAACGAACTCATGGGAATACTTTAGCTTTATAATAGATGTATAAATATAACAATAAAATACAATAAAAATTATTTATTTATTGCTTACATGGATTTCAAGGAAAATAAATAAACCTGCAATAAGAGTAATTTTAATTTAATGCTAATTTCAAAATAAATGCAGTAGTACGATTAACTCTTCAGAATAGGGGTATTGAACAGGACCTGTGAATTTTACTGTTGAAAAATCTAAAATTGTACTATTAAAATGTGTAAAATCTAAATTAGTGAAAATAGGAACAATTCCATATGTCTACCATATGATAACCATTGTACTTTTATTAACAATATGAAGAAATATCTAAAAATATTGGTTACTAATTACTATTTTTTTTTAATTTTTATTATTTTTTTTAATTTGTGAAAGCAAGGTAAAAATTTGACAAATGTGTATGAAAATTATAAAAATATAGATCTATAATAATATAAGAAATTATCAAAATCAAATAGAAGAAAAAGTATTTCTATTCTACTTTCAGATATTAAAAAAACCATTGTTTAAAAGAAATTCAATCCAAGTAATGTTTAATAAAAATATATTTTATTTCCTATTCTATTTTTTAAATATATGCTTAATTTTGTACAAAGATTTGCTCAGTTTCGTGCTAAGATTTTAGCACATAAAATTAAAAATTAATTGTATATTTTAGAAATAGTTTGACAACTAAGAAAGAAATACACATTCTTTAAGAAAAATAAATTATATTCGCATAAAAACACACTATTAAAAAATGAAGGATTAAAAATAACTTATAAAGAAATTTATCAAGTATACGTATAAAAAAATTAGAAATTCCTGTTGTTATTGAGAAACTATGTAATCGAATGATGTTTCTTTCTTTCTTTCTTTTTTTTTTCGAAACTAGAAATTCTTTTAGAATTTCTATACTTCGATAAGTAATTCATTTATCGAAAAAGAGAAAGCAACAACCGATTTCACTGGATATAATTAGAATCGAAATAATTATTAAATGATTGGGTAACAACATTTTTTCTTTCTTTCTTTTTTTTTTACAAATGAAATCTTTGAGTTCTAAATATATATTGAATTACAAATCAAAATGTAGTATCTATATTATTATTATTATTATTATTAAAGAAAGAAAGTGTAAAATACTTATATTAAATATAACTCATTTCATTTGTCAAAAAATGGAGAAAAAAAAAATCCATTATTTCAAAGCATCTTTGGAAAAAAAAATCGAGATTTCCTAATAGACAAAAAAACTTTGGCGAAAATCTAAACTTAGAATTTCACCTCATTAGGCAAAATCTGAGCCAAATCTGTGACAGTAACCTTTTTTTTATTGCAATGAGAGGAGATGGACAATGGAAAACGTAGTAATTATTATCTCCCCAGGTTAAAGTAATAAAGCTGTCAAAACCCATCGGACGCCGTCGGACGAGGGAGTGGGACTGGATGGATTCCATCCGTCTCCGGCCAAACCCATAAAATATCAAAGGTTCCGAAAAACCGCATCAAAGGACCGCTAGAGCTGGATACTGGCGGGCTCGCACTGATCGCAGCTTAATTCACTCTTTTTCACTACCCCCCTTCTTTTCCCCTCCCTGCTTAAACTCGTACAGACTGAGTAAGCGCTTCTCATTCTTGCGTCTTTCCTATTCCTCATATTGTAGCATTAACTATTTTTTAAAACAAAAATTTATTAATCCCATTCTCTTTACTAAAATAAGTTAAGAGTACTGTCTCTAAAGCTGCACATGAAAGGAATGTGATGTAGCATTGTTATATGAAAATAGTTTTTGTGAACTTTTTCGGTTACAATGACCAAAGTGATCTTGGACTATCCAATGGACCCAAAATTTAAGCCTACTCTTGACTTAAGAGACTGTCTTATCAGAAAAGAAGTAGATGTCGCCAGCCTTGACGAGACCTGTCTGAGACTCATCGACCTGTCTGAGCTGTACAACGCGGCGTTATATAAGGCCGGCGTCGATCTAGACAGAGCAAGGCGTGCCAAATTAGCTTCCCCACCTGAGATGATTTTAAATGCTGAAGCGAAAGTCACGAGTGCTGCATCTCGTATCCAGAATCTACAAGCGGAAATGGATGAGTTTAGGGTAAGAAATCCCAATTTCTCTGTTTTCATGCCCAAGACTGTGTCCCTCCTCCCCCACCCCCTTCAGTGGAAAATTCTAATAGTGAGGAAATGCTAGTTGATATGATTTCTGAGAAAAAGCTAAAACGTGGTAGAGACGTAGATGAAGAAGGATACCAACTAGTTAGATATAAAAATAATAAATCCAAAAAAATTCAGGAAAACTCATCTCCGGCTGGAAACAGCACCGATGCGGTTGCCGGGACCAGCACAGCCCCCAATAAAAAAATGAAAAAATACCCCCATTCTTTATTGAAGCTATCGAAAACTGCGCTTCTTTGCTCGTGACTCTCAGGTGCTCTATACCGACCATTAGAGCCGAAATGAAAAACAAATTTATTAAAATTAATGTTGATAGTGAGATCGAATAGAGAACGTTACAGCAAAAACTTCAGCAGGAGGGCATTTACTACAGGAGCTTTCTGCTCGAAATAGAAAAACATCAAAAATTTGTTATCAGGGGACTCCCTGCTCAACAAATTAAGGACTTAACCAGTCCTTAATTTGTTGAGCAGGGAGTCCCCTGGAGACCTTGATGAGCTTCAAATTATTTCAGTTCAACAACTGTTCAGGGGCAACGCTAGGAACAAGATTCCGTTGCCCCTTTTCATGGTTCAATTGTCTAGGCTAGCGGATCCTGCAAAAAATTGTCATATATCAACTCTTGTTGAGAATTATTACTTAATGTGTTAAATATTGATAGCATATGTCTCAATAAAATATATGTAATATATTTATTACTTTAAATACTTTATAAAACTCTGTTAAAACCATTTAATTAACATATGCATTTCATTCGAAAATACTTAAAGTTATGGTCTCATAATAATTCATTAATGATTATCCATCTATTTTTAATTTCAAAATTATATTTCAGTTGAGAAAAATAGATTTAAATCATAAATATTTGTGCTAATCTAAAGAGTTTATGGAATTACTTTAAATAGAATTAAATATTAAAAATGTATTAAACATCGCTTTAGAATTTCAACTATGAAACATTCTTCTTACAAGATAAAATATTTTACCTGCACCACTCTCTTTCGCTACCTTTTTTTCTATGTTCGTTAGATATTTTGTTATTTGTTTAAAATGTATTTTGTCCATTATTTACACATTGACAGCTGTCGTAATTTTTAGCATTCATTGTGTAAAAGGAGTGTTTATTAAATGTCAGGAAATCAAATATTGAAATATAATAACATAATTTAATAATATTATTATTATTTACTTAGCTATTAAATTTAAGAAGTTGTTCATTGTAAGAGAAATTTTCTAAAAAGTATGTTTTGTTCATGTAACTATATTTAATAATCTCTATAGCATTAGTGAGTAATATGAGACAAAAAAACACTAAAAGGTTATTAGATTATATATATGTATATATACACACACACACACATATATATATATATATATATATATATGTATATATATATATATATATATATATATATATATATATATATATATATATAAACAGAATATTTGCAATATTCGCCTGTTAAAATATAACATTTCTCTAAACAAAATTTAATGATGCTGCAGAAGAATAAAACTTGAGAAGTGTTCTTACTTACTGAAAAAAAAAAAAAAAAAAAAAAAAAAAAAAAAAAAAAAAAAAAACACTGGTTTTTAAAATAATCAGTCCTGAGAAACAAATACTAAGGTTGACGAAAGTAATTATTTGAAAGAGTATTATAAACATTTGGTATTTAAAATTTAAAAGTTTTAATAATTAATTGGAAATACAAATATTATATTTAAAGTTTCCTTTCAAAACTTGGGGGGCTCAACTCTTTACGAGCTACGCTCGCCATATCCATTCAGACACAACAGGCTCTGAAAATATGATAATTTTCTCTGTTTTATAAAGTTTATGTATTATTGAATAATAATTAAACAGACAGCGGCAATCTTCCACTGGCTTCTCTTTGACTTGGGGATTGTAAGGCTGAAACAACTGATCTGGCGACACTTAACGACTGTTTTGGTGATTGATTAAATATGAACAATTAAACAATTTAAAACAGCTTGTATAAAATGGCTCAGTAAACAATGTCGTCGACCCACGGAATTTTATAACGACACTATAATTAAATTGTTAAAAAAAAAAAAACTTTTTAAATGTATCGTTTTCAATATGACATAATTTTTACCAAATGTTTCTCTATTTTTTTAATATTCAGTAAAAATATATTTTTAATTGAAATTTTATTATTTGCGAAGTTTTAAGATTTCTAACATTAGATATAAAATTTTTTAGGAGTAAATAAATCTCTCGTGTCTTTTTAAAGTGAAACTGTTTGGAAATATCATTATTTGAGAATTTTAAATATGGCGTAAATTTTCACATTTACGGCTTTTTACGCATAATAATTTAATTATTATTTTAAAGTTTTATTTTTCTTTTTAATATTAGATAACGTGCAAGTACAATTTTTTGACGTAATATTCCTTATTTACTGCTTTTAAACATATGATCATTTAGTTATTATTAAAAAAAAAATTATGTGTTTTATAGTCACATGTAAATACATTTTTTAGTTAATATTATTATTTGCGCTGCTTTACAAATTGGCAACAATATAAGAAATGGCCTTTTTGAAATAGGAAATAAATCTCTATTGAAATAATGATAATTTGAATTTAAAAATTGAACAAAATAACTGAAAAAATAGTGAATAATAATAATAATTGCGCACTGCACACCGGTAGCTTTGAAAGTACGTCATCCTCGCAGAATGTGGTTAACCCTAGAATGCTACCCATTCGTCTCCTGGACAAAGCTCATAACAAATAATTCTTCAGAAATTCTTCGGCACCAGTATTTTATTACAGAAAATCTCTGCTTAATAAAAAAAATGTCATTTTTTTTTAAGTAGAGATTATTTTCTGTAATAAAATACTGGTGACGAAGAATTTCTGAAGAATTATTTGTTATGAGCTTCGTCCAGTAGACGAAAGGGTAGCATTCTAGGGTTAAATTACTACGTATGTTTTTTGTTCCTATAAAACATTTAAAACGGAGACTTCAACATTAAATAGCTCTTTAAAAAAAATCTTAGATTTAAAAACTGTATGCTTCAGCGTATTTTTTTATATAATACTACCAATATTCATATTTTTAACTGCAATAGTTTTTCAATATTAGCCGAGAAAGTCTTCCGATAACAAAAAATTCATTTACAAAGGTGACAGAATTAATTCCTTTTTGTTTTTGTTTTTAGAATAGATAGATTTATTTGTTTATCTTACAAAAATCTATTTCTCAACCATTTGTATTATTAGTGCAGTAATACGTGCATTTCAGTAATTTCATTTTTATTCAGAAACTCTGAATTCATATTTGAGTTTCTGAAAAGTATTTTATTTTTATTTTTTTAATGATTGCATAAAGTAAGAATTATTTTTGTGAAATTTTCACTCTTGATGAGTAATTTCTGAAAAAAAAAAAAACATTAAATTCTTGAGATGCACGCTAAATTGATAGTGAAATAGAAAAATCTTTTGTTACTTTATTCTATCATAGCTAATAATAAATCCAATGTCTGTGTACGCGTCATTATATGTGTATATATACATAGGAACACATAAACTACGATTCCAGAAGCTATTAAAATACCTCTCCTCACTACTTTCTATTTAATAATTAAAATAAGCCGAAGTGCTTAATACATACGGATCTTTCTTCCCGTTAAATGTCACGTCGTTATGTTATGGGAGAAACTAGCTTCTAGCCTGTAATTTTTCAATCTCTTTATTTTCTGTATTTCCGAACTAATGACCTTTATAATATGCATAGGAACGGAGGTATACAACAAACCTCTCTCAGTCTATTGTTAAAGGACGGGTGGCTAATGCATTTTTGTACAAAAATGTAAAGTATTTTTTGAATGGAATGTTTAAGTAATGGGAAAACATACTAAATATCACGTTTAAGGGAAACAGCGGCACTTCCACAAGAGTAATTCGCCATTAAGACACATTATACTTATTCATTTACGGCTAAAACCACGAAATTATGCTAGATTTCAATGCTGTCAATTTAACAAAAATCGGAGGGAAAGGAAAATATTTCCTTGAAAAAAAATCTGAAAATGTGTAATAATAATTTCTTTAGTTTAAATTATCTATTCCTAGTTTACATTATTACAGATTTGAATGTTGTATGCTTAAGGGCAAATGTATAAAACTGATGAAAAAGTGAAATTGGATGTTTATCCGTTATATAAGTTTCTCATTAGGTATAAGTCACAGTTTAAAAACACTCTTTTAATATATATAATTCTGTAACATTACGGTATTTAAATTTGTTTTATTTCAGTATAGAATGATTCTTTGGCGCGTACAATCACAAAATTGGTTTAGAATGATTTATCAGCTTCATAAGAATTCATTTACATACTTCCGGAATATAAACACTTGTTTTGATAATAACACTTTATAAAAATTACTACATATCTAACAAATAAAATTAACAAAAATAATATAACAAATAATAATAAAATTTTATAATACACTCTATTGTAAAATTTTATCCGGTCAGAAATATTTCTAAATACTTTTCTTTACAACCATGATCTGACAAATTGTATAAAACTGCATTTAAGACTACATAGTGTAGGGCATTTGACTTCAATATTAATTAATAATAGATTAATATAGATTATTCATTAAATATAAAAAGTGTATATAAAATTAATAATAATAATACAACTGCATTTTTAAATGAGTTCTAATGTTTATATACACTTTTTATAATTGTGTGCCTCGTGTTCAAACGTGGTAATAATATCTAACTTTCTCAAAGATGTATTGTAGAATTGATATTTTATGTAACTACGCAGCTAGAAGAAAAAAAACATTTATGATTTATCTTTGAAGCAGTATTTTCGTAAAATAAATTTGAATCATAGAAAGTTTACTTCAGAAAATATATTTAAAACATATGGGATGGCATTTATTCAGAGTTTAGGCGCTCTAATATAAAAGTAATTTCATATTGAATAATGTAACATTACACTGTTAAAAATTTGCAGCAAACTGTCCAGTCATTCGACCGTTTATTGAAAAAGTGGTCACATAACAGTAATTTAACTCTATTTTGACCATAAAATGGGCCATAAAATGGTTAGAATATAGTTATATTACGGTTATGTAACCGTTTTCTACAAAAACGGTCGGATGACTGGACAGTTTGCCGCAAATTTTTAACAGTGTAGAGAGTCAAAATTATGAGAATTTTCTCTCTAAAAATATTTGTCCAAATATTATAAATTTTGGTAATACCTTTCAGATTTATTTATTTTTAATATGTTGATAATATTTATATTTCAGTAAAAAAAAGTAAATGTATTAGTTTATAAATAAATTTTTAGGAGCGCTTAAAGTAACATAACAAAATTAGTGAGGCTATATGGAAAATTTCCATGTAATACTATTAACTTTGCATCTATAGAAATCATACTTCAATTTAATTTTTGAAATGATATGTTAGTGCTCATAAGTAATATTATTAATCTAATTTTCTTTTCTAGAAATTTATGTAATAAAATAAAAAAATAAATAATACTGTAAAATGGAAACCCTTAATGGGATTTGAGATAGAATTATGATTAGTATTGAAGAATTAAAAAAATTCTTATACTGAAAATTCAACAAAGGCCTTTTCTTATTACAATTAAAACAACGTACTCATTCTTGAATTCTCATATTTTACGCACTAACACACAAAAAACATAAACCTTTTGCCAGTTCGAATACCAATGATTTATTGACTAATGTATCTCCAATTTTTGTATAGTTTGTTATAAATTTTGTTTCAAATGTTCCGATTAAAGCAAAACAAAAATAAAATGTAGTAGTGGTTTTAACAAACTCAACCAACAAATACGTCATTTTCTCATACATGTTGTAATAACTCACAGAATACACAAGTGAATGTATGCAAAATTTTACTTCATTAAATCGCACTTCATGGCTCGCACTTTACTAATACAAGAAAAAAAGTTGAACACAGAAAATTCTGTCGGCATTATAAGAGCTGTAATATAACTATCGTGTATTATATAATAAAAATGAACTTTTATACACGGACGGATTAATGCATATACACGCGTACTGACATATTGTCTTATTTCACACATCTTAAAAGACAAAAAAAAAAAAAAAAGATATAGAAAAAAAGAAACTAATTAAACGTTTATAATTACAATATTTTTCAACAAATTCATAACACTATATTGCATTACATTAAATAATGATATGAAGTATGTGTAGAGCATTTTCCATTTAAATTGTAATAGGAACAAACCATATGTATTTATAAAACTTATTTTATATTTAAATTTTCTAATTTTTTGTACTAATGACAAAAGTATGTGCGATATAAGTGAAAAAATTTTCTTTTCTGAGTCATTATTAAAGTAATGTATTGATTTGATTTTTAAAATCTTTACAAATTTCTCAAGCTCATTCTACTTTGCTCTCTTTTTTAGCTTTAGAATTTATTTAAATTATGAACATATTTTTATTTTACACATACAATAGGTATTCATTCTTTCGTAACATAATTCATGAAATTTAATCAAAGTAAATTTCTATACCCATGAATGTTTGATAACATATTTTACATACTGATTGCTTAAATTTCAAGTGAATAAAAATAGTGATCATCATAAAGTTATTACTTTTAGTTCAATAGATATACAACTGTTTTAATTTATTTTCTGAAAACAAACAAATTACAAATAAATACCATTAATATCTTACAGAAAATATCATTATTCCAATAGATACTTAACTCTGAAGAGGCCCTTGAAGACATCTAAATAAATAATATGAGTATACTAAATTTAATTAGATACTTCTCAAGAACATAGCTACTATACTTCATTAATTTCGGTTGAAAAAAATCTAAAGGACAATCTATTTCATTTAATCATCCTATACACATTAAAATAAAATTTTTAGTACGTAATAGAACACTTATGGTGATCAGTTTTCGAAGAAATATTAAAATTTAAACACTCCGACGAAAACACTTCCTAGTTATAACTCATTTAAATTTTTCTCTAATTAAAACACCTCTACTCTGACATATCTATATATTGACCTACTCAGCGTATAACCATCAAATTTCTGTACACATAATGGTCAAGACATGGAGAGATTACGAGAAAAAAAATTGTTCTAGAAATGATCGATTACTGGTGATGTACAACTGGATAAATACTGGAAATACACAATTCACATTTTTGAAACGTTATTTAAACGTATTAAACATTTATACGAAGAGAACCTTTTCGACATAGGAAACATTGCTCAATATTGTTCCTATTTTGAAGATTGAATCTGCAACCAGTAGATACAGGGTGTTTAAAAATGACCGATATATTTAAAAAATCAATAAAAACTAAACGGGCAGCGATAGAAATACACCGTTTCCTGCAATAT
Source organism: Maratus michaelseni (assembly GCA_963931845.1). Lineage (NCBI taxonomy): Eukaryota > Metazoa > Arthropoda > Arachnida > Araneae > Salticidae > Maratus > Maratus michaelseni. The sequence goes on from OZ007592.1 coordinate 342,020,787, forward strand.
GCTTGAGACAACAGTAAATTTTCAGGCAGACAAACTTTCGAAATTAGTGACAATTTTCAACAATAGATGGCGCTGCAGTCTGGAAAAATCTAAACCACGAGATTTTCTACACATCCACTATGCGCAGTAATAATATGGCGTAGTCTCTGAACGAAATTACCAGAAACCCTTGTAAACCTGTGACTTCTTTCTGTGGGGACACTTGAAAGACCAGGTGTACCGCCACAATCGAGAAACAATTGAACAACTGAGGCAGTACATCTCTTCTGCATGTGAAGCCATCCCGCCTGACACGTTTACAAAGGCTACTGGTAATTTCGTTCCGAGACTACGCCATATTATTGCTGCGCATGGTGGATATGTGGAAAACATCGTGGTTTAGATTTTTTCAGACTGCAGCGCCATCTGTTGTTGAAAATTGTAACTAATTTCGAAAGTTTGTCTGCCTGAAAATTTAAGGTTGTCCCAAGCATATTGCAATAAACGGTGTATTTCTTTCGCTGCCCGTTTAGTTTTTATTGATTTTTCAAATATACCGGTCATTTTTTAAACACCCTGTAGCTTGTTCAACTGCAGCAAGTAACTGGTCGACTGAGACTCTTCTAAGATGCAAAGTGATACTTTCTTTCAAGACAAATACCAGGAGTGCTACAAAAACGAAATTTTTTAAGTGTCACCACAGCCAAAATTCAAACAGATTAAGATCTGGAGAACGAGATGACCATGTTGTCGAATACGCACGTCTGATTACTCCGTCTGTATTGAAGAATTGCCGAAGATACAGCTGTGCACAGTGTCTAATGTGTACAGCCCTGGACAAAATTATAAACTCAGAAAATTTTCAATCTTTTTAAATCTATACTAAGATTATAAAGTAGTAAAGATTGTTTTTTATTTGTTTGTTTGTTTGTTTGTAGGGGGTAATCTCTGGAACTACTTAAGCTATTTCAAAAGTGATGGTGGCAAATTAATGGTGACAATCCCTGCTCCAACATACGCTATATTTTACGTCGGTGCTACTAACCCCCATGGGGGAGCAGAAGCAAAAATCTTTCTAAAAATTGAATTTTTTCTTTACACTGAAGGTGTTAGAAACATGAAATTTAGCATGACAGTTACTTATAAGATGTAACTGCTCTCTAAGAACAAATTTAAAAGGGTTAGATGAGCGAAAAGTGTTCTAAAAACATTCTAAATTACAATTTCTATGGAATTTCTTGAACTAAAGAGCTGTTTTCAAAAGTGATGGTGGCAAATTGATGGTGACAGTTCCTGCTGTAACATAGGCTATATTTCATGTCGGTGCCACTACCCTCAGGGGACTGCATAAGCGAAAAACGTTCTAAAATTTCAATTTTTTTTTTATACTGAAGGTGTTAGAAACATGAAATTTGACATAGTAGTTACTTATAATATGTAAATGCTCTCTAAGAAAAAAAAATCAAAATTTAAAAGGGTTAGATGAGCGAAAAGCGTTCTAAAAACATTCAAAATTACAATTTCTATGGAATCTCTCTAACTACCGAACCCTTTTCAAAAGTGATATTGGCAAATTTTTGATGACAATCCTTGCTCCAACATAGGCTATATTTTACGTCGGTGCCACTAATCCTAGGGAGGTGAAGGAGCGAAAAATGTTCTAAAATTGCAATTTTTTTTATACTGAAGGAGCTAGAAATTTGAAATTTGGCATTGTAGTTACTTATAAGATGTAATGCTCTTTAAGAAGAAATTTGAAAAAAGAAATTTAAATTTAAAATGGTGAAATGAGAGAAAAGCGTTCTAAAAACATTCTAAATTACAATTTCAAAGAAATCTCTGGAACCACACAACCGATTTCAAAAGTAATGGTGGCAAATTGATGGAGACAATCCCTACTCCAACATAGGCTATATTTTATGTCGGTGCCGCTAACCCCAATGGGGTGCAGGAGTAAAAAACGTTCTAAAATTGCGATTTTTTGTATACTGAAGGAGCTAGAAATTTGAAATTTGGCATGGTAGTTACTTATAAGATGTAAATGCTCTCTACGAACAAATTCTACAAAAATTCGAAATTTAAAAGGGTGAGATGAGTGAAAAGCGTTCTAAAAACATTCTAAATTACAATTTCTATGGAAACTTTGGAACTACTGAACAGATTTCAAAAGTGATGGAGGCAAATTGATGGTGACAATCCCTTCTCCAACATAGGCTATATTTTATGTCGGTGCCATAAATCCCAGGGGGGTGCAGGAGTGGAAAACGTTCTAAAATTGCAATTTTCTTTATACTGAAAGAGCTAGAAATTTGAAATTTGGCATTGTAGTTACTTATAAGATGTAAATGCTCTCTAAGAACAAATTTAAAAGGGTGAATTGAGCTGAAAGCGTTCTAAAATCATTCTAAATTGTAATTTCTGTGGAATCTCTAGAACTACAGAACCGATTTCAAAAGTGATGGTGACAATCTCTGCTCCAACATCCTCTTTAATAAAAAGCTATGCGTTACTGACGACTGGGTTTTTCGCTAATTGTTCCCACAGATTAATCTCGGAAAATGAAACATTTGAAGTTACTGAAAAAAATAATAGCTCGAAAAGTATTTGTCGGAAAATTGTTAGACAAACTGCGTTTGAAAGGTAAAAAATTGTATTTTTCGTGATGTAAATTTCAAATCTAATGATTATGCCGTTTTTGAAATATTGAATTTCAAAAATTACCAAAAAACATTATGTGAGAGCTGAACAAAATTATAAACTCAAGGTTATGGATATCTATATTCTGGTATTTTTGATCTGAATAAATGCATTTTACGATAAGAAACTAATAAATGGAGTCATTAGAGATGAATACATTTCAATATATCATTGCATTTTTAAAATTTTTCTCAAAAACATGTGAATTTTAATATAGCACATGACTAAACCGAAAACAGCAAATTACTGAGTTTAAGAAATGGACATAATTTGAATCCTGGTGCTAATTATTAATGCACACATTCAAAAATGAGTTGGACCGCCATTTTTATGAATTACTTGAAATATATGGCTCGGCATAGATTGAACAAGTTTTTCCAACTGTTTCATTGACAACTGGTTCCATGCTGAAAGTATAGCCATTTTTAAATCATTTGTGTTTTGATATTGACGTCCATCATGATATTCTATTCGAATCATTGCACTCCAACAATTTTCAACGGGGTTTAGATCAGGGCTACGTGCTGGCCACTCTTAAAATTTATTTATGAATTTCATTCACACGAAACTCGCAGAGATAAAAATATCAACTGTCTAGATTGCACTTACTGCCATCTATTGCTGTCTTGATGAAGTAAAAAGTAATTTTTTTTTGTAAATATCTATAATCAATTCGAACAGTTTAGTCAATTTAAACATGATTGATGACATATATAATCTATCTTCCTATCACGTAGTGTTTTTTTAAATGAATTTTAGCCGTGCTGTACAATATTATAGGTGCAAAGAGTTTTAAACTGATTGTGTTTTCAAGATCTTTTTTTCATAGTATTTAAATGATTTATGCCCATTCGTAGCACCAACTAAATGCATTTCTAACTGTGGTTTCAACGAAGTTTTCAATTATTTTTCTACAGTAAAGAAATTGACAATTTTATGGTGGTTTATGGTGGATTTATGGTAGTACTTATTCCGGCTAGAATTGCTGGAACAATAAAAAGGAGTGTGTGGTCGAAGAGAACTGGGACCGCGAAGCGGTCTCATTGTGAATTGCTTCGTAATTCACGGGGGTTGGCGAGAGTTAGCGAGTAAGGGTCTGAGCCCCCTAGTTATCTATATATTCCCAAAGTTCCAGAAGTATTCGCCAAGTATCCTTCTAGAGATGTCTGACAAAATTCTAAAATCGATAGTACTCGGTGCTTTTTGTCTATATTATTTTATGTATGTAAATACGAATGTGTGTGCATGTACATACCACCTTAAGATTTATTTTTGGCTTATGTATGTGTTTATCTATGTGAGTGCATGTACATACCACCTTAAGATTTATTTTTGGCCGGTAATGACAGGCGTATTCTTCTACTATTACCCATTCTAATTCCTTTTTAGTACAAGATACTTACTTTATTATTATTTTTAAGTTTAAGAAGAGTACTATCTATATGCAATTTTTCCTATTTAATCGGATCTAAATTAAAAGCTGGAGAACACTTGATGCCTTGTTTTATGTTTTCACTTCTTTAATTTATAAGAAAAAGGAAATATAATTAAAATTATTACTTTATACGTATTCACTTTATTTATTAATTACAATGTTACAAACATGAATGCGCTCTTTTACTTGTCGATTGGAAAATAATTACAAATTAATTATCGATCATATCTCTCAGCGACGAATCCCATCCAAATATGTATCAATGTCTAAAGAAGCTCTCGAAGACATCTAAGCAAATGATCTCAGTATAGAAAAGTTAATGAGATTTTTCTCAACGACACTTCGTTTTATTTCGTCGATTTGCATAGCAAATAATGAAGGGAAAAGTATCTCATTTAATTGCCGTATGATACAAATTTAATTAAAATTTCTATCAAGATATGTATTAAGAGAGCACTTATTATGCTTTTACTTCAGGGAAACTTAAATTTTCTTCTGTTATTTAAAGAAAACATTCATGTTATTTAATGCAAAACGAAGGAAGGCCGAAGAATCCTTTTTTTCTTATTATGTAAGATCACATATTTTTTCTTTAAGAATTGCCTGCTTATCTATCTATTGTTAACATTGTATAAAACTTAATTTTCTTGCATACTTCTTGCAGTATGTATTAAAATATTTATTAAAATTGCAAATTTATGATTATAAGAAAGAAGTATTTATTAAAATTAAAACTACTATCTCATTTTAATAGCATTTTACTTTAGCTTATAAAATTTGTAATCCTTATGAAATTAGTTTGTTTAAAAAAATATATATAATGCATATGTCTAATAAACATATTTAATGACAGATTTTTTTTTTTTTTTTTTTTTTTTTTTTCAGTAAGTTTTCTTTAGTTTTGCATTTAAATGTATTCTTTTATAACTTTAAAAAAAAATAAGAAGATTATATATCGCAGAATATTGATCGTAAACATATTAAACTATTAAAAAATGACATGATTCGCAAAGCGATGTAATAAAAGTAAGTAAAACGTCGCTTTTAAACCCAAAATATTTACAGTCTATCATTGACTAGTGCCGGTAGCGTTTAGCGTACTCTCATAATCCAAATAATATAATCAAATCACTTGTTAACTTTAAATTAAAGTTTAGTTACTGCTTAAAGTAACAAAAATATAACACAAAAGGCTTAAACTTACCTTTATTATATAGATGGCATATGTTCCATGCGCTCTAACGGCGACGTCTTCAAGATAAAAATGACAAATAAACTATTCTCGCAAAGTTTTTGAAAATGATAAACACAAATCACGAGATCACATGTCTAATGTAAGCAGGCGCTTAAATTGGTCAAACTGGAAAACGTGAAAATTATTATTTTATTGCTTTTTTAATTTGTAAAACGTCGCGTGCCAAATTTTAAGTAATTCAAATGAAGCTGATTCGTTGCATATGTTCTCGTTTCGCAAATATATTGCTACTGATTGACGGATAATGGATGGGAAATAAAATCTTGGTGGAAAAATTATTTTACTATTCTTGAAATCAATCTGAAAAGGCTCTATTCTATGTAGTCTAGCAGAGGCTGTAGTTCTTCTGACATATCTGATATCTGCCATATGTTCTTTTATTCTCTTTTTAAATTTTCTGTTTGTCATTCCTACCTAGTGCCGTAATATTCCATCTGCAATGGTAAATGGGATTTCATAAAAACTAGAAAATAGATCAGGTTCTATTGGATCTATTTTTCTACATACTATGTTTTAAAATTTTGTGGAAGGTTTTGCGATAAGCAAATATTGAATTTTCTATGTTTATATTTTAATATTTCAGAGAACGCAGGAAAATATTCTAAAGTTGAAAACTTTGAATTTTGTTTATTGAAAATTTCCTTCTTTTTATTATACATGCTCGTAATTTATTTATTAATAAATTCTTTGTATCGTAAGAGTAAGAATTCGTAAGAATTAAAAAAATCTTTGTATCCGTTATTTCTTGCCATGTCACGTATTTTATTTATTTCATTGGTTAATTGATTATTATGATATATGATATATATATATATACATTGATCATATGACAGTCATCAAATATGACAGAAGAACTACAACAGCCTTGGCTGGACAACATAGAATAGAACCTTTGCAGATCCATTTCAAGAATGGTAAAATTTATTTTTCCATCAATAGTTTATTTCCCATCCATTATCCCTGAATCAATAGAAATATATTTTCGAAACGTGAACATATGCAGTGAATAAGCTTCTTTAGAATTACCTAAAATTTGGCACGCAATGATTTACAAATTAAAAAAGCTATAAAATAATAATTTTCACGTTTTCCCGTAATTTTTCAGTTTGACCAATTTAAGCATCTTCTTATATTAGACATGTGATTTGTGTTTATCATTTTCAAAAACTTTGCGAAAATAGTTTATTAATCATTTTGATCGTGAAGAAGTCGCCGTTAGAGCTCATGAGACATATGTCATCTATATAGTAAAATGTATTTTTAAACCTTTTGTGTTATGTTTTTATCATTTTAACCAGTAATTACACTTTAACTTAAAAAATAAACCTTTATTCTTTATCGCAGATTCTTTGTCACAATTTCATGAAAGAGCTAGAATGAATTTGCCTTTGAAAATCTGCTTTTAATATAATCTTTTACCTGAAATCAAGTACTATTTACGGATGAATTTTGAATTTACGTGGAGAGTCGTTTTGGAATTTTTTTAACTTGACGTATGGACTTTTAAAAGAGCAGATGATAAATATCGTAAAAATATACCATTTTGGGGGAATTGGTATAGTATGGGGAAGAAATAGCAATACACGCTCGTGCTTATATATTTTATTTCAATATCTCAATAACAACTATTCTATATTACAACATAATGCTGCATTCTAGTACTACTGTTTTTAATTCGGCGTCTAATTATATTCGTTCATTATTTATAGAAAACGCACTTCAGCAATGGAAATATATTTTAACTAATCAGTTGTTTTAACCCCGACCAGAAATATGGTAATAATGCCACTAAAAAATATTTTCATACACACGGGGCTCGTGTTCAAATTGTACATTTTCTACGAAACAATGCCAATCGATATTATAGAAGTTCGGCTTGAAGCGTTTGGTTAGTTGAATTAGACACGCAAAAATTCATTTGCCAATAATGACAAGTTTCATGAAATTCATTGTAATCTATGTTTTTAGAGAAATATTTTCGGGCGATCAAATTTTATTGTCCATATACCACCGCTCCCTTATATGTGCATTCTATTGGCATTTCTCACTTCTCGCATCGAGTTTAGCTGATTTAAACATAATGTTTTTACATTGGAACGTCAGAACGAACGTCATGAATATTTCAGATTTTAAAATAGATTTTAACACAGTGAAACATACGGCTTGCATAATTAGTTATAATCACTTTCACCAATTAATTACTTTAAAATAATATATTTTATAACCCTAAAATTCATGTTTTTATAATCGTTATTATAAGTATATTGCCACCAACATTTTCATAATGTATTTTCAATTATCCTGAATCATTAAATATGATTATATACTTAAAATATCAATATCATTATTATTATCAAATATCATTGAATTAATGATCATGTATTATATCATGCCGTAATGTAATTATTGTTAAAACGATAATTTATTACATTATGAATTTTTAAATAACGCCATGTTTTCAAATTACAACTACCAGGTGATTCAAAAGTCCAGACCAAAACTGACACTCGACAAAAATAATGATCTAATGATCAAATATATTGAAAAAGTTTCTGCAATTAAAAAAGTATAATTTGTTATTGTTCTCTTCGTAGCTCTTTCATTTTTATCTTTAATTAAAATATAATATATCCTTCGTGTTAGACTTAAAGATGATATTTCGACGCATTTCCGTGCAAGATATAATATACTGAAAAGCATACAATATTTTAAGAACTTTGCTTTTTGCCTAATAGTTAATGTAGATAAAAAATCTAATTACTCCACAAAATTATTAAGATGAGTATTTTTTTAACAGGCATTGAAAAAAATAGCCAGTAAAAATATTTCTTGAAATCTTTTGAGTCAATTGTATTATTTTTTCAGTATTCCGATTAAAGAAATATATTTTGCAATGGAAAAACACTCAAAGATTAACATTTTTTATTAATAGTTTCCTTATATTGTCTTTTGTACCAAACAAATGCATTACATATTTTTTCGTATATCTGATTCCGGTGGTATTATGTTTTATACTTTCTTTTTTCTCTCCCACAGCGTTAAATATTCATTCTATTATAAAATATATATATTTTTTTAAGTCAGATTTTCTTTAACACACCTGATCTTTTCCTTGAAATAGAATTTCCAATAAATGTATCTATGAAGGGATATCTTGTTACTGGCATTGTTTTTTAAATACTTACATTTGTTCATATTAAAAATATATAATGTATTATTAAGTATATGTTTTGTCATATTTCTCATAATTCTCATCATATTAGTAAATATTAGCATCGATTCTGTGGACTTTGAAATTGACTAAGAATTTGTATGGTTTTTGTAAATAAAAATAAGAAAAATACATATTTAAACTATTTTTATGACTGACAATTTTTTAAGATGTACTTAAATTTCATTGTCTATAAAATAGTAAGAATAATAACCACCTTCTTCTGTGTTTTATATAAAAAGTTTTAAAACTTGTACGGCGTTTAGTTTCCTTCAGCAACGTATATATATATATATTATTTTATATATATATTATCTTACATAATATATAATATATATATAAAAATATGGAAGAAATATGGAAAAAAATCTGAAATTTAAAAACACGTACCATAACTGAAAATACACTTTCAAAAGTTAAAGCTCATAGAAAATACTCCAAAAGAATTACGTTGAGTGTTCTTGTAATAGAACGAAAAATGTTATGCATAAGATAATCACTACAGTATAGATGGATGAACACTTGCGATGCATCTGAGCGATGCATATCAATTTCGATGTGTTTTGAAATAGTGTAACATCCTTAAAATATTTTGCAAGCGATTTATCCTTATAAACAATAATGATATAGAATTATTTTGGGCGTTACTGTAAATGAACTATAACTGTTACACACTGCATTTTTAATCGCGAGCATTCATAGTAAACCACAATAACATATATTACTACATAGTAACAATTCGAACACATTTACAGGAGCTAGAGTATGGACAGACAGACAAATGGCCTGGCAAGGTCAAGGTCAAGAACAAACCGAGTGGGGTGGCCTACCTTTCGGCTTAAGCTCAACTAGCCCAGCCCAGCAGGTTTGTTTACCTATTTATACTGAGCATTACTAAATTATAATTTTTGATATTGAGAATAATTATACTATGTAATTTTGAAATACAAATTCTGAAAGAACAATTTACCAGTCCTACTCAGCAGTACAAAGCGAAATCATAACCACTTTTCAACAAAAGAAAAGTGTTGTGGTAAGTAGAAAGTGTTGTGGTATAAACTCACCATTAACATGGTGAGTTTATAGATGTTGCTAACAGTTTTATTTCCATTTTTAAGAGAGCTTTTCGCTTTAAGTAATCACAAAAAATATTAAATGTTATTCGTATATATAAGGTGATTGCATTTTTTACTATTTGAATATTAAATAAAAAATATTTTCTATTTAAATATTAAATAGAAATATACATTTAATAAAGAATCTTATTAACGTAGTTATTAATTTTAATGACCTGTCTATTACTCCTGCATATTGTATATCATGATGAACTGGATGACACTTGACCATGTCAAAGATTCACATTCTCAGTAAATTCAACACATAAAAAATGTTTGTTATTAATTTTCTTATATCTAGCAGAAAATGAATTTAATTTCCAAAAAACTAAAGGAATGTGTTTTTTTTTTTTTTTAGAGACATCCATAACAAAAAAATATAAAATATGCTGTATTTCAGCAAAAAATATTTCAAAACACAAACAGACGATCACCAAAAGCGCTGTATTTTGTTTTAGGTACGGATCATTATAATGCATAAGGTATCTCTGTATCTACGTGATGTTGGATGCTCTTTCTTAAAAATTCAAACGCTACCTCTAATTTTTGAGAGGTAAACTTAACTTTATTAAAAAAATTAAAAAGTTTAAGAATCTAATCTCCATTGCATCTGCCGAAAAAGCATAAGAAGAAAATATGGATCATTTGTCACAACAGCATACATAATTATAAATTCTTTTAGCACAATTAAATTATATTTAGAATTTCTAAATGCTATTCCGCTAACTTTCGTATACAACTTCACTATTATGAGATTTCTAGCTGGCGAAAGAGCACAACTGGATATCAAAGCATTTGATGAATGTATGCATTGTGTTTCAACCTTTTTAACTAATATTATATACTATCTTTATCAATTTTATTTCTGGTAGTTATAATATTATTAAATCCGTTTTAAATGAAAAATTTAAACTTCCGATAAACTGAATAATTTAAAATTTCATAAATATTACGTTGTGAAAAAGTACAATTCATAAAATCGTTTGAGTTATATATTTTTACAGAACATATAACTGTCAGCAATACATTAAAAACTTAATCTCTTACTTCTACATCCCGCACACAATCCGAACAACCCACATTTGCAATTATTTTAATGCACGTTGAGTGGTGTAACATTTGATTCTTTAACATGAAAATCGAACTCTTTTTCTTTTGGAATACGCATTTGATACACATAATAAATATCCATATAAGTTTCTACATTTTAAAATTCTAATTATACTTCAGACAGGGGAAACTAGCGTCACAGTAAAGGGGTTACAGAGAATTTAATCACTTAGAATTATATATAAAACATAAAAGAAATTGTTTCGTTCAAATACAATAGCATTCAACTTAAAATCACGCTATTTGGCCATTATAAGTAATAAATAAACTTTAAGTAGTGTGGATGTTTACATTGTACATATACCTTGGGATATCATAATTATGCCGTTCAAAAAGTTTCTCACGCACTCGTTCGTTGTTACACTTGTTCGGTAAAAAAATACTCTGTTAAAATACGAAATGACCCAAATGACATTTTACCAATTTTTTAAAGTCTATTATATGTTAAACCGATGCGCCTTCCTTCATTTAATTATTTCTAAATTTTAGATAGATTTCTTTCAAAATCGTCCTATTCCAATCACATCATTGTATATATATATATATATATATATATATATATATATATATATATAACCATTAATGAAACATTACCGAAACACCAACAAAAACTATGAATGTATATATATAACACCCGAAATATGAACCAATTCAATTCGAACCAAATACAAATATAATATTAATTTTGTAAACAGCTTGAATGAATTTATTAATTGCTTAATCAACAATATAAATTTTAATTTGACTGAAAAAAGGAATCCCATTTCATTATGGTCTAAGGGAAAAAATCGTTTTTGTTGCATTTGCGTGATGTTGCCTTCTGCAAATTCTTTAGCTCAAATTGATAAGATGGTTGATTTTTTTTTCTTTTCATTTAAGGTAAAATATGTAATATGAACTCGTTAATCAAGAACATTGTGTAATTAGTCCGAAAATTACGACCCTTTGAAAATTAGAATAACATTACCATTATTGTGGCTATATATGTCTTTCTTTAATTGATGCATGCTAACTTTATTTAATTTCAATAAATTTTGTGGGGATCTCCACTTGGATGAGTGAGACGTGATAAAAACAATTGGTTGGTATTAATGGAATGTTTTGAGTTCGAAAGTTGTTGGAGTGTAAGGAATCCAGAGCAGCAAAAAATCCTTGCACGAACGTCCGCTAAAAGTCCTAACTTGACTAGTTTTCATCCAGCCAATCTTTTTCACCGGGGTCGGCAGAAAAGGCTTTATGTCCATTCAGAAACCGCCTCTTGACCATCGCATCCCGACAACTATTGGAGCAGTTTTTAAGCTTTTTTCAACTAGTTTTCGATCACTTGGTCACTCGTTAATTGTTTGCCGAGAGCATCGCGTTCCTACATTATCTGTTATCATTTAGCTGAACATATCATATCAGGCCTCTCAAATGGTCCGCTTTTTGAATACCGGTATTTTCGTAGAAAAAGTATATTTGTAGATTTTTCGTGCAAATTTTACAGAATCCACCTTCGGAGGTAAATTTGCGAGGAAATGTTGTAGAAACTTACCATGAAATTATCTGTTAAAGAAATGTTAGTATTCAGTTGGCGGATCATTTGGGAGCCCTGCATATAGGAAAATCTCAATTGGATTACATGGAAGGCACACTTTTAAAATATGTTCTTCATCAATAAAAATGTTTACATTTTTAACATTCATTTTTAAGTTACATGCTTAAATTCAGGATTTCAAGTAAATATAAATAAATTCTGTGTCTGTTTACATTTCACAATGATGAAATAAAGCGCGTTACAAAGTCATTTCAAGGATCTTTATATATTCTGCTGAAACGCTGAACTTTACCGTGATATTTTTCTGCTATCCTGTATAACATTATAAATGCTGGACCCATTACATACAATACGAAATATACTGGAAGCAACGTTAATGTTTTAACTCAATTCTCATTTTCACAATGCATAAATTAAAACCCTTTATAAAAAAAACAACATATAATTATTACATATTTCGACTTATCTTATCTATAGGTTTAATATATGTTTTTTTTTTATTTAACTAAATGTAAAATTTAAAAAATATAATATTTATATTTTTTTATGTAACATGATTTTTTTATTCAAATAAATAAATTATCGAAGGTCTGGTATTTATCATATTACCAAAACTTGTGTTCATGAATACTATAATTTCGAAATATCAAGAAATATAAATGCAATAGTTCAATGGATAATGCATTTATTAACGCCGAATTTAAATATATTATAAAGTATGTCTGCAGCATATATTTCATTATTTTTATTTCATTATGTGACGTTAATGGCCTAATATTCTTAAATTTTATTTATCTTTTTTTTTTTTTTTTTTTTTTTTTTTTTTAGTAGAAAATGTTTAACCAAAGACGTTAAATTGCGTATTGATTTTAATGATCTTCCATACAACCGTTTCTGTATTTTACTGCTATAAAATAATTAACATTTGTATTTTAATGTGGGTGTTGGTGTTGTTTTTGTACGAGCCATTGTCCACTCAAGTGAGGCCGAGGGGGGGGGGATGCCCTCCGTGGGGGGTCTTTCTAAGGGAACCTAACCCATATTTACGTAAGGTTACCCAAGGTTCGAAGAAAACCACGGAAAACTCCGAACGATTAGTCCAACGATCACTATTGGGTTGGAACCCAGCACCTCCCGTCTACCAACCTTGAACCTTACTTACCTGTCAGCCGCTGGTGGGTCTGTATTTTAATGAAAAATTGGATTGAGATTGTATTCGAAATTATTTAAGATATAGTGTATATCATATCTATATTTTGTTTTTCGAATATATTGAATAATTATTGAACAGTTATTTCTTGTTAGCAATTTGTGTTACTAGTAATTTCTATTTATTTTTATTGAAACTTTTTCTGACTGCGTACATTTTAAAATATTTTTCGTGATCAAATTATACTAATTCTTTCAATTATGATATTTCCGGAACTGTTTTTACGATAATAAGTAAATCAAACATTTCGCACATAAATATATTTATTAATTTTGGTTTCTTTTTCCGGTATCATATGTGAATACATATTAATTACGGAAGTTAAAACAACTAAGTACATTGATGACCTAATGAGCAATTGTCGTTTACGTACTTGCTGGTTATGCTATATTTTTTCAGTATTCTTAAAAATATTATATTGTAAATTTATATTAAATAGGCTGGGGTACAGGGGACCGAAAACGGTGGTGGTGGGCAGTCTCGAGTAATAAAGGTTTGATTTATTGCTTTCTTTTCCATTAAACATTTTAAAAATTTCGTTTGAGCCGAATGTATAGTTTTTAATAAATTTCAAAACTTTATTTAAAAAATAATAACATATATTTCATATAAAAAGTAATTTTAGTAATGTTCGTGGACACTCTAAGGAATGTATGATAAATGTAAAAAAAACGTTCTATAATTTTCAATATAGAAATTGTTCTTACATATGTTCTGTACACCGGCAATATGTTATGGCAGTATGCAGTCTCGAGTAATAAAGGTTTGATTTATTGCTTTCTTTTCCTTTAAACATTTTAAAAAGTTCGTTTCAGCCGAATGTATAGTTTTTAATAAATTTCAAAACTTTATTTTAAAAAAAATAACATATATTTCATATAAAAAGTATTTTTAGTAATGTTCGTGGACACTCTAAAGAATGTATGATAAATGTAAAAAAAAAAAAAGTTCTATAATTTTCAATATAGAAATTGTTCTTACATATGTTCTGTACACCGGCAATATGTCATGGCAGTATGCAGTCTCGAGTAATAAAAGTTTGATTTATTGCTTTCTTTTCCATTAAACATTTTAAAAAGTTCGTTTGAGCCGAATGTATGGTTTTAATACATTTCAAAACTTTATTTTAAAAACAAATGACATATTTCATATAAAAAGTCTTTTTAGTGTTGATCGTGGGCTTTCTAAAAAATGTATGATAAATGTAAAAAACAAATCGTTCTATAATTTTCAATATAGAAATTGATCTTACATATGTTTTGTACACCGGCAATATGTTCTGTAACTCGAGAAGCCAGGGTTGGATTTTAATAGTAGAAAGCAAAGTTAGATGATTCGGTTGTATGTCTAATGACGGACATTTGGTACAAATGGGGAGGCGTGACCGGTTTTGGTAACATTGAGATTACCGTCAACAGTGACATATATATATATATATTTGGACTCATGGTGGTAAACTAAATACTATGGAAACAAGACGAAAATTTGTGTAAACTTTGTAAAGTGTCGAACGTTTTTTTATAGTTTCCTGCATTTAGTTTGCATACAGTTTCCAGCGTTATATTTAAGGTAAAGCTAGGATAGTCTGTGCACAATTCAAAAGAATAACAATAAAACATCTAAATATTAATTTTTTGCTAAACTATCCATGAATAATTTTTACTTTATTTGTTTTTTATGCATTTCCATTCTATTTTGTTGTTATGTTGTAATTTAACAGAACAATTGTAATAAAACCAAGAAAGTTATTTTGCGCAATCTGTCCTTACAGGGTTGGTGTGATTGCGCACATGGGTAGGAGAGATTGTTACTAATAATAACTACAATTAAATTGTTAACAATAATAATTGCACTTAAATGGCATTGTTGTAAGGTTTTTCTAAACAAATATTATTGTATTAGGAGTGAATATTTCAACCTAATGATTAAAGATCAGAAAAAAGAAATAATTTTAAAAACGATTAAAAAATTTTAATTAAAGGGGAAAAAATTAAAGAAACAGAAAAAACAAGTCCAGATAAGATTATAAAATAACATTAAGTTACTTGATAACACGTTTAACTTAAAATTAGTCCATTTTCATTTTTCATTTTCTTATGGAATTTTACCAATAAGCTGTGTAATCTCTCCTATCATGAAAACTAATGGAAACAATGCGCCATCTCTCCTAAGTAGCAGATGCGCAAACTCTCCAATTTCGGTAGGAGAGATTGCGCCGCCTTTTATTTAAACATGGCCGCTTCTAAAAGGAACCGCTGGTGTTCACACTGTTAGTCTAGATTAGTAGCTTATGAGAAATCGTTTAAGTTTAAAATATTTTGTACTACTGACATTGTATAGAAATTCCCATGAATAGCTATGAAAATTCTACTACAACTAGACACTCCACTACTGCTGTTGTACAACTACCTGCAGTCACAGCGCGCTCACTCAACTCCTTCCCCCTAAACCTCTATGTGCGAATCTCTCCGTCCGCGCCATCTCTCCTGGCTTTACCTTAGGTTAATTTATTTTGTAAAAGATTTATGTTCTATAAATATTTTGTTTCAGAAGTAAAATAATTCAAATTATTTGACATTTTTTAATAATTTTATTTCATTAGTTTCAAATGAAAACTATACCCACCGACATGTAATTTAAATTTTACTATATAATAAAAAAATCACCTAAATTAATTTTTTTTCAAGTTAAATATCATTCACATTTTTCATCATTCTGATAAGAACATAAATCAAAAACGAGAACTCTGTTTATTCATTCTATTTAATGTCATAAAAATCATTTTAATGAGAAATTTTTAAATTGTAAATATTATTTCAAACATTTTAATAAGCATGAAAGAAAGTCGTAAGCAATCTCTCTGAATGCAGTTATTTTTCAAAAGAATATAATTATAATTAAAATTAAACAAGACTATATTTAAGAAGAAAATAGCATTGCATATTTATATTTACAGGGATTTTATAAAAGTGCTGAAAACAGGTTTGCATAAAAAAGGGTCTAAGGTAAAGCCAGGAGAGATGGAGCGGTAGGAGAGATTGCGCACATAGATGTTAGTGGGGAAGGAGTAGAGTGAGCGAGCAGCGACTCCAGGTAGTTGTACAACAGCAGTAATGGAGTGTCTACTTGAAAGTGCACATTGATTGTTTTGAGCGTCTAAGGTAAAACATTGCTATTTTGTTTTGTTTTCCCAAAGTAAGTGCTTGAATTTTCATAGCTATTCATCAGAATTTCTATACAATGTCAGTAGTACAAAATATTTTAAACATAAACGATTTCTCATAAGCTAATAATCTGGACTAACAATGTGAACATCAACGGTTCGTTTTAGTAGTGCCTATGTTTAAATAAAAGGCCGCGCAATATCTCTCCTACCGAAATTGGAGAGTTTGCGCATCTGCTACTTATGAGAGATGGCGCATTGTTCCCATTAATTTCCATGCTAGGAGAGATTACGCAACTTATTGGTAAATTTGTATAACAAAATTAAAAATTAAAATGGACTGATATTAAGTTAAACGTGTTATCAAGTATCTTAATGTTATTTTGCAATGTTATCTGGACTTGCTTTTTCTGCTTTTTTAATTTTTTTCCCTTTAATTAAAATCTTTTAATCGTTTTTAAAATTATTTCTTTTTTCTGATTTTTTAATCATTAGGTTGAAATATTCACTCCTACAATAATATTTGTTCACACAAACTGTACAACAATGTCATTTAAGAGTAATTATTATTGTTAACAATTTAATTGTAGTTTTTATTAGTAACGATCTCTCCTACCCATGTGCGCAATCGCACCAACCCTGTAAGGACAGATTGCGCAAAATAACTTTCTTGGTTTTATTACAACTGTTCTATTAAATTGCAACCTAACAACAAAATAGCAATGGAAAAGCATAAAAAACAAATGAAGTAAAAAATATTCATGGATAGTAGCAAAAAATTAATATTTAGATTTTTTATTGTTATTCTTTTGAATTGTGCGCAGACTGTCCTAGCTTTACCTTGTGTTTTAAGAAAATGTATAAAATTTCACGAAATATTATTCACTGAGTAAATAACTGTCTTTTTAATTTTTTATTTAGAAATGTACACAAGGTTTTTTTTTTCTTTTTTTTTTTTTTTCTTTGCATGTTATTTAATTAAGTAATATCACTGAAAGGCAATTAGTTAAAATGGATTGCAGAAATTTATGTAGGATCGGTGAGCCATTAAATGAGACCTAAAAAGTTTTTATTGACATTTTGGTTGTAAATGTTATTCCATATTCGTTCGATACACATTAAGAAAATAACCCGCTAACAGGATATTTTTAACTAACTGACTGAAATATTTAATTAGCGAAGTAAAACGAAGTGACCATAACAAGATACATAGTGTAGATTAACGCAGTTGCATATAAATAAATGAATATCTACATACACTTTTCTTTCTTGAAATATTAGATCAATAAATATGACTCCTGTCCTGTTTCCAGTACGGAAGGAAAACTCGTTTGTTGCGAAAAATTTATGAAAAAATTATTGAAAGTATTTTTCATCGAAAGCTACAATATTCGGACATATGTTAGCAACAAACGAATTCCAGAATAGAAGAAGTCTGGCCGTTTTGAAGCAATCTAATCATAAGGTAAAGCCAGGAGAGATGACGGAGTCGGAGAGATTGCTCACATAGTGGATTGGGGGGAAGGAGTAGAGTGAGCGTGCAGCGACTCCAGGTAGTTGTACAACAACAGTAGTGGAGTGTCTACTTAAAAGTGCCCGTTGATTGCTTTGAGCGTTTATAATAAAGTATTGCTATTTTGTTTTGTTTTCCCAAAGTAAGTCCTTGAATTTTCATAGCTCTTCATCAGAATTTCTATACAATGTCAATAGTACAAAATATTTTAAAATTAAACGATTTCTCATAAGCTACTAATCTAGACTAACAATGTGAACATCAACGGTTCGTTTTAGAAGAGGTCATGTTTAAATAAAAGGCCACGCAATCTCTCCTAAGAAATTGGAGAGTTTGCGCATCTGCTACTTAGGAGAGATGGCGCAGTGTTCCCATTCGTTTCCATGGTAAGAGAGATTACGCAGCTTATTGGTAAATTTGCATAAAAAAATGAAAAATGAAAATGGACTAATTTTAAGTTAAACGTCTTATTAAGGAGCATTACTTTATTTTTTAATCTTATCTGGACTTGCTTTTTCTGATTCTTTAATTTTTTTTCCTTTAATTAAATTTTTTTAATCGTTTTTAAAATTATTTCCTTTTTCTGATTCTTTTATCATTAGGTTGAAATATTCACTCCTAATACAGTAATATTTGTTTACAAAAACCTTACAGCAATATGATTTAAGTGTAATTATTACTGTTAAAAATTTCATTGTAGTTATTATAAGTAACAATCTTTCCTACCCATCTGCGCAATCACACCAACCCTATAAGGAGAGATTGTGCAAAATAACTTTCTTGGTTTTATTACAATTGTTCTATTAAATTGCAACATAACAACAAAATAGCAATGGAAATGCATAAAAAACAAATGAAGTAAAAGTTATTCATGAATAGTTTAGCAAAAAATTAAAATTTAGATTTTTTATTGCTATTCTTTTGAATTGTGCGCAGACTATCCTAGCTTTACCTTATAGCAAATTTTCAAATTTGCCATGATAACTGTACAACTATTCCGCATGTAATGAATAAAATGATAATCACTAATGATATCGCAATAAATTTATACACTAAATAAACATACTCTTTGTTGGTCTGTAGCTTCGCACTTTATTAACAGAAAGAATATTTTTTCATGTGCCCCATTTTGAAGCAAACAGACACTAACATAACAATTTTATTCACAAAAACGTTATATTCTACAATCTCGTTCACAGAGACACTCATTTTTCTTTGCATGTTTTGAAATTTTCACGTTCCTCTAAAATGAAATATTATTTTGAATATGGTTAAATAAAACACGCTTATTTAATATTTATTTTTTTATGTACTCACTGATAAATTATTATCTATATTATAAAGCAATCAACAAATAAAGAAATCAACAATATATTAAGGGGGGTTATCCCCCCGTTACCCCCCTCATAGTTAACTAATGAACCCATTAAACTAATCAGGGAAGTCTCTAATTACAATGAATATACATACAAAATTTGAAGAAAATCGGATAATTCTGCATGAAAAACTCATTTATCTAAATTAAGGGGGGATTAGCCCCCCTTTCCCCCTTTATACTGAACCAATGAAGCCCCAAAACTATTGACAGAAGCGCATTATCAAAATGAACCTATATACAAAATCGGAAGAAAATGGGATAATTCTGCATGAAAAACCCATTTATCTAAATTAAGGGGGGATTAGCCCCCTCTTTCCCCCTTTATACTTAACCAATGAAACACCAAAACTATTCAGAGAAGCGCACTATCACAATGAACCTATATACAAAATTTGAAGAATATCGGATAATTCTGCATGAAAAACCCATTTATCTAAATTAAGGGGGGATTAGCCCCCCTTTCCCCCTTTATATTTAACCAATGAACCCCCAAAACTATTCAGAGAAGCGCATTATCACAATGAACCTACATACAAAATTTGAAGAAAATCAGATAATTCTGCATGAAAATGGGATAATCCTGCATGAAAAACCCATTTATCTAAATTAAGGGGGGATTAGCCCCCCTTTCCAACTTTATACTTGACCAATGAACCCCCAAAACTATTCAGAGAAGCGCATTATCTCAATGAACCTATATACAAAATTTGAAGAAAATCAGATAATTCTGCATGAAAAACTCATTTATCTAAATTAGGGGGTTACCCCCCCCTTTTCTCCTTTATACTTAACCAATGAACTCCCAAAACTATTGACAGAAGCACATTATCAAAATGAACCTATATACAAAATTTGAAGAACATCGGATAATTCTGCATTAAAAACTCATTTATCTAAATTAGGGGGGTATCCCCCCCTTTCCCCCTTTATACTAAACCAATGAACCCCCAAAACTATTGACAGGAGCACATTATAAAAATGAACCTATATACAAAATTTGAAGAAAATCGAATAATTCTGCATGACAAACCCATTTATCTAAATTATGGGGGGGGTTAGCCCCCCGTTTCCCCCCTTTATGCTTAACCAATGAACCTCCAAAACTAATCAGGGAAGCGCCTTATCAGAAGGAACCTATAAACAAAATTTAAAGTAAAACGGTTAGTTCTATCAAGAGTTATCGCGTTACGTACATATATACGTACGTACGTACATACAGAACCGGCGGGCACATAAGCCCTCAGGCTTTGATAGCCTGTGAGCTAAAAACTAAAAAAAAGAAAACTGCCCAGTTAAACTGAGGGCATTTTGCTCACAGGCTATTCACACTCATTGTATATTGTACTCTTATTTCAAAGAATTTGAAATATGCCCTCGAAAGAAATCAACAATATATTAAGGGGGGGGGCATCCCCCTGTTACCTCCTCATAGTTAACTAATGAACTCCTTAAACTAATCAGGGAAGTGTCTAATTACAATGAATATACATACAAAATTTGAAGAAAATCGGATATTTCTGCATGAAAAACTCATTTATCTAAATTAAGGGGGGATTAGCCCCCCTTTCCCCCTTTATATTTAACCAATGAACCCCCAAAACTTTTAAGAGAAGCGCATTATCACAATGAACCTATATACAAAATTTGAAGAAAATCGGATAATTCTGCATGAAAAACTGATTTATCTAAATTAGGGGGGCATCCGCCCCTTTCCTCCTTTATACTGAACCAATGAAGCCCCAAAACTATTGACAGAAGCACATTATCAAATGAACCTATATACAAAATTTGAAGAAAATGGGATAATTCTGCATGAAAAACCCATTTATCTAAATTATGGGGGGTTAGCCCCCCCGTTTCCCCCCTTTATGCTTAACCAATGAACCTCCAAAACTAATCAGGGAAGCGCCTTATCACAAGGAACCTATAAACAAAATTTAAAGTAAAACGGTTAGTTCTATCAAGAGTTATCGCGTTACGTACATACATACATACATACATACATACATACGTACGTACGTACATACAGAACCGGCGGGCACATAAGCTCTCAGGCTTTGATAGCCTGTGAGCTAAAAAGTTCC
Source organism: Maratus michaelseni (assembly GCA_963931845.1). Lineage (NCBI taxonomy): Eukaryota > Metazoa > Arthropoda > Arachnida > Araneae > Salticidae > Maratus > Maratus michaelseni. Next base: position 342,042,474 of record OZ007592.1, read on the forward strand.
CGAATGAACATGGAATATGTTTATGGTAAATGTTTTTAATGTCTATTCTTTTCTCTTCCATTCTTTTCTCGACCTTCTCATCAACTTCTCGAGTCTTGCATTGTTTAAGTTTCTTTTTTAGTTTCATTTTTATTATTTCTTTTATTATTATTGAAATATCAGTTCTTTTCAGAACTTTTTTCGTATGTCTAAAACATGTTCAAATATGTCAGGTAGACAAGAATACAAATCGGAAATCTAAACTTCCCTTTTCGCTTCTCCTACAAAGTTAAAAACGTATGCATGTGACATCATAATAAGATAGATGTTGAAAAGCAAAAGTATTTCGTGTATAAGTTTTTTTTTCTCGTTATCACTACAAGCGCTGTGATAGTCTTCTCTTTACCATTACGCTCTGTATTAACGTCATATCTTGTACATTAATCTATGTTCATTGGTGCTAGATTTAAGATATGGTTCTTGAAATAAAACTTGGGTTCGAACTTCACTCATAATAGAAGATTTTTCTGTAATATTATTGGTTTACAAATAATTCATTTCAAAAATAACAAACAAATATTTTATACATAACTGCTTCATAAATAGTGAAAATTAAACTTTTTACTCGACAATGTTTAAAAAAAAATAATAATATTACTGATTTTCAATAAACATATTTAAATTAAAATCTTTGGCATGGAATTATCGTTAAATAAATCGAATTACTCTACAGCTTTTGGTATATTTTTTACAACAATGATCAAGAGATAAACTAAAAAAAAATTAGGTATTGATTTTCCGTAAAAAGATAAAACTCATTTAAAAGAAGGAAAATATTTATTTATGAACTATAAATAATGTTAATGCTTAATTATTTAAATAAAACAATTAATTTAAAAATAGAACGTTTTTCTCTATGCAACTCTCAGGTTGTATATCGTCAAATTTTCATGTGTAGTATCAAATTAACTTCTAGACATCAGATAGTTTCAAATTTTACAGAATTTAATAAAAATAATTGTACTTTCAGTAGCAATTTGTTTGAAAATCCTATCTCAATTTACTATCTTTTATTATTTTAAAATTATTTTCAAGCCTGATTTTTTTCAATCCAACCGATTAAATTATATCGATTGGAAAAACTTTACGTGTGTCCACTTGACACAATGTAAATAGTTCAACATTTGTATCTGTATAATATATCTTAGCAAAAATAAATAAATAAAAAACACAAGTTTAACAAGGGGAGCGACTCAGAATATGAGTGGAAGGAAGGGGGAACAGAATGAAAGGTATTTCCATTACAATGTGGTCTTTGATAGATAAGAAAGATAGTGCACTCTTTTATTGAGGAAGACAGATCCGTCAAGAGGGAGGAAGGGTTGTCAAGGACCCTTGGAAACAGAGGAGAAACCCCGTAGAAAGGAGGGTGCTCGGCAGTTTACGAGAGAGGGAAAGTTAGTTCTAATGTAGGAAGCGAAGGTGTAAGGTCGTTCAGAGTTGGAGCTCTGAGACCGGTGTTGAGTTCGGACGGAGCAGCGAAGTGTGAAGGTTGCTCGGGGAATGAGCGCTGAGAGCGGGTGTGAGATGAATAGAAATCTCAATGTGGAATAAATGAACGTAGTCTAACTGTACACGTAAAGCGTTTCTATAATTATTTTGATTTAATATTAAACCGGATACTTTACCTCCGAGTTTAAGTGTAAATATTGTTAATAAAGTGTTTGTTTAAGTGCAATAGAAAGAGTTAGGTTTTTCTTGAATATACATCACGTATTGTGTCCGATATCACGTATTCATATCGGTGGTGGCAGAATATCAAAAGACCGGATTATATTTCGAAGTTGTGTGGTTGGAGAAGTGGAATCCGACAAACGTTTTTACAAGTTTTCAGCAGATTTGCACTTTTCTTTAGAATTTATTTTCCTCCTTCTTCTAATATTGACGCATCTTCTAATATTGATGTATTATTCTCAAACATTTGAAAAATCCTTTATGACGTCAGATTATTTTTCTTTTTAATTCTCTAATGACGTCATATTAAGCTGCTTTCTGTATTTACACATACTCATACTCCTTGTATTATTGAGAAATGTTTGAAAATTTCCGTTTTATTACCAATATGAATACCAATATTTATTACAATATTGGTGAAACTTTTTATTTCATTTTCATTTTTCACGTGGAAATCTTTCGATAGAAAATTAATTATTGTAGAAAGAATTTTATTGTGGATTTTTAATTGTTGGCAACTGCTAAAGCGAAAAATGTTCCAATTTAATAGGAAAAGGCTGTTAGATTTTTGATTTTTTTTCTCTATATATTAAAATAATACGATTTTTTTTCAAATGTTATGATTTTGAGCTTCATAGTAGGTATTCAGCTATAAGTACACAAAATGTTATGCCTGTAAATTAAATAGTTTCTGAGAACCGGCTCTGTGACCGACAGACAACGAAGCGGGAGTAATAGGGTTTGGTGAGATGAACGAACCCCTAAAAATGGTTTTTTCTCTGTTTTTTCAAAATAATTCTAAAACTATGCATTTTACGTAAAAGTCGCGAGTACATAAATGAAAGAGAATAAAATTTCCTACATTTTATGTATTAAAAGATTTTTTTTTCTCTGATCAAAGGTTTAGCTTAAGTGGCAATGTGTGTTTGGCGGCAATGGGAATAACGGAAAATCATCGTTACACTCACGTCCAATCCACCGTTGAGCGACGCCTAAAAAAACTTTGAATGTTTTCCTTTATTCTCATATATCACTTATAACAATATGTGTAATAGTTTTGAAAAAAAAAATTAAATATCGTACTTCATTTTTAATAACACTGTTTAACCACGAAGAAAAATTAACAATAAACCCTTTCGAGCTACCACTGTTAACAAAAAGCGTTCTTTATCTTTAGAAACCCGAAAAACCAGAAGTTTTATTGCTGTCACTTATTTTCGAAAACATTGTCAACTAGTTTTTACAATGTGTTAACGAGTTTTCCAGTCAACAAGAATATAGGGTTTTCAGATGCTATCGATTCTGAAGTAAACAGTTTCGTATTCGACAAATATATTTTATAGATTGATATGATAAATTAACAGCATTAACATAAACATTAAAATTCATATTATTTTATTTATCCTGTATGTATAAAGTCAATTACACAGCTGAAAATGTTCGATTGAGAAGTATTAGGATCATACCGGTACTCCTGTTTGTGAAAACTGATTAATGCATTATAAGAACTACTAGGAAACATTTCCGAAAATCTGTTGCAGAAAAAAATGTTTTAGAAATGAGTCTTTAAATCTTATAAATATATTTGTTTCTGAGGTGTCTAAATATAAAGAATGCTTTTCGGAATCAGGGGTAACTCGGAGGAAGTTATCGTTTATTTTCGTTCGTGGTTACATTGTGTTTTTCCTTCATTCTATCTATAATAGATGAATCATATATTGTATATACCAGAGATAATTCAGGGATTTAATAATAAAGATCTTGAATAAGACTTTAATTTAGGCTGAAACTTGCAACCGATTATTATAAGCAATTTCTGTGTTATAAAAATACATCTATAATTTGACAAACTACAAAACTGAATATCGGGATTGCTTTCCTAAGCTAAGAAAAAGCAGGATAAAAATTCACTCATTGTTATTCAAGGATTACAGATATAATTTACTGTTTAAATTGAATTAAAAATTAACTATCGGGATATATTTTATCATGTATATAGTTCTATATTTTGTGAAAAAATTATGTTGAATAAATATTTTATGTTTTAAGTAAAACATAATTGAAATTCTTTGTCATTTTTTTTTTTTTTTTTTCATTAGTTTTAGGTTTTAATGATTCCCATTGACATGTAACTTAAATTTAACTTTAAAAAAAAACATTAAAAAATACATATAATCATTTAAAATTAAATGTTGGTCATAGTTTTAATCATTTCAATAAGTATAGAAACCCGAGACGTGAACTCTATTTCCCCCTTTCTGTATAAAGTCATAAAGATAATTTTTATTGAAATTTTGAAATTGTAAATATTAGTCGACAGCTTTTGGTAAGCGTGGGAGAAAATCGTAAGCAATCTCTTTCAACAATCAATTTTTAAAAGAATATAATTAAAATTATAAATAAACAATACGATATCTGAATAGAATATTAACACTATATATTTAAATTTACGGATTTTCTTAATAGCGTTTTATAACACATATTATTTACTAATTATGTTTTAAGGAAATGTATAAATGGTCAAAGTGTTATTTACTTGATAAAACAATGTTTTGTTTATTTTTTAATTTTTATTTAATTTTATTTTTTTTTAACTATTGGGAAAATGGTCGTTGTTTTCGGCCACTTTATTTTTTAAGCGTTTTTAACGAAATTCTATAAATTAAGAAGATTTTTTTTTTTTAACGTTTTTAAAGAAATTCTTTAATTTCAGAAGAATAGTTTTTTAAGCGTCTTTAACGAAATTGTGTAACTTTAGAAGAATGTTTCTTTGAATAGGCAATAGAAATGCATAAAATCGTTACCAAAATGTTAAAGTTACAAAAAGGATAGATGCAAACTATCAGATATGAAAAAAAGCCGAATTCAAAAATTGACGTCGGAACAGAAATCGCCTTATACAGCAAAAAACGTGGTCTTCAACTTTAATTTCCTCAAAATACCTTTAGCTCAGACATCGATCTAAACAAGAGTTAAAGAAATACTTACATTTTGCTTAGGGGATGGTCTACAAATAGAAATTTTACCAAACTTTAAGAATTTCAATGCTAACACTTAAAGTTGGCATCATATGTGGATATTTCGGTTTATTCTGCCATCGGATATCAAACGGGAAGTCTGTAGATAGGGAATGGAACTTCTGCGTTACCAGCAGGCGGTGGTGGCGGTGCGGTGGTAACACAGCCTGCTGCCGAGATCTTACTATAGTAGGTGGGTGGAATAGCTAGCATGGGAGAAGCTATGTTATAGTAGGGTGGGACGAATAGGTCTGCTATAAAGGGGGGGGTATTTAGGAGGGGCTAAATTAATTTTTAAATGTCTTATAGTACTAGGTAACGGTTATGGTAGAGTCCGAACCATGCTTTGCTATCCCTCTGCATTTTCCCAATGGTTGTTGTAATTTGTTAAATTGCAATTTTTTTTTATAATTAATTTGGAACTTTAAGAACATGTTTTGTACATATTACATAATTACGTATTATAAATTACCGGGATATATTTTGAAAATTGTTAAAATAAATTACAGAAATACTTTAATATAGAGGGTGTCCCAAAAGTCTCAGTACGACTTCAAAAAATTATTACAAAAAAATAATAATAGGCGGCAAAAATGCAGCAAAAATCATTACAACAGTGCATAGAGTAAGTTAAAAAGTTTTTTTCTACTCCCTTAGTAAACTTCAACATGAGATCCTTTCTAAGCACGAAGAATATCAAGACGATATTCCAGTTCAATCCACTAACGTATTTCATGCTAACATCAACAGTAGCTACTGCTATATGGATCTTTTGTTTCAATTCCATGAGACTATTAACTTTTGTTCAGATTTCATCAAACAGTTGTAACTACTGTTGTTGTTAGCATGCTGAAACGCACGTGGATGGAATTGGAATATCGACTTGATATTCTTCGTGCAACGAAAGGATCTCATGTACAAGTATACTAAGTTAGCAGAAAAAAAAAAACTTTTTAAGTTATTCTATGTACTGTTGTAATTATTTTTGCTGTAGGTCTATTATTTTTTTGTACTAAATTTTTGAAGTTTTACGGAGACTTTTGGGACAAACTGTATATAAGTTCGGTGGACCATTCACAGACACGTAAAAATTCTGGGGTTTTTTTATGAACGCAAATCTGGGCAACAACCTTTATTTCTCGCCAATAGCAGCTTTTATTTTTCGCAGAAACAATGCTTTGATGTTGAGATGTAATGTTTTGGTTCATATTATTATTATTATTATTATTATTATTATTATTATTATTATTATTATTATTTGCATTTGTATTTGAAATGGAATGAGTAAATTACATAAAATTTAAAAATATTTTCAATATATGTATCTTACAAGGATGTGTTTAAAATAAAAGATATGTATTTAAATGAAACGTCTAAAAATTTTACATTTGAAATTAAATGAATGCAATACAAACCAGGGCGATTTTTATAATATTTCACCTGCGTCCGGCTAACATAAAATTGCCAAATTTTGATATCGACATTTTGATTTTAATAGTTATTAAGTATTTATTACATTCAAAGCAAACAAAAATGCGCTAACCAGACATTGAAAAATAACTAGCTGAAATTCTAATTATCGAAGTAAAACGAAGTGACTTTTATAAGTTCAGTACCGAAGGTTTCAAAACATTACTACAGGGAAATCTACATACATTTTTTCATGAAATATTAAGTAAACAGATAAGACGTATTTTTTCAAGTGCAAAAGATAAACTCGTTTGTTTCCAAAAGTGAAAAAAAAAAAATTGAAGCATTTTCCTTCAACAGATGCCTTTAATTCGGTCATATGTCAGCAACAAACGAATCCCACAATGGATGTTTTCTGATTGTTTTGAAACAGCCAGTCATTAAGCCAATTTTCAGTCTAGAACAACTCTCCATAACAACTCTTCAAACCATCAAATTATTAAAATATATATGTTTAACAATTAATTAAATGTTTTTATAAATTTGCTTAAAACATGTAAACAATTATTTTTAACATTTTAATAAATATATTCCAATCACAATTGCGTTTATGTAGGAGATAATAACTATTACTTCTTATCGTACGATACGATTCCAATTTCTGCCCCTATTGTACGCCAAAGCTCCCGCTATGCTATATTTTTTAAACTGATAAATTTATTACAAAATTTTTGACTGCTTTATAATAGTGGAATGTAATGTACTCTCAAGTATATATATATATATATATATATATATATATATATAAATTAATTTAACACTATTAATATAGAGACATTAAATGGGTTAATAAAAATATAATACTCTTCAGTGTTGCTTTATCTACATTGTGCCGATTAAACATATTAAAAAACAAAACAAAATTTAACTATTTTCAGACGAAAATGCTTTTAAAATATCGACAAAACCAATAGGTAAAGTAGATCCATGCAGAAAATGCTCTGTCTCCAATAATACCAAAAATACTTGATAAAATCCCTTAAGAGCAAAAACTACTAACATTGAATGAAAAATGCAAATATGGACAATTTTCTAAGCCACCAAAATAATTTGCAAACTTCATAGGTTAGTTTAGCACTTTTTCTAACTCCTGGTGCAGACATGGAACCTATTAAATGCAAGTAAATAGGGCAGAGTGGGGTGATTATTGGTCACTATTCATAAAGATCCATATAATTCAGTAACTAAATTGAATTGAAACAAAAATTTTATATTTCAGAAAGAGAAGCTAATCCCTAACAACCTTAATTAGTTTTATTTTATTAATAATATATATAATTAATAAAATTAAAAAAAATGTCTGACCAATAATCACCCCGGCAATGGGGTGATTATTGGTCACTGTTTTATGATCAAATACCAACATTTTAAACACACAAAAATTTAATAAATGATTGAATGAAACATTCTTGGAATAAATTTAATACTTTATATTGTTTGTAAATATAAACAGAGTTATAAAAAATGTTCTAAAATAAAGAACATTACTAAAATGGTTGGAATAATACATTTATTTACAAAAGATTTTTTTGTATTTAAGGTATGCAGCTTGCATTTCATCTTCCTCAATCTAAAATGTCCCTGTACCATAGAGTCTAACTGGTCCATAAAACACAAAGGATCGCTTCACTGGCTTCCATTTTCTTTGGCCAGCGGTAATATCCTGCAGACTTTTCCAAAAATTTGCAAGACAAAATATCATCCTGAATACTAATAACACGCCCGATGCATGGCATCTGTTCAAAGTAGACAGCATGGTACTTCTATACACACATGGCTTTATGTATTTTCATTAATTTATTTGTAGCTGAAATATCAGAATATTTTCTTTTGCAGTTGCGGAATTTCTTCAGCTTCGCCTGTTTCTACTTCCATATCTATATCCGTGTCTTGTGTGCATTGCTGTGTTTTCTTTCTAGTCTCAAAGGATGATGCTACTGCATTTTCAGCTGTATTCTTGTTTAATGTAATTTTCCTTTTCTTTTTCAACTTTTTCACACAACTTAATGAAATCCTCGTTGGTGATAACTGCTGCATTTGTTTCTATTTTTCTCCTTGCACTGGATTTACATGTGTGTGGTACAATTTGCAGACGTTGCCTAAGAAGTGAATGAGATGAACTCAAATATCTCTTCAATAAATGGATAAACAAAGGTTCAGTTATTTTAAATGTAATTTGTGGTTCACTTTTAAAGTGTTGCCACATGAACTTGAAAAAACTTTTGAATGCAGACGCTGCCATCTAGAAATATTAAACATGTTCTGACAAATATTAAACATTTCTGCACTGTTTGCGAGTTTATAAGTAATTTTTAAACTAAAATTACATGACCAAGAATCACCCCATGCTGACCAATATTCACCCCATGTTGACCAAGAATCACCCCATGTATATAGGGTGATGTTTAGCCCTCTATTTCCCTAATGTATATACTCATACAGTGTTCATATGCATACATACATATTCTATTCATATTTCTCTTTCTATATAAACCTTTTAGATCATCATGTAGCTAAATTTCATATTACAGCAACCTTATGAAAAAAAAGCATAATTTTTTTAATCCCTTATTTTTTGCTCAAGTTTTATACATATGCCTAGTTAAAATATTTTTTCTCATTAAATTATGTTTTGAACCAAAAAATTGTTTGTGTTACTGAATAACAATGAAATTGTCTAACATCCAGTAATTTTTTTCTTTTGATTCTATCATTAGTATTAATGAAAATTTAATTGACCAATAATCACCCCATGTTGCAAGTGACCAATAATCTCCCCATGTTGCAAGTGACCAAGAATCACCCCGGTCTGCCCTATTTTTCCAATTTATATATTTTTGACAAAATAGAAAACAGTAATAGTATATGATAGAGCAAATTCATTTTTGTCTGCTAATGAAATATCTATGTTACTATTTGTGAATTCTGGCCGTCCAATATGAAAAGCTAATTTACTAGACTGATTTTACTAAATATGTTTTACAAGTAAACATTTTTTAATGTTTCTAATAAAATGAATTTTGTTAATTTTCCGGTTACAATTGTCAGTTCTTTTAAATTTACAAGATTCGAACGATTAGTAAATTAAAAAATTCAAAATTAACGAAGAGATCATATTCAATAAAATAAATTTGTTAATTTGCTACTGAATGTATATTTTTAAATAAATATATTCCTTTTATTAAAAATCCATAAAACTTGTCCGAAATATTTTAGGGTTTGCTATCATGCGCCATTGATTGTGGATTTGTATTTTTTATTGCCCATTAATTTTTTATTATATTTTTACTTTACACAATTCCGATGGTCTCTGAAAACACCCATTTTAATAAAGGTACATTTTTAACACAACTTTCCAACAAAGTTGAAACGTGTTTATCACTTCTGTTTGTCTGTGCTCTATCCCTCGTAAATATATTGTCTCGTTTATAACGGTTTTCATGTAATTAATATATGTTATTCATATTTACTATATCATTTTCACTAAAAAAAAGGAAAGGAGATAAGAAAAAGGACATTAAAAGAGGAGAGGTTAATATTTTTAGTTCGTTTACATTGACACTATAAAGATTCCTTTTACATCATGGTCTATGGTGGAAAATAGTTTTCAGTGCATTTTAATGATGTTAGGTTATTTCAACGTTAGTTATAAGATGTAGCTATATCTGTTTCTACTTCTAGAGCTACTGTCTGTGATATGTATCTCGGATTAAATGTATACTTGCCCCACCAGCATCTGGGATATACACCTCACTTGTGATTTGGGAGAAGGCGTCCAATTTATAAATATCAAATAACTTTGATGTGTGAGAGCATTTATTAAATCTTCAGGATTGTGCGGAAACAAAATATGTTTATTTTTTTGGTTGAGCATGGCCTTTCCGGGGTATCATTTCTTAACAAATAATAGAGCGATGTTAGTAGTGATAAATTCTCCATTTAAGCAATAATATATATATATATATATATATACATATATAGATATATATATATATATATATTTCAGAAAGTTTGTTTAAAATTGCCTTATATTTTTAAGTGAAAAATACTTAAATATTTGATATTTATAGCTGGGCTCAGAACACTTTAATTAACTCATTTCGAACTGACTTTCTTTTTATATCAAAATATATTCAGAGGCACTAAATAGAAATCTAAATTCAAAATAGCAATCTAAATTTCTTTTTGTATATCATTCTCACAATAAAATTCGAAAAGAATATAATGGAGTACCCTATTAGAAGTATAATCCTTCTTTATGTTTATTTATTTATTTAAATTGTGTTTCTTTCATTGTTGGCAATTTTGCTGCCCCTCCCTCCTCCCTCCTTTAACTGGAATAACATTCCCTAGAAATTATAAAACAGTTTGAACTGATTCATTATGAATCATACAAATCTAACGAATTTAATTTGAGAATTTTAAATTAACTTCCCGAATTAGTTTTAGGGTTTGTACATCGAATATTTATAAGAAGGGGAGGGGATGGTAATTCCTCTTAGTTTATTTGAGCAAGTTGAGCCTTCGTTAGAATTATCGGATTGACTGTAAATTTTGTTAACCCATTTACTTGAAGAATTGGAAATAGAAAATATCTTTTGAAGTCGAAGTGTTATGGTAGAGATAATACACTGTACCTGTTAGCTCAATGTCAACAGTTTAACTGGGAATACATTTTATTATATTCTGCATTCGTGTTTCTGTGATATTGTAACATTTCTGTCTTAGGATGCCGACGAAATACAAAAGGAAGCCTGATTCCATCAGCGGAAATTGGACTGAAGTAAACCTACGAGAGGCAATTAATAAGATAAAAACTTTAGCCAATCTGACGAATATGCACAAAGTTAACACTATTATTTGCGATTTAATTTTGGGGCTGAATGCAGTTTGCTAAATGTCACGAAACATCATATATTCTAATACGAGCAAAACTTGTGTGTGGTTATATATATATATATATTATATATGCAAATTTTATCATAAAAACGGCTCTAACGATTTTGACGAAATTTCGTATCCTGCCGTTTTGGGGCACCAGAAAACCATTGGGCTAGGTCACATGTTCGAGAAAATTTGATTAGTGGGTCATTTTTAGTCATGGTCTAGCTAATTGTATCTAAAAAACGGTTGAAACGATTTTGACGAAATTTTGTATCCGACCATTTTCGGGCACGAGAAGACTATTGGGCTGGGTCATATGTTCGAGAACTTTCGATTAGTGGGTCATTTTTGGGTCAACGCGGGTCAAATTAATTTTATCTAAAAAACGGCTCTAACGATTTTGATTAAATTTTGTGTCCTACGAGTTTCGAGCACGATAAAATCATTGGGCTAGGTCTCATGTCCGAGAAAATTCGATTAGTGGGTCATTTCTGGGTCATTGTGGGTCAAGATCTAAAAAGCGGCTCAATATACACTAAATTTTGCATCCAATTGTTTTCGGGCACGAGAAGACTGTTGGGCTAGGTCACATGTTCGAGAAAATTCAATTAGTGGGTCATTTTGGTCATGGGTCATTATGGGTCAAGCTATTTTATCTTAAAAACGATTCAGAGGATTTGAAATAAATTTAGCACCCTACAGGTTTAGGGAACAAGAAGACTATTAGGCTAGGTCACATGTTCGAGAAATTTCGATTAGTGGGTCATTTTGGTCATGGGTCTTTATGGGTCAAGCTAGTTTATCTTAAAAACGGCTCAGACTATTTACACTAAATTTTGCATCCTATGGTTTTCGGGCACGAGAAGACTGTTGGGCTATGTCACATGTTCTAGAAAATTCAATTAGTGGGTCATTTTGGTCATGGGTCATGATATTTGAACTCAAATTTAATTTTGACCGAGCATAGCTCGGTCTTCCCTGCTCGTGAGGCTTATTTGGCAAATATTGACCTTACCTAGTATCTTTTTGGTATACACTTGAATGTCTAGAGACAGAGTACATGAAATCATACACATTTTTATCGTAGTGTTCTCAAACTTATTTTTGTGGTTAGATTCGCCATTAAACGCACTTCCTGAAAAAGCTGGCTGTAAAACTTTATGTATTCTGAACCTTCTGTGTGGTCTTGTATAATAAAAACTAACCTGTAAAATAAAAACTGGGTACCAAAAACATTTTCTCCGGAAACATATTTGAATCAATAATCATTATAAATTTTCCTGATTTTGAAATGATATAAAATCAAATTATTTTACATATATTGGAAACGTTTTCTTTGATAATAACTTTATTTTTAAGTTTACTTTAAATTTCAGTTTGATATATACCTTCTAAACTAAATTGAGCTACTTTATGCAAGTGGTCACTGGTCAAAACATTTATGATAATAAATGATTTTGTTATCAGATAAAATACATATATTAATTAAGCCGTATGTCATAATTTGATTTACTTAGTCTCATTTTGAATCTTTGTTTGATAACCAACATTCAACTGCGACGTTTCATGTACGCTTACTCCATAGTTAATATTTATTTGTATTAATTTATTTATTGTTTTTTTGTTTATCAGAAAGTGTTGAACTAAATGTCAAATGATATCAAAATCTATATCACATTTTCTTCTTCTAATGCTATTTGTTTTTGTAATGCGGGAAAAATGTGCATTTTAATGAAATCCATAATAGAGTTTTTATGCGAATTTTTATCTAGATTTTTCTAATGAACTATAAGGTTACATGGGGAAAAATGGGGGTAAAATGAGTCATATTTTAAATGCTTCTAAAAGCAAACTGTAAAATTTATCTTATTAAAAGTTTCATGTATATTTTATAGATTATACACTTACATAGAATTAAAATAAAGCACTTTTACGGTTTAAAATTGTTGTTGAACAACTTTTTTATAGGAAAAATAGTCTATAATTACATTATGATGACTACGTCAAAGTGTGACATGATTTGTTTTATTGTTCTCAGATTTCTAGCCGTTTTATACATCAACAGCTAATTCACTGGAACTCAAAAACAATTCATTAATATTACGTCGGAAAGAAAAGGTTTGACATTTAATTAAATAATTTTGATTAATTTTACCGGTGATATTTTCCAATCATTTTTAATTAAAATATAAGCATGTGATATACTAAATAACTTGACATAAGATTTTTATTTATTTGTAATTTTGTGCGATATATTTGATAGATCAACGTTCCATCGATTACTTTCCTTGATATAAGTTTAAGATGTAGTAGGCTCTTTAACGTTGATAAATGATAGTGATAATCTAGTTGTTATAACGTAATTACGTTATAGTAAAATCAAAATTTCTTTTATAAAATACAAAATTTTTTATTCAAAAATTTAGAAAATCATAGATTTATGTTGATGATTAAGATACTTTTATTACTTTGCTTAACATATTTTTATGACAATAAATGCTATAAAATGCGTTTCACAAGCTATTTTCATTTAGTTTGGATATTTGGATATTTTTTTTAAAATTCTAAGACGTCAAAATATATTCTCATGAAAACATGCATCTCTATAATGCACCTTCGTAGTTTTATGAATGAATTTCCAATGAAACTGGTGTACGTTAAGAATTCTTGTTACACGTCATGCATATTTAAACATTTGAATTTTGACATTCTAAGAATATGTATCAAAATTATGTTTATGTATTCTGTTTTTTAAACCATCTTCAAATTGAAAAATTTTCAGACTCATGTTAGCTAACATGGAATTTTCAAAACAATGATCTGAATTCCGTTTATAAAGTATTAATTGTAAAATACAATTTATATATTTCTCTATGTCATTCATTCTATATCATTGAATTTAAAATATATTATTTTAGAGAAAGAGCAAACTTAAGCCTATTGTAAAGTAAAAAACGTGTATTTTTGCTCACACAATTTCTATGTGTTTTTCTTTTATATATAAATAATGAGCCGAGGTTTTAGACTTATTTGTAAAATGTAATTTCTTTAAGCAAATCTCTAGTTTTTAAAAGATCATGAAAGTAATTTATTTTATATTGCCTAAAGATTTTATGCTCTTGGTATTTGAATCCTGTATTTTTAGTAATTTTTGATCACCAATGTATTTTATACTTCAGTATACAAGGTGTTGCAGAAAATGCGGAAACGAGCTTCAATTTTTTACCTGTCGAAGATATGTAGAGAATATCAATTACAAAGTATTCAAAATGAGGTAAGAACTGAGACTATGTTTATGTAATAGTCTTGCCATTAATTTTCAAAACGTCACACGTTGTACATTTTTTTTCTGATTCTAGGGTCGTATACGTGATAGTTAGAAAAACTTTATCTATGCTCTGAGAAGTACAACTGTAAATATTCGATTATTGACCGACCAAAACTCATCGAGATATTATACTTTACACTTTATGAAATTTCGGACCTTTTCGGCGTTAAAAAGTCGTCTGTCCCTTTTTAGTGCTGCAATTTATAATTGTTTTCTTAACATTGTATAATATTTCTTACGCTAATATTCGGTAATAAGTGGGTAAAAGATATTTCTTAAACTTACTTTATTATTTGAAAACTTTTTTGCGTTGAAGTAAAACATTGAAATATTATGAAATATATTTTGTTGTATTGATAAAATATCAACTGTTAGAAGTGTTTTCAGTAAATTTTAAAATACAATTGTTTAAAATAAATTACAACTAAATTTATTCGTGATTTTTTAAATCTTCCTGCTGAAAATTAAAATTACATCAGATATCTCCTCGAAACTAAACTTTTGATTGTTAGGAAAGTCTGTATATCTTTAGGCTGTATCAAACTTATTTTCGATTTTTGAATGTTTTTATACCAAAGCCTGTAGCTGGCACTTTATCACCTCTATTATTGAACTTAAAATGTTATTTAAGAGCATACATATCCCTCTATATTCTATAATCGTACAGGATCCTTTCTTTCCTTTTTAGGTTACGTAAAGAGTGATACAAATGTTGAGATTTTATGCATCTTAAGGCATGATTTTAAACTAGGTCACAAAACCAATGAAGCTCTCCCCAAAATTTGGAGGCCAGGACAAGAATAGTGTCCGGACAGTTCAAAATAAATCCAAACGTTTTAAGGATCGGGATCTCAGCCTTGAAGTCAAACACAAAATTGACAGGTGAATTTTGACAAGTTTAAAAGAAAAAAGAGGATAATTCATTCTTCGTAATAAACTTTAATGCTAAAAATTAACAAAACTATACATTCAACAATTATTAATGTTTGAATGTGTAGTTTTGTTAATTTTTAGTAACAAAACTTATTGTGAAGAATTGATTCTCATCTTTTTTCTCTTAAACTGGTCAAAATTCACCTGTCATTTCTGGTTTTGATTTCAAGGCTGAGATTTTCTTCCTTAAACCATTAATAAAATGCGCCATTTTTTTTGTCAAAGAATGTAAATTTGAATATCGTCTAAATAATAATATGTATAATGTAAATTTGAATATCGCCACAGAAAAGCATTATTGCGCAAAAGAAAATGCTCTGTATTTTCCGAACGAATCAACCAGATTTAACCAAAACCTATACAGATAAATCCGAGTAATTCACCAATCATCAGGTTCCGCAGCAGTTATCACGGAACAGACAAACAGAAGCAAAAAACTTTTTGAGTCTCAACGGTAAGCCTCACTAATGTTTCGCAATAACCTTAATTGAAAAGTAATTTTTTTAGGAAAAAAAAATTCTATGGAATGGAAATTTTCTGGGGTTATTGAATACAAAAAGTAATTGTTTTCAAAATAATTATCAAAATAAAATTCCTGTAAGTAAAGTTGAATTGAAAGGTCAAAATTATATAACTTTAATGCTATAAAATGAAATTGAATCATAATTGTCTCGCCGAAACTAAAGTATTGATAGTTAGGAAAATCTAAATTTCCACCAATAGAATTCTGTGCGAACATTCCGTGATTGATTTACACTGTTAGATATATGCTGTATAGTTCACAAATAGGGCGTATTTTCTCATTATTTCAGCCTATTTAGTAGAAACAAGTAGCGTTTGAATATTCTAATCTAAATATTAGGTTAGCAATTGAGGGAAAAACAGTTAAATGATAAGAGAATTTATATAGAGAGGATGCGTAGTACTTATTTAAGTACCATTTATGAAACGAAATGTGGCAGAAAAATCTGGTCTTAAAGTCAGGTGTTTCTCTTTTATATATTTAAAAATTTATAAATATGTACCACAATTATTCCAATTGGAAACATATAATTTTGTTACTTTTAAAAGATTATAGTATCATTAATATGTATTTCAAAGTAGAACAGCTCGTAGACGATAATGGATTACAATCTGGCCTGCAGCCCTTTAAATGAACTAAAATTCGTTATACAATACACCATAAAAAAAGACAAACGTCTCTTAATTTACGAAAATATAATGTAAGCACAAACTGAAATATAGAATAACCTCTGCTGAGTTTCCCGTGTTTCCGAAAAGTGTTCTTTATCATTAGAAACCTCAGAAACCAATATATGTTACAGATTTAAAGAAGCACTTACAAAAAACAAATTTTATTTTGCCGCCAATGATTTTCTGAATAGTGGATTTTAGGCTTTAATATATAAAGAATGTTTTTCAGTATCATGGGCAACTCTAATAAGAGGTTATATTATATTTTCATAGATTAAGAAACATTTGTCTTTTTATAGAGTGCATTTTCAATGAGAGATCACAATGTAGGGGATCTTATGTAAATTTCGGGTCTGTAAGCGTGCTGGAAAGTCCAATTTAAATCGCGCTTCAGAAAAGATTTTCAAGATTACCAATACATATGACAATAATGAAATGTGTTTTACCCAATAAATTTTATGCGACTTTATAAAATCGTATAAAAAATACAAACACATTATTAGATAAGAAATATGTCAAATAACCCTAACCTCATATTCAAGTTCTGTTTTTTACGATGCCTCATCAAAGAGCTTTCCAAAAATACCACTATTTCCGAATAGTAATCTTAACCTTAGATAGTCACAATATATATTATAAATTGTGTGATTAAAAATGGCGAATATTACTATTCAGAAAATTTGGTATTCCAATTCATGCATCGTTTGAACCATCTTCATTTTATACATTTTTATAATAATAAAAAAAAACATCGATTTACGAAAGACACTGTTAAAAAAATATGTTAAGTGAATAGAACGAATTAATTTTCATTGAAACTAGATAATAATTACAGAATTATATTAATACAAATTTCACAGTGTAAATAATTAGCGTCATTAGCAAAATGTGCAATGATTTTATTACGACGAAATTTAAGTGTCTTTTAAAAATTGATTGGGGATTAATCTTAACTATGTTTAATTACTAAGAGTTTATTGTAAGACATGTGTGATACAAGTTCTTAATACATTTTTTGCTTTTAAATATTGAAATAATTGGGCAATGCCTTTAACTTTTGTCTAATAATATTTTATTCTTCTAATGGGTATTTTCACAATAAATTGGCATTTCAAAGGTAGCCATACATTTAGACTAGTATGCAAAGTTATATGAATATATACAACTGTTCAATATTTACTATTTCACTTTTTAAAGACCATTCTCGAAAAACGTGCAAGAGGCAAAAAGTTTACATTAAAACCAGTAAGCGGAATCTTCCTATAACGAAATCTTGCATTAAACGTAAAATCCACCTAAACCGACTGAAGGAATACAGTAAAAATATACCTGCTAAGACGAACAGGTACCTCAAACGGAATTTGTCCAGTCACTTTTTTTTCGTTTTAACAAGTTTTATTGTAGCATCATATTTTAATATGATGTCTTGCGAATATTACAAGGGCGACAAGACAGAACACACATTTTATAATCAAGAGTTTATATATTCATGTTATCATTATCGTCAGTTTTCAGTTTGTTTTCTAAAGAAAATTGCAGAGTACAATCGACTAATTGTACCCTTGTAAGAAATTGCTGCTGCAGTTACTACAGTCTTCCATATTATGTTTTAAAAATAAAACGAAAATCGGCACTTACCATGTTCGCCCTAATATCCGCAACACGTACACCTAAATGCCTAAAGAATAACCTAATTACAATTATGTGTTTTTTTAGCTGTTATGCAATGTCAGCTAATTCACAGGATTATTTTTCCAGGAAATTGAAAGATTTAGCATTGAAAAGATTACAAATAATAAAATAAAATAATGCAAATACATTTTTTCTGGTATTATCCGTCAATTTGTTTTAATTACAAATCTTGAAATACTTGTTGTCGAATAAACTAAATACCCAACTCTCTGCAGACTATCTGTATTTGTCACGCCAATATAAATGTCACGTCAATATCATTACCCTGTAAATTATCAATACGCTAACAGTAGTTTTAAAATAAACAAAACCAGCCTATTGAAATAAATTAGACGATAAATATACTTTAAAGACATCCTTTTATTAAAATGTATGAAAAATGAAAAAAAACAAACAAATGCTGTAAAGACATTAAAATAAATAAATAAATAAATAAATAAATAAATTGCTAGTGATTTTTTTATCAGTTTATATTTTTAAATAAAATGGATATACAATTTTAAATTCAGCTTCGTGAAATAAAATAAATGTATCAATGTCCTCGTCAGGTTCAAAACTACATCCATTCACACCCTGCGCTAAGCTGGAAGGTATTCATAAGATTAATAAGATTCATAAGATATAAGATTTAATTTACCAACAAATGTTTCTGCCCTCTGAGGGGTGGCGGAGGCAAATTACAATTATTTTTTCTACAGAATATTGTATTTTGACCGGTAATACGTCACGCTATCAAAATTTAGGTGAATTGTATCAGAGTAAGTGTATTTAAATGTAATTGTAAGATTTGAGCAGAACGAACACACTAGGCAAGTTAAATAAAAGCTTGTAAAAATGGTTTAAACTTATTTTTCTGTCCATCTATAAATAGTTCCACAAATATAAAATTATAGGGAATGTTGAGAAAACGTTGAAATGGTTGAATGCCATCAGAATTTATGTACTCATTTAAAAATAAATATAATTTTTTTTTTCATGTACATTATAAAAGCAAAATGTTACTCATAAATTCTAGGAGTCATTTTACATTTTGAAATGAAAATTAAGATATGTCATAATATACCATCGCCCATCAAAGAAACATATAACAAATATGCATTGACACAACTGATAAAAAATCCAAGTCCCCTCATCATTTAATAATCTACAAAAATAGTATATATAATACTTTGTGAAAGTAAACAAAAAGAATGCAACATGTTTTCTACACTGTTAAAAATTTTGCAGCAAACTGTCTAGTCATTTGACCGTTTTTATAGAAAACGGTTACATAACCATAATTTAACTCTATCTTGACTATATTATTGCTCAAATTATGTTCAGAATAGAGTTGAATTACGGTTATGTAACCATTTTCTATAAAAACGGTCAAATGACTGGACAGATTACAGCAAATTTTTAACAGTGTATAACAATTGAAGGAAACTGCAAGTTTAAAACCAATGTACCGATTGCCCTATTCTTATTATTAAAGAGATAATCTTAACATCAGTCTCCCATTCTCCCATGCCGCCAATTGAAATAAGTATGGCAATTTATTTCATAAAGTATTTGAAAGAATCGTATCATAAATATCAAATAATGAATAACAATTGATGTAGATTTTACGAAATAAGTTTTAAATTAAAATTTATATCATTACGAAAATTAATCGTATATTCTGAAAGAATGCTGTCTCCAAGAACGCAGCGTGAATTCCTAAACAAAACTATTTTATTAAAATTAGAGATTAATACAACAACTCGATGCTTAACCTTAATTCAATAAAATAAAACTACATTACAGTTAAATTAAACTATTGATTCTTACAGAAATCTGCATCTCCATTAATGAAATTCTGTTTGTAATTTCTGTGATACGATTGATTTACTCTGTCAGATATATACTCTAGAGTTCGCAAGTAGGGCGTATTTTATCATTTAATTCAGCCTATTGTTGGCAGACAAAGTACTAATGTAAAACGCAGGTTTGTAGTTTATTACTTATTTGAAACTTCATTTAACTTTTTGCACGTTTAATGTACGGAGAATATTAATGTATTTAAAACGTCAGATATACTACTTATCATTTTAATAAATTGTGTAATAAAAACCAACATTCTGTTTAAAATTAAAAAGTTCTGATTACAAGCTTGAAACTTCATTTAGCTTTCTACACATTTAATGTACGAAGAAAATAAATGTATTTAAAAAATCAGATATATTCGTTACAATTTTTATAAATTGAGTCATGAAAACCAACATTCTATTTAAAATCAAAAAGTTCTAATTACAAGCTTGAAACTTCATTTAGCTTTCTACACGTTTAATGTACGAAGAAAACAAATGTATTTAAAAAATCAGATATATTCGTTACAATTTCTATAAATTGTGTCATGAAAATCAACATTCTGCTTAAAATCAAAACGTTCTGATTACAAGAAAAAAATATCAGTAATTTAGGTATTAAAAGGATATTTCTTGGTTATCAATACATGTTGTAAAAACACAGAAAAATTCCTTTTTTTTTAACAACTGTACGTCGGTTTTGTAAGCGGAAACCCCTGATATGTATATAAAAAAGAGCTCTTTCTAAAACATTCCCAGACAAAGGAAGCAGGTCTTAAAAAGAAAGAATCATCTGTATTCATTAATCAGAAATATTCATTATTTGCGTTTAATATTTGTGTAAAGTTATTAGATTTAAAAAAAAAAAAATTCTTTTACATTAACGTGGAATTTACAATATACATATATATGAAAGTTGTCTCCAGTTGTTTTCTAGCCTCTTGAGCACAATAACTTTTCGTTTCAAAATATGTAATGTTAATATAGCTTAAAAAACTTAAAATTGTTAGAGAAATTTATACAAACTTATATATTTACCACTTTCTTATTAGGGAACGATATACATAATTTTTCAATAATTGTGCTCGTTTTAACTTTTAGGTGCGTTCGTAATTATATAAATACGTAGCACTTATAGTCGTAGGTCTAGTACGTCCGTCTGTCCGTCCGTCCGCATAAAACAGCTCAAAAACCCCCCAGCCGAATGGTTTGAAATTTAATGTATAATTTAACGACTCGTTGCAGAATGTTGTCGAGTAATTTAAAATTTTATGAGAAACGAATAATATATATATATATATATATATATATTAATAAACGTTTTCTTCATTCTATTAAAACATATCATACGTAATTTAGTTATTAAAAAAACCAAGTCATATGTGACTGAGGAATACAAATACGGGCTGGTTATTTCTTTTTTCATATGCAATGAAGCTAATTTTATTAAAAATTATTTTTTTCGAATAAGTTCGTTAAAAAAATTCTTTGTTTGATAGATGAGTTACATTTAAATATATATAGATTCTGAGAAAACTTCAGTTGAAATTAGGTTGACAGCCAATATCTCAATAAATTAAATTAAATAAACAAAAGAAATCTGTTCATCGTGAGTCATAAAAATATTAAACCATGGATGTAATCTTTCGCAAAGCAAGATCTCCAAGGTGAATTTTGCAGACCTGTTTGGTGTCGAAAAAAAATTCGCATGTGTAAACGTTGCACACATAATAAGAGTAAAGGCATGCTTATTTCGCTCATAACAGACGCTATTATTCATTTCACTGACATAATAACCATGATTTTTTTTTATTGTAAAACTAGTTATAGTACGAACGCACCTCATTTGTCAATTTTAACGTACAGTTTCAAACTTGTTGTTATTATAAATATTTTATCTGAAATTCCGTCATTAGAATAAAGAGTTCAATTTTCCCTTTTATTCTGTTCTTTTTCTCTAGATTTTCATGTTTAAAAAATTTATTTAATACTCATTTGTAAGCTTCCAAGTTTTTCTTATTTTTATATTTTATATAAATAGTGTCTCATTATTTTTTTCCTCAAAAAATGGATTAAAATTAATATAAATCCTTATAAGAACACAGCATCGAATATGAATTATTTTTCATTTTGTAATCTTCACATTATATTATTAACGCATTTCACTATGTGCTTGAAAAAAGCTTAATGTGTTTCCTATTTATAAAAATAATGTAAATAACATTCTTGTGAAACACAATGCTACTAAAAACTTCTAATTTTCTTTTATTGAATGAGAAAAATACTACTTTTATTAACATTTCAATAAAGAAATATGAGATCTTTGGAACAACACGAGAGTTAATCGCGTATTTGTAATTAGTATGCTGCAGTTTTTAGTGCAAAATAAAATATAATTACGTATTTGCTTTGGACAAAAACTGCACTTCATTTGTTTTCATTTTGTTCTTAAAAGTTAACTTTATTTGTTTTCGCTTTTATAAACAATATATTTATATTCTATTCACAATTGGTGTTCTTATAATATTTGATGCGAATGTACACATAAAGTATAATCCGTCATAAAAAAGTATTTATTATAAACAAAACAAACATTGTAGACTAATATTCCTTTAATTTAAACATTTCTAAAGATTTAAAAAAATGTTTTAATATGTGTGGTTTATCAAATTAGTTTATTTTTATAAATGAATTTATTAAAATGCCTGATGACATATGCTTATTCATCTGTATCATTTAATACAAAGCAAAAACATTAATTTGAAAAAAATATTAAAAATCTATTTCAAAGATATCATTTATGTAAAAAAACAATTTTAGGATAACAAAAATTTAATTTATTTTTTAAATTTTATTCTACATGATAAATTTCTTTAATACTGCGTGGTCTCAGATATACAGATTGATGCAACCTTCTTCTTGTTTATCCAGCTACACAATTTTCTGTTCCAGACAGTTCAATTTCGGCCGTGACGAGTGAAGTTGCTTTGAGTACAAAGTTCAAAAACTTTTAGATGCCTTCAATAGATAAATGTGAAAAAAGCGAGGCTGAAGACATTTATTTTTCTAAGATTTTCTTTAGCATATTTGAAAGCGTTTTCTCCAAAACGTTTCTGATGTAGCAAATAATATCAATAAAATGTTTTATATAACAATTCCTGAAATAAAGAAAAAAAATCATCAGTAATTTTATAGATTTTAGTAATTGCACATTAATTAAAACTTAATCCCTTGATTTTTCACACAATCATTGTAAATCATAGTGAATAATTGCATCATTAGTAAAAGTTAAATAAATAAAATAGATATGTTTAAAAGCTAATTTATACAGTTACCAATATTTTTTTTAAATGCTTAATGTGCAGTTTCAATATTAAATTAAAACATCTTAAGTACATCTAAAAAGATACTGAAAATATTTGTCTAGTGACTTTAAATTATTTTAAACTTATATTAAAATTATAAAAAATTTGTATTAATATACCTGTCTTATCATTTTGTAATATATATATATATATATATATATACAGTGACCTCTCACATATACGACTTTCAGGGGACCGTAGAAAAAGTCGTATAACTGAGAGAGTCGTATAAGTGAGAGACCGTCTTATTATGCAAGTTTCAAACTTTAAATGCATTAATTATTTTACCTATATTAAAAACAATAAGTTTTGAGTACTGAGAACATATTTTACCAAAATTTATAAAATATATTAAAAAATAAAACGTAAAATATTTTTTTAAGTTCACAAAACAGTTCACTTACCACTATGTTTATTTTAAAGATTTACAGATACGATTTTCTCAAAAAATGAAGTGACATTAGTTTGTCTCTTTTGTCGACGACAGAAGAAAATGAATATTTGAAATCTAATAAAGCTTTTAAACTATTTTGGGAATAATTATTTTCATCGACATAATTCTTAAATGTATTTAAATCGGCATTTGTTTCTGAAAAATTTACACCAGCAATAACATTGCTCTCATCTTCGTCATCCTCCTCGCTCAAGTCTTCCTTATTGATGTCCTAAAAGTTTTCTTCTGCAGTTTTCAGCTCTGACAGAAGAAGTTTTCATCACGTTCTACATAATCTTTGAAATTAATACCTTTGTCCATACACATTTCATCCCAGACTTCGTCATTAAAGGATTCCCACATGCTCTCAAAATCGGGTTCACTCGTTTAACTAGCAGTTTGGTCTTGTGAAAAACAACATTTCCTAAAACATTTCTTAATTGCCTGCGATGTCACATTTTTTCCAAGTAGTCATTTGGCTTTTGTTAAATGGCAGGCACAAGGGATTTCCATACAACCACCCTCCCGCTTTAGATTTCATCGTTAATAACACAGGAAGGTAGATAAGAAAAGTTATTCATTATTGATAAACACTTTAACAATAGTGAAAGAATAAAGCTAAGAAAACGAGAAAGATTTGTACTTTAAAGATTATAAAAATGAATTCTTGAGTGAGAAATGTAGAATCGCGTTAACCGTTTAAAGCGTCGTATAAGTGAGAGAAGCAGTCGTATAACTGAGTGAAATTTAGTATTATTTCCCATAAAGCGTGTACGGGACCAAGATAATTCGGCGTATAACCGAGAGAGTCGTATAACTGAGAGTCGTATAAGTGAGAGGTCACTGTATATATATATATATATATATATATATGAATTTATTAAAATTCATGCTCACATATGTATATCCATCTGTGTAATTTAATGCAAAATTACGCTCTTTATGAAATAAAACATATATATGCGTGAAGAATTGCCCCACTAGTAAAAATTAAATAAATAAAATGACAGATACGTTTAAATGATTAATATCTACAGTTACCAAGGTATGTTAAATGCTTAATATACTGTGTTAATATTAAATTGAAATATTTTACGTGCCACTAAAAACATTGCGAATATTTTTCTATTAATTTTAAATTGCTTTTTTCTAACATATAACTCAGATGCAACCTTGTTCTTGTTTATCCAGCTACACAATTTTCTGTTCCAGACAGTTCAAATTAGACTGCGACGGGTTAAGTTACTTTGAGTACAAAGTTCAAAAACTTTTAGATGCCGTCTATAGATAAATGTGAAAAAAGCGCGGCTGAAGACTCTTTTTTTTCTTCAAAGATTTCCTATAACATATCTGAAAACGTTTTCTTTTGTTATGTTTTAGCAAATAATGTGACGAAAATATTATATATAACAATTTATAAAATAAAAAAAAGAATAATAAATTATCATTAAATGTATAGATTGTTGTAATTGTATATTAGGTAAAATGTATTTCCTTGAATTTCCACACGATCTCTGTGAAATAAAACACATGTATATTAGTCAAGATTTGCATCATTAGTAATATTTAAATAAATAAATTGTCATACACGTTTAAATGGCTAATATATACAGTTATCAAAGTTATTAAATGCTTCATATGCAGTGTGAATATTAAACTGAAAAATTTTACGCATGTGTAACAAATATTACTAATATTTTCTAGTGATTTTAAATTAATTTTGCTAGCATGTGACTGAATCATTTATTTAGATTTTTGCGTTTATTTACTCATTTTATATTAACATAAACATTTATTTCGCGTTACTAACTTAAAATAAATGTAACTATATCGTAACTCGACTTTACCTCTTTTCTAAAATATATAATTTTAAACTTATTTAGCGCAAACCTAAATCAAGAGAATATTAAAATAAACGCATTAAAAAAAAAAAACAATTTATAACAGATGGAAGAAAAATATTTAGCAGAAAAGAGGTGGAATATTCCGAGAGATAGCAACAATTTTTATTCAAGATGATATTAACTAACTTTTTTTACTAAATCATTCTTTTTACGTTTTAATAAATCACGAAAACAGCAGTCAGCTGTCACAACTTCGGTGGATATGGCCTTGAGAGTCGCAACATCCATCAGTCAAATTGGAATGGGTACAATGCAATTACGATGGATCGCGGTTGTTTGCAGTTACATTTTAATATCTTCCGTAATTGGATTACCAATCATTTCCCATTGACTGAAAAATGTTAAATCCTCCAAGATCGTGTTTACCTTTATTTCAACACCTGATGACGCTTTTCGTTATTTATTAAGTGTTATGAGTTAAGTGTTTGAACATCAATTTGTATAAAATGGTTAATTAAAAAATATCGCTGCATCGGGGACAACAAGAAGCATTATAAAGTGTGAGATGTTACAGATGATGTACAGTATGTAATTTTTTTTGTCTGCAGTTACTTATTTAAAATAAAAAGATTCTCGTGTGAAAATATGCAATATATATAAAATAAGTCATTTTATTTAGCAAAATTGAATGTACTTCTTCTAATATTTTAAAACAGATATCTTAGACCATGATCTTAAATAGCTATGCAACATAAAATTTCGTGTCGCCAAAAAAGATCGTATGGACGATATTTTATTTAGAAAAGTGAAAGTAATAAATCATCCTAAATTGTCTTGCTACTTGTGAATTCTACTTGCAAGACTGAGCCACGCCTATAATTTTGACACAAATGTTAACTGGCATGTTTTAAGCTTGTTAATTTATCAAAGATTTTCATTATGGTTTTGTCTCTACATAGAAAACTTAACGTCTTGATAATGTTTTTTTTCTAATGAAAATGAGATTGATCTGATAATTCTTAACCATTAATATGACGTGCTAATTTCTATTATGTATAACGATTAAGAATATTCAAATATTTGTATTCCACATACATGTCGCATACTATATAATACTTTGTTTAGGTAGATATTAAGACTTTTGATTCTGTAAAATTCAAATTTATAAACTTGTGGCAATTTAAAAGTGTTTCTTTTTTTCTACATTTTAAAAAGATATTTCACTAAACACTTTAAAATCAAACACATACAATAAAAATGTAATAAATACAATAATTTCGAGAAATAATTACATCAAATGAATAACATAAAATCTTCTCTGACAAAGCATAAATCTCGTGGAAAGTATTAGTTGAAAAATAACGGATGTGTTACATTGCATGAAGAAGAACAGTAGCTATAAATTTGCAGTAATAACGTATATGTTACACGTAATTTTGATTACGCTCATTGTATTTGTACGTGGCACATAAAAAGGGATATATATAGAAATTTTTCTTGTGATAAAATGTGTATAAGAGTTGAAACTATAGCTGCAACATTGCATAATTCTGTTTTATGACTTTATATTATAAATAAATAATATATTTATAATAAAAGACTCAATATAAGAAGAATGTATTTTGATGCTCACTGTGCTAATAACCGCGAACTCCCCCCACTTGCCCCATTTAAAATTATAAAACTGTAACACCATCAGGGCTCGCAATGTTTCTAAATTTTTACACCTTTGCAACTATTTGAAAAAAAAAATCGTTGTAGATTCCTCTAATATTTGCAATGTAAGCAAATCACAAATATATTTGTTTTGAAACATTTTTGGAAAAGGTTGGAATTTTAAGAATGATGGCGAGTCCTGCATTCTCTGACATGGATCTTTTATAATATCCAGTTTTCCAGATTTTTACACTAAATGCTTTAAGTTTCTAAGATATTTACATGAAAAAATAGGTAAATTTGGGGGAAATGAGGTGCTAGTGTGTTTATTTTTATAATGCTGCTCTCTAAGTTTTAGAAGAAGTGAAAATACATTTATAAGAAGCTACATTCATTATCTATAGCTTCGATTTTGTTTTTCAGTTATTTATCTGGTGAGTGAGATAAGATAGTTAAAAAAAAGGTGGAACTAGCATCCGAATTTCCCTAACATTCAGTTCACCAACTTATGCCATATGGGAATTCTGTTTTAGGATAGAACTTTAGATATGTTACTCAAGTACAGAATAAAAATCGTGAGAATAGTCAACTCACTGTTGTTCGTAAGTAATCGGGTAGACAAATTTATCGCAGAAAGAATGTATTTTGATTCAAAAGAAAATGTTTTTTTTTTTTTTAAACATTAAGCTACTATTTAATTTACATAGTCAAAAAAGAGATACTTATTAGAAATATTATAAAAATTGTATAAATGGGAAATATTCAAAATATATACTTCCAGAAATTCCATAAGAATCAATTGACGGTAAAAATTTTTATACTTATATTTTAACGATTAATAAATACTTTCACACATTTCAGTAATAGCGTATCGATTAAAATGAATTTTTAAAAACAATTTTCGAATTTTGTTGATTTTGGCTGGAATTTATTCAAAGGAACTTTTAATGTTTATTTTAATATGGTACTTTTTGAGTTTCTACCTTTGCTGTCAATAAATAAATTGCATAGTAATTATGTTATGACGGAATCTAAATGGAACGTTTTAGGTAGATTTTGATCAGTTCAAACAACTGTTTAATTTTATTGGATTTTATATATTTTGGCGGGTTTCTAAAATTAATTTCCATTCATGACAGGTTTCCACCGTAGACAGATTCATTTTTGATAGGTTTTACTCTACAAAAAATTTGACGTTTCTAAACAGGCATTACACTTCAAAATCGAGCTAAATACAATATACAGAGTGTTCAAGACGAAACGCTCTAATTTTAAACATTTATAATGTTAATAATAAACAACCAAGACAATTATGTTAGGTAGTACATGGTAGCCTAAATGTGTAAATTTACATTATGTAATAGCAATGATTTCTATTTCAGGTGCTGAAAATAGGAAAAATTTAAAATTGAGACATGACAACGAATTCTGAAAAAGCACAAACTGTGTGGTGGTATGCAGAATTGGAGTCCATTAGCAGGTCCGGAACATATTGACTGCCGAATTCCCACAAAGACTGATATGGAGATGAGGTCCAAATCTATATCCATTCTTGTTAGACATCCTCCGTGCCACTCGTGTGGCACATGTAGAAATGGTTTGATTGCACAACCAAAACTTCATAACTATGTGTATTTATTGTTGTCCCAATCCATTCCGTATAATAAATTTCAACTGTTGAGAAGTATATATTTTTTATTCTTTCATGTCGATAATGCGGAAAATGTATATTCCAAGCATAGTAACTTAATAATTTTACCTGTATACATATGCTAGAATTTCTATATTAGCCCATATGTAAGAGAAATTATTATCAGTCATTGTGTTGAGTAAGCATTATACTATTATTTCTAGTCGTTTTAAAAAGACAGTGTTTTGTTTTAACCAAATTACAATGTTTTACAATGATTGAGAACTACTTTTACTTACCCATCATACGTAGTATAGGGTAAGTCTTGTAATCGTTTTGAAAATCTAAAAAATATTTTTGACGGATTTACACGTTTCAGACACTGGAGATTCCAAAAAACATATTTTTAGAAAAAAAAAATTGCCGTCCGTCTGTGTGTCTGTGTGTCTGTGTGTCTGTATGTCTGTGTGTCTGTGCGCCTGTAAACGCTCTATCTCCCGACAAAATTGAGATAGAGACTTGCAATTTGGTATGTACTTAGTATGTAATAATGGGAAGAAGCCTATTCATTTCAATAACCTCGATTAACCGGAACTATTTTTTTCGGACTCTCGAAATATTCGTTCTGATAAAAGGTATATAAAAATTTTTGAAATTGTTTATTTTAAGAAATGAATATAAAAGACAATAAAAAACATAAATTTTGCATAAAGCATGAAGTCCATCGGATAATTAGTTGCCGAGATATTTGGAATCCTATTTTCCACACTCTTCGATTTTTCATGACCCTGTATTTCATCCAAATTTCACTTTAAAGATATATTTTAATTGGAAATTTGACGCTTAATCAGATGCAATAAACCGCTAGTTAATAGAATTATTAGTTTTGGAGTTATAAGGAAAAACATCTTTCAAGCATTTCAGTAATCGAGCCTTTAAAGTTTATGACGTCATCAAGCCACGATTTTATTTGAATTGCAATGCATTTTATAAGTAGTTTACACATGTTTTATTTTCATATTTTATATTATGCATATCCATGATGGGTAAGTATTACGGTGGCTCCCAACGACTAGTTTCTACTGTATTAAATCTTATATAATTTTCTCAAATGATTTTTCCATTATAAATACGAGCACATTTATACAACAAAAAGTGTTTTCTCAGTTAATTGAAAATCGTGTTTGGAAAACTTTTCAAAATGGGCCATTCCTTAACACATTTGTACATTTGTTTCAAAAATTATTTCGTTTTTTTTTTTTTTTTTTTTTTTTTTTTTTTTTTTTTTTTTCAATCCAAATTACTTTTTTTTTGTCATCGTTTTCGAAAAGTTTTGTTTTCCTTATTTATTATGAAATTAAATGAGGCATCAAATATGATGAATATTACTATTTCAAATAACTGGTAGCATTCAAGCAATATGAAAAAAATAATAATATGCCTAACATACAAAATGTATTCCCAGAGAATCCACCTATTGGGATAATATGATTTAAGTATGTAAAAGTGCAAACGACCAAAATATAAATAAAAACATATTTTTACCTTATATAAGAACACACATTTTATCAGACAGTTAAATACACTAAACCAACATGAGTGAAAAATTGACCTGGGCCAGGACTCGAACCTGAGATCTTCAGCGTACCGTGCTGACGCTCTGCCACTAAGCTACCCAGATCGACATCCTAGCCAGGCAATTTCTCACTTATTCATGTTGGGACACTTCAGCACAGTACGCTGAAGATCCCAGGTTCGAGTCCTGGCCCGGGTCAATTTTTCACTCATGTTGGTTTGGTGTATTTAACTGTCTGATAAAATGTGTGTTCTTATATAATGTAAAAATAAAGTAATCAGACGTAGTGTTTGTGCTTTAAAATATATCTATAAAAAACATATTATTTTAACGTCAAAAGACGCAGAGAAAAAAGAAGATTCCACCAGATGGGCAATTATGTCTTTTTTAAAATTTTGTTAAAAAATAAGCTCAGTGCATTGTCTCCATTCACATACGTTTGACAATACAATTATTGAAAATGTCGTTACAATATGGTTGGAGTATAAATATATTGGATAAAGAATGCGTTCTTTCTAGAATAAATTTATACTTTATTCTGAACAGGAATTTCAAATGCACTGCCTGTGTTACACTGATTAGAAGACCTAGTATAAAATCGAAAGCCTCTGTCAGGTTTTTAACTGCATGTGACAAGTATTAAAAGTACTATATAAGAGATTCTCAGGATAATTTAACATTTTTCAAAAGATAATATATCAGGTCTGATATAGAAAAAAATTGTCCTGTCTGACTTCCCAGACTGCTTTCTTGTGAAAGTGCAGAGCGAATCTCCCGCCAAACACACCTTTAAAAATTGAAAAACTGGCAGTAAGCTCAGTACTATATGTGATGATGTGGGGCAACCATAATTCATAAAAGTGGAACGCCGACGGCTTTTCTATCTAGTATACAAAATTTATTTGTATAGGTCATTTTCCGATGATCGCAATCCATTCTGATGCACGGGTTTTATAAAAAAAGAGTTATCTATTTACCCTCAGATATGAAAACACTTGATAATCGAAGCTCTCTGACACTTAAGTCTGATTGAACTACATCATATATTATAATACGAACAAATCTTGTCTGTGTGTATATATGCAAATTTTATCTTAAAAACGGCTCTAACGATTTTGAAGAAATTTTCTATCAAACCGTTTAGGGTTATCAAAAGACCATTGATGTAAGTCACGTGTTCGAGGAAATTCGATTAGTGGGTTATTTTGGGGTCAATATGGGTCAATGCATTTCAATGGGAATGAAGGTCGAAACAGTTATTAAGTTGTTAAACAATTGGCAGTAAATGAAAAAACAATGTTGAAACCATTGGCGACATTTTGCGGGAAAATCGACTTTTAAGATTATCAATATCAAAACACATTCGTTGAGGTCAAATAAAAGAATGTCGCCAAATTTGGTGATATTTGTCGACATTTGGCGAAAAAATTGGCTTTTACAATCTGAAATTTTTTCTTGAAATTCACAATAGGAGCCGAGAACCATGATTCCACCAATCAAAGTCAATGGAACTTTCTCAAAAATAGAATTCAACCAATCAGGGTACATGTAACTTTCTCAACATGTACTTTCCGTTAAATGAACGAATGTCGCTAAACTTGGCGACATTTTGGCGACATTTTGCGAAATAAATGTCTTTCAGAATCTAAAAGAATTTTCTAGAAATTACCAATAGGAGCCGAGATACATCACTCAACCAATCAGAGTCCATAGAACGTTATCAAAAAAATAATTAAACCAATCAGGGTACATAGAACTGATTGTTGAATGTTGTATAGATAATTTATGTTATATCGAGTTGAAAACAAAGCTAATTTTAAGCGGACATTGCTCGATTTTCCCAGCTGGTGATTAATGTATTAAACATAGGAATGATCCATATTTCCGGAAGAATAAAGCTTGCTTTCGTAACGCATGTTTTTCGAAATGTTCCGGATTAGGAAAACTCTTACTTTCTACCAACATCATTCTCATACGATGTCTTCCAAAATAAGAGGCGGTAACTATATACCAATTGGACAAAAGCCGATATTGCCTCCATTACGATTGATGATGTGTTATTGTTACGGTAGTAGGTACTTTATACTTTGTATTTTTGTTTTATAAAAGCTTTTGACTAAGTCATTTTTATAGCTTATCGTAAAACTTTTCATGCTATGTTTTTTTTTCTCTACGGAGATGTAATCGGCCTAAAATTATGTTCAAAATGTTTAAGAAATCGTAATGGATTTTCAAAAATAGATAAGATTAGAATTTTCAAATAAGAGAACATACAGTTTTTGGTAAAATACTCAGTGTGTATTTTCTTTGTGAAAATATAAAACCGAATAGACAAATAAAAAAATATTTCATTGACTTTAAAAATATATTGTGGTAATTTAAGTAATATTTTCAAAAAAAAATTACATTTCAATTCATTTTCTTTTTTAAAATTCAAATGCCAGAGAGTTTTATCTTTCCTGTGAAAACTAAATTTTGTATCATGAGATTACATTTTTATTACGCATATTTCCTAAAATTCATTGATAAAGTGGAAACATCTTATTTAAACATTACTACGAAGATATTTAAGCTAATAATTCCATTATTTCTGTAACAAATTTTCCATCATTATAAACTACAACTTTTTTATGTTCCTTATATTTTAATGCAAAATATTTTGATAATAAGGTGGCCAATTTTCCGTATAGAATTAAAGTGTATAATAAACATAATTATTTTGTATGTAAAATCATTGCATTTTTTAATGAACATAAAAATGTCGATAACATATGAATACAAGATGGAAAAAAACCCTCTTTTTTATGGCAGAAGAGCTTGAACTACAAATATATAAAACATCCATTGAGATTATAAAAGTTAAAAATCCAGTGTAAAAATAATGAACTAAGTAATTAGTTTAAAAAGTAAGAAAACTTTTTAAAATTTCTTTAATTTAAGGCTTTGAAAAAAATTAGAACATATTATGTTTCTACATAAATGCAAATATTTACTTATTCAATAAAGTGAGGACAGTATTTTCATCTTATGTCTTCTATTTATTATTGTTTTAGAAGAGAAAATTAAAATATCCTACATTTGAATTAAGAAAAATCTGATGATAAATTCAAATTTAAATAAATACTTTTTTTCTTTTTTCTGAAGAGCTTGAATTAAAAGTAATACTGTCTTACTCGGTTGTAACAATAATGCAAGCACTAGTGATTTTGCTCTTTGTAACAAAGTTCAAGTTACGGTCCACTATGTTTAATTAATTTAATGTCTGCAATTATCGCAGGTAAATGTTCCCACTCATAGAAGTACTTCGACGTTCTTTAATTAAAAGTATGTAATTAAATTAGTAATTACAATTCACTATCTAATCTTATCCTTGTAATAGAATTTAATCCTTTTAAATGTATAAGACCAAAATCACGAAGTAAAAAAGGAAAGGGAATCACTCTCACCATGTATTTAATATTATTAGCAGGTTTTTGCAAAACTGTTTTCTTATTGTAAACCTTATTGGAATCATTTTTATCATATAATTGGACTTTTCGTCTAATGATAATAATTCCATAGAAAATATTATCGCTTTCCATCTTACCTTCTAAGAACATTTAAAGATGTGTGCTTCAGGGTTAAATCAACTGTATATGTCGAAAAGAGGATAATACCTATAGCATATTTTTGTTTAAGAAGATGGTGATAAAAAATGGAACACTTTTGTGGCTCAGTAGATTTTTAGCTCGTTATATGAGAGTTTTACTATATAACCAAGTCTCTTAAAGTGAATTATAATACTGGAACAAACATTTGCTCTATAATAACTCGTTAAACCGTAATTTGGCTATATAATTGAATATAGGCGTATAAGATAATTAATTTGAACAGACATTATAAACAACCGATAAGAAGAATTCATGTTGTCATATCTTACAAAAAATGAGTACCAAAATTTTACAGGAAAAACAAATCGCTGTTGTATAATATTAAATAGTTTATAACAAAAATATTTAAAAAAAATCTGTATTTATATATTGTGATTCAGCAAACACAGTGCGATGTGCGCAAGTTGTCTTTTTGTACGAATGTATAGTGCTTTAATATTTTGCAAATGAACTGTTTCGAATATAATACTTTTCAATATTAGCACACTAACACTTAATTTTACCCCCACGGTGCTGTGAAAAGTCTCACTCAAGAGCGCGTACTCGATTTACTATACTAAGATAACCGTTTTAATAACTATAACTGTCAACTTTTAAATTCAAGGGCGTGATATTACAAGGGTATCTTGAACTATATTATGTAACTTCAAAGTATTATTATCTTTTTTTTTTTTTTTGCTGTAAAAAAACAATTTGATTTTTAATCCAATGTAATATATTTTCTATAATATTTTAGTACTAAATTTCTGGATTATTTCGCATAAAAATTATTAAAATAGGTGGAATGTTATTTCTTTCAGACAGGCGTAGACGCCTTTCTGACATAAACTGTCCCTAATTCACATTTTTCTGAAAAATGTAAAGGAATGTCCTATTTGGGAGTAACAAAACATAAAAATAACTGTCAATTAATTTAAATTATTTTATCTTAACACTTATTTTATTAGAATCGGCATGTAGCAGTAATAGTATATGATATGTAATAACGATAGTATATGATATTAACTATGGTATAATCCAAATAGTTTACTATTATCACTTCATTTATGTTTCATTATTTAATATTAATAGCAACAAAAAAAATACCTATATCTCTTTATTAATATTGGTAATTCTTTTATTTTAAACACATGTTTAATTCTTTAAATTTTAAATACATGCTAATTTTCCAAACCAATAAGTTATGATAAAACGAAATAGAAAGTTGAGAAGTCCGTTTAATCCTCTTGTATTCGGGCTTTTTTGAAACGTCCTCAAAAGATCTTTCTTATCCTATTGTCAAATTAATAACTTCAAATTTAATTAAATGTTATATATTCGTTAAACTTTAGTACATCTTTACTTTTCCGTTTAAGATAACTACTTTTAGTTTTTTAAACCTATATATATATATATATCACCCTACCCGCCAAAAAAGAAAACAAAACGGCCCTGAAAGGTTTAAGCAGTTGCACAGAAATGTGAGCATCGTTGATTAAATCAACATTACCCAATTACTTTCATTTCGTGATTTTTGCATTGAGAACCCTTCAACGTAGAAAAAATATATGCAAGGGGCAGGTGCGTACATTCCTTGGGATTCTGAAAAAGTTTACCTCCGCTATTTAAGATCTTTCTATTTATAATTTCAATTGCAGAATTCGTGATCGCCTTGTTTATTCAACAAATTTACCATAATCTTCAGCAGTTAAATAAGGCGAAATATTTGATTTAAATTTGCAGTAAAAATGTACGCAATTTTTTAAGTTTCTTTTAATTTTTGAAATATGTTATTTCTTAAGCGTCTTACGATTCTTCTTATCGAGTTCATGAACAGGCGTAATCCGACCTGTGAAGAACGTTAATATGTGATAGTGCAACATTTCCACAAGTTACAATGATCAGCACAAAGGATGGTGTAGATGTTGCATAAGTACAATAAAGCTGGGAAAGTTCTGCATTTGGATTAAAAATAACCATCAAATTTGAGTTCACGAGATTCCGTGCTTTGGTGATTCTGTTAAGACATCATGAGAGTCAAAATTAATATTTGTGAAAAAAAAATAATACATTAAAGGGAGGAGGGGTATATAAAGTTATAGTAAGAGTAATTAAAAAATAATAAGAGTTTCTTGTTTAAATAAACTTGTCATTTTCTTATTTCAGTAATTATGTTACAAAATATGTAACATACATTCATATGTACATATTTTGCTATCGTGGCATTTTAGTGACTTGAAATAATTTTCAATTTTTATAGCCACTTATGACATAATTGTATTTAGTTGCTTATTTAATTAAAAAGTAATTAACAAATCTGGTCTAAACTTCCGTGAGCCATGAATGTTTTGTAAGATAATATGAAGTGTTATATTTCGGTTTTAATGATATTTTTCTATTCATAAATACTTCTGATGAACATATGAAATAGTTTATTTATGTTTTTATAATATTTCTCTGTTATTCATATATGTTTGGGTTTAACATATGAAGTGTTATATTTCTGTTTCTATGCTATTTTTTTTTTATATAAATTTTGGGGTTAACATATCAAGTTTTATGTTTCTGTTTTTGTGATATTTTTTTCAATTATTCATGCATGTTTTCTATTAATATATGAAGTGTTATGTTTATTTTCGTTGTAATTTGCGATACTTTTATGACCGAGTTTTAACTATCCTAGCCTTGTTTTCAATGTTAAAACAATAACACCACAAGTTTATATATTAATAGTATTATTACAATATTTAATAAAAAATTTAGTGCAATATATAAAAGGATATGTAGTAAAATGTCCATTACCTATAAAATTCAATAATTATACTCTTATCGCCCTTTTGTCCATAAAATTACTATTTTAGTTTTCTGAGTACCTCCACATTTGATGTTACGCAACATTGTTTTAAAATAAACAAAAGTTCTTTTTACACCCATATGTTTAAGAGTTCACATACTATTTACTATTGTTAAATGCCCAGAAATATGTGAGTTTTGTTTATGAAACTATTTATAATTAGTGTGTACACATTTAAAAGTATAATTCATGCATGTTCACGTCCTTGCTTTGTATAGTTCGAAAAAATGTACAGTAAACAGCTTACTTTTAAAACATCTACATAATGCATCGGTTTTAAATCATGATATTTTTACATGAATGCTGAACAAACGCCTTTTTTAAAACAAATGCATTATAAAGAAAGAAACAAATCCTTTCAAGTGATTGCTTAACCTTCGAAATTGTTGGTTTAAAATTTCCTTCTTTTCTTAAAAATTAAGACAACGAAATCATTAATTTTACCTGAAAGAAATGGCAATGTGAAGCTTAACAGTTACTTTCTTACGATCTCTAATTACGCATTTAAATGTGTCTAGTTTCACAGATTTCAGTGTCTTATTTTTAAATATATGTTAGGATAAAGATTCGTATAACATAAAAACACTTCAAGTAATTTGTTTTCGATGTTTTTAAAAATTTTAAACATGTTACTATCTGTAGTATATGTTTATACATCATAAAGCTTCTAAAAATAGTGATTCTAGTCTGCATTAATTCAGATTTTGATTCACTAATCTACTTTGCATTCGTATGCATCAGTAACGTGTATAATGAGGGGTTACTATGTAAAATAATTTAGTAAAAATAAAATAAAAACCTTTTGAATTCCATGTTTATAATGAAGAATTTTTAAAATCATTTGTTTACACAAAAATGATTTTAAAATAATGTTACTTTAGAATTTACAAAAATAAACAATAAAATATTGTTTACTAATTAATGTATGGAGCGCAAACTTCATTAATTTCTGCCTATTTTTGGATTGCTATAAATGTCTAAATGTTAGAAACTGAACAAATAATAAATTCTTCAGAAGTGATATATTTGCTATCGATTGCAGAGTAGAAATTATAGGTAAACAAAAATATTAACTTATTTTACTAGTGGTAAATTTTGTGTGTACCGGAAATTGTATCTTTTTTAATATAGGAAATAAGATTTGGTTTTACTGTTTTTACATGGGGAATAGTGAATCATCTGCTATTTATTCTACATGCTTAAATTACTTTAGAATATAAATATATATATCTTAACTTAGCTTTTATTACTTTTTTACACTTTTCTACATCTTGCTGAGTGAGCTCCTTCCTCCTGTTTTGGGATTGGTCGTTCTGACTGCTAGTCCGTAAAAACTGACTCAGTTTTCTTTAATACTTCACTTCGAGTCGCTTCGTTAATACTTTACTTTAACGGCTGGTGCAGTGTAGCAATCTTCAGATTGCAAATACCGGCTGGATCAGTCCTTTTTTCGAAACAATCTTCCCGCATAAAGAATCCGTACCTAGACGTGTGCTTCCTGCAACTCCTTTTATCCCATACCATGTTTTTCTTGGATACATTGCATTTTCTTTATATACCTATATTGCATATTATGACTCCTTTATGATCTGTTCTATAATGACTCATAGACCGGGAGTGGAGTTGCTCGAATCTGGGTAGCCCATTCAATGTCTAAGCTGCCTCTGTTCACTCGTTTGTGGAGTAATAAGACTCAATTAGATCTAAAACATTACGATAAAGTACATCTATACTTAATTTTAAGCTTAAATATGTCCGTAATAAATACTAACGCTATTTTGAACCTCATTAGACGATGACTTCATGAAGTTATAGTAAAAAAACTAGGTATAAGGTAATGATTTAAATAATGCTGATATTTTAAATCTCTTTGAGCATTGTACTGAGTATAATC
The DNA here is from genome assembly GCA_963931845.1 of Maratus michaelseni. Lineage (NCBI taxonomy): Eukaryota > Metazoa > Arthropoda > Arachnida > Araneae > Salticidae > Maratus > Maratus michaelseni. The sequence goes on from OZ007592.1 coordinate 342,081,412, forward strand.
AATATTATGAACTTTTAGAGCAGGATAATGTTAAAATTAAAAATATATATATTTATTCAAGTATTCTAAACCTCTCAATAACGGACACCTCGAAATTTGTTCACTTTTCATAAGTGTGTGATTTTTTTAGGTAAAATTTGGTATGTGTTCTGGATGGAAAAAGTGTTATCTAAATTGAGGCTTTACTGTAAAACTTCCATAACAGACACTCCCAAATAGCAGGCATTTCTGTTTAGCGAACACCCACCTTCTTTCAATCCACAACACATACATATTTGCATAATTTTACTTCTAAAAAACGGGTAACTCCAAATGGTGGACAAATTTTGCGGTCCAGAGATGTCCCTCCTAAAACAGAGGGGAGGGGGGACATTTCCACGGACCGTTTTCCCATGCTTTAATCAGATACTGCTTCCAGAAAAATCCAGCACAGCTTTATGGTCGAATATTTTCCAATTTATCAAAAATGATACAATTTGGTCAAACATGGATGCACACTGATTTTTAAAATTGAACACTTCGTTTCGGACACATACGTGCCTGAATTTTAGGCATTTCAATTTACAGTTTGATTATGGTACATGGATGACGATTATTTTTATATTTAATCGTACCATATTTTATGAAAACAATTTTTTTTGTGATAGATTTCTATTATTATAGTTTAAGTGAATGGTAGATATTATTTTTCAAAAACTGGTTAGAATAGAATAAAAAAGTTGTCGCTGGCGACGTACGGTGCTCCAACCCCGTAATCAAAAGAATAATATACATGGTAAGATCTTGTTTGATATAGAAGTATGTAAGGATGGGCTAAGAATGTGAACATATATACATTTTGTAAAATACGAAATGTTGATGAGGAAGTTTAAAATTTGAATACGGTCGCAAAACCCATTTTGTGATAAAAGAAAATGGTTGAACAAGTTATACTACTAAAAAACAATATATTATCATACTTCATTATTCTTATTTGATCAAACTAAAAAATAACAATTACTTCTGCTTACAGGAAAATATAATAAGAGAAATAAAATTAAATGGATAATAATGACAATTTTCCTGCTAAATCAAAAATCTTGGATTTCAAAAATATATTTGTTTTGAAATGAAACAAACATATCAACATTTATATTATCACTACACTCTATATATGCTAACTGTTCTGAAAGTTGTATTTGGGAACCAGTGTAAGAAACATGAATCATGAAAATCATGAATATAAAAATTCCAAATAATAATAATAATAATAAAAATTGCAATCTTTGTAATCCCTCTTTACAAATAGGTAATAATTTATACCTAAATTTTAAACACGTTCTTTCATTATATATATACATATATATTTTCATTATATATATATATATATATGTATATATATATATATATATTAATATATATTCATATTAATATATATTTTTTTACTTTATTTGAAAGATTTATTCCCAAATATTAATTCCCAGTGCAATATATTGGTAATTCCCTTTTATATAAATAGCAATTTTATCCAGTTATATTACACTTATATTGCACTTTTCAAAAGGAGACTGTGAAAACAATCTGCTTTATTTGAAGATGTTGCATATTAAAAATTTTTAGAACACTTTCTTACTAATTACTGGAAAAAAAATCAAATTAATTGTTTCATTATTTTAAACAATTAAATTTTCATGATTATTAAACATCCTGTTTTGTGATTTAATGCTTTCATTTAATTTTATTACGATATGCAAAGCAAAGTGTTTTACTATATATAATTTAAATGTATTTTCTAAAATACTGCATATTACACATTTTTAGAAAAGTGTCTTACAAATTATGGAAAAAATCTAAATAATCGTTTCATTATTTTAAATTTTGAAACATTCATCATTGTAAAACGACATTTTTTTTTCTTACTTAACGCTTTCGTTAAATTTTATTGCGATAAAATATATATAAAGCACACATTTTTGCTATACATAATGTAAATGAATGTAAATTGTAATTAATTTCAAATACCGTCTTAATGATTATATATATATATATATATATATATATATATATATATATTGTACAGGGTAGATAAAATTAGTAAGATGTTGAAAATTAAGAGAAAAAATATAATACGATGCCAAAATTAGATACAAAGAAATTAGGAAACATCTGAACTTATAAAAGCTTAAAATAAAGTGTTAAAATTAATGAACAAGAAATTTGTTTAACAAAGTGAAATAAAAAAACAATATTTTTAAAATATTCGGTAGAAAAAAAATTCCTAAAATTTCTGAATCACTGTATCAAAAAGGATTTCTCATATGTTTAGTAAAAAGGAGAAATAATAATCCTTATATGCCTCTTTTATTTTAGAAACTAGACAAATTATCAATTAAAACGTAAAAAAATGTATTACAGCCATTCTAAACGAACAAATAACTTCAAGAACATTTCACAGCTTGCAGAAATGCGTATTCCACCCTCCCTCCCCAGAATACACACAATCACTAATTCAACAGTAAATAATGTTTTAAAAATGATACTTTAAGAAATCGATTGGGAACAAAGGTTATTCATGGTCGGTTATTCAAGGTTATTCAGTGGGTGATGTATGAATTAAAGTTTGCGCGCCGTCTACATTTTCAGATTTGATCTAACCATGCAATTTCCAATTACAACTTATTTTATGAAAATATTATTATGTATAAAGAAATGTACGAATAGATACACAGTTTTAAGCCAATTTGATTAAAAGTTTTGGAAGTAAATTTGATTAAAATGTGGGACGGCTAACGAATAATTCGTAGTCTATATTTATATACGTCCTAAAACAATAAATACATCAGTTAGATGTTTTGCATGAACACATTATTTAATTAGTATATTGTAACTAGAATAAAACATTCTTCTATATCATTCTAATATATTAATTTAATTATCGCTGTTATACACCAACAATTAAGAAGTTTAGTGCATAATCTTTAAATTTAACTCGGAGTTACGTGATCAGTGAATAAAAAAAGAACAGTCCAACAGCTGTCTTTTATGAGTATTCATATACAAAATTGAACCAACATACAGGATGCGTCAGGAAAATGTATACATACACTGTTTAACTGATTATAACTGTCTAATTTTTCTTTTTTTTCCAAATTGTAATTAATCGAAAAGAATGAGTGGACCAAAATTAACTTTTGAAAAAAGAAAAATTATTTGTAAATACTATTGTAAGTATGAAAATGTAGCAGAAGTACAAAAACAATATCGCAGGAAATTTCAAGCAGATTTTTTTATGCGACTTTACAATTCATCGCATAAAAGATAAGTTTGAAATGAATGGTTATTCACAGACAACGTTCCGGAACCGCAATTGATCAGGAACGCTCCACTACACCAAATGAAATGTTTGTTGAAATTTGTGAATCAATAGCCTACTGTTATAAGCGAGGTATTGACAAGAACGGTGATAATTTTGCGGTAGGATGCAAAGTTATAGATTTTATGTAGATTATTTGCAATTTAAATTTTAATTATATGTCAATAAAAACTGGAGTTATAATCATTTAAAGTGTGTATACATTTTTCTGACGCACCCTGTATATAATTTTGAATAATAACGTCAAAAAAAATCTGGTGCATTTCTATTCAATAGAAACTGAGATAATGCTATAATGTTCGACATGAAAATAAAGCATAGTAGCGAGTCCTGTTGAGTGAATCAAGTCAAAAGTGAAACAATATAATTTTTTTATAAATTTCTTACATATAAAATTTGGTGAAATTCCGTCCCGTACCACTACCTCCGTAATAACTAAATGTCCATTGACTCAAAAATGGAAATCAACATGTCTCAGGTAGTTGCGCCATCTAGGCGCCACCATCTGGGACATGCTGTCCTAATATTTACGTTAATTGCCTCATAGACGTGCTATTCAAACCTGCAATTTTCTTATTTTTAAATAAAGGTAAGTGTTTTTAATTTATATAGTATAATTAATTTTTTTAAAGAACTTTTATATTCAACAAATGTAAACAACCAGTTACTGCAGCAATTTAAATTGTTATTTATAAAAGAAAATACGATAAATACATTTGTGAAATCTAGAAATTACTTACATGTTTTTTAAACAAAATTAATATTTTTAAGCTATATTTTTAAACTTCCCATATAAATATTCTCAATACAGCCTTTGTATACGGTAGCGGTGTTATGGTATTTACTGCTATATATTGAAATATCATGACAGTCGTCACCGATAGATGGCACTGTACTCTGGGGAAAAATTGACTTCCAATTTTTGTATGGGGTTATCATGACCTTACCTGCCGACATATAGATATCACGAAAATTCTGATAAAACATACCGCAGCAGCGCCACCTGATGTGCAAGATGCACACAAAACCTAATTAGTACCAATTTATATCAAGGTCTAACTTAATATCAAGTTTTAAATTACATTTCATTCGTTAGTTCATTAGATATATCCGCAACAAATGCGTGTCATACACCTATTATTAAATAGTCACGCTAACAGTAAGACAGACATCTTACCAAAATAAACAAATCGTATTCAGGCTATATCAAAACATGTAACTCCATGAAAAAAAAGGAAATTTGAAAATTTTGTGGTTCTAATACTTTCTTCTTATGTATATACAATAAAGTATAAAAGCACAAGCTAAAACCTCAAATTAATTCTAAAATTACATAATATATATCAATTATAAATTATTTATTTGAAGAATGATATTAATAATTCATAAATATTTAATAGGATTATAATATTTGTATAAACAATTTCGGTCTTGCTGCCAAGTAACATTAAAATTATGCTCAAAATACAAACAGCAATATAGTTTACGAGACTATATTTAGGAAGAGAAAAAAGGCGTAAACTAATAAGAACTGTTAATAAAAACAACAATGGTCTTCCTATTTCTAATAACAATATTAATTTTTATTGAAAAATATTTATAAAATTTGTATTCAACATCTACTGTACACTTGTCCTGAAACTTGCAGTATTGGATTTCACTTTTAAGTCCCCCATTTTTAATATTACATACTTTTGCTATTCTTGGAACTAATCTAGAAAAAATCAGACCTATTTGGAAAATGCAAAATATTATGTTGTGTTTTATTGTGGGGTTCCCATAGAAAAACAAACCTGTTGCTTGTTTTAATATTGAGATACAAACTAAAAAAATACTATCCCTTAAGTATCATATAAAAATCGTCGCGTTTTCCATGTATATGGCACCAGTTTGTTTTTCTTACTATTAATTGTGCCAAAAATAGTTTGAAGTGATCATTTATACGACTGTACTGCAGTGTTTATTAGTCTGTTAATGTATGCAACCATTATAAATTTTAAACATGCCTTTTAAATATTTTAGAGACATGATATATATTTTAACACCAGCTTTCACTTTTCTATGTATAATGTATCTTTTCTGAATCTGGTGCTAAATAAAAATTTGCATATGTGGTTAATATTTATGTATTTTCACTTAGATCATAAAATTCTATTTCATACATTTTTATGCTTTGTAATACTAAAATTAGGAAAAAAATACAAATAAATATACAGGGTGTTTCAAAATGAATATCGGGTTTTAACGCTTGGTAGTATTTATTACATACAACTTAAAATTATAATTAATACATAAAATGAAAGAGCAACTCAAACAGTTTACATACAGGCTTACAAGTGTTCAATGTGAACACCTTTCGTCACACAGCACACAGCACACATGAAGTCGATAGCTCAGTTCTTCCCAAACGTTAATTAGTGTTTGTGGGGTAATTGTTGCAACAGCTGCCTCGATCATGTTTCATAGGTTGGGTAGGTCAGCTGGTAGTGGAGGCACATACACTCGATCCTTTATGAACCCCAACAGGTAGAAATCACAAGGCGTCACAAGATCGGGTGAACGTAGAGTGGCGTTTGGGAAGAACTGAGCTATCGACTTGATGTGTGCCGTGTGACGAAAGGTGTTCACATTGAACACTTGTAAGCTTGTAGGTAAAACTGTTTGAGTTGCTATTTCATTTTATGTATTAAGTATAATTTAAAGTTTTTTATAATAGATACTACAAAGCGTTAAAACCCCGATATTCATTTAGAAACACCCTGTATTTTGAAGAAACATTTTACATCATAAATGAAATCAAATAAATGTTACATGCAAACATAACACATTTTATTAAAAAATTTTTTTCTCTTTCAAAATATATTTATTAAACTTAAAACTGCAACGTTAGCAGCTGTTATGTATAAATGCAGCTAAATTAAAAAATATATATATCTGCGATTTTTTTTTATAATAAAATACTTACTTACATTTTTCTGGAAAAAAAATATTGCTTTAGCTGTTATAAAATCAACATTATATATGACTATCATTTTAATAATTATAATCTTTAAGTTTCACAAATAAAATAATCATTAATTAATCGCGATTGAGCGTTCTGAAATTAATATAAATCTATATTCCAAACATTTTCAGTAGATTATTGTTATTTATATATATTTAACTGGAAATTGGGAAAAGTATAAATAATGGAATCTTAGAAGGAAATAACATTAATTCAACCGTATGCTTCCTAATATATCTTTGTAAACATTTCTACTTTTCCTTCCATAAAAACAGACAATAAAGCATGTAACAGTAATACTATCCTACATTATTTGCACATTTTGCTCAAATCGTACAAAGATTATTGACTTCACTGTGTTATATTCTAGGTATTAGATTTATTATCCTATTAATTGCTATTTAATGCTCTGAAAATACGCAGACTATTTCCTGAATTGTTCAATATCCCTTGCATTTGGAACAGTAAATGGTGTTATTTTTTTTTTCTTTTTTGCTTTCTTATAAAAAAAAGAAAAAAAAAACATACTAAGAAATTTTGATATTTCAAAAGTAATCTGTTTTCCCAAAAACATTTTTTTTTTTTTTTTTTTTTTTTCGATGAGGAAAAAAAATATATAAGAAGATTTTTAAATAGAAGTATGAGATAATTTTGTAACTGCAATTTTTTCTCTTATCTTAGTAAATCTATTACAAATTTCGTAATATTTAATCTTAAAAATTATTTTACTGTCTTCATTTAATTTTCAAATATCGTGGCCAATTTGCGTTTTCAAAATTATTCAAAAATATGATATTCGAAATTTTGAATAAATGCGTATTAGTGATTTATTCAAAGGTTTTCTATGCATTTTCTTTCTTTTTTTTTCCTCATCATAATAAGGAAAATAATTTATGAATCACTCATTTTTTAGATAACTGTAAGATATGTGCAAGAATTGTGTCTAATATAGGTATTCGCTTATTTATTTATTTTTTTTAGTTCATGAATTTCAGTTTGAAGTCTAAACACCGTTATCATTCTTGCTTTTTGGAGTATTTTTTTTTATATAATTTATATATTTAAAAGCAAAGGCTTTTTTTTTGTCAAATTCACTTAAAATCGGGTCAAATACGCATGCGTCATAAAAGTCCCTTGGGATATCCACTCTTTATCAAATGAACGATTCACCGTAGCTAGTGACTTACTCGGTGTCCATACCTACCTCCATCAGCCGATCAGCTGAGGGCTGTTCCTCTTCAGAAACGTATAGCGCAGAAAATCATTTCTCTCCCTTTCGTTTAGAGATAGAGTCCGGTGTATATATATATATATATATATATATATATATATATATATATACTTACATATATATATATATATATATTGGATTTTTTAAGGGGTTTATTTTCTAATAAAAACTTGACTATTACTTTTAGATTTAGAAAATGTAAAGTAGCGACATAAAAAGAAAACAAGAACGAAAAATCATGCGTCAAGCATAGATTATGTAGCACTTTCCAACGCTTCCAAAATAATTTTACAAATCATACCGTTTAATAAGCTAAAAGATAACATCTAAGTAAACATTTTGGAAAACGCATAACATATTTAAAATTATAATTTAAGGAATTTCCAACATATACAATATTCGGAAAAATATCCGAATATTTTTATTCAGCCCTGTATAGGATCTATAGGTTTGTATATATACTACATAGAATGCTAAATTTTAGTTCAGTTAGGAAACGCGTAGCACAGTTTAAAATTCTCCGTCTGGAGTTTGTCAATAAACGGAAATGTGTTCGCGAACTTTTGTGCTTCCCTGTATATGATCTACATAATTTATACACACCACGTAATAAACAAAAAGTGAGTTAAATTTAAAATCGCGTTCCGTAACTTAAAATGCACTTCCAGGAATTATTGTTAACAGGCAGTAGAGAATTCTTTTGTGTGTCCCTGTAAATGAACGATGACTGCTATGTACACAATATTCTGTAGTAAGCCTCTTGTAATGCACATTAGTGATATATATAAATTTCAGTGCGTTTAAAATAGTGAAACATTACTTAAATAAACCGCAGACGATTTTTCTCCATAGACGTAATGTAACGGAATTCTTTTGACTGTCCCTGTAAAGTAACTATAAGTGCTATGCACACCCTATTCCATATTAAGCTTCTTCTAATGCACCTTAGTGATATATATAAATTTCAATGCGTTTAAAATAGTGAAACATTATTTAAATAAACCGAAAATGATTTTTCCCCATAGACCGCAATGTAACGGAATTCTTTTGAGTGTCCCTGTAAAAAAAACTATAGGTGCTACACACTTCCGTTGCAATAGGGAACATGCTATAGATAACGACAATAACATATAGAAATTGCAGAGCAATCCGAGCATATTTACGGGAGTTAGAGCACGGACAGACGGCAGACGGCAGACGGCCATACGGCCAGACGGCAGACGGCCATACGGCCAGACGGCAGACGGCCATACGGCCAGACAAACCGAAGTCATAAGCATTTTTCAACTAGGTTGGAAAGTGCTAAAAAAATACACCAGAATGTATCTCTAAACGAAAGCGAGATAAATGATTTTCTGCGCTATACAAAAAGATTTCCAAACGACTCAATCGTGAACATAGAAATAGATATCTGTTTCTATGTTCATAAACTCAATAAATCAAAATAAATAAAGATAAAATGAAAAAAATACCTTAATAATAGTAATCCAAACTTGAAACTTTTAACAACGCCATCGAACGAACGAAAGTCATTCTAAAGAATCATTCCTTCCTTTCTGACGTTTCTGAAGAGGAACTGCGCTAAGCTCATTGGCTGATGGAGGTAGGTGTGGGCGCCGAGTAAGTCACTGGCTACGGTGAATCGTTCACTTTATTAAGAACGGACATCCCGGAGCACTTTTTTGCGCATTCGTATTGGGCACGATTTTATGTGAATTTGACAAAAAAAAGCCTTTCCTTTTAAATATATAGATACCTACACAAGGCTAACTAAATTTAATCTAACAGAAAAACGACTGTACACATCAATATATAAAACTATAATAGTTTAACGGTATGTCATATTTTAGTAACATTTGAAATACAATTCATTTTTTATCATATCTTCTGCTTGCTTGTGTTAGGGAAATTATTTGTATGATAAGACCTTTATTTCCGAGTGTTCCTGTTTTTGTCATGATAAATATGGTAAAAAATAAAATAATTTATATATATATATATATATGATTATATGATTTTTTGATTATTCAACCGCATACGTTTACACCATTAAAGTTATAAATTTACTTATTATGTCTTTCATCACCTTCTAAATACGCTGAGGGATATTTCTTCTTAGAGCCTGTAATTAAGCAGAATATATATTACTATTATCGTAGAATACCATATAATATATGGTTAAAAATATTCATTAATTAAAAAAGTCCGAAGGATCACATTTTATAGCATTTATTTACAGCAGGTCATGATGCCTGAAAAGCTGAAACATAGTATGAAAAGAAAATCACTCATATTTATAACATTTAGACCGATTCGAATATAACTAATAAAGCGTTTTTAATAAGACGACCAATAGAACTTTTTAATATGAAACCCAATCAACTTTTGTTAAAATTACCCAATGGAACTAAAACTAAATCAGGAATTGTGTGATTACGTCATTACCCGTCCTTAATTGCACATCAAATCATTATTTATAAAAGTTAAAATTGTAAAAGTTCATGAATTGTTTTTTTAGAAAGTGCTTTTGTTATTAAGACAGCAATTTGATCATCAGTAGAAATGTATTCTATCATAATATAATTTCTACTGACAACATCGAGAATAAATTTCAACTTAATATAAATATGCTTCATTCTCCCAAAAAATATTTTCATTTGTAATGCACTGGATACATGATTGGTCATCTTCACACATTATAAGATTTTTAACCCGTATAATTTTATTAGTAATGTTTAATCCATAAAATACTTTGAATTAATTTAGTCAGGGCAATTACTTCTGCCTCTGCAGTGCAGTACACTTTTGTTTATTGACACACCGTAATATGACAATTATGGAATATAATTATATAACCAGACACAGATTTTCTAACATTTCAGTTTGAATCCCAATCAGCATCGACATATATAGAGAGATATGAATTATTCAAATTACCCTTTTTGTAGCTAATTTTCAATTTGGCAGTATATTTTTAACATTTCAATCTTTTCTTTAAAGTACACCAGGCAGCATCAGTAGGATGTTACTGAAGTTGACTTAAGCAGTTAACTGCAAATAAAATATCAGGACTAGATATGCATTTGCTAAAAAGAGTAAGGAACGAACTAATTCTCGATATGGCCCATTAAAGAGATTAGCTTTATAAAAATTAGCAGCACCTGCATTAGACTCAATAGCAATAGCAACTAGGAAAATAATCAAGCATTTTGTACTTTTTTAACAACCTTAAAATATAGTACTCGTGATCTGAGAACAATCCGACGGAATTAAATTCAATTCGGATGCCTCAGAACTCATATACCTTTTTAGCACTTTCCAACCTAGTTGAAAAGTGCTTATGACTTCGGTTTGTCTGGCCGTCTGCCGTCTGGCCGTCTGGCCGTCTGTCCGTGCTCTAACTCCCGTAAATATGCTCGGATTGCTCTGCAATTTTTATATGTTATTGTCGTTATCTATAGCATGTTCCCTATTTCAACGGAAGTGTGTAGCACTTATAGTTTTATTACAGGGACACTCAAAAGAATTCCGTTACATTGCGGTCTATGGGGAAAAATCATTTGCGGTTTATTTAAATAATGTTTCACTATTTTAAACGCATTGTAATTTATATATATTACTGAGGTGCATTAGAAGAAGCTTAATATGGAACAGGGTGTGCATAGCACTTATAGTTACTTTACAGGGACAGTAAAAATAATTCCGTTACATTACGTCTATGGAGAAAAATCGTCTGCGGTTTATTTAAATAATGTTTCACTATTTTAAACGCATTGAAATTTATATAGATCACTAAGGTGCATTACAAGAGACTTACTACGGAATATTGTGTGTATAGCAGTCATCGTTCATTTACAGGGACACGCAAAAGAATTCTCTACTGTCTGTTAACAATAATTCCTGGAAGTGCGTTTTAAGTTATTGAACGCGATTTTAATTTTAACTTGCTTTTTGTCTATTACGTGGTGTGTATAAATTCTGTAGATTCTATACAGGGCAGCACAAAAGTTCGCGAACACATTTCTGTTTATTGACAAACTCCAGACGGAGAATTTTAAACTGTGCTACGCGTTTCCTAACTGAACTAAAATTATCATCCTATGTAGTATATATACAAATCTATAGATCCTATACAGGGCTGAATAAAAGTATTCGGATATTTTTCCGAATATTGTATATGTTGGAAATTCCTGAAATTATGTTTTTAAATATGTTATGCGTTTTCTAAATTGTTTACTTAGATGTTAGCTTTTAGCTTATTAAACGGTATGATTTGTAAAATTATTTTGGAAGCGTTGGAAAGTGCTATATAATCTATGCTTGACGCATGATTTTTCGTTCTTGTTTGATTTTGACATCTGAATATATTTTTAGATATCATATCAATCCAAGCATTTGTTTCTCAAACATCTGAACCAACAATCTATAAATCATCAACGTAAAGAGGAATAAATATTTTCTTTGAAAAATGCCTTAAAAAATGCAAGATTCATAATTATTTTTTTTGGAAGAAATATCAAAATTAAGAATTTCTGATACCACTGACGTGGAGCTTGCTTCAAACTGTGCAAACTGTTCTCAAGTTTACATTTCATATTATCACCATACCCCTTCGGCTGACCGACATAAAAATTTGCGTTTAAGTCCCTATTTAGAAAGGCAGTTTTAAAATCTAAAGCATAAAGACTGAAATTCTCATTTAAAATATTAATTAATACTAAAAGTCATGCATGCATACCTATAACAGGTGAAAGTGTCTGAGAAATGTTCATTCATTTTTCCTGTATGAACGTGCGAGTTACAAGCCTTGCTTAATGCTTACATGATCTGTTTTCTGAAGCACCAAAATTGCAAGAAATAGAATGTTCTGGCTAATAAAGCCTAGATATTATTTTTTCTTGGATTGCATTTCTTCATTCATTGATTCCTACCATATTTATTTGTTATTGTGGGGTTAAGTATAAATGTCATGAAAATTAAAAGTCACTTCTTGAGTAAGCATTGCTTTTTAAAAAATTTGGGTTCTGGAAACCTAATAGAATATTTTCTTTTTTCTAGAAGGTTTTGAGACACTATCTTCTGTCGTATTAGTTGCATTTTCACTAGTTGGCACAGAACTATCATTTACACTTTCCTCAAATGCATTTTTAGCCCCAAACTCAATTTCATCTGATATTCTGGAAAACATATTTAAAATATTTGAAGTATTTTTTTTTAATTTATTAAATTTAATATTTTTGTATATGATGATGCGCTTTGTTGTAGGATCTTGTAAGCGATATCTTGTCAATGAATAACCTACAAATATTTTCATTTTCATTTTTCTTCTAACTTCTTTCTTTGAGCATTAGGTATAAGCGAATAGAAATCGGAGAAAAATACGGAGATTTTTCAAATCAGGATTATTTTTGTACTTCAACTAGTATGGAGTGTGACTGTCAATGATTGCATAGGGTAAGCTATTGTTAATATAAGCTGCAGTGAGAACTGCAATACACAAAAAGTTCTCAGACAAATGAGCTTCAAATTGCCCGCATTCTTCTAAGCGAATTCTGTTTGCAGGTTCTGATATATCATTCCGGCATAGAGTATGCGGTCTAACAGATGTTGCACTTAACTTTCCAACTATTTCAACAGGTGTTCACTTAACTTTTCACCTGCTCAAACTTTAGAAAATATTGCGGGAGTAGATAATCCGAGCTGTTTCAGGACTTCGTTGCACGAGTGGCCACATCTTCTGTGCCACAGTACGTTAACATCAGTAATTGAGGTGAGAGAAATTTCACTTTGGAGTAGAAAATCACTGACATGCTGACTACAATTTTTCTGACGCCCAAACAATAAACGCATATTTTATTTTACTACAATAGGGGAACCCTACAAGCTAGGCTCACTATCCCCCGTCCACAACCCGCAGCCTCTAAAAACACGCTGCTATGCTCTTTTTTTAAAAAAATTACCCGGCTACGAAAGTTTGAATGATATTATCAGAAAAGGTGGCGATCCATTGTAATCGGATGTCCTTACATTTTCCTTTGGGATATTTTTTTTAATTTCCAGTGCTGTCATGACAGATGACGGCTGTTTGCGTGGTTGATACGCAAGATCAATTACACATTTTAAAATAAACTTGTATAAAATTATTAATTAAAAAATATCGCTGTCTCTTGGTATTTTACAACACAGATATGGATAATATTCATCCTTTGGATTTGAGGCTACAAAAATGCGTCTGCTTCAGAATAACATTCAGAATCGCCCATGCCATTGAAAAGCACCGTGTGTAAAACATTTACGCTTATATTTATTGTTAATTCGAGTTTTAGACATTTTCAGGAAAAGGTGTCGCTTATACATAAATCCTGTTCTTTATTTTAATGCAACTTCATTCATATTTTTAATGTTATTTATCAAATGATTGTTTTTTAATTAATAAGTATATATAAATTTTCTAATATGTATTTGTCGAATAGTAATTCTTATAGAATAAATGTAATGTATTTATCTCTATGCTGCATCAAGTGAAGAAATAAACGCGCTATCCGTCACTTTCACGCCACGTAATTTCCGCTGTGACATCAGATGTATATTTTCTATAAGAAAATCGTTTTAAATGCATGGTTTTAATATATTATGTACTTTTCACCATTAAATTCTTAAAGCGTGTAATAATTTAATTATTTTAAGTATTTTGTAATATTTATGTGTAAATATATTTTCAATTGAATTGTTTGTGCATGATATTATATGTTCTTTTGAAAATTGGTGCATCAGGTAAAAATGGGAAATTTCAAAATATTAATTAAATCTCTATTAAGATAATGAAAATTAAACAAACAACAACAAAAAAAACTCCTAAAGAAATTAGAAAAATTATAAAAAGGATTTCACACTGCTCGCCACAATTTCGTCTCATATATGCTTGTGAAAGATGGTTAAACTGATCCTATAAAACTGATTTAACTAAGCTTTTTTGACAAATTTTAACATTAATAGCGCTCAAAATAATTCTTCGATTTCAAAACTGTCTGATTCAGCGTGTTTATCATATAATATATTTCAAATACCCATTTAAATTTTGAACAAAAAGTGCACCTTTTAAATTTATATGAGTGTTATTTAATATTTCATCGCGAATATTACCAATACTTTGAATTGCAAGAATTGCAGATTTTTAGGCACGTGTAAAAGTTCCTGATGCTTGTTTCAGTGAACTGAACCATCCATGAAGTACAAATGGAGTCAATTATGAATTTATTATTGTTTAAAGTTCCTACGACGAAAGGTATTTCGTAAGCAGAATGTTTTTCGTGTAAATTTGTTGTATTATATCAAGATTTACAATCCCGTTTTTACAAAATTCACAATACAGTTCCTTATGCGTAGCATAAAAAGTTACGTTATCTGTCGAAGATTTAACAATATTTTTTATCAATTATTCTTTTATTAATATACTAGCTAACCCGCCCGGGCCCGAGATAATTACAATATCAGAGAAAGGCGTTAACCCCATCCCTATACCGGCAAATATAATGAATAATTTGTTCAAGAAAACCACCGTCACCTACATTAACGAGATCAATAAAAAAAGAATTACATTTTTCTGATAATTAGAACATAACGAAAACGCTACGCTAAAATAGCCGGCAGATGATATCACTTTCCGACCTCAATTTCAAAACTATATCTTAATCAGTTACCTAAAATTCTGTTCATTAGTAAAAATTGGCTGGGTTGGGTTGATTATTGACGGCCGATTATCTACACTTGGGATATAGGCCCAGGGGAGTGCCCTTCGTGGGGGTCTTTCTAAGGGAACCTAACCCGTATTTACGCATAGATAAATCCACGGCTCGAAGAAAACCACGAAAACTCCGAACAATTAGGCTGACGGGCGCGATTGGATCGAACCCAGCACCTCCCGTCTACCAGCTTCGAGAGCAGAACCTCTCAGCCACTGGTGGGGCAATAAAAATTGACAATTATTTCCTTTCTTTTTCGCAAACTAAATTTAGGGATCGACCAGAGAAACAGATCTCTTTGTAATTAAATTTTTAATGAAACAGATCCCTGTCTGAAACTTTCTCGGATTGTTTTCCCTGGCGCCGGCAGATTTTCGGCAGTTTTTTTGCGTAAATTAAGAAAAAATACCGACCGACTTTTTAAAAAATCACATAGTCAGATGCAGATTTTTTTTTTTTTTTTTTTTTTTTTTTTTTTTTTTTTTTTTTTCATATGCTCAGAAATTTTCAAATTGATATCTCAATGAGTTTTCTTAAAATTCGCTAATTCGTAAAATAGTTTCGAATTCGTTCATTTCCGCTTGCAAATCCAATACGCCTGTTCTATTTTATCCATTTTGATTTAAAATGTCATTTTAGAAGCGATGGTTAATGACAATCTAATTAATATCTAGGCTAATTATCAAAATATTAAAATTCTGAGACTCAGGTGCACATGGCCAGACCTTGGACTATCCACACCTAAATTTTCCGATTTCTAGATGGGCTAAATTTTGTTATCCATCGTAGACAAACACACACACACACAGAGCGAAACTTTCTTTTATTAATATAGATAACGAATTATAAAATTATATTAATACTGGGCTGATTTTCTAAAGTGAATTTGACTAATTCATATTCTCTATGTAATTACAAAATTATATAAACAATTGAGTCTATATCCCTTACTTCAGCACCGGATATCCGTAAATCCGAAATTAGCTTCAAAACGTCATCACTGTGTTGATGCATTAGAATTTTCTGTTACTTTTCCATTATAGATAGTCTTTTTTGCGTTAATATTTGATTTACAGAACCTACAACTTCATACGTAGAATGAAGACATTCAAATTTTACATACTGTATCTTCCTTTTGAATGAAAGCTAAACTTCTATCATAGAGAAGTGTTAACAAAAACCCATACATTTTATTGGATTTATTTTTTTTAAACCTGTTGTTCCCTCGCTTCTTTTTCTAAAAAGTTATCCAGTTTCTAAGGCAAAAGTATTGAAAATGATGCATTTTTTCTTCTGCTCCATACGGAAAATTTATTGCCTGCAAACAGCGTTACTGCGTATTATTTTCCGCCTGAATCCGTTGTTCTTATTTTCCAACAGAAAGAAATAATAAAACTTTATAGGAATAAACTCATGAGCTACTTTTCCGATTAAGACATGAAAACAAAACAGAGAGAAAAACAACGCTCTGCTGTAAAAGAACCCAGGAGATATATGTTTTTTTTTAATTAAATAGTCCCATGAATCACATTTATAATTATTTGTTAACATGATGTCTAACATAAATAAAAAGCTGAAAAACAGTAAGTATGAAAAGAAAATCATTCATATTTATAACATTTAGTCAGGATTCGAAAAGAACCAATCAAAAATTTAATATTCCCATGAAAGGACGTATTTTTTTTATTACTTAACATTGTTCTTATGTATTTAAATATTGTTTTTTAATGTCTGCATGATTTCGAAATTTTTTTTATTTTTTTATATTTTTTGGTAAATTTTACTTCTAAATTTTCAATAATTATTTCGACGAACAACACATGCGTCTGTATAAAGTTACCTTTTTAAAATAGACAATTAAATTTGTTCTTTATGAAAATCTAGGTTTTAACGAAGTAACGCATTGTTTTGAAAAATAGATTATTAGAAAAATATTAATTATGCAGGAAACCACATACTGATTGGAGCAAATAAACAAAACCTTCAAAGAGGTCAATGTAATTCGAATTTGCTTGTCTTAAATTTCGTGTTTTCTTTAAAATTTAAAACAACGAAATCATCAATCTTTTCCAAAATAAAAACCAAAGTGGTGTACACTTTAACACTTACTTTGTTACGATCTCCAATTACGCGTTTAAACGTGTCTAATTTCGCAGATTTCAGTGTCTTATTTTTTAAATTGTGTTAAAATAAACAATTGTGTGACGTTATAAAAATACATTCCACGTCGTTTATTATCGACTTTTAAAAATTCTTAGGACGTGTTGCTATTGAAAGTTTGTTTTTACAGCAAAATCGTCTTCCGAAACATCTTCACTGTAGAATACTTTAATTAAGTTTTACTTACTTAAAAAACTATGTATCTTATTTTAGCAATATAAATGGAGTGTGTTTATCGTATAGAATTCTTACCGGAAACGAAACGAAAAAACTTTTAATCATGCCTTTATTAACGGAAATTATTTTAAACCGTGTATGCATTATTGATGATACCTGATAGCACGTTGCGTTTGAAATATCAAACATACATACTATAAATCAAATTATCTTTATTAGATAACGTAAGAACGTTTATAGTTCCCTTATCTCTGTCTAATTTAAGATTTATAGATACAAACGTCAGAAATTTACTAAATGAAATTTTTATCTGTTATTGTAGGAAGTAAGAATGTTTTGTAGAATAAGATATAGCAAGGTGTGTACACTCCGCAGAAGTTTGGTGGTACAACGTTAAGGTGCAGTGAATTTTTTTACGCTCAAAATTAAAATAATAAAAATACAAGTAAAAATATAGTTTCTATGAATGACCATATGCAACTTCAATAGATAGTTATAAAAGAATTACAACCCCCACTATTTAGAAAATTCAACAATTACATGGCAGTCAGAGGGAAGGGCAGCTATCCTACAGTAGTAATTCCTGTGAATTTTTTTTTTAAGCCCGATAACTTTCAAATGTTGGTATTAAGTAATTGCTGACCATGTCTATAACAAATCGTTTACCCGATTCGTTAAAATGACTGGCAATCCTATAGATGGAAATGGGATTATTACAAGTTCTTGCTACTAGACGTCTCACTGTATCGTAGTGTGGTCCAGAAATTATGGGATCCATTTGACTCGGACAATTAAATATCTAGAAGACCTCTTTCAGGTCGACCACTTGTGACAATACCGGTGCAATATGGCTTTCTTGCTCTTTTGGACCGAAATATAAGGAACACTACTGCGGATCAGATCATTTAAGATCAATGTAACACAACAAGGATGATAATATCTGCTACAACTGTGTAAAAACGTCTGCACAATCAATAATTCTATGCAAGACGACCCGTTGTGTATGTTCTCTTAATGGACGACACAGAAGTGACCATTGACGTTGGGAAAGAGAACATGTAACTTAGACCAGAAAACAATGATCTGCAGTATTCTTCACAGACGAGTCCCAGTTTGCTTGGGAAAATCATTCATGTCATGTGCAGCTCTAGAGCGATATGTGCATTAGATACAACCAATGCAACAATCTTGAAAGACGCATTTATCGAAGAGGTGAAATCATTGTTTAAGTTTGAATCTCTTTGGGTGATGAGACTGACCTTCTTATGTGCCATGGAGGGACTCTTACTACTATGAGAATTCGGGACGAGATCCTTTTTCTGTATGTCGAAATATGTACTGGTGCTATTGACGTATAATTCACCCTAATGGTTGATAATGCCAGTCTTAGCGAACTAGGTTTGCTGAATAACAACATGAGGATATAGATTGGTATCTAATGGGATCTAATGTCAGCTCAATCTCCGGACATTAATTCGATACAATATCTTTCGGTTGTCTTATGTTCTCCTCCAGGGTCGTTCAATAAGCTTGAACAATTGGTGCACCATGTATGGGCACTGTTTCCCATTCCAGTCTACGACAACTTATTCGATAGTATGGAAAGTCACAGTTGTCAATGCATTACAAGTAGGAGTGGACAAATTCTTTATTAAAACCTATTTATTTATTATTGTCACGAAAATCTGAGATTTATTGTTTTATTTAAAAAAAAACAAAATAAAAAAACATTATTATTATTATTATTATTATTATTATTTTAAATCATACTTTATGATAAATTTCAATAAATAACTGCTTAAATCAAATTTCGCCTTATTTTCTTGTTTTTATGTTCATTTGTTTTCACATTAGACACAGAAAATGGGACGTACCTTAAATTTTTTATTACAATATATTATTAGATTCTTAACAAAAGGAATTTCCTAATAGTAATAATCGTCCCATTTACACAAATACATACTAACTTATTTTTATTAAGTGCATATACTTTTATTTTTAGTTAACATCACTTATACATAAAGAAATATGTCGAATTAAACACGTAAGAGTGCTTATTTAATATTTAAGTATTTTTTTACATAGATTTTTCATCCAGATCTGCGCTTTTTCAAATATAACTTACAAATGTATATTCATCTATAGTTTAAATATTAAAAATTGCCTATCTAAATGTTCTTACATAAAAGCCTACACTGTATAAAATTAAGTAATCAATTTGATTAACAATTTAATAGCATATTAAATCTGTACACATATCAGTATAATAATTAGTATTAAAAATAAACAAAGAAATCTTTTAAGTAAAGAAACCTTTTTAATTTTTACACCATCCAGCTTGGTATTTTTAAATTTTCTACTTTCTGTAATAATTAAGACAATTAAATCGTTATTATTTATTAAATATAGTACCAAAACAGTACCAATACTGTACCAATACATTACCAAAACAGTACAAATACTGTACCAATACAGTAATAAAACAGTACCAATACTGTCCAATACAGTACCGGTTTTTTTTTTAAACTTACATTGTTACGATCTCAAATTATGCTTCATATATATATATTAAATATAAACTTTTCCCAGATTTCAGTGATTTATTTTTAAATAAACATTAGAATGATGGATTCTGCGACAATATAAAAAAAATACATAATTTGATATAGATTTTAAAATATAACTATGTTTTTTTATAAATAAATTTAAAACATTAATTTTTTTTATGATCATAAAATAAGATCTGGTAGAAATTGATAGAAATGAATATAGCACATAACGGTACGATTTCGTGAAAATAAAAAACTCTGGAACTTACTACATTTCTAACTTTTCAATTAACGGAATAATGTAATAGGTAAAATAAATACAATCAATGCAGAGTGCTATTTGCGGCTAAAAATAAAAAGATCATTTACGTCGTATTTTATTCAGAATGTTGAAAATAATAAATCATAAAAAATTGTCTTGCTACATGCGAAGTCTGCTTTACTGACAAATCCACGCTCATATTCTTGACACATAAGTTAGTTCAGACATGTTTAAGGGAACCTAATTTATCAAAGATATTGATTATCTTACTGCTGTAACATAAAAAAGACTTAATATTTTGATAATGTGAAACTTTTGTTTTAGCGTAATGCAAGTCATTTTACTTAAAAAATCTTAGTTTTTAAAGAATGAATGTTCTTAACATTTATGTTGTAAACGAATATTTTTTAGGTTATCATAAATGATCAATTATTTCTAAGTCATGATGGTTGTAGCAATAATAATTTTTCAAACTATTCAACAGGATATAATTTAAGACGTAGAAAGTAATTTACAATTTGATAATAGTAGAATATTGGGCAAATTTGATTTTGTTCACACTTGTGTACATTTGTGCGTAGAATGTACTTGTGTTGCGTTTAATTTTTCCTTGTGGGTGTACTCGGCTGGTCCAAGATTTTTCTCAACAAGGGAAATTCTAACGTAACAATCCTGCTGTGAATTTAATCTTATTTTATGGGATATTTGCACATATACACACATTTTTTTTCTCATCACATAGTTTTTTTTATTTTTGTATGTGTCTTTTTTCTTTTAAACTTAGCTCTTCTTAATTTTTTTGTTTTTCTTTATATTACTCTTCTCAAGTACAAATATTTGCAATAGTTGTAATAACAATAGTTACACTATTTTTTTTTTCAAATTAAATATTATTTTTATTAGTAAATGACAGTAAAGTATTGTTTAATTTTTTATGACCACTCCTCTTGACTTATTACATTTTACCGATTGTAACAAGCCGTCTCTCATAATATATATATATATATATATATATATATATTATGTTTTACGAATCATTTCCTTTTGGAATGTTGGTCTGTTCAAAATTATGGCCCATAGGACATACTACTTCATTGTAATGAGAGACACATTCGAATCGGCCTTCCAATTCATTTCCAAATCCCCTGTCTAAACGAGTGAATAACACTGTTCCTTGGTACGTCAACTGACTTATGCAGGAACAAGGAGGTCCATGTTGTGTCTCAACAGACAACAATGTGGACTTCTTACTAAATATACTCTCCCTATACAGGACAATGCTCTTGAACCGGCGGCATTACACTTGCTCTTGACAAGAATTAGGGCAGATATATATATTTTTTGATCGTTTGTCACTTTCTTTGTCCTTTCCTGTGCGGATGCACAATTTTTTTTAATCATATACAATTAAAAGTTCAGCCATTTTACATCACATTTTCATATTTTTATTCTTTTATACACATGTGTACCTGTATATGTTTCATTATTTTATGTACTTTGATTTATATAGGATTTATTGTTTTATTAATATTTGGCATTACATTATTTTATATGTTCAAATCAAGTATATGTTCAAATTTGTTAGTAAATGTAGGCAGTATTACAATAGCGCGCTCTAAAGCAATTAGGGTATATATATATTTTCTACGGAACTTAGGTAAGAAAATCTGCTTACCTTCTTTTTCAGCATTCAGAGTAGTACATCTCAATCCAAAAAGCCAGGTATCCAGAGAATCCGTGTTTAATTAATCCATTTTATTATTGGTTGTAGACACGTTGTATCCATCATGATGTATTTAATGATGTGCGGTGTATCCATAAAAATTATGCATGCACTAATCTTTTTATCCATTTGTGGAAAACTATATGTGTGTAGAGTGTAGAAATATTATTATTAAATAATTCATTACACTTAACCTAGTTTAGAGAATTTAATTAACATTACTTAATTTTATCAGTTACATTTCTTTAATTTAAACATTAGAATATCTTTAATAGAATTTAAGGGAGAACGAATTATACATCTTTTGTTTCCATCGCGAGAATAGCAAGTTAAAGTTCTATATGGAAAAAGTTAGTTCAATTTTGTGATGTCACTTTCCAGGCCTGTAATTGATTAGAAATGACGTAAAGTCAAACGCACGTCATTCATACGTATCATTACTTCCTTCTTCTCATTCACGTGTTCGGGAAAACACTTTATGTTGCATTGAAGGTACACTTCCTTCTCGAAACTGGGTTAATCTCTTAATCGTGATAAGTTTGAAATGAAAGTAAATAATCTGTCACTGAAATCAGTTAACAGAGATTACTTTTCTGATATATTCCCAACAAAATTTACGAACATTTTAAAGTAATCAGCATTTTCATGACCAATAGTAAAAAAGTAAAATAAAAAAGTGCTATTGTTTATGAAAAGAAATACGAATATTTAAAAAAAATAAAATAAAATATTTATCGGAATATCCATACTTAGTTTGGTATATAATGGATTTAATTTGTAACTCAATCATTATTTAGCTGTTGACGACTTCTTTATTTTTAAGCAGTTTTTTTAAAGAATTGCCAAAATTTATCACCCGAAAAAAACATTAAAAAATATTATGATATTATATTATATCAGTTAATTTCAACATGATCTGCGAGTTGAATCCATTTCGCAATCAAGTTAAATAACTGTCTACATAAAACGGTTTGAAAAGGATGGAATAATATACAATTAACAAAACTTTTTTTATACTTCAGATAAGAAGCATATTTAGGTATTTCTTTTTATACATTTGTCATTAAACCGTAAGTGAAATTAAGTAATACCTTCTTTTACTGCTTTGTATTTTAGAACAGCACAGAATAGCTCACGTACAATTAATTAATTTTGTCAAGAATGATATTTGACAATCATTACATTTCACCACTTTCATTTGAAGAAAGTTTCACATATTCTAATGTATATCTCAAAAAAAAGAAATATATTTTTCGTTACCTATAAAAATAACGAATTTTGGACAATGTCTTAAAAATCGGAGTATTTGAACACGTGCATTGTACATGACGATGATTCATTGATGATCATTGAGTAGCAATGGTTTGTAATTAATTCCTTATTGTTTTATAAATTAGAAATTTCTATTTAATCCTTAAAAAAAATGAGTTTTTGCTTGTCATCGTTCGGGTGAAGGCGCGACCTACGTTATACACTGCCGGTGCATGACGTTTTAAACGTCACATGGACTGGATCATTTTTCACGGTGATTGGTGCAAAACAGTGGGAGCGCCGATTTGCACCAATCGACGTTTAAAAATGATCCACTTCATGTGACGTTTAAAACGTCATGCACCGGCCGTGTATAACGTAGGTCGCGGTGAAGGACACTAATTTAAACTTTATTTCGGCCACTATTATCAAGAAATGCAATACTCCTTCAGATTTAGACTTTTTGAAAGCAGTTCCTATTCCTCAATTTAGAAACTCCCTGGTCAACGATTTTTCGAGTGTACCTCACGTCTCATCTTTCTGGGTTTATTTGCTGTGTCAAACTGCATCACTTCCGGCTTAATCTCATTGGTTGCTCGTACATGATGGTCTTTCGGTTTGTTGTTTACTGTCATTTGGGCTTTTGACAATCAGGTTCATATCTTTAGGGTATGCCATTTTCGCTTTTAAAGACACTGATGACGTGAGCCCATGTTACGAAACATACGTCTTTTCGTTAACATTTTGCTGCAGTTGGATATTGTGCGTTTAAACGTTGGTTTCTTTTGTGTATAATCAGGAAACAACTTCAATATTTCACAAAAATATTGCTTGCTAAATTTGAAATTGATCTAATTTATCGCGAAGCGACTACTAACATTTGTTTTATTTTTGTTGGATCAACATCGCATAATATATATATATATATATATATATATATATATAACTTTTCTGTTCTTCATTATTTTAATTATATACTAATCAAAATTATGAAATTTTATAAACCTAGAAATATGATTTTGGTTTTTTCTGAGTTCAAAATTACACTTAAGCATTAAAAGTACCTCTCGGAGAAATTAAATTATTAGAATTATTTAAAATAATACATCCGACTACTACAATTTAATCACAATTAAAAATACACTTCTAACGAAAATAGTCTTATATGGCCATCTCGAAACTTTCTTCTATATTATTATTATATATTAATTTAAATAACAACAATTACGATGTATAGAAATTTTCTTTGAACTTAACTCGGAGTTGCAGTGAGTGAAAAAGGTACAGTTCAAGAGCGCTCGACGTTGATATTTAAAAACAAATTGGGTCAACATATATATTTTTAATTAAATGTAAATATGGGTACATTTCTACCCAATACAAGCAGAAAGATCGCTATAATGTTAAGCTTGAAAAATATAGCATAGTAGCGAGCCCTGTTGAATGAATAAAACATAAAGTGTAACAACATAATTTTTATAAATGTCTTACATATTAAATTTGGTCACATTCCATCCGATACATGACGAAATATAGCACTTACAAAAATCATTAAGAACGCATCTCAAAACATGTAATCCATAAATAAAAAGAAAACTGCCCAGTTAAACTGAGGGCATTGAGCTCACAGGCTATTCACACTAATTGTACATTATACTCTTATTTCAAAGAATTTGAAATAAGCCCCTTGAAAAATAAAGAAATCGACAATATATTAAGGGGGGGTCATCCCCCCGTTACCCCCTCATTGTTAACTATTGAACTCTTTAAACTAATCAGAGAAGCATTTAATTACAATGAATATGTATACAAAATTTGAAGAAAATCGGATAATTCTGCATGAAAAACCCATATATCTAAATTAAGGGCGATTAGCCCCCCCTTTCCCCCTTTATACTTAACCAAAGAACCTCCAAAACTATTCAGAGAAGCGCATTATCACAATGAACCTATATACAAAATTTGAAAGAAATCGGATAATTCTGCATGAAAAACCCATTTATCTAAATTACGGGGATTAGATCCCGCTCCCCCTTTTATACATAACCAATGGACCCCCAAAGCTAATCAGAAAAGCGCCTTATCCCAATGAACCTACAAACAAAGTTTAAAGCAAAACGATTATTTCTATCAAGAGTTATCGCGTTACGTACATACATACACACAGAGCGGGTGGGCACATTAGCTCTCAGGCTTTGATAGCCTGCGAGCTAAAAAGTGTAAGTATAAAATTTTCGCTATTCAATTACTTTCTTCAGTTGACTATGGAAGAAAGGAAATTTGTAATATCATGCATGTAAGAGAACAAGTATGCTGTTTCTATGCCAAAATTTCCGCTAATATATTAATTTAAATTGAACTAGTACACAACAACAATTACGAAGTAGCGAAAAATTGAATTTTAAACTCTGCGTTACAATAAACAGTAAATAATGAAATGCACAGTTAAACATCGCCCAATGTTGGATTATTCAAATACAAAATTTGCCACATATATCCTTAATTAATAATTTCAAATGGCATTGTTGGTGCATTTCTATCCAATAAAAACTGAGAAACCGTTTAATGTTTAACATAAAAATATAGCATAGCAGCGCCCGATGTTTAGGAAACAAAATACACATTGAGTCACCATACGTTTTAATAAATATATTACAGATTAAATTGAGTGAAATTCCATTCCTTACACGGATCCCATGGCAAGATATAGCCATCATGGAAAACGTAAAAAGCACAGTGTAGCGGCGCCCCTGTTGAATGAGCGAAGCCGAATCTAAAACGACATAATTTTTAATAAATATCTTACATATAAAATTTGATGAAATTCTATACTATAGAATCGGAAAAATAGTTATCACGGATGGCAGTAAACACTTCGTTATTCACTATAACCTAATCATTACTAACTTGAGTTTAAACTGAATACCGAGTTTAACGAAATTTCATCTCATGGATGGTGAGATAAAGCTATAATGAAAATTTTTAAAAATACAACACAACAGAGCCATCTGTTCGGCTGCGTACACATAAACTTAATCAGTGTCTACTAAATCGAGGTCTAACATAATATAACATTTGATGAAATCCCTTACCATAGATGCCGAGATATAGCTATGACGGAAATTCTTCAAATCCCAGCATAGCAGTTACGTATGTTAGGCGATATCAAACAAAATCTAATCAGCATCTATTCCAGTCGATGTCTAAATGCAGTTTCATGGCTTTCTATGCGTTAGTTATCGAGATATAGCTATCACGAAAATCATGAAACCTGAGTTATATCAGGGCCCCATTTTTGGAGCTATACACCGAAACTTACTCAGCAGTAATTCATGTGCATGGCTAACAGAATATGACATTTCATGAAATTGAGTGCATTATTTCTGGAGATAGAGCGACCACAAAAATTGTGTCACACACAGACTAACATACACACACATACACACACACACACACACAAAAAATGTTCAGGATATTCCAAAACGTGTAAATCTTTTTAAAAACGGATGTCCGAAAATTTGAAAATCCAGTACATTATTCTTATACATATATATAAAAAATTATAAAAACATTTTTGGGAAATTTATACTCAAAGTGTGCTAGTGATAAGGATTATGCAGTACATCAAAAATACAAAATATGTAAACTAGTTTTTCAATGGTGTTTTTAATTTATGTATGTTTCCGATTTTATATTAATATTTTGTTTAGCACATATAATTGACATATTTTTTACCTAAATTGTACTTCTATTAATTTGTCAATTCCTTTGTATTTATAAATACATTAAATATTCGTGTATATTATATAATTATTCATAAGTTTGAATATATTAATAAGTTTTTATACTTTATAACATGAAAAATATTTATTACTAATTAAAAAATATTTTTTACACTTAGTGCCTCATCTAAAAATAACGCCAGGGGAAAGGCATACAAAAAATCATCATCATTCTATAAAGTGACGGTACTACACTCTTTTAAAATATTTATTTATTTAAGTTATTTTTACTTTTTAAAATGAATGTTTACACTCTTAGTAATATTAAATTCACTATTTTTCCGATAATTTTTTGATAAACTGCCATTAACATATACTGTAATGATATGTTTATATTAAGAAATAAATTTAGGCACTAATTTCCACTTCAAAGTGAATAATAATCTTCAAATAATCTTTAAATATTATATAGTAACATATTAAAATGAAATTCTTCATTAAAAGTATATTGTTAAAAAAAAGCAGAATTATTCAGAGATTTTAGTTACGCGTCATAATGGATAATATTAACAAATACATTTTAATTTTAAAATTGTTCTTGTCAGTAATATTTTTATGTCTATCCTTTTTTAAATCACACTTACACTTATTTAAAATTTAATTAAATAGTGCAATACATTTATCTTTTATACTTACATGCACAATTTTACGATACGTATACACAAATTTATGACCTAAATGCCCCACTTTTTGAAACATGTACTTGTACACTTTACTGTACATGCATCATTCTACATATATCTATACATAGAACATCCGTTTATAATATTTATACAATTCATCAACCACTGCTTGTTGCACAATTAAAAGTGACTAACTTGTTTTAAATCAAGTATCTGCCTGAATAAGAATATTCTATAATGTTTCAAGAATTTCTGTCTTCTTTTAATGTGCATCTATTCCAGAGAATCTGGATTATCAATTGCTAAAAATTTTCATATTTTATGAAAATGTTAACAAAGACGCACAATCTTCTCTTAACAATTATGATACATCGTTCAACTCAGTGGTTCCCAAATGTTTGGGTCTCACGTACCCCTTGAATAAATGCGCGCTCTTGGCGTACCTTTTATTTTCTAACATCGAAGAATCATGAGCAGAAAAATGGAAACAAATAAAACAACAAATAATTGTAAAATAACATAACTTTTATTCTATATTTAATGCAAGTTTTACAAAAATAAATGTGACGTGTTCGCTTTTTCATCCTTGCATATTTCTTTCATAGGAAGGTGTTGTTTGAGAAAAGGATGTTGTGACAGTGGTGAAAGGAAGTCGTAAATCGTCTTCAAGATTCAGTATATTTTACTATATTGTTTTTAAAAGCAGTTAGTGCCATAAAAATTCTTCTTACTGACGCATTGAGCTGCTCTGCGGCATTTCCGGGTTTTGTAGAGATATGCATCGCATACTACATAGATTATTATCGCGCACCCCCATTAGGGTATGCGAAAGATCGAGAGTTCGAAAAATATTGGCTTAACTAAAACATTAAAATCATTTTTACTCCCTGCTAAGACATTTTTACATAGTTAAAGAGTGTTTATGAATTTGATTTGTCTGTCTGTCTGCCTATTTATCGGGTGGTTGGTTGAGTTTTTGACGGCCGATTATCTGCACGAAGGATATAGGCCATAGGGAGGGGTGCCTTCCGTGGGGGGGGGGTCTTTCTAAGGGATCCTAACCTGTATTTACGGGTTTCGAAGAAAACTACGGAAAACTCTGAACGGTTAATTCGACGAGCGCAACAGAGGTTTGAACCCAGCAATTCCCGTCTACCAGCTTTGAGAGTAGAACCTCTTAGCCACTGGTGGGGCATTCCTTTTTATCGGCTTGTACGTCTGTCCTTTTGTCTATCTGACCTTCTAACAGTCTGTCCGCCTATCCGTGCTCTACCTAGTTTAAATATGCTCGACATGTAAAATTCAACTACTTAAAAACTGTGGAATCTGAAACTCACAGGAAGGTATACCTTCTCGCTCCGTCCGTCAGAAGCAGAAAAATTCCGACTACACCACAGAAACCTGTACATCTTCGCATCTAACCATGCCCCATTTCCTATCTACCTGCTAAGTTTGGCAAATCCCCATACTCTCGCTTCACATGTAGAGCCCGCGGCACATCACTCCATTTCATATTGGATTGTTAATTGACAGCAACACTGCAGTCTCACTCCCTCTGTCGAACTGGTTTTATGTAACTTAAAACCAGCCAAGAACCTTTCAAAAAATAATGGACTGCATTTCCTTCATGGAACACAATCAACATCTGTTCTACTCCCACCACTGAACTTCTCCAAGGACGAGGAAGAGAAATCAATGATCCCCCAAACACTAAAAAAGAAATCTAACCATTTTCCAAAAGCATAACCAGAACTCTAAGTTTCCACCAAACCCCCCACATCCACCGTAAACTCTTGAAAACAATCCTCAACAATGTAAAAAGATTATTACGTCTTCATCAAACATCCCTCATCCATAGTCAACTCTTAATCATAAACATCAACAGTGGAAAAATAACTTAAAATATCATCTGACTACCACCATTCATTCTGAACTTTAAATGATAAGCTCTGATGAACTTATCTTGTTCATGACAATCAAAAGTGTAAATAGGACTTAAACAATCATGTAACTAGCACCATCCAATGCGAACTCTATATCATAAACTCTTATGAGCTCTCAAAAACTCATCCTAATGTGAACCTATTGTAATGTAATGTAATTATGCAAAAGCCTAATGGTCTCATTTGTAAATCTTTTAATTAATTTTATTTATTATTATTATTTTTTTCGAATTAGGGCTTATAGAGATTAAGCCATGTGGTAGTCCTCCCTGCTTGGTTGAATTGAATTGAATTGTAAATGTGTTCGCATAAATATGCTCGACATATATCGACATGTAATTTGTATATGTTAATAATGTTTACTATATAATATTTAAGACTGATGATGTGAGAAGCATTTATAGTTCGTTTACATGGACACAGAATATAAATTAGTTACATTATAGTCTAAGGAGAAAAAATCGTTTGCACTTTAAAACAATATCAAAAATTTTACTAGATTATCGTTTCTTTCATTTTTAATAACATTGTTATACTTAAAAACTGTATTATTTTTTGTTTAAATAGAAATATTGATTATGTTCCATTCTTTGCATCATACTTAAAAAACTTTTTCTGAAATTATTGAGAACTTCTTTTATGTGATGAGAGATTTAAAACAACAAATAAAGCAATATAGATGTGACGGCTTACCATTCAGACAATTGAATTAAAAATGAATTTAGAGGATTTATTTTGGATTAAACTGTTTCACGTTTTCAGTGACAAATAAAGATAAAATTCTAAAAAGAAAAAAGAGATTTATTTAACCATTTATATATTTCAAATTCTTCACTTTATAGGATTCAGAATAAAATTATCGTAAATCTGAATAAATTGCTTTCTTTCCGAATAACTGATGATACATTTCTCCTTCTTCTTCTTCTTCTTCTTTTTTTGTGTTAAATTTGATTTATTTAAATAACTATCTATATTATAAAGAACAAATGTCTCCGTGCCTAACGCCGACGTCATTTTAGCGAATGGCAACACGTGACGATAAAACTTTGATTTTGCGACTGTTGTTTCTGCAATTTTTTTTTTTAAATTTCTAAATATGGCACATTTCCGATTTTTACACCATTATATAAAGGAAAAATCTACTTCCAAATGCAATTTATTTGAAAACTGTATCGCAATTTTCTTGATTTATTATAACATTTAAATTAAATTTCAAGCTTTATTTATGTTTTTTTTTTAAATCTATCTCTATCATTTGCAGACGGTTACAAAGTATTAATCCGTTTGCACTTTAAACAATATAAAAAATTCAGCATTTTGTGTCCCGCTAATATTTAAAACGAAACTAAAATTTCATTAAGCAATAAATAAAATAGTATAAATAAAGCAAAAATTTAAAAGACTATCAAAATAATAAGTCATCAAAATAAGTGCTTAAAACCGCCGAAATTATCAGAATAAGAATAACTGCTGTAGATAAGGAAATTTTTAGCGATTTCTTCGGCCATTTATTGACTTCTGGCACAAGGCCAATAAAAAATTACCCCTTTTAATAAATTTCAAAATTTTATTTGAATGTATAATTGACACATTTCATATAAAATGCTCTTTGGTGTTGTTAAGGGGCAATCTAAAAAATTATTAAAGATAAAAAATCTACTAGAGTTTTCAATAAAAAAATAAATGGTTTTTACCTATATTCACTATGCCGAGAAGCTTCCCGGTGTTGGATGTCCTAGTATATATAAATGGTACTTATGAAACATAAATATCGTCTATGAAATTATGTTAACATTATAATTTCGAAACTATAATTGTTTATTTATTTTTATTTATTTTGATCTTTTATGACGCGATGAATGATTTACGAAATCAAATACGATAGTATAGAAGTGGCATTTTAACTTCACACAATTTTATGAGAAGTGACTTGATAGATTTTCCTTGGATAAAGTAGCGTCCTGTTTTCCAGATAAAATAAACGAAAAACATAAATGAGACTTATTCAACAATTTATATATTCCACATCTTTTGATCTATAAAATTGGGAGTAAAATTAATGTAAATATAAATAAATTCCTTTCGTTCAAAATAACTGAAAATAATTTTATTTACGTATCTCCTTTTTGCAAACATTTCGAAAATACGAAAGTATTTTTTTACAGATCTGTACTCGATAAATAGTGAACAGATTAATAAAGATAAAATAAGCAATATAAAATTATGAGTATAAAATGTAAATGGAGTATATATTTAATATTCATATATTCATGGTGCCTCTAATCGTAGCTGTTCATAAACGATATTACTGCTTTCGGAAAGCGTGTTAAGGAAGGGCTATAAAATATATTTATCGAAAGAAAATGTTTCTCACTCCCTGAAGAAAAATATTGTTTTATTTGTAAAATAACAGAGAATGTAAAATATAAAAGTGATTCGTGATAACAAATCTCGATACCCAATACGTTAGTAATGATTGAAATTAAACAACAACGAAAAATCATGCATCAGTTATAGATTGTGAGACACTGTCTAACACTAACGTAACATTATAAAGAAATCTCATTATTTAATACAATGAAATCGATTATATATCGTCCTGTAAACCAATTATTTTGTGCATTTCTGTAAACGAACTATAAATACTATTCATTCTATACTGAGAAAGTATCTGAGATACTTTCTCACTGAGAAAATATCTGTGAAATACAGAAAAAATATGCTGAGAAAATATCTGAGAAAGTATCTTTAGTCTACCTTAGTGATGCATATCAATTTCATTGTGTTTGAAATATTGCAATGTCAGTGAAATTTCAATTTTTCCCAAACACATGAAGTTTTTTTGTGTGTCCTTGTAAATGAGCTGTGAATTCTACACACTTCTTTTTCAAAGCCAAACAGTCTATAGTAAAACTCAAAAACATATAAAAGTTTTATGTAAATCCAAGTACATTTAAGAGAGTTAGAGAATGGGTTGACAGATAGACCGCAGACAGACAAACCGAATTCTTAAATACTTTTTAAATATGTTGGAATGCGTTAAATGAATATTTATTAGTAAAATACAATATGTCGTAAATTATATTATTATTAATAAATATAATTTTTCATTCCCAATAACGAACCCCTTCATTTCCAATAAAGAACATTTCATAGTAAACATCAATAACCTATAAAATTTGCATGACAAATATTTACAAGAATCAAACAGACAGACAGACAAATCGAATTAATAAACACTTTATAATATGTTGGAAAATGTTAAATAAGAAAAATTCGATACTCAAACTAAGTGAATTCTTTGAAACTTTAGAGCAAGAATCGAGTTAAATCCTTCATTGTTAGCTTCATTGTAAAGTCACTTTGTGACTTGTTACAAAGCAGCAATCGTTGTGACTTCTCAGTGCAGTGACCAAATGAGAATAAGAATGAGGCGACTGAACAATATCATATTTCAGTCATTGGAGTGACTGTGACACGTGTGACCATTTGTGACATAAGGAGACACATTTGACCAAGGAGACGTCACATCGACTGGATGTGCTGTTAGAATTGTACCTGCTTGCTATACGTACCATTGATATAAATTTTTTAACAGTTTCCAACATAGTTGAAAATTATTTATGACTTCGGTTTGTCTGGTCGTATGGCCGTCTGCCGTCTGCCGTCTGTCCGTGCTCTAACTCCCGTAAATATGCTCGGATTGCCCTGCAAGTTTTATATGTTATTGTCGTTATCTATAGCATGTTCCCTATTTCAACTGAAGTGTGTATCACTTATAGTTTTTTTACAGGGACACTCAAAAGAATTCCATTAAATTACGGTTTATAGGGAAAACAATTCCGGGGACATTTCCGGTTTATTTTAATGATGTTACAAAATTTCCATCACATTGTAATTGATATTTATCACTAAGGTGCATTACAAGAAGATTAATATGGAATATGGTGCGCATAGTACTTATAGTTACTTTACAGGGATAGTCAAAAGAATTCCGTTACATTACGTCTATGGAGAAAAATCGCTTGTGGTTTAATTAAATAATGTTTCACTATTTTAAACGCATTGTAATTTATATACATCACTAAGGTGCATTACAAGAGACTTTCTACAGAATATTGTGTGTATAACAGTCATCGTTCATTTACAGGGACACACAAAAAATTATCTAATGTCTGTTAACAATAATTCCTGGAAGTGCGTTTTAAGTTGCTGAACGCGATTTTAAATTTAACTCACTTGTTGTCTATTACTGGGTGTGTATAAATTCTGTAGATAATATACAGGGCAGCACAAAAGTTCGCGAACACATTTCCGTTTATTGACAGAAACTCCAGAAGGAGAATTTTAAACTGTGCTACTCGTTTCCTAACTAAACTAAAATTTAGCATCCTATGTAGTATATATACAAATCTACAGATCATCTACAGGGTTGAATAAAAGTATTCGGATATTTTTCCGAATATTGTATATGGGTGGAAATATATGTTGGAAATTCCTGAAATTACGTTTTTAAATATGTTATGCATTTTCCAAATTGTTTACTTAGATGTTATTATTCAGCTTATTAAACGGTAATGATTTGTAAAATTATTTTGGAAGCGTTGGAAAGTGTTATATAATCTATGTTTGACGCATGATTTTTCGTTCCTGTTTTTTAATATACCCGTGTTCTGAATTCACATTTTGTGTTTGAGCTTAAGTTTTACACAACAATTTAGCTTGAAAGTGTTTATGACTTCGGGTTGTCTGACCGTTTGTGTGCTTGTTCTGTAACTTGCGCAAATATATATTCGCAATGACATATGAGCGATATATGTTATTTAAATTAAGCATGTTATTGTGGTATAGCATGTCCGCTTTTGAAAACGAATTGCGTATCATTTATAATTCGTTTATAGGAACAAGCAAAGAATTCCGTTACAGTATGGTCTATACGGAAAAATTGTTTGGAATGTAGTTTAATAATTTTACAATATTTTAAATATATTGAAATTGATATATCTCGATGAAGTCGACTAACGGATGCCTTCTATGCATGATCGTGTGTATATCATACATCTTTTATTTACAGGGACTTACAAAAGAATTCGGTAATAGTACTGTCTAATAGCGGTAATTTCTGAAAATGCACATTTAATTTAATTTTTTTTATATATTAATTCGCATGTATGAATTCTGTAGATCATATACAGGTTTTTCTCGGAAATTTCTTATAGGGAATATTCCATTGTGTTATGCGTTTCCTAATTGAACTCACCAAACTATGTATTAGATATAAAATTTATTGATGCAAATATATAGGGATTTACAAAGAAATTCGAATACTTTTACAACTATAGATTGTAATTTATGAAATTTTGTTTACAAATGTCTTATCCGTTTTCCAATTTGTTTAAAAATATTTGGCCAGGTTAGTTGAGCTTAAGCCAAAAGGAAGGCCTCCCAGCCCAGTTTGACTTTGACCTTGTTTAAAAACATATGAACTTTTACCTTATGAGATTTCAGTTCTCTATTCTGAATGTGTTGAAACATGTTTCATAATCTATGCTTGACTCACATTTTTTTCTTCTCCTTTTAAATTATAATTGATAAATTTAAAATTTACAATCTGAGAGAGAATTTAAATGTTAAAAAATATTATCCAAGTGGTAGTGATTCATGTTAGATATCCGTATTTGGTCACATGAGAACAGCTTTCCATTAAAAAAAATAAAATAAAATAACTTGGTTTAGAATTGATTTCAGAATTCTAGTAGTATATCTTAATTTATTAAATTTATTGGCTGTATTTTGTACAATACAGCATGGTGTTTACTTAAACACCATGAAATTAGACAAATTTGTTTTTCAATCTGTAAAGACAATTTATAATGTTAATACACCACCATTAACAAATCTATTGCTATAACTGTTATTTTTGCTGTTTTAAGCTAAAAGTGTTAAAAAATCTAAACCTATAATATATAGATATGTCATGATATAAAATATGTCATTAGGTAGCTCTTTTGTTACTTCCATTCCATTTTAGAGTAAAGGGTTTTATTTTAATGAAAGGAAAATATTTGAATGTTTTATGACGTAAAGTTTCGACATAAGTCGAGTATTGTTATTATTTCTTATTTATGAATAAATTTTATATTATTACACCACTTCTATAAGTTTTTACTATATTCTATGCTAATTTATGTACTAATATCAACGGAGGAGCTTTATTATTTTTGTTAAACAATGAAATATCTTCTCTGTTACATCTACAACATCCTGCTTTAAAATTTTTTTTTTAAAGTTTTAGTTCAGTACGTACTATATATAATACAATCGTTGTTTATAAGAAATTAAAAATATCCTTCATTTATATTAGTACATAAATTAGCAAATGACGAAGTAAATAAAGTACATCTTTGCTATCAGGAAACGTGAGTTGAATAGTTACAAAAATATGTATGTAATATTCATAATACAGAATTTTAAAGAAAAAAATATAAACATTCAATATGCTACAGTTTATTTTTATGTATTCCTACAGGTGTAACCTAACAAGAAAATAATGCCTTTTTTAAGATACAAAATATTTATGCATAAATTTACTGTTTATTCATAGGTTGTTCATAGTATTTCTTATACAATTTACAGCCACGTTTACATTATCGTAATTTACTTCAACTTAATCAAAATTTGATGCATGTAAAGACTCAGAAAATGTATGTCTTGTATATTCATTGTTATATGCAACGAATTTTAAACGAATTTGTTTTTCAAAATATCTCATAAATATTTATAATTTTATATTTCAGAGTAACGTATTATCCTTTTTAAAAGCGAATACACTTCGCTTTCACTTCGAACATTTTTTCTCCTTGGAATGTCTCTTGCTGTTACATTCTTGTATCATTTCTACTCAAGATGCATTTTACTCGTATGATAGTTATTATATTATTAATCGTATTTTATTATGATGGAGACACAACATAATGTTGAATTATAAAGCAAAATGGGAAAAATGTAAGTAGCATAATTTTTTATTAAATTTGAAATATGAAACATAAGAAATCTCATCGTCCATCTACATATACAACTGTTTTTTTTAAATTAAATTTCATATAATATTTAAAACAGGATTCTTTCCTTTCCTATATCAGAGACGCAATAGTACTTGTAAGAGTATTCTAAAATTAAGTATATATTTAGCATTTATTTGTTCCAAATTTAAAATTAAATCTACTGAATAAATGTTTGAAATACTTAAAATTGCAATTACTTATTTTCCCTTAAAATAACTTACCACTGTTTCCAGATTAGAATTTTTCATTTCTACTATTTTAAAAATCGGTTATGAAAATATAATTTTAAACCTGAATAAATTTACAAATAAATTCACATTTTAGGATGTTCATATATGTATATGTAGAGAAACACATATTGACTAAAACTCATGGACACACAGGGTACGTTAAAAGTATTAATAGAATAGTATTTATAGAGCTATTTTGAAACTATCAGAAATGTAAATAAAATAACAGAATATTTCACAATTATAACAAATCATAACACCTTGTAATTATATACTTCTTTTTAATTCGTAAAAGGTGTAAAATTAAAAGGTTATAAACAGTAAAATAGGTTTTATTAGACTTAGACTGTGGATGTAAACATGTTTTTTTTTTTTTTTTTTTTTTTTTTTTTTTTTTTTTTTTTTTTGTATGTAGGTGAATTTTTTTTATAATTGCTACTTTCAAAAATTGTCTTGCATGCAGATTTATGTTTTACTGTTAACAAGTATTTTGTCTATCGCTCATACTTTATTAATTTGTTTATCTCCACGAAGTATTCCTTCTGTAAGGATACTTGTAGTAATAAATAACTTCAAACCAACAGATTGGTCACACAACAATGAATCAATTAAATATTGAATGTCAACAAAAGGTAAAATGTTGCCAACTTAAAATGTACTTATGTTATGAAGAAAATTTTTCATATCATAAAAACAGACGATATAATTAATTTAACTGAAATAATAATGATATATTTTTTCTTTCAATTGTCTTGTAGTGGGCGCATAGTATAATTTTAATGTGAGAGAATTGTAATTATTTTTTTGTAAAAGTGTATTAAAACTTAATTTTATAAATTAAAATTATTATCTATATTATGAAAATCTGCACATTAAATAAATTTTGAATTTCATGCAGTTTTGCATAAGAGTGCAACAGCTATTCCACCAAGATCTGAATATTTATGATTCTAGTTATAGCACGGACGTACCTCATTTGTCACGTTTGACTTACAATTTCCAACTTGTTTTAAAAGAAATAAACTAAAATAATTTACAAACTACACCTGATTTTTTTTCAGCTTAAAACAGAATAATATGATCAAAGTTTTATAGATTTTGAAATTTTTATTATATTTGTTTTAATTGTTTACAGTTTTTTGTTAGTTTTTCAGGTATAATCGATAGAAAACATAATGATTTCTATATAGAAGAACTGACGAATAAAACATGTTGAACGTAGACTTCAAAACTGTGGCAAAACAATTTTGCGAAATTAATTTTGCAGTACAAAATTAACATTTTTATTATTTTTTTTTACAAGCGAACAAATACATATTTCGTTATTTATGTAAAATATATAGAAATAAATGGAAAAAAGGAGTAATATTCTAACTTAATTACAAGGTTACTAATACACAGTCAAACTTTACTAACGTTTAGTCATTTCAAACATTTCTGGTGCCATTAAATTATTCCTATTCCCCAATAAAGAAATTAAAAAACATCTAATGTTTTACGAAAATACGCTTGCTGACTGTGAAAGTGGAAATCGGGTTCCTGTACTCCTCACAGTACGACTGTTAACGTAGTTTTTGTGTTTCTGTAGTTCCTGTGTAACGAAATAATAAAATTCGTGTTTGACAGTGCTATTCTTATATTTTGTATTCTGAACTCGTGCCGAAGTAATGCACTTTATGAAGTTGAAAAAAAAAAACTATATATATTGGATTTTTCTCTGAAACGGTATCTATAATAAATATACGTGATGATAGCAGCTCCTTTGTGGAAGATACATTTTTAAAGTAATTAAAATAGTTAGTAAGTATATTTTAACAAAAACATCCGATATTTTATCGTTGGTACAGATTTAATGCTTAAAGAACTATGGAAAATCACGTCGAATTCAATAATATAAGCATAAACATATTTTATGTGAAGTTTGAGTTTATTATTACCTAAAATGTTTCAAATTAATTTTTATATAAAATATAAATAACATATAAATATGAAAATAAAGTAGCATGTATTTATATTTTTTATCATGTATATCTATTTCATGTTTTATATAAATGTAAAATATATTCAATGGTTGGAGTATCATAGTGGGGTTTTATTCCAACATAGAGAAAAACGACGGGACCAGGACAAGAACCTGGGTACTTTGTCTTGTTGAGCAAACGCTCTTCCAACTGAGCTATCCTAACGAGATCCTGGCTGGCATATTTCACTCTTATTTGTTGGACAAGGCTGTAAACTGCAGCGCTAATTTCATTCATCCGAGCTGTAGCATGTTACATGCTGCAAAAGCCAAAGTACCCCGGTTCGAGTCCTGGTCCCGGCATTTTTCGTTCTGTTGGAATAAAACGGAACTATGATACTCCAACCACTGAATATAATTTACCTAGTTGAAAATAGTTTTCATTGTTCATAATTGTAAAATATTTTAAATTTCAAATATTA
This sequence comes from Maratus michaelseni, assembly GCA_963931845.1. Classification (NCBI taxonomy): domain Eukaryota; kingdom Metazoa; phylum Arthropoda; class Arachnida; order Araneae; family Salticidae; genus Maratus; species Maratus michaelseni. The sequence continues at coordinate 342,120,947 of OZ007592.1, forward strand.
AATATATAAGACATATTTCTATTAATTTATCAATAATGTGATATTTAGAAAGATTGTTAAGGTAATGTTTCGATTTTTCAAAAAAAGTAAATTAACAAAAAAAATTTTATAACTTATTTAAAAATATTTTCCTGTTACCTTTTATTGCCAAATAAAAACGGCAGAGGAAAAGAATGCAACCATTAACGTTTTAAAAATTAACGCTATTACGCCCGTGTTAACTATTTAAAAATTATTGCCTTTTTTTAAGTTGGTAATTTTTAAAGTTATACATAATGGATGCTCAGAGAATTTCTTAAGCGTATTCTACTGATTATGTAAAAAAAAATACGAATATTTTTAAAAATTAAAATATTTATCAGAATACCAATATTTAGTTTGGTATATAATGGATTTTAATTTGTAACTCAATCCATTATTTAACAGTTGACTACTTCTTTATTTTTCAGCAGTTTTTTTAGAGAATTGCCAAAATTAGAAAATTACCAAAATTTATCACCGGAAAAGAAACATAAAAAAATATTATATTATATATATCATACAATTTCAACATGATCTGGGACTTCAATTGTTTTGTAATCAAGTGAAATAACTGTCTACATAAGACGGTTCGAGAACGATCGAATAACCTACAAATAATAAAATGATTTTTAGACTTCAGAGTGGTTATAATATTTAGGTATTTATTTTTATACATTTATCATTAAGCCGTAAGTAAAATTAAGTAATACCTTCTTTTACTGCTTTATATTTTAGAACAGAACAGAATACATCACGTACAATTTATTAGTTTTGTCAAGAAATGTATTTGATAATCATTTCATTTCACCACTTTCATTTTAAGAAAGATTCCCATATTCAAGTTTATATGTCAAAAAACGAAATATATTTTTCGTTTTGCGATAAAGTAACTAATTTCGGACATTTTCTTAAAAATCGGAATATTTGGACAGGTGGATTTCACATAACGATGATTCATTGATTAGTAATGGTTTGTAATTAAATCCTTATTGATATTGTTTCATAAATCAGAAATTTCTATTTAATCCTTAAAAACTGAGTTTTTCCTTGTCATCGTTGGGTTGAGGGACACTAATATAAACTTTAATTCGGCCACTATTATTAAGAAATGCAATACTCCTTCAGATTTAAATTTTTTGAAGCAGTTTCTGTTCCTCAATTTTGAAACTCCCTGGTCAACTATTTTTCGAGTGTACCTTACATCTCATCTTTTTGGTTTGATTTACTGTGTCAAACTACATCACTTCCGGCTTAATCTCATTGGTTGTTCGTACATGTTGGTCTTTCGGTTTGTTGTTTACTGTGATTTGGACTTTTGATATTCAGTTTCATGTCTTGAGGGGTTGCATTTTCGCTTCTAATGACACTGATGATGTGAGTCCATGTTACGAAACGTACGTTTCTTTGTTTTCATTGTGCTGCAGTTGGATACTGGACGTTTAAACGCTGGTATTTTTGTGTATAACCAAGAAACAAGTTCAATATTTCAGATAAACATTGCTTTTTTTTTCCGCGATACGATAACTAGCGTCGCGATAACTAGCGTTTGTTTTGTTTTTGTTGGATGAAAATCGTATAATACATATTGCTAACTTTTCTGTTCTTCATTGTTTTAAATTATATACTAAAAAAAATATGAAATTTTATAAACCTGGAAATATGATTTTTGATTTTTCTGAGCTCAAACTATGCCTAAGCATTAAAAGTATCTCTCTGAGAAACTAAATTATTAGACTTTTTTATAATAATAAATCTGACTACTACAATTTAATAACAAGTAAAAATACACTTCTAACAAAAATAGTCATATATCGCCATCTCGAAACTTTCTTCTATATTAGTCTAATGTATTAATTTAATTAACAACAGCAATTACGATGTAGAGACAATTTCCTTTGAACTTAACTCGGAGTTGCAGTGAATGAAAAATGTACAGTTCAAGAGCGCTCGACGTTGACATTCAAAAACAAATTGGGTCAACATATATATTTTTAATTAAATGTAAATCTGAGTACATTTCTACCCAATACAAGCGGAAAGATCGCTATAATGTTAAGCTTGAAAAATATAGCATAGTAGCGAGCCCTGTTGAATGAACAAAACCTAAACTGTAACAACATACTTTTTATAAATTTCTTACATATTAAATGTGGTGAAATTCCATCTGATACATGACTAAATATAGCGTTTACAAAAATCATTGAGAACGCATCTCAAAACATGTAAATCCATAAAAAGGTGTAAGTCTAAAATTTTCGCTAATCAATTACTTTCTTCTGTTGAATATAGAAGAAAGAAAATTGATAATATCAAGCATGTAATAATATAAGTGAACAAGTATACTGTTTCTATGCAAAACTTTCTTCTAATATATTAATTTAAATTGAACTAGTACTCACCAACAATTACGAAGTAGCGCAAAATTGAATTTTAAACTCTGCATTACAATAAACTGTAAATAATGAAATGTACACTTAAAGAGCACGCAGAGTTGGAGTATGCTAACACAAAATTTACCACATATATTCTAAATTAATAATTTCAAATAGCAATGTTGGTGCATTTCTAGCCAATAAAAACTGAGAAACTGTTTAATGTTCATCATAAAAATACAGCATAGCAGCGCCCCATGTTCAGGAAACAAAATCCACATTGAGTCAACATAAGTTTTTATAAATATATTACTTATTAAATTTAGTGAAATTCCATCCCATAGACGGATCCCATGGCAAGATATAGTCATCATGGAAAACGTAAAAAGCACAGTGTAGCGGCGTCCCCTGTTGAATGAACGAAGCCAAATCTAAAACGACATAATTATAATAAATATCTTCCATATAGAGTTTGGTGAAATTCTATACTATAGAATCGGAAAGATAGTTATCACAGAAGGCATCAAACACTTCGTTATGCAATAAAACCTAATCATTACTAACTTAAGTTTAAACTGAATACCGAGTTTAACGAAATTTCATCCCATGGATGCTGAGATAAAGCTATCAAAGAGTTTTTTAAAAATACAACAAAAGAGAGCCATCTGTTCGGCTAAGTATGCATAAACCTAATTAGTGTCTACTAATGTCGAGGTCTAACATAATATAACATTTGATGAAATCCCTTCCCATAGATGCTGAGATATATCTATGACGGAAATTCTGCAAATCCCAGCATAGCAGTTACGTATGTTAGGCGATATCAAACAAAATCTAATCAGCATCTATTTCAGTCGATGTCTAAATGCAGTTTCATGGCTTTCTATGCGTTAGTTATCGAGATATAGCTATCACGAAAATCGTGAAACAAGAGTTATATCAGCGCCACATTTATGGCGTTATACACCGAAATCTACTCAGCAATAATTCATGTGCATGGCTAACAGAACATGATGCTTGATGAAATTCAGGAAATAGAGCGACCACAAAAATTGCATCACACACAGACTAACATACACAATTTTTTAAAAAGTAGTCAAATCGTGTTCAGGACCTCCCAAAACGTGTAAATCTTTCAAAAAACGGATGTAGGAATTTTTGAAAATCCAGTACATTATTCTTATATATATATATATATATAAGAAAATTATAAAAACATTTTTGGGAAATTAATACTCAAAATGTGCTTGTGATAAAAATTATGGAGTACATCAGAAATACAAAACAAATAAACTAGTTTTTCAATGGTGTTTTTAATGTGTGTATGTTTCCGGTTTTATATTACTGCTTTGTTTAGCATATATAATTTATATAATTTTCTTACGTATATTATACTTCTATTAATTTATCAATTCCTTTGTAATATAAATTTGTCTAATAAATAAATTAAATATTCGTGTATTCTATAATTGTTCATAAGTTATATATTAATAAGTTTTAATATTTGTAGGTTTTATATAATATATACTAATAAGTTTTTATAATTTATAACATGAAAATTATTTATTAGTAATTAATGTATATTTTTTACACTTAGTGACTTATATAAAAATAACGGCAGGAGAAAAAACGCATACGAAAAAAAAAACATCATCATTCTATAAAGTGATGGTACTACACTCGTTTAAAATATTTATTTATTTAAATGATTTTTGCTTTTTAAAGTGAATATTTACATTCTTAGTAATATTAAATTCACTATCATTCCGATAATCGTTTGATATACTGCCATTAACATATACTGTAATGATATGTTTATATTAAGAAACAAATTCAGGCAGTAATTTCCACTTCACAGGGAATAATAATCTTCAAATAATCTTCAAATATTATATACTAACATATTAAAATGAAAATTTGCATTAAAAGTATATTGATAAAAAAAAGCAGAATTATTCAGAGATTTAGTTACGCGTCATAATGGATAGCATTAACAAATACATTTTAATTTTTAAATGGTTCTTTTCGTTAATATTTTTATGTCTATACTGAACAAATCACACTCACACTTACTTAAATTTTAATTAAATAGTGCAATACATTTATCTTATATATTTACATGCACAATTTTACGATACATATACACCAATTTATGACCCAAAAGCCCCACTTTATGAAACATGTACTTGTACATACGAGTTGTAATTTTCCAACTTTACTATACATGCTTGTACACTTTACTATACATGCTTGTACACTTTACTATACATGCATCATTCTACATATATCTATACATAGAACATCCGTTTATAATATTTATACAATTCATCAACCACTGCTGGTTGCACAATTAAAAGTGACTAATTTGTTTTAAATCAAGTATCTGTCTGAATAAGAATATTCTATAATATTTCAAGAATTCTTGTTTTCTTTTAATGTGCATCTATTCCAGAGAATCTGGATTATCAATTGCTAAATACTATCATATTTTATCAAAACGTTAACAAAGACACACAATCTTCTCTTAACAATTATGATACATAGTTCAACTCAGTGGTTCCCAAATGTTCTTTTCTCACGTACCCCTTGAATAAATGCGCGCTCTTGGCGTACCTTTTATTTTCTAACATCGAAGAATCTTGAGCAGAAAAAATGGAAACAAATAAAGCAACAAATGATTGTAAATAAACATAACTTTCATTCTATATTTAATGCAAGCTTTACAGAAAGAAATGTGACGTGTCAGCTTTTTCATCCTTGCATATTTCTTGCATAGGAAGGTGTTGTTTGAGAAAAGGATGTTGTTACTGTGGTGAAGTGAAGTCGTAAATCGTCTTCAAGATTCAGTTTGTTTTACTATTTTGTTTTTAAAAGCACTCAGTGCCATAAAAATTCTTCTTACTGACTCATTGAGCTGCTCTGCGGCATTTGCTTGTTTTGTACAGATATGCATCGCATACTACCTAGATTATTTTCGCGCACCCCCATTAGGGTATGCGAAAGATCGAGAGTTCGAAAAATAGTGGCTTAACTAAAACATTAAAATCATTATTAATCCTTGTTAAGAGATTTTTACATAGTTAAAGGGTATTTATGAATTTGATTTGTCTGTCTGTCTGCCTATTTGTCGGCTGGTTGGTTGATTTTTTAACTATCGATTATCTACAGGAGGGGTATAGGCCTTAGGGAGGAGTGCCCTCCATGGGGGGGGTCTTTCTAAGGGATCCTAACATTTATTAAGGCGTTCTAAGAAAACCGCGAAAAACCCCGAACGGTTAAGTTGACAAGCGCAACAGAGGTTTGAACCCAGCAACTCCCGTCTACCAGCTTTGAAAGCAGAACTTCTTAGCCACCGGCGGAGGCCCCCTATTTGCCGACTTGTACGTCTGTCCTTTTGTCTATCTGACCTTCTAACCGTCTGTCCGCCTATACGTGCTCTACCTAGCGTAAATATGCTCGGCATGTAAAATTCAGCTACTGAAAAAATGGCAACAACTCTGGGATCTATAACTCACAGGAAGGTATACCTACTCGCTCCGTCCGACAGGAGCTGAAAAATTCCTACTACACCACAGAAACCTGTACATCTTCGCATCTAACCATGGCCCATTTCCTATCTACCTGCATAAGTTTGGCAAATACCAATCCTCTCGCTGTATATGTTTAGCCCGTGGCACATCACTCCATTTTATCTTGGATTCTCCATTGACAGCAACACTGCAGCCTCACTCCCTCTGTCCAACAGGTTTTATGTAATTCAAAAACAACCAAGAACCTTGCAAAAAATAATAGACTGGATTTCCATCATTGAACACAATCAACATCTGTTCCAACTCCCACCACTGAACTTCTCCACGGACGAGGAAGACTAATCAACGATCTCCTAAACACTAAATAAAAATCTAACCATTTTCCAAAGGCATAACCAGAAATCTAAGTTTCCGCCAAACCCCCCACATACACCGTAAACTCTTGAAAACAATCCTCAACATTGTAAAAAGAATATTACATCCTCATCAAACATCCCTCATCCATAGCCAACTCTCAATCAACAGTGTAAAAGTAACTTAAATTATCATCTGACTGCCACCATTCATTGTGAACTTTAAATCATAAACTCTGATGAACTTATCTTGTTCATTACAATCAAATGTGTAAATAGAACTTAAGCATTCATGTAACTAGCACCATCCAATGCCAACTCTAAATCATGAACTCTTATGAACTCTCAAAATCTCATCCTAATGTGAACCTATTGTAATATAATGTAATAAAGCAAAAGCCTAATACCTCATTTGTAAATCCTTTATTTTAATTATTATTATTATTATTATTTTAAATAGGGCTTGTAGAGATTAAGCCATATGGTAGTCCTCCTTGCTTGGTTGAATTAAATTGAATTGTAAATATGGTCGCGTAAATATGCTCGACATATATCGACATGTAATTTAATGTCGTGAATAATAATGAAAACTATATAATATTTAAGACTGATGAAGTGTGTAGCATTTATAGTTCGTTTACAGGGACACAGATTATAAATTAGTTACATTATAGTCTAAGGGAAAATATCGTTTGCAGTGCATTTTCTGTAAAATTCTTACTGAGATACCTTATTTCATTGTATTACAGTATTATTTTTTTACAAATATTTTGTTAGTGTTGAACGTGTTTCATAATCAATGCCTTATGCATGATTTTGTTCGTTCTTGTCTATTTTTGCAATATAAAAACGAACAAATATTGTTTGACTCTTCAAATCTATGCAATCAGCTTTAAAACAATATCAAAATTTTACTAGATAATCGTTTTTTTCATTTTTAATAAAATTGTTATACTTAAAAACTATATTATTTTTTGTTTAAACAGAACTATTGATTATGTTCTATTCATTGCATTATACGTAAAAAACTATTTTTTCTGGAATTATTGAGATCTTATTTTATGTGATGAGAGATTTAAAACAACAAATAAAGCAATATAGATGTGACGGCTTACCATTCAGACAAAAGAATGAAAAATGAATTTAAAGGATTTATTTTGGATTAAACTGTTTCACGTTTTCAGTGACAAATAAAGCAAAAACTCTAAAAAGAAAAACTAAAAAAAAGAGATTTATTTAACCATTTATATATTTCAAATTCTTCACTTTATAGGATTCAGAATAAAATTATCGTAAATCCAAATAAATTGCTTTCGTTCCGAATAACTAATAGTACATTTCTGCTTTTTTTTTTATTAAACTTGCTTTATTTAAATAACTATATATGAAAATGCTACTGATGAAACATAAATATCGATTATGAAATGATCTTAACATTATAATTTTGAAACTATAATTGTTCATTTATTTTTATTTTCTTCGATCTTTTATGACGCCATGAATGATTTACGAAATCAAATATGATAGTATAGAGGTGACATTTTAACATTCACACAATTTTATGAGAAGTGACATGATAGATTTTCCTTGGATAAAATAGCGTCCTGTTTTCTCGTTCAAAGAAACGAAAAACATAAAAGAGACATAGTCAACAATTTATACATTTCACATCCTTCGATATATAAAACTGGGAATAAATTAATGTAAACATAAATAAATTCCTTTCGTTCGAAATAACTGACAATAATTTTATTTACGCATCTCCTTTTTGCAAACATTTCAAAAATACGAAAATAATTTTTTACAGATCTGTACTCAATGAATAGTGAACAGATTAATAAAGATAAACTAAGAAATATAAAATTATGAGTATAAAATGTAAATGGAGTAAATATTTAATATTCAGATATTCATGGTGCCTCTAATGGTAGCTGTTCATAAACGATATTACTGCTTTCGGAAAGCGTGTAAAGGAAGGGCTATAAAAGACATTTAGCGAAAGAAAATGTTTCTCACTCCCTTCAAGAAAAATGTTGTTTTATTCGTAAAATAACAGAAAATGTAAAATATAAAAATGATCCGTAATAACAAATCTTGATACCGCACAGGTTAGCAATGATTGAAATTTAACAAGAACGAAAAATCATGCATCAGTCATAGATTGTGAGACACTGTCTAACACTAACGGAGCATTATAAAGAAATTTCATTATTTAATACAATTATATCGATCATATTTCGTCCTGTAAACCAATTATTTTGTGCATTTCTGTAAACGAACTATAAATACTATTTATTCTATACTGAGAAAGTATCTGAGATGCTTTCTCACTGAGAAAATATCTGTGAAATACTGAAAAAATATGCTGAGAAAATATCTGAGAAAGTATCTTTAGTCTACCTCAGTTATGCATATCAATTTTATTGTGTTTCAAATGTTGCAATATCAGTGAAATTTCGATTTTTCCCAAAGAAATAATGTAACGAAGTTTTTTTGTGAGTCCCTGTCAATGAACTGTAAATTCTACACACCTCACTTTCAATGCCAAACAGTCTGTAGTAAAACTCAAAAACATATAAAAATTTTATGTAAATCCAAGTACATTTAAGAGAGTTAGAGAATGGGCAGACAGATAGACCACAGACAGACAAACAGAATTCTTAAATACTTTTTAAATATGATAGAATGTGTTAAATGAATATTTATTTCAATCTTATATTTATTATTAGTAAAAAACAATATGCCGTAAATTATATTATTACTAATAAATATAATTTTTCATTCCCAATAACGAACCCCTTCATTTCCAATAAAGAACATTTCATAGTAAACATCAATAACCTATAAAATTTACATGACAAATATTTACAAGAGTCAAACAGACAGACAGACAAATCGAATTAATAAGCACTTTATAATATGTTGGAAAATGTTAAATAAGAAAAATTCGATACTCAAACTAAGTGAATTCTTTGAAACTTTAGGACAAGAATCGAGTTAAATCCTTCATTATTAGCTTCATTGTAAAGTCACTTTATGACTTGTTACAAAGCAGCAATAGTTGTGACTTCTAAGGGCAGTGACCAAATGATAATAAGAATGAGGCGGCTGAACTATATCATATTTCAGTCATTGGAGTGACTGTGACACTTTTGACCATTTGTGACATAAGGAGGCACTTTTGATCAAGGAGACGTCACATCTACTGGATGAGCTGTTAGCATTGCATCTACTTGATACACTTACCGTTGATATAATTTCCTTTTGAATATACCCGTGTTCTGAAATTAACATTTCGTATTTGTATCTTCAGTTTTACACTACAATTTTGTTTGGAAGTGTTTATGACTTCGGGTTGTCTGTCCGTTTGTGTGCTTGTTGTCTAACTTGCTCAAGTATATATTCGCAATGATAAATAAGCGATATATGTTATTTAAAATAAGCATGTTATAGAGGTATAGTAAGTCCGCTTTCGAAAATGAATTGCGTATCACTTATAATTCGTTTATAGGAACATTCAAAACAATTCGGTTACAATATGGTCTATACGGAAAAATTGTTTGGAATGTTTAATAATTTTACAAAATTTTAAATATATTGAAATTGATATACAGGGTGATTTTTTTTTAAAGTTGTGAAAGTAAAACCCTATAACAAAAGAACCACTGATCCAAATGACCTGAAATTTTACTAGTGTGCTCCCAAAGCAATAGAAATTTTTTAGGCCTGGTTAGAAAAAAAAACTTAAAATCCCGCCGAAAGATGGCGCTGTATATGCAGCAAAGTCGGGAGACGAGCTTGTGTACGTCACACATACAGTGGCGATAAAAGCGTGTAGCACATACTCCTAATGTTCATTATTCCACGGATATCCTCGCAATAACTGTACCATTGGCGCAGATAGATGCCTTGTTAGTGAAACTGTATCTTTAGAATAACGATAGTGCAGAAACTGCTCTTAAGAATTAAAGAAAAGGTCCAATGAGGATAGAATATTTACGGAAGATGGTTTTCAAATTTGAGCAGACTGCTTCACTGAGCCTAAAACCCGGTAGAGGAAGGAAACCAGTTGATGTTAATCTACAGCGCCTATGTAATTCGAATACTTTTCCAACTATAGATGGTCATTGCTGAAATTGTGTTTTCAAATGTCTTATCCGTTTTCCAATTAGTTTTAAAATATTAGGCGAGGTTAGTTGATCTTAAGCCAAAAGGTAGGCCTCCCCGTCCGGTTTGACATTGACCTTGTTTAAAAACATATGAACTTTTACCTTAGGAGATTTCATTACTATATTCTGAATGTGTTGAAAGATGTTTCACAATCTATGCTTGACTCCTATTTTTTTCTTTCTTCTTTTAAATTATATTTGATAAATTTTAAATTTTACAAGCTGAGGGAGAATTTAAATGTTAAAAAATATTATCCAAGTGATAATGATTCATGTTAGATATCCATATTTGGTCACATGAGAACATCTTTATATTAAAAAAAAAATAACTTGGTTTAGAATTGTTTTCAGAATTCCAGAAGTATAAATTAATTTATTAAATTTTTTGGCTGTATTTTGCACAATACAGATTGGTGTTTATTTAAATACCATGAAATTATACAAATTTTCTTTTCAATCAGTAATGAAAATTTAGAATGTTAATACACCACCATTAACAAATATATTGCTATAACACTTATTTTTGCTGTTTTAAGCTAAAAGTGTTAAAAAATGTAAACCTATAATACATAGAAATGTCATGATATAAAATATGTCATTAGCTAGTTCTTTTGTTACTTCTATTCTAATTTAGAGTAAAGTGTTTTATTTTAATGAAAGGAAAGTATTTGAATGTTCTATGACGTAAAGTTTCGACATAGGTCGAGTATTGTTATTATTTCTTATTTATGAATAAATTTTATATTATTACAACACTGCTATATGTTTTTACTAGATCCTATGTTAATTTATGTACTAATATCAACGGAGGAACTTTATTATTTTTGTTAAACAATGAAATATCTTCTAGGTTACATCTTCAACATCCTGCTTAAAAAAATCTTTTAAAAGTTTTAGATCAGTACGTACTATATATAATACTATCATTGTTTATAAGAAATTAAAAATCTTCTTCATTGATATTAGTACATAAATTAGTAGATGACGAAGTAAATAAAGTACATCTTTGCTATCAGAAAACGTGAATTGAACAATTACAAAAATATATATGTAATATTCATAATCCATCTATTTAAAGCTAACCTGCTATTTCGCTTTTCATGCAAATATGACCTTTATACGCGTGCGCGAGCATTCAGCTAATCAGCTGAGGGCCGTTACTATCCAGACACAGAACTCCCTTAAAATTTTGTTCAATACGCATGCGTCGGCATTCAGCCAATAAGCTGAGGGCTGTTACTCTGCACAAGCAGATTCGGATTGACAAAACATATCGCTATCTACAAGGCTTAATGCTGCTGATCTGTGTTTTGAAGGTATTTATTTTATTTATTATATAATTTGTATAAATAACTAGGTGTTGAAACTGAATTTAGGCTCATTTAATGTTATATCTAGGTATCGATTTCCATTCTAGCGTTTCGTCAAATCCAAATCAATCTAGATGGAAATCGCTTTTTTCCTTCTGTGATTTTGATTTGCAATATAATAAAAATATACAATAAATCTAGAGACACTAAATTTTAACAACTTTTATAAGCCCAGCATTTTTTTTAAAGCTGCGAAATTAATCTGAGATGTCTAAAATAATCTGCAGCGCCTGCTGCCGTTTATATGAAACTCATAATTTGTCACAAATAGGTAATTTTATTGATTTCGTGCTTTGCCCATGAATGCGAAAAAAAAAACTATTTTTGACTTCAGGTGAAATGTTTGAGGTTATTTCGGTTTTTCTTTTGTATATAAAAAATGTTATATATAAAAAAAACCTGGCCATTAATCACATTGTTTTTTGTATATATAAAGACGTTTACTTATTCTTTGTAATTATTTTTTGTTGGGGGTTTTAGGGCGAAATAATATACTTCATAGATAGAACCAGTTCCACTAATCATTAATATTTATTTAATCCTATGACCGCCGAGCAAATGGGCAAATTTGTGATGTTTTTTTGTTACTTTTTTAATATACAATATATCTAGAGACACACTAAATTTTAACAACTTTTATAAGCCCAGCATTTCTTTTTAAGCTGCGAAATTAATCTGGAATGTCTAAAATAATCTGAAGCACTTGCTGCTGTGCTGCACTGTTTTTGCTACCAGGTTAATATTTAAGAAATATTTACATTGTATTGTTTGTATGTATACAAATCTTGAATGTTTTGATTTATTACATTCATTTTATACCAGATTGCATGTCCGCTCTTGGGTGATTCACATGAAACTCATAATTTGTCACAAATAGGCGATTTTATTGATTTCGTGTTTTGCCCATGAATGCGAAAAAAAAAATACTTTTTGACTTCAGGTGAAATGAATGAGATTATTTCGGTTTTTCTTTTGTATATAAAAAATATTATATATAAAAAAAACCTGGCCATTAATCACATTGTTTTTTGTATATTTAAAGACGATTACTTATTCTTTGTAATTATTTTTTTGTTGGGGGTTTTTGGGCGAAATAATATACTTCATAGATAGAACCAGTTCTGCTAATCATTAATATTTACTTAATTATCTGACAGCCGAGCAAATGGGCAAATTTGTAATATTTTTCTGTTATTTTTTTTAATATAAAAAAAAAGATGAATTTTCAAACTTTGTATAAAAAACTTAATTACGTATATGAGTATATTCCTTGACAGTATTAATCATTAATCGATATTTTAAAACTGCATCATATTTGTAGAATTATATAAATTTAAACAATGCGTCTATTGCAGTGAAACCTGAGCATAGTGAACGGATATATCAGTTCACGACGGTGAGAAGGTTAATGTTTTATACAAGATTTGTATACATACAAACAATATAATGGGTACTTTTCCGTTATATGGACAGCATGCCAAAATGTATGCTAATTCATAATGTATGTAAATGTACGCTTGGCGACAATGATGTCCATATATCTGAAAAGTACCATATAATGTAAATATATCGTAAATATTAAGAGTTTGCTAAGATATTGCAGCATTAAGTGATGTGTTAGATGTATGCTTTTATCAAAACAATTATAATTTGTAAGTATGAGTTATAAAAACAAAGAAATCCCCATTTTCTTGCATATTATGAATTTTATTGTAGTAATCTGAACACCGTATGAATAAATAATAAACGGACTATAAGAGTTCCAATTTTGTATTATGTTAATTATTTTCTGTACTATACAAACAAAAGGACAGAGCTAAAAAAATGCAATTTCCATTTGGATCGATTAGGCAAACTATTAAATGAGCCTAAATTCATTTTTAACGTTAAAATTAATATCGACACCTAGATATTTATACACAATACAACAAATAAAATAAATACCTTCAAAACCCTTTTGATCATCACATCAGCGTGCAAGACAATTTTTTTACCGGAGACTGACGAATTTTACGATTTTACCGCAAACGATTGTTGAATTTTGCAGTTTATCGACTATTGATTAACGAATTTCATGATTTCTTCCATGAACGTTTGACGAATTGTTCAAAAAAATTAAGAATATAGTCTCGGGTAAAAAAAATTTCAATATTGTAAAATGCCTTCAAGAAAAAAATCGCAAAATAGATATAATGATTATGAACCATGATTTTTCTGGTATTGGGCAAGATTCATGTTGTTTCAGCAATTCTTTGACGAAACTAGTGTTTTTTCAGCGATCCTTTGAAGAATTTCGCATTTTTCTCGCGATCCTTAACGAAATTTGCATATTCCAGCGATTGTTTGATAAAATACATTTTATTCTGCAATTCTTAGACTAAATTTAGTAAAAAAGCGTGATCTTTTGGTGAAATTTTCTTTTTTGCGATTCTTTGACAAAATTTGCTTATCTTTCGTGATCCTTTTGCATAATTCACATTTTTTCTGTGGTCTTTTAACGAAAGTCATGTTTTCTCATGATCCTTTGTTGAAATTGGTGTTTTTTCCTCAATCATTTGACGAAATCTGTGATTTTTTCCCCCGGCGAAGATTGGTTAGATGTTTTTAGTCTGCAGGTGCCCTAAAAAGTCTGTGACGCCCGTTGCTGCATCGCACACATTCTTCCATGGGGCATCAAACGAAGGGAATTCATCCTAAAGAATCTTTGTTTCATTCCTGACATTTCTGGAAAAAAACAACGTTCAACTCATTGGCTGAATTGTAAAGGGCGAAATGTGTCAAACATTAGCACACAGAAAGTGCGCAATTTGTTTGTTCATGGAAAAAATCGTGAAATTCGTTAATTGATAAATTGCAAAATTCATCAATCGATAGCGGAAAAATCGCAAAATTCATTAATCGACAGTGGAAAAATCGCAAAATCATCAACTGGTTTCGCGGGAAAAAGTTTTCGAATATCGTCGAATGGCTTCGAGAAAAAAATCACAATCCGTCAATTTCGGGGAAAAAATCGTAAAATTTGCCAAATGGTTTCGAAATTTGTCGAGTGACAGCAGAGAAAAAAATATTTTTCCATTCAATCATCGCAATTGGTGAGTGTAACTATTATGTTTGACCAGTGGTGGCAATAAAATCCATTGTCAAATTTTCAGTATTACTCGCTGTTTGGCAAGTGCTAATTTTGTCCTATACTTTCAAAACCCTTTTGATCATCACATCAGTGTGCAGGACAATTTTTTTATGGGAGACCATTTGATGAATTTCGGGATTTTTCCGTTATCGATTGACCAATTTTACTGCTATCGGTTGTTGAATTTTATAATTTATCAACTATTGATTAGCGAATTTCATGATTTTTTCCATGAACGTTTGACGAATTATGCAAAAAAATTAAAAATATCGTTAAATTGTCTTGGGTAAAAAAAAAATTAATATTGTCAAATGCCAAGTTGCAAGTTGAAGAAATGCCTATGACCTCTTTTTCATGTTATGCATCTGTGGGGTCCATCCCCCCCACTCCCCCCCCCAAGTGGGACACTTTTCTAAATTTTGCACATACCCCTCATGTGATATATTGCTGGAAAAGTCTTTGACCGCTTATTCATGTTATGCATCTCCGGGGTCCATCCTGCCACTTCCCCCCCCTAAGGGGGGCACTTTTCTAAATTTTGTTGACACCCCTCATGTCATATATTGTTGGAAAGGTCCGTGACTGCTTAATCATATTATGCATCTCCGATGTCCATCTCCCCACTTTGCCCCACCCCCCAAGGGGCACTTTCTAAATTTTGCACACAGCCGTCATGTTATATATCATTGGAAATGTCTGTGACCACTTAATTATATTATGCAACTCCGATGTTCATCTCCCCACTTTACCCCCCTCCCCAAGGGGTACTTTTCTAAATTTTGTTGACACCCCTCATGTCATATAATGTTTGAAAGGTCTGTGACCGCTTAATCATATTATACATCTCTGATGTCTATCTCCCCTCTTTGCCCCCCCAAGGGGGTACTTTTCTAAATTTTGCAGACAACCCTCATGTTATATATCATTGGAAAGGTCTGTGACCACTTTATCATATTACGCATCTCCGATGTCCATCCCCCCCCCCCCCAAGGGGTACTTTTTAAATTTTGCACACAACCTCATGTTATATATCATTGGAAAGGTCTGTGACCACTTAATCATATTATGCATCTCCAATGTCCATCCCCCTCCTTGCCCCCCCAAGGGGTACTTTCTAAATTTTGCACACAACCCTCATGCTATATATCATTGGAAAGGTCTGTGACCACTTAATCATATTTTGCATCTCCAATGTCCATCTCCCCACTTTGCCCCCCCCCCTAAGGGGTACTTTCTAAATTTTGCACACAACCTCATGTTATATATCATTGGAAAGGTCTGTGACCACTTAATCATACTATGCATGTCCCATGTCAATCCCCACTCTTTGCCCCCCCAAGGGGTACTTTTGTTAATTTTGCACACACCCCTAATGTGATATATCGATGGAAAGGTCTGTGACCGCTTAATCATATTATGTTCCCCATTATGAAATTTGTCAAGTTAAAGCAACTATATAAATTTTATTTTTATGGTACTATCAAGTTGTTTGCCGTCAAATTTTGACGGGTTCCATCTAGTCCAGAATTTTAAAGAAAAATTTATAAACATTCAATATGCTCCACAGTTTACTGTTATGTATTTATACAGGTGTAATCTAACAAGAATAAAAAGCCTTCTTTAAGATACAAAATATTTATGCATAAATTTGCTGTTTATTCATAGGTTGTTTATAGTATTTTTTATAAAATTTACAGCCACGTTTACATTATCGTAATTTACTTCAACTTAATCAGAATTTGATGCATGTAAAGACTCAGAAAATGTATGTCTCGTATATTCATTGTTATATGCAACGAATTTTAAACGAATTTGTTTTTTCAAAATATCTCATAAATATTTATAATTTTATATTTCAGAGTAATGTGTTATCTTTTTTAAAAAGCGAATAGGCTTCGCTCTCACTTCGAACATTTGTTCTCCTTGGAATGTCTCTTACTGTTACTTTCTTTTATCATTTCTACTTAAGATGCATTTTACTCGTATGATAGTTATTATATTATTAATCGTATTTTATTAGGAGGGAGACACAACATAATGTTGAAATATAAAACAAAATGGGAAAAATGTAAAAAGCATAATTCTTTATTAAATTTGAAATATAAACACAAGAACTCCCATCTTCCACCTACATATACAACTACTTTACTTAATTAAATTTTATATAAATATTTAAACAGGATTATTTATGTTCCTATGATATCAGAGAAGTAATAGTACTTGTAGGAGTATTCTAAAATTAAGTAGATATTTCGCATTTATTTATTCAAAATTCAAAATGAATTCTACTGAATAAATGTTTGAAATACTTAAAATTGCAATTACTTACTTTCCATTAAAATAACTTGCCACTTTTTGCAGATTAGAATTTATAATTTATACTATTTCAAAAATCGGTTATGAAAATATAATTTTAAACCTGAATACATTTACAAATAAATTTATATTTTATGATGTTCATAAAGGAACACATATTGAATCAACTCTTGGACACACTAGGTGCGTTAAAAGTATTAATAGAAACGTTTATAGAGTTACTTTGAAACTATCACAAATGTAAATAAAATAACAGAATATTTCACAATTATAACAAATCATAACACCTTGTAATTATATACATCTTTTTAATTCGTAAAAGGTGTAAAATTAAAAGGTTATAAACAGTAAAATAGGTTTTATTAGACTTAGACTGTTGATGTAAACATGTTTTTTTCCTTGTTTATGTACGTGAAAATTAAATGAATGCGTATCAAATAACTTCATAGACCGTGCATTTGTTTGCACCGTTTGTTTTGATAATGGCTCAGATTAAGATGAAACATATGTCAACAGTCTAATAAAACCTATTTTACTGTTTATAACCTTTTTCTATCACATCTTTTAGGAATTAAAAAGAAGTATAGAACATTTCCCGTCAATACCATTTATATCTTATTTAAACTGCACGCAGAAGTTTTTATTTCGTGAAACAAACTTTAAACAGAGGTAGAACATGTGTTGACAAGTAAAAACTGCAAAAATGCAGTGTCGAAATTTAAGCAAGAAAATGGCAGATGACACATTCTTGTGTTAGTAATGAAAGTAGTTAGATAATTTATTCTTAAAAAATATTGCTGAAATCTATTTTCTGAATAACTGTTGAAAATGAAAAAAAAAACTTATGTTGTAAAACAAGATATACGAAAAGTGTTTTGGGGGCCTAATTAAAACAATCACTGTAAGAAATTGAGTAAAATATAATTATTCATTGAAGAATCTTGCATTTGAACAGATTTGTCTGACTTTTTGAGCATATTTTTGGTTGATTTCTTTTAAAGCAGTGTGAAATAACCAGTGTAAGATTAATTATGTACCCTCCTTTTTGAGAGTGGTTCTGAAATAAAGATGTATTACTACTAAATTAAAAATATATACTTTGATAATTTAAAAATATTTTGTGCTCTTTTTTATAATTGTTACTTTCAAAAAATGTCTTGTATGAATATTTTATGTTTTACTGTTAACCATGTATTACCGTTAAACATGTATTTTGCCTATCACTCATATATATATATATATATATTACTGTAAAACGTATTGTAAATCTCCAAGAAATATTCCTTCTGTAAGCATACTTGTAGTAATAAAACTTTTTCAAACCAACAGATTAGTCACACAACAATGAATCAATTAAATATCGAAACATGTGACACAAATGTGAGAATTAATTGTTAGTGTTGATTTCATTGAAATGACGGAATACTTTTGGTAATTAAAATATAAAATGATCATAAAATGCAAAGATCAATACTGCGTATGTTTGTTATTTTTTATGTGTTACATAGTTTTGTTTTTAGTTGCATTATTAGACATGCTACTTTCAAATTGGAAAAATCCAATAATTTAAAAATCGGATTTTAATTCAAGATAATCACTTATTTGAAAGTAAATAATATATCTAAAATTCATTGCATAAGATTTTAAATAAAGCATATTCCAGTTGATGAATCTTGCTTTTAACATTTGTTTATCTATAATAACATGAATATTAACCTGTGAATTAGTAATTAAACTATTTCATGAAAGTAAATTTCAGTTTCAATTTAATGATATCGATATTTTTTTATGCTTAAGTCTCATTAAATTATTAAGGGATGTTCAATGTTTTTCCACAGAAATCTAGACTTGCTAAATTTTCAATGACATTAAAAAAATTATTTAATTACGGAATTTTAAATAATATATCAAAGTAAATAAAAATATATGTTATTATATACAATTTAAGTCAATAAGAATATTTCGTATAGTATAGTATAGTGTCAAATATTACTGTGAAATATATTATATTTATTTTGATTGTCATATAAATAAACTCTTTTTTTTCCTTCTTACTGTCAATACAGAGTTCACTAACTTTTCAAAAATCTGTAATTTTCACTGAAATTCACGAAATTCTATCGATTTAATGAACATTTAAAATAGTATTTCTGATATTAATAGATAAAACATCACATACGTAATTAATTTTTTTTCAAATCAGATTGGAATACATTTTTTATTTAATATAGCAACATCATTTAAAAAAAAAATCACTGACGGCTCGGCCTACAGGCACAGGTAGATTTTTAAGACGCAGACCGTGGGGCGCAAGTTTGTCGGGAAATCCGGAAGAAATGACTTTTTTGCGATGATGCGGCAGTAGGAACCGCCTACTTTGAAACCTAACTTGTTTGCAGGCGGAGCCAGCAGGATTTTTTTTTTTTTTTTGCTATAAGAGTTGGTTCTATAAAAAACTTGTCAGTATAAAAGCTTTAGATAATATTAAGAGGATTTATAATAAATTTAAGTGGATTTGAAATCTTAGGAATTGACGAAGTTACGAATTTTTTTCTTCTAAACCCCCCCTCCCCTCCCTTAAGGCAATTTTTAATTATATAAAAAATCTGTCATACATAAATTTTCGGCCCTTCTCTTAGAAGTAATAACAACTTCAAACGGATTCGATACGTATCAGAATTAAGAAATTATGGAAGCCCCCCCCCTCCCCCCCCCTTGGTTCGATTTTGCCCATTAACGAACTTGACGAGATTTTATGCCCCTTGCTTTTATGTATCAGTTTCGAAAAGATGCGGGAGTTGGAACCGCCTACTTCAAAAAATAACTTGTTTGCAGGCGGAGCCAGCAGGGATTTTCTTTTTTTTTTTTTTTTTTTGCTATAACGGTTGGTCCTATAAAAAAAACTTGTCAATATAAAAGTTTTAGATAATATTAAGTGGATTAATAATAAATTTACGCGGATTTGATATCTTATGAATTGACGAAGCTATGATTTTTCTTTCTTCTAAAACCCCACTCCCCCCCCCCCTTTGGGGCCATTTTTAATTATATCAAAAATCTGTCATACATAAATTTTCGGCCCTGTTCCTAGAAGTAATAATAACTTTAAACGGATTCGATACGTATAATAATTAAGAAATTATAGGGGTTTTTCTGTTTTCACAAAAAGCCCCCCCATTCCCCCCCTTGGCTCGATTTTGCCCATTAACGAACTTGACCGAGATTTTATGTCCCTTGATTTTATGTATCAGTTTGGAAGAGATTTATGCAGAATTTTTCCGGTTATCGTGGTCATAAAAATGTTACACATATATATTTATATACTAGCTTACCCGCCCGGCGTTACACGTGCCAACAACATTAAATGTACCTGATATCAGTGTTGAACATTTTTTTTATTTTTAAACAAATCTAATGTTGGGGCCTCACTACCTTAGACAGCAAACACTGGGCGTGCCATACACACTCCCATATATTACCGTAAGACGAGTCGAAAGAGCCATACCCCTTCATGCTCCAGCCCATAGAACCAGAGATAGAAAAGCGTCCCTGGTGGTGAAAATCTATAAGCTCTATCTATGTAGAGTCGAATGAGCCATATCCTATCGTGATCCAGCCCATAGAACCAGATATAGGCAAGCACCCCTGGTGGTGAAAATCCGAACTAAAATCAGTCAGCTCTATCGATGTCAAGTGGAAAGAGCCATACTTCGTCATGATCCAGCCAATAAAACCAGAGATACGAAAGCGCCCCTTGGTGGTGAAACTCGGAACTAAAATCGGTAAGCTCTATTGATGTTGAGTCGAATGATCCAAAGAGTGTCGTAATGTGACCCATAGAACCCGAGTTAGCTGCAAAATCCTTTAGTTACACCTTCCACCGCCAAGGGGCACAATATGTTCTATACGAACATAACTGAATTCATTAAGGTTATTGATGTCGAGTCGAATGAGGCATACCCCGTCATGATCCAGCCCATAGAACCAAAGATACGAAAGCGCCCCCCGTGGTGAAAATCCGAACTAAAATCAGTAAGCTCTATTGATGTCGGTTGGAAAGAGCCATACCCCGTCGTGATCCAGCCAATAGAAACAGAGATAGCAAAGCACCCCCTGGTGGTGAGAGGAAGTTGATGTAGAATAAATGCGATATTTAATAAAAAGTCGTTCCCACCCCAACTCCTTTATCTCGCCATTTTCGCTAATTATTACAAAGATACAAATGTTTCTTAATTACATATAATGTCCCGATTTGATAATGGGGTCCCCCTGTCTATCTATCCTAATCCGATTTTCCCTATCATAATAGAAAAAAGCATATTGTATCAAAGAATTGCTGGCAAACGCGCATTTCGTCAAAGGTTCGCAAGAAAAACACGAATTTTATCAAATAATCGCTGAAAAACATGAATTTTGTAAAAGGATCACTAAAAAAACATGAATCTCGTCAAAAGGCAGCAGAGAAAACACGAATATTGTCAAACGATCATTAAAAAAGCAAATTTCATCAAAGGATCACGGAAAAATGCGAATTTCATCAAAGGATCGCGGGGAAAATGCAAATTTCACTAAAGGATCACAGGAAAAATGTGAATTTCGTCAAAGGAACGCTGAAAAAAAAAAACACGAATTATGTCGTAGGATCACTGAAAAACATGAATCTCGACAAAAGTATGTGGAAAAACACTAATTTCGTTAAAGGATCACAAAAAAAGCAAATTTCCTCAAATGATTGCAGGAAAAACTTGAATTTCATCGAAGGATCGCAGAAAAAATACGAAATTCGTCAAAGGATTGTGGAAAAAATGCAGATATTGTGAAAGGTTCACAGAAAAAACTTTCGTGAAAGGGTCGCGGAAAAAATGCAACTGTCTTTATTAAAAACAGCACACACACAAACTTCTACACAAACAAACCTATTCTATCTTCCTGCCTGAGGAAAGTACCGTAATTATAACACCTAGGCCTTATTGTTTTATTTCAATTTAGATTTTTTTTTATTAAAACGTGCATACGGAATTCTGGATTCGAGGTTATTCCATGCTCTCCGCCAATCCACAGCAATAAAGCAGACAGCCAATGAGAGCAGGTGTGAATATGGGATGATCCAGGATCCAGCGACGGCAGTTCATGTTCACAGCTGAAAGCGGCTAGCCACAGATTTCATTGTTTTGTTTATGTATGAGTTTTATTTTAAAGAAAAGGTATAGATTTTTGGCTAATTGAGGTTCACATAGGTTAGTTTCAATTGTATTCATTCTTTGTATGCGTAGTTGCCCCCATATATTATGTGTTTGGTAAGAATATATTTTGCACTTTACTGAATGTTTTTGTAGCGTTAGACATATCAGCTCATGTTCTTAAATTAAACAAACTGTTTTCAATAACAAATCTTAATGAATCAAATTAATCTTACACTTTACTATAAAATGTACAGTTCTACAATTTATCGCATATTACAACGTTCTTGGGAACTAAAAATGTAGTCCAATAACAGTAACAGAAAGAAAAATTGTAAATAACAATAAGTAAATAATCATAAATTTCACATCATTGAATTAACAAACTCATATATAAGATAAAACTTTAAACTGATATGCCTCAACAACTGTTGTCGAAATTAATATAATGTAAATAATTCTTAAACATTATGAGTTTGCTAAGAAATTAAAACATTCAATGCAGTGTAGGATGTATTTTTTCCTCAAAACAATTTAATTTGTAAATATGAAGTTTTAAAAAAAATCCCCGTTTTCTCACATATTATGAGTTTATCAGCAAGTTAAAACATTACGTAAATATGAATGATTTGCGGAGCTGTTTCTATCAAAATTTCAATAACATCGCCCAAAAACCCTCAACAAAAATAATTATAAAGAGTGTGATGACAACATAAATTTTATACCACATTGCATGTCCGTTCTTGGACGATTCTTATAAAACTCAAAATTTCTCACAAAATGGTGATTTTTTACAACATGCTTACAAATTAAAATGGTTTATAATTATTTTAAAAAAACTCGGCCAGAAATAACATTGACTTTACATTTTAAAGACTTATTCTTTATAATTATTTTGAAACAGCTCTGCAAATCATTCATATTTATTTATTGTTTTACTTTCTGATGAAACTCATTATGTGAGAAAACGGCGATTTTTTTTTTACCTCATACTTACAATCCTCAAAACAAATTATTAAATATGAAGTAAAAAAAAAATCACCGTTTTCTCACATATTATGAGTTTTATCAGCAAGTTAAACATTAAGTAAATATGAATGATTTGCGGAGCTGTTTCTATCAAAAATTCAATCACATCGGCCAAAAACCCTCAACAAAAATAATTATAAAGTGTGCGATGACAACATAAATTTGCATGTCCGCATTGCATGTCCGTTCTTGGGCGATTCTTATAAAATACAAAATTTGTCACAAAATGGTGATTTTTTTACAACATGCTTACAAATTAAAATGGTTTATAATTATTTTTTAAAAAACTCGGCCAGAAATAACATTGATTTTACATTTTTAAAGACTTATTCTTTATAATTATTTTGAAACAGCTCTGCAAATCATTCATATTTATTTATTGTTTTACTTTCGGATGAAACTCATTATGTGAGAAATCAGTGATTTTTTTTACCTCATACATACAATCCTCAAAACAATTTAATTTGTAAATATGAAGTAAAAAAAAATAAAAAAAAATCACCGTTTTCTCATATATTATGAGTTTTATCAGCAAGTTAAACAATAAGTAAATATGAATGATTTGCGGAGCTGTTTCTATCACTAATTCAATAACATCACCCAAAATTCCCCAACAAAAATAATTATAAAGAGTGCGATGACAACTTAAATTTGCATGTCCGCATTGCATGTCCGTTCTTGGGCAATTCTTATAAAACACAAAATTTGTCACAAAATGGTGATTTTTTTACAACATGCTTACAAATTAAAATGGTTTGTAATTATTTTAAGAAAAACTCGGCCAGAAATAACATTGATTTTACTTTTTTAAAGACTTAATCTTTATAATTATTTTGAAACAGCTCCGCAAATCATTCATATTTATTTATTGTTTTACTTTCTGATGAAAGTCATAATGTGAGAAAACGGTGATTTTTTTTTACCTCATACTTATAAATCAAATTGTTTTGATGAAAAAATACATCCTACTCTTCACTGAATGTTTCAAATTCTTAAACAAAATCATAATATTTAAGAAATATTTACATTACATTGATTTCGACAACAGTTGATGAGGCATATCAGTTTAAAGTTATATCTTATATATATAAGTTTGTTAATTTACAATCTTTCTGTTACAGCTTTTGACTACATTTTTAGTTCCCGAAAACGTTGTAACATGTGATAAATTGTAGAACTGTACATTTTATAGTAAAGTGTAAGATTAATTTGATTCATTAAGATTTGTTATTGAAAACAGTTTGTTTCATTTCAGAACATCAGCAGATATGTGAACGCTTTGAAACCATTCAGTAAAATGCAAGTTATATTCTTACCTAAAACATAATATATGGGGGCAACTAAACATACAAAGAATGAATACAATCAAAACTAACCTACTTTAATCTCATCAGTCAAAAATATAGTCCTATTCCTTTTCTTTAAAATAAATCTAAAAAATAAACATTGTGCTACGACCATAAACTGTCGTCGCTGGTTGCACTGGATCATGCACCTGCTCTCATTGGCTGGCTGCTTCGTTGTCACGGATGGCGTTGCCGAGGCTATTTCATGGGAGGAGCTTGAAATAGCCTCGAACCCAAAATTCCATATACACGTTTTAATTTTTTTAAAATCTAAATTAAAATTTAAAAATCCGGCGGTGAGGTACACTTTCCGGTGATAGTATCTACACATGACAAAAATTTCAGAGTCCTAGGTGTTATAATTAAGGTGAAATCGGGGAGTCATACGGGAGTCATAATCGGCGTAAATCTGTAAAAATTTTTCAAAATTTCCAACTTAGGTGAGAATGTAATAGGTAGTATTTCTTACGAAATCTACCTAAAAGAAAAACGACATTACACTATTAACGTTTAACCAAACATACAGTTTTCTATTAATTTAAATTTTTTTATTTAAAACTAGTTGATACCCGTCACTTTGTTCACGTAACATTGAAAGAAGGATAAATGCATTTATTAAGCAAAATATTTTACTCCCGATAATTAAAAACGTAAATAATTAACTAAATCTTTATCACATTTCATAGGAGAGAATTTGGTATTTCTTTGTTATAGGGTCCTTGACATAACTCAGTTTTAAATAAGTTCAATTTTGTGCCAAATAATTTCGAAAATGAAACTGCAACCAATGAAAAAAGGAGTGCCAAATAAAATTGTGGGAATCGACGAATTGGGTAAAATACAATATCAATTTTACCTGATGAGACATTTTGCTTTGAACTATTTAAAAACTACTTGCGAATGGTTACTTAACTATATGCGAAAGGTTTTAACAGCCACCCTTCAAAAACAATTAATTGGAAATAGTTTATGTTTTTTCTTTAAATTCAATTCTGCCTCCTTGGTTTAATGTATAGCTGAAACAAATGTTGTTTTCTAAATAACAATAAGTTGACATACAATTTTTGTTCTCTAGAATAAGCTGATTCATTAAGTTTGAATGTGTGATTTTTTTTCGGATAATTTACTGAAATCAAGATTTTGTTTTCATCCTCTATTCAAAGTGAAAATAAATTCTGTTTATCAGTTTTAATAAGAAAATGGCGTAAAAAATATTCTGATCTGTTTTATTTCTCCTTTTTTATCCACAAATATGGAGAAATTTACTTGCCGTTTTTAGAAAAACTTCCTTAAAATTTACAAAGAATATATATATATATATATATATATATATATCGGCATCTAATTCATTTTTTTTAATTCTGAGAGTTTGTGCAACATCCTCGGATCAATGACAACGTCATGTAAATCGCGTCTAGTTCCATAGTCTAGAAGTGATTGCGAAATACAAACACACGGTCAGGTTTTAATGTAATTGATTCGTGTTCCATTTCCTTTTCTTAAAATTATGATGGGTCTTTTAGCAGAAAACTCTAATCTGTATATAACGGATACTCTTGCTTAATAATCAGTATATATTAAAAAAAAAATTAATTTTTTCGTTTTAAATATGGCCCGAAACTCATTTACTTTCTATACTTACTGATCTTTGTATTATTAATATGCGGAATTGATTCACACTAAATGTAAGGAGCTTAAATTTGACTCCTTGGTTTAATCGATAGCGTGAACAAATCTTGATTTGTAAATTACAGTCTGTTGATATGTTGACAGAAGATTTTAGTTCTGCAGAATAACTGATTCATAAAGTTTGAATATGTGGAAATATGTTTTTATTTTTCGAAAATTTTATTGTAATCAAAATTTTGTTTTCACCATCTATTCAAATTGAAAATGATTTTTTATTTCAGTTTTTTTGAGAAAATGGCGGGAAAAATATATTTATCCGTTTTATTTCTCTTTTTTATCCACAAAAATGGAATAATTTAGTATCCGTAAAAATTAATAAGATATCGGAACCTAATTTAAAAATTAAAATCCTGAGAGTTTATATGACATCCTCCGTTCAATGATAACCGGTGTTAACTAAACCGCGTTCTGTTCGATAATCTAAGAGAATCAGTTGCGAAATACAAACAGATGATCAGACGGTAATATAATAGGTTCGTGTTCATTTTCTTTTACTAACACTCATGATGTGAATTTTGGCAAAAGAAAACTCTCATTTCTATGTAACTGATATTTTCATGCTTAATAATCAGTATAGTTAAACAAATATTTAATTTTTCGTTTTTAATATGGCGCGAAACTCATCTACTTTCTATACTTCCTGTGATCCCTGTATTATTAATGTATAAAATTGATTCAAGCTCCCTTAAAAACATATTTGAAAATTTTCCGTTTTATTGCAAATATGACGTCACTTTGATCCCAGGGAAATGTTTTTAATGATATAATTCGTGTTAATTTTCTTTACTTGACAATCATTATTGGATTTTGTCAGAAAACGCACATCTGTATCTAACATATATTCATGATTATTAATTAGTAGCGATAAAAATTATTTCACTTTTTAATTTTAAATATGACGTCATTATTCACCTACATTCATCATATACTGATTTTCATGCTTATTGTATTATTACGAATATTTGAAAATGCGTGTTTTATTTCCAAT
Source organism: Maratus michaelseni (assembly GCA_963931845.1). Classification (NCBI taxonomy): domain Eukaryota; kingdom Metazoa; phylum Arthropoda; class Arachnida; order Araneae; family Salticidae; genus Maratus; species Maratus michaelseni. The sequence goes on from OZ007592.1 coordinate 342,148,440, forward strand.
CTGACGTCATATTTGTCTAAGCCAAGGAGGATCATTTTCCATAGTTCCATCGTCCAGATATCTTTAAGAATATAATTATCGTTGATATTTTCTTCTCAATTATTTCGCAATTTTTGCTAGAAAACATCTTAATGTAACCGACATTCAGACTTCCATTTTTCAGAACAGACTTCCAACAAACATTCCATATTTTTGTTTCAAACATTACGGCAATTCATCTACTTTTCAATTCTTTTTAATTTTCATTTTTCCAGTGGAAATCGTTAAATTGAAAATTAATTGTTGGGAAAAATGTTATTCCAGGCTTTGTATTTATTTGGCAACGATAATGCTTAGCAACGTAAACTGGTTAATTAAATTTAACAGGACAAAATATTCATTGATTTGTATGAAATTAATAAAATTTTGAATTATTAAAAAAATATTTGAAAATAATAAATAACAACTACCCTTTGTCCATTTCTGGGTTATAATTCATCTATATTCAAAAATACAGGGCCATTAAATCATCCGTTTTCACGTTTACTTCAGTCAAACATTCACACACACAGTCGCATTTATAATATTATTAGGCTTAAACTTCAATTTCAATAGATTGATACCATAATCGTTTTTGTATATTATATATGACAGAATAAAAAGAAACTGGTATATGTAGCTTCCTTTAAAACTCATTATTCTATAAAATATTAATGACATTTGAAAAAATTGTTTTTAATAATCCCTCCAAATAAATATATATTTTTTCATTCTTACAAAACAATTTAAAACTTTATCTTTCATGAAAGCCAGAAGATCTCCTTTAAACATTTCAAGAAGAAAATGAAATATTATAACAGTAGCCTCATAAATTTTATACACAATGAGAAACAGAATATATTGGAAATATTTCTTTTGCATAAAAGTGCAACACTTTTTTTAAGGAATCAGGGAAAAGAAAATCCTAAGTCACTTTATTTAAACATTTATATATTCAAGATTCTTCAATTGAGAGGTTTTAGATTGAAATTAAATTCTAAATAAATGCTTTTCACAGAACATTGGCGGCAAATTGAACGGCATTCCGTATATGGGTATTCACAAAAGCGTACAATTGATTGGGTGAATATTTGTAGGATATTTGAATAGATAAAGGTGAAGAAGCATTTCAAATAAAAGAGTAGGAATTTCTTAACTTATTTTTAATGATTAGCAATTCTGCAATTTTAAAGGTGATTTTATATTTAACTTCAATTAAGGTAGGTAGATTTAATATCTCTATTCTAAGAAAAAGTACCCCTCGCCATTGCGGTCTTAAATAATTTTCTATTACCGGGGTTTTTTCTTGGCTTATATTAAGAAATATATTAAATATAAAAATATGGAAATTGGTAGAATTATATAGAAATGTTGGATACACACGCTAAGGCAGACAGTTTTTTAACCGAAAATTATTCTAAGCGCAAAATTCGGTCAAAATAGTTATGGATTAAAAACTGTGCACAGCAGTTTAACCATCGCGGTGCGCAGTATGCAATAATTTTTTTTAATTTGTCTCATTGTTTGTTTTTTGTTTTTTGTTTTACATTTTTTGTTCAAAATTTCAGTATTTCAATAGCGATTTATTTACTGTTTCAGAAAAGTCTCTTTTTTGTATTTTTAGGAAATTTTTAAAAAGCGCAAATGATAATATTTCCAAACATTTTACAATTGAAAAATATAATTACATGTGAATATTGAAAGAGAAACAAAACTTATATAATAAAATTATTACGTGTAAAAAGGATTAAATAAGGTCAAATTACGTCATACAAGCCTAAATAATATTTCCAAACACTTTACCCTTGAATATATTTATACGTAAATATTAAAAAAGAAAGAAAGCATTAAAGCAAATACATTATTATGTGCAAAAAACATTCAATGATGGAAAATTACGTCATATTTAAACAATAACTTTAATACGTTACATTTAGAACAATTTTCTTCTAGCGTCTAAATAAAACTTCATTATAAATCGGCCGGGAGGCAGCGACTTTTGCACTTAAGCATTTTATACAAGGAGATTTTCAAATGTGTGATAAATCTTACTTATTCAATCGCGAAAATACCCGCCAACTGTCAGAACATCGATGTATGCGGCCTTAGACTCTTAAAACACCTTCAGTTAAAGGAATGTGAATAGCAAACTGATTACAGAAGATCGCCACGTGTCGTAATAATGTATTCATTCTTGCGTAATCGGGTTTTTTAAAAACATAGAAAAATTAAATGCTTTCAGATCCCTGACCGGGGTTGTTCGTAGGAGGTAGAACACCCTATTACATAGCAATATGCAAATAATAAATAATAGTCTTACAAATATAAAAGAATGCGCACGAGGAACAGTTTGAAAAAAAATATAAATAAGGTTTGAACAAAAAGTAGAGTTGCAAAATAAATTGTTTCCGCAAATAAAAGTGACTTACTTTTAAAAAAATACAATACACTACATACTTAGAAATGATCTATTTTAAAATTATATTTAACTGTAGTTCGAGTCTTCTAATCGTTTATAAGCTGTAGATCGAAAATTTGTATCAACAGGATCCATTATTTTTTTCCATCTCCTTCTGAAACGTTGAGATTTTACTTTTCCATACATAAAGGAATCTGATTGTAATTTCTATACAAGCTAATCAAAATAGCCCGATCACTATGCCTATTAATGAAATATCAACATTATAGATAATGATGTCAAGGGTTGCTACCTATCCCATTTCCCTGGTTTGTCCAGTACAGTGGTAAAAAGAGTACTCACATAAAGAATGCATAACACATGGGCTGATAAGTTCCCGGTCTGGCACACAGATGGCGTTGCAATCGCCGAACCGATGTTTTTGAAGTAAAAACTTCTTTAGGCGCGTTGGGCATTTTTTGAGATGGGAAAAAATCATTGAACTCGCGACACTGTTACTGTAACCGACACCTCTGTATATAAGTATGTACATGTATAGTGTATACTTCGGTATCAGGTAGGACGGGGCGGGCGCGTCGCGCGCTCCATGCTTGCCTGTGCGCTATTGTTTTTTATGAAAATTATTTATATAATATATTTAATATATATTTATATATTATTATTATATTATATTATATTATATTATATAATTAGATATATAATATATTAAATATTTATATAATTAAATATATAATATATGAAATATTTATATAAATATATATTAATATATAATTATATATATTATATATTATATATAATATATATATATATAATATATTTCATTGCATATGGTCAGTTGCTTCTGTTTCAACGGTTAATTTTTGCAATAAGTTTTTATATAATATATATATATATATATGTTAGAGATTGTGACGGTGTCTCAAGAGGATTATACTAGGTTAACGAAATCTATTAAAGAGCTTCAGAGTAAATTTATAATTACATATGTCATAAAGCTAACACAAGTTATGCATTAAATGAAAGTTATAATAACAGCGATAACTATGAGCTATTGAAATTGAAAGTTTCAGTGATGGAAAACAGGGTTAAGGCACTATATAAAAAAGTTAAGTTGAAGTAGAAAAGTCAACGCTTCCCATATCTTGTTATAGTGCCAAAGTTTCACAAAAAAACAGTGAAATTTAGAATTGTAACTTGTCAGTATGGTTCATACCTAGATTCTGCTAATAAGAAATTGTTGGGAGTTTTGAGTAGTGTGTTTGATAGATAGTGTTGAGTACGAAGTCCACATTTATTATAATGAACAGTTACATTTTATTGGATAAATTGAAAAAGCATCAAAACACAAAGAGTTTGTTTGTATATGATTTTGCAGACCTGTACAGTACCATTAACTTACTGGATTTAAAGGACAAGGTTATAGATTTTTATAACAAAAACAGCAATATAGATAGCGATAATGATTGGTTTATTAACTTGTTTCAGTTGGTAGTGCAAGAGAATTACTGGTATGTGGGGAGTAGAGTATTTAAACCGATTCGTGGAATCCCAATGGGGGGGGGGGGGTTGCAGTTCAATTTTCGCTGACATGTACTTACATATATATGAGAATAACAATATTTTAAATAGAGAAATATTGAGTTATAGGTATATTGATGATGTTTTAATAGTTGGATTAAATAAGGAAAAATGTAAACCTAGATTTTAAATATTATCCAAATACTTTAAAACTAGAACTCTCCTCCCAGAATATTAAAAACATCAATTATCTGGATGTGAATTTAGAGTTGGAGAATGACAATTTTATAACAAGGGTTTATGACAAGAGAAATGATTTCGATTTTAAAACTTAAAAGATCTTAAATTTTGAATCGAACGTGCATATTTCAGCATTTAGAAATGTGTTTACAAACGGTTTAGTTCGTATTGAGAGATTATGCTCAAGATTTGGCGATGCAGTTGGCGAATTCATGGAGTGGATTAACATGGCATTGATGCAGAGTTACCCTGTGAACTTTGTACGGAGAAATATGATTAATTTTATATGTAGAAGTAAATATAGAAGTGAACTGAATTCATTTTTGAATGCTAAGTGTGGTCTAGATCAGTTGTTCACAGAGTTCAGATAGGGTTGGTTACTGCTGTGTACTTAGTGTTTTGGTTGATAGTTTGAATTAATTTGGTCTCGACAGGAGAAGGGGGACGTTGATTGCGTGGAAACCAGTTTTAACCCTGCAGTGCATGTCGTTAGCCATGCCCTCCTGCCTTCAGGTTTAATTTTCCTGGTATTGGTTTTTCGTTAGTATTTTGTGTTTGGTTATAATTGTATTATAGTTTTAATTGGTTATATTTTAGTGTTCAGTTGATATAATAAAAATACCGACACCTCTGTATATTTGAAGTGAAAACTTCTTTAGGAGCGTTGGGCATTTTTTGAGATGGGCCATTAGGAGTTAAGCCATTTAAATATGATAAGCCTTTAGGCCGTCTTATGTTTAATTATAATGGATATGCAAAATACCTAAAGAGGTGTATTCATGAAAGTACATGCAGTTGCAATGATGAAGAATTTATTGAAGTGAAAACTTCTTTCGGCGCGTTGGGCATTTTTTGAGATGGGAAAAAAACCATTGGACTCGCGACACTGTTACTGTAACCGACATTGTTACCGACACCTCTGTACATCTGAAGATAAAATTTCTTTAGGCGCGTTGGACATTTTTTGAGATGGGAAAAAACCATTTAACTCCCGACATTGTTACTGTAACCAGCACCTATGTATATAAGTATGTACATGTATTGTGTATAGTTCGATATGAGGTAGGGTGGGTTTATATTACATTTAGTATATATATATATATATATATTATTTTTATGTAAATTAAACAGTGGTATTTTATTATATATATATATATATATACATATATATAATATATTGAAATTCATGTTTTCACTTCTGTCGGCACTCCCGGAGTGCTTGTGTTTTTTTATAGTAAATACTAACCTTTAAAAGGTAGTAGAAAAAATGCCATGATGATTCGCCTTGTGGATAAAACGTTAGAGTGGTTTTAGTTGAACGACTTTGTTGATAAACAAAAAAATGCATAACAAGAATTTCAAGAATTGTTATTTGATGGGGAAAAAATACCGTTCAAACAAAAGCTTGGCTAGATAAACGTTATCCGGACATTGCACCAGGTAAATCAACAATTATTAACTGGTTTGCTGAATTTAAACGTGGTCGTACGGTCACCAGTGATGCACCACGCAAAAGAGGTGGTTACTCCGGAAAATATAAAAAAAGTCCAGAAAATCTTTTTGGGGAACCGTAAAGTGAAGTTGCAGGAGATAGCCCAGACTCTGAAGATATCCAAGGAACGTGTAGGTTTTATTTTGAATGAACATTTGTCTATGAAAAAGCTGTTGTCAAAGTGGCTGCCGCGCGTGTTGACTTTTGACCAGAAACAATAACGAGTTCTGAGCACTGTTTGGAGCTTTTTCGTTATAAAATTATGTTATTTATTATTAAATTATTATTATTAATCATCTATTAAATTATTATTATAAAATTATTATTATAAAATTATTTTTTAAATTATTTTTATTAAATTATTATTATAAAATTATTATTTTTAAATTATTATTATTATTATTAAATTATTGTTATTTATTTTTAAAGTTATGTTATTTATTAAAGTTATAAAGTTATAAAGTCATAAAGTTATAAAGCTTTGTTAAAAAGTTGTGTTTTCTTTATTAGACCAGGAACTTATCAGCCCATGTGTTACATTAACATCTTCGTCGGTGGGATAATTATAAATAATAAATACTTAAAATACCAATTACAGTGCTAGAATAAAGTTGAGGACCACCAACTAAAACAGTAAAGTTCTTACTTTAATAAAAATCTAAAATATCACTACAAAATTATACACATAAATATGTGCAAATTTTGTTATTTATTTTATATTACAATAATATGTTTTAAAAATAAGCAAAAATTAATTTCTGCATAACTTAACTTGGAGGAAAAACGTTTAGTACCAGTAGATTTAATATTTAAGATTAAGTAAATTATTTGTAAATTATTTGTACATAAATTTTAAGTCCCTTTTTCGCTTCCCCTTAACACGGATGACTTCGAAAAGATGCTTTGGAAAGGATTTGGTCAGGTTTTTGCATGTGGAAACGGGTATTTGTTTCCATGTTTCCAAAATAGCTGCTTTCAATTCGACAACCCAATCCAATTGATTTACGTTGGCATAAACTTGACGAACCAAGATCCCCCACAGCTTTTATATGGGAAGTAAGCATTTTTAGCTAAAAAGTCCAAAATTTTAATGTTGCTTGAATATAACCAATCTGAAGTTGATACAGAATTTTGAATAGAAGCATTATCTTTGAGCGATTGTGATCCATAATTTCATCTTTAAATGGAACAAAATTATTACCAAAAATATCTTGATAGTCAAAGGTTCATCTTTATCTTGGGGAAAACGAAAGTTGTTTTCCCTTTGCCATTAAAGTCTGCTCAATCATCATGAGCCTGCAACTTCCAACCGTCAAGCAGATATGGTTCACTTCGAAATTCATGCCAGTAATATCTCAAATCATCTCTCCGTCAAGGTTGAGTGTTTTTTCATCAGTAAAAACGAATTTTTGCCATAGATTGCATTTTAAGACTGGACGATGTAAATTATAGTCTTGCATCGATGTGACGCTTTGTAGTTTTGGTTTGTATTAAAATTTACCATATTTCAAGCATTCAGCACTTTTTAATACATTTGTAACAGTTCTGGAAATTGCTAAGAGTTCTACAGCAGATTTTTTAGTAGACGAATAGCCACAATCTTAAACCACCATTCTAATAACGTTCCGTTTAGACCGGAGATTTGAAGGCCATCCGCTTCTTTTAATTTCTACCTTAGTTCACGGAATCAGAAAAGAATTTGTGCACAACAGTTTTTGATTTATTTATTTTTTAGGGAATTTGTCTTTCATTCAGCCCGCAATCCGAAAAATCCGTAATTTTGCATTTTTTTCTTCAGTAAGTTATTTCCCACGACCCCTGTTCAAAACAGCAGTGAGATATCCCAAAACTGCAAATCTAGCGACTACTAACCTATAAGCATCATCACAGATGATTTGCCGCATAAAATACTACAGTCGATGCGTCATCACATTATGCTAGATTTAAAATAAGCTACTGATCCCCTAAACTTATTTCCATTTATTAATATTACAAGATTTTAACACTTGTAGATAAAAAAAACTTTTTTACATTTACAATTGAATTAACTTTTCATATTATATCAGATATATGTGTCTAAATTCAAGGTATACAACTTTTTTCAGCATTGTATTATAGACAACAAAATTAGCATGTGGTCTTAAACTTTTTTCCAGCCCTGTACTCTAATTATAATGAGGTTAGTTTATAACACTGCGTTGTGATAGTTTTCGAAAATCCTCTGAATTTTTGGGATAGTTTGAACTAGATATAAAAATATCAAGGAGAGTTAAAATTAACATAAACCTCCCTACTGCAAAAGAAAAGATAAAAGTATAGCTTAACTGCTCAATTCACAAATTAAAAGGAGTTAACACTTTAAACTTAAAACAGAGAAATGATTACACTTTAAAAAAATTTTATTTACAAGATTAGAAAAGAACAGCCCAAAAATAGGATTAACGATAAACTAAGCAATTTAAGCTTTTAATAAAGTATTATTAGTTAATTCTCTTTACAAGATATGCAAACATTTTCCATTATTCTCATTCATAAACAAAATTTAATCATCATATTCTAATTATTTGTCGAACTGTGATACTCATTATTTATAATTAATTAAGTAATTTAAATTTCTAATGAAGAAATAGCCATTCTATACGCTGTAGACAACACCCTACATAAAATAAAACACTAAAATAATACAGACTGAATACAGGAATATTAACCTTTATAACAGGGCTGGACATGTCATATAGGAATAGGAGAACAAACTTTTACGAATTGTCGATAAATTCATAATATCTATCTCAATATTTAATTCGCGTCAACACGCTGTTTAATCATTGATAAAATTAAAAGTTCATCTCAAATTACAATTTTAAGTCAGCTGTTTCTTTGATTATCTTGACTCAACGCTTAAAGTCAGCTACTAAAAATCAACATAGCTCAACTGAAACTCTACCTTAAAATCCAACTGTGTTGAAGTTAATTTGAAATCAAAGAATTTTTTACAATTGTTTTAGAAAAAGGCGGACTTCTCAAAACTGAGAAATCAAAGAGGGGGGTGGATGTTCAAGGACCCAAGTAAAATAACATTGCCATTCTTTGCGGCCCTGACACTGACTCTGCAACCTACTGTGTCCTAACCTAGCGCACATTTGCTGAACACTACACAACCGGCCCTAAATCATCATGGGCGCTTGGTGGAAGGCGGACCCCAGCCACCATATTCCTAAGGAGAGGAATCCTACGTTAGGTAGAAGCTGACTTTTTGGACAATCGTAAATTTCTTCTGGATGCACTTTCAGCCACTATAGTCGCCGATAGTCTGATCCTATAGTAATAAAATTGACAGTCAAAAACTCCAAGTATGTGTGCTCCTCGATCTCCGGTGACCAATTATTTATACTGCACTTACATGTACCTAATATCAATATTTTCTTGCAGTAAATATGAAAATAAAAATACAAAAATAAATTGCAGATACAGTAAATAACAGTAATTAATTAAAACCATTATATATAATTAATAAAATTATTTTAAATATTATTTAATTCATATAAATCTACATTTTTACTGAAAATCCAAATGTGGGGCGCACATCATTAAGTGTGTCGAAGGGGCAAAATCCATTTAGTGTGTAGGAGCTTTCCTCTCTTATATATATATATATATATATATATATATATGTCCCAAAATTTTAAATCCTTGTAGCATTCGGAAGGTTAGACGTATTTCTTTCTTGTTCTTTTAATAATATGTTTAAGGATGTCACAAAGCTAGTTATGTTTTTTACTTGATGTAAAGAAGAACTGTCCAAAAGAAGATTTCTGCATATATATAATAAAACTATTGAAACCCCTTTCGATACACAACTCATGACAAATTTTAGCATTCAAAAGAGTTCTTAAGCAAATGGTTATGATATATTTTCATATTCAATGGTTGGAGTATCATAGTTGAGATTTATTCTAACAGAGCGAAAAATGCCAGGACCAATACCCGAACCTGGTTACTTTGACTTGCCGTGCCAACGGTTTTGCTACTGAGCTATCTCAACGATATCCTGGCTGGCATAATTTACTCTTATTTCTTGGACATGGCGGCGAACTACAGTGCTTATTTGATTCATCCGAGCTATAAATATAGCATTTACATGATGAATGTGATACAACACGGAAACTACTGTATCCCATGTAATTTGATCATAATGACCATAGGAAAAAGTTATTTCAACTAGGTAATTCATATTCTATCATTGGAGTATAATAGTCGAGATTTATTCCAACAAAGCGAAATAGCATGATATATTTCCAATCTTTTCCTTATTCAAAAATAATTTTTTTCGAATAAAATTTCATTAAAAGTTACATTTGTAGAAAAATAGTTCACAAAAATTGTTTGCCTGAGAAATGAGTTACATTAAAAAATGTATGGATTCTGATATAACTTCAGTGGAAATTTGGTTAACAGCCGAAGATCTCAATCCGTAAAATAAATAAACGCAAGATATTCGTTCATTGTGGTTCATAGAAATATTAAATCATGGAAGTAATCACTCGCAAATCAAAATCACCATGGTGAATTTTGAAGCACTATCTGGTGTCGAAAACATATTTCGAATCTGTAAACGTAGCATACGTGATAAGAAAATAAAGGCATGCTCACTTCGCTCGATATAAAAGACGATATAATTCATTTCAATGAAATAATAATGATTATTTTAATAATGAAACATTGATTAATAGTGAAACATTGTAAAACTAGTTATTGTGCGAACGCACCACGATTTCGTTAAGCTCAATGTTTTTGAAAGTGCACGTGTGGGGGTTTCCTTGAAAAAATCTCCATTTTGCAAATGTTTTTTGATGTAAATTTAGATGGGGTATGATCTTTAAGTTTTTGTATTCTGCTTTTTTTCATTTTTATATCTCTTAAATAATTGGTAAATATTTGTTTTTTTATTTATTACATTTTCACAATATTTAACGGTCGTTGTTGTATTTCTTAATGGTCAATGTTTTCCCAGTACTAGAGAACACATTTTCAAATTCTTCATTTTATTTTCGACTTATAATTTAGAACTCATAGGAAACACACACACACACAAATGGATTACGAAACAATCAATTGCGAAGTATCTGTAAATACGTATACGTATTCAGTACAATAATTTGATAATGATAAATGATTGTAGTAATCCTACATATTGTTCAAACACTACATATCATAGATTCAACGATATATATATTTTAAATTTATGACAACAATTTTTAATTTCAGTTCAAAAAACTTTATGGAATAAAAGTAGATGTGACAGATAAAAAAAAATCGCAGACTTTTGAATGGAGTATCAATATTTATCGTAAATAAATATTTTGAAATGAGTTTGGAACAATTGGAGGGGGGGGGGGCGGATTAAACTTGTAACCTTCATTAACGGCACTATAGTACACTCAAAACGTTTCAGTTGTAAAATCAGAAGTACTGTTTGATTTAGATGTAAAACAAAGTATCAAGAAAAAGCCTCTGTTAACTTTTTTCATAAAATTGAATTTCTGATGTATTGTATTCATTAATAGCAAAATCTTGGACGCTATGCTGTCATTTTCCTTGCACAACAATGTCAATTTACATAACATTGAAAAAAAAAATATAACGTTATGCGATACTTTTATAAGATAATATTCTTTTCGATTTTTCGTTTTTCTCCAAATTTATTTTCCTAGGTACAAGCAAATTTAATATCAAGAAAAAGCCTCTGTTAACTTTTTTCATAAAATTGAATTTCTGATGTATTGTATTCATTAATAGCGAAGTCTTGGACGCTATGCTGTCATTTTCCTTGCACAACAATGTCAATTTACATAACATTGAAAATATATATATATAACGTTATGCGATACTTTTATCAGATAATATTCTTTTTGATTTTTCGTTTTTCTCCAAATTTATTTTCATAGGTACAAGCAATTTTAATATCAAGAAAAAGCCTCTCTTAACTTTTTTCATAAAATTGAATTTCTAATGTATTGTATTCATTAATAGCGAAGTCTTGGACGCTATGCTGTCATTTTCCTTGCACAACAATGTCAATTTACATAACATTAAAAAAATATATATATAACGTTATGCGATACTTTTATCAGATAATATTCTTTTTGATATTTCGCTTTTCTCCAAATTTATTTTCATAGGTACAAGCAAATTTAATATCAAGAAAAAGCCTCTGTTAACTTTTTTTCATAAAATTGAATTTCCGATGTATTGTATTCATTAATAGCGAAATCTGGGACGCTATACTGTCATTTTCCTTGCACAACAATGTCAATTTAGATAACATTGAAAAAATATATATATAACGTTATGCGATACTTTTATCCGATAATATTCTTTTTGATTTTTCGTTTTTCTCCAAATTTATTTTCATAGGTACAAGTAAATTTAATACTGGGCGATAGAAATCCAGCCAATGTTATGTTTTACTTCTAAAGCGAATTATGGTTTCAAGAGATGAATTGGATGTGATGCTTATATTTGCAAAGAGTAGATAGTATGCAGATATTCTTGATATAATGCACATATCCATGTACACATGCAATTTTCTTCAAATAAAACAAACGAACACACACAGATACATCTATCTATGTATACATGACATCTGCAAAAAGACACTAGGATGTTATAACCTCTATATCTATCTATCTATCTATCTATCTATCTATCTAACTATGTATCTATGCCTGTCTGTGTGTTTACATGGACAACAGCACGCAAAAAAATCCAGTTACTTTTATTAACATTTATTTATTAACATAACAATACTAATGCATCAATATATCTAATGTATGAGACAAAATAATATTATATAGATATTTAAAATTTCCAAAAAATGAAAGTCTTAAATTATGATAGCATATATTTCACTTTTTAAATTATATCTAACACATTATACTGATGGAAAAACAAATTATATTCCGCATTGTATGTGCTTTAGATTTCTTTTGAATGTACGATAGTAAACTTGTTTGCTTCTGTTTTGTGGTGCATTTGCATAAAATATTTTGTATCAATTACGGTATCTTTATAGCGTACGGATTGCCATATATTCAAATATAACGTGCACTTTGGATCCGGAAATATTTTCTGCAGTTAAACTCTCATTGACAACTACCTCCTTAAATTGCTATGCATTCAGTAAGCTTTCAGAAATTCTTATGGGTATGACCTTTTAAAAGTTTTCTAATCCAATTTAATTCATCTATATCTATGTCTTGTGACTGGGTGTGATTAAGCAATGTAATGCTTCCTATTAATTATTTGTGTCTTCTTAAGCGAGTGTCTAGCCTGGTAGTCACAAAATGAGCAGATTCCGCCTATGTTTATGGATTCGATACCAGCACGCTCAGGGCTGGGTGATTGTGTAAGATTTTCAGTGTTTTCGTTGCACGGGAACGGTAATTCGGGTCACATTCGCTTCAAACGTCCTCCCTAAAAATATCTCTCCTAATCATGCATTCGTGCCTGACATCAAAAGTATCCAGAAGAAAATTGTTACTAGCATTTAATTTTTTTCAAAATTAATTTTCTCATTTAACGATACCATCTTATATAGAAAAAAGTATGACAGTTCAGTTCCTCTTCAAACTGATTTTTAAAGGATTTTAAAGCACTTTAATTCGATTATACTATTGTTTCTCAAAAAGCAAGTGCTTTTTCCTCACTTTTATAAATTTTCTGAATAAATAAAATGTTCAATTTGAGCCCGAGCACGAAAAGGGCTGAGTCTATACTTCTCATCTCCAGTCCATCGCATAGCAATATGGTCAAATATGGCCGATGATTAACAAAATCCCATTCCAATTCCTGACAATATTGAGCCCTATTAATAGCTTAGTTAAACTGTCTATATTACGAATGACTTAATTTTGCGGCGAAGGATAAATGGAATTTGAAGAATTATATTTTATTTACAAAGTGTATATATATGGCACAGTAGTGATTCTATCAGAAATTTCGTTTACAATACGATATTTTATAAGGCTGTCAATTTGATTTCTAAAACGGAAAAACTCAACTGATTTATACGACTTCAAAATATATGCAAACGTGGGTAATTCGACACAAGTGTGATCTCGTTGTTTTGAAAAAATACAATCAATTGTAGGTTTTTTTTTTATTATTTATATCGTTTAGGTATCTACAAATCTTATTTTTGTTTATTTGGTTATTTGTTGGGTGCAGATTTATAAAAACTAAATACATAACAAAATAGTACCCTATTATCCCCACAACTCAATTCCCCCAGTTTACCGTAAATGTTTTATAAACATTTTACGAAAAACATTTACTTCAAATATTACTATATATATACCACAAATTAAATACACAATATATATAACAAAAACAATAAAATCGAATATACATATTGAGGATATTCATAACAGAAAATGCGAATTATTTTGGAAAACCTTTTTGTAACTATATTACATGGATTTGAGACTTCTTTAAAATTTACCTGAACATTTTTTTTTAAATTTTATTCGGATTTGTAAGAGTATTTTAAAAGAACTATTATTCTATTATTGTAGTTATTAAAATAAAAATTAAAACACATTAGTCTAAAATTTAATGTAACTTTTTGTAATGCAACTCTTTCAAATTTAAAATTTTCAACGAAACAGAACATTATATTTCAAAAGTTGTTAAGAAATGCATTATTAATGCTCTGTAAATTACATCGCGAATGTTGATTTAACGAAATATAATTAAAAATGTTTCGACAGAGATAATCTAGGTGCAGGTATGAAAACAATATTCTTATGAACGTTGCAAATGCATTTTTCAATTCTCCATAATGAAATTCTTTCATAATTCTTTTGCGAAATATAACTCTAAAATAAACATATATGATTAATTCGAAAGCGACGTAAAATGTTGTTTAGAGTTTTGCGCGCTTGAAGGAAAAATGCATTATTATGCGATGTGTAAGATTATAAAATTCATTAAACAATTTTCAAAAGAAGATTATATGATAATGTGATGGAAACAAAATAATTTTTATCAAAAATACATAATTCACACACACACACATATGTATATATATACATATATATATATTGAAAGCCACAGTGAAAATGAGATTTTGGTGTTAATGTATACGAAAGAAAAATCAGAAAAATTCCACGAATAAATATTTCTTTAAAAGTTTAAATTATTCGAATAATTGGAAAATAACAGAATTTTATCAAGTAGTTTTTTATATTTTTATAAAATAACTACTTTTATATATTGTAAATGAGACTAATGAGATATTTTTGGTAAATTGTCAAAAGTAAATTGCCTTCGCATATAAAAATCATTTTAATACTTTTTTTTTTTTTTTGCATTTTTGCTAATTTTTAGTGGCAGCATCAGTGGCGGCTCGTGGAATATTTAATTAGATGTTCAGACTACATAAATTGAGAAAAAAATAGGCCTCTACGATTTAATGGACAGATTGCAATACATTTGAGTTTTCGAAAGTTAAATGATAATAATGCAACTAAAACAAATAACAAGCGCTTGGAAAAAATGCATCATTTTCTGTAAAAGAAGAAAATACAATCAAACAAATAAGCAAACAAAAAACATCTGACTGAATATAGGAAACCAAGGTAGACTACGGAAAAAAAAATACATACACGTCGAATTGATAACCTCCTCCTTTTTTGAGTCGGTTAATAAAATAAAACACAGCGAAATATGCGTTGTCTCACACACTGTATGTTGTGCGAATTGAATTATAGGAACGGTGTCTTTGTCACTCACTCCACTGGTCGTTTTCGACCCCATAAGCTGATTTTGATGGGAATTTCTTCGATCGCACGTGCGATCTTCGAAAGACTGAAAACTCTCTATTAATAATTTTCGAAATTTACTTTATTAGAGTAACTATTTCAAACTACATATTTAAAAGAGTTGAGGTAGGGGGATGTAAACGCATGCTAAAATTGAAAATATTCTGGAATTGTGATTAATAATATTTTATTTTATTTCTACATTTTTCTTTGAGGGACCACGTAGTCTGGTGCTCAATAGAGGAGACGCGACTGGGTAACATTAAATCAATTATATTAAACCAAGATAGCGAAATCGTTTGCATTTTATTTTAACAGTTTACTAAATAAACTGACGTATTAGTTGATTTTAAAATGCTTAAAATAGACTATTGTCCTTCAATTAAGTTTGACTAAACAAGATTTTAATATAAAAGAGATGAAACTGCAACTGGATAACATTTATTGTTATTCGTCTCTTTTCCTTTAGAAATTACAAGATTACCGAAAAGAGTACATGGCCCAGAATGCACTTAAGACTAACTTCATGAAGGTCAAATATTTGAGGTTTTTACATAAGAATTGACTTGACATGTCATTATACTTGTTAATGTTTAAATAGTAATATAAAGGTTCAACATTTCAACATTTCATAATATATCGTGCCGTGTATACTATACATGGCACGATATATTATTTATTTTCAAGTTTAATACAATTTTGCCATATTTAATTCAAATTGTATCCGGCATGTTTTAAATCCAAAGTTATTTTCAATTGTAAAGTTAGTCTTTTGAAAGATTCAATATTTTATTTTTTAAGCTGGGAATTTATAACATAATAATTTACATATAAAGATCACATGAGAAAAAAAAATAATTATCATAGACTTTTATGAACCCATTATCTAATTACAACTGTAGAATTTTCCAATGACTACTTTAAATGTATGTGTAAAAATTTTGTAATGTATACTTTACTTTCGTACATCCTCTCACACCGTCTGTTGTTTGTATTTTATGCATGCGTCATAGGTCTTGCTTTGCCTGTTTCAGAGTTTCATTTTTTATTTCTTTCTTGACATGTTTATTTTTCTTTCAATACGAATTGAAAGACGAATTAGCACGATGCATTTTTTATTTTTAAGTTTAATACAATTTTGCCATATTTATTCTATTTTTATCCGGGATTTTTTAAAACCAAAGTTAATTTCAATTGTAACTTTAAACATTTTAAATCGTCAATATTTTATTTTTTAAGCTGGGAATTTATAAGATTATAATTTACATATAAAGATCACGTGAAAACAATATTATCATAGACTGTTTTGAGCCCGTTATCTTATTAAAACAGTACAGTTTTCCAATGACTACTTTAAATGTGTATTTATTTTTGTAATGTATACTTTAATTCCGGACATCCTCTAACAAAGTCTGTTGTATGTATTATATGCATGCGTCATATGTCTTACTCTGTCTGTTTCACCGTTTCATTTTTTATTACATTCTTAACATGTTAATTTTCATTCAATGATGACCTGATATAATTAGAGATTATATAGAGATTTGATAGTATATTTGTACTTTATGCCTACTACACGTTAAAAATAATCGGAAATTCACGGGTATTTTATTCCTTAATTTTACAGCAATAGCTCCTTTTCACGACAAAAGGGCACTTCCTGTTAAAAAATAGAAAATTTTATCATATTACTTGAAAACAAAGGAAAGGACGGAGACGGATGGGGACAACGGAGATATTTCGTTATCTGAAGCATAATTATTTTGAATGTTTAAAAAACTGACACTTTCTGGCACAGAAATGAAAAAAGCTCAACGAAACAGTCGTCGCTCTTTTATGAGATTTGTATCGTGCTGTTGCATTACAACTGTATTCATTTTGGTCATCAGGATCAGAGATTATATTCTTTGACTGTGAACCGCACAATCTCGTAAATATAAGTTTGTTTTTTGTTCCCCATTCACCGCAATGATACCCTTAAGATCAGAACTAAGTGTTTGGTTTTTATTTTTTAAATCATAGTTTTAAAATTAATGTAAGTGATATACGATCCTTATATCGCAAAGTTACCGTTTATTCAAATGGAGTTTTTCCTTCTTTTATCTCCCAAAACGGAAAATCTACTGAGGAACGGAATAAATCCGACAACTTTGCTGCCAGTAGTTTTACCGTGAATTCACGATTTTATTTTTAACAGTGAAATAACATTTAAAACTTTGTAAATATTTTAGATGATATTCTTTAAGTGCCACTTAAAAATATTCATAAATATTCATAGAAGCAACAACATTACGAAAAATTTTATAATAAACGATTAAAATAAATGGAACACAATGCGTTTCGGAAGATTTTATTGTTATTCGGGTACCAACAGAAGTACCACCACTGTCAGAACCAAAGCATTTTTTCATAAAGGTAGCAAACAACCAATTTGCATGTTAAGAAGAGGCATAAATCTAATAAAAAATGCGTTGCTGTTCCTTTATTTTTTTAATTTGCACTTCCTTCAATAGTATTTTAATTAACGTCCATTTAAAAATATTTTCGTTTTTCCATATCAAAATGCTCTGGAATAAAAATTTGTTATTCAATATTTGCTTTTAAATGAAGAACTGAATCACTTTTAAGGTGTTTGGTGAGATAAAACGATACAATTTACAAATAGTAAAATTTCTACAAACCATCATATGTTCTTTAATTGTTGGTAAATCGTACTAATTTCATTAAAAAATTGATGTAATTTAAAATTACTTTGAAATAAAAAGGGTTGCCCTTTTGCGTTAATTTTTCCTTGAATAAAAATTACAATGATTTCGTTTTTGAATGACTCAAAAGTTCAAGAACTTTTTGACAGTGAGCTTAAAAAAATGTTGCAATTTGGATATTGTTTGAATAATAGTTATTCATACAAATTTAGATATCTAAAAATTGATTTTTACTTAAATAAAATGTAAAGGATTTTAATTATTTAAAATGTTTTAGATGTAACTTTATTTATTTTCAAATGCAATAGAATGAAAATAAATTTCTTAAATTTACCGTAAAAGTTAAAGGAAAGAAAGCATTGAGATATTCTGTCTATGCTTCAATTGGAAAAGAATCGTGTTTTCGTTATGAAAGACATGATTTTTTTCAATTGACATAACAAAATTTTCATAGCGGTAGCACGTGGATGTATACCTGGGAAACCATAGAATATATTTTGAAAACTCTTATATTATTATTACTAGTATATAACCCCCGTCAAAATGACGGATTGTTGATCTGCGTTCCATTTATAAGAATTCATACAAACAAAGAGCATGAAGATTTTATAATTGAAAGGTTTGTTATGTAGAAAAGTACATTTTAAAGCCGGTAGATGGCGCCAAAACAATATTTAAAACAGAAGCGTAATACTGGATCGATCACCGCAAAGCCTCCTTACGAAAGAAATTCCCGCTATTTCTGAAAAAAAAGTGTTTACAGAAAATATTGTTTACAGAATACATGTTTTATATGAAATTATAGTATATAAACCCCATAAAAAATGACGGATTGTTGATCTGCGTTCCATTTCCATAAGACTTCATACAAACAAACAGCATGAAAATTTTATTATTGAAAGGTTTGTATTGTACAAAGGTACATTTTAAGCCATTAGATGACGGCAGAACAGTATTTAAAACAGAAGTGTAATACTGGATCGATCCCCGCAAAGCCTCCCTACGGAAGAAATCACCGCAATTTTTGAAAAAGTGTTTACAGAAAAAATTGTTTACATAATACATGCTTTATATGAAATTATAGTACAGGGTGTTTTTTTTTTAAACTGACACTATTCAGAGCCGTCTGTAGCTCGTTCTAATAACTGGCTGTACATTGAAAAAACCCCATCAGAAACAGACAAAATTAATAATTTGGATAAAATGCCACGTTTTATTCATCATTTACACTTTCCCTTTCGTTGATCGTAGTTGAAACATCCATTATCACTTTTTCTGCCACCGGTTTACGTCCTCTGCCTGACCGAACTGCTAGCGAGCCTGTTTCTTCGAATTTCAGAATCATTGCTTTCAATACATTAACGGATAAAGGTCCTTTGCGCAGTTTATGGCGTGTTCTAAGTAAACGAAAAGCGGCTGGTGCATTGTACTGGTTACAATATAAGAACTTCACAAGTAACGCGCTCTGCGGTAACGTGAGATTCATTTTCAACCTGAGCTGAAATTGTTTCTCGGTGTTTTTCGCATGCATTTATAACTTAAACTATTGGCGCTACTGTTGCTTGCGTAAGTAAAAATTTGCATTTTCATTTTTTGCCCGTATTTTATGCTAATTCCCAGATGCATAAATGACCACAGCGCCGTATTTCCCCCTATCGGTGGTGATTGGAACTAATATTTTTTTTGGAATCTTTTTTCCCATGGTTTTCTTAGTCCATTCACAAAATTTTGTGTCAATCCAGTTATTAGAACGAGCTACAGACGGCTCTGAACAGTGTCAGTTTTTAAAAAAAAGCACCCTGTATATAACCTCCGTCAAAAATGACAGATAGTTGATCTGCGCTGCATTTTCATAAGACTTCATACATAGACTACAAACAGCATGAATATTTTATTATTGAAAGTAGATATCGACCGAAATTTCGGCGAAACTGCTGCCAAAATTTCGGCCTGACCGAAACAAGACCGAAACTGTCTATATTTCAAAATCTCTTTCAGTTTTTCAGAAATTTTCAACTTTACTCATTGATATGAGTTGTATCGGCTCAAATGAGACACGGATTATTGCTGAGAACGCCACTCTTTAAAATTATCCGCAATGCATATATGACTAAACTTAAAAGACCCTTATCACGTGATCTTTAAAAGCTGCAAACTTAACAGTTATAGAAAATTTTTGCTTTGAAACTCCAGATTGTTTCGAATGTTTTATGAGAAATGTGTTAAAACATCTGAAGATTTACGAAATTTATTACAAAAGATATATCGAAATATGTATACTTAAAATATTTTTTATTAGATGAAATTCGTATAAATGGAAACTATTTATGTCGTATTTATGTCGTATTGTCGTATTAATTACGTTTTATTTTATATGAAAAAAAAATTGAATAGAGGCACATAGAGTCAACTTGGCACCGGAGGTAAACATTTCAAACAGGGGTGCCATTTCAATACTTTCTTAGGAAGGAAGGGAGTGGCAAAGATTTTTTTTTGTGTGGAGGGGGGGGGGTGATGTGAGCAAAGATTTATTTTTATCTTATTGTGCACATCCTAAAAGAAAGTTGACAACTGTTACATTTTTATCCTTATATAATTATATTTAAAATTAGCTAAAGTACAAAATAATGTTAAACATGTCTCACTTTGAGAATATTGAAATGGAAAATAAAGTTTATAATTAAAAATTTCTATGCTTAAAATGTTGTCTTAATGCTAATTTTCCTGTTTTAGTCAAATTGAACAAATTATTTTATTTTTTGTGCCCTTTATAATGACATTCTTATCACATTATTTGAGGGGGAAACAGCCCCCCCCAAACCTTCCCAAATGACACTCCTGTTTGTAAAAAATCGCACATATGGGTGCATAAAACGTATTAATAACATTGATTAAATGCATTACTTTAAATTACATTATTTTATATTAATTTTATATGTTTATAACAACTTATATTTAAATATTCATTAAATATTCATTATTGGATTTGTTTTACAGTATTTAACTATACTGTTAATTAATTATTGGTAAATGCCTATAATTATTGGTTTTTATAAAATAATAAAATATAAAAGTTGTATTATTTATGTTTTATTTTTGTTTAAAAATTACATGCACACATATATATGTACGTTTGTTTGTTAGAAATGTGGTTCAACAAACGCATAATTAATAAATTAATTAGTAACGTAATCAGTTTTTATTAACTATTTGTTGTTAATTAATTAATATTTATTTGCAGTTATGTATGTATTAATCAGCTTTTACATTTTTTTTACACTTTCGGTTTCGGTTTCGTTTTCGGCCGAAAGTGGGAAGATCACCGAACATCGGTTTCGGTATTTAAAACCTGAATCGGTCGATCTCTAATTGAAAGTCATGTATTGTAGAAAAGCCCATTTTAAAAATGATACAAATGATGAGGAATTTTTTTTTACTCAATATTAAATATTTGAAATAGTTCAACGATTGGACAAAACATTCAAATTAAATATTGAAAAATAATCCATGTGCGAAAGTTTTTGTAACTAAGTGTTATCAATGAGTTTCTAAAGAGCTTGACTCACCACATAGCTCATTTTTTATTATATAAGCAAAATTAAATGGAAATTACTCGGTACTATTTATTCCTTATATTTTAATTACGTTTCATAAGAAAAAATAATTTCATTTACGATGGAAACAAAATTTCAAAATTTGTTTGTATCAGGCATGAAAGTGGGAAACAGGAAAAAAGTTGGAGAATTTTTTCCATCTATACAATGGCGCCAAACTCTTATAATTTAGACACATTTTAACAGTTATTTATACAATAAAATGCAATATAACTGTACATATGATTGTTATTTTTTCTATAACTTAGAAAGTACTAAAAACAAATTTAAACTAACAATAAATACATAGCATAATTGCATCAAAAAATAAAATTGTATACAGTTTGCTAAAGGTATAAATTCAAATATATCTGATCAACTTATGTACAGGGATTAATTTTTCAAAACAAATATTATTCTGGATGATTTGGCTGTTCAAGATTTTTCCCCTTCTACCAAAAGAAAAAAAAAATCTGCATGCTAAATATTTACACGTCAAATCAATCTTTGATCCAGAAATAAATCTCCAAAAATGCATCAGTGAAATTATCCAAAAGTGTTATATAAATAAGACAATTTGTTCTATTAACCCTTTGAGGGGCGGTGGTATATATTATATACAACCTAATTTTAATCCAATTAAAACCAGAAACTTTTAATTAAATTTTACTTTTTTAACTTTTACGGAAAAAAAGTTGAAAAATTGCTTATTCTTATTTTGAACTAAATTCTTTCCTAAATTCCGGTGGGAATTCAACGTTACAAGAGCACAAGTGCTTGCCCCTGAAAGGGTTAAAAAGAGAACCTTAAGAAAATTTCCTTTAAAAGAAATTTCACTCTGCAAAGACACTTCATTTATATACATGACTTTCAGATACTTATAATTTAAGCTCGCCTTCCATTTGACGGCTCTTCTGCACCGCAATTGAAAAACAAACTCCAAGGATTTGAGTAGACGAAATGTCTGATTATTAAATTTTTCAGACCCCCTGCCCCCCTACAATTTTCTTTGTATTTTTGCATTAATCCAGAGAATGTCCAAAATTGCTTTAAAAAAGGTGGAATTCTTCCATTAAGAGGAAATGTTTCATGTCTGTTGTATTATCTGTCGGTAGATGGCACCAGAATATTAAAAAAAAGCGTAATATAACACTGGATAACAGTGTTTGTTTATATCTGAGATTCCGTTGTTTAATCTGGATTTTTAATTAAGAACTTAAAACGTTATATTAGGATATGATATACATGTTTTATAGGAAAATATGCTAAACAGGCATGATTTCAAGTAGAAAATATCATTTCATTTAGCTGTCGCTAGCATAGGTTT
Organism: Maratus michaelseni; assembly: GCA_963931845.1. Lineage (NCBI taxonomy): Eukaryota > Metazoa > Arthropoda > Arachnida > Araneae > Salticidae > Maratus > Maratus michaelseni. The sequence continues at coordinate 342,171,573 of OZ007592.1, forward strand.
TTCATTAAGCCCAACATGGCGATTAACTACCGTCGATTCGCAGACCAGAGTGGTCGCGTCCGGATAGGTTACAGACACTTTCTTGCCTTCGGATTTTATTATAAATAGATTATTATTATTGCCGAAACGTCAGTAAGGGCTTACTGTTGAGACCCGAATTTTTGTTTGTTTGTTTGTTTCTTTGTTGCTGAAACATCAGTTGAGGCTTACTGTTGAGACCCCATAGAATTTTGTTTCTGTTTGTTTGTTTGTCTGTTCAGCGATAACCGCCGCAAAAAGTGTCCAATTAGGTTGATTTTTGATAGGTATGTTGGTGAGGTACCTGGATTTAGCAGTATCGTTTTTCGTTCAATTTGGTTCAATCGTTAGAAAAATATAGACCACTTCTTTTGATGACATACTGCTTTCCTATGGAAATTTAGACGATTTGCACATTTCATTGTTAACTGAAATGAAAATAGAACTTTTGAATAATGTATTTAAATGTAAACTTGTGGATGCTACGTTTTTCATATGACTGGCTTGATAATATCCAATAGCTTTGAAAATGTGCTGATACATTTATTATAATTTAGAAATTTATTGATTAAATTATTGGGAACTTTTTTGCATCTGTTAGAGAAATATAAAGCATTTTATTTTAAATTTTTTTTTTGCAAATTTTAAAATGCATTTATTTTTACTTTCATCATTAATGTATTAGTTGCTTAGAAACTGCATTTCAAAGCGTATCAAAATATTAAAATTCAAAGAGACATAATTTTGCTAAGAATACTTTCTTAGGAAAATTGCTTATTTTCGGGAGATATTTAGTATTATATTGAAATAGATGAAGATTCATTTGGATAAAAGTGCTCTTTTAACTTCTCTAGATTAATCACCAAAATATAATTTCTAAACGGAAATTATGAAAACATAGGACGTGTAATTTGGATTTAAGTCTCGTAATAGGAGTTTAAATTTTTATAAGTATTTTTTTTCAGGATATTTTATTCAATTTCTAAAACAGATTTGGATGTTTCGTGGTTGAAAAGTTACTGTTCTTTTACAAAAAGGATAAAATCTCTCGTACAAGGAGATGGTTAATCTAAAGGTATTAGATTAGTAAAACGTACCCACACACATAATCAAATCCTGCAATAATGCAATTACTGTAAATTGAGAATATAAAATTAAAGTGACAACGGCAGATTAAGTCTCATGGGGGCGGAGTCTTCCTGAACCCTAATTACGTAAGGGTTCACCTCTCTACAGTGACACAATGCTTTAATGAACCTAAGGGCCCGTGGTCTAGTAAGCAGAGTGAAGATACTTAATGGATTTTAGTGTCAAAGGTTTTAAAGAAAATAAGTTGAAACCGGTGTGAATCAAAAAGAACTAAAAGATCTTCTTAAAACACCATCAAAAACTTTTAAATGCGCAAAAACTTTAAAACCATCAAAAAGTTAAAAATGCGCATTTAAACGTTTTTGATGGTGTTTTACGAAGATCTTTTAGTTCTCAAACGGTTTATTTTATAATTGAATATATATTTTAATGCATATTTAATAATTAGCCTAAAATTATTAACCAGTTCGTTAACTGCAACGTAAGATGTAAAACTTGAAATATAAACCGTAATTATACTATTAATGTGAATTTAGGAATAAGCCATTAATAAAATACATTTTTTTTTCAAACCACCATCTGTATCCTATATATTTGCGTCCTTTTAGATGTAACAATCTCTAACAAATAAGACATACTGCAGAATTTCGATCAAATGCCATAATTTAACAAAATTTCTCCAATCTACTGGAAGCTAATCTACCTTAAACTAATCCTTTCAAATGTTAAACCTCGTAGCTGCACAAATTACGGCTTACAATCCTGAAATTGAGTTCATATAGCTTTCGGAATTAATCATCCATACTGTAACAGACATCTCATTGTGATAGAAGCTGAATTTTATGTAATTTTCAAAGCAAAAGGGAATAAAGGATTCTCTTGTGTTTCAATGCTGATTTTGATAGAATTTTCGAATTCATTCTGAAAATTAGATAATACAGAATCATTTCAAATCCTATTTAAATCTCTTTAAGTAGCAGATTTAATCTATTATTTATTTCCTTATTACATAATTAAATACACAATAGTGAAATTTCTGCATAACGCTTTAAATTTCCTTTAAACATCTTATAGCATACTACCACGTAATTATACATACAGCACTGTAAAAAAGACATTATAACTAATACAAAAGACAATATAAAAGACAATATAGACAATAGGAAATTATAATATACCCTCTTCCCAATTCCAACGACTACAAAAAGTGTTCTTTATCCTCATCAGTCTTTATCCTCATCTTTATCAGTGTTGGTTTTATCCTCAGAAACCGCTTAAACCAATATATTTTCTGTATTTAAAAGAAGCATTGATAAAAACATTTTTGTTTGCTACCCCTGGTATTCGGAAACGTTTCCGAGTGGTTTTTAGAGTTTATTATGAGTTTTCTCAACCCGGGATATAGGTTTTTATATATACTATCAATTCACAACTAAACATTTGCACGTTTAAGAAACATGTTTTAGAGGCAAACACAATAAATTAACAGCAATAACAGTAACATTAAAATTAATATTACATTGTTATTCTTGCCTGAAAAAATTGAATTGCAAATGCGTAATTTAGAATTTGCGCAATCCTTAAAAACTATATTCTGGTTTAAGATAACTGGTTAATACAATATAGGAACTAATCGGAAACGTTTCCAAAAATCAATGACAACAAAAGAAACAGTTTCTGTTAATGTTTCTTTACATTTCAAAAATATATTTATTTCTCTGGATTCTAAATTTAAGAACGCTGTTCGGGTAACTCGGAAAATGCTATTGTATATTTCCGTTCATGGTTATATTGTGTTTTATTGTATTATACTTCATTGTATCTGATACATGTTAATACTTTTGAAAACTTAAAAAAAAAGATGCAGCAGCAGCATCACCTGTTAGAACACGAAAACCCTATCTGCCATCAACTTATCAACTTATGTTGACTCCTAACTGAAACTCAAGTTTAATTAAATTCCGTGCTTTAATTCTTCGGACATGACTATCGGTAAAATTGTGTAAGCCCTGAAAAATTCAGCACAGAAGCGCCATATGCTGTGCAATTTACACCAAAACCTAACAGGCAACAACATATGTCAACGTCTAACTGAATCTGAAATTCGATGAAAATCCGTGCATTAGTTCAAAAACTAATCACCACCAATTAATATGAAAGTCGTGCTGAATCTAAAGTTTTATTAAATTCCGTGCATTAGTTCTTTAGATAGAGCGCCCACAAAATGTATGTCACATAGAGACGGATAGACTCACACATTTTCTAAAAAGAGGCAAATCGTGTTCAAAAATCTGTAAATCCGTCGAAAACCGGAAGTCGAAATATCTCACGAATCCAAAACTTTCTTCTTGTAAAGATAGAAGAAAGTAAAAATAGACAAAGTTATATTTTTAAAATGAAAATATTTTACAAATGGCAATTTTTTCAAAATTTTGTCAACAAAATCATTCAATAACACTGTTTTAACATTCTATAACTTATCCGTCATTGACAGTCACTTTTGCATATAAGAGTGGTTAATTAGCTATTTTCATTTGCTTATTAAATGAAAAAAACCTCCTCTTAGGCAATATTAATAATAAGCAAACATTTTAAAAATAAGAGATATCAGGTTAATGTTACACAAGTCGAAATAGTTTTAACCCTTAAATGCCGTGTGTTGTCTTTCGGCAACATACCCAATTTAGTCTTTAAAAATAATATTAAGATAATACTGAAGGTTAAAACCTAATGTTGCCAATAAAATACATACTGACAATATTATTAAATCAACTTTCAGCAATCAGATGACAAGTATTGTGCTGTTTAAGAATAAAGAAAATTTATTTTTTCAATTGTTGCTAAATGTGATTTTTGTTTCATTTGGAAGCTTGCAAAATACCCTATTTTAGACTGCTGTGAACAAGTAAAATTTATTTCTCATCATAGTTCTTAAAATTCATGTGTGTTTAATGTTATAGAATTTTATCAAGTTAAATTATTTTTTCAGTTAAAGACCAGTATTGCCGATTAGTAACAAACTGTTTTTAGTCGTAAACCATACTTAAAACAGAATATGATTTTTTAAAGTATTTTCCCCATGATTTATTTGAAAAATAAAAGCCGAAAAACATTTTAAAGTTTATTTTTGAAATATCAGGCATTTAAGGGTTAAATTTACAGTTATTGAAAGTTTTAAAAAACATGCATATTTGTAAAATAAAAACCACCTATTTCTGCACAATGAAATAATTCAGTGGTGAAGTTTCAAACAATTACACCCACAAATCTGAGGAGAATGAAAATAAAATAATTACTGTCAAAGATTTTTTGGACTTAAAATTCAAGATTGAATCTTTAATTTCCTTAAAGACATAAATTTTCCTAAATTTTTACAATCACATATATGTCTAATATAATTTAACATTGAGTAATATTCAAATTTATTTTGCATTTAAAAATAGGTAAAGGAGATACCCTTTTCTCTGATTTTTTTTTCTAAAACATCAATACAGAGTAAATTTAAGTAATATACCTAAAACATCCTGTGTTTAGGAATTTTAACAACCAGTGGCAACCGGAAAAAATGTAAAATACTCTTACTATTTTGTCTTTCACATTTTCTTTCTCGATACGATAAAATGTAAAATAGAAAAGTGGAATACATGCAAAAAAGAGAAATAAAAAACGCACGATTCCTATTACTCTGGCTCAAACTGCAAAAAAAAACAAGTAATACAAAAACATTTTTTTTTTAAAGTCAATTCCTACTTAGGTCAAATAGAAATTTTTCCAGCGTTCTACACGCTTCGCCACTGACGGTATTATTCCTAAATTTATATCCTGCTAAATATCTTAAATAAGAGAAATTTTTGAAATGCATTAAAAATTAAATAAAAATAAATAGCTAAAATACCAAAAATTAATAGCTCGAAAAGTATTTCTCACAAAATTGTTAGACAAACTGCGTTAGAATGTTAAAAAAATTGTATTTTTCTTGATATAAATTTAAAATCTAATGATTATGTCGTTTTTCAAATATTGAATTTCAAAAATTACCAAACTTCAGAATAAAGTGCCATAGCGATGTTACAGTTAACGATAATACAGTTCTTTTCAAATATTAATTAATTAATTAAATTTTATTATTTAATTTTAGTTTTATACTTCATTTCTGTTCAAAAGTGTTAGTGTTATTTTCTCGGTAGTCAGTAATTTTGCGCGTTCTAAAGCAATATAAATAATCAATTCTACATTCGGAACAAAAGATAGGTAAGATATTTGCTTACCTCCATTTTTCAGCAATCGTCATCACTCCTCAATTAGCCGCGCAGTATGGTCCGCCAGAATCACGTATTAATCCATTAAGAAAATAGATGTATCCTTTACTTTTTGTTCACACAATATGCAGATCCTTGGTTGAAGAATATCCATGAGACTAAGCAATGTGTATTAGTTATTGATTAATAAAACATTCATTATACTGATTAAAGAATTTAATTTACATAGTTTACATTTAATAGTTACATAAAATTTAGTTTTAAACATTATTTCAATTTAAGTTTAAGGGAGAACGACATTATATGTCCGTTTCCATCGCGAGTTAAAAGGAATCATTAAAGTTCTATAAAGCAGAGATGCAACAGTCTTAGTTCTTATCAAGTGACATCATTTTTAAGTTCTTTCATTGGATGGTAATGACGTAAAGTCAATTTACGTCACTAATACGTATTTTAGTCTTTCACTTCCTTGTTCAGATCACGTGTTGTAAAAACCTCTTCATATTGCATCAGGCAATTTCATTTCCTGTTTGAAATTCTAGATAATTACTTTTTATCGAGATGAGTTTTAAACGATGTAAATAAATTGTCATAGAAATTAATTCCGGATATTAATCTTTTGATATATTACCAACAATCTCCTCCTTAATCTCTGGAATTTGATTTCTTAAGTTTAAGTTATTTCTGTGAACTTCGAAGATAGGTTTGGGAGTGGGCTTGGTTAGGATGTCCGCTATCATGTTCTTTGATTCACAGTAATTTAGATTAATTGTACCATTGTCCTTTAGGTGTTTAATGGAATGATACCTAATATCAATGTGTTTCGTGCGACGGGTGTATTTTTCTGATTCGATCATTTTTATGCAGGACTGGTTGTCCTCATGCATAGTTATGGGTAATGTCTGTTCTAAGTCAAATTCTTGTAAGAGTCTAATTAACCATAAAATTTCTTATGTCGCATTTGCTGCTGAAATGTACTCAGCTTCAGCACTTGACATGGCTATGCATGATTGCTTTTTGCTAATCCATAAAATTGGGTTTTTCCCTAATAAAAATAGGTTTCCGCTGGTGGACTTTCTAGTTTGTATGTCTCCAGCCCAGTCTGAGTCACAGTATACTTTAAGTATTGGTTGCTGTGTTGTATTTATTTCTAATTTAAAGTTTTTAGTGTGATTTAAATAGGAAATCACTCTTTTAGTTGCCTTCCAATCCTTCTGTGAAGGGGTTTCGTTTTTTCTACTTAGGATGTTAATCGCAGCTGAAATATCTGGTCTTGTGACAGTTGAGATATACAAAAGAGCGCCAATTGCCTTTCTATAATCGATGCTGTTTGGCAATGGTATTTCTTCGCTATCAAAATTTAAATAGCCTGTTTCCATGGGCGTTTTGTAAGGTTTCGCATCTTCTAATTTAAATTTTCTAACTAATTCTTCAATTTTACTTTTTTGATTCAGTTTATATCCTTCGTTTGTTTTTTCAATTTTAATCCCTAGGTAGTAGTTTAATTGACCTAAATCCTTTAGTTCATATTCAATCTTAAGTTTTTGTATAATTTCTTTAATTTCATTTTCTTTTGCTGATATTAATAAATCGTCTACATAGACGATAATATACGCTTTACTGTTTTTAGTATTACGTATGAATAAACACGTGTCTGAAGTTGATGGTTTGAAATTTAACTTTTCTAATGATTCTGAAATTTTTGTGTGCCAGGCTCTAGCTGCCTGTTTTAAGCCGTGTATAGCCTTATTTAATTTGCACACTTTGTTTTCATTATTAGGTTTGACATAGCCTTCCGGCTGAGTGATGTATATATCCTCATCTAAATTTCCATACAAAAATGCTGTTTTAATGTCAACGTGGTTTATGTTTAGTTTATGATAGGCGGCGGCTGCTAAAAAAGTTCTAATTGTAGTATGTGAAACCACTGGAGCAAAGGTTTCATAGTAATCAATGCCAAAATTTTGAGAATAGCCTTTTGCCACTAAACGCGCTTTATATTTTTTGTATTTTTCCTTTATCATCTAATTTTGTTTTGAAAAGCCATTTCGAACCTATTATTTTTGTATTTGGCGGGGGGTCAACTAATGTCCAAGTTTTATTTTGGTTGTGAGATTCTATCTCCTCCTGTGTCGCTTTGATCCAGTTTTCTTTTTCTACTGGGTTTTCCATGTATATTATTTCCTGCCAATTTTTCGGTTCGTTAACATTTACATCTTTAACCAAATAAATTAGTCTATCTGGGGGAACCCCTTTATTTACTCTATCTGATCTTCTCGGTTCGGTTTGATTTAGTTCAGATTCATTCTGAGTATCATTTTCATTTGAAATTTCGATTTTTATCAGATTTGGGTTTTCTGACTTTTCGTTTTCGGCATTAGTGTTTTCATCTAAATTTAGTTCTAGCCGTTTTTCTTTATTTGAATTTATCGGATAGTTTTCTAAGAACTTCACCGTTCTGGCTATAGTGATATCTTTGCCGCTCGTATAGATACGATATCCTTTGGAATAATTATCGTATCCCACGAAGATCCCTTCTACTGCTTTATTATCTAATTTCTGTCTTTTTTGCTTGTTAATATATGCATAAGCTTTGCAGCCAAAGACTCTTAAATATTTTAGATTTGGTCTTCTGTTTGACCATAATTCATATGGAGTTTTTTCGTTGGCTTTAGTTGGCAGTCGATTTTGTAGGTGATTTGCGGTGCATATCGCCTCTCCCCAGAAATGTAATGGTAAATTAGAGTCACTTAGCATTGTTTTTGTCATTTCAATTAGATATCTATTCTTTCGTTCAGGAATACCATTCTGGCTGGGAGAATATGGTACTGTTAGCTGTCGCTTAATTCCATTTTCTTTTAGAAAATTATCTATATTGGAATTTTTAAATTCTTTGCCATTATCAGTTCTGAGTTCTGTAGGCTTTTTGCCAAATTTATTGTTGACCAGAGCAACATATTCCTTTAATTTTTCAAATACCTCACTTTTATTTTGTAGTAGATAAATTATAGTAAATCTAGAGTAATCGTCTATGAAGGTTAAAAAGTAATTTTTCCCACCTATGGTTGGAGTTTGAATAGGTCCACATACGTCTGAATGCACTAACTGCAAAATTTTATTTGCTCTAAATTCCGTCTTTTTGGGGTATGGTGCTTCAGTTATTTTTGCTTTGATGCAAGGCTCACATTCTTTACTATGGGAAAAATTATTTATTTTTATTCCGCATGCTAATTCCTTCGTCATTAATTCTTTAATCGACGCGACATTTTTATGTCCTAATCTTCTATGCCACAGTTCTATGCAATTTTTATTTTTGCAATTAGTTATCATGTTTACCAAATTTTCATCTGTGGTTAATTTTGTTTGCTGAATTTCGTATAAATTATTTATTCTACTTCCTTCTAAACGAATTAATCCTTCATATTCTAGAAAACATTTATTATCTTCGAATGTTAATTTGCATCCGTTTTTCGTAGCTTTAGCTACCGAAAATAAATTTGTTTCAATGTCGGGTACAAGTAGAACATGTTTTAAAGTTACGTTGTGAGTTTTTCCGTCTGAGGTTATTGTGGTAATATTTACATTACCTGACCCGTAGGATTTTAGTTTATTGCCGTTGGCAATTACAACGTTGGTATGTTCTTTATTTGTAAATTCAGAAAATAAATTTTCATTATTTGAAATATGGGAGGATGAACCAGAGTCGATGATCCACGCGTTATTTTGCGATTTGTTAGTTGTAAATGCACAATTTTTCTTTTCTTCGGTTCCGAAATAAGCTGTGCTTTTTTCTTTCGGTTTATTTGAGTCCGCGCTTCTTAAATTATTTTCGTCTTTTTGAAAGACTAGCGAAGAAGAGAAATGTTTTTTGTTGTTTTGTTTAAAATTATTTGTTTTACTTTTGTTATTCCAGCAATTAACTGTGTTATGGTTTTTCATTCGGCAAATCGTGCAATATTTTTCTTCTTTTTTAAAACCTGTGGGTTTAAATTTTCTTTCAGCTCTAAAGGCTTTGTTGGTATTATCACTGGTATTTGAATGCTCATTTCTTTTATTAAATTCGTCTGTTAATTTACTCTTTATAAATTCTGGAGTTAATTCGTCTTCCTGTCTGGCTTCTAATGCGGTTATGAGGGTGTCGTATGAAGGAGGTAAAGAGCAGAGCAATAATGCTGAAATATGATTTGCTTTAATTTCTTCGCCTATGGCTGATAACTTATCGATAATTTCTAATATTTTGGTTATATGAGTAATCATATTTCCTCCTTCAGATAATTTCGTTCCATAAAGTCTCCTAAGGAGAAAAAGTTTACTTGACAGATTTGATCTCTCATGGATTCTTTTTAGCGTATTCCATGTGTAATTTGTAAATGCTTAATATGGATAATTTGATTATCCTCAATACTTAAATTTATCAAGGCTCTTGCCTTTCTATCTTTCTTCGACCATTCCGGGGTTATTGGATTAGGTGGGTCGTCTGTGACAACTTCAAAGAGATCTTCTCTTATCAAGAGCATCTCCACCTTAAATTTCCAGTTTGCGTAATTACTGGAATTTAATTTTTCAATTATACTACCTTCTTTGAAGGTTGCCATTTTTCTATTTTAGAATATATCTAAAATTAATTAATTTCTTTTAAGTATTCGAGGATTCTAGGACACTATTTTTATTTTTATTTTTACCTTTTATATACTTTAGAATATTTTCGCGTCTCATAATCTTTGTTAGTGTTATTTTCTCGGTAGTCAGTAATTTTGCGCGCTCTAAAGCAATATAAATAATCAATTCTACATTCGGAACAAAAGATAGGTAAGATATTTGCTTACCTCCATTTTTCAGCAATCGTCATCACTCCTCAATTAGCCGCACAGTATGGTCCGCCAGAATCACGTATTATTCCATTAAGAAAATGGATGTATCCTTTACTTTTTGTTCACACAATATGCAGATCCTTGGTTGAAGAATATCCATGAGACTAAGCAATGTGTATTAGTTATTGATTAATAAAACATTCATTATACTGATTAAAGAATTTAATTTACATAGTTTACATTTAATAGTTACATAAAATTTAGTTTTAAACATTATTTCAATTTAAGTTTAAGGGAGAACGACATTATATGTCCGTTTCCATCGCGAGTTAAAAGGAATCATTAAAGTTCTATAAAGCAGAGATGCAACAGTCTTAGTTCTTATCAAGTGACATCATTTTTAAGTTCTTTCATTGGATGGTAATGACGTAAAGTCAATTTACGTCACTAATACGTATTTTAGTCTTTCACTTCCTTGTTCAGATCACGTGTTGTAAAAACCTCTTCATATTGCATCAGGCAATTTCATTTCCTGTTTGAAATTCTAGATAATTACTTTTTATCGAGATGAGTTTTAAACGATGTAAATAAATTGTCATAGAAATTAATTCCGAATATTAATCTTTTGATATATTACCAACAAAAAGTATAGACTCACTCCACATTTATAGTCTCCTTCGCCCGCGAGCCGCCTGATCTTCGTCCGTGAACAGCCCCATTATCTTTTTACGTGTGAAGGTGAGACTATAAATATGGAGTGAGTCTATACTTTTGAACAGAAATGAAATATAAAATTAAAATTAATTAATCAAATTTAATTAATGAATTAATATTTGAAAAATCGGTATTAACATCAATTGTCATCCAGTACAAGTTTAAAAAAAATTATTTGAACTTGAATGGATGAATAGAAAATATTTTATTAACGATTGAAAATTCCAACAAGATATATATAGAGAGAATGTGAGCTAATAGTAGGATTTTAAAAATAATAATAAAATGAAAAGTATCGCTTTATTTCGAAAAGTTTTTTTATTATTATTTATTTCTTATTTTCTCATAAGAAATCATCTACATATTAAAATTGATCATAACTTTTAAAGATTAACTAACAACACCATAATATTATTGCATATTCAGAAACGTTAAAATTTGCAAATCCGGAATTACACATTGGAAATTACATGTTAGAGAAATGTGAATTATTAAAAAAAAATGAACCAATAATTGTTAAATGTAAACGTCAGTTATTATACGTGGTACTATGTAAAAGCCCAAATATTGCGCATATTCCTATTTTGTTTATATATAATTTTGTACTTTTAATAATTAATAATGCGATAATAAGACAGTTCATAAACATTAATAATCAACAATAAAATTTCATATATAGGTAGGTATATACATTTTTTTCGTCACCGTTAGAATCGTCATTGACAAAAACCTCCTAAAAGGATGTTTCATCGACTTCTGACCATTAGTTTCCATACTATAAGTAGAGAGGAAATTCCATCAACTTTCAGGAGATATAGTTTTGATTAAAGTTAAAAATCAATTTCTGTTATTTCATGCACGCTAAATATAACAAGCAAACGATATATTTATGGATTTCTTGTTGAGTAGAGTTACTCTTGGTAACAAATTATTTTTACTTAATTATTATAACACCTTTAGCGATAATAACAAGCAAATTTCAAAGCGAGTTTCTCAATATTGCATTTAAAGTACTTTAACTTGATTCTCACAAAAGGGTTTTTCAAGCTCATAACTAAATAAATAGTTACCTGATCCCTCAAGAACGTTTCACCGTAACAAGATTGTAGAAAATCATAGATAAGGAACGTTGGTGGAAACATATAAAAGTGGAATATTTTTTAGAGTTATTGTACATTTAATGGTGTTACGATGACAGTGGAGTAAGTCATTATTTATTAATTTGTGTAATGAAGGGTTTTGTGAAACTTGTTTTGACATTGCATTAAGTAGTCCGTAGTCCAACTTGATTTGGCCTCTAGTGACTCTTTAAAGTGAAGTGTGAACTATTTAAATGTTACACTGAGCAAAAATTAATATACGTTCAGTGAAAATGTGGTTATATAGATTTTTCAAATGTTTGACTTACTCTCACATTTATGCAATATCAATGAACTTACGAGTATGTTTTTATAATATATTTTTCAAATTCACGTTTATAATGTACAGTTATTCGTTAATCCAACAATTTCTAACAAATAAATTGCTACAGAATTATCCCCAAATGCTATATTTGACAAAATTTCTGTAATCTAAATGGAATTAATCTACCTTAGTTCAATCCTTTCATTGTTAAACCTTGCGGCTGCACAAATTACGGTTTACAATCCTAAATTGAGTGTGCTTAGCTTTCGGAACTAATCAGCCGGGCTTTAATAGAAATCTCATTCTGATAGAAGCTGAATTGCGTGTAATTTTCAAAGTAACGGGTATAAAGGATTACGATGTACTAGTATGTTTCAATGTACAGTGTAATAGAATTTTCGAACTCATTCTCAAAATTAGAGAGAGTAATTTCAATTGTCCATTTAAATTTCCTTCAGAAAGCGTATTTAAGTTCTGAAATAAATTCCTATTACATAATTTTAATAGAAATGTATCCGTGAAATGTCTAAAATTAATCGTAATTTATGTAAACAAGTGGAACCGTGCGAGGATTTTGCATTTCAGACCAATATGTTTTAGCAATATCTAATCTATATATATTTTTTAATGCAGTTTTTAACTTCTAAAGGAAAATTATGTATAAAAATAGCTACAAGCAACAGTAGTCGAACCAGAATACCATCCCATTTATTCATCAAAGTTACAGTAGAAACTGGTCCGGCCCATGATAGCAAAAGTTACGCGTGAAAAAAAAGTAATTTAACTTTATTAGAGGATGGCGTAATCCACTTCAGAAAAAAATAAATTGAATTTAATCTAATATAACCAAGCATATCGTTTAGGCTACAAGCGAAATATCACTGCTTCTGTCCATCGATGGTGTGTTTTTCTTTTAAACATTTCAATTGCAATTTTGATTTGTAATCATAAACGTCAAATAAACCAGTGCAGAGACAAGACGTTTTATTTTATTTTTGTACTATGAATTTCTTTAATAACCATTGCTGATCATGATGTGGTTATTATTTTTGTGGCAACTTTGATTTGAGAAAAATATTTCATTTCATTCATGAAAACAATGCTGATTATAATTTTTAATTAACTACAATTTGAGAAAATAAAAGAACGAAAAATCATGCATCAAGGATTGATTATGAAACACTTTCCAACACATCCAGAAAACTATAACGAAACTTCACCATCACATAAGGTGAAAGCAGACATGTAAGTAAATAGTATAGGAGACATATAACACATTTAAAAGTCGAGTTTTTGCAATTACCTTTCATAGTAAAAAAATAGTCGAATTATTTTACGCAGCTCTGTATATGATCTATAGTTTTGGATATATACTACATAGAATGATAAAATTTTGTTCACTTAAAAAATTCACATTTAGCAATTTTCGCCAATCGACGGAAATGCACTTTAAATCTTTTATACAATCCTGTATACTATCAAAAGACTTTTGTACAAAACCCATATTAAGCTAAAATTTAATTCAGGTAAAAAAATGCGTAATGCAACTTAAAACAAAATTCCAGCAATTACCAACCATAAACAACAATGTACCTTGTTCTTTGCGTATATATAAATATATCTATTTTGCTTAAACTTCTATAAGTCTAATAACAATAGTCCAGCAGGAAAATGCTTAACACAATTAAAAACTACACAAAGAAATTTACTCTCATACTCTGTAATACTTACGAATTCCATTGTGTAGCCTTATATATAATCAACCTAATTTCTACACACCACGTACTATGAAAAAATTTAGTTCAACTTAAAAACACAAACCAGTTTTTAAAACGCTCTTATCACGCTTAGACTGTAACTATTGCACGCATACTGTAACCGATATCTTGTGTGTCCCTGTAAATGAACGATAAACGTAATGCATACCATACTTTTAAGTGAACTTCAGTACTGCATATAAATTTAACTGTTTGAAATAGTGAAATGTCATTAAATTACACTGCAAACGATTTTTCCCCGTAGAACATTTGCAAGAGAATTATTTTGTTAGACCATGTAGAAAATTAATAAATATTTTGCACCCCATAGTCCCCAAAAAGCATGTTTTAGTACGGTTAATCATGTTTCAAATCGTGTAGTTTCATCATAATGCGCTTGGAACGACATTTTCCCATTGACTGTAATGTAACGGATTACTTTTGAGTGTCCCTGTAAAAAGAACATTTACGCGAGATAGAGCACGGATAGACGGCCTACAGCAGATGGGCAGAAAACCGAAGTCATAAACAATTTTCGACAAGGTCGGAAAGTGTTAAAAAACATGTTCTAACAAAATATGAGTGCACTATATCAGAAGTCAATTCAAAAACCTTTCGAATAATACATCATTCTTGTTGTGCGTTTTGTAAATGTATAGAAAAGAGGATATTGACAACATAAATAATATACAGGGTGATTCAAAACTTATCGTTCAAATTTCGCGAGGAGGTAGGGAATACGTCAGGAAACCGATTCCACATAGGAAAGTATGGTCACAAAAGTTATCTACATGGACAAAATGGACAAGTAAAGTGAACTCAAGGAACTGAGTGATAACGAATATGACTTTTATTTCAAGAAGATGAAGTTAAGCCTCACAATATGTGCTCAAAATTGCGACCATTTACACGAACACAGGATTCACAGCGCCACTGCATGGACCACTGAACATTTTTAAAAATTCATGTACGAAGAAAGTTAAAAACAAAGAATAAAATAAACTTAGAAACGAAAATAAAATAAAAGCAAAAAAAAAGTATAAAACGAACCAATTAGAAATAAATAAATAAAGGTTAAAAGAACCGGAAAGAAAAAAATTAAACGAGGAAATTCCAGGCGTCAGATAATGAATACGTTTCATAGAGGTCATTAACGAGATTTTTGATGTATTTAAAGATGTAAACCGGCTTCGTGGAAGCAGTTGCGTAGCCAGGGTAGGGGTCCAGATGCTCTGGATACTACTAATTTTGTAAAGTTTTTTTTTTTACCTTATCTAATCCATCCGATCTTTCTGCGATAATCAAGACGAAGAATTTTTGCAGTATTACTGGTATGGAAGTCAAAATTAGAAGTGGAAATAGTAGAAGAAATTAATACTAGCTTTAGGAATGTCAAAACAATGATTGTGACGCAATGGAATGTTCGGTACACACAGCGCTCTCTACAAACGCATGCGTACATTTGCGAACATACTTTCCTGTCTAAAATCAGTTTCCTGACATATTCCCTAACTCCCCACGAAATTTGAACGATAAGTTTTGAATCACCCTGTATATGATTATCCTTCATAATATACGATTTATAAGTCCCTATATATACATATACTTAGGCTATTTATACCCTATTTAGGCTATTTGCACCCAACTTAGGATACATAGGCTGCATAGGCTACATAGACTATGCATTAGGCTAATTAGCCCTATTTAGGCTACATAGGCTATGCATTAGGCTAATTATTCCTATTTAGGCTACATAGGCCTATATATATTTAGGCTATTTATACCCTATATATATATACTTAGGCTATTTATACCCTATATATATATATACTTAGGCTATTTATACACTATTTAGGCTATTTGTACCCAAATTAGGATACATAGGCTGCATAAACTACACAGGCTATGCATTAGGCTAATTAGCCCTGTTTAGGTTACATAGGCCTATTTAGGCTATTTATTCTTTATTTAGGCTATTTATACCCTATACTTAGGCTATTTTTACCCTATTTAGGCTATTTGCACTCAGGATACATAGGCTGCATAGGCTACATAGGCTATGTATTAGGCTAATTAGTTCTTTTTAAGCTACATAGTCCTATTTCGGCTATTTACGAAGTTTTAAAAATTTATATTGCATGTATAATTTATCTTAAACTTATCTCATTACATTAATTAAAATACTCATTATAAAAGATAAAATGTAAAATGTGAAAATAAGAAAAGAAAATTGCGCTACATCGATATTTAACAAAACTTCACACATCTACAGGGAGCTAATCGGACGTAGTTTTCTTCGCATCAAATGTTAAAAGTTGCGGCTAAACAACTTACTGTTTACAATCATGAAATTGAGAGTGTATTATTTTAAGAAATTATGGGCCATTCTTTATAACAGATTTCGATTTGATAGAAATTAATATTCTAGTAATTTTCTAAACAATGGAAGAATTAAAATCGTCTTTATTTCAGCAAATAATTCAATATAATTTTCAAACACATTCTCCAAAATATTAATAGTTTCAGGGTTTGAATTATCCATTTGAATTCCCGTTAGGAAGCATATTCAAATTGTGAGATATATTCTTATAACATGTTAAATACTCAATATACGTACAATTTTGTAGATTTAATCGTGGCTTGTGTAATTTATATTTCTTCCCATATGAATTCAGTTCATTCACATATTGTATAGTATAATATCTTATCATATAAATAGTTCCATTAAAATTCAAATTAAATAAAGAGCTTCACTATTAAAGTTGATTCTGGGAGAATAATATATATATATATATATATATTATATATGTGCTTAAATTAAGAGAGATGCTTTAATTTGCTCTAATATTGGCTTCTAATTGAAAGCCACCCAGTGTTTCTTAATATTTATTGTAAGAAAAGTCTCGTATCCCTATTATGATTTAATTCAATTAAACATGATGAAAAAGGTCATTCAGAACATCCCAAGTAGCACAGTTTCGTTTTTAAATCGTTGAAAAAACGACAACGGGTGTCGTTGAAACAACGTCATTCGTTGACGTAATAAATTCGAAAATATGTCTCGTTGATTCGATTATTTTTCAACGGTAAATATGGCTATATTTTCAACGTAATAACGACCGTCTTAAAAACGTTGTTCAAGGTCGCAATACTGACGTTTGTTATACTATTTTTCCACGCATTTTAGTGCCATAAAAAAACTTATAAAATAGTAATATGTCCGCAATATGTCTTGTTTGTTTTACTTTTTTTCAACGACATTTTAATGCCGTTAAAAGCTTTTAAAAACAGGAATATGTCCGCAATATTGTCCTGTTAGTGTTACCTTTTTTCAACGGCATTTTAATGCCGTAAAAAACGTTTAAAAATAAAGGGAAAACAGTATAAATATAAAATTGACTTTTTCGCTGAATATTATTTTCTTTCATTTTTTAAGTAATTAAAAATAGCAAAATTTCATTTTTCTTAAAGACCTGTTTGTTAAAAAGTCTTTTAGAATTTTCGCTTCCTGAAAAAAGATAAATTTAATTATTTTTATCAATCAGTTTCCCCACACTATTTTTTTTCTTTTAGTAAACATAAAAGAAAGAATAATACTGTTTTTTAAATGTTTTATTTATTAAAATCTAAAGAAAAACCTTTTAAAAATATCTCTAAAGATATATAACTTTATTGTAATTACTTTTTTAATTTCCATTCTTCAGTAACTTTTTGTTTTTAAAACATCAACATTTCACTTATGATTTTTTTATTTCTATTAATTTTTATCATTATTTAATTATAAATATTGCACTTTCTAAATACTTATAGTAATGTATAAATAATATACAGTCTCATTTTATTTCTAACTTTTCTTCCATGCTTTTATTAATTGTATTTATTGACAGATCCTTTGATCCAGTTTGAATTAAAAATATGAATTATTAATTAATGCTCTGAAAGACCGCCCCCCCTCCCCCCCCAAAAAAAAAAAAAGAAAACAAAAGCATTTAATCTGAAAAATGACTTCTGCAATAAAAATATCTGCATTAAGAGAAAGATCAAATTTCAAAATTAATATAATCCTTAAAATAGTTTTGGAATAATAATATTATGATATTATTCCAAAGCACACAAATTTGTTACAAACCCATGTCATGCTATAATTTAGAGTTCATGTTTTTTTCTTAAACATGTCATTTTTAACTATCAATAATTAGCTTTTAATGTGAGAGATTTTTTAAAAAAGAGTAGCAGATAAGTATTTTAATATTATATTTAAAGTGGTTTTTTTCTTGTCTTTTTCTTCTCATATATTCTTGTTTACATGTATTCATTCGAGGTATATATTTTACATAAAATCAATCTTAGAGGCCACATTAGTCACTTTACCTTTCCATTTCAATATTTCCCAAAATCGTAAAATTAATTTCAATTGTTGTAAAATTCTACCACGAAGATTATTTTTTGTTAAGAGTGGTTAGCTAAATAACTGGCTTGTGACCAGCAATCTTTATATAGTCGTGTCTTTTTCCCTTTCACAAAGAGGGACAAAAA
The DNA here is from genome assembly GCA_963931845.1 of Maratus michaelseni. Classification (NCBI taxonomy): domain Eukaryota; kingdom Metazoa; phylum Arthropoda; class Arachnida; order Araneae; family Salticidae; genus Maratus; species Maratus michaelseni. The sequence continues at coordinate 342,190,161 of OZ007592.1, forward strand.
AGCAATAGAAAAATTTACCTACCTGTTTCAAATTTTAAGCAGTTTAATTACAATTTACAAAACTGAGTATTTTAGTTAAATTATTGATTTTCTGTCTCACTTGAAATAATAAATATCCTAGGATAAGAAAAAAAAAAGGATGTGTGCACAATTTTATTTAACAATTAAGAAAAGCCCACTTAGAAATATGTATACTTTTAAATCCAATATGTAATGAAAATTTTTTTAATTTGATTAACTTTGATAAAAAGTTACTTCATTCTACTAAACATGTGCTTATTTTAATTGCTAAAAGGCATAAAACAAAAACTTTATAAACAGTAAAAGAAGTTTTATTAGATTGTTGGCATGTTTCGGCTCGATCAGAGCCATTATTAAAACAAATAAGTATATTCTACAATTGCACAATCTATAAAGTTATTTGAAATGACACCATTTGATTTTCGACATACTCTTTGAAATTATGCATATTAATTTTTAGGCAGATTTCGTAAGAAATACTACCTATTTATTACATTCTCCTTCATGTTGGAATCTCTGGAAAATTTTTGAAGATCTACACCGATCATGACTCCCAGAACCCAAAACCACACCCAGTTCAAAACTTCATCTATCTATCTATCTATATCATTTTTTTATGGACACAATAACTTCAATAATGCTGCAAAAATCACTTCCAAGCTGACACATAAAATCTCGGTCAAGTTCGTTAATAGGAAAAATCGAACCAAAGGAGGGCTTTTTGTGAAAACAGATAAAAAAAACCATACCTTCTTAATTATTATACGTATTGAATCCTTTTAAAGTTATTATTACTTCTAGGAAAGGGGCTAAAAATTTATGTATGACAGATTTTTGATATCATTAAAAATGGCCGTAAGGGGACAGGGGGGAGAGGAGAAATACGGGTTAAAGAAAAAAAAAAATTCAAATTCATAACTTTGTCAATTCACAAGATATCAAATCCGCTTAAATTTATTATAAATCCTCTTAATATTATCTACAACTTTTATACTGACAATTTTTTTATAGAACCAACCTTTACAACTTAAAAATAAAATAAATAAATAAAATCTCTGCCTACAGGCACAGGTAAATTTCGAAGTGAGTGGTCCTAACTGCTGAATCATGGCAAAAAGGTCATGTCTTCTGCAATTTGCAATAAACAGGCACCCCACGGTCTGAGTCTTCGAAATCTACCTGTGCCTGTAGTGCCATCAGGAATTTTTAATTTTTACTTGGATGTTTATTTCCATATTTGTAGAATAGGGATGTAAATATGGAAATAAACAGCTAAGTAAAAATAATTTTCGAAATATGAAAAAAAAAAAAAAAAAACTGTTTGAAATTTTTTTTTTAAGTTGCATGAAATATGTAGAAATTGTCCAAAAAAATCTGAATATTCCATTATAAACATATTTAAATTTTGTTATAAAAATATATTGTTATATTTGTTTTGTTTTGTCTTCACACTCTGCAATTAAACTCAAAGTTTGGAAATTTGTCAAAACCTGCATGAAATTGTCGAGAAAATCCAATATTTCATTAAACAATTTTTTTTTCTTCTTAAAAATAAAACTTTTTCATAATAACCTCCACTACTGGTTTATTGCATAGCTACAAATAAAACAAAATATATATCTTAGGAAAAATTTTCCTTTTTTTATTATTCAGACTGTTCGATTCTCATCACCTTTTTAAAATAGTGTAATTGGCCTTATTCTCTCATTATTTAATCTCTTATGGCAATCAAGCAATCTGAATTTTAAAAAGTACTACTGGCAACACTGATTGGGGAAATATGAAATAATAAAATTTTAAACAGGAAAAAGAAAAAGCAAAAAATTTGATAAGTTAAAAAAATAATTGCACACTGCAATCCAATCACTCTGCCAGCAAAAGATGCTAAAATTGCTATGCATAGTTTATTCTTCTTATAAAACTTTTTTATACTTGCATATAATTATGTATACATAAATAAATACTTACCTATAAAGTAAAATAATTAAATGTTGCAACTCAAGATCTTGGAATACCTTAATCATTGAAATATGCAATTTCATTTTTTAAATCAAAATTTTATAAAATCTTTGTTTTTTAAATCTGCATTAATTATCCTCGAGATCCACACTAACAAGGAATGATTAATAAAAAGTGCTTTATTATTAAAAAGGATTTTTAAAAACAAAGTTTGAGTTATATGAGAGACTGTCAATAAATGATGACTTTTGACATTATTCACCAATAAAATAAGCACTTTTTATTACAGTAGAATATTTTAATAAAAACATTATATTGAATATTTTCAAAGTCAATTAAATGAAATTTGAATATATTTACATATTTCAATTATATAAAAAAATTAAAACTGAAAAAAAATAGTAAAGAATTTTATTTTGTAGTACATATGAACAGACAACATAGTTTCAATCAACATTTTATTTTAAAAATAACAAACAAGTTACAAGAAAATAATCTACAAAATTTTCAGTGTTTTGTCAGGATACTTCTTTTTAAATGCTGCAAATATACTCTGATGATTGCTACCCAGTTTTTGTGAAAGAATTCACCTAATTTAGCCTGATCAGCATCTGAAAAGAAAAAAGAATGCGATGAATTATAATATAACTAGGGGGCTCAGCCCCCTACTCGCTAACGCTCGCCAACCCCCGGTGAATTGCAAAGCAATTCACATTGAGACCGCTACGCGGTCACAGCTCGCACGCCCCTTTTTATTTTTCAAGTAATTCTAGCCGGAATAAGTACTACAATAAATCATTTGAACATATGAAATTGACAATTTTTTTAAATGTAAAAAAGTAATTGAAAACTCCGTTGAAAACACAACTAAAAATGCATTTAGTTGATGATACTAATGGACATATAAATAATTTAAATACTATGAAAATAGGATCTTGGAAACATAATTAGCACCTATAATGATGTACAGCACGGCTTAAATTCATTAAAAAAAACACTATGTGGTAGGAAGATAGTTTATCATCAATGATTGTTTAAATTTCGTTCAACATTTTATTATTCTAATTGATTATAGATTTCTGCAAAAGAAATTATTTTTACTTCAATAAAACGGCAACAGATGGCAGCAGGGCATTCTAGAAAGTTTATATTTTATTATCTCCGATTTTTTGTGTGAGTGAAATTCGTAAATAAATTCTACATGAATTCTTTGAAAAAATGAATTCATTTGAAATCAACAATATTACTCATAATTAAAAAGAGGAATCATCTCAGACGCTTTGGATTACGTTCATATTACTTTATTTTTAATAATTGCTAGCTTCAGTTTCACTGTTCAGACACTGACCGCCATCTTGGAGGCGGGACTAACACAATCTTGTCTGTTCATTGGTCTGAGCTCTGGAAACTACGATTGTTGCCAACGATAAGGTAGAAATTCAGCCCTATTTCCGCGCCACGTAAGACAAATATATATATAGATGAATAGGCAAGGATGGGGAACTGAATAAATATACTCCACACTGGCAAGTGAGTGATGGTGAACCGTATTTTTGTGTGTACGTGCCAAGATACACAAAAATTACAGAATTTTCTTGGGAGGAGGGCTATAGTCCCCACTTCAAACGCGAAATGTTTACTGAATCAAGGATACAAAAGAAGTAAAAACTTTGAATATGAAATTGCAAAAAAGCTATGAAAAATTTTGTCTTAGCAGGTAAAATTTCATGATATTGACAATGAAAGTGTTCCATGATAGACAGCTTTTGTTATCTTTGTTAAAGGTAGCCTCTAAGACTGTTAAACCATTCTTTTTATATTGCACCTCTGAAGAGCATAGATGTGTTACAATAAAGCATGTGAAAACGAAACCTGTCAATAACAGAATTCTTCTCAACTGGAAAAAAGTTTCGATGAAAAAGCACCTTACAATTATACCTGCTAAGATGGAGAACTGTCTAAAATTGAGCCTTTTTCCAGCCCCTTTCGATATATTCTCTGCAGTTTTTTACTGCAGGGATGCCATTTCAAGAGTTTCTCGCAAGAGGGGGGGGGGGAGGGGACTTTTCTTTGAGGGACATGGTTTGAAATAGCACACGGAATTGCGCAAATCGCCCACAAAATAAGAAAATCCTGCAAAATAAAAAATTCTGTGCAGGATTTTCCTCTTAACTTTTTTCACAGACTGGGAATATTTTTTTAATTTTCGTAAAAATCCGTGTATTTTTTATGGAATTACACAAAATTAGCTAATTTGTCAATTGATCATGGAAAAAATAGTGAATTTTGCCAATTGTTAGCTGCAAAAATTGCTAATTTTCTCAAACTGCTGTGAAAAAATATTGCGAATTTCGCTGAAGATCGCGGAAACGAATATCGATTTTTGTCAATCAGTCGCAAAAAAAAAAAAAAAAAAAAAAAAAAACCGCAAATTACAACATTTATTTGCGAAAAAAAGTCACATTTTTCCATCTGTAGCAAAAAAAAAAAATTTTAATTTTGTCAAGTTTTTTTTTTAAATCATGATCTTTGTATAAATATCATAGAAAAAAATCACGAATTTCGACCAAAGGTTCCACAACAAATCACGAATTTAGTCAAACAATCACACAAAAAAAGGTTGAGAATTTCATCAAACTTAATCGCAAATTTTGTCAGTCAGTTTCGAAAAAAGAAATCTTGAACTTCAACAAACGATCATAGAAAAGAATCCCAAATTTCGTCAAAAGATAGCAGAAAACAAATAGCGAATTTCGTAAATCTGTCACAAAAATATATCTTGAATTTCGTCAAATGGTTGCAGAAAAAAAATCAGTTTCGCCAAGCAGTTGCAGAAAAAATCGCGATTTTCGGAAAATGATCAAGAAAAACAAATGATTTCCATGAAACGATCATGGAAAAAAAATATTGTTTTGTCAAATGGTCTATTCAAAATTTTAATTTCCCTTGTTTTTGTGTTTTATTAATCGCTTCATAGGAAAATTTCGTCGAAGGATCTAAAAAAAAAAAACGACAAATCTCGTCGAATGATCTCGAAAAAACAGCAAATTCATCAAAGTATCTCGAAAAAAACGACAAATTTCGTCGAAGAATCAAGGAAAATGGCTAATTTTGTCGTCAGATTACGACAAAAATACAAATTTCGTCAAAGGGTCGCGGAAAAACTTGAGTTTCATTGAAGGATCGTGGAAAAAATGCGAATTTCATCAAAGGGCCACAGAAAAAACGTAAATTTCGTCAAACGGCCGCAGAAAAAATGCTAATTTCGTCAAAGGATCACGGAAAAAGTGAAAATTTCGTATAAAGGCCACGAAAAAAAAAACGTGAATTTCGCCAAAGGATCACGGGGGAAAAAATAAACGCTAATTTCGTCAAAGGTTCACGAAAAAAAAACGTGAATTTTGTGAAATAGTCCCGGAAAAGATGCAGCATTCCTTTAGAAAACAGCAGACACACAAAGTTCTATGCTTATTAATATAGACATAGTTTTTAATCTGAAACAATATACTGAACTAACTTTTGAAAAATCGGGTTAACCCGAACCCAATTTGCAAGAATCTACACTCAGCCTGAAATCGACTCGAATCAAAAGCAGAGTTAATCCGACCTGCACAAGAAAAATTATTGCCGAGAGGGGATTTTCTTGTGCAAGTAACCTTTCAGAATAATTGCTGTGAATTTCATTTTTTTTTTTTTTTACTCAGAAAGGCAGATAAATGCTGATGCCTTAATTAATTAGCACTACAACTACAATGCAGCAAGAATAGATTAATATGATATATTGCATATTGCAGACTATTTTTGAAAACATTATTAGCGTTGCAGACACTTGAAGATAGTTCTACCACTGCCCCCCCCCCCATAGGTAAAAATTAACTCTTTTTATCACTGGCCAACTGCCAGTACAAGGTTTTTTTTTTTTTTTTTTACCTGCCAGTGTTTTTCAGCAGTGGCCAATAACAAATTTACAAATACTTGATAAAAAAAATTGCGAAATTTGTAAAACGATTGTATAAACAGCGAAATTCGTCAAATGGTGTCGGGAAAGAAATCAGGCATTGCAGGAAAAAAATTAATTTTGTCTAACTGTCGTGAAAAAATTTGAGAAATTAAGCGTCGAACGGCAGCGGAAATAGAGTGCGAAATTTGTCGAACATCAACGGAAAGAAAGTGCACAATTTGTTCGTTCATGGAAAAAATCGTGAAATTTGTTAATCGATAGTCGATAATTCATGAAATTCGTCAATTGATAGCGGAAAAATCGCAAAATTCATTAATCGATAGTGAAAAATCACAAAATTCATCAACTGGTTTCGGGGGAAAAAATTTTCGAATATCGTCGAATGGCTTCGAGAAAAAAAAATCACAATATGTCAAATAATATATTGGGCAAAAAATCATGAAATTCACCAAATGGTTCCTAAATTTGTCGAGCGACAGAGGGGAAAAAATCTTTTTCTATTCAGTTATCGCAATTGGCAAGTGTGACTATTAAGTTTGACCAGTGGTAGCAATAAAGTCAATCGCCAAATTTTCAGTATTACTCGCCGATTGGCAAGTGCTAATTTTGTCCTATAGCACCCCCCCCCCCCAGTTTTGGACTACCAGAGCGATCCTTCGCTGGCGTGAATAAATTATTTGTAGCAGTTTTTTTTCGCTCATTTAGTGCTGAACTGGGTCTCTTCTTTGGGCCGATTCCGTATGGCAACATTATAACATGCAAAACATTTAATTAAACAGTTATTGCAGCATATGTTAATCAAATTGTTCTCTTTAATACATTAAATGACTAAGAACAAAAATCAAAATGTAATTTTTCTGTATACAGTAGAGTGCCGCTAATCCGCAAACCTGTAATCCGCAATCAATTTATGAATGTAAACAAAGAAATTTGATTCTTGAAAAATGCTTCAATGGTGCCAAAATTTTGAATTTTGAAATTTTTTTTCACCAATTTTAACATTTTTCTTATCTTTATATATAGCTATTATATATCATATAACATTCTTCTTTATAGTTTAAAATGAAAGCACATTTAATTAGTATATTATTTTATATATTCATTTCTTCATACAGTACTTGTAAAATACAATTTGAGCTTTTGTGATTTTTTTTAAAATTTTAATGATAAAAAATCCTTACTTAGACAATATATTTTATAATTTATTTATTTTTTGATCAAATCATAATTATAAAATTGAAAAACGCATAAAAAATACACATATATTGCTTTTGAACTCTTACTTAAAGATAAAATTCCACACTATAAACCAAATGTCTTAAAACAGACAACAATTGATGCCATATTTAAGAAATTTAAAAAATAATAAATTATTTTTTACATAGTTATTACTTTATCTATATATTAAAATGTGTAATTTATTTATATTTTTGTATTAGCAATCTAAATTTGTCCAAAATATGAATTTTAAAAAATGTAAACAAAGATTAAATAGACATGGCCTGTAATCCGCACAACACTAGGAACCAAGCTTTGCGGATTAGTGGCTTTCTACTGTATTAGATTTTTCTAAAATTTGTATTCAGAAAGGATTCCTTCAGCATTTTTTTTTTTAAGTTGATATATAGATAACCCATGTTAAATTTGCACCATGCACAAATAATTGCATTATTTGTATGTGCTAAGCAATATTTAATTTATTATATAAAAAATAAATCCACATAACAGTTATCAGAATTTTTTTCACAAGCCAGAAAAGTTGCTGTGCATTACACGCAACACAGGTTTACCATTCCTGTTTTAGGGTAATCTTTTTAAAAACATTGCAATCTATAAGAAATATTCTAGAAACTTTTATACATATTTATTAATTGGTCAAATTTCATGTTTTTTTAAAATTTTTGCAATATAAAATATAATAAACTCGGGGTATGGGGGGAGGGATTGTTTCTGGGTTTTCTCTACTTTTTTTCTGCACATACATTCTACAAGATATGATTTGAGGTGATGACAAACTGACTTATTTATTATTGTGTCATTTAGTAGAGCCCCCTCCCCCCTTATTTTTTCAACATGCTTTGTATGAACCCCAGTTGCTGGATCAACAAACTTTTCTGACATGAATGCAACAATATTACAACATGAATTTTATTTTAAATTTGCACAGATCTCAGAAACAGTCAAAGCCATGATAAAAATAAAACCAGAAATCTATCTTTTTACTGAAAAGTAACATGTCTGATTTACCTCTATGGGAAATAGTAAAATCCCTTCTGAAATTAATGCAATATATAACTTTCTCGCAAATTTATAAACAATAAATACATTTTTCTAAGAAAATAAAAAGAATTGTCAAAATTGTAGGAAAAGCATAAAAACAGGGGGGGGGGGATGTAAGCATAAAAAAGGACTCAAAAGCATAAAACTTGGCACGTATGAGAGTTACAAATGGTATTCTAAAAACAAATAAATAAATTTCCAATACTGAGGCCTTTTTCCTTATAAATTTCTCGCCTTTACGGCATATTTTTTAAACAAAGATATTTCTTCAAATAACTCTCATAAATACTAAAGTTTGAAAATATTTTCAAAGCAAATACTCACAGAAAATTATACATAAAATCATTATAATCAGCCTTTTTCTGAAATATACCTTTTTTATACATTCAAAAAGTCCTTTTGTATCAACAAGCATTAAGAAATTCTTGTTGCTCAGGCTGCTTTTGCCACGTCTTTCAATAAGGAAGATTGTCGGGAAGGTAGCCACTGAAAATTAAAAAAGTTCTTGATTAATTTTTTTGCTTTGTAAAAGAAAAAAGTTACATTGACTGAAATTACTTATCCATGTGTTATTTCAATGCTAACTTTATACTATTTGTTAGTTTGGTATGTTTCTATTATGTCGCCGACAACTTACATTAAAAAAAAACTATTGCCAAATTGTAATGGTAATGGCAATAAAAAAATGAAAATATGTTGCCATTGGAATCTCAATAGAAAAAAAAAATAATACAAGAAATTTGGAAAAGCCCACTTTCAACAAAGCTTCAATTATCTTTAAGCAATAAATTTTACAATACATTAATGAAAATAGAAAAAATAATCTTAAATATTTATTTATTCACATTATGTTTCTTAATTATCACTCTTGGCTGGTGGATAAATGTTTAAGACGTCAGTTAAAACTGATGTATTGTACATAACATAGGAAACTAATGAATTTTATCGATCGTGCACAGAAAAATAATGAATTTTGTCGATCGTGTGCAGAAAAATGATGAGTTTTGTCGATCGGCTACGTAAAAAAAATTTTCGTCATTCGGGAGTGTAAAATTCCTGAATTTCGTCGATCAAATGCATAAAAATCCTGAATTTTGTCGATAGTGTATGTAAAATCATGAATTTTGTCAATTGTGCACGGAAAAATAATGAATTTTGTAGATCGTGTGCAGAAAAATAATGAATTTTGTCAATCGGCTACGTAAAAAAATTTCATCATTCGGGAGTGTAAAATTCCTGAATTTTGTCGATCAAATGCATAAAAATCTTGAATTTCATCGATCAAATGCGTAAAAATACTGAATTTCGTCGATCGAATGTGTAAAAATCATGAATTTTAACAACCAAGTGCGTAAGAATCATGAGCTTCGTTGATCACACACGTAAAAATTATGAATTTTATCGATTGGCGCGTAAACATCATCTATTTCGTTGATCGAACACGTAAAAGTAATGAATTTCGTCGATCAAATGCATAACAATCACGAATTTCTTTGATCAGGCACGTAAAAATCATTAATTTTATTGACTGAGCGTGTAAAAATCAAATTTTATCGACCGAGCGTGTAAAAATCATGAATTTTATCAACCGAGCATGTAACAATAATGAATTTCGTCGATTGAATGCGTAAAAAGCATGAATTTTACCGATCGGCACGTAAAAATCATGAATTTCGTTGATCGCTGCAAAAAAAAAAAAAAGAAATTTTGTCGATCGGCTACATAAAAATCAAATTTCGTCATTCGACAGTGTAAAAATCCTGAATTTAGTCATTTGGCAGTGTAAAAATCCTGAATTTCGTTGATCACATGCGTAAAAATCATGAATTTCGTCGATTATGCACGGAAAATCGTATATTTCTTTGAACGGCCGCATAAAAGCCATGAATTTCTTCAAACGGGTGCATAAAAATTATGAATTTTGTCGAACGGACGCTGAAAAATCTTGAAATTTAGGGAAAAATGGTAATTGGGAAATCCTGCATTTGACCAGTTCTTTCCACATTTTTAATAGCCAGTTTTTAAAGTTTAATCGACGAGTGGCAACTGGCGAGTGCTTATTTTCACCATTAGTGCATATCATCATAATTCTTTCCTCCCTAATATCGCAGTTTTTTTTTTTTTTTTTTAAAGAAAACCGGAAATTTGCAGATCTGCCGAAATGTAGCATCCATGTTAAATATCATTTTTTAAAATTATGGGCAACAGAAAAAAAGCAGTAAATATTGTGGAATTATGGAGGATTTGCAGATTTAAAAATAAATAAAAAGGAAAACTGCCCAGTTAAACTGAGGGCATTGAGCTCACAGGCTATTCACACTAATTGTATATTATACTCTTATTTCAAAGAATTTGAAATATGCCCCTCGAAAAATATAGAAATCAACAGTATATTAAGGGGGGTGTCATCCCACCGTTACCCTCCTCATAGTTAACTAATGAACCCCTTAAACTAATCAGGGAAGTCTCTAATTACAATGAATATATATACAAAATTTGAAGAAAATCAGATAATTCTGCATGAAAAACCCATTTATCTAAATTAAGGGGGGATTAGCCCCCTTTCCCCCTTTATACTTAACCAATGAACCCCCAAAACTATTCAGAGAAGCGTATTATCACAATGAACCTATATACAAAATTTGAAGAAAATCGGATAATTCTGCATGAAAAACTCATTTATCTGAATTAGGGGGAGGGTTATCCCCCCCCCCTTTCCCCCTTTATACTTAACCAATAAACCCCCAAAACTATTGACAGAAGCGCATTATCAAAATGAACCTATATACAAAATTTGAAGAAAATGCGATAATTCTGCATGAAAAACCCATTTATCTAAATTAAGGGGGGATTAGCCCCCCCCCCTTTCCTCCTTTATACTTAAACAATGAACCCCCAAAACTATTCAGAGAAGCGCATCATCAAAATGAACCTATATACAAAACTTGAAGAAAATCGGATAATTCTGCATGAAAAACTCATTTATCTAAATTAAGGGGGATTAGCCCCCTCTTTCCCCCTTTATACTTAACCAATAAACCCCCAAAACTATTCAGAGAAGCGCATCATCACAATGAACCTATATACAAAATTTGAAGAAAATCGGATAATTCTGCATGAAAAACTCATTTATCTAAATTAGGGGGGGTATCCCCCCTTTCCCCCTTTATACTTAACCAATGAACCCCCAAAACTATTGACAGAAGTGCATTATCAAAATGAACCTATATACAAAGTTGGAAGAAAATGGGATAATTCTGCATGAAAAACCAATTTATCTAAATTATGGGGGGTCAGCCCCCCGTTTCCCCCCTTTATGCTTAACCAATGAACCTCCAAAACTAATCAGTGAAGCGCCTTATCACAAGGAACCTATAAACAAAATTTAAAGTAAAACGGTTAGTTCTATCAAGAGTTATCGCGTTACATACATACATACATACAGAACCGGCGGGCACATAAGCTCTCAGGCTTTGATAGCCTGTGAGCTAATAAAAAGCTAAAATATGCCACTCGGCAGAAAAGGGGCATCTCTGTAAAATACATGGCAACATAGACATGAAAAGTTAGTGGCCAAAGCAAAAAGTTTAGTCGTCACATGGCGACAGTGAATCTGTCCCTACAATTGTAATTCTTCAGTATGTAAAAGACGTAAAAGCAAAATAAATAAATAAATGCACAATGCCTGGCCACTCTTTTTGACTCAATGTGCCGGCAGCCTTTACTGACGCACCTTTTTGGTGTTTTCATTTTCAAGGGAGAAAAAAAGCAAAATACAGTCATAGAAAAACAATCAGAAAATGCATCAATCAGTCACAGTAAAAAGAAATCACAAATTTGTTAAATAGGTAAAGGGAAAAAAATTTGAAGTTTCTTGAACAAGTTGACACAAAAGAAAAAAAAAAAATTCCACTAGCCTGTCACAGGAAAAAATTGCTGCAAAATTCGTCAATTGGTCAAGGAAGAAAAAAAAAAAAACAAGTTCGGCAATTGGTGCGTGTATATGTATGTGTGTGGGGGGGGGGGGGAGATATCACAAAATTTGGCAATCAACTGGATTTAAAAAAAAAAAATGAAAATCATCAATCAGTTGATTAAAAATTGTTGACATCTTATATGTTATATATATCATATCATTACATTATATATGACTAATAACTTGGCAATATACGTCATAAAATGTTATAAACATCATAGCATATTATCATAACATCATATGCAGAGTTTCCCCCAGGTTTAAAAAAGGACAGGGTGCTACTGGTGAGAAAAAGGCACTTTTTTTAATTGTTATTATTTTGTTTTTTAAAGCCACTTTTGATATTTAAAAGTCAGGACACTCTTTTCAGGACAACATTGAGTCAATTTTTACTATGAAAGTAAATTTTGTAATGCAAAAAGGAGAAAGGGCACTTTTTTTGGAACAGATGTGTTACACTCACGCTAAAATGTAAACAAAAGATTGGCGACTGTTTGGTTGGCGCGATTTCCAAGACTGCGCCAAACGAATAACTTAATACAATGGCTAGGTTGCCATTAAAGGAAAAAATCCCCTAAATTTGGCGACTTTCTTTTTTTTAACCGATTAATTTTTTTTTTTTTTTTAGCGTGAGTGTAAAGCATCTAAGCCTTTTTTTTTACTGAGGGGCAAGAAGGGTGCAATTTTATAGACCAAAGGGCAGGCAGGGTGCAGCACCCTACTGAAACTGTCTGGCGGAAACACTGGCATACGCTTTATGATTTGGCAATAAATCTTGGTCGCTTAGCAATTCATCCTTGGGGGGGGGCGGGGTGGGGGACACTATAACACGAAAATACCCAATTTTTTCAAAAAAAAATGGTACTTTCAGAAAATATGAAACATTTTGCATTATTCAAGAAATTGTTACAGCACGTAATAACACATTTTGATAGATTTCATTTATCGAAATGAGTAATGGTTAAAGAATTTCAGTTTTAATTTCATATCTATTAGTTAATTGAACTTTTTATATACCTATCAATTCTTTTATATATGTGTATTTTTAAATAGTGCTACTATTTTAAAAAAATTGCTTTTAAAAGGTATACACAATAAATAAAATTTCAAAAATTGAAATTATTTTTTAAAAACTCAAGATGCATGTTTATGAATATAAACAAACACAGGGTTGCCCCTTAGCACACTTCATGTTACAAAATATCAATTAGTTTAAATTCAATAAACTTTATATAAAAATTATTAAAGCAAGCAACAATCATTTTCAAAAAACTAAATTGATATCATACACAAGCAGTGATGATCAGAGTTCTGAATATATACAAAATTGATGCACATGATTTATTAAAAGGTCAATTCCACATAAAAGTCTCATATTGAGGAGGAAATAAAATTTATAACATGTTTAATTTGAGTGAAAGCTTGGTATTTTTATGTTGTATAATAAAATCCTAATACAAAGCCTTTGTAAATTACTATTTACAAACTAAGTTAAGAAACATTATTGTCTTTGTAAAGTCATAATGTTAAGTCAGTTACACAATAAAAGTTATGTCAGTTACATGTGTAAATGCCATTTTTTCTTTTTTATTGTTCAGAAATTAATTAAACAAGTTACTGTTATAATTTTTCATTACTTAGTGTTGTTGAGAACATTAAATCATTTATTTTAACAGGATAGTTTTGATAATTTTTACACTTCAATGAAGGCAGAAAAAATGCTTGTCTATTTTACGTTACATCAGTTACAGGATTTTGAATTACAATTTTTGTGACTAAAAGACAGATTGAAATAATCTGCAGGTATTTGGGTATTAAGTCCTTAGTAAGAAATATTTTAAATTGTAAAAATAAAAAAAAATTCTAGCTTAATTAAATTTTCTGCACAGTTTTGAAAACAAAATTCGATGATCAAGTGTTACGTCAGTTACGATGGAATTGACCAAAACAATCATTTATTTTACTTTAAATACAACCTGATTAAAATTAAAACATCCTAAAAATATAATACATTACAAATATTATAAACAAAAATAACAAGACTTGTGATTACTTACGTTTACTAGACAAAATGGTGCAGAACAAAAACAAACACAGCGCCAGCAAGAAGTGAATCAATGGCGGCTTATTATTATTTTCGTTCTTGCCTGGAAAGGTGGGATGGTTGGAAGGCTGCGCAGAAAGAAATTCCGATCACGCGGCGTCCAAACTGAGTTGAGGAGAACCTTGTTTCAACGAATTTTTCACTTAGGAAAAATATCTATTATATCGTTGAGCAATCATACTTTCTGGCTGAAGCAAAGGAAAACATAAAACGATTAAAAAACCTATTTTAAAACGACGAGAGAGTAACGGAAATATCGTGACCATGAAACAACGTTTTTTAAAAGTCTTTTCTATGACGAATTAAATTTCCAATTTCTTTAGTCTAAAATATTGCGATATAAAGTATATTTTTCAACGGACATAAAACAACATAACCAATTTTCAACAGTTCTGACTTATTTTCAACGCTATAAAAACGTCTGGTGCTACCTGGGATGTCAAAATTATATGTAAAACATTACTCATTGGATAAAGACTGGGGCGAAATCAACAGTTACAAAGAATGAAACTTAGACGACACACGATGGTAAAAATAGACTACAGTTTATTTGAAAAAAAACTTTTTGGTTTTAAAATCACTATGAAACAAACGTGTCTTTAATTTAAACCAAAAATTCCAACCCGGTCATTCCGGGGCACATATTATAATGCACGTGTATAGAAAATAGGTGAAAACATTTTTTTAAGTGAAAAATCTAATAGTTATTTTACAATTAAATCCGTTAGTTTGTTAACTTCCCAATTTCCTTCGCTAATGTTAAACTAATAGGCTTAGAAAACAATTGTATATTTATCATATCTAATCAGGAAATTAATATTTTTAACTATTGCAACATATGTAAAAATATCTCATGATACGGTACTAAACATTTAAATTTTAAGTTATGTTTAAACTCCATCGTTTAAATTATTGTTATGTTTTAATTTTTTAACATAGCAAGCAAGAACCAGCTCTAACTAGCAAGTGTAATAAATAGCATTGAAAGTATATTAAATCCATTCTATTCCAGAAATGTTTATTAATTATTGGATACAAATAATCTTTTTTACAGAGAAAGTCTTTGAAATTTTAAAATATTTAGCCACATATACATGTCGTAACACATAAGCATTATAGGGTGATTCGACACTAAAACTTTCATTACATATTCGAACTTTTTTTTACATTAATAGCCCAGTAAAAGAATGCAACTGAAAAGTAATTTCGTATATATAAAAAAAAAATGAAAAAAAGAATTTATCTTTGAAAGATATATTTTAAATTGTATTATTAGAACGATATCGGGCATTTACTTAGGATAATAATAACCTAAGTACAACTCTTCCTTTCAGAAATACTTGATTTCACCTCATACGAGGTGCGGCAATTAAATAAGGAGACTGATGTGAGAAATGTGATTTATTGCAAATAAACTTATGTTTAAGTTATATTTAACTTATATTTAACAAACACGGCAGAGTTGTTGAAGAGGCTGACAATTGATGAGCTACAGCATTGTTTTGAACAATGGAAGAATCGTGCGTAGCAGTGTATAGATAAGTTGAAGGGGATAAAAGTTAAATATAAGTTTATTTGCAATAAATCACATTTCCCACACCAGTCTCGATATTATTTGCAGTACCTCGTATTTCAAACATAGTTGACATAGTTGGTCTTTTGCTGTATTTGAAAAGTCAAAAGGATTCGATATTAATGTTGATCCGGCTGCTTCATGTGATGAATGCAGCTTATTTCTCACTGCTGGGATATAATTCTCCGTCGTTAAGCAATACGCAGAACCTGATTAATCTTTCTTGGGAGCCGGGGCACTCAGGCATCAGTTTTTTTTAATTGTAATAATCGCTTCATTTATGAGAGAAATCCTATGTTTATATAAGGCAAAGATAACCATTAGATTAGAGCGGTACTTTTATTTAGCCTGCACACTCAACGTGCTTATATATTGTATAGTTTTGCAGAAATTAACTTCGGACAAGCGTAAATAAACGTTCAAAACTATACGCATAGAGAAACTGAAAATATTTCTACATATTACCGTTAATAATCCGATTTCGAACGTAATTTCAAGTTCCAAGAGTAATTTATGCATTGTAGATTTAAAATTAATTTCATACCTATTATTATGTCACACTTATGTCAAAGTTTACTATTTGAGGGTCATTAATTTTTCTGTTTACATTCTGGACAACTATCGTAAATTAGTATATTCGGCAGATAACACTTAGTTTTGAAACAAGAAAACTAGTCAAATTTTAAAGGTGGCGGGTGTATACGCCGGCTATAAAAATGAAAGCTTGAACATTATAAAATGAAATTTGCATAAAAAATGATTTTTTTATATTATTGCAAAAGAGAAGAAAACATGATTGTTCGAATGATCTAGCGTACAATTCCAAACGCTTTATGGGGATTTAAGTAGACAAGTTTGGCAGTAGATTATATTCTCTCTTTGAATTTTATTATTTTCTTTATATTTTTACAAATTATTATGCATTTTAAACCTCTTTATGGTATTTTCATGCTACATATCTTATAATGATTTTATGCAAATGATTTTATGTAATGATTATGCAAAATATGGAGTGAACGTAATGCGGTGAATATACACAAAATAGAATAAAAAATACTGTCTCAAACCGTAGGTGTGCGTTATACGGCGGAATATACAATAATAATAAAACACCGATAAGATAGCTTTTTTGAAAGGGTTTTAAACTGATTGCGTAACTTTGTGAAAATATGAAGTAAATCGTAATTTTGTCCTCATAGTAATTTAAATTTGTATTTCATTATTTAAGCTGCCTTCCGATATTTTTATAAAACGGACTTTCAAAATGGTTTTGCTGTTTGGAAAACTAGATAAAATAAAGTACCATGTAAATAACACCATTAATTAACTGAAATCTCAAAACATATTAGAAAAGGTGCAGTTACTTTCTTCACTCTTAAACATCGAGGAGGGAATTTCAGCTACTAGAGAGACATCTCCCTATCTGGATCTAATTTACATTACTTTATAATTCTAAAAATATTGATTTGAATTAAAATACGATGCTTACATATGTAGTAAATATTATTATTACACATTATAATTATAAAAATATTAAAACGTACCAAATTTTGCAAAAAGAAGTTTTATTTTTCAAGTGATTTAAAAACATTCTAACATTAATTTAAGTACTTATTAGCATTGATTAAATAGATTATAAAAACATTATATATTTTAAATAAATAAAAAATTGTGTTTTTAGAAATTCACTCCCCTTCCTATATTGCCATAATTTTCTTACAATTTTTCCTAGATTGAACAAAAAACAAACAAAAGAAACAGTTTCTTATACGAAAACCAATATTGCTTTTCTTGCTCCACGGATATGTCTGAAATCATTTTTAGTGATTGTCTTTCGGTTAAGAGCTTGCTGACAAGCCTTTTATCAGTTTACTTAATTTGGCAGAAAACGTGATGAATCGACGTCGCTTAATTGCTTGGAAAATCGATTCATTCGATAAAGTTGCTTGCATAGCCATAGGCAGTTAATCTTGGCTAAATACTGGGAATTTCTTGCTGTGTAATCCACATTAACAAAATAACTCTATCAAACTATAGAAATTTCAAGAATATATCATATATTGTATACTTATCATTATGAAACACAAGACAAAGAAATGCCTTTTAAAATTGACTGCGATTAAGATACATTTGAATAATTACATTTATTATTTATTATGAGAGTTGTTACATTAAATGTAACAACTCAAATCAGTGAATCAAATGAGTGAACAATGAAATATTTAAAGAATTATTCATTTTATTGAAGCGGATTTAAAAAAAAATATTTTGCAAATTATATGTTTATATATAATTTAACTTATAACTTTCATAAAAGAATAATGTTTTCAAACTGATCTCAACGCAAAGTTAATAAAAAAAAATAACTATATTCGTTTTATAATTAAATGGATTCATTACACATTTTCATGTAAATACTTTTAGCACCTAACCGTTCGGTATTTATTAAATGATTCTATAAAGGAAAATAAAGAATTTTGTACTTACATTTGAAGTTTTTGAAGTATCATTATTTTAACGAAATTAAAAAAAACATTTAAAACCTTTCATCTTATACAGATACTTTTGTTATGTAATGGACTTTTATTATATTCTACAGGTACAGTATGTAACACTAACACTTAGATTCATTAAACTTTCATTAGGTTGAGCAACAAAAATTCAACGCCATAATATATGTAAAAGGAAAAGACTGTTTACGTATAATTTTTTATATTATTATATATCCGATCGCTAATTTCATAAAATGCAACTGAAAGAATCATTCATAAAACCTTCATTTAACTCAGCAATAAATATTGAACTTTTACCACTTTCAGTTTACCGATATACTAAACAATACAAACTTCAAAAAGAATAAAAATGCTCTGGTTTATTTAAAGGAATATTTATATAAAACAATCTGTTTTCGTATATAGATTACTGCTGCAGATCTTTGCAAAACTCCTGCCATATATACTCAGCTTCCTCATAAAGAGGAATTTTAATTCCACCTTCGCATTAAATTGTACATTACTACAAAATATAATGGTTGTTAAATAACCTACAGTTTATTACAGGATGTACCGGAACTATTTTTAATTTTTTGCTATTAATCTTTCTAATATTTAGGACTATAATGATAAGTTAATATATTTTCATGAAACTAATGTTAAGTTAATATATTTTAATGAATCTAATGATAAGTTAATATATTTTCATGAAACTAATGATAAGTTAATATATTTTCATGATACTAATGATTTTCCAGAAGTAAATGAAATGTGTATGTAGGTCTCATTAAAAATGAATTTAAAAAAAAATGCATTTTGTTACGCCGTTCACCTAAAAAAAGAAAAATATATATACGCGTATCTAAATAAAGTATATAAAAATAAAAATAAAAACATTTTATTTATTTATTTATTTATTTATTTTTAAAGTTCGCATTCTCCAGTCATAAGATAGGGTAGACCGGGGCACATTTACGCGGATTTTTTTCAAAAAATTTTCTAATTTTTAGCACTTTCCAACCTAGTTGAAAAGTGCTTATGACTTCGGTTTGTCTGGCCGGATGGCCGTCTGGCCGGATGGCCGTCTGGCCGTCTGGCCGTCTGTCCGTGCTCTAACTCCCGTAAATATGCTCGGATTGCTCTGCAATTTTTATATGTTATTGTCGTTATCTATGGCACGTTCCCTATTTCAACTGAAGTGTGTAGCACTTATAGTTTTCTTACAGGGACACTCAAAAGAATTCCGTTACATTGCGGTCTATGGGGAAAAATCATTTGCGGTTTATTTTAAAAATGTTTCACTATCGTAAACGCATTGAAATTTATATAGATCACTAAGATGCATTAGAAGAAGCTTAATATGGAATAGTAGGCGTATAGCACTTAGAGTTACTTTACAGGGACAGTCAAAATAATTCCGTTACATTACGTCTATGGAGAATAATCGTCTGCGGCTTATTTAAATAATGTTCCACTATTTTAAACGCATTGAAGTTTATATATATTACTAAGGTGCATTACAAGAGGCTTACTACAGAATAGTGTGTGTATAGCAGTCATCGTTCATTTACAGGGACACACAAAAGAATTCTCTACTGGCTGTTAACAATAATTCCTGGAAGTGCGTTTTAAGTTACTGAACGCGATTTTAATCTTAACTAGCTTTTTGTCTATTACGTGGTGTGTATAAATTCTGTAGATCCTATACAGGGCAGCACAAAAGTTCGCGAACACATTTCCGTTTATTGACAGAAACTCCAGAAGGAGAATTTAAACTGTGCTACGCGTTTCCTAACTAAACTAAAATTTAGCATCCTATGTATATATACAAATCTATAGATCATATACAGGGCTACATAAAAGTATTCGGATATTTTTCCGAATATTGTATATATTGAAAATTCCTGAAATTACGTTTTTAAATATGTTATGCGTTTTCCAAATTGTTTACTTAGATGTCATCTTTCAGCTTATTAAACGGTAATGATTTGTAAAATTATTTTAGAAGCGTTGGAAAGTGCTACATAATCTATGCTTGACGCATGATTTTTCGTTCTTGTTATGTTTTAACTTAGGAAATTTTAGACATTGTGGTTTTATAAATCAGTTAATAAAATCAAAATTTGTGTATTCAGTTGTTGCCTTATTTGTGTTTTTAACCCTAAAAAAAAGTTATTTTAGGTCCAAGTCATTTGCGTAAACTTGCCCCGGGAACGAGGTACGTTTACTTATCTTCTAAGTGATACCAAAGAGTAAGTGAAATAAATATTTAATCAAATTGAGATGTTTTATTTTTAACTTAAAACACTGTTTAAAAACAAAAAAAAATTAAAGAGAATGAATTAAAGAACATTTTATAGGCTAAACTGAAAACATAGGGCTTATTGCTAGTAAAACGAGTCGTTGAGGGCCACCGTAATACTTACCCATCATGGATATGCATAATGTAAAATATTAAAATAAAAATGTGTAAACTACTTATAAAGTGCATTGCAATTCAAATAAAATCGTGGCTTGATGACGTCACAAACTTTAAAAGCTCGATTACTGAATTGCTTGGAAGAAACATCCTTATAACTCCAAAAATAATAATCCTATTAACTAGCGGTTTATTGCATCTGATTAAGCGTCAAATTTCCAATTAAAATATATCTTTGAAGTGAAATTTGGATGGAATACAGGGTCATGAAAAATCGAAGAGTGTGGAAAATAGGATTCCAAATATCTCGGCAACTAATTATCCGATCGACTTCATGCTTTATGCAAAATTTATGTTTTTTTATTGTCTTTTATATTCATTTCTTACAATAAACAATTTCGAAAAAATTTATATACCTTTCATCAGAACGAATATTTCGAGAGATCGAAAAAAATTGTTCCGGTTAATCGAGGTTATTGAAATGAAATAGGCTTCTTCCCATTATTACATACTACGTACATACCAAATTGCAAGTCTCTATCTCACTTTTTTCGGGAGATAGAGCGTTTACACACACACAGACACACAGACGGACGGCAAATTTTTTTTTCTAAAAATATGTTTTTCCGAATCTCCAGTGTCTTAAACGTGTAAATCCGTCAAAAAAAATTTTTCGATTTACAAAACGATTACAAGACTTACCCTATACTACGTATGATGGGTAAGTAAAACAGAAACTATTTCGTCATCTTCATCATCACTGTTACAATTTTTACAAACAAAAAATAAAGTATTTCATTTTGCACACTTGTCATGGGACCACCTTTTGCAACTAAGACACTGAACCCAGTCTTGTCCTTTTTCGGATTGGTAATCACAGTAAGAACGTGCGTAAGGGTGCCCCGATGTCAATGCGTAAACGTGCCCCGTCGCCATGTTTGGATTTATTTTTAACGTGCAACGAAAATTAATAACATTCCTGTTCTTACAAATATAGTGCTCAAAAAAGGATAAAATTCTGCTGATGTTCATATATTTGTTTATCCTTAACTAAATATTATTAGTTCACAATAAGTTTCAATAAGTTCAACACCAAATTTACTCACCTGGAAAGAAAACATGTTATCTTTTCCGCATGCTAGACCGAAGCTCGACTGACGCTCACAAACATGTGAGAATACCCGCTAGGGAGCAGCATCAATCTGTTATGACTGGTGGGCCGCCAGTTATAACTTGTTTCGGAAAAAAGTGCACTGCGTAAACGTTCCCCATGCATAAACGTTCCCCTGTCTACCCTATAAATATTGAAATGGCAAAACAACTATACTTTTGAGATTTAAATTCTTTATCAATATATATATATATATATATATATATATATATATATATATATATATATATATATATATATATATACATTTATATCTATATACATCAAAACTTTAGAAAAAAAAAGACTCGTCCATCTAGCACATGACGTTGTTAAAGCGTTGGGAAAAAGTCTGAAATGTTGAAATTTAGCTACGTTGTTTTGCTTTCATTGAAAAATAAACTTTTTCCCAACATATTTTAGAAAGAACAATTTACAAATTTAATCAGTCATATTTAAATTTTTAAAAGACGTTTTTCATTGCGAATTTTTTTTTTCTTACTGATTTTTGACGACTAATAGACTTTTTCACACAACTGACATTTGAGGGGGTCGGGGCAAGAAAGTGCCAAGCCACATTTTTGGTGAAACAAATCTAACACTATAATCTGTTGCTTAATATTGTAAATTGTAATATTCTACATATAATTTGTTTATAATGTCACTTGGTGGCAGCATATGTCCTAGGTTTTGTTTTTGCCCCAGACGTTTATACCCCCAATGAACATAGCTAATTTACAAACAAGTTGGAAATTATACGTCAAACGTGACAAATGAGGTGAGTTCGTACTATAGCTAGTTACATAAATATTAAGATCTTTTCTGATTTTTAATTCTGTGAAATGAATTATATCGTCTGCAGATTAATTTCTGTCATAAAATTAGTATCTCGGTCGCTTGACGATTAAACTTCGGAAGCTCCTATAACAAAAAAGCACCGATTTAAAAAAAAAAAAATCAAATTTCTTAATAAATATTTTTATTAATATTTCCTAAAGTTTTGATTCGATTTTAATAAAGTTTGAAATGTCTCGACAAAATTCTGCAGAGATAATATATTTTAAATTGCAAACCATTCGGTTGGGTAGTTTTTGAGTTGTTATATGCGGACGGACGCACAGACAGACAGACGGACGGACCAAGCGACGACAATAGGTGCTACGTATTTATATAATTACGAACGCACCTAAAAACGTAAAAGTAGTATTATTAAAGTAATGCCAGGTTTTTACTCAGAATATCTCAAATGTTATTAAGACATTGGAGAAAAAACTTTTTGTTATATATCTTGATTTGCGTATTTGATAACATTTTCAAATTGAAATATCTCAGAAGTTCAAAAATGTGGCTTAGAACTCTCTTGTCCCGACCCCTTCATTTGTGAATAAAAAAATTATATTTCAGTAAACACTCGGCATCTTGATTTAACAAGCAGACATTATTAGTAATCTTAAAAACAAGCTCGCTGACGAAACATTTATTGAAAAAAAAGTGCAAAAAATTTCTTCAAAGGTTTAAATGTATCTATGAGTATATACTGCATGTTTGTTCTCAATTGTTTAATTCTCCAGATTTCTGATGTAAGTGATTTACCTTAAGTTAGTTCTATGCTACAACACTTTCCTGTTTCCTGCGCTCTATTCTGTTTGCGCACTTTAGCTGGATTCTATGTAAATAGAAATATCAACTTGCATTTAAAATTGTATTATTAAGAAATACACTTTGGATTTTTTGTGATGAAATAACCTGAAAATTAATGTGAAATAATAACCACAACAAGTGATTTTACAGTGTCAGTGATTCTAAAATTTACTTCACCGGTCTTCGTTTTTTCTTGACGTTCCCTTTCTAAGATCTATTTAAAAAATATATATATATTTTTTAATTGCGCTGCGATTATTGCAAAGGCTGATCGCAGGTCTGCTGCTGTAAAATAATGTTCATTTTTATGGATTTCATAAGGCCCGTGAAATTGCATAAAGTTTCTTTAATTTTTATGGCAATTGAATTAAATTGGTTTTATCGACGGTGCTTTAATTTCAATAAAGTAGTAAAATAATTTAACAGAAATAAATTTCTACTACAGAAAAACAATAATAAAAAACTATGTTAACACTATTCTTTTCACTTATTATTTGCACTTTTATTAAATATAGCATATTTATAATTTTTCTCACTTTAAATATAATTATTTTCTGTGTGAAAAATACATACACCCAAAGGAGGAAAATCAATGATGAAAAACGTCAAACATACAAAATTGAAAATATTGCTTCTACTGGAAATTGCTTAAATATTATATAGAGGAATATCTGTTATATAAATTATTTCCATTTTAACTGTTGTGTATAAATTCAAAACAGTTTAATTTTCAAAAGTAAAAATTTCAAAAGCATTCTTGAGGAAACTCGAATTTACATAACAAATTTCCCAAACATTCAGTTTATTGCACAGTCCGAGTTCATAATATTATGGTTTTAAAATAAACCTTAAAGATATTATCGTTTTGAGTAGCTGATTTTCTTGATAATTTCGAAAATATCTCATATTTGAAATTTCCCAAACATTCTTTTTATTGTACAGTCCATATTTGTAATATTATTGTTTTAAAATAAAACATGAAGATGTTTAGTAGAATTGAGTATTTTATATGATGATGTAAACCGAAAACTAATTTTTTTCAATGCTGCCAATTGTTTTAAATTTTGGTAAATTATCAAGAACTATTTTATTTTCATTATTTTATTGTATAATACATTTAAAAATACATATATTCTAAGCAGCCTTTTTCTATTTTATTAACAAAAAGTGTGCACACCTACTTATTATAGTAGAAGCCAAATAGAAAACTTTTTTTATTGTTTTGAGAATGTTTTCAATTTTAATGCAATATGGTATACATTTAGCCATTTAACCTTCATACAAACTGTATACTTACTGTTAGTTTTCCCCGCAAAAGACATGTATTTTCCTTATCTTCCAGCGTCACTTCCCTTACGTTATTCAGTACTGTGGTATATTTACTGTTTGTTTTATTCTGAACCTTTTTTGAAATAAACAAGCTTTATGCATACAGAAATTGTGTTCTGCTTTTTAGTCTTACGTGTTGCAAACTGTCATTTTCCATTTTCTTCTTTTTTTTTCCTTATTTCACCTTCTTTATAATGTTTTGTAAAAAACAAAAATCAATTTATTTTATTGTTTACATCATTTGTTTTATAGAAATCAAGAAAATATAATGAAAGTTTTTTTTTTTAATGTTGAGTTTTAAATGCATTTTTTTTCCTTTTGTGTCTATCTATAAGACAATAAATCTGATATGCAGTTTTTCTGAATTTGTTTAAACGAATTTGGAGTTTTAAATAGTTTGTTTCAAATTATCGTTTAATTTTATATAAAACTTAAAGCTTTCCTTGTGGATATTTACATTAGGCACACAAACGGTTTAGATTTGGTTTAAGAAGGCTTTCTTTTGCGTTCAATTGTGTCCCAATCTCTAAAGAAGAAAATACAATAACTCAAAAGGATTTGCAAAATCTTTTTTATAAAATTCTTCAATTGTAAATTGATAGGATTTAGAATGAAATTAAACAACGGGGGAATCGAATGCATTACTTGGGTGAATAAATAATGATCTCTAAAACAGAAAAAGAAAAACTGATAGGATATTTCATGTATTCGTTTGGTTTTGAAACATTAAAATGTTGTATTATCGGGAAGGCAAAAAACGAAATGCTTTATTAAATGGAATTGGAAAATTTTACTTGTATATATCAAATTTTATAAATATGATAGTTTCAAATTTACTTTAAAAAAAAGTATTGTAGCCGTTTCTAAAATTGGGAATTTTAATCTTTTCGATCATATTTTTTTCAAATTTAAAAATGTAATGTTTTTCATTATTTTTCAAAAACTATAAAGAAATCAGCAAACTAATAATAATAATAATAATAATAATAATAATAATAAATTGTTCTCAATCTTGGGAAAACTGAATAAAGTTGTGAATAAATTATTTATAAAACTTATACATTAAAAAGTATTAAAAGACTATTTATACTATAAAATTTAAATAAAGAAAATAGTTACATTTTATTGTACACTGATTAAACCAATATAATAAATTAAAAATAATTGCATAGTTATTAAAGAAAATATAAAAATTATATTTCGAATACGAAACAGTTTGATTTGGTCTAAATATATGTTTCGCAAATCTTATGATTTTATCCAAATCTGTAATAACTATATAATTTTTGTAAGGTACCATACAATAAGTAATGATAAAGAATTAAAAAAAAATATTATAGATATACGCATTTTTCTGGATGGCACGGATACATTTACGCATGTACATTTCAATATACGTATGTAATCGAGAACTGACAGATGGTCGCCTGAAAAAAACTATAAAAGGGGGCTTTATATGCAGTATAAGTCTAAAAACACGATATAATAATAATTATTTTTTATTACTACCAATTTTTATGACGAAAAATGGCTCTATATATTATGTGGCTCTATACGTCAGTTATCCTATACGGAGGACTACGGTTGAAATATAATATATATATATATATATATATTACACAGGGACAGGGTATGTTTGACAAGTAAAATATTTAAAAAAGAGAATTCCTTGAAACAAGTCTCTTTAATTAATTTACATTAATTTGCAAATATCTAAAATTTTTACGCCTACTTACAAACAACGTTAACAATATTGCTGCATTTAAAAATAAATAAATAAATAAATAAAAAACCATAATACCAGATTTATTCAATAAAAGTTAAAATTTCAGTGCAAATTCACCTTGTTTTATAGCTAAAATTCATTAAGATACAACTAAATGTAAATATATTGCTTGAAGGTGCGTAAAAACATACATAAAAACATTTAAAAGCACATTAAAGTCCTTTTAAAAATTCCAAAACGTTTTCAACCGAAAACTCGGTCATCATCAGTGGAAAAACTAAATTGTTGAGTTGAGTTGTTATCTCTATGCGTTTTCTTGCTTCCCCGGAATAAACTATTTAATAATTGTTATAAACGTTCCAAATTGTTCAGTTAGACATCATATTTCACCTTATTAAACGGGGAAGTTTCGTCAAAGCATTCTGGAAGTATTGGAAAGTGCAACCAAACAGCTGCTGAAGCAGTTTAAATGGGTCATGTTTGAACATCGCCGTATAGCCCAGACTTAGCGCCGAACGATTTGTATATCTTACCTGAATTAAAGAACTGGCTAGGAGGCTAAAGCTTCCAGAGGAATGATGAGATTCATGTAACCGTTCAGGCTCATTTCACATCACTGGTGGCAACGTTCATCGAAAAGGGGATCGAAAGCTCTTCCACCGATATGACAAATGTCTCAATCTTCACGGTGATTATGTACAAACAAAAGTAACCATGTCTGAACATAACTTCTGGTAATACATTCCTTGTGTTCTTTACTTCTGTTTTTTACGGTCTTCCGCAGGTTGAAAATAAAACTTATAAAAATGTAGATAAACTGTAAAAAATTAACTGGTTAAATATCTTTATTTGAAGAGAATTGACTGTCACATTCAATTAATCTATCTAAATATCCTTAAGTATTTATTACGCAAACAATTTTGATTGATTTAAAAGTTTCCAAAATTGATATTTGAAAAGTTCTAGAATTTCTTCTATATAATTCTTTAAAAAATTTTGTAAAAAGTCTTAAAATTTCAAAAAGACACTAAACATTTTTTAAGCAATAGAAATTACCGACACATTTTCTCTAATGCTTTATAAGATCTCTAATGCTTTATTAATGGTAATATCAATATGGATGAAGAATAATCATATCTGTTCAAATTTATTACTTGAAGAATTAAATTTCTTGGACACATTTGGAAAAAAATGAACAACAAACTGCCGTAACCTCTGGATCTCTTACTAATTTTCATATTATTCATTAACATCATCCATATTCAGAAAGAACCTGTGGAACCATCTGCAAAGAATTAGTTCTATTTTTTATTTGATTATTGTGTATTGAAACTTCCTTTTACGAGGGTTTTTTGAAAAGTAAGTATGCAATGCCGCAAAGTCATTCAAAAATAAAAATGTAAATGACAAAATGTCCTATAAAAATTATATTATTGGTATATGCATTATTTTCCGAAATATTTGCCGTTATTGTCCAAGCATTTTATAAGTCTAGGTACCAGCTTTTGTATCCCACAGTCATAGAATTTTAAAGTCTGTCGTCGAAATCACATTTCAATTTCGATTTTGATCTCATCATTGACGTGTAAGTTTTTCCCTGCAAAATGTTTCTTCAGGTAAAAAAAAGAAGTCGTAGTCGCTGTGTGCAGTGTCCGGGTGGTATGGTGGAAAGTTCTTCATGAGCATTGTTAATATCTCCAGAGAAAGCCCAACACCGTTTCGTCAAATTTTGTCGATTCATAACGTTTCCATAGATGGAAACAATTTATTTGTGAATACCCACTGGACACTCACATTTTGCATGAAAAAAACATATGAAGGAGCGTACTTCACATTTGGCTGGATTCTGAATCGAAGCTGCCTTTATAAACACGTGCAACACGAAACAGACTCACCGTACAAATAAAGAATGACTGAAAGAGGGAAAGATAAATTTCCCAAGGGTTACAATATGTGTTGCCAACCCGCTCATTAAACCTTTTTCTTTCCTCCACGCTCAGATACATCTTTAGTTTTTGAAAAACCGCGATTTTCAGTTTTAACTTTTGAAAAACAAATTAATTTGGGTGAAAAGAAATAATACTTTTCGAAAACACTTCGTACATATAAAATATATATTGTAAAATAAGCGTGAATGTTTCCATTGTAAAAAGGACGCTCATGACAATATGACTTAAACAAAAGTATTTTCCTCCCCAACACATATTATTTTTTATCTTGTAATAAAATAAATTTATTATCGTTTTGAAAATTGTTTATATTAAATCGAATGATCTCAGCAGACTGTTAAAGATTATTCGCTTTCTTAAAAATTCAAATTAAACGAAATTCGAGATTGAAAATAATTTTAACAAGATTTATGTCTCTGGAAATTTCACATTTTTAAAGTTTTTACTATAATACTTTTGAACAATTTCCTTTTAATGTAAATTTCTAACATAACAGGGAATATCTCCCAGATCAATCTATCTATTCGCTTTTATTATGCTTATTTAATTCAATTTTGAAATTCAAATAAGAGGTTTCCTTAGAGATTTCAATCGCAGTTTCTAATATTTCAGACAACATGTTTATGTATTTTTTTTCTTTTCATTTTTTTTTATCCTTTGTAGAATATACTTTCGAACATAGATATTTACTTCGTTTCTCTTATTTAAAGGAATAATGATTATGCTTCCAATGCATTATTTAAAATGCAGCTTTATGCATGAATGAATTCAAATATTTATTTAAGTTTTAATACATTTTATTGTTGTAAATAATAATCCGCCCGCTTCTTTTTAGAGGCTATTTTTTACTGAAAAATAATATATGAATAGGATGTATTGATTATATTAGCATGGAATAGTGCTCCAATAACAAGATTTTTCAATTTGACACTATTACATGAAAATGGTAATATTTATTTAATCATTTTATTAGCATTATTTCTAGTGTACCGTGTGTAATACTAGCATTTCATCGCAAATATTCGATTTTTATTCTTTTTTTTTCGTATTAAAATTAAGAAAATTCACAGGAGACATTTTCATTGAAGTATTCCAATATTATATATTTGGAAATATTTTCTAATAAATACAATATTGGCGAAATATTGGATACTTATCTAACCAATATTTGTTAAATCATCGGTTTTCAACCAAACGTGACATATGTGAGAAACAATAATTTTGGGACTGCAATGTTATACTTCTTGTTTTGTTTTTGTTTTTGCACCGTCGTCGTGTATGATTTTGATATTTCCCGATACTCTCAATTCCAAAATACTGAGTTTGTCTCTCTGTCAAGTAAGTTTTTCAACAAAGTTAAAACAAAAGATCTACGAAAGTCGCGTAGGTCCTCTACCGGTGTAATTTTTTTTCAAAATATCCTTCCAAATAAACCGCGATTTACATTTTATTAATTTCTTAAGTTTGCCATAGCGGCTAAAAAGTATAAAAGCATTACAATGCTCTGTCGGAAGAAAGAGAAAGTAGAGAACTCTTTTAAGAAGAGAAACGAAGAAAGTACTTATCGTAGAAAGTTGAAGCTTATAAATGACCTATTCTTTGAATTGTCTTATTGATTATTATTATTTTTTTTAATTTACCAATTAGTCCGTCTTTTTCACATCGAGACGAAACTGTACGTGATAGATTTTCCAAAGAAATTTCTTGATATCAGTATCAAAATATACTTCAGAAGCATATTTGGCAATAGAAAAAAGTCCTTATAAGCCTGTGTAATAGGTCGACAAATTAGAAAGGTAAAGCAACGTAATTTATTACTGCATCGACAATTAATGTTTAACATCAATGGTAATAAATAATATCCCTCACGCAAAATACTAAATAATTACCGATTAACAAATATCAGAATAAATTGCATATTTTATTGTATTAGCTCATTTTAATTTTTTATTCATCGATTATTGCAAATTTAGTTTTTCAACTCTTTTAAAGCGATTATTTAAAACTTATTTATTTATTACTTCTATATTGAATCTTTGCTTGATTTAAATATTTTACAAAAATAATTGTTTATTTTTTATTAGCAAAGCAATGTATATATTTAAAATTTTCGAAACCGATTTTATTTTCTGCCGCCATTAATCGGCATTCGACAATTATTTCGCAAATAAGAAGAAAATATAGAAATTTAAATATTTTTATATTAACAACTAGTTTTAATTTATATTAAAAAAATCGAACTATTCAAAAAACAAATTAGCATTTACGAAAATTCACACAAAACAAAATAAGCTACTTACGTAGAATACTTCCAGAGTTATTTTTGATAGTGTTAAAATCTATCTGAGAAAACGTTAAGTAATAGTCTCAGAAGCTGATTAACTTATCTTATTAATATATATTACATAGAATATTTTGGCATGATTGAATGCCCATGGCCATGCGAACAACATTATCAAATGAATCGATTTTCCAGGCAATTAAGGATCGTCGATTCATCACATTGTCTGCCAAATTAAGCAAGCTGACAAACTGCTTGTCAGCAAGCTCTTAACCGAAAAGCAATCATGGAAAAAGGTCTGAACAACATTGTACGGGAATAAGAAATATCGGAAAGTGTATAATATATTTTTCTTTCATTAATTAGAAACATTTTAGAAATAATGTGAAAAGTAATAGCTATAGTTTAAATTTAATACATTACACTTATACCCTTTTCTAATACGTATTTTTAATATTTATTGTAAATAATTAAGAAAATTCGAAAAATAATAAATTATAATGCTTTTGTGTGTATTTATGTTTAAACTAAAGTTTTCATTTATTTATTTATTTATATACTGTTGAACACAATAACTGAACCGGATAAAATTGAGATTGAATAAGACACAATAGTAAATGAAGAAATTTAAAAAATAATGCATATAATAAACATTAATACTGATAAGATGGTAACTTAACAAATTTAGAAAAGCAACGTATATATTAAACATACATACAAACGTCTCCTTAACAGGAGATGAAGAAAAATACACGTTAAACCTTACTACATTCATTTTAAAAGTTGAGTATGAAAATAGTATATGATCTTGCAGAAAAAATAGTTTTTGAAATACAAACTTGTATTCCAAAAAGTCTATAATTGAAATTGAAAAATTATACATATTTTTTTGGTCTGTTTAAAATACTCCCATTAAATTTATATTTCAAATTATATTTATTGATTTCTTATTCATACCTACAAAGTAGTGTTAAAAATATAAGTGTCAGGAAATTATGTATTATGAAGTGCGGTACTAGCGAAAATACTTAAGCATCATCTGGGAGAGTTCACTGGAAACAAGTGATATGTAAGCAATAGATTCAGATAAATTAGAATACAGCATAACAGCAGATATTATCAGATAATTTAGAAAAATTACGTAAATTAAGTTGTTTCAGCTTTATAATGACGTTCATGTTGTGTCTTTTCAGTCATAAATAATATTTTTCAGTCATAAATAATATTGCTTGAAAAATTTTGGTAAATGTCTGAATTTTAAGAAATATGGCGACAACATATATTTTACAGAAAGTATTTACTGAAGCAGAGTATTGTCAAAAGTTTCGGTAAATCCTTATACATGACTGCATCACAGAGTTGAGTTTCTACCGTCCAAAATTATTATTTCGCATCCCAGTGAAAAAATGAAGAATACTGGTAAAATCCAGAAAAAGCGCTAATTGTGAAGATTCATTCAAAATGTTCACATTTATGAAATGTAATCGTATGCTTGAGTATATATTAATATTCTCTTTATAAAATTATTCTGGCTGTAATAATAAAATATATAAAAAGATAACAATAAATAAATAAATTATATTTATTTACTTTTCATAACGTAATTATAAAATTTTCTATTGTTATTATCAGACACCATCATCTTATTACAAGATATCTCATTATCCTGTATTCTATTTCATTTTACATTTCTAACTTTCATTTAACTTCATTTTCCATCAATATTTCTCTAAGTTATCAAAGTATCCCTATCAAAGTATCCCTAAGTTATCTCTAAGTTCTTAATAGAAAATAATTTTTAAAAAATCACCTTCCTATCTATTTACTACGTGAATACAACATTGAAACCTTTTTTGAAATATTCAAGTCACCTCCTCTTAAATAAAAAGTTATGCGTTACTGACGACTGGGATTTTCGATAATCGTTGCCACAGATTAATCTCGGAAAATGAAACATTTGATGTTGCTGAAAAAAGTAATAGCTCGAAAAGTATTTGTCAGAAAAATGTTAGACAAACTTCGTTAGAAAGGTAAAAAATTGTATTTTTCTTGATATAAATTTAAAATCTAATGATTATGCCGTTTTTCAAATATTGAATTTAAAAAATTTCCAAATTTCACGATGGAGTACCATAGCGAAATCTTCACGCATAAACAGATAATGATAACGGCCATGTGTCCTGACGTATACTGGCTATAGCATGAGTCACAAAGTATAGTAGCGTTACTATTCTGTTAAAATATAAAAGTGAATTATGATGCCACGAGTGCATGGTTTTTATTTAATTTTAATATAATCATCTTAGAAACAAGGTTTTGGATTTTTTTTCGAATAGGACTAATAAATTGGTCAATACTGTATATTATTTTGAGTTTAAAAGAGGAAAGGTGGGGGAGCGCTTTATATTATTTCGGTTTCCTCGGGAACTTTTGGTCAGAATTGAAAATTTAATGTATTAAAACGTCAGAAATTAAATCGACATTAAATCGGCAATAACTATAACGACTGTTCAATAACTAATATCTGTAGACTTCCTGTTTGTTAGATACCTTATTATACAAACAAGCCCTTCTATAAAAATAGATTTATATTTTGTTTTCCCTAAAACGTCTATGACTTTTTTTCTGTTTAATAAAAGATTCAACATGCATTTAACTTTCCAAAACCTTTAAATCAATTTATAACGTTATTCGAGACAGTTCTGGATTACTTTTAAATTCACAGAAGATATCTTTTTTTTAATTGATTACACAATGGGATGAAAAATGAAATGAGGCGTTATTCTCCAATGCAAACTCCATTTAGTATTTTTGTTTTAAAGAAATAGTTTTATCAATAGATATATTTATACTCTGTTGCATTCTTCAGGCACCTATATATGAGACTGAGTACAAAGTTCCTGGATGCGCTAACGTTAAGTATAAAGTAATAATAGGAAATGAAATTTTTTCCAAAAAGAATTGCAAAATAAATGTAAATATCATTGTATAAACATTTTATCAATATAAATAAATTTCTTTTATTATATTTAATAAAATTGAAAATGATGATAAATCAATTAACAGCAAATATTTTTAATAGTTTTTACACTATAAACTCTATTTTATATAATGGTATTTTACGATGTTCGAAAACTGAAAATTGTGAATAGTGCAAGCAATATTTTCATTGAAGAAAATTTACTGCTATGAAATGTGACTACTTTTAATTTATTAAAATGTAACAAAAATATAACAAAACACCTTGTAATTATATACTTCTGTTAAATTGCTAAAAGGCGTAAAATAAAAAGTATTATAAACAGTATAATAAGTTTTATTAGACTCTTCACATGTTTCAGCTCAGTCTGAGCCACTATCAAAACAAACAGGAACATTATATAATTCCATGGACTATGAAGTGTTTTTTTTATTTTTTAATTGGATGTTTATTTCCATATTTGTAACTATGGAATAACTCGAGGTAACATGTAAAAATACAATATATAACGATGCAGCATCATTTAATTTACCAAAATTGTGGCTTGTCGCGAATCGAAGTGAATTAAATGTATTCTTGGCTCCTACTAGCAGGAGATTGTTTCATAAATGTATCTTTCTGAGCTGTGTGAAAAAGATGTTTTTTTTTTGTAGATGTATCTTTCTAAGCTTTGTGAGCAAGACGATTTTGTTTTCGTAGATGTATCTTTCTAAGCTGTGTGAAAAAATGTTGTTGTCGAAAATGGTTTTGTGGAATGTTTTGCCGGCACGGAAGTAAGAGAATAAATATATACGTTATGTTTTTTTAAAATGACTGTTTTTCACGTATAGAAATATTATTTTATTTTGCTTTAAAACTGACGAAAGTATTGAAACGGCTAGTTTCTTTATTTTTAAAATCGCTATGTCTGTATTTGCGAGAAACTGGCGCCCGAACGAAGGACATAGGAAGTAATATTTTTTAAGTGGAAAACTGAACGGTTATATCTTCAAGTATGGATGCTTTAAAAATAAAAAGAACGCCGCTTAGAAGCGCATTTACGAAGACTTTCAATACTTTAAACGAAGCTCTAAACCAGTCAAGTCCAGATGTTAATGTAATAGAACAACTATTGGATCAACTAGTAGATAAAGCATCTAGATTACGTTCCACAGATGATGAAATATTGAGTTTTATGTTGTGGAATGGGTTTGCAGAAAAATATTATGTTAAAGAATTTGATGCTTGCGAAGAATACAATGAAAAATTGATAAATGTGAAGCAAAATGTAAAACAATTTTTTGTTAAGCCTGCCGTCGAATATCAACATCTTTTACCGAATTCTATAGAAATCGAAAGAATGGTATCCCGCGCACTTAGATTACCTAAAATTAGCTTACAGCCGTTTGATGGAGACCCGAGATCGTGGCTAACGTTTTGGAATACTTTCAAGAAAATTCACGAAGACACTGTGTTAAA
Organism: Maratus michaelseni; assembly: GCA_963931845.1. NCBI lineage: Eukaryota > Metazoa > Arthropoda > Arachnida > Araneae > Salticidae > Maratus > Maratus michaelseni. The sequence continues at coordinate 342,225,460 of OZ007592.1, forward strand.
CGATCACTCCAAGTTCGTATAGCTGATGCAAGCAATTACTCCGAAATCAAAAGCTTCCCAAATAGTGAACAGTTATCCTATATCGGCAGAAAATTATCCTAAAGTTATTCAACATCTAAAAGAAAAATTTGGAAGAGAAGACACTTTAATACAAATATATTTTCTCGATCTGCTACAGCTGGTATTATGCAACAATAATTCATCCAGAAGAGAGTGCAATTTGTCATCGTTATATGACAACCTGGAAACCAAACTTAGATTGCTGGAATCTCTAGGAGTTACAGAGGATAAATACGCGAACATTTTATTCCCGTTGGTGGAATCGTGTTTGCCTCATGATGTTCTCCGAATTTGGGAACGGGAGCGTGAAAAGTCTGTTCAAGGTAAGAGTGAATTAAATTCTATACTTAATTTTTTTAAAAGTGAAGTACTGTCTGAAGAATGTATTTTATTGGCGCGTACTCGTTTTGGTTTTGATAAATCTAAGAATTTTACTAGATTTAAAAATGTTGAATATCATTCTGTGCCAACTGCTACTGATTTATTTGTAGGTGATAAATCTAAAAATAAACATTTAATTAAGAAATATGATGAAACATGTATATTTTGTGACAAATGTCACTTATCAGAAAAATGTTTTAAAGCTAATTCGCTTTCTTTTGAAGATAAACGAAGTATAATTTTGAAAAAGGGGTCTTGTTTTATCTGTCTTAAGAAAAATCATATTTCAAGTCACTGTAAATCAAAGATTAAATGTTTAAATTGTTGTAAAAGGCATTTTGCTGTAATGTGTCAAAATGTTTGTAATGAAGAAAGTAATACGGCGTTAGAAATTCGTAAACATGAACATGAGTCAGGCAGTAGTGACACTGTTTTGACTACTCAAGGTTCCGACACAAATGTGTTATTACAAACTTTGCGTGTACGTGTAAAGCACGATGGTAAAGAAAAAATTGTACGGGGAGTCATAGATACGGGCTCAGCGTTCATATTTATCAGAAGATGTAATTAAATATTTGATTTATAAAAGTATTGATGAAGTTAAATTAATTCATAAATTATTTGATAGTGTTGAAACAAGCGAAACAAACCACAACAAATATAGAATTCATTTAAGTAGTATTGATAATAGTTATAAATGTGATATGCATGTTTTAGATGTTCGTGTTATTTGTTCTAATATAAAAAAAGGTGCCAAATAAACCTTGGTTAAAAGAATTAAATAAATATGGTAGTAAGATTTCGGATGTTGAAAACAATGTGTGTGAAACCGAAAATGAAATTAAATTGTTAATTGGTTCCGATGTGGTGGGAAAATTACTCACCGAAAATATTAAAGTTTTAAAAAGTGGTCCGGTTGGTGTAAAGACCCATTTGGGGGGACTCTCATGGGGAAAATTCCAGGTATTAAATCTGAAACAAATGATTCTCTTATGGTCATTTCGTCTCTTTGGAACGAAAGTTCCGTTGCTAATTTGTGGAAGCTAGATATTCTTGGTATAACTGATCCGGTTGAATCTAAAACTAACAAGAACGGAAAGTCATGCGTCAAGCATAGATTATGTAACACTTTCCAACGCTTCCAAAATAATTTTACAAATCTTTACCGTTTAATAAGCTGAAATATAACATCTAAGTAAACAATTTGGAAAACATAAAACTTAAAAACGTAATTTCAGGAATTTCCGAGAGATACAATATTCGTGAAAATAACCGAATACTTTTATTCATCCCTGTATATGATCTATAGATTTCTATATATACTACATAGGATGCTAAATTTTAGTTTAGTTAGGAAACGCGTAGCACAGTTTAAAATTCTCCTTCTGGAGTTTCTGCCAATAAACGGAAATGTGTTCTCGAACTGTCGTGCTGCCCTGTATATGACCAACAGAATTTATACACACCAAGTAATAGACAAAAATGGAGTTGAATTTAAAATCGCGTTCAGCAACTTAAAACGCGCTTCCATTAATTATTGTTAACAGACAGTAGAGAATTATTTTGTGTGTCCCTGTAAATGACCGATGACTGCTATACACACAATATTCTGTAGTAAGCCTCTGGTAATGCACCTTAGGGATATATATAAATTTCAATGCATTTAAAATAGTGAAACATTATTTAATTAAACCGCAAACGATTTTTCTCCATAGACGTAATGTAACGGCATTCTTTTGACTCTCCCTGTAAAATAACTATAAGTGCTATGCATACACTATTCCATTTTAAGCTTCTTGTAATGCACCTTAGTGATATATATCAATTACAATGTGTTTTAAATTGTGTAACATCATTAAAAGAAACCGCAAATGATTTTTCCCTCTATACCGTAATGTAACGGAATTTTTTGAGTGTCCCTGTAAAAAAACTATAAGTGCTACACACTTCAGTTAAAATATGGAACATGCTATAGATAACGACAATAACATATAAAAATTACAGGGCAATCCGAGCCTATTTACGGGAGCTAGAGAACGGACAGACGGCAGACGGCCATACGGCAGACAAACCGAAGGCATAAACACTTTTCAACTAGGTTGAAAAGTGTTAAAAATAGCACAAAATATTTTTAAAATATCAAAGTATATTTACATCTTTAATTTAATAGTAATACATATTTATTTCAAAACCTTTCTCAAGGAGGTGGGTGAGGAATATACTTTAAAAGGAATCGCCCAAAAATATACTCAAAAAGTCAGAAAAGTGTGTTCGAAAATTAATAATACAACTTTTCATTTACATGCAAGATTCTTTAGTAAATAATTATACTTTACTCAATTTCTTACAGTGATACTTTTAATTAGGCCCCAAAAACACTTTTCGTATATCTTGTTTTAAAACATAAGTTTTGTTCACTTTTAACAGTTATCATAAATTAGATTTCAGCAATATTTTTTAAGAATAAATTATCTAACTACTTTCAATACTAACACAAGAATGTGTCATCTCTAATTTCGTGCTTAAATTTCGCAGTTGTTTACTTGTCTACGCATGTTCTACCTCCGTCTAATGTCTGTTTCACGAAATAGAAACTTCTGCGTACATTTTAAATAAGGTATAAATGTTTATTAACATAAAATATTCTATACTTCTTTTTAATTGCTAAAAGGTGTAACATAAAAAGATTATAAACAGTAAAATAGGTTTTATTAGAGAGTTGATATATGTTTCATCTCAAACGGCCTGACCGCAGACGGCCATACGGCAGACAAACCGAAGTCATAAACACTTTTCAACTAGGTTGGAAAATGTTAAAAATGAAATTCATGAATAAACTATGCAACATTTTAAGAGAAACATAAGAATAGATTCAGATGGGAGGTATGAAGTAGCATTGCCTTGGGTACTATTTAATGCCCGCTTACATAGTAAAAGAGAATTGGCCGAAAAACGGCTTGCTGCAACGAAGAGAAGGCTATCAAAATTGAATAAAATTGAAGTTTATAATGAAGCATTTGATACATGGTTAAATGCAGGAATAATTGAAAGGGTGGTCGATAATAAAATATCCAAAATACTTTATTTGTCACACAGGCCTGTATTTAAAGAATCGAGTGAAACTACTAAAGTGAGTAAGTTTTTGATGCTTCGGCTCATGTGAAAGGTTTTCCTCCATTAAATGATTGTCTGGATAAAAGACTAAATATGATTGAAATTATTCTTTCAATATTGCATAATTTTCGGAAATTTCCTGTTGGTGCAGTATCTGATATAGAAAAGGCATTCCTACAGATAGGTATTACAGAAAGTGATAGAAACTATCTACGGTTTTTATGGAAGGATAATATAATTTATAGACATAAACGTGTGGTTTTCGGAATCAATTGCAGCCCTTTTTACTAGCGGCTACTCTGAAACACCATTTGGAAAGTACACCTGACAACTTTGTTTCTACAGCAGAGACTTTGAATGAATCTTTGTATGTAGATAATTGTGTTTATAGTTTCAACACAACTGAAAAGTTAAACAAGTTCATAATTGAATCGAGAATGTTACTGCCTTCCGCGAAATTCAATTTAAGGGGATGGCTGTCAAATTATTTAATTCAAATTATGTCTGAAATTTCAACAGTTAACATAACACCAGTGTTAGGCTTAAACTGGGATCTAAAAACGATACCCTATCTTGCAAAATCGGCCCTATCCAGGAAGAGCAAATTATTCCTACAAAACGAGCTCTACTTTCATTGGCTCAGAAGGTCTTTGATCCTCTGGGATTTGCCTCACCCGTGACTTTGCTCCCTAAACTTATTCTATAAGAATGCTGGAAGTTGAAATTAAAGTAGTATGAATTAATTCCAGAGAATTTAGCTAAACAATTTTTGAAGTGGGTGCAGGGAATAAAATTGATTTCTGACATCAAACTTGAGCGCTGGATGAAACTAGATAAGTATGAAAATGCTGTAAGTCTTCACATATTTTGTGACGGAAACCAACACGCATATGCTACTTGTATTTTTCTGAGAGTAAAGAAGAAAAATGAAATTTTTGTGAGTTTTATACAAGCACGCACAAGAGTAGCTCCTCTTAAGAACTTAATTATACCGCAGTTAGAGCTTTTATCATGCTGCATTGGAGCCAGGTTGTGTAGTAGTGTCATTGCTGATTTAAGAATTCCAAGTTTGAAGATCTGTTATTGGTGTGATTCAACAACAGCTTTAAGCTGGATAAAGCAAGATGATAGATGGGAAACATTTTGCTGGAATCGTGTAGAAGAAATCAGGTTCTTATCACAGAAAGATCAGTGGTGACATATTTCAGGAAAATTTAATCCGGCTCATCTCCCTTCCAGAGGTTGTTCCGTTGAACAGTTCTTGCAGCTAAAATGGTGGGAGGGACCAGCTAGGCTGGCTGAGCCAGAATTTTCTTAGCCTCAAAGTGTTGAATCACCAGATGAAGAAGTAATTAAGGCTGAGAAACGGAAAAGTGTCATTTCAGCATTAAACATGATCACGAAACCTAATGATTGGTATTATCGACGATTTTCATCATACAAGAAAATAATAAGATTGATTGCATGGATTCTAAGATTCATAAGTAATTCAAGAAAACCGAATTCAAAAGAAGTATCTGAACTTACATGTTTTGAAATAGAACAAGCTGAAAGAAAATTATTGATTTTGATCCAGAAAGACTGCTTTGATGAAAAGAATAATGAGAAAATTCGTTGCCTAAGACCAATCCTGGATGAAGATGGTATCATTAGAGTAAAAACACAAGTCATCTGTCGAGAAGATACTGTCAATTTTAAGTACCCAATTCTTTTGCCGTCTTACCATCCTGTAGTCCATCGATTGATCTCCTGAAAACACCAAGAGCTATTACATGCAGGAGTGGCTCTTTTGATGACATCTATACGAGAAGACTACTGGATCCTGAAAGCCAGGAAAACCATTCGAGCAGTAGTTCAGAAATGTGTGCGATGCAAAATATTTAGTGTACAGAAGACAGATTCAGAATCTATTGCATTGCCAGCACAAGAAATAAACAGAAGAGAAAAGTATAGCAACAAGTTCGAGAACATCTTAGAAGACGATTCCGTATTGAGTATTTAGGGTCGTTACGCCAATAAAATTCCCTGCAAAAGAATGTCAAGCAACTGACCGTTGGTGATGTCGTTCTCGTAAAGGCTGATAAGAAACATACGTATTGGACTTTAGCCCGTGTGCAAGAACTAATTTCTGGAAAATATGGTCACCCGAGAGTTGTTCGAGTAAAAACTGAAAATGGTGAACTTTTAAGACCAATACAAAAACTGTACAATCTACAGATTCCAAAAGAGCACTCTTTCGAACCAATATTATGAACGAGAAGTGGCAGAACAGTGACTGTTCCAAAACGTTATCAGTCATAAGACTATTTTTTGAACACTGAACTTAACAAACTTTTTCCTTATTTTTAGTATATCTCATTTCTTAGTGTTAATTTGAATTTGTAATAATATGTTTAATTTTTGTTTGAATTTTTGCAGGAAATTCTATAATTTGTCTTTGAAATTTAGTGTTAAGAATATTTATGCTTTGGCCATGTAATGTAAGTAAAATATTACACATATTTTGTTTTATTTTGAATTTTTTTGTGCCTATTGTTGAGTTTTAATGTTGAAAAGTCAAGGTGGGAGATTGTCGCGGATCGAATTGAATTAAATATATTCTTGGCTCCTACTAACAGGAGATGTTTTCATAAATGTATCGTTCTAAGCTGTGTGAGGAAGATGTTTTTGTTTTTGTAGATGTATCTTTTTAAGCTGTGTGAAAAAATGTTGTTGTCGAAAATGGTTTTATGGAATGTTTTGTCGGCACGGAAGTGAGAGAATAAATATATACGTTATATTTTTTAAAAGGACTGTTTTTCACGTATAGAAACTATTTAATCCATTGATACAAATATGTGAATAAACATCCAAGTAAAAACAAAAAAACAAAACATACCGTGCGTAATTTTAAAAAAATACCTGAAAAAATAAATGATAGCCTTTCAAATAACTTCATAGAGCGTGTAATTATAGAATATTCTTATTTGTTTTGATAATGTCTCAGATTTAGCTGAAACCTGTCAACAGTCAAATAAAACTTATTTTACTCTTTATAATAATTTTATGTTACGCCTTTAAGCAACTTAAAAGAAGTAAATTATTACCGTATATTTAAAAAAAGAACGTCGCGTCCTTCCCAGGCATATTCCGTTTGGTATTCAAAGTGTAAAAAAATAAATGTTACATTTTTTAATCAACACTTTGTATAAAATTAATAAACATAAAAAAGTTAGAAATTATAAATCTACTATATAATCAAAGAAAACCACTTTGTCTTATTCCGTCAAAAAAGCCACTTCGTCGTAGTTTGCAACGGTCAACTTGTTAAAGATACATGGAATATTCTAAGTTTAACAAATAATCCAATAGGTATTTTTCTATCCAAGTCCTTTAAATATTTATTTAATTTTAACAAGACGATTTAAGATTACTCTTAAAAGTTACAAAAAGCAAATCACATCTTTAGAGTATCTATTCTATTCACAAATATATAAGAAATGAAAATAATTATTTTGAATAAAACTGCATCAATTACCATTGAAAAAGACAATTTTTCAATTTAAAAAATTTTACTTTCTATTTTTTATACACTTTCAATACAGTATTATATAATAAAATACTTAAATTCAAACTTATTATCATGACTCTTTTAGATATTTATAATTTTCAAAGATATTTCGGAAATTCCCATTTCATGACAGAATCAAAAATTTATTTATTTTTCTTAACAATACGTTGATCTTTTTAAGTGTAGGAAAAAAATCCACTGTTCATTTATCTTAAGAAATTCCTTTGAGTATCTATCTAAGTTTATTTGAGTTTTTTCAATATTATCTTTAAAATTTACATAACGTTAATCAGATATGTTAGTGTCTATTTATCTAAGTACACAGAAGAATGAGAAATGAAATGATTCCTCAAGAGTAAAGCTGAATCAATTACCTTTGAAAAGACAATTTTTCCAAAGGATTTGTTTAATGTTCTATTCGTTCTCGATCTATCTATTGATGTGATTGACCACAAAGTTCATGGATAATTCAACTTAAAGTATCAAGAAATATAATGTATAGAAACAAATCAAATATATTTCAACTAAAATAATAATATTAATAATAAAACAATGAGAGTTATTTTAAATCTAGTTTTAAATATACGATAAGGTAAAGCTAGGGTAGTCTGCGCACAATCCAAAATAATAGCAATAAAAAATCTAAATATTATTTTTTTGCTAAACTATTGATGAATATTTTTTACTTCATTTGTTTTTATGCATTTCCATTGCTATTTTGTTGTTATGTTGCAATTTAATAGAACAGTGGTAATAAAATCAAGACAGTTCTATTGCGCAATCTGTCCTTACAGGGTTGGTGTGATTGCGCGCATGGGTAGGAGAGATTGTTACTAATAATAACTACAATTAAATTGTTAGCAATAATAATTACACTTAAACGACATTGCTGTAAGGTTCTTGTGAACAAATATTATTGTATTAGGAGTGAATATTTCAACCTAATGATTAAAGAATCAGAAAAAGGAAATAATTTTAAAAACGATTAAAATAATTTAATTAAAGGAAAAAAAAATAAAGAATCACAAAAAGCAAGTCCAGATAAGATTACAAAATAAAATTATGTTACATAATAACACGTTTAACTTAAAATTAGTCCATTTTCATTTTTCATTTTTTATGTAAATTTACCAATAAGATGCGTAATCTCTCCTAGCATGGAAACTAATGGGAACACTGCGCCATCTCTCCTAAGTAGCAGATGCGCAAACTCTCAAATTTCTTAGGAGAGATTGCGCGGCATTTTATTTAAACATGACCTCTTCTAAAACGAACCGTTTATGTTCACATTGTTAGTCTAGATTAGTAGCTTATGAGAAATCGTTTAAGTTTTAAATATTTTGTACTATTGACATTGTATAGATATTCTGATAAATAGCTGTGAAAATTCAAGCACTTACTTTGGAAAACAAAACAAAATAACAATACTTTATCTTAGACGCCCAAAGTAATCAACGTGCACTTTCAAGTAGACACTTCACTACTGTTGTTGTACAACTACCTGCAGTCGCTGCGCGCTCACTCTTCTCCTTCCCTCCCTAACCTCTATGTGCGCAATCTCTCCGATCACGCCATCTCTCCTGGCTTTACCTTATAGTGAGATTCAAAATGAATAATTTGCCAATTAACTGTATATTTGAATATTTATTTTATAAGTTTTAAAAAATTATATATTACTTAATTATTCCTTATCGATGTCCCAGTGTAATAGATCATTAATTATTTTTTTAACGCTTTCCAATATACTTGAAAAGTGCTTATTGCTTTGTTTTGACTGTCTGCCGTATGACCGTCTGTCCGAGCCGTAACTCTCGCAAATATAATCAGATTGCTATGTAACTATTATTTTATTTAGATTTACTATTAGCTATTGAAATTGAAGTATGTAGCATTCATAGTTCATTTACTGGAACACACACACAAAAAATCACTTTATGGTCCATGAAGTAAACACATTTGCGATGCATTTTAATAATGTTACTATATTTCAAACATAATAAAGATGATATGCGTCTTTATGGTCGATTAAAACATTCTTTTCCGGGAGTATATAATAAGTAGCATTTATAATTCGTTTACAGGCATGCATAAAATTATTCCTGTGTGGAAATGATATGGGAAAAATACCGTTTGCGACGTATTTTAATGACGCTATACTCTCAGAAAAAACTGTAAATTTATGAGCGTTTGACCTTCAATTTTCACAGGCAACAGCCTTATTTAAAGAAAAATGGGCTGATCCAATACATAAGCGGCCTTATCCCTTAGAAAATTAAGGGCAATCCACATATTCTTACAGTTCTAGCCCATATGTTAGCAAACATGCGGTACGACCCCATACATTGTCCTCCGCTAGGGTGTGACCTTTCATTTTACTCTTGTTTCGAAAATTTTAACGTGCCAAAAAAGCAATTCTGTGATGATTATCTAACGTGCTACGTGCTACGGAGCAGTAAGTAAAGTGTTATTGTGTTTTAAACTGCATTATATCCTGTGCATTATAATTATGTATTACTTTGCCCTGTAAAATTACGGGCTGCACAAAATGATGGGCATGGATTGTTTTTTACGGGGTATGACTGGAATCTCTGCTGCTGACCGCTTCCCGTAATTTTACTGCATTTTTTTTTTTTTTTTTTTTTTTTTTTTACAGTGTACTATATTCCAAACACAATGACATTAAACAGCTTCACTGAGGTGCACTACAACAGGCTTTCTGTAGAGTATGGAGTATGTAGTGTTTATGGTCCATTTACAAACACTCAAGAATTACGTTACAGGCCAATTGAGGTGCTTAGAATGACAATGGAGTAAGTCAGAAATTTGGAAAATTAAGATAACCATATTTTCACTGAATATATATTAATTTCTGTTCAGTGTGACAGTGAAAGAAGTCATAGTTCACTTATGAAGTTGCTAAATGGCAGAACTAGTTGGGCCACTTAATGTCACGGGTTACGACAACTTTCACTAAAACCCTCCATTTCTCAAATCACTAACTTGTGACTTACTCCACTGGCATTCTAACCCCCTCACTTTATGATTACTGGGAATGTGTATTTAGCTATATGGCATTTTAAACTTAATTAATGCTTAGTGTACTGTGGGGTGTGCATAATTTGTGTTAGATAATATGCATGACAGCACGAAAGCCTTCTCATGCATTATCAGATATGGAAATGTTAAAATTTACATAAACACGAGTTTTAGAAAAGTTATGTGTTTTTTATATTGTGCAGTTAAATACCTCCTATTATTGTGTAAAAAAATGAAATTTCTTTAAAACATTCTGTTATGGTTTCAAAGGTTTTCATAAGCTATGTTTGATGCATGAATTCTCTATCATGTGTTAATTTAAATATTAAATATTCGCTATTACCTTTTGTAACACATAAGACAGTTTAAAGTAAATGAAAAAAATAGGAAATTTTAGGTAGTCTCTTCTAAAACGATACAATTTAAAAAAATTACATTAAATCATACTGAACCCTACTCCACTATAAAAAATATATATAACTACTTTTCGATAAGAAAAATTCCAAAAATCACTGCGTTAAATCATATTGAACCCTATTCCACTCTAAAAAAAGATAATTACGTTTAAATAACCAAAATTCCAAATAATTTGAATAAAAATTAATAAATTACTACTTACGTATTCGAAAAATAAAAATCTACCCATGAAATTTTAAAATTAATTTATGCCTTTTAAAGCGCATAGCTGGTAATTATTTTTTTTTTTATAAAATACACTCTTTTAAAAACGCTTGCTCATTAAGACATTTAGTATATTATCATATAATAAGAGTTTATTTGTTTGTAGATAAATGTATTAAATTTATAACTTATATTTCTTCAAAATTGGGGATTGTAAAAAATTCCCTAACATTTCATTTAACAGTTTCGAGACTGGCGTTATGTACATTTATTTTAACTTTTGTGTATTCTAACTTTTTTTTTACTTTATTAATCGCTGAAAGTTGTGATTAAATAAGATAAAAAAAAAGTATGTTTCAAAAAAATATATGCTCAAATTCAAAGCAGCTTATACAGCACGTTACGTTCAGTTTGTCGCGAAATTGTTTAAGACATAGTACCCTTCACATCCTGTATTTTTTGTTAATTTTTGTCACGCTTCAAAAAATGCTCGTTATTTATGTTACTAAATTTAAATATATATATATATATTTAATCCGGCATTAGTCACGTTCTGGTATTTTTGCCGCCCATAGTAATTATTATCTTCTAAGGCATCTTATAAATACAATCTATCCCCTTATAAATACAATAGTGAGATATGATGTAGCTGACCTTAAATGTTTCCCATCTACCATAGTAAAGTTACATGATATTCTAACTTTTTTCCAAAAACATATTGATAAGAAAAGTAGCAGTTCGTCGAAAAAAAACATGGCATATTCACTAGTGAGGATTCATTTTCAGTCTTTTCAAATATTCCATAGCTCCTGAGAAAACTGACTAATTTAAGTTGAGTACAAAATTATTATATCATAGAAAGTAATAGTTGAAATACTTAATGGAAACTATTTGTTATTCACTATTCGGTAAAAAGACCGAACGCGACCAATAATGTTAAAAAATAACACGTGACCAATTGAATTCTAAAATAACACTCGAAAACTCTTTTGTTATTTAGAGTGTCATTTTAACTGAGTAAACAATAAAGTGTGAATTGAAAGATAATAAAAGTTATTGCGATAAGCAGCATCAATTATATTTAAGGAAACAGACATAATCGCTATAGGATATTTTTTACGGTTATATAGGCTTGGTGCTAAATGGGGAAAACTTGAAAATTTGGAGCAAAATGAAAGAGATCGGCAAAGTTTAATAAATAGTTAACAAAATTAAGTTAAGTAAATAATTAAATATTTTGTCTGTATGCAGTGCTACCTATCATCCGATATTTTAATTATGTTATTTCACAGCTACTTACTTACTGTCAGGCAACAATCACCTCAAGGGATCAATATATATGATGTTAGTGACCATTTTTTAAATTGGATGAATATATAATAATAATATTAGGTAAGTAAATAACATTTTTTAAATTATATAATGATAAAGTTCTCATTATTAATATCGTAAATATAAATTAGATTCACCTGCTGACTAGTTAAGTATTTTTTTTAATTTAATATTAGGCCTACTTTAGTTTTAATTTTTTATAAATATTTGTTATGCACATGCGAAGCAAAGTTACACTTTTAGTGATAGAGCAAACTGAAATATTTTATTTCGCTTTTCCCCTACAACATATTTATAATTTTAAACGTGTAAAATCATTTTGTTTACATATTCAGGTGTATAATGATAAGGACAGCCTGTTACAGAAAAAGTGGAATTTAGTGAAATAAATACTGGGGGATTTTTTTTTGATTGCGTTGCACTCAGATAAAGGCCTAGGTACTAAGATGCAGTTTGTTGGTAAAGCGATTTCGATTCCCTCACAAGATGGACCACATTTTCTTTCAGTTAAGTTCAAGAGATCATACAGACAAAAAAGGGATGTTTATGTGTGGACTATAACTGATGATACAAGTCTTGTATACTGTACAGAAATATTGGGAAAATTGTGTAAAGTGAAAGAACTCAGACTTGGACAAATTCGTTTCTTATGTGGATTAGCATAGTTATCACAGAACTACAAAAAATCATTTAAAGAAATGAATTTGCTTATATTTCAATTGACAATATCACTTTGCCCCATACCCGGGGAAAGTGATATTTTTACTATTACATTACATCTTAAATAAACCGCATAAATTAACTAATAAAAAATTGAAAATAAAATAATTATATAAGGCAAGGGTATTACAAATTATGTAGTGTAAAATTTCAAATAAATTTTCTGTTTGTTCATTTTGAGAATTGTATTCATTTTTAAATATTTCACTATGCCCCATGTTCCCCTACGGATGCATTTCTTTATGGGATTGAAAAGAAAGTACCTGGATACTTCCATTCAAAAATATCAACGAATGTTATAGTACAAAGCAAACAAAATAACTTATAAGATAATAAGGAAATAATGTGGCATATATACATTGTTACTGGTATAGATTTTAATTTCTGACATACTTAATATAGAATTAAATATTAATATGTAAAACAACAACTATCATTTTCAAGGTACTTTAAGATCTCTGTCATATAATGATTTTTATTGTTATGTATCATTTAAAAAACAATATTGGCTGCATATAATTAAATTTTAAACAGCCATATTGAAAGAAAAAAATATGCAAATATTACTAATTTTTAACTTTAAATATATTATCAAAAAAAGTTTTTCACAAAATCTCCTTTTTTGTAACATACATTTTACAATCACTCATTTTTTTGACAAATCTTGAAGATATTTATTATTTCTCCGACATGCTTTGAAAAACCAGATATATTTACACAATCAGAAATTTATTTCCCTAAAGATACGTAAATCTTTTTAAGTAAGAAAAAATCGACTATACATTTATCTTTCGAAATCCATTTAAGTATTTATTTCACTTTATTCGAAGCTCTTGAAGACTTCGAGATAACCTTAAAAATTTACATAAAGCTAATCAGATACATTTCAAGTGGCTATTTAATTTAGTACACAGTAGGTTGAGAAATAAAACGATTTCTTCAGCATAAATCTACTTCAATTACTTTTGAAAAAAGACAATTTCTCCAAAGGATTTGTTTAGGATTTTTTTTTACATTGTTGTCGTAACTAATGATAAGGTTCAAACCAAAATTTCGGAAAATTTCAACATAAAGTATCAGGAAATGTAACAGACAGAATAAAAAAGATAAACTATTTCAAGTAAATGGTATTATGAAATTTAAATAAGTGATATTATTAGTATATAACTTCAAAATTAGTATTAATGCATATTAATATTTCTAATATATATAATTACTGAAATACAAAATAATAATACATTAATTAATAAATGTATTTTTAAATATTTGTCGGATATGTGATTCTAAGGCACATGGTGTATGTGTGCACATACACCATGCCATGTCTTCAAATCATTGAACGGTATTTCAATTTATCATATTTTGGAACTATTTACCAAAGGTAAAGAAAAAACTGTCTAAAATAACGAAAAAAGTAAGATTATATTCTGAAACAATCTTAAACTCATTTATTTAAAATGTACAATTGCAAATAACTAAACGTAATATGTACAAAATCAATTTTGTTTTAATTAAAAAATTCTGGAGAAAATATGTTGAGGATGTTTTTCCTATTGCCCAAACTGAAGATTTAATTAAATTTTTGTAAAAAACTAATTCTATGTGTGCAGCTATAGAGTTTATAATTGAAAGTGAAATTAACGTTAAACTCCTCTTCTTAGACATTTTGATTTAAATAATAATAAAAAAAGTTTCCAATTAGTAAACTTTAACATCAGTATACCGTAAGACAGTGTGTCCTGGTCAATATTTAAATATTTATTCTGAAAGGCCCGCCTCCCATAAAAATTGTGCTTTCAGAGCCTTGGCTCAAAGCGTAAGAAAATATTTAGCAATGATGAATTTTTCCAATTAACCTCGTCGTTACGTTAATCGTCGGCTTATTTTTAGACATTTATTCTTAAGACATTTTTCAGATCTATCTACATCATCCTCCATAAAGCAAATGAGTTCTAGAAGTTACATTTCCATTTCATATTATAAAAAGTTGACAGAATAAAACTCATTTATTCAAATCTATTAATTTCGGTACAGCCTTTAAACCTCATACTCCTATGAATAATATGTTATGCCAATTCAAGCCTATAATATAAACCTTACAGAATACCGCTATAGTTTACAGTATCTCATCTAAATACTGTGACTCTGTCTATTTTGGTGAAACTTGACGATTTTGCAACACCCGCTTAGACGAGCATAAACACGCTTAGAAATCTGTCATCTTACAATGCAACTTTGTTAAACCGAGTGTAGCCGCGTCTTTTTAACACTTTCCAACCTAGTTGAAAAGTGTTTATGACTTCGGTTTGTCTGGCCGTCTGGCCGTCTGCCGTCTGTCCGTCT
This sequence comes from Maratus michaelseni, assembly GCA_963931845.1. Lineage (NCBI taxonomy): Eukaryota > Metazoa > Arthropoda > Arachnida > Araneae > Salticidae > Maratus > Maratus michaelseni. The sequence goes on from OZ007592.1 coordinate 342,240,617, forward strand.
GTCCGTGATCTAACTCCCGTAAATATGCTCGGACTACCCTGCAATTTTTATATGTTATTGTCGTTATCTATAGCACGTTCCCTATTTCAACTGAAGTATGTAGCACTTATAGTTTTTTTTTACAGGGACACTCAAAAGAATTCCGTTACATAACGGTCTATGGGGAAAAATCATTTGCGGCTAATTTTAATGATGTTACACAATTTCAAACACATTGTAATTGATATATATCACTAAGGTGCATTATAAGAAGCTTAATATGGAATCTTGGTGTGCATAGCACTTATAGTTATTTTACAGGGACAGTCAAAAGAATTCCGTTACATTACGTCTATAGAGAAAAATCGTTTGCGGTTTAATTAAATAAGTTTCACTATTTTAAACACATTGAAATTTATATATATCACTAAGGTGCATTACAAGAGGTTTACTACAGAATATCGTGTGTATAGCAGTCATCGTTCGTTTACAGGGACACACAAAAGAATTCTCTACTGTCTGTTAACAATAATTCCTGGAAGTGCGTTTTAAATTGCTGAATGCGATTTTAAATTTAATCACTCTTTGTCTATTACTTGGTGTGTATAAAGTCTGTAGATTATATACAGGGCAGTACAAAAGTCCGCGAACACATTTCCGTTTATTGACAAAAACTCTAGAAGGAGAATTTTAAACTGTGCTACGCGTTTCCTAACTGAACTAAAATTTAGCATCCTATGTAGTATAAATACAAATCTATAGATCATATACAGGGCTGAATAAAATATTCGTATATTTTTTTGAATATTGTATATGTTGGAAATTCCTGAAATTACGTTTTTAAATATGTTAGGCGCTTTCCAAATTGTTTACTTAGATGTGATCTTTCAGCTTATTAAACGGTTATGATTTGTAAAATTATTTTGGAAGCATTGGAAAGTGTTACATAATCTATGCTTGACGCATGATTTTTCGTTCTTGTTTCAGAATGATATTGGTCGCATGTGGTCTTTTTGCCACCGGTCCCCCACACACAGAAATTGGAAATCCTGACAGAAGTTAAATTTAATATTTTAATATTACACTTCATTGAAGTTATACATTTTAAGTTTAGTTAAATTGTACATTTGTGTCACGCGTTGGGATATTCGGAAAAGAAAAAATGACTATATAGCGATGGTTTTGAAGACGTTTTCACGAATTTCAACTTTGCTTCTAAAGAAAACGGAAACGTCTTGTTACTTGACTATTGTTGGAGGAGCACAATTGAAGGTCATTTACATGAAAATTTCCCATTGCATTTGTATGGGGAATGGGTTATAATAAGATAATTGATAAGGGCAGAAAAAGACCGACATGCGACTACTGCCTGGTCAATAGATACCGACCACATCTCACATTTTGAGAATATGGAAATTATTACATCCAACTGAATTAATTATAGATGTAGACCTTCTTTTAAAGGTTGGTTTGCAAGGTAACAGAAATCTCCACTAAAAGAATCATGTATAATTCCACCAAAATATGTGGACCTACAATGCTGTATACTCCATGGTGTCTTAACATTTTTTTTAAATGGCATATTCTTCAACGCCAACGTGTGTAAACATGAACTTTGGTTTTCGATTGACATTTGTACCTGATGACAGTCTTTTATAAAGCTTAAAACGTCTACTGTAATAGTTTTTATTATGTGATATTATTCTTGTTCTTAGTTTTATTAAATGACAGATTTTGAAATGTATTTTTAATTAAAAAAAACTACACCATTCAAATGTAATATGTTCTCTCCTTAATACGATTGGTGAAAAAAAATATTTAACTGCTACAACACCATTATCAATGCACACTTTTATTAAAAATTAACTGGATTATAATGACGTTTAACACAGTTTTTGCTACCTTTTAGTAACATTGAAAATTATATTGTTTTTCTTTGAAAATTGAGACCATACACAAATTAGCGATCCTGAATGATGAAAAATTAATCAGCAAATGTAAAAAAATATATATATGTTATAATTATATTTTATATAAAACTACAAAAAGGTAGGAAATATATTGTAATCTTCATCACTAATCTTGGTGAAAGTAGGTATTTTAATTTGTTTCAGATAAATTGCATTTAGACGGTGAGTTTTATATAATTAATATGCTAAATAAAAAAAATGCTTAAAATTTCCAATGAAAACTTTTCTGACTGACACTGAAACCTTTTTTAACTAATAATTGTAATAACAATTCTTGGAACAAATTGGTTAAACACTTCATTATTTACATGAAAATTTTTATTATTAATAGAATATATAAGTATATATAATTTTAAAAGCTTTTTAATTATTTTTCTAAATGTGTTTATCAAAGTTTAATTTTCTGCAGAATTTATCTAACAGTTGGGCCTTACAGGTAAAAACAGGTAAATAACAGGTATCAAATTTTATTCTTTAGATAAAAAGTTGCATTTTTTTAATAAAAAAATTGTTTTATGTCTTGGATAATTACTCTCTTAGATTATCAAGCAAAAGTAAAGTTCTCCCTCTCTTCAAAATAACATTCCGTATTAAATCCAATTCATCTGTCATTTTAGAGCTGAATCTATAGTCTAATTTATCGTTTTAAACTAATACACAACTTCATACACAACTTATTAATCATTAAACAGTCATTAGCAATTTTCAAATATTCATTTCTTAGATTTAACAAGTACATGAACTAAGCATACAATATTTTTTTTGGTAACATTTGAATGTTTTGAATGGTCAAATTTGAATATAATTAATAGAGAAATATAAATAAAATAAATAGCCATTTTGCATTGTTTTTTGTTTGGAAACAAAAAAATAGGAAGAATATATTTAATTAATTAATTTAAAAAGGAAATTTATCTTTTCGATATAAGGAATTGTTTAAATGTTTCACTCATTTAATTTATTTGCAAAAAATATAAACGTTATAACTACAATGTATTTTTCTAATTTTAAATTTTTATAACATACGAACGATATTATCATAATACACTTTTCTAAATTGTAGTCATAAGAAAATCATCTGGTACCCAGATATTGGAAAAGAACAAATTGATTAATATTAATTAAATAATAATATATTCTTAAAACTGACGTTTAACTTTATGTTTTTGCGACAAAACTAAAATAGCTAAAATGTGAAAGCGTAAGGAAATAAGACAATGTGCTCATCTACACATCTAATATTGTTCTGAGTAGCTACTACAAAACTGCAGAACGTATGGTAACATATTTTTATAAGTATAACAAAAGCTATAAATTAGAAAGCACCCTCTGATATTACGAAAGTTTCAAAAATTCCCCTGTCATTCGATTATTATTATTAATAAATTTGTTTTACTTTTCCATTATTTCTAATTCTTTTTGTATTTTTCCGATTATTTATGCATTAGAATGTTACTTATTATGTTTTGTAAAACCTTTATATATATATATATATATATATATATATATATATATATATAATAAACTCCAATGAAAAAACACATACAGAACCAATATGACAAAGGCCAAATAAAATCTATAAACCCCATAAATACAAAACAAGAAAACAAACAAATTACATTAACACAGAACCAGAAATCACTACTAACTACTTAAAATCAAAACAATAAACACAAGAAATTACAGCAAAAATAAAAAATACCAGTATATTACTTATAATGTTACATTAATTTATAATGCCCACATAATTCTGACTTGAATATATGCATTTGTAAAATAATATTAACATACAATTAAATATTTTAAGCGTTTGTATTTTTAATGTACACAAAACCACTCTTTTAAAAATCAAATTCAGTGACAGCATTTTGCATACTTTTCTCTAAAAACAGGTTAATAATTATAAAGAAAGTTATAAATGAAACCCAGAAGAAGATTATATTATTGAGTTTATTTAAATCGTACACTTATTATTATTTATTTTTTTTAATTGAGATATTTCCAAATTACTATTCAGATTTATAGAATTATACATTCAGTACCCTTTGACTGGTTATCGAATTTTCTATACAATAAGATAATATTTTAGATTACACAATTAGATTATACAATAAGATAAGATTTTCGAAAAAAAAAACCCCAAAAAAACCACCATTTATTCAGCAGATTTATTTAATATTATATACATTAATAGTACACCAATTGAAGAGATGTCAAAACAAAATTATATTGAGGTATCATATAAAAAATTTGAGAGTAAAACAACAACAACAAAAAGTTGCATATCATAAAAATCTGAATAAAACAATAACATATTTTTATGTTATTGCTTTGTTCAGAGACGAAATTATGTTTGTATGATTTTAAATTTTCTAATATAATGGAAACTATGATCTTTTGGTATATCAGGCACATTTTTAAAACATTTACATAATGGGAGCAATTGTATTTTTATTTATTTATTTTGTAATTTTTAGTTTTAAAATGTGCTTTTTTCCTTTATTAAAAATTAATAATAATTTTTAACTTCCATTTTAAAATGAAATTGTTTATTTGAATAAAAAGAATATATGTATATATATATATATATATATATATATATATATATATATATATATATATATATATATATACGTATATATACACTGTTGAAATAAACATATATCTCATGTTCGCATACATAAAGTGCCCCAAACTCTTATTTACAGACGGCCTGAGGTAATATTTTCCTCAATTATCATAGTAAATTATATATATATATATATATACATATATATATATGGAAAACGTCTTACTAAAGAATCTAGAAATCTTAGTGTATTTAGATTCATAAACATAGTTTAAAGATAGATGGAAACAGATTAAAAAGAGAAATAAAAAGGATTTAATCACAAATTGGAACGGATATGGAATATAGAAATCATATGATAATAGAAAATAAAACACAAACATTTGAGTGTTTAATCAGAAGTCATCAAGAACATCCACGTGTCGCAAAAAATGCTTTATTCATAAAATAACCTGACGAAATATTCAATATATTGTATCACTGCCGAAATAATGCATTGAATTAAATAAAAAATTAAGATAGAAAAGGAAATACATTAGACGAAGCGAACAGTCAACATGTTTAATAACAACGGTTACTGTTAAGATTGAATAAAAACAGTTATTTACGAATTACGAATTAATTATACATAAATTATTACTAAATAGAAAAAAAAGAAATAATAAATATAATTACGTGTATTTAATTTGAATCCTATTAACCAAATAGAAAAAAGAATACATTTTAAAGTTTTAAGAGTGTTGACCAGTTGCAGAAATATATTATGAAACAACGTTATGTTAATAATTGAGTGCTTCTATGTATTAACGTACGCAAATATTTAATTTACTTTAATTTAATAATTATTAGTTAACTTATTATAATATTCAGCCATTCTTAGTAAATTTAAATTCCAAGATTTAAAACCAATGACATACCAAATTATCCAAATAATTTAATTTTGATGAATAGTAATTGCCATGTAGAAATGTATCTATATAAATAACAAATATCTTACATATTCATTTATAATTCATTTGTTGCAAATAATTAACCTAGTTATCCATATTATAATTGTAGTAGAATGAAATACATTTTTAGAATAATCTAATTCTTATAAATAATGTTAATAAAAGGAAATTTGATATTCATTTATTTTTATTATTTACATTTATACATAAGTACCATTGTAATACAAATAATAACTCATGAAAGCAATAAATTTAATAACAATTAAAAAAATAATGAATCATATTGTTAAAGAAATAACAAAGCAATGACAACAGTTTTTTTCCGTTATTAATTGACCACATTAATATCATATATCACGTTTTTTTTAATATTTATTTATCTAAATATACATATAATAAGCAATACAAACCAAGATTCTAACCTCAACTAATATTTATATATATAAACACCAAATTACTTAAATGAACTCATTATTGAGCGTACCATGCATTTTGGATAACCTAGTTCAGCTTGATTACTGATAAATTTAATATTTTTACTTTTATTCTTATGTTTATTCTATGTAGGTTATTATGTAAAATATTCTTATAAAAATATTTATGTAAGCATGAATTATAAAGAGCAAAATATTTACTACAAAATAAAAATCAGTTCATTTATCATAAATTTCAAATATTAATTTATTTATAATATTAAGCTTTATTTAAAACTAGCAAGTGTATTACATTATAAATAATAATATTTTGACTTAGCTGCGTGGGATATTTAGTAGGTAACGATATAAAGTTAGAGGGATTGAAATAAATAAAATAAGAAGTATATATATATATATATATATATACAGGGTGTACATAATAAAAATTCACCCACACAGAGATGTTTGTAGTCGAGACTATTCATCACATAAATATGAAATTTGGAATGTTTGGCAGAAAAAAATATATTTAGCAGAAAAAAATATTTTCTAAAATGACCACCATAGGGTGTTTACTGATAAAATTTTGGCATATATGAAAATTTTAACAACCACGCGCTGTATCTGCTCGCGTGCAAAGAAAATGTTACATAAAAAGACACAATGAATCTATTCTTAGTCTCATGCCTTTTTCACAGAAAATGTTGTGCAATTTACAGGATTGTGGTTTACTGGTAAAACTGTTTTTTCCACACCATATGCTTTGCGGTGGTTTCGAGCTTTGAAAAACATTCACAGAGGTGCAATGTTAGCAAAGGAAACATTACCAGAACTCAAGGGCAATATTCCTCGTCACACCCTCAACATTTTTTTGAATTTACATCGTGTGACTGTTGAACATGCTATTTTGCGATTTTAAACGATACTTGAAAATAATGGTCAACACATTCAATAGCATTTGTATTGATAAAGTAAATCTGCAGTATGTAAGTTTGTATTTTATTAAATTATTGAAAAATCAATAATACCATTGTAGCCATTTTTTTTAATTGATTTATTTTTTTTCGCTAAATGTCTTTTGCCTCCGTTTATTTATAAGTATACCAAATTTCATACTTTTCTGATGAGTAGTTTCAACTGCAGACAGTTCTGAGTTTAACAATGTTTTCACATTTTAGTAAAATTATTTCTAATCTTTAAGTAGGCATTTTGAGACAGATAAACGTTTCTTCCGACAAACATTGATACTTTTAAGCACAAGACACATTATTATCAGTGAGTTCATGTAAATATTTATTTATCTTGAGACTATTCAAGATTGCCTTTCAATTTTATTCGAGATATATACAATAACCTTACAGATTCTATCTCATTGAATAGACGCTAGAAGGAAGCAGGATTTCGTTGATTAAGCTCATGTATTTCTTTTAAAATATGCAGACTATTTCACCACATATTTCATTAAACATGTACATTTTCATGATGCTTTTATGAAGAGATTGAAAAAAAAATTGTTTGTCAGACCAAAGACTGATTGACACGAATTAACACACTCACAGGGAAAAAGAACAGGAAAACAACAACAATAATACAATTTTAAAGAAATGAAAACCACAGTAAGCAGATTATTATTTGATTAAATTTTTGAATTTTATCATATTTATAAACGTCACTTTATTGTGTCAAACAATGCAACAGTTTTTATTCCTTTATGTAACATGTGTATTTCTAAGGTCTATAATTATTTAATGATACAAAGCATACATAAAAAAATCATTCAGATTTATGAATTTTTTTTATTTCTATATTTAATGCATTTTAAATATCCTTAGTAAAAACACATTAAATGGTTCTATAGAGGTATAATTCATTAAGCATAGATAAAGGTTCGTTTGCAAAGATTTTCGTTTAAATATATAAATTCATTCAACACTAATTTCCGGTTACATTTAAGGAAGAGCTAAGCAAGCCCTTAGAATGTTCTTTTAAATTATAAAATCAAAAGCGAGTTAGTTTAGATATATTTCCATTTGAAAAAAAAATATATATTTAAAATCGAATGTATACACTACTGATAGCAATGAGACCCACAGCATTAGGATCATTTAGAAAAACCGGTTCGAACATCAGGATGGTCAGCTGGTACTTAATAAAAATTAAATCAAATTAAACTGTTTATTTGTGTAACTGTGAAACAAAAAAATAGCATAAAACATTGTGTGAGCATGAAATTTTGCATGAAAAACAATTTAGAAGATCGCGATTATTTCCTTAGGTCTATTTTGATTCAAATTGCAAAATTTAATTTTGCGAGTTTGTTAATAGTCTGATACACTAATACACTAGTGCTTGTAAAATTTTGAACGGCTTAATTTTACTTAATTAAAATTGTACTTAATAAAGGACATTCTACATATTTTAATTTCAAATATATTAAATTCGCATTCTTTAGCAAGTCCTATAAAAATAATTTGAACTGTGCATTTTCAATATATAATATTTTAAATTATCTTTCCGTATTTATTATTCAAAATACATTCAATTATTCTAAAAAGTGCATAGGTTTACCATATATCCAAATGCTTTTCTAGTTTCATTTCCATAAGTATATTTTTAAAATGGATAAGAAACGTATTTCAACGTCAATTTTGAAATCTCAGAAAGATAAGATCGCAAACAATCTATCCCCAAAGTACATTTTATTTTCATAATCCTTGAGTATATTTTTTATTCTAAATGCATCTTTATAACTGAATAGCTAAATCTGAATATTTGTATATGAAAGCATTAAAAACAGAATGCGTTTTATGGTATCCTGGTACACAAGTGATTTCTTTTTCAGATTGCATTGATTTTCTGTCTTTCATTTTGAGAAAAAAATTAGAATAGTTATATCTTCAGATCTTCCAAATCAATATATGTCAGAAATGGCTTTTTCAACATTGATATTTTAAAAAGCTTCTGAAAGTTTTCATTTTAAAATATCTAAAATCTATATTTTTGTGAAATTTCAGTATTTTGTTTTTTTCTGTACGGAAAAAAAGAAACAAATATTTTATTAGCTAAATGCTGCTTGGATTCATTTATTATTATTTTTTTAAGTGCAACTCTTTAATATTTACCGAACAGGTGAAATATTTACGTAATTCTAAATATGTTAACTAATTCCCCAGTTTATTAAAATAACATTTTCTTGTCAAATAATTCAGTCTTCCCAAAGAAAATATAATGTTATGCATAACATAAACAATGAAACAAATTGTAAATGAAATAACTAGATGAAATATTTAACATTCGAAAAAACAAATGTATTATGTATGAAACTAAATGAATTTAAAATTTTAAACAAACTATAAATGCCGGATTTGAAAGTTGATTGTCTGCATTAACAAAAACATTTATATTTTTCATATAGTAAAGAAGTTTTCACAGGCAACGCTCGTTCAGCAGTCTCTTATGTTATCATCAAACAATAAAACTATGTTTTGAGAAGATATTCGAATTTAAATGTAATAATACAAAATTCTGAAAACACGTTCTGTAAAAAACAGGAAATAAAAACATATATTTTGATTTTTTGCAACCGACTTTTGATCAGCTATGGAACGTTGTAATGCAACATTATTTTATAGTTTATATGGCCAGATTAGTTTATATAGAATGGTTTCTGTTCTAAAAGGTTAGTATTATTAAGTGAGACTTTTTTTATTCTTTTAAAACAACTTTGTCTAATGGTTTTATTTGTTTGAAATGTATATGAAAAATAATTTTAAATTATATGATACAAATATTTTTATTTTAAAAAAAATTAATAAGTTAATACTCGGTACATAGTAAAATATAGATTAAACATTAGATGTTAAGTTAAAAGTATAATATAATACACATTTCATTAAGAATAATAAATAAATATTTATTTGATATTCATTTAAATTAATGGAAATTAGAAAAAAATATAGTTCCCGTATATGCATAAAAGAAGCAAAACAAACATATTTAAAAATATTCATAAATTTATGAACACTGTTAAAAATTTGCAGCAAACTGTCCAGTCATTTTACCGTTTTTATAGAAAACGGTTACATAACCGTAATTTAACTCTATTCTGACCATATTATTGTCCATATTATAGTCAGAATAAAGTTAAATTACGGTTATGTAACCATTTTTTATAAAAACGGTCAAATGACGGGACAGTTTGCTGCAAATTTGTAACAGTGAAGAGTCCAAGAGAAAAACCACGTCAGTCCATGTAAATTAATTTAAAGAAAAAGCAAAATGAAAGTTGTTCTGACTGACTGAGTATTAATCGGCTACTTTATTTATGGCAACTTTTATGTGAACGGGAGTTGTTTAGATGAGAAAATAATAAAACACTGGCACACATTCTCTTATAGGTTACAAACATTATATTTCATGAACAAATGAACGGAAGCGCCTTTTTCCAATAAACTCTTAATATGAAAAAGGCTTTTGTTTTGTAATGGATTTTAATTAACTTTAAATTTGAAATAAAATTGTATATGTAAATTAGAATATTTTCGATAAAGATGTAGCTGTATGGTGGAGTGTACCTCAATTGTTAATATTGAACTCAATATTTTGCATAAAATCCCTGCTAATAGGCAATAAGGCGTTACTTGATTTTGCTGATTTTTTTTTCTATTTTTCTCAATGAGTTCGACATTTAACAATTAGAAGTATAGCATTTACGCCTCATAAAGTTTAAAAATCATAACCATATTGTATAATGGTCGATTTTTGCCCAATTCATGAACATGAAGGCTTATGCGCGATTATAAGATATTACTAAGATTCTTGGTTTTTATTGTATTTTCCACTGTTTCTGAAATTCGCAACTCATCCGTTGTATAGTGATGAAAAAAAATATTTTGTCGTTTTTTTTTTACCCATCTTAATCTACATAGCTTAAAGATAATCATACTTATAGAATTTTTCATATGCTGGATCATAAAATCACTTTCTGGCATTGTAGAATTAATTTCAACAAATACGTTTCACCCTATTATGGATGTGAGACCTTTGATTTGTAAAATAAAGCTTCAAATTAAGGGGTTTCAGAGTTGAATGCCCTCATAGATATAAATATAGAGTTATTATGCATCGAATATTAATTTCCAACGCTCTAGAGCACAATTTGAATCCTGTATTTTAAACAATTAATTATGTAATCGTGCATACAAAACTGTTTAAATGAGCCTTTTTATTTATTCTCGAACTTTACAGTTTGAAAATATTAACGATTTTAAACTTTTGAAACTATATCACTTATTACTAATCTTACTCAAACATATTTCGCTACCCAAACATATTTCGCTACTCAAACATATTTCGCTATTTTCGCTATATTCAGTTATTAAAATAAGGTTAAGGGCTTGTCTTCATAGCGACATTATACCAAATTCTAAAATTTTTAACACGAACAGCTAATTTTCCAATTGTGTTCAATTCTGCTTTGTATTAGTAATGTGTACCTTAGGATACCAAATAAGAAGTCATTCGGTCAATTGGTTTATGAAATATGAAAGTTTGAAATGTGGTACTTATTATGATAAATTCATTTGTAGTCGTAGCAAATTAGATGACATTGCGGAGACTTTTTTAAAAGTATCTAAAAAAATACTTGTCACAATGAGTTGTACTTTTAGATTCGTATATTCAAAGCTTCTAAAAATTCATTTTTGTCAAAAAATTCATAGAATATATCCATATTTATTTCCAAATTTACTTTCAAAAAGTATGTTTTTTTTTTCGAAATAAATTTCCGAAACAAATCTGAATTGTAATCTTTCGATATAAATAGATTTCTCAAAGCTTCAATGCAAATTTAAAGTTACAGCTCATTCCGTTATGTAGTTTTTAGTTATGTTTAAAAAACTACCTGTGTTCCTATTTGTTTTGTAACGATTGTAAATGAATTTTACAGTAAGAGTTCCAAACATTAAACCCTCATGATTCTTAAACTACAAAATGACTTTTTATTTGATATAATATGGTATAGTTTGTGGAACAATCCACATCTATAATAAAAATTATGTGTTCGTGCTGGAAATTTCAGAGTTTGGTAAATTTTCACTATGACGAAGACCCCATTTCTTAAACATAAGCTCCATAGCATGCACAATGAACTGGAATACGACTACAACCCGCATAGCATGCACAGTCACAGTGACGTCATTGTGACGTCAATGTGAGTCACGTACATCACGTCACATCTGTGACCAAAATGCCACCACTTTGTAACGTCACACTGTGACCAAAATGTGAACGTCTTGAAGATCTAAAGAAAACTTAAAATAAACTTTAAAACATCTTATAACATAAAGAAAATTACTTTTTGACAGCTTTAGAAATTTTTGTGACGTTGCAATGACGTCACTGCAAGTCACATAAGTCACGTAAAACCTATGACCAAAATGCCAACACTCTGTGACTTCACGGTGTGATCGGAGAGTGAATTTCGAAAAAAAAAACCTCATAAAATATAGATTTGAATTACGTCATGTACCTAAATCATTAATAAAAATATTGTCACACACTATTTAAATATATTGAGTATTTCCAAAATAAAATAATAAATAAATATCTGTCTACATGTATGAGGCAGATAATTTTTTACAATTTTCATTACCATTTTCATGAAATTTAACAAAATATACTATATAATGCACAGGTAAAAATCCTTAAATAGAAATTTAGTAATGTAGGAAAGTTTTGGCGGAAAGTAATTCAGAAATAGACGTCCCCTTCTAATAAAACTGTTAGCAATTTAGAGATTTGTTAGCATTTTCAATACAAACATTTAATTTTTTTTCTACTATCGCAAGGAACCCATTTGCTAATTTTGTGATGCTAAAAATATTTCTTTAAAAATCTCCAATCTTTAATTACTTTGAGGGGCCACTCAACCCAATCCTCAGCTTTCTGTTTAAAAAGTGAAGACACCATTTTTGCGAGTTCGATACCAACACGGTCTGGTTGGGGTCACCGTCGAAAGCGTTCAAGATTTTCCTTGTACAGTATAATTAAAGTGGTTCTCAACTGACCTGCTCAACAACGCGAAGCTTTCTGACATAATTTCTGACTCATTTTTAAACGCAAAGGCATAAAATGGGCAGGACTGACTATGGAAGCAATTTGGAATTGAAATGAGTTTTCCATTTTTTGATAAACAAATTACTTATCGAGTTATAAGCAATTTGTATCATGTGACGCCTGGTTTTTCTCTTTTCTTTCACTGTTACGTAGGGTATTTGGTTCAAAACGACGAGTTTGACATTCTTTTCTGAAAGATCTTCTGCTTTTATCAAAAAATGGAAAACGTCTTTCAATTACATAGTTTCTGAATAAAAACACAAGCTAATTTCATGCGTTTCCGAACAAAAGCGAATTAAAAATATGTCATAAAGTATATGTCATTCCTATAGCAATTTATCCCAAAACTGGTCAGTGCTTAGTAAGATATCACCTCTATTAAATATATTGCTTTTTTCAATAAAGTGTAAAAAAAAAAAATTCGTATTTAGGAAATCTGATTGCAGAATAGTATTTATATTTATGTCGTAATTATTTTATAAAGCCTATTAAATCAATTTTTATTTAAAATTTATGTTTACTTTGGACATCTAAAGCAAATGCCACTAATTAAAACTATATAAAAATATAAATTTTCACAGCTTATTTCTAAGAATACTAAACTCTCTCATATAAAAATAGAATATTATACTTTCATTAGAAATTATTTGTTATCCATATAAACTATTAAGCATTTGAAATGTCTTTATTTAAATAATTTTTTTCTAGTCTTCTTCTGGAAACACCTGCTAGACGGTACTTTTTTAGCAAACAACACTGCGCAGATCATAATCGCGCATATTGGGGGCAGACGGTTATTTTCATTCCAACTTCGGCGGATTAGAGTGTGTTGTGTTCTTTTAAGTTTGTGGAATTATATTGTGGAATTTATACCATGTAAGTAAATTAACGTTTTAAAGCGAATCATCCATTTTAACCTTTCCCTGTGTCTATCTGGGTCTGTTCATAAGGTCTGCGTGATATTTGATATCTCAGATCTATGAACACACCTCTGCTGAAACAATTTGAAATTTAAAGAAGTGGATTTTAGTTTCATTTTTCAATGAAAAGGATGCAGTCAAGGACCATTAAAACTTAACCCCTAGAACTGGTGGTTTTACTTATAGATTAGCAGGTAACTTTTAATGTCTTTGCAGTTTTGTTAATAGTGCATGTTTAGTAATGGTACATTTAATAGTGCATTATTTAAAATTAAGATGTTTAAACCCTTTTTTTTAATCACTTGTATTAAATTTTGTCTTTATTGTTTTAAATCGTTTTAAATAGAGAGTTTGGAAAAAAGATTAAAGTATTTACTAACAATATGTATTCTAAATGTAAAGTGTTATTTATAATGAGGAATTTATTTATATTTTGCATTTCTCAGTTCAATTTTCATAGTTATTCATTATAATTAAAAACATTGCAATTTTTAAAACTATTAATATTTGATTTACAAATTGAAAATTTCTTTGCTAGTGGAGGTTTCGAGAAATTCTTTTCTGGTACATTTGAAATAATTGTGACAATTTAACGCATTATAAATTTATTTGTCAAGATATGTCAATATTAGGTGCACAAAAATAATGAATATTGATGAAACAATAAAATATCTATTCAGTTAAGGTAATTTTTCCAGTTGTGTTATCAATTTTTTTATAGGAAAAATTGATATTTAAGTTCTGCATTCAGTATTCTGTCAAAAACTATAAATGAAATAATTTGTAAAGAAGAAAAAAAAATCTTGCGTTTATGATCTTAAGTTTTAAATTTCATTTGCTTCGAAAAATGTTTTACTGCTTAATACAATGTTTATGATTTAATAATATCGCTCAATAGGTAGATCTATTATTTAAATGGATTCCTAATAAATTTTTTCACAATGCTTATTTTAAAATCCATACTTATATTTTCATTAAAGTTGTTCTCAAATCCAAAATAACTAATTTGTGAATTCATTTTTATTCGGAAACACATGAAATTGTCAGGTGTGCTTATTCAGAATATATGTAATAGAATGGCGTTTTCCATTTTTTGGTAACGGCAGAAGATGTTTCAGAAAACACTATCAAATTCGGTGTTTTGAACAGAATTTCCGACGCCCAGCGTCAAAAACGGGAAAAACGTGACCGAAATTGGTCTTAAGTATTTTATTTATCTAAAAATGGAAAACGCTACTCATTCCATATCGTTTTAATAATCAGGCATGCAATTGTCATGCGTTTAAAAAATTGTTCATAAATGTGTCAGAAAGTTTCGGGATATTGAGCGAGGGGAAATATGGAAAAGTATACACATTTAAAGACACTTACTTACTTAAAGACACTTACAAAGACTTAACAGCAAAATAGCATAGTTTTAATTATTGTCAATATTTTTGGTGATTACATAAAACAAATGGAAGTAGAAGTTAATTTAAAAAGTTGTTATTTGCACAATAGAATTTCATATTATTGAAATATTTACTTTTATTGTAATTTTTAATGGATTCATCTATTATTTTTTATTAGTATGCGTTTTTTACATTTATAAATTTCTTGCTTAACGGCTACATTAGCCGGTTTCCCAATCAGATGCAAAGTTTTAATTTGAATACGAGATGCATTAAAAATTATTACTGATCCAATCCTTATCGTCGATCTTATCTGTATTTGGTAAAATCTTGTTATCCGAATCTATGCGAAATCATTTATCATGTTCGGCCTACAGATTTTGTTGTTGTTGTTGTTGGGTTAGGGTAAGAATACGGGTTGAATCAAAATATAGTTTCAGTCAACTATCATTCATGTTCAAGTTGACATTCAATCATGTTCAAGATGTATATCCCCGGATTCGTGCATGACTCTAGATCCGAGCCGACATCAGAAATTGTGTAGTAACTCAATTTCTGATAAAATCTGGTTACTCGGTCATATGCAAGATTCTATTCCGAACAAGACTTACAGTAAAAACATTATACCCGACTCGGGTAAGATCAATTTCACGAAAATCAGGTCACCCGACCACTAATCCAAATCTACTCTGTAGCCAAACAAATCCAAAAAGATCGTTACGAACTTTTTGGATTGGATTCGGGTAACATCTGGCCAAAAGATCTGGTGCAGTGTCGTCACAAACGTCACAAACTTGTAGCATAAAAAAAATGTCGATCCGAACAATCCGGATTTGATACCTTATGGGCAAGCATAAGCTAAGCTCTTTTTTTAAACATAAATTAGAATAAACATAATTTCAAGTCTAATACATATATTTTTTAACAATTTCATGGACAATTTCTGGGACAATTAACAACAAAATTGACCCCCCAAAAACGGAAGTGGCCATTCGACTGTTTATTATGGGTTCTTGTTATGGGTTTTTACGGGTTATGTTAAACGATTATACGACAGTCTGCTTATAAATTGTAATAAATTCGGAAAGTTCCAATACGAACTCTTAAATTGGACTCTATACTTGGATGCCCGGATGAATTTAACCATAAGGTAACAGATGGGTAAAAGTCGGTGAAGCAGTTTATGAGTCATGCACATTTAAAATTTTCAACTCCTATAATAAATGTATTATGAACTACTATGCGTGAAATGTTTCAAGTGTAAATAAAAAACTTTTTATTAAACTGAGGTGATATTTTAGATTCGATTATTTGATACTTCTTTAAATTGATGTCTCTGAAATTTTGTATAGGTTACAATACATATTATTTTCCAATATTAATTTCATATGTTTTATATATCTTAATTAATATTCGAAATAATTATGTCTTAAAAACTTTAAAAGTTTTAATAGTTATCGATTTCTAGAGTCTTCAAATATCATAATCTAAAATATCAACACATTCGGCCAATTAAATTCGGCCAATAAGTTATGCTTAAAAATGCATGCATACAAATTTGTTTTGAAAATTTATACAAGGTGTCCATAAAAGAATGTCACAGTTATAAATTTTATTAGTATCAACTGTAACCCCTTCCCCATGGGAATCGCTTTTCACGAGAGAGGTTGAAAGTCGAATTCCCTGACCGTTGGAATGTTTGTAATGGTCGAGACGACAGAGATCTTTTTCGCTGGCCTCCACGTTCACCTTACATAACGCCATGCGATTTTTTCCTGCAGGGCTTTATAAAAGATCGCGTCTATTTTCCGCCTCTACCTAATGATTTGCCATAGTTGAGACACAAAATGGAAGAGGCTATTCCTTCCATTACTCCGGACTTGTGAACCGAAGTGTGGGAAGAATTGGACTTTAAGTTGGATGTGTGCCGTATAACAAAAGTTGCACACATTGGTCATTTAAAAAAAAGTAGGTTAGTTTACCTTCAATTTCATGTATGATTTGTTGTAAATTTTCTAAATTAAAGTGTTATAATATACCATTGAAACTGGGAATTATTTTATGGATACCCTGTATAATATATTTATCCTCTAGGTGTTCAAAACTTTAAAAGGATATAATTCATGAATTTCTTGATGGAATGACTAGCTGTTTGTTATCCTAAGGTAAAATATACCAAAAAAATTATGTCAAAAGTAGGAACTTGTATTAAAAATTCCCGAGTTTGCTTAGTATTGTCACGACACAAAAAGGTTATTTGTATTAACATAAATTGCAGTAAGACATAAATTTCAGTAAATTGGGTATTTTAGTTTTATTCTGGAACAATTTGGTGATTTCAATGAATGGAGTTTACTGTTTTTAATTTAGTGGATTGTACAAAAGAACAAGTACGTCATGTGTATCAGGATTGCCACGAGTACTTGGATTTGGAATAACACTATTTTCGAATTGCAATATTCCCATTATTTAAGGCCAGAAATTATGAAAAAAAAAGTTAAAGTTCGCCTTTCAGATATAGTAGCATTTAGTTTCATGAGTACGTTGCCAGTTAGGCGGTGTTTTTTTATATGGAAATTGCTTGATCGCCACAAATTTTTGAAACCGTAATATTCTCAATGATTAATCTCTCAATAAATAAACCAAATATTACTGTATCAAAACTATGTAGGGGCAAACAAGAAATCGAATTGAAAAGAACCCGCCAAATTGGCCGCGGCGTCCTTGGAAATCCTAAAGAGTTTGAAAATAAAAACATAAAAATCCATTTAACAATGATAAGACTTGATAACTATCTAAAACAGAAAATATGTATTTTTAAGAAGTAAAAAATACATACAAACTACATGTAAAGCAGTGTTAGTGTTTTGCAATGTTACGATAAATAAACGGAGGAATTATCAAAAAATTTATGATTTTGCATAACAGTAAACAGAAAAAAAAAATTTTTTTTTCGTTGCAGAAAATTTTTGGGACATCGATGCCTTTAGATGTGTTTTATTAACGAATGATTGGACATCAATGATTTATAAAGTGCATTTTATAATGTAATTGTTGAACTAGTTGCGTATTAAAATTTGAATCTTGAAGCATTCCTTAGAATGTACACATAAGATTAAAACTATTGGTAACATCAGTTCTCGGATACGAAGAGAGGCTGATAAGTAATTCGCAATCATAGATAATTCAAAAACGTAAAGGGATAATTTCATTTTGAAAAGAAATCAAATGAAAGTACATTTCTTTACGTACATGCCATTGTCTTTATTTTTCAGCATAATCACTTTTTACAGAGACGCAATTCTCGGAACGACTAACAAGTTTTTTCATTTCGTCACTGAACTATGTAGCTGGTAACGCGTTTATCCAACACTTACTTGCTTAACTTATACATACGACTTGAGGGATGAGAATAACTGGAAATCATGGAATGTCAAATCGGGTGTGTACGGAATGTGTGGAATGACGTAGAAATTTAACTGTTTGAAAAATGTGCAGCTTGTGTTGCGATGTGGGAGATCAGATACTATCGTTCTACAAAAACATGGTTTACCAATTCTGCTACAAATCAATATATAGGACCTCTTTGCATCACCTGCGTTGAAATTCCGCCTGTCATGTGCCACATTCTGACACGTACTGAATCTAAAAAAAAAAGTCGAGTTATGTCCAAGCCCACTTTCAGAGAAAATCTATACATAATTATGGAAATTACAGCAATTAATTTACTTTGTTGTATATTTCTAGACATATTATGTAATTATTAATACTTGTATGACTTAAGCGAAAGCGTAATAGTTCATTTTAAAAGAGAAAATTAACGCGAAATTACCCATAGTTATTATTATTTGTTTTATTATAAAAGAGTAATTATGCGTCTTTATAAATGGATATAAATATTGGCATTAAAAAAGACAAATCAAATTTAAAATTTCATTTGTTTTACTTTTAAATTTTAGACAATGAACCAATCGCTTTATTTCTTTTGTAAAATTGATTTTCCAGTTTATTTTGTAAGTCTTTCATTACATTTATTTTGTATCCCACATCGACGTATTTCAATTCGCATCTCTAACGGTTAGTCATTCAAATGTTATTTCCTTGCTTTATATTAAACTTCAATTCGATTATCCTACTAGAAACGCATTGGCTTATTCTTATTTTCAAGCATTCCATTCGGTATATTTGCTTAAGCTTCTTTTCAGAATCCAAAATAAACACTTTTTAACTGCGATTTCGATACCGCAAAATGATAAGACCGAAACCAATCTATCCCCGAAGAACAATTTTCTTTTCTAATCCTCGAATACAATTCGTGTATCGCCTTATCTTTTTGACTGAGCATCCCTGCTCAAACATCTGTGTATAAATCATTAAAAACTAAAAGCTATTTATGCGATTCTTTTACGCAAACAGTTTCCTTTTAGAATTTACTGGTTTTCAATATTTTATTTTTTGAACGCCCTAAGAAATATCTCAAATCTATTATATTTTCATATTGTAAATGCTTCTTTTGTATGATGGAAACACGTTTTTTATGTGGTTATTTTAAAAATAACTATATTTATCGCCCAACATGTATTAAAATAAATATTTACAGAGGAAGAAATTCTGTATTTTTTACTTGTCTAAAACAGCATATATAATTGCTAATAACATAGTATATATTAATACGTATTTTGTGATTATTTGTGCTTTAAGAAATACAAAATTAAATGTATGTTTCCTTATAAAAAATAAACAGCAACGGTAAAAACAGAATAGTAAATGTTTATAAAAGAAAACAAATTCTTATGAAAACAGATTCTTATATTGACAAGGCAAACATTCATCCTGTGATTGTATTCTTATTATACTCACTTATAATATGCATATCAGATAAGCTCTACATAATAAAAATATGAATTTAATTGCTATACATGTTTGAAGAAGATATGCAATCAATAGCAAAGTTTATTAATAAAAAAATTAAACCGTTAATAGATTTAAAAATTTTCAAATAACTAATGATCTGTTTTCATACTTGTTAGAACATATTTTTAATTGTTGCGTGAATAATTTACTGGGAAAGACTATCAAAGAAAAAAGTATGTATTTAATCAATATTTTGTACTTTTACATATGGCAATTAGAAGCTTTAAATTCAGCAGAGCTTGACTGATCTTCGCATTCAATTGATAGTGTTTAAAACTCTTTGACTGCAACATAAATTTTATTACAAGCAAATTCATGACGGAAGTGTCCGTATGCAATATTCTACGCGAATCCTCAACATTTACTTTCTCACTCACCTCATTCGAGGCTTCTAAATTTAATGATAAAATTCTCCGTTTAAAAACTGTCTTCGACTACATTCTATTTTAAGGGATATATGTTAAAAAACCTCGTCTAATTTATGTCATAAATCAATTTTCAACACACTCTTGATAAGCGTTTTATTTACGCCAATTCAATAATTGTATGTATATAAAGAAGCGAGCAAGAAATATTATTATTAATATTTGTTAAATGTGTTTACAAATATTTTTCTTCCTCGAAAAATATGGTCTTATATAATATGTATTTTAAAGAATATATTGTTCAACGGCATTATATGCTGTACCGTATCGTTTCCCATCAAAACGCTTTATTCAAGCAACAGCGATTGAATCGACACCACTGAGCTCTTTAATACAAAGGAGGGCTAACTCACCGATCCACTTTCTACCGCAACCACATCTCACTTTCACTGCGCGCAAGCAATGAATCTTGCATTTTTTTATATTGCAGGCATTTATTTCATTTTTTTAATCACATTTGCTTATTTCTACACATTTTTCATATTTTAATGAATAACATTTAACACATTTTAATTTTAA
The DNA here is from genome assembly GCA_963931845.1 of Maratus michaelseni. NCBI lineage: Eukaryota > Metazoa > Arthropoda > Arachnida > Araneae > Salticidae > Maratus > Maratus michaelseni. The sequence continues at coordinate 342,261,786 of OZ007592.1, forward strand.
TTTTTTTGTTGATCTGACATAAAGTTTCATTTTAAACTAATATTGCGATGAATTTAAATGAAATCTGTAGTTTTTTTCAATAAAAAAAGATATATCAGTGAATATTGTATCCAACTTCGTCATAATTTAAAAAGTTAATCCAATTTGAAAATATCTACCCCCATACTCTTCTATGGGAGGAATTCTGTGTTTTGACAAACATTTATCTTGGAATTTTTTTGGCATTGTATTCATTGACGAACCGCTGGATTCAATGTATCAGAATCGAAATACTGGCCTCCACATTTATGTGGAGCTCAGTGATCGGAAATTCAATGTGTGGATTCCTTGGAAACACTCGTTGCTGGACGATCCTTGTGAACGCCACGTATCTGGATGTAAAATCACTCATTTTTATATTCCTATAATTGGAAGATCGTAATTAGAGGGAGAAATTCGAGCAGGGAGATTCATTCTAGAAAACTTTGACGTCAACTCCAAAATCCACTCATGCGACAGCCAATTACAAAGAGAATTACATCCTACGTTATATAAAGCAAATATATTAACTGTATTTTTTGAACGTCACATTCTCCTTGAAATTATATTATCGTTAAACTGCACAAAATCGAATAAATAAAGAATTTTATTTTACTAAAAAGTTGCTAAAAGTTACAAATAGGTTCTAAAAACTTAAAACCATAGTATATACAATGTCAAAATGCACATTCAACCCGGCATTGAAAGCGCTCGGGAAGCATTTTAGCATCGTATCTACGATGGTTTTAAGTTTTTAGAACCTTTGTAACTTTTAGCACCTATTTAGTAAAATATAATAATTTATTTATTTGATTTTGTACAGTTTAACGTTAATACATACTACGTTTCAAGTTCTTTTCTGACCTGGTCTGTCATCTCAGTCAGCCAAGAGACGTTAAAATAAACATGAACAGAAACAAATGTTTTGAATGCGTTTATTTTTTGTCTTATACATACGGTATTGTTTAAATGATCAGAGATTTTTTTTCAATAACTTGATGTTTGGCAAAACTGCCATCAATAGATACAATATTAAGCACCAAATGCATAAATAAATAAATAAAATATGATATATGTTTATATAAATCAATACAAATGATATCTATACAAATAGATTTCACACACGTCAAAACGGTTTTGCATAATGGTTTATGAGGTATTTTCCATATTTATGTATTCTTTAAAGAATTAAAGTTTTTGTTATCCCATTCTGAGCAAATCGATTTAGAGTTGAATGTATTCAATTGTGTTTCTTCTACGACATATTACGTTGATTTTGATATATTTTTTTGGAATAATACCTTTAGTAATTAATTATGATCGAACCAAATTCACCAAAAAAAGATCAATTTTTAAGCCGTATTCGACTTCGCTATTTGCAAATTCCCTTTATAGTCCAAAACATACAGATTTCTGACTAATGTTTTTGAAGCAGTGGGAAGGAACCATAATATAGTTTGTGGTTAAATAACTGTAATAGTGTATTTTACACCTTTCATAGACGCACAATCTTACACAAACATAAAGTTTTATATCTTACTACATATACATCTCAATAACAAAAACAATTTATTAGCTAGTCTTCGTTAGTAAGTATTAAACTAAAAATGATGAACACAGAAAAACTTTGATGCCTTTCTTATTTTTTTAAACTCTTATTTTTTAGTTATAAATATTTTGATTAAAACATATACAGGGTGATCCCGAATTTTTGGTATACATTTTAAGGGTTCGTACAGGACACTGTAACAAATATTTATTGCATAGAAAATCATGGTCAGAAATATATTTATTTAGTCAAAATTACAGGGCGTCTCGCTGCAATCCGAAGTCATGTTTACGTTCATAACTTTAACAAGATGAAGATATTTTAGAAAAAATTACAACAGACTCATCTTTGTATGAATTGTAAGGATTTCATTAAAATACCTTCATTACTATTAAAGTTATGAAATAAACGCGACTTCGGATTGGAGTGAGACACCCTGTAATTTTGACTAAATAAATGGATTTCTGACACTGTTTTCCTCTACAATAAATGATTGTAACGGTGTCCTGTAGCAACCTTTAAAGTTTGTATCACGAATTCGGGACCACTCTGTATATTTAACTATATGTCATGTTTATGAAAAAAGAAATTGTTAAATAAAACTTTTTTTTTTTTTTTTTACAATTAAAAATATTCTTAATAATCTAACTTTAATATACATCATGAATCAGTTTGCATGTAATATATTTTATTTGTCCATAATATTTTCCTTCAAATGTTTTCAAAGCCTCAATAACAGTCCTAATAAATTTTGTTTTATACCATCAAGAAAATGCATTCTGTAGTTTAAAGAAATTTTGGTTTTCAAAGTAAATAAAATTTTACCATTAAAAGTCGGTATTAACATGATCACACATATGTAATTTTTTGTTTGTTATTACAGTTATTTCTCAGCATACTCATTTTAATTGGGAGAAAAATTAATTTTTATTACTATTCCTATTTTTAAATTACTTCAATATTTAAAATGAAATCAGTTTAAAGATACAGCATTAAATAAACATCAAAGGAAAAAAAAAAAGATTTGTTGGTAACATTCCCCTTTTTGTCTTTTAACCTAAGTAGATAAAATTTATCCGTAAAAAATTCTCTTTTCGAGTAAGAAGAGTCAAGTTTGGATACTTTTTTGTGGAAATAAATTTCAGTGGGCAATGTTGAAATAAAACTGCGATAACGAAATGAATTTTATATTTAACTTTAAAAGTACGTAAATGTGATACTGGATAAGCCTAGACTTGCAAAATTAAATATTGAGTGATTTCAAAAATAATTTTAGTACAATTATGTCAAGCTAAATTATCAATAAGGTAAAGCCAGGAGAGATGGCGAGGTCGGAGAAATCGCGCAAAAAGAGTGTCAGGGGGGAGGGAGTAGAGTGCCCGCGCAGCCACTCAAGGTAGTTGTACAACATCAGTATACTGGAGTGTCTACTTGAATGTGCACGTTGATTGTTTCAAGCGTCTAGGATAAATCATTGCTATTTGTTTTATTTCTACAAAGTTAAGTGCTTGAATTTTCATAACTATTCGTCAGAATTTTTATAAAATGTCAGTAGTACAAAATGTTTTAAAATTAAACTATTCCTCATAAGCTACTAATCTGGACTAACGGTGCAAACATGAACGGTTAGTTTTATAAGCGGCCACGTGTAAATAAAAGGCCGCGCAATCTCTCCTACCAAAATTTGATAGTTTGCGCATCTGTTGCTTAGGAGAGATGAAGCTTAGTTTCCATTAGTTTCCATTTTAGGAGAGCTTACGCAGCTTATTGCTAAATTTGTATAAATTGCAAATTACATGTAAAATATATGAATGAATCAATTTTGAAATATTATTCGAAAAACACATATTTATCGAAAACTGTAATTTGCCCTTTAAATATTGAAGTGATTCCAGAACACGCATATTTTCTAAGCTGCGATTAAGGCATCAATCAAACTGTCGCTGAAACCGGTGTGTTAGCATCAGTATTCACTCCAATCATCCATTTCAACAACAGTACTCATTACAACCTCTGTAACCCAAACTTCTCATATACTACGCCTATCCTCGCCTACCATTGCAGCAGGTACATGCATTTGTTAACCATTAACTTTAGGGGAGTTTAATGTTACTCTCCGAAATACACCTACCAAAGTTTAGGAAAATTTTCATCCATTCCAAGCAGTTTAATGCCATCGAAATAAAAAAGGAAACAGAGAAGAATGTTTCCGGTCCACAAAATATACATAAAAAAAGACTGAAGAAGAATGCAGCTGCAAAAGAAGCAAACAGCTGAAGATGCTTCCACAAAAGGTGCATTAAAAAAACTGAAGGCACGAAAACGAAGGACAATGAGGATGAGTGCACTGATTGTCGAGAACTGCACCGGGATACAACTTTGATCAGTGACTGGATTCAACGTATTACTTGTGGTAGGTGGCTGAACGAAATCGTCACCATTTACAACAATAAGTGTATCGATTGTGGACTATGACAACTTCGGTCAGCAAACAAGAAAACATGGAAACTATGGATATCAAATTAGACTAATTTTAAGTTAAACGTGTTATCATCTAACTTAATGTTATTTGGAATTGTTTCGAGTCTTGCTTTTTCTGATTCTTCAATTAAAATTTTGTAATTGTTCTTAAAGTTATTTAATTTTTCTGATTCTTGAATCATTATTTTGAAATACTCTTTAGTAATACATGGTATAAATATTTGTTCACAAAACCTTACAACAATGTCATATAAGTGTAATTGTTAATGGTAACAATTTAATTGTAGTTATTATTAATAACGATCTCTCTTATCCATGTGCGAAATCACACCTACCCTGTAAGGACAGATTGCGCAAAATAGCTTTCTTGGTTTTAATACAACTGTTCAATTAAATTACAGCATAACTACAAAATAGCAATGGAAATGCATACAACACAAACTAAGTTAAAATTATTCATGGGTAGTTTAGCAAAAAAATAATACTTATATTTTTTATTAATATTTTACTTAATTGTGCGCAAACTCTCCTAGCTTTACCTTAGAAAATGAGATATTTTTTTTTTATCATTATCTGTCATTATCAGTTTATGATCATTGTCTCTTTTATAAAATTTAATCGTATATTACGCATTAATCATAATTTATATAATATGTAACTATAGAAAATTATTTTTAATAAGTTTTTGCAATTTATTTCTTTTCAAGGTAAAGAAAATTAATTTGTTTTATTTGGCATACAGTCTTATTCAAATAAATATCATTTTGTAAGAAAAAAAGGAACATTAAATGAACAAAGAGTAACATCTTTTAATATTGATGTTAAAATAAAAATGTGAAATTTATACTGAGTCACAAATTTTTGTTGTTTATTTAAAGTATTTGAAGAAAAAATGCATAATCTAAACTACGAGCTTCTATATTTTCACTGTAAGTGAACTTAAATAGTTAAATAGAGGTAGCATAATAAGAAGAAAGATAGTTTAATGATACAGCCTTCAGTAATACTAAAGAAAAAAAGTTTTATTCTATATATCAAGTACTCTCTTTTCCTAAGTAAATAAAATTAAGTTACTTTCTTTCGTCGCATGCACTCTGGGACACTTTTTATCCAAATAGTTCTTGTTATATTTAGTAGAAGGAGAAATAAAGGAACATTAAATGAGCAAGAGTTATCTCATGTGATCTTAATGTTAAAATAAAACCCTGTTTCAGATACATAGAATCACAAATTTATACTAAGATAAAATCATGTAAAATTAACTTGAAATAAACTTAATATTAGAATTTATTTGTATTCAATGGATTAATTGTGATTTACCTAGTAGAAAAAACTTTCCTCTCTGTATTATGTTATTTAAAAATTTATTTTGCTGCTATTTTGCAAAGTCAATTTAGAATTTCAGGACTGAGGAGATGTTATAGCTGATAATCCTTTGCCCTCTACCCACCCCTTAAAAAAAAAAACTGAATGATTATTAAATTAGCAAGAGTAACTTCTTTTGATATGGATTTTAAAATAAAATTGTGATATTGATATTGATTAATAATTTCTATTGTGCATTTAAATCATAAAAAAAAAATCAATTGTCTTAAGCAGAATTCAGATATCATCTTATATAAAAAAGTTAATTCTATATTTTATTTGTAAGTGAACTTAATTAGTTAAATAAAGGGAACATGATAAGAAGAAAGATAATTTAATGATACAGCCTGAAACCGTAATACAAGAAAAAAAAGTTTTATTCTGTATCTCAAGTACTCTTTTTTCCTAAGTAAATAAAATTAAGTTATTTTCTTTCGTCGCATGCACTTTGGGACACTTTTTATCCAAAGAGTTCTTGCTACATTTAGCAGAAAGAAACATAAAAGATCATTAAATGAGCAAGAGTTACTTCATTTGATCTTGATGTTAAAATAAAACTCTGTTTCAGATACACGGAGTCACAAAATTATATTAAGCTAAAACCATGTAAAATTAGCTTGAAATAAACCTAGTATTAGAAAGTTAAGCATTATGTTATTTCAAAATTAATTTTGCTGCTATTTTGCAAAGTTAATTTATAATTTCAGGATTGGGGAGATTTTATAACTCATAATTATCTCTAAAAAATTATAATGAAAAAAAAACCATATTTTTTATTTAAATTATTTTTATAAATCTAATTCCATGCCGCATTCTTAAATAAAAAACCACCGACTAATTTGTAATTTTATACCGCATTCCAAGAGCTCATTTTTTCTAAGTAGATAAATATTTATCTGTATTGTCACAAATATTTTTAGACACTCTTATCCAAATAGATCTTGCTACTTCATTTAGAAAAAAGGAAATTCTAAAGGTATTAAATGAGAAAGAGATATTTCGTTTGATGTTGTTTTTAAAATAAAACGCTGTTATAGAAATCGAGTCATAAAACTACAGGATGCTTTAAAAGCATGTTATTAAAAAAAAAAAAACAGAAAATTCAAAGAAATTATAAATGAGAAAGAGAAACTTTGTTACTTTTTTTATCATTTTTTTAAATAACACGTTGCTAAAGAGATCAAGTCATAACATTCTAATAAGTTTTAAAAGCGTGTCATGTAAAAAAAGAAAATCCAAAACAACATTAAATGCGAAAGAGGAACTTTGATTGATCTTGTTTTAAAAATAAAACTAATTTAAAGAAATCGAGTCATAAAATTATATTAAGCTTTAAAATAATTTCATTAAAAAAATAAAAAAAACTTATGTACTCTGAATCTAGTATTACGAAAATGGCTTATTTATTTTTAAGCTTTTCTGTTTGTTTCAGAAGAAATTTATTCTTATATTTTAATTTACACTAAACTAATTAAAATTAATTACAAAAATAGCTTAATGATAATATCGAATAATAAAAAAAGAAATAAAAAAAAGAAATAAAAAAGAAATGAAGCCGAAGACTGGAGGCTATTTTGTCCTATATAATTAGAATGTATATTTTGACGGACGTACTTTGGAGCATTTTTATTTAAATAAACCTTGTTACACATAGCAAACGTAAATCTTAAACATCAGTAAATCAACAAGACTTTTTTCGTGTGATTTTAGTACTGAAATAAATCTCTGTTACAGAAATACTTTCACAACATTACATTAAGCAAAAGTCATATAGACGTTACATGAAAAAAATACCGTAAACTTTGAAACTTAAATATTATATTACTATTCTTTTATATTGTCAATAATATACATACATTATCAGTGACATTAAAAACATATTTAATTATTTCCTTTAAAAACAAATATAGATACAGTCTGGCGTCATTAAAAGTATATTATTTAACCAGTTTTTCCACATATTCTTTAACATTTCTTATTGTGACCTTCTTTAATTTTCCTTTCACGTTTCTTGTGTCTTTAGTTTTCTGAAAAAACTGTAAACTTCATCCCAGGTATATAGATACATCTACACTACGCTGACTTTTCGAAAAATGTTTTCACATCTTTCCTGAGGCTTCCTAACTTCAAATGACAATATAAAACAATTTTAAGCGGAAGTAATTGGTATTTATAAGGATAAAAGTAATATGAAAAGATGCATCTATAGTAGTATTCGTATTCAAAATTATTACTAATTCCTGATGTCTGGTATTCTAAAATACCGGGTGAACCAAAAGTTCGTTAACATTTTAAAAATTCACAAAAAAGGGAAGAAATTAGGATAAGGAAGTGCGGTTTGCAAGAAAGGGCTTACAAGGTACACTGTTAAAAATTTGCAGCAAACTGTCCAGTCATTTGACCGTTTTTATAGAAAATGGTTACATAACTGTAATTTAAATTTATTCTGACAATATTATAGACCATATTATGGTTAGAATAGAGTTAAAATACTGTTATGTAACCGTTTTCTATAAAAACGGTCAAATGACTGGACAGTTTGCTGGAAATTTTTAACAGTGTAGTCGGATTTTTTTTTTAGTAGCAAAAAAAAATTAGTTCAAAATGTCACTGGTAGAGAACGCTGACGACCCGAAACACAAAGAACAGGGCAACAGTACACTCCATTCATTTATTCTTGCAATAACAATTGTTCAACATGATCTCCAGAACATTGTACAACACAACTAAGGCGACTCGCAACGCCCGTTACAGCTGAATTCAACATGACGGAATGAATTGCAGAAACCTCACGTCATATAGAATCTCTGAGTTCGGCCAATATGTTGAAAGATAACATTCTGAAAGCGAATGAGAAATCCTCGTGTATCCCGGTCTTTTATTGTAGGATTAATTCGCGTAATTCTGGTGAATCTCTCGCATGTTAGCGCCATCTACAGGTGACTTTTTTAACTATTTTTTTTGCTGCTAAAAACATCCAACTACCTTGTGAGCCCTTTATTGCAAGCCGCACTTTTTTATCATAGTTTCTTCCTTTTTTATGAATTTTTAAAGTTTTAACGAACTTTTGGTTCACCCGGTAAAATTCAAATGCAATACGGGCATTACACAGACATGATGTTCTATTTTTAGACTATCTAAGTAATATCTTAATACGATTGAAAAAAATTTCCTAACTGATCATTGTTAGTATATATATATTTTTTAAAAATTTAATTCGATGGTACACTTCTCAAAAAACATTAAAGATATAGTAAATTTTATTCCATTTTCTAAGAGTTCATTTTCCTTAAGTAAATGAAATTATTTTTGTTTCTTTTGAAATGCGTACTCATTATTATCTAAAATGTCCTTAGTCTGCTACTAGACATAGAAAAAGGAAATGCAAAAGATCATTAGATGATAAATAGTTATTTCTTTTGATCTAAATGTTAAAAGAAAGTTCTGTTAAAGTCATCGAGTAACAAAATTACATTAAGTTTTAAAAGCACATAATATAAAAAAAAGTCTTACATATTATTCTTGTACTAATATGATAATATGATATATAAAAAAAGTCTTACATAGTCTTCTTGTAGTAATATGGTAATATGATTGTTATTCAATTTATCTACTTGTCTTCTTTTTATATTCTCGTATTTTAACGTACATTTAACTAATTAAGGTACATTTAAAAGTAGCTAAATGATGCTTTTTAAATAACATGAAAAAAAAAACATGAATGTTATTCTGTAGTTGAAGGACTTTTTATTTCTAAGTAAATAAAATTATCATTCTTTGTCGCAAGTACTTTTGGAATTTTTTTTTAAATAGCTCTTGCTACGAGTAGTTACAGAAAAGCTTAAATACTATTAGATAAGTAAGAGAATCTTCGTTTGAACGCATGCTCTGTTAGATATATAAAGTAGCGCAATTGCATTAAGCTAAATGCATGTATAAATTATATAAAAAAGAAACTCGTATTAGAGATTTAAATGTTATATATTTTCAAAATTAATTTTATTGATATTATGAGTTGTTAATTTATTGAGTTGGATTGAGGTAATTTTTCCAACTGATTTTGTAGACAATAAAATTTTAATCATACTTATTTTTTTGTATTTTTATAAATTTAATTCGATGTTACAACCTTAAAAGAAAAAAAAACACTAATAGAATAGTAAATTTTATTCCTAAATTGTAGAACTCAATGTTCCTAAGTGTATTTTTTTCTTTTACCTTTGTAGCCTCGGTACATAGGTAAAGACCTAGGTTTTACCTTCACGTAAAAACTAGAGGAAATGTTTTTTTACACACATATATCCACTTATACATATGCACATTCATTGTTAATATACCGTACATTAGCATCGGTAAACAGCCACCAAACAGTCGAATTTTTGTTTATTGCTATTTCCGTATTGAAATATTCAATTTATTTAATGACAAAAAATTACAATTAAATAAGGTGAAGGTTACTGTTCGAAAAAAGAGGTATTAAAAAAAAACGAATAATTAACAGCTATGCGGGAACACTGAGGCACGTTTATACAAAAAGTTGTATAAACGTCGAAGCACGTTTATACAATTGGATTTCGAAAAAAAGTAACATTAAATGACAGTTCCTTCGTTTGATCTTGATGTTAAAATAAAACTCTCTTACATTAAAAAATGATATTAATCTTTAAAAGCATGTGATATAAAAACTAGTCGGATGTGTCAATCCCAAAACTTTTTTCTATCACACACAGGTTTCGCATACACTAAAAAGAATCAGCACAAATTTATATCAAGATCTAACTGAAGCTGAAGTTTTATTAAATTCCGTGCATTAGCTCTTCAGATATGACTATTGCTAAAATCGCGTAAATCCTGTAAAAAGCTGCATAACAGCGCCACCTGTTGGTTGATTTAGATTAAAGCCTAACAAACAGCAATTTATGTCAACGCCTAAGTGAATCTGAAATTTCATGAAAATCCGTGCATTAGTTCTAGAGATATAGCTATTGTGTTAATAATGAAAAACGTAGCATATCAGCTCCACATGTTGGGCTATTTACACCAAAACGTAAGCAGTATCTATTTATGTCAAGGTCTAACAGAATAAGAAATTTTATGAAATTTCGTGCATTCGTTCTTGAGATATAGCTATCGTAAAAATTATGAAAAAAGTGGTATAGCAGCGCTACCTGTTGGGATATCTACACCAAAATGTAATCAGGGTCTATTTATGTCAAGGTCTAATTGAATCTGAAGTTTGATGAAAATGAATACATTAGTTCTTGAGATAGAGCTATTACGGAAATCACGAAAAATGCAGCATAGAAGCGCCACCTGTTATACAATTTTCACCAAAAACTAATCAGTAACAATTTATACCAGCAACGAATTGAATCTCAAGTTTTATTAATTTCAGTGCATTAGTTCTTGAGATAGAGCGCTCAAATTTTTTTCGTCACGTACAGACAGATTCACAGACAGATATTTACTAAAAACAGCCAAATCGGGTTCAGAACCTTCTAAAACGTATAAATTCGTTGTAAATCGGAAGCCGAAAATTTTCATAGATCCAATACTTTCTTCTTGTAAAGATAAAATAAAGTAAAAATTGAGTGATTTTACCTGATTTTCGAAAAGTTTTCAAAATACTTTAAGAAGAAATAAATAGTATTATGACAATAAATAAAAACTTGGATCCAAATTTTACAAAGATGAAATATTTCCACTGGAGGAAATGACCTCACGTTTTAAAGAAAACGTGCAACTCCATCCATAAAGCTTAAAACTTTTCTAATGACGTAAAGTTCAAGAAATTTTCAGTCCGCCCTTCCGAAAATTAAGGCCTATAAATTAAAAAAAAAAATAAGAAGAAAAAATATTTTACTACATTAAGTCACGTTCTGATGCAACATAGTCGTTGTATCGATATAAGGTGAACGTGAGCAATGAAAATAATTTAATTGAGAAAAAATAGAAAATGTTTATCAGTTATCGTCACAGAATGGTTGAAAAGTAGTTGAAAAAGTTTTACATATCAAACACGTTTGTCAAATTCTTCTAAAATGTGTACATTTTATGCGACACTGACATGCATCATATTCACCCAATTGAAGCTTAATCGAAAGTATACATTGGGATCTATCGCACTCACTCACAAACACAGACATCATCGAAAAAACATCAAAAACGAGTTCTGGCGACATGAAAACTTGAGGAAATAAATATTTTACACGCATATATCCACACATACATATGCAATCAATGCTAATATACCGAAAATGGATTGAAGGAACCTCCAAATGCAAAAACATACCAATGTTTCAATAATCGGGATTTTATCATAATTACAATACATTTTACACACTGTATAGGTACGGAAAGTAAAAAAGGACGTATATATCATATAGTATTATTATAATATGATTGTTATTTAGTTTATCTACTTCAGTTTGGAGTTAAAATGTATTTGTATATTTAATTAACATTTAAGTAAGTAAAATAACTTTAAAATGTTGCTTAATTATTATATCTTTATAATCACATCAAAGATAAAAAAATAATTCCGCAGATCAAGTGTTCGTTTATCGTAAGTAAATAAAATTACCTTCCTTTCTTTTCTTGCAAGTACTTCGGTGCACTTTTATCTAGATAGCTCTTGTTACATTTAGAAGAACTAAAGCTTAAATTCAATTAACTTAGCAAGAGTTTTTCCGTTTGATCTTAAAGTTAAAATGACATGCTGTAGATATATATATATATATAACCTCAAAATTATATTAAACTAAAGACACTTAAAATTAACAAGAAAAACCTAGTTTTATATTTTGTAGTAATATAGTATTTCAAATTTTATTACGTAGCACTTTTTACTATACATGCAAATAAAAAAGTCCAAAATTAAGTCAAATGAACAAACATTATTTCTTTATACTTATGTTTAGATAAGGCTCCATTAAAGATATTGAGTCACACAATTATTTTAAGCTTCCAAAGCTGGCAATGAAAAAAAAAAAAACATACATATTTTATTTTAATATAATAATATTTTTCAGTTTACATATAATTTATTTTTAGTTATAAAATATAATAACACTTGTTATATAATATAAAGCCACATAATTATATTCTACTTTATGTATTTATTTAAGATAAAAGTATATTCTTTTTTTAACTTTCATTTAACCAAATACGATAACTTTTGAATCTAGCTTTATGGTACTATAAAAACGGCAGCATTCATGAAAAAATAAATTTTATTCTGCAGATCAAAGAATAAAGTTTCTTAAGTAAATTTCTTATTTTCTTTCTTTTGCCTCTAGTATTTTGTGACACTTTTATCCAAATAGCTCTTGTTACTCTTTGAAAAAGGACGGATAAAATACCATTATATTAACAAGGGTTATTCGTTTGATCATAGAAATAAAATGAAATTATCTTATGTGTATAGAATCAAAAAATATATCATGCATTAAAATTATATAAGAAAAATTCAGAAAAATCTAGCGTTATAAATTTAGGATATGTAATTTTTTATTAATGTATTGTTATTATATGATGTTGATTTAAAGTTACAGAATTTAGATCATTTTCTGTCAATACACTTTTTAAGACGACAGTGGACTTTGGAAGCAAAATTAAAAATTTTTTAGGGATTCACTTGACATTTGGCAGAGCTGTTAAGAACAAGCTTTAATACTTGTGCATAATATTTGAAATTAAAATGCCAAAAATATTTTTAGTTATTGCATTTTAAATATTCTCATACGACAAAATAATCACATATTTAGAAATATCCCATGCGCATTTTTTTTACAAGCAAAAAATATGACAATATTTATTTATGATATATTTTTTATATATTGCAAACAATGGAAGATAATATTATTTAAAATAAATGTTCAACATTTTATATAAAGTTAAAATTTGTTAAATCTGTAAAAGTTCACTGAATATATAAGAATTTCTTTTTATAATTATGTTTTGTTTATGCTAAAGAAATAACTATATATTTCCATATGCACATACATTTCAACACTGCAATACCCCTTAAATGCACTTCTTTATGCTAACATTTTATTTATTGTTGTGTATGGGATAAGCTGTATAAATTTCAAATAAGTATGGCAATTAGCAATGTGCATAAAATATTTCCAAATTTAGTAATGTCTGATTTTTTCTATTTTGAGGAAGCAGCATTTTAAATATAACCTACTGTTTCAATATATGAGGGGGTCGGGGCAAGAAAGTTCAAAGCCACATTTTTGGTGAAATAAATCTAACACTATAATCTGTTGCTCAATATTGTAAATTATAATATCCAACATATAATTTGTTTCTAATTTCACTTGGTGGCAGCATATGTGATAAGTTTCGTTTTTGCGACAGATTTTTATGCCCCCAATGAAGATAAGTAATTTAATAAAAAAAAAACTTAATAGTAATATCATTAGAGTGAGGCCATGTTGTTACTCAGAATATCTCAAATGTTACTAAGACATTGGCAAATAAACTTTAGGTTATATATCTTGATATGAGAATTTGATAAAATTTTCAAATTGAAATATCTCAGAAGTTCAAAAATGTAGCTTGGCACTCTCTTTCCCCGACCTCCTCATATAGTTTGTTTAAAAATATAAAAGTTCTTCGAAGAAGCATATAATTTAAAATTCTTGCATCAGAAGAATTGGATCTTTAATATCATATTTCACCAAATTTGGATGTTTTATCCTAATTTTGTGATCATAATGTTAGTCATAATTTGTATTTTTAACGTAATATCTCAAAATGGATCAGCACAGTAACACAATCTAAACAACACTATATAAAAAATATATTCTATAATTCAAGAGCTCTTGATTCCTAAGTAGATGAAATTATTTTTCTTTATTTTGTTGCCAGAACTTTGAGACATTTTCCCAAACGGTAATATTTTGTCGTTTTTATTTATTATCTAAATTGTTTTTATTACACTAATTAGCAAATCAAATCTGCACAATAACACAATTTTACAAACGCGATACAGAAAATTAATTTAATTATTTAATTCAAAAGTTCATTATTCCTAAGAAAATAACATTGCTTTTTTTTTCTTTTTTCACAAATGTTTTGAGACATTTTATCCAAATGCTTGTGCAAAATGGTAATATTTTGTGGTTTTCATGTAATATATAAACGGGTTGTATTACACTAATTAGTATGACAAATCTTCAAAATAACACAATCTTACAAACACAATACCAAAAATACACTATAATCTATAATGCAAGAGATCTTTATTAGTAAATTAATAAAATTATTTTTCGTTGTTTTGTCCCAAACTTGGATGATATTTTATCCAAATGCTTGTGCTAAATGGTAATATTTTGTGTGTTTTATGCATTATCCAAATGGATTTTTTATTACACTAATTAGGAAAACACATCTACACGAAAATATAAATTAAAGACACGGCACAGAAAAAAAATATTCTGTAATTCAAGAACTCATTAATCCTAAGTGAATAAAGCTATTTTTATTTATTTTGTAATCTATCAAACACGATACAAAAAATAAAATATATTGTATAGTTCAAGATCTCTTTTTAGTAATAAAGAGATCTTGAACTATACAATATATATTATTTTTTGTAATTAGTGAGACAAATCTTCACCATAACACAATCTTACAAACACTTACAAGACATTTACAAGACATTTTATCGAAATAATTGTTCCAAATGGTAATATTTTCTGGTATTATGTATTATACAAATTGCTTTTATTACACTAATTAGCAACACAAATATGCATAATAATACAATCTAACAAAAAAAAAAATTAAACTCTATTCTATAGTTCAAGAGATCTTTAGTCTTAACTACATATATATATATATATATATATTAATTGTTGTTACAAGTGTTTTGAGACATTTCATCCAAATGGTAATATTTTGTGTCTTCATGTATTATGAAAACTGCTTTTATTACACTATTAGCAACACATATCTGCATGATAACAGAATTTTACAAACACGATACAAAAAAAAAATGTTTTTTTTATTTATTTATTTTCTAATCTCACAAAAAATAAACTATATTGCATAATTATAATTCAGGGGCCTTTTACTCTTAAGCAAATAAAATTGTTTTCTGTATTTTGTAATCTAACAAACACGGTACAAACTAGTCAGATGTGCCAATCCAAAACTTTCTTCTATTTCATACAAGTTTCACATACACCAAAAACAAATAAGCACCAATTTATGTCAAAGTGTAACCGAATCTAAATATTTATTAAGTTATGTGCATTATTCTTTGAGATATGACTATCGCTAAAATCGTGTAAATCCAAAAAAAATGCAGCATAGCAGCGCCATCTGTTCGTAGATTAACACCAAAAACTAATTAAAAACAACTTATGTCAATGTCTAACTGAATCTGAAGTTTGATGAAAATCTGTGCATTAGTTCTTGAGATATAGCTATCGTGAAAATCATGAAAAAGTAGCATAAAAGCGCCATCTGTTAGGCTGTTTATACCAAACCATAACCAGCAGATATTTATATCAAGTTCTAACAGAATCTGAAGTTTTATGAAATTCTGTGCATTAGTTTTTGAGATATACCTATCATGATAATCTTGAAAAATGTGGCATAGCAGCATCACATGTTGTGCGATTTACACCAAAAACTAATCAGCACCAATTTCTATCAGGGACTAACTGTATCTAAAGTTTTATTAATTTCAGTGCATTACTTCTTGAGTAAAAGCGTCCAAAAATGTTTCGTCACACACAGACAGACAGACCGACCGACCGACAGACAGACAGACTCACAGACAGACATTTTCCAAAACCAGTCAAATCTTGTTCAAGACCTTCTAAAACGTACAAATTAGTTAAAAACCGGAAATCGGGAATTTCCATGAATCCAATACTTTATTCTTGTAAAGTTAGAAGAAAGTATTAATTATTTTATTTTTATTTTATCACAGGTACTTGAAAAATATCATTAAAATGGTTGTTCCAAAAGTAATATTTCGTTGTTGTATGTATTATACAAACTATTTTTATTTCGCCAAATAGCAACAAAAATCTGCACAATAACACAATCTGACAAACACGATAAAAAAATACTATATTTTATAATTAAAGAGCGCTTTATTCCAAAGTAAATAAAGTTATTATTATTATTATTATTACTACAAGTGTTTTGAGACATTTTATTCAAAGGCTAATACTTAGTGGTGTTACGTATTATATAAAAAAAGAAAACTGCCCAGTTAAACTGATGGCATTGCGCTCACAGGCTACTCACGCTAATAGCATATTATACAATTGAAGCAAATCGGATAATTCTTCATAAAATCCCATATAGCTAAATTAAGGGGGGGGGATTAGCTCCCCCATCTCCCACCTTTGTACTTAACCAATGAACCTCCAAATCTAATCAGGGAAGTGCCTTATCATAATGAACCTACATACAAAATTTAAAGCAAACATGATAATTCTGCATGAAAAACACATTTATCTAAATTACGGGGGATTAGACTTCCGTTCCCACCTTTATACTTAACCAATAAACTGCCAAATCTAATCAAGGATCGCCTTATCACAATGAAAATCTATACTAAAGTTGAAACAAACTGTATAATTTTGCATGAAAATACCATTTATCTAAATTAAGGGGGGGGGGATTATCCCCCTTTATACTTAACCAATGTACCCCCCAAACTAATCAGGAAATCTTCTTATCACTATGAAATGATATACAAAATTTGAAGCAAATACGACATTTCTGCATGAAAAAGCCATTTATCTAAATTAAGGGCGGCTTTCCCCCTTTCCCACCCTTTATACTTAACCATTGAAAATCCAAAACTAATCAGGGAAGCGCCTTATCAGTGTGAACCTATATACAAAATTTGAAGCAAATCGAATATTTCTATCAAGCGTTATCGCGTTACGTGCATATGTACATACATACATATACGTTGTACATACGGAACCTGCGGGCACATTAGTTATCAGGCTTTGATAGCCTGTGAGCTAAAAACGGCTTTTTTTTTACACTATTTAGCAAAACAAATCTGCCCAATAAACAAACAAGATACAAAAAAAAAAAAAAAAAAAAAAAAAAAAACAATATTCTATAATTCAAGTGCTCTTTTTTACCAATTATTTTTTTCTTTATATTCAAACAAGTATTCGAAACATTTTATCCAAATGGTATTAGTTTGTGGTTTTTGTGTATTATACAAAGTTCTATCATTACACTAATTAGCAAAAGTAAAGATTACTAAAACAGCAAAATTTATTTTAATTGTAAAATAAAACAATATATGAGATGCAAAGTCACAGAATTATTTTGAGTTTTAATAGCATGTAAAAGTAACATAAAATAAAACTAAAATTTTAGAATTAATTATCGCATTATTTGAAAATAATAATAATATTGTTATGTAATGTTCGTTTATATTTACAAGATTGAAGCAATTTTCTAATTTATCATTTTATTTTAAAATATCATTTTTCATAATTAATTATTTAAACAAAATTTATGAATAAGAAGTAGTTTAGTAGTAATATCTTTTAAAATCCCACGAAAAATGAAATGTTTTATGTAGTTCAAAAAAACTTTTTTCTTTCAGTAAAAAAAAAAAAAAAAAAAAAAAAAAAAAAAAAATCTTTCTTTATGTTGTCTCAATGACTTTGAAGAGCTTTTATCCAAATAGTTCTTGTTACACTTCGCAAAGGGATAGTTGGAATAACATTAAATGAATCGGGTTTTTTCGTTTGATCTTGATGCTTGGATAAATCTCGGTTACAAAGTCACAAAGGAAAGTATAAATTAGCCGTGAAAGTAACATGAAAAAAAAATAGCTTTATAAAATTGAAATTACTGAGCATACTATGTTATCACTATAAAAATTTAAAAAAAATATTCAAATGCGTGTAAGTACAGGCAGAAATTTGCCAGAACATCCCTGTAATCGGAAAATACTTTTCTGCTAGTTGAAGAAATTTTCTTTCTTTGACTGGAAAATTTAAGGAAATTTTCAACTTAACATTGCGAGTTTTTCGTGTTTTTATAGAAAAAGAACACGTAAAAATTCATTTTGTAACACGAAAAATTACTGAGCTCAGCTTACATAGCTGAAGGAACGCCCTTGTGATTCCATGAATATTAACTTAAGATTGAATGATTTCAATTAATTTTTATGTTAGATTGTTGAATTTATTGTATTTTGGGGGAAAATAGCAAAACATAAAGGAAATTTTCGTATTTTGACAAAATTTAATCAACTGAAAAATTTGTTCGATTCACGGATTATTTTAAGAATGATTTTAACCTATTTTGTTATTATTGTCGTGAGAAAATCGAGACTACATCTCAACTCAGTGGAGTATAAAATTTCATGAGCAATGATAAATTCACGAGTCAAGATGATGATATATGAATTCATTATTAGACCGGTAATCGTTGGAGTTGTGCCATGTTTATGCGTATCTCTTAGCGTAACTTGCTAATTATGTTTAATGAGAGAAAGGAAAATTTATTTTCTTTGATGTTATGATCGGCAGATGGCCATTTTCAATTGTTGTAACTCACTATCGAGGTATTTAATTATTTATTTCTTCATGTAATTTGCGCATTATTAAATGTTTGTAATCGACATCATAACTAAATGTAATCAATTGATATATTGTAGTTAAGTTATTTCTCTATTTACTAATCTAACTTTATTACTAGGAGATCTAACTGGGGATTAACGGGTTATAGAAATAATACCAATTTTTATTGGATACTCTAATATTTTTTTTTAAACTTTTAATATATATTTTTAAGAATACGCACTAACGAAAAAAAAAAGCATTTTATATGAAAAATCTGAATGATGTATTCAAATAAAGTCCTAAAATTAAAAAAAAAAAGTTTTCGTTTTTTTTATATATATTTTATATATATATATTACAAACGAGTTATTTGTCGGACGGCGCACAGTGGAGTATTTGATGCAAAATCCTGGCCAAAAAGGCAAAAATTTAAATTTGCTCAACAATTGTAAAAAGCATATTTTATAATAGACGACTAATTGGTACATCGATCTATGTACATGTCAGGAGTATGAGTCAGTTCCGGAGTCTTTGTGAAAAAAACGTGCTTTTTTTGTTAGGTTTCAACTTTGTTATTGTGTTTAAATTTATACTTTGACATGTCCATTTAAATAATTTTACTTTTCATGTAATGAAAAATAATTTAAATTGAAAATGGAGGTAATATTAAGCCTTTTTATATCTAATTTATTGAAATATATTTATTGAAATATATTACCTAATATATTTAAAACTTTTTAAAGCTGTGTCGTGGTTTGTCGGACCATTTTTGAATTATGATCGTATTGGTTATAGTTTTGAAGGCAAATGTTTTTTACAAAAGGTTCCGCATATTGTTGTCATTTTACATATCAATGATTTTTGGGAGAACTGCAAACCTATTAAATCCACTCAAAAACTAGCATCTCTATATTTTTGAGACTCAACTTTGGTAAATACTAAATGCAAGTAATATATATATTATATGCACAGTATATAATAATTAAACACTTATGTGTAGTAAAATTAACCACAATTAATTAAACATTATTTGTAAATAGAAAAAAACCTATCAACAATTAAATCTCTCTTATAAACAATAAACAATTAAGTAAACATTGTATTATATATTTATTTATTTATACATTAACGGGTTACTAAATGTATATATTTTTGAAATACATACATTTGTGCAGATATAACATTAATTAAGTGTATTTACTAAGAGTAAGTCGACAATAATGGTTTTAACTTTAAAACACATGAAAATTAAATTTGGCCAGGGTTTTGTGTCAAGAACTCCACTGTGCGGCGTAACCAGCTTAAGAGGTTGTATACCTGGCCGCGAGGTGAAATTCAACTGATCGCCGCATGGTTCTGATCCACATTACTGGCTCTTTGTCTGTCATGGCTTCAGCGGTATTTAGTGAATTACTTTGGTTTTATGTTTTGGCGTTTATAGATTGCTATTAACTAGTTTCAGTTGGCATTGGACACTTCAACGATTTACATCATGCTTGGTGAATATCAATTGGGTGTGTTTGGAGCCAAATGGTCGATGCAAACTTATTAACTCGGAAAATGATTGGATGGGACAAATGAATCACAACAACAAATGTTTTGACAAATGGATAAGGTTCTCCTGGGGATGAATAAAATTGTGTCGAAATACAAGGCAGATTTCATTGTTCTTGGGGGAGACGATACACCGCCTTTCTAACGTATCCCACTGACTAAAAATAGCCTATGTAGACTGAACCTTTGGGGCATGTCCAGCAGCTCATTGAGCTTTGGATAAAGTATCTTTATTAACAAAATGTGCAACCACAATCGAAAAAGTACAAAATAGCCATATTAGAGATTGACCTCAGCTATCCTATGCAAAAAATTAAAAATCGTTTAAAAATATTCAAACCAAAATGTGAAATTCGAAAAGAATTTGCTTATAGGTTTAACATCCGCGAGCGGGTTTTCGCGTGAGTGAAGAAACCCCTTAATGCAGCTAATAAAAAGTCACATTAAAAAGAAAAGTGGACGCTTCACTCTACTACAAAACTAGAAATAAAACTGGATCATCCAGTCCGTATCCGTGCTGAATGGCGTGAGGAAACCTGTAAAAGAAAACTTGGTTGAAATGTGTGGTTAGTAAATAGGTTAGTACACATAGCAAATTAATAACCTAAAAATTTTTAATTATAAACTTACATTAATAGTAAAATACTACGCCTTAAAACTATAAATGAATCTTTTATGATGAAGGGTTAGTTTGTTAAGCAGATACAATGTATGAAATATTAAACATTTAACATTACTTTTTTTATACCGCTAACAAGGCCCCTACCTGCCCGGCATGAATGCCTATCTTGACGGGTTAGTACCTGGGTGCGGGGCAGAAATCGCCTGATCGCAGCATTGCTGTGATCCACCTGACTATAGATTTGTTGACATCGTGGCTGTGCTTGCTCTCTTGTGGTCTGCTACAGCTATCTTTGTTTGCCGGTTCAAGGTTTCTGTTTAACTTTGTTGAATTGACAGATTTAATAGGTCTCATAATTTAGAACCTTGATCAGGTGACGAGATCCTCACCTGACTAGGCACCCCCAGAGGTACATTTAACATTTCTTACATACTTACATACTAACAAGCGTGCACGCATACATACATTCGAACTTTTATACTGCCCTTGATGCATACGTTTAAAATTGCGAGCATACATACTGACATGCATACTAACGTGCATACAAACAGAAACACACATTTTGAAAACAATTTTTATGCTATTATAATAACAAAACAATGAAAAGTTAATTAAGCGAAAAAAAGAGAATGTGAAATCAAGTGATTAGTTGCCTAATAGGCTATGTTAGGTCAGTATAAATATGAGGAAATATAAACTTTTAATAACAGAATAGATATAATTGGAAAAAATCGGGGCTTAGCCGCATGCTAGGAGATGATAGTTGAATAAAACGCCAAATATTTAACTACTTACAGCAGATGTTTCAATTATGATAATTTCAGTTGTTTAAACCCGCATAGTTCGATTAGATATCTGTTAAATTTGTATTTTATTTATATTATTTTAGTTCGGAAATAATTGTCGAAATTTTCATTATGTTTTAAGTGTAAACATATTATTCTCTCGTTATTGAGCTGCAAGCGATACAGATAGATTTTGAAAAAAGAAATCATGCTTGAAAATTATTTTAAGAACCGTAAAAAAATGAAGATACCGTTATAAAAAAATTGTATTGGAAAGAACATTTTTGTTCTGATTCAACCGTGTTGAAATTGCATTTGTGCAGTAAAAGTTGCAGTAAAAGCAAACGATATTAGTCAAGAGTTGCATCCATCGATATGACGACAGCGTTACTCACATACATGTTTTTCCTTTATATAAACTAGATGGAACCCGTCAAAATTTGACGGCAAACAACTTGATAGTACCATAAAAATAAAATTTATAGTTGCTTTAACTTGACAAATTTCATAGTGGGGAGCATAATATGATTAAGCGGTCACTGACCTTTCCATTGATATATCACATGAGGGGTGTGTGCAAAGTTTAGAAAAGTACCCCCTTGGGGGGTCAAAATGGGGGATGGACATGGGAGATGCATAATATGATTAAGTGGTCACAGACCTTTCCAATGATATATAACATAAGGGTTGTGTGCAAAATTTAGAAAGTACCCCTTGGGGGGGGGGCAAAGTGGGGAGATGGACATCGGAGATGCATAATATGATTAAGCAGTTACAGACCTTTCCAACAATATATAACATGAGGGGTGTGAACAAAATTTAGAAAAGTATCCTTTGGGGGGGGTGCAAAGTGGGGAGATGGACATTGGAGATGCATAATATGATTAAGTGGTCACAGACCTTTCCAATGATATATAACGTGAGGGTTGTGTGCAAAATTTATAAAGTACCCTTTGGGGGGGGGGGGGGGGCAAAGTGGCGAGATGGGCATCGGAGATGCATAATATGATTAAGCAGTCACAGACCTTTCAAACAATATATGACATGATGGGTGTCAACAAAATTTAGAAAAGTATCCCTTGGGGGGGGGCAAAGTGGGGAGATGGACATTGGAGATGCATAATATGATTAAGTGGTCACAGACCTTTCCAACAATATATGACATGAGGGGTGTCAACAAAATTTAGAAAAGTATCCCTTGGGGGGGGGGAGGTGTAAAGTGGGGAGATGGACATTGGAGATGCATAATATGATTAAGTGGTCACAGACCTTTCCAATATGATATATAACATGAGGGTTGTGTGCAAAATTTATAAAGTACCCTTTGGGGGGGGGGGGGGCAAAGTGGGGAGATGGACATCAGAGATGCATAATATGATTATGCAGTCACAGACCTTTCCAATGATATATAACATGATGGTTGTGTGCAAAATTTATAAAGTACCATTTGGGGGGGGGGCAAAGTGGGGAGATGGGCATCGGAGATGCATAATATGATTAAGCAGTCACAGACCTTTCCAACAATATATGACATGAGGGGTGTCAACAAAATTTAGAAAAGTATCCCTTGGGGGGGGAAGTTGTAAAGTGGGGAGATCGACATTGGAGATGCATAATATGATTAAGTGGTCACAGACCTTTCCAATGATATATAACATGAGGGTTGTGTGCAAAATTTATAAAGTACCCTTTGGGGGGGGGGGGCAAAGTGGGGAGATGGGCATCGGAGATGCATAATATGATTAAGCAGTCACAGACCTTTCCAACAATATATGACATGAGGGGTGTCAACAAAATTTAGAAAAGTATCCCTTGGGGGGGGGAGGTGTAAAGTGGGGAGATCGACATTGGAGATGCATAATATGATTAAGTGGTCACAGACCTTTCCAATGATATATAACATGAGGGTTGTGTGCAAAATTTATAAAGTACCCTTTGGGGGGGCAAAGTGGGGAGATGGACATCGGAGATGCATAATATGATTAAGCAGTCACAGACCTTTCCAGCAATATATGACATGAGGGGTGTCAACAAAATTTATAAAAGTGCCTCCCTTAGGGGGGGTGGGGAGGGGGGTTGCGGGATGGACCCCGGAGATGCATAACATGAAAAAGCGGTCAAAGACTTTTCCAGCGATATATCACATGAGAGGTGTCTGCAAAATTTAGAAAAGTGTCCCACTTGGGGGGGAAGTGGGGGGATAGACCCGAGATGCATATCATGAAAAAGAGGTCACAGGCGTTTCAACTTGCAACTTTTTTCTCGAAGGCATTTGACAATATTAAATTTTTTTTACCCAAGACAATTTAACGATTTTCTTAATTTTTTTGCGTAATTCGTCAAATGTTCATGGAAAAAATCATGAAATTCGCTAATCAATAGTTGATAAATTATAAAATTCAACAATCGATAGCAGTAAAATTGGTCAATCGATAATGGAAAAATCACAAAATTCATCAAATGGTCTCCCGTAAAAAAATTGTCCTGCACACTGATGATATGATCAAAAGGATTTTGAAGTATAGGACAAAATTAACACTTGCCAAACAGCGAGTAATGCTGAAAATTTGGCAATGGACTTTATTGCCACCACTGGTCAAACATAATAGTCACACTCACCAATTGCGATGATTGAATGGAAAAAGATTTTTTTCTCTGCTGTCGCTCGACAAATTTCGAAACTATTTGGCGAATTTCACGATTTTTTCCCCGAAATTGACGGATTGTGATTTTTTTTCTCGAAGCCATTCGACGATATTTGAAAACTTTCCCCCCGAAACCAGTTGATGAATTTTGCGATTTTTCCACTGTCGATTAATGAATTTTGCGATTTTTCCGCTATCGATTGACGAATTTCGCAATTTATCAACTATCGATTAATGAATTTCATGATTTTATCCATGAACGAACAAATTGCGCACTTTCTTTCCGCTAATGTTTGACACATTTCGCCCTTTACAATTCAGCCAATGAGTTGAACGTTGTTTCTTTCCAGAAATGTCAAGAATGAAACAATGATTCTTTAGGATGAATTTCCTTCGTTCGATGCCACATGGAAGAACGTGTGCAATGCAGCAACGGGCGTCACAGACTTTTTAGGGCACCTGCAGACTAAAAACATCTAACCAATCTTCGCGGGGGGGGGGGGGGGGAATCACAGATTTCGTCAAATGATTGAGGAAAAAACACTAAATTCATCAAAGGATCATGGGGAAACATGACTTTCGTTAAAAGACAACAGAAAAAACATTAATTATGCAAAAGGATCGTGAAAGATAAGCAAATTTTGTCAAAGAATCACAAAAAAGGAAAGTTCACCAAAAGATCACGCTTTTTTACTAAATTTCGTCTAAAAATTGCGGAATAAAATGTATTTTATCAAAGAATCGCTGGAAAATGCGAATTTCGTTAAGGATCACGAGAAAAATGCGAATTTCTTCAAAGGATCGCTGAAAAAACACGAATTTTGTCAAACAGAAAAAACATTAATTATGCAAAAGGATCGTGAAAGATAAGCAAATTTTGTCAAAGAATCGCAAAAAAGGAAAGTTCACCAAAAGATCACGCTTTTTTACTAAATTTCGTCTAAAAAATGCGGAATAAAATGTATTTTATCAAAGAATCGCTGGAATATGCGAATTTCGTTAAGGATCACGAGAAAAATGCGAAATTCTTCAAAGGATCGCTGAAAAAAACACGAATTTCGTCAAAGAATAGCTGAAAAAACATGAATCTCGCCCAATAATAGAAAAATCATGGTTCATAATCATTATATCTAGTAGTATATATAAATACAGTTTGTGATATAAGACAAAATTAACACTCACCAATCGGCGAGTAATACTGAAAATTGGTAATTGATGTTATTGCCAGTACTGGCTAAACTTAATAGTCACACTCGCCAATTGCGATGATTGAATGTAAAATGAAATTTTTTTCCCGCTGTCACTCAAAGAATTTTGAAACCATTTGGTGAAGTTTTTCCCGAAACCATTTTGTAAATTTCCCGATTTTTTCTTCAAAATCATTTTTCAACAATATTCGACCCAATACGCATGCGTCAAAAAAATCACCAGCCAATGAGGTGAGGGTCTATTACTGTCTCTAGAAACGTGTTTGGGATCATCTCCTGTTTTTTTTTTTTTTTCTTGCACATTGCATTAAACCTAGGAAGGTATTTATATAGAACTCACTGTGGAGTGTTTAGAAGGTATTTATTTTATTTATTATAATTTGTATGTATACTTAGGTGTCCATTTCGGATTTACTGTTTAAAAATGAATTTAGTCTCATTTAACATTCCCGAAATCAATCCGATGGAAATTGTGTTTTTAGATCTCTATCATTTTGTATATATAGTACAGAAAATAATTATTCAAACGTACGTAAAAATATCGTAGAACACGTAATACAAAATTGGACCACTTATAGTCCGTTTATTATCGGGGATGAATCTTATGGTGTTCCGATTGCTAATGAAAACGATTATGTAAATATATGGTTCTTCATAGAAGTATGTGCTTCTTCACACTTCAATAGAAGCATTGTTTAAATTAATATAATTCTACAAATATGATGCAGTTTTAAAATATTGAGTAATGATTAATACTGTCAAGGAATCTACTCATATATGTAATTGCGTTTTGGTACTTCTCTATTATCTCATCGACCACTTTTCATAACAAAAAACCATCGCCAAACTGTAACGCCAAATAAACGGGAGAACGTTGTCATTAATACGCGCAAATGTTGAATTAAAAACCACTTGACGACATAACAAACACGTATAATGCTTCCGACATCAAGTAAATGGGACTGCATTTTTGGCATTTAATCATACAGTTTGGCCATAGTATTTTGTTATGAAAAGTGGACGATGGGATAATAGAGAAGTACCTAAGTTTTTTATACCAAGTTTGAAAATTTATCTTTTTTTGACATTTAAAAAAAATAACAGAAAAAAACATTACAAATTTGCCCATTTGCTCAGCGGTCAAAGGATTAAGTAAATATTAATGATTAAGCGGAACTGGTTCTAGCTATGAAGTAATATTATTTTGCTCAAAAACCCCCAACAAAAAAAGAATTACAAAGAATAAGTAATCGTCTTTAAATATACAAAAAACAATGTGATTAATGACCAGGATTTTTTTACATATAACATTTTTTATATACAAAATAAAAACCGAAATAACCTCATTCATTTCACCCGATGTCAAAATAGTTTTTTTTCCACATTCCTGGGCAAAGCACTAAATCAATAAAATCACCAATTTGTGACAAATTATGAGTTTCATATGAATCGCCCATGAACGAACATGCAAACTGGTAAAAAATGAATGTAATAAATTAAAACATTCAAGATTTGTATACATACAAACAATACAATGTAAATATTAATATTGTTACATGATACATTGTTTGTATATATACTTCTTTGTATACATATATTGTTTGTATACATACAAACAAATATAATGTAAACATTATTCAAATATTAAGAGTTTGCAAATCAAAACATTCTAAAGATTTGTGTACATACCACCAATATAATGCATACATACTCTTTACAAATAAAATAGCACACTTATGTAATGACAAAACTTTTAAATCGAATAGAGATAATATATTTCTGTTAAAAAATAATGCTAAAGTTCAGACTTATATATATTATACATTCACATAAAGCTAGTCACATTCCTGCATATTTATTAAATATTTAGTTGCTAAATACAGAAATAATATTTTATAATTTATATTCAGACGCTCAGATTCGCTTTTTTCAAACCCATAATAATAAAAATATTACTACCGTGCGTACTGTCTTTTGACATTATATTTACATAATAGTTTTCATTAGCAATCGGAACACCATAAGATTCATACCCGATCATAAACGGAATATAAGTGGTCCAATTTTGTATTACATGTTCTACTATATTTTTATTTACGATTGAATAATTATTTTCTGTACTATATAAACAAAATGATTTGATTTCGCGAACGTTAAATGAACCTAAATTCATGTTACACAGTAAATCCGAAATGGATACCTAAGTATTCATATAAATTACAATAAATACAACAATAAATAAAATAAATACCTTCTAAACACTCCACAGATTTTTATATAAATATCTTCCTAGGTTTAACGCAACGTGGAAGAAGCCATAAAACAACAGGAGTTGATTTCATCTTGATCCCAAATACGTTTGGAGACAGGAATAGACCTTCGCCTCATTGGCCGGTCCTTTTTTGACGCATGCGTACTCGGTCGAAATTCGATGGAAATTTGACAAAATTACCAAACTGCTTTAAATAGATGGATATGAATTTTATTTATTATATTACAGCAGATTTGAGGAAAATTTATTATATTTTATTTTTTTAGTTACATTTTTGCATAGTTCATCCTTATAACATACTGAATAGTTCATATCACTTTAAAAATAGAAAATTAATTATAAGTAATAAAAAGTTTTCAAAAAATAACGCATTTATAAATCTTATGTATAATATCAATAATTTGAACATTTTCATTGAAAAATATTCGAGGTATTTAAATAAAGTGGAAATTTGGTTTCATTTATTTAAATTTTTCGATTTTCATTTGCAATTATAAAAATGAAATTAAAATTTCATTTGAAAGATTGAAATTTTGGGTTGAATTCTTCAAATTTCAAATTGAATTTAAAATTCCATTTAGTTATTGTAAGTGAAATATTTCTGAATGACAAGAAAACATTATATATACAGGGTGATTATAAAAAAACTATCCCGATATATGAGCCCCTAACTGTCATATCGTTCAGAGAAACTGAATAAAATTTTGGTTTAAAGTATTTTGAGGTATGCGCTAAAGAATCATGTGAAAAACAACAGTTAAATTCTAACAGTTACGGTTACAGTGACAAAATTTCGAAAATTTCAAATGGCAACACCTATTTTTTTTATTGGAATGCGATCTTCATAGTGAAAAACCATCAAAAGCGTTGGAACGGTACCTGTAGCACGAAAATCGCCGGCGCTAGACAGACTAATGAGAAAAGTGAAAACAACCAATAAAGGACAGAGAAGCAACAGAAAGTAAAGCATTTTATTGTTCAGTGGTATCCACCATCAGCCGCATGTAAAGTGTCGTCGTGTGTGAAATGGAAAATGTATGAAACACTATAAAATGTTTTGTTTTCTGTTGCTTCTCTGTCCTTATTGGTTGTTTTCACTATTCTTCTTAGTCTGTCTAGCGCCGGCAATTTTCGTGATACAGGTACCGTTCCAACGCTTTTTATGGTTTTTCACTATGAAGATCACATTCCAATTAAAAAAAATAGGTGTTGCCATTTAAAATTTTCGAAATTTTGTCATTGTAACCGTAACTGTTAGTATTTAACTGTTCTTTTTCACATGATTCTTGACCGCATACCTCAAAATACTTTAAACCAAAATTTCATTCAGTTTCTGTGAACGATATGACAGTTAGGGGCTCATATATCGAGATAGCTTTTTTATAATCACCTTGTATATATATATATATATTTCTTGTTCGAAAGTTTTTATAAAAAAAATTTAAATTTTTTGTTGTTATAAATGCAATACTGAAATAGTGCTCATTTTAATACCAGAACCACCTGGGATTTTACATAGAAAAAAATACAAAGCTACATATATTTATATGCCATTTAACAGGAAGAAGAATGTTATTTTTTGATTATGACAAATTTTCACTAAGTTTTATCTATTTAAAAATTCTTCCATATATAACGAATTGAGAGGAGAATTAAAAGTAACACAGATGGTTATTTTCAAGGAAGTGATTTTTTTTCTACGATAATTATGTTTATGAATACAGTTATTAATCAAAATATGTAATAGTTATTTACATAGTTATTAAAAATTCTTCCATATATAACGAATTGAGAGGAGAATTAAAAGTAACACAGATGGTTATTTTCAAGGAAGTGATTTTTTTTCTACGATAATTATGTTTATGAATACAGTTATTAATCAAAATATGTAATAGTTATTTACATAGTTATTAAAAATTCTCCCATATATAACGAATTGAGAGGAGAATTAAAAGTAACACAGATGGTTATTTTCAAGGAAGTGATTTTTTTTCTACGATAATTATGTTTATGAATACAGTTATTAATCAAAATATGTAATAGTTAGGACAATTAATCGCTTCATGTTGTCCACATGTTCCTTTTCATATCCCTATCTCGTCTTATTGCCTCTCCATCAGTTTTGTCCATCTCTAAATGTCCTGAAGTTCACGTTTTTCATTAAAAAAATACGCACCAGTTCAAAACTAGGTAAAACAGTAAGAAATGGCTGTAATTAATACGTTTATCCAAATTTATTAATGGATAAGTATGCATTCATTTTGGAAATAATTGCATGTATTATACAAAGTCAATTTTCTTAAATTATATTTCATTTTTACCTGTCTTCTATTTATATTCCGTAGAGGATTTTTTAACACTTTCCAACATAGTTGAAAAGTGTTTATGACTTCGGTTTGTCTGGCCGTCTGCTGTCTGCCGCATTTCCGTCTGCTGCCTGCCGTATGGCCGTCTGTCCGTGCTCTAACTCCCATAAACATGCTCGGATTGCTCTGAAATTTTTATATGTTATTGTCGTTATCTATAGCATGTTCCCTATTTCAACGGAAGTGTGTAGCACTTATAGCTTTTTTACAGGGACACTCAAAAGAATTCCGTTACATTACGGTCAATGGGGAAAAATCATTTGCGGTTTATTTTAATAATGTTACACAATTTCAAACACATTGTAATTTATATATATCACTAAGGTGCATTACAAGAAGCTTAATATGGAATAGGGTGTGTATAGCACTTATAGTTACTGTACAGGGACAGTCAAAAGAATTCCGTTACATTACGTCTATGGAGAAAAATCGTCTACGGTTTATTTAAATAATGTTTCACTATTTTAAACGCATTGAAATTTATATATATCACTTAGGTGCATTACAAGAGGCTTACTACAGAATAGTGTGTGTATAGCAGTCATCGTTCAATTACAGGGACACACAAAAGAATTCTCTACTGTCTGTTAACAATAATTCCTGGAGGTGCTACGCGTTTCCTAACTGAACTAAAATTTAGCATCCTATGTAGTATATATACAAATCTATAGATCCTGTACAGGGCTGAATAAAAGTATTCGGATATTTTTCCGAATATTGTGTAGGTTGGCAATTCCTGAAATTATGTTTTTAAATATGTTATGCGTTTTCCAAATTGTTTACTTAGATGTTATCTTTTAACTTATTAAACGGGGTATGATTTTTAAAATTATTTTGGAAGCATTGGAAAGTGTTACATAATCTATGCTTGACGCATGATTTTTCGTTCTTGTTTATAATATCAATAATTATATTTTCAGTGTAATTTGGCATAGTAGGATTTTCTTACTGAACTCTGATCTATAATAATGATGCATGTAATTTGTGCAATTTAATATGGACTTGGAATATTTTAGAGCTTAATTGAGGGTATAAGTAGATAGAGAGTTGGAGATAATATAGTTCCATGTGTAATTTAGTATGTTTTCAGGGCATAATTTAAGTCCGATGAATTAAACAACTAATTTTCCAACTGTGCTAATGAGGCAGTTTAAATAGTTTTCGTTTTGTATTTTAATAGTATTATTTTAATTCATTTATATTACAATCTAATCAAAGTGAATCATTTCTTGTAAGAAAAAAATATGAAATAAATGCTGATTATGTTTGACTCGAATACTTCCAAAACATATGTTTAAATGTATTAAACGTATAATATATGTAAACGTATTAGACATTTAATCGCATGTCTAGTTCTTATATGATATGTTATCGCGGGACCTTTATGATCAATGTAGGACTTCCGGAAAACGACTGTGGTTGAAAAGCCGTATACGGGTATGTTTTTATTTTTAATTAAACCGAAAACCTTTTTTCTTAATTGACGTACTCCAGGAAATACATCCCTTAAAACTACTGCCAGTTGATATTTGAATTTTTTCAATATCTACCCTCGTCTGCACGATAGTAAATTAACAGTTAATACTAACACATATAAGACCTACTATTAATTAAACAAGAACGGAAATCATGCATGAGGCATAGATTATGAAATATTTCCAACATTATAAGAATAGTGTTAAGAAAATTCTTTTTTTCATAAAATGAAATGAGATAGTTAAATAAACAATTAAACAACACACATTACGGATTTAAAAAAAACATGTTAAACAAATTTTGGGGGTTGAAAGCGTTACTTTCTGAGACTAAAAAATGTCACGGAAAATATTAATATTCATAGTTCATCTATCACCTCATTGAAGAGTTTAGGCTCACAATAAATCGGGTCAAAAAACGGAATAAAAGGAGGCAAGTTATTAACATGAACGAAATATTAAAAAAAATTAACATATAATCTGAAATATTTAATTTGTCTTTATTAATTACTATGAGTTGTCAATCTTATATCATATAATTTCTTACCTCTCGTTTCGGAATGTAAAGGGAGGAAAGGGACCGTAGCAGAACTTCGCCTTATTTCTGGGTCATTTTTATTTCGTCGGATCAGATTTTTGCAAAACTCAAGAAAAGTTACCAACCAATTTTCATAAATTTGGATTTTTGGAAAAAGAAAATTACTCAACATATCTATTGTGAGTTTCAAATCTATACTTCGAATATATTTCTTAATATTCCAGGAGAAGTGAAAAGGAAAATTTTTCACCATCTGCAATTTGCAAATGATTTATTTCTTTAGCGGTATTGATATTTTTTTAACGCCATTTTCAGATAATAAGATCGCATTTTCTTTATGTGTAACGATTATTTAGTATATCAGCAAATTATCAAAATATTAAAAATTTGTGCCTCAGGGACATCGAGACCAGCATTAGACTATCCTCTTCCAAATTTTCAGACTTCTACGTGATAGATTTCGCTAGCCATCGGGCGTGCGCATAAACAGACTCACACATAACGAAACTTTCTTTTAGTAGTATACCCTAACTGATTTTCAACCGCTAGTGGGAAACTAATTATATCAGGGCATCGGATTCGTGCTAACTTTGAAAAAACGAATCTTTGGTTCGGGGCACCACTAACTATGGCAGCGTATACCGGCACGTAATGTCGAACAAAAAACTTTAATGGCTTAAAAAACGTTTAACAAACAAACCGACTAGTTTCGTACCCACAAAAAAAGCCCCATTATTAAGGTCTGTAATGATAAATAAACTTCTTTTTCAGGATATTCAATGCATATATATATATATATATATATATATATATATATATATATATATATATATATATATATATATATATATATACCATAATATGCAAGTATGTTTAGCAGAAATAGAATTCCACACCACATTTAAACATTAATTAACAAGTGAAAAACAGCAAAACATCAAAGAAAAAAATAAACGAATCAAACTAGAACAAGGCAATGAAACTAAAAAGGCTGTGGCCCTATCGACAGTGGGTATAATACAAAAATACCAGCCATGCTACGGAACAAAAATTATGCAGGATAAAACAGTGCAAAATGGGCAGAATATCTGCCAGAGTGTCGCAATGGACAAAACAAATTATTCGAAAGCATATTTCTAAACACTCCCACACCGGACCCTGCGCCACATTAACCAGTATATCACAGTCCCAATAAATAGCCGAATTAAAACAGATACATGTAAACTACAGTAGAAAATAAGTATCATTTGTACCGAAACCACAGCCGCATAGACACAAAACTAACCAAAATCCAATATTCAACAATACATCCAAATATGTTCCATGTACGTTGCTACACAATTGCATGCATCATTGTAAAACTTTCCAAAGAGGCTTTAAGCAATACAAGTCATTCACTGTCAACTCCACGGCAAACATTAAAAAATGGAGACTACCTGCAAACCTCGTATGTGTATTAATAAAATTAAGCGGTATATTGTTTTTATAATATAAAATACTAAAAAAATGAAAAAGCTTTTTAAAAATAGATTTTTACAAGAACATAATTTTGAAAAACAAAAAACCTGACCTATAATGATATTAATTTAAAAAACGAAAAACCTGATCTATAATGATATTAATATAGACGCGTTTAAGTATATTTATAGCTCAGATTTTTCTTTTCTTTTCTTTTTTTTTCTTTTTTAATGTTTTAGTAAGATACAATTCCTAAACTAAGTAAATGAATGACTTCATGTTTGGTATCCGAAAGTAGTATTTACTGAAAAATACAAATCTCATGTTTCACAGTTTTTCTTTCACTTTTTCTTGAATAAAAGTTCGAAAAAGTATACCTAAAACACAGATAGAACAGGAGACATTGATCCAAAATTAGACCTTAAAAATGTAGAATAAAAATAAACAAAAAGGTAAAAATTAAATGAAAAATTAAAATTTGACAGTCATATCATTTCTCTTTTTGGGAGACTTAAAAAAAATAGAGATATGTTTTTGAATCCAATAGGAAAACTTCTCACTTGAACGATTTTCTTTTATAATTTTTTCAGTAAGAGTCGTTAATGCTGAAATTGCGTGTGAAGGCTGCATGTTAAAAATTATAATAAAGCACTTCCTAAGAAAGCTTGATATATTGCATCACATATTATTATATAATTGGCTTTTCATATCAAAAATATGTCCCAGATGAAAGTTTTTTGTTTGCGTAATGCTGTGATGATTGTAAATAAAAGGTAAAAGCCTGATAATGCAATTTTTCTATAAAAAAACCTAGATAATTTAAAAATATTTTCCTAAAATAGGGTACAGATTTACGCATGAGATGAATAAAAAAATAATTTATTTTTTTGTAATTGTGCATATATATATATATATATAATGCATACGTATTGACAAAAATTATTTAGTCAATTTTTTTTTAACGGATAAACAATTTTTCATAGCTTAAATAAACTAAATTACATGATTAATCATTCCGAATTATTCATAAATAAGCTTGCATTAAGTGTTTTGTGCCTGTCTATTATAAAGGTGAAAATTTTAGGAAAAAAATTGTGGATTTTAAAATATGAGCAACGAATGAATTATTATTAATATACACTAGAAGCATAAAAACGTTTTCTCTAGAACCTTGTTCATAAATATATATTTATTTAATTCTTTCTTATTTCAGTGCAGCTAGCTATAAGCAGCTTCTGTCATTATACTAAATTTCATAGTTTTTAATTAATAATTTTATAAATACAAACATTTACTAAAGACTACTTTAACATTGGTTTAGTGGAGGAGAAATTATAGAAGCAAAGGAATCCACACTAATGATTCTCTAACAAAGATACGTAGACAACATTAGTGCTGCTAAATTGAAGAATTTTTTCATTCAAAATACCTACCTTTTTTCTTAGTAATATTTGTTTAATTTAACAGCGGAATGTCTGTAATTAAATAAAGCGAATATCACTATTGAAAAATAGTGATAGATATTTTATATAAAAAAAATCTTCGACTTAGGATGTTTAATTTTTTTAACTTCAGTCACTATCGTGAAGAGTGATTAGTTACCTCAATTCAATTTATGCTTTTACAAAGCAGTCCACACCCCAACCTAGACAAAAATTTCATTTAGATAAAAAAGGGACTTTTATCAAGAAACTTAATCAAATCAAAATGGTTATGACATAAGTTCTTACACGAAAATAAATTAACTGAAGAAGTGCATACAGAGACTGCAGAAAATTGCGTTGAACCAATTGATTCGCGAATACACATTTAGTAGTAACAAAATGTAGGTGTTAAAATTTAAAAATAAATATTGAAAAGAGCAACAAATGACTGTTTATTTAGTACACGGGATAAGACTAAATCATGTTCCTTGTTTTTACATTTAATACAAAGTGTGGAACAAGTTTGTTATAAAGCCTTTGAGAAAACATTTGTTCATTGTATTGGCTAGTGGATCAGGGTCCACTCCCTATCTAAAACGGAACTGCAACAAATGTGCAAAAAATGCAGTTGGAAAACTGCGGGGATTTGGTCGATTCCGCTACAGAAATTTTGAAGTCGATACAACTACAACATGACTGCAGTTTATAAACTGCAGTTATTATTTTTTTTTTTATTTATTTTTTTTTTTTTTTAGTGATGTCATATATAATTCTTCTTGGCATATTTATTTGTTAATATTTTAAAAGTATATTTTCATCCGCTGGCCCATATTAGATTCGAACTGATGATCTTAAGGTTGGAAGTCCACCGCTTTATCCATTCAACCACTGAGTCTTAACGAAGTCTGGATTGCATGGGGTCATTCAAGGAGAGTGATCAGATAAGCAGTAATTTCTTTCGCTGGTAGGTAATTTGACGGTGCGAAATATAGGATTTTGAGGTGAATTTATATATATTAATAGGAAAATTATATAGACACGGAATTAATTTAGAATGCATATATTTTTTTTAATTTGTTATACATTTTAACTTGAAAAAAATAATAATAACTTCGAAAAGGAAAATAATTAATAAAGAGTATGTTATTATAAAAATAGATTTTTTGAAGGCAAATACTTTATTAGAAAATTTTGTAAAAGGACCTGTTTTGTTAATAGTGATTTTGTGAAGGGTTTTATTAATAAAGTTATTAATTAATTTTTGTAAATGGAGTTTTTTATAATTTTACAGCTTGGGAAATAATTTTAATTTAATCTTAATAATTAATAACTTTTAAATATAATAAGAAAAATAGCTGTTGCTCTTTAATTTAATGCGTAATTAAAAAAAGAATCAATTAATTTGCGAATTAGTTCTGTCTTATTAATATTTTTTTGGTAAAGGAACCTGTTTATATTGTTATAGCTTGTAAAATAATTTTAATTTAATTTTAATAATTAATAATTTTTAAATAAAGTAAGAAAATTAGTTGTTGTTTTTGTAAATGAATAAGTAATTTAAAAAATAAGTTGAATTAATTTGTGAACTAGTTTTACTTTCCTTTTATAATATGACTTTTATAATATGATTTAAACTACATCTATGGTTCATAGCACTTTTATTTTTAAAATTAATGTGTAAGATAATGATAGAATATTGTATGAACAGCAAATTAGTATAATAGACGATATGAATTTAATGCAGTGGTTTTGCACTTAAAATTGTATAGGGGCCGCTTTGTTTCCAGGAAACCCCCAAATCTGTAAATCGGTACCTGGTTAGGTGAAACATTTTAACTATAAACAACATTGATTGTTTTTAGATGTATATTTGTTTTGAATTTTAGAGTGTAATATCTTTGAATATTTGTTTTGTTTCACTTAAATAAGGGTACTTTTACTTTTCTTCAGTTCCAAAACTAGTTCGCAAACTAATTCAACTTATTTTGGCTTTCCCAGGTGATAAAATTAGACCTTAACAATAAAAGTCTTGAAAACAGTATTAATTATTATTAATAATAAAGTAAACAGTGAGTCATGGAGAAATATCAAATCCTGAAAAACCTTAACGTCACTTTTAAAACTGGAGATAAACTACAGAAAATACCACATAAATTTTCTATAAATTAAATTCTGTACAATTACCTCTCAGTAACTACAGTTATACTGCAGATACATCAGAAAATATATTTTCGAATTAATGACTGTAAAAATATTTCAAATTTACTGCAGTACTGCTAGAGTTGTAAAGTCATTATTTTTTTTAATTTATGGTTGTAAAATGACTTCACATAAACTACAGTATTTTTCCAGATAGTAGCTCAGAGTATTTTTGAAATAAATTACTGCAAAATTACTTCAAATTAGCTGAAAAATAACTGAAGTATTTTTACAGTCGAGATTGCACTACAGAAATTCTATGTTTGACTGTAGAAAAACTTCAAAAATACCCCACTTCTGTAGAAAAACTGTAGTTCATTTTAGCTGAGAGCCCAGTAGTTAGCATGCTTGCCAGACAAGACGAAACTTCAACCGATGTTTGCGGATTCGATGCAAGTGCAGTCTTAGCGGGGAGACTGTGCAAACTTGTTAAGGTTTTATGGCTACGAAAACGATAATTTGGGTAATTCTTCCTTCAAAATTGTAGGCATCGCTTTTAAAACAAGTTGGTCCATAGTTGACAAGATCCTTGTATCTCTCTAAATTCCTCCCCCCTTTCTCGCGTAAAATAATTCCTTTAACATTAGCTCTATGGCACTTACGATCCATTATTATTCTACAAAAATACTATTAGAGTGTTTTGTTTTTTATTTTTTGATCTCACGTAAACCATGTCGGCCGTGGCAGATATTGATATGTTGAATTTGATGCGTATAGACCGAACAGTTTAGTAGCAGTAGCGTCACAAATAAACAAATGGAGTGGATGCGTAAGAGCTGCGATTACTCCGCATAAATGTAAAAGCAGAAAATGGGAAATTTGAAAATTTTTGTTGAATTAATCTTATTTAGGGAGATAATAGAAAAAAAAGTGCAGTATATAGATATGCATCTAAACAGAAAGAGCAGGAAGAATTTATCCACATTATTTTAACATTTTTATGATATCGATATACAAGTGGTTCACTTAAAATTGTAAAGAACAGATAATCCAATTTTATTATGATTTTAATCTAATTTTAATCCGATTCAAAACGTCCACGTTAAAATAAAATTTTGAAATATTTCATGCAAGTTAAATCGGAATTTCTGTTCTGATTCAAATTTCACATACAAAAGGAAATTAAATCCTATACAAAATACCACGTACACTTACGCGTACTACCACATCTATAAGTTTTTGGTAACAATAATTAAACACACTGTATATTACAGATAAATTACATGACAAATACGCTTATAGAGCTAAATGTATTTTTCATAAAATTATTACTTTTTGAACTCTTGATGTATTCTTTAGTAATCCTTCAATTGTATTTTGATAATTATATATAATCGAAAACCTTTAAATTGATTATTGCCGCTTCATTTTAATATACATACTTCAAGAAATAAATTATGACTAAATGTTATAGCTTTTAAGCAAAAAATATACTTATTAAACCGAGATTATAAAAATAACGTCTTCTTGAATTTCGAAAATAACTAAAAAACTGTCTAGACATTTGAAAGAAATTTCTCAAGATGTCAGATAATTTCACAAATTGGTTGTGACATAAGCTAACTTTATTTTACAAGACCAAAGTTTTATAGAAGGCTTACTTTTTATATTATAAACTTTCAAACTTAGTATTATTAATTGATCATATTTTTGTAACGTAAAACACAATTTTAACAAGGCAATTTAGATACATTTGACAAATTATTAAAACATATAAATATTATTGCTATGAAAGCATCGTTAAACTTTAAATTACATGCTAAGGTTATCGATGATTTTTATGTTCACTGGTACCACTATTAAAAAAATCCTTTTGGTAGACTTTTTTTTTAAAGTATCCTAGTATAAGTGTACGGCAGAGATTAATTTTCAAAATGGGGTGCGAATAGAAGAGAGAAGTAGTCGATGGGACGACATATGTTCAAACCCTAGTAATAAAAGTGTTAAATTTTGCATAAATAAATTTAATATTAGTTTATTTTCAATAAACACTAACACTGCTATTCTTAGTGAGCATCATACGTATGGACTTTTAAAATTAATATTTCTTATGTAAAACCTTTTTGTGGATGCTTTTTCTATTTGCAATAGAAATGGCTTAACGATGACAGTATTTGCAGTTGGTTGTAAATTTAACCCCTTAACTGTGGAAGGTTGACCCCATAAGCTAAAAATAGGCACAATATACCACTTTTTCCGTGCTAAAATATTTGCTTTATGTAATCGAAAATGTCCGCCGATTAATAGAGTGAAGATTGCGTTTAAAAAATTACTGGTGTGCAAAAGCTTTTAGTAACAAAACAAGCAAACTCTTCTTGCCCGAACTGAATTCGGGATACACAGTTAAGGGGTTAAGGGTACTTTAGTAAGGATTAAACTCAAAGAAATCTGAAGAAAGAGGTTTGCAATCATTCTTCTCAACAAATTGAGGAGGAACACATTTAGTTATAGAAGTTTGTACCATGTGAAACAATATCTTAGTGTGTACTATGAAAGCTATATTTGTTCCATGATGACGAGTGTGATTTATACAAGACCTTCATATACTTTAATGTCTTTGGGGCATGGGATGCAGGATTTGTTTTGACCTTACCACCACTTAGCTGTCAGTCTATTGATTTATCGGATTTTGGACACTTTTAAAGCATTCTGTTGTGCAATCATAGGTGTAGAGTTACGTAAAAATCCAAGTAGATCATATAAAATAAGACAATTGAATGAGTCTATGAAGACCATAAAAAAAATCAGCCCTGTCTCATTGTGTACAAAGTATCGTACATAGTTATATGAATGATTGTTATTTTAAAGTGTTTCGTCGGTTTTCTTTCATGTGTAAGGTAAAGCTAGGAGGGCCTGCGCACAATTCAAAAGAATAACAATAAAGAATCTAAATATTAATTTTTTGCTAAACTATCCATGAATAATTTTTACTTCATTTGTTTTTTATGCAATTCCATTGCTATTTTGTTGTTATGTTGCAATTTAATAGAACAGTTGTAATAAAACCAAGAAAGTTATTTTGCGCAATCTGTACTTACAGGGTTGGTATTATTGCTCACATGGGTAGGAGAGATTGTTACTAATAAAAACTACAATTAAATTGTTAACAATAATAATTACACTTAAATGACATTGTTGTAAGGTTTTTGTGAACAAATATTATTGTATTAGGAGTGACTATTTCAACATGATTAAAGAATCAGAAAAAGGAAATAATTTTAAAAACGATTAAAAATTTTTAATTAAAGGAAAAAAAAATTAAGAATCAGAAAAAGAAAGTCCAGATAAGATTACAAAATAACATTAAGTTACTTGATAACACGTTTAACTTCAAATTAGTCCATTTTCATTTTTTATTTTTTTATGCAAATTAACCAATAAGCTGCGTAATCTCTCCTAGCATGGAAAATAATTGGAACAATGCGCCATCTCTCCTAAGTAGCAGATGCGCAAACTCTCCAATTTCGGTAGGAGGGTTTGCGCGGCCTTTCATTTAAACATGGCCGCTACTAAAACGAACCGTAGATGTTCATATTCTTAGTCTAGATTTGTAGCTTATAAGAAAAATCGTTTAAGTTTAAAATATTTTGTACTACTGACATTGTATAGAAATTCTGATCAATCAATGAGTAGCTATGAAAATTCAAGCACTTACTTTGGGAAAACAAAACAAAATAGCAATGCTTTATCTTAGACGCTCAAAACAATCAACATGCACTTTCAAGTAGGCACTCCACTACTGCTGTTGTACAACAACCTGGAGTCGCTGCGCGCTCACTCTACTCCTTTCCCTTGAACCTCTATGTGCGCAATCTCTCCGACTGCGCCATCTCTCCTGGCTTTACCTTATTTGTAAATTCATTATTCAGAACACTCCCAATAAACAGCTTTATATATGCAAATCTAAAATTTATTGAACTGATTATTAGGTAGCTTTTAATTAATATTTTATTAAAAAACGACTCACTGGGTACTACTCTTTCTTACCCTGAGAATGGTTATATTTGGGAAATGGTAACGTTTGTATTGGAAATGCGCATATCTCCATTGCTTTATTGCTGAGATCTATATCCTTTAATTTGCTATTTTTGTCGGGGAAAAAAGAAATTGCCCATGGCAGGGTGTACTATTTCTAAAGAAAAATGTGCATGTATACTTACTGTATTCAAGTGGGAATAATTTGGAACACATACAAATAATTGATGTACCAACTGCGATCTACGACTGCTGGTATACTATTCCATAATTAGACTTATGTTAGTGATATAAGAATATTTAAGGACTCTGATATTAATGCTGCTTTCTTCATTTAATGTAATTTTTATATAAAAACTTTAGACAGAGACTTAAATTTTCAAA
This sequence comes from Maratus michaelseni, assembly GCA_963931845.1. Taxonomy (NCBI): domain Eukaryota; kingdom Metazoa; phylum Arthropoda; class Arachnida; order Araneae; family Salticidae; genus Maratus; species Maratus michaelseni. The sequence continues at coordinate 342,303,678 of OZ007592.1, forward strand.
TAAGTGAATGGCAATCATTAAAAATTTTTTGTATTCACTTGTCGATCGATAATAGGGATTCTTAAACACCTATATATTTTTTAATACTGCGACGCACAACAGATAATATTGTAATTAGGTTTTAATTACAGAGAGTTAATTACGCCTAATTAATATCTTGCATGTCTGTACATATTTGTATTTTTTCGTCTGAATGTTTAGCACAATGTCCGTCCAACGATTCCACGTGGTCTCATTCATGACTTCATACGGTGTTATGTGTCATGACAGATTATTATAACACAATATTACCGATCCGGTGTAGAACTCGCAGGTAAACGCTGCTGCTCGTGAGCAGAGTTCCTACAGTCAGGGAATTTCCCTGACTTTATGTCAAATATCTACCAATATTTATTCAGAGATAAAATGAGTTGATACATTCGCGTGATTACATGTCGAGATTTTGTATATGAAAATACTGGCATATTCCCTGAAATTGTAGAAACCCTGGAGAGACATCAAATGCATAAGTGCAGGGCTGCCACTGACGTGTATTTTTTAATATTATCTCGCACAACTTTCGCAAAAAAAATTTCTCACATACACATTGACAACATGTGCAAGATGATTACTACAAAATTCATTTTTATAAATAGGGTTGCAAATAGAAAATAAAAATAATCGCCCGTGGTAGCCTTTTAATGGGTAGTTTTGGTGGTTTCGAAAATGTAATCAGTTTCAGGCTGGGTGGTCAACGTGTTATAAACATGAAACAAAAACTTTCATCATTTATATATTTTTCTAAATGAATTGTTTCTTATTAAGTAGTTAAAATCCTGTCAAGTATGCCAAATGAAAAATTAATTAAACAGAAATAAAACAAGAAAATGTATTCTATTCCATTTATTTAAATATCTAAAAACCTATCACATACATATAATAAAATAGCGTAAAAACATCGGGAGTCATTTAGAATTTACGAAGTACAATAAAGAACTCGGAAAAAATGTCATTCAATGTACCGTAATCTTTCACAATCGCGATGCACTCTAAGCGCTGGTATTAAGTTCAAGCATTATATTTAAAAAACAGTTTTAAATTTAACAGTTTTGAATATAAAACAATGAAAATTGTCTTATAGGAAACAAAATTAAAACCTATAATGAAAATAGTGTAAAATATCCAGAATTTATTTAGAATTAATTTAGTTCATTCAAAAAGGCTGGAAAAAAATTCAGTAACTTTTTCCCGATTTTCTACATTCAAAATCAACACAAAGGACGAAAAAGAATTTGAGCGACACATTTAGTAATATGTTTTACACTTGACGGTTAGCACATAACACTGAGAAAAGTTGTTGTAAGGAAATAAAAACACATACATATTATGAAAAAATAGTGTGGGCAGTTCGAAATTTATTTAAAATTCATATAGTACATTCAAAGAATTTGGGAAAAGAATGTCCCTTAATTTTATTGTAATTTTCAGTAATAAAAATTCAGAGGGAGGGTTGGCATTTAATTTAAACAATACATTTAAGAATACACTTTAAAGAAACGCTTTGTGCATAGGATATAGTGCAAAAAAATGTTATCAGAAATAAAAATTTTGTAAAAATAACGGAAACAAAATTTTAATCGACTAAAACATTGAATAATTGCTTAAAAACTTTAACTGTGGATTCATTGAAGAATGCAGTTTTACTGCAGTGGTCAGTTAGCTAAGATGTATTTTTTTGACGAGAAATGTCATAAAATTAGACAGATATTACTGATTTATTTTTCCTTAAATTAATTTTAAATAAATTTAAATCAAAATTAAAAACAATCATTAACTATAATAGAAAATAAAATAAAAGAAGTTTCATAAAAATAAATTAAATCCACATTTTTATTTTATTTTATTTTATTTTAATTTTAAAATACGTGATTATTTTTATAATATATATAATATACAACACTGCAAAAGTGAAATATTTTTCTGAAAATAAGTAAATAAAGAACAAAAAAATGCGGCTTCTTCTTGTCAAAAATAATTTCTTCATTTAACAGCTTGAAACTGAGTTAGTCTGACATTTCTTAAAAGAATCATGGCATTTCATGTCAAATAAGAATGCAACGTCTAGTTTTTTTTTTCTTGTTTATATAATTCAAAATTTAGAAAATGCTTTATTTTATAATGAATTTATTGCAATATTCTTTAAACATTTATATGATGAGGTATTAGTTGAAATGTGTAATAATACCCTCTACTAACTGTACCGCAATTCATCATATACAAAATGACTGATACCAATTAATTTGTAATAACGTGTACCAATTAATGACATATTCAAATTTTGATGAGAATGTCGTCAACATATATAAATTGTACACGATTTTGAAACTTTCAATACGAAATCTAATTTTGACATTAAATTTATATTATTTAGAACATTCGATTTCAGATACTGATTGAAAGTCATTCGATCAAGTTGTATAGGCATTATTAAGTATTAAAGTATGGAACTTGAAATGTTGAAATCATTGAGTAACAACACAACCAGTGAATTTTTATCTTTTTTTTCAAAGCGTAAACCAACATAGTGAAAAATGTCCAAGTCGGGGATCGAACCGAACCCTTGGAATAACGCTCCGATGCACTACCTTTGAGCTGCGAAGACGATACCCAGCCTGGTATCTCTCATTTACACTTTGAAAAGAAAGATAAAAATTCACTGGTGGCCATTCAATAATTACAGGCGTGATTCACTACTGAAAACTTAATTACAATTAACAATATTAAAATCATATTTAATCGTTGTGAAAGAAGCAGATAGATTTTTCAAGGCAGATAGATTTTTATGTAGAAATTCGAAATTTCTTAGCAGAATGAGGTATAATTTTGGTTTCAGGAATTTGAAGTTTCTAGAAATAGATTTTAGTTAAAATATTCTTCGGTTACGGATCATAATTTCTTTGAAATTTAATTTCAATCAATTTATATATTTGTAAGATAGCGTATCCTAAAAAATCGTTTACGACAACTTCACATTGATGTTACCAAAAAATGGTCACGTGTGAGTCATAATGTGATAAAAAAGTCCCATTTTGGCCACCGTTTACAATATAAAAGTTGCCACCAATTTTTATGTCATTGCGACGTCACATTTACTCGCCTGAACGAAGAAGAATTTTGTTAAAAATTAACAAATTAACAAATTAACGTGTACATTATTTTTTTGTATGTAAAAATTAACAATTATTAAACTGTATTAAAGAGATATAGTAAACGTCATTTTAAGATAATTAAATTTTTATATCCACACTTATATCTATATAAAGAGAGAGGGGGAAAAGGGTTGCAGACAGTAATAAAAATATTATTGTCTATTGAATGTTTCTGTTTAAAAATAAAAGGACGACCCCCCATAACAAGAACCTAATTTAACATTCTAAAGGAAATATTGTATATTTTCAAACAAGAAATACCCTGTGATTCAAAAAGTTACCAAAGAAATAACAAAAATGAAATATCATGCTAAGCATAGATTATAAAACCCTTTCCAATACATTTACATACCTTTAGAATTATTGCACAACATCTAAATAGAATATATGATTAATTTATATAAACAATTAATGTTACGTACTCTTCTCTGATTGTAATGAAAAAATACATATGAAAGCTCATTATATTATGTGCTATGTTATCATTGAGAATATTATTAATATAGCATTCTGAAAGAAAGTGAGGATGTGGCACTAACAACTTCAAAATCCTCATTCATGTAAAAATAGTTCCTTATTGAATATCTATAAAGAAGACAAACTACATTGGCACTACTTTCCTAAATTTAGTTCAATTCAAACTTTAGAATGCTCAAGTATCTTCGAACATTATTAAATGATCATCTAACATTTGAAATGTCTTAATTTAATAAAAATATTTAAAATATCTGCATTTAAATCGTATATTTACGTTAGAAAATTGGATCGTGATAAAAATCTAACCAAATTTCACCTCTTTTTAACACTTTAATTCAATAATGGTTTGTCAAAAATAGTTATTGGAATGAAGAAAAACTTTTAAATTGCTTCTTGAACTTATATGATTTGGTTAGTTACCACCACGTTTTACGATATAACAAATTACCTGTGATAACATTATTAAACTGACATCAGCAAGTAATATAACAGCTGAGTGATAAGAAATATTTTTATGATATACATACATTTTAACGTCTGAATTAAATCTATATATAAAATTAACTATGATACATCAGACAGACTTTACTACATTTAAAACATTTAAATTAAATGAAATACATAAAAACATTTAAAAAGTAAATAAAGTAGACGTTTCGCCATGACATAGCATATCATCGCATATAAGTACTAACATCAGCTTACAAAACAAAACATCGAACAAAATGGATTCAGTTAAAATTAATGTTATTACTTTTGAAACAGTGACTATTTCATTGGAATTGAACCTGATTCATTTCCAGGTGTTTGGGTATAGCCCAGTAAACCAACTTTCCATAACTAGTCTGTAATGATAATCCTTACACTTACTCTTCAAAATTGATGAATTCAAAGATAAAGTATGGTCCGTGTCATAAGCATGCTGGACTTACCTTGAGTTTAACTTGTCATTCTTAAATGCACTTAAATGCTCTTTAAATCTAATCTACATGGTGTTGTGCATGTTAGTCCGTGCAGTGACCACATGAATGTACATATACGTAGGTGAGACTGAAAGATCCATGGAGAATAGATTTAAAGAGCATTTAAACGAATTTAGGAATGACAGGTTAAATTCAAGATTAGTCCAGCATGGCTTTTGACACGGACCATACCCCCATCTTTCCGGAATTCATCAATTTTGAAGAGTAATGGTAAGGATTATCACTACAGACTATTTGTAGAAAGTTGGTTTACGGGGTTATATCCGTACAAATTGAATGAATCAAATTCAAATTCCTTCTTTTCTGAAATGTTACATTTCTAACTAAAGTACAAACAGTAAAAACTAATCAAATGATACTTCTTCACAAAAGTACCAGTAAAACATGCTAACGATTGTATAAATAATTATAACGTAATAATTATTGTACGTAGTAAGTCCTTTAGTAAAACGTAAAAAATAGTAAATATAAACTATTATAACATACTAGGGGGCCTACCCCCTGCAAGCTACGCTCGCCAACCCCCGCTCAGACTTCGAGGCCTCTAAAAACATGACAGCGTGCTTTATTTAAAAAATATTGGTAAATCTGTAATTGTGTTGCCATGCTTTTATCGTTTTAATGGGGCATTTTTTGATTACCATGGCCTCATACACAGCTGTTGCGACAACTGACGACTGTTTTCGGGATTGATAAGTAAAATCAATTACAACTTGAAAACCATCTTGTATAAAATGGTTAGGTTTAAATTGTGGCTACCTCTCGGACTTTTATAACAACGATCTGTATTCTATTCTTCCTTTGCATTTAAGGATGAGAAAAATCCATCTGCTTGTGAATAACATTAAGAACCACGGTATTGAAATGTACTATGTTATAGACATTTTCAGTAACAGGTTTTAATTTTCTCTCTATTTTAGTGCACCATCATGCACATTTTCATGTTATTTTAAATATGTAAATTATTTATTTTAATTAATATGTATATACGAATTTTCTAATAATTATTTATCATACAAAATTAATTAAATATTTTGTGCATGCATGCCTGCACAAAATTCGGCCTCAATTGATGAGATATTTAAACAAATTTGCTATCCACGATAATTTTACACCATGTTATGTCACTTGAATATTGTCCATAAGAAAATCGGGTACTTTTCCAGTATAGGATCCTTTGCTTTTAGGTTTGGCGTAATTCGAGCTTCAAAAAGGGATAGATTCGTTAAAATACATAGATTTGTTGCCAAAAGTTATGAAAACAAACCCAATGAACTATTGGTGCTTTTCTATTATAGGGGTCTTGACGCTTTTTTAAAAAGCTTGGCGGAAAAAACCAAGCAGGATAGAAAACCAAGCAGGATATTTTATTCTTCTTCCGTTCAGTTGGGCAATTATTATTTTATATATTCTTTTCAAATATCCGAATTAGTGATTTTATAAATTCGTTTAATTAAATTTTACAAAAAAATAACAAAATGATATCAATAAATAATAATTACTATTAATTCCTTTATTATTATTAATTCTTTTGCGTTTACATAAATGACGTCATTTGGACGAATTTATTCAAAATATTTTCAGTTTATAAATTAAATTAAATGCTGACAGACGATTGAATCCTGACGATAGAAATGTGATTTTTTTTTTCAAATTTTCCTGAAAAACATAATTTAATCAGAATCTTGTCTTCATTATCGATTGAAATAAAAGATAAATTCAATTTCAATTTGAAAATGACGAATATAAAGAAATCAATAATCCCTATCGGGATCCTTTTCAATTTTTTTTCCCTTTTTTGTCACAAAAAACTGAGTAATTAGTTGCCATCACTACAGAAATGTCATTAAAATTAGAAAAAAATTAATATCTCGAAAACTAATTCCAATTTCAAAATTCTATTACCAGTTTTGACATCCGCGGATATTTATGGACAATTGGTATTAATTTCACCATCAAGCGTTTAATATTTTGTTAAAAATAGCCCTGAAACATAATCAGTCGTTTAATCAGTCGTTTCATAAAATCGTTTCATAAATTCGTTTCATAAAATCGTTTCACAAATTCGTTTCATTAGGATTTTATATATATAGGGTAGATATCGGAATTTCATACTATACTTGCAAAAAAATCATTTTAAACGGCTAAATTTTAGTCTTCCTTAATCATTTAAATAAAAATTTATGATGAAATTAAAATTAAATTATTATATATTTTCATCATATGAGATGTTTATTCCATAATGCATCTTTTTAAAATCATTTCCAAAGCTGTCATTAAAAAATTAGTAATACAAACTTCCAGTGTTCTGTACAAGTATGAATGCGAATTAAAGGTTTTACAAACATATTTAAGGGGATTTCATTAATTGTTAACTGAAAATGAATATGTTTATCCATTCCTGTTTTTTATTTATTTGTATTATTCTCAAAGCTGTTATTCGAAAATTCATTAATGCAAACTTTCACTGTCAATTATAAATATGAATGTGGGATTAAATAGGTTAGTAATTTATTTAAAAGAATTCATTTGATTCCTACCAGAAAATTTATTTCGAAATTTCATATTATCTATTTTTTCATTTATGGATTACTGTGAAATCTGTCAAAAGTAGAGAATTATTCAACAATAAATCATTTAAACTAAAACTGACGTTTCAAAATAGATTTTAAAATTGTTACAAGTTTAATTTCAGTGATAGAATGCATGTTTGGGTTTTCCTAATAATTTATGTCCAATAATTGAATTTTAAATACTCTATTCATACTGAGGGGAGACAGAGAAGGAATAAAAAATATATATTAAAGGCACATTGAATGTTGACATTAACTTTTATTTTTAAAAAATCTATTAGAAAAGTATTACGGAACATCATTTCAAATTGAGAAATCTGATTGAAATTAAACAGCATTTCGTGAAACGTAAAATGTAGCTCATGCAGCTATCCCCATAAGCTTATAGGTTTGAGTGCTTTTCGCATATTCGAAAAGATTGTGATAGGTTTATAAAACTTTCCAACATAGTTTTATTCCAACATAGTGTTATTATTTATTATATTATTATACTTTACAGTATACTAATATAATAAATAATAACACCTTGTAATAATATATTTCTTTTAAATGCTAAAAGGTGTAAATTAACAACGTAATACAAATTAAAATAGCTTTTATTAGTTGTTTGAAATGTTTCGACTCACTCAGAGTCATTTTCGAAAACAAATGTGAATATTCCATATATAATTTTTAAGTACATGAAAATTAAATTATAGCATTTTAAATAATAGCTTCAAAGCACGTGCAATTATGGAATATTCTCATTTGGTTTTTGAAAATGACTCTGAGTGAGTCGAAACATGTCAAACAACCTAATAAAAGTTATTTTAATTTGTATTACGTTGTTAATTTACACATTTTAGCTTTAAAAAAATATAATTGTAAAGTGTTTAGTAATTTGATTATTCTGACCATCTGCCTGCCTGTCTGTCTGTCTAGCAGTCTGCCTTCATGTCTAGCAGTCTGCCTTCATGTCTAGCAGTCTGCCTTCATGTCTAGCAGTCTGCCTTCATGTCTAGCAGTCTGCCTTCCTGTCTAGCCGTCTGTCCGCGCTTTAAATCATGTAAATATAATGGAATTGCCATATAATTGATATATGTCATTGAGATTTACCATAGCAATTTCGATATTGAGAATGAAGTGCATAGCATTTATAGTTCGTCTACACTGAAACTCAAAAGAATGCAGTTACATTAATTGTCTATGAAAAAAATTGTTTGCAGTGTATTTTAATGACGTTAAAATATTTTAAACCTATTAACATTAATATACATCACAGACATACACAACGAGATGCATACGGTAGAGTATGGTCTACATAGCATTTATCGTTCATTTACAGGGACGCAATAATTCATTCAGTTACAGTATTGTCTATGAGCAAAAACAGATGGAAGTGTATTTTCAAATGTGGTATGAATCTTTAAATTTAATTATTTTTTTGCATGTTACTTGGTGTGTATAACTTCTATAAATCATATACATAATTATACGAAAGAATTCGAGTACATTTCCGCTTACTGACGGAAATTGCAGAAGGGGGATTTTCGATTGTGTTATACGCTTTCTATCTGAACTAAATTTGACCATTCTAGAAGAATAAGTATATATACAAATCTATAGATCATTATACTGTGCTGCATAAAATAATTATTTTCGACTATACATGTTAATTGCTATAAATCATATATTGTAATGCGAGCAAATCTTGTATATATATATATATATATATATGCAAATTTTATTTTAATAACGGCTCTATCGATTTTCACGAAATTTTGTATCGTACCGTTTTGGGGAACCAGAAAAATATTGGGCTAGGTCACATATTAGAAAAAAATTAATTACTGGATCATTTTGGGTCACCAAGGGTCCAAGCTAATTGTATCTAAAAAACAGTTCAAACGATTTTGAGTAAATTTTATATCCTACCATATTCAGGCACGAGAAGACTATTGGGCTGTGTCACATGTTCGAGAACATTCGATAAGTGGGTAATTTTTGGGTCAACGTGAGTCAAGTTAATTTTATCTAAAATCTCTAACGATTTTGATTAAATTTTGTATCCTACGAGTTTCGGACACGAGAAAATCATTCGGTTAAGTCACATGTCCGTGAAAATTCAATTAATGTGTCATTTTTGGTCACTGTGGTCATGATAATTTTAACTAAAAAACGGCTCAAACTATTTAGACTAAAATTTGTATCCTATGGTTTTGGGCACGAGAAGATTGTAGGGCTATGTCACATTTTCGAGAAAATTCGATTAGTGGGTCATTTTAGTCATGGGTCATTATGGGTATTTTTATCTTAAAAATGGCTCAGATGATTTGAACTAAATTTAGTAACCTACAGTTTAGGGAACGAGAAGACTATTTGGCTATGTCACATGTTCGAGAAATTTCAATTACTTGGTCATTTCGGTCAAGCTATTTTTATCTTAAAAACGGCTCAGAAAATTTGAACTAAATTTTGTATCTTACGGGTTTCGGACACGAGAAAACAATTGGGCTTGGTCACATGTTCGGGAAAATTTGATAAGTAGATAATTTTGATTATGGGCACTTATGGGTCAAGCTATTTTTATAAAATAAAAGGCATTATATTAATATTACAGAGAGAAAAATATATCGAGTTGAACTTAAAGCTAATTTTGACCGAACATAGCTCGGTCTTCCCTACTCGTGGATTTTAAAGTGTGTTATTCATTTACCTAATTATTTTCTTAGAAATATCATATTTCATCTTATTAAACGGTTAGTTACTCTGAATGTGTTGGAAATTGTTTCATTATATATGCTTGACTCTTGTACTGATTTTCATAGCACAGTGTTGGAACGACTGTCACGTTTAAAGATTTTGTTGAAAAACATTAAACGCGATGTTCTTGAAAAAGTGCATTTTAAGTCTGTACCCAAAATTACTCGGCAGCCGATGAACCGACTTCTTGTTTATTATCGTTTCAGACTGAAATAAATTTCATACGACATAAATAAAGAAGATTTTTTAGTTATAGTATTTGTAAAGCAAGATGATTTTATACATATTTAAATAAGAAATGTAATTTTTTTATATCGTTTCAATTTCCTTATGTCATAAATATGAAAATCGTGTCATGGCTCTGCGAATAATATTTAAAAAATACTATCCTTTTATGGTCAAAACACACCGATTTATGGGAATTTCTGGTATGTTTTTTCTGTTTTCTGGCACTGAAAACGGTTGGGTTTCGGTGACTTCAGACAGCCTGATAAAAGAGGTGACGTGTCTCGACATCACCCACACTGAACAGGTCGAACACAAATCGTATAGGAACCTACCTAACAAGAAAAAAAACTTTAACTGCCTACGACCCTCCAGAATATGCTGGCCGCTTACATGCATATAATTTACATAGCATTTATATTCGTAAATTACTCAATTAACACGTTTCATTTAACAATGTTGTTCGCTATTATTATGCGCAAATAACATTCGCGACAATATGGCCTGGGCCGAGCATTGAATCACGACCTACGTTATTCACGGCCGGTTATTGACATTTTAAATGTCAGATGAAATGGATAATTTTTACATGGCGACACGGCGATTGGCAGAAAACGTTGGGTGCGGTGCTTTCTACCAATCGCCATTTAATATGACCCACTCCTTGTGACATTTTAAACGTCGTGAACCGACCGGCCGTGTATGACGTAGGTCGCGGATCATCGTTACACGTCGTTTGATAAAAAGCGTTGCGACCATCCTTTTGTGTCAATCGCCGTGTAAAGATTATCCATTCCGTGTGCGTTGTGACGTTTTAAACTTCTTGAACTGGCCGTGTATAACGTAGGTCGCGATTCAATACTAACTGCAGACGCATACTGTATCCAAACTATGAAAACAATATTATTTTCAGAGATAAATAAGAATTGTTTTCACATAATAAACTTGATATATTTGAAAAATATTGCAGAGTATGTAAATAACATCATATGTATATAAAATCTAAAACGAACCCTCTAATAATAATGGAAAATGATTGACCAGTGTATATTAATAAGAAAGCACACTCTATATAAATATTTATTACAATTATTTTTTCACCAAAGATTTGCAGTGTACCTGAAATTGTAATGTATCTTATTCTTATATACATTCACACGGTTATAAAAATGTTAACTCTTGTTAATTACAAAGTGACTATCATTGATGAATTTTCAGGGAAGCAGGACATCCCAAATGATGATCATTTAAGCAGAGAAAGCTCCCGTCCGCTTTAAAAGCCATGTGTCTTTAAATGGGTAAAACTGAGCTGCCCCGCCAGACGCTTGGGGGCGGCCGTCACGCACGTCAACCGTGCACCCATGTCCTGAGGGATATATAACGCGGACGACCGGGAGAGGCCTTCCGTATGCGCTGTGACCGGTCTTAGCACCGCCACCTGCGCATCACTCAGACTGAACCCATGAGGTGACGACATAGGACATCGTTACGATACGGGGAAGATCCCAAATTCAGAGGAGACCTCCATGAAGACACCTGATGAATCTCCAGAAGAAACTCGACGGCTTCCTCGCCGGAACCCCATGAGAGGAACCGGGTCCTACGGCATAATGCCGAGTGCCCCCAACGACCTTTTCTTTCCCGTGGCGTCCAAATATCGAGTCCTAGGGGATGAGGAAACGGCTAGTTCATCTGCCGCGGTTACCGCTTGTTTGGTAGGAGGAGCTTCTCGCTAACCCGGGACCACGAAGAAACTCGATCCCTGACGCATAGACACGCCTCGGATAGAGTTGTTTCCTTCCAATGGTTCTGATTTCAGTGAGCCCCGCAGCGAAATACGGGAGGCCCCTGATCGACTCCATTGAGAGGTTCATTCACATGTAAAACAACACACACAAGCACAAAGCAAAATATATCACAAAAATGTTAGAAACAACGGAAAGTTTAGTTTACACCCAATACCGGACTCTGAAGGGCTTGAAAAACACCTCCAAGAACGTTAAAGAAGTGATCCCGGTCGAGATTAGTGGTGTGAAAGTTATGTGAAGACTCCTGCTAGTCCAACCGTCAGGCACAGAAAGCTGTGACCACGCATAGACACGCTGTACTGGGTATCGACCCAAGGTTTGACTTCAAGTTCGAACGCCGTCATTTTACTGACGAGCCTCCGGCCCAGTTCCTCATTGTCTAACAGTCCAAGAAAAGAACCCACACCCTCCCAAGCAGATAAGGTCACACGGTAACATGAGTGGCTCCGAAGACACGTACCAGTCTTGTTTCAAACAGGCAATCCCCTTGAAGGTGGCACACAACTACTCCAGTTGCAGAGGGGGATACTAGGAACGAAACATGCAAAAAAGCTTATGGACAGAGTCTAGGGTTCCTTCCCTGCATGACCTCCTACAACGACCATGTACCATCTCTATAATAAAACCGTAAGTCATGTGACTCTCCCATGAAAGGCTAAATAAATTAGGGACCAAGGCGAGTGGCACCCCGGATCATGGTAAATATGGACGTCTAAACTCTTTCTAAACATTTTGGTTCAAACCGCGTCCAAATCGGTCCAGTAGTTCTTATTTTATTAGCGTTTTAGTAAACGCTTCTTTGCCTTTGGCGATTAACATGGAGATCATGCCATTTTGGCAGCCATGTTTTGATCTCGTTACATGTTCTTTGATTATTTATTTTTATGTCTTCCCATGCTCATATCTTTATAAAAATGTTTTTAATCTTATTTATTTGTAAAAGCAGTTCTTCGTACACACTTACATCGGAGCATTTAGCCCGATTTGTTTATTTTGAATTTTAAAATTGTTCAGGTGTACACTATAGGGAAGCATCCTTTTCACATCTTCTTTAATGATTTATTATGCCTTCCCGTGCTCAAATCTCTTAATTTTTGATCTCAATCTTCATATTTTGTAATAGCAGAACTTTCTACACCCTTTAATTGGAACAATTAGCCTGTTTTATCGTAATTTGTTTTTTGTTTACATATGTTCAAGTGTACTAAAAATGGGTCGATCGCTAGTCCAGATACTATTCTATTCATGTACTTATTTATCACCCTTCCCGTCTTCAGACCTTCTTAAAATTTTTATATGTTATTATAAATAATATTATTACCATGCCCAAAAATTTTCAAGAGAATCGATTATCATCTTGTATTTTTAATAAATTATTTTCTTCCTCCCGGAACATATTAGCTCAGGGTTACCAACAGGTAGGCCACGCTACATTTATCTCCTGATATTTATATTAATTATCCTGTCCCAGGCTCTCTAATTGCTCATTTATCTTAATTTAATTATTAATAAAGGTCTGGTGCTGGTTATTGAGTGGTTTCTGTAAAAGTAAATGCCTTAAAATTGTATTCTAGTGGTTAGTGTATCATTCGTCCCGTTTTTTATCGTGACATTGTTTACTTTCTAATAGTGCTTTAAATCTTAATTAATTCTATTATTAACTATGTAAATTGTAATAATATGCTCATTTGACTTAATTTACTTAATTATTAAGGTCTGGAGAGGGTTTTTAAATGGTTTTTATAATGTAAATTGTCTCGAAAATGTATTCTGGTAGTTGGTGTTTCATATCGGAACCGTTATAATATGACAATATTTACTTTTTTTTGTGTGTGTTCAATATCCTGATTAATCTATCATTATTAATTTAAATCTTAATTAAATATAGTGTCGGATATTTAGATTAAGTTTCGCTTTCATTTTGAGATATTTTAAAGTGTTAAATGGTTTAATATGTGCATTTTTAAAACTGTTCATTTTCTTATTCTTGACACGGTGATCGTAATGTAAAAAACGTATTGAAGCGTAACTATCTCTTAGATTTGTGATATTAATCATATTAATTAAAATATTATATTTTAACTGTTGTTTGATTCAAGTATAAAATTAACTGTGGATTCTAAATCCGCTTTTGTTTTTAGAATTGATGAATTATTAACTGAAATATAAGCGTTTTATATGTCAATATTTTATGATTTTTTCTAAATATTTCAAGATTGATGCCGTTTTCGGTTATGGTTCTGTTTTGCGGTGGAGTTTAGTTGAGCTGTCTTCTTTCGGCTCCTGCTGTTAATTGTTAGGGACAGGATACCTTTAAATATCAGTCCATAGCATAAAATATAGGAAGTTTAATAATTTTTATCTGAAAACCCATGGAGCTCTCAATTGTTTTTCTTGTGCCCAGTAAGTTGAAGATATGCATCCTGGGTAAATTATAAAATACAAAATAAAGATTTTTCCATTGGAATTATGGGTAAACATTTTTCAATCCTCATGGCTATTAGTGTAACTTGTTGCCTACAATAAACAAATGGTGTAAGGCATTGTGGGCGTCCAGTTTTGAGATTTGTTAAACAATAGTTAATTATTCAATCGCATAGTATTTTGGGTTGCTTATGGGGATTGCGTGGTGCATTATGGGTATAGTTATGCTGGGCCATGGATGCTAGGCTGACATTCAGCATTATTCTCTTGGCGCATGGAATTATGGGGCTTTTCCGTATATTGTAGATTTATACATCAATAGCTTTCCTTTTACACTCACTTAAATACTCATTGAGCTGGTCTAATGGGTCGTCCCTTTTAATGTCTTAAAAAAAAAAAAAATATATATATATATATATATATATATATATATATATGTATGTATATATATATATGTATGTATGTGTATATGTATATGTATGTGTATGTGTATATGTGTATGTGTATGTATATGTATGTATGTGTATATGTATATATATATGTATATGTGTATGTATGTATGTATGTATGTATGTGTATATATATATATATATATATATATATATATATATATATATATATATATATATATATATAGTTTAGCTTTTACCACTTTCTTTCAATTATCTCTTAATATTAACTATGCTACCGTCCTTTTTACCTTAATTGATGCTTTTTCAGTACAGTATTCTATACTTTACCCTAGTTGGGCCTTTATATTGCTATTTACTATTAAACATTATCTTTTACACATTTGGTTTCGAACCAACGTACTCCGTCCGTTTCGACTTTAAAATAATTCTTTATTTTGCTCAGATTGGCCTGTTTTCCCTATTAGTAGGGTATTGGGGCCGCTGAGTCCGTTTTTGGGGTTTATTTTAATGCTAAACTTTTTAGGGGAGGCTCTAGCCCCCCTTTAAGGTATAAAATAAAACCTTGTCTAAACCCTGCCTTCCGACCACTCAATTTGAAGGTCTGACTTAGAGCTCTTCATATCTGATATTTTCTTAGCCCTTAATTTATGTGGGTGGCTTCCGGAAGCATTTTTAACTTTTTCAAAAATTTTAACTCCTATAAAACCCCATCTTCCGACAACTCAAATTAAAGGTCTCGCTGAGACCTATTCATTCATATACATTAAAATGCTTTTCCTCTTACAGGGCGGCCCCTGGACCCTTAAATCAGGGCCATTACCCCATTATCCCCTAATATTTAATCTCATTATCATTTTTCTCACCTTGTATCAATGGCCATTGGTTAGTCATTTCATCTTCTTGTATCACACTTAACTTTTTCTGATCAGGGTCGACCCTGGCCCCTATATAAGGGGCATCTTTCATAGATTTTGAAAATCATGTCATGTCACATATCCCCGGATAGCTCCTCTATTTTAGTCTTTAAATCTTTCAATTATTCAACCAAATACTACTTACAGCTCGTAGCGCCCTCTATTACTTTGGAATAGTTATCTCATTACTATACTCCCATAGCTCAAGTGCAGCATGGATCTCTTGATGTAGCTCCCATATGGGTAAGTTTGGTGACCCTTCCCTCCTACTGTTGCGGGAGCCGTACTTTGCACTCAGCTCAACCATATTATTATTTTTCTACAGCATCTGCATCCGTCCCAATTAACTCTTAATTGGTGAATTACTAACCTAATTCTCAATTAATACATTTTTAATTAATTGCAGTGTTCATATGGAAAATTGTTGTGGGGAAAAAAAAATCTTTATTTTCATCATTAATTTTTTGTTGGTCTATAATCAAGGGTATTATTTTCTTAAGGACTGTAATTGTTTAAAACTAGTCTTCATTTTATCTGTTCTAGAGTATTCAGACATAATATCTAGCCAAAGTTATTAAATAAAATCTGGTTTACAAATGAAATGTTGCTATATATTCATGTATATATTTGCACCTGGTGTTAATTAACTTTTTATAATAATTTTATGTCTAATTCACTATTAATAACAACCTCCAACAATTGCTATCTGAATATATCATGTTATAACTGTATTATACCATTCATTATAATAAATTTTGCGATCACCCATTTTTGAGCACGGGATCCCTTACCGATTTGGACGTAGTGTTTTTTTTTTTTTTTTTTAGGCTTTTTCTATTTTATTTTCTAAATTATTTTCTTGTATTTTGGCAAGTCTATTAATTTCAAAATTCCATTTTTTCTTTACCATGTATGGGGAGCTAATGAGCTTGATCCAGTAATTAATTGAAATATAATATAACTCATATATACTGTTGACTAAAAATCATAAATAACAATAACAGATAAGTAAAATGGAAGAGAGTGATAAAGTTAGTGAAAATGAGGGTAATGCATCTCATGAACAACATCATGACTTAAACAAAATAACTATGTATGAGAAAACCTCGATATTAGAACAAAATATTTCAATGACACCAACATTGGTCCACCTGAAAAAATCCATCGTAGATCATCAGTCGAGTACCAGTGAAGATGAAGCTGCAGATTTCGCTAGCGACTCAAAAATCACAAATAATAGAAAACCACGACTGGTCCCATCCAGATTCAAATTTACATCGACACCAAAAACAGAGGAATATAGATTCAACAAAAAAATGGCTCAAACGAAAAACATCCCAGAACTTATAGATATATACGTAAAACTGAACGCAAAAAGGTACAAGGGAGTGTCGAGTGAGAAAAAGAAATACCTAGACATGATATTCTCCAAATCAACGAAAATGTACAATGACCACAAAGAAAATCTTAAAAACTTAGAAGATATACAAAACATACATAAGAACCAGATATACATAAGAACCAGAAAAACGAACAACAAGTACAACTCCTCAACAAAATTATTAAAGATCAACTAAAGGTAATCAATGAACAAGAAAGTAAATTAGCTGCCAGTGGAACAGAAATTAATGAGAGCTATATAAAAATGCAGGAAGAAACAGCATTGAGAGAACGAAACTTATCGGACGAGTTGGAGAAGAAAGAAAAACAACTACAGAACATTATGGAGGAATTGGAAGTGAAACAAAATTTAGTGGAAGAACTTCTAGAGAACAATAAGAAAGAAACAACGATAACCGATATACAATTGATACTCGAGAAATTGATGAAGATAGAGAAAACAATAACAAGGCCAAAGGAAAAGATATTGACAAATACAAAGGAGATGCAACAGGAGGAAGAGGCGTCCACAACAGATCAGAGAGAAACATCAAAGAGCTTGTACTCCAGAATCCATCTACAAAATAAAATCCACAACAGGGAAATGAAGAATCACCGGCAGTTTTCAAGTTCAGCAATTCTAATTAAGAAGAAGTCCACAACTAATATCGCACTAAATGAAATCAGACTTATACTAACAAGAGAAATAAAAACATCGTCCAATACAACCAACATATATTGTGCAATAGCTAAAGATAGAAACACTCTAATAATCAAAACTACATCAGACGACCAAACGGCTGAACTAATGGAAAGTATCGAAAACATAACATCACTTAAAGACATAATAGAAATAACGTATAAATCCACAAATTTAAAGAAAATTATCATACTGGGGATTCCAGAAATAGTAGAAGAGAAAACAATATTACAACAGTTGGAAAGCTTCTACAATCCAGAAACTCCAGTAGCAGTCTTCAAAAAGATAAAGAGAAACGGAAAATACCAACTAATCCTGGAGGTCGAGGAATATATAGCAGCCCATATGCTACGGGAACGAAAAATTCAATTAGGATTCTCTACATGTAGGGTGAGCACCTACCTGCCTATAATCAGATGTAGCAACTGCCAGCGCTTTGGACATGCTAATACAAACTGCAGATCTCAAACGTCCTGTAAATACTGCACGAAAAAACATGCTTCTTCTGTTTGCCCATTGGCTAAATCCCCCCAAAAACATCAATGCGTGAACTGCTCAGGAACGCAGGGCGACTTTCCTCACTCGGCTGACTCTTCCGAATGTCCAGCCTTCCATTATTACATCCAACAGAGAAACATCTACGCACAACAACAGTTTTTAAATTCAACATAGACAATATTCATCCAACCCCCGTACAGCATAAAACCTCAGCTTCATCCAATACAATAGTTAACAAAATAGATAATAAAATCGACAAACTGACCTTTCTTCAAATAAACTTACAAAAATCTAAAGCAGCAACTGGGAATCTCATGGGCCATGCCAACAAGAATAAGATCCTAGTGTTGCTGATTCAGGACTATTATTCACAGGAAGGAAAAATATGGGCAGCCCCCTCCAAGTCTTGGCAAACCTTCACATCGGGGAACAATACAGCTGCAATCATAGTAACACGCCCTGATGTGGAGGTAGTTCAATGTTACAGCGACCATAATTCAGTTTTCGTGAATCTAACATCATCTACAGGACCAATAACAATAGGATCCTGTTATTCAAAACCATCAGGAGACTTCCGAGAGGACTTAAAATGGCTGGATTTCTTCATGCCCCTTCAGCACCTGATTTTGGGAGCAGATCTCAACGTGCACTTGTCATTGCTCGGCTACCAAAAGGAGGATGAACGGGGATCCATCCTAACATACCTACTACTTTCAAAGAACTTAACACTCATAAACGATACGGAATCACCACCTTCGTTCATAGGAGAGCCGGGTCGTCCATGTCGGGGAAACCCAGATGTCACCGTGTGCACTCAGGATCTAACCAACTTCGTCGACTCCTGGTACGTGGACACAGAATCCGTATCGCTATCTGATCATAGGTATATTTGTTTCTCTCTTTCATTAACACCCTCAACAATAGATCTCAAAAGGTTTAAAACAAAGTATACAACCTTCAAAAAATTTAACAAATTCTTCAGACCTTTGGCCACGGACTTACACACTAAACTTACATCGGTTGACACCTATGACAAATTGGATAATTGGCTAGAAGACTTCAATATCAAAATTAACCAAACATGTCAAAAAACATTAAAAACTAAAAAACTTTAACTATACCCAACTTTTGACTGGTGGACTGACGTGCTAAGATCCCACCGAAACAAAATATCAGCTCTAAGGAAAAGATGGAGGTCATCGGGTGACTCAAAATGGAGAACGCTTCTACAACGTGAGCGAGCGCTATATAAAAAACACATAAAAAGCGAAAAATTAAATTCCCGGAAAAAATTCTGTAATAATACAAAAGACACCTTTGGGCAGGCGTTCAAAATTGCAACAAACAAAAACTTATCAAACCAACACTTTATTCACACATCCTTGGAAGGTTCTTCACCTTACATTACAAAACAAGAAACATTTCAAAATCTTTTAACACATCATTTTCCAATAAATCTAACTGTTCCGTTACTTTTAGCCCCAGCAGGGGAGATAGTCCCCTCCCTCCCACTCTTCTCAAATAAAGAAATAAAAACAGCATTATCTGAACAAAACAATCTTAAAGCCCCTGGTCACGATAAAATAGACGCATACCTCATAAAAAATCTTTTCAAATCATATAAATACTTAATTCGTGATATTTTCAATAAATGTTTAAATTTAAATTATTTCCCAAAAAATTGGAAAATAGCTAACGTTATATTTTTCACAAAAAACAATAAAAATCCTAAACTCCCAACCTCATATAGACCCATTTGCCTTCTCCCGATGCTGGGCAAAATCCTAGAACGCATGCTTAAACATAGACTAAATTACTATCTAGAAAACAATAACTACTTACATAAATCTCAATTTGGCTTCCGTGAAGGAAAAAGTACAGTACAATTACTTAACAGATTAAAATATAAAATTAATAATTATCTAAAATCAAATAAATACTGCGCGCTCGTCTCATTTGACATTGTGGGGCGTTTGATAATATTGACTGGACAACATTGGGCAGAATTCTCAAAACCCTGCCAGTCCCAAAATATCTTATAAACTTTCTCCTAAGCTTTCTTTCAGACAGACTCATCATTACCGATTACCTAAATAATAACATTAAACGTCCTACTTCCCAAGGTTGTCCACAGGGTTCGTGTCTCGGCCCTCTCCTGTGGCTCCTTGTGGCCAATCAAATACTAAAAATATTCTACACTAAATTCACTAATCTTTATGCCTTTTGCGATGATTTCAATCTTATTATACGCGCAAACAATAGAAGAGATTTAGAATCGCAGGCGAATGAAAGAATTGCCCTTTTTGCCCAAATATGTGAAGACCTCTCGCTAAAAATATCATCAGACAAAACATCGTGCATTCTGTTGGGTAAAAATGCCTTGGTGAGTCGTCCACCAATCTTTAAATTAAAACAATCCAATATAAAAGGTGTCACCGACTTAAATATCTTAGGTATAACATTCCAATCAAATCTTAAATGGGATAAACACATCCAAAAAATTAAAAACAAAATAGTATTATTAACATCTTCAATAAAACGCGTTTTTTCAGCCACATGGGGAGTGGATAGATCACGCCTTAGAACCTGGTACATCACAGTCTTAGAGAAAATAATAGTTTACGGCTCGGAGGTATGGTTCGACGATTTAAGAGTTATTGACAAACGTAACCTCCAGAGCATACAAAGATTATGTTTAATATCAATAACAAAAACATATAAAAATACTTCAACTCACACTTTACAGACACTACTGGGTATTCCACCACTATTACTAACGTTAGAACATAAAAACTTAAAATATAAAATATTAAACAACACAGAGATATTATTAAAAGATAATAAGGTGATAACTAAAAATGACATAGAAGAAAAGCTTTACAAATACACAATTAACCCAGAAAACTTTTTAAATAATCTAATAACAATAGACAAAATCTTAAATAACATAGATATTATACACATATACACAGACGGTTCTAAGGTGGATTCTAATACAGCTATCTCATTGGTGATTTTTCAGAACAACATAAAAATAGACGAAAAAACTACTAAAATTCTACCAGAAAACACAGTCTACCAAGCAGAGCTGCACGCGGCCATAACAGCAATAGAATGGGCAATAAATTCTAATTTTAATAAATTTCAAATTTTATCAGATAGTCAATCAACAATCCTTTCATTAACAAATCAATTTCCAACACTTAAAGCAATTTATGATATACAGCAACTAATACATCAAAATAAAAACAAAATATTTTATCTAACATGGGTTAAAGGACACGCGGGTACAATAGGCAACGAACTGGCGGACAAGCTGGCTAATGATGCTGCTCAGTACTCTAACCTTCCAGTAGAGCGCGGAATAAAATTTCCACGCTCATATTTAAATAAATGTATCAAAGATCAATTACTGGAAAGGTGGCAGTACAACTGGGATAACTCAGGGAGCGGCAGATTTACGTATCAGCTTGTGCCAGAAGTCAACACTAAATTAATAACTAAAGATAAAGTCTCAATATATTTTTTCACGGGCTGCGGCAGTTTTCCTACATTCTTAAATAAAATCGGTAAAATGGATAATGATCTATGTGTTTGTGGCCAGAGAGGTGATCCTATCCATTATGTCTTCGGGAAGTGTAGATTTATGAAATATAAATTTCATAGGAAATTTCCAACACTCCTCGAGGACATGATGGAAATTATTAATAATAATGAATCACTAGGCAAATTATATCAAAATTATAATATCTTAAATGAGAAATATTCTTTTATAAAATACAAATTTTATTTTTAAATCTAAAATATTTTTTAATCCTGCTATTGCTCGTCCTGTGAAGGTTATTTCGCTTCATGGAGACGGTTGTCCTCTTAATTTGCGGTGTTATGTATCTTTAACTATATTTTCTGTTTATAAGTGTTTATTCATCAAGTATATTACTCTAGTTTTATTCATTGTATATAAGTGATTATTATTCAAATATAAATTTTCCATTGTTTTATTCATCGTGTATATTTGTATATTATTCGAGTGTAGTATTCATTGCATTACTCATTATAATTAAGTGTATAAATGTTCGGAAAATCTTGCTAACAATTAAATAGTTAAAATAATCAATATAATTGATTATCTAGTAAAATGTAAATATATCAAGTGTACTACCTGTAAATACATAATTGTTACTTTACAATTCATATATTCATTCATCTACTTCTTGCATGGTTAATCATGAGGGCAGACATTTCTTAGGGTTGTCTTTTAAAGAATGGAAAATGTTGTTAAACTTAGAAAATTACTGTTATCATCTTGCAAAGAGCTATTATGTATAATGTGTAAATATTGAAATTTGTAAAACATGCAACTTATATAATTATTGTGTATACATTTTTTTTTTTTAAATCTACTTACCTGTAAAAAACTGTAGCTTTAAATATTGTGTATATAATCTATAATATTCAAACATTGTATAAAATCAGGCACGCCCTGAATAAATAGGGCTGCCATTTGTGAATTAGAGTTTGTATAATTTACTATAATTTACTTTTCAATTTGTAAATGTTTTCCCATGGCACGCCCTGATAAATAGGGCTGCCAATTATGATTGATGGTGTAAGAAATTTTAGTTAATCCGGAGACGGTGGTGTCGTTTGGACGGTAGAGACCTTCCTGCCTTGAGCTTGGGGCTTGTCCCGATCATATGCCAAAAGCGGATCCTCAAGGCGGGTGACAGCCAGCCAGCCAGCCAGACAGCATGACCTCCTACGTTCTATCGCCTGCATGGTACCAATGGTTGCTACACGCTGCCTCGTTCGCCGACAGGCGTCATAATTGAACCCTAGTGTTCCTTGTTCTACAGAGTACGTCCGAACCATCGTCTCGAATTAAATAAATTTTGGTAGCTGCTCGACCATCCTTCGCTAGCCGTTGCCCTCGTGTCACCATCCTTGGCGCAAAACACCTAGGCGCGAAGGATTGGCCTACGCAATGTCCTTTCACTGCTCGACAATACCGAAGTCCCGCAGAGACAACGATCTGAACCCACGTCGACTGGCGTTACCGACCAGGGTCCAAGGACGAGGCTCTACTCATAGGACCTCAAGAGACAACCTGCGACCGTATCCACCTGCAGCCGAGAACCGGTACAAAGGATGGGAAGGCCCAGACCCCCGCAGGAACAAATAACTGCATCTGGCACCTTCGGCTACTTGGACATCACTTGACCACTAGCTCACAGCGTTGAGGTGGCGGTTCGTCAGCTACCTGCCCCCGTCGTGTCGAAGAACATCTCCAAGCTTCCGGTCATCTTCCCCACTGAAGGGGACGAGTCGAACCACCCGAAGGGGCGGGGCTGTTCCTGAATTGGGTAAACTAAACCTTAAATTAAGCGAAAACGTTTAAAAACTTTACGCAGTTTATTTCTATGGTTTTTCACTTGAATCAGTAATATACTACGCTAGTTTTTAAATAGATTATAGAAAAACAATATCGAATCATATAGATTCGAAAGATGCATTACTGCTATTTCAAAAAAATATATGTGAAAATTTTCATAGGAATGACATCGGAAACCCACTGATAAAGTCATAAAATGTCTGACAATTATTTTTTCCTCCAGTTTTTTATAAACATTGGAAAAGCAGCAGAGTTAATGAAGAACATTTACATTAATAGAATAAAATAAAAATTATAAAAATTATGGAATTATGAAAACAAAAGTAATACTGAAATTGTGATTAAAAGACATTCGAGTCTATAATTCCCTAGATATGAAGTATTTGGTATATTAATCTTCTTTTTAATATAGTTTTTTATAAACATTTCAAAACAGCAGAGTTGATGAAGAACCTTTGCATTAATCGAATAAAATAAAACTGATAAGAATTATGGAAAAATAAAACCAAAGTAATACTGAAAATGTGATTTAAGAAAATCGAGTCTGCAATTCACTAGATATGGAGAAAATTACACTATGGTATTTGTAACTTCTTTTTTTACAACTGAAATTTTATTTTTGTTTACATTTTATGCTATTTCTTTGAAATGAATTTATTAAAATATTGTAAACTCATAAGAATTTTTTAAGTGCTTAAATGAAAATACTTTTTTTATAAAGGAAAAAAACAATGCTGAAAAATTGTTGATCACAAATGTTCTTCCATTATAAAAATACGAAAATTTACGATTTGAAGTGCAACAGTCATTAAACGCAGAAATATTTTATAATCACGCGACTCAAGGGATAATTTATAATGTTATGTTTCTTAAAGTAAATTCAGAAACTCAAAATAACCAAATGTCTGAGGATAAAATAATGAAAAAATCGTTCAAACAAAATTATTATGTGATCTCAGCACTTAAAATGTTCTTTTTATTATAACAGAAACTTTTTCTTCTGAGCCTGTTATATTATTTTTTATAGTCTCATACGATTAGGATAATTTGCAATTAAAAAAAAATGATGCATTTAAATTGCATGAATAGTTTTTTTCTATAATTTTTAAAGAAAAGTACATTACTTTTATTAAGTAAGCAAAAAACACGGGTCTAAAAATTATACATTTATTAATTTCGAAGACATTATAAAATTAATTCTTTACATAAATCAAAATACAGTTAATCATTCTTTGAAGGAGCATTATAAATATTTTTTTACATTAAATAGTGTGTTAGAAATTTTATAAAAAAATATTAATTATATAATTATATTTTGATATGAAACTGTATTTTTTCATTGTTGTGGATGAAAATGACTAATTGCGTAAATTAATCATCACTATTATTAGGAACATATCTTTCCAATTATTTACTTAAAATACATGAAAGCAGCTCCGTCCCCTCTTTATTGGGATAATGGTTCTGAATTTTTTTATATTTCTACAAACTCATAGAAATGTGTTTTGGGAAAAAAAAAGTTCGGACACATTTCCGAAAATCAGCGGAAGTCAAAGAAACTTTGCTTTGGTAAATACTGCTTTAAAAAGTGAAAATATAAAGGTTTTTTGAATTTTTAAACATAAAGAACGCTTTTGGAATCATTGGTAACCCGAATGAAGATATTGAATATTTTTGTTCAATGTTATATTCTATATTCCTAGATTAAGAAACAATTGTCTTTTTTACAGTGTGGCTAACATAAAAGAACATGGACATTCATTTAATAGCTTAATTAAAATTTACAATTTATTTTATATTTTGTATTCCCTATTTATAAGTAGCACGATATTAATCCCCAACATTTCAAAACACTTGACCTATTAAAAAAATATATTGTTCCTTTTTACTGAAATTTAACTGAAAATTTTATTTATTACATTGAGAATAGTATGTGGATTTTTGGGGTTTACAGTAGTTCAATATATATCCTTTACAGTATCTTTAAAATGTTCTTAAATTATTTAAATATTTTATATAGCTTGCTCGATGAACTTTATTTTACAGGTTTTTTTTTTTTATTTTATTTTTTTTTTATTTTTTTTTTAACTATTGAAACAAATGTACAAACCTTTGTTTTATTCTTAAATGTGCATATTTTTAGTATGAAAAACTACCTACTCTACTTTTAACTAACAGTAAATGCTATATTTTTTATTAATAATGTACTATTATAATGTGGATTTAAATTAATATAATATATATGACCTAACATAGCAAAATATTTGTTCTCTTTCTTTAGTCATTTTACCTGACATATTTTAAGCATGTGGCCGACACTGGGAGCCCATCCACTAGATGAGTACTCAAGAGCTGAAAATACATTAAAATCAGTTTATTTAAAAGTGATAATGATTGATGAAAGATGTAGAGCCGGGATTTTATTCTAACGAAGAACAAATCAACGTTTAGTAAATCAAACTGAATGAGATTCACAAAATTCAAACTCTAACTTACGTTAAAATGGCTATTTTTACAGATTGCAGTAATTGATGAAACGTTCACCTCCGGTCACAAGAAACACGAAAACATTATATAACAACGTAACTTGCACATTAGTGCAATAGTACTGAAATAGAATTACGTGGATTCCAACTTCTCTTTACACTTCTCTTAACATTAAAGCCATAATGTCTTACCACAACGTCTAAGCTCCACGTCTAAGTTTAAACTAATGAAACAGCTTACTGGAACTGGCTATTTGAAAATGATGAAATCCAAGGCAAAATACAGGTGCAAGTTAATACTAAATGAGTATTAATTTCAGAAATCTGTCATTTATGAATAGAAGAGTTACAATACGAATAAATTGTACATAGAATTTATTTACCTATAAGCATGTTGAATGGCGTCAACGAATTTCCATTGTGATCCGTTATTATGAGTGACAACGCAAATAAAAGTCTTTTACGTCATACTCAAAGATATGAACAAGACGTATCAAGAGAAAATGGAAATAATAACAAGACTATTTAGCAGTCAAACAAACGAAAAGAGAACAATCAAAAAGTGATGTAGTTTATTTTTTCAGACTGAAATATATTCTGAAATACAGGATGGGCATAAAAACCTTTTTCCGGTAGTAAGAGGCTCTAGCGATCGTACGTTTCTGGGAAACAGGAAGAAATGTCGAACTGAGATGAAGAACTACAATTTGAGATGTAGGTATTTTAAGGTGTGAACTCGAGAATGAGGTGAAGAACAACAGTCGTGCTTTGATTGTCATACATATAGTGACAAAATAGCAACCCCCGTTATTTGCATCCCTAAATGATTTATACAGTGAAAATCAATGAAGTGCGTTTAAATGACATCTGTAATATCAGAAACAAAAGCTAAAAACAATTGCAAGTAAGAACATTTCTTCGTGTGTTTCAAGAACACTTTGTTGACATTGCTCTTTATCATTTTTTTGCGTTTTCGTGATCCCTAATTTAACCGTAATTGTGAACGCTCAACTGTTATTCTTCATCTCATAAATTATATGGCTATTTGATGTGAAACTATGTATGGTTAGTGCAAGGATTAAAACAAAATCTAACTCTGGAAATTTAGAGAAATCTATTTATAACATAGGTGTATTTCAAATATATTTAAGATATTGCGATATAAAAATCATTTTTTGTAGTTTTTGTATGAAATTCCCACTTTGCTTCCTATATTTTTTCTTTAAACTTATTATTTGCTTTAACAATGAATGAAAATTCGAATGATTATAAATGCGAAAAGAACTATTTATTTTTTTTATATTTTTATATGAGATTTTGCTTTACATTATTCAAGCAAATATAAACCTATCATGTATATCATACACTTTAGTTAAGAAAGTAGATTTAAAATTTCACTAAATAAATATTTCTTATTAAATGTGATACTTTAAAAAAAAATTCTAATTTTAGTAATTTGTTTATGATTTTAGAAGTGGGGGATTTAAAACACATTTCCTTCTGATGGAAAATGCATAATACAACTTTCATTTTTATTTTTTTATTTTTATTTTATTATTTTTTATTTTTTAATATGTTTATAAAAATTTTGCTTGAGTGACATGCACATGAACAGTTCAAAAATGATTTTTTTTTCACTGCTATAAAAAATACATATAAGAGGCAACAAAAATAATTTTAAACTAATTTTCATCGCAATTTAGCAGACGCGTTATTTTCTATTTTAAATCTTCCTCTTCGAAGTTAATTTTACAGCTGAAATTAAAGTAATAAAAAAAAAGAAAGAAAGAAAAAAAACTTCATTAATTGACGCTGTGTTTTTTTTTCATTTCAGCATGAAGCAGAATTTTTTTAAATGATACAATTATCTTTTTATACTTTATGTAGTGCTACATGTTTTAAAGTATGCTATGTAGCCTTATGTTAAAGAATTTTTATAATAAATTGTTAAAATTTACAATTTTTCTAACATATATTTTCCGGAGACAAACAAATCTCTTCTGTTTATTTAAAATATATATATATATAGTTTTTTATTACCAGTGTCTAATACATATCAGGTAGTAACAGTTTTAATGTATCTGCACATATCGTTCGAATTTTTTAACATTAAGTAAAGACATTTAAAGAAGGCGAAAATTATCTTTCGTTTCCATTTTTCGGGCAAACATTGTATTACTTTTTTCATAATATTTCAAAATGATTATAATATGTAAAACACACACGCACGCACACGCACACACACACACACACACACACACACACACACACACACACATATATATATATATATATATATATATATATATATACATGGTATTTCTAAACTCATGGTACAAACTTTAAGGGTAGGTAGAGTATACAGTAACAATCATTTATTGTATAGGAATGTATGGGACCGAGTGACGCATTAAGGTAAAGACACCAGGGGGGCAATTAGGCCCCCTTTCTTAATTTTCAAAATTTCGCATTCATTTCTCCATTTCTATTTCAAAAAATTTCTGTTTCTATTTCTATTTTCAATTTAAAAAAATTCGATTTCATATCAAAATTTTTCAAATTTCCTGCTTTGCAAAAGTTTGTGTCATCAGAGTCCGAGCCATTATTTGCCTTATATCAAATGTACGCAGTAGAAAATTGTTAATAATATTTTAATATTGCTTCAAGATTAATTTCATTATTAAAAAATCATTTTCTACAGAGTACTAAGCATTTATATTTAAAATTTAATCATGACAACGTTCCGTATTTTTTTTTGTCACTGAAAAATCTTTTTAAAATAGCAAATTTGTTAATTATGCACTGACATAAATTTGAAAAAGTTAAAATTCTTATTTTTTTAGAACACCATTGTACAAATATGGACGAAAGACATGAGTTTTGTTTTCCAGAATTCTCTAAAATAAGCGAACCAACAGAAAGCGAGTAGATACTATATAGTATACTGTACAAGGGATATCCAACGACTTCTTTATGTTACTAATCTTTGATCATGCTTAGGCTTCAGAATTCAATATTCCACTTATATCTATAAATTACAATTAAATTCCCTTTCCAATTTTTTAATAAATTGTAAAAAAAAACTTAAAAAAACTTAGAAAACGATCTTGTTTCTGAAATAGCGAGTTTTATTTTCGCGTTTTCTATTTACGTATAAATACATTTTTACTCCGATCCCGAAGTAAAAAGTCGGTGTTGTAAAATTCGAGCCCGAGTTCGTTTCAGGAACAAACTCGGCTTCACGGGCTTGGTCTGAGCCAGTCTGACCTCTAATGCATGTATGCTTGTATATAAAGGATGTCCGAAAAGTCTGGAAACGTTCGAATAACTCGGGAAATATACATCGGATAGAAAAACGGAAAAAGGCATGTTCAATATGTTTCAAAAACCTATTTAGGGATATCAGGTTGCCCCCCCCCCCAACACTGCCTCCCTGGAGGGGAAGGAGGAGGCAATTTTGAAATCTTATGTGATAACCCAGACATTGCAATGGTAACGATTCTCACTGTATTTTACTCGATTACAGCGCCATCTAAGATGTTTCGATAAAAATGTTAAATGTAAACGTTACGTATTTTTCCCGTAAAATCCAAATCTGCAATAAAAAATGGGGGGGGGGTTATCATTTAAGATTTCAAATTTGCCCCCCTTTCCCCCCAGGGGGTAGAGTTGGGGGAGGGCAACTTTGATATCCTTAAATACATTTTTCAAAACTATTGACCATGCAGTTTTCCGTTTTTCAATCCGATGTATATATATATATATATATATATATATATATATATATATATATATATATGTACAGTGGAACTTCCCTTTAACGAAGTCCCTATTTAACGAAGTTTTCTACTTAACGAAATTTTCAGCAGAATTCCGACTTTGAACACCTCTAGCATGTAAATTAATCTCCATATTACGAAGAATATATTCTATGTAACGAAGTATTCCGCTTTTATACGTGTACAGAATTCAAACTAAGGGGTTGCTTTTGCGATGGATATGCGAATTTATTTCAGCGGATTGTATGAAAATGAAATCATTTAAATAATTTCCATTCTGCTTGGTGCTAAATAAAATATTTTTTTTTTTACACTAAGAGAAACACTTGTTATCATTACTCTTCCACACCTAGACTCCAGAGCTGACAGTTGGGTTGAGTCAAAATCCCCTTTTTACATTCAATGATATAGAACAGCGCTTCCCAACCTTTTTTCGTACACGTACCCGTTTCTTAGGCTTTTCATCTCGGCGTACCCCCATTTCTCATAAATACTCCCCCCTCTCCTCCACTCAACCATATGACGCAAATATGTTTCTTTTTCATTAGTAATCTAATAGTAATAGTCTATACTGTGAATGAAATTGAAAGGCCTGCGTTCATTATCATTAATTTGGACTTCCAAATCAATGATAATGAACACGGTCCTTCATTTAATTAATTTGCGTATTTTAATGATATTTTGTTAAAATTTAGGAGTGAACTTGGTGGTCGGATGGTTAGAGCAGTGCTCTTGATTCTGGAGGTTGCGGGTTCGATCCCCCAAAATTTCTGTTTAATTTTTCTACTTTTTTCATTTAAAAATGTTTAATTCGCGTTTGTAATCAACGACAGGTGGCGCTTTTAGAACTGCTAATATTGGTAAACAATTCCACTCGACGTGTACGCGTTTATCACTGCACTGCTTGCTTTTGCTCGTGTAATTTTGTCATTTTGTTGATTGAGAAGTAAATGTTTTATTTTGTTTGTTTTTTAACATCATAATGGAAAATAGATTGAGTTTAGTAAAGATTTTAAAATTTGTGCAAAGTTCTACCCAAAGTAGATGTTTGACTGAAGGTGAACAGATTTTAGCTTCAAATCATTTGGTGGTGTGTGGAATAAAGTCGAAGGAGAACAACGATGTGCAGATAAAATTACTAATGATAATTAGTAATCTAATAGTAATAAATCGACACAAATTACATTCGCACTAACCTTTTATTTTTACTTTCTTCTATCTTTACAGATTCAAATTCAACCAAGCAGGGTGGCCTACCATACGGCTTAAGCTCTACAAGCCCTGCTTGGCAAGTTTATTTAAAAAAAAAAAATACAGATGAGGCCAATAGGCCATTAGGCTTTTACTGAGGGAATGGAATTATTTACACTACTGTGTTTCCGCTATTTTTGTGGTCAATGATGAGGGTTATTCTTCTTCATCATCGTCTGAGGGCAGGACATTTCCTAGAAGGTGTGCTGGAGGCATTTGAAAGAGTTGCTGATTGTGTTCTAGGAGATGGTCTATTATTTTTTGTTGTAGATTTGGTGTATGGAGGACGTGGTGGAACCAAACTGAGGTCCTCAGTAATGCCGGTTTCCTTATGTGATATGCTGACGTTAGCGGGCAGTTGAGTGTGTAGTGGGTGGCATCTCCTCTTTTTCCACATGTGCAGAATGGAGATGGGGCTTTATTGAAGAGAGAGAGATATGATGGGAACGGGCCGTGGTTGGTTATGTACAGGTAGATGTTTCGGTGTGGGACCAGGAGGTCCTCGGTGACTTTTGGACAGAGGCTGTAGGCTTTTCGTCCCCTGTGCTCCGCTGTCCATTGGTCTTGCCATTTAGATGTGTATTTGTGTTTTAGTTGTCCTCTGAGGTAGGATGGAGGTGCTGGGTGGAAGATGTGTTTTATTGATGTGTCCGGTTGTGTGGCTTCCTTGGCGAGTCTGTCAGCGTGTTCGTTGCCCGCAATTCCTGAGTGGCCTTTTACCCAGTTGAAGAGGATCTTTTTTGTTGTGTTTTGCAGTTTCTTTATTATTTGACCTATTAGATAATTTTCTGTATTCATGTCTGTAAGTGCCACTAAGCTGGAAAGGCTGTCTGAATTTATTGTTGCTTTGTCGTGTGTGGATGTTTGCAGCCAGGAAATTGCGTCGGAAATTGCGAGCAGCTCCGCTTGGTAAACGGAGTTTGAGGTGTCCAGGTGTATTTGATGTTCTGTTATTGTGTCTTCTTTGTTGTAGATGCAGAAAGCGTATCCTACACCAGCGTCAGTCTTCGATCCATCCGTGTATACTTGCAAATTTGGCTGCTCCTCTGCATTCTCTGCCCATTCAAAATATGTTTTGTATGGTATAATTTCTGTTGGTATAAATTTCGTTTGATACATATCTGGTTGTATTCCAACCATGGGGATGCCTAGCCTAAGGATTGCTCCTTGGGCTGCTGTTTTCTCTGTTCTTAGTGAGAGTGGCATTGTTCCCGTGAGGACGCAGAGAGCTGAGGTTGCTGTCTTCTTGTATGCACGGGAGATCAAAAGCAGACACTGTGCCTGAATTGCTGAGAGGAGTCGCAGCCCGTGGGATTTTTGTAGTTTGGGGAACCATGTTGCTGCAGCGTAAGTTATTTTCTTTTCTAAGATTGTGTTGTTCCATATTTTTAGTATTGCTTTTGAGATACTGCGTTGTGAGGCTGCAAACTTCAGGAGGTTTTGGACTGCTGTGTTGATTTCTGATCTCTTGGCATGTAGATGTGGTCGGAAGGAAAGTGTGCTGTCCAGAACTAAGCCGAGATATTTTAGTGTAGGGTTATGTTTGATGGATCTGTTATTAATTTTTAGTGTGGGTGGACGCTTGAGATATTTACGATTCTTTATTTGCAGAACTGTTGATTTTTCGTGTGTTATTTGAATGGAATGACAATCCGCCCAGTTTTGAATCAGTTGGAGAGCTGCGTTGCCTTTGTCTTCTATGATCTTCCTGGTGCGACCTGTTATGATTAGAAGTATATCATCTGCGTATGCCACCACTTTGAATCCCTTTTCTCTGAGGATTATCAGGATCTTATTGATGAATATTCTCCAGAGAAACGGGCCGTAGCACGACCCCTGGGGACAGCCCTTTTTGAACCAGTGAAGGTCTCCAGAGAGCCAGTTGGTGTACGCAGATCTGAGCGATAGGAAGGATCTTGTCGTGTTTATGTATGGTCTGCTCAGTTCTAAGGTTTCGAGCTCCTCCACTGTTGCATCCCAAGGTAGATTGTCGAAGGCATGGTGGAAGTCTAGAGAGATGAGATATGTGTAGTTGTCTTCTTGTTTGCTTAGATCTATGATGGACAGCACTTCTTGGATTGCCGTTTCCGTCGATTTTCCTGGGACGAATCCATGTTGGGATGGTGCTAGTTTTGGTGTGTTGTGTAGTTCATGTAGGATACGCTTTAGTATTAGCTTCTCAAAGATTTTGCCCAGGATTGGCAGCAGGGAAATCGGACGATACGAGTCCGCTTCTGTTGGAGGCTTTCCATTTTTCAAGAAGAAGACTAGTTCTCCCTGCTTCCATGCTGTCGGGAAGTAGTTAAGCTTGAGGAGTGTGTTGTAAATGTCTTGTAGTAGTTGTGGGTGATGTTTGAATATTTGTCTTGTGATGGGATGGTCTATGTTGTCTATTCCTGGGGCCTTGTTTTTGTTGAAGCTGTATATTGCCGTTTTTAACTCGTTTACGGTGAATGGAGGGGCCGTCTTGTCTGGTGTTGGTGTTCTGGTGTCTGTAATCTGTGAATTTCCATATATGTGTTCTGTAAGGTCCTTGTAAAATGATTTCTTGGTGTGTGTGATTGTTGTTGAGTGTGGCAGTGCATATGTTTCTTTCTTGTGAAAGTCCTGGAAGGCAATTTTCTTCATTTTCCCATAGGGATCTGTTGTTGCCTGACAGAATCTCAGCCATGCTTCTCGTTTGGCTTTTTGGATTTGAAGCTTGTATCTGGCTCGCTCCTGTTTGTATTTCTGTTTGTGGGCTTGTGTGGATGTTGGAGAGTTTGTTTGTCTTCGGAGTGCCCGGACGTAGTTTCTTGTTTTTCGGAGCTCCGGAGACCACCAGTTGATCGAGGGTTTGTGTGTGCTTTTTTTCTTCTTGAGAGTGTGTTCACTTGTCTCTTGTATGATTTGTATTAATTCATTGTAGTGTGTATCGAAGTTTTCTTTACTTTTTATTTGCTGGAAGTTAATGTTTCTTTCTATTAGTCTTGAGGTTAAGTGTTGATTGAATTTTTTAAACGATATGTTCTTCGTTCTGTATCTTCTTCTCGGGAGAGTTGGGGTTGTTATGTTTAGATATATGGTGATCAAGCGGTGGTCCCCGTAATTCATGTCTTTTTCCACAGTCCACTCTTCTAATCTAGAGAATACGGGGAACGAGAAAAGAGAGACGTCCGGCCATCCTTGTGATCTTTCTGTCTGAAATGTGGGTGGGCTGTGTGGGTCGTTTGCCGAGATTAAGTGGTGTTGGCTCATTTGTGTGATGAGATGGTGTCCTCTGTCGTCGTCCGATGGATACCCCCAGAGTTGGCTATGAGCATTGAAGTCTCCCAGGTGTATCAGGTGTTTGCTCATGCCTCTCTTGTTTGTCCAGGCTTGAAGGTCTTCCTTTAGATCTGCTGACGGCGGGGAGTATTGATTGCCGATTGTTATAATTATATCTTGGAGTGTAACGTTAATGAATACTGAATTTTGGTGTTGCTGTGTTCGTATATGTTGTAGGTTGTTGTCCAGTATGATTGTGTGGCAGTTGTTGGATTGCGAGGCATATGAAGGCAGGGATAATGGTAATCCGTGCGGTCTTCTATTGGTGACTGCGCAATCCTGGAGACAGGCTATTGAGTAATCCTCTTCTATTAAGTGATTTATGAGGTCTGCTGTTGCTGATTTTGTTCTTTGAAGGTTTATTTGTGCTATTTTGAATTTTGGTGTTGTTGTTCTATTGCTAGTTGGTGTGGTTGTTGGGTTTGGGGTTGTTACCATCGCGAACTCTCTGCTGTTAGGTTCTGTGCACGATGGCGATTATGGAAGAGGTCCTGAAAGACTTGGCATCCGGCTGAGTTGGCGCTATGGTTATTTGGGTAGGGGTATACATCTTGATCTTGCGTGTAGGTGCAATTTAAGCATATGTGTTGTCGCAGGTGGTTTTTCTTCGGACATCTTTCAGATTCATGTTCTGCCATGCAATATGCACAAGCCGTTTTTATCTTACAGTTGGTAGAGGAGTGCCCGAAGACTTGGCAGTTTTGACAACGAATTATTGGGGAGTATGTCCTTATTTTGCATGTTATGAGGCTGAGCGATAGTCGACCCACTTTGTGGAGTAACAAGGCTTGGTCTTCTGGGAAGTCTATTACTAATTGGTATGTTCGTGAATTTTCTTTTGATATTTCTTTATGTATGTGTAAACGTTGTTCGATGTCTTCGTTTGTCTTTTTGTTGATTTCTTGTAATACTTCGTCATGTGTGATCGACTTCGGGATGCCTAGTATTATCAGCTTTTTCCTTTTTTCTGTTACAAATTCTTGGTATACCAGACGTGATATGTCTTCTGATTGGTGTATTATATCCGACAGGGTGTCGACATTTTCTTCTGTTTCTGATCTCACTATTAATGTTGTTTTATTTCTTGCTATTGTACAATGTATAGGTGGGACATTCTTGTGTTTTTTAAGGGCTTTGTGTATTTGTTCTCTGATTGAGAACATCGTTAGAGACGTGTTTGATTTTCTAGATAGTAAAATTGCCCCTTTGGAGTATCTCCTGGCTGTTGAAGATGCTGTTAATCTTGTTTGTGGTTGTGATGGTCTGCCTGTTTCTGATTGTTTCAGTTTTTCTGCGTATGAGTCGTGTGTGCTGTTATCTTCTGGTGTTTCTATTGCTGGTGGTTTGTGTTTCTTGATAAGTGCTGCGACTTTTGATTCCAGATCTGCTATTTTTTGAAATATTTTTTCTGTGTTTGTGGTGTTTTGTTTTATTATGGCTTCTTTCAGCATTCTGGTGTTCTGGACGTGTGGGAGTTGGTTCTTTATTTTTATCAGGAGTTGTTGAACTTCTTCTTTGGTCATCCGCTCAATTTCGTCTTCATTCGGGATCTGGCAGTTTTGTTGCTTTTCTTGCTGCTTATGCAGTTGGTTTATTTCTTCTTTTTGTCTTTGATTGTCTTGAGTGAGGAGATCCATCTTGGAGTAGAGATCTGCGAGGGTTTTTTTGTGTTCTGCTGTTAATTTTTCTATGTTGTCCTCTCTTTCTTTTATGGTGGCTTGTTGGTGTTCAATTCTTTCCTCCAGTTGTTTTCTGTCTGCTTGCTGTTTGTTTTCACTTTCCAGTGTGTTGGTTTGTAGTCGTTCTGTGTCTTCTTCCAGGGATTGGATTCTGTGTTCTAGGGATGCCGTGTTGTTTTCTTGTATTTGGTGATGTGTGTTGTGGTTGGACTCTTCTTCTATGTTGTCTATTTGGACCTCGCCTTCCTTGATTTGTTCTAGTTCTTCTTTGATTTGGTGCATATCTTTGAGATGAGTTACTATTTTTTCTTGCAAGGTGTTAGCCCCTTCAGTGCCTGCTGGTGAGTGTTGTTTGAGGTGTTTGCACATTTGTCTAAAAGATGCTCTGAATGTGGGCTTAGTATCCAGGAAATCTTTCACGTTTTGTCGGTTGGTGTCCCTATGCAGGTAGGCAATGAAGTCTTGATCTACATCTTTGAATATTTCCAGTGTGTTTGTTATTTTTGTTTGTTGGGTTGAATCTTGTGTTTGTGATGCATTTCTTTTGATGTATGCGATGTTTTTTGTTATTTCTACTTGCAGCCACTGTAGGTATTTGTCTGCTCCTTCATTGTTTCTTCCTTTGTGTCTTCTGTAGTGGCCGATTGCTTGTGCGAGGATTTCGTGAACGTTAAGGTTTTTTCTTTTACCTGTTTCTATATCATATAATTGTTGGAGTGGCGGTCCTTTGTCTGATTGATTTGATGGGGTTATCATTTTTATTTGTTGTGAGTTTCTTGTTTTTGTGTGTTGACTGTTGGTCGATTTTGTATATCTCGGGTTGTTCTTGTCTTCGAGTTATGAGTTTGATCTTTCACTTTGTGATTGATTTATTCTTCTTGGAATATATATATATATATTTTCTTCTTATATTTCTGAGTTAAGAACTTTATTTACGTTAGCGATAAAGGTTATGTGGGATACTCTCTCCGGCAAAGAGAATTATGAGAATTAAAAAAAATGAATAGAGATAATGAAGATAATACTAGATAGAGTAAAATGGGTGAATTTTGGGAGAACCATGTGAGACCAGCCCATGAAGAGATAAGTGTCCAGCGAAAAGCGAGTGCAGCTGCACCCGAGGGAGATATACTGTGCAAGGCTGATTGTATAAATTGAAAGGCCGTAAAAATGACGCTATTGTGAGGAGATGCGGGAACATGTGCAAAGGAGCGAGGGAGTGTATTTCAGGATGAAGCCTGGAAAACTATGAAAATTAAATGTGGCGCCCTACGCCCTCGGAGTGGGTGGGATAAGAATTGAATTTGAGAATAGATGTAGAAATTTAACACCTTTATGGAGTCCAGGATTAATGGATGGGGAATTGAATTTCCTTTATGGAGATATGCTACACTTGATGGTTGAGAGAATTTGAGAAAAGTTTAATATTATTAAAAAAAAATTAAAATTTTGACCAGGGTCCAAAACATGAAAATTTTAAGTGAGTGGCTCCGGAATGGAAAGCCTACTTTGAGATCTAACAAATTTATTATGTACGGTAAAATTGGATGAAAGGGAGTGGAGATGTTTATTCCGTGTTGTTGTTGAAAGAAGATCACTTGAGAAAGATGAATGGGGCGCCCTACGCGCTCAGAATGGGTGAAACAGTTTTGTTCCAGGAATAATGGGTGGGGAATTGAATTCCCTTTATGGAGAAATGCTACTCTTGATAATTGAGAAATTTTGATAAAAGATTAAAAATATTTAAAAAGTTTAATAATGGGAACAGGGGCTTGAAAATGAAAATATTATGGTAGTGTCTCCGGGAATGGAAAGCGTACTATGAGATCTATACGAATTTATAAAGACCGGCTAGGATGGATGTGAGGGGGTGGAGATGTTTATTCCAAGTTGTTGTCGGATGAAGATCTAATGAGAAAGATAAATGGGGCGCCCTGCTCCCGTAGAATGTGTGAGACGGTTTTGTTCCAGGAGTAATGGATGGGGAATTGAATTTCCTTTCTGGAGATATGCTACTCTTGATAGTTGAGAGAATTTGAGAAAAAAGTTCAAAATTTTAAGAAAATTTAAAAATGGGATCAGGGTATTGAAAATGAAAATATTTTGATAGTGGCTCCGGGAATGGAAAACCTACTATGAGATCTATGCAAATTTATAATGATCGGTAAGAATGCATGAGAGGGGGTGGAGATGTTTATTCCGTGTTGTTGTCGGTTGAAGATCTAATGAGAGAAATATATGGGGCGCCCTACGCCCGTAAAATGAGTGGAAGGGGTTTGTTCCAGGAGTAATGGATGGGGAATTGAATTACCTTTATGGAGATATGCTACACTTGATAGTTGGATGAAAGGGAGTGGAGATGTTTATTTCGTGTTGTTGTCGAATGAAGACCACTTGAGAAAGAAGGATGGGGCGCCCTACGCCCTCAGAATGGGTGAAACGGTTATGTTCCAGGAGTAATGGCTGGGGAATTGAATTTCCTTTCTGGAGATATTCAACTCTTGATAGTTGAGAGAATTTGAGAAAAAAGTTCAAAAAAAAAAAAAAAAAATTAAAAAAAAAAAAATTAAAATTACGCCCACGGATGGGTGAGAAAAGTTTTGTTCAAAGATAAATGGAAGAGGAATTAAAAGTCCTTTACGGAGATATGCAACACTTGTATGAGTGAAAAGAATTCAAAAGAACTTTAAAATTTTATTAAAAAATTAAAATGAAGCCTGGGGCTTAGAAAATGATAAAAGGAATTTAAAACATGGTGTAATAGGTGTAGAATGGAAATACCTTTGAGATGATATCCTACACGGGTATGCTAGAGAAATAATTAGAGATTTAAAAAATTTAAAATAAAGTTTAAAAGTGGAACCAAGGGC
This sequence comes from Maratus michaelseni, assembly GCA_963931845.1. Classification (NCBI taxonomy): domain Eukaryota; kingdom Metazoa; phylum Arthropoda; class Arachnida; order Araneae; family Salticidae; genus Maratus; species Maratus michaelseni. The sequence continues at coordinate 342,342,766 of OZ007592.1, forward strand.
CAAAAAATGGAGATAATTTAAAAATAGTAGCGGGAGTGAAAAGCTCTTTTGAAGACCTATAAAATGATTCTATCTTTACAAGAAGAAAGTATTGGATTCATGAAAATTTTCGGCTTCCGGTTTTCGACGGATTTATACGTTTTAGAAGGTCCTGAACACGATTTGCCTATTTTTAGAAAATGTCTGTCTGTGACTCAGTCTGTCTGTCTGCCTGTCTGTCTGTCTGTATGTGACAAAAATTTTGTGGGCACTCTACCTCAAGAACTAATGCTCGGAATTTAATAAAACTTTAGATTCAGTTAGTCCCTGATATAAATTGGTGCTGATTAGTTTTTGGTAAAAATCGCCCGGCAGGTGGCGCTGCTATGCAGCATTTTTTGCGATTTCCGCAATAGCTCTATGTCAAGAACTAATGCTCTGAATTTAATAAAACTTTATATTCAGTTAGTTCTGATATAAGTTGGTGCTGATTAGTTTTTGGTAAAAATCGCCCAGCAGGTAACGCTGCTATGCAGCATTTTTCGCGATTTCCGCAATAGCTCTATCTCAAGAACTAATGCTCGGAATTTAATAAAACTTTATATTCAGTTAGTCCCTGATATAAATTGGTGCTGATTAGTTTTTGGTAAAAATCGCCCAGCAGGTGGCGCTGCTATGCAGCATTTTTCGCGATTTCCGCAATAGCTCTATCTCAAGAACTAATGCTCGGAATTTAATAAAACTTTATATTCAGTTAGTCCCTGATATAAATTGGTGCTGATTAGTTTTTGGTAAAAATCGCCCAGCAGGTAACGCTGCTATGCAGCATTTTTCGCGATTTCCGCAATAGCTCTATCTCAAGAACTAATGCTCGGAATTTAATAAAACTTTATATTCAGTTAGTCCCTGATATAAGTTGGTGCTGATTAGTTTTTGGTAAAAATCGCCCAGCAGGTAACGCTGCTATGCAGCATTTTTCGAGATTTCTGCAATAGCTCTATCTCAAGAACTAATGCTCGGAATTTAATAAAACTTTATGTTCAGTTAGTCTCTGATATAAATTAGTGCTGATTAATTTTTGGTAAAAATCGCCCAGCAGGTGGCGCTGCTATGCAGCATTTTGCAGGATTTACACGATTTTAGCGATAGTCATATATCAAGAAGTAATGCACGGAATTTAATAAAACTTGAGTTTCAGTTAGACCTTGATATAAATTGGTGCTGATTCATTTTAGTGTATGCGAAACTTGTGTGAGATAGAAGAAAGTTTTGGGATTGACACATCCGACTAGTTTAACTTGCATTTGAAATTTAATATTGCTTTTTATACTATTAGATAAACATTAAAAATATATATACAGCATTAAAAGAAATTTTAGCTATCTTACGATGATTATTGTTAAAAACTTTTTCTCATTATATACAAATAATCAAAATAACTTTTCGTACTCTCAATGGGATCCTTGAGCTTGTTTCATGGAACTGAGTTTCTTAAAATCCGGTTGAGACGGAGACAGATTTAATCTCAAGTCAGGAGCGTTATTTGTTCTTAATATGTGTATAAGACAAAAATGCTCTTTCGACAAGCTCGGTATTTGTGAAAGACAACAAGTGCTTATATAGCCTTATAACTGAGTTCTTGGTATTCTTCTTTTGCTGCTATTCAAAAAGCAGTAATATTTCTTTGGTTGAAATCAGATTGTAAAGAAGAATCAGTGGAAAGTTCGATCAATTTTTCTTTTTCAGAAAGTGATAAATTTTCGGCTTGTTGAAGGAACAAATCGCTAAATGGGTTTAAAATCTAGTTATTTTCACAACTCTGCTTTGGAAAATATTGTCTGAACTGCGTTTTAAGTCCTGTTAAATGAGCCATTATACAAGATTTTACTTATTCTGATAATTTTAGCTCGTTTTCAGAGAAGAAATTGTAAATTTTTTGAAAAACTTCTGGCTGGTGTTTTCTGATGTATGATTCACAAAAATCTAATTTTTTAATCAGAGACTCGATCTTGTCAGATATCTTAAAAATGGTTATGGAACTGTCCTGTAATCCTAAATTAAGTTTACTTATTTCTGAAAAAAATATCAGATAAGTATGCAAGCATTTGAAGCCATTCTTTTTCATGAAATTTAGAGCTTAGATCAAAAGGGTGATCTTAAAAAAAACTTGAATTTCATGCCTCAATTTAAATAATCTGTCAAATATTTTTCCTCGTGAAAGCCACCACACCTCTGAGTGCAAAAGCAATGTAGTATGCAGCTGTCTATCTTTTCACACAAAGATTTGAATAGTCTGGAGTTTGTTGAATTGTGCTTAATAAAATTAATAACTTTTACAGCTTTGTGAAGTACTTCTTTTAATGAGTCTGGCAGGGGTATTGTCGCTAGACTGTATCTGTGTATACAGCAATGTTTCCACGCTACATGAGGTGCAATTTCTTTGATTAGATCGCGTAAGCCTATATGACACCCAGACATAGATTTTCCGCTATCAGTGCATACTCCACACCAATTAGCACAATGAATTTCTTTTTCACAGAAATAACTGTGAATGGCATTAAATATATCTTTTCCTGCAGTGACGTATCGTCAGAGGGGGGGGGACACGATCATTTTACTACCAGTATAATTATATACTACATTTGGCCTTATTTAATCTTTGAATGGTATGAAATAAATAAGGCCAAATATAGTATATAAAAATACTGGTAGTAAAGTGATCCTGCCCACCCCCTTGACGCTATGCCTCTGTTTTCTTGTACATCTTTCTGTAAGAGGATAGCAGAGTAGCAAATTTTCTTCAAGTACATTATCATTCAAATATCTTGCAATAACAAGCAAAATTGACAGATTGGAGGTATCCGTACTCTCATCCACCTGAATTGAAAAGTAGGGATTCTTTTTTATTCTTTGAATTACTGCATATTCAATATCGGCAGACATACTATTCCTTCGAGTAAATGTATTGTTTTAGAAAGGAATATTTTTAATTATTTTTACATGTTCCTCACTAAACGTACATTCGACAGCATCTTTGATACAAGAATGTATCACATATTCAGCTTTAATATGATTTAGGTGCTCTGCAATTATTATTAAAAACGGAACAATGAAAAAAAAGTGGTGAGAAAATAATATTGCATAATTATTAATTGAAGTTTTCAGGAAGATGGGGAAAAATATATAAGAACACATGCAATATGCTTAACAGTGGGCAGAGCTAGTGACATTGCATTATCAATGAATTATTAGGTCTAGTGGGCTTTCCTTTCTTTTGGAATGTTACATATTGGATTTACACATGAGACTAACTTTGTAATCCAAAACTATCAATTTTCTTTATGTGGTTTCAGTTAAAACATTTTTGTGTGTTCCGCCATTACCGATATTATTTTCACGTACCCCCAGCAGCTCCGCCACGTACCCCCAGGGGGACGCGTACCCCAGGTTGGGAACCGCTGATATAGAAGATACAGTGACGTAAGATGCATTGAAACAAAAAAATATCAATTAGAATCAGACAATTACCATTCTGACCTACCATTGCTGATAGACAATTGCTTTGGCCATCTACAAGAATGTGCTTCAAAATTCAAATCGAAGAACATCAAAGTTATTTTTGTTCCTGTGAATACAACATCTAAACTTCAGCCATTAGTCTAAAGAATAATAAAAAAATCTTGAAGTACATTTGCGAAAAGGACAGAAAAAAGACAATGTAGTGAAAACATTAGTTTGGGAACCTGCGTATCACGTACCACAGCCAAAGCTAATGAAAGCTTGAGCCAAAGCTTGGGTATGTGACGTGATTTCATAGACCGTAGTACTACAACCATTTTGTAAAAGACGGCTTCATAATTGAAACTGAATCAACTGCTTCTGAATCCAATACCTGTTTGTCATATCTGACGGAATTTTTTTTTATTTAACGAATTTTCTTAATAACGAAGTTTTTAAGTGCAACGATGAGACTTCGTTAAATGGAAGTTTCACTGTATATATATATGTAAGCATAATCTTAAAACTTTACTAAATTCGAAACCAATTACTAAAACAACTACAAAAAAATTAACACAGCATTCTAATCTATTAGCATAAACAGAAAACAAAACTCTAAAAACCAAAATATGAACAAAACATATAACAAATTGAAACTAGTAAAACCGCTGGAGACAGACGGCACGAAATGAGACATACACAGTAGGGTGGTGCGAAAAAAATATTTTTTTTTTTTAAATCAAAAACGGGTAGGTGCCAAAAGTTGCCTTTATACTAGTACATCAACTGCGTGCAATTTTACCGCTGAAAAAAAATGGCTTGAGTCTACGCTTTTGGTCCAAAAGTCGAAATTTTGGTTAAAATTTGACATTATTTCAAAAAAATTAAAAAATTTCTATGGATATGGTTATTATTTTAATGTGTTATTTAAACCTTTATTATTAATGACAACATATTTAAACGATAAAACGATATATTTATTCTGTTCAACTGGAGCAAAAGGCGTTGTCACTCTGCTGTGGCATATACCTAATTGTTGTTCAGAATGCAGCTCTTACCTAGTTGCTTTCAAAGCTACCCAGGAGGTACCACTTGGAGGTGGCTGCATTTCATGTCACAAAAATGCATAGCTCGACCACCCTACCATCTGTGCACGTTTTCTTTATGGATTGAATTGTGATTTTTTTATCAAAGACTGGCGTAAGTTTTCTATGTATCAACCTAGTCCATCTATTTTGTGTATCCACAAACTTTGGATGATGCTACTGTGACACTCCTTCACGTATATTTCTACTGCTTGAATATGATAAGGCAAGCAGAGTAATGCAGTGGAATTAGTGGAATCTATTCAGCCATCTATTATCTTCACCAAAATTGCATCCAGCTAATGCATAGGGACTGGAAGTTCTGTTACTTGAACATTCTACAACATTTAGGTACTCTTTGTGTATGCCATCATTTATCATACCTTTTGCAGTTTTTATATGCTGAGAAGCTTGCTGTTTAATAAGATGGCGATCGTCGAAGAGCGTTTCAATAAGAATTTGCTCTCGATGTGCAAAGCAACCATTGTCCAAAATAAATTATTTTGGTATTTATTTTATGCCGTTTTCTGTGATGTTTAGTAGCCGAGTAATTTCCCATAAGTCTTTAGATCTATTTTTAGATGAGGATTACATTTGGTGTAAACTATCCTGCTTCATAAACTTGTATTACATACCTTGTTAGTGAGCCTACTAACTCTGATGGTCAATCAGTGCTTATATAAAGACGAAAAATTTTATTCGCCTTTGTGAGCCATCTTGCGTAGGGCAAGTTACTTGGGTTCCTATTCGTTAGTTATTCTAAACAATATCTTGATGAAATAACTTTGCAAATGTCTAGCAGGTATTTCTGGTCTGTGCTGAATACCCTTTTCTCGATTTCAGGAAATGAAGTTTCAAAATTACTCTCTATGGCTTCAAAAATTTAAATAAGAAGGGAATGGCACGTGGACAAAGATTTTTCCATTGGTCCGGTGAATCCCTGTGGGTTAGAATCTAATTTTTGACAACGATCTTGTGTAATAAATGATGCAGAGGAAATTCACTGGACTTGGAGGTGGCATATGATACATTGCAATGGTTTATTCTAAACATGTCCCACGCAGAATGGATGACAACTACGAACAGAATTCTCCGCCTTTAAATGAGCTGTCTGCCCAACAGAGTCTCTACGTTCACTCAAAAAGTACTTGGTAACCCAAGTTTTGCCCCAGAATGGTTTACCATCAAATGTAATCCACATCTAAAGAAGGGATCTAAAATCTCATGGGAAATTTCTCGGCTACTAAACAACATACAAAACGGAATAAAACAAATACTAAAACAAGAACGAAAAATCATGCGTCAAGCATAGATTATGTAACACTTTCCAACGCTTCCAAAATAATTTTACGAATCATACTCTTTTATAAGCTAAAAGATAACATCTAAGTAATCCGAATACTTTATTCAGCCCTGTATAGGATCTATAGATTTGTATATATACTACATAGGATGCTAAATTTTAGTTCAGTTAGGAAACACGTAGCACAGTTTAAAATTCTCCGTCTGGAGTTAAATAATACGGAAATGTGTTCCCGAACTTTTGTACTTCCCTGTATAGGATCTACAGAATTTATACACACCACGTAATATACAAAAAGCGATTTAAAATTAAAATCGCATTCAGTAACTTAAAACGCACTTCCAGGAATTATTGTTAACATACAGTAGAGAATTCTTTTGTGTGTCCCTGTAAATGAACGATAACTGCTATACACACAATATTCTGTAGTAAGTCTCTTGTAATGAACCTTATATAAATTTCAATGCGTTTAAAATAGTGAAACATTATTTAAATAAACCGCAGACGATTTTTCTCCATAGACGTAATGTAACGGAATTCTTTTGACTGTCCCTGTAAAGTAAGTATAAGTGCTATGCACACCCTATTCCATATTAAGCTTCTTCTAATGCACCTTAGTGATATATATAAATTTCAATGCGTTTAAAGTATTGAAACATTATTTAAATAAACCGCAAATGATTTTTCCCCATAGACCGCAATGTAACGGAATTCTTTTGAGTGTCCCTGTAAAAAAACTATAAGTGCTACACACTTCCGTTGAAATAGGGAACATGCTATAGATAACGATTATAACATATAAAATTTGCAGGGCAATCCGAGCATATTTACGGGAGTTAGAGCACGGACAGACGGCAGACGGCAGACGGCAGACGGCTAGACGGCCAGACGGCAGACGGCCAGACGGCCAGACGGCAGACGGCCAGACGGCCAGACAAACCGAAGTCATAAACACTTTTCAACTAGGTTGGAAAGTGTTAAAAAGTTATTTAGAATAATGGTTGTTTTGCATACCCAGAGGAAATTCTGATTTCAATGCTCTCTGACGATCGCCATCACATTAAACAGCTAGCTGCTCAGCACATAATAGTTGAATGATGAGAGTAAATGATGGCATACGCAAATCTGAAATATCGACAGTCAACTTTGAAACAGATAATTATATAAATCTAATTGATTGGAAAATTGTTGCGGTAAAAGAACCCCTCATCAATATGCATTTATCGGGTGCAATCTTGTTGAAGATAATAGACCGCTGAATAGATTACATGAATATCATCCCCACTGCATTACATTGTTTGCCTTCTCTTACACAAGCAGTAAAAAAATACATGAAGGAGATCACAGCAGCAGCATCCAAAGTCTGTGGATACAAAGAAAAGTGAACTAGGTTGATACATAGAAAACTCCAGTCTTTGATAAAAAAAATCACAATTCAATGTATAAATAAATCACTGTGTTCAGATGGTACGTGGTCGAGCTAGATGTCCAGGGTAGTTTTGAAAGAAACTAGGTAAGAGCTGTATTCTAAACAACAATTCGTTGAATGACACAACAAAGTGGCAACGCCCTTTTTTACCGAAAGTTGTCAGTTTTTCTCAAGTTATACAGAATAAAGATATTGTTTCATCGTTTGTATGATGTTAATCATACAATAAATATACTAAGTCATTAATAATAAAGGTTTAAATAACACTTTTAAATAATAACCATCTCCATAAGAATTTTTTAATTTTTTTGAAAAAAATGTCAAATTTTACCCAAACTTTCGACTTTTGGACCAAAAGGGCAGACTCAAGCCATTTTTTTCAGTGGTAAAATTGCAGGCAGTTGATGTACTAGTATAAAGGCAACTTTATAAGGCTCCACCCTAATGCACAGTTGGGTTGAACTAGTTTTCTGTGCATAAATCTGCCCCATACCTGTCACAACCAAATGAATAGATTGAAATCAAACTACATGAGCTGTGAGACATCTACATCAACATTCCTCTGTTCAACGTCTCTTCACTTCTTCTTAATTATGCCTCTCCATCTTACTGCCTTTAGTAACGAGCGAGAACTTCATCTCACTACGATAACTCTTGTTCTTTATAAAGTTATACATAATTCGTTCCAAAATTTGGCGGTATAACCCTGGGTTATCGCCTGGTTGTATAATCTTTAAATTTCACCAATCATTTCTTGTATATTAGAACATAACTTTACTATGCCGTTTAAACCGTTTAGAAAGATATTTCGAAAAATGGATATATTAACATTAGAGCCGAAATTTGTATCACTTCAAAATTAAAAACTTTATTTTTATTATATACTCTTGTGATTAACTCCCCATTTTTAATTTCTATATTTATATCCGGATAATTAACATTAATTTGACTCTCGGATTCTGGTTTTAAAGTTAAACCATCCGGATAACAACTAAAGTCACAATCTTCTTCTGTACCATTATAGTTTACCGTCAAAATACCGTCTATATATCTAAATATTTTCACATCTTTATTTACTACAATACACTCTTCATATCTGTATAAAAATATATCGCTCAGGATAGAACTGCAGCGTCCCCCATCGGTATACCTCGTATTTGTTTGTAGACATACTTTCTCTTCTAAAGATGATTCTCTCTTACTACAAGATTAAATAGATCCATAAAATATTCGCAACTGATATCGAGTAAATTGAATCTGGTAAAAAAATCCATAAACTTTACTAATTACTTTTCCAAATCAACATCATTGAAAACATCATAAGCATATAAGCCTGTTATATTTTTCATTTTCCGTAGTCCCTTAGCTAATTCGTAGCTGTTTTTAATTATACATGCAGGGATTTCCTCTAGAACCCCTCTCAAAATTCTTTTCTAACACTTGTAATAACTTTTTATTTCCACCCTCTAAATATGATCCAAAATCGCAAATTACAGTTCTAAATGCTACAGGATCCTTGTGAAACGGGGGAATCATTACCAAATAAGAGGACCTTGCACTGTTTTGTTTTAACTGCATTTTTTTGTAAAATGCCTTGTGTCTAGTTCTAATTACTTGTTTATTTGACTTTAAAACTTCATAATTCTTCTTATTGTTCTAAGTCTCGCTAAATATTTTCCATGTAGTTTTCATGTAGTAAAATTGCATAATTAGTGTTAGTTTTATCTATATAGGTAATTATAAAAATATTCTGATGTTCCTTCATAGACCCTTTTAATACATTATAATACTCTCCCGAAACACCCTCAAACTTTTTCCTGTAATTTCTACAAAAATATTTAAAAATGTAATGTTTCCACTCCTCAAATACACTTACAGGTAGATTGTATCTATAGATTAATTTATGAATAAATATCTCCATATTTTTATCCAATCTCTTTTTTGCCACATTTTGTGTCACTGCTCTCTCTATTCTAAACTTCGTATAAAGTTTCATTTTTTGTCTCAGATTTTCATTATTCACTATGTCCAAATTACCTGTTAATATATGTCCATAAGTTGGATTTATATAATTTCTATATTCCTCTTCTTGACAAGAACAAACACTATATGTCAATACCTATATGTAGCTCCTTGGCATACACATTATAATTAAAGATTTCTCTTCCTAATGGTTTGTAATATTTGAATGCTTTAATAATCGTTATATTTTTGTCTGGCAGAAATTCACTATACCTGTTTAATATTCTACTGAAGTTAACTCCGTTAAAGTTTTGTGCCGTATAGTCTATAATGCAATATATTTAATTTACTTTAATGTAAGATTTATGAAACTGATGCCTGTATATGATGATGTGCATATGTTGCCTGTAGATAACCATCCAAATTTTGTTTTCTTATTCTGAATCTCAGGAGGTCAATTCCCATATCTATATTACTGCTACCGGTATACGTATAGAAAGGTCTCAAAAGTTCCGAAATCCTCTTCTTTTTTACATTAAATATAATGTTTTAAATCACCATTTCATTGTCGTTGGAATTACAACTTCCAATAAAATGCTCAATGTCTTTACAACAGCTTAAACTCTTTAAATCCATATTTTTTCTGTTATATATCATGTGTTATTTTTTAATCATGTCTAATTTTTTCGTAAATTGAAATATCCAGTATTTTCTCTCTGTTATTCCTTATCACATTAGTTTGATCGAACATAACATTTAAACCGCATGGATAAACCTGTCCATATTTCACCATCACATTTCTTTCACAAATTAAACTTTCATTTTTATTTTCATTTTTCATATTTATCTTTAAAACGAAAATTTCAATGCTGCAGATCCCATAATTGCAAAATGCGCAATTTCAATCTCCTGCTTTACCTTCCCACATTTTTGTCTTCTTAAGTCTGATTTATGATTATTAATTCTTATATTTAAAGGACTAGACATTTATCCAATGTATGACAGATTACATTCCTTGCATCTCAATCTGTATATGCAATTGTATACCTTACAAAAGTTCAAACATTTAGCTTCGTCGGTGTCACAATAAACACCACCAGCACTTACACACACTTTGCAACATTTACCTTTACAAGTCTTTAATCTCAAACCATCATCACCATTACAATCTCCCCCTCACATTTTTATTATAAAAACTTTTAGTTTTATATTTACTTATAACCTTTCTCTCACTAAGACTTTGTTCAATAAGCCAATATAATTTTCAATAAAATAATTTGTTTGAATGTGCGCATTACATGCGCACATTCATATTTGCATGATATATCGATGATAATAATAAAACATTTATTAAAGAGTACCAATAATAGTAAATGAAATGCGATTCCATTCTTAAAAACATCATAACACTTTATAATTAACGATAAGAAGCATTTAGTTATTCGTCAGATATCTACCACGTGTTTGTGAGTATAAGAATCCTTCGAATGTTACTATGAGATGTGACGTAAACAATGTGTAATATGTAGTAATTGTTTCAAATATAGTAAAGTTGTCAATTATCTCTAACCATGGTAAGCTTGAATAGAAAAATTCTATCAGTTATGCTGCTTAGTAAACTATGCACTGCTTTTACACGTACCTGTGAAGTAATTTTAAAATATTTGTTTCTCTCAAACGCAAATAAACACACATACACTCAAATATTTCAATTCATATTCATTTTTGTAATACATATATTTACTACTACACATAATACTTTTATAAATTTAATATTATAAAGAAAATATTGGGAGAAAATATTAGAAAAAAGTATATAGTTTTACACTGCGTAAGAAAAATAAAAAAAACTGGTAGTATATAGAACAAATAAAAATTGTCCAGACATTTTAGATAAATTTTACGAAGACACTGGACAATTAGTCATAATTAGAGATAACTTGTGTGTGTGTGTGTGTGTGTGTGGCGATTTTAAGGGCCGAGATGATGAGTGCAAGAGCAATACCATTTTTTAATAAATTATTTTTCAATATTAGATGTTCTTTTCAGAAGTCAACAGAGGGAGTTTCCACGCTAGGATTTCTTGTACGTATACAGAAGAAAAAACTCCACCCAAAATGCAAACAAGCTCTTTATTTTGAAGCTAAAAAAATCAGAAGGAGATCTGCTTTCACATGAATCATCTTTTTAGTTTCGATGACAGGTTTCCTATTAAAAAAGAATCATGATGTTTAGCTTTTAAAAATCCATTCTGAAGTAGTAGAAGAAAAGAATATTGGTCTCGATTCGCCTTCATCAGGCAGGGATGGATTCGATTTGATTATAAGCTTAAAATACCAAACACCAACCCAGCGTTCCTGATTCGAATGCATCTCCGAAGTAAGGGGCAGCGATAAATCATTTCAGAAAAAAGTTTGAATACAGGTGTCACGTTACGGCCTATTCGCCAATGGAGAATCGGGATTCTTTGCGAGAAGCATCAGAATATTGAGGCAAGATGGCTTTCGGTAAGAAAAGGTGCCAAAGATGCATCGAGAATATTCTATGATGTTCGATAAATTAGCTGCGACCCAGACAGTTTTAAGCTAACTGATTATAATTAGTTACTTGTCTGAGAATATGGAATGATTTTTACGTTCATGAAAAGGAAAAAAAATAAAATAAGAGGAATGATTATTGAACTTGCATCAAAGCCATAATGGAATTAAAATAAAATGTTTTACATTTTAATATAAGAAAAAGATGTTATGAGTTTGAGAATTACATTTAATATCTGAAATTATTAAAATAAATACAGCGTTTGTAGGAATTTAGAAACAAAAAAGGAAAGAATGCGGGTTTTTTTAAGGGATGAATATTAGGAAGCTTTTTTTAATTTAAAGAAAAATACGCCATTTATTGAGCTAACTAGTAGCAATAAACATATTGAATTTAGATATGGTGTTTTTGGAATAAATAGAGTAAAAATACATTAATAAACGTAGGAAATAAATATTATAGAGAAATTTAGAATACGATGGGATAAAATAAATTTAGCGGATTGCGATAATTTTTAATTTTTGTTATATATATATATATATATGACTTTTTTTAAATTATAAAAATGTATTATAATAAATAAGGATATTTATACTCGTGTATTCTGAAATACATGTAATTAAACATTTAACACACGTCAAGTGATTGTTAGAAGTAATATACACTACTAACGAGCATAAGTTTGCTATGATCTAAATTTCTGAAAAATATGTATGTCATTTAAAAATAAATGTCTTCATTATAGAAGTAATTACAAATTAACATTTCTTATATAATTAGTAATACTGCATTTAAATTAGATTGTATTAATGCTATTAAATCTCGTATAAATATGTTTATTCAAACATTTTCCATTTAATTTTTACATATAAATATAATTCACTACCTAAATTTAAATTTGTTTGTAGATTAATTGTATAATTTCAATTATGTCAACTTTTTTATCAAATATCTTTTTCTTTTATTCATATAAAAATATCTATTCTGATATTAATATAAAGAGTGTTTGAGAATGTTGACAAATTATGGAAACCGTTATTACCGCATAAGATATACGTTTATAGAAGACACTGTTTAATAAATAATAAAGTTTTAATTTATTAATTGATATATTGTCAATAAATCAATATTCTATAGAGAAATCTCTATTGAAAAGTAAAAAAAAAAGATATGTTTGGCAGTTTTATCGTGTTTTTGTTTCCTGAAAACTTATTTATTTCTGATTTTGCAGAATGATTAATTGTATTTTGATCTTTTATAATTATAGACTTTTAACTAATAATACATTGAAAAAAAAACGTAATTTTTAAATAATAAAAATACATAGCCAACATTTAACATTCCAGACTTATTTTCAATGTTTTCGAAATATAAATGCAGTACCCAAAAACTCAAATCACATTTCGACTTTATTACGTACCTAAAATTATAATCAGCCTACATTCTTCTATTATTCAAATTTTTTGTATATTCTACCATATTCATATCAATGAACGTTACATATATAATAAAAATAAATTAATTTAAAAATATCTAACGATCAGGTAAAAACTTTTTTTTATGTATCGTTATTAATAGGGCTTACAATATAGATAATTAAAAACTTGTAATTTTTTAAAAAATATAAGTGCATCTGAAAGGTATTTGCCATAAAATATTCTCCACACGTTGTCTAGAAAAAAAATCCCTGCATTTTTTAAAGGTAAGCATTTTATGAAAATTCTTAAATTTAGAATAATACGATGATTCAAGTTCAAACATTAAGTAATATTGTTGATAAAAAAAACACTAATATGCAAAACAGTAATTTATAATAATTATTCTCTTTGTTTACTGTTACTCTTTAGAAAAAATATTTCAAGGAAAAATTGCTTTTAAAAATATAAATTATTTTTTAATGAATGTTTTTCCGTTAGTGCAGCTTCATGAAAACGATAATGACTAATTTTGACAGAAATTAACATGTTTTTAAAGTAAAAAATTTCTATTATGCTTAGTTCAAATATTTCTGCAGTATTTAACAATAAAAATATAAAATATCTAGTTAAAAAATATAATATATATGCGATAATTTATTCTACTCAAGATTATATATTTACATAATTTCTTTAGTTACAGGATTTGTTCTTCATACCTTCTATGACTTGTAAATGAGGTGTAATTTGACTCTTTATGCATAGCACTGTTTTCAGTCACAACAATGATTTTTTCTAATTAACTTTTGTTAATTAAAAAAGAGGGAAATCGAATTTTTGCAATGCTAGTATTACATACAGTAACGCCAAGATATGCACAGCAACTGCTATAGGTAATAAAAACTAGTCGTTGGGGGCCACCGTAATACTTACCCATCATGTATATGTATAATGTAAAATATTAAAATAAAAATGTGTAAACTACTTATAAAATGCATTGCAATTCAAATAAAATCGTGGCTTGATGACGTCATAAAAAGGCTCGATTACTGAATTCCTTGAAATAGGTTTTTCCTTATAACTGCAAAAATAATATTCCTTTTAACTAGCAGTTTATTGCAGCTGATTAAGCGTTAAATTTCCAATTAAAATATATATTTGAAGTGAAATTTGGATGAAATACAGGGTCATAAAAAATCGAAGAGTGTGGAAAATAGGATTACAAATATCTCGGCAACTCATTATTCGATCGACTTCATGTTTTATGCAAAATTTATGTTTTTTTATTGTCTTTTATATTTACTCCTTAAAATAAACAATTTAGAAAATTTTTATATACCTTTAATCAGAACGAATATTTCGAGAGTCCGAAAAAAAATGTTCCGGTTAATCGAGGTTATTGAAATGAAATAGGCTTCTTCCCATTATTACATACTAAGTACATACCAAATTGCAAGTCTCTATCTCAATTTGTTGGGGAGATAGAGCGTTTACAGACACACACACAGACACACAGACGGACGGCAATTTTTTTTTTTCTAAAAATATGTTTTTCGGAATCTCCAGTGTCTGAAACGTGTAAATCCGTGAAAAAAAATTTCGATTTTCAAAACGATTACAAGACTTACCCTATACTACGTATGATGGGTAAGTAATAATAGTAGTAATAAAGGAAAAACATTGCCAATAAGTTAGCATAATAAATTCTTTTTAACCTTTCGTCATACAAATATGAGATTCAATATACTAAACAAACGTTTTTCAACTTACTATTTAACGGCATTTTGCTTGTAGGAATTAATCTCAAAAACTGCCCACCTGATAGCTGATTTTAAAAGACTCTTTCACTGCATGTTATATACGGAATTCCAAACTATATTACAATTATTTAGCCTTTTTTTACAAGATAGGTCAACAAATAAGTCGGAATGAAGAGTTTGTCAGTAAGCATAGGTCGATTTTGTTAGCTTACGTTCATCTTATGTCAATACAACAATCATTATTAATCAAAACGTGTCTTAATTAGTGATGTTTAAATTATAAGTAACAGTATAATTACCACCTCATGTTGGAATTCTCGCGAAAAGGATCATTTCACTAACCATGCGTGCTAATTCGCAAGCTTTGCTAACCATTCAAAAAACTTAAATTTTTAAAATTCGTGACTAGTTCTTTCTTGTTAGATATTCTTACTAGTTATTCTTCACTAAATATTAGTTAGACTTAGAGATCATGTTAAAAATTTAACGTGCAGTTTATGACTAATTCAGGATTTTTCCTCCATGCGGATGGTCATTCATAAAGCAACAACATATTATCCTGAATTTGTTAGATGTAATATTTCTATATAAGTTATATTCTATTTAAGCTATTTTAATTTTTGACATCTAGCATAAAGAGTCAGTTAAACGTGGCATGACACAAAATATAAAATTTTACAGTTTCAGTTACGTACCTCAAATTTGTAAGAATTAGATATGCATTAAAGAAATATAATATCAATGTAATTTCAAAACCATCTGCCAAATTAAAAGATCTTGCACACAGCGAAATAGACCCAATCCTTAACCGCAAAATTTCCCGCATATGCATGATACCTTTTATAGACAAAGAAATTCAGAAAAAACTCATTTACATAAACTGAAATACTAGAAAATTTAAAGACAGACTTAAAGAACAACATATCGCAGACATCTAGAAAATTTAAAGACAGACTTTAAAAAATATCGCGGACATAAAGTATAGTAAACCCTCAACAGCTCTATCAAGATTGAACCAAATTCAAGACATCGACACAGATTTCAGTAAATCAAGACTAATAGCTCGTACGCATCAATATCATATTACTACGCATCAATAATCAGAGAATTTTTAGAGATTTTATCTCAAGGAAGGAACACTTGCCATAATATATTCTCCTACAATATATACAGGACCTGGTATAGCGCATTAAATACCTCTGGCGATTTTGTAATGTAACTATTGTATTTTTCCCCTCCGCATAACTCCTCATCTTCCCCCTCCCCTTCTTTGAAATAGGCTCGCCTCTTGCTATTTAACCAACGAACATTCATGAACATTTACACCTCTGAAAATTCCCCTGATGATGACTGTTTTGTAATAGTTGAAAGAGCTTGCGTTTTAGCATCTATTAACATCTTTTGACGAATTTTTATGTTTTCAAAAACTTTTTAGTAAAATAAATCATAAGTTTTAATTCTTATATATTTCATTATACAACAATATATATATATATATATATATATATATATATATGTGTGTGTGTGTGTGTGTGTGTGTGTGTGTGTGTGTCTGCAGATCTTTCTATCGAAAAAAAAAACACTAAAGTATAAATTTGAATTATTAATATTATATAGTTTCCTAAAAAATAAGCACTTTTCTTTCTTCTCCACTATTCAGTAAATAATAAAGTTCACCATGCTGTATATCAAAGTGCTAGATTTTTCGTGAAGATTTTGGCAAAACATCATTCTTAATAAGTGTCAGTTTAGAACAGCAGTCAGTTGCTGTTATGTTTTATGAGTGTGCTGTAGGAGTTTTTAAACATGACATTTTAACAATTTGGTTAGGCCTTACTTAACAACAATAAACGACTCCTAAGGCAAGTTTCATTTGAATAAAATTCTTCCTGTTACATCTGTAACAAGTGTTCCGAAACATATACAATTTTGAAATAATAAATGTAATTTTTATATTATTAAAATTTTGTGCAATTTTTACTTGTTGCCACAATGACAAAATGCAAATAAACTGTTTACAAAATCGAGTCAAAATAATAGTGCCATGGAATGTAAATAAACAATGTATAATAACTTGTTCATTAATATTAGATTTTTTTTTTACTTCAACAACATTATTCTGCAAGTTACTAACTATAAGTCTTGTACCCTTCCAAATACTTTTACGAGTTACTACATTTCATAGTAACATTAGTTCCTGGCTTTAATTTCAGTTGATAAGGAGAAAATCCAGTTGGTGTTAAACTGTTTAAAAGTTCTTCAGTATATGCAAGTTGATCCTGTGGATTATCACTCATGATGGTGTCAATGCTTTCATAAACCCTTTCTGTTCCTGGCATACATTGTAAAATACGATTATTAATTTCAATTGCAAAATTGTGTGTCACAGTTAGTACGGATCGTCCTTTTAGCTTTTGAGGTGTCACTGTTTTAAAATTGATGTCACTGAAAAGTTGCTGTACTAGATCTTGTAAATAAAGTAAATTGGGAGCAACTTAATAGTTTCCCCACTTTGACATTCGTCAACTTGCTAACTCTCTCACTGTGATTGAAG
Source organism: Maratus michaelseni (assembly GCA_963931845.1). Lineage (NCBI taxonomy): Eukaryota > Metazoa > Arthropoda > Arachnida > Araneae > Salticidae > Maratus > Maratus michaelseni. The sequence goes on from OZ007592.1 coordinate 342,360,289, forward strand.
GTTACGCATATTTTCTGTAAGTTTCGTAATATAAAATTCAGATCGAAGTCTATGCTTCTTAATGCAACTTGAAACTGTTAGTGATCATGAACCACTAAAAATGTTTGATAGGACTTGACGGAAATCTCCACCCAATAAGATTATTTATTATTTATTATTATTCAATCTATAGTATAAATCACAAATATGTGCATCAGTAACATTGACTTTATTACTATGTGGACAACAATGAGATTAAACTTCAAATGATACAACAACGGAGCTAATGTTTTAATTAATGACAATATGGCGCGTTTTATTGTTTGACTTCGCATTTTATTTTCTTTGCATTTTAGAAAGTAGCTAGAATTTGCAAAATATAAGAAAAATCACCTGCCGATTTTTACAAAGATTGGGTTTTCGAATACAGAAAATTTTTCTACATATTTTTGGTGAGTTTTAAAACGATAACCTCAAATACTTTTCTTAATATTCGCAAGTTCTTGAAAAGAACGCATTTGTTGCCATAAGCAAAAGAGAAATAATCGCTTTTCAGCCGCTACGTATCTTAGCGTTATATATATATATATATATATATATATATAATACCAAAACGACATACTATACATCTAATCCCAAAACACCTGAACAACAGAGAAAAATTAACAAATAACCATGAAAAATTCATACTAACAAAACTATAAAATATACTACAACTATAATATAATAAACTATATATATATATATATATATTTATATATATATATAGAGAGAGAGAGAGAGATGTTGTAAAACAAAAATTCCCTATTTGTTAGTAAAAAAGTGAAATACAAGTACAATTTTGTATATTGGCTAGTTTTCGTTATATACGATTTAGTACAGACGTTACCTTTTACTAAAATTTGATAAAATATTGCCTAAATTTAAAAATTTAATTAAAATTCAATTTGAATTCATAGTTTTATTCCCTGTTTTAACTAAAAGCACATGTGTAGATAAATAGCTTAAAAGAGAGTAATGATCTATAAATCTGCCAAGTGTGTCTATTCTCCACCGTTAAACTTAACCTGTGCTTCGAGATGTATTAGGGCATGATTAAAAAAAAATTGTGATGAAAAGAAGATTTTAAGGTAAATTTGTATATTTTAAAAGAAATAACTCGTCTACAATATTCAAAATACAACATCCTGAAAAGTTTAAGATAAAATCTTTGAAAGAGAAAAACTGTATAAAACAACCTGAAGGTAAGAACGATAAAATGCTGAACCATTTACACTCATAATAAAAAGAATGTTTTAAGTATAGGCATTATATTGTTAAAATAAAATATATGAGGCAATTTTCTTTTTCTTAACTAATTTTGTCTCTCCACCATTCTCTTTATTATAGTGTCATTTCTAACGTAATAGTTTTGGCAAGACACCTGTCTTAATAATTAGAAATCACTTGTTATGTCTTATGACAGTGGTGTAATGGTTTTCTAACATAATATTTTGGAATAGATCAGGTAGAGTGTTTAGCCGTTATAAATCATGCATGTCGCAATTTACTTCTTTTAGGTAGCTTTCAATACAAAAAAGTATAAAGCTACCTATTGCAGCCGTTCGGAGGAAAGCAAATCCGGAAAATCTTGGTATATTTTCACCGATCATGACCCCCAGACCCCAAAACCACCCTCCGTTCAAATGTTGATTTATATATATAGATATATCCATATATATATATATATCTATATCTATATATCTAATATATATATGATACTATATATATACAAAGCTGTGGACTCCCTCAAGGTGGCATTGTTTCTTCAATTCTTGCAGAATTGTATTTATATTATTATGAACGTAACTCTAATATTGCTAATTGTAAAATATACCGTTATATAGATGACATTATTGTCTTCTATTTTAATAGTAATTCAAATTATTTATTACCTATAAAATATCATAAAAATTTAACTTATAGTTTCAATGTTATGGCAAATAATGAAATTAATTTTCTTGATCTTAAGATAATTCTTAAAGATAATAAACTTTTGTTTGACATTTATGACAAGCGAAATGATTTTACTTTTAAGGTTAACTTATTTACTAACTATTTGTCATGTATACATAAATCAGTATTTGTAAATATTTTACTAAATTTTGCACATAGAATTAATAATCTTTGTTCAAATAACTTTAAAAATCAAAATTTAAAACATATCCTTCAAATTGCACAAGTTTATGGATATCCTTACTATTTAGTTAAATCAATTTTACACATATAAATATAGATTTAATTTGGGTTAAATGTCTGTATTTTTTTTTTTTTGTTGTTAAAATCTCCTTGATAAAAATGATAATCAACTTTTGATTGTTGATATATTTGGCTAAACTATGAATCCTATTGTGTGCGTTGCTGCATAGGATTATCCTAGTTTAATGTCATTCATATTTTAAAATTTAACGTTAATTTTCAACTTTTGACTGTTGATATATTTCGCTAAATTATAACTCATATTAAGAGCATGTGCTGCATAGGATCATCTTAGTTAAAAGTCATTCATAAATTAAAATTTACATGCGGGCAAATTCTATAATTGTTGTTATGATTATATGGAGTTAATATTATTGGGGTTGTAACAAAAGTTAAAATTATCAAGGATGTTACAATGGGTTAATCAATACAATATAATATTAATATGTTAAACATATTTAATTTTAGTAAATATTAAATATTTATTAAATATAGTACACTAATAAACATATCTCTTAGTTTTATATTATTTATTTTATTTTATTATTAGATCATTTAATTTAATTAATATTTATGTTTTTTATATATTTTTTTTTCATGGTAGATATTATTTAAATAGCTGGATTTAAATTATAATAAGTGCATTACCATATTGAATAATCTATGTTATTTCTAAGTATAATACTAATTTATAAAATGAAAGCATCATATGGATTCTACATTAATGTTTGGGTTAAATTAAGATATATTTTAAATGGGTTAGTTAAAATATAAATTATATTATACTAGTAACTCTTATTCTCTATATATATCATTAATATTAACTAGTCAAATTAATATATTTACACTACATTACAGCTGCATATAAGTAATTATACATACAATATTAAAGTTTTAGTAGAATATCTGTACACCAGATGTCAGCAGCAATGTATTTGATAGTATGCTAAAATAGTCTAATATTTTTACAATAGATAGCAGTAGTATACCTTATTTAAAATATTAAAACTTGGAAATTTAGTATGGAGGTAATAATATCTATGAAATACTTTCAAATTATCAAGTAATATTATATATTTTAATTTATTAAATTAAAATTAAAATAAAATAAAATAATTAATGGTTTTTATTTATATGTATATCATAATTTTTTTTCTACATTTTTTTAAATGTTGTAATCTATTTAGTTAAATAAAAATAACTGTAACTGTAGGTTACAATTTATGATCTGAAGGATTCTCTATTTAACTGTGAATTTAACCTCTTCTTTTGGATACAACTTTGTACATGTGCTCACAATATACTAAATATCTTGGGATATTATCAATATAAGTAATATATATATTTTTTAATTTTTTTAATTCTTTTTCACACTCCTTTTCAAATTGTATGTATAATTTATAATATTCCATTGTAAAGGTCTTGTTATTCAATATTGTTTCAGCGATTGTTCGGGCAAGATATGGCACTATATTTAGCAAAAGCTGGTGTCCTATACAGAAAACAATCGTTCTTTGCTTATAAATGTGATTTTCTTGCCCTTGAAAAAGTAAATTACTTTATAAGCTTTTATTTGTGTATATACTCGTGTGGTTTATATTTCATTCCTTATTTTCTATTTATTTAATTTTTTTTTTCTTCTTCTTAATTTGAATTAATAATGTTACTTTTATTAGGACTACAATTTTAATTTGTAAATTGACAGGGCTCTTTGGTATCGGGATTTCAGTGTATGTGGTCAGTTTCTTATGTTTCAATGGTTAAATTTTACTTAAAGTTTTATATATATATATATATATATATATATATATATATACACATATATATATATATCCCAAGTAGCACAGTTTCGTTTTTAAATCGTTGAAAAAACGACAACGGGTGTCGTTGAAACAACGTTATTCGTTGACGTTATAAATTCGAAAATATGTCTCGTTGATTCGATTATTTTTCAACGGTAAATATAGCTGTATTTTCAACGCAATAACGACCGTCTTAAAAACGTTGTTCAAGGTCGCAATACTGACGTTTGTTATACTATTTTTACACGCATTTTAGTGCCATAAAAAAACTTATAAAATAGTAATATGTCCGCAATATGTCTTGTTTGTTTTACTTTTTTTCAACGACATTTTAATGCCGTTAAAAGCTTTTAAAAACAGGAATATGACCGCAATATTGTCCTGTTAGTGTTACCTTTTTTCAACGGCATTTTAATGCCGTAAAAAACGTTTAAAAATAAAGGGAAAACAGTAAATATAAAATTGACTTTTTCGGTGAATATTCTTTTCTTTCATTTTTTAATTATAAACAGCAAAATTTAATTTTTCTTAAAGACCTGTTTGTTAAAAAATCTTTTAGAATTTTCGCTTCCTGAAAAAAGATTAATTATTTTTATCAATCAGTTTTCCCACACTATTTTTTTTTTTAGTAAACATAAAAGAAATAATAATACTGTTTTTTAAACGTTTTATTTATTAAAATCTAAAGAAAAAGCTTTTAAAATATCTCTAAAGATATATAACTTTATTATAATTACTTTTTAAATTTCCATTCTTCAGTAACTTTTTGTTTTTAAAATATCAACATTTAACTTATAATTTTTTTATTTCTATTAATTTTCTAATTTTCACTTTTAATTTTTATCATTATTTAATTATAAATATAATATCGCACTTTCTAAATACTTATAGTATGTATAAATAATATACAGTCTCATTTTATTTCTAACTTTTCTTCCATGCTTTTATTAATTGTATTTATTGACAGATCCTTTGATCCAGTTTGAATTAAAAATATGAATTATTAATTAATGCTCTGAAACCCCCCCCCCCCTCCCAAAAAAAAAAAAAAAAAAAAAAAAAAAAAAAAAAAAAAAAAAAAGCGCATTTAATCTGAAAAATGGCTTCTGCAATAAAAAATATCTGCATTAAGAGAAAGATCCAATTTCAAAATTAATACAATCCTTATTAAAATAGTTTTGGAATAATAATATTATGGTATTATTATTCCAAAGCACACAAATTTGTTACAAACCCATGTGATGCATTAATTTAGAGTTCATGTTTTTTTCTTAAACATGTCATTTTTAACTATTAATAATTAGCTTTTAATGTGAGAGATTTTTTAAAAAAGAGTAGCAGATAAGTATTTTAATATTATATTTAAAGTGGTTTTTTTCTTTTCTTTTTCTTCTCATATATTCTTATTTCCATGTATTCATTCGAGGTATATTTTTTACATGAAATCAATCTTAGAGGCCACATTAGTCACTTTACCTTTCCATTTCAATATTTCCCAAAATCGTAAAATTAATTTCAATTGTAAAATTCTACCACGAAGATTATTTTTTGTTCAGAGTGGTTAGCTAAATAAGTGGCTTGTGACCAGCAATCTTTATATAGTCATGTCTTTTTCCCTTTCACAAAGAGGGACAAAAAAGCAATAGAAAAATTTACCTACCTGTTTCAAATTTTAAGCAGTTTAATTACAAAACTGAGTATTTTAGTTAAATTAGTGCTTTTCTGTCTCACTTGAAATAATAAATATCCTAGGATAAGAAAAAAAAAGGATGTGTGCACAATTTTAGTTAACAATCAAGAAAAGCCCACTTAGAAATATGTATATTTTTAAATGCAATATGTAATTAAAAAAAAATTAATTTCGTTAACTTTGATAAAAAGTTACTTCATTCTACTAAACATGTGCTTATTTTAATTGCTAAAAGGCATAAAACAAAAACTTTATAAACAGTAAAATAAGTTTTATTAGATTGTTGACATGTTTCGGCTTGATCAGAGCCATTATCAAAACAAATAAGAATATTCTATAATTGCACAATCTATAAAGTTATTGGAAATGACACCACTTAATTTTTCACATACTCTTTGACATTATGCATATTAATTTTCAGGTAGATTTCATAAGAAATACTACCTATTTATTACATTCTCCTTCATGTTGGAATTTCTGGAAAATTTTTGAAGATCTACACCGATCATGACTCCTAGAACCTAAAACCACACCCAGTTCAAAACTTTATCTATCTATCTATATCACTTTTTTATGGACACGATAACTTCAATAATGCTGCAAAAATCTCTTCCAAGCTGACACATAAAATCTCGGTCAAGTTCGTTAATAGGCAAAATTGAAACAAGGGAGGGCTTCTTGTGAAAACAGAAAAAAAACCCCATAACTTCTTAATTATGATACGTATCGAATCCTTTTAAGTTATTATTACTTCTAGGAAAGGGGCTAAAAATTTATGTATGACAGATTTTTGATATCATTAAAAATGGCCTCAAGGGGAGGGGGGGGGGGAATACGGGTTAAAAAAAAAATCATAACTTTGTCAATTCACAAGATATCAAATATGGTTAAATTTATTATAAATCCTCTTAATATTATCTACAATTTTTATACTGACAAGTTTTTTATAGAACCAACCCTTACAGCTTAAAAGTAAATAAATAAAATCTCTGCCTACAGGCACAGGTAAATTTCGAATTTCAAAGTGAGCGGTCCTAACTGCTGAATCATGGCAAAAAGGTCATGTCTTCTGCAATTCGCAATAAACAGGCACCCCAAGGTCTGAGTCTTCGAAATCTACCTGTGCCTGTAGGCCGAGCTGTCAGGGACTTTTAATTTTTACTTGGGTGTTTATTTCCATATTTGTAGAATAGGAATGTAAATATGGAAATAAACAGCTAAGTAAAAATAATTTTCGAAATATGAAAAAAAAAAATTGTTGCATGAAATATGTAGAAATTGTCCAAAAAAAATCTGAATATTACGTTATAAACATATTTAAATTTTGTTATAAAAATATATTGTTATATTTGTTTTGCCTTCACACTCTGCAATTAAACTCAAAGTTTGGAAATTTGTCAAAACCTGCATGAAATTGTTGAGAAAATCTGAATATTTCATTAAACAATTTTTTTTTCCTTAAAAATAAAACTTTTTCATAATAACCTCCACTACTGGTTTATTGCATAGCTACAAATAAAACAAAATATATATCTTAGGAAAAATTTTACTTTTTATTTAATTCAGACTGTTCGATTCTCACCACCTTTCTAAAATAGTGTAATTGGCCTTATTCTCTCTTATGACAATCAAGCAATCTGAATTTTAAAAGTACTACTGGCAACACTGATTGAAAATATGAAATAATAAAATTTTAAACAGGAAAAAGAAAAAGCAAAAAATTTGATAAGTTAAAAAAATAATTGCACACTGCAATCCAATCACTCTGCCAGCAAAAGTTGCTAAAATCGCTATGCATAGTTTATTCTTCTTATAAAACTTTTTTATACTTGCACATAATTATGTATACATAAAAAAATACTTACCTATAAACTAATTATATGTCGCAACTCAAGATCTTGGAATACCTTAATCATTGCAATATGTAATTTCATTTTTTAAATCAAAATTTTATAAAATCTTTGTTTTTTAAATCTGTATTAATTATCCTCGAGATCCACACTAACAAGGAATGATTAATAAAAAGTGCTTTATTATTAAAAAGGATTTTTAAAAACAAAGTTTGAGTTATATGAGAGACTGTTAATAAATGATGACTTTTGACATTATTCACCAATAAAATAAGCACTTTTTATTACAGTAGAATATTTTAATGAAAACATTATATTGAATATTTTCAAAGTCAATTAAATGAAATTTGAATATATTTACATATTTCAACTATATAAAATATTTAAAACTGAAAAAAAAAATAGTAAAGAATTTTTTTTTCTTTAGTACATATGAAAAGACAACATAGTTTAAATCGACAATTTATTTTAAATATAACAAACAAGTTACAAGAAAATAATCTACAAAATTTTCAGTGTTTTGTCAGGATATACTTCTTTTTAAATGCTGCAAATATACTCTGAGGACTGCTACCCAGTCTTTGTGAAAGAATTCACCTAATTTAGCCTGATCTGCATCTGAAAAGAAAAAAGATTACGATGAATTATAATATAATGAATAGGCAAGGATGGGATACTGAATAAATATACTCCACACTGGCAAGTGAGTGATGGTGAACCGTATTTTTGTGTGTACGTGCCGAGATACACAAACAATTAACTAACAACCAGGGGTGCCATTTCAGAATTTTCTTGGGAGGAGGGCTATAACCCCCACTTCAAACGCGAAATGTTTACTGAATCAAGGATACAAAAGAAGTAAAAACTTTGAATATGAAATTGCAAAAAAGCTATGAAAATTTTTGTCTTAGCAGGTATAATTTCATGATATTGACAATGAAAGTGTTCCATGATAGACAGCTTTTGTTATCTTTGTTAAAGGTAGCCTCTAAGACTGTTAAACCATTCTTTTTAAATTGCACCTCTGAAGAGCATTGATGTGTTACAATAAAGCTTGTGAAAACGAAACCTGTCAATAACAGAATTCTTCTCAACTGGAAAAAAGTTTCGATGAAAAAGCACCATACAATTATACCTGCTAAGATGGAGAACTGTCTAAAATTGAGCCTTTTTCCAGCCCCTTTCGATATATTCTCTGCAGTTTTTTACTGCAGGGATGCCATTTCAAGAGTTTCTCGCAAGAGAGGGGGGGGGGGACTTTTCTTTGAGGGACATGGTTTGAAATACCATGCGGAATTGTGCAAATCGTCCACAAAATAAGAAAATCTTGCAAAATAAAAAATTCTGTGCAGGATTTCCCCCTCTTAACTTCTTTCACAGACTGGGAATATTTTTTAAATTTTCGTAAAAATCCGTGTATTTTTTATGGAATTACACAAAATTAGCTAATTTGTCAATTGATCATGGAAAAAATAGCGAATTTTGCCAATTGTTAGCTGCAAAAATTACTAATTTTCTCAAACTGCTGTGGAAACATATATTGCGAATTTCGCTGAAGATCGCGGAAATAAACATCAATTTTTGTCAATCGGTCGCGGGAAAAAAAAAACTCAAATTACAACATTTATTCGCGAAAAAAAAAGGTCAAACTTTTCCATCTGTAGCGAAAAAAAATCGCAAATTTTGTCAAAAGATTTTTTTTTTTAAATCACGAATTTTGTATAAATATCACAGAAAAAAATTACGAATTTCGACCAAAGGTTCCACAACAAATCACGAATTTAGTCAAACAATCACACAAAAAAAGTTTGAGAATTTCATCAAACATAATCGCAAATTTTGTCAGTCAGTTTCGAAAAAAGAAATCTTGAACTTCAACAAACGATCATAGAAAAGAATCCCGAATTTTGTCAAAAGATAGCAGAAAACAAATAGCGAATTTCGTAAATCTGTCACAAAAATATATCTTGAATTTCGACAAATGGTTGCAGAAAAAAAAAATCAGTTTCGCCAAGCGGTTGCAGAAAAAATCGGGAATTTCGGAAAATGATCAAGAAAAACAAATGATTTCCATGAAATGATCATGGAAAAAATATCCTGTATTTTGTCAAATGGTCTATTCAACATTTTAATTTCCCTTGTTTTTGTGTTTTATTAATCGCTTCATAGGTTGCCCCCCCCCCCCATAGGTAAAAATTAACTCTTTTATTCACTGGCCAACTGCCACTACATGGATTTCTTTTTACCTGCCAGTGTTTTTCAGCAGTGGCCAATAACAAATTTACAAATACTTAATAAAAAAAATTGCGAAATTTGTAAAACAATTGTGGAATAAACAGCGAAATTCGTCAAATGGTGTCGGGAAAGAAATCAGGCATTGCAGGAAAAAAAATTAATTTTGTCGCGAAAAAATTTAAGAAATTCAGCGTCGAACGGCAGCGGAAATAGAGTGCGAAATTTTTCGAACACCAACGGAAAGAAAGTGCACAATTTGTTCGTTCATGGAAAAAATCATGAAATTTGTTAATCGATAGTCGATAAATCACGAAATTCGTCAATCGATAATGGAAAAATCACAAAATTCATTAATCGATAGTGGAAAAATCACAAAATTCATCAACTGGTTTCGGGGGGAAAAATTTTCGAATATCGTTTCGAGAAAAAAAAATCACAATCTGTCAAATAATATTTTGCAAAAAATCGTGAAATTCACCAAATGGTTTCAAAATTTGTCGAGCGACAGCGGGGAAAAATCTTTTTCTATTCAATTATCGCAATTGGCAAGTGTGACTATTAAGTTTGACCAGTGATAGCAATAAAGTCAATCGCCAAATTTTCAGTATTACTCGCCGATTGGCAAGTGCTAATTTTGTCAAAAAAACAATCCAACACAGGTAAAAGTAATCATTTTCTTCTATTTTTTATGTAAAGTTAAATAAACATGTATTAACCCCCTTCCCTTACAGGTTTTTTTTTTTTTTTTTTTTTTTTTTTTTTTTAAATCATGTACGCTAATGGCGCCTGGTGCATGTAAAATCCGTCGTGGGTGTAAAGTCCTCCAAGTTCCCTGTGAATAATACCTCTGGGGGTGCCTAATCAGGTGAAGGTCTCGTCACCTGATCAAGGCTCTAAATTACGAGACCAACTCGCATAACGATGACAGGTCCATATAAAAAGAATAACATTAATTAGCAGCAAAACAAAATGGAAACAAAACTAAGTCCTCCACATAGCCGTCCTGTCAGCAACGGCCAGCCGCTACGCGGCATCTCTTCAGTGGCGCTACGCGCCCCGGTACCAGGCACTAAACCCGTTTAAGCTAGGGAAACCTGCAGGTAGGGGCCTGGTCGCCGGTCTCAAAAAAAAAAAAAAAAAAAAAAAAAAAGTGCTAATTTTGTCCTATAGCACCTCCACCGCCCCCCTAGTTTTGGACTACCAGAGCGAACCTTCGCTGTTTTGGGCCGATTCCGTATGGCAACATTATAACATGCAAAACATTTAATTAAACAGTTATTGCAGCATATGTTAATCAAATTGTTCTCTTTAATACTTTAAATGACTAAGAACAAAAATCAAAATGTAATTTTTCTGTATATTAAATTTTTATAAAATTTGTATTCAGAAAGGATTCCTGGAGCATTTTTTTTTTTTTTACCTTTTTTTTTTTTTTTAAGTTGATATATAGATAACCCACATTAAATTTGCACCATGCAAAAATAATTGCATTATTTGTATGTGCTAAGCAATATTTAATTTATTATACAAAAAATAAATCCACATAAATAACAGTTATCAGAATTTTTTTCACAAGCCAGAAAAGTTGCTGTGCATTATTACACGCAACGCAGGTTTGCCATTCCTGTTTTAGGGTAATCTTTTAAAAAACATTGCAATCTATAAGAAATATTCTAGAAACTTTTATACATATTTATTAATTGGTCATATTTCATGTTTTTTTAAATTTCTGCAATATAAAATATAATAAACTTGGGGCATGGGAGGAGATTGTTTCTGGGTTTTCTATAGTTTTTTTCTGCACATACATTCTACAAGATATGATTCGAGGTGATGACAATCTGACTTATTTATTATTGTGCCATTTAGCAGAGCCCCCTCCCCCCTTATTTTTTCCTTTGTATGAATCCCTGTTGCTGAATCAACAAATTTTTCTGACATGAATGCAACAATATTACAACATGAATTTTATTTTAAATTTGCACTGATCTCAGAAACAGTCAGAGCCATAAAAATAAAACCAGAAATCTATCTTTTTACTGAAAAGTAACATGTCTGATTTACCTCTATGGGAAATAGTAAAATCCCTTCTGAAATTAATGCAATATATAACTTTCTCGCAAATTTATAAAAAGATAAATACATTTTTCTAAGAAAATAAAGAGAATTGTCGAAATTGTAGGAAAAGCATAAAAACAGGGGGGGGGGGGGGTTGTAAGCATAAAAGTATAAAAAAGGACTCAAAAGCATAAAACTTGGCACGTATGAGAGTTACAAATGGTAGTCTAAAAACAAATAAATAAATTTCCAATACTGAGGCCTTTTTCCTTATAAATTTCTCGCCTTTACGGCATATTTTTATACAAAGATATTTCTTCAAATAACTCTCATAAATACTAAACTTTGAAAATATTTTCAAAGCTCACTCACAAAAAATTATACATAAAATCATTATACTCAGCCTTTTTCTGAAATATACCTTTTTTATACCTTCAAAAAGTCCTTTTGTATCAAACAGCATTAAGAAATTCTTGTTGCTCATGCTGCTTTTGCCACGTCTTTCAATAAGGAAGATAGTCGGGAAGGTAGCCACTGAAAATTAAAAAAAATTCTTGATTAATTTTTTTTCTTTGTAAAAGAAAAGAGTTACATTGACTGAAATTACTTATCCATTAGGGTGGGTCGAAAAAACTGAAATTTATATAATCGAATCGTAATAGTGCAGGAAAGTTGCCATTGGTAATAAGGAATAAATTCACAAAATATTACACCAAATGGTCAATATCTTTTACCGCCGCAGGGGGACCAAAAAAAAAAAAAAAAATCGATTTTTTTTTTTTTTTTTTTTTTTTTTTAATTTTATTTACAGTATCTAACCATACCAATACAATTTCTAATAGAATGCAACAGCTACATCAAGATGTTAGTAATGTTCCAGTAAAATGTCATTATGGTGAAATCATTTCTCTTACCGCCGCAAGGGCGGTCAAAATTTTGAAAAAACGGCAAAAATTTCAAATTTTCGTTTTTTCTAATTTTTTTTTAATTTTTATTATATGTCTACAATTAAATAAATTTACTTTATAGCTAGTAATAACTTATAACTGTCTAGTAATTTTTATCATGGGTATTGCCAACCAGGGGCGAGAGGAGCCCGCCCCTCCTAAATTTGAGAGAAAGGGGCTTTTTGCAGGGATTTTGGGGATTTTCCGGAACTTTTTTGTGATTTATTTTGGTAGGGGGAGCCTGCTTACACAAATTCCCCCTCATTTTTCACTTTTGCCTCCCCTCCCAACAAAAAATTTCACGATAATGACATTTTGCTGGAACATTACTAACATCTTGATGTAGCTGTTGCATTCTATTAGAAATTGTATTGGTATGGTTGGATAATTTAAATTTTTAAAAAAAATTTTTTTTTCGATTTTTTAAAAGTTTGCCCCCCTTGCGGCGGTAAAAGATATTAACCATTTGGTGTAATATTTTGTGAATTTATTCCTTATTACCAATGGCAACTTTCCCGCACTATTAGGCTTCGATTATAAAAATTTCGGTTTTTTCGACCCACCCTATTATCCATGTGTTATTTTAATGCTAACTTTATACTATTTGTTAGTTTGGTATGTTTCCATTATCCCGTCAAAATAATGAATTTTGTCGATCGTGCACAGAAAAATGATGAATTTTGACGATCGGCTACGTAAAAAAATTTCGTCATTCGGGAGTGTAAAATTCCTGAATTTCGTCGATAGTGTGTGTAAAATCATGAATTTTGTCAATTGTGCACGGAAAAATAATGAATTTTGTTGATCGTGTGCAGAAAAATAATTAATTTTGTCGATCGTGCACAGAAAAATGATGAATTTTGTCGATCGGCTACGTAAAAAAAATTCGTCATTCGGGAGTGTAAAACTCCTGAATTTCGTCGATCAAATACGTAAAAATCCTGAATTTCGTCATTCGGCAGTGTAAAAATCCTGAATTTCGTCGATCAAATGCATAAAAATCATTAATTTTGTCGATCGGCGCATAAAAATCATGAATTTTATCCATTGCCGCATAAAAATCATGAATTTCGTCAATTATGCATGGAAAATCATAAATTTCTTCGAACAGGCGCATATAAGCCATGAATTTCTTCGAACGGGTGCAAAAAAATTATGAATTTTGTCGAATGGATGCTGAAAAATCTTGAAATTTAGGGAAAAATGGTAATTGGGAAATCCTGCATTTGGCCAGTTCTTTCCACATTTTTAATCTAAAGGTGAAAACAAGGAATTTGGCTTAGTAGCCACTGGCCGGTAGGTTGAATTTTTTTTAGTAGCCAGTTAGTGGCGAGTGAGAATAATTTCTTTAGTAGCCAGTAAGTACATTTATGTCATTGAATAATTAATTTAATAAATATATAATTAGTTTACAGTAAAGCAATTTATGTACTAAATAAAAATATTTTAATTTATATTGCTTTGAATAAACTTGAGATACTAATTTCCAATTTATTTAAAAATTTAAAATATGTTAACAGCAAAGTTATACACAACATGCTTATGTAGCTAACTAAATAAGTCTCACTAAGCTTAGGTATTTGCGTGTATAACTACATAAGTACCTTTTACTAAAAAAATATTTGTCTAGAATTAAGATCTGACAATAATAAAATAGGTATGTTTATACTAGGGATGCACAACCTGTGGCCGGCAGACCAAAAGCAGCCTGCAATGACCCTAAATGCCAACATCTCCAAAAATTTAAAATTTTACCAATTTGTCGCGAAAAAATTTTCAAATTTTGTCCATAGGTCGCATAAAAACATCATGAATTTAGCCGATCGGACACGAAAAATCGTGAATTTCACCGATCGGGTGCATAAAAATCGCGAATTCCGATGATCGGGAGTTTAAAAATTGCGAATTTTGCCGATCGGGCTCTTAAAAAACGCGAATGTCGCAGATCGCAAGCGTAAAAATTGTGAATTTAGCTGATCGCGCATGTAAAAATCGTGAATTTAGCTGATCAGCGGGTAATAATCACAAATTTCGTCGATGGGACACGTAAAAATCGTAAATTTAGCCGATGGAACGAGTAAAAATCGTAAATTTAGCCTATCAGGCACGTAAAAAATGTGAATTTTGTCAAGCGGGCGTGCAAAAATCGTTAATTTCACCGATCGGGCGTGCAAAAATTGTGAATTTCGCTGATCGGGCACATAAAAATCGCAAATTTAGCCGATAAGGCGCATAAAAATCACGAATTTAATGTGCTTATTTTCACCATTAGTGCATATCATAATTTTTTCCCTCCCTAATATCGCAGGTTTTTTTTTTTTTTTTTTTTTAAGAAAACCGGAAATTTGCAGATCTGCCGAAATGTAGCATCCATGTTAAATATCATTTTTTTAAATTATGGGCAATAGAAAAAAAGGAGTAAATATTGTGGAATTATGGAGGATTTGCGGATTTAAAAATAAATAAAAAGCTAAAATATGCCACTCGGCAGAAAAGGGGCATCTCTATAAAATACATGGCAACATAGACATAAAAAGTTAGTGACCAAAAGCAAAAAGTTTAGTCGCCAGTGAGTCTATCCCTACAATTGTAATTCTTCAGTATGTAAAAGCCGTAAAAGCAAAATAAATAAATAAATGCACAATGCCTGGCTACTCTTTTTGACTCAATGTGCGGGCAGCCTTTACTGACACACCTTTTTGGTGTTTTCTTTTATGTTTTCATTTGCAAGGGGGAAAAAAGCAAAATACATCTGCCAGTTATAGAAAAACAATCAGAAAATGCATCACTTTTTTTACTGAGGGGCAAGAAGGGTGCAATTTTGTCGACCAAAGAGCAGGCAGGGTGCAGCACCCTACTGAAACTGACAGGGGGAAACTCTGGTCATATGCTGTATGATTTGGCAATAAATCTTGGTTGCTTAGCAATTCATCCTTGGGGGGGGGGGGGGACACTATAACACAAAAATACCCAATTTTTTCAAATTAAAAAAAAATATGGTACTTTCAGAAAATATGAAACATATTGCATTATTCAAGGAATTGTTACAGCACGTAATAACACATTTTGATAAGATTTCATTTATCGAAATGAGTAATGGTTAAAGAATTTCAGTTTTAATTTCATATCTTTTGGTTAATTGAACTTTTTATATACCTATCAATTCTTTTATATATATATATTTTTAAATAGTGCTACTATTTTAAAAATTTTGAATTTTCAAAAATTGCTTTTAAAAGGTACACAATAAATAAAATTTCAAAAATTGAAATTATTTAAAAAAAACTCAAGATGCATGTTTATGAATATAAACACACACAGGGTTGCCCCTTAGCACACTTCATGTTACAAAATATCAATTAATTTAAATTCAATAAACTTTATATAAAAATTATTATACAGCAAGCAACAATCATTTTCAAAAAACTAAATTGATATCATACACAAGCAGTGATGATCAGAGTTCTGAATATATACAAAATTGATGCACATGATTTATTAAAAGGACAATTCCACATAAAAGTTTCATTTTGAGGGGGAAATAAAATTTATAACATGTTTAATTTGAGTGTATGATTGGAAAGCTTGGTATTTTTATGTTGTATAATAAAATCCTAATACAAAGCCTTTGTAAATTACTATTTACAAACTAAGTTAAGAACCATTATTGTCTTTGTAAAGTCATAATGTTACGTCAGTTACACAATAAAAGTTATGTCAGTTACATGTGTAAATGCCATTTTTTTCTTTTTTATTGTTCAGAAATTAATTAAACAAGTTACTGTTAGAATTTTTCATTACTTAGTGTTGTTGAGAACATTAAATCACTTATTTTAACAAGATAGTTTTGATAATTTTTACACTTCAATGAAGGCAGAAAAAAATGCTTGTCTATTTTACGTTACATCAGTTACAGGATTTTGAATTACAATTTTTGTGATTAAAAGACAGATTGAAATAATCTGCAGGTATTTGGGTATTAAGTCCTTAGTAAGAAATATTTTAAATTGTAAAAATAAAAAAAAATTCTAGCTTAATTAAATTTTCTGCACAGTTTTGAAAACAAAATTCGATGATCAAGTGTTACGTCAGTTACGATGGAATTGACCAAAACAATCATTTATTTTACTTTAAATTATTCTTTAATTACAATCTGATTAAAATTAAAACATTCTAAAAATATAATACATTACAAATATTATAAATAAAAATAACAAGACTTGTGATTACTTACGTTTACTAGACAAAATAATGCAAGAACAAACACAGCGCCAGCAAGAAGGGAATCAATGGCGGCGGCGGCTTATTATTATTTTCGTTATTCTTGCCTGGTGGGATGGTTGGAAGGTTGCGCAGAAAGAAATTCCGATCACGCGGCGTCCAAATTGAGTTGAGGAGATACAACGTTGTTTCAATGAATTTTTCACTTAGGAAAAATATCTATTATATTGTTGAGCAATCACGCTTTCGGGCTAAAGTAAAGGAAAACATAAAACGATTAAAAAACCTATTTTAAAACGACGAGAAGAGTAACGGAAATATCGTGACCATGAAACAACGTTTTTTAAAAGTCTTTTCTATGACGAATTAAATTTCCAATTTCTTTAGTCTAAAATATTGCGATATAAAGTATATTTTTCAACGGACATAAAACAACGTAACCAATTTTCAACAGTTCTGACTTATTTTCCACGCTATAAAAACGTCTGGTGCTACCTATATATATATATATATATATATATACATATATATATATATATATATATATATATATATATATATATATATATATATATATATATATATATATATATATATATACATATATATATATATATATATAGATATATATACATATATATATATATATATATATATATATATATATCTGATCTATGTCATACGATAACGCTCGTATATATAAATTAATTTTGATGAAACTAATTGTGTGTATTAAGCTTACTAATGCCTCGACCGAGTTCTTTGGCCAGCTTGGTCCGCCATCTTGTTTCAAGATGGCGGCCACTGAAAATTTTAAAACTGAAATAAATATACAAAAAAGTTACAAATTCAAATTTATTTTTAATTTAAGTATTAGGCCTTGATACAAGGATTCCAGAGAATTTTTTGTTTTACCTCTATATTAAAAAATGGCTGAGATAGAGCAGTTTGAAATTCTAGGGTGGCTGACATTTTGAAACTAGACTACATTACAAAAAAACAACGGTTAATTTAAAGTTTCAGTGAACGCGATTTCTCGCAAATTATTTTCTTTCATTGTTGTAATAATTTTCCCAATCATACGCATAAAACTATATATTCATGTACCGCCATTAACGCCAAAATCATTAGCGCCAAATTCTTGCCAAACTTAGCGACAATTGGCGAAATATCGCCCAATTTGGCGACCAAAATAAGCCTTTATAAATGAAGCCAACTTGGCAATAGCTCAATAATTTGGCGAATTTTTTATTCAAATTCCGTTTTAATGAATTTTTTGTAAACGGTTTTTTTGCATTTTAGCTTGCTGTTTTCGAGTAACATTAGCTAAAATTTTAAAACGAAGATATAGGAAAGCTACCTTTTCCTCCCGGTACAGGCCGGAAGGACTTTTTACAATTTTTTTTTCACATTTAAATCAGGGATTTTATACGCTTATAAAATTATTAATTTATTTTTGCATACTTAAAATAAAGAATATTTTTCTCTAATTGGGGGAATACATGGTTTTGAATAATACATTTATGTAAATGTTTTGGATTTATTTATTCATCTGAATGTAAACATATTATGTAAAAATGCTAAAATAGGATAAAAATTAGCAATAATTCTTATATGTATAATTATTTTAAACAATTAAGAACGAAACATTATGCTTCAAGCATATATAATGAAATACTTTCCAACAAATTAAACCCAGTATGTCTCATGCATGCCAGTGAAGTTGTGAACTCATGATTGACACTTCATTTTGTGCTTTAAAGTTGTATCCGTACCATATAAGGTTGAGAGAATGCTAGACTGAATGTCGTCCGTCTGGATAGTTCTAAATGGTAGAGCATTGGTGTGTAATACCAAGGGTTCCGTGTTCGATACCCAGTCTGGATATTTTTTCACTCAGTTGAATGTGCGAAATAAATAAATTGTGCAGTAAAGTGATAATTCATATCCTTTGCATTCAGTAATTTCAATCATAATTTCAACTCTTCTGAATACTTAATTAGATATATGAATTTCATTATGTTTTAAATATTGTAACATCAATGAAATGCATCGCAAACGATGTATCTGCGCAGACCATAATATAACGGAATTCTCTTGTCTGTCCCTGTGACCGAAATATAAATGCTACACACTTCATTTCCAATACCAAACAGTTTATAGTGTACTTCAATAACATCAAAACTTCATAGCAATTCAAGTATATTTAAGAGTGTTAGAGAACAGACAGACAGATACATTCCGAATTCTTAAACATTTTTCAAACATGCTCGAAAGTGTTAAATTAACATTTAATTCAGTCTTATGTTTATTAGTAAAAAACAATACACCGTAAATTATATTATCATTTATAAATATAATTTCTTTTTATAAACAGGGCTAAATGTGTTTGACAGTATATTGTAACAAAATAAGTAATTTATTTTTCATTTATTTTTTCATGCATGTAATTTTTGCAATATAACGTCTATATGTTTTCCAGTAATAAAATGTCCTTAATATTTATTTATGCATTAATTTATTGAAATAGAACTTTTCGAAAAAAAAAACACGTCATTAAACATTACACATATCTAAGTAAGTGCGAAACATGAATGAATGAGCAAAAAAAAATTAATTAAATTAAATTAAAAAAATAAACTTCTTATTGTTTATCACAAAATTATGATACATTTAAGTTTTTTTCTCCGCATGTGACTAAGCTATAAACTTTACTATTCTTTTCATTCTAACGCTTGTTTTTAAAGAAAAATCTTGACAAAAGACCTGTCTTAATACGTGCCAGTTTAGACACATTTGTCATGTTTTGTTGTTACTTCTGACGAAGTTTGAAAACATAATATATTGAATAAATTATTTTGTAGAACGTTTAGCCCTTATAAATAAGTTATGCGTAAATCGGCATGCTAATACAATTTCTTTTGCCACATTTACAATGCATATTTAATACGAATACAAAATTATAATTTAATTTTGTAAAACTGAAATAATTGAATTTTCTACTAATTGATTCAAGAAATTAGTTTAGGAAATACATTTGTAATTCAGTTATTTGCATAGAGTATTTTTACTTTAAAACTGAAAGAAAAAAAAAAGGTTTCCAAAAAAATATTATTCTAGAAAATTTAATAATATAAATTCTCTGAACTGAAAACTTGTTTACTTCCTCCTATAATAAAATATTGTTCTTGTGATTAACTTATAAACTCTTCTTTTAAGATATATTTTTCTTGTTAAAAAATGTTCACACAAATCTTTAATGCAAGAACGACATAATACTTAGCAATTTACAATGCAATAAAAGAGAAATTTTCCAAATATATACATTTTCTACAAAAACAACAACAACAAAAAAAAAAAAAACAGAAAAAGAACGGTTAATTTTTGGTTATATTTTATTATAGTGCTGTGAGAATTTCTAACATCTGATTAAATGGAAAATATCAGATAGACTGCTTTGCCTATGATAAGCAATTATATGGTAAGCTGCTTCTTGTTTTAGTTATTTTTGCTACACTTGTAGCAGTAATGTAATAATTATTGTAAATACTCATGACCTATTGTAAATACTTATTAATTTCATTTTGCAACATTAAAATGATGAGCAATTCCTTCTGGTGTCTAGAAGAACGGTTTTAAATAATACATATCTACTAAATCAGAAGTAAATTTCCAGCTACATTGATTTGCGAACTGGAAAAAAAAGGCATTTTTTGAAACCATTTCTTCTAAAATATTTAAAAAACAAATTGCATATATGAAATATAAGAGTAATTCGCTTAAATAAAATATAATTCTTACTAGTTATTTATATATCATAAAATAGAATCTTTAAAATGATATTTACGATATCAACATTTGGAACAATTATCGTTTTTGCGCCCTTTGTTTTCATACATGTTACACTTAGCCTGCAAAAACAGCATGTTAGTTTTATTTTATTATGAAACAATTTATTGTATAATAAAACACACTCAATTTTATTATACAACACACAGAATTTTTATTTTAAATACAGACACAAACTATTTTATTATAAAACACATAATGTTTAATTTATTATAAAACACACGAATTTTCAAGAATACAACTGACTTATATATTAATACTAGAGGGCTATGATTAATCTGGTCATTTTTGGGTCAACGCGGGTCAAATTAACTTTATCTAAAAAACGGATCTAACGATTTTAATTAAATTTTGTGTCCTACGAGTTTCGAGCACGATAAAAGCATTGGACTAGGTCACATGTCCGAGAAAATTTGATTAGTGGGCCATTTCTGGATCATTGTGGGTCAAGATCTAAAAAGCGGTTCAATTTACACTAAATTTTGCATCCAATGGTTTTTGAGCACGGGAAGACTGTTGGGCTAGGTCACATGTTCGAGAAAATTCAATTAGTGGGTCATTTTGGTCATGGGTCATTATGGGTCAAGCTATTTTATCTTAAAAATTGTTCAGAGGATTTGAAATAAATTTACCACCCTACAGGTTTAGGGAACAAGAAGACTATAGGCTAGGTCACATGTTCGAGAAATTTCGATTAGTGGGTCATTTTGGTCATGGGTCATTATGGGTCAAGCTATTTTATCTTAAAAACGGCTCAGACTATTTACACTAAATTTTTCATCCTATGGTTTTCGGGCACGAGAAGACTGTTGGGCTAAGTCACATGATCGAGAAAATTCAATTAGTGGGTCATTTTGGTCATGGATCATGATATTTGAACTCAAATTTAATTTTGACCGTGCATAGCTCGGTCTTCCCTGCTCGTTTAATTATAATACCGTAGATATTTTCGAATATTACATTTAAGAAGTAATAAGGAACAACGTTTAGTTTTTTTTTTTTTTTTGCTAAATAAGTAGTAAAGACATTGTAGACATCTAAATTAAAAATTTATTTTTTTATGATGCAAATAATAATCACATTTTTCTGGCTTAAGAAATATGTTTATTTAAATTTTATACTTTATTTTTATATTTTTAGTTACACGGAAGTATTTTTATTTTACGGAAATACAAATAAAAGCAAAGGCAAAGAAAAACAAGTAAATATATAAGATACAAGTAAATTCCTTTTTTTCTAAATTTAAAGCTAAAAGTTAATACATGTACAATAAGTAGTTGTAGTACAATAATCAGTTGTATATTTATAAATGTTCTTGGTTTTTGTTAACTTTGATGGTAGCCCATATAATCATAATATGAATAGAACACACTTTGATTTTTTTTTTATTCTTCTCATTAATTCCCCTAATACGCACATGCAAAATCCTCTAATGCAAAGTATTATATACGTATGATATAGATCAGCGTTTCTTAAACTGTTGTCCGCAGACCCCTGGGGGTCCTCGAACCTACAGCAAGGGTCCTCAAGCCCAGTGTTGAATGCAGATTTTTTTTTCTCCGAGAGAAATTTTTGTATCTCCGGGTTTTTGTGAAGGTGGAGACGGATTTGCAGGACAATAACTAATATAGACCATTAATACGTTATTGCCACCATATATATGAATAAAGCATTTATAAGGTGTCCTTTTTACATTTACAAGGCTGCCATTGACGACTATTTTTTATTCTATTCTCACCACAATTAAAAAATTTGTAGTATATTTCTATGCCAGATGTCGGCGCAGTGTATGTGAAACAATTTTGTTTTGAGAAAGTGGTACGAGACATACTAAATATGTTTTATGCACCCCCGGCTGTTACGCAAGTAATTTTTTAAAGGAATTTTTCTCTTTTTTCAATTTATAAAGGTATCAATATTGTTTTTATTTTAGTAATCAGAATTTCAATAAAAATAGATCCAAGATTTTTTTTTTTTTTTTTTTTTTTTTTTTTTTTTTTTTAATGAAAAACGTAAAAATGATGAATTGAGTTGTTTTATTACAATGTTGATAAAATAAAATTTTGAATCGTAACCAAAATATGTTTCTTATTGCTCATCTTAGTTTCTTATAACTCATCGAAAATATAAGATTAGAAATTAATTTAAAAAAAAATGATTTATCTACGTGCCATAGAACAACAGTAATGTACTCCGTAATGTTACTGGAATGCCATCAAAATTAATATGTTTTAAATTTAGATTTACTTATGATCACCGTCGGTATAAAAATAAAGTGTACACCGCCGGCGGTACACATAGAACTCAACGTATTAATAAGCATAAGATCCCAAATCTTCCGGAAGCGACATTTCAATGCTATGAGAAAAACAGCAAAAAAAAAATTTATTTTATTTTATTATTCGATGATACTTTCAAAACAGAATCAGAGACGTGAGTGAAAAATATTAAGAACCAAGTGATTGAATGTGTAAAATTCGGCCTTCTTTTGCTTTGTAATTAGATAAGATTTTAAATGTTTTTAATAATGTAAATTTGACAGTTTTATTTCATTATGAATATGGTGATAATATATTTGAAGATTTTCGGTTTTGAAAATGCTTTTCAACTCACACAACAAGTGTAGCCCTATTCCCATGTTTAGATGATTTCATAAAAGAAAAAAGAAAAAAAAAAACTTGTCAAGATGTATCGGAATAAGTATAGATGGGACTCAACATTTGAGAGGACCTGTTAACGGTTTGATAGGTTTGATTAAAACTAAAACACCACATGTAGTTTGGACACACTGCTGTATCCAAACGTATGTCGCTGGTTGCCGAAAAATGTCTGAAAATTTGAAGATTACATTCAACGAATTTGTTTTAGTAGTAAATTATATCAATGCTCGTTCAATGAATTCTAGATTTTTTTAAAATTTTGTTCAAAGAAATTGGGAGTCATCAAAAGCATCTACTTTTGCATACAGAAATTAGGGAGCTGTCACGCGCTTTTAAATCACATTTTTGCATATCATTGTGATGTAATTGTGATATTAATAGATTTCTCAAATTACGTTTCGTAGATCGTTTCACTGATTTATCCTGGCTTGTCCAGTATATGATATTATATAGATATATTTGATAGATGTTTTTAATTTCCTGTAGGAGCTGAATTTAAGCTTAGAATGTATATCGGTATACATTTTCAAAATCTATGAAAAAGTAGAAGCAGCAACAAACATAATTGATTTCTTGACAATCAACTTGAAAATAATGTTTTTGAATCATTCCCAACGTTATTCGGATTCTTGCAAACCTTTGGGGAGGCAATTTTCCCTAACATTATTGAAAATTTTGTTGCACCCTTAAGCACTTACTTTCAGACTTTATTTTCCTCTCTCGTAGTCAAAAAAGAGTGGTTGAGGAATCCATTTCATTCCCAAGATATTAGTGAAATCCAAATTTTAACATTCTTACAGCAGGAAAAACTTGCGGAATCATCAAGCGATGGTTCATGAACATTGCTTTCCAAGAGAATTGCCTTTTTAATTTTTGATTGTGCGTGAGAAATATGCATGCTGGTGCAGAACTAGAAGAATAAGCTGTCAAGCAATTGCTTCCCTTATTCAACATATATTTGTATGAAAGACTCTCCAGCCATGTACACATGTAAAACATATGACATAGAAATCGACTGCATATTGATGCATGTTCCAAACATTGCACCAGATTTTGCAAATCTACGTAAAAAAAAAGCAACAGCAACAAATAGTAGTATGTATTTAAATTATTAATTTTTTCATAACAAATAGTAGTATGTATTTTTTAACTGTCTTAGAATGTATTATTTTTTCTTATTTCACTGATTTTTTCAAACACTGTAAACAAAACATAGATGATGTGTAATGAAAGATAAATAATGTGTATGCATTAAAACAGTTTCTTGTCTTATAATAATAATAAAAAAGTGTTGGGGGTCCGCGAAATCCATATTACATCAAAGGGGGTCCACAAGATCACAAAGTTTAAGAAACGCTTGTATAGATACATATAAAAATTATTATTATGTATTTTTAAATAGGTCAAATAATATATTTCAGCTTTATTTAATATAACCAAAAACTAACACCTCTGTCAGAGACTGGTGAAATAAAATTCTAGGAACTAATAACTGACACCCCTCTCCCCCATTAATTTAAATTAACTAACTATAAATCCTAAATCATGGCCCTAATATAACATATGCATCTTTAAACTAATTTCTACAAATATAACTTTAAGGGAACAATTTTAGGATGGTTGCATTACAGACAGATTAGAAAAACACTTCCTTAATTTTAGAAATAAGATGGTTACTTCAAAAAGGCACTTTTTGTATTCTCAAAAATTTCTTCCCCATTAAATAGGTTCTTGGCCCTCTAGTGATGAATAAATTTATTCCAAAATAAAAATAAGTGTCTCATTTACCATTAGATAAGATTACTTATCCAGAATTTTACAACAAAATGCTGTTCTGAGTTAGAGTTTTGCTCAAGTGTCAGTTAGTGGTTAGGTGTCAATAATTGGAGGTTTCACCCTACGTATTTTAAGATAGAATCATTACACAAAGTATTTTCAATTATAATTATTATATATTGTTTGCCAAATGATATAAGAAAATTTTCTGTTCACTCCATTATTGACTAAGCAATAGCACTATTCTCTTTATTAATGATGCCACGAGAAAACGATCTAGCTAAAACAACATTTTAAACGATCTAGCATTTTAAACACATTTTGTTTTAATGTACCAAACGAGCCATGTCGACACAGACCTTGTTGACGCAGGTAATGTTACTCAGTATGATAGGTTCCCTTCTTGAAGATGTAAAATATGTACTCTGTAGATAGTTTGTTCAACTGCGAATCGTAACTAGTTGTCTCAGATGTTTCTCACATGCAGATTGATACCTCCTTTAAAGTCTGCCAGGTTTACCAGACGTTTTAGAAAAACGAGATTTTTTAAAGTTTTGTCACAGCCTAAATACACGAGGATTAAGACACGGAAAACGAGATGAAAACGTTGTTGAAAATGCACGACTTATTACTTTGTCATTATTGAAGCGTTGTAGAAGTAACTCCTGTATACACAGTCAAATGTGTAGAGGTGCTCCATCTTGTAGAAAGGTATTTGAGTCCAGACATTGTCGCTGTTGCAAGTAGGGTAAAACAAATTTTTTATCATTCTTTGGTGCATGTTGGTCATCACAGTGCATGTCACAGGACCATTACGAGTAGGCTATTCGAAAAAAGGAAAGTCCAAGAATGAATGTGGCTGTGAATTCACACCACACTGTACATTTCGATGAGTGGAGTGGAATCTCTTAGAAGGTCTGGGTTTTTACGTGTCCCAAGTGCGACAGTTATGGGTGTTTACTGTTCCATTGAGGTGGAACTGACCCTCATTGCTCCACAGAATATGACATAATCACGATACATTCACTTCAGTTATAGAAAAAAATGTCAATGCAAAGGTCTGTCGCCTCTCCGTATCAATGGCCGGCTGCTGGTTATAACTGACTTTGTACGAAACATAATGCGCCATGTTTCTCAGCACGTTCGGCAGTGTACCATGGGTTAGTCCCAGGTGCCGTGACACTGCACGTGGAACTACTACAGCCTACAGCATTATCCTTTAATTGTTCAACAATAGGGCTGGCAACATCTTCACCTTAACGAACCGGTGTACGTCATCGACCAGTGTGACCATACTTTTCGTTAATTCCTCAGTCAGAAAAACACTCGAATTGTGGTTGCAGCATTTATTTTATTTTCATAAAAGAAGCGTTCTGGCAACGTGAAATCCATCAATGAAAGAAGGACATTCTCCAGTTTTAAAGAATAAATATAATTCTAATAATGGACAGCTATTCACTGGTTTAAAATCTATCAGCGCCCCATGCCCCACTATATGCCACTTTGATTAGTCATAAGTTGCGATTATATACATTTTTGTTCCGCTCTGTTAGAGTTAACGCCATGATTATATATATTTAGGCACACACACACCCACACACACCCATATATATATAAACATAATCAATTAAACTAATTAAAAATATATTTGAATGACTAAACTCTTTTAATTAAATATATGAAATGATAAAAGAAAGAGAAAGAGAAATAGAACTATTTTGGGCAATATACAAAATTAATGTATATTTCTGCATATAAAACCAATCATGTAAAAATGTACTGTATATTCCTGCAACAAACACCAAATCCTGCAACATCAAAGAATACATAATCCTTTTTAATTGCTACACATGTTTTTCAATTATACATATTAATTGGTCATTAGTAGTTATCTGGCTAAGATTGATTCGTAACTAGAAACAAAATCATGCTTCAAAAGCATTCCTTCCAAAACCTTTAATAAATTCCATATATTAAAATTAAACTTCAGTCACTCTATCATGTAATAAAATCTCGTGTTTAATAGTTATTTATACCTACTTATCTTAAGAATATCTAGAATAAAAAAAATAGCACAAAAAATGGCGGCAATTTTCTTTTTAGTTGGCTATTGACTGAGCAATAAAATTCGCTGTTCTGTTTAATATGGCGTCATTTTTTACGTAAAGATTTTGAAACAGGAGCACACTAAATAATTGACAATTTAGAAAATGCTGTCATGTTTCTTGGTAGCGGGGTGCAATTTTCAAACATTATACTTAAGAAAAGATAAGCAAAAATGTTTAGACTCTATAAATCACTTTTATGGCACGGCGCTTCTTGTTACATTTGATTTTGCTAAACGTGTAGTAATGATTTTGCAATGTTAAAAATTAAATATTTTCTTTTTCGTGATGAAGAAAATTATATATATTATCATTTTTAACACGAAAAGAAAAAAAAATAATATAAAGAATCTATATAAATAAATGAAACAAGAAATATATATACATATATAAACTCAAAAGATCATGCACACTTGAAAAGCTTCGTGAAAAATGACGTATGTTTAAGAATATATTTTTTTGCAATAAAGGAAAATGTGTAAGTATATGTAATAATGTAACATACTACTTTGGAACTCCACTTTAAAATTACCTTCGCCCCAAAAACACATAAAATGAAATGATTTTTTCTGCACAGAAATATAATTTATTATCCTAGTAAGCATTTCATTTCACTTCGACAATAAACTCTCGATTATTCTACTCTCAATATCCCACACATTTAGTTAAATGATATCCGTACTACTTTTTTAGTATTGTTACGCATAGTGGATAGAAAAACACTGCAAATATGTATTTTAAGAATTAAACTTGTTTACATTTATTAATCTTTGATGAAAGTTTTTTTTTACCCATGGTACTTTTAACCACTTGAGGGGCGGTGGTATATTATATACACCACTTAATTGTGTCCCATAATCCCACAATGGCAACACCATTTTAGTTTTATAATGCACCTGAAAAAAAAACCTTTCATTAATTTACAAATACATTTATTTGTAAATACTGGTGTCATTCATTTATTTCAACATATTAGCAACAAAAGTACCTTTCACCTGATAATTAATGGCTGTTTGTACGCTTAGACATTTTACTGTTAAAAGTTTTAGGTAGCTTTCAATACAAAAAAGTATAAAGCTACCTATTGCAGCCATTCGGAGGAAAGCAGTTCCGGAAAATTTCGATATATTTTCACCGATCATGACCCCTAGACCCCAAAACCACCCTCCGTTCAAATGTTGATTTATATATATAGATATATCCATATATATATATATATATATCTGACCTATGTCATACGATAACGCTCGTATTTATAAATCAATTTTGATGAAACAAATTGTGTGTATTAATCTAACCAATATCTATACCGAGTTCGTTGGCCAGCTTGGTCCGCCATTTTGTTTCAAGATGGCGGCCATTTAAAGATTTAAAACTAAAATAAATATACAAAAAGTTAAAAATTCAAATTTATTTTTTAATTACGTTTTAGGCCTTGATACAAGGATTCCAGAGCATTTTTTGGTTTACCTCTATCTTAAAAAATGGCTGAGATAGAGCAGTTGGAAATTGTAGGGTGCTGACATTTTGAAACAAAACAGCACATTAACGCGATTACTCGCAAATTATTTTCTTTCATTGTTGTAATAATTTTCCCAATCATACGCATAAAACTATATATTCATATCCGTTAGCGCCAAAATTGGCGACATTGGCGACAAAATTGGCAAAATTGGCGACATTTGGCGAAATATCACCAAATTTGGCGACCAAAATAAGCCTTCATAAATGAAGTCAATTTGGCTATTGCTCAATAATTTGGCGAATTTCTTATTCAAATTCAGTATTAACGAATCTTTTGTAAACGTTTCTTTGCATTTTAACTTGCTGTTTTCGTGTAACATTAGCTAAAATTTTAAAACGAAGATATAGGAAAGCTACCTTTTCCTCCCGGTACAGGCCGGAAGGACTTTTTTAATTCTTTTCGACGATATCAGTTATGTAACATAACTTTAGTCCCGTGATATTCACCTAACCCTGATACTACTATTTAAATTTCTAAGTTTAAATGCTCGAAAAATATGAATTTGTATGAATAAGTTTCCTTTTATCAGTAATGTTCAGTGTAATGAGAACATTCCTTCATCTCTAGTTTTTTATGCGCACTGTGTATCTGTGAGAATGCATTCAAATACTTTACGTTTAAAAGTAGAAGTATCCGTATGGATTTTATATGAGATTTTTAGCTAGTTTAGCAGTAATTATGAATAGGCAAACATAAGTATTTTTACTCTTTCCATGTCCAGCATGATTAAATTTCAGTTTCCTTTTGTGCCAGTGAACCAATGTAGATTTGAAGAATTTCCAAGATACAGGTCGCAAAGCCTATGCTTACATTCAATCGGTGATGTAAGGTCGAATGGATCAATGCATAGAGAGATTAAACAAGTTTAAAATTTAAAACAATCAAATTCCCGAAGCACTGGAATTGATCAAGCTGGAAAAAGCATACACTGGTTTATGAACGGAAATGAAAAAGGCCCCGGAGCCATAGATTATTTTTTCATTATCATATATTCTAATACGAGCATATATATATATAATTTTATCTTAAAATTTTTTTGACGAAAATTTGTATTCTACCGCTTTGGGGCACCAGAAAATCATTGGGCTAGGTCACATGTTCAAGAAAATTCGATTAGTGGGTCATTTTGGGTCATTTTGGGTCATGGTCAAGCTAATTGCATCTAAAAAAAGGTTCAAACGATTTTGACTAAATTTTGTATCCGTACATTTTCGGGTACGGGAAGACTATTGGGCTGGGTCACATGTTCGAGAGCTTTCGATTGGTGGGTCATTTTTGGGTCAACGTGGGTCAAGTTAATTTTATGTAAGAACGGCTCTAACAATTTGGATTAAATTTTGTATCGTACGAGTTTCGGGCACAAGTAAATCATTGGCCTAGGTCACATGTCCAAGAAAATTCAATTAGTGGGTCATTTTTGGGTCAGTGTGGGTCAAGCTAATTTATATAAAAAGCGGCTCTGACTATTTACGCTAAATGTTGCATCCTATGGTTTTCGGGCACGAGAAGACTGTTGGGCTAGGTCACATGTTTGAAAAAATTCAGTTAGTGTGTCATTTTTGTCATGAATCATTATGGGTCAAGCTATTTTATCTTAAAAACGGCTCAGATGATTTGAACTAAATTTAGTATAAAACAGTTTTACCGAACGAGAAGACTATTGGAGTAGGTCACATGTTCCAGAAATTTCGATTAGTGAGTCATTTTTGTCATGGGTCCTTATGGGTCAAGCTATTCTTGTCTTAAAAACGGCTCAGACGATTTGAACTAAATTTTGTATCTTACGGTTTTTGGGCACGAGAAAATCATTGCGCTAGGTCACATGCTCGAGAAAATCCGATTAGTGGGTCATTTTTGAGTCACTGTGGGACAAACTAACTTTATCTTGAAAACGGCTCAGATTATTTTGACTAAATGTTATATCCTACGTATTTCGGGCACGAGAAGACAATTGGGTTTGGTCACATTTTCGAGAAAATTTAATTAGTGGGTCATTTAGGTCATTTTGGGTCATGGTCAAGCTAATTGCATCTAAAAAACGGTTCAAACGATTTTGACTAAATTTTGTATCCGTACATTTTCGGGCACGAGAAGACTATTGGGCTGGGTCACATGTTCGAGAGCTTTCGATTGGTGGGTCATTTTTGGGTCACGTGGGTCAAGTTAATTTTATGTAAGAACGGCTCTAACAATTTGTATTAAATTTTGTATCGTACGAGTTTCGGGCACAAGTAAATCATTGGCCTAGGTCACATGTCCAAGAAAATTCAATTAGTGGGTCATTTTTGGGTCAGTGTGGGTCAAGCTAATTTATATAAAAAGCGGCTCTGACTATTTACGCTAAATGTTGCATCCTATGGTTTTCGGGCATGAGAAGACTGTTGGGCTAGGTCACATGTTTGAAAAAATTCAGTTAATGTGTCATTTTTGTCATGAATCATTATGGGTCAAGCTATTTTATCTTAAAAACGGCTCAGATGATTTGAACTAAATTTAGTATAAAACAGTTTTACCGAACGAGAAGACTATTGGAGTAGGTCACATGTTCCAGAAATTTCGATTAGTGAGTCATTTTTGTCATGGGTCCTTATGGGTCAAGCTATTCTTGTCTTAAAAACGGCTCAGACGATTTGAACTAAATTTTGTATCTTACGGTTTTTGGGCACGAGAAAATCATTGGGCTAGGTCACATGCTCGAGAAAATCCGATTAGTGGGTCATTTTTGAGTCACTGTGGGACAAACTAACTTTATCTAGAAAACGGCTCAGATTATTTTGACTAAATGTTATATCCTACGTATTTCGGGCACGAGAAGACAATTGGGTTTGGTCACATTTTCGAGAAAATTTAATTAGTGGGTCATTTAGGTCATTTTGGGTCATGGTCAAGCTAATTGCATCTAAAAAACGGTTCAAACGATTTTGACTAAATTTTGTATCCGTACATTTTCGGGCACGAGAAGTCTATTGGGCTGGGTCACATGTTCGAGAGCTTTCGATTGGTGGGTCATTTTTGGGTGAACGTGGGTCAAGTTAATTTTATGTAAAAACGGCTCTAACAATTTGGATTAAATTTTGTATCGTACGAGTTTCGGGCACAAGTAAATCATTGGCCAACGTCACATGTCCAAGAAAATTCAATTAGTGGGTCATTTTTGGGTCAGTGTGGGTCAAGCTAATTTATATAAAAAGCGGCTCTGACTATTTACGCTAAATGTTGCATCCTATGGTTTTCGGGCACGAGAAGACTGTTGGGCTAGGTCACATGTTTGAAAAATTCAGTTAGTGTGTCATTTTTGTCATGGATCATTATGGGTCAAGCTATTTTATCTTAAAAACGGCTCAGATGATTTGAACTAAATTTAGTATAAAACAGTTTTACCGAACGAGAAGACTATTGGAGTAGGTCACATGTTCGAGAAATTTCGATTAGTGAGTCATTTTTGTCATGGGTCCTTATGGGTCAAGCTAATTTTGTCTTAAAAACGGCTCAGACGATTTGAACTAAATTTTGTATCTTATGGTTTTTGGGCACGAGAAAATCATTGGGCTAGGTCACATGCTCGAGAAAATCCGATTAGTGGGTCATTTTTGAGTCACTGTGGGTCAAACTAACTTTATCTAGAAAACGGCTCAGATTATTTTGACTAAATGTTATATCCTACGTATTTCGGGCACGAGAAGACAATTGGGTTTGGTCACATTTTCGAGAAAATTTAATTAGTGGGTCATTTAGGTCATGGGTCATGATATTTAAACTCAAAGGTAATTTTGACCGAGCATAGCTCGATCTTCCCTGTTCGTATAACTTAAATACAGAGAAATATTAACTAAAAAAAGAGATAAATAAATGCTAAAATGCCAAATTTACATTATTTAGTACAAGCACGGCTCCGACACCAATTTCTAAAGCTAGTGAGATTGTAGAAGGGCAATGAATCAGGAAGCCGGGAAATAGGGGATAAGCGGCGGTGCCAGAGAAGTACCTGAAATAAATCACAAGTTGATTCGACGTGCAACTTCAGCAGCCAGTTGGATTGCATTAGTTCAACGAATCACGTTCTGCGGTTCAGAAGGATTAAAAACAGAAAAACGGAAATAAAAAAATAGAAAAGAATGATAAGATGGGCCAATAACCCCGGTTCCAAACGCAAAGGCAGAACGACATCATAAAAAAGGATTATTAATAAATAGATCTGTCAGAAAGCGGAATAAAAGACATAATTTAGAATTTGGAAAAACCTCAACTATGCGTCTAAGCTGGTTCTCGTCCCCGTTTTTTAGGGCGAGGTGAAACCATCATCTCCTCTAAGGATGATAAACGCTGTTTTTCACCCAACAGCGTTGTTTAAAATTTACTGTTTAATAAACCGCAACGTTTTGAACAATTTTTTTAATCACTTGCGAACTTGGCCACATATTGATATCTCTATGAATGAAGTCGTTCCGGAAAAACGTGGTTGTTTGGAGCTGTGGATATGATACCTTATACGGTATATATATTACGTGTCTGGCACTTGATATCGTAAGATATCTCTTGGGGGAGGAGGGATTTTGTCTTTTGAAATCGTTATCATTTTTTATCCAAACAAAATTTTCTCTTTTATTGTAATTTTTTACATCAAAATAGTCTGTTATTCTTTTTTGTAGTCTGTTCTCCGTTTTTATGAAAATACAAATATATTATTAAAGTCATTAAAGGGTTATGAAATCATTTCATTCCAAAATATGGAATACCCCAACATTCAGCATTCTCGTAGTTCTGTCATATGTGCATATAAGCCGCTGTTGGAGAAGCCAGGTACTAAGTACATTTGAAATGCTACTTGTTGTGTTTACTAATAAAGAAAGAGTAAGATTGTCGTCCATCTGTTTTGTTGATATGAAGTGTGTTTTTAGGGTCTCGTTCATCTCAGGAAACCCTATTACTCCCACTCCGTTGTCTGCCCGTCACAGAGCCATTCTCAGAAACTAGGTAACTTAAAGAGTTGAAACTTTGTGTATATCTAGATGAATACCAGCTATGAAGCTCAAAATAGTAAAATGTGAAAAAATCGTATTATTTTAATAAATAGAGATAAAAAACCAAAATTCTAACATCCTTTTCCTATTAAATTTAAACATTTTTCGTTAAAGCAGTTGCCACAAATTAAAAATCCACAATGAAATTCTTTCTACAATAATTAATTTTCTATTGAAAGATTTCCACGTGAAAAATGAAAATGAAATAAAAACCTGACCAATTGAAAAAAAAAAGATTGTGACGTCATATGAGTAATAAAACGGAAATTTCAAAGATTTCTCAATAATACAAGGAGTATGAGTTGTGTATGTACACAAACCAGATTAATATCACGTCATTAGAGAATTAAAAAGAAAATCTGGCGTCATACGAATGTTTAATGAATTTTTCAAATGTTTGAGAATAATACAAAGCGAGTATCAATAGTAGTAATAGAGAATAGTAAATATATGGCCTTGAGAAACATATTGAATCACGACAAAAATCCGATTATAGAAATATTCGCATATTTTAACGTTTTGAAGGTTTACAACATGTTTAATTTTGAAATTATTTTTTATTAATATCGCATTTAGTCCGCATGACAGATTTTATTATGACAGAATATAATAGCGGGCTGGTTTAGATATTCGAAAAAATGAAAAAATAGACCGGTAAATTTTTACTTTATAAAAAACATGATTTTTTTTTTTTGTTGTTGCTAAATGAAATTCATTTGGAATTATTAAAGAAAGGATAAATTGTTTTGAAAGGAATATTAAACGAAACCCTTTGAGCGATCTTCGATTACACTTACCCACTTGTTTTCTTTTTGTCCTTCAGGGGAACGTACAAGAAAGAAATATTACTATTTAATGCATTATGTAGCAAAACGCTATTATTAAACACTTTCAAACATAAACTATTTCTTTTATATGTTATTTGATATAAAAATTTTCAAAATACATATTTTATTGACTTCTTCTCTTTAATTGTATTAGTTAATTATGCGAAAATTACATGTATAACTATATATGTATGTAACTGCAAACATAGTAAAAAAAAATAATAATTATAGAGATTGATAACGATATCATTAAAGGGGAACGGAGGTGGTTCGAGGAATCATAACGTATGATATCGTAAGGGAAGGAGGGGTCCAAAATTACCAATTAGTTGATAACGTTACATATGTACAATCCCTTTTCACAATTTGCCTCAAAATTTTATTTTGTGCAATATGAAGTCTCTGCATCTGAGTTTCGCAAAGAGATCCCCATACCACTGACGCCGTAAGCCATGGTTGATCTGATATCCACTTCTGAAGTGTTTTAATGAAGTTGTAGTAATAGAATCTAAAAATAATGCAAATTCAGACCTAATTGTTATGAGTGATGAAGGGTTTTATATAAAGATAAAATAACACTGTTGGATTTAATGCATAACACGTGTTAAAAACATACCTCTAGAAATGGCAATTTAAGTTAAAAGGTCTGGTAAAGAAAATTCACTGTTCATCTCCATGGATTAAAAAAAAAAAAAAATGCGGCTTACCCTTATATATTTTACCTTGCATGTTCATTGGGATTAAACTATTTTCATGATGAAACGTGAGGGGTTATCACGAACTGTACTACTGAGTACTTGCACAAAAATTATACGGATATGTAATTTAAACTGAATGCCAAACTTAGAAATTAAAAATAATAATAATTGCAAGTAGTTATTGCAAGAACGTATAAAACATTTTACTAAGTAAAGATTAAAAAAATAAAGTAATGCAGGTATTTACTGTTCTCCTGATCGTGCAACAGTTGAACTATTTCGATATTTACTATTCTTTATAGTAGACTTCGTATAAATAAATTACACTATATGAAAATTTCATAAAATTATATTTTACTTCTATCATAAAGACAAAATGGAAGTCTCATTTAACCCTTGATTGTGTCAGACAATGATAAATCTTTATTAATTTTTTTTTAGACTGAATGCAATAAATCTCAGAAAAAAAATAACTCTATGAATGCTATGTTAAAAGCATAAATAAATTTTTCTGTAATAAATTGTTTCTCCTTTAGTT
Source organism: Maratus michaelseni (assembly GCA_963931845.1). Taxonomy (NCBI): domain Eukaryota; kingdom Metazoa; phylum Arthropoda; class Arachnida; order Araneae; family Salticidae; genus Maratus; species Maratus michaelseni. Next base: position 342,396,308 of record OZ007592.1, read on the forward strand.
ATAAATCTATATTTGAAAAGAGAAAACTAATCTTTCATTATCAGAAATATTTGTAAAACGCAACAGGTAGATAGTTAATGAAATTGGTTATCTGTGTGACAATTAATTAATATTTATACGAATCTTTTTCACTTTAAGAATTAGAACTTAAACCCAAGGAATTTATTTTAAAATAATAGAAGATTGTCTTTAATGTTTAAATAAACTCTACGCATAAATTAAAAAAACATATATATTAATTTAAAAGTGTATATAATTTAAAATTTAATGATATTGCAATACGAAAATATTTCTTAAAATACATTAAAACTAAATAAACACTTTTTTTATTTTTTATTTATTTATTTATATATTTATTTCTTTTTACAAATTCCACTATTTTTAATTTTTTAGAAATCTTGCACGGTATTAAAAATGTTAGACCGCTGTGTGATAAATATGTGCAAATCTTATTAATACTATTAAATTACTTATAAAAATTAAATGCATATTTTCGTCTCTACTTGTTTTTGTTTAGAAATTGAAACATGCATGATAATATAACTTTTGATGCTTCCTTTTTCTTGTGCGAAGTTATTTAGTTAGTAAATTAAAGGTTTATATTCTTTGACTGGAATATTATTACTTAAGAAAAATTAGTGTATTAGTATTTGTACAAGACAGTAGAGAATTCATTTTATCAGAAAATACTTACTGTCAATGACTAAACAAGCAACATAATTAACTGGATCGATTTTCCGAGCAGTTAAGAGTGAATGATTTACCACGTTTTCTGCTAAATTACGTAAGCTCTATTGAGGTTTGTCAACAAACTATTTATGAAAATGCAATTGTTGGAATAGAAAAGAAACAGATTTATACAAAGAAAAGTACCTCAATAATACGGCAGAGCTACTTTTGGATTAGTTAGCAGAGAACCGTTAATAAAAACATTAAAATACTTACAAAATTATAAAGCGAATATGTAGTTTTAGATAAGAAACCACACTTACACCACTTTTTAAATTATTCTTTTACCAATTGCCAATTTTTCAAATATTTCTGGTGATCACTTTTTTTTAAATTTTTTGAAATGTAATTGAAGTATCAACAGTCGTCTACTCTAATAATATTATTATATTTGAAAAAATTCTTTTGAGAGCGATGCACAGTCTCACAATTTAGAACCAACATTTTAAAAATGTTTTTTAAACATCATTTATGATTAAAAATTTGTTTATAGAAATAAAAATTTTGTAATGTTTCAATAATAATTTACATATTGAAAAAAAAAACTTTTAAATATTTCTTTTAACTATATATGTTTATTGATATAAAAAAATCACGACTTTGTATAATAATAAAGGTTTACTTAGAAAGACACAGAAATATTTATAATATATACGATATTTAGTGTAATTTGTTGTAATATATATTCCATATAAATTAAAAATTAAAATTATCCGACAAACTCATTCTATTACAGATATTTTAAAAAGTCAGAAGAATCTTTTGAATATTGTATGTGTATTTAGCTGAAGTTTTGAAACATATCATTTTTACATTATCATCCTTGCATGTATAACAAATAATTCATGTATGTATGTTAGAGTAAAAAAAAAAAAAAAAAAACATTTTGAAAATCGAACCTTTCTACAATATGTGACACGTTCAACATAGATGAAAAGCGTTTATGAGCGTTAGCGTATCTCTATGCCGTCTGTCTGTATGTCTATATCTATTCTATAACTCGCGTTACAAGGATAACCATGTAAGTGATGTATATTTTTGAGTTTTAAGATAACATGTTTGATATTGAACTATATAGCCTTTCTAGTTCGTTTACAGGAACTCATGAAGTAATTCCGTTATAGTTTAATCTATGTGGAAAACATTTGCTGTGCATTTTAAAAACATTACGATATTTTAAGCATAATGAAATTGATATGCATAATAAATTTGATGCTTTCTATAGCATATACCGTAGATCGTGTTTACAGTAACACACGAAAAGTGTTTTTTTTTTTACTTTGTGATATATAAGGAAAAATTTTTGCAGAGTATTTTAACTATCTTAGTCAATGTTAGAAAGTTACGTCAAACATAATGAAATGGATATCCATCAAGTGATATCCATATTATGAGGTGTCTTACAATATATTTTCTACAGATTTTAAAATTCGTAGCATTTATCGGTCACTTACACAGATATACAAATAATTCGATTACAAGTTTGCAATTAGAGATAGTTGTTGGAATTTTGCATCTGTGGTAAAGATAACATTTTTACGTGATGTGTCTAACTTCTGTAGATTATATCTACAAAAAATAACTTTTCAAGAGTTAAAAAAAAAAAAAAAAAAAAAAAAAAAAAAAAAAAAAAAAAAAAAACGAAAGTTATGGCTAAAAAATGGTGTGGTATCAAATTTCCAAGCTTTTATTATAGTACTTATTTAACTTTTTTTCCATTAAAGAAGTTATCATATATATAAGTCGAGTGCTACGTATATGTTAATAGAAATCGTTTTCTCCTGTACTAAATACATCCTAACGTGTTTCTGAAAATTCAATTTTTTTCAAATTATGCACGATGGGCTTGGCGGCCATCTTTCCATATTATACACAAAATTCTAAGCACCCATATCCGTAGTTAAAATCCGAAGTTCAAAATTGTAACTTAAGCAAATATTTTAATCATTTCGTTTTCGTTTTCGGTTATCAAAATATTAGTCTTCCTCAATTTATCTGTTCGTAGTTAAAATCCAAAGTTCGACATTGTTATAAAAATATTACATTGCAAACATAACGCTTTTACTTTAGAAATTTGAGGGCTTAGAAATATGGGAAGATGGCCGCCAAGCCCATCATGCATAATTTGAAAAAAATTGAATTTTCTGAAACACGTTAGGATGTATTTAGTACAGGAGAAAACGATTTCTATTAACATATACGTAGCACTCGACTTATATATATGATAACTTCTTTAATGGAAAAAAGTTAAATAAGTACTATAATAAAATCTTGGAAATTTGATATCACCCCATTTTTCAACCATAACTTTCGTTTTTTTTTTTTTTTTTTTTTTTTTTTTTTTTTTTTTTTTTGAAAAAAATTATTTTTTGTAGATATCATTTCTTTTTATTAAATAGATTATACATAATTTAAATAATCTACTCCATGAAATTAACATGAGAATGTTATGTAAAATTACATTTTACTTTCAGTTATTGTTTAAAGGGTTAACTAGAAATACCAGTAGATTTATCAATTAAACTAATTACACCCTTAAAAACAACATATTAAATGTGGCTTGTTATAATACTTGTTTTCCTTCGTTAAAATATATCACTGCCTAATCCATGAGATGAGTAAAAATGGAATATGTACAGAGCGCGTCAGCGCTGCTTTTGAAATCAAACGTGATATAATGCTCTTTTATTATTAGCGTTAAATCACGTTGATTGGCGAATCTTTATAAAATGTAGTTAATGGTGAAAAGTAACAAAATACCTTCGCAATTTCTTAAATTTACATTATTTTATTCAATTAAACACTGTACTCTTACAATAAATTTAAATGGAAACTGCACTTCTAAAACAAAACAATTTAACAACTGAATTCCATTAATTTATAGAAAAAATATGTCAAAGAATTCTCAGCCTGCGAACGAAATGCTTGTCCTTTACCATGGTTTTAGAGAAATAAATTAATCACATTTATTTCCTTTTCGAAAAGTTTGTTTACGTTAGAAAGAAATTTTAAATGCCGATAACTCTTAATTAATTTTAGAAGTGAAACCTCATCTCTCAAAAATTATTTTATTTTAAAAAATCTTTCTAAAAATGTAAATTTTATGAAGTTATATATATATATTAAAGCATGAACACTACGTCTGATTACTTTATTTTACAATATTATAAGAACACACATTTTATCAGACAGTTAAATGCACCAAAACAAAATGAGTGAAAAATTGACCTGCGCATGGTCTCGAATCCGGGACCTTCAGCGTACCGTGCTAACACTTTGCCAATAAGCCACTCAGATCGATATCCTAAACTGGCAATTTCTCATTCTTATTCCTGTTGGAAACAGTCATCGGCCACAATTTGCAATCACATTTAATTGTCTGATAAAATGTGTGTTCTTATAATTATGAAGTTTTATTTAAAAAAATATCTTCAGAAAAAATGGCTGACTTGCAGATGAAATTTGATATGATTAACCCGTAACTGATTTGTGCTATTGTAATACAGACGGTACACGGTTGTTGGCAGAATTTTATCTCTGTTTTGGCATAATTTTTTATTTGCCAAGGTAATTAACAATTTTTTGCTAATTAAGGATAGAAATGTATTTATTTTTTCACTGGATTTAATAAAATCACGTAGATTAGGTTATTACTTGTCCAAAAATGCAATCCTTTTTCATTTCTGCCCTATATTTTTGTCTGTAGGTTGTTTGAAAAAATAAGTTTGACGAAGAAAAAAAGTGATCATTTTAAGTAACTCGACGTTTAAAAAAAAAAAAAAAAAAAATCTATATCTCTGTTTATAAATCACTTATGACGATGATTTTGGTCTCAAATTGAAGAATTTCTTCATTAGATTCTTTTAGTTTTCGTTTTTTTTCTGTGACGCTTGGTTCATTTGATATCTGATATTTTAATCTGGCATGTTTGGTCGATTTAACATTGCGAAGTTTCTTCCTGTAAGTAAGCAGTAGCGGTTTGTATTCCAGTTCTTGGCGTTGTTTGTTTGGCGTATTTTTTTTTATAGCTTGGCTTGGTAGAGCGACCGCCCTGCTTGATGCAGGTCTGCATGAAAGAATTAGCACACGTAACGACATATGCATAGAAGTTGCAGAGTTTTGATGCTTTATGTGTTTTCAATTTCTTTATTCAGATGTCTCAATTCATTTTACGAAAAAAGAAATTTCTTAACAATATTTGAAAGTGTTCAAATGTTTTTCAATATCTATCCATGATGCATGATTTTACATTCTTGTTATCTTATTCAAATCATCGAAATGTCCCTGGATGTATTTTATATAATATATATATATATATATATATATATATATATATATATGTATTTAGAAAAATATTTTAAGTATGCATGTCTATTTGTTAAATGGGCCAAGTGTGATTTCTCAGTCTCCAATATTTGTCTGGACATTTCTTTGCATTATAAAGTATCATTTAATTTTAAAATATTTCCCCGTTTTTTAACCTTTAAAATGAAAATTAAATATACCAAACGTCATTACTGTCCGCTGTCCTCAACCGATAAATTTAATATTAAAAAAAATCATCAACAATAAAAAATTATTAAATAAATTTGAAAAATCAATGTATTTATTATAAATATGAATCTAACGTAGCATACTAATATAATTTTCTGTGAGTAAAATGTGTAATATTTGTTTTTGTTGAGTTTCAAGTAGTGTCCCTTGGTTTTAGTCATTACTTAGGTTTAGTTATGGTCATTACTGTCCCGGAGCATGAATTGACTCATATTTTCACCAAATGGCATTATGCAGTCATGTGATGATGGAGTTACATTATGATGGCATTTTGTGATGAACAACGTCTTGGTGTACCTCTGAATCCAAGAATTATTGATTTTATAAAGTTAATAACGAAATCAGAAGGTTATGAAAAAAAATATGTTAAAGTTTAACAGGATATCTTTATTTAAAGAAAGTAAACAGCTACAGTAAAAAGCAGAAAATGAAGAAGACTGCATATATATATATATATATATATATATATATATATATATTTGCAGTTTAATGTATGTTAATAATTTCACAAATATTAGATTGTACAAAATAATTTCTATTAAGCAGTTCTTCGCATCCTAAAGACACTGAAATTTAATATTCGATGTATATATTAGGAGTTAAATAAATATTTTTATACAATTTCTTTCCTTTTTTTCCATTTTTTACTGTAATTTTCTTTTCTGATATTTTGTACTTTGTCTATTTTCTGCACCTTTTTGAAATATTAATAATTGCACGAAAGAAAGACTAAAAATTGAATGAAACAAAAATCACATTGAAAGAATAAAGAAGTGTGAAGAAAAAAAATGTTTCTAAAAAGAAAACGTAGAAGAGATAAAAAAGTATTTTTTTTTTTAATCGTGAATAGCGTTAAATCTTAAAAGATATTCTAAGCACGCTATCTGCATTAAAAGAATAAACCATTAGAATTTTTATGATTTTCTAAAAAAATTGACAAAAATGAAACAGTAACATATTATTGAGGTGAAAAAGTAAGTATAATTTGTAAAAGGGAAAAACAATATGCGTTGTTAACTCTTGAAAGTTTCTTTCATCTCTCAGTTTATTATACCTTTAATTTTGCTAGATCATTCAACTTAAACAAAAATTCCAATCTTATGCGAAACTAATAGAATGCTGTAAAAAAATAGGCTTGAACATTTGAAGGAGTCATTATTATATTTTTTCAAATTAGTAGAATATTTAATGACTATATTTTTCCGTTTGAAAGAAAATTAACATAGATAAAAAAATCCCTGACGGCTCGGTCTACAGGCACAGGTAGATTTCGAAGACGCAGTCCGTGGGGCGCCTGTTTGTTGAGAATTGCAAAAGAAAATACATTTTTGCCATTATGCGGCAGTTGGAACCGCCTACTTCGAAACCTAACTTGTTTGCAGGCAGAGCCAGCAGGGATATTTTTATTTGATTTTTTTTTTGCTATAAGAGTTGGTCCTATAATAAACTTTTCAATATGAAAGTTTTAGATAATATTACGAGGATTTATAATAAATTTAAGCGGATTTCAAATCTTGTGAATTGAATTGACGAAGTTATGAATTTTTTTTATTCTAACCCCCCCCCCCTTGGGTCCATTTTTAATTATATCAAAAATCTGTCATACATAAATTTTCGGCTCTTCTTCTAGAAGTAATAATAACTTCAAACGGATTCGATACGTATCATAATTAAGAAATTATAGGTTTTTTGCTGTTTTCACAAAGAGCCCCCGCATCCCCCCCTTGGTTCGATTTTGCCCATTAACGAACTTGACCGAGATTGTATGCCCCTTGATTTTATGTATCAGTTTCGAAGAGATGCGGGAGTTGGAACGGCCTACTTCAAAAAATAACTTGTTTGCAGGCGGAGCCGGCAGGGATTTTTTTGTTATTATTATTATTATTATTATTATTATTTTGCTATAAGGGTTGGTCCTATAAAAAACTTGTCAGTATAAAAGTTTTAGATAATATTAAGAGAATTTATAATAAATTTAAGCGGATTTGATATCTTGTGAATTTACGAAGTTATGAGTTTTTTTCTTCAAAAACACTACCTTTTTCCCCTCCTTGCGGTCATTTTTAATTATATCAAAAATTTGTCATACATACATTTTCGGCCCTTTCTCCTAGAAGTAATAATAACTTTAAACGGATTCGATACGTATCATAATTAAGAAATTATGGGTTTTTTCTGTTTTCACAAAAATCCCCCTGGTTCGATTTTGCCCATTAACGAACTTGGCCGAGATTTTATGCCCCTTGATTTTATGTATCAGTTTCAGAGATTTGTGCAGAATTATTGCAGTTATCGTGTCCATAAAAAAGTGACATGGATAGATAGATAGATAGATAGATATAAAGTTTTGAACTGGGTGTGGTTTTGGGTTCTGGGAGTCATGATCGGCATAGATCTGCAAAATTTTTTCAAAAATTCCAACTTAGGTGAGAATGTAATAGGTAGTATTTCTTATGAAATCTACCTAAAAAGGGAAATGTACAACGGTTTCTGAGTTAAAACTGATTAAGAATATTTCACTGATTTATTTAATATGTTTTCAACGATTTCTGGATGCACTTTAAAAACTTTCGTAAAATTTCAGTAGATGTACCGTAAATTAACGGTACTTGTACCGTTTTCACTCTTTACGGTATGAGTACCGTACTTCTAAGCTATATTAAGCGTAAAAAACCCGTATATGTGCCATTTCGATTATAAACGGTATTTATACTGTGAAAGGATTGTTTTTCATTAAAAAATCGCTATTTATACCGTAAAAAAATTATTTTTCAGTAAGGAAAAGGCTGGTAGCCCCGCCTTGGTGTACGCCAATCCCTGAAGTGCTTCTCTTGCTCTTGTTACGTAATGCGTGCAAGCCTGAGGAGAGGGGGGAGTGCAGCCGATTCATATACCGTCCAGTTAAATTACGGTACATATACTGGTGACAAAGGTGCCAGTATATGTACCGTAATTTTTGACCAATTTTTTTTTAAGTGTGCTGCTTGTCTTGGTTTTTCGTAATTCGATAATTAAAAAAAATACTAAAGGAAAATAAAAGACAATTTTTTAATATTTCGAAAATAGAAGCACATTTAAATTATTTAGTTTCTACAAATTTTATTTTAAGTTTTATACACAGCACAACCTTTGTTAATGCAAGAACTCAAGTATTCTTCCATATTTTTATCTTTCAGGAATTGTCCTAAATCATCGTTTCTAAATCTTTTAAGTATTGAGACTTTCTAAACATTCATAAAATAAGCAAATAACACCATTACCCTTTCCGGCACAATGGTCCCACTCCAAGCACACCTAATTTTAATTCCAAATTTGCATTCGACACCAAGAATATTTAATAGAATTTTGTTTCTACAATGAAAGCTTAAAATAAGGAGTTCGTATTTTCTAAAAAAAAAGTCAGTTGTAAATTCCGGTGTCAGTCAGTAATTTCTCATTTTACGAACAGACTTTGTCTGTGCCGGAAAGGGTTATACTGTTTAATATGAAATTTTAGTAATGGATGCTTTCAAAACAATGATCCTAATTTTTTTTTATTTCTTACCTATGCGAAAAGTATTTTCTTCAATAGTAGCATCAAAAACTGAATTAGTTTAAAATAATTGACTTATGTGTGTTTCAAATGTCGCAATTCACATGAAGGAAAGTTTCCAAGCTATGAATAAATGCAACCGCGCAATGATACATGTTTAAGTATACTTATCACACTACATTGTCATCAATACCAATTATGTGATATTTGATTATTAGTATTTAACAGATATTTCTGTACATAAGCATTTTATTTTATTCGGATTGAATGCAACCTCTCGTTATCTGTTCACGACCAATAGTTCGACAAAAGATATCCTAAATATTTAATTAGGAAGATTTTGCAAGAAATACTACACCTATTACATTCTCACCTAAGTTGGAATTTTTGAAAAAATTTTGCAGATCTACGCTGATTATGACTCTCAGAACACAAAACCACCCCAGTTCAAAACTTTATCTATCTATCTATCTATCTATCTATGACACTTTTTTATGGACACGATAACTGCAATAATTCTGCACAAATATCTTCGAAACTGATACATAAAATCAAGAGGCATAAAATCTCGTTCTAGTTCGTTAATGGGCAAAATCGAACCAAGGGGGGTGGGGGTGGGGGGGTTGTGAAAACAGAAAAATAAATAAATAAAAATATAAAATAAATTTCTTAATTATGATACGTATCGAATCCGTTTAAAGTTATTATTACTTCTAGGAGAAGGGCCGAAAATGCATGTATGACAGATTTTTGATATAATTAAAAATGGCCCCAAGGGGGGGGGGAGGGGTGTTTTTGAAGAAAAAAATTCACAACTTCGTCAATTCACAAGATATCAAATCCGCTTAAATTTATTATAAATTCTCTTAATATTATCTAAAAGTTTTATATTGACAAGTTTTTTATAGGACCAACCCTTATAGCAAAAAAAAATTAAAAAGAAAAAAATCCCTGCCGGTTCCGCCTGCAAACAAGTTATTTTTCGAAGTAGGCGGTTCCAACTCCCGCATCTCTTCGAAACTGATACATAAAATCAAGGAGCATAAAATCTCGGTCAAGTTCGTGAATGCGCAAAATCGAACCAAGGGGAGTGGGGGTTGGCTCTTTGTGAAAACAGAACAAAACCCATAATTTCTTAATTATGATACGTATCGAATCCGTTTGAAGTTATTATTACTTCTAGGAGAAGAACCGAAAATTTATGTATGACAGATTTTTGATATAACTAAAAATGAACCCAAGGTCGGGGGGGGCGGGGAGGGGTTAGAATAAAAAAAATCATAACTTCGTCAATTCACAAGATTTCAAATCCGCTTAAATTTATTATAAATCCTCTTAATATTATCTAAAACTTTTATATTGACAAGTTTTTTATAGGACCAACTGTTATAGCAAAAAAAAAATCCCTGCTGGCTCCGCTTGCAAACAAGTTAGGTTTCGAAGTAGGTGGTTCCAACTGCCGCATCATGGCAAAAAGGTCATTTCTTCCGCAATTCCCAAAAAACAGGCGCCCCACGGTCTGCCTTTTCGAAATTTACCTGTGCCTGTAGGCCGAGCCGTCAGGGATTTTTTTGTATTTACTTGCTTCAGTCCTTACCGTCTGTGTGAAATTCTTACCGTCCCTACCATTATATTTCTGTTTACAACCACGAATTTCTTAGTAAAAGATATTAAATATATTTGTAATATAATTTATTAATTTGTTTGGAACACTGCAAGGTAAATACAGTAAATTAGCATGTCTGGAGCTAGTGTGTTACTAGTAAATAATAAGCAAAAGAAATAATTCACAATAAAAAAAAAAAATGTTAAATTTCATTCTGTAAGAGAATGTTATACTAATTATTTGTACTAAAAATACTGAATTGTTATTATTTCTTATTTAAATGTTTTATGGGTACTATGCAAAATAATTATAAGTAAAAGTTTAGATCAAAATTAAAAGTTACAGATGTAAAATGTCAAGGGGAAGGTAAGGAAAATTAGACAAGCAATTTCAACTTTGTTCCTCGATTAAATAAAATCTTATTAGCAATAATCGCTCTTGGGCATTTTTTCTACATTTTGACTCTTAAAAAAAATTCTTCTAATAATTTAAAATGATATTTTATCAAGTTGGATATCCGAAGTTCCTTATTCCTAACTATTAAAATTATGGCAGAATGTCTCATATATCAATTTAAACATATTTGAAATAGTGTAAAATCATGAACATATTCTTCAAATGATTTTCCCCATGTACCACAGTGTAACGGAATTATTTTGACTGTCCTTAAAAACGAACTATAAATGTTACACATTTCATTTTTTTATTTCGAACATACCATGGTAAACATCGATAACATACAGGGTGATTATAAAAAGACTATCCCGATATATGAGCCTCTAACTGTCATACCGTTCACAGAAACTGAATGAAATTCTGGCCTAAAGTATTTTGAGGTATGCTCTCAAGAATCATGCGAAAAACAACAGTTAAATTCTAACAGTTACGGTTACAGTGACAAAATTTCGAACATTTCAAATGCCAACACCTACTTTTTTTTATTGGAATGTGATCTTCACAGTGAAAAACCATAAAAAGCGTTGGAACGGTACCTGTAGCACGAAAATCGCCGCCGCTAGACAGACTAAGAAGAAAAGTGAAAACAACCAATAAAGGACAGAGAAGCAACAGAAAGTAAAACATTTTATTGTTCAGTGCTATCCACCATCTGCCGCATGTAAAGTGTTGTCGTGTGTGAAATGGAAAATGTATGAAACAGAGTAAAATGTTTTGTTTTCTGTTGCTTCTCTGTCATTATTGGTTGTTTTCTATATTCTTCTTAGTCTGTCTAGCGCAGGCGATTTTCGTACTACAGGTACCGTTCCAACGCTTTTTATGGTTTTTCACTATGAAGATCACATTCCAATAAAAAAAATAGGTTTAGCCATTTGAAATTTTCGAAATTTTGTCACAGTAACCGTAATTGTTAGAATTTAACTTTTGTCTTCCATATGATTCTTGAGCGCATACCTCAAAATACTTTAAACCGACATTTCATTCTGTTTCTCTGAACCGTTTGATAGTTAGGGGCTCATATATCGGGATAGTTTTTTTATAATCACCCTGTATATTAAGTACAGTGCAGTCGAAGAATATTTATCAGTGTTACACCGTAGATAGACAGACCGACATAGACACAAACAGACAAACGAGATTTATAAACACTTTTAAACTATATTGGAAAGTGTTAACAGCTATGTTAAAAAGTGTAAAAATTTTTAAAATATTCTAGATATGGCATATGTTTCATAATGGGCGGTATACATAATTAAGAATGAAATTAAATTTTGTATACACTCTTTTTCCAATAACTGTTGCAAAATGTCACCCTGCGTCTAAAAATGCCACAATTGTTTGAAGACTAAAACATACTATTATATAATAATTTGTATTTTGTGAATTTTAGAAGTTTTCTGGCTAAATACATTTTTTTAAGAAGTCACTGTATAACAGAAAAAATAATTTAAGCACATGCACATAATTAGACCTTTCTTATGCACAGAGTGATTCAGGACACTGCTATGGTACCCTTGCGTGGTTTTTGTAACTGTGCTATCGATTCGTCAAGTTTCAAGGACGTCACTATCAAAGTACGAATAATTACATTATAACTATTGCTTTTTTTCAACTAGGTAGATATTAATAAACATTAATATTTACTTTTTTTTTCCTTTTATACTCTTAAATTTCAGTTTTTCCCGTGTGTTTGCCATATAGGAAGCATTTATTTATCGAATGAAAAAAAGTTTCGCAGTTAAAATTCGCAATGTTTTCAAATTAAATTTCTAATTTAAATTCCATCTGTGATAATTACGTCAAAAACAATAATATTTGAACTCGAGTAATTAACTATCGTGCTCATATAATGTAAAAACAAAAGATAGATATGTTTCATAACAGTTTTGGAGTTACCAACGATTTCGAAAAGCATTCTTTTATCTGTAGGAACATCAGAAACCAATGGAAGCATTTCTGATTTTTTTAGTGTTTTTTGTATTATTTTATTTTATTTTATTTTATTTTATTTTATTATTATTTTTTTCTCCTTGTAATTTATGGCGGGAAGGTTTACAGTGTATTAATCTGTTTTCTAAAACCATATCAACTCGAAACATCGCTCTTTCGAATATTTATCAACTCCCAATTAAATATTTTTATGCTGAAGAAACAGGTAAAGACATACTGAATGCATGATATTATCACTAAAATTAGCATTATTGTGTAACTTTTGCATCGATGAATTATGTTACGCAAATGAAAATGTTTTCTTGAGAGTTTATAGCATCTGATAAACCGATATGTCGGTGAGATACCGTATTTTCAAAACTGAATAATATACTTTAATTCTACATAGAAATAATTGTGTTAGGAGCAAAATAATCTTTTGTTTCAGAAACGGAAATCTATTGTTTTCTGAAGTTTATGGAGGTAAACAAGAGCAATTAGGAATAGCGGGTAATTCGAAAGAGTTTGTATTATATTTTTGTAAAGCGTCTTGCTAGATTAAAAGCATTTACTCTTTTTTTAAGTGTAAAATAAGTCATCTTTATAAGATATAAATTTTAGGAATAATAAAAAAATATGTAAAAGTAAGTTAGCAATAGAGAATTAAATTTTTGAATTTCAATTGTGAAACTTTTTGTCTAATGGACTTTAAACTTGGCATAGGGGAATATATTTTAACATAGATTAAATTAGTTTTTCTAAATTAAATGTTTCTATAAAAATGTAAAAGTTATTTAAAAGTTTGATGTGTAGATGGCCACCAAATGTTATTTTAAATAGCAGATATTAATACCTATCTATTGGAATTTTTTTCCTTGTACCATAAAGTATACTCGAAACAAGATGGGCTGGTGAGGTATTTTTTCCGCAACTGTATCTGTAAAAAAATTGCTAAATCATCTCTTTTATCATCCATATTTGAACAAATCTTTAATATGGTTTCTATAAAAAATTTCTTTGAACGCAATCTTTGATTATTTTTTATTGTAATTTTATTCGCATCCTTTATATGTTTTATGCACGCAAGGTTGTTAAGGATGAATGGAAAAAATACAATGATAATGGCATGAAACATAAAAAACTGAGACAAGATTTTAACTTTTTGTATGATAGCTTGAAAGAGTTCTGTTTTTTTTTTTTAATAAAAAAAACTTAATCAGGTATCAGATAAGTAAAACAAACTGTAGGTTATTCAACGATGATTTTCCTTTTTTCTATGGTACAACTGGAATTTTTGCGTTATTTTTTTATTGTCTTTAAACGAAGACTTTTTCAGATTGTCTTTCCTTTTTTTTTTACTATAAATCCGCAATATTAAAGGATAATTCTCCGATTTTGAAAGGTTCGTTTTCATGGTAATTCCATTTAAGGTGACGGTGGATGTTAAAATTGAATTTTTTAATTTTTCATCATAGATATATGAAATTTCGTTCATATATACATTTCACCATAAGTATATAGAATACCTTTAAAAAAATTCTTATCTTAATATAATTTTAAGATTAAAAAATATATATAATTTACAATCCAAATTTTAAAATGTTCCTTGGGTCTTAATTTTTAAGATAATTCATCGATTTGACATTTGAGTCACTTAAAACTATATTACAAAGAAATCTGTGCATCAGTTATTTAATCCCTTGAATAGTTAATTTTTGAGAGAATTTTTCTAAATTCCATTCCGATTTTCCTCAAAATTTAGCTTTTTAATAAGTTATAAATCAAATTTAATTATATTAACGAAGTCTAATTGTAAAATTCATACACATTTTCTTTGTAAACAGTATCAGGATTCTTCCATATCAATTTCATGAATTTTGAACAAAAATTAAGACGCATGGAGCATTTTAAAAATCTAAAAAACGTGTATAATCTGTATTGAGAAAAACAGGCATAAAGTTTACTAAAGCACCAAAAAATTGATTGTGTACATACTTCAAACGCTTGTGTAAAATTGTGAAAAATCATCGCAACTGCATGCAGTTTTTCTCAAATGGTTCAATACAAACTGAAGAATAATAATACACAGACAAATAAAATTCGATTTTTGGGTCGATTTTTGATCAAATAAAGGTCCACCGTCCCCTTAAATATAATCAGGATTCAAAAATAGCATATTTGTCTTGTGGTAGACCCTTCGGAACCGTCAATTAAATAAGTAGCCATAAGACAGAAAATACCAATCAAGACAATTTATTTAACATAAATTAAAAGTAAAAATAAGTAAAAAAATGATGTCATTAAAGTTTACAAAAAGATCAACTTATATTATAAAGACAAATGTGTGCGTCACTCGGTGCTGACGTCATAATGATGCGAGCAATAATTTGGTTAAAATGTATGAATTTTGCAACAATGGAGTTATTTTTACAATTAATATTAAACAAACTATAACGTTATTTCTATGGGGAAAATGCACGTTTTACACCGACATTAGGGATCGAATTTAAAAAAAAACAATGTCCAATTTATACATTACCCAAAGGAATGCATATATATTCCAAATTTCAAAGCTCTTTGTCGACAGGAAGTGGTTAAAAAATGAGTAAAAAGATTTCACTGCCACATACGTACAGAATTGTAAGTTAAAAGAAAGCATGCAATAAATAGTCAAGGACATTGGCAGTAGAACACGGCATTTAAGTTGATAATGATCAAACTATACACTCAAGACCTTAAATAACAAAAGATGGAGAGGCTGAATTCAAGTATTTCTCCTAGTTCTAACACTAACTTTAAACAAGACGGCTATGTTGACTGCCACTCGTAATTCTAGAAATAGGCTATACACAATATCAATAGAAAATACAACAAGGTTACTAACTTATTAGAACCCCGTGGATTTCAAAATACATTTATTTGAAGTAATTAATGCAACTCCTCACCACGTAGGCAAACTTATCAGCTGAAGTATCATATTCCAAACTCATAAAAATTAACTTCATTGCTAACGATACGCCGGCGCCTCGTTAATAGCTTGAATTTGCCATGTTATTCCACGAGGGACAAGATACAGCAAAATACTATGATACTAACTACTACCACCGTATTACACCAGCTAGTCTACCACAGATTCATAATTAACCTATTCCTGCGTAATATAACCTCGGTAATCAGACTCCCGAAGATTCAACCACACTTTGCGAAAGCAGAATAAATAACAGAATACATTACTCATTCACGCACAAATGCTATAACCAGGACAACACGTTCACATTCAAAACTCCACAATCCTTTTGACCATAGAATACCTTCATACAGAGAGTGAGTAGGCAGTCACGCCACAGTCTTACTGTCTGCTTTCAGATATATTATTTTAATTATCTAGGCTACAACTGTCGTAAAAATCGTCGAATATCCACGAAACTGCAATATGTTTTTTTTTTTTTTTTTTTTTTTTTTTTTTTTTTTTTTTTTTAAGATATACTATTTTACATTTGAATAAATATATACTTGGAAATACTTTCGTACATACCATTTTACTTAGAAATGACAAAAAAGTAATATAGGATTGCATGTATAACATTTCAACTCTGTTGACAATAATGTGGTTTTGAGTGAATGTTAATAGGTATTGTAATAAATTAATTTGTTGTAAGTTAATTTCTCTAAATTGCGCTAACCTGCATTCAATAAGCATTCGCTAATACCGAAGCAGTAAATTAATGAACAAACAGACTTGAATTATTTTTTATTACTTGTTGCTTGGATTGAAAGCGTGTCATGCAGTCGTCCAGATAAAGGAGAATTAGTTATGGTTCGGGTTTTGTTGCAGTTCAAGGTTACACTAATCGAAGAACTGAAAACTGCACACATGCACTTTGGAAACGCCAATTTTGGAATGTGATTAATTTTAAGAGGTGAAAAGGTCATTTATCAACAAGATACTGCCTTGTGTAATTCATCAAAAATTACGAAAGAGTGATGAAGTATCCCATTATTGAATTGGTTACAGATGTTGCACGATCAGAACATTACAGAATAGGGTGGTGCAAAAAAATAGAAGTTGGTATTTCCGAGTCGCTATAGTGCGGAAAATTTGCGATTGGTAAATACAAGAAAAACAAAAACAAAAAATTCATATCGGACTTTATCTTCCGTTACCGCAAACCGCCTAAAAATTCAAAAAAAGATTTTTTCAAAGTTAAAAAAAAGAGTTTTAAGTATATACATTTTTATCACTATAGTGAAAAATATTTTCAGATTGTATTGTTTAATAATAATAATTTAAAAAATTGCGTTTAGAGATCATCTTCCGATCGCGCAAACCGCCCAAAAAAATGAGAATTTCCGATTTTTTCAGCATTTAAATTTTTTTTTACGTATGTACATTTTTTATCGCTATAGTGAAAAATATTTGCAGATTATGCTGTTTAATAATAATAATAATAATAATAATAAATAACGTTTAGATAATATCTTCCTATCGCGACAGCTCAATAAAAATCGGGAAAATTTCAATTTTGAGTGATTTTGATGCATTAGAAAATAATCAATTGAGGTCAGTTTGTGGTTTCAGGATAAAATTTAAATGTAAATTGATACTATTGAGCTGATCTATTGAGCTGATTACTGAACAAGGGTTTCATAAGAATACGTAGATTTGGTAGTGCGGTAGTGGTACAAATACCAATAAAGGATGGGAAGGTGGTGCTATCAGACAGCTTGAAGTGCAGCTCGGATGACCACTTCAGTGGATTGTTTGTTCATTTCATTTTGTTGAGTTACCTTCCCACCATCTTTTTTCAACATTTGGATGCTGAAACAACTGGCCCAATATCATTTAGTGGATCAATTGGTTGTGGAAAGCTTTCAGTGATAAATTTTCAATTAATTGATTGTGAAATTCAAACAGTGGGAAGACAACTGCAAGGACCAAAGATGTCTTTTCGACGTAAGTCAAGCAGTTAAAAGTGGCAACTTTCCAAATGACTTATCAAAGCGTGACCCAGGCCCAAATTCACATGCCAGATGGCTCACTTGTGCAAATAGAGTCCTTCTACTTTACGTGAACGTAGAAAACCCATTGTATGCCTTCAAAAACTTAGTGACATTTATTTTAAAATGTTACATGCCAGTTTGGGTTAAAATAAAATGCAGTAAGTACATTACAGATGGGCCTATTCATCTGTACAAAGCAATAAGAACATCTCGTTATTTGCCCCCCTGTAATTGAATGAAACTCGTTCTTTGGCCACCTGGAAAACCTACTGATGGCAATGGTCTTTGATAAGAGGTGGCCCATAGAGAGCTAGGGCTAAGAAGAGTGTTAAAAGCCAGGTAGACTGTATCAAAAGATAAAGACATCAGAAACTTCATCACTCCTGCTTTAAACTTCGTTGCGGCAGACTATACAGAAATAATTAATTGGAATGTAGAAAATTATCATCTCCAACTCTTTTACAGAGAGTAACCAATGAAGAAATCAATTCCTTCGTTTAATCAGGTGATATTCCAAACTGGGATGCTAGCACATTTCCCTGCCACACGCAAGCTGTCTAGCTTTGCGTCAAATTGATAACGGAAACATTGCTTAAGGTATGTGGGCCCCAATCAAGAGATGGATTCATCAGGGCCACACTGAAATCAAGGTCCATGATACCAATCTTTACCACAAAATCACAGTACAAAGTTGCGTCTAAATGTTAGACTTAAACAGATGAAATAACAAATTATGTATTTAAGTAATGTAAGTAGCAGACACCCTTATTGGTTGGATAGAGGACAGGGAGTGGGTGGGACTCGAAGTGCAGCCACCTCCCCGTGGTGAGTTCTGGGGCGTTAAAATATTGTCAAATATCTAAACAAGCAAATAGTTTAAAATTTATATGCAACTATTAACATTGGAACGCAAACTGACCTCATGTGATTATTTTCTTAATTCATCAAAATCACTCAAAATAGAAAAATTCCCGATTTTTATTGAGCTTGCGCAAACGGAAGATATTTTCTAAACGCAATTTATTGTTATTAAACAGCACAATCTGCAAATATTTTTCACTATAGCGATAAAAAATGTAAATACGTAAAATAAAATTTAAATGCTGAAAAAATCGGAAATTCTCAACTTTTTTGAATTTTTGGGCGATCGAAAGATGTTTGCTAAACGCAATGTTTTTAATTATTATTATTAAACAATACAATCTGAAAATAATTTTCACTATAGTGATAAAAAATGTATATACGTAAAACTTTTTTTTAATTCTGAAAAAATCGAAAATTTAATTTTTTTTTTTAATTTTAGGCGGTTTGCGGAATTGGAAGATAAAGTCCGATTTGAATATTTTTTTTTTGTTTTTCTTTTATTTACCAAACGCAACTTTTCCGCACTATAGCGACTAGGAAATACCTACTTCACTTTTTTCGCATCACCTTATTATACAAAGTGAATGAAGTGCAATAGTGAAAATCTTTTATACAAAGGGCTAGCAATATTTTTGAATTACAGATCTTCATGAAGGTATGTAATATATATGGCAAGCTATACAGTGTATCATAATTATCAAAACTTGTCCCAAGATTTTTGATTGCGTGCCTAAGTATCTCCAAAATAAATCTAGTTACATGTATTTTTAATATTGTGTTTATTAAGACTTATATGCAGTGTCCTTAATATTATGACCATTGTAAAATTTGTAATAATTTTTCTTATATGATATTTTTATATGTATTATTGTTTTTATTAAAGATGAAGAAGACTGCCTGTTTTCATTATACATACGTATTATATAATACTTTATTATTCTTAGAACTGTAAACAATTTATCTCTCTGTATATTTTTAGCATCTTCATTATTTTGTGCAGGAATGTACAATCCTTTATTGTATAAATTACACAATAACCTTTTTTTATGGATAAAAGTCATTGGTAAAGCAGGGTGGCCTCTATTTCGTACTCTAATTATAAATTGAGCTCGAGGTTCTTATTTGTTAGACCTCTCTGTAAGTAATTGTTAAGTGCCACGTTTATTAGAACTTCCAACCAGGCAGTCATTTTAAAACGATACAGGGTAAGATTTGATGGAACAATTATACTGAAGAACAAACATTCAAATAATCTATTTGCAATCCCTTAACGTATATAATTTGGTTAGCAACAGCAGGCTATATGCCTTATCCTAACTAAACCTGGAAAAAAAAATTGTTTTTCTTATTGTTATCACGGTGAGAGAGGTCTGTCACGTATGTGGGAGGATATATTTTTTCTCTTCAGAAAATGAGGTAATTCCATTTTCTATACTTTGGTTGCCTTCAAGTGATTGCAGATCACGTCCTCCTCTTCCCTCTCTGCTTGAAAAGAGGCAGACAAGTGAATTTTGGCGGAAAAAAAGCGTCATCTTGGTTGCATACTATCTTTTTAATAGAAATACTGCACGTGCGAGTTAAAAAAATATTAACGTGTGTTGCCTGTTCTAAGCTACGTTTAAGAAGAGTAGTTGCATTGCAATGAGGGAAAGAAGAGATGCGTAATTATCCCCCTTTCCCTTGACTGACATCTTGACTGTGTAGGAGTATAGACTTTGTTGGTCGTAGATAGTAACATTAGAAGTTTCATAGCAATACTGCGTGTTCGAAGAAAGCACCTGGGAATTACAGAAATAAAGCTTATTGTGTTGGCTAGGTATCCAATCTTACATACAAAATGCATCGTGCTTGCAAAAAAACGTTAATATGCATCATATCGAATTTTCATATTGATTTGTTTGTAAAACATGTGCTCTTAGAAATTAAACCGCATACCAATTGTGGCTTAATAAATGTATTTTAATTATTATTGAATACCTGTAGTGGTGTGTGAAATATAGGGTGCGAATCTTGTTGTATGAAGAATTCTTTTATAAAGACAATTTCTAATACTAAATTATGGACAGACGTTTTACGTCTATCGCGTTTTTTAAAGAAAAATTCGTTTTTCTGTGTTTTGTAAAACTTTATTTTAGGATTATTCTGTGTACAGTCAAACACTATTTCTAATAGTCTCTAACCATCTGAGGAAAGTTTAGGTGTTTTCACTGAGTATGCTCACCGGATTGAAGTGCTGAGTAAATCGATTTCAGTACCTAGTAGATAAAAATGCAGCCTCTTTTATAAAAACTATACTGTTAATATGACTATCCAAATTGTGATTCACAAGTTTAACACTTCAAAACTCTGCGTAATTAAAAATATGAGGACGTTGTTGAATGTACCTCTTGAGAAGATGATAGGTTTAACTATCTCGCCATGAGAAATTAAGTGTTTCATATACGGTTTAAGGAATTTTGAACTCATAAAGAATTACGTATATTTAGAGAATTCCCTACAGTTTGTATCATAAATGAGGATTACAATATATATATGATTAATTTCACCGAAATGACAACGATGATTTCTTTACGTTGTCTTGTATTAGATATTTGCGCATAGTGTAATAGAATTATAATTAATTGCTTGCAAAAGTGTATTAAAACTTAATTTCATAAAATAAAATTAATGTCTATAATATGAAAATCTCCACATAACATAAATTTTCTATTCTTGCATTTTTCCATAAGATTGAAACAGCTATTGCAATAACATTTAAATATTTCTAAAACTAGGTAAAATACGAACATACCTCATTTTTCACGTTTGACGTACAAGTTCCAACTCGTTTCAAGGCTTTATATAACGGAAACTTTATAAACGGCTTTATAAACGTATTGTCGTTGCCTTATTCATGAAGTAGAAACTGAAAAAAAAAATTTAGCACATATTGTATAACCGTAACAGATTTTAAAAAAAATCAGTATAAGTGATGTGTATTTATACACTGTGAAAAAAAAAACAAAGACAAATGTTTCGTAATTTAGGAAAATATAATATAACCACAAACGAGAACATATATTAACCTCTTCCACGTTACCCACGATTCCGAAAATAGTTTTTTTTAGCTTTATAATATAATTTCTAGATTTATAAAAACGTTAATGAACACAAAAATTCTTTCGCTGCCAATGATTTTGGAAACGTTTTTAAGTTGTTTTTATAGTGTATTAACCTGTCAACGACCATTGTCAGGTGGACATCTTTGAAAGGACATAGAATTTAAAGAAATTTGTACCGTTCGTCTTTTAGTGGGATTTAGTTTACCTGATCAATGAAAAAAGTCTCTCTTAGATTTTCTGATATGATAAACTTTAAAGTTTACCTCCTCCAAACAGGCAAGGTGATGAGTCGGTCTCCTTGTTTTGGATAAAAATGACAAAAAATCTGTAAAGTCTCATATTTGAAACTAATTATTGAATTCATATTTTGTAAGATTTTAAATTCTAGAATACACAGGACCACATATTTGAACTTTTGCTCTGTTCCAAAACCGAAATCAGTTGTTTGTATTTAGTTTCTTGCGCTGATTCTGAATGCAGTTTTGGATTTTCTGCAACATGAAGACTTTCAGGTATTAACATATTTGGATTTAGGCATTTTTTTAAAGTTTGTGTACAATTACATGGAAATTTAAGTCATAAAGCATTATCAGACTGTTTTTTTTTTGTTTTGTTTTATGTTTTGATTACTGGTCTGTTTATTTTAGAAAAATGTTGTGTCCGAGATTATACTGATATGTGACCGTGAAATATTTTAACTTATTTGCATATTTTTCATGTTTTTATAATAACGTTTCTTGACGTCCAACTATTTCTGTCATATGGGTACGCGAACGTGTTTTGAAATTAGCTTTTTACGCTGATTTCAAATCTGGTATACGTTTTTTTCTATCACGTCTAGGTTTTTAAAAAACGGAAATTTTATATTTTGGTCAAAAAAGGCAGAAGACGATTTTTATGCTACCTTGTGATCTACTTCAGCTATTTAGCATAGATTCTACTACTTTTTTCAATTGTTTTTCGATTATACCCATTAGTGATTATTTCTCTGATAGGAATCTCACACTGTTCACCCTTTTGACAACGAGGTACACTCCGCTAAAAAGCATTTTATATCAAACGTGAGCCAATACCATACAAACGTAGATATTCATTTTACTCGATAACTAAACGTGATAGAAGGGAACGAATTACAGATTCGAAATAAACATAAAAATCTAGTCTAGGAAAAAGTTACGTAAATTCTGTGGCAAGTACTTTAAAGTTGATAGTAATGTAAACATTACACCATTGAAAAATATGGAAATAAGACTTAATAACTGACAGGTAAATGTTAAGAATATACAGACTGCGACATGTATCTGAAGCAAATGGTGTCATAATATAGAAAACATAATTCAATCTAATGGCACAATAAAGCATAAATTTGCATACACATAAATATGTAAATTTCCTAAAACCTGGACGATCTAGAGATAAACGGAAAGTATATTCGGAATCAGCCCAAGAATCTGTATTAATCTGGGATAAAATATTTTCATCTATAGGATATTTTTCATGCTGTACAGTGTCATTTTTTTTTATTGCTGTGATGCGATCTTGAATAGTTTTGTCACTCACTTTATAATATTTACTTTTTGATAATTTTTATATTTATATATATATATATATTTTTACTTTTGTTTAACGAAAACAAAACAGAACAAAACAGCCTACGAATTTGAAAAAAGATTGAAAGTTCACTTATACACATTGGACAGGGTAAAATAGTTTTCTACACCTGGAATTATAAGGTTTGTCGAATGCTATTAATTGTCAAATAAACTTTATCATGTTCAACAAAGATGTGTTACAGACAAACATGATAAATTAACAACATTAAAATTAACTTTAAACTTAATATCATTTTGTTAAACCTGCATGTATGAATTCAATTACTCAAATGAAAATGTTTACTTGAGAATTGATAGGTTTAAAAAAAAAAAAAAAAACTCTACTCCGGTATGTGAAAACAGATTAATGCATTATATAAACTACTCGAAAACTTTTCCGGAAATCAGTGGTGGCAAAAAAAGTTTTATTTTTGTAAATGCTTCCTTAAATCTCGAAATATATTAGTTTATGAAATTTCTAATAATAAAGAATGACTTTTAGAATCGTGAGTACCTCGGAAGAGGTTATTGTATATTATATTTTGTGGTAGATTACATTTTTTTGACACACTTGTCTTTTTTTACAGTGTAGAGAAAAAAATACTTTAAAACTACGCATAGTTTTTTGTTTACTGTAAAAAATCAGACACCCTTTTCTTAGGAAAACCTTAGTTTTGCCTTGTCAAAATAATATTATAAGTTCCTCCATACTGAAATTATTTAAGATACACTGTAATTGGTACTTTAAACAGGCTGATTTGTTTTTCAAATATTATAATGAAAAATATAATATTATCACGAAAAATATTATACCATCTTCTTTAATAAAAAGCTATGCGTTGCTGACGACTGGGATTTTCGATAATCGTTGCCACAGATTAATCTCGGAAAACGAAACATTTAAAGTTGCTGAAAAAATTAATAGCTTGAAAAGTATTTGTCAGTAAATTTGTAGACAAACGTCATTAGGAAGGTAAAAAATTGTATTTTTCTTGATAAAAATGTCAAATCTAATGATTATGCTGTTTTTCAAATATTGAGTTTAAAAAATTACCAAATTTCACAATGGAGTACCATAGCGAAATCTTCACGCGTAAAAAGATATTGATAATGACCATGTGTCTTGACGTATACTGGCTATAGCACAAGTCACAAATTATAATAGCCTTACTATTCTGTTAAAATATAAAAGTGAATTATGATGCCACAAGTGCATGATTTTTTATTTAATTTTAATATAATTATCTTAGAAACAAGGTTTTGGAATTTTTTTTTGAATGGGACTCATAAATTGGTCAATACTGTATATTATTTTGAGTTTAAAAGAGGAAAGGTGGGGGAGCGCTTTATATTATTTAGGTTTCCTCAGGAACTTTTGGTCAGAAATGAAAGTTTAATATATCAAAACGTCAGAAATTAAATCGGAAATAACTATAATGACTGTCCTTAGTTCGTTTGGATATATTTTCATTTTATTATATAAAGTCATTCAACATTGATTTTGGGTATTTTTAAGTCTATTATCACGGGCCCGCGCAACGCCGGGCATATCAGCTATTATTAATAGTTTCCTCCACACTGACACTATTTAAGATACATTATAATTGGTACTTTAAACAAACTAAATATTTTTTCAAATATTAGGACGAAAAATATTATACCATTAAAACATATAAAATGTGCAATTGCAATTGCAATTGAAAACAAAAATGTAAATTTGTCTAAACAGATAAAGTAACATTGTTGTACATATTTTTGGACTTACAAAAAACAGTTTTGAATGCATATACTTCGTGTTAAAAATATGAAACTAAATTGTTTCAAATCATAAAAGATAAGTACATTTAAATATACATAAATTCACTACATTTATTTAGCTAAGAGTTTTGGCATCCATAAGCCGAAAAGCGTGAATGAACTTCAAAATTAATCCAGTATAATGTATTTCCTTTTAGCGGTATATATCAGTAATTATATTTATCTCTGGAAAGCTTTATTCATATAATAGTTCATATAACATTTTATCTTTTAAATATATTTCCCTAGCTTTAGATGGAAACAATTTCCATATTCGTTAAAATATTTTTCATGTATATACATATATATGCTGTCATTTTGTCTATATAGATAATGTAACGTTGTTATTTCTATTTATGGGTTTAAGAATGGGGTTTTCGCTGAATAAACTTCCTTTTAAAATTATGCATTTAATTGCATAATTCATTGCATAATATACTTCAAATAGAAAAAAATTAAATATACTGAAATATAAAGTAATTATGTAAAAGTAAATGTATTTCGCTAAGAGCATCCATAAACCCAAAAACATGAATCAACTTCAAAATTAATCCAGCATGTCTTTCATTTTAGAGTTGTATACGAATTATTATATTTATACCTTGAAAGCTTTATTCATATAATGTTTTATCTTATAAATATATTTCACTAGATTCAGATAGAAGCAATTCTCCAATTAATTCAAATAACTTATCTCATCTAGAGCACGTTAATGCGGTGAAATTGCCTTTTTTTCATAATAATATCGCTTAAAATGAAAAAGATATTTAAACGGATTTGAACAATAAACATTTGCTTTTAATAACAATCTAAAAACAATTAAGCCACCATTATTGTTATGTAAGTAAATGTAAAACATGAAACATATATAGATTTGAAAATAAAATATTTCAGCATACAAACACTTAATAAAATAATTTTAATGCAGAAATTTCAAGCATGTTGAAAAATATGCATTAATTCTGTAAATTATTTTACTAAAACTTTAAGCATCCATAAACGCAAAAGCAACAATCAACTTCAAAACTAATCCTCCCATTTCATCTATTCATTCAGATAACACTCTTTATCGCTTTAATGGTTTATTAATATAATATTTTATTGCATCAGTATATTTTACAGGGTTTATTTGAGAGCTATTTTCAAATTATTAAAGTATTATACCATATTTAGCGCAAATTGGGAAAATGTCATTTTATTTATAATGAGAGTGTTTAAAAGGAAACGTATATTAAACCAATTATGAAACAGATATGTATTTTAATAATAAAACTTACATCCGTTTTACGTCAATTTTACTAATATGAAAGTATTATCAGAAAAAATAAAAAATAAAATGTATATGATAGACTAAAGTAAAAGTACGGGTAAAACATACACGTAGTACAGTAACATTAATAAATTAATCTTTAAGAACATTAATGCATAATACTTTATCATAAATTATAAAGATTATAACATTTCTAAAACCGGAAGTCTTTTTAATATATATAGTATCATTTACTACTGAAGAACGAATGATTATATAGAGAAATGCTATAAATTGAAGTAGTACACTAAAATATCTGTAAAATTTAATTTATTATAAGCCATTTTTTTCTTTAAACGTTACATTTTAAGAAAATGATCCTCATGTGATAAAACCTCATTTTGAAAATTATCTAATATGAAAGATTAGTATTTAATTTTTAAAATTTCGTTAAACATGCCGATATTCTGAAGAGTGACTGAATAATATATAATGGTACATAACAGTAACTGAATTGTGATTTAATTGTTTGTGTTCTATTATAAACAAAGAAAAAAAATCAAATTGGAACTTTTAAGGGTTATGGGTAAGTAAGTTATGGGTACGAACCCATAAAAGAAAATTTATTTTCAAAAAACAAACTTTTGCTTATGCAATTACCATATTTTGAAATAAAATTAGGCTAAAATTTCTATTCGAAGATAATGGTTCTTGAAATTGTAACGGGTTCTCATCCCTGTTCTCATCCCTGAAATTCTGAAACATGGTATTAATTTTCATGAATTTCTAAACATAGTGAAGCATATTTCAGAAAAAAAAGCACGCAGAACCTTTACCACAAGGATAAAGAGATAGAAAGATGACAGTTAGAAAACACTTTTCAAAAGCACTGGAAAGTTTTATGTATGAAAGTTCATTAAATGTTTCTGGAAGATTATTTCGAAATTTAAAAGTTTAAGTTTTAAGCATTTAAATTTTATGAAAAGTTATTACTTACCCATCATACGTAGTATAGGGTAAGTCTTGTAATCGTTTTGAAAATCGAAATTTTTTTTGACGGATTTACATGTTTCAGACACTGGAGATTCCGAAAAACATATTTTTAGAAGAAAAAAAATTGCCGTCCGTCTGTGTGTCTGTATGTCTGTGTGTCTATGTGTCTGTAAACGCTCTACCTCACGAAAAAATGAGATAGAGACTTGAAATTTAGTATGATACTTAGTATGTAATAATGGGAAGAAGCTTATTGAATTTCAGTAACCTCCATTATCCGGAACTATTTTTTTCGGACTCTCGAAATTTTCGTTCTGATAAAAGGTATATAAAATTTTTCGAAATTGTTCATTTTAAGGAGTGAATATAAAAGACAATAAAGAAACATAAATTTTGCATAAAGCATGAAGTCGATCGGATAATTAGTCGCCGAGATATTTGTAATCCTATTTCCCACACTCTTCGATTTTTCATGACCCTGTATTTTAACCAAATTTCAATTCAAAGACCTATTTTAATTGGAAACGAGACGCTTAATAAGATGCAATAAACCGCAAGTTAATAGGATTATTGTTTTTGGAGTTATAAGGATGTTTCTTTTAAGCAATTCAGTAATCGAGCCTTTGAATTTTATGACGTCATAAAGCCACGATTTTATTCGAATTGCAATGCATTTTATAAGTAGTTTACTTATTTTTTATTTTAATATTTTACATTATGCATATCCATGATGGGTAAGTATTACGGTGGCCCCCAACGACTAGTTTTCGTTTCAACGATATACTTGTAAATAATTTTACACTATACAAAGTATGAATATATGTTTTTTCACTTTCGATCGCTCTCTATTTTTAAGAAGCTGATTTAACCTTGAAAATCGAGCCTGCGTCTTCAGATTCTATATGAAATATATTTTGTTGCTTTTTTATCCTTTTGCATTTTGTTTATGATGAGACGCACGTGATAAAGGGTTTTCTTGTGTGTGTTAATGTGTTATCTTTTTGGAGGAGTTATACTCCAGTTTCTCTTTTTTTAGAGATAAACAAAAGAAAATTTAAATTGTTATTTTTCAAAACTCAGGTAAAGCAAGCTTTATACGTGCATTTGTTGTTAATTGAGATTTAATTTGTTATTATTAGTACACATAGACTTTTATACTGTAAACGTTTTTGTTTTTATTACACTGTGTTTAAGAGTAATACGTATGTAATAAATCATCATAAGATAGCAACTAAATGTAGTTATTTTGAGTTTCATTCTTATTAAATGCTTAAAAAAATTACATTTCAATGAACCACATGACTTTTCAAAATTACTTTTTCTTTTTATTTCCACAATAAAAGCTGTGTTTAAAAATATACAAGAAAAGTTAGGGCAAAAAGTATAAATTTAAATAATAAATTTAAATGGTATTTTATTGCTACATTTATCAGAGTTACTACTTATTGTACAAATAGTTAAGACCTTTTTTAGCTAAATACATTTTTAAATGAATTAATTTAATTTGGATATGACGGCAAACTTTTGTCTAAATTTTGCTTGTCAGATTTCAACTTCTTAGTTGACAGTACAGTATCACATTTTACGTTACAAAATTTAAATTCCATTAAACAAAAAATGAATAGAATCAAGCACTTGATATTGCAGTACTTGGAAACAGGGATTTTGAAAAAAGTTGCATTTTGATTAAGTAAGTGTGATATGGATGAAATTAAGATAAATACACTTAAAAACAAATTTCCTTTGTAATAAAATATTTGAATATAACTATTGTAATTAGAAAATGATAGCTTTAATATTATTAATACATTTTCACTTATGTAATATTTACATTCAATTTAAGATATTTTTTTGTCAATTTCTCATAAATGGGCAACAAAAATCATTTTTAACCATGAATAAGTAATTTAAAAATTCATTCTACATTATCTAATTAATTTCAAAATATCATTCTGTTTTCTATTAAACAATTTTTTTCTATGCTTAAAAAGCACAAAAAAATATGCTGTATGAATTTCATTTTAGTAGATGGATAGTAAGGGAATGTTAATTATTCACTTAGATTTTAAGATTATTCTAAATTACTATAATAATCACTTCTATGGTATTTAAATCTTTAAGAATGAAAAAGTAATAATAAATTTCCCTCATTAAATGCAAAATAAAAAATTATTTAATTTTATAGTAATCTATATTCTAATGAAATTATATCTATTCCCAAATATCAGTTCTGTTTTCCAAAGAGTTGAATTTTATTGAAGCTTTCATTAAAATTTGACAAAAATGTTACTTATATATATACAGATACATTGTTCTGTATAGTTAAATGTAATGAACATTTTTCATAAAAAAAGCAAAGTATATCCTGTTATTACGTTATTATAAAACATATAATGTTATTTCAATAGGTATGTTTTTATAAAACTGCCTTTTATCATTTTATTTCTTTATTAGTAACGTTATTCTCTACCCATTTTAACGGCTTATAAATATTTTAATCAGGACAAAACCAGGCAGTCGGAAGCTTGTTGCTAAACATTTTCACTCTGTGCAAGGTTTCTTTTGTTGATCGCATCAGGAAGCCGTGTGGTGTCACCAACAATAAATCATATTTCAGCCAAATTTCAGGAGAAGTAAAGAACTTTATTGACATTTTTTAAAACGTCAAGTCAGGAGGATTTTTCATTAAACTGCAATTAAATCGATGCATCAGTACGTTCCGTTGCGACAATCAACTATTTCCACGAGTCTTTCTCAAATTTCAAGATGTTTATTTAGGTGAATGGGTTGGATCCACTGGGCACTAAACCCTTCTAAAACGTTATTTAAACTCTCTACATCATTTAACTGAAAAAAGATGGTGAGGTAAATTAGACGCCAGTTAAAATTTTACTTAGTTATCTTAGTCAACGCCACAGGTCAAAATTCTTTCTCTCCTAGCATTGCAAGCAATTTTAAGGGAAGCTATGCGAAAGGATACAAACGCGACATGTGATTAGTTTTAGTCTCAATCATAGTCTGAACTTGAAAGACTTAATCCAATTTCTGGCGTAGAGATATCATAGTGATTAAACTTCCGGAATGCTTTTGGGGCCAAATAATCTTTTTGATTAGAACTGGAATTTTCTGAAAGCTTTTAAAAGCGCGGTAAAATGAAGTCATATTTTAGCTTCGAGAATAGGTATAAAATATATTCTTTAAATGCAGACTATTTTTTAGAATACTAGAGAAGAAATTTAATAATTGACACAGATTAAAAGTGAAAAATATTTAAATATTGAAACATAATAAGAGACATTTAATATTTTAAAATAAGAAAGAATTTACTGAAATAGGGTTTTTTAAGATGGTATAAATATAACAGATATGATATTTTAGCATTTCAATAAAGAATTTTATAACATTTTGATTTCACGGGAATAATAATAATGAATTTTAATAATGGATTAAAAATAAAGATGTTCTATTTAAAGAATAAATTTCAGTAGCTATCGCCATTTTTAGATCTAAATACTTTCGAATAAATATTATTAAGTGGATTAGGATAAAATTGCTTTACATATGGATAGTAAAGGACTATTTTAAGAATAAGAATTATTTTAATAAGCCGGGGTCATATACGGAACATTACTAAATGGAAAAAAATTTATATTATAATTTAGCAGATTGCGGAAAAAAATAAATTTTGTAATATAAATATATATATACATTACTCCTTTGAAGGAATTAAAAATTCAAGATTTGGCTAAATTATTTTATAAATTACGCTTGCGTAATATGAAATTAATTCAGTGGCGTGTAAATGTTGCTACAAGTATCATACTTAAGTTACCACGTATTTATATGTATATATATCTAGATTTTTTCCACAATATGTTTTAATTGGAACTATTAATCACGAGATCACCAAAATGTTTCACATTTTAGTAAGTTTATTATTATCTTTGAAGTATACAATTTGCATTTACATTCACTTTCATCACAGCAATTGATATGTGAAATAAAACTGTTTAGGAGGAATGAACTTAATATACATATTTTCAAATGCAACTAGAATAGTTATTAATAATGCCCATATGCCATTGAAATAGTTCGCAGATAATATTTTAATTTATATATAATTCAACTGCTTATTTATATGTATATATATCTAGATATTTTTCCACAATATGTTTTAATTGGAACTATTAATCACGAGATCACCAAAATGTTTTACATTTTAGTAAGTTTATTATTATCTTTGAAGTATACAATTTGCATTTACATTCACTTTCATCACAGCAATTGATATGTGAAATAAAACTGTTTAGGAGGAATGAACTTAATATAAATATTTTCAAATGCAACTAGAAGAGTTATTAATAATGCCCATATGCTATTGAAATAGTTCGCAGATAATATTTTAATTTATATATAATTCAACTGCTTATTTGATTGCATATTTTATTGACACTAGTAGCATGCCTATTGGGGAAAAATGAGCTATATGAATAAAATGAGTAAGTTGAAAGAGCGAATAAAATGAGTGATACGAGTTAAATGAACTATCCATTTACTTCCTGTTAATAGAAAACGAAATATAATTCGACTGATAAACTAGACAACAGCATTGAATAGAAGTTAATAATTTAGTTTTCGCTTGTTTAAAAGCATGCGTATAATAAAATGTCTAAAAATAAATATGTAACTAAGAATGAATTAGGATGAATAAAATTATTTATTTAAATTACTCTTATATTATAGATTATTTACGTATTTTAAGCTGAAAGTATTGAAATATTAATTTGACTTTCGAATACATTTTTTTCCTAATGAATATTTTGTTATTTAATTATTAGCAACTGTTATTTGAATGAGAGTTAATCTATGCGAGCATGAAATAGGAAAGTTTGTATCGTACACTCTAAAAACGAAATTTTCAAAACTGAGCAAAAAATACTCAAATCTGAGTATGTCGCACAGTCAAAATAGTTCCGAATCAAAATTACTCAAGTTTGAAACACGTATATACTCATTTCTGAAGACATACACAAACTCAAGAATAAAACATCAAGTGCTCATATTTGAGTATGTCCATGTTTCAAACAGCAGTAAACAACAGCTAGAAAAATGTTGATGTGCTGCCATCTCTAGTTCAATTTACGATTATGGGAGAATAAACTAAATTTACTCTTTTACCAAGAACCAGCAGTCCCCAAAGACCAACCCCAGTCCTACTAGATACAAGTCCATTGCTTTTTCCACTTCGCCATCAAAATCACATGAGTGGGTTATTTTAAATGCAAGCCATCGAATGATTCGGACGCATGTTGATATTTTTATAGGATTCATTAATTTGTTGCTGAGAAAATTTTAACGGGATTTCAGAAAGATTTGGTCAATTTGAGATGGTGAATAAAATTGTACATCTTTATTATTTATGTGGGGAAGGGGAGATGTGAATTATACAAATTTTCAATTGAAAGCATATTTTTTAAATAAAAAAAGAGCTCCTCGGATATTGAAATTTTAACTGATTAAATTTTCTTTTTGATACATTTTAACCCAAGAACGCCACAATTAATTTTCTCTTGAAAAATAGAAATATTGCATTTCATTCAAATGAGTATTAACTGACATCTGCTCATTTTTGAGAATTGCCACGTTTCAGAAATGACTTTGAAC
Source organism: Maratus michaelseni (assembly GCA_963931845.1). Classification (NCBI taxonomy): domain Eukaryota; kingdom Metazoa; phylum Arthropoda; class Arachnida; order Araneae; family Salticidae; genus Maratus; species Maratus michaelseni. The sequence goes on from OZ007592.1 coordinate 342,429,375, forward strand.
TGATTTTAATCATTTTGAGTATGTCCATTTTTTTAAAAATGATTATGAACTGACCTCTGTGTGAACAGCAGTGAGTAAGTCCATGTTTCAATAATGTGGGTATTTCTGGTACTTCACAACTGGAAGCATTGGGTCGTCATATTTGAAAAAAACAGTTTCAAAACAAAATGAAAACATCGATTTACTCAGGTTTCAATGTGTCATTTTTCACATTGTAGCAATTTAAAAATATATAAATTTGTAATGAGAATGAAAATTGTTTGCCTTTCTCGTTTTTATTTAGTTTTACGAGTACGTTTATTTGAACTTATATCTTAAAAGAGTTTTGAAATAAAATCTATTTTGAAACGGGAGTTTCGATTTAGGATAAATATGTTTACAAGGACAGTGCAACGTCGCGTCGCACTGAGACGGAGAGAAAGTTATTTGCGAAACACTGTGTCCTTTATTACAGCGCAGGGCGACAGTATATTACTGCTTATTTTACTGTTTATTACTGTTAATTTTGCGGTATAATACTGGCAGCTGGGACGCCAGTATTATACTGTAAAATCAACATTTTGTTTTCTCAGTGAACCAATATGATACTTCTCTGTTATCCCGTCGAAAACTATCCAAAAGAACTATCACAAAATTACTTGCAGATCTGTAACGACCAATACAGAAATGGAAGATGTTTTCATTGGAATCTCAAAAAATAAATAGAATTCGGAAGTGCTCTCTCACTAAAGTGTTAAATATCAGTAACTTTCAACAATAACATTTACAATATATTAATAAAAACCAAAAAAAATAATAATCTTGTATATTTATTTATTTATTTACATTATTTTTCTTAATTTTCCCTTCCGGTTGGTGAATGTTTGTGACGTCAGTTGAAAGTGTACGTATCTATGTATCGCAAGATTTTCCATGATTTTTCTCCTTTAATATCATGACGTCGTGAACGTAATTAGTTGTTTTAATTATCTAAATAATTATTAAACCAGTAAAACGTCATTAAAAATACGGATAAACGTCTAATTAAAAGATGGCATAACAACACGTATAACGAATCTGACGTCAAGTGAATGTCAAGATGATGTGATTGATGCATTATTGGCGTTAAATCCTATATTTAGGCGCTTTTTTTTCAATGGAAAGTGGTCGACAGGATAATGGAGAAGTACTAAAAATATAAACTGCAGATTATTATACACATATAGATCTTATTTTCCTTTTATAATTGAACATGACGAAAAAAGATGCTTCAAGCATATATAATGAAACTCTTTCCACCACTTCCAGAATACTTTAACAATACTTAACCATTAAATACGGTGAAAAATATGACGTCTAAGTAAACAATGTCAAGATCAAACTAGGTTACGAGGCTTACCTTTCGGCTTAAGCTCAACTAGCCCCACCCATCAAGTATGTTTACAATGCGGCAAGACCCCAACCCAGGAAGCGGTGCCTGGTATGACAACCGGGAAGGGGACCCTTCTATATTGTAAATTAACTGACAAAGATTATAATATCAAGGATTATCCAATTATACTGGACGAGCCAAGTTAGATGCAATAATGGGCTGAAAGAACAATTTTGATAGAAAATAAATATAAGGAGATGTAGAGCTTCTACAAAATAATAATTAAAGTTGAGAGAAATACAAAACAATACTCCTAGCTCACTTATTGAACGATAAACAATTAATAAGTACAATATAGATACAGAATGTAATCATAGTTTGAATAGTAGCATCGAGTGTATAAGAATACTTATATGGGGAAAAACTTGAATAATTATATAGGGGTATTTACATAAAAAAGTTAACACAATTTAAGTACAGCAATAATGCCAGAAAACAAATCTGTGAATACAAGTACTGTGTACTATTACTAAGAATAATAGGGAATAACATAAGTGATTATATAGGAATACTAGCAGAATCACCCGACTTTGCCTGGGTTAAAATAAATTAAAATACAATAATACGACAATAACAATGATAAAGCTTTGTGCTTCCTCGACCATAAATCGATAAAAAAGTAAATTAGAAAAAATAGCATTACTTTGACTCAACCATAGTAAAATTTCTCAGCTTTATAAATGAGAATTCGCGTTTTCTTTGCATATAAAATAGAGAAATATACGATTTTCCTGACGATGAAAAAAAAAAGAACCTAATGCCGTAATATTTTGTGAAATTCGCTTTCATATGGCATCTATCTATATTATAAAACAAAAACATATCCGTGAGTAATGACATCATATTGACGGTAGCAACGACATAAACATTAAATTCTACTGAATTTTTGTAACTACTAAATGTCGCATAATTTCAATTTTTAAACTGTCAATTAAGAGAAAAATGCACTTTAATATGTAGTTTGTAAAGGTTATCTGAATTTACTGGTTCTTTATACATTTTAAAATAATTTTAAAGCATGTATATTTTTTAATCTATGTCCAATCCATTTACGAAAGATTAACTTATTTGATCTTTATAAAGTAAAGACATTTACTTCTAAAAGTAACACATAAAATTTTTATGCGGTCGAATAAAAAAAGTGTAATTTCAATGTTATTTGTTTGACGTTACTGATGTTTTATGGATTTTAAAGTAGTTTTCAGGAATGGATATTTTTTTAATTTGCGTGCGACTCAATTACAAAAGATTAACTGGTTTGTTTTTAAAACAATGTAAATAATTCAGCATTTGTTTGTTTATGAGTAATATTCCATAACTAGATTGCCAAATTAAATTAAAACTTTAAAAAATAAGGAAAGAAAATATGGAAGCCTCGCATAATATTAGAAGTAGTGTTCAAAATATATTAATTTCATGGATTTAAATGTTTTAATATCACTTATTAATTACACCAAAATCAATATCACCAAAGAAAACATTTTATTTTTTTTATTATTCTAAAAAAAAACAACTATAAAACTGGAAAGTTGCAAGATTTTATTAAATAGCGTGCCGATAATTTTAACATCAAAAATAAAATAAAATAATGGAAGCATGGAAGTAGTAAAAAAGACATTCAGGAGTATCTTAATATTTTCTTTTAAGTTAGGTCTAAATTGCATAACCGGAATACTACAGTAAACTAAAAATAAAAATTTTGGGTGTGGCTTAAACGTTATTGCGGGTAAGCCTTTACTTTATGGATAATAATAAACGTTAATTCTAGAAAATCAAGACTTTTCACTGATAATAAAACATCCTTTTAAAATTGAAACTCAAATTTTCGTTAATAAAAATTAAATCTACAATGATTTCCTATCATCTTTCATGTAGGATTACTTTTCATGTCAATTTTATACTTACTTTTAGTCGTGAAGTTTTTGTTGAAAAACGAAAGAAATGACCCTCTCTTAAATATAAATCAAAGAAAATGTCACCACTGCTTTTAAATCAATCAAATACTTAGCAATTTAACTATTGCTATAAGATACAGCTTTAGTATACAACCGAAATAAGAATAAAACATAGCAGACGATTACTTAGACTCGGTTTGAAATCAAAATAAAAACTTTTATTGGAATGTGACGTCATACCTAGTTTTTTTTTTTTATTTTTTTTTTTATTTTTTTTTTTTACCTTTTTACTAAATTGTTTTCTTGAAATTGAAACGTCTGTATTAAAGTAGATGTGATAACTACAAATAAACTTCAATTAAGGTACTACATCAGTTTAAAGCATTTAAAGATACCGTTTTCTATTTGTATAAAAAAAAAGTGCACATTTTCTTCTTAGAATCACTTCAATTTCGGAAATTAAAAATACATAGCGAGTGAGTCTTAATTTTTATTTGCTTATAATAAAGAAAATAAACTTGTTATCATTTGTTTTTAAATTGTTGTGCCGCTTTTTAGATTGTGGTAACAGTAAAGAATTACTGCATTAGAAATTGAAAAAAAAATAGATTTCTATAATGATAAACTATGGAAAATGTTTTTAAAAAAGTGATCTGAGAAAATTTTAAAGTTGACAGTAATTTTCCTCGTATTCTAAAACATATGTACATCAAGTTTCGTTCCAATCGGACAAAAACTGTATATTTGTATAAAGAACATAAATACCAAGAACGGCTTTTATATAGATAGATCGATATGTGATCAATGTTGTGAAAACGATCGACACAAATCAAGTACCACAATGAGTTTAGAAAAGTACTGAAACACAAATTCCCAAAATTTAAATCTTAATGATACAAAAATGAGAAAACAATTTACTACTTATACTGAACAATAGTAAATAATATTTTGTGATATTGAGCAATAATTATACTATGTAATACTGAAATGCAAATTCTGAAAATACAAAATTCCGAAAATACAAATTATGATAATACAATGTACCAATCCTACCTAGCAGTAATTTGTGATACTGAGCATTAGTAGTACTACCATGTAATAATACTTTATGATGCTGAAGTAGATAGTAATATTAGATAGAAGTAAGTACTAAATGAAAAATAATGAATGAATAATAATACTATAATAAACAATTATAGATTATGCTACAAATACTAAATAACATTGTATGATGTTATTAAGATCAACTACCGGGTGTCCCAAAAATGACTGATGGATTTTAAAATTCAATAACTAGCAAACGGTGACAGATATTAAAAAAATTCTTGCAGGAGGGTTATGTACGATGTCGGGAGTTTTTTTACTGTGATTCTTGATTTTATTTCGAATTTCAAACAATAGATGGCGCTGACAGCGGTTGGCGCTCATTCGAGGCCGAAACTGACATCACTGAGCATTGATGGGAAGAAAGGAGATTAAGGCTATAGAGTGGGTCTCATTCGAGTGATATGGGATTCTGAATCGGGGTCTAAGAGCAAAATTGTACTGGCGAATGAGACCCACTCCATAGCCTTGATCTCCTTTCTTCGCATCAATGCTGAGTGACGTCAGTTTCGGCCTCGAATGAGCGCCAACCGCTGTCAGCGCCATCTATTGTTTGAAATTCGAACTAAAATCAAGAATCACAGTAAAAAAACTCCCGACATCATACATAACTCTCCTGCAAGATTTTTTTTTTAATATCTGTCACCGTTTGCTAGTAATTGAATTTTAAAATCCATCAGTCATTTTTGGGTCACCCGGTAAATTGTTAAGGTTAGAGTTTATGTAATGTGTAAAGGTCCTTATGATATTAGAAGTCCACTTCATCCTCAAACTCCACAAGTCCAATGGAGGCAGCATGAATAAGTATTGATTGAATTATTATACAAAAAACAGTTTGTTTTAAAAATGACCAAGACTGTTTAAAACGCAATTCCACCAATTTCAGTTCTGAGACAATACTGTAAACGAATAATTTTGTCTGTCCATGTAAATGAACGATGAATTCTATGCACACCATGTTCTATACTAAGACAATTGTTGTACACCTCAGTGATACATATATGAATTTAAATATGTTTGAAATAGTGTAACATCATTAAAATACAACGAAAAGGATTTTTCCCCATAGACCGTAATGTAATAAAATTATTTTAATCGTCCCTGTAAATGAAGTGTAATTACTATATATTTTATTTTTAATACCGAACAGTCCATAATAAACCTCATTAACATATATCAACTCTAACACGATTTGACTATATTTATGCGAGTTAGAGCACGGAGAGACAGACAGACGGCTGACAGAAACATAAACCGAAATCATAAACACTTTTCAACTACGTTGGAAAGTGGTAAAAACTCTATTATCAATTTGCATATATTTTGTTCAGTTAGAATAAAATATTTGAACATATAGTTTTCACAAAGATCTTAAAAGTGGTATCCTTTAACAGGTGAAAGTGACACAATATGTAACATTGAAATATTTTTTATAAGCTTTCCAAACAAATGTCAATCATATCACACTACCACCGAATATCTGTAGCAGACTTCAAATCTCCAATTTGCGACATCGTTCCCCTTTGCGTAAAATTACGAACTCTCGCCAAACACGTACTCAGAAATAACACAAATAACATACGCTTCCTTTCAAGAGCCATGCTGTATTCTACATTCTTGACAGACGAATTGTCTTTCATTGCAATAAGTCGTCGATTATCGCTACATGTAAAATACCTTTTGATTCACTTATATAATTTCTTGAAGGTTGAATTACATTTTCGAATGATCGTGATCAGTTTTCGGAGAAAGTGCCTTCAGGAAGGAGTAAAAATAAATTAACTCCTTATCCATACAAAAAACATAAAGAACGCAGGGGCATGTTTTGGAAATCTGCATTTTTCAGATTTTATTCCTGATATTCGTGTTTAGCATGAAAATCAGTAGGTTAACTAAGTCTCAGTTCAAACAATGTTGTGCATAAATAAGTTGCGGAAAAAATAGAAGACTAATGTCATTTTGTACATCGTAGCAAGGGATAAACAGCTCTCACAATGTCTATAATTACATTAAAAAACACAAAAAGAACTTATATAACAAAAAATAAAGCATTATTAAAAATGGAGTAGCTAAATTATGAATAACAGGAAGGAATATAACTGAAAAAGAAAATTAAAACGAAATATTGTAGGGTGAAACGCCCAATTATTGACACCTAACCAGTAACTGACACTTGAGTAAAAATCTAATTCAAATAAGTATTTAGTTGTAAAATTCTGCAAAGTAATGTCATTTAGTTGTAAATGAGACACTTATTTTTATTTTAGAGTCAATTTATTCACCACAAGAGGACCAAGAACATATTCAATGATGATGAAACTTTTGAGAATACAAAAAGTGCCATTTTGAAACCACCATCTTATTTCTAAAATTAAGGAAGTGTTTTTCTGATCTATTTGTAATGCAATCATTTTAAACTTATTTCTTAAAGTTATAGTTATAGAAATTAATTTAAAGATTTATATGATGTACTAGCTGACCCGCCCGGCGTTGCCCGAGCCCGTGTAATAAACTCAAATCTTTTAAAAAACGAAACTTTGGCCAAGGTTTCCGATGGCTTCGACACCGTATACCGGGCACGCTCGCACGCTCCAGAAAATCTTTTATTTCCCCCTTCCAAGAGAGCAACCTCTTTCGGAAAGAACCTCTGAGACAGGTTAACGTTGCCTACTGTACTGTATAGTAGGCGTGGGACAAAATCGACATGGTTTCGAGAAGATGGGAACATTAAAAGACGAGTTTTTGAAATAAGGCACAGTTAGAGAAAATAATCATGAGTGAGGTGCCGGGTGAAGGGGATGTTCAAGTGTCCTTCAGAAAATGACTAATTAGGAGGACTACGATGCATCTTTAAAAATTCGTTCGTTTGCTTAAGCTAGGAACTTAATTACAAATTTGCCTTAAATTATTCTTCGGAAATAGTGGTAACCGCTACTCATAAATTTACTTTAATGTTATAGATGGTGAATATTGAGTTAATTATGTTTGGAATCAGTTGCGTTGAAATCGGAAAGTAGTTGCGGAGATATGGAAACGGGGCATAGTTAGAGAAAAAACTTTGAAGGAGGGGCCGGGGGGAAGGGGCAGAGGATGTTCAAGTTCCCTTCAGCAAATGACTAATTAGGAGGACCACTATACATCTTTAAAAATTCGTTCGTTTTGTTAAGCTATAAACTTAATTACAAATTTGGCTTAAACTATTATACGGAAATAGTGGTAGCCTCTACTCATAAATTTAGTTTAATGTGATAAAGGGTGTCTATTAAGTTAATTATAATGTTTGGAATCACTTGCGTTCAAATCGGAAAGATAGTTGCTGAGATATGGAAACGGGGCATAGTTAGGTAAAAAATCTTGAAGGAGGGGTCGGGGGGGGGAGGGGATGTACAAGTACCGGTCAGCAAATGACTAATTAGGACAACCACTATGCATCTTTAAAAATTCGTTCGTTTGGTTAAGCTAGGAACTTAATTAGAAATTTCGCTTAAACTATTATTCAGAAATAGTGGTGACCGCTATTCATAAATTTAGTTTAATGCTATAAAGGGTAACTATTAAGTTAATTATAATGTTTGGAATCACTTGCGTAGAAATCGGAAAGATAGTTGCTGAGATACGGAAACGGGAAAGAATTAGAGAAAACTTTGAAGGAGGGCCCCGGAAGGGGGGGGGGGTATGTTCAAGTGACCTTCAGCAAATAACTAATTAGGAGGATCACTATACATCTTTAAAGATTGATTCATTTGGTTAAGCTAGGAACTTAATTTGAAATTTGGCTTAAGCTATTTTTCGGAAATACTGGTAATTGCTTTTTAGAAATACACCTTGAAGCAATGAATGCTGATTTTTACGATAATTTAGTAAAAATGGAACTAAATGGAGAAGTTCGGAACATTATTACTGAGATATTACTGAGAAACTGAGATTTAAATTGCGGTATTCTGTATATAAAACAACAATTAAACGCAACGGGTTAAAATTGTTAAATGTAATTAGACCCCTACCCCTCGCCATTCCCGCAAATATATAACAAATAATCTGTTAAATAAAGTTTTCTGTAATAATAGTCTCTATCATAATAATATATGTCGTGTTTTAAAAAAACCTTAAACCCAGATAATTATAATGAAGAAAAACGTGCCTGTAAATGTCTTAAACAGGTGGTAATTTGCTGTGAGTAGATGGCGCTGCATTAGCTTAGCTATATGCAGGTAACCGCAATAATTTTGGCACTATTTCATTATAAGTCCTTATCAATGCATCGTTACTCTGATTTATTTATGTGTTCTGAGAAGATATTCTACACAACCAACCAACCGATGAAAAAAAGGAAATTTTTAATGAGAGTTCTTTGTGCATTTTAATAATTATTCCAGAAAGTAATTAAAATATTAAAATTCTGATGTGATGTTGCACTAGGAGAGGGTTTGTACTACCTACATCTAAATTTCCAGCCTTCTAGGTGGCCTAGATTTTCCTAGCCATCGCCAACAGACACACACACAGACACACACACAGAGCGAAACTTTCTTTTATTAGTATAGATTAGGGCCATGTTTTATGGTTTATAGTCATTTAATTTAGATTAATGGGGGGTACCAGTTATTGGTTCCTAGAATTTCATTTCACTAGTCTCTGGCAGATGTGTTAGTTATTGATTATATTAAAGAAAGTTTAAATATATAATATTTGAACTGTTTAAAATGCATAAAAATAAATTACATCTTGTAGTAAACATCATTAAAATTTAAGTTGTTTTACCAGTATCTGACACCAGATGTCAGTTACTGGTTTATAAATGTCAGTTATTGGATATCTGCATTACTAATAATGCAGTACTAAATATTACAGCTATATACTCTTAATATATACTCTGCATTACCAATAATGGAGTACAACTTACTAAATTTCATGTTTTATAATAAATATTAATGTATTTTGCTTTTATAATAAAGAATATATTTTTTAAACATTTTAATCTTTTAAAATAAAGTGTCAGTCTGTCGCTGGTTCACTTTATGTCAGTTATTTTCAATTCAATATTCTATATTTTTCAGTTATTCAATAATTTTTTAATATATTTCTACTAATCTTTCAAAAACAAAGGTAAGTATAAAATAGATTGAAATATTTGAAATAGTGATTTAAACAAGAAAGAATCCTTAAAGTATCAGTTACTGAGGATTTTACCCTAACACAAAATCTTAAAAACATGTAAATCATCAAAATCGCATATTAATCTTTTATGATTATATGTCCTTTTGGTTTTTCAAACGCTCACATTTATTTTATTTACTCGCTTTTTTTAATTAAAATTTTATTTTTACTATAACTCCTATTCAGAGCAAACGGTAAATTTAATCTTAAATCGTACGAAAGTTTTGCTTTAAAATTGATGCATATTTAAAAAATGAAATACACATCAAAAGAAAATTCTACTTAAGGGGAATAAATATAATTGTCTCTTAAACATTCGAAATGTCATCTTTCTTATTTAACGAATGTCCTAAAATCTTCAAAGAAATAATTCCTAAAGAGTCGCAACTACACCATGCTTAGACATATTTGTCTTATCCAAGTACTATACATTTTACATAGCTAGTTTTTATGGATACTTATTTAAATTGATTATATTTTTAAATCTAAACTTCCCGTCCATTTATGACTAACAACTAACTTAACCGATATTTATGTATTCTGAATAAATATCTTATCTACAGGGTGAATAAAATTTTCGAATTGAATTTTTCAACTTGTTTAATCTCAGAAAATTTACGGAAATTTTGCGATTAATGGCAAAAAGATGTTTAATTTGAAAAAAAAAATATGAGATAAAGCTTTCTCTATCAAATAGTGCAGTTATATAGTGCAGTATAATACGTTTTGGAAATTCTAAGTAGTGTATGCACCTGGTATCGATCTCAAACTAGCATAAAGCTTACAATTTACGAGAGACAGCTAATTACATACAGTAACTATTATATGTTTTAATTATAAAATTACTTTTGCAGGAATGGTGTTTTCTTTAAATCATTAAAAAAAAATCATTCAGTAATTTGTGCTAATGAGAATAATAAATTATCTCACGAAATCTACAGGAAATACTTATGAACATTTCAAACACAAAAGCTTCATAATAATAATTAGGAAATTTTTACCTTTTGTTTTGCAAATTTATGGATTTCAACTTTTATTTTAACTAGAACATGTTTAATGATCTGTAACTGCTTTGTTTGATATAATCTGTTTAGTATTTCTTATTATGAAGAAAAATACAGTGGTGTTGTAATACACTTTTTCATTAAATAAATGAAGCAAACTTATTGAAAAATTGGATGGCCAAAATTCTTAATTATTAAGAGTTATTTTTAAATAATAGTTGTATTTAAAATTAAAGAAATTTTAAACCGACTAATTGAACTATTGTGAAGTACAGAATATTTTAGAAAAGAACATTATTTGTAAAACAAGTAACTACCTTGATTAATATATAAAAATATACAATGTACGTTGATTTGAATTACGAATATTAATTATATTCATATCACGAATGAATAAAAGAAATATGAACTGCTACAAAATTAAAAAAATTTTTGGGTACTGAGAAAATTACATAAAATTATACATTATATATATGAATATGTACCGGGTGTTCCAGGATTCGACCGACAAATTCCGAGGGGTGATAGAAAGTATCAAGAGGATGAAAACTCACTATAGAACATGGGGTCTCAAACCACGTTTAGTGGGAGAAAATTGCAAAAATAGTTATGAAAGGTGTGACGTCGAGTGGAACAAATATTGCCAAAAATAAATAGAAAAAGCATTTATTTGACATAAAGCACAATTATAATGTATTACAGTTCAACGTCAAAAAGGAGACGACGAGATATTTTTATAGGAATATGTTTTAGCACGTCCGGCAATCCTTTGTTCGTAGATCTCGGCTGGACAATGATCTTCGTGGCCACAACTTCGACCGATTTATATAAAAATGGGTCGTCATCTCCTTTCCTAAGTTGAAATGCAATGCACTGTAATCATGCTTGACGTCATATAAATATTTTTTCTACTTATTAAGGGCCGTTTTTGTTCCACACCATGTCACACCTTTGTAACTATTTTTGCGATTTTCTCCCACTAAACGGGGTTTGCGACATGTTCTACAGTAAGTTTTCATCCTCTTGATGCCTTCTATCATCCCTATTATTTTGTTGGTCGAATTTTGCTGTATATAATTTGATACGCAAAAACCTTCATGAGGCCCAACTTACAAAAAGGGTACCAGTATATCGAAGTACAGCAGTATGGAACGATATCAGTAGTTATGTGTTTCACGTCCATGTAACATTATCACATGCTGACTTCGTGTGGATGACATATATCTGCAAGTAAATTCAATGATATGGAGAGTCCTCTCGCTTGATGATTTGAGGTCGAGAGCCCCTAACGACTACCGACTTGTAAGAACAATGTTTTTTTTTAAAGTTCGTTTGGTCGGTCACCCTGTTGATGCTGTTGAGATGATTTTAATTCTAGCGGCTAATTAGATCTCAATCATTTAAAACATGGGTCAAAATATTTTTTTGTTATTTTCTGATTTTTATTATTTGATATTCTGTGGACTAGGGAATTGTTCACTGTGTCTGTGGTAGTGTGAGGCAGTCTTCTATCAATTAGAAAATGGTCACATATGAGAGTTTCTATATCAGAGGATCGCTGAAAATATTTCTAAGAGTCCTAGAAATGAGAATCGTTTCTGTTTCAATGAAACTTACGTCCAGTTCTTGAAAGCAAACCAAAGTTTTCCAAAAATTCATTTCAGACATATCGTTAATGATGTTATCAAAAGCATTCAGAAACCTCGTCACCAAGCTGCTCATTGAACAACAATATTCCTTTTGATAGACAACCCACTAAAAAGGTTTACTACATCTTCATTCTTCATAAATATCCATAAAAAATCTCATTTTCGTTTTGTCTTGTGTAATACTTTTCTATTATAACTGTAAATGGTGTTGGTACTTCTCCTTCTTCCTACAAGTTTTCTCAAGGCTCGAATAAATGTTTTCGTGGTTAAGCCTTGGTTAATTCTAAGTGCACTGCCCTAGGTACAGCACATGGAAGATCACAATATAGGTTTTTTTAGTCTCATTGTGAACTTTAATGTGAAATAGATCTCAATAATATTTTACTGTTACCTGAAATGGAAAGGTGTCATTTATACTGTCCGCAGGTAGATTTGCATGAACCTGTGTGGCAGGTATATGGGATACAAACTTGATACAAATCAAATTTAAATATCGATATTAGGATTCTTCATCTTTCTCTTAAAATTAAAATCATTTATCTATGCTGTGTTAAACTATTGGAGACTTTCCGTTCCTTGTTTGTTCAGGGGAGTTTCTGATGATAAAGTCTAGTAAATGACATACATTAGGTAGCAAAACTGGGTGAGTTTTGTGATACGAGATACTAGCTTGCTACGAACGATGTTAATTTCCTTTTCCCGTAAAATAGAGTTAAATGCTTGAATAGTAGAGATTACTGCTAATGGTGCTTCTTGCGTCAGTTCTAAATATTATTCCATGTGCGTATTATTTTTCTTCCATCTCCCACTGTGGCATATATGATTCAGAAGGGTAAGGTGAGCGGTGATTGTCAGAATAATGTCCAGAGTTGGCAGACCTACGAAACTGGCAGATAGTGACCGACGGGTGCTGTCCAGAGAAATTCAGAAGAACCACACCAAACTAATAGCACACATAGTCAAGAGTTTCAACAGGCATCCGAGTGTATTGTTTCGATTAATACCATCCGTAAGGAAGCTCATCTGCTTGGTTTCAATGTCTTGCTTCTTCCAATAAGCCTTTGCTCACTAAGTGCAACCGCGCTGCTCAGTTATGGTGGTACAAAGCACGTCAACAGTGGCCCGTACAGCAGTGGAAACGGGTTCTCTGGAGTGATGAATCATGGTTCACCCTCTACCGTTCGGATGGTTGCGTCTGGGTTTGACGTCTGCCAGAAGAACGCCTCCTGCCATAATGCATTGTGTTCACAGTTAAGTTCGGTGGAGGGTGAATTATGGTTTGAGGATTTTTTTCTGTTTTGGTCTGGGACACTTGGTCCCAATTCATGAAAAGCTCAACACCAACGACTACTGCACTATTTTGGAGGACAGTGTGTTTCCTACGTTGCAGCAGTTCTACGGGTTGGACCCATATTACTTCCAGGATGACAACGCTGTCATGTTGTGAGGTCTACCATGGATTAGTATGATGACAATGAGGTTGATTAAATGGACTAGCCTGCCCAGAGCCCAGACCTGAATCCATTCGAAAACCTCTGGGACGAGTTGGATCGTCCAATTAAAGCTTGCGACAACCGTCGAAAATCAGTGAAGGAACTTACCTTTCTTCTTCAAGCCGAATGGGAAAAAATACCACTAGCTGTCATACAAGAACTTATAGAAAGCATGTCCAGGATGGTTGCTGCTGTAACTGCTTCTCGTTTAGGTTCTACTAACATTTGAATGTGAATAAATGTTTTTTTTTCTATTCTATCACAGGTGTCCAAATACTTATTGATAGATAGTGTATGTTGAAATAAGCATATGCCTAGTTATATTAGTTTTTCTGTAATAAATTATTGTATTCAGGGAAAGACTGTATGACCACCCTGAACTTTAATTTACTCCACGTTTAGTTGCGCAATTTAGAGCATTGGAATAATTTTCGGCTGCAGACTTTTTTGTGATTTTGTTTTTACAGTTTACCACAAATAAAAGTACCTTTTTTTATTGCGTTAACTACATCGAATTTTCTGATTTTAGAAAATTTAAAAGGCAATTGAAAAAAAAATACCCTTTTTTAAAATGCTTGATTTCCATACATTTATGACTAAAGAATAGTTGGTCTATCATGAAGGGTATTCTAACAAACTGTACATTCTTCCTTTGTAATGGTATTTAATGTAGCTGCAGTGGGTGCATTTTTTTATAAATTACATGATTTCAGTAGGGTGATTTTTTTATTTTACTTTTTTCAAATTCTTTGTTATGTTCGAAGTATATACAATTTTTACCGAGTTTTAATTTCATGTTTCAGAAATTCTAATCATTTTGAATAGCACTAAGAATCTTCACCTTTAGCACATTAAATAAATTTCAGAAAATGTTGATTATATTTTAATTTGACTAACATACAGAATAGAATTCCTCCGTAACTATGTAGTTCCCAGTTTTTCAAGATTTATTATCAAGATTAATTTGAATAATACAGATGTCCTGCAGTTTTCTTAGTTCTCTTAAATCTGCCGCTGACGGGATTTACGCATAAAAGTTTGTTTAAACGATGTCTTACTGTACTTGGATTTTTTCGAATATGTCACTTAACAATGCGAGGGGACAGCAAAGTGATTTAACGTTAAAGCTAAACTTTTAATGAATTTTAAAGGTGTTCTTTTCAAGAAATGTTTTCAGCAATTTGGATTATCTACATTTGATAACTGTACATTTCTATATATATAACAACTTCAAATTGCAGCCAGAACGCATAAAAGTTTTCATATTTGCCGTTGATGGCTCTTTAGCAAGCTTCGGCAGTCTTACATCTTACAGTTTCACAATCTTCATAAGAAATTTTTTTGCAGGAGACGAGACAAGTTTTTATGTTTATAACGATTAGACATCTATATACAATGAAAAGCCAAAATTAAATATTTAAATATTAGTTAAAATTTCGAGGAGCTTAGCGTCCTCTCCTGGTTCTGTTCATTCCGTAGCAAAAGTTACAAGTTTGTCCAAAATGCTTGCTATGAGGACACCATCTAAGTGCGGCCTTGTCCAACGTTAAACACATAATGTAATTTTGCATCAACTATTTATTTGATGCATATTACCGCTACGCCGGGCGCAACCTATCTGTTAGGCACCGTCATTGTATATTCGTTTGTCACGCCTCAGCAAAACCACGTGTTCTCCTGCCATTTCCAGTAACTTCATCTATCAAAATGCCAAGAACTGTGGTGGTGTAAATCAGTGAAGTTGTTTCTTTTTATGCTGTTGTTTGGTCGCCAGATCTAGTAGGCTCATTGCGTCCGATATTGCAACATTTTCGTAAGTAAAGACACATTAAGAAAACGTCAAACTAAAGAAATAGAACCTGATAAACTGTTCTGAACCTGATAAACTGCAAACGAAAAATGAAAATATTTCCATTGTACGCAATGCCGCTGGGAGCGCTGCTTTTAATTTACTAATTTAGTTTATGGAAAATTTTTATTCTGAATAAAAACAGTGCTATATATATATATAATTTTTAAACGCTCTCAAGATTAAAAATCCCTTATGAGACAACTGAATACTTTTATTTAGTCATTTAAAATTATATTTATAAAATTTGTCAATCTACAAAAATATTAAACTTACAAATAGTTATCAATTTTTTTTCTTGGTAATGTACCATTTGTAATGTCCAAGGTCACATTGGAATTCGAATTTTATAAATGTTGTTTTAAATGATTAAATAATATTATCATGTTGCACATTCAGAGATTTTTAAACTTGGGAGAGTTTTAAAATTATATATATAGCACTGTATTTAGTAAGAATAAAAAATGTTCATAAACTAAATTGGTAAATCAAAAGCGGAATCCCGGTCTTATTGTACCCGACAGACTGTTAAACATTTTATTTTGCATGCATATATATTTCCACGAAATGTTTTACTGGATATAAATTTCTGTTATATAAATAATAGTAATTTATTTTAAATATAAATATTTAAACGAACTTCAATTTTATCTCTGTTATAAAGCAGTATTTATAATTTATAATTAAGATGGCTCATGCTATTTAAAAAAATATATTTTTTAAATCATTAATTTAAAATAAATATGTGCACATTTGTAAAACGTTATCGTAAGTATAAAGAAGTTTGTCAGTAGTTTCTAATAATTGTCTTTTAACATAGCAATTTATTTGCATGTTATGCGAATTTACTTTAGAATTTTTACAATTTTCATTTCAGATTTCGTTTTAATCTAGATAAAAAACGATCTGGAATAATCATCATATAATAAATGCAAGGATTTCACATCCCATTGCTTTTTCTTAAGAAAAGAAAAGAAACTTCTGCCTTTTACATTAGAAATTTATGATCTGGATTTTCATTTTTAATGAGAATATGTTTAATGATCTGTGCCAGAGTAAGACAATATGTTTCGTTTATTATGGAGCTGCAAGTACAAAAGTGTGGTTATTATTCTTAGTTTCAGAATTTTTAATTAAAAACAAGATTAAACTTTAGATATAGATTTTTTAAATTTTCTCAACTTTTGTGAAAAATTATGTGATTTTTCAAAACAACCGCACATTATGTAAATTAAAATTTGTATATGGCTGCATATTTATTTACTCTTTCTGTTACTTTACGTCAGAACTGAAAACAAACTCTATAATTTGGTGAATTTGCAAATAACACTAAAAAAAAAGTTTTTGTAATGAAAACTACTGCGTTTCTATTGAAAACTTCGTTAAAGCTAGAGAATGAACTATTTTTAATAAATTGCATTAATCAAGTATTACCAGATAAATATGCAATTTGTTTAGTTTTAAAAATCAAACACAGGGTATGTATGAAGTAGCTATACATGTTTGAGAATTAGTTTTTAAATCCAGTGTCTTTAAACGTATTCTGATTAAGAGCTGTCAATAGAAGAAAAATTACATCTGCTTGGATTAATGCATTAATCGGTGTAGGAGAACTTCACCTACAGTAAGTTCTTATTTTCCACAATTTTCATCAATTCATAACATAAAGCTTAAAACGCTGCATAGTCCTCGGATTCAAACGTATGAACAGTTTTAAAATAATAGCCATCTTTGTTGAAATGTTAGGTAGAGTTTTTCAAACTGTAGAATGTGGAATAGCTACTTCGCAACCGAGTCTTTGCTTGGATGACGTAACCGATTAATGTATTCTTGTGCATAAAATCTGGTGTTATCGAAGGCTTTCCTGAACAGACTCTGTCTTTAACGCTGCCAGTTCATTGAATAGTTCACAAATTTTGTATTAGCTTCAGTATGAAGGCGGATTTTCGTTTAAATTTGTTGTTAAAATTTTCATCCACCTGTGCTAATCTACATGGAAAAGCACAGGCAATTGCGATTTTATTTGTTGAGGGCATTTTGTCAGATAACCTGCAAAGATATTTGATTTTAAACCTATTTCTCACTTATAAACATCTTGTATATAAAACAACAGCTACAACTACTTTGCTTAAAATCAAGCAAATCCATGCAACATAATGGTGAGTAAAGCTGTTAAATGCATTTGCAAATCAATCTACAGAATAGGGCTAATAATCTAATCGATTATTATCGCATGCGTATTGAAATTTTTACAAAATGTTGCAATATTAATTATTTTAACTAATATAATTACTGTTTCAAGACGTTAGACATAATGTCATATTTATCTTAAAAGATTCTACTGTCTCTCTTGCGTGAAATGCAAGATTAATTATAAGTTTTACAAAATTAATTTATTTTTTGGTTTAATATTTTATTTTATTTTGTAATAAATCACATGCATTGTGCTTTTTTTTGAAATATACATTTACTATTTCTAATTATTATTTAACGTACAAATTATACAAATGTTATCTAAGTAGTAGGAAATTTCAATATTTCAATATTGAATTATTTAATTAACTTGGCAATATTAAAAAAGAAATGCTTGGATAATTACATAAGTAAATTTCTCTAACACATTTATCATCACACTTTCAAAATTATTATATCCTACATTGTAACATCACTGTCGATTGTAATTGTAGAATGAAATTCAGTAGATAGTTCTTTGTATAAAAACTGATTTAGTTTCGAAATTCTACTGAGGAAAATTCAATAAATTATAAAGATGTTATTTAAATTGTATGAAATTGCAATATTTCAATATTGAACTTTTTAATTAACTTGTCAATCTTAAAAAACAAAAGCTTGGAAAATTATATGAGTAAATTTCTATATCACATTCTTCATCGAACTTTCAAAATTATTATATCCTACATTGCAACATCACTATCGATTGTAATTGCATCATGACATTCAGTTGAGTGTTGTATGTATAATAAAAAGAAAAGTGCCCAGTTAAACTGATGGCATTGAGCTCACAGGCTATTCACATTAATTGTATATTATACTCTCATTTCAAAGAATAATGCCCTCAAAAATGAAGAAATCGATAATAAATTCAGGGGGGGGGATTAACCCCCTGTTCCCCCCTTTATGATTAATCAGTGAACCCCCAAAACAATTCAGGTAAGAGCCTTATCACAGTGAACCTATATAAAAATTTTGAAGGAAATCAGATAATTCTGCATGAAAAACCAATTTATCTAACTTAACGTGGGAATCAGCCCCCCATTCCCCCTTTTATAGTTAACCAATGAATCCCGAAACTAATAATGGAAGCGCCTTACCACAATGAACTTATATACACAATTTGAAGCAAATAGGATAATTCTGCATGAAAAACCCATCTATCTAACTTAGGGGGGCGGAATTAGACCCCGTTCCCCCCTTTATACTTAACCAATGAACCCCAAAACTAATCCGGGAAGTGCCTTATCACAATGAACCTATAAACAAAATTTGAAGCAAAACGGATATTTCTATCAAGAGTTAGCGCGTTACGTACATACGTACATACATACATACATACAGAACGAGCGGGCACATTAGCACTCAGGCTTTGATAGCCTGTGAGCTAAAAACTAATTTATTTTGAAAATCCATTTTATGCAATTTCTATAATCCTTATTTATTTGTAAATGATGTAATATGGTGTAAATTCAAATATGATATAGTATATGAATGTTGCAAAGAACTATTTGAATAACAGACAACTGAATATTCTAAATTTAAATTAACATCAATGAATGAGATTGGGAATACGATACCTAAATAATAGCAGAATTAATAAATTGCTATTGTAAATCAATATATTTATAGCTCATTACGTATTTATATCAATTGAATATATGATTGAATATTGTTAATATAAATTTATATGAATGAAATGAACTGGGAATAAGATGCCGTTTAACAGATTTAGTAGATTGCTACTGTAAATCAATATATTTAGAGTTTATTAGGAATTTATATAAATTGAATATGTAAGTGAATATTGTAAATCTAAATTAAAATCATGGAAATGAACTCGGAATAATTTATCTGAATAACAGATTTAGTAGATTTCTACTACAAATCAATATACTTTTAGTTGATAAAGTATTTATATAAATTATATGTGCCATTGAATATTGTAAATTGCTACAGTAAATCAATATATTTATAGTACATGAATTGTTCATATAATTTGAATATGTAACTCAATATGGTATATCAAAATTAAAAACAATTAAAGAAATGGGAAATGAAGTAGCCTGCATCTGTAAATCAATTTAGTTAGAGTTATTGTGCGTTTAAATAAATTGAATTTTTGTTAAACTTAGCAATTTTACATGTATGAGTTATGAATATTTATCCCTGGATTTATCCTGTGCTTCATAGTACACATGGATGACAGTCAACACTATAGCTAAAGAAAGTAGTATTTAATATATAAACATGTACTTTCTTACTCATACATGATTACTCATACATGACACATACAACACATAGGACACACATCTAAAAACATGTGCACACAAAAATGTGTTGCATGCTTCAAAGATTAGTTAATTTTTGTATTAAAGAAAAACCTTTTAAATATTTTACTTATTTTGTGTGTAATATCTTAGAATTGATATGTAAGAAAAATTTATTAATCTATCTTATTACATCTCGTAGGATTTATTTATTTATTTATTTATTTTTTTTTTTTTGTAAAATTTGCTGATAAATTTAATTTCTTCAAAGGAACTAAATAATTGAAAAGGTAAAAATAGAACTTACTATTTGCTTACAAATTGCATATATAATATTAATCGCATAACTGACATTACCCCTTTATGCCACAAATTATGAATCAACAAATTGTGTCACCTCAATAATTATCTTCATTAATATCTGAAGATATTTAAAAAAAATTATGTAATAATAAAATAAAATTTACATTTTTTTTCTTATATATCGATATTATAGCCTTTTTTTTTTCTTTTTGTGTGTGCGTGTGTGTGTGTGTGTGTGTGAAATAAGAGTTAGTAGAAATATTAACAAAAAATACTGTTATGAAAATCTCACAATTCTTATGAAAACAAATTAAACTAGGTGGATGTGCCAATCCCAAAACTTTCTTCTATGTTACACATGTTTTGCATAACTAAATATAGTCAGCACCAATTTATATGAAGGTCAAACTGAATATAAAAGTTTATTAAATTATATACATTATTTATTGAGATATGACTATTGCTAAAATCGTGTAAATCCTGCAAGAAGCAGAATAGCAGTGCCACATGTTAAGATATTTGGACCAAAACCAAATCAATATCAACTTATGAAGACTTCTAAGTGAATCTGAAGTTTGATGAAAATCCGCTCATTAGTTCTTGAGATATAGTTACCATGATAATAATGAAAAAAAGTGGTATAGCAGTGCCACCTGTTGGGCTATTTACACCAACACGTAAGCAGCATCTATTTATGTCAAGGTCTAACAGAATCTGAAGTTTGATGAAAAAAGTGAAAAAAGTGGTATAGCAATTCCACCTGTTGGGATAGCTACACCAAAACGTAATAAGCGTCTATTTATATAACGGTTTAACTGAATCTGAAGTTTGATGAAAATAAGTGCATTAGTTCTTGATATAGAGCTATTGCGGAAATTGCGAAAAATGTAGCATAGCAGCACCACCTGTTGGGCGATTTTCACCATAACCTTTTCAGCACCAATTTATATCACGGATTAACTGAATATAAAGTTTAATTTAATTTCATGCATTAGTTCTTGAGATAGAGCGCCCACAAAATTTTTGTCACTTTCAGACAGACAGAGTCACAGAGTCACAGACGTTTTCTAAAAACAGTCAAATCGTGTTCAAGACCTTCTAAAACGTATAAATCCATCGAAAACCGGAAGTCGAACATTTTCATGAATCCAATACTTTCTTCTTTTAAAGATAGAAGAAAGTAATAAATGGTATTGTGGTCTTATCGATTAATGGAAACGTTTATGTAGTTTTACATTTTTTGTACAACATTATTTTCATCAGAGAAAAGCTACGCATATGTAAAGGGTTGATAAAGTACACTCTCAAAAAGGAATACTCAAATTTCAATAAATTTTCTTCGTTTGTGACGAAACGCTTTCTTGAAATATGCTCCGAGTAAACGTTTCGTCAAATCGAGTAAATTTGCATCCTCAAAATTACGAAGAAAGTGGTTTCGTCAAATTGATTCTTTGAAAGTTCCAAAAAAAAATGTTTGGTGGCTCCATCTGTCGGAGCTTTTAGAAGCTTTTTTAATTGACTTGGGGCAAAATAGCACCGTCCTTCGGTGAGGGTCGAACGGGCGACTTTTAGCTTGACAGACCAGCGTCTTACCTCTCAGCTAGCGGGACTTCGAAATTGCTTGATTTTAAAAGTATTTACGAGATGTTGATGTGTGTTTATATTTTTAGAAAGCAGATTGTATTTTTATCGGTGTTGTTATAACTTCTGCATGTTTTAATTAATAAGGCTAGATTATTATTATGGTTAATAAATAATTAGAAAATGGCTTGATTAATATAATTTATTAGAGAAATTTCCTTTGTTCAATGAATATGCTCTAGTTAATTTGTTGATCAGAAATAATTAATTTTGAAGTGCATATTTTGGAGGCGAGTTCATCAATTTCAGCGGATAAGATTACTGTTTATAGAGGGGAAAGGTCAGTTATACGTATTTTAAATTTGATTGTTATATGAATATATTTCTTAAATAAAAAAAGCACCTAATATTGTGATTTTTTATTTATTATTATTATTATTATTATTTATTATTATTGTTATTATTTTTTTTTTTTTTTTTTTTACCATTGGGAAAATGTACAGCTTTCGGTCGAAAATGGACCAAATGATGTTCGCATTTTACTATTTTAACCGTTTTTAACGAAATTTTGTAACTTTAGATCATTTTTCTAAGCGTTTTTAACGAAATTCTGTAACTTCAGAAAAATTTATCTTTGAATCGGCAATAGGAATGCTTAAATTCATTACAAAAAGGATAGACGCAAATTATCAGATATAAAAAATAAAGTAGAAATTTGGTACATTCGTGTTATAGCGGCCCCCAAGGATGAAATATTTTTGTTTCTGTTTTCATTAATTATATCTTAAATTTAATACTTTCGTGTAATTTTTTTTTTTTTTTTTTTTTTTTTGAACGATTTTGTAACAAAAATAATCTGGCCGGGAATGCGGAAACATTTTTGTAAAATATTTGAGATTTTCCATTGCATTAAAAATCATTTAATTTTGAGACGAAATGATTGTCAAAAATGACGAAATATAGCTTAAGAATTGCGGAATCGTCAAAAGTGAGAGTTTTATTTTTGACAGCGAGGAAACAGTTTCGTCAAGATATTTGAGGATTCGCGTTTCGTCAAAAACCACGTAACTCAGTGACGAAATGATTGTCAAAAATAAGGAAATGAGGCCTAAGGATTGCGGAATCGTCAAAATTGAGTGTTTTATTTTTGAGAGTGTAACAACTAAAAATATATATTGAACTTCGACTGTGTAGCTGTGCTTTCTAAATGTGACAGCTAATCAAGTATTTTGTCTGAAAAGTTAAGTTTACTGTTATTAATACACATGAAGCTTATATTTATTTTTTTAACTGTGAATAACAGTATCGTCGGATCATAAAGGTTTAATTGAAAATGAAATTTAAGAACAATCGTCATCGAGTGCACTGAAAAGCTTAGATTCTATTATACACTGTTGTCCAGAAAATAAGGGACAACGACCGGACACTTTCGATTTCTGACATTTTGTCGAATATCTACTGAAATCCGTGAGGAAATGCCCTTGAACTTTAAAGATGCAAAGAACTTGTTTGACTTTCTGTTTTTCAGTGGAGATTTAGTCCCGAGAATAATTAGGGGGTAATAATAAATCTAAAAATAAAATAATATTTGCGTTTCCCTAAGAAAAAAAATGCTCAAAATGAACCGTCACTGTAGCAAATGACTATGTAGGTCTTGTTCACCGTTTTTGTGCACATGTGTAAGAATAGCACGGATATTTTTAGAAATGTTAACGTTTCTGAAAAAAATCTTTTTTTTTTTTTTTAGCATGCAGAGTTTTTAATCGAATTTACCACCGCTTTCCAAAAACATGACAAAGAACAGTAGAAATAGTATAATGTAATTAAAATATTAATATATTGAATATTTGAGGACATATGGGTATTTGAAAGAAATAATTTTAACTGCGCATGCGTGAAATATACCAAAGATTTTTTTTTTTCATGATTTGATAGTCAATTCTACAGAGCAACTTAGATACAAAGTCTTTTTAAATATCGCGAAAATTCGATAAAATAAAACCGATATAGTGAGTTGCTTTCTAAAAATAGCTGGATTATAAGGGATTTTCCCTCATTTTTTCAATCCTCTCACTGCATTTTCGGTGTTTTCGTCGTCACTGTCTTTACTTTTCGATTTACTGAATTTTCATATTTTTTGTGACAGATTGATCATACCATCAATTTTACATTGAACAACAATTTGGAGAGAATATTTCATTGATTTATAAATTTTAATTTTCCAAACGGGTATTATCCCGTCTTATAATTATATATAAGGGTAAAAAAAGGAGTAAAGAAAAAAAAAGAAAAGAAAAGAATAAAAATGTATTATAGTTCTGAATTTTTCACAAATTTGTCTTTTATATAGTTTCATTCATTTTCAAATACAATTTGAAAAATCACATACATTATATACATTACTGATATATATTTTTTTTCCATTTTCAAAATTTAAAGGGCTAATCTTTCCTTGGCATGAAAAATAAATAAATTCAATGGAGTTTGTTTGACGTCTGGGAGCGAGAGGTAAAAATCAATTTAGCAATTTTAAAAATATATATTATGACAACAAAAAAGTATTCTGAATAAACTTTTGTCTGTATTCCTTTTATCCGGATTGTCTTTTACAAATATTACTTACATCTAAATTTATCAACCATATCGAGACAGGCTGTCACAATTGTATAGTACTTTACATTCATTACAGAACGATACGAATCGGAACAGTACTTGACATTCAATATGCGAAATATTACGTCTTTTTTTATTGACTGAAAACATCATAAAACTTTTACACCTTCCAATTTTTGATACAACGTGGAAATAATTTCTTGTACATCGTATAGTAAAAAAAAAATACTAATAAACTTTCTACTATATTTTTATATTGTAAAATTTGAAAATTTGACTACATTTTTGAGAATTTTTTATGCTACATTTAGTATTCTACAACAGTGCATTATCACATACTTTATCTTCCTACGTGTAATTAAAGTCTAAGTTTAATATATAAAGTAAAGAAACTATTTTCAGATAAGAAAAGTGTTTTAAAAATCTCAATATATTTCCCTGAAAGATAACAATACTTCATAGCTGGCCTCATTTTTTTTCTTCTGACAATAGAAAGAAATAATCTATTTTGTATTTTAGACCCATATTCTGACATTTGCATGATCTCCGTCAATTTACTTGGCTGTTAAATGATCAATTGTACTTAATCGTTTAAATGTGTTTGAAATATTCCAAATGGATGATCTTCTGAATTCAGTTATTTTCATTTTATCATTAGTTTAGTGTCTTTGAAATCTCAAACGAAATTATTAATCTTTCTCAGTTTGCTACATTATTATAGAACGGGAAGCTATCATTTAATGTTAACTACAGGTTTGCCATTAAAAGAAAGAAAAAAGTAGATGGTATATAAATCTTATCGATCATACAATATAGGTAAAATACATAACAATATGGATGTGGATTATTTAATAACATATGGTGGAAATTAAAGTGAAAAACATCTAATAAGTTTTCATAGTCCATGTTAAAGTGTCAAAATTTTGAAACTTTGAAATGGCAACACCCAATGTTTTTCATCATAAAATGAGATTCATATAGAAATCCAAACACGGCGTGTAAATGTTCCTTCTGCACTAAAACTTCTAAGTATGGGGAATGTAAAACAATAAAAAAAGTAAAGTTATTTAATAAAGATTTTTATATATAAAAAAAAAGAGATGTATGTACTGGAACGAGTATGGATTTAAACACTCGGGGACATTAAAAGCCTGAAAAATGCGTTCTATTTTCTTATTTTAAAGAACAAATATTAAAAGTAAACTGAATAAGAATAATCTTCTATACAAATTGAGATAAAACAAACAATAGTTTCCAAAAACTAGCAATAGTAAACATAAATATTAACATGAAACATTTTTCATAGAATGTTAAAAAAAAAAAATATATTTTTTTTTAATTAGTCTATTTCATTGGTAATTGTCATATTTTCTAAGGAAATTAATGATTAAATCAGATTTCTCCCACGATTTTTCTCCTCGTCTATTTACATTTAGAAAAGCTCATCCATGTGGCATTTAATGCTTTATCCACATGACAAATGTAAACTTTCAAATTACCCATTTGATTTCATCAAAAAGTTATATTCATATAGAAATTAAAAGATGGTGATGAAAGATATCTACAGAACTTAAAAATAAGTACGAAAGAGAAATGCAAAACTATTGTAAAAGCGAAGTTATATACTACCGAAAGTATTTTAAGTATATACTAACACAATTAAGCATTTTAAAAGACGCAGAAATTATCCAATTTTACAAATAAATACGATTTACTTAAGTTTAAGTACTGATCTTAAGAGATCATAATAACTTTATACAGTTTAGGGGAAATCAAAGAGTAGATTGAAAATAAATTTTTATATAAAATACTGTTCATACAAAGTTAAATCAGTTTGTTTTTAAATTATTTTATTTCATTGGTAATTGCCATATTTTCTTTCAAAATTGAGCAATTAATAGGACCCTATTAGCGAGTTTCATCGTGTCTTTAGATTTCGAAAAGAACATTCATGATCTATGAAATTCTTTTTTCCATAGAAAATTGATGCGCTAAGTAATTTTCATACAGAATAACCTTTATTTTTCAGATATTTGCAAATCAATATAATCAAACTACATATAGAGATATTTTAAAGGAAATCTTTCACTGCCACTAAGTATAAATGACACATAAATTTTATATTTAAAGATATAAAGTATGTCCTCAATGACATTTTTACTATACATTCCATTAAAGAAAGAATTGATATTGCTATGCCATTTTTAACGTAACATAAGATATAAATTATATGAATAATCATCATGTTTAAATCGGAATTCCAATAAAACAATCAAGAATGAATAGTGGAAGGAATTTAAGTTTTTATGAAAATTCATTTACATTTTTTGCATGCACATTCAATAAAATACCTTGCCCAATTGCATTGGCAGCTTTTAAAATTAATGTACTAAAATCATTATAAAATAAGAAAATTTAAAGTTATATATTTAAAGCGCATTCCTTAATTATATATTACTTTCTATAATCTTACTTGTATTTATTATTGTAATTATACTTAGTATAATCTTAATTATAGTTAACAAGAAGAAAATAAACAAAGTTTTCAAAGAAAGAAAATTGTTTTAAACTTTAGGAAACCTATATTTTAAACAAGATATATTTTAAATCCGGCATGTCAAACACGTGGCCCGCCGACAACTTATTTGTAGCCCACGAAGGCTTTGGAATTTTACCTGTGTTTAATTTAGTTGTTAGAACATGGATGCCTGAAATACATTTCTCACGAGCATACTTACACCAACCGTAGTCTTAGAGATGGCAAACATCAGAAAGATATGTATATCAGTGTTACCAGTTGTGAGTTTTTATTAGCTCGCAGGCTATCAAAGCCTGAGAGCTAATGTGCCCGCCTGTTCTGTATGTATGTATGTATGTATGTATGTATGTATGTATGTATGTACGTACGTAACGCGATAACTCGTGATAGAATTATCCGTTTTGCTTCAAATTTTGTTTACAGGTTCATTCTAATAAGGCGCTTCTCTGATTAGTTTTGGGAGTTCATTGGTTGAGTATAAAGGGGGGAAAGGGGGGGTTAACTCCCCCTTCATTTAGATAAATGGGTTTTTCATGCAGAAGTATCCGTTTTTCTTCAAATTTCGTATATAGGTTCATTTTGATAAGGTGCATCCCTGATTATTTTTGGGAGTTCATTAGTTAAGTATAAAGGGGGAAAATGGGGGGCTAACCCCCCCCCCCCCTTAATTTAGATAAATGGGTTTTTCATGCAGAATTATGCGATTTTCTTTAAACTTTGTATATAGGCTCATTGTGGTAAGGCACTTCCCTAATTAGTTTTGCGTGTTCATTGGGTAAGTATAAAGGGGGGTAAACGGGGGGCTAATCCCCCTTAATTTAGATAAATGGGTTTTTCATGCAGAATTATCCGATTTTCTTCAAATTTTGTATATAGGCTCATTGTGATAAGGCGCTTCCTTGATTAGTTTTGGGGGTTCATTGGATAAGTATAAAGGGGGGAAACGGGGGGCTATACCCCCCCCCCTTAATTTAGATAAATGGGTTTTTCATGCAGAATTATGCAATTTTCTTTAAACTTTGTATATAAGCTCATTGTGATAAGGCACTTCCCTAATTAGTTTTGAGTGTTCATTGGGTAAGTATAAAGGGGGGTAAACGGGGGCTAATCCCCCTTAATTTAGATAAATGGGTTTTTCATGCAGAATTATCCGATTTTCTTCAAATTTTGTATATAGATTCATTGTGGTAAGGCGCTTGCGTGATTAATTTTGGGTTTTCATTTGTTAAGTATAAAGGGGGGAACGGGGGAGGGGGCTCACCTCCCTTAATTTAGATAAATGGGTTTTTCAAGCAAAATTATCCGATTTTTTTCAAATTTTGTGTATAAATTCATTGTACTAAGGCGCTTGCCTGATTAGATTTTGGGGGTTTATTGGTTAAGTATACAGGGTGGGAACGGGTGCTTATCCCCCCCCCTTAATATAGTGTCGATTTCTTTATTTTTCGAGTGGCATTATTCTTTGAAAAAATAGCATAATATACAATTAGTGTGAATAGCCTGTGAGCTCAATGCCCTCAGTTTAACTGGGCAGTTTTCTTTTATTATTATTATTATTATTATTATTATTATTATTATTATTATTATTACTATTATTATTATTATTATTGATCGGAATGCTACCACCATTTTTTAATTATTTGTCGTATTTATTCTGTCATTAAATAAGTTGAATATTTCGCTTTAGAATGGGGTACCATTAAGAATTTAAAAAATCCCGCTCAGCTGGCCACCGTGCTATATAGACAGAAATTACACAATTTTACATTTTGGCACAAAAAAAAATATGGATACAAAAATAACCAATCGAAACGTACAAAGAGCGGAATATAAGCCCGAAAATGTAAAGATTCGTAAAATTTTTAAAGTATTTTACTTAGAATTTTTATTTTTTTTATGTTGAAACTAATACTTTATTTTACTTCTCTCTCGAATTTTACATTACTTTAATAAAAACTATGCTATATTTATTAAATACTAAGAAATGTATTGTAAAATTAATAAAATTCTGCGCTAATTAACAACAGTTAAAATGTTTTAAAAATCAAAATTAAGTTTAAATGAATCGCTTTGAAAGTGGCACAAACTATCATAATTTTTTTGATCGACACAAAAATCACGAATATGCCATCCAGGTTCTTCTCTTGGCCTTTAGTTGAATATATGGATTTTGGATTTAAAGCTATTTAATTACTATGTTCATTACTTAGGTTAGTAATTGTTTGTGATCTTTCTTTCTTTTCTTTCATTTCTTTTTTGTATACCCACATTTGTTAACATACTCTCACACATCTCAGTATTTATAATATATATATATATATATATATATATATATATATATATATATATATATGTATGTATATATATTAAAGCTCTTTACCACCATGAATAAATATAATAAACTGAAGATAAACACTGCAGATTATTTCAAATGTGATTTACAGAACAATTATATTCAACGGAAAACTGAAGTTTTCTGTTTGTATGTAGACACTGTTGGAGTTTTGAAATAATGTAACAATAAGTGGTGTTACAGCACAAAGTATAAAGAAAATTCGCAAAAATCAGGCTAAACATCGCAAAGATAAACTCTCAGAATAGAAATAGATACTTCTTAAAAGAAAATCAAACTGCTTTCACCAAGTCTATTGAAGAAAATACATTTTGTTTAAAAATACTAATTACTATCTTTATTACATTAGATGTCCCGCGAGTAAAAAATATTCACTACGAAACGGAAGAAATTATGTCTTGAGCAGTTAAAGAAATATGAAAATACTATAAGCTTAAGTATCATTTCTAGAAAGATTTACGTATACCAGATAGATTTATAAAAGCCGGATATGTGCTTATAAATTTACAGTGCTTATTGGCATTAAAAGTAATTTTAAAAAGTGACTGGAAATCAAGTGAGCCTCGTGGCGTTAGACGGTCTCAACTGTTAAATATGTTTGACACGAAGAATATAGTTTTTCATTGTTTTATGTACTATTTATGACGTTTTTTGATACTTTATGCAAATACTTTAAACTTCTGCGTAGTGAACTAATACATTTGTTCACTACGCTGTAGGTTTTACTGCAATTGAAACATTATTTAAATTAATATAATTATACAGCTATAATGCAATTTTAAAACATTGAGTAATGATTAATACTCCAAAGGATTATATTCATATACACAGTTACATTTTTTATACCACATTGGAAATATCACATTTCTTAGCATTTAAAAAATATTACAGAGAAAAAAAAATATTACAATTTCCCCTTTTCCCGGGTGTACGGAGGGTTAACAGAGGATGTCTTTATTTTATTGACTGTTTAAAAAATGTATTTAAGATACTTGTTTTCCACATATGTACTAAAGAAATTAATGACGGAAAGAACTCACCATCCAATCGTTTTGAAAATCGAATAAAATTTTTTGACGGATTCACACGTTTCAGACACTGGGGATTCCGAAAAACATATTTTTAGAAAAAAAGAATTGCCGTCCGTGTGTCTATGTATCTGTAAACGCTCTATCTCCCGAACAAATTGAGATAGAGACTTGAAATTTGGTATGTACTTAGTATGTAATAATGGCAAGAAGCTTATTGAATTTCAGTAACCTCGATTATACGGAACTATTTTTTCGGATTCTCGAAATATTTATTCTGATAAAAGGCATATAATTCTTTTTTAAATTGTTTATTTTAAGAGGTGACTATAAACACAATAAAAAAAACATAAATTTTGCATAAAGAATGAAGTCGATCGGATAATCAGTTGCCGAGATATTTGTAATCATATTTTCATTACTCTTCGATTTTCCATGACCCTGTATTTCATTCAAATATCAATTCAAATATATATTTCAATTGTAAATGAGACTCTTAATCCGACGTAGTAAACCATTAGTTAATATGATTAATATTTTTGGAGTAATAAGGATATTTCTTTTACGCAATTCAGTAATAGAACATTAAATTAATGTTTATGACGTCATCAAGCCACGATTTTATTCAAATTGCAATGCATTTTATAAGTAGTTTACACATGTTTTATTTTCATATTTTATACTATGCATATCTATGATGGGTAAGTATTAAGGTGGCCCCCAACGACTAGTTTTATTTGCATACACTATTTTTATAGATAAAAGTCGCTAACAAAAGCTCCATTAATCCTCTGATGCAGTGTGGCGATACGGCTTATCCCCAGGTGATAGAATTTTGAAGTATATAGTAAAACATTGAACAAACTGAAATACTTTCTTCATCTTTTAGAAAATTATTAGTAGTCCATTATTTTTCTACTTTTGTATTTTACTGGCTTTTTATTCGACACTTTTTCATGACACTTAGATGGAATTTAATAGATATTTTATTATGATAAAAACTTATAAAATATAAAGCATAAACATTGTTTTAATTTTAGTTATTAAGGTGGATTTATATAAAAAAGTTTTTAAAAAAAAATTACAAAAGGCAATGCACGAAGAACATTTCATTTTAAAATGAAATCTTTATAATCTTACTAGCTGACCCGCCCGGCGTTGCCCGAGCCCTTGTAATAAACTTAAATCTCTTAAAAAACGGAACTCTGGCCACGGTCTACGATGACTTCGGAACCGTATACCGGGCATGCTCGCATGCTCTGGAAAATCTTTTATTTCCCCCTACCACCGCCAGGGGAGCATTCTGTTCTAAACAAACCTCTTTCCGAACGAAACTTCTGAGACATGTCCCCGCTGCCTACGTTACTGTATAGTAGGCGCGCTACAAAATTGAGCTGGTTTCGAGAAGATTGGAACATTATTAGCCCAGTTATTGAAATAAGGCACAGTTAGAGTAAATAACCTTGACTGAGGTGCCGAGGGGAGGGGGATGTTCGAGTGTCCTTCAGAAAATGACTAATTAAGAGGCCCACTATGCATGTATAAAAATTCGTTCGTTTTGTTAAGCTAGAAACTTAATTACAAATTTGCCTTAAACTTTTATTCGAAAATAGTGGTAACCGCTACTCATAAATTTAGTTTAATGTTATAAAGGGTGACTATTAAGTTAAATATAATGTTTGGAATCACTTGCGTTGAAATCGGAAAGATAGTTGGTGATATATAGAAACGGGGCATAGTTAGAGAAAAACCTTGAAGGAGGGGCCCGGGGGGGAGGGTTGTTCAAATACCCTTCAGCAAATGACTAATTAAGAGGAGCACTATGCATCTTTCGAAATTCGTTCGTTTGCTTAAGCTAGGAACTTAATTACAAATTTGGCTTACACAATTATTCGGAAATAGTGGTAACCACTACTCATAAATTTAGTTTAATGTTATAAAGAGTGACTATTAAGTTAATTATAATGTTTGGAATCACTTGCATTGAAATCGGAAAAATAGTTGCTGAGATATGGAAACGGAGCATAGGTAGAGAAAAAACCTTGAAGGAGGTCCCGGGGGGGGGGGGGATGTTCAAGTGCCTTTCAGCAAATGACTAATTAGCAGGACCACTATGCATCTTTCAAAATTCGTTAGTTTCCTTAAGTTTTGAATTGAATTACAAATTTGGCTTAAACTATTATTCGTAAATAGTGGTAACCGCTACTCATAAATTTAGTTTCATGTTATAAAGGGTGACTATTAAATTTATTATAATGTTTGAAATCACTTGCGTTGAAATCGGAAAGATAGTTGCTGAGATATGAAAAAACGGAGCAGAGTTAGAGAAAAAACCTTGAAGGAGGGCCGGGAAGTGGGGGGGGGGGGGGGGGTGTTCAAGTGGCCTTCAGCAAATAACTAATTAGGAGGATCACAATACATATTTAAAGATTGATTCATTTGGTTAAGCTAGGAACCTAATTTGAAATTTGGCTTAGACTAATATTCGGAAATTCTGGTAACTGCTTTCTAGAAATACACCTTGAAGCTTAAATGTAATTAGACCCTTGCCCCCCTGCATTCCCGCAAATATAAAAAAGAATATGTTAAATAAAGTTTTCTGTATTAACAATCTCCATCATAATAATAAATGTCATGTAAAAAAAAAAAAAAAAAAAAAAACTTAAACCCGACTAATTGTCATGAAGAAAAATGTGCCAGGAAAATATTTCAAACCGAGGCTAACGAAAAAGAAAGGCTACCGCGGTGCTTTAAGCGTATCTTTTTTTACAGAACGCGGGAGTCACGTGATACTCGAATCCACCAATGCAGGTGTACGAAAACAGCACACGTGTCACTCACTCACACGTCACTTTATAGACTCTAGCGGTCTATAAAAAAAGATACGCTTAAAGCACCGCGGTAGCCTTTCTTTTTCGTTAGCCTCGTTTCAAACAGTGTGACGTATGTGTAATTTGTCATGTACAGGTGGCGCGACGTTCGCATGGCTCCTCTACGCTGATAATTTCAATCCATATCGACACTATTTAGTTAGAAATCCTTATTTATGCAGCACTACTCTGGTTAATTTAATTACTTCTGTGAAGAATCGATGCAACCAACCAGTGAACCAACCAACCCAAGAGAATAAAAGCGTATTTTTAATGAGAGTTCTTTGTGCATTTTAATTAATATTTCAGAAAGTATTTAAATTATTAAAATTCTGACGCTCAGGTATATCAGGAGAGGGTTTGGACTACCTAAATCTAAATTTACAGACTTCTAGGTGCGCTACATTTTCCTAGCCATCGCCAAAAGACAGACACACACACACACAGACACACAGAGCGAAACTTTCTTTTATTAGTATAGATAAAAAGAAGTTAATACATCATCTAAATTTTATATTTATGGCAGAAGTAAATTTGCTAAAAATTTGTGCTGATAGAAATTCTATTTACAACTGATTATGTAATCGTAAAAGTTGTTTCTAAATTAATCTTACGCTTACATAAAAATGTATATTAGATTTTCAAAAGCTCTTGAAATTAATTAATATATATATGTACTAGGGGGCCTAGCCCTTTCGAGCTACGCTCGCCAACCCCCGCTCAGACTTCGAGGCCTCTAAAAACATGACAGCGTGCTTTATTTTAAAAATATTGGTAAATCTGTAATTGGGTTGCCATGCTTTTACCGTTTTAATGGGGCATTTTTTGATTATCATGGCCTCATGGCCTCTCTGTTGCGACAACTGACGACTGTTTTCGGGATTGATAAGTAAAATCAATTACAACTTGAAAACCAGCTTGTATAAAATGGTTAGGTTTAAATTGTGGCTATCTCTCGGACTTTTATAACAACGATCTGTATTCTATTCTTCCTTTGCGTTTAAGGATGAGAAAAATTCCATCTGCTTGTGAATAACATAAGAACCACGGTATTGAAAAGTACTATGTTACAGACATTTTCAGTAACAGGTTTTAATTTTCTCTCTATTTTAGTGCACCATCATGCATATTTTCATGTTATTTCAAATATGTAAATTATTTATTTTAATTAATATGTATATACGAATTTTCTAATAATTATTTATCATACAAAATTAATTAAATATTTTGTGCATGCATGCCGGCATTTATTCGGCATCAATTGATGAGATATTTAAACAAATTTGCTATCCGCTATAATTTTACACCATGTTATGTCACTTGAAAATTGTCCATAAGAAAATCGGGTACTTTTCCAGTATAGGATCCTTTGCTTTTAGGTTTGGCGTAATTCGAGCTTCAAAAAGGGATAGATTCGTTAATATACATAGATTTGTTGCCAAAAGTTATGAAAACAAACCCAATGAACTTTTGGTGCTTTTCTATTATAGGGGTCTTGATGCTTTTTTAAAAAGCTTGGCGGAAAAAACCAAGCAGGATATTTTATTCTCCTTCCGTTCAGTTGCGCAATTATTATTTTATATATTCCTTTCAAATATCCGAATTAGTGATTTTATAAATCCGTTTAATTAAATTTTACAAAAAAATAAAATGATATCAATAAATAATAATTACTATTAATTCCTTTTCCCTCCCTTTCTTTTGCGTTGACATAAATGACGTCATTTGGACGAATTTATTCAAAATATTTTCAGTTTATAAATTAAATTAAATGCTGCAGACGATTGAATCCTGACTATAGAAATGTGATTTTTTTTTTCAAATTTTCCTGAAAAACATAATTTAATCACAATCTTGTCTTCATTATCGATTGAAATAAAAGATAAATTCAATTTCAATTTAAAAATGACGTATAATAAGAAATCAATAATCCCTATCGGGATCCTTTTCAATTTTTTTCCCTTTTCGTCACAAAAAAACTGAGTAATTAGTTGCCATCATTACAGAAATGTCATTCAAATGAGAAAAAAATTAATATCTCGAAAACTAATTCCAATTTCAAAATTCTATTACCAGTTTTGACATCCGCGGATTTTTATGGACAATTGGTATTAATTTCACCATCAAGCGTTTAATATTTTATTAAAAAGAGCCCTGAAACATATTCAGTCATTTAATCAGTCGTTTCATAAAATCGTTTCATAAAATCGTTTCACAAATTCGTTTCATTAGGATTTTATATATATAGGGTAGATATATCAAAGGATAATCCTGCTTCGTAAATTAATATTTGAAATAAAAAGTAAACTAATACTTTTAGTATACCCATAAGATTAAATGCATCCTCTGACTCGTAAAATAACATCAAACTGAAGCAAATAAACTTCTGATAAATATTTATTTCGAAAAGAATTCCCAAAACAAATATAGGAGAACTTACTATATTTTATTAATTTTATATATTTAAAAAAATAATTTGCATCATATTTCGTTTGAAATTGTAAAATATATTAGGGAAGATAAAAAGACGAAATATCTTTCATACAAAACTCCATTTTATTTTTAAATAGTACAGTTACCACTTCGTTTTTAATGTAGAAACAAATACAAACTTAATGACAATATAAAATAATTATAGCTTTGTAAATATAAGATTTCTGTTATAAAGGTTCGATTGTGTTGCTTTTTGAACTGTGTTGATTACTTATTGCATACGAATCACATTCTAATTATGTGTTGTTTTCCCATTCAAGTTATTCAAAAACACTAATCTTGTAATATCAACGGTACAAATTCATATTTCCAATGTGAGCTACATATTACGTGTAGTAGTGTTTCGCAACTTCTTATTCAGGTGTGGGGGAGCAGACGAATTGTAAAAAAGAAAACTGTGAGGATTTCAGATTTTTTTTACATGGAAATATTTTATATAACTCTATAGTTTATTACCGTATTTTGGATTTTTGGATTTATTGAATGCCCCTTGTATACTTATTCACTCGGCAATGTATTTCACAAAAAAACGTACCACTGAAATTAATTTAAGGTATATCTGAAATTATCTTTATCGAAATATCTTAGCTTTAAAATATTTGAAATTTCTAAATAAGTATTACCGACTTCAGAAAATTAATAATTCCGAAAAAAGGGATCTCAGAAAAATGTAAGTTAATAATAAACTCCAGATGGTTCTACTGAGGGCCTCACACTACGCAGACAATAAATTGAAAAAAAAATAATGTATGCGATCATCCTGTAAAACAAAATACTCGAAATGCTCTGTAGCTATAGAATATGACTATATGGCTTTTGTACAATTATTGTGTTTAATTGTGTAAGAATAGCAGGTATATTCATGGAGTTATGAAAGTTTCTTAGGAGTTCAAGGAATATTCTATTTCTTTTGTTTATAGCATGCAACATGTCCAACTAAATTTAATGACACCGTCAGGAATTTCTTGAATTTGTATTCATTAATTTTCAATTAAACATACGTGACAAATAATATATATATTTTTAATGTAATTTAGCAGTCAACTATGTGGGGTAAGACATAAATAAAGGGCAGTCGAATATACCTTATAATCTAGCTACTTTGAAAAACCAACTTAAATTTAACTCTCTTTATCAGAATATTTAAATCTAACTGTAGTATAATTTTTAGATTGACTTTTATAAAATGTTCAAACACTGGGATTAAATTTGGTTGAAAACCATGCCTCCGATAAACAAAAATAAGAGAGCAAAGTTCTAAAATAGTTTAAAGAAACTTCTATATTTTAATGGATATGCGTAGTATCTTTACACAATTGTTGTACATGATCTACATAGACATGTACTATTACTGCAGATTCTTTAGAGTTTCTTATTGTACTTTATCATATTTTATTGAATCAATTTGTTGTTGCTTCTTTATTTTCTTTCAAACGTAAAATACAAAATATGAGGTCTAACATATTATTTATATTCCTAATGTTCCAGAAGAATTTGTCAAGTATTTCTCAGATATTTGACGAAAAGTCTAATTTCAAAAGTGCCTGGTTTCTATTGGCCATATAGCGTGTATTAATACTTATACATTTAAAAATATATAATGTGAATACACACGGCTACCATCTGACGATAACGGTGAAGAATCAAAAAATGCTCTGTAACGAGATGATTGGATAAGACTATGATTGGAGTGGAAAAGTCTATTTTACATTTAATAAAGATGAGTAAGGTAAAGCCAGCAGAGTTGGCGCGGTCGGAGAGATTGCGCACATAGAGGTTCGGAGGGAAGGAGTAGAGTGAGCGCACAGCGACTTCAGGTAGTTGTACAACAGCAGTAGTGGAGTGTCTACCTGAAAGTGCACGTTGATTGTTTTGAGCGTCTATAATAAAGCATTGCTATTTCGTTTTGTTTTCCCAAAGTAAGTGCTTGAATTTTCATAGCTATTCATCAGAATTTCAATACAATGTCAGTAGTACAAAATATTTTAAACTTAAACGATTTCTCATAAGCTACTAATCTAGACTAACAATGTGACCATCAACGGTTCGTTTTAGTAGCGGCCATGTTTAAATAAAAGGCCGCGCAATCTCTCCTACCGAAATTGGAGAGTTTGCGCATCTGCTACTTAAGAGAGATGGCGTATTGTTCCCATTAGTTTCCATGCTAGGAGTGATTACGCAGCTTATTGGTAAATTTGCATAAAAAATGAAAAATGAAAATGGACCAATTTTAAGTTAAACGTGTTTTCAAGTAACTTAATGTTATTTTGTAAATTTATCTGGACCTGCTTTTTCTGATTCTTTAATTTTTTTGCCTTTAATTAAAATTTTTGAATTGTTTTTAAAATCCTTTCCTTTTTCTGATTCTTTAATCATTAGGTTAAAATAGTCACTCCTAATACAATAATCTTTGTTCACACAAACCTGACAACAATGTCATTTAAGTGTAATTATTATTGTTAATTAATTATTATTATCATAATTATTATTACTATCCATATTGCGTTATTATTAGTAACAATCTCTCCTACCCATGTGCGGAATCACACCAACCCTGTAAGGACAGATTGTGCAAAATAACTTTCTTGGTTTTATTACAACTTTTCTATTATATTACAACATAATAACAAAATAGCAATGGAAATGCATAAAAAAACAAATGAAGTAAAAAGTATTCATGGATAGTTTAGCAAAAAATTAATATTTATATTTTTTTATTGTTATTCATTTGAAATGTGCGCAGACTCTCCTAGCTTTACCTTATCTGGAAATACTTCTTGATTCTTTTACTTTGTGTAATTCATAAAGATATCTCATTGTCTAATAAGTTTTTAAATGCTTCAAGTCAGGTACAAAAATGTTTTGGAAAATGTACCAACGTTTCTAGTGTTAATAATCACACTGTTAAAATTTTCTGTAAAATCACAGGAAAAAAAACGAGACTCTCTGTAAATTTACACTAGTTCTACGTTAAATGCATTTGATCGAGTTTCTCTGTCATCATTTTACAGACATTTCCCTTTTCTTATATTAGATCCCTGTAGGGATTTCCGTGTCTTTATTTAAATATATTTTTATATTTGTTATCACCTGTAATTAAAATACACACTTTTAAAATTCTTTTACAATTTCATTAAAAATATTAAAGAAAAAAATTTGGTTTAAAAATTGTTTTATTAAAAATTAGAATATTTTAGAAAGGTGAAATTCATCTCTGCGGAGTTAGCGGGGATTTTTATCGACTATCACTTTGATCAAAAGATAGAAAGAGAGTGTGGTTATTTAAAGAATAAAATTTTATTTCAATCTGGATTTACAATTTAGGTAAGATAATTTTCAAATATTGTTTTAGTCCATTTTATAATTTGTGTTAATATTTATAAAAGAAATTGTAATATATTATTATTAGGAGTCATAGAATATTAATGACATATGCGTTGTAAAAAATATATCAACCTTCTAAATACATAAATATTACAAAAAAAAATAATCTTCTAAGTTTAAATATATGAAAATATTAACAGTCATTTCTTTTTAAATAACTTATATGCTTTAAATTTATTTTTCTTTTATTTACTACTAAAAAAAAAAAAAAAAACCTTTACAAAAAATATTCGCGAAAAAAAAAGACAAAAAAAAAATCCTTTACAAGTACAATAATTTTTTTCAGACTAAATCATAAAAGACATACTTGGCAAAGTACCAGTAACAGCCCAAACAGTATAGTGGTTATAATCCCTGTCCGCCACCCGGATGACACGCGTTCGAATCAGATCTGTGGTCGACGCGGCTCTTGTAATTCTTGTAAAGTCCTGCATAACCGCGATTAGAATTAATTCTAGCATCACCCATATCTGGCGTAGAAACGGCTTTTTCTTTCAATGATTGTTTTTTAAATATATAAATAATAATAAAGATTTTTTTTTTTTACAGAAAAATGTACAGGAGACTGTAAATTTACCGAATAATTTCTCTGTTATTTAACAGAATCTCTGTTTTCTAATCTCTGTAAATTTACATAAGACTTAAGATAGCAGATTACCAGTAGATTCTCCGTAATTTCACAGAAATATTTTTAACAGTGCAATGTGAAATTATTTTCAAGAAATTTGAATACTATACAAATATACACGAAGAACGATAGGAATGGAAATCACATAAATTTCTTGTTTTACACGGAAAAAAACTGGGCAACGAGCAACAAAACTCTGCTTGTCGTACGTGCTGAAGATATGACATAGTTGCGTTTATAAAATTATGACAAATATATATTTGTGTCAAACATTTAATCATTTTATGCGCTAAGAGAGTGAAATGACTGATGCTGCTCCACTTTTCAATATTTATTCACGTTTAGGACTCTGTCATGCGGATACGATTTCTGTTTTTAAATAATAATAAATATATTTTCTTTTATATTATTTTATAGGCTAAGAGAGTGAAATGACTGATGCTGCTCCACTTGTTATTATTTATTCACGTTTAGAACTCTGCCATGCGGATACGATTTCTCTTTTTAAATAATAAGAATTATATGTGATGAGGGGATTGTGATGATTTTTGAGGTGATTAAGTGAAACATGGTCACAAGAATATTAGGAACTACGTTTAAAATATATCTTTTAAAGCTTGGAGAAAATATTTCTAAATGAATTGTGTAAATTTGTACTTTGATAAATCTCTTAAATAAGAATCTAAATGGCTTACTAAAAACAAATAAATCTTGTGATTAAGGTACATGTCCTAGAATATTCTTTCTTTTTTTATTGTGATTATTACTTCGATAGAATCAACGGAATGGAATAACAGACAGTAAAAAACAAAAAATTAGTTTATTTTTATATTAATGCTCTTTTTTTTGGGTTATAAAATCCGTTTATATGTAATTATTTAAATATTAATTTGTGTAAAATGTTGAAAACACAGATTTCACGCATTAAAAAATCTGTACCTCCAACATTTACTACAAATAACGAATTTGACATAGCAACCAAATCCAATCATATATTCTTTAGAAATATTTCTCTAAGCATATATTTTACTGAGTTGATTTAAAGAAAAGTATTTTTCTTGTAGAAGCCCTTAAAGACTTAAAATGATACAGTGATTTAGACATAAGAATGAATTTTTCAATAGTACTTGTGGTGCTGTTTAAATACTTTTTCTAATTACAATCTTGATGATACCTGAGCTCATGATTTTATACATGCAGTTGAACTACAATCTCCAATGTACTGTATACATAACTCTCTAAGAACGATTGCAAAACATTCCAAGAAATTGCACCGAACTGTTTCAGATGAATAATTGCAATTTTCTTTTATTTTTTATTTTTCGTAAAAGTCTAATCTGGCAATGTATAATTTAAATGGAAGCATTATAAAGGAACATAAATTTGTTTTACGTTATTATCTTCTAAATGTTTACTATTTACACAAAAAAATTCGACTGGGAGAACAAAATGGGACATTTTCAATATCGATGACATAAAATGTCTTGAGTCATTGACGGTAAATGCTACATAAATCTCGATAATTCTGAGCATGGAATATTACTTAAAAATATGCTATAAAGCGGTATTTTTTAATACTAATTTGATAAAAAATAACCATTTATTATGCATGTGTGGAATTCAAGCTGCATTAAATTTCGAGAGTAAATATTTTTGAAAAAATATACAGAAAAAAAAGATTATACAAATAAACTATACATTTTTATTCAACGCAAATTCGATTTACAAAATATCATTACATAAAGATGTAAAATGTAACGAAACATATTACTTCCTATAGCATGTTAATAATTTAAAGAGTTATACTCGAATATTTTGTGCACGTATTTTGCGAGTAGGGAATATATTATTTTATGTTTTAATAAATGCAGTTTATTATTGTTCTTGAAAAAGTATACCACTGGCTTATAAGTTTCCGATAAGCGTGTTTCTCTAACTCTAAAAAAAAGATTGATGAGAGAGAATAAATTTATCATTAGTTACGTTATAATTATACATAATGATACATTATTAAAGATATAATTGTTAAAATTAAAGCAAACTTTAAAAGAATTTCTGATACATAAGGAATATTTCTCACCAGCTAATATATATGTATACCCAAACCTAAATAAATATTTGAAAGAAATATTGAGAATACATATTATTTCTAAATGAAAGACATCAAAGGTTTAATACAATTTTTCCAATATATTGCGAATATTGGTTAATGTTTTATTTTTAATTCGATGAGATTCCCCTCGATATGAAGAACCATTTAATTCTGCCTTTTTAAAAATCCTAATGCAAAATAGTAGAATGTAACTTTGGGGGGGAGGGGGGGCTGTGTTTCCTAACAGCATAAAACAATTTTTTTTGTAAATTTGTTTCTTGTATCAAATATTTATTTTAAAATTCGTGTGGGAAAATGAATATAATCGTATACAATTTCTCAAACCATAATAGCACACATATAAAATATTTTCTACGACGTAAAAATAAAAACGCTCTAATTTGCATTTAGTCTATGAAACGATATTCTATTCAATAGAGCAATAATATTCAACAAACCTCTGAAAAAATTTTTCATTAGTCAAAGCAAATTCATCATAAACTTCAAAGTTAAACAAAAGGGTAAATCTGCATGATTAGCAGGTACGGCTGTTATTGAATGTTTGAGAGATAATCCTTTGGGAGTCGCTTTCTAAACAAGGCGGGGATATAGGAACGCATGCAGATAAGTAAAGCAAATAAAGCCTGCTGTGATGAACTACTCTTTTTCTCATACGAAATTTGACGTGAGACTTTTTTAATTTTTTTATTGTGACTTTAGTAATTCTTGATTCTTTAAAACAAAAACAAAAAAATTCATCGTTTTTCTACATAAATAATTAAAAATATATTTTTATTTATATAATATTTCACTTGTGTATATCAC
This sequence comes from Maratus michaelseni, assembly GCA_963931845.1. NCBI lineage: Eukaryota > Metazoa > Arthropoda > Arachnida > Araneae > Salticidae > Maratus > Maratus michaelseni. The sequence continues at coordinate 342,472,148 of OZ007592.1, forward strand.
GTTAAAATCATTTTATTTACTGTTTCGATAGAGATGTTATTTTTACACTCTTTTAACTCAATTTTGTTATCGATTTTTTACTCACTTATTGTATGTTATAATTATACAAAGTATGTACAAATGTGTGTTTTCGATGGCAGTGCACCATATTAATATTAAACAAAAAACTTATTATAAAATAATAACTTAATTTTAAGTCATTTTGCAGTTATACCGCCGCAGGTGATAAATCGCCAAATATTATTTACGGTTACAAATGTATATGAGTTACAAAACTATGGATTTAATTATGCGCCAAACGGCACTTGCCGAAAAATGACCATTGGGGGTGAAGATGCGAGAAAGAAATATATTAAACACTAAAAAGCATTAAACCTAAATTTTAAAAAAGTGTAATATATATATTTTTAAATATGCTTTAATAAATTAATAGTTACATATTATAAAACTTAAGTTTATACGTTTAGTGTTCCATTTAATAATAGTAAAAAAAAATAATAATTTACATAACGTTTTTTTTTTTTTTTTTCTAGACAATATTCTGCAATCTGTTCACAACTTACCGGATATTCTTCGTGACAGAAAAGAACACAGAAGAAAATGTTTTTTGTTTGCCTCCAAAAGTTAATTTATACACATATTACATTTTTTTAGCAAAATTAAGAGAGGTGTATGCCATACAATCAATATTTTAATATAAATACATAACAAATCCGTTTAAACTACACTGTTAAATGTTTTCAGCAAACTGGCCAGTCATTCCAACGTTTTTATAGAAAACGGTTGCGTAGCCATAATTTACGTGTATTCTGATCCTATTATGGGCAATAGTATGGATTTAATTATGGCTACAGTTTAATTATGGCTATGTGACCGTTTTCTATAAAACGGTCACATGATTGGACAGTTTGCTGCACATGGTTAACAGTGTGCAGCGTCTTTTGTCAAAAGCCACGAAAACAGAATTACATATCTGACAGAGCGATATAACGAAAATCTGCTGTTGTATGTAAAATACTTATACAAAATGATGCACCATACACTGAATGCATTTTATTTACTATTTTTACAATAATATAATTCATACATTCATACATTCATGCATTGACATATTAATTAAAGTTTAACCCTGCATTTGACAATAGATTTGTTAACTTGAGTATCCAACACACAGCTGTTAATGTATTAATTGTCTTGAATTTTGTTGAGAGTTATTTATATTGAGTTGTCTGATTTAACCCTCAAGCTTAAAATCACAAAAAAAAGCCATTAAATAAAAATCCGAATGTTACATTATGTGAAAACAGATATCTCTAAAAAGAAAAAAAAAAAATGAACTAAAGGCCAATCAACAGGCTCTACACTATAGCGCACGAAGAAAATAACAAACCACGAGCAAGGAAGCCAACTCGTGTAAATTAATACTACACCAGATAGTGATAAATGTACAGATGCGTGACACTTATTATCAAGATCTGTGACAATAATACGCTAACACCTAGTGTAAATAAATACACACGATTTTGACAAAAGCTACCAAGATACGTGATAATTTTTACCGTGACCTGTGACAGTATTAACCCTGACCAGAGAACTAGTTTCCAAGAAAAGTGACAGAAAAATGAACCAAAGGCCAATCAACAGGCTCTACCCTATAGGGCACGAAGAAAATAACAAACCACAAGCAAGCAAGCTAACTGGTGTGAATTAATACTACGCCACATTGTGATAACAACTGTAGAGATGCGTGACAATTATTATCAAGATCTGTGACAATAATACGTCAAACACCTCGTGTAAATAAATACACCCGATTTTGACAAAAGCTACCAAGATACGTGATAATTTGAACCATGACATGTGACAGTATTAACCCTGACCAGAGAACTAGTTACCAAGAAAAGTGACAGAAAAGCTCTAGTGACAATGCAACCTTGAAAAGTGACTAAAATGCCAGGGAGAACGACCGACTTCACGCCAACGCCAAAGATTGACAACGAAACAAATCAACTACGCCAAAAGGAAAAAGGTAAGTATAAATTTATAATTGTAATTTATTTTTATGTAATTTGGTTTTTTTATGTTTTTTTATCGCAAAAAATTAGGTGTCTGGTCATTGGTTTGAGATAGCAGATACAAAGCCATGTATGCTAATGTCGCCTGGTGCAGGTAAATTCCGTCGTAGGGGCAAAGACCTCCATGTTCCCAATGAATTATACCTTTGGAGGTGCCTAGTCATGTGAAGGTCTCGTCACATGATAAAGGTTATAAATTACAACACCAATTCCTTCCTCTTTTTTTAATTTTGACTTTTTTTTTAAATTTTCCAATTTAACAAAGTTAAATTGTAAACATGAACCGGCAAACAAAGAAAACTGTAGCAAACCACTAGAGAACACTGGCGCAAGCCAATATGTAATACATAGTTGAAACATAAAGACTTAAACTAAATTATGTTAACTTGTCATAGTCTATAATGCAGGGTTCGTACGGATCAGGGAATTTTCCCGGAGTCTTACCAGTATTTTTTTTATAAAAAGGAAATCTAAGTTAAAATCGAGAAACTTCGCCTTCTTTTAAGGAGAGATTTTCTGTAAGAAAATACTTGTACCGAAGAATTTCTTGGTCGCAAAATTCCAGGAGGCGTACGAACCCTGATATTAGCAACCATAGTTTAAATTGGTGTTAAGAACTTTTATAAATGTACTCCACTCATGCTTTTCAGGGTGAATGCGGTCCGGAAGTATAATCGGAGCGTACAAACCTTTTTTTTTTTCCTTTCCTTATTCGAGAACGTACCCAGAAACCAATAGTTAATAACAATCTAGAACCGGCGAACACAGTAACAAAAGTGACTCTCATCAAATAGCACTGCAGCCAATAACGGCCAAGGCGCTAGTCAGGAAGATCTCCGCTGAGAGGAGATCAGACGAATTTCGCCCCGTGGCCAGGTACACAAACTTGTTAAACTAAGCATAATGCCCGGCAGGTAGAGGCCTAGTAGGCGGTTTAATAATAATAATAATAATAATAATAATAATAATAATAATAATAATAATAATAATAATAATAATCTAGATTTTTCTGCAATATTCAGAAAAAATAACTATAAATGCCAACAATAAATAAATCTGCAAATAAAGTAAATCAAAATAAGAAAGTTTTGCATTAAAGCAGGAAGACCTAATAACGTAGGTAGGCAAATGTTGCCATGAAGAAAATTTATTTATTTGGGAGATCAACACTTGGATTTATCTAGACCTAGACCCTAGGTTTTACCAATAACTGTCAATGGAAAATTATTTAACTTCATGCGATGCGCTGATAAACAATGCAGCTGAGTTTTACTCCTGAGATTAGTAAAACGTTGAGCAGAGCACGTATTGCACAAAAAATCAAGTTACAATCACCTGACACCTATAATGACACTTTTTTGGTATACTCGCGTTAGGAATCCCTACAAATTACTGATGTTTTGTATCGTGGTACTTGCTACATTACATAGTTTAAAATGCAGCGCGCTGCTTTAGAAACTACTAAACAGTAGCGACTACTGTATCTGCGTAACTTGATGGGAGCTACTTATAACCAAAGCGCAAGGCAAACCAATGAGTACACGGGTCAATTCAAATCAACAACGCTTCACCTAAAACTTTGGGCTCGTATTAACGGTGACTTTCTAACTGGTCCTATATTTTACGTCAAAACCTCGACGGAATACCTATCACATTTCATTAAAAAGGTGTTTATGAATATAATGGGAAACATTCCAGCAGCTGCACGTCGATACACTGTGTTGCAGATTGAAGCGCAGCCCGTACATTTCGGCTTAAATGTGCCGAACTCCATCGGCAGGAAATATCATCATCAGCGAACTGGCAGAGGCATGATCACAGAGATCCCCTAAAAATTACGCCCTTGCATTTATTCTTGTAGGAATAAATTAAGTCCATAGTATCCCACTTACAAGGTGCCTGTAACATTGGAAATGCATCGCGTCGCCAAATTCGTGGAAGCGGTGACGCGTGTTCATCAAACAAGTCCCCTATTTTGAACGGAAGCGTGTATCGATGCGCCGACATTGTAAAACAAGCATTGTGGCGGATAGAATAAATTGTGATCACCTTCTGGTGATTTACTATGTTTTTTTTTAATATAAATATGCATTGTTAGGCCTTTTTGTTAATAAACTCATGTTAACATTACTATTGACTTTCACTGTCAAAAATAAATCCATAAAATCACGGCAAAACTACTGGCAGCAAAGTTACCGGACTTTTTCCGTTCCGTTAGTAGATTTTACGTTTCGAGAGATAAAAGAAGGAAAAACTCCGCGTGAAGAAGCGGTAACTTGCCGTTACACTCTCAGAAATACCTCCTTCAATTCACGGGAATATTCTTGGCAGCACTGCGAGTAATGGATATTTTCCTTTATGAATAAACTCGGTTTAAAAGCAAATTACACTTCTTTGTGCTGTCATCTGTATACTATTACAGGAGTATTTGATATTTGATATTACTTCAAGAATAGCTTCTGGCCGGCCTTGTGCCCCAACTGGCAATGTCAGTGCCTTGAGTCAAGTGTCTTTTGGGTAAGACCAATGAGCGCTTGTTAGAATATTTTCTTCAGTTCACGGAAATATTCTTGGCATCGTTGCTGCCGGTATATTTCCGTTATTTGAAAAAAGTCCGTTTAAATTTTTTCTCTGTTACAGGAGGGAAATATTCCGTTATCAGAAGAACGTATGTTTTAAAACATTACATCAACCTTTGTGCCGCTATCTATGACTGATAGGGAAGTATTTATTAGTCCATATAATTCAAGAGCATTTTCTGGCTGACCTTAGGGTCTATCTAGGGAACTCAGTGTTTTACTGATAATGCCAGCGGATGTTTGCTAGAATGAGAATTTGAAACGATGATTAGGGGTTTCTTAAAATGGCGGCTTGGCACTTAACAAATTTAGGATTTAGAAACCTGGTAAATTTGAATTTAATTGCAGGAAGATTTCGTTATGGGATGATGGTTCAGGTTTTAAAACTTTAGTATTAATAGAGGATAAAAACATGAATTATATATATTCTTAATTTGATTGTTATATGTAAAATATGAATATTATATTTTGAATTAAAAGCGTTAAAAAATGTTTGCTTTTTTGAGAAAGTCGATTTTTTTAACCTATTTTATATTTTTTTAAAGTGTTTGTTTAAAATATATATTCAGTGCGAGTACTTGCGAATAATTTTAAAGGGATAAGAAAATTATTTGTTATTATTTTTTTTTATTCGAAAGCATTTTTTTTGTTGATTTTATGAGTAAAATCGATTTTTTTTAATTAATTTAACTATTATATATAAATATATATAATATGTTTGTTTATAATATATTTAAAGTGTGAATACTTTATATAACTTTAAAAAATAAATTGGAAATAATTTTAAAAGAATGGGAAAATTATTTGTTACTTTTTTTTATACGAAATCTATTTTGTTGTTGTTGTTGTTGTTTTAAATAAACTCGAAATTTTAATTTATTGAATTTTTAGTTTTTCTGTGGAACAACATGTCAGTTTTTAAAAAATTGAAAATAAATATGCAACAGATAGCGGAATATCTCCGTTGGCCCCTTTCGTTTCCGACCGTTCCGTAGTTTGTAGGAAGTATGAAGAAATTTTCCGTTTTTTAACGGAAAATGTCCTTTCGTCGTGAAAAGGTACTTTTTCTGTGAAATTCAGGGAAAAATATCTGCGAATTTCAGATTATTATTAACAGTGCTCTTTATCTGCGTGTCTGTCATATTTTTGTAGCACCGCACTTTTGCAATTTTTGGACCCTGTTTCTCTTTTAAGAGTTGTTTGTCATGGTTTGACAGAACAGCACGTTATGTTTGTAAACGATATTTCTGGATACACAGTATATACTTTTGCATTCAGTGCCGTACTATATCTTACGCAATTATTTTCTGATAATCGGGGTAAACATACATTTAGTATAAAATTTGCGTTTAATTTTTTTCATTATTTTCATATAGACTGGCGGTATTATGCTTTATTCTTAACTTAAAAATTATGTAATTATATCCATTGATATTATACATATGTCATTGCCATACATGAATAATATTAATTCGTTAACTATAATGTATTTATGAGCATATTAACTGTCCAAATATACATGCATTGTGTATAACTGACACTTAATAAAAATAGGTAATCTGCAAATATTTTAAACCATATTTTAATCATAAAACATTCTACGTAACTTTTATAAGAAAATAGGAATGTTTAGTTATTACGCTTTGTACCTAACACGGGTTTTTAAATGAGTATTTGTTATAACAGAAATATTAATTCAACTGGTTATTTCAAAAACCACATACGTCAAGTTTTTTCCAAATATACATTTTTTGTCGCAAATGCTTTCTTAAAGGTAAAGCCATGATATGGGTAATAACCACATGTAAATGTATCCCTTCCTCTTCAAACAATGCCTTCTAATTTTTGTTCATTACTTTAAACGACATTATAGCATCGTTTCCAATGCCTCTAAAATAAAACTGGCTTTTTAGGGAGGGGTGATATGCGGCTATCGTACCTGCTTTCATTTTGCACCCGTTTCCATGCGCAAGCACAAAAACAACCCCCTTAAAAAATCCGGAAGCTGCGCAATTTTTCTTTCTGACCTATGATTGGCTGATTGGTGAAATGACGTACGAACTTCCGGTGTAAATATAAACAGAAGCCGTTTTGTTACGTTTAGAGCTCTTACATTTTCATTCTTTTTCTTTAGTATAAAAATGGCTGACCGTATTCTGTTGTTGCAGACGTTTATTGACCTTTTTTTTAGCATCAGAGTTTTCCAATTTAGTTGATTGTTTAATTCGGATATTTCAAATTTATACAAAAAATTAAAAATAGAGATGTTTCATTTATTTAATAACAGAAATTCCAACATTAAATAGAGCGAATTTTTTTTTGTTAAATTTTCTTGTATAAATTCAGATTTTTTGAATTACGGAATTTCCAAGAACGTATTCGACTCTGGGAATTAAAGGGTTAATGAAATACCTGCTAAAACAAAACCCCGTATAAAGTGGAATATTTTTCGATTACGTCAAAAACAACCACGAAACGATACAAATTTTAATGTTCTAAAATAAAATGAAAAAAATGTATACAATAGGGAATTTTAAGCACGTAACAAAAATGTTTGTTTCCCATATCTATGGTGTATAAACAGGGAAGTGCGGCCATTAGTGTTCAGCCCATTTTGTAAAAACTTCAGCTTGCGCCCGGAATCCCTCCCCCCAAAAACTATATTTTTTAAAAACTTATCAGCAATCACAAAAGAAATACTACAATATATATACGTCTAATTTCTATTTCGTTTGCATATTTGTTTATTTATTTTGCTATTTGAACCTCATGTCGAGTTTTAATTTTCTTGTTTCATTTTATTTTGTCATTTGAACCTCATGTCGGTCCTTAATTTTCTTGTTTCATTTATATATGTTATTAGGGGCTTAATTGTGTCGATTTTAGGCATAATGCTGACAATATTTGTTGAATAGCATATACTTACTATGAATATTCCTATAAAGCCCTTCTGAAGATTCCATAAAATATACATAATTTTCCAATTTTGCTTTTTCAATTTTTGCTTTTTCATCATTTTAAGTATAATTCCTTTAGTGTCCATTCCATTGCTTTTTATAGTGTTTTATCCTTCGTTCTTCACTTCGTTCACACTATATATATATATATACACATAACAGAAATTATAAAACGAATATAAAAAAATCCGTGACAGCTCGGCCTACAGGCACAGGTAGATTTCGAAGACGCAGACCGCGGGGCGCCTGTTTGTTGGGAATTGCGGAAGAAATTACCTTTTTGCCATGACGCGACATTTGAAAACGCCCACTTCGAAACCTAACTTGTTTGCAGGCGGAGCCGGCAGGGATTTTTTTGTTTTTAATTTTTCTTTTGCTATAAGGGTTGGTCCTATAAAAAACCTGTCAGTATAAAAGTTTTAGATAATATTAAGAAGATTTATAATAAATTTAATCGGGTTTGATATCTTCTGAATTGACAAAGTTATGAATTTTTTTCTTCTAACTCCCCCCCCCCCTCTCCTTGGGGCCATTTTTAATGATATCAAAAATCTGAAATACATAAATTTTCGGCCTTTTTCCTAGATGTAATAATAACTTTAAACGGATTTGATACGTATCATAATTAAGAAATTATAGGGGGTTTTCTGTTTTCACAAAAAGCCCCCCCCGTTGGGTCTTCGATTTTGCCCATTGACGAACTTGAGCGAGATTTTATGCCCCTTGATTTTATGTATCAGTTTGGAAGATATTTGTGCAGAATTTTGGGAGTTATCGGGTCCATAAAAAAGTGACATTGATAGATAGATAGATATATAAAGTTTTGAACTGGGAGTGGTTTTGGGTTCTGGGAGTCATGATCGACGTAGATCTGCAAAATTTTTTCAAAATTTCCAACTTAGGTGAGAATGTAATAGGTAGTATTTCTTACGAAATCTACATAAAAAATAAAACAAGGAGAGTACAAAAGTTAGAAAAATAAAATAATTTTGTGTATTAAAAAACTGACAACTCCCCCCCCCCCCACAAAAATAAATAAATAAATAAATAAATAAAAATCGACCGACATTTTCAAATTTCAGAAAATGCCTGAGCTGATTTATATCTAAAGGGGTACTTAAAATATACCGACTGATAAACAGAATTTTTTTTCATACTATAGTAAAAATACAAAATAGTAGCTTCTTGATTGAAATTCACAAAGTCATTGATTATCAGGCTTAAACTAGTATTTGAAAATGGCACATAAAATGCACAAAAAATTTAATCTAAAACTTCTTTTTTAAGTATATATTTTTTACTGTGCATATTAGATGCATCATTGTATCCTCGACCTATATATATATTTTTTGTACAATAAAATAGAAACAGAGTATCTGAAGTAGTATGCTCCGTGGAGTCTAATATTAAATAAAATGCCCAAAAGGGTCACATTTTTTGTAAAATTTCAAGTAAAATTTTTATATTCTGAATTCAAATTAATAAATTTATCACAATTATTTTAAAGAATAATAACATTAAGTGATCATAATAATTTATTTGAGGTAAATCTATAAAATATAATTAAAATTAATTTTGATACGATTAAAAAACACGTATATTTAAATATTTCTTCCTCACTTGAAATGATATTCTTCTGACCACATGCTCAATAAAATTTTTATCTCATCTACTGACCAACGAGATGAATTCAAACACAAATCCATACTTTTAATTAAAAAAAAAATATGGGAAAATAATAATAATAACGTGCGTAAATTTTAAAAAGTACATGAAAATAATAACTTTAAGGTTCGTGCAATTTTGAAGTATTCTCATTTTGTTTTTGAAAATGACTCGGAAATAGTCGAAACATGTAAAACAACTAATAAAAGTTATTTTATTTTATATTATGTTGTTAACTTACACCTTTAGCATTTAAAAAGAATATGTTTTATTCAGTGTTGTGGTATAGTAAAAGACAGAGGATACATGTAAAAATAAAAGCGACAAGGGATATGCGGTATAAAGTGTACGCTGCACATTTACAATCCAAAGAATGTATACCGATCTTATTAAACAAATTCAGAAACGGTGTGAATACCATTGTATATTCGTATTTTTCAATTATTGGAATAGACTGTTTGTAAGGTCAAACATGATAACGTGATAGCTTCAATGAAAAACACAAAAGGCACTATAGGCTGTATACATGGGTTTTTGTAAAGGAAATCGACTACTGTTTTGATATGCACCTAATGTTACAGCATTTTTTAAGCAAAGCGGAATGTTCGTCAAATCTCAAATCTCGCCGGAAACGAAAATGATTTTTCGGCAAAGTCCTTGTTCAAAAACATACTCTAATAAAACAGTCAAAAAATTTTATACCGGAAAATTTTACAGAATATATGATTCTAATTTATTAAAGTTTTTAGTTATTTACTATCCTTTAAAAGAAAGAGTTAAAATCCTAATAATATTATAAATCCGATTGTGTGCAAATGTTAGGATGAAGCCAGCGTCAAAATGAAGCACTTAATGATCCTGTATCTTTGCATATAGGTTGATTATAATCCTCAAATGAACATAGGCTGGTTTTTGTTTATTTTATTCAAACATTTTCTTTAAAAATTAAAAATTTCATTATTTTCGTAGAGAATAAATGAACATTTTCCCATAAAATTTAACCATTTTACTTTATCGTTGCTAGGGCTTCGATCGTTGCCAATAAATAAAAACACGGAAATATAATTTTTCCTCAACAGTTAATTTTCAATTGAACGATTTACACATGAAAAATAAAAATAAAAAAGAATTCAAAAGAAGATGAATTTCCGTAATATTTGAAATATGAATATCTTTTTCTGCCAAAAACTGCATTATAATTAGAAGGTAAAATGAATAATAATGATATTATTAAAAATAGATTTCTCTTGGAACATGGAACTATGAAAAGGATCCTCCTCGGCTTGGACAAATATGACTTCATAAATAAAACATGTATTTTCAAATATTCGTAATAATACAAGAAGCATGAATATCAATGTATAATGAAAGTAGATAGATAACGGACGTAATATTTAAGATGAAAAACTGAAATATTTTTTTATCGATACTGATTAATAATTAGCTTGAATACCAGTTACATACAAATGTGAGTTTTCCGCTAAAATTTACGTACTGATTTCCAAAAGAAGTATGCCATTAAAAAGAGATTTCTCTGAGGAAAAAGTGACGTCATATTTGAAATAAAATGGGAATTTTTAAAAGTGTTTTACAAGGAGCGTGAATCAATTACATGCATTAATAATACAAGGATCAGAAAGTTTAGAAAGTAGATGAGTTTCACGCCATGTTTAAAACGAAAAATTTAATTTTTTTTTTATCTATACCGATTATTAAGCATGAATATCAGTTACATAGATGAGAGTTTTTTGCCAAAAACCACACCATGATTATTAGGAAAAGAAAAATAAATACGAATCTATTATATTAAAAGCTGGCCGCCTGTTTGTATTTCGCAACTACTCCTTTCAGATTGTCGAACGCAACGCGATTTACTTAACACCGGTTATCATTGATCCGAGTATGTCATAAACTGTCAGAATTTAAAAAAAGTGATTTAAATTCCGAGATATTATTATTATTAGTATTTATTTATTTATTTATTTATTTATTTATTGTAAATTTTAACGAAGTTTCTCTAAAACTGGCAACTAAATTATTCCATTTTTGTGGATAAATAAGACGACTTAAAACGGATTAATATATTTTTTTCTCATTAAAACTGAAAAAAAAGAATTTATTTTCAATTTGAAAAGATGGTGAAAGAAAAAAAATCTTGATTACAGTAAAAACGTATTTTCACATATGATCAAACTTCATGAATCAATTTATTCAGGAGAACAAAATTCGTATGTCAACATATTTTCATTTAGAAATAGTAAATATTTTTTCTTCAGTTATAGATTAAATCAAGGATGCAAATTTAAGATCCTTGCATTTAGGTGTGCAATTATTGATCCCTATTCACAAGAATTGAATTTAATCAAAAAGAATATACTCTTTCCATTATCTTTGAAGTATGGCTATTAAAACGTTTCACAAAGGCTCAAAAAGTAAAATGGTTTACCAGATAAACTTTACATAGGTTTTTACACAATTCGCCGATTTCCACGATTTTATTTGGCCCGTCCTTTTTCATTGGTTGTAGTTTCATTTTCGTGATTATTTGTCACAAAATTTAACTTTTTTAAAACTTAGTTATGTCAAGGCCTCTCTCTATAGCATAGAAATACTGTATTGCCTCCTATGGAATGTGAAAAATAGTTAGTTAATTATTTCCGTTTTTAATTATCGGGAATAAATTTGCTATTCTTGATGATAGCAGAAAGAATTATAAAAGTAAATTTATTGACAAATAAATTTTCTGTTAAATTAATTCAAATACTTTACTATCTTACATTAATTACATAGTCTATTTTAATTATATTTAAAATAATGCTACACGCTCTAATTCTAAAACAAACAAACATAATTCTGAACTTACTTTGTTACGAACCGCGTTAATTGTCTATAAATCTACAACATAGAGCTGATTTTCAGCAATGTTATATTTTTAACACTCCGCCAGGTGCAATGTACTATATTTTGTAGATTGGCGAATTTTTATAAATGTCGTTTTAAATCACTAAATAAGGCTATTTTGTTGTCCCGTATAAAACTATTTTGTTGCCCCATATAATATTTTTTGTTGCCCCATCACATTTTTTCAAACTTGAGAGCGTTTAAAAAAAAATATATATAGGGCATATTTTAGTAAGTATAAAAATTTTCGATAAACTAAATTAGTAAATCAAAAGCGACTTCCCAGACTCATTATGCACGACCTTGTGGGGAACTATTTTGCACCCGATGGAAGGATTTTCACCTTTCGTTTGTAGTCACTAGTTTATCATGTTCTATTTCTTTAATTTGCCGTTGCCTTTAGCAGAAAAAAGTGATATAGTTTTAAAATAACTGAGAAATCTTTACTTACCAAAATGTTGCACTATCAGGAGCAATAAGCCTGTTACATCCATCGGCCTACAAATAGCATAAAAAGAAAGAACTTCACTGATTGGTGCTACCACTGTCATTAGAATTACGATAGGTGAAGCTATTGAGAAATGCAGGAAAGCGCTCGGCTTTCGGGAGGAGTTTTAGAGGTTGTCGGTGGTTGTGCCTAACAAATACGTTACGCGCGACGAAGTTTTAAACTGATCAAGGATTTTTTTAATTCAAAATGTACTAATCATGCCTTTCTGGTACACGGTTTGTCGGTGTGGGAACGCTGTTTATGAATGGTATGTTTACATATATATTGAAATTAGAGTTGGCTGTTTGCTACAGTCTTCGAAAGTTAAAGGTATTGGTGGCAGAATTCAACCCGAAAGTTTGATTAAAAAAATTCTTGAAATACGACGTCTATGACCCTTTGGAGAATAATTATCGAAAATGTTTCATATTATCTGCAATGAAGTCACACAATTTTCTCACAAAAATTAGGTATAAGTGTAATTTTTCCAGACACCGGAGAACTTTAACGAAACATATGCATTAACACAATAGTACAGAATTAATTTTCGAGGCAATTGAAGATTCCTGCTACACATTTTTTGCTCTTAGAGTTCACATGTTTCATATAGGAGTTTTGAACTTAGAGCACTGTGTTTTCTTGAAGATATTGGGCCTTTCTTTGATTGCATTTTACAATAAGTTGTAATGCAAATTCGAAACGAAAATAATTTTTCCTCGGTTATTAACACGAGAACGGACGGTAATTTAACTCAAGTTGTATAAAAATACATTAAACCAGAATTTTTATTTTATACTATTTAATATAATTATATATCAGTGTGGTATATATTTGATTTATTTAATGAAAAATTTTCTTGTTCCAGTCGAAATCTATTTTTTTTTTTTTTTTTGGTCTCGGAGAAATTGACTGTTAAATCATAGAGATGTCTTCTGTTCTATTTTTTATAATTGCTCAGAAAGAAAATCGAAGAAAATGAAGAAAAATCGATTAAATATTATAAAACCCAAAATTCTATTATCATTGCTCTACCTAAACGTGTTATATTTTCTGTTACTCTTTTTACCAATTACATCCCATGCTGACACTAGCGTGTGGAATTTATTTTCTTTATTCATATAAATGTTACTAAAAATCAATTCAAATGCTTGCGAAATATATTTTATTAGCAATTCAAATTCACCAAAAAATACATTTTGCAAATGCGTATGATGTCAGTTGTTATTTTAACTTTTGAAAATATTGCGAAAACTTTTAGTAAGTCCTCTACATTGAATATAATCCTTGACTCCCAATGAGACTGGAACAGAAGCAAATAATCTTTTGTAAAATTTTATATTCGAAAACAATTCCCAAAACTAATATGGGAGAATTAATTAAATTTTGGTTAATTAATTAAATACTATTGGTGTTCATTAGTTCATTTCAATAATGTCCATCAAGTATTGTATTCAAATTTTATAAAATTAATTCATAATTATATCTAATTAACAATTATTTAATAATGTAATTTATAATTGTATTTAATTAACAATTATTTAATAATGTAATTTAGAATTATATCTAATTTACAATTATTTAATAATGTAATTTATAATAAATAATAATTTATTAATGTCTAATTTTCACAAAATAATTATAATAAAATATTTACAAAAATGATATTTTTTTATCTCGTAACAGTTTCATTACTGAAAAAACAGTCATGGAATGATGACATTTTAATTCGACTACCTCAGAAACTCGACCTTTATTGTTCACATGGTTGTTACAACGTTAACTACAATTCGAAAAATATTTGTGTAGAACATTTACAACTTTTTGAGTTATTTTTGCATATGGTTAATGAAATAATTGATTTCTATATTGGTGTGAAGTTTCATGAAATTATTCATTAATTTTTAGTTACTGTCCTCCTACTTCTTTTAAACGTTCCGATTGTAAATTTTCAATATAGATCACTATGCTGTCAATATTATTATTTTCCACATTTAGCAATGATCTGTCGACTTACTTTTTATTTCCAAAATAGTATATAACCCCGTCAAAAATGACGGATTGTTGATATGCGTTTCATTTTCATAAGACTTCATACAAACAAACAGCATGGAGATTTATTATTGAAAGGTTTGTATTGTAGAAAAATACATTTTAAAAAGGACAAATGATTTCTACAAATAAAAATAATAAGGATATATATATATTTACCTAGTGTTAAATTTCTCAAATAGTTCAACGATTGGACAAAATTAAATATTAACAAATAATTCATGTGCGAAAGTTTTTGTAAAAAAGTGTTATCAATGAATTTTTAAACAGCTTGACTTACCATATAACTCATTGTTTCATTACATAAGCAAAATTAAATGGAAATTACGCTGTACTATGCATTTCTTATATTTTAATTACGTTTGATAAGAAAGAATCATTTTACAATATATGACCCATTATCCGAAAATCCAAAATCCGGAAAGACCAGAAGTCCGGAAAGAAAAATTCAAAAATTTTCTAAATTTGTAAATTTTTACTAAAATTTTAGATTTTCTGAAATTTTTCGAAAATGTTACCGATTCCTAATTATTTTTTCAGTCCATTGTGTTTCAATGCTTAATCACTAAAATATTGTTACTTCAGTGGCGGGTGAACACGCCCCCCCCCTTCTCTTCCCGAAATTAAAAACAAATCATTTTTCTCTCAAATTTTAGTTTAAAATTAATTTATATTACGATTCGTTAGAAACAAAAAATAGTTATGTATTTATTTCATCAGGGATGATTCTGTTCAAGTTTTCCTAAAAATTTAAGACATTCGATTTCGAAAATTTAAGTTTTCAGTCCAAAATTTCGAACATAAATATCTCGAATTTTGAACGATAGTCGCCGAAAAAAATCAATTATGTCTATCGTTCGCAGAAAAAATAGAAAATTTCTTCAAAGGTTTGTGGAAACAACGTGAATTTCGTTAAAGGACCGAAAATAAAAACGCAAAATTCGTTGCAGGATTGCAAAAAAAAAAAAAAAAAAAGAAAAAAAAAACGCTAATTTTGTTAAAAAATTGCAGAAAAACGCGATTTCCGTTAAGGCTTACGAAGAAGACGCAAATTTCTTCCAAGGACTCCGAAAAAATGTAAAATTTTATCAAGGGATCACAAAAAAAAAAAAAAAAAAAATGGTTAAAGGAAAGCAAAAAAAAAAAAAAAACCTGCAAATTTCGTCAAATAATCGCGGAAAAACATGAATTTCTTCAAAGGGTCTAGAAAAAAAAAACACAAATTTCTTCAAAGCACTGCGAAAAAATGTCTAATTTCGTCACAGGATCGAAAAAAAACAACCGCTAATTTCGTCAATCTCAGAAAAAACTTGTATTTTGTCAAAGGATCGAGAATAAAGGGCAAATTTCGTCAAAGAATAGCAAAAAACGCAAATTTCCTCAAAGGATCGCAAAAAGAAAACGCAAATTTCTTCAAAGGATCGTCGAAGTAAAACGCAAATTTTGTCAAAGAACAGCAAAAAAAATGCAAATTTTGTTAAAGAATCACGAAAAAAAAACATGAATTTTGTCAAATAATCGTGAACTTCGGGAAGACCCGAAATCCGGAACGATGGAAGCAATTTCAAAATCCGCCAGTAGATGGCGACACTATACTGAATCAACCTCAAATCTCTCCCTACGAAATAAATCACCGCTGCTTCTGAAAAAAAAAGTGCTTACAGATTTTTTTTTTTTTTACAAAAATGTTAATATACATTTTTTTTTATGAAATAGTTTTTTAAGGTTTTAAACAAAATTGAAAGATTTAAAAGCTTTAATATGCTTTTACAAATATTTAAACGACGAAAGTAGATAATATAACTTTAACTTTTAAAAGTATTCATCAAATTAAAACCTGCTTTTGTCTTATTTTAAAAATATGCCTGAAAAAACCAAAATAAATTCATTATTAAATTCATTATTAAATGCATTAGTATGACTGGAATGTCCTGGTAAGTACTGGAAAGTCAGACTCTCAAAGTCATTGCCGTATCATCGCAAACATTATCTGCGAAAAAAGTACTTACAGAAAAAAGCGCTTTCAGAAATAAATTAAATTAATCCTTTAAATTATTTAAAGACTTTAATATGCTTTTACAAATATTTTAAGAGCTTAATTGGATATTTTAATGAAACGTTCAAAGAGTCATTCATTTGGAATTTGTGATGGAATTTGTATTTTTGAATGACAACATTATTCGTTTGTTTACATCAGGTAATCGGATGTTTAATCTGTTATTTTTAATTTAAAACTTAAAACATTATAACTGGATATGATATACATGTTTTATACGAAAATATGCTGAACAGACATTATTTCAAGTAGAAGAAATTATCATTTAGTGGTTATGTGTTAGCATATATTTTTCAGTAAGCCTAACATAGCGTTTAACTACGGTCGACTCGCAGACCAGAGTGGTACATCCCGGTACCGTTACAGACACTTTCTCGCCTTTTGATTTTATTATAAGTAGGATTGCATGCATTTGTGTCAAGTTTACATTCCCCCTCCCCCTTTTCTCCTCCATTAAATGGCATGCAATAAGGCTGTTCTACTTTCTGAGATATTTTTTAATTCAGTTTTATTCGGAAAGGCTTGAAATTGGAAAACTTGAAATTGGAATTTATTCAGAAACTATGTAATCGAAAAAAGTTTTCCATTTTTTTGGTAAAGGCAAAATACCTTTAAAAAAAAAAAGCTGTTAAAGTCGGCGTTTTGAACCGAATTCTCGATGCACGAGGAAAGGAGAAAACCGATCGCCACGTGAAAACAATATCGCTTATAACTCTATAAGTAATTTATTTAGAAAAAATAGGAAAACTCATTTCGATTTCAAATCACTTCCATAATTAGGGTTGCCAATTTGATACCTTTGCGCTTAAAAATTAGTCAGAAAGTTTTGTGTTGTTCAGCAGGTCATTTGAGAACCACCTTAAAGGTCATGTATCGGTAGATGAGGAGCTTCAAAATCAATTTTACAAGCCCTTTTAATTTTCATCTCACTTTACCGAATATATAACATCCTGAAATCCGTAATTTAATAATGTTGGATTGTATGTACAGGGTGATTATAATATAAGTATCTGCATTTGGAGCTGTCTGTAGCTTGAAGGAATAACCCCGAATGAAACCAAAATCGGAACACTTACTATTTGAGAAGGGGGAAGAAGAATGGAACAATAAAAAAAATAGTTGCAATCATCGCCAACAGATGGCGCTACGGGGGCCTATCGGTGCAAACGCCGTTCTGTACCGTAGAGGCAAACTTCAATGACTTAAAATATCGCATATCACAACATGTGGGAAACATCACTCCTGATGCGTTACATTCTGCAGTTGAGGACGTCGTGCAAAGTCTGGATTGTGTCCTCCAGCACAATGGCCATGTGAAACCTGAACTTGATCGCCACCGCCATGCTAAAGCGTAACCACATTCACTGTGGCACTTTTCAATAAATTAGGTGTGCTATCCGGTTTTAAGCCTTAATTCTTTGTTCTTGTATTACACATCACATTTCACACTCCAAAGCGCCACCTATCAACGATTATTGCAATTATTCTTTTTTTTTTATTGTTCCATTCTTCTTTCCCCTTTTCGAATAGTAAGTGTACCGATTTTGGATTCATTTGGGTTATTCCTTCAAGCTACAGACGGCTCCAAATAGAGGTACTTATATTATAACCACACGGTATATTTCTAAACATAAGCAAAATAAATAAATAAATAAATAAATATTCGAAAAATTTTTTTAGTATTTTCGGAAATTAATACCATTTTCGAAAGTTGACAAAAACAAATTATTAAAATAGTTCTTATACCGATTTTTAGTTGGGAAATTTGTTTGGAATAAAGGCGCACCAAATTTATCGGAGAAGAGTGAAATGTAATTGGAGTTCCACGCCAAACTACCATTTATCAAACGTTAATTACACATTTCAACAACTTAAAAGCCCTTTCAAAACAAGAATTAAGTTCAGGAAATCTAAAAGAAATTTATGGGTTGATAGAAGTTTTTATTTTTAGTGTTCGCTTTTTTTTTTTTTTCGCATTTTTGAGATAATAATAAGACGAATAATACATCTTATTTCAATATGGAATGACCTTATAAAATGATTTTAATAGATCGATGATTCTGTGTACATTTAGTTACTTTCATATCACAATTATAATTTGTTAAAAATCCTTGGTTTTAAATATGATTCATCGAGCATAACTGCACTTTGAGTTCAAATTTAGTAGTAGCATGAAATTTATAGACATTGAAACTCTTAGTTATTTGCAATTTATTCGCGTTTTTCAGTTTCATGTAAATGCATAGCTGCTAACTTTTACGCTTTTTTGTTACCACTAAAAATTAATAAAAAATTTTGCCTCATCGAATTCCATGATTTCGGCGATTTAATAAGGTAAAATTTACTATAAAATTTAGTGGTAGGGAAAAAGTGTAAAAGTTGGCAGCTATATAAACGTATTGCTTGAATTATCTTGAATTATAATTAATTGTTTCTTGATGATGACCTTTCCCCGACTGTTGTGGGGAAAGGCGTCTAAAGCTTGTTTTCACCTTTCTGACATATTCACAAAGTCATTTTCAGTCTATTAATGCATGGAATTTTCAGACATCTCTATCAGATACTAAGAATTCGAATATATATTTACTTTTTCTTTAAAAGCAAGGGACCTTTCAGAAAGCTGTTGTAAAAGTCGGAGTTTTGAACTGATTTTAAATACACAACAGTCAGGGAAAGGTCGTTACCATGAAGCAATTAATTATAACTCAAAAGATAAGTCAAGCGATACATTTATAGGAAACTGAAAAACGCGAATAAATTACAAATAACTAAGAATTTCAATGTCTATAAATTTCATGCTTTAACTTATAAAAATGACTCCTTGAATGTGTCAAAAAGATTTACATTGTTGAGAAGGATACTTTTTTATTGTTGAGGGGTATGGACGAGGGGTAGCTTAAAGGGTGATCCTCATTCAATCGAAAACAACCGTTCGCTAATGTTAATCCTATGGGGCATTTTTTTTCTATTATTTCGTTTGCATTACAGTATTTTTAAACGATTTTTTTTTCATTGGATAGCAGAGATCAATCTCTCTTTCCACCGTTGATTATTTTTTCGATTTTTTTTACAAAGATACTTTCATTTTCGGAACCGGTTTCGACAGTGAAAGTATCTTTCTAAAAAAATTTTTCAAAGAAAATCGAAAAATTGATCAACGGCGGAAGTAGAAATTGATCTCTGCTATACAAGGCATTTTTTTAGAATATTGAAATGCAAACGAGATATTAGAAAAACAGTGCACCGTAGGATTAACATTAGCGAGCGGGTGTTTTCTAGTGAGTGAAGAGGACCCTTAAGTGACAACATCTAACTATCATTGCTAAAGCACAAATGACGTGTTCTATCTTTTATTTTTATAATTATCATAATTATTCCCACAAAATTTCAGCTTGTATCTCTGAACAATCCGCATAAAAATTAGTGTGAATTTTAACTGCATTTCACAGTGATAAAAAAATAATAATAAACTATAATTTTACTACTTTTGGAAATAATTACGGTTTGCGTAATGTTGACAAAAACAAACATTAAAACAGCAGCTTAGAAAATGTCTTTGTTCGGAAAAACCTTTCCTGGAATAAAGGCGCACAATATTCAACGGGAGACAATAAAAAGTAATTCGGGTTCCACACCAAATGACCAATCAAGCTTTAATAAAACAATTCAGACACCAAAAAACAACAATATATATATATATATATATATATATATATATATATATATAAAACCTTCTTAAAAATAATTAATAATAATAATAATAATAATAACAATAAAAGTTGAAAAACACGAAATATATTTATGGAAAGATAGGAGGTATTATTTACTTTTTTTATTATTATTTGATGTAGATGCTATTATTTGATGTAGAACTAATCTTCAAAAATATGTTTTCCGCCGTTGGACAACGCGGAATTTTTTGACACATTCGCGAACTATTTTTTACACGTACATGCAAAAATTTTGCGGAAATGACTGTTGAACTGATTTGAAATCGAACAGTGTTTTTCGTTATACGATAAATGTACTACATCTTGAGGTCCCATTGATTGCTCTCCAGTGACGATCTTCGCTAGATTCTAATTTTTAGAATGTACAGTTACCCCACTCCTAAAAAAACATACATTTTATTTACCAGATTGTCCTAGAAGAAAAACGGAGCCATTTTTTCGGGAAAGTAGGTCTCTAAACTCTGAAATTTTCAATACGAACACCTAATTTCGACACCTGACTTTTCCTGTAAATTTTAGGTTATTAAACGCGGAGTCATTCCGTCAAATAGTTTAGGAATTATGAAGTTTTAAAATTTTTATTTTGAAGGTTAAAGTTTTATACGTTAACTTGAGCATTTTAACAGTTTGAGAGTACGCAGCGCCATCTATCGGTCATTTTTAGAACCGACACATGAAAGCATTGCAAACAAATTCTGCCTTCGCACATCATTATTTCAACTCAGCCCATTGTTAATTTATTAGTGCAGTCTATTTTAATAGAAACGATTAATAATATTTCATATTTTATTTGAAATGCCACTATAAAAATTATTCCATTAAGTCTGATGCTTGAGGACTTTTCTGTTGCTTTAGTTTTTGGTCTACTTAACGTTACGACTTTATGCTAAATAGCGTCAGATTTTATTGCTGTTCTCAAGTCCAAACTGGTTACTTTCTGTCATACACACGAATTTATTTTTGGTATTAGACGTATGAAATATGCAGGTACTTTTATTCAGAAGCTAAGAAATTTAATAGTCTTTTCCATTTTTCGATACACGCAAACGATCATTCAGAAAATACTTTAAACGTTTTGAGTTTTGAACCAATTTTTGTGACGCGACAGTATTGGAAAGGTCGGCTTGATGCAGCAAGCACTTATAACTCAAGGCAATCTAAATTAATTTCTCTACAAATTTCTATATCTTTTTTTTTGTACTTTTCCGTTTGCGTTTTGACTCCGTTAGGCGCCGCGCTAACGAAATAGTAGCAAAGTAACATCATTGGATGCAGCAAACTCGTTGTGCAGGAATCTCTAAAATGCGCGAAACTCGTTAAAGCAGCGGTCAGTAACGCATGTATGAGCGGTGCGCGCACATGAAAACAAACGAAAAAAAGATAACTGAATGCAGCAAACTCTCTATGCAGCAATCTCTAAAATGCACGAAACTCGTTAAAGGTGCGGTCACTAACAAATCAGCGCTGCGCGCACATGAAAGCCAAAAGCGTCGTTAATATCCCAGAACTGAAATATTTTCAGAAATTCTGAAAGTCATTTCCAATTCCATACGCCTGTTTAGATTTAATTTATGTCTTTTGTTTAGTATTTTTTTTTATTTATATGTTATCTTAATAAAATTTCCAGAATAATACATATTCTTATTTTCTTTAATATTCGTATTATTAGTTACAATTGGCGGGAAAGTACCCCCTTTTTTATTATCATTGTAATTTATTTTTTCATTTACATCGGAAAATAATTAACCATATTGAAAGACTTGCATATACAATATACAAAAGAACAAAAAGAACACACCATAAAAGGTTGCGGAAAGGTTGGGGTGGTGGAACATTCCTGTGCTCTTATCATTAATGGTGGAAGGCTCCAAAACTCCTTTCATCAAGGGAACTGATTCACGAAATGATAGGGTGGCACACGACACAAAACTCCACCATGAGTGTCATGTTGTGCTCCTTTATCCTTGCTAGTGATGAAAGCGAGACAGGCCGGAGATCCATGGGAAAATGATTTAAGTCCCCAGGATTACAATCTCCGACCTGTGTTAAGAGGATTAGGTGATGTCATAATCCAATAAATAGTTGACGCGAGTGAGTTTTACACTGTTTTCGATCTTACCGTTTGTAAGGGATTAGACTATATCACTGGAAAGAATGGAACGTGAAAGTGAATTAGTAGATGTGCTTTGTAATATTTTTCTATATCTCATAATCATTATTCTTGCTTGTATTTTATTTCATTTCTTTCAAACACGATATTTGAGATTCATATAATCAATATTTGGTTAATATTTCATTCATCAAAAGAGTTTTCAATGAAATGTCAATATTGATTAAACTTTGCATTGAAAATGTTAGCAATGAAATATACTAATATTGCTTATTATCTTTACATTTGCAATAATTACAGTTAAATGCTATCATAACGAATATTGAGAATTAGTGGATGTGCTTTGTAATATTTTTCTATATCACTATTATCCTTGCTTGCAATTTTATTTCATTTCTTTCAAAATGAATAAAATCATTTGAACAATTGCAAATCAATATTTAATCAATACTGACATTTCATTGGAAACTTTTTTGATGAATGAAATATTAGCCGAATGTTGATTGTATGAAATAAATAAAATTGTTCATTTGATAATTGAGATTTGCAATTGCAATTGTTCATTTGAGATGCATATAATCAATATATTCGGTTAATATTTCATCCCCCAAAAATATTTCCCGCGAAATGTCAATATTGATTAAATATTGGCTTTGCATTGAAAATATTAACAATGTAATACCAACATTGCTTAGATATTAGCTTTACATTTGTAATAATTACAGTTAAATGCTACCATAACGCATATTGCTAATTAGTGGATTATGGTAAATGTGCTTTGTAATATTTTTCTATATCCCTTAATCGTTATCCTTGCTTGTATTTTATTTCATTTCCTGCAAACACGAAACAACACGATATTCGAGATTCATATAATGCAATATTCGGTTCATATATCATTCATGAAAAATAATTCCAATGAAATGTCAATATTGATTAAATAATGGCTTTGCATTGAAAATGGTAACATCAATGATATTTCTAGATAAAATTGCCTCTTTGAGCAGATCATTTGAGAACCACCTTAAATAAGGAAATAAGAATAAAATTTTGAGCCCGAAATTCTCCTCCGTAATATTTTTTTCTGGCAGTGTCAGTGCTGCAAAGTGTGCATATATACTTGGCATAAGGCTTAAAAGTTTTTAAGCACCTATTTAAGTTAGAAACTTATGTTCGTTTTATTTTTCTGGAATCGAAGGTGTCAACTTAGAGAGTCAACTTAGAATATACTCGATCGGATAATGAGTTCCTGAGATATTTGTAATCCTATTTTCCACACGCTTCGATTTTTCAGGACACTGTATTTCATTCAAATTGCAATTCAAAGCTATATTTTAATTGGAAATGAGACGTTTAATCTGACGCAGTATAAACCGTTAGTTAATATGATTACCAATTTTGGAGTTATAAGGATGTTTTTTTTTACGCAATTCAGTAATAGAGCATTTCAAATTTATGATGTCATCAAGCCAGGATTTTATTCGAATGGCAATGCATTTTATAAATTTTTTACGCATGTTTTATTTTCATATTTTATATTATGCATCTCCATGTTGGGTAAGTATTACGTGGCCCCCAATCCCAATGACTTGTTCCTATTTTACGATAAAGGGTGCAGATCTTTCCAGAAAATTCTGTCACAGTAAATGTTTTGAACTGAATTTCCGGATGCGAAAAGCTCAAAAATGGAAAACAAAAATTGCCATCATAAAGGAACATTCGCTTATAAGTCAAAATAAATTCACGTATCAATAAATATTAAAACGAAAAAAAAAATCGATTTAAAATATTTTTAATAACCATGCCTGCAACTGTCATGCTTGTATGTTTAAAACTGAGTCTGTAAACGGGTCGAAAAGACAGCACAGGTAATTCTTGAAATTTTCAGCAAAAAAATTTGTGTTTGTTTGTCAGAAAGGTCTTAAGCAGAATTTTCCTCTTCTACTTTTTTTTTTTTTTTTTTTTTTTTTTTTTTTAGAAAACACCCATTCTGTTTTTTTTTTTTTTTTTTTTTATTCATTTATATACATATAATATTTTCCATTGACATGCATTTTCATCATCTACTTGAATTTTCATTACTTAAACTTATTTATTTCATGATTTTTTTTCGTCATAATATATTGTGTACTTTTTAATTCTATTTATTTTTTCCCTCTACATATTTCTGGATATTATTCAAACATCAGGTATACGTGTTCATTTTTCATATTTAATAATTTTTTCTCCCAATTGTTGTATGATGATTCTGTAATTTTATTTAATGGTTATATATTTGCATTCAACACTGCAAATAGAGGTGTATTAAATTCAGACGCATATGTGACTGAAAAAGAAATTTAGACACTTAAGAGTCTGAATGTGAAATTTCAGACGTCATACATGTCTAAATTTAAGACACATAAGTGTCTTACTATTATCATGTTTAAAATAAACTGAGAAAAATGTCTGAATAATAGTGATATGTCTGAAATTAATACATAGAACTTCAGACATTTAAATGTCTGAATGCGATACTGTATATGCCTGATACTGCAGATGACTGTATATACAATCGCATTGCAATATGTATGTCAGCACCATCAGAAAATGTTTTTGAATGGAGGAAAGATTTTTAAAATACATTTTCATCCACTACATTTCGTATTACTTTACAAAAGAAGTAATTTGATTAGGCCAAGTACATCTGACTAAATTGTAAAAGTTCAATTTATTTTGCTGCAATCGCGCATATAATTATGAATGTATCGGTCTATTATTATTAGAATTTTCACTTTGAATATAAATATTCTTTTTGAAATTACACGTTTATTTTAAATGGTATCATATATTTTCAATATATAAATGGTTTGCTAGATTTTTTTCTTTAGCATTAAATAACTTTTAAATATTATACGCTAAGTATAGTGCTGCAATTGCGCATGTACTACGTGTATTATCTTTGATTCCTACTTTTGTAGGTTAGAGATATCTCAATTCTTAAGATTTTCCATTGACATGCATTTTCATCATCTAATTACATGTTCATTATTTATACTTAATTATTTACGATTTATTTATTTTTTTCATAATCTATTGTGTACTTTTTATTTATTTATTTTTTTCTCTACATATTTCTGGATATTATTCAAATATGTGCGCGTAATTTTTCCTATTTAATATATTTTTTCCCCAATCGTTGTAATGATGTATCGTTGGTGTTATTTAATGGTTATAATATATTATATATACTGTATAATAATTATAAATATTTTTATTTATCTTTTTTCTTGAAATGTTCTAATGTGCATCTGATATCTGTATGCAGGCATTCACTTGATATATGTTCTGAAAGGAAAAAAAAAAAGAAAAAAAAAACATTATGACGAAGCGAATATAAAATCTTGTGAGAAGTCGAAGTAACCACAGGCGACGTATCAGACAGTAACGACATTAAAAAGATTTTTAAATTTTTATCGAAATATCGTATTCAGCTGCAGTTTGTCTCTTTACGCAACAAAAATAATTTTAATAGAAAATAGAGTTGTAGCGACAATGCTAGAATTCTACAAAAAAATATTTTAATAAGGAAAAAAAAAAACATTTATATTTGGGTATTTTTCAGAAATCCAAAAAAGTTTTTTTTTTTATTAGAGATTTTTGTTTTCTAAAGCAGCTATATTCTGACATATTCTCGAAGTTATTTTTATTCGTAAATGTATCAAATTTGCAGGTTTGTTATTTAGGTATAAAAGAAAGCGTCACCCCTCTTTTTTTCGATAAAAACTAAGGTTTTCTCAGAAAATTATGTAAAAATTGCATTTAAAGACAAGTTGAAAGATTGTTCGAATACTATCGAAAAGTTGGAAACGCTATCCAGTTTCGAAATCACCTCAATTACAAATATCTTCCGAAAAAAAAAAAAAAAAAGTATACTTTTTTTTTTAGTACAGGAAAGAATAAATATTACTTTATCCATTCAAATACAATTATAATGGGGAGGGGGGACCAATTTCATACTTTTACATACAAATATGGGTTCGTGAATATGCCAAAAAGTTTCGCATTTTTCTTTCTGCCACATTCACAAAATCATATTTATTCACGAAATCAAATTTAAAGATATTCTTGTTCAGCCTTTTATTATTATTATTATTATTATTTACAGGAAAAAGAGAATGTTGTCCGGTTTCTTTGTATCTGAATAAAGGTATTTCCTAATTCCATGCAGTTACGAGAGAAAATAGCCAACAAAACCATGCTCTAGAGCAGCTGTTTTAGAGATGGAATTCTCTACATTTTCCTTACGTTGGACTGTATGGACTGTATCATATGAAGCGGACAACTATCGCCATCTATATGTCTTGTTCTGAAACGAAATCAGTTTAAAACTACTCTACTTTTGCACTATTCTAGATTCAAACATGTTTAAGTATTTTTTTAATCCGGGGCCTGGACTAGAGGTCTGCACGGGCCAAAATTTTCAAACCCCGAGTCTGGCCCGATCCGTAGAAATTTTTTTTGGCTCAGCCCAGTATAAAAGTTAAAAGTTTAGCCCGTGCCCAGTCCGTACCTACCATACAAGAAATTTATTGGACCGGTGGTCCTGCACGGTATATAAAAGCTAAAAGTTCGGCCGATCCCATTATAAAAAATGTAATGGCCCGGCCTGGTATAAAAGCTAAAATCTTGGCCCGCGCCCGGCTCAGTATAAAAGCTAAAGGTTAGGTCCGAGTTCGGCTGGCCCATACAAAAACTTAATTGATCCCGCCCGTCTCGACTGAATTTCTATAAAACATAGATTTCTACGCCGATATGGTTAAAAATTACCTTGTGCGAGAAGTTCTGACAACAAATACTTATTTTTCCCCCTCACGTTTATATTCTTCATTTTTAAAAAAGTGCCCCGGTCTGCAAAGTACCCCATTCCAAAATAGCTCTAGATTTATTTCTGGCTCTGCCCATGTAAACTACTAGTATATATAATTTTTTAATGAATCGCTATTTGTATGTAAATGCCTGAGTTATCATTAATATCGTTAGTTAATCCATATATTCCATGCCTTGGAGACTTAAAAATTGAAAAACGCTATACAGTAAAATCTCCTATGACGGAATCGAATAGGAGAGCCGAAAAATCCGTTATAGGCAGGTTCCCTTTTTAGAAAATACGTCGTCTGTTGTAAATGTATTATATTCTTTTCGCATACATTATTATATTCAGCTTTCATGGATCAACGCATTTTTCTGTTTAAGACTGAATTCCGTGATAGACAGGTTCATTTTCACAGGTTTTAGTGCATTCATTGCCTAGATATATATGTACTATTCTTTAAAAAGAATAAATTTTAAATTTTAATTGTAGAATAATGTCGATTTAAGAATATATGTATTTTATGCAAAAATTATTGGGCCGGACTAAATATTACTGATTTTTGTACGTTACGTTCCAAGCCGGATCAATGATTTTCATACGGGCTGGGTCGGAAGCGGACCTCAAAATTTCGGACCGTGCAGACCTCTAGGAAGAATGAAGTCAGGCTGGGTCTGGAAAAAAAAGCCTGACCCGGCTGGGTCAGAATCTGGAGAAAAAAGTAAGACCCTGCACGGTCCGACGCTTCAGAAAAAAAATTCCTGACGGCTCGGCCTACAGGCACTGGTCGATTTCGAAGACGCAGACCGTGGGGCGCATGTTTGTTGGGAATTGCGGAAGAAATGACCATTTGCCATGATGTCGCAGTTGGGACCACTCACTTCGAAACCTAACTTGTTTGCAGGAGGAGTCGGCAGGGATTTTGTTTTGTTTTCTTTTGTTTTTAATTTATTTTTGCTATAAGGTTGGTCCTATAAAAAACTTGTCAATACAAAATTTTTAGATAATATTAAGAGGATTTATAATAAATTTAATCGGATTTGATATCTTGTGAATGGACGAAGTTGTGAATTTTTTCCTTCTAACATCCCCCCCCCCCTCGGGCCATTTATAATGATATCGAAAATCTGTCATACATAAATTTTCGGCCCTTTTCCTAGATGTAATAATAACTTTAAACGGATTCGATACGTATCATAATAAAGACATTATGGGTTTTTTCTGTTTTCACAAAAAGCCCCCTCCCCTCCCATTTTCCTCCCTTCGTTCGATTTTGCCCATGAACGAACTTGACCGAGATTTATGCGTCAGTTTGGAAGAGATTTGTGCAGAATTATTGAAATTATCGTGTCCATAAAAAAGTGACATAGATAGATAAAATTTTGAACTGAGGGTGGTTTGGGTTCTCGTAGTCATGATCAGCGTAGATCTGCAAAAAAATTTCAAAAAATCCAGCTTAGGAGAGAATGTAACAGGTAGTATTTCTTAAGAAATCTAACTAAAGGCCCGCGACTGTGCAGACTAGTGCTACTATATATATATCTATATATATATACTCTATATATATCTATATATATACTCTCTCTCTCTCTCTCTCTATATATATATATAGCCAAAAGTTAGTTAAAACCTCAAAAATGTATTAAAAAGAAAGAAAGAATGTTAAAAAATTTCGGTTTGCAGGAATAGGATTGGAGGGAAATCGAATTTTTTTAATAACAAAATTATTTGGTTCAGAAATTACCGATAGTTGGCGCTGCTGCATAATATGAAGCAGTTTTATCCAAATGAAGCTGTCCATAAAATCCCCAAATGCACACAATTTCTTCATTCAATGTCATCGTTACCAGATCAAGCGCTGTTGATTAAACTCTTTTACAAAAACGGGGAATCAGCAACTGGCGCATTGCGAAAATTCCGCACGGCAAAATGACTAAAGACGAGAAAAGTTCCTGTTTCATGTTCTGGGATATTGAAACTTATCGAAACTTGCTTCGCCGAAATGGGTCTTTTAATATAAGTCTAATTTGCATTTGCTTTATATTATGCGCCATCTATCGACAATTTTTTTAACCACAAAATTTTTTGTTACTACAAAAAATCCGATCTCCCTTTCATTCCATTCCTGGAAACAGCAATTTTGTAGCATCATTTGTTTATTTTTTAAAGTTTTACCGAACTCTTTATGTACCCGGAATATACATATTTCACTCCCGATAATTAAAAACGTTAATAATTAAATAACTATTTATCACATTTCATAGGAGATAATAGGGACCTTGATATAACTTAGAATTAAAAAAGTGAAATTTTGTGCAAAATAATCGCGAAATGAAATTGCAATCAATGCAAAAAGGAAGGCCAAATAAAATCGTGGAAATAGACGAATTGGGTAAAAACAAATGCCAATTTTACCTGATAAACAATTTTACTTTTAACGGCTTTGTGAAACGTTTTAACAGCCATCCTTAAAAAAAAAAAAAAAACATTAATTGGAAATAGTATATGCTTTTTCTTTAAATTCAATTTTGTCTCCTTGGTTAAATGTATAGCTGAAACAAATCTTGTTTTCTAAATGACAGTATGTTGACAGGCAATTTTTGTTCTCCAGAATAAATTGATTCATGAAGTTTGAATATGTGAAAATACGTTTTTATTTTTCGGATAATTTACTGAAATCAAGATTTTGTTTTCACCATCTATTAAAAGTGAAAATAAATTCTGTTTTTCAGTTTTAATGAGAAAATGGTGCAAAAATATACTGATCTGTTTTATTTCTCCTTTTTTATACACAAATATGGAATAATTTACTTTCCGTTTTTAGGTAAACTTCGTTAAAATTTACAAAAATCTTGGCATCTAATTTAATTTTTTTTAATTCTGAGAGTTTGTGTGACATCCTCGGATCAATGATAACCGGTATTAAGTAAATCGCATTGCGTTCGATAGTCTAGGAGTAGTTGCGAAATACAAGCACAAGGTCAGATTTTAATATAATAGATTCGTGTTCATTTTCCTTTTCTTAAAATTATGAAGTGATTTTTAGCAGAAAACTCTCATCTGTATATAACGGATACTCATGCTTAATAATCAGTATAGATAACAAAACATTTACATTTTTCCTTATAAATATGGCGTGAAACTCATCTACTTTCTATACTTACTGATCCTTATATTATTAATGTAAGGAATTGAATCACACTCATTTTAAAGCACATTGGAAAATTCCCGTTTTATTTCAAATATGACGTTTCTTTTTCCCCTGAGAAATCCCTTTTTAATGACATAATTCTTGTTAATTTTCTTTTCCAGGCAATTAATTTCAATACTGGCATAGGGGAAATTATGTTACTTTAACGTAAAAATATCAAATCTTTAGGTTTTATCAACAAAAATGGAACTATTAACATTCGTCATTTTTTTTTTTTTTTTTTTTTTTTAGGTAATCGAGTTATTTCTTTTAGTTTTAAGAATGAAAATATCTATTTCTCGCTATCCATAACATCATTTTTGACATGGATAATTTTGCAGAGCATATTATTGACATTTGCTAACAATTTTCTTTTGAAACTTCTTTTTTAGTTTTTTAAAATTTAAATAAAAAATACGGTAGAGTTGTATTAGCCATGCGCAGACGGTAAAACGCCAAGTATTGTTAGCATACAAAAGAAAAAAAAAAGAAAAAAAGTGAAGAAAAAACCCAAGATCCTTTTATTTCACCAATCAAAGCATATCCGCTTTATTTTCGATGAATGACGTCATATTCGCCTGTTTCCCATGGTTACACATATTGAAACCTTGTATTATTATCAAAAACTAAAAAAAGTACGTTTTATTTCTAATAATATTATTTAATCTTCTTTTTAATTCTTTAATTTTTTTATTTCATTTTCATTTTTCACATGAAAGTGTTTCAATTGAAACTAAATTGTTGAGTAAAAATTATTATTCCGGTTTTTGAATTAGTTTTGGCAACGATAAAGTATTAGCAACTGTAAAGTAAATTTAACCATTTTAAAATGTTATACGAAAAAATGTCCATTTATTCGCTATGAAATTAACGAAATTTTGAATTATTAAGAAAAATATTTAAATAAAATAAACAAAAACCAGCCTATGTTCATTTGAGGGTTATAATCAACCTATATTCCGTCAGGATCATTAAATGCTCCATCTTGACGCTGGCTTCAGCCTAACATTTTCACACAATCAGATTTATAATATTCTTGGGATAAGGAATGGAGAACAAGTGGGTAAGTGTGATCGAAGATCGCTCAAAGGATTTCGTTTAATATTCTTTTCAAAACACTTTATCCTTTCTTTAATAAATCCAAATAAATTTCATTTTCACAAAAAAAAAAAAAAAAAAAAAAAAAAAAGTTATGTTTTTTATAAAGTAAAAATTTACCGGTCTATTTTTCTCGTTTTTTTCGAATATCTAAACCAGCCCGATAGCATATTCTGTCATAATATCTGTCATGTGGACTAAATGCGATATTAAAAAAAATTATTTTCAAAATTAAACATGTTGTACACCTTCAAAATGTTAAAATATGCGACTATTTCCATAATCGGGTTTTTATCAGGATTCAATACGTTCCTCAAACTCATATATTTATTATTCTCTAATTACGCATATTGATACTCGCTTTGTATTTTTCTGAAACATTTGAAAAATCCGTTCAATTTTCGATATGACGTCACATTTTCTTTTTAATTCTCTAATGACGTGATATTAATCTGCTTTGTGTACATACACATACGCATACTCCCTGTATTATTGAGAAATCTTTCCGTTTTATTACCACTAAGACGTCAATCAATTTTATTTCATATTTATCTTTTTTCAAATGGGTGAAACTTTTTATTTCATTTTTCACGTGGAAATCGTCTGATAGAAAATTATTTATTGTAGAAAGAATTTCATCGTGGATTTTTAATTTTTGGCATCTGCTATAACGAAAAATGTTTAAATTGAATAGGAAAATGCTGTTAAAATATTCATTTCTCGTGGAGATATTTTAACCCTAGAACTACCGTGAATTTTTCTCAACCTTGATTAAAACATTTTACACCGAATTTTCATTTAAAACTATTTAACTTATTTATTAGCTTTAGTTTTCTGTGGATTATGTTTAACTTATTTTATGAAACAAATTCTAGTTCTAATAGTCATTTTGAATGTGTACCTGTCGGGTCTTTTGGACTCGACATAAGGTGTAACATGAGCGAGATTAATAGACGCTTTCAGTGTGACGTCAGACATGACGTTTTAGAGGAAACTGTCGCATTCTGTTAAAATTTCCACACGAATATCGTCTCTTTGCGCATGCGTCAACGTTATTATTTTTTTTAATTTATTTTTTTTTTAAGTATTTTTTTTTCTGAAACGGGAATCCAGATTGATTAGCCTGTTTAGCCTAGGAGGGGGGGGGGCGGGGCGCAGGGGGTTGAAAAGGGTTGATTTAAAACAGAAGATGGAGGTGTACCATTGTATTGAAAGCATAGACCTTCTAATATGGTTTTGTTCTGAGATTGAAAGCGAAAGCTTTTTTTTTTTTTTTTTTTTTTTTTAAGAATTCATGTTTTCACTACTAAATGTGCATATTTTTTTGCAAAATTTTAAAGAAAGCTTGGATAAGTTATATTTATAACCAATTGAAATGTCAGAGAGTTCGGAAGATGAGAACTATTTTTTTATTGTTATGTTAAAAAAGCCGACGCGAAAACAAACGAACAAGAAAGCGAGAAGAAAACATTTCTTTTCCAACTGAATAACAATATTTTTTCACAAAATTATTATACGCGCTGTAAAACCGTTTTATTGATCACACATAAAGATTTTAAAGAGTTCGGACAAAAAGAACTTTTTATTTTAAAACTATGAAACGACCCTAAGTAAAAAAACAAAAAAAAAACAAAAAAAACAAAAAATAAACAAGAAAATGAGTGCTTTTATCACTAAATATCAATATTTTTTCGCGAATTTTTCATCTTAAAATATAATTTCATATAAAATCGGGTTAAACATACAAAATAATAAAAACTTGACTTTTTTATATATATATTTATTATCACGGGACCCGGGAAACGCCGGGTGGAGGGTCAGCTAGTTTCTTATTAAATATAAATGGAAGAAAATGTTAATAGTGCATAAAGCATTTAAACACTTATCTGTGAGATATAGCTATATAAGGTATAGCTATACTATACAAACAAAATGGAAAATACAACACAGCAACCGCTTGTTTGGATAGGGCTACTATAATACATGTTAAATCATCAAGCATTTTGCTGCCCACGCGGCATGGCCAATCGTTCTTCTCCTATTGGCAATTAAATGGCTGTGTGTCAGCTTGGATTGTAGCTTTTAGGAGCCTTAGTTTGGAGTTAGAGCTTATAGAATTAAATCTAATAGCCCTATTTGAAGTTTGGAATCAGTTTCCAAGCAAAACGTCATGACTGACGTCACGAGAAAGCATCTATTCAGTCGTAAGACTCCTATAATAGGAGCTCTATTCAGTCGGAAGTAGGAAGTATTAAGACAGGGAGCTGACGCACAGCCATCTAGTTACCTAAAATATCCGCCATATTATAACCAAGCTCAGCATTAGTTTACCTCCGGCGCAGGTGTTTGCTGTTCCTGTCACTGTCGCTCGTCGTTCACCACTGCGGTAAGCTAACCGGTTTTAGCTTGATGTTTAGTCCTTTGGATTATTAAATGTCGGTATGATTCAGCCTGTACTATAGGAGCTTTACGAAGTAGGGTTACTAGACGCTCTATTCGGAAGTTGAGGCTACTTCACTCAGTCGAATACACCCGCTCGCTAATGTTAATCCATTGAGGGAAATATTTTACGATATCTTGTTGGCATTTCAATATTTTTAAATGATTTTTTTTTCTTTTTACTTTCTTCTATCTTTACAAGAAGAAAGTATTGGATTCATGAAAATTTTGACTTCCGGTTTTTGACGGATTTATACGTTTTAGAAGGTCCTGAACACGATTTGACTGTTTTTAGAAAATGCCTGTCTGTGAGTCTGTGAGTCTGTCTGTCTCTCTGTCTGTATGTGACACAGATTTTGTGGGCGCTCTATCTCAAAAACTAATGCTCGGAATTTAATAAAACTTTAGATTCAGTTAGTCCTTGATACAAATGGATGCTCATTAGTTTTTGGTAAAAATCGCCCGGCAGGTGGCGCTACTATGCAGCATTTACACGATTTTAGCGATAGTCGTATCTCAAGAAATATTGCACGGAATTTAATAAAACTTGAGTTTCAGTTAGACCTTGATAAAAATGGGTGCTGATTGTTTTTAGTGTATGCAACATCTGTGTGAGATAGAAGAAAGTTTTGAGATTGACACATCCGACTAGTTTTTTTCTGCATTGGATAGCTGAGGTCAATCTATATGCAGGCCATTTTGTAGTTTTTCGATTTTGATCACAAGTTTTTATTATTAAGATACTTTCACTTTCAGCTCCCTTTTTTACCTTTTCGATTTTGGTTGCAGTTTTTTTTTTTTATTATTATTATAGAGGATACTTTCACTATGGAAACCAGTTCCGAAAGTGAAAGTATCTTAATCCTGACCTCAGCTAAGTCATTTAAAAATATTAAAATGCGAACGAGATATCGTAAAATATTTCACCCATAAGATTAACCATAGAGTTTGGGATTAACATTAACTCGCGGGTGTTTTCGGCTGAGTGAAGTATTCCCTTAAGAGTAGAATATTCTACGATTACATGAGACGAAGATTTTTATTCGGAAATAATGGTAGTGTTAAAATCTCTCTCTCTCTCTCACTCATACACTTACTCTCACTCTCACTCCCAAAAAACATATACTAGTTGCAAAAAATTGAAGAGAAACCAGAAAAATCTATTGTTTTTTTATTCTATTACAGGAGGATAGGTAACAACTATTGTTACAAATGTTTGGCTTTACAGTTGTGTATTTTTGAAAGATTTCACATAGGAGGATTGAAAATTATTGTTTACATAGAATTCATTTTTATATTCTTGAAAACTTTTGGAGGAAAGGAAATACTATTGTAGCCCCATTCACACATCTATGGAGGCTGACCATCTTGCATATCAGTTTTAGGTCTAAAACATCTGAACATTCCAGAAAAGAATTTCCTCGTGTTTCGAAATCGTTTCTTTTTCTGTAAAAGAGAACAGACAATTACATTAAAACACTTTCAGTGGATAAAAAAATCGTGAAATGTTTATTTCAACTAATTGTATAAGAAAATCACTCATTATCACTAGTAAATCTACAGATCAGGAGCCTCAACGTCAGCTCTGCAAGTCATTTGTTTTTTAAATCTCATTTTTTATTTCATTTATCATCGTACAATCCGCAATTATGATTTTTTCAATTGCATGTATATTTATAAGCATATAAAATTCTTCGAATGTTCCAGAAATTAGAATCATTAAATTAAACACGGTGTTACATCACAGTGATATTCTGAAATTCTGCTAAACTGCTTATTCTTTTATTTTTTTTAAATAAATAGGCATTCATCCCCCCCCCATAGTCTCATTAAATTTACATTCATTTTCATTAAAAAAAAGAGATATTTCATCCAAATGGTGCGAGTTCTTTGAATTTTATTATTTTACACTCTTTGAAATACGGTTGCTAAGCAACGGATAAATTAAAGTGGAAAGCAAAACTAAACGCTTTTAAAAATTGTAAAAAATATGAAACTAAGATGTTTATATTTCCCGAACAGATGCAAAAAAATTTTCAAATATTTTTAGCAATTAATTTCTAAATTCTATTAAATTTATCGGCAAAATTTCAAAACTATTGGAAATCCATATTGAAAATTTAGCATTCATAATTTTACGTCTAAATCCATTATGCAAATATTCCATTTTCATTTCAGATAAAAATGAAATTTGAAAAATCGTCAGCATCCCCATAAGAAAGCATTATGACCTAAAATAAAATGTTCTATATTTTCCGAACGAATGAACCAAATTTAACAAAAAACTGTACAGTAAATTCCGGATACATCGCCAACATACCTACCAAAAATCAACCTAATTGGACCATTTTTACGGCAGTTATCACGGAACAGACAGACAAACAAACAGACAGACAGAAACCAAAAAGTTTTCGCGTCTCCACAGTGAGCCTCAACTGACGTTTCGGCAATTAAACTAATGTGCACTCTAAAAACGACCTTTTCAAAACTGAGCAAAAAATACTCAAAGCTGAGTATGTCACATAGTCAAAATGGTTCCGAATCAAAATGACTTAAGTTTGAAACGTGTATAGAATCATTTCTGAAAACATTCACACGCTCAAAAATAAAACATGTGCTCCAATTTGAGTATGTCCATGTTTCAAAAATGAGTATAAACTGACTGCTATGTGCTCATTTTTGAGTATTTCCATGTTTCAAAAATGAGTTTGAACTGATTCTAATCAGTTTTGAGTATGTCCATATTTCAATATTCTGAGTACTTCTGGTATTTCAAATTTGAAAGCATTGATTGGGTCCTTGAGAATGCACAAACGGCGACATTTTCAAGACCAATAACGATAAATAAATTATTTTCGTAAAAATATTTGAAAATAAACTTAATAAACATAAATAACGAGATCATATGTAAAATAAAAACAGATGCATAATAATGGTCAACCGTAAACGTGAAAGTTAATATTTTACTATTGCTTTTTTAATTTGTAAAACATGTCGTGCCAAATTCTATAATATCAAAAGACGCTGATGCATAGCACATGTTTCTATGCATATATATTTCTATTGATTCACAGAAAATGGATGGGAAATAAAGTATTGATGGATAAATTATTTTAATAAAGTCGATTTGTAAAGTTTCTATCCTATGTAGTCTGGCCAAAGCTGTAGTTCTGCTGATTATTTTAGGAATAGTAAAATAGTTTATTCATAAAGACTATTTCTCATTGTCTATCCACGTGAACCGATAGAAATCTATATGCGTAGCGAGAGCATATGCAATGAGTCAGCCTCTTTTCACATACCTAAAATTTGGCACGAGATGCTTTACAAATTAAAAAAGCAATAAATAAATATTAACTTTCACGTTTACGGTTTACTTTTTTAAACATCTGCTTTTATTATGCATATAATCTCGTGATTTATGTTTATAAAGTATATTTTCAAAAGTTTTGCGAGAAAAGTTTATTCATCATATTAATCTTGAAACTGTCTCCGTTTCTGCGTTCGAAACATGTCGATCTTTATATAAAAAGCTTTTATAAGCCTTTATTTATTCTGTTTTATACCTTTGAGCATATACCTCTTTAGTACAATATTTATTTTAATTATATCCAAATATTCCATTAACCCCTTGGAGGGCAAGCACGTGGTCTAAAAATGCTAAATTTTGCGATATTTCGACATCAGTAAATTTTAATAATGAATTTTTACCTTCTAAATCTGCAAAAAATAATACTAAATATTTTTATTTAATAATACTGGTCGCAAAGTTATATATTAGAAAGTGGTATATATTATATACCGGTGCCCCTCAAGGGGTTAACAAGAAAAACGACCGCCAAGAAGGCAACTGAGGAAAAAACTTTAAAAAGTTCTTCCAGAAAATACCGGGAGGGAAAAGTACCCTCCCTATTCAGTTTGTCAAAGAATTTTCTTAGTTTAAATTATAATGATTTTTATTCTATTGTTGAAGTCATTCTTGCAGAAGAGTAATGTGTGGAACCAGGAATTTCATTAATACGCTTCCTTGTTGTAGTCCAAATATCATCGACAGATGGCGCTGCACTATCTGAAACTGTTTTAACACTCTAACTAACGTCTAAAGATGGATCCATGTTCAGTCAGTTTTTAATTCTTCCCTCTGTTGAAATTTAAACTTTCATTATGCGTCCAATGATTTATATTTTGACGAATGTCTTCTTCCAAGTTAAACTGTAAAAATGCCATTCTTCTACGACTAAAACGTAATATGTTATGATAGTTTCAATTTTATGAATTTTTGACGCTTTCTGGCACTAAATACGAAAAAACACGTCTAACACGAGTAAAAAACATGTACAGAGATAAAAGAAAAAAAATTGTGTTTCGGACTACCCTCAAGACAGGATATTCATTCATTTATAAATGTGTTTTGTAATCTAATGTAGTTTTCCAATTTCCATTAAGTTTTTAAACAAATCGAGTCATAATGAATTTCTTCACGATAGAAACATTTTTTCGCTCTTGTAATATCTGTGTATTGTGGGTTTAAATCTCCACAATTAACATTGCCTGTAAAGGAAAAAAAATAAACGATATCCGATTTCATATTATTTTAATAAGAACATTGGAAATTTTCAAGCATTTAAGAAAAAAAATGAATTTATAAATGTCTCAGGAAGTACATGAGTTTATTTTTGAGTACTCGCGATATCTCATGTTAATTTATGGGGAAACTTAATTAAGTGATAGTAAAAAAACATTCCATTTCCGTACTTTTACGAATTTATTTATTATTTTTTTACCGGGTTTAAGTGATTTTGTGAATGTGTTAAAGAGTAAATCCGTTAAAAGTAAATCATTTGAGAATTCTTTAACAGATAATGCTACTTATCGGCACTTTCGGGTTATAGCAGCTCTACACTTAGGATTATGCCAAAATTGCAGTTATGATTTCGCCGCAAGATCATCGTAAAGCTTATAGATACATCACTCCAAACGCTAATATATGTGCCATATACGTCGTTATATACATATTATTTACGTGTTATTACCATATATACATAATATACACATCATAGATCCATTATTTCCCAGATTTTGAGAGAGCTGGGAGTCATAAAGTCGAATTGCAACGTTCATTGCAGCCGTATTTTCTTGCAGGCTTAGTTCATGAAATCAGATGAATATGCGCTAATTTATTTTGACTCAGATGTCCGCGTCCTCCTATCCTCAGTTTTTAAATGCTTTTGATACATGCTCTATTCTGTAAACTTCTATTATCATCTTTCGTGATCTTGTGTTTTTAATTTTACATTACTGATGAGGGATTTCTGGAAAAGTTTGAAGCGTATAATGTTGTTTTTAACAAACATTTGTGCTTTTTAACTTTATAATTTAACTGCCTGTATAAATGTACTTATTTTTAATCTTATATATGTGTCACATATGACTATAAACAGCTCATATGCGTCACGAAATGTTACATACATCATATATTATTGTAATGTAATACTTTACAATTTGGCGATAAATATTGGTCGCTGGGCGATTCATCCTCGTAGGCTGCTATAGACCAAAAGTGTATTTTTATTTTCCCTAAAGCTTCGGTATATTTATTTTTATTATTATACTGCCAAAAGAAAAAAATCTTGTAAAAATACGGAAGTTGTATTGCCGAAATATGAAGATACTTTTTAGAACATGAAGATACTTAGAACAAAACTACAAAAGAAAATACCAAAGGCCTTAGCGAAAATGGCAAATTAACTGTACTTTTAGTACTGTTATCTATCAAGTATATTCTTAAATCCATATTATCTAATTTATGACGCAGTCATAAAATTTTACGTAAAAATGCGGAAATCAACGGGTTTTTTTTTTTTTTGTTGTTATGGTGCACTTATTTAGGAAAATAATCAGAAAGTCGACATCTGATGACGATGTAGTACGTTTTAAAAAAAATTGTATCCTTTAACTTTAAATATTTTTAAATATATGATAAATCTAAAAAGAAATCCACAAATAGAAATTTCAAAGTTTTTAGAATTTTATTAAATAGCTAAAATGAAACCAAATATTTTTTGAAAACTCCTTACGTCGCCATCTAACGCCTTCTCTTTGATGATGAAATCTGTGTTATATTATACTCTGTGTTAACTGTGTTATATTATTTACATATTTAATGATATTATTTAATAACAGGCCACCTATTTAAATTTTCCTTTAGGTTATTTACGTGAGATTTCTCTATGGGCGAGGCAAAATTCTGTATCGATGAAACACCCATTTAAAACGTAATATATATATTTATTTACTTTTCTTTGTTTGTTTGTTATTTGTTTTTAACGATTGAACTTTTCCTATTATAACATCAAAGTAAATAAGCAAAATAATACAAGATATGGAAAAATTAAAGGGACTCACAGGTTGTAATGCGATGGTACTGCTCTCCGATTTCTTAACTTCTAGTGGAGGTAACTCAAAAAATTCGTCGATAGTGGAGTCGTTACCATCATCATAAGGCTGGTTGACTGGGTAGGGCAGGTCTTCAAAGATGGTCGGCAGTGTCCCGACTTGAGGAAGCGACTTTCTTGGGCGAATATCCCTGGAAATGAAAACAAATACGTTGCAATAAGATTTATTATCAGCTTTAATTGGTGTTTTTTTTTTCTTACTGCTTATAGACATAGGGCATGATGGGTGTGAAGGGAAGTTGTGAGACGGAATAAGTGGAGCCCTGAACACCCATAATGGCAGAAAGACTCAATTCAAATCAATCAAAATAAACTAAAGTAGTGAAACATTGAGTGAAAGAGATCAAAAATTAAGAATCATGTAAAAAATTTTATAGAATATTAAATTTATAAATTGCTTTAAATTCACTCATCTGATTGTTAGCATTTTTGCAGTATTCTTTTACTATCCACTGAAATTTAGGTATATAAGAATGAATATAATTTTTACTTATTTATTTTTAAAAAAAAGTTTTATTCTCTGCATTATTTTACTGCCACCATTTTAAATGCACTATTATTTGAATTTTTCTACACAAATACATAAATATATATACCATAAACATTCCATATAAATGTACAAATAAATGAAAATTTAAAATAAATAGAATATTTGTTTTTGTTTACTTATTATAAGAATGAATAAACAGTAAATTTAAATAAAAGTTTTTGAAAGTCATTTATGCAATTTCCGATTTTGCTTAAAATAGGAAAACATTCATGTGATTCATCATTATTTTTTTTTTTACTAAAATAGGTGTTTGATGAAAATATATGTACAAAAGGTTTTAAGAACTTTAAAACCTTAGATTAACTATTGGGTGGTGCAAAAAAGCAGGAGTACCAAAATAGTATACACATAATTTTCAAAATTATTTTCAAATTATCCATTCATATTATTCATAATAAATAAATTTAAATTATCCATAATAAATAAATTCAAATTATCCATATTTCAAAATCATCCATTTTTTTGGTAAACGCAGCAGATCTTTCCGAAAATACTCTCAAAGTCGGCGTTTTGAACAAAATTTCTGACTTTGCTGCACGAGAATGGCGAAAAATATGTCGTCACCTGACACGAATCGCTTATAACTCCATACAAGTAATTTATTTATCAAAAAATGGGAAAATAATTTTGATTCCAAATCGCTTCTATAGCGAGGCTTTCCAATTTTAAGCCTTTTGCGTATAGATATGAGCCAGAAAACGTATCAGAAAGTTTCGCGTTGTTGAACAAGTCGGTTGAGAAACACCTTAACACTGAACAAGTTGATGATTCAAGCGGTGTATAAAATTTTTGAACCAATCTTAACCATCTTCCAGAGGCAATTTCATTTTCATCATTCTGTGTTGCTTTTTTGAGCTATAATCACAGCAGTGTGAGGCAAGTTTGCTAATCAAAGCTACTTCATTGTAATTTGTAACAATGACTAATTAATATCTTTTTATTTATTTATTTATTTTT
The DNA here is from genome assembly GCA_963931845.1 of Maratus michaelseni. Classification (NCBI taxonomy): domain Eukaryota; kingdom Metazoa; phylum Arthropoda; class Arachnida; order Araneae; family Salticidae; genus Maratus; species Maratus michaelseni. The sequence continues at coordinate 342,514,302 of OZ007592.1, forward strand.
GTGTGAGGGGGCGGGGAGAAAAATTTGAAAATAAAATCTTACCCTTCTAGAGCTGATCTGTATAGCTCTTCGTTGCGTTTTTTGTTAAAATACGCCTCTGTTTTCGATTTCCAATGTTCTTCAGAGATCAGAATATCCTGAAAAGAAAAAGTAAAAATTAGCTGTATTCAGTTTTTTGATTGGTTTTATATTATATCATTTTATTATTTTTCTACACAGCTCGGATGATTCCAGGTGTGTTTATCATGCTGCGGTACCCTAAATTTTTTTACCTAGAACCATCTACCTCAACTCACGGTTAAGCGTGAATAGCTCGGTTGAACGCTCAAATGGTATTCACTATTAACCTGATTGGACTTCGGCTAACTAATCAGGTCCAATCAGGTTAATGGTGAATACCATTTGAGCGGTCAACCGAAGCCATTGCGTTTAACCGAGAGTTGAGGTAGATGGTAAATACGAGCATTAGTGTCTTACTTTTTCTCTAATCCAACCTAGTGACTCTCACAAGCACATTTCTGGTGTTTTTAGCTCACAAGCTATCAAAGCCTGAGAGCTAATATCCGCGCAGGTTCTGTATGTACGTACGTACGCTGTACGCAATAACTCTTGATAGAAATATCCGATTTGCTTCAAATTTTGCATATAGGTTCATTCTGATAAGGTGCTTCCCTGATTAGTTTTGGGGGTTCATTGGTTAAGCATAAAGGAGGGAACGAGAGGCTAATCCACCCTCCTTAATTTAGATAAATGGGTTTTTCATGCAGAATTATCCGATGTTCTTCAATTTTTGTAGATAGGTTCATTGTGATAAGGCGTTTCCCTGATTAGTTTGGGGGTTCATTGAGTAAGTATAAAAGCGGGAACAGGGGGCTAATCCACCCCCTTAATTTGGATAAATGGGTTTTTCAAGTAGAATTATCCGATTTGCTTCAAATTTTTATATAGTTTCATTGTGATAAGGCGCTTCCCTGATTAGTTTATTCTTTGAAAAAGAGTATAATATACAATGAGTGTGAACAGCCTGTGACCTCAATGCCATCAGTTTAACAGGAAACTTTTCTTTTTATTTTATTTTAGTTTTTTTTTTTAGTTTTTTTTTTGTTCCTCAACGTGTGAGATTGGCAGGGATTCTTATTCACAAGCTATAAAATCGAATGTTTCTTTTTTGTCTTCTTTCAATAAAGGTAGGAGATCTTTCAAAAATTACCATCAAAGGTAGCGTTTCGAACTCAATTTCCTGAATCGAAAGCCCGATAAAGGTCGTTACGAAATAATAATCGCTTACAACTCAAGATATTATTCATTTACCAAAAAATAAAAAATACTGTTCGATTCTAATTTACTTTAATAGTCATGTCTGCAAGTGTCATACTTTTATGCTTAAAAATGGAGTTCGTAAAGCTGTTAGAAATTTTCGCGGTTAAAAAGGAGTTCTTCGAGAACATCTTTAAAGCTGTTCCGAAATCCAAACTGGTTATTTTCTAAAAATTTTCGCGAAGCTTATTTTTATTCGTAAACTCGTCAAATTAAATTATTTTCTTTTCCAAGTAGAATGAAATTGTGTGTATATTCCACATTCCTCCAAATGCGAAAATTCTTATCGTCAAAGGTGATTTCCGAGACAATTCAATTATGCGTGGCGATCCGAGTGTATCTACGTGTGTTAGAGCACAGACAGACGGCAAACGGCCAGAGAAACCGAATTCATAAACACTTTTCTACTATGTTGGAAAGTTTAAAAAATGAGTCCATGAATATGACGGTAAATTTCGTGTTCTTCAGCGGAGTAAAAAAATGTTATTTGAAAACAACTTTCATTTCACGAATATGCTCAGTAAAAACAAATTCCATGGATTGCCATACAATTTCTGTATGTTTACGAATTTTGTAACCTATATATTTAAAAAGAAAAGCGCATTCAGTCAAATTTCACACTTCACACGAATATCCTCTCTTAGCGCATGCGTCAACGTTTTTTTTTAAGGCTGCTCCCCTCAGAAACAGAAAACCTGATTGATTAGCCTGTTTAGCCTGTTTAGCCTAGGGGGATTGAAAAGGGTTGATTGAAAAGGGTTGATTGGAAAAAGGTTGATTGAAAAGGGTTGATTGAAAAAAGGTTGATTGAAAAGGGTTGATTGAAAAAAAGGTTGATTGAAAAGGGTTGATTACCATTGCATTGAAAGCGTAGACCTTCTAATATATTTTTGCTCTGAGGTTGAAAGCTAAAACTCTTTTAAAGAACTCATGTTTTCACCACTAAATATGCATATCTTTTCGCAAATTTTTAAAGCTTGGATAAAGTTATATTTATAAGCTTGGATACAGTTATATTTATAACCGATTGAAATGTCAAAGAGTTCGGAAGATGATAACTATTTTTTTAATGCTATGTTAAAGGAACCGACGCACGCGAAAACAAACAAACAAACAAAAAAGCGAGAAGAAAACAATTTTTTTACAACTGGATAACAATTCTTTTTTCACGAAATTTTTGCACGGGCTGTAAAACTGTTTTATTGGTCACCCATAAATATTTTAAGGAGTTCGGACAAAAATAACTTTTTATTTTGAAACTATGAAACAACCCTACAAAAACAATAAAATGAGTGTTTTTATCATTCAATATCACTATTTTTTCGCGAATTTTTCGTCTTAAAATATAATTTCATACAAAATCGGGTTAAAGATATAAAATAATAAAAACTTGATGTTTTTTTTGTTTTTTTCACGGGCCCGAGCAACGCCGGGCGGGGGTCAGCTAGTTATTATTAACGTGATTTCGTGAATGAGTCAAAAATTATTGCGAACTTTTAATTGAGAGTATGCTTGCCATATAATACTAAATTTTCATTTCCACTAAGAACTGTGGGATATTTTATAGCATTAATGTGCAAAAGAAAACCCCCGTAAATATATATATTAAAAAAAAAAATTCAAAGCCTTGGCAAAAAGAATCAATTAAATTCTTCATTTTCTGACACATTCGCAATATCACTTCATCGAAGGAGAAAAAAAATCTGTCAAAATACTGAAATTGGGATTGGCAATCAACGTTTTTATTACTATTTCCTTACAGTGAAGCTGCTCCATTTTTTAATGAGTGATTGTTTAATTTTTGAATTCTGCGCCTTCTTGTCTTCTGAAGAATATGTATTGTTCTCTTGTAATCAATTGTTTGAAACTTTGTTTTTATTGACTTTTTATCACACGTGATACGTAATCGACAGAACAATCTGACAAGAAAATGTAACAGAAATCAGAAATATCCCAAAACATGTAACGAAACTGTTTTTATAACAGATTTAAAATTTTCTTAATAAGGATGTATTATATTTAAGTCTCATAGTTACATTACCTGGTGGTAAAATATGTAAAATGCGTATCTCGCCAAAGAAAGCAATAAGATGTATACTTCTTTCTTCTACAACCAAATATGTATTTTATTTTTAAGAAAAATCTAAAAATATAATTCAACACCTCAATTCTATCTTTTAAATAATTACTCATTTCCAAATGGCTGTAACTGGAGTTCTAATAAATATCGAAAAAAAATTCAAACATATTTACAGAACCAGGGATCGGAAGTAGCGCGGTACAAGTAGCGAAACTACAGTAGCCGCTACTTTTTACAATAGTTTGTAGTGTAGCGCGCTACATTTTAAATAATGTAAGTATAGCAAGTAGCGTGATACAAAAAACAATAGTTTGTAGCGAGAAATGACGCTATTTTTAATGCTACTTCAGGGAGGGGGGGGGGAAATAACATTTTGCAAATCACATGGTCGAAACTTGCTTCTATTATGCAATTTATTTTCTGTTCAACAATTTTGCAAATCTCAGCTGCAGTGTATAGCAACGTTTCACGTGAAGTCATAGATTTTTCCCATTGACACTTGCTGCTAAAATCAAGTTGTAACCCAGCAAATGAATTGATTTTATTACCTGCAACACTTGTCTATTTACTCATATAAGTCTTCATGTTTTAACTCGGTTTTTATTACTGTTCGGAATTACTTTATTTACAGATTTGTTTATTGTTCCCTTTTAAAGTTGTTTGTCTGTAATTTTTTAGATTATAATATCTCCCTTAATTTTGCTGTGAAATTTGTACTGTGTGCACTGTAAAAAATGACCAATGTTTCTTATTTTATGAAAATGTACTATAACCACGGACGAAAATATAACATAATCTTCTGAGTTATCCGAAATTCCGAATAGCGTGTTCCATTGTCTTTTGAATCCCCAGAAACTAATACATTTCTAAAATTTAAAGAATTATTTATAAAAACAAAGTATTTTTCGCTGCCCGTATTTTTCAGAAACGTTTCCGAAGGGTTTTTATAGTGTATTAATTAGTGTCCTCAGCCTGGAATACCTGTTTTTCGAATGTCATCCATTCTCAAGTAAACTTTTTCAGCCGCATAAGTAAATTTATACATGAAAGAGTAAAGAAATAATCTTAATTTTAATGTTATTGTTAACGCTGTTAATTTTGCATGTTTGTCTGTTAAACATATTTTTTGAGCATGAAAATGTTTACTTGAGAATTGATAGCATTCGAAAAACAGGTATTCCAGGCTAAGGACACTAATTAATACACAATAAAAACCCTTCGGAAACGTTTCTGCAAAATACGGGCAGCGAAAAATACTTTGTTTTTATAAATAATTCTTTAAATTTTGGAAATGTATTGGTTTCTGGGGATTTAGAAGACAGTGGAACACGCTATTCGAATTTTCGGATAACGCAGAAGATTATATTATATTTTCGTCCGTGGTTATAGTATATTTTCATAGAATAAGAAACATTGGTCATTTTTTACAGTGTGTATAAACTGACATTTTGGAGACAAACACAACACATTTTCTTTTATGTTATCTTTTTTAATTTTTTAATGCTCTCGGTTATGTCGCATTTATTTAATTATGTCTCGGCGGATGCAATATAACGAGGGGTCTCTTTATTAATTTAATCCGTGTCTTCAATTTAATAGTGTAAATGGAACCCTTTAACAAAATCTAAATGTAGCGAAGTATAGTGACTACTTTTGAAAAGTAGTTTGTAGCTGCTACTTTAAAAAAAATACTTAAAAAAACATGTAGTTGTAATTGTAGTTAACTATATTTTCGATAAAGTATTTGTAGTGGAAGTTAACTACATTTTCGATAAAATAGTTGTAGTTGTAGTTAACTGTATTTTCGATAAAGTAATTGTAGTTGCAGTTCGCTACAATAAAAAAAATGTTTTTTCGACCCCTGTACAGAACTAAAAGAAGCAGTTTGTGTTTTAAAGAATGGCTGATACAATGGCTGAAAGCTGTTCTATTCCAATACGCTAACTGGTTACTTTCTGGCGCATATCTGAATCCTCACAGACTGTGATAAAACAGTTTTTCTATTTTCTCTTACAGTGGCAGAAGATCTTTCAGAAATGCTATCAAAGTTCGCGTATTGAACCGAATTTCCGAACGTAACTTTCCGGGAGAAGGAAAATAAAACTGTTGTAATAATACAATAATACCTTATAATTCAAGTTTTAATCAGGGTTGCTACTGATACAGCAGGAAAATGAAATTCCCTGACTTTTTCAGGTGTATTTTAAGAAAATTTCAGTCTACTAGGCTCGGTAAACACAGAAGGTGAAATTAATTTTTTGTCACTTATGTCAAACATTAAACAAAGGGAAAAGGGTAAGCAGGCATTTCAGGGTTGGGTTTCAGGCGATTTGAATTAGTTATATGTATTAGTTACATTAATTGTCACCCCAAAAAAACAAATATTGCATAAAAATTTCAGAAAAGTGCATTAGTTAGTTTTAAAAATCTTAGTCGGTGTGTAAGGGGGGGGGTAAGAATAGCAAATGGAAAATTTGATGAGCAGGATGATTTAGATGAAATTTTAAAAGAAAACAAAAGCTGGAAGCAGTGAAAACATGGATGATTTTCCTGAGCTATCATGACACAATGCCCATACTTATTTGGTAACTCCCATAAAATTTTATTACATTCCCTGACTTTTCCAGATTTTGGGTAAAATATTGAGATTCCCTGAGTTTTCCTTGACTTATTAGGTCAATTTCCAAATTCCCTAACTTTTTCCGGTTTTATAGATGATGTAGCAACCCTTTAATTAATTCGTTTATCTAAAACTTAAAAAAAAACTCATTCGATTTTTAATCAAATCAACAGTCATGCATGCAAGTTCCATGCTTTTATGATTAAATATAAATCCATAAATGTATCAGAAGTTGTTGCATTTTCAAGAGTGGAAGGAATGTATATATATACATATAGAAAAGCATTAACAACAAAAACATTTAAAAGAAACGGAAAACATTTTTTTTTACCTGCAGAGTAATTGTAGAACTACAATCACTGTCATTCTCATTTTCACTAGCATTATCAAAAGGCCTAGGTACTTTGTCATCAACATTATGCAAATATTCTGGATTTTGTAGTGGCATTTCCTCACTCCACACTGGTATCTCAGCAGAAGAATGACTGCCACGTCTCTTTATTTTTTCATTTTGAAATGCCGGCAATTCGCTGAAACCCAAACTATTTTGTTCTTGAAACTTTTCATCATAATCAAGCAATGACTGACTTGAAACACAAGATTCTGAATTGCTACTTTCAGGCGAAAGATTGCTGCCACTTCTGTCTTTTTCTATATTTTTCGACGAAGAAGCTTCAACGGTCTTTGGATCTCTTACATCATGTACTGATGACTTCTCATTATTGACAATTAAATATGTACTCGAAGTACCAGATTCGGTATTACGATCTTCATGAGAAGAAATGTAATCTAAACGTTGCACTGGACAATCCGATTCAGAAGGACACTTATCATCAAACTTCTCTGTGTCGTTAAAAGAAGATAAACTAGATATATCACCTTCAATGCCGCGATCTTCATCAAGATCCTCGCGATGCTCCCATGCGATCTTATAGTCTTCATCACACTGGAAATCAAAGTCATCCTCACGTTCACTGTATACAAATCCTTGGGAGGAAGATTCAAAAGATTCTTGTGGAGAACTACACAATGAATGGTCGTATGAATTTGAAGAATCTGAGCTGGAATATGAAAGGACAGATGTTTCATCATAGCTTATTTCGGAATTTATCTCCTCGTGATATTCTACGTTCTCAGAAGTGACTTCATCTAAACTGCTTTCTGAAGAACTGTAAGAAAAAGTTAAAAATGAGTTTGATTATATTGAGCAATTATCTATACTAATATTATAAAGAAAAAACGTTTTTTTTTGTTGTTGTTGTTTGTTTGTTTGTAGGGTTTAATCTCTGGAACTACCGAAGCGATTTCAAAAGTGAAGGTGGCAAATTGATGGTGACAATCCCTGCTCCAACATAGGCTATAACAAATTCTAAAAAAAAATCGAAATTTAAAAGGGTGAAATGAGCGAAAAGTGTTCTAAAAACATTCTAAATTGCCATTTCTAGGAAATTTCTTGAACTACAATGTCCTTTTCAAATGTGATAGGGGCTAATTAAAGGTGACAGTCCCTGCTACAACATAAGCTATATTTTATGTCTGTGCCACAACCCCCAGGGGGCCGAGTGCAAAGCATATCGGCGTCTCCTGCGGACGTGATCGCTTGTATAAAATAGTTCTGAATTAAGAAGAATGTCTTCTAATAACAATAACTCTTTGAACTCGTTATAATAACTCTTACCGAATTTTTTACCGATACAGAATTATCTATTTATTTTAGTTTATTATTTTATATTATACCATTGTACCCGTGTGACGATTTCGCACTGCATTGTAATATTTTTTATCAATATCTAACATTTGTTAGACGCAGGTTTTAACTTCTAGAGAAAAATTAAGGATTAAAAATATCTACAAACAAAATGAGTCAAGCCAGAATATCATCTCATTGATTCCATCCAAGTGACAGTAAAAAACTGATCAAAGATTGCAAAATGCAAAAAGAAAATATGTATATACACTGAGTAGCCAAAAAATTAGAGACACCTTATAATAACGAGTTGGTCCACCTTTAGCACAGCCGATATTCTTCTTGGAATGGACTCCACAAGTTGCTGATACCGTTGCTGAGGAATGTTGGCTCATGATGACATAATGGCAGCGGTAAGTTGGGTCAGATTGGATGGTGTCGTTTCCAATCTTTGAAGTTCTCTTTCGACTTTGTCTCACAAATGCTCAGCAGGATTGAAGTCAGGGAGCTGAACTGGCCATGGAAGCAGGTTAAACTCTGATTGATGTTCCTCAAATCAATTTAAGAGCGATCGAGCATGGTGGCAAGGTGTATTGTCCTGCTGAGAGTGACCATCTTCATAAAGGAACATTATAGCCATAAACGAATGCACGTGATCTGCAATGATGATGAGGTAAGCTGTACTGTTTAGAGTTGTGTTCACAGACATCAGGGGACCCAGTGTACTCCAGGAAAACATTTCCCACACCATAATTCTACCGCCACCAGCCTGAAGCGTTGTTATTTGGCAGGAGGGTCCATGAATTCGTTCTGTTTGCGCCATATTTTGATCCTGCCATCTGCATGGTGGAGCAGGGAACGAGTCATCTGACGAGCCTACTTTTTTTCCCAGTCCTTAAGTAACCAATTTCGTCGTTCTTTTGCCGACAACAGTCGCCTTTTCCTATTTCTCTATGATATCAAAGGCAATCTTGATGGCCTCCTGCTTCTAAAGCCCATCCTTTGCAAAGTCCGTCTTGTTGTGCGTTGGGATATGCTTTGTGATGCACCTGCATTGATTTCAGCTGTAATTTGTTGTGTTGTTTGACTTCTGTTGCTGCGTACTATGCTTGCTATTCGTCTTCCACGTCTCTTGTTCACCAACCTTTTTCGACCAAAATGGTCCTTATCGCATGAAGTTTTTTTTCTCAATTGCCACTCTCTAAACACTCGAGGTACTGTTGGGAAAGAAAATCCTAGAAGAGTCGTTGTTTCAGAGATGCTGGTACCAGATCTTCTTGCGCCGATGATCATCCCTCATTCAAATTCACTTAAATCTTTTGTCTTACCCATTTATATAGTAACTTCCGGGGTAACTATATCTTACGAAAAGCTGGGAGTTCCTTATATAAGCAACTTTGCGTATTTACGTCATTCTACGTCACTGTCGGACTGGCTTACTTTCAAATAAGGGGTTGTCTAATTTTTTGACCACTCAGTGTATATGAATCGTATTTTAACTGCATTAGAGCGTAACATCAACTATTTTGGGAAAAAAAAAACAGGGACAAAGAAAAGTAAACTGATAATTTGAATTTGAATTTTTCTTTTTAATCATAAATGTAAAATAAACCAATGCAACAAAAATGTCCCACTTTATCTTTATTGTACTACTTATGTTTTTTTATAATCATTGCTCGGCACGTTATAATGCGGTATTTCATTTTCGTGACAACACTGATTTGAGTAAAACTTTTCATTTCATTTATGAAAACAATACTGATTTAATTTACAATTATCTGCAATTTTTAATCAAAAACATGTTTTTAACGAAATGTCAGTGTACTCTGTCAGAAGCCTGTTCAAAATCCTTTCATAGGGTACCTCATTTATCGTTCAGCGTTTTGTACTTACTTAGAAAAAGGACATTTGACATGAGAAATAATATATATGATCTTTTTGAGGAGAATACTTTTTGGTTTGAAAAATTAAAAGTAGCTATTCAAATGGTAAAAAATATATTTTACTGAAATTTACTGAATATTTCATTTGCGGAAATCAGAAAGAATACAGTTACTTTGCTTTCTTTTAAGGTTGTTCTCAAATCCAAAGGGGCAGACTTCCAGACACATTTTTTTAATTCATTTTTGTTCGGAAAGGCATGAAATGGACAGGTGTTGTTATTCACAAACTATGTAATCGAATAAGTTTCCATTTTTTGTAAAGGCAGAAGATCTTTCAGAAAATACTGTGAAAGTCGGCGTTTGAACAAAATTCCCTTTGCAACACGAGAAAGGTTGAAAAACGTTTCGTCACGTGACACGAAACTCTTATAATTCGATAAGTAAATTATTGACCATAAAATGGAAAACTCGTTTCGATTCTAAATTGCTTCAATAATCAGGCCTGCAAATTTTATGACTTTGCGTTTAAAACTGAGTCAGAAAATATGTCGAAAAGTTTTGTGTTGTTGAGCAGGTCATTTGAGAACCACCTTAATATGAACGTTTCGCGATAATAAGCATTTCGGAAGGACTTCAACAAATGTCGTATTACAGTGGGTTTAAATAGCCATCATCTTTCGAGTATTTTTACTCTCTTCTACCGATAATAGAAAAAAGTATTGCAATCATTGACTAGAAATATAAATGGACAGCGGACTCCTTTCTTTTCTTCCGACAGACTTGAAGAATATATCTTTCCTCTTTCATCGCCAAAAATAGGCAAAAGGGTGCCGCTTTCTGGCGGTAATCCCTTTCTCAAACTTGACAAACTCAAACGCAAGTGCAAAATCTCTGTTTCTTCTCGGGAGCTGTGGAATTTCCGTGACAGTTTGGCGCGAAAAAAAACCTGTTTGGCAGAATATTCTTCCTCCACACCTACTGGAGGAAATGACATATTTTCTTCAAGAAAGGGTTGCTAGTCCGCTGTCCATTTATATTTCTAGTCAATGATTGCAATCGAAATTGTTTTCGACTTCCGGTTTTCAACGGATTTACACGTTTTAGGTGTCAGCGATTCCGAAAAACATGTTCTTACAAAATGTATGTCTGTGCATCTGTCCTCATTGTATCATCGAAAACTGTATGAAGTTATGCTTCAAGTTGAACCAAATTTTTTTTTCTATGTTTTTGGCTGTAGCCTGCGGGTTTCAGTTGAATTTGGGGATATTTCGACGAAATGGCGCTCTGCGATTGCGATTTTTGTTCCATTTTCACTATTGTATCATCGAAAAGTGTATGAAGTTATGTAGATGATTAAACCTAATTTTTTGTATATATTTTTAACTGTAGCCTGCAGGTTCCAGTTGAATTTGGGGATATTTCGACGAAAAGGGGCGCTGCGATCGTGATTTTTGTTCCATTTTCACTATTGTACCATCGAAAAGTGTATGAAGTTGATGCAGATAATTAAACCAATTTTTTTGTATATATTTTTAACTGTAGCCTGCAGGTTCCAGTTGAATTTGGGGATATTTCGACGAAAAGGGGCGCTGCGATCGTGATTTTTGTTCCATTTTCTCCATTGTATCATCGAAAATTGTATGAAGTTATGCAGATAATTGAATCAAATTTTTCGTATTTTTCGTATTTTTGACTATAGCCTGCAGGTCCCAGTTGAATTTGGGGATATTGCGCCTGGAGAGGTCGCTTTGGTAGCCATTAAAATATTTCAATTTCAAAAAGTTATACAAAAAAATTAGAAATGGTAAAAACATTTTCCGTTAAATGTTTGATCTTGATCGAAGGATTCCAGAGCATTTTTTGTTTCGCATCTATCTTTAAAAATGGCTGAGATATAGCAGTTTGTAAGTATAGGGTGGCTGACATTTTGAAACAACACAGCAGGATTCCTCCATAAACGGGTTTAATTTATGAGTTTTAGTGAACATGGTTTCGCCAAAATTATTTTCATTGTTGTAACCATTGTTTCAACACTTACATGCTAACATTATATATTTATATTAACATTTACGTGTGTAATAGTTTCTAAACTTTTTTTCTTTTTTAATTATTTATCTTTAAGATTTTAAATTTAGAATCCGAAAAACTTATCTTAAAACCGAACTATGATGTGACATTTTGGTATTAGATCTGAAAATTAAAAGTTTGTATATATTTAAATGAGAAGACGCACCCCCCCTCCCTTTCTAAGCTTTTATTATTATTATTATTATTTATCAATTCGGAGTTTTAAAAGATAAAAATTTCATTCGAATAGTATCTTTCGCATCTTTATACGACAAATTTATGATAAAATAATATAGAGTATTCTTTGATCAATTAATTGTACATGTAATATTTCTGTTAATTCTTCTTTCGTAGTCCAGCAGGTTATTATAAAAAGAATGACCGGATTTCAATTTTGTTAGGATGTCCGCAAAAAAGTACTTTTCACCGCTCAAAAATGAAAAATTTTCTGACACATTCCCGAACAATTTTTTTAATGTAAATGTATAAAATTGAAAGATCTGGCAGTTGAAGTTATTTAAAATCCAACAATTTTTTTTCAAATTTCAATAAATAAACCACTTTTTCAGTCATTTGCGATTTTTTTCTAAAGACGACATTCCTCAGCCAGAAGCGTCCGAAAAATAGATTCAAAACGCCCACTTGCATTTTCTGAAAGATGCTCTGCCTTTGTAGAAAAATAAAAAAGACTATTCGTTTAAATCTTATCTGAATAAGAGCACCTGTCAGTTTTATGTGTTTAAGATAAAATTGACTTCGTCAATGTATCAGAATTTTGAGGAAAAACAACAATCAACACAGCAGTGAGACAGCAATAGCTTATAACTCAAGATTCAATTAACTCATTTAACAGAAAAATTAAAATTGTTGGATTACAAATCACTTTGATAATCATGTCTGCACGTTTTTAGAAATATTAGAGAATAAGTGATCTCATAATCTTAAATAACACTGCAAAAGATAATACGGTTAATTAAATCCATACACATAAATCCTCATGAAAAACAACTTTATCGTTTTTTCAGTATTGTACAATGTGTTTTACTGAGGAGGGCATTACTTCTGTCATATCACCAGGACCTTTGACCTGGGGTCTCTGCTTAATAAATAAGAACATTGATGAGTGTATGAACTATACTCACAAAAAAAAAATACATGTGATGACATACTGTATGATATTTTCCAAACTAATTTAGAACTGTAAACTGGACTATAAATAATTATGTGTGTGTATAATCTTCTCATGTAATAGGCCTCAAAGGCAACTAGAAGCAGAATGTTATTCTGTATTATTACTTTAAAGTAATTGTAAAACCAAAAATGTGTGCCATTATTTTTACTATATTAAATATATTTTCAAGGTAAACAACCTCACTTAATTTCAGTGTACTCACGCTTAAATTTAAAGTGGGAAACGATATGGATTAAAAACGGTGAAGCAGCATGTTACGCACTTTTATGGATTACACTAGTGGACTATGGAAGGTTGCCTTATGCAAACAAGGTAAGAGCCTAATATTCTTGAACTATTCGAACGTTAATAAACGTTTAATAGAACAATAAACACTAACTCTCGCCAATTTATCTAGAAGCAAGTAAAACAGTGTTCTCGAATAAACAAGACAAGTATCATGCTATCTATCTATCTATATTGTAACGAAAAAACATGTCCGTGCATAACGCTGACGTTATTTTGATGTTGGCAATACCAAACGGTTACATTTTACTTTTCTGAAATTTTTTTAATTTTAAACATCGAACATTTAAAACTTTTACATCGTCGAATAGGGGAAAAAAGTGTCTTTCAAACGCAATTTGTTTGAAAACTGTATCGCACTTTACTCATTTATTTAAGTATTTAAACAAATTTTCAAGCATGATATATACATTTTTTTAACTTTTTCTATCACATGCGGATGATTTAGAAAGATAAATCCGTTTGGACTTAAAATAGTATAAAATGTTCAGCAATTGTTTTCCAGCTTATATTCTACCACGAAAGTATCGCTTTCAATAAATTTCAAAATTTCATTTATAAGTATTTTTTGATTTGCTATTTTTCGTGTAAAAATGATTTTTGGTGTGGTTAGTGGGCAATCCAATATATATATATATATATATATATATATATATTTAAATGTAAATAATCGATACGAGGTTTCAATAATAATAATAATAAAAGGTTTTCAGCTACATTGTGTAACCCGGAAAGCCCGCATTGGACCCCCTAGTTACGTTAAAAGATGAGTTAGTAAATGTGTCCAAAAGTTTTGTGTTGTTGGAGAGTGGGGAAATACTTTTTTAGAACCGCCTTAAATAAAAGGAATAAAAAGTATATTTTCTTATAAATTCTATGATTTTTTTTACCTATTTGATGGCATTTCATAGTGGTTCTCTGTATAACTTGAGAATACATCATAACTTGGATAACTGTAATAGTAAGGTACAAAAGATTGGTAGTAGACTTGCCGAAGAAAAGGAACGTAGACAACTTGGTTCCTGAAAGGGAGATATAGGTTTATGTTAGTCACTGAATTTAAGAAAGCGATGTGATTTATAATCTAAAGATTACTTAAAGCTAGTCTGAAATTGCCTACTCAACAACGCGAAACTTTCTGACTCATTTTTTAAAGCAAAGGCATATAGCATTGACAGGCTTGAATATTGAAGCGAGTTAGGAATCGAAATGAGTGTACCAGTTTTTGATAAATAAATTACTTATCGAGTTAAAAGTGATTCTTCTCACGTAACGACACTTTTTTTGTGCTGCGGAGTTGGAAATTCGGTTCAAAACTCCGACTTTGACATTATTTTCTGAAATATTTTCAGCCTTTACCAAAGAAAATGGAAAACGTGTTTCGATTACAAAGTTTCTGAATAAAAACACCTGCCCATTTCATGTATTTCCGAACAATAATGAATTAAAAATGTATTGCCTAAAGTAGCCCGTTTATATTTGAGAACAGTCTTAAAGCTGTACTCAATTCCAAACAAACCACATTCTGACACATTCAAGAGATTATTTTTAATCAAAGCTTCTGCGACATATACGGGCAAAGATATTGAAATTTTCTAAGAAATCCTACATGACGTCATCAAATTTCAACTCCAAAGGTATTTTTGCTAAAGTGTAAAGAGAACATTGTGCCAACCTTTCGATATTAGAGGCTTCATCACCGTTCTACATTTGCTAACCGCCTACGTTTGAAGTCTGCTAAGACTGTTCTCAAATCCAAAGGGACCACTTTCAGACGCATTTTTTAATACATTATTGTTCAGAAACTCATGAAATGGGCAGAATATGTTACTCATAAACTTTGTAATCGAAACACTTTTTCCATTTTTGATAAAGGCAGAACATCTTTCAGAAAACACGGTGAAAGTCGGCGTTTTGAACCGTATTCCCAATTCTTCAGCGTCAGAAAGGAGAAAAACGTGTTGTCACGTGGCCTTTGCGTTTAAAAACGAGTCAAATTGTGTCAGAAAGTTTTGCGTTGTTCAGCAGATCATATGAGAACAACCTTGAAATATAACTGGAAATCCTTCAAAATATTATTTTTATGGAGTTGAGAGAATGGAATCAAAAAGATGATTCATTTTCAGCCTTTATTAATCCCTTCGCGACGAGCGACGCGTATATGTGACACATGAGTTGTATAGAATCCTAAATTTTTTCTACTAGGAATTTTGAATAGTAAGTTTCTCCATATTATTTTACATATTATTCGCCTTATTTAATCCCAGAATTTTTTTAATTACACTAAACAAAGACTTCTATTTTTAATTATGGTGCAAAAAAATTAAACATTTTAGAAAGTGCTCTTCGCGAAGGGGGTACTTCCGTTAACACTTAAGACGTAAATTATAAAATTAACATAAAAACACCATAAACACTAGATAATCTGGCCTAGCGCATCTTTGTGATAGATTTCTCCAATGCTGCAAAAAATTTCCTGAAGTTTTGTTTGTTAATCTTTCATAATCCGACTGTACTTTAAAGTTGTAAATATTCTAAAATATATCTATAATTACCAATTTTAATTACAAATTTTAATCTCTTTTAAATCTTTCTAAGATCTATTTAATGGTAGAAAAAATCGTCTATAATCTTCAGAAAAAATGCTTTCGGAAGTGACAGCTTCATTAATTCATAATTTGGACATAAAGTATTTCGCTGATTTAGTCAGTGATTTTCGAAAGATTGTCATAATTAATGTAGTGTATATCTTTGATGTAAAATTTAAAGATTTAATTTTAAAAAGTGGATGGCATCAAAATTTTATCCATTTTAATTTTTAAAGAAATTTTTAGATCACCAACAATGTTTCTTTTAATCATTTGTTAAAGTTTTATGTATCCATAAACTTCTTGTTAATAATTTTATATTTAACATCCTCCCCCCAGCCCTCATCTTTTATCTATCTCTACCGAACATCTTCCGGTAAAAATATTCTAATGGACGACATGCACCATGCAGTGCTACCATTGTTTATGTGGAATTATCCGTAAAAGGATTCATACTTGCTAACGTTTGTGCGTAAAAGCTGAATGCTGTAGATAATATATTATGAATGAAAATAATCATCATGATGTTGGATGATGTCAGAAGTGCTTACTTTGCATTAAACATAGCTGCCTTAACTTAAGAGAAAACTTAATTATATGAAACAATTACAATAAATAAGAACACACTTCAACTAATAAGATATCCTATGTTTTTAATTGACTCACCTGTTTACTAAATAAGGCTGATATGTTTGATAGTTGTAAATATAGGGTATGTATTCCAATATCAGAATGGGAGATATAAGTTGTGGCACGTAAACAACATGTTGTTGAAATCTGAAAGGAAACAATAAATACTATTTGATTAATCTATATTTCCATTTAAAAAAAAATCAATTTTGAGTCAATTTTGAGCAAGAAGCATCAGACAGATTGTTACAGAAATTCCTACCCTCGCGCCTAAGCTTTTAGATTGCAGGTGGCAATAAATCCTGACAACCTGTTACAAATAATCCACGAACCATCAGCAGAACAAATATTCGAAATGTTACAGCCGACGATGTTGCATAGATTTTTTTTTTTTAAATTGGAGATCAACTGTGCTCTAGCTTTACAGGTTATGTTTCTATGTTTCATCCTATTGACATCCTATTTGTATCCTATTGACAATTTAAAAATCATATATAATTTATAAAACCGAAATAGTTCTCCAAAAATTCAGTTATATGTTTGAATAATACACAAAATACAATATCGAATGATAATAAATTTAATTGAATGTGTTCAAAAACAAATGAGTCTTTATTTCTGATCCATTGATCTTCATGTTAAGACATGTTATAGCTTTTTAAAAAACATTATCTAAAATTTATCCACGTTTTTGCGATTTTTTTCGAAATTATACAGAAATAATAATGTTGTATTTTGCAAATGAAAGAGCATATCTTGAAGTTTTAAAAACAATTTTTACTTTCTTCTATCTATAATAGAAGAAAGTATTGTAATCGAAATTTTTTTCGACTTTCGGTTGTCGACGGAATTACACGTTTTAGGGATCAGAGATTCCGAAAAACATGTTTTTACGAAATGTCTGTCTGTCCGTCTGTCCGTTCTCATTGTATCATCGAAAAGTGTGTAAAGTTATGCTTCAAACTGAACAAAAAAAATGTTCTATGTTTTTGGCTATGGCCAGGAGGTCCTACTTGAATTTGGGGATATTTCAATGAAAGGAGACGCTGTGGTCGTGATTTTTGTTCGATTTTCACTATTGTATCATCGAAAAGTGTATGAAGTTATGCAAATAATTGAACAAAATTTTTTTTCTATGTTTTTGACTATAGCCTGCATGTCCAAGTTGAATTCGGGGATATTTCTACGAAAGGGGGCGCTGCGATCGGGATTCTTGTTTGAGTTTTGTTCGATTTTCACTATTGCATCATCGAAAAGTGTATGATGTTATGCAGATAATTAAATTTAATTTTTTGGCTATGGCCAGCAGGTCTTACTTGAAGTCGGGGATATTCCTTGAATTAGGGAAATGAGGCGCTATGATAGCCATTTAAAAATTTCAAATTCAAAAAGATGTACAAAAAACTGTCTTTTAGTGTGTTCGAAAGTATTTTTTAAAAACTTGTATACATCCGCACTACTTTTAGTGTGTCTTAAAGAAATTTAATGTCTAAATAAATAGGTAAAAAAAGTAATTCTAGGATATGACTCTCACTTAAAACAAAGAAAACATTTTATATTCCTTCAAAATAATACCTTCAAAATTACGACGCATAAAGGAATTGAAGTCTTCGTTCATTCCCGTACTTAACTTATCGTGTTCCAACAGACGTCTTTCAACTCCTGCACCTGAAACAGCCCTTACATGGAGAGCCACTTTGAAATCCAGACATGGATCTCGAAGTATAGTCGAAAAAGGACTTTGCTCACAGTTTTCAGGAACTGCACAGTGGTTGTCAAAAGTGCATTTCTAAGGGAAGACATTACTACGGAGTAATGCAAAGCGTTGTTCAGGGTTTAGGAACAAATATTTTGTTTATGAATGCATTTACTGCAAAAAAATGGCATTTCCTCATAAAAATGTTTTGGTGAATTTGTCAGACAATTCCGTGTTCGTGAACGAGTAAAAAAATATATTTGAGAATAATATTGATGCATGGATAGAAATTTCATGAAATCCGCTTCTTCATTAGAACATAAATGTCTTAATTCAGTTTTGGGTGATACGTAAAGTTGTTTTAATGCTACAGTTGAAGCACTTTATAACGAAATACGATATAACGGAAAGCACGATATAACGAAATGCTCATAATCATTTAGTTGGTCTGTGTGTTAAAGAATACTGAATTCGAAATGATATTACGAAATATTTATAGCGAAAAGCACGATATAACGAAAGCAATTCGAGCATGAAAAGTGAAATAAAAACGATATAGCGATTTTTTTTTCTTTTTTTTTTTTTAACTTAATGCGGGAAATAGGATCCAAAAACATTATTTCTTAAATAACCCATTTATTTTCATGACATAACATTCAACATTTTTCTCTACGGCCAATCACATATTTTAAATACTTCCAAGAGAGGTTTGAGGGAGGGGCAGTGTTTTCAGACAGACAGAGAGGCGACAGTTTATCTGAACTGTATTGTTCTTTTTTATTCGATGACTGATTTCATTGACATTTGCTTTTCCTGTGAATTTATCGCGTGTTAATTTTTTAAATTCTTCGTTCACTGACTACGTCTGGCAAAAGAAAATGTTTGAGTTTAGACGAGAAAGTGGAAATTATAAAATGCGTCGACAATAATGTTAAAAAAAGTGATGTAGCAAGAAAATTTGCGATTCCAAGTAGCACTCTTAGCACAATATTGAAAGATCTAGAAAAAATTCTTAAAATTTTCGAAAAGGGTGCAATTTCCTCATCGTTTAAACGTATACGCACAGCGAAATATGCAGATGTGGAGGAAGTATTATTTTCATGGTTTAAAGATGCAAGATCCAAAAACATCCCTATTAGTGGAAGTATTTTGCAAGAAAAAGCATATGCATTTTCCGAAAAACTTGGATATAAAGACTTTCATGTAAGTGATGGTTGGTTGAGTAAATTCAAAAAAAGATATGAAATTGGGTGTAAAAAATTATGTGGAGAAGCAGCTTCTGTTTCAGAAGAAACAATTGAAGAATGGAAGGACGAAAACTCTAAAATATTTGAGGATTACGATCGAAAAGATATATTTAACATGGATGAAACTGGATTATTTTTTCGTTTGATGCCTGATAAAACTCTAACTTAAAAAAAAGAGACTTTCCACGGTGGGAAAAGGAGCAAAGATCGACTTTCATTAGCATTATGCTGCAATGCCGACGGCTCTGAAAAGCGAAAACCTCTTGTAATTGGAAAAACATAGAATCCACGATGTATCCCAAAAGACGTAATGAAAGCTTTGCCTGTAATGTACAGGCATAACTGCAAAGCTTGGATGACAAAATGTCTTTTTGAAGAATGGATTTTAAATTTTGACAAAGAGATGCAAAAAGCCAAAAGAAAAGTTCTGCTTATTTTAGACAATGTATCCTCGCATGTGAGTTCTGTTCGTCTTAAATGTATAAAATAACTTTTTTTGCCACCTAACACTACATCCAAATTACAGCCACTAGACCAAGGAATTATTCATTCGTTTAAAACTAAATACCGGAAGGTGCTTGTGAAAAAAATAATCATGAATTCAGATGACAATAAAGAAACAAAAATAGACGTGCTGAAAGCAATTTATATGATAAATAACGCTTGGTGCGATGTTTCGAAAGAAACTATTGTTAACGCTTTTGCAGTTTCTGGAATATTCCCATCACCTTCAAATAGTAATGAAACTGTTTCTTTACCTGAATTGGAAGATGCAGATGAACTGATATCGTCCTTCAACCCGACGTCTGACTTTAACTTTGATCAATACGTTAACGTTGATGAACACATAATAGCAAATGAAGAGTTCAATGAAGAGAATATCGTTAAAAAAAGTGCAGAAAATGAGTCGTCCGATGGCAGTGTCAGTGAGGAAGAAAAATTTATAGAAGCTGGCGAGAAACTTTTACCATCTGATGCACTCGAGTATTTACAGAAAATTGTGTGTTACATGCATAATGAAAACTTTTTAACGGACGAAATTACCATGTATGTTGACAAAATAGAGCGTACAATATTAGATAATGCTGTTAAGAAAAGAAAGCAGAGCTTGATAACTTCATTTTTCAATCCTATATAGGTATGTAAAACTACAATTTAAGAGAATTAAATCAATAATATTTTTTTAGATTTAAATTTGCCCGTTTTTTTTCATGTGTAGCATAGATATTGTATGTGTGCGTATGTACATATGTATATATATGTACCGTTAAAATAATACAACTCTAATTATCTGAAATCCAGTCATCCAGATCTATAATCACAAACTTTAATTTTATGATATGATTTGTACATATATATTTGTAAAAATATAATTATCTTGAAATTACTTTTTAATTTAACGCTTTTCTTCTTTTCACATTTTTTAGTAAATGTGATCTTTCCTGCGAAGGCTTTAATTTAATATGAATACATAAGACCTAGTTTTTTTTTATTAAACAAAAGCAATTTTATGGGATATCTTCATGTAATAAATCGCCCTTTTTTATGACTGTCTTTATTAACCGGACTGCTGCATCAGTGTTAAATTCAGACACTTTTCTCCAGGAGGGATTTCTGTGGCTATGGGGGGCGGACATTGTAGAGATCCGGGAGGGAAATTGCACTTTTTTACCATTAAAAGCATACAATCTCAAATCTTCCGGGGGGGACATTTCAATGCTCCGGGGGGGAATGCCCCCCCGGGACACCCCTGAATTCAACACTGCTGCTGCATACTCAGATTACGTTCAGATCACATTAGTCCGGATAATTGGAGTTCTTACTGTATAACAATATAATTCGTCCTAACGTTTTAACAAAATAATTCGGTATAACGTTTGAACGAAATAATTCGTTATAACGTTTGAACGAAATAATTCGTTATAACGTTTGAACGAAATAATTCGTTATAACGTTTTAACGAAATAATTCGTTATAACGATTTAACGAAAGCACGTTATAACGAGCAAATCTTTGGAGCACTTTCGATTTCGTTATAAGGTGCTTTGACTATATTATAAAAGAAATGTGTGTATCCCCAATGCTCAATGATGTTAAACTTACGGACACATTCTCAAATTCATTTTTATATCTCAAAGCACAATATTGGTAAGTAGGACTACCAGTTTAAGTGATTTGGAATCGAAAATTGTTTTATTTTTCGATAAATATTTTACAACTTAGTCATAAGCAATTGTTGTCTTTCGACTAGCTTTCTTAGGCATCACGTCCGGAAAGTCAGTTCCAAACACACTCTTTCAGAGCCTTTTATAAAAGATAATTTGCCTTTATCAAAAAGTGGGCAATGATATTTGTTTTTATAGCTTCTGAATAAGAGCACATGGTAACTTCATGCGTCTAAGATTAAAAATGAATTGTTTGAATGTGTTCGAAAATATCCTTTTTGGATAAAAGCACAACTAATGGAGATCACCGACACTTTACCAGCGAACCAATAATTTTTAGAAGGTCTGTGAACATGATAATTGGTTCTGCGTCGATTCGTCACGCACAATTCATCGCGGAACAATTCATCGCGTACAATTCATCCCAGCGACAATTCATCGTGGTGTCAATTCGCACGTCGTCAATTCGTCGCAACGAAAATATTTTTGAAGGCTATGATGATAAAATAAAGACAATTCTATAAAAATGTTTAATGATAATTAGTTTTTTAGATATAGAGAATTATAACTAACAATTTACATGCGATTATATCTGAAAAACAAATTATCATTAAATAATTTTACTAAATTATCTTTTTTTTGTCATCGTAACCTTCAAAAACATTTTCGTTGCGACGAATTGACATCGCGACGAATTGACACCACGACGAATTGACGCTGCGACGAATTGACGCTGCAATGAGTTGTCGCTGCGAGGAATTGACGCTGCGATGACTTAAGCGCGATGAATTGTTCCGCGAGGAATTGTGCGCGATGAATTGACGCGACACCATGTTAATTGAAATAAATATTTTGAGAGAGCATATTAGAGAAAGAGGAAATCCGCGCCAATGCAAATTTTATGTTTTATGTGTAACAAGTTTCAAATCATCTTTTAAAATTATAAACGATCGCAAACACAGCACGGAATGGACTATGTTCCAAATCTGGGTTCGAGGCTGAATAAAGTCACGTGATAACGGTGATTTACCAAAAGAATGTCTAACTGATAAGACGGGAAGCTACTACTGCTTTACACCATGAACTGTTTTACTGGCTGGCGGTTTACATTCCGTCTACGGAGCCTTCTCTTATTTACGCTAGAATTCATTTGCCTTAACCACGTGAGCGTGACATAGATGGAATATACTCCAATCCAAATTAGTAGCCATGAGACGTTCTCGCGCCGGCAAAAATTGGCATTTTTTGGCTGGTCACTATTTTTGTCAAAACGAGTTAGTGTTATTTTTCTCTGGTGACACATACGTCATCCGATGGACACTGTTAGAGTTTCATTTGTCCCTTTTCATCATTTCATGATAGCTACACTGTTCGATCTGCGACTGGTAACAAGCCGGTACGGTAGACTTGGCGGCCAATGGTTAGGGTGTTATTATTAAAGATTGGCGGACATGCGGACAGTAAATTTTGAATTTTCTATTGGATTTTCGGAAAACTCTTCGCTTAAAAAACTTGGCTTGGAAACTATAGGAAAACCTGTCATTATCACCGAGCTAGTGTTTTATTACTTCTCTAAATCATGTAATGCGAATGTTTCTTATTTCTGCGATGTATGTTGCCATAGTTTGTACAAAATAATTGCCCTGTTACTACAGTTCACATGACAATCGCGGCGAAGAGTTGACACGAGGCACTATTTTTTTATATTCTTTTGTATAGCAATTCTTATAAACAATCATCTCTAGAAATACATCACAAAGATTATTAAAAAAATGAGCAGCATTTCAGGACAGGAAACGCTCAAAAGTAAGCCGTACTGAAGAGTTAATCGAATTGCATATATACGATAGTATTAAAATGGATATAAAATACATTTTATATATAACTCTGTCAGATTTAGAAGCATTAATATACATTATGTGAAGTCATATTACATAGAATGTGTGTTCTTATTAATAAATACAAGTAGACTTTCTCCGTGATATACGAAATCCATGGAAAAGCGCGTTTACTATGTGCGCTGTTATTTAAATAAGGGTTCAAATCACCTGATCCATTTAATTCATAATAGGAAAGGTGCGAGCTGTATCTGCTAAACCTTGTGCGATTTTTCTTTTAGATCTAAACATTAAATTTTAAAAATGCATTCACGTTCATTTATGTTTTAAAAATGTAAATCACGAAAGTTTTGCCACGCAATACTTTCTTTGGAAATTGAAATGTTATTTTTGTCTCGTAAGTTGAATTGTTAAAGTTCATATCTGTGCAATTACCTACTAATATTTAAATAACGAAGTTTCATTGGATCCATCAATATATCGGTTTTGAAAGAAGCCTGTTTACCGAATACGCCCGTGAAACGCGAGCTTACCCACTGAAATACAAAGGGGCCCCCATATTTAATTTTCAAAACTAATTTTTAGAGAAAAATATTTCAGTCAGGGTAAAAAAATCATTGTTATTATTTTTATTATAGCTACTAACTTTTCCCTCAGACTATTACTGATACATTTATACTCTATTTTTTTTTTCTGTTGATATAATAAATGGTATAAAAACAGTGATTAAATACAATTTATTTTCATTTTTCTTATGTTTTACATTTTAATTTCAAACGTGCTAAAAATAACAGAAAATTTAATATCTATAATTATATTTTGTTTATATTCATAAAGAGTTGAGAAATGATGTAAAATATGGATAATAGGATATTGAAATAAATGGATAATTAATTAGCAATCAGGTGATACCAAATTTCTGTTTATAAAATAGAAGCAAAATTGTATTGGAGCCAAGCATAAATTTACGTCAAATATTTGTTGTCCCTGCATTGTTCTTAGCACTGGCGAATCCTGCAATTTGTAAAGCATAAAATATATTTTGAAGTTCAAATATTCGCGCTTGTTCCATATTTGTAAATTCATTTGCAAAATTAATTTATTATGTATAATTATGTATACATAATAAAATATTTTTATATGTATATAGGTAGTTAGTTTTAGTTTAATATTAAAAGTGTTGTTTACTCGAAATTTTGATGGTAAAATTTCAAATTGTTGAAGCATAATTGGCAGAGTAAAAGCCCCCCCCCCTCCCCCCACTGTGTGACGCCGGAATTCCCCTGCTTCTATTTCTTAAAGGGTCCCTGGTTTTGAACAAAGTAACTAATTATGTTTGACGTTTTCAACTTTCCCTGTTACAGGATAATGCACAAAAAATAGCTTAAAATTTTAAAACAGTGCTATATGTTTCCCCACAGATTACAGAAACTGTCAACGACCGTTAGTCGATCATTTACCCAAAATTTAACTATGGATTATTTCATAGTGCTATCGATAATGCAATTGTTCATTATTGTTCACATATTGCTAAATATGTTATAAAAAATATTTACCTCATCTGAGATTCTTGATGGTAAACTGCAAAAGGTTCATAAGTCGAACCCTAAATATACAAAAAGGAAAAAATAAACACCAATTAGTAATAGAAGAATAACAATTTCCAACTAATATGTGAGAAATGTAAAATGTGTTTCAAAATTAATAACTTAATGACATTTTATATTACATTTTCTATGTATTGCATTATAATATATAATTTCTATTTTAGAAATATTTTCCCTGCTCAACATGGCGAATGTTTTCGGACACATTTATGGAGTCGTCTTAATATTTAACAGTATGAATTTCTCAGGTATGGTTATTAAAGTGCTTTAAAGAAAGGCTATAAAACAAAACGAACAGCGTTTTGCATTTTCTGACAAATTTATTACATCGTGAGGTGTAATCTATTAATACATTTCCCTGATTCATCTGCAACAGCAAATGCTGGACTGAAATGTTATTTAATATCCTCAGAAACATTTCAGCATTTTGTATTTTTCAACTATTAATGCGCAGACAGAAGATAAATGGTCATGTTCATGTCCTATTCTATAATTTTACTATTAGTATACTATATATTTACTTTATGTATACTATATTTACTTTATGTATACTATATTTAATATAGGTATACTATATTTACTTTATGTATACTATTTTTACTTTAGGTATACTATACTTACTGTATGTATACTATATTTAATTTATGTATACTATCTTTATGTATACTATATTTACTTTAGGTATACTATATTTACTGTATGTATACTATATTTAATTTAGGTATACTATCTTTATGTATACTATATTTACTTTAGGTATACTACATTTACTTTATGCATACTATATTTAATTTAGGTATACTACATTTACTTTATGCATACTATATTTAATTTAGGTATACTATATTTACTTTATGTATACTATATTTAATTTAGGTATACTATATTTACTTTATGTATACTATATTTACTTTAGGTATACTATATTATAGGTTTACTATAATTTTCCGGGATTGGCTATGCAAAATCGAGATGCCTAAAACGATCGAAAGGACTGAGAGAGGTGGAAATAAGTATGACTCGTGGTCGTGGTAAAATATATTTAAAAAATATATTATTGTAACGTAGACCTTATCATGTGTGTTATCAAAATATAGTATTCCTCGTTCAAGAAACGTAACTTTTTGCAACATATTGAAATCATTTTCATAGCTAAATACATCAAACCTGCATTGCCATAACTGTTGAAATGTATTTGAATCGAATAAATTTATTTTGTTTTCCAGTATTTTCGATAATTCTAAGAGTTATATTCGATTACCCCCGTTACGAGTTTTTGACGACTGCTGTATCTCGGGAATCGGTTCAAAAGTCAACTATGACCGCATTTACATAAAGATCATTTACCTTTATAGTGAAACGAAAATGCTATTCGCTTTTTGAATATCAGAAAAATAATTTTGCAAATACCGTGAAATTAAGCATTAAATTGAGTTTCATAATGTGTCCGAAAATTCACAGTTTGAATTTGTAAACAGACATCAGTTCTAAATGGTATTTTAAGGATGATTTTTGCATCATGTATGTTCCTTATTAAATAGAAAAAAATAATTCGAAGCCAATGTTCATGGATAAACAACATTAACAATCTGAACATTACATATCTATATGATGTTATTCCCCGTATATTTTTTAATTATTACTAGAATGTAAAAAAAAAATAATAATAATAATAATCTTTAATTTGGCAACAAAGGTGTCACTTTATTTTCAGAAACCTCAAAAAACTATTTGATTAAAGAAGCACTTCTGAAAGAAAAGTTTCTTTTGCTGCTCGTAATTTTTGAAAACGTTTCGCAGTAGTTTTTTCAGAGCATTAATCAATTTTCCAAAACCTGTATGATCACGAAAAATCGGATTTCGGATGTTAAAAATTCTCCAGCAAACATTTTCTTGTTCAACAAACAGACATGCCAAATGAGTGACGTAAAATGAACACAATTGTGTTGCTCTTGCATGTAAAAATTCTTTTACGTAGATGAAAACGTTTACTTAAAAATCTATAGCATGCGAAAAAAATGGTATTTGTGGTGTAATATCAGGTTGAACAACTTATTAATACATTATGAAAAGTACTCCATAACCTTTGAAAATATGCCGGGCAGCTTTTTCAGAAAGCCTCACATTTTCAGCACCAGCTTGGCGAAAGAGAGAAAGCGCAGCCAGCTCTAAAATGCAGCAATTTAAAATGATTATCTATTGTTACTTGAAAGTAAAAAATAAGATAACTAGAACAATTTTTAAACTTTTTATGCTGGTGAAGGAGAGAAACTGGAAAAGAAAAAATCTGATTTAAGTTTGAATTATGTTATATATCAAAAAGCTCTTTGTTTTAAAGCAATGTATAAAATGTAAACCACGGCAAAATAGCATTTCCACATGATATCGTCTCCACTTGATAACAATTCTGGAGGGAAAAAAAAACATAAACACTCTCTTGGCTGCAGCAAAGGAATGGGGTTGCTGTTTGGTATATGTTTGGTGTCACAAACAAGAAGTGGTACGTAGCGTTGGATTCAGCACCACGCCAACCGTAATTCTCGCGCCAAGGGGCTGAAAACGTGAAGTTTTCCGAAAAAGCTTCCGAGCAGCCAAATGAACATTCATTTCAGAAAAATCTCGGAAATCTAATAGTTTTCTGCAGTTGCTTAAGATAGAGGAACGCATTTCAGAATCATGTGCGACTCCGAAGAGATTGTTATATTTTCGTTAAAACTCTTAACAGATAAAGAAACATTCCTCGTTTTATACAGTGTACCGTCTGTACAGAACAGGCCTGTGTGTCGGATAAGAATTTGTAATCCTACAGATTTACAAAAAGGTGTGATTTCTAACAATTACATTTTGAATTACCAAATCACCACTTAAATGAATTTGATATCGCCAGATATTAATATAATATCACAATTTTTCTTTGTATAAAAATATTTACATTGATAACCATGATGTATATTTGTTCATTTCTACTAATAACAACACAACTGAAAAAAACTATTTTCTTAAAATGTAAATAATACAACTGTGATTATCAAAATTTCTGCCATAAGAAAAAAACACTTGTGTAACCATCAGAAATATGATGAAAAAAAAAAGTTTTGAAAGATAAAAAAATTATGTATGTAACCACACAGAGCCAGAACAATTACAGTCGATCCCGCTCATAAAAAAATAACATTTAAAAATATATATATTATTTTACATGTTTAAAGGTACTATTTCGGAAACTGGAGTCCCACAGGAATAAGAAGCGGCCAATTACGACCAAAAACACTTATAAATGTAACAATTTTCTTAAACTATTTTTTTTACCTATTTAAAGGTATTCTGCTAACTGGTCTCACATACTTTAACAATAATTAAACATCTAAAACTATAAAAATATTCAAACAGATCATTCCAAGCATTATTTTAAAATAACAAATTGTTGCCTAAAAAAATTCAACACATTAAAATTAAAATTAAAATCTTCATTAAGGCTTTTTGCAAACAAAAATCCCTGTATATTAAGAGAATATTATACTTTTAGCATATAAAAATCTTTTCCATTTACATTCATAACTTTGATGTAAAATTGGTCATATCTACCAATGACGCCACAACTAAGGAAATTGCCTTAAAATGTACATCATAACACGAAAGTATTTCTCTTACCTCGTAATATAACTCTTCCGAAGAAGTAAAAACTTGCCTAGACATCGTAAATAAGATGATAGACGAAAACTTTGAAAGTATAAGAAAAATCTTCACACATTCAAAAGTAGCCAGAATATAGACTGACAAAATTATGTTCGCAAGAATGGATATTAAAATAAAAGCGATTGTTGAACATTATTTTCCAAAATCATTGTTGTAAGATTGGTAGAAGAATGTAATTCTTTTGCAACAATAGAACAAATTTTGGAATTTTTCGATAACAATTCAATTTTTATAATTAAAATAAAAGCACAAAGCTTTTGACTGTTACCAACAATACCGGGATAACCGCTTCACTTTTTCATATGCCAGGAGTTTGTACTTTTTTTGTACCATTGTTGAGCCTATTGTGATTGTTAAATTTATATTGTTGCACCTTACAGACCAATATTGTTACATCATCATTATAAAAAATATTAACACTTTGAAGATTTTCTAAATACAAGCGATTCATTCATCGTGAACGTTTAAAATATTAAACTATGGAGGTAATCGTTTACGATGTAGTAATGTAGGGCACGACAGCGGGCTTTAGCGAGCTTAGCGTCGAATAAGGATTGACAAATTACAGCTGAATACCCTCATAAAAATTCAATTTTTCTAAGAGAAATTTATTACCTCTTTACTTTTTTAAAAATATTCTGCTAACTGGCCTCACACAACTCAAAAATATTTATAGCTCTAAAAAAAAACTTCTCAAACAGCTCAATACAGATGTTATTTTTAAATAACAAATTGTTTCATAAAAAAGTTCAACACATTAAAATTCAAATTACAATCTTTTTTAAGATTGTTCGCAAACCAAAATCCTTATATATTAAGAGAATATTTCATTTTTGGCATATAAAATTCATTTACATTCATAATTTCGACGTGAAATTGGTCATTTCTATCAATGAAATCATCACATCGGAAATTACCATCCTAAAATGCACGTCACATAAAAATATTTCTCTTACCTCAAAATAAAACTCTTCCGAAGAAGTAAAAACTTGCCTAGACATCGTAGATAAGATGATAGACAAAAACTTTGAAAGTATGAGAAAGATGCAACACACGTTCAAAGGAAGCCAGAATATAGACTGACAAAAATATGTTTGCAAGAATGGTTATTAAAATAAAATCGATTGTTGAACATTATATTTTAAAATCATTGTTGTAACATTGGTAACAAAATGTAATTCTTGTAGTAACAATAGGCCTAATTTTGGAATTTTTCGATAAGAATTCAATGTCGAATAAGAACCGACAATTTACTGCCAAATAACATCATAAAAAAATATTTTTTTTCTAAAATAAATTATTATTTTACCTCTTTAAAGGTATTCTGTTAACTGGCCTCATACAACTCAAAAATCAGTGAAGCTCTAAAAATATAAAAATACTTCGAACAGCTCAACACAGACATTATTTTTAAATAACAAATTGTTTGATAAAAAAGTTCAACACATAAAAATTAAAATTACAATCTTTATTAAGGCTGTTCGAAAACCAAAGTCCCTATATATTAAGAGGATATTACACTTTTAGTATATAAATATCATTTACATTAACTTCGACGTAAAATTGGTCATTTCTACCAATGACGCCACAACTAGAGAAATTGCCTTAAAATGTACATCCTAACACGAAAGTATTTCTCTTACCTCGTAATATAACTCTTCCGAAGAAGTAAAAACTTGCCTAGACATCGTAAAAATGATGATAGACGAAAACTTTGAAAGTATGATAAAAATGCTTCACACATTCAATAGCAGTCAGAATATAGACTGGCAAAAATATGTTCGCAAGAAAGGTTATTAAAATAAAAGCGATTGTTGAACTTTATTTTCCAAAATCATTGATGCACTTGTAACAATGGTAACAGTATGAAATTCTTGCTGCAACAATAGACCAAACTTTGGAATTTTTCGATAAGGATTCAATGTCGAATAAGAAGCAACGAATTACAGCCAAAAACGCTTATAAATTTATTCTTTTAATTATTTAAATGTATTCTGCTAACTGGTCTCAATCAGCTTATCAATAATTAAAACTCTAAAAATATAAAATTGCTCTATCGAGGCATTATTTTTACGTTTGGTTTCCTAACGGAATGTTATTCTGTCTTATAGCTTACGAATTATTCAGGTTTAACGTTTGTAACTCTTTATGTTAAATTCATTTTTATTAAGGCTGTTGTCAAATTCGAACTAGATATTTTCTGACACAGTTTTTAATTCACTTTTGTTCGCCAACGCATGACATTGGCAGGTGCTGCTTTCTGAAAGTGCTTTTGGCATATTTCTGGGCGCGTCAAGGGAAAAGACTGTCGTCATGAGACAACAATCGCTTATAATTGAAGCTGCATTTCATTTGTAGAAAAATGAAAACAATATTTTGCATAATATGATGCGGTGATCTAATACAATACATTTAACTCTAAAATTTTCCTTTTGGGGCAACTTGTCAAAATGAATGGAAGTAGCTTTACAAACAAGAGCTACGTGAATGTTACATTGAAGTGCAGTATTTTGCATGCTTTTGGGGGGAAATTAAAAAAAAAATCCCAGATCTATTAAAATTTATTTGCGGTAGTGTATATATATATATATATATATATATATATTTATAGAATTTATTTGTTGTATTTTGAATTCAAATGTATTATATATATATATATCATACGCTGTTAAAAATTGGCAGCAAAACTGTCCAGTCATTTGACCGTTTTTGTAGAAAACGGTTACATAACCGCTATTTAACTTATATTCTGACCACAATATGCGGAATAATATGGTCAGCGTGAAATTCCAGCTATGTACTTGTTTTCTATAAAAGCGGTCAAATGACTGGACAGTTTGCTAGAAATTTTTAACAGTATAGGTTACAATAATTTTTTTTTAAATAATTTTATAAAATATATTTGTTTTTTATAATGTTGCTGCAGAAGCCCGAAAACTGGTAAATCATACACTATTAAAGATTTGCAGCAAACTGTCCAGTCATTTGACCGTTTTTTTAGAAAATTATTACATAACCGTAATTTAACTCTATTCTGACCATAATATGAACAATAATATGGTCAGAATAGAGTTAAATTGCGGTTTTGTAACCGTTTTTTATAAAAAAGGTCGGATAACTGGACAGTTTGCTGCAATTTTTTAACAGTGTGGGTTTTAACGGTAAATACTACTATTTACCAATGTAATTTGGTAAAAGCCCGAAATATTCTCCTTAAGGCTTTTCGCAAATCCAAAAGAACTACTTTCTGAATAAATTTTTGTTTGGAAACGCATGAAATTGGCAGGGTTTCTTATTCAGAAGCTTCATTTTTTGGTAAAAGTAGATCTTTCAGAAAATACTGTCAAAGTCGGCGTTTTGAACCGAATTCCCGACGAAGCAGCACGAGAAAATGGAAAAACGTATCGTCACGTGGCACGAATCGGTTATGACTCGATAAGTAATTTATTGATAAAAAAATGGAAAACTCATTTCGATTTCAAATTGCTTCCACAGTCAGGCCTGCCCAGTGCATGCCTTTACGTTTAACAATGAGTCAGAAAATACGTCATAAAGTTCCATGTTGTTGAGCATTTGAGTGTCATTTAGTCTTGAGGTCATTTGAAAACCACTTTAACGGTAAATCTTAGTATTTACCAAAGTGAGTTGGTAAAAGCCCGAAATATTCTCCTTAACGCTCTCATTTAGGGCTGACCGACAGGATGATTGACCATATCGGTAAATGATAGTAGTTACCGACTTTCTTTGGTAAAAGACCGAAATGGGGGATGAGCCTGGTCACTTATGCGCATGCGTCTTCTCTCGTGACTCATCTATTAGCATCAGCTGCAGACCTAACTTCGGATATGTTTAGACATGTGTAAACGGCTACGATCTAGAATCGGTTTGCTTTTTTCTTTCTTCTGTATACATAAGAGTTTTGGAATCGTGAAAATTTTTTGGCTTACACCTTTGATGGATTTACACGTTCTGGAATGTCCAGTCTCGAACACAATTTGACCGTTTTTGAAAAACATCTGTCTGTTTGTTAGCCTGTGTGTGACACAAAGTTTGTGAGCACTCTACCACGAAAACAACTCATCGTAATTTTATCAAACGTTAGATTGAGTTAGAGATTGACATAAATTGGTTCCGATTAGGTTTGGGTGTATCTGATTCAACAGGTGGCGCTGCTATGTTGTATTTTTCCCGATTTCCGTGATAGCGATATCTCGGCATCTATTTGATGAAATTTCATCAAACTTTATATACTTAAACTGCGACGTAAGTAGTTACTGATTACGATTCGGTTTATGTAACCCAACAGGTGACACTGCTGTGCAATGTTCTCACGATTTCCATGACAGCTATATCTCTACGTCTGTGAAGTGGAATTTGATCAAATATGATATGTAAAATATATATTAAAAGTTATGTTGATTCATTTTTTAATTTGTTTGCTCAACATTGAGTGTTGTTGTACCATATTTTTACAATGAACATTGCAGTGTTATCTCAGTTTATAGAGGGTAAAAAGGCAGCAAAATTTATTTTTGAAATTATTAATTAACTAGTCGGATGTGCCAATCCTAAAGCTTTCGTCTATCTCATACATGTTAATGCTTCAAAATTCGCTATCACACCGCAAAAAAAAAAAAAAAAAAAAAAAAAAAAAAAAAAAAAAAAAAATCAATATTTTTCGTCATTTTGTTGTACGTCACCTGCTTGCGAATGGTCGGATTACCAGGATACGAGCAGCCGATGTATTATACTAAAGTACGAAAAGTCCTTCTGGCCTCTACCGGCTGGAGAAGATAGGCTCCTTATTGCTTGGCTTTGAGATTTTAGCTAGATCTACTGAAAATACATGAAGCTAAAATGCGCGGAGCTCGATTACAGAAGAGACATTCCCAGTTCCCATCAATATTGAATTTGAATAAGAATATCGCCAAATTAGACAAATATAGCCAAGTTGGCAACGTATTTATGTCGCCAAATTTAGCGATATTTCAGCAATTGTCTCCCAGTTTGGCGAGAATTTGACGTTAGCGAATATAAATATATAGTGTTAAACATGTAAGTGTTGAAACGATGGTTACAACAATGAAAGAAAATTTTGCGAAACCATGTTCACTAAAACTCATAAATTAAACCCGTTTATGGAAGAATCCTTCTGTATTGTTTCAAAATGTCAACCACCCTATAATTTGAAACTGCTATATTTCAGCCATTTTTTTAAGATAGAGGAAAACAAAAAAAAATACTCTGGAATCCTTGGATCATGGCCGGACATTT
Organism: Maratus michaelseni; assembly: GCA_963931845.1. Classification (NCBI taxonomy): domain Eukaryota; kingdom Metazoa; phylum Arthropoda; class Arachnida; order Araneae; family Salticidae; genus Maratus; species Maratus michaelseni. The sequence goes on from OZ007592.1 coordinate 342,548,174, forward strand.
AACGCAAAAAGTTTTTAGGATTTCTAATTTTTTTGTGCAACTTTTTGAAATTGAAATCTTTAAATGGCTATCACAGCGCCCTCTTCAGCGCAATATCTCCGAATTCAACTGGGACCTGCAAACTATAGTCAAAAACATATACAAAAAATTTGGTTCAATTATCTGCATAACTTCATACACTTTTCAATGATACAATAGTGAAAATGGAACAAAAATCGCGATCGCAGTGCCCCCTTTCATCGAAATATCCCCGAATTCAACTGGGGCCTGCAAACTATAGTCAAAAACATATACAAAAAATTTGGTTCAATTATCTGCATAACTTCATACACTTTTCGATGATACAATAGTGAAAATGGAACAAAAATCGCGATCGCAGAGCCCCCTTTTGTCGAAATATCCCCAAATTCAACTGGAACCTGCAGGCTATAGTGAAAAACCTATACAAAAAATTTGGTTCAATTATCTGCATAACTTCATACACTTTTCGATGATACGATGGTGAAAATGGAACAAAAATCGCAATCGCAGTGCCCGCTTTCATCGAAATATCCCCAAATTCAAATGAAACCTGCAGGCTACAGCCAAAAACATAGAAAAAAAATTGATTCAACTTGAAGCATAACTTCATAGCAGCGCCACTTATTGGGATATCTACACCAAAATGTAATCAGTGTCTATTTATGTCAAGGTCTAACTGAATCTGAAGTTTGATGAAAATATCTGCATTAATTCTTGAGATAAAGTTATTGCGGAAATCGCAAAAAATGCAGCATAGCAGCACCACCTGTCGGGTGATGTATACCAAAAAGTAATCAGCACCCATTTATATTAGTCAAATACATATAGAAAAAAATTTAGTTCAATTATCTGTATAATTTCATGCAATTTTCGATGATACAATAGTGAAAATGGAACAAAACTGAAAATGGAACAGCCCCCCCTTTCGTCGAAATATCCCCAAATTCAAGTGGGACCTGCTGGCTATAGCCAAAAACATAGAAAAAAATGGTTCAATTTGAAGCATAACTTCATGCACTTTTCGGTGATACAATGAGGACAGACAGACGGACATTTTGTAAGAACGTGTTTTTCGGAATATCTGGCCATTAAAACGTGGAAATCCGTCGAAAACCGGAAGTCGAAAAAAATTTCGATTATAATACTTTCTACTATTATAGATAGAAGAAAGTAAAAATATATTACTTCAGTCCAATTTTCTAATTGACAGCCCAACGGAGGGTGCTGTTAAACTGTGCCTTCTTTTATTCACTGATCAGTGTATATATAACTACGAGTTAATTTAAAAGGCATGCACTATTATAATTCGTAATTATATGTGTGTATAACAGTGATATTTAAATTTGTATACTATAATAATATAGAAGGAAGTTTGGTGATGGAAACAGCATATTAGTCTGATAATATATATTTAGCGCTTTCTAATTTGTTCCAAAAAACGAGTAATATTTTGTGAAAAAAGTTTTATGACCTTTTGTATGAAATTGTTTGTATTGATTGTATTGTTTTGTTGTAAATAGTTAGAATGAGTCGATGTAGGTTTTAATTTTTTTTGGGGGGGAGGGGGGGGGGTATTTTTGTGAAAAGAAAAGTTTATTTTTGTGAAATTTATTATATTTTTGTAAAAAATGACATTTTGTAAAGGTACAACATCCTTCAGAAAATGCTGCTAAAGGTGGCATTTTGAACCGAATTTCTGGACTCGATTTCACGGAAAGAGGAAAAAACTGCCGCCCTGAGACAATAATGGTTTGTAGCTCAAGATTTAATTCATACATCGAAAAATTATTTTAAAACAAAGCTGTTTTATTCCAAATCAACTCAGTAATCTTGCCTGTGTCGTGTTTTCAACACTTTCCAACAAAGTTGAAAAGTGTTTATGAATTCGATTTGTCTGTCGGTCTATCTGTCCGTGCTCTAACTGGCGTAAATATACTCGAGTTGCCATGCAACTGATATATGTTATTGAGGTTTACTATGGCATGCTTGGTATTGAAAATGAAGTGTATAGCTTTTATACTTTGCTTACAGGGACACGCAAAATAATCTTGGTACTTTACGATCTAGAGAGAAAAATCGTTTGCAGTATATTTTAATGACGTTACATTATTTAAAACATATTGAAATTGCTATATATCACTGAGGGGCTTAGAAGATGCTTACGATAGAATATAGTGTGCATAGCATTCATCGTTCATTTACAGGGACACACAAAAGAATTCTGTTTACATTACGGTCTATGGAGAAAAATCGTTTGCAGTTTATTTTATTAATGTTTCACTATTTCAATCATATTGAAATTCATATATATCACTGAAGTGCATTACAAGAGGCTTACTATAGAATATTGTGAGTATAGCATTCAACGTTCAGTTACAGGGACACATAAAATAATTCTGTTACAGTACTGTCTATAAACAGTAATTGCTGGAGGTGCATTTTCAATCGTGATAAGCGTTTTTAAATTTAACTTTTTTTTTGCATATTACTTGGTGTGTATATTGTCTATAGATCATATACACGGCTCACAAAAGACCTCAAGAACATTTCCTTTATGGCGAAAATTCCTGAAGAGGCATTTTCAACTTGTGATATGCGTTTTCTAGCATTATATGTTAGTATAATACAAATCTGTGAATCATATACAGAGCTAATTTATAATAAATAATAATTTATTAATGTCTAATTTTCACAAAATAATTATAATAAATTATTTACAAAAATGATAATTTTTTATCTCGTAACAGTTTCATTACTGAAAAAACAGTCATGGAGTTATGACATTTTAATTCGACTACCTCAGAAACTCGACCTTTATTGTTCACATGGTTGTTACAACGTTAACTACAATTTGAAAAATATTTGTGCATAACATTTACAACTTTTTGAGTTATTTTTGCATATGGTTAATGAAATAATTGATTTCTATATTGGTGCGAAGTTTCATGAAATTATTCATTAATTTTTAGTTACTGTCCTCCTACTTCTTTTAAACGTTCCGATTGTAAATTTTCAATATAGATCTCTATGCTATCAATATTATGATTTTCCACATTTAGCAATGATCTGTCGACTTACTTTTTATTTCCAAACTAGTATATAACCCCGTCAAAAATGACGGATTGTTGATCTGCGTTTCATTTTCATAAGATTTCATACAAACAAACAGCATAGAGATTTATTATTGAAAGGTTTGTATTGTAGAAAAATACATTTTAAAAAGGACAAATGATTTCTACAAATAAAAATAATAAGGATATATATATATTTACCTAGTATTAAATTTCTGAAATAGTTCAACGATTGGACAAAATTAAATATTAACAAATAATTCATGTGCGAAAGTTTTTGTAAAAAAGCGTTATCAATGATTTTTTAAACAGCTTGACTTACCATATAACTCATTGTTTGATTACATAAGCAAAATTAAATGGAAATTACGCTGTACTATGCATTTCTTATATTTTAATTACGTTTGATAAGAAAGAATCATTTTACAGTATATGACCCATTATCCGAAAATCCAAAATCCGGAAAGACCCGAAGTCCGGAAAAAAAAATTCGAAAATTTTCTAAATTTGTAAATTTTTACTAAAATTTTAGATTTTCTGAAATTTTTCGAAAATGTTATCGATTCCTAATTTTTTTTTCAGTCCATTGTGTTTCAATGTTTAATCACTAAAATATTGTTACTTCAGTGGCGGGTGAACACGCCCCCCACCCCTTCTCTTCCCGAAATTATAAACAAATCATTTTTCTCTCAAATTTTAGATTTAAATTAATTTATATTACGATTCGTTAGAAACAAAAAATAGTTATGTATTTATTTCATCAGGGGTGATTCTGTTCAAGTTTTCCTAAAAATTTAAGGCATTCGATTTCGAAAATTTAAGTCTTCAGTCCAAAATTTCGAGCATAAATATCTCGAATTTTGAACGATAGTCGCCGAAAAAAATCAATTATGTCTATCGTTCACAGAAAAAATAGAAAATTTCTTCAAATGATTGGGGAAACAACATGAATTTCGTCAAAGGACTGAAAATAAAAACGCAAAATTCGTTGCAAGATTTCAAAAAAAAAAAAAAAAAAAAAACGTTAATTTTGTTAACAAATTGCAGAAAAACGCGATTTCCGTCAAAGGCTTACGAAGAAGACGCACATTTCTTCCAAGGACTCCGAAAAAATGTAAAATTTCATCAATGGATCACAAAAAAAAAAAAAAAAAAAAAAAATGCTTAAAGGATCGCAAAAAAAGAAAACTGCGAATTTCGTCAAATAATCGCGGAAAAACATGAATTTCTTCAAAGGGTCTAGAAAAAAAAACACAAATTTCTTCAAAGCACTGCGAAAAAATGTCTAATTTCGTTAAGGGATCGCGAAAAAAGTGAAATTTCCTCAAAGGATCGCAAAAAGAAAACGCAAATTTCTTCAAAGGACTACGAAAAAATGAAATTTCGTCAAAGGATCGTAGAAGAAAAACGCAAATTTTGTCAAAGAACATCAGAAAAATGCAAATTTTGTTAAAGAATCACGAAAAAAACCATGTAAACAAATAATCGTGAACTTCGGGAAGACCCGAAATCCGGAACGATGGAAGCAAATTTCAAAATCCGCAAGTAGATGGCGACACTATACTGAATCAACCTCAAATCTCTCCCTACGAAATAAATCACCGCTGCTTCTGAAAAAAAAAGTGCTTACAGAATTTTTTTTACAGAAATGTTAATATACATATTTTTAATGAAATAGTTTTTTAAGGTTTTAAACAAAATTAAAAGATTTAAAAGCTTTAATATGCTTTTACAAATATTTAAACGACGAAAGTAGATAATATAACTTTAACTTTTAAAAGTATTCATCAAATTAAAACCTGATTTTGTCTTATTTTAAAAATATGCCTGAAAAAACCAAAATAAATTCATTATTAAATTCATTATTAAATGCATTAGTATGACTGGAAAGTCCTGGTAAGTACTAGAAAGTCCTGATAAGTACTGGAAAGTCAGACTCTCAAAGTCATTGCCATCGCAAACATTATCTGCGAAAAAAGTACTTACAGAAAAAAAACGCTTTCAGAAATAAATTAAAGAAATCCTTTAAATTATTTAAAGACTTTAATATGCTTTTACAAATATTTTAAGAGCATAATCGGATATTTTAATGAAACGTTCAAAGAGTCATTCATTTGGAATTTGTGATGGAATTTGTATTTTTGAATGGCAACATTATTCGTTTGTTTACATCAGGTAATCGGATGTTTAATTTGTTATTTTTAATTTAAAACTTAAAACATTATAACTCGATATGATATACATGTTTTATACGAAAATATGCTGAACAGACATTATTTCAAGTAGAAGAAATTTGTTGGTTATGTGTTAGCATATCTTTTTCAGTAAGCCTAACATGGCGTTTAACTACGGTCGACTCGCAGACCAGAGTGGTTCTTGTATTACACATCACATTTCACACTCCAAAGCGCCACCTGTCAACAATTATTGCAATTATTCTTTTTTTTTATTGTTCCATTCTTCTTTCCCCTTTCCGAATAGTAAGTGTACCGATTTTGGATTCATTTGATTTATTCCTTCAAGCTACAGATGGCTCCAAATAGAGGTACTTATATTATAACCACACGGTATATTTCTAAACATAAGCAAAAAAAATAAATAAATAATCGAAAAATTTCTTTAGTATTTTCGAAAATTAATACCATTTTCGAAAGTTGACAAAAATAAATATTAAAATAGTTCTAATACCGATTTTTAGATGGGAAATTTGTTTGGAATAAAGGCGCACCAAATTTATCGGAGAACAGTGAAATGTAATTGGAGTTCCACACCAAACTACCATTTATCAAACGTTAATTACACATTTCAACAGCTTAAAAGCCCTTTCAAAACAAGAATTAAGTTCAGGAAATCTAAAAGAAATTTATGGGTTGATAGAAGTTAATTGTTTCTTGATGATGACCTTTCCCCGACTGTTGTGGGGAAAGGCGTCTAAAGGTTGTTTTCACCTTTCTGACATATTCACAAAGTCATTTTCAGTCTATTAATGCATAGAATTTTCAGACATCTCTATCAGATACTAAGAATTCGAATATATATTTACTTTTTCTTTAAAAGATAAGGGACCTTTCAGAAAGCTGTTGAAAAATTCGGAGTTTTGAACTGATTTTAGATACACAACAGTCAGGGAAAGGTCGTCACCATGAAGCAATTAATTATAACTCAAAAGATAAGTCAAGCGATACATTTATAGGAAACTGAAAAACGCGAATAAATTACAAATAACTAAGAATTTCAATGTCTATAAATTTCATGCTTTAACTTATAAAATGACTCCTTGAATGTGTCAAAAGATTTACATTGTTGAGAAGGATACTTTTTTATTGTTGAGGGGTATGGAGGAGGGGTAGCTTAAAAGGTCTTCCTCATTCAATCGAAAACACCCGTTCGCTAATGTTAATCCTATGGGACATTTTTTTTCTATTATTTCGTTTGCATTTCAGTATTTTTAAACGATTTTTTTTTCATTGGATAGCAGAGCTCTCTTTCCACCGTTGATTATTTTTTCGATTTTTTTTGCAAAGATACTTTCACTTTCGGAACTGGTTTTGACAGTCAAAATATCTTCCTAAAAAAATTTTCAAAGAAAATCGAAAAATTAATCAACAGCAGAAGTAGAAATTGATCTCTGCTATACAAGGCATTTTTTTTTAAATATTGAAATGCAAACGAGATATTAGAAAAACAGTGCCCCGTAGGATTAACATTAGCGAGCGGGTGTTTTCAAGTGAGTGAAGAGGACCCTTAAGTGGCAACATCTAACTATCATTGCTAAAAATCAAAAGACGTGTTCTAACTTTTATTTTTATAATTATCATAATTATTCCACAAAATTTCAGCTTGTATCTCTGAACAATCCGCATAAAAATTAGTGTGAATTTTAACTGCATTTCACAGTGATAAAAAAATAATAATAAACTATAATTTTACTACTTTTGGAAATAATTACAGTTTACGTAATGTTGACAAAAACAAACATTAAAACAGCAGCTTAGAAAATGTCTTTGTTCGGAAAAACCTTTCCTGGAATAAAGGCGCACAATATTCAACGGGAGACAGTAAAAAGTAATTCGGGTTCCACACCAAAGGACCAATCAAGCTTTAATAAAACAATTCAGATACCAAAAAACAAAAAACAAAAAACAAATATATATATATATATATATATATATATAAAACCTTCTTAAAAATAATTAATAATAATAATAATAATGATAATAATAAAAGTTGAAAAACACGAAATATATTTATGGAAAGATATGAGGTATTATTTACTTTTTTTATTATTATTTGATGTAGATACAAAAATTTTAAACTAATATTCAAAAATATGTTTTCCGCCATTGGACAACGCGGAATTTTTTGACACATTCTCGAACTCTTTTTACACGTACAGTGCGGAAATGACTGTTGAACTGATTTGAAATCGAACAGTGTTTTTCGTTATACGATAAATGTACTACATCTTGAGGTCCCATTGATTGCTCTCCAGTGACGATCTTCGCCAGATTCTAATTTTCAGAATGTACAGTTACCCCACTCCTAAATAAACATACATTTTATTTACCAGATTGTTCTAGAAAAAAAACGGAGCCATTTTTTCGGGAAAGTAGGTCTCTAAACTCTGAAATTTTCAATACGAACACCTAATTTCGACACCTGACTTTTCCTGTAAATTTTAGGTTATTAAACGCGGAGTCATTCCGTCAAATAGTTTAGAAATTATGGAGTTTTAAAATTTTTATTTTGAAGGTTAAAGTTTTATACGTTAACTTGAGCATTTTAACAGTTTGAGAGTACGCAGCGCCACCTATCGGTCATTTTTAGAACCGACAAATGAAAGCATAGCAAAGAAATTCTGCCTTCGCACATCATTATTTCAACTCAGCCCATTGTTAATTTATTAGTGCAGTCTATTTTAATACAAACGATTAATAATATTTCATATTTTATTTGGAATGCCTCTATAAAAATTATTCCATTAAGTCTGATGCTTGAGGACTTTTCTGTTGCTTTAGTTTTTGGTCTACTTAACGCTACGACTTTATGCTAAATAGCGTCAGATTTTATTGCTGTTAGCGACAGCATTGGAAAGATCGGCTTGATGCAGCAAGCACTTATAACTCAAGTCAATCTAAATTAATTTCTCTACAAATTTCTATACCTTTTTTTTTGTACTTTTCCGTTAGCGTTTTGACTCCGTTAGGCGCTGCGCTAACGAAATAGTAGCAAAGTAACATCATTGGATGCAGCAAACTCGTTGTGCAGGAATCTCTAAAATGCGCGAAACTCGTTAAAGCAGCGGTCAGTAACGCATGTATGAGCAGTGCGCGCACATGAAAACAAACGAAAAAAAGATAACTGAATGCAGCAAACTCTCTATGCAGCAATCTCTAAAATGCACGAAACTCGTTAAAGGTGCGGTCACTAACAAATCAGCGCTGCGCGCACATGAAAGCCAACAGCGTCGTTAATGTCCCAGAACTGAAATATTTTCAGAAATTCTGAAAGTCATTTCCAATTCCATACGCCTGTTTAGATTTAATTTATGTCTTTTGTTTAGTATTTTGTTTATTTATATGTTATCTTAATAAAATTTCCATAATAATACATATTCTTATTTTGTTTAATATTCGTATTATTAGTTACAATTGGCGGGAACATTACTGTGCTGTTATCATTAATGGTGGGAGGCTCCAAAACTCCTTTCATCAAGGGAACTGATTCACGAAATGATAGGGTGGCACACGACACAAAACTCCACTATGAGTGCCATGTTGTGCTCCTTTATCCTTGCTAGTGATGAAAGCGAGACAGGCCGGATATCCATGGAAAAATGATTTAAGTCCCCAGGATTACAATCTCCGACCGTGTTAAGAGGATTATGTGAAGTCATAATCCAATAAATAGTTGACTCGAGTGAGTTTTGCACTGTTTTCGACCTTACCGTTTGTAAGGGATTAGTCTATATCACTGGAAAGAATGGAACGTGAAAAGTGAATTAGTAGATGTGCTTTGTAATATTTTTCTATATCTCTTAATCATTATCCTTGCTTGTATTTTATTTCATTTCTTTCAAACACGATATTTGAGATTCATATAATCAACATTTGGTTAATATTTCATTCATCAGAAGAGTTTCCAATGAAATGTCGATATTGATTAAATTTTGCATTGAAAATGTTAGCAATGAAATATACCAATATTGCTTATTATCTTTACATTTGCAATAATTACAGTTAAATGCTATCATAACGAATATTGAGAATTAGTGGATGTGCTTTGTAATATTTTTCTATATCCCTATTATCCTTGCTTACATTTTATTTCATTTCTTTCGAAATCATTAAAATCATTTGAACAATTGCAAATCAATATTTAATCAATACTGACATTTCATTGGAAACTTTTTTGATGAATGTTGATTGTATGAAAGAAATAAAATTGTTCATTTGATAATTGAGATTTGTAATTGCAATTGTTCATTTGAGATGCATATAATCAATATATTCGGTTAATTTTTCATCCCCCAAAAATATTTCTAGTGAAATGTCAATATTGATTAAATATTGGTTTTGCATTGAAAATATTAACAATGTAATACCAACATTGCTTAGATATTAGCTTTACATTTGCAATAATTACAGTTAAATGCTACCATAACGCATACTGCTAATTAGTGGATTAGTGGATGTGCTTTGTAATTTTTTTCTATATCCCTTAATCGTTATCCTTGCTTGTATTTTATTTCATTTCTTTCAAACACGCTACAACACGATATTCGAGATTCATATGATGCAATATTCGGTTCATATTTCATTCATGAAAAATAATTCTAATGAAATGTCAATATTGATTAAATAATGGCTTTGCATTGAAAATGGTACAGCAATGAAATACTAATATTGTTTAGATATTAGCGTTACATTTACAATAATTACAGTTAAATGCCGCTAAACGCATATTGAATTTATATTGGAAATGCTGGCAATGAAATGGTAAAATTCATGTCGAGATTGGCGCAATATTGGTAAATTATTGTAAACTAGCTAACCCACCCGGTATCGCCCCGGGTCCAGGGCCTGTTTACCGAATACGCCCGGGAAGCCCGTGCTTACCCAAAAAAATACAAAGCCCTCGCCCCCCACCAAATGCATTTTTTCCTTACGAAATTTTTATCTAAGAAGCTCGCTCTTTCAAATTTGTTGTTTACTCGAAATTTTGAAGGTAAAATTTCAAATTGTTGCAGCATACCAAAAATGGATTTAGTAAATAACAAAGCAATTGGTAGAGGGGCGCCCAGAGTAACGTCGGGGTTCCCCTACTTTTATGTCTTAAGCGGGCCCTGCCCGGGTCAGTAATAATAAGCTTTGGGTTGTTCTCAAATCCAAGCTGTCTACTTTCTGACACATTTCAGAATTCATTTTTGTTCGGAAACGTATGAAATAGGCAAGTGTTCTTATTCAGAAACTATATAATCGAAAGGACGTTTTCCAGTTTTGGGTAAAAGCAGAAGATCTTTCGCAAAAGACTGTCAAAGTCGGCGTTTTAAACCGAATTCCCGACGCTGCAGCACTATAGAAAGGAGAAAAACGTCTAGTCTCGTGACAGGAATTGCTTATAACTCGATAAGTAATTTATTTATCAAAAAATGGAAAACCTGCCAGTTTTAGGCCTTTGCGTTTAAAAAATGATTCAGAAAATGTGTCAAAAAGATTTGCCTCTTTGAGCAGATCATTTGAGAACCACCTCAAATAAGGAAATAAGAATAAAATTTTGAGCTCGAAATTCTCCTCCGTAATATTTTTTCTGGCAGTGTCAGTGCTGCAAAGTGTGCATATATACTTGGCATAAGGCTTAAAAATTTTTAAGCACCTATTTAAGTTAGAAACTTATGTTCGTTTTATTTTTCTGGAATCGAAGGTGTCAACTTAGAGAGGTTTCGCCGTAAATACGGCGGAAATCACCGAGCATCAATGATGTTTCTCCTCCTTTAGCGATTCATTGTTGTAAAGCTAGTTTTACAGGCAGACTGAACTGTTCTATGAATTGCTACTTTCTCATTCTGGCACATTTCTAATTTTTTCTTTACAAACGCATAAAATTGATGTGTTCCGTTATGCAGAAACTATGTAATCAAAAACTTTTTATTTACCCATCATACGTAGTATAGGGTAAGTATATAATAACTTACTTAAGTATATGTACTTAGTATATAATAATGAGAAGAAGCCTACTGAATTTCAGTAATCTCGATGATCCGGAACTATATTTTTCGGACTCTCGGAATATTCGTTCTGATAAAAGACATATAAAAATGTTCGAAGTTGTTTATTTTAAGGCGTGACTATAAAAAATAATAAATAAATATAAATTTTGCATAAAGAATATACTCGATCGGATAATGAGTTCCTGAGATATTTGTAATCCTATTTCCACACGCTTCGATTTTTCAGGACACTGTATTTCATTCAAATTGCAATTCAAAGCTATATTTTAATTGGATATGAGATGTTTAATCTGACGCAGTATAAACTGTTAGTTAACAGGATTACCAATTTTGGAGTTATAAGGATGTTTCTTTTACGCAATTCAGTAATAGAGCATTTATAATTTATGATGTCATCAAGCCAGGATTTTATTCGAATGGCAATGCATTTTATAAATTGTTTACACATGTTTTATTTTCATATTTTATATTATGCATGTCCATGATGGGTAAGTATTACGTGGCCCCCAATCCCAATGACTAGTTCCTATTTTACGATAAAGGGTGCAGATCTTTCCAGAAAATTCTGTCACAATAAATGTTTTGAAATGAATTTCCGGATGCGAAAAGCTCAAGAATGGAAAACAAAAATTGCCATCATAAAGGAACATTTACTTATAAGTCAAAATAAATTCTCGTATCAATAAATATTAAAACGAAAAAAAAATCGATTTAAAATATTTTTAATAACCATGCCTGCAACTGTCATGCTTGTATGTTTAAAACTGAGTCTGTAAACGGTTTGAAAAGAGAGCACAGGTAATTCTTGAAATTTTCAGCAAATAAATTTGTGTTTGTTTGTCAGAAAGGTCTTAAGCAGAATTTTCTTCTTCTTCTTTTTTTTTTTTAGAAAACACCCATTCTGTTTTTTTGCTTTTTTTACTCATTTCTATACATATAATATTTTCCATTGACATGCATTTTCATCATCTACTTGAATTTTCATTACTTAAACTTATTTATTTCATGATTTTTTTTTTCGTCATAATATATTGTGTACTTTTTAATTCTATTTATTTTTTCCCTCTACATATTTCTGGATATTATTCAAACATCAGGTATACGTGTTCATTTATCATATTTAATAATTTTTTCTCCCAATTGTTGTATGATGATTCTGTAATTTTATTTAATGGTTATATATTTGCATTCAACACTGCAAATAGAGGTGTCTTAAATTCAGACGCATATGTGACTGAAAAAGAAATTTAGACACTTAAGTGTCTGAATGTGAAATTTCAGACGTCATACATGTCTAAATTTAAGACACATAAGTGTCTTACTAATATCATGTTTAAAATAAACGGAGAAAAATGTCTGAATAATAGTGATATGTCTGAAATTAAGACATAGAACTTCAGACATTTAAATGTCTGAATGCGATACTGTATATGCCTGATACTGCATATGACTGTATATACAATCGCATTGCAATTTGTATGTCAGCACCATCAGAAAATGTTTTTGAATGGAGGAAAGATTTTTTAAATGCATTTTCATCCACTACATTTCGTATTACTTTACAAAAGAAGTAATTTGGTTAGGGCAAGTACACCTGACTAAATTGTAAAAGTTCAATATATTTTGCTGCAATCGCGCATATAATTATGAATGTATCGGTCTATTATTATTAGAATTTTCACTTTGAATATAAATATCCTTTTTGAAATTACACGTTTATTTTAAATGGTATCATATATTTTAAATATATAAATGGTTTGCTAGATTTTTTTCTTTAGCATTAAATAACTTTTAAATATTATAAGCTAAGTATAGTGCTGCAATTGCGCATGTACTACGTGTATTATCTTTGATTCCTACTTTTGTAGGTTATAGATATCTCAATTCTTAATATTTTCTATTGACATGCATTTTCATCATCTAATTACATGTTCATTATTTATACTTATTTATTTACGATTTATTTATTTTTTTCATAATCTATTGTGTACTTTTTATTTATTTATTTTTTTCTCTACATATTTCTGGATATTATTCAAATATGTGCGCGTAATTTTTCCTATTTAATATATTTTTCCCCAATCGTTTTATTGATGTTTCGTTGGTGTTATTTAATGTTTATAATATATTATATATACTGTATAATAATTATAAATATTTTTATTTATCTTTTTTCTTGAAATGTTCTAATGTGCATGTGATATCTGTATGCATGCATTCACTTGATATATGTTCTGAAAGGAAAAAAAAAGAAAAAAAAACATTATGACGAAGCGAATATAAAATCTTGTGAGAAGTCGAAGTAACCACAGACGACGTATCAGACAGTAACGACATTAAAAAGATTTTTAAATTTTGATCGAAATATCGTATTCAGCTGCAGTTTGTCTCTTTACGCAACAAAAATAATTTTAACAGAAAATAGAGTTGTAGCGACAATGCTAGAGTTCTACAAAAAATATTTTAATAAGTAAAAAAAAAAAAACATTTATATTTGGGTATTTTTTAGAAATCCAAAAAAGTTTTTTTATTTTATTAGAGATTTTTGTTTTCTAAAGCAGCTATATTCTGACATATTCTCGAAGTTATTTTTATTCGTAAATGTATCAAATTTGCAGGTTTGTTATTTAGGTATAAAAGAAAGCGTCACCCTCCTTTTTTTTCGATAAAAACTAAGGTTTTCTCAGAAAATTATGTAAAAATTGCATTTAAAGACAAGTTGAAAGATTGTTCGAATGCTATCGAAAAGTTGGAAACGCTATCCAGTTTCGAAATCACTTCAATTACAAATAACTTCTGAAAAAAAAAAAAAAAAAAAAAAAGTATACATTTTATTTTAGTACAGGGAAGAATAAATATTACTTTATCCATTCAAATATAATTATCATGGGGAGTGGGGAACCAATTTCATACTTTTACATACAAATATGGGTTCGTGAATATGCCAAAAAGTTTCGCATTTTTCTTTCTCCCACATTCACAAAATCATATTTATTCACGAAATCAAATTTAAAGATATTCTTGTTCAGCCTTTTTTTTTTATTATTATTATTATTTACAGGAAAAATAGAAAGTTGTCCGATTTCTTTGTATCTGAATAAAGGTATTTCCTAATTCCATGCAGTTACGAGAGAAAATAGCCAACAAAACCATGCTCTAGAGCAGCTGTTTTAGAGATGGAATTCTCTACATTTTCCTTACGTTGGACTGTATGGACTGTATCATATGAAGCGGACAACTAACGCCATCTATATGTCTTGTTCTGAAACGAAATCAGTTTAAAACTACTCTACTTTTGCACTATTCTAGATTCAAACATGTTTAAGTATTTTTTTAATCCGAGGCCTGGACTAGAGGTCTGCACGGGCCAAAATTTTCAAACCCCGAGTCTGGCCCGATCCGTAGAAATTTTTTTTGGCTCAGCCCAGTATAATAGTTAAAAGTTTAGCCCGAGCCCAGTCCGTACCTACTGTACAAGAAATTTATTGGACCGGTGGTCCTGCACGGTATATAAAAGCTAAAAGTTCGGCCGATCCCATTAAAAAAAATGTAATGGTCCGGCTGGTATAAAAGCTAAAATCTTGGCCAGCGCCCGGCTCGGTATAAAAGCTAAAGGTTAGGCCCGAGTTTGGCTGGCCCATACAAAAACTTAATTGGTCCCGCCCGTCTCGACTGAATTTCTATAAAACATAGATTTCTACGCCGATATAGTTAAAAATTACCTTGTGCGAGAAGTTCTGACAACAAATACTTATTTTTCTCCCTCACGTTTATATTCTTCATTTTTAAAAACTCGCCCCGGGCTGCAAAGTACAAGCACACCCATTCCAAAATAGCTCTAGATTTATTTCTGGCTCTGCCCATGTAAACTACTAGTATATATAATTTTTTAATGAATCGCTATTTGTATGTAAATGTCTGAGTTATCATTAATATCGTTAGTTAATCCATATATTCCATGCCTTGGAGACTTAAAAATTGAAAAATGCTATACAGTAAAATCTCCTAAGACGGAATCGAATAGGAGAGCCGAAAAATCCGTTATAGGCAGATTCCCTTTTTAGAAAATACGTCGTCTGTTGTAAATGTATTATATTCTTTTCGCATACATTATTATATTCAGCTTTCATGAATCAACGCATTTTTCTGTTTAAGACTGAATTCCGTGATAGACAGGTTCATTTTCACAGCTTTTATTGTATTCATTGCCTAGATATATATGTACTATTCTTTAAAAAGAATAAATTTTAAATTTTAATTGTAGAATAATGTCGATTTAAGAATATATGTATTTTATGCAAAAATTATTGGGCCGGACTAAATATTACTGATTTTTGTACGTTACGTTCCAAGCCGGATCAATGATTTTCATACGGGCTGGGTCGGAAACGGACCTCAAAATTTCGGACCGTGCATACCTCTAGGAAGAATGAAGTCAGGCTGGATCTGGAAAAAAAAAGCCTGACCCGGCTGGGTCAGAATCTGGAGAAAAAAGTAAGACCCTGCACGGTCCGACGCTTCAGAAAAAAAATTCCTGACGGCTCGGCCTACAGGCACTGGTAGATTGCGAAGACGCAGACCTTGGGGCGCATGTTTGTTGGGAATTGCGGAAGAAATGACCTTTTTGCCATGCACTGTTAAAAATAGCCGTTGCTTTACGGTGCTTTACTGCATAATTTACTGTACATTACCGTATTACTGTAAATATTGCCCTTACCCGTTAAAAATCAGTTATTGGCTGTAAAATTCTGTCATTGACCGTAACTGATCATTTTTACAGGATTATCCCTGGTCCAACAGTCATTTACGGCCAAGAGAGAAAGAAATACAGGTTGTTACAGTCTTTTACGGCAGATCACGGGCAATTTTAGTAAATCACCGTTATTCGCTACCGCAAACCGTAAAGGAACAGTGGATTACAGCCATCTCATCTGAGTAGTTTGATTTTGGAAAATGGCAACGAACGCGCGGCGCCATGTTTGTTTATTTTCGCACGAGGAAAGAGGAAAACGCGATGAGGAAGCACGCCTGCCCTGGCTGTACCAATACCGGATTTATTCAGGTATTTATTTATCTGGTTATCTAACCTTATTAATTTAAAAATGAATTTTAATATCAAAGTTTATGTAGAGTAGACAGTGTTCGAAATTTGCAGTCGTTAGTCGTCAAATGCAACTAATTACATTATAGCATTTGACGACTACAAAATTATTCCTGGATGTGAAATTTGACGCCTAGGCCTAGCTTTTTTAACACTTAGTTTTTGCCAATCACCCGATTTTGAAAATTTGGTCTCACACCAAACATAAATTCTAATGTGAGACAGTTAGACGGTGAATTTTAGCAGAGTGTAAAAATCCAAATGAATTTATTAATTTATGCAAACTTCTAAACTTTATAGTGAACCTGCCATTTAGCACTGCTGAATGTGAAAAGGGATTTAGTCTGTTTAATTTAATAAAAAACTAGCTGACCCCCGCCCGGCGTTGCCCGGGCCCGTGATAATAAATAATAATAATAATCAAGTTTTTATTATTTTACATCTTTAACCCGATTTTGTATGAAATTATATTTTAAGAAGAAAAATTCGCGAAAAAATATTGATATTTAGTGATTAGCACTCATTTTCTTGTTTTTTTTTTTTTTTTTTTTTTTACGCAGTATCGTTTCATAGTTTTAAAATAAAAAGTTATTTTTGTCCTAACTCTTTAAAATCTTTATGGGTGATAAATAAAACGGTTTTACAGCCCGTGTACAAATTTCGGGAAAAAATATTGTTATCCAGTTGTAAAAGAGATGCTTTCTTCTCGCTTTTTTGTTTGTTTTCTCGTCGGCTCCTTTAACATAGCAATAAAAAATAGTCCTCATCTTCCGAACTCTGACATTTCAATCAGTTATAAATACAACCATCTCCAAGCTCTCTTTAAAATTTTGTGAAAAATATGCATATTTAGTAGTGAAAACATGAGTTATTAAAAAAAAAAAAAAAAAAAAAAAGCTTTAGCTTTTAACCTCAAAGCAAAAATATATTTCCATCCGTTAACAATCAACCCTTTTCCATCCCCCTAGGCTAAACAGGTTAATCAATCAGTCTTATCGTTTTTGAGGAGAGAATCCTTCAAAAAAAGTTGACGCATGCGTAAAGAGACGATATTCGTGTGAAATTTTGACAAAATGCGCTTTCTGTTTTAAATTTATAGATGATACACGTAACCATTTATCCACTGATACTGTTAATGATTTATTAATGGCAAAACTGTACGTACCCAATTTAATAGATTTTTATCCAGATAAAGCTATAAATCCCTGTGAAATGATGCAGCTGAAGGACGGTTAGACGTCCTGATTTTAGTATCTAACTTATTAAAATTACTGGGTATTGTTTGAGATTCGGCCAAACAATACCATGATGTAGAAAAATTATTCTCCAATCAGACAACACACAAAGTTACGAATCATAGTAAAGGCGAATTCGTGTCAAAAACCAATAAAGCGAACGATCTAGAAAATGAAAATCGTTGGTTTAAAAATTCTCTAAAATGTCGCAGGAACGATAAAATGTTGTCACAATATATGGCTCTTCATTTTTATCGCCGCCTCAAACTAGATCATTTTGAAACGACGGGCCAGAAAATGCAAGTCCTCATAAATGATATTATTCAAGTCTACCCAGGGTACGGAAATGAGGGGCTAAAGCTTTTGGATTTTCAAAGACCAACGGCAGAGTCTGAAAACATCGAGGGTGCATTACCAAAAGTCTCTCAAAATTTAAATTCTTTTCAGTTAGAAGGTGAAGTGCCTTACATTGACGATGTTTCAGACCCTGACTGGGATCCCTTTTGGTAAACATTAAATTATTTTTAATTAATTAATTAATTAATTTTTTTTTTTTGCAAATATTAACTTTTTTTTATGTGTAATTATTTATGTATTTTTTGTATGCAATTTCCCTTTTTTCTGAATCGCCGTCTCATTTATTGGCATTTATTATATTTATCCTTTTACTTTTACTTTGAAAAAAAAAAAATTTTTTTTTGGGCAGTTGTGAGCGAGATTATAAGTTAACATTGTTTTGAATTTAGTGTAATCAAGATTGACAAAAGATTTCTGGTCAGTTTTTTTTCTCTTTTTTATTGTCCAAAATGTTTTTAAAACGGGGGTTCAGGGGGGCAGAGCCCCCCTGACAATAACAAATATTCATCTGAAAAATCACATTTCTTTAGCTTTTTAATAGTTAGTTTATTTAGAATGTTGTTAAAATTTGCGTAATTGGATCGTGATAAATTTTTCAAGATGGCAGAAAAACTTAGTTTTTAAATCTTTGTTATTTATAAATCAATGTTTTTGCATCATTTTCTACTTTTAAAAATGTTGCAAAAAGCAAAATCATTGATTTATAAATAACATACAGATTTAAAAATGATGTTTTTCTGCAATCTTTGAAAATTTTTTCATGTCGCCAAAACGGCATTTTGGCGCAATTTTTTCTGCCAAGCAGCACAGGATACAGATCTCTTCCCACAAAATTCATTATCGCAGAAAAATTAAAATGTCATTTAATGTAACACCGCACTTCATTCATCATGCAGAAACTCTTAAGAATGATTTTTGTTCAGTATTATACCTTTACTATAAATAATATTTGCAATGTCAACAAACTTAGATACTTTTGAGGTAAATATATATTCAATGTTTGATACTGTAATTTTGAGTAAAAAAAATTCTAAACAATAAAATTTCTTGTTACAGTAAGTAAAAAAAGGATTAATTTTCATCTAAGTCATATGTGAAACTTTATTTTACAATATTGTTATGTCTGTGCATTTTTTAAGCACTCTTTTTTAAAATACTCAAAAAAATACCAAATGACAAAATACATAATCGCAGAAAAATGAAAATTTACTTAATGTAACATCTGTTCTTCATTTATCCTTCAGGAACTCTAAAAATGATTTTTGTTCAGTATTAATAGCTTTAGTACTATAAATAATTGCTATGTACAGCAATGTTAGGCCCTTTTGAGGTAAATATTTAATGTTTGATACTTTAATTGTGAGTAAAAAAAAAAGTTGTAAATAATTTCTTGTTAAGCAAATATATTTTTTTTTAATCATACCAAATATTAGAAAACAAGAAATATAATAATTTAAAATGAATTTTTTCGAACTTATATATAAATATAAAACTATTTAAATCTACAAAACACGGTAATATGTGGCCGTTAACTTAACAGAAGTGGATACTAAACATACAGTCTCTACCGACCAGCCACTGCATACTAATGCAAATATTGAAATTTAACCTTTAATTGACATTATTCAAATAAATATTTCCTGGTATATATATAGATATATATTGTATCATTTTAGGTAGAACCACTCTTTCCATGAACATCGTAGCATCGCTGTATATTTTGATCATCAATTGAAGACTAATATCCGGATTGGGGTAAGCTGGAAACCTGTTCTACATGTCTATCTCTTCCTTATTAAATTTTGTTTAATTTGACTACTCATACCAGGGGTTGATACAGACAAAATTTGGGCCTATTTAGGGCTCCTTCACAAAAATCAATTTAATAAAATGGGTCCCTTTACAAAAACCAATTTGATAAAATGGGCCCCTTCACAAAATTCTTTTTACTAAAATAGGCCTTTTCACAAAATTTTATTCCATAAAAACTTACTATTTATTATTTAATTATTATTTTGTGATGTTCTAAAATGTGTAATTTGTGAACAACTTCACCAGAGAGAAAAACTTCAGCAAAAGGATTTTAAAAATTTTTTGTTTATAAATGCTTGACTCGAATTTGAGTAACTGGATTTCAACTTTCATTAGAAAATGTTATTTTTCACAAAAATATAATAAATTTCACAAAAATAACCTTTATTTTTCACAAAATGGGCCCCAAGGGAAAAAACCCTGCATCGACCCCTGCATACATCTCATTCGGTTCAGGAGTTATGACTCAAAAACCATCCTCTACTTTAGATTCTCATATCTCTAACGAATTAGACTTTTGTCAACTGAACCAGCCCCTCCCATGTAGAAATCTACAATTTTTTGTGCATTCTTGCCTTAATATAAATAGCTTGTACTTTAATGAACAATTTAAGACCTTTTTTATGTAATTATGTCAATTACTTAATGAGTTATTCACATTTTAACATATGCTGTTTTAGTTTCTGTTTTATACCATTTTCTAAATTTTGAAAAATTCCATGTTCTTTGCATATATTTTTAATACTTTTAACTTATTGAAAACTATGTAAAACATAAAAAAATTAATGAGGATTAATTTAGTATCATTGTTTTTAAGTTTTGTACATGTATTGATTATAGGTGCAGATTCACGGCCGCCAGTCGCCACGTGGCGACTAAATTTTTTGCTGTGGCCACTAACTTTTGATGTTTAAGTCGCCATGTGATTTAAAAGTAATCTATTTCTGGTATTCCCAGTCCCCATCGTGAAATGTTGATATTTTTTTTTAAGATTAAGACCAAAACACACACATTATTGTTATCTTTTAATAACATTTCAGAATGATCTGTTTAACACAGCAAACTATTAAATATATTCGAATAGCAATGTTATTCGTAACATCTGATAATTTTATTTTACATAGACTGTGATTTAAATATATATATATATATAAACAAATGTTTGAAGTGTGTTTTTATTTTTATAGTGCAAAATATTCTCACAAATTCAGATTTTCTGTCATATGTACTTTTGTCTGGCAAAATCATAATAAGAAATATTGTTTTTCTGATATTCCCCGCTATCATGATTGCTTAGCTTATCTACATATTGTTTTTTAAACCGTATCTTGCCCAACTTTATCTTCTGACTGTACATGATTTAAGATTTAATTAATATTCAAATTTTGTTGTACACGTGTTTATATTAAATAAATTACTTTACACTTTGAATTAATTATTATTATTTTTTTTTTAGTTTTTTACCCTATATAAATACTATTGTTTTTATGCATTTGTTTTACAATTGTGGACACTGGATTTTTTGGGTTTAGGAGCCAGTGACTCCTTCCAAATGTTGGGTATCTGCACCTATAGTATTGATGCAATTTTCAAAACTTCATTTTTTCCTCATGTTTTTCCAGTGGTGTTTTCATTTAACATCCTCCTTTTGTGCACCCACTTTTTAATATGTTTTCATACTTTTAACAACTTTAAACATTAATGGCATCTTAGCTTATAATACGTAGGGTAGATGTGCCAGTAATGGACACCCTTAAGGAATTTCTTTAAAAAATATTTTTTAATTAATAGTTATAATTGTTATATTCCATATTTTTTAATATTATATTAATCTACCAACAATATTTAAACATGCTCATAGAAACATTTGCCAATGTGAATCGAAATTTAATTATAAATAACAAAAATAAATCAAAACACCCTAAATTCCAGTAATGGACACCCCACAAAAAAAATAGATAATTGATATTATGATTGTATTTAAAACTAGAATTTTAAAAAAGCATATTAATGAAATAAAAAAAGCTGAATTTTTATTATTTATTTTTTTATAAACCAAAAATGTTGAAGGCTGTCCATTACTGGAAGGCGGTCCATTACTGGCACATCTACCCTACATGGTTTTAGTATTCATTATTTTTAGTTTTGATGGGTTTTAATATGTATAAGTTATATTTTTGTAAACGCTGTTTTTATTCTAAATTGCAAATGGCGCCCCATAGACTTAACATTATATTGTTTACGTTAAATTTTCATTGTTTTTATAATCTTTAATATAATCTTTTTTAGTATATATATTTTTTAATTTAGTTAGGGTAACCTTTTACTCATCTTACTTGTCTAAAATTTTAATTAATGGAACCATTTTAATATTTTAAATAAATTATTTTTTGAGTATCGCTTTGTAAAGTTGTTTACATTCACTTAACATTGATTTCGATGTTTTTTAATAAATTAATTAAAAATACAAATTTTTAATTTTTTGGTTATTTTAGGAATTTAAATCATGCTTGAATTAAACTTTTATTTTTCTTTGGATTTTTTTAAAAAAAATAATATTTTGTATTTTTAATTGTTAATTAAAATTTGTTTTGATAATTCAAAAAGGGCAACTTAGTTCATTTCTGCAATAACCAGGAGTCGAGGCAGGTTTTTTTCTTGGGGCCCATTTTGTGAAAAATAAAGGTTATTTTTGTGAAATTTATTATATTTTTCTGAAAAATAACATTTTGTAACGAAATTTGAAATCCAGTTATACTCAAATTTGAACCAAGCATTTATAAACAAAAACTTTTTAAAATTCTTTTACTGAAGTTTTCTTCTCTGGGGAACTTGTTTGTTTACAAATTACACATTTTAAAACATCACAAAATAATAAATAAATATTAAATGGTAAGTTTTTATGGAACTGAATTTTGTGAAAGGACCTATTTTAGTAAAAGGAATTTTGTGAAGAGGTCCATTTTATCAGATTGATTTTTGTGAAGGGGCCCATTTTATTAAATTGATTTTTGTGACGGGGCCTTAAAAAGGCCCCAAATTTTGCCTGGATCGCCCCCTGATAACATATATCTCCAGTCAGATAGTTTAGTTGTTTTTTGCAGCAAATATTAATAAATATTCTATTTAAAAGAACCCGATATGTATCCAAGCACTTTTGACAGATAGAGGAAAACTTTTATGAATCTTTCCTGACCAATCGTATTCCATCTTTTCATTATTTGGGTTTTAAAGCTGATTTTTAATTGGCCATTGATAGTAATGATTTATAATATGAGTTTTAGTACAATTAGCGCTTGGACAATGGAAAATTGGGATGTATATGGTAGACATGGTAAAAAAGAGAATGTTATTTATGAGTCACAAGTAAAGTTACAGTTTAAATAGATCTTAATTTCTTTTGTTTATTGTTTATCCTGTATTAAATGTCAATTTTATGTAAAGTTATGGGCACATAATTTAATTATCTTTTATACTGGTTTGTAAGCATTCATATAGAGTATTAATACCCTTGATATAATTTACAGAGTTATAATACCTTTAAATTCAATTTAATTTTAATTTGCTTTTAATTAAACTCATTGTATAATTATTGCTTTCCTCCCAGCATATAAACAAACACTTTACAGGGCTTGAAATTCAATTTTAACAAGGAGGGGAGCCTCCCTACCAACATTTTTAAATGGAGGGGAGTTGAAATGTTTGGGAGGGAGAAAAAAATCTTTAAACCCCACTATTATTTTACGTTCTCTTTAAAGAATTACATTAATACAGACATGACAAAATACCATTGAAAAAATTAAGTCAACTGAGAATGATTATGTAAAATGTTTATTTTTATTATAAAAAAGGGAAGAAAGTTAAGTTTTATATATGCAGTGTATTTTTCAAGTTCCATTAAATGTGTTAAGGACCCTTAACAATTAGGTTGTTAAATAAATTTCTGAATTTAGATTTTATTTGATTGAGATTCACCTATCGATCGCGGAAAAGAAGCAAAGTTTGTCGATCTGTCACCAAAAAATGCAAAGTTCCTCGATCAGTCGTGGGAAAAAAGCAAATTTTGTCGATCGATTGTGGAATAAATGCAAAGTTCGTCGATCTGTCCCCCAAAAAACGCAATGTTTGTCAATCTGTCACAGAAAAAACTCAAAGTTCGTTGATCAGTCATTTAAAAAACGCAAAGTTCGTTGATCAGTCATTTAAAAAACGCAAAGTTTGTTGATCAGTCATTTAAAAAACGCAAAGTTCGTTGATCAGTCATTTAAAAAACGCAAAGTTCGTTGATCAGTCATTTAAAAAATGCAAAGTTGGTTGATCAGTCATTTAAAAAACGCAAAGTTCGTTGATCAGTCGTTTAAAAAATGAAAAGTTTGTCGACCAGTCGCTTAAAAAACTAAAAGTTCGTCAGATAAGTCACTTAAAAAACCTTAAGTTCGTCGATCAGTCGTGAAAAAAAAAATGCAAAGTTCGTCGATCTGTGGTTGAAAAACAAAAGTTTGTGGATCTGTCGCAGAAAAAATGCAAAGTATGTCGATCTGTCGCGGAAAAACCCCACAAAGTTCGTCGATCTGTCGCGGGAAAAAACGCAAAGTTCGTTGATCTGTCACCAAAAAATGCAAAGTTTGTCGATCTGTCACCAAAAAATGCAAAGTTTGTCGATCAGTTGCGGGGGAAAAAAGCAAATTTCGTCGATCGATTGTGGAATAAACGCAAAGTTTATCGATCTGTCTCCAAAAAACTCAAGGTTCGTTGATCAGTCGCTTAAAAAACACAATGTTCGTCGATCTGTCGCAGAAAAAATGCAAAGTTCATTGATCAGTCGTTTAAAAAATGAAAAGTTCATCGATCTGTCCCCAAAAAGTGCAAGGTTCGTCGATCAGTCGCTTAAAAAATGCAATGATCATCAATCTGTCGCAGCAAAAACGCAAAGTTCGTTGATCAGTCATTTAAAAAATGCAAAGTTCGTTGATCAGTCGTTTAAATAACGAAAAGTTCGTCGACCAGTCGCTTAAGAAACGAAAAGTTCGTCGACCAGTCGCTTAAAAAGCGAAAAGTTCGTCGATCTGTCACCAAAAAAAGCAAAGTTCGTCGATCAGTCACGGAAAAAAAGCAAATTTCTTCGATCGATTGCGGAATAAACGCAAAATTCGTTGATCTGTCCCCAAAAAACATAAGGTTCGTCAATCAGTCGCTTAAAAAACACAATGTTCGTCAATCTGTCGCAGAAAAAACACAAAGTTCGTCGACCAGTCGCTTAAAAAGCGAAAAGTTCGTCGACCAGTCGCTTAAAAAGCGAAAAGTTCGTCGACCAGTCGCTTAAAAAGCGAAAAGTTCGTCGATCTGTCACCAAAAAAAGCAAAGTTCGTCGATCAGTCGCGGAAAAAAAGCAAATTTCGTCGATCGATTGCGGAATAAACGCAAAGTTCGTCGATCTGTCCCCAAAAAACGCAACGTTCGTCGATCAGTCGCTTAAAAAACAAAATGTTCGTCGATCTGTCGCAGAAAAAATGCAAAGTTCGTCGACCAGTCGCTTAAAAAACGAAAAGTTCGTCGACCAGTCGCTTTAAAAGCGAAAAGTTCGTCGACCAGTCGCTTTAAAAGCGAAAAGTTCGTGGACCAGTCGCTTAAAAAGCGAAAAGTTCGTCGATCAGTCGTGGAAAAAAAGCAAATTTCGTCGATGGATTGCGGAATAAACGCAAATTTCGTCGATCTGTCCCCAAAAAACGCAAGGTTCGTCGATCAGTCGCTTAAAAAACACAATGTTCGTCAATCTGTCGCAGAAAAAACGCAAAGTTCGTCGATCAGTCGTTTAAAAAATGCAAAGTTCGGCGACCAGTCGTTTAAAAAATGCAAAGTTCGTCGACCAGTCGCTTAAAAAGCGAAAAGTTCGTCGACCAGTCGCTTAAAAAGCGAAAAGTTCGTCGACCAGTTGCTTAAAAAGCAAAACGTTCGTCGACCAGTCGCTTAAAAAGCGAAAAGTTCGTCGATCTGTCACCAAAAAAAGCAAAGTTCGTCGATCAGTCGCGGGAAAAAAGCAAATTTCGTCGATCGATTGCGGAATAAACGCAAAATTCGTTGATCTGTCCCCAAAAAACGCAAGGTTCGTCAATCAGTCGCTTAAAAAACACAATGTTCGTCAATCTGTCGCAGAAAAAACACAAAGTTCGTCGACCAGTCGCTTAAAAAGCGAAAAGTTCGTCGACCAGTCGCTTAAAAAGCGAAAAGTTCGTCGACCAGACGCTTAAAAAGCGAAAAGTTCGTCGATCTGTCACCAAAAAAAGCAAAGTTCGTCGATCAGTCGCGGAAAAAAAGCAAATTTCGTCGATCGATTGCGGAATAAACGCAAAGTTCGTCGGTCTGTCCCCAAAAAACACAAGGTTCGTCCATCAGTCGCTTAAAAAACACAATGTTCGTCGATCTGTCGCAGAAAAAAGCAAAGTTCGTCGACCAGTCGCTTAAAAAACGAAAAGTTCGTCGACCAGTCGCTTTAAAAGCGCAAAGTTCGTCGACCAGTCGCTTAAAAAGCGAAAAGTTCGTGGACCAGTCGCTTAAAAAGCGAAAAGTTCGTCGATCAGTCGTGAAAAAAAATGCAAAGTTCGTCGATCTGTGGTTGAAAAAACACAAAGTTCAAAGTTCTGTCGCGGAAAAACTGCAAAGTTTGTCGATCTGTCGCAGAAAAAACCACAAAGTTTGTCGTGAAATTCGTTAATCGATAGTCGATAAATCACGAAATTCAACAATTAATAGCAGAAAACTCACAAAATTCATCAAATTGCCTCGGGGAGGGGGGGGGGGGTGTGAATATCGTCGATTGGCTTCGAGAAAAAAGAATCTCAATTCGTCAAATGGTTTCAGGGGAAAAATCATGAAATTCACCAAATGGTTTCGATATTCGACGAGCGACAGCAGGAAATAAAATCTGTTTCCATTCAATCATCACAGTTGGTGAGTGTGGCTATTAAGTTTGGCCAGTGGTAATATAATAAAGTCAGTCACCAAATTTTCAGTATTACTCGCCGGATGGCGAGTGCTAATTTTGTCCTATATTACTTTACAGCTCTATATACTTTATATTTGGCATAATAGTGTTTAAGATACTAAGACAAACTAAAAACTTTGGAAAATTCCAACAAATCAAAAACTTTACTTTTTCTTTTTTTTTTTTTATGTCCAGATCAGTTGATGGAAAATATCTCAAAATTTGCCAATCAGTTGAGGGTAAAAAGGCATGATTATGGCGAAAAAAATTTCGAAATTCCTCGATTGGTACGACAAAATATCGGAAAAATTGCTAGTTAATTGAGGAGAAAATCTAAAAAATGTTGCGAAATTCGTCAATTGAATGCAAGGAAAAATCACGAAATTCTTAAATCAGGCGCATGGAAAAAATACAAAAATTGTCGATTTATCGTGAGAGAAAGTCACGAAATTTGTCAGTTGATTGTGGGGAAAAATCATGAAATCCTTTAGCCAGTTGCAAAAAAAAAATGCAAAATTTGTTGATCAGTTGCAGAAAAAAATGCAAAATTTGTCGATCAGTTAAAAGAACTTTTGGTCTAGTGTCAACACTATTTTCTTCACATACTTTGCAGATCTTGGTAATCAAATCAAAAAATTTAAATTCATGGTGCAGTGTAGTTGCCTACAACAAATGTTACTTATAACCTGTTAGATAACATGTATTCAGTAATGAATGAGCTCAAATGAAATTTCTTACCACTCATTGACACTAGTGGGCTATTGAGTTCTGTCATATATGCTAATTAATCCATTTTGTTCTGGCTTTAAAGATAAGAAAAACAAAGGGTTTATAAAGCACAAAAAAGTTTTTCTTCATGAATGTTATTTTGTAGACATTCTATGCACGTGTTATTGAGGAGTTTAATATCTGCAATCTGTTATAATTTGATAATTACGAGATTAGTTGTTCATTCGATTATGGCTTGATGTATTTACAGTAATGTTATTTTTTAAAAGATGTGATACTATTAATATTTTTTTCTTTATTTTCAGAGCTTTTTTTTTACATCAATCCTGAAAAAAGTTCAAAAGCAAAGAAAAATCCAAAATCATGTAATATAAATAAAGTCAGGAAGTTGATGACAAAATTAGCAGCATTTAGATGTATTGTTTAAAACCTGTCGTATCTTATGTAAAATATGTACAGAATAAATAATTTCAGAGTTCCTGAATTAAAATTTTTATTTTTGTCTGTGAATTTTTTTAAATTATTTAAAAAAATGCTTGTTTTTAATATGTGTGATGACATATTTTAAAGATTTTTCTTGAACAGTTCTTAGAAGGTCATTCCTTGTTATATTAAAATGTTTCCTGAAATTAGGATTTAGAGTTTCTTTAGTTTTTGAAAATTGATGAAATTGTTCATTATTTCAGGGTGTTCTGGACATTGATAAATTAGTCACAGAACAAAAGGCAGGATGTTACTGAAATTGATGACTCAGCATATTCTATCCTGTCCTTCCCAAAACACGAAAATCTGTATAGTACTTCCCAGTATGTAAACATTCATTATTTAACCACAGTAGCTGACCCGAGTTAAATCGGAGGTAATAACACTGTTTCCCTATCTAAACGGCCGTTGAAGTGGTTAAGTTATTTGCATTTTTACAAATAGTTTATTTTGGCTGTAGTATTTTCAACCAAGAATTTTTTTTTCTCCGATGATCCTGAACAATTTCCCATTTTTACAGATAAATCCATGTTTTATACTATCTCCAAGTAAAATGTTTAACACAAAACTGAAGTGTTTTTGTGATTTTTTAAAAAGGCAAATATTATACTCTATTCCTGCATTATTAGCTAAAACGACATTAATCTCACTTGGGTTTGGGTAGAAACCAAAAGAACCCAGGCATCAAAATGCAAAAGAATGTGCAAGTAGATAAATACCGAAGTGATTCTCAAAAAACTTAAAACAAAAGTTATATTGAAAGAAATAGAAATAATTTTAACATTTTGATATTCATTAAATTATGTCTTTGATACATTATTATGCAAAAGTTTATTATAATCACCTTCCTCATTACATTAAAAAAAATCATGAATAAGTTCATTTGTTGTTACGAATACATAATCGTAAATATTCAGAGTATGATATTAAATAAGAGATAAGTACTAAAAAAATTTCTGATTTTTTCTATATTTTTCAAAGGTGTGCATTGTTGAGCTAAGAGTTATACTTGATATTGTGTTAGGGTTTGGACAAATTTAGCCTGTGATTTGTAACAAATTTGATAAGTGTTTGTTACTCTGCCTGGTTAATATTGCTTAAGTTAATTTTTATTTTACTTAGATGTTGGCAAAAATTACTACACTTGTATATGAAGTTTTACGTAATTTTTTTTTTCGGAAATATGAAACAATCATGTTTAATAAAACTTATACACATGTCATTTTTCAATGCTAAATATAATTTTATTTTGTAAGCTGTATAGTGTTGTAAATAGAAAAAATATGTAATATTGAGAAAGTCGCTAATTGTTTAAAAAAATTATATGCAAACCACCATATATATGTAGTGGTAGAATAATCTTAGAAATATTATCAAGTTTTAAATATACAGGCTGTCTAAAAAAAGCTATACAGTTTATTTTTGTATCTATATGAGATGGATAAATAATGTAATCTGCAAAAATGTGGATTGGTTTTAATCATCTCCAAACATTATGAAGTTGCAGAGAGTCAAAAATTGTGACTTGCTTCACTTTGCATGCAATTTGAAAAGTGAAATCTGTCCAAGCTTGGCGAATGTTTACAAACTAAGATTTAATGTGCCATCAATTACATCAACACATTATTATTAATCAATACATTTAAATATCAGATTTGTAGACATTATTCTCCAATAATGATTAGATTCCATGTTTCGAATTGCATGGCAAAGTGAGATAGTTCCTGATTTTTGGAGGTACTGAAGCCACCTGTTTGGTTACAAAGAATGTATAAAAACTAATTTTGGAAATATCTCCATGGAGATGAAAAGTATAGAATTGAAATTTTGTACCTTATGGATATTTTTGCAATTTATACTATTTATCTCTTATACAGAAATAAAATGTTGCATTTCTTGACATCCTATGTATAAATATACAGTTACTGTTGGAAGTAATCATGCGAATTCTTGAAATAACTATTGCATGGTCATTTGCAGTTCTGATAACTACTGCAATTTACAGCGATATATGTAAATGAGTAGAAAATGATGGGCATTTATGCTTATTTACAATCTTGATATTACAGTCATACGATAATTTATAATCTACAGGGTGTCCCAAAAGTCTCCGTACAACTTCATAAATTTATTTTTAAAAAAGTAATAGGCCTACAGCAAAAATAATTAGAACAGTGCATAGAGTAACTTAAAAAGTTTTTTTTTTTACAGCCTTAGTAAACTTCAAAATGAGATACTTGCGTAGCACGAAGAATCTCAAGACTGTATTTCAATTCAATCCACAAACGTTTTTCATGCTAACATCAACAGTAGCTACTGCTGTTTGGATCTTTTGTTTCAACATTTTATTTCATCAAACAGTTGTAACTACTGTTGATGTTAGCATGCTGAAACGCACGTGAAGGAAATTGGAATATCGACTTGATATTCTTCGTGCAACGAAAGGATCTCATGTACAAGTATACTAAGGTAGTAGAAAAAAACTTTTTAAGTTACTCTGTGTACTGTTGTAAATATTTTTGCGGTAGGGCTATTATTTTTTTAATCAATTTTTGAAGTTGTACGGAGGCTTTTGGGACACCCTGTATATTACTGTGATTTACAGTCAGACACATTCTTGAAAGTAACGGTTATTTACGGTCAGATACATTCTTGAAAGTAACGGTTATTTACGGTCAGATACATTCTTGAAAGTAACGGTTATTTACGGTCAGATACATTCTTGAAAGTAACGGTTATTTACGGTCAGATACGTTTTTGAAAGTAACGGTTATTTACGGTCAGATACGTTTTTGAAAGTTACTGTGGTTTACGGTTAGATACGTTCTTGAAATTTACTGCCATTTACTGTCTAATACAGTCTAAATAGATTACGGTACAAACTGTAATATTACAGGAAAATCTTGGAGTCTGTGCTGCCAAGCTTTTCCCGTAATCCAACGGTGAAATTTTTATCAGTGTGAGGTCGAAGTTGGGCCCACTCACTTCGAAACCTAATTTGTTTGCAGGCGGAGTCGGCAGGGATTTTGTTTTGTTTTCTTTTGTTTTTCATTTATTTTTGCTATATGGTTGGTCCTATAAAAAACTTGTCAATACAAAATTTTTAGATAATATTAAGAGGATTTATAATAAATCGGATTTGATATCTTGTGAATGGACGAAGTTGTGAATTTTTTTCTTCTAACACCCCCCCCCTCTGGGGCCATTTATAATGATATCGAAAATCTGTCATACATAAATTTTCGGCCCTTTTCCTAGATGTAATAATAACTTTAAACGGATTCGATACGTATCATAATAAAGACATTATAGGTTTTTTCTGTTTTCACAACCCCCCCCCCCTTCCATTTCCCTCCCTTCGTTCGATTTTGCCCATGAACAAACTTGACCGAGATTTTATGCGTCAGTTTGGAAGAGATTTGTGCAGAATTATTGAAATTATCGTGTCCATAAAAAAGTGACATAGATAGATAAAATTTTGAACTGGGGGTGGTTTGGGTTCTCGTAGTCATGATCAGCGTAGATCTGCAAAAAAATTTCAAAAATTCCAGCTTAGGAGAGAATGTAACAGGTAGTATTTCTTAAGAAATCTACCTAAAAGGCCCGCGACTGTGCAGACTAGTGCTACTATATATATATCTATATATATATACTCTATATATATCTATATATATATATATACTCTCTCTCTCTCTCTCTATATATATATATATATATATATATATATATATATATATATATATAGCCAAAAGTTAGTTAAAACGTCAAAAATGTATTAAAAAGAAAGAAAGAATGTTAAAAAATTTCGGTTTGCAGGAATAGGATTGGAGGGAAATCGAATTTTTTTAATAACAAAAATATTTGGTTCAGAAATTACCGATAGTTGGCCCTGCTGCATAATATGAAGCAGTTTTATCCAAATCAAGCTGTCCATAAAATCCCCCAATGCACACAATTTCTTCATTCGATGTCATCGTTACCAGATCAAGCGCTGTTGATTAAACTCTTTTACAAAAACGGGGAATCAGCAACTGGCGCATTGCGAAAATTCCGCACGGCAAAATGACTAAAGACGAGAAAAGGTCCTGTTTCATGTACTGGGATATTGAAACTTATCGAAACTTGCTTCGCCGAAATGGGTCTTTTAATATAAGTCTAATTTGCATTTGCTTTATATTATGCGCCATCTATCGACAATTTTTTTAACCACAAAATTTTTTGTTACTACAAAAAATCCGATCTCCCTTTCATTCCATTCCTGGAAACAGCAATTTTGTAGCATCATTTGTTTATTTTTTAAAGTTTTACCGAACTCTTGGTGTACCCGGAATATACATATTTCACTCCCGATAATTAAAAACGTTAATAATTAAATAACTATTTATCACATTTCATAGGAGATAATAGGGACCTTGATATAACTTAGAATTAAAAAAGTGAAATTTTGTGCAAAATAATCGCGAAATGAAATTGCAACCAATGCAAAAAGGAAGGCCAAATAAAATCGTGGAAATAGACGAATTGGGTAAAAACAAATGCCAATTTTACCTGATAAACAATTTTACTTTTAACGCCTTTGTGAAACGTTTTAACAGCCATCCTTAAAAAAAAAAAAAAAAAAAAAAAAAAAAAAAAACATTAATTGGAAATAGTATTTTCTTTTTCTTTACATTCAATTTTGCCTCCTTGGTTAAATGTATAGCTGAAACAAATCTTGTTTTCTAAATGACAGTATGTTGACAGGCAATTTTTGTTCTCCAGAATAAATTGATTCATGAAGTTTGAATATGTGAAAATACGTTTTTATTTTTCGGATAATTTACTGAAATCAAGATTTTGTTTTCACCATCTATTCAAAGTGAAAATAAATTCTGTTTTTCAGTTTTAATGAGAAAATGGTGCAAAAATATACTGATCTGTTTTATTTCTCCTTTTTTATACACAAATATGGAATAATTTACTTTCCGTTTTTAGGTAAACTTCGTTAAAATTTACAAAAATATTGGCATCTAATTTAATTTTTTAATTCTGAGAGTTTGTGTGACATCCTCGGATCAATGATAACCGGTATTAAGTAAATCGCATTGCGTTCGATAGTCTAGGAGTAGTTGCGAAATACAAACACAAGGTCAGATTTTAATATAATAGATTCGTGTTCATTTTCCTTTTCTTAAAATTATGAAGTGATTTTTAGCAGAAAACTCTCATCTGTATATAACGGATGCTCATGCTTAATAATCAGTATAGATAACAAAACATTTAAATTTTTTCTTATAAATATGGCGTGAAACTCATCTACTTTCTATACTTACTGATCCTTATATTATTAATGTAAGGAATTGAATCACACTCATTTTAAAGCACATTGGAAAATTCCCGTTTTATTTCAAATATGACGTTTCTTTTTCCCCTGAGAAATCCCTTTTTAATGACATAATTCTTGTTAATTTTCTTTTCCAGGCAATTAATTTCAATACTGGCATAGGGGAAATTATGTTACTTTAACGTAAAAATATCAAATCTTTAGGTTTTATCAACAAAAATGGAACTATTAACATTCGTCATTTTTTTTTTTTTTTTTTTTTTTAGGTAATCGAGTTATTTCTTTTAGTTTTAAGAATGAAAATATCTATTTCTCGCTATCCATAACATCATTTTTGACATGGATAATTTTGCAGAGCATATTATTGACATTTGCTAACAATTTTCTTTTGAAACTTCTTTTTTAGTTTTTTAAAATTTAAATAAAAAATACGGTAGAGTTGTATTAGCCATGCGCAGACGGTAAAACGCCAAGTATTGTTAGCATACAAAAGAAAAAAAAAAGAAAAAAAGTGAAGAAAAAACCCAAGATCCTTTTATTTCACCAATCAAAGCATATCCGCTTTATTTTCGATGAATGACGTCATATTCGCCTGTTTCCCATGGTTACACATATTGAAACCTTGTATTATTATCAAAAACTAAAAAAAGTACGTTTTATTTCTAATAATATTATTTAATCTTCTTTTTAATTCTTTAATTTTTTTATTTCATTTTCATTTTTCACATGAAAGTGTTTCAATTGAAACTAAATTGTTGAGTAAAAATTATTATTCCGGTTTTTGAATTAGTTTTGGCAACGATAAAGTATTAGCAACTGTAAAGTAAATTTAACCATTTTAAAATGTTATACGAAAAAATGTCCATTTATTCGCTATGAAATTAACGAAATTTTGAATTATTAAGAAAAATATTTAAATAAAATAAACAAAAACCAGCCTATGTTCATTTGAGGGTTATAATCAACCTATATTCCGTCAGGATCATTAAATGCTCCATCTTGACGCTGGCTTCAGCCTAACATTTTCACACAATCAGATTTATAATATTCTTGGGATAAGGAATGGAGAACAAGTGGGTAAGTGTGATCGAAGATCGCTCAAAGGATTTCGTTTAATATTCTTTTCAAAACACTTTATCCTTTCTTTAATAAATCCAAATAAATTTCATTTTCACAAAAAAAAAAAAAAAAAAAAAAAAAAAAAAGTTGTTTTTTTTTTTAAGTAAAAATTTACCGGTCTATTTTTCTCGTTTTTTTCGAATATCTAAACCAGCCCGATAGCATATTCTGTCATAATATCTGTCATGTGGACTAAATGCGACATTAAAAAAAAAAATTAATTTCAAAATTAAACATGCTGTACACCTTCAAAATGTTAAAATATGCGACTATTTCCATAATCGGGTTTTTATCAGGATTCAATACGTTCCTCAAACTCATATATTTATTATTCTCTAATTACGCATATTGATACTCGCTTTGTATTTTTCTGAAACATTTGAAAAATCCGTTCAATTTTCGATATGACGTCAGATTTTCTTTTTAATTCTCTAATGACGTGATATTAATCTGCTTTGTGTACATACACAGACGCATACTCCCTGTATTATTGAGAAATCTTTCCGTTTTATTACCACTAAGACGTCAATCAATTTTATTTCATATTTATCTTTTTTTCAATGGGTGAAACTTTTTATTTCATTTTTCACGTGGAAATCGTCTGATAGAAAATTATTTATTGTAGAAAGAATTTCATCGTGGATTTTTAATTTTTGGCATCTGCTATAACGAAAAATGTTTAAATTGAATAGGAAAAGGCTGTTAAAATATTCATTTCTCGTGGAGATATTTTAACCCTAGAACTACCGTGAATTTTTCTCAACCTTGATTAAAACATTTTACACCGAATTTTCATTTAAAACTATTTTACTTATTTATTAGCTTTAGTTTTCTGTGGATCATGTTTAACTTATTTTATGAAACAAATTCTAGTCCGAATAGTCATTTTGAATGTGTACCTGTCGGGTCTTTTGGACTAGACGATAAGGTGTAACATGAGCGAGATTAATAGACGCTTTCAGTGTGACGTCAAACATGACGTTTTAGTTGGAAACTGTCGCATTCTGTCAAATTTACCACACGGATATCGTCTCTTTGCGCATGCGTCAACGTTATTATTTTTTTTAATTTATTTTTTTTTAAGTCTTTTCTTTTCTGAAACGGGAATCCAGATTGATTGGCATGTTTAGCCTAGGAGGGGGGGGGGGGGCGAGGCGCAGGGGGTTGAAAAGGGTTGATTTAAAACAGAAGATGGAGGTGTACCATTGTATTGAAAGCATAGAACTTCTAATATGTTTTTGTTCTGAGATTGAAAGCGAAAGCTTTTTTTTTTTTTTTTAAAGAATTCATGTTTTCACTACTAAATGTGCATATTTTTTCGCAAAATTTTAAAGAGAGCTTGGATAAGTTATATTTATAACCAATTGAAATGTCAGAGAGTTCGGAAGATGAGAACTATTTTTTTATTGTTATGTTAAAGGAGCCGACGCGAAAACAAATGAACAAGAAAGCGAGAAGAAAACATTTCTTTTCCAACTGAATAACAATATTTTTTCACGAAATTATTATACGGGCTGTAAAACCGTTTTATTGATCACACATAAAGATTTTAAAGAGTTCGGACAAAAAGAACTTTTTATTTTAAAACTATGAAACGACCCTAAGTAAAAAAACAAAAAAAAATAAGAAAATGAGTGCTTTTATCACTAAATATCAATATTTTTTCGCGAATTTTTCATCTTAAAATATAATTTCATATAAAATCGGGTTAAACATATAAAATAATAAAAACTTGACTTTTTTTATATATATATTTATTATCACGGGACCCGGGAAACGCCGGGTGGGGGGTCAGCTAGTTTCTTATTAAATATAAATGGAAGAAAATGTTAATAGTGCATAAAGCATTTAAACACTTACCTGTGAGATATAGCTATATAAGGTATAGCTATACTATACAAACAAAATGGAAAATACAACACAGCAACCGCTTGTTTGGATAGGGCTACTATAATACGGGTTAAATCATCAAGCATTTTGCTGCCCACGCGGCATGGCCAATCGTTCGTCTCCTATTGGCAATTAAATGGCTGTGTGAGTCAGCTTGGATTGTAGCTTGTAGGAGCCTTAGTTTGGAGTTAGAGCTTATACAATTAAATCTAATAGCCCTATTTGGAGTTTGGAATCAGTTTCCAAGCAAAACGTCATGACTGACGTCACGAGAAAGCATCTATTCAGTCAAAAGACTCCTATAATAGGAGCTCTATTCAGTCGGAAGTAGGAAGTATTAAGACAGGGAGCTGACGCACAGCCATCTTGTTACCTAAAATATCCGCCATATTATAACCAAGCTCAGCATTAGTTTACCTCCGGCGCAGGTGTTTGCTGTTCCTGTCACTGTCGCTCGTCGTTCACCACTGCGGTAAGCTAACCGGTTTTAGCTTGATTTTTAGTCCTTTGGATTATTAAATGACGGTATGATTCAGCCTGTACTATAGAAGCTTTACGAAGTAGTGTTACTAGACGCTCTATTCGGAAGTTGAGGCTACTTCACTCAGTCGAAAACACCCGCTCGCTAATGTTAATCCATTGAGGGAAATATTTTACGATATCTTGTTGGCATTTCAATATTTTTAAATGATTTTTTTTTCTTTTTACTTTCTTCTATCTTTACAAGAAGAAAGTATTGGATTCATGAAAATTCTTGACTTCCGGTTTTCGACGGATTTATACGTTTTAGAAGGTCCTGAACACGATTTGACTGTTTTTAGAAAATGTCTGTCTGTGAGTCTGTGACTCTGTCTGTCTCTCTGCCTGTATGTGACACAAATTTTGTGGGCGCTCTATCTCAAAAACTAATGCTCGGAATTTAATAAAACTTTAGACTCAGTTAGTCCTTGATATAAATGGATGCTCATTAGTTTTTGGTAAAAATCGCCCGGCAGGTGGCGCTACTATGCAGCATTTACACGATTTTAGCGATAGTCGTATCTCAAGAAATATTTCACGGAATTTAATAAAACTTGAGTTTCAGTTAGACCTTGATAAAAATGGGTGCTGATTCTTTTTAGTGTATGCAATATCTGTGTCAGATAGAACAAAGTTTTGGGATTGACACATCCGACTAGTTTTTTTCTGCATTGGATAGCTGAGGTCAATCTATATGCAGGCCATTTTGTAGTTTTTCGATTTTGATCACAAGTTTTTATTATTAAGATACTTTCACTTTCAGCTCCCTGTTTTACCTTTTCGATTTTGGTTGCAGTTTTTTTTTTATTATTATAGAGGATACTTTCACTACGGAAACCAGTTGCGAAAGTGAAAGTATCTTAATCCTGACCTCAGCTAAGTCATTTAAAAATATTAAAATGCGAACGAGATATCGTAAAATATTTCACCCATAAGATTAACCATAGAGATTGGGATTAACATTAACTCGCGGGTGTTTTCGACTGAGTGAAGTAGTCCCTTAAGAATAGAATATTCTACGAGTACATGAGGCGAATATTTTTATTCGGAAATAATGGTAGTGTTAAAATCTCTCTCTCTCTCTCACTCATACACTTACTCTCACTCGCACTCCCAAGAAACATATACTAGTTGCAAAAAATGAGAAGAGAAACCAGAAAAATCTATTGTTTTTTTATTCTATTGCAGGAGGATAGGTAACAACTATTGTTACAAATGTTTGGCTTTACAGTTGTGTATTTTTGAATGATTTCACATAGGAGGATTGAAAATTATTGTTTACATAGAATTCATTTTTATATTCTTGAAAACTTTTGGAGGAACGGAAATACTATTGTAGCCCCATTCACACATCTATGGAGGCTGACCATCTTGCACATCAGTTTTAGGTCTAAAACATCTGAACATTCCAGAAAAGAATTTCCTCGTGTTTCGAAATCGTTTCTTTTTCTGTAAAAGAGAACAGACAATTACATTAAAACACTTTCAGTGGATAAAAAAATCGTGAAATGTTTATTTCAACTAATTGTATAAGAAAATCACTCATTATCACTAGTAAATCTGCAGATCAGGAGCCTCAACGTCAGCTCTGCAAGTCATTTGTTTTTTAAATCTCATTTTTTATTTCATTTATCATCGTACAATCCGCAATTATGATTTTTTCAATTGCATGTATATTTATAAGCATATAAAATTCTTCGAATGTTCCAGAAATTAGAATCATTAAATTAAACACGGTGTTACATCACAGTGATATTCTGAAACTCTGCTAAACTGCTTATTCTTTTAATTTTTTTAAATAAATAGGCATTCATCCCCCCCATAGTCTCATTAAAATTACATTCATTTTCATTAAAAAAAGAGATATTTCATCCAAATGGTGCGAGTTCTTTGAATTTTATTATTTTACACTCTTTGAAATACGGTTGCTAAGCAACGTATAAATTAAGGTGGAAAGCAAAACTAAACGCTTTTAAAAATTGTAAAAAATATCAAAATAAGATGTTTATATTTCCCGAACAGATGCAAAAACATTTTCAAATATTTTTAGCAATTAATTTCTAAATTCTATTAAATTTATCGGCGAAATTTCAAAACTATTGGAAATCCATATCGAAAATTTAGCACTCATAATTTTACTTCTAAATCCATTATGCAAATATTCCATTTTCATTTCAGATAAAAATGAAATTTGAAAAATCGTCAGCATCCCCATAAGAAAGCATTATGACCTAAAATAAAATGTTCTATATTTTCCGAACGAATGAACCAAATTTAACAAAAAACTGTACAGCAAATTCCGGATACATCGCCAACATACCTACCAAAAATCAACCTAATCGGACCATTTTTACGGTAGTTATCACGGAACAGACAGACAAACAAACAGACAGACAGAAACCAAAAACTTTTCGCGTCTCCACAGTGAGCCTCAACTGGCGTTTCGGCAACTAAACTAATGTGCACTCTACAAACGACCTTTTCAAAACTGAGCAAAAAATACTCAAATCTGAGTATGTCACATAGTCAAAATGGCTCCGAATCAAAATGACTCAAGTTTGAAACATGTATAGACTCATTTCTGAAAACATTCGCACGCTCAAAAATAAAACATGTGTCAAAAATGAGTATAAACCGACTGCTATGTGCTCATTTTTGAGTATTTCCATGTTTCAAAAATGAGTTTGAACTGATTCTAATCAGTTTTGAGTATGTTCATGTTTCAATATTCTGAGTAATTCTGGTATTTCAAATATGAAAGCATTGATTGGGTCCTTCTATTTGAAACAAAAATTTCATAACAAAATGAAAACATCGATTTATGCAGATTTGAAAATGTCATTTTTCTCAGTTTATATAGTTAAGGTGATAAAACAGAATAAATAAAGGTTTATATAAAAAAAAAAAAACTTTTCATATAAATATCTACATGTTTCGAATGCACACACGGTGACATTTTCAAGACCAATAACGATCAATAAATTATTTTCGTAAAAATATTTGAAAATAAACTTAATAAACATAAATAACGAGATCATATGTTAAATAAAAACAGATGCATAAAAATGGTCAACCGTAAACGTAAAAGTTAATATTTTACTATTGCTTTTTTAATTTGTAAAACATGTCGTGCCAAATTCTATGATATCAAAAGACGCTGATGCATAGCACATGTTTCTACGCATATATATTTCTATTGATTCACAGAAAATGGATGGGAAATAAAGTATTGATGGATAAATTATTTTACTATTCTTGAAGTCGATTTGTAAAGTTTCTATCCTATGTAGTCTGGCCAAAGCTGTAGTTCTGCTGATTATTTTAAGAATAGTAAAATAGTTTATTCATAAAGACTATTTCCCATTGTCTTATCCACGTGAACCGATAGAACTCTATATGCGTAGCGAGAACATATGCAATGAGTCAGCCTCTTTTCACATACCTAAAATTTGGCACGAGATGCTTTACAAATTAAAAAAGCAATAAATAAATATTAACTTTCACGTTTACGGTTTACATTTTTAAACATCTGCTTTTATTATGCATATTATCTCGTGATTTATGTTTAGAAAGTTTATTTTCAAAAATTTTGCGAGAAAAGTTTATTCATCATATTAATCTTGAAACTGTCTCCGTTTCTGCGTTCGAAACATGTCGATCTTTCTATAAAAAGCTTTTATAAGCCTTTATTTATTCTGTTTTATCCCTTTGAGCATATACCTCTTTAGTACAATATTTATTTTAATTATATCCAAATATTCCATTAACCCCTTGGAGGGCAAGCACGTGGTCTAAAAATGCTAAATTTTGCGATATTTCGACATCAGTAAATTTTAATAATGAATTTTTACCTTCTAAATCTGCAAAAAATAATACTAAATATTTTTATTTAATAATACTGGTCGCAAAGTTATATATTAGAAAGTGGTATATATTATATACCGGTGCCCCTCAAGGGGTTAACAAGAAAAACGACCGCCAAGAAGGCAACTGAGGAAAAAACTTTAAAAAGTTCTTCCAGAAAATACCGGGAGGGAAAAGTACCCTCCCTATTCAGTTTGTCAAAGAATTTTCTTAGTTTAAATTATAATGATTTTTATTCTATTGTTGAAGTCATTCTTGCAGAAGAGTAATGTGTGGAACCAGGAATTTCATTAATACGCTTCCTTGTTGTAGTCCAAATATCATCGACAGATGGCGCTGCACTATCTGAAACTGTTTTAACACTCTAACTAACGTCTAAAGATGGATCCATGTTCAGTCAGTTTTTAATTCTTCCCTCTGTTGAAATTTAAACTTTCATTATGCGTCCAATGATTTATATTTTGACGAATGTCTTCTTCCAAGTTAAACTGTAAAAATGCCATTCTTCTACGACTAAAACGTAATATGTTATGATAGTTTCAATTTTATGAATTTTTGACGCTTTCTGGCACTAAATACGAAAAAACACGTCTAACACGAGTAAAAAACATGTACAGAGATAAAAGAAAAAAAATTGTGTTTCGGACTACCCTCAAGACAGGATATTCATTCATTTATAAATGTGTTTTGTAATCTAATGTAGTTTTCCAATTTCCATTAAGTTTTTAAACAAATCGAGTCATAATGAATTTCTTCACGATAGAAACATTTTTTCGCTCTTGTAATATCTGTGTATTGTGGGTTTAAATCTCCACAATTAACATTGCCTGTAAAGGAAAAAAAATAAACGATATCCGATTTCATATTATTTTAATAAGAACATTGGAAATTTTCAAGCATTTAAGAAAAAAAATGAATTTATAAATGTCTCAGGAAGTACATGAGTTTATTTTTGAGTACTCGCGATATCTCATGTTAATTTATGGGGAAACTTAATTAAGTGATAGTAAAAAAACATTCCATTTCCGTACTTTTACGAATTTATTTATTATTTTTTTACCGGGTTTAAGTGATTTTGTGAATGTGTTAAAGAGTAAATCCGTTAAAAGTAAATCATTTGAGAATTCTTTAACAGATAATGCTACTTATCGGCACTTTCGGGTTATAGCAGCTCTACACTTAGGATTATGCCAAAATTGCAGTTATGATTTCGCCGCAAGATCATCGTAAAGCTTATAGATACATCACTCCAAACGCTAATATATGTGCCATATACGTCGTTATATACATATTATTTACGTGTTATTACCATATATACATAATATACACATCATAGATCCATTATTTCCCAGATTTTGAGAGAGCTGGGAGTCATAAAGTCGAATTGCAACGTTCATTGCAGCCGTATTTTCTTGCAGGCTTAGTTCATGAAATCAGATGAATATGCGCTAATTTATTTTGACTCAGATGTCCGCGTCCTCCTATCCTCAGTTTTTAAATGCTTTTGATACATGCTCTATTCTGTAAACTTCTATTATCATCTTTCGTGATCTTGTGTTTTTAATTTTACATTACTGATGAGGGATTTCTGGAAAAGTTTGAAGCGTATAATGTTGTTTTTAACAAACATTTGTGCTTTTTAACTTTATAATTTAACTGCCTGTATAAATGTACTTATTTTTAATCTTATATATGTGTCACATATGACTATAAACAGCTCATATGCGTCACGAAATGTTACATACATCATATATTATTGTAATGTAATACTTTACAATTTGGCGATAAATATTGGTCGCTGGGCGATTCATCCTCGTAGGCTGCTATAGACCAAAAGTGTATTTTTATTTTCCCTAAAGCTTCGGTATATTTATTTTTATTATTATACTGCCAAAAGAAAAAAATCTTGTAAAAATACGGAAGTTGTATTGCCGAAATATGAAGATACTTTTTAGAACATGAAGATACTTAGAACAAAACTACAAAAGAAAATACCAAAGGCCTTAGCGAAAATGGCAAATTAACTGTACTTTTAGTACTGTTATCTATCAAGTATATTCTTAAATCCATATTATCTAATTTATGACGCAGTCATAAAATTTTACGTAAAAATGCGGAAATCAACGGGTTTTTTTTTTTTTTGTTGTTATGGTGCACTTATTTAGGAAAATAATCAGAAAGTCGACATCTGATGACGATGTAGTACGTTTAAAAAAAAATTGTATCCTTTAACTTTAAATATTTTTAAATATATGATAAATCTAAAAAGAAATCCACAAATAGAAATTTCAAAGTTTTTAGAATTTTATTAAATAGCTAAAATGAAACCAAATATTTTTTGAAAACTCCTTACGTCGCCATCTAACGCCTTCTCTTTGATGATGAAATCTGTGTTATATTATACTCTGTGTTAACTGTGTTATATTATTTACATATTTAATGATATTATTTAATAACAGGCCACCTATTTAAATTTTCCTTTAGGTTATTTACGTGAGATTTCTCTATGGGCGAGGCAAAATTCTGTATCGATGAAACACCCATTTAAAACGTAATATATATATTTATTTACTTTTCTTTGTTTGTTTGTTATTTGTTTTTAACGATTGAACTTTTCCTATTATAACATCAAAGTAAATAAGCAAAATAATACAAGATATGGAAAAATTAAAGGGACTCACAGGTTGTAATGCGATGGTACTGCTCTCCGATTTCTTAACTTCTAGTGGAGGTAACTCAAAAAATTCGTCGATAGTGGAGTCGTTACCATCATCATAAGGCTGGTTGACCGGGTAGGGCAGGTCTTCAAAGATGGTCGGCAGTGTCCCGACTTGAGGAAGCGACTTTCTTGGGCGAATATCCCTGGAAATGAAAACAAATACGTTGCAATAAGATTTATTATCAGCTTTAATTGGTGTTTTTTTTTTCTTACTGCTTATAGACATAGGGCATGATGGGTGTGAAGGGAAGTTGTGAGACGGAATAAGTGGAGCCCTGAACACCCATAATGGCAGAAAGACTCAATTCAAATCAATCAAAATAAACTAAAGTAGTGAAACATTGAGTGAAAGAGATCAAAAATTAAGAATCATGTAAAAAATTTTATAGAATATTAAATTTATAAATTGCTTTAAATTCACTCATCTGATTGTTAGCATTTTTGCAGTATTCTTTTACTATCCACTGAAATTTAGGTATATAAGAATGAATATAATTTTTACTTATTTATTTTTAAAAAAAAGTTTTATTCTCTGCATTATTTTACTGCCACCATTTTAAATGCACTATTATTTGAATTTTTCTACACAAATACATAAATATATATACCATAAACATTCCATATAAATGTACAAATAAATGAAAATTTAAAATAAATAGAATATTTGTTTTTGTTTACTTATTATAAGAATGAATAAACAGTAAATTTAAATAAAAGTTTTTGAAAGTCATTTATGCAATTTCCGATTTTGCTTAAAATAGGAAAACATTCATGTGATTCATCATTATTTTTTTTTTTACTAAAATAGGTGTTTGATGAAAATATATGTACAAAAGGTTTTAAGAACTTTAAAACCTTAGATTAACTATTGGGTGGTGCAAAAAAGCAGGAGTACCAAAATAGTATACACATAATTTTCAAAATTATTTTCAAATTATCCATTCATATTATTCATAATA
Source organism: Maratus michaelseni (assembly GCA_963931845.1). Classification (NCBI taxonomy): domain Eukaryota; kingdom Metazoa; phylum Arthropoda; class Arachnida; order Araneae; family Salticidae; genus Maratus; species Maratus michaelseni. The sequence continues at coordinate 342,592,588 of OZ007592.1, forward strand.
AATAAATTTAAATTATCCATAATAAATAAATTCAAATTATCCATATTTCAAAATCATCCATTTTTTTGGTAAACGCAGCAGATCTTTCCGAAAATACTCTCAAAGTCGGCGTTTTGAACAAAATTTCTGACTTTGCTGCACGAGAATGGCGAAAAATATGTCGTCACCTGACACGAATCGCTTATAACTCCATACAAGTAATTTATTTATCAAAAAATGGGAAAATAATTTTGATTCCAAATCGCTTCTATAGCGAGGCTTTCCAATTTTAAGCCTTTTGCGTATAGATATGAGCCAGAAAACGTATCAGAAAGTTTCGCGTTGTTGAACAAGTCGGTTGAGAAACACCTTAACACTGAACAAGTTGATGATTCAAGCGGTGTATAAAATTTTTGAACCAATCTTAACCATCTTCCAGAGGCAATTTCATTTTCATCATTCTGTGTTGCTTTTTTGAGCTATAATCACAGCAGTGTGAGGCAAGTTTGCTAATCAAAGCTACTTCATTGTAATTTGTAACAATGACTAATTAATATCTTTTTATTTATTTATTTATTTTTGTGTGAGGGGGCGGGGAGAAAAATTTGAAAATAAAATCTTACCCTTCTAGAGCTGATCTGTATAGCTCTTCGTTGCGTTTTTTGTTAAAATACGCCTCTGTTTTCGATTTCCAATGTTCTTCAGAGATCAGAATATCCTGAAAAGAAAAAGTAAAAATTAGCTGTATTCAGTTTTTTGATTGGTTTTATATTATATCATTTTATTATTTTTCTACACAGCTCGGATGATTCCAGGTGTGTTTATCATGCTGCGGTACCCTAAATTTTTTTACCTAGAACCATCTACCTCAACTCCCGGTTAAGCGTGAATAGCTCGGTTGAACGCTCAAATGGTATTCACTATTAACCTGATTGGACTTCGGCTAACTAATCAGGTCCAATCAGGTTAATGGTGAATACCATTTGAGCGGTCAACCGAAGCCATTGCGTTTAACCGAGAGTTGAGGTAGATGGTAAATACGAGCATTAGTGTCTTACTTTTTCTCTAATCCAACCTAGTGACTCTCACAAGCACATTTCTGGTGTTTTTAGCTCACAAGCTATCAAAGCCTGAGAGCTAATATCCGCGCAGGTTCTGTATGTACGTACGTACGCTGTACGCAATAACTCTTGATAGAAATATCCGATTTGCTTCAAATTTTGCATATAGGTTCATTCTGATAAGGTGCTTCCCTGATTAGTTTTGGGGGTTCATTGGTTAAGCATAAAGGAGGGAACGAGAGGCTAATCCACCCTCCTTAATTTAGATAAATGGGTTTTTCATGCAGAATTATCCGATGTTCTTCAATTTTTGTAGATAGGTTCATTGTGATAAGGCGTTTCCCTGATTAGTTTGGGGGTTCATTGAGTAAGTATAAAAGCGGGAACAGGGGGCTAATCCACCCCCTTAATTTGGATAAATGGGTTTTTCAAGTAGAATTATCCGATTTGCTTCAAATTTTTATATAGTTTCATTGTGATAAGGCGCTTCCCTGATTAGTTTATTCTTTGAAAAAGAGTATAATATACAATGAGTGTGAACAGCCTGTGACCTCAATGCCATCAGTTTAACAGGAAACTTTTCTTTTTATTTTATTTTAGTTTTTTTTTTTAGTTTTTTTTTTGTTCCTCAACGTGTGAGATTGGCAGGGATTCTTATTCACAAGCTATAAAATCGAATGTTTCTTTTTTGTCTTCTTTCAATAAAGGTAGGAGATCTTTCAAAAATTACCATCAAAGGTAGCGTTTCGAACTCAATTTCCTGAATCGAAAGCCCGATAAAGGTCGTTACGAAATAATAATCGCTTACAACTCAAGATATTATTCATTTACCAAAAAATAAAAAATACTGTTCGATTCTAATTTACTTTAATAGTCATGTCTGCAAGTGTCATACTTTTATGCTTAAAAATGGAGTTCGTAAAGCTGTTAGAAATTTTCGCGGTTAAAAAGGAGTTCTTCGAGAACATCTTTAAAGCTGTTCCGAAATCCAAACTGGTTATTTTCTAAAAATTTTCGCGAAGCTTATTTTTATTCGTAAACTCGTCAAATTAAATTATTTTCTTTTCCAAGTAGAATGAAATTGTGTGTATATTCCACATTCCTCCAAATGCGAAAATTCTTATCGTCAAAGGTGATTTCCGAGACAATTCAATTATGCGTGGCGATCCGAGTGTATCTACGTGTGTTAGAGCACAGACAGACGGCAAACGGCCAGAGAAACCGAATTCATAAACACTTTTCTACTATGTTGGAAAGTTTAAAAAATGAGTCCATGAATATGACGGTAAATTTCGTGTTCTTCAGCGGAGTAAAAAAATGTTATTTGAAAACAACTTTCATTTCACGAATATGCTCAGTAAAAACAAATTCCATGGATTGCCATACAATTTCTGTATGTTTACGAATTTTGTAACCTATATATTTAAAAAGAAAAGCGCATTCAGTCAAATTTCACACTTCACACGAATATCCTCTCTTAGCGCATGCGTCAACGTTTTTTTTTAAGGCTGCTCCCCTCAGAAACAGAAAACCTGATTGATTAGCCTGTTTAGCCTGTTTAGCCTAGGGGGATTGAAAAGGGTTGATTGAAAAGGGTTGATTGGAAAAAGGTTGATTGAAAAGGGTTGATTGAAAAAAGGTTGATTGAAAAGGGTTGATTGAAAAAAAGGTTGATTGAAAAGGGTTGATTACCATTGCATTGAAAGCGTAGACCTTCTAATATATTTTTGCTCTGAGGTTGAAAGCTAAAACTCTTTTAAAGAACTCATGTTTTCACCACTAAATATGCATATCTTTTCGCAAATTTTTAAAGCTTGGATAAAGTTATATTTATAAGCTTGGATACAGTTATATTTATAACCGATTGAAATGTCAAAGAGTTCGGAAGATGATAACTATTTTTTTAATGCTATGTTAAAGGAACCGACGCACGCGAAAACAAACAAACAAACAAAAAAGCGAGAAGAAAACAATTTTTTTACAACTGGATAACAATTCTTTTTTCACGAAATTTTTGCACGGGCTGTAAAACTGTTTTATTGGTCACCCATAAAGATTTTAAGGAGTTCGGACAAAAATAACTTTTTATTTTGAAACTATGAAACAACCCTACAAAAACAATAAAATGAGTGTTTTTATCATTCAATATCACTATTTTTTCGCGAATTTTTCGTCTTAAAATATAATTTCATACAAAATCGGGTTAAAGATATAAAATAATAAAAACTTGATGTTTTTTTTGTTTTTTTCACGGGCCCGAGCAACGCCGGGCGGGGGTCAGCTAGTTATTATTAACGTGATTTCGTGAATGAGTCAAAAATTATTGCGAACTTTTAATTGAGAGTATGCTTGCCATATAATACTAAATTTTCATTTCCACTAAGAACTGTGGGATATTTTATAGCATTAATGTGCAAAAGAAAACCCCCGTAAATATATATATTAAAAAAAAAAATTCAAAGCCTTGGCAAAAAGAATCAATTAAATTCTTCATTTTCTGACACATTCGCAATATCACTTCATCGAAGGAGAAAAAAAATCTGTCAAAATACTGAAATTGGGATTGGCAATCAACGTTTTTATTACTATTTCCTTACAGTGAAGCTGCTCCATTTTTTAATGAGTGATTGTTTAATTTTTGAATTCTGCGCCTTCTTGTCTTCTGAAGAATATGTATTGTTCTCTTGTAATCAATTGTTTGAAACTTTGTTTTTATTGACTTTTTATCACACGTGATACGTAATCGACAGAACAATCTGACAAGAAAATGTAACAGAAATCAGAAATATCCCAAAACATGTAACGAAACTGTTTTTATAACAGATTTAAAATTTTCTTAATAAGGATGTATTATATTTAAGTCTCATAGTTACATTACCTGGTGGTAAAATATGTAAAATGCGTATCTCGCCAAAGAAAGCAATAAGATGTATACTTCTTTCTTCTACAACCAAATATGTATTTTATTTTTAAGAAAAATCTAAAAATATAATTCAACACCTCAATTCTATCTTTTAAATAATTACTCATTTCCAAATGGCTGTAACTGGAGTTCTAATAAATATCGAAAAAAAATTCAAACATATTTACAGAACCAGGGATCGGAAGTAGCGCGGTACAAGTAGCGAAACTACAGTAGCCGCTACTTTTTACAATAGTTTGTAGTGTAGCGCGCTACATTTTAAATAATGTAAGTATAGCAAGTAGCGTGATACAAAAAACAATAGTTTGTAGCGAGAAATGACGCTATTTTTAATGCTACTTCAGGGAGGGGGGGGGGAAATAACATTTTGCAAATCACATGGTCGAAACTTGCTTCTATTATGCAATTTATTTTCTGTTCAACAATTTTGCAAATCTCAGCTGCAGTGTATAGCAACGTTTCACGTGAAGTCATAGATTTTTCCCATTGACACTTGCTGCTAAAATCAAGTTGTAACCCAGCAAATGAATTGATTTTATTACCTGCAACACTTGTCTATTTACTCATATAAGTCTTCATGTTTTAACTCGGTTTTTATTACTGTTCGGAATTACTTTATTTACAGATTTGTTTATTGTTTCCTTTTAAAGTTGTTTGTCTGTAATTTTTTAGATTATAATATCTCCCTTAATTTTGCTGTGAAATTTGTACTGTGTGCACTGTAAAAAATGACCAATGTTTCTTATTTTATGAAAATGTACTATAACCACGGACGAAAATATAACATAATCTTCTGAGTTATCCGAAATTCCGAATAGCGTGTTCCATTGTCTTTTGAATCCCCAGAAACTAATACATTTCTAAAATTTAAAGAATTATTTATAAAAACAAAGTATTTTTCGCTGCCCGTATTTTTCAGAAACGTTTCCGAAGGGTTTTTATAGTGTATTAATTAGTGTCCTCAGCCTGGAATACCTGTTTTTCGAATGTCATCCATTCTCAAGTAAACTTTTTCAGCCGCATAAGTAAATTTATACATGAAAGAGTAAAGAAATAATCTTAATTTTAATGTTATTGTTAACGCTGTTAATTTTGCATGTTTGTCTGTTAAACATATTTTTTGAGCATGAAAATGTTTACTTGAGAATTGATAGCATTCGAAAAACAGGTATTCCAGGCTAAGGACACTAATTAATACACAATAAAAACCCTTCGGAAACGTTTCTGCAAAATACGGGCAGCGAAAAATACTTTGTTTTTATAAATAATTCTTTAAATTTTGGAAATGTATTGGTTTCTGGGGATTTAGAAGACAGTGGAACACGCTATTCGAATTTTCGGATAACGCAGAAGATTATATTATATTTTCGTCCGTGGTTATAGTATATTTTCATAGAATAAGAAACATTGGTCATTTTTTACAGTGTGTATAAACTGACATTTTGGAGACAAACACAACACATTTTCTTTTATGTTATCTTTTTTAATTTTTTAATGCTCTCGGTTATGTCGCATTTATTTAATTATGTCTCGGCGGATGCAATATAACGAGGGGTCTCTTTATTAATTTAATCCGTGTCTTCAATTTAATAGTGTAAATGGAACCCTTTAACAAAATCTAAATGTAGCGAAGTATAGTGACTACTTTTGAAAAGTAGTTTGTAGCTGCTACTTTAAAAAAAATACTTAAAAAAACATGTAGTTGTAATTGTAGTTAACTATATTTTCGATAAAGTATTTGTAGTGGAAGTTAACTACATTTTCGATAAAATAGTTGTAGTTGTAGTTAACTGTATTTTCGATAAAGTAATTGTAGTTGCAGTTCGCTACAATAAAAAAAATGTTTTTTCGACCCCTGTACAGAACTAAAAGAAGCAGTTTGTGTTTTAAAGAATGGCTGATACAATGGCTGAAAGCTGTTCTATTCCAATACGCTAACTGGTTACTTTCTGGCGCATATCTGAATCCTCACAGACTGTGATAAAACAGTTTTTCTATTTTCTCTTACAGTGGCAGAAGATCTTTCAGAAATGCTATCAAAGTTCGCGTATTGAACCGAATTTCCGAACGTAACTTTCCGGGAGAAGGAAAATAAAACTGTTGTAATAATACAATAATACCTTATAATTCAAGTTTTAATCAGGGTTGCTACTGATACAGCAGGAAAATGAAATTCCCTGACTTTTTCAGGTGTATTTTAAGAAAATTTCAGTCTACTAGGCTCGGTAAACACAGAAGGTGAAATTAATTTTTTGTCACTTATGTCAAACATTAAACAAAGGGAAAAGGGTAAGCAGGCATTTCAGGGTTGGGTTTCAGGCGATTTGAATTAGTTATATGTATTAGTTACATTAATTGTCACCCCAAAAAAACAAATATTGCATAAAAATTTCAGAAAAGTGCATTAGTTAGTTTTAAAAATCTTAGTCGGTGTGTAAGGGGGGGGGTAAGAATAGCAAATGGAAAATTTGATGAGCAGGATGATTTAGATGAAATTTTAAAAGAAAACAAAAGCTGGAAGCAGTGAAAACATGGATGATTTTCCTGAGCTATCATGACACAATGCCCATACTTATTTGGTAACTCCCATAAAATTTTATTACATTCCCTGACTTTTCCAGATTTTGGGTAAAATATTGAGATTCCCTGAGTTTTCCTTGACTTATTAGGTCAATTTCCAAATTCCCTAACTTTTTCCGGTTTTATAGATGATGTAGCAACCCTTTAATTAATTCGTTTATCTAAAACTTAAAAAAAAACTCATTCGATTTTTAATCAAATCAACAGTCATGCATGCAAGTTCCATGCTTTTATGATTAAATATAAATCCATAAATGTATCAGAAGTTGTTGCATTTTCAAGAGTGGAAGGAATGTATATATATACATATAGAAAAGCATTAACAACAAAAACATTTAAAAGAAACGGAAAACATTTTTTTTTACCTGCAGAGTAATTGTAGAACTACAATCACTGTCATTCTCATTTTCACTAGCATTATCAAAAGGCCTAGGTACTTTGTCATCAACATTATGCAAATATTCTGGATTTTGTAGTGGCATTTCCTCACTCCACACTGGTATCTCAGCAGAAGAATGACTGCCACGTCTCTTTATTTTTTCATTTTGAAATGCCGGCAATTCGCTGAAACCCAAACTATTTTGTTCTTGAAACTTTTCATCATAATCAAGCAATGACTGACTTGAAACACAAGATTCTGAATTGCTACTTTCAGGCGAAAGATTGCTGCCACTTCTGTCTTTTTCTATATTTTTCGACGAAGAAGCTTCAACGGTCTTTGGATCTCTTACATCATGTACTGATGACTTCTCATTATTGACAATTAAATATGTACTCGAAGTACCAGATTCGGTATTACGATCTTCATGAGAAGAAATGTAATCTAAACGTTGCACTGGACAATCCGATTCAGAAGGACACTTATCATCAAACTTCTCTGTGTCGTTAAAAGAAGATAAACTAGATATATCACCTTCAATGCCGCGATCTTCATCAAGATCCTCGCGATGCTCCCATGCGATCTTATAGTCTTCATCACACTGGAAATCAAAGTCATCCTCACGTTCACTGTATACAAATCCTTGGGAGGAAGATTCAAAAGATTCTTGTGGAGAACTACACAATGAATGGTCGTATGAATTTGAAGAATCTGAGCTGGAATATGAAAGGACAGATGTTTCATCATAGCTTATTTCGGAATTTATCTCCTCGTGATATTCTACGTTCTCAGAAGTGACTTCATCTAAACTGCTTTCTGAAGAACTGTAAGAAAAAGTTAAAAATGAGTTTGATTATATTGAGCAATTATCTATACTAATATTATAAAGAAAAAACGTTTTTTTTTGTTGTTGTTGTTTGTTTGTTTGTAGGGTTTAATCTCTGGAACTACCGAAGCGATTTCAAAAGTGAAGGTGGCAAATTGATGGTGACAATCCCTGCTCCAACATAGGCTATAACAAATTCTAAAAAAAAATCGAAATTTAAAAGGGTGAAATGAGCGAAAAGTGTTCTAAAAACATTCTAAATTGCCATTTCTAGGAAATTTCTTGAACTACAATGTCCTTTTCAAATGTGATAGGGGCTAATTAAAGGTGACAGTCCCTGCTACAACATAAGCTATATTTTATGTCTGTGCCACAACCCCCAGGGGGCCGAGTGCAAAGCATATCGGCGTCTCCTGCGGACGTGATCGCTTGTATAAAATAGTTCTGAATTAAGAAGAATGTCTTCTAATAACAATAACTCTTTGAACTCGTTATAATAACTCTTACCGAATTTTTTACCGATACAGAATTATCTATTTATTTTAGTTTATTATTTTATATTATACCATTGTACCCGTGTGACGATTTCGCACTGCATTGTAATATTTTTTATCAATATCTAACATTTGTTAGACGCAGGTTTTAACTTCTAGAGAAAAATTAAGGATTAAAAATATCTACAAACAAAATGAGTCAAGCCAGAATATCATCTCATTGATTCCATCCAAGTGACAGTAAAAAACTGATCAAAGATTGCAAAATGCAAAAAGAAAATATGTATATACACTGAGTAGCCAAAAAATTAGAGACACCTTATAATAACGAGTTGGTCCACCTTTAGCACAGCCGATATTCTTCTTGGAATGGACTCCACAAGTTGCTGATACCGTTGCTGAGGAATGTTGGCTCATGATGACATAATGGCAGCGGTAAGTTGGGTCAGATTGGATGGTGTCGTTTCCAATCTTTGAAGTTCTCTTTCGACTTTGTCTCACAAATGCTCAGCAGGATTGAAGTCAGGGAGCTGAACTGGCCATGGAAGCAGGTTAAACTCTGATTGATGTTCCTCAAATCAATTTAAGAGCGATCGAGCATGGTGGCAAGGTGTATTGTCCTGCTGAGAGTGACCATCTTCATAAAGGAACATTATAGCCATAAACGAATGCACGTGATCTGCAATGATGATGAGGTAAGCTGTACTGTTTAGAGTTGTGTTCACAGACATCAGGGGACCCAGTGTACTCCAGGAAAACATTTCCCACACCATAATTCTACCGCCACCAGCCTGAAGCGTTGTTATTTGGCAGGAGGGTCCATGAATTCGTTCTGTTTGCGCCATATTTTGATCCTGCCATCTGCATGGTGGAGCAGGGAACGAGTCATCTGACGAGCCTACTTTTTTTCCCAGTCCTTAAGTAACCAATTTCGTCGTTCTTTTGCCGACAACAGTCGCCTTTTCCTATTTCTCTATGATATCAAAGGCAATCTTGATGGCCTCCTGCTTCTAAAGCCCATCCTTTGCAAAGTCCGTCTTGTTGTGCGTTGGGATATGCTTTGTGATGCACCTGCATTGATTTCAGCTGTAATTTGTTGTGTTGTTTGACTTCTGTTGCTGCGTACTATGCTTGCTATTCGTCTTCCACGTCTCTTGTTCACCAACCTTTTTCGACCAAAATGGTCCTTATCGCATGAAGTTTTTTTTCTCAATTGCCACTCTCTAAACACTCGAGGTACTGTTGGGAAAGAAAATCCTAGAAGAGTCGTTGTTTCAGAGATGCTGGTACCAGATCTTCTTGCGCCGATGATCATCCCTCATTCAAATTCACTTAAATCTTTTGTCTTACCCATTTATATAGTAACTTCCGGGGTAACTATATCTTACGAAAAGCTGGGAGTTCCTTATATAAGCAACTTTGCGTATTTACGTCATTCTACGTCACTGTCGGACTGGCTTACTTTCAAATAAGGGGTTGTCTAATTTTTTGACCACTCAGTGTATATGAATCGTATTTTAACTGCATTAGAGCGTAACATCAACTATTTTGGGAAAAAAAAAACAGGGACAAAGAAAAGTAAACTGATAATTTGAATTTGAATTTTTCTTTTTAATCATAAATGTAAAATAAACCAATGCAACAAAAATGTCCCACTTTATCTTTATTGTACTACTTATGTTTTTTTATAATCATTGCTCGGCACGTTATAATGCGGTATTTCATTTTCGTGACAACACTGATTTGAGTAAAACTTTTCATTTCATTTATGAAAACAATACTGATTTAATTTACAATTATCTGCAATTTTTAATCAAAAACATGTTTTTAACGAAATGTCAGTGTACTCTGTCAGAAGCCTGTTCAAAATCCTTTCATAGGGTACCTCATTTATCGTTCAGCGTTTTGTACTTACTTAGAAAAAGGACATTTGACATGAGAAATAATATATATGATCTTTTTGAGGAGAATACTTTTTGGTTTGAAAAATTAAAAGTAGCTATTCAAATGGTAAAAAATATATTTTACTGAAATTTACTGAATATTTCATTTGCGGAAATCAGAAAGAATACAGTTACTTTGCTTTCTTTTAAGGTTGTTCTCAAATCCAAAGGGGCAGACTTCCAGACACATTTTTTTAATTCATTTTTGTTCGGAAAGGCATGAAATGGACAGGTGTTGTTATTCACAAACTATGTAATCGAATAAGTTTCCATTTTTTGTAAAGGCAGAAGATCTTTCAGAAAATACTGTGAAAGTCGGCGTTTGAACAAAATTCCCTTTGCAACACGAGAAAGGTTGAAAAACGTTTCGTCACGTGACACGAAACTCTTATAATTCGATAAGTAAATTATTGACCATAAAATGGAAAACTCGTTTCGATTCTAAATTGCTTCAATAATCAGGCCTGCAAATTTTATGACTTTGCGTTTAAAACTGAGTCAGAAAATATGTCGAAAAGTTTTGTGTTGTTGAGCAGGTCATTTGAGAACCACCTTAATATGAACGTTTCGCGATAATAAGCATTTCGGAAGGACTTCAACAAATGTCGTATTACAGTGGGTTTAAATAGCCATCATCTTTCGAGTATTTTTACTCTCTTCTACCGATAATAGAAAAAAGTATTGCAATCATTGACTAGAAATATAAATGGACAGCGGACTCCTTTCTTTTCTTCCGACAGACTTGAAGAATATATCTTTCCTCTTTCATCGCCAAAAATAGGCAAAAGGGTGCCGCTTTCTGGCGGTAATCCCTTTCTCAAACTTGACAAACTCAAACGCAAGTGCAAAATCTCTGTTTCTTCTCGGGAGCTGTGGAATTTCCGTGACAGTTTGGCGCGAAAAAAAACCTGTTTGGCAGAATATTCTTCCTCCACACCTACTGGAGGAAATGACATATTTTCTTCAAGAAAGGGTTGCTAGTCCGCTGTCCATTTATATTTCTAGTCAATGATTGCAATCGAAATTGTTTTCGACTTCCGGTTTTCAACGGATTTACACGTTTTAGGTGTCAGCGATTCCGAAAAACATGTTCTTACAAAATGTATGTCTGTGCATCTGTCCTCATTGTATCATCGAAAACTGTATGAAGTTATGCTTCAAGTTGAACCAAATTTTTTTTTCTATGTTTTTGGCTGTAGCCTGCGGGTTTCAGTTGAATTTGGGGATATTTCGACGAAATGGCGCTCTGCGATTGCGATTTTTGTTCCATTTTCACTATTGTATCATCGAAAAGTGTATGAAGTTATGTAGATGATTAAACCTAATTTTTTGTATATATTTTTAACTGTAGCCTGCAGGTTCCAGTTGAATTTGGGGATATTTCGACGAAAAGGGGCGCTGCGATCGTGATTTTTGTTCCATTTTCACTATTGTACCATCGAAAAGTGTATGAAGTTGATGCAGATAATTAAACCAATTTTTTTGTATATATTTTTAACTGTAGCCTGCAGGTTCCAGTTGAATTTGGGGATATTTCGACGAAAAGGGGCGCTGCGATCGTGATTTTTGTTCCATTTTCTCCATTGTATCATCGAAAATTGTATGAAGTTATGCAGATAATTGAATCAAATTTTTCGTATTTTTCGTATTTTTGACTATAGCCTGCAGGTCCCAGTTGAATTTGGGGATATTGCGCCTGGAGAGGTCGCTTTGGTAGCCATTAAAATATTTCAATTTCAAAAAGTTATACAAAAAAATTAGAAATGGTAAAAACATTTTCCGTTAAATGTTTGATCTTGATCGAAGGATTCCAGAGCATTTTTTGTTTCGCATCTATCTTTAAAAATGGCTGAGATATAGCAGTTTGTAAGTATAGGGTGGCTGACATTTTGAAACAACACAGCAGGATTCCTCCATAAACGGGTTTAATTTATGAGTTTTAGTGAACATGGTTTCGCCAAAATTATTTTCATTGTTGTAACCATTGTTTCAACACTTACATGCTAACATTATATATTTATATTAACATTTACGTGTGTAATAGTTTCTAAACTTTTTTTCTTTTTTAATTATTTATCTTTAAGATTTTAAATTTAGAATCCGAAAAACTTATCTTAAAACCGAACTATGATGTGACATTTTGGTATTAGATCTGAAAATTAAAAGTTTGTATATATTTAAATGAGAAGACGCACCCCCCCTCCCTTTCTAAGCTTTTATTATTATTATTATTATTTATCAATTCGGAGTTTTAAAAGATAAAAATTTCATTCGAATAGTATCTTTCGCATCTTTATACGACAAATTTATGATAAAATAATATAGAGTATTCTTTGATCAATTAATTGTACATGTAATATTTCTGTTAATTCTTCTTTCGTAGTCCAGCAGGTTATTATAAAAAGAATGACCGGATTTCAATTTTGTTAGGATGTCCGCAAAAAAGTACTTTTCACCGCTCAAAAATGAAAAATTTTCTGACACATTCCCGAACAATTTTTTTAATGTAAATGTATAAAATTGAAAGATCTGGCAGTTGAAGTTATTTAAAATCCAACAATTTTTTTTCAAATTTCAATAAATAAACCACTTTTTCAGTCATTTGCGATTTTTTTCTAAAGACGACATTCCTCAGCCAGAAGCGTCCGAAAAATAGATTCAAAACGCCCACTTGCATTTTCTGAAAGATGCTCTGCCTTTGTAGAAAAATAAAAAAGACTATTCGTTTAAATCTTATCTGAATAAGAGCACCTGTCAGTTTTATGTGTTTAAGATAAAATTGACTTCGTCAATGTATCAGAATTTTGAGGAAAAACAACAATCAACACAGCAGTGAGACAGCAATAGCTTATAACTCAAGATTCAATTAACTCATTTAACAGAAAAATTAAAATTGTTGGATTACAAATCACTTTGATAATCATGTCTGCACGTTTTTAGAAATATTAGAGAATAAGTGATCTCATAATCTTAAATAACACTGCAAAAGATAATACGGTTAATTAAATCCATACACATAAATCCTCATGAAAAACAACTTTATCGTTTTTTCAGTATTGTACAATGTGTTTTACTGAGGAGGGCATTACTTCTGTCATATCACCAGGACCTTTGACCTGGGGTCTCTGCTTAATAAATAAGAACATTGATGAGTGTATGAACTATACTCACAAAAAAAAAATACATGTGATGACATACTGTATGATATTTTCCAAACTAATTTAGAACTGTAAACTGGACTATAAATAATTATGTGTGTGTATAATCTTCTCATGTAATAGGCCTCAAAGGCAACTAGAAGCAGAATGTTATTCTGTATTATTACTTTAAAGTAATTGTAAAACCAAAAATGTGTGCCATTATTTTTACTATATTAAATATATTTTCAAGGTAAACAACCTCACTTAATTTCAGTGTACTCACGCTTAAATTTAAAGTGGGAAACGATATGGATTAAAAACGGTGAAGCAGCATGTTACGCACTTTTATGGATTACACTAGTGGACTATGGAAGGTTGCCTTATGCAAACAAGGTAAGAGCCTAATATTCTTGAACTATTCGAACGTTAATAAACGTTTAATAGAACAATAAACACTAACTCTCGCCAATTTATCTAGAAGCAAGTAAAACAGTGTTCTCGAATAAACAAGACAAGTATCATGCTATCTATCTATCTATATTGTAACGAAAAAACATGTCCGTGCATAACGCTGACGTTATTTTGATGTTGGCAATACCAAACGGTTACATTTTACTTTTCTGAAATTTTTTTAATTTTAAACATCGAACATTTAAAACTTTTACATCGTCGAATAGGGGAAAAAAGTGTCTTTCAAACGCAATTTGTTTGAAAACTGTATCGCACTTTACTCATTTATTTAAGTATTTAAACAAATTTTCAAGCATGATATATACATTTTTTTAACTTTTTCTATCACATGCGGATGATTTAGAAAGATAAATCCGTTTGGACTTAAAATAGTATAAAATGTTCAGCAATTGTTTTCCAGCTTATATTCTACCACGAAAGTATCGCTTTCAATAAATTTCAAAATTTCATTTATAAGTATTTTTTGATTTGCTATTTTTCGTGTAAAAATGATTTTTGGTGTGGTTAGTGGGCAATCCAATATATATATATATATATATATATATATATATATAAATGTAAATAATCGATACGAGGTTTCAATAATAATAATAATAAAAGGTTTTCAGCTACATTGTGTAACCCGGAAAGCCCGCATTGGACCCCCTAGTTACGTTAAAAGATGAGTTAGTAAATGTGTCCAAAAGTTTTGTGTTGTTGGAGAGTGGGGAAATACTTTTTTAGAACCGCCTTAAATAAAAGGAATAAAAAGTATATTTTCTTATAAATTCTATGATTTTTTTTACCTATTTGATGGCATTTCATAGTGGTTCTCTGTATAACTTGAGAATACATCATAACTTGGATAACTGTAATAGTAAGGTACAAAAGATTGGTAGTAGACTTGCCGAAGAAAAGGAACGTAGACAACTTGGTTCCTGAAAGGGAGATATAGGTTTATGTTAGTCACTGAATTTAAGAAAGCGATGTGATTTATAATCTAAAGATTACTTAAAGCTAGTCTGAAATTGCCTACTCAACAACGCGAAACTTTCTGACTCATTTTTTAAAGCAAAGGCATATAGCATTGACAGGCTTGAATATTGAAGCGAGTTAGGAATCGAAATGAGTGTACCAGTTTTTGATAAATAAATTACTTATCGAGTTAAAAGTGATTCTTCTCACGTAACGACACTTTTTTTGTGCTGCGGAGTTGGAAATTCGGTTCAAAACTCCGACTTTGACATTATTTTCTGAAATATTTTCAGCCTTTACCAAAGAAAATGGAAAACGTGTTTCGATTACAAAGTTTCTGAATAAAAACACCTGCCCATTTCATGTATTTCCGAACAATAATGAATTAAAAATGTATTGCCTAAAGTAGCCCGTTTATATTTGAGAACAGTCTTAAAGCTGTACTCAATTCCAAACAAACCACATTCTGACACATTCAAGAGATTATTTTTAATCAAAGCTTCTGCGACATATACGGGCAAAGATATTGAAATTTTCTAAGAAATCCTACATGACGTCATCAAATTTCAACTCCAAAGGTATTTTTGCTAAAGTGTAAAGAGAACATTGTGCCAACCTTTCGATATTAGAGGCTTCATCACCGTTCTACATTTGCTAACCGCCTACGTTTGAAGTCTGCTAAGACTGTTCTCAAATCCAAAGGGACCACTTTCAGACGCATTTTTTAATACATTATTGTTCAGAAACTCATGAAATGGGCAGAATATGTTACTCATAAACTTTGTAATCGAAACACTTTTTCCATTTTTGATAAAGGCAGAACATCTTTCAGAAAACACGGTGAAAGTCGGCGTTTTGAACCGTATTCCCAATTCTTCAGCGTCAGAAAGGAGAAAAACGTGTTGTCACGTGGCCTTTGCGTTTAAAAACGAGTCAAATTGTGTCAGAAAGTTTTGCGTTGTTCAGCAGATCATATGAGAACAACCTTGAAATATAACTGGAAATCCTTCAAAATATTATTTTTATGGAGTTGAGAGAATGGAATCAAAAAGATGATTCATTTTCAGCCTTTATTAATCCCTTCGCGACGAGCGACGCGTATATGTGACACATGAGTTGTATAGAATCCTAAATTTTTTCTACTAGGAATTTTGAATAGTAAGTTTCTCCATATTATTTTACATATTATTCGCCTTATTTAATCCCAGAATTTTTTTAATTACACTAAACAAAGACTTCTATTTTTAATTATGGTGCAAAAAAATTAAACATTTTAGAAAGTGCTCTTCGCGAAGGGGGTACTTCCGTTAACACTTAAGACGTAAATTATAAAATTAACATAAAAACACCATAAACACTAGATAATCTGGCCTAGCGCATCTTTGTGATAGATTTCTCCAATGCTGCAAAAAATTTCCTGAAGTTTTGTTTGTTAATCTTTCATAATCCGACTGTACTTTAAAGTTGTAAATATTCTAAAATATATCTATAATTACCAATTTTAATTACAAATTTTAATCTCTTTTAAATCTTTCTAAGATCTATTTAATGGTAGAAAAAATCGTCTATAATCTTCAGAAAAAATGCTTTCGGAAGTGACAGCTTCATTAATTCATAATTTGGACATAAAGTATTTCGCTGATTTAGTCAGTGATTTTCGAAAGATTGTCATAATTAATGTAGTGTATATCTTTGATGTAAAATTTAAAGATTTAATTTTAAAAAGTGGATGGCATCAAAATTTTATCCATTTTAATTTTTAAAGAAATTTTTAGATCACCAACAATGTTTCTTTTAATCATTTGTTAAAGTTTTATGTATCCATAAACTTCTTGTTAATAATTTTATATTTAACATCCTCCCCCCAGCCCTCATCTTTTATCTATCTCTACCGAACATCTTCCGGTAAAAATATTCTAATGGACGACATGCACCATGCAGTGCTACCATTGTTTATGTGGAATTATCCGTAAAAGGATTCATACTTGCTAACGTTTGTGCGTAAAAGCTGAATGCTGTAGATAATATATTATGAATGAAAATAATCATCATGATGTTGGATGATGTCAGAAGTGCTTACTTTGCATTAAACATAGCTGCCTTAACTTAAGAGAAAACTTAATTATATGAAACAATTACAATAAATAAGAACACACTTCAACTAATAAGATATCCTATGTTTTTAATTGACTCACCTGTTTACTAAATAAGGCTGATATGTTTGATAGTTGTAAATATAGGGTATGTATTCCAATATCAGAATGGGAGATATAAGTTGTGGCACGTAAACAACATGTTGTTGAAATCTGAAAGGAAACAATAAATACTATTTGATTAATCTATATTTCCATTTAAAAAAAAATCAATTTTGAGTCAATTTTGAGCAAGAAGCATCAGACAGATTGTTACAGAAATTCCTACCCTCGCGCCTAAGCTTTTAGATTGCAGGTGGCAATAAATCCTGACAACCTGTTACAAATAATCCACGAACCATCAGCAGAACAAATATTCGAAATGTTACAGCCGACGATGTTGCATAGATTTTTTTTTTTTAAATTGGAGATCAACTGTGCTCTAGCTTTACAGGTTATGTTTCTATGTTTCATCCTATTGACATCCTATTTGTATCCTATTGACAATTTAAAAATCATATATAATTTATAAAACCGAAATAGTTCTCCAAAAATTCAGTTATATGTTTGAATAATACACAAAATACAATATCGAATGATAATAAATTTAATTGAATGTGTTCAAAAACAAATGAGTCTTTATTTCTGATCCATTGATCTTCATGTTAAGACATGTTATAGCTTTTTAAAAAACATTATCTAAAATTTATCCACGTTTTTGCGATTTTTTTCGAAATTATACAGAAATAATAATGTTGTATTTTGCAAATGAAAGAGCATATCTTGAAGTTTTAAAAACAATTTTTACTTTCTTCTATCTATAATAGAAGAAAGTATTGTAATCGAAATTTTTTTCGACTTTCGGTTGTCGACGGAATTACACGTTTTAGGGATCAGAGATTCCGAAAAACATGTTTTTACGAAATGTCTGTCTGTCCGTCTGTCCGTTCTCATTGTATCATCGAAAAGTGTGTAAAGTTATGCTTCAAACTGAACAAAAAAAATGTTCTATGTTTTTGGCTATGGCCAGGAGGTCCTACTTGAATTTGGGGATATTTCAATGAAAGGAGACGCTGTGGTCGTGATTTTTGTTCGATTTTCACTATTGTATCATCGAAAAGTGTATGAAGTTATGCAAATAATTGAACAAAATTTTTTTTCTATGTTTTTGACTATAGCCTGCATGTCCAAGTTGAATTCGGGGATATTTCTACGAAAGGGGGCGCTGCGATCGGGATTCTTGTTTGAGTTTTGTTCGATTTTCACTATTGCATCATCGAAAAGTGTATGATGTTATGCAGATAATTAAATTTAATTTTTTGGCTATGGCCAGCAGGTCTTACTTGAAGTCGGGGATATTCCTTGAATTAGGGAAATGAGGCGCTATGATAGCCATTTAAAAATTTCAAATTCAAAAAGATGTACAAAAAACTGTCTTTTAGTGTGTTCGACAGTATTTTTTAAAAACTTGTATACATCCGCACTACTTTTAGTGTGTCTTAAAGAAATTTAATGTCTAAATAAATAGGTAAAAAAAGTAATTCTAGGATATGACTCTCACTTAAAACAAAGAAAACATTTTATATTCCTTCAAAATAATACCTTCAAAATTACGACGCATAAAGGAATTGAAGTCTTCGTTCATTCCCGTACTTAACTTATCGTGTTCCAACAGACGTCTTTCAACTCCTGCACCTGAAACAGCCCTTACATGGAGAGCCACTTTGAAATCCAGACATGGATCTCGAAGTATAGTCGAAAAAGGACTTTGCTCACAGTTTTCAGGAACTGCACAGTGGTTGTCAAAAGTGCATTTCTAAGGGAAGACATTACTACGGAGTAATGCAAAGCGTTGTTCAGGGTTTAGGAACAAATATTTTGTTTATGAATGCATTTACTGCAAAAAAATGGCATTTCCTCATAAAAATGTTTTGGTGAATTTGTCAGACAATTCCGTGTTCGTGAACGAGTAAAAAAATATATTTGAGAATAATATTGATGCATGGATAGAAATTTCATGAAATCCGCTTCTTCATTAGAACATAAATGTCTTAATTCAGTTTTGGGTGATACGTAAAGTTGTTTTAATGCTACAGTTGAAGCACTTTATAACGAAATACGATATAACGGAAAGCACGATATAACGAAATGCTCATAATCATTTAGTTGGTCTGTGTGTTAAAGAATACTGAATTCGAAATGATATTACGAAATATTTATAGCGAAAAGCACGATATAACGAAAGCAATTCGAGCATGAAAAGTGAAATAAAAACGATATAGCGATTTTTTTTTCTTTTTTTTTTTTTAACTTAATGCGGGAAATAGGATCCAAAAACATTATTTCTTAAATAACCCATTTATTTTCATGACATAACATTCAACATTTTTCTCTACGGCCAATCACATATTTTAAATACTTCCAAGAGAGGTTTGAGGGAGGGGCAGTGTTTTCAGACAGACAGAGAGGCGACAGTTTATCTGAACTGTATTGTTCTTTTTTATTCGATGACTGATTTCATTGACATTTGCTTTTCCTGTGAATTTATCGCGTGTTAATTTTTTAAATTCTTCGTTCACTGACTACGTCTGGCAAAAGAAAATGTTTGAGTTTAGACGAGAAAGTGGAAATTATAAAATGCGTCGACAATAATGTTAAAAAAAGTGATGTAGCAAGAAAATTTGCGATTCCAAGTAGCACTCTTAGCACAATATTGAAAGATCTAGAAAAAATTCTTAAAATTTTCGAAAAGGGTGCAATTTCCTCATCGTTTAAACGTATACGCACAGCGAAATATGCAGATGTGGAGGAAGTATTATTTTCATGGTTTAAAGATGCAAGATCCAAAAACATCCCTATTAGTGGAAGTATTTTGCAAGAAAAAGCATATGCATTTTCCGAAAAACTTGGATATAAAGACTTTCATGTAAGTGATGGTTGGTTGAGTAAATTCAAAAAAAGATATGAAATTGGGTGTAAAAAATTATGTGGAGAAGCAGCTTCTGTTTCAGAAGAAACAATTGAAGAATGGAAGGACGAAAACTCTAAAATATTTGAGGATTACGATCGAAAAGATATATTTAACATGGATGAAACTGGATTATTTTTTCGTTTGATGCCTGATAAAACTCTAACTTAAAAAAAAGAGACTTTCCACGGTGGGAAAAGGAGCAAAGATCGACTTTCATTAGCATTATGCTGCAATGCCGACGGCTCTGAAAAGCGAAAACCTCTTGTAATTGGAAAAACATAGAATCCACGATGTATCCCAAAAGACGTAATGAAAGCTTTGCCTGTAATGTACAGGCATAACTGCAAAGCTTGGATGACAAAATGTCTTTTTGAAGAATGGATTTTAAATTTTGACAAAGAGATGCAAAAAGCCAAAAGAAAAGTTCTGCTTATTTTAGACAATGTATCCTCGCATGTGAGTTCTGTTCGTCTTAAATGTATAAAATAACTTTTTTTGCCACCTAACACTACATCCAAATTACAGCCACTAGACCAAGGAATTATTCATTCGTTTAAAACTAAATACCGGAAGGTGCTTGTGAAAAAAATAATCATGAATTCAGATGACAATAAAGAAACAAAAATAGACGTGCTGAAAGCAATTTATATGATAAATAACGCTTGGTGCGATGTTTCGAAAGAAACTATTGTTAACGCTTTTGCAGTTTCTGGAATATTCCCATCACCTTCAAATAGTAATGAAACTGTTTCTTTACCTGAATTGGAAGATGCAGATGAACTGATATCGTCCTTCAACCCGACGTCTGACTTTAACTTTGATCAATACGTTAACGTTGATGAACACATAATAGCAAATGAAGAGTTCAATGAAGAGAATATCGTTAAAAAAAGTGCAGAAAATGAGTCGTCCGATGGCAGTGTCAGTGAGGAAGAAAAATTTATAGAAGCTGGCGAGAAACTTTTACCATCTGATGCACTCGAGTATTTACAGAAAATTGTGTGTTACATGCATAATGAAAACTTTTTAACGGACGAAATTACCATGTATGTTGACAAAATAGAGCGTACAATATTAGATAATGCTGTTAAGAAAAGAAAGCAGAGCTTGATAACTTCATTTTTCAATCCTATATAGGTATGTAAAACTACAATTTAAGAGAATTAAATCAATAATATTTTTTTAGATTTAAATTTGCCCGTTTTTTTTCATGTGTAGCATAGATATTGTATGTGTGCGTATGTACATATGTATATATATGTACCGTTAAAATAATACAACTCTAATTATCTGAAATCCAGTCATCCAGATCTATAATCACAAACTTTAATTTTATGATATGATTTGTACATATATATTTGTAAAAATATAATTATCTTGAAATTACTTTTTAATTTAACGCTTTTCTTCTTTTCACATTTTTTAGTAAATGTGATCTTTCCTGCGAAGGCTTTAATTTAATATGAATACATAAGACCTAGTTTTTTTTTATTAAACAAAAGCAATTTTATGGGATATCTTCATGTAATAAATCGCCCTTTTTTATGACTGTCTTTATTAACCGGACTGCTGCATCAGTGTTAAATTCAGACACTTTTCTCCAGGAGGGATTTCTGTGGCTATGGGGGGCGGACATTGTAGAGATCCGGGAGGGAAATTGCACTTTTTTACCATTAAAAGCATACAATCTCAAATCTTCCGGGGGGGACATTTCAATGCTCCGGGGGGGAATGCCCCCCCGGGACACCCCTGAATTCAACACTGCTGCTGCATACTCAGATTACGTTCAGATCACATTAGTCCGGATAATTGGAGTTCTTACTGTATAACAATATAATTCGTCCTAACGTTTTAACAAAATAATTCGGTATAACGTTTGAACGAAATAATTCGTTATAACGTTTGAACGAAATAATTCGTTATAACGTTTGAACGAAATAATTCGTTATAACGTTTTAACGAAATAATTCGTTATAACGATTTAACGAAAGCACGTTATAACGAGCAAATCTTTGGAGCACTTTCGATTTCGTTATAAGGTGCTTTGACTATATTATAAAAGAAATGTGTGTATCCCCAATGCTCAATGATGTTAAACTTACGGACACATTCTCAAATTCATTTTTATATCTCAAAGCACAATATTGGTAAGTAGGACTACCAGTTTAAGTGATTTGGAATCGAAAATTGTTTTATTTTTCGATAAATATTTTACAACTTAGTCATAAGCAATTGTTGTCTTTCGACTAGCTTTCTTAGGCATCACGTCCGGAAAGTCAGTTCCAAACACACTCTTTCAGAGCCTTTTATAAAAGATAATTTGCCTTTATCAAAAAGTGGGCAATGATATTTGTTTTTATAGCTTCTGAATAAGAGCACATGGTAACTTCATGCGTCTAAGATTAAAAATGAATTGTTTGAATGTGTTCGAAAATATCCTTTTTGGATAAAAGCACAACTAATGGAGATCACCGACACTTTACCAGCGAACCAATAATTTTTAGAAGGTCTGTGAACATGATAATTGGTTCTGCGTCGATTCGTCACGCACAATTCATCGCGGAACAATTCATCGCGTACAATTCATCCCAGCGACAATTCATCGTGGTGTCAATTCGCACGTCGTCAATTCGTCGCAACGAAAATATTTTTGAAGGCTATGATGATAAAATAAAGACAATTCTATAAAAATGTTTAATGATAATTAGTTTTTTAGATATAGAGAATTATAACTAACAATTTACATGCGATTATATCTGAAAAACAAATTATCATTAAATAATTTTACTAAATTATCTTTTTTTTGTCATCGTAACCTTCAAAAACATTTTCGTTGCGACGAATTGACATCGCGACGAATTGACACCACGACGAATTGACGCTGCGACGAATTGACGCTGCAATGAGTTGTCGCTGCGAGGAATTGACGCTGCGATGACTTAAGCGCGATGAATTGTTCCGCGAGGAATTGTGCGCGATGAATTGACGCGACACCATGTTAATTGAAATAAATATTTTGAGAGAGCATATTAGAGAAAGAGGAAATCCGCGCCAATGCAAATTTTATGTTTTATGTGTAACAAGTTTCAAATCATCTTTTAAAATTATAAACGATCGCAAACACAGCACGGAATGGACTATGTTCCAAATCTGGGTTCGAGGCTGAATAAAGTCACGTGATAACGGTGATTTACCAAAAGAATGTCTAACTGATAAGACGGGAAGCTACTACTGCTTTACACCATGAACTGTTTTACTGGCTGGCGGTTTACATTCCGTCTACGGAGCCTTCTCTTATTTACGCTAGAATTCATTTGCCTTAACCACGTGAGCGTGACATAGATGGAATATACTCCAATCCAAATTAGTAGCCATGAGACGTTCTCGCGCCGGCAAAAATTGGCATTTTTTGGCTGGTCACTATTTTTGTCAAAACGAGTTAGTGTTATTTTTCTCTGGTGACACATACGTCATCCGATGGACACTGTTAGAGTTTCATTTGTCCCTTTTCATCATTTCATGATAGCTACACTGTTCGATCTGCGACTGGTAACAAGCCGGTACGGTAGACTTGGCGGCCAATGGTTAGGGTGTTATTATTAAAGATTGGCGGACATGCGGACAGTAAATTTTGAATTTTCTATTGGATTTTCGGAAAACTCTTCGCTTAAAAAACTTGGCTTGGAAACTATAGGAAAACCTGTCATTATCACCGAGCTAGTGTTTTATTACTTCTCTAAATCATGTAATGCGAATGTTTCTTATTTCTGCGATGTATGTTGCCATAGTTTGTACAAAATAATTGCCCTGTTACTACAGTTCACATGACAATCGCGGCGAAGAGTTGACACGAGGCACTATTTTTTTATATTCTTTTGTATAGCAATTCTTATAAACAATCATCTCTAGAAATACATCACAAAGATTATTAAAAAAATGAGCAGCATTTCAGGACAGGAAACGCTCAAAAGTAAGCCGTACTGAAGAGTTAATCGAATTGCATATATACGATAGTATTAAAATGGATATAAAATACATTTTATATATAACTCTGTCAGATTTAGAAGCATTAATATACATTATGTGAAGTCATATTACATAGAATGTGTGTTCTTATTAATAAATACAAGTAGACTTTCTCCGTGATATACGAAATCCATGGAAAAGCGCGTTTACTATGTGCGCTGTTATTTAAATAAGGGTTCAAATCACCTGATCCATTTAATTCATAATAGGAAAGGTGCGAGCTGTATCTGCTAAACCTTGTGCGATTTTTCTTTTAGATCTAAACATTAAATTTTAAAAATGCATTCACGTTCATTTATGTTTTAAAAATGTAAATCACGAAAGTTTTGCCACGCAATACTTTCTTTGGAAATTGAAATGTTATTTTTGTCTCGTAAGTTGAATTGTTAAAGTTCATATCTGTGCAATTACCTACTAATATTTAAATAACGAAGTTTCATTGGATCCATCAATATATCGGTTTTGAAAGAAGCCTGTTTACCGAATACGCCCGTGAAACGCGAGCTTACCCACTGAAATACAAAGGGGCCCCCATATTTAATTTTCAAAACTAATTTTTAGAGAAAAATATTTCAGTCAGGGTAAAAAAATCATTGTTATTATTTTTATTATAGCTACTAACTTTTCCCTCAGACTATTACTGATACATTTATACTCTATTTTTTTTTTCTGTTGATATAATAAATGGTATAAAAACAGTGATTAAATACAATTTATTTTCATTTTTCTTATGTTTTACATTTTAATTTCAAACGTGCTAAAAATAACAGAAAATTTAATATCTATAATTATATTTTGTTTATATTCATAAAGAGTTGAGAAATGATGTAAAATATGGATAATAGGATATTGAAATAAATGGATAATTAATTAGCAATCAGGTGATACCAAATTTCTGTTTATAAAATAGAAGCAAAATTGTATTGGAGCCAAGCATAAATTTACGTCAAATATTTGTTGTCCCTGCATTGTTCTTAGCACTGGCGAATCCTGCAATTTGTAAAGCATAAAATATATTTTGAAGTTCAAATATTCGCGCTTGTTCCATATTTGTAAATTCATTTGCAAAATTAATTTATTATGTATAATTATGTATACATAATAAAATATTTTTATATGTATATAGGTAGTTAGTTTTAGTTTAATATTAAAAGTGTTGTTTACTCGAAATTTTGATGGTAAAATTTCAAATTGTTGAAGCATAATTGGCAGAGTAAAAGCCCCCCCCCTCCCCCCACTGTGTGACGCCGGAATTCCCCTGCTTCTATTTCTTAAAGGGTCCCTGGTTTTGAACAAAGTAACTAATTATGTTTGACGTTTTCAACTTTCCCTGTTACAGGATAATGCACAAAAAATAGCTTAAAATTTTAAAACAGTGCTATATGTTTCCCCACAGATTACAGAAACTGTCAACGACCGTTAGTCGATCATTTACCCAAAATTTAACTATGGATTATTTCATAGTGCTATCGATAATGCAATTGTTCATTATTGTTCACATATTGCTAAATATGTTATAAAAAATACTTACCTCATCTGAGATTCTTGATGGTAAACTGCAAAAGGTTCATAAGTCGAACCCTAAATATACAAAAAGGAAAAAATAAACACCAATTAGTAATAGAAGAATAACAATTTCCAACTAATATGTGAGAAATGTAAAATGTGTTTCAAAATTAATAACTTAATGACATTTTATATTACATTTTCTATGTATTGCATTATAATATATAATTTCTATTTTAGAAATATTTTCCCTGCTCAACATGGCGAATGTTTTCGGACACATTTATGGAGTCGTCTTAATATTTAACAGTATGAATTTCTCAGGTATGGTTATTAAAGTGCTTTAAAGAAAGGCTATAAAACAAAACGAACAGCGTTTTGCATTTTCTGACAAATTTATTACATCGTGAGGTGTAATCTATTAATA
Organism: Maratus michaelseni; assembly: GCA_963931845.1. Taxonomy (NCBI): domain Eukaryota; kingdom Metazoa; phylum Arthropoda; class Arachnida; order Araneae; family Salticidae; genus Maratus; species Maratus michaelseni. The sequence continues at coordinate 342,618,400 of OZ007592.1, forward strand.
CATTTCCCTGATTCATCTGCAACAGCAAATGCTGGACTGAAATGTTATTTAATATCCTCAGAAACATTTCAGCATTTTGTATTTTTCAACTATTAATGCGCAGACAGAAGATAAATGGTCATGTTCATGTCCTATTCTATAATTTTACTATTAGTATACTATATATTTACTTTATGTATACTATATTTACTTTATGTATACTATATTTAATATAGGTATACTATATTTACTTTATGTATACTATTTTTACTTTAGGTATACTATACTTACTGTATGTATACTATATTTAATTTATGTATACTATCTTTATGTATACTATATTTACTTTAGGTATACTATATTTACTGTATGTATACTATATTTAATTTAGGTATACTATCTTTATGTATACTATATTTACTTTAGGTATACTACATTTACTTTATGCATACTATATTTAATTTAGGTATACTACATTTACTTTATGCATACTATATTTAATTTAGGTATACTATATTTACTTTATGTATACTATATTTAATTTAGGTATACTATATTTACTTTATGTATACTATATTTACTTTAGGTATACTATATTATAGGTTTACTATAATTTTCCGGGATTGGCTATGCAAAATCGAGATGCCTAAAACGATCGAAAGGACTGAGAGAGGTGGAAATAAGTATGACTCGTGGTCGTGGTAAAATATATTTAAAAAATATATTATTGTAACGTAGACCTTATCATGTGTGTTATCAAAATATAGTATTCCTCGTTCAAGAAACGTAACTTTTTGCAACATATTGAAATCATTTTCATAGCTAAATACATCAAACCTGCATTGCCATAACTGTTGAAATGTATTTGAATCGAATAAATTTATTTTGTTTTCCAGTATTTTCGATAATTCTAAGAGTTATATTCGATTACCCCCGTTACGAGTTTTTGACGACTGCTGTATCTCGGGAATCGGTTCAAAAGTCAACTATGACCGCATTTACATAAAGATCATTTACCTTTATAGTGAAACGAAAATGCTATTCGCTTTTTGAATATCAGAAAAATAATTTTGCAAATACCGTGAAATTAAGCATTAAATTGAGTTTCATAATGTGTCCGAAAATTCACAGTTTGAATTTGTAAACAGACATCAGTTCTAAATGGTATTTTAAGGATGATTTTTGCATCATGTATGTTCCTTATTAAATAGAAAAAAATAATTCGAAGCCAATGTTCATGGATAAACAACATTAACAATCTGAACATTACATATCTATATGATGTTATTCCCCGTATATTTTTTAATTATTACTAGAATGTAAAAAAAAAATAATAATAATAATAATCTTTAATTTGGCAACAAAGGTGTCACTTTATTTTCAGAAACCTCAAAAAACTATTTGATTAAAGAAGCACTTCTGAAAGAAAAGTTTCTTTTGCTGCTCGTAATTTTTGAAAACGTTTCGCAGTAGTTTTTTCAGAGCATTAATCAATTTTCCAAAACCTGTATGATCACGAAAAATCGGATTTCGGATGTTAAAAATTCTCCAGCAAACATTTTCTTGTTCAACAAACAGACATGCCAAATGAGTGACGTAAAATGAACACAATTGTGTTGCTCTTGCATGTAAAAATTCTTTTACGTAGATGAAAACGTTTACTTAAAAATCTATAGCATGCGAAAAAAATGGTATTTGTGGTGTAATATCAGGTTGAACAACTTATTAATACATTATGAAAAGTACTCCATAACCTTTGAAAATATGCCGGGCAGCTTTTTCAGAAAGCCTCACATTTTCAGCACCAGCTTGGCGAAAGAGAGAAAGCGCAGCCAGCTCTAAAATGCAGCAATTTAAAATGATTATCTATTGTTACTTGAAAGTAAAAAATAAGATAACTAGAACAATTTTTAAACTTTTTATGCTGGTGAAGGAGAGAAACTGGAAAAGAAAAAATCTGATTTAAGTTTGAATTATGTTATATATCAAAAAGCTCTTTGTTTTAAAGCAATGTATAAAATGTAAACCACGGCAAAATAGCATTTCCACATGATATCGTCTCCACTTGATAACAATTCTGGAGGGAAAAAAAAACATAAACACTCTCTTGGCTGCAGCAAAGGAATGGGGTTGCTGTTTGGTATATGTTTGATGTCACAAACAAGAAGTGGTACGTAGCGTTGGATTCAGCACCACGCCAACCGTAATTCTCGCGCCAAGGGGCTGAAAACGTGAAGTTTTCCGAAAAAGCTTCCGAGCAGCCAAATGAACATTCATTTCAGAAAAATCTCGGAAATCTAATAGTTTTCTGCAGTTGCTTAAGATAGAGGAACGCATTTCAGAATCATGTGCGACTCCGAAGAGATTGTTATATTTTCGTTAAAACTCTTAACAGATAAAGAAACATTCCTCGTTTTATACAGTGTACCGTCTGTACAGAACAGGCCTGTGTGTCGGATAAGAATTTGTAATCCTACAGATTTACAAAAAGGTGTGATTTCTAACAATTACATTTTGAATTACCAAATCACCACTTAAATGAATTTGATATCGCCAGATATTAATATAATATCACAATTTTTCTTTGTATAAAAATATTTACATTGATAACCATGATGTATATTTGTTCATTTCTACTAATAACAACACAACTGAAAAAAACTATTTTCTTAAAATGTAAATAATACAACTGTGATTATCAAAATTTCTGCCATAAGAAAAAAACACTTGTGTAACCATCAGAAATATGATGAAAAAAAAAAGTTTTGAAAGATAAAAAAATTATGTATGTAACCACACAGAGCCAGAACAATTACAGTCGATCCCGCTCATAAAAAAATAACATTTAAAAATATATATATTATTTTACATGTTTAAAGGTACTATTTCGGAAACTGGAGTCCCACAGGAATAAGAAGCGGCCAATTACGACCAAAAACACTTATAAATGTAACAATTTTCTTAAACTATTTTTTTTACCTATTTAAAGGTATTCTGCTAACTGGTCTCACATACTTTAACAATAATTAAACATCTAAAACTATAAAAATATTCAAACAGATCATTCCAAGCATTATTTTAAAATAACAAATTGTTGCCTAAAAAAATTCAACACATTAAAATTAAAATTAAAATCTTCATTAAGGCTTTTTGCAAACAAAAATCCCTGTATATTAAGAGAATATTATACTTTTAGCATATAAAAATCTTTTCCATTTACATTCATAACTTTGATGTAAAATTGGTCATATCTACCAATGACGCCACAACTAAGGAAATTGCCTTAAAATGTACATCATAACACGAAAGTATTTCTCTTACCTCGTAATATAACTCTTCCGAAGAAGTAAAAACTTGCCTAGACATCGTAAATAAGATGATAGACGAAAACTTTGAAAGTATAAGAAAAATCTTCACACATTCAAAAGTAGCCAGAATATAGACTGACAAAATTATGTTCGCAAGAATGGATATTAAAATAAAAGCGATTGTTGAACATTATTTTCCAAAATCATTGTTGTAAGATTGGTAGAAGAATGTAATTCTTTTGCAACAATAGAACAAATTTTGGAATTTTTCGATAACAATTCAATTTTTATAATTAAAATAAAAGCACAAAGCTTTTGACTGTTACCAACAATACCGGGATAACCGCTTCACTTTTTCATATGCCAGGAGTTTGTACTTTTTTTGTACCATTGTTGAGCCTATTGTGATTGTTAAATTTATATTGTTGCACCTTACAGACCAATATTGTTACATCATCATTATAAAAAATATTAACACTTTGAAGATTTTCTAAATACAAGCGATTCATTCATCGTGAACGTTTAAAATATTAAACTATGGAGGTAATCGTTTACGATGTAGTAATGTAGGGCACGACAGCGGGCTTTAGCGAGCTTAGCGTCGAATAAGGATTGACAAATTACAGCTGAATACCCTCATAAAAATTCAATTTTTCTAAGAGAAATTTATTACCTCTTTACTTTTTTAAAAATATTCTGCTAACTGGCCTCACACAACTCAAAAATATTTATAGCTCTAAAAAAAAACTTCTCAAACAGCTCAATACAGATGTTATTTTTAAATAACAAATTGTTTCATAAAAAAGTTCAACACATTAAAATTCAAATTACAATCTTTTTTAAGATTGTTCGCAAACCAAAATCCTTATATATTAAGAGAATATTTCATTTTTGGCATATAAAATTCATTTACATTCATAATTTCGACGTGAAATTGGTCATTTCTATCAATGAAATCATCACATCGGAAATTACCATCCTAAAATGCACGTCACATAAAAATATTTCTCTTACCTCAAAATAAAACTCTTCCGAAGAAGTAAAAACTTGCCTAGACATCGTAGATAAGATGATAGACAAAAACTTTGAAAGTATGAGAAAGATGCAACACACGTTCAAAGGAAGCCAGAATATAGACTGACAAAAATATGTTTGCAAGAATGGTTATTAAAATAAAATCGATTGTTGAACATTATATTTTAAAATCATTGTTGTAACATTGGTAACAAAATGTAATTCTTGTAGTAACAATAGGCCTAATTTTGGAATTTTTCGATAAGAATTCAATGTCGAATAAGAACCGACAATTTACTGCCAAATAACATCATAAAAAAATATTTTTTTTCTAAAATAAATTATTATTTTACCTCTTTAAAGGTATTCTGTTAACTGGCCTCATACAACTCAAAAATCAGTGAAGCTCTAAAAATATAAAAATACTTCGAACAGCTCAACACAGACATTATTTTTAAATAACAAATTGTTTGATAAAAAAGTTCAACACATAAAAATTAAAATTACAATCTTTATTAAGGCTGTTCGAAAACCAAAGTCCCTATATATTAAGAGGATATTACACTTTTAGTATATAAATATCATTTACATTAACTTCGACGTAAAATTGGTCATTTCTACCAATGACGCCACAACTAGAGAAATTGCCTTAAAATGTACATCCTAACACGAAAGTATTTCTCTTACCTCGTAATATAACTCTTCCGAAGAAGTAAAAACTTGCCTAGACATCGTAAAAATGATGATAGACGAAAACTTTGAAAGTATGATAAAAATGCTTCACACATTCAATAGCAGTCAGAATATAGACTGGCAAAAATATGTTCGCAAGAAAGGTTATTAAAATAAAAGCGATTGTTGAACTTTATTTTCCAAAATCATTGATGCACTTGTAACAATGGTAACAGTATGAAATTCTTGCTGCAACAATAGACCAAACTTTGGAATTTTTCGATAAGGATTCAATGTCGAATAAGAAGCAACGAATTACAGCCAAAAACGCTTATAAATTTATTCTTTTAATTATTTAAATGTATTCTGCTAACTGGTCTCAATCAGCTTATCAATAATTAAAACTCTAAAAATATAAAATTGCTCTATCGAGGCATTATTTTTACGTTTGGTTTCCTAACGGAATGTTATTCTGTCTTATAGCTTACGAATTATTCAGGTTTAACGTTTGTAACTCTTTATGTTAAATTCATTTTTATTAAGGCTGTTGTCAAATTCGAACTAGATATTTTCTGACACAGTTTTTAATTCACTTTTGTTCGCCAACGCATGACATTGGCAGGTGCTGCTTTCTGAAAGTGCTTTTGGCATATTTCTGGGCGCGTCAAGGGAAAAGACTGTCGTCATGAGACAACAATCGCTTATAATTGAAGCTGCATTTCATTTGTAGAAAAATGAAAACAATATTTTGCATAATATGATGCGGTGATCTAATACAATACATTTAACTCTAAAATTTTCCTTTTGGGGCAACTTGTCAAAATGAATGGAAGTAGCTTTACAAACAAGAGCTACGTGAATGTTACATTGAAGTGCAGTATTTTGCATGCTTTTGGGGGGAAATTAAAAAAAAAATCCCAGATCTATTAAAATTTATTTGCGGTAGTGTATATATATATATATATATATATATATTTATAGAATTTATTTGTTGTATTTTGAATTCAAATGTATTATATATATATATATCATACGCTGTTAAAAATTGGCAGCAAAACTGTCCAGTCATTTGACCGTTTTTGTAGAAAACGGTTACATAACCGCTATTTAACTTATATTCTGACCACAATATGCGGAATAATATGGTCAGCGTGAAATTCCAGCTATGTACTTGTTTTCTATAAAAGCGGTCAAATGACTGGACAGTTTGCTAGAAATTTTTAACAGTATAGGTTACAATAATTTTTTTTTAAATAATTTTATAAAATATATTTGTTTTTTATAATGTTGCTGCAGAAGCCCGAAAACTGGTAAATCATACACTATTAAAGATTTGCAGCAAACTGTCCAGTCATTTGACCGTTTTTTTAGAAAATTATTACATAACCGTAATTTAACTCTATTCTGACCATAATATGAACAATAATATGGTCAGAATAGAGTTAAATTGCGGTTTTGTAACCGTTTTTTATAAAAAAGGTCGGATAACTGGACAGTTTGCTGCAATTTTTTAACAGTGTGGGTTTTAACGGTAAATACTACTATTTACCAATGTAATTTGGTAAAAGCCCGAAATATTCTCCTTAAGGCTTTTCGCAAATCCAAAAGAACTACTTTCTGAATAAATTTTTGTTTGGAAACGCATGAAATTGGCAGGGTTTCTTATTCAGAAGCTTCATTTTTTGGTAAAAGTAGATCTTTCAGAAAATACTGTCAAAGTCGGCGTTTTGAACCGAATTCCCGACGAAGCAGCACGAGAAAATGGAAAAACGTATCGTCACGTGGCACGAATCGGTTATGACTCGATAAGTAATTTATTGATAAAAAAATGGAAAACTCATTTCGATTTCAAATTGCTTCCACAGTCAGGCCTGCCCAGTGCATGCCTTTACGTTTAACAATGAGTCAGAAAATACGTCATAAAGTTCCATGTTGTTGAGCATTTGAGTGTCATTTAGTCTTGAGGTCATTTGAAAACCACTTTAACGGTAAATCTTAGTATTTACCAAAGTGAGTTGGTAAAAGCCCGAAATATTCTCCTTAACGCTCTCATTTAGGGCTGACCGACAGGATGATTGACCATATCGGTAAATGATAGTAGTTACCGACTTTCTTTGGTAAAAGACCGAAATGGGGGATGAGCCTGGTCACTTATGCGCATGCGTCTTCTCTCGTGACTCATCTATTAGCATCAGCTGCAGACCTAACTTCGGATATGTTTAGACATGTGTAAACGGCTACGATCTAGAATCGGTTTGCTTTTTTCTTTCTTCTGTATACATAAGAGTTTTGGAATCGTGAAAATTTTTTGGCTTACACCTTTGATGGATTTACACGTTCTGGAATGTCCAGTCTCGAACACAATTTGACCGTTTTTGAAAAACATCTGTCTGTTTGTTAGCCTGTGTGTGACACAAAGTTTGTGAGCACTCTACCACGAAAACAACTCATCGTAATTTTATCAAACGTTAGATTGAGTTAGAGATTGACATAAATTGGTTCCGATTAGGTTTGGGTGTATCTGATTCAACAGGTGGCGCTGCTATGTTGTATTTTTCCCGATTTCCGTGATAGCGATATCTCGGCATCTATTTGATGAAATTTCATCAAACTTTATATACTTAAACTGCGACGTAAGTAGTTACTGATTACGATTCGGTTTATGTAACCCAACAGGTGACACTGCTGTGCAATGTTCTCACGATTTCCATGACAGCTATATCTCTACGTCTGTGAAGTGGAATTTGATCAAATATGATATGTAAAATATATATTAAAAGTTATGTTGATTCATTTTTTAATTTGTTTGCTCAACATTGAGTGTTGTTGTACCATATTTTTACAATGAACATTGCAGTGTTATCTCAGTTTATAGAGGGTAAAAAGGCAGCAAAATTTATTTTTGAAATTATTAATTAACTAGTCGGATGTGCCAATCCTAAAGCTTTCGTCTATCTCATACATGTTAATGCTTCAAAATTCGCTATCACACCGCAAAAAAAAAAAAAAAAAAAAAAAAAAAAAAAAAAAAAAAAAAATCAATATTTTTCGTCATTTTGTTGTACGTCACCTGCTTGCGAATGGTCGGATTACCAGGATACGAGCAGCCGATGTATTATACTAAAGTACGAAAAGTCCTTCTGGCCTCTACCGGCTGGAGAAGATAGGCTCCTTATTGCTTGGCTTTGAGATTTTAGCTAGATCTACTGAAAATACATGAAGCTAAAATGCGCGGAGCTCGATTACAGAAGAGACATTCCCAGTTCCCATCAATATTGAATTTGAATAAGAATATCGCCAAATTAGACAAATATAGCCAAGTTGGCAACGTATTTATGTCGCCAAATTTAGCGATATTTCAGCAATTGTCTCCCAGTTTGGCGAGAATTTGACGTTAGCGAATATAAATATATAGTGTTAAACATGTAAGTGTTGAAACGATGGTTACAACAATGAAAGAAAATTTTGCGAAACCATGTTCACTAAAACTCATAAATTAAACCCGTTTATGGAAGAATCCTTCTGTATTGTTTCAAAATGTCAACCACCCTATAATTTGAAACTGCTATATTTCAGCCATTTTTTTAAGATAGAGGAAAACAAAAAAAAATACTCTGGAATCCTTGGATCATGGCCGGACATTTAACGCAAAAAGTTTTTAGGATTTCTAATTTTTTTGTGCAACTTTTTGAAATTGAAATCTTTAAATGGCTATCACAGCGCCCTCTTCAGCGCAATATCTCCGAATTCAACTGGGACCTGCAAACTATAGTCAAAAACATATACAAAAAATTTGGTTCAATTATCTGCATAACTTCATACACTTTTCAATGATACAATAGTGAAAATGGAACAAAAATCGCGATCGCAGTGCCCCCTTTCATCGAAATATCCCCGAATTCAACTGGGGCCTGCAAACTATAGTCAAAAACATATACAAAAAATTTGGTTCAATTATCTGCATAACTTCATACACTTTTCGATGATACAATAGTGAAAATGGAACAAAAATCGCGATCGCAGAGCCCCCTTTTGTCGAAATATCCCCAAATTCAACTGGAACCTGCAGGCTATAGTGAAAAACCTATACAAAAAATTTGGTTCAATTATCTGCATAACTTCATACACTTTTCGATGATACGATGGTGAAAATGGAACAAAAATCGCAATCGCAGTGCCCGCTTTCATCGAAATATCCCCAAATTCAAATGAAACCTGCAGGCTACAGCCAAAAACATAGAAAAAAAATTGATTCAACTTGAAGCATAACTTCATAGCAGCGCCACTTATTGGGATATCTACACCAAAATGTAATCAGTGTCTATTTATGTCAAGGTCTAACTGAATCTGAAGTTTGATGAAAATATCTGCATTAATTCTTGAGATAAAGTTATTGCGGAAATCGCAAAAAATGCAGCATAGCAGCACCACCTGTCGGGTGATGTATACCAAAAAGTAATCAGCACCCATTTATATTAGTCAAATACATATAGAAAAAAATTTAGTTCAATTATCTGTATAATTTCATGCAATTTTCGATGATACAATAGTGAAAATGGAACAAAACTGAAAATGGAACAGCCCCCCCTTTCGTCGAAATATCCCCAAATTCAAGTGGGACCTGCTGGCTATAGCCAAAAACATAGAAAAAAATGGTTCAATTTGAAGCATAACTTCATGCACTTTTCGGTGATACAATGAGGACAGACAGACGGACATTTTGTAAGAACGTGTTTTTCGGAATATCTGGCCATTAAAACGTGGAAATCCGTCGAAAACCGGAAGTCGAAAAAAATTTCGATTATAATACTTTCTACTATTATAGATAGAAGAAAGTAAAAATATATTACTTCAGTCCAATTTTCTAATTGACAGCCCAACGGAGGGTGCTGTTAAACTGTGCCTTCTTTTATTCACTGATCAGTGTATATATAACTACGAGTTAAATTAAAAGGCATGCACTATTATAATTCGTAATTATATGTGTGTATAACAGTGATATTTAAATTTGTATACTATAATAATATAGAAGGAAGTTTGGTGATGGAAACAGCATATTAGTCTGATAATATATATTTAGCGCTTTCTAATTTGTTCCAAAAAACGAGTAATATTTTGTGAAAAAAGTTTTATGACCTTTTGTATGAAATTGTTTGTATTGATTGTATTGTTTTGTTGTAAATAGTTAGAATGAGTCGATGTAGGTTTTAATTTTTTTTGGGGGGGAGGGGGGGGTATTTTTGTGAAAAGAAAAGTTTATTTTTGTGAAATTTATTATATTTTTGTAAAAAATGACATTTTGTAAAGGTACAACATCCTTCAGAAAATGCTGCTAAAGGTGGCATTTTGAACCGAATTTCTGGACTCGATTTCACGGAAAGAGGAAAAAACTGCCGCCCTGAGACAATAATGGTTTGTAGCTCAAGATTTAATTCATACATCGAAAAATTATTTTAAAACAAAGCTGTTTTATTCCAAATCAACTCAGTAATCTTGCCTGTGTCGTGTTTTCAACACTTTCCAACAAAGTTGAAAAGTGTTTATGAATTCGATTTGTCTGTCGGTCTATCTGTCCGTGCTCTAACTGGCGTAAATATACTCGAGTTGCCATGCAACTGATATATGTTATTGAGGTTTACTATGGCATGCTTGGTATTGAAAATGAAGTGTATAGCTTTTATACTTTGCTTACAGGGACACGCAAAATAATCTTGGTACTTTACGATCTAGAGAGAAAAATCGTTTGCAGTATATTTTAATGACGTTACATTATTTAAAACATATTGAAATTGCTATATATCACTGAGGGGCTTAGAAGATGCTTACGATAGAATATAGTGTGCATAGCATTCATCGTTCATTTACAGGGACACACAAAAGAATTCTGTTTACATTACGGTCTATGGAGAAAAATCGTTTGCAGTTTATTTTATTAATGTTTCACTATTTCAATCATATTGAAATTCATATATATCACTGAAGTGCATTACAAGAGGCTTACTATAGAATATTGTGAGTATAGCATTCAACGTTCAGTTACAGGGACACATAAAATAATTCTGTTACAGTACTGTCTATAAACAGTAATTGCTGGAGGTGCATTTTCAATCGTGATAAGCGTTTTTAAATTTAACTTTTTTTTTGCATATTACTTGGTGTGTATATTGTCTATAGATCATATACACGGCTCACAAAAGACCTCAAGAACATTTCCTTTATGGCGAAAATTCCTGAAGAGGCATTTTCAACTTGTGATATGCGTTTTCTAGCATTATATGTTAGTATAATACAAATCTGTGAATCATATACAGAGCTAATTTATAATAAATAATAATTTATTAATGTCTAATTTTCACAAAATAATTATAATAAATTATTTACAAAAATGATAATTTTTTATCTCGTAACAGTTTCATTACTGAAAAAACAGTCATGGAGTTATGACATTTTAATTCGACTACCTCAGAAACTCGACCTTTATTGTTCACATGGTTGTTACAACGTTAACTACAATTTGAAAAATATTTGTGCATAACATTTACAACTTTTTGAGTTATTTTTGCATATGGTTAATGAAATAATTGATTTCTATATTGGTGCGAAGTTTCATGAAATTATTCATTAATTTTTAGTTACTGTCCTCCTACTTCTTTTAAACGTTCCGATTGTAAATTTTCAATATAGATCTCTATGCTATCAATATTATGATTTTCCACATTTAGCAATGATCTGTCGACTTACTTTTTATTTCCAAACTAGTATATAACCCCGTCAAAAATGACGGATTGTTGATCTGCGTTTCATTTTCATAAGATTTCATACAAACAAACAGCATAGAGATTTATTATTGAAAGGTTTGTATTGTAGAAAAATACATTTTAAAAAGGACAAATGATTTCTACAAATAAAAATAATAAGGATATATATATATTTACCTAGTATTAAATTTCTGAAATAGTTCAACGATTGGACAAAATTAAATATTAACAAATAATTCATGTGCGAAAGTTTTTGTAAAAAAGCGTTATCAATGATTTTTTAAACAGCTTGACTTACCATATAACTCATTGTTTGATTACATAAGCAAAATTAAATGGAAATTACGCTGTACTATGCATTTCTTATATTTTAATTACGTTTGATAAGAAAGAATCATTTTACAGTATATGACCCATTATCCGAAAATCCAAAATCCGGAAAGACCCGAAGTCCGGAAAAAAAAATTCGAAAATTTTCTAAATTTGTAAATTTTTACTAAAATTTTAGATTTTCTGAAATTTTTCGAAAATGTTATCGATTCCTAATTTTTTTTTCAGTCCATTGTGTTTCAATGTTTAATCACTAAAATATTGTTACTTCAGTGGCGGGTGAACACGCCCCCCACCCCTTCTCTTCCCGAAATTATAAACAAATCATTTTTCTCTCAAATTTTAGATTTAAATTAATTTATATTACGATTCGTTAGAAACAAAAAATAGTTATGTATTTATTTCATCAGGGGTGATTCTGTTCAAGTTTTCCTAAAAATTTAAGGCATTCGATTTCGAAAATTTAAGTCTTCAGTCCAAAATTTCGAGCATAAATATCTCGAATTTTGAACGATAGTCGCCGAAAAAAATCAATTATGTCTATCGTTCACAGAAAAAATAGAAAATTTCTTCAAATGATTGGGGAAACAACATGAATTTCGTCAAAGGACTGAAAATAAAAACGCAAAATTCGTTGCAAGATTTCAAAAAAAAAAAAAAAAAAAAAACGTTAATTTTGTTAACAAATTGCAGAAAAACGCGATTTCCGTCAAAGGCTTACGAAGAAGACGCACATTTCTTCCAAGGACTCCGAAAAAATGTAAAATTTCATCAATGGATCACAAAAAAAAAAAAAAAAAAAAAAAATGCTTAAAGGATCGCAAAAAAAGAAAACTGCGAATTTCGTCAAATAATCGCGGAAAAACATGAATTTCTTCAAAGGGTCTAGAAAAAAAAACACAAATTTCTTCAAAGCACTGCGAAAAAATGTCTAATTTCGTTAAGGGATCGCGAAAAAAGTGAAATTTCCTCAAAGGATCGCAAAAAGAAAACGCAAATTTCTTCAAAGGACTACGAAAAAATGAAATTTCGTCAAAGGATCGTAGAAGAAAAACGCAAATTTTGTCAAAGAACATCAGAAAAATGCAAATTTTGTTAAAGAATCACGAAAAAAACCATGTAAACAAATAATCGTGAACTTCGGGAAGACCCGAAATCCGGAACGATGGAAGCAAATTTCAAAATCCGCAAGTAGATGGCGACACTATACTGAATCAACCTCAAATCTCTCCCTACGAAATAAATCACCGCTGCTTCTGAAAAAAAAAGTGCTTACAGAATTTTTTTTACAGAAATGTTAATATACATATTTTTAATGAAATAGTTTTTTAAGGTTTTAAACAAAATTAAAAGATTTAAAAGCTTTAATATGCTTTTACAAATATTTAAACGACGAAAGTAGATAATATAACTTTAACTTTTAAAAGTATTCATCAAATTAAAACCTGATTTTGTCTTATTTTAAAAATATGCCTGAAAAAACCAAAATAAATTCATTATTAAATTCATTATTAAATGCATTAGTATGACTGGAAAGTCCTGGTAAGTACTAGAAAGTCCTGATAAGTACTGGAAAGTCAGACTCTCAAAGTCATTGCCATCGCAAACATTATCTGCGAAAAAAGTACTTACAGAAAAAAAACGCTTTCAGAAATAAATTAAAGAAATCCTTTAAATTATTTAAAGACTTTAATATGCTTTTACAAATATTTTAAGAGCATAATCGGATATTTTAATGAAACGTTCAAAGAGTCATTCATTTGGAATTTGTGATGGAATTTGTATTTTTGAATGGCAACATTATTCGTTTGTTTACATCAGGTAATCGGATGTTTAATTTGTTATTTTTAATTTAAAACTTAAAACATTATAACTCGATATGATATACATGTTTTATACGAAAATATGCTGAACAGACATTATTTCAAGTAGAAGAAATTTGTTGGTTATGTGTTAGCATATCTTTTTCAGTAAGCCTAACATGGCGTTTAACTACGGTCGACTCGCAGACCAGAGTGGTTCTTGTATTACACATCACATTTCACACTCCAAAGCGCCACCTGTCAACAATTATTGCAATTATTCTTTTTTTTTATTGTTCCATTCTTCTTTCCCCTTTCCGAATAGTAAGTGTACCGATTTTGGATTCATTTGATTTATTCCTTCAAGCTACAGATGGCTCCAAATAGAGGTACTTATATTATAACCACACGGTATATTTCTAAACATAAGCAAAAAAAATAAATAAATAATCGAAAAATTTCTTTAGTATTTTCGAAAATTAATACCATTTTCGAAAGTTGACAAAAATAAATATTAAAATAGTTCTAATACCGATTTTTAGATGGGAAATTTGTTTGGAATAAAGGCGCACCAAATTTATCGGAGAACAGTGAAATGTAATTGGAGTTCCACACCAAACTACCATTTATCAAACGTTAATTACACATTTCAACAGCTTAAAAGCCCTTTCAAAACAAGAATTAAGTTCAGGAAATCTAAAAGAAATTTATGGGTTGATAGAAGTTAATTGTTTCTTGATGATGACCTTTCCCCGACTGTTGTGGGGAAAGGCGTCTAAAGGTTGTTTTCACCTTTCTGACATATTCACAAAGTCATTTTCAGTCTATTAATGCATAGAATTTTCAGACATCTCTATCAGATACTAAGAATTCGAATATATATTTACTTTTTCTTTAAAAGATAAGGGACCTTTCAGAAAGCTGTTGAAAAATTCGGAGTTTTGAACTGATTTTAGATACACAACAGTCAGGGAAAGGTCGTCACCATGAAGCAATTAATTATAACTCAAAAGATAAGTCAAGCGATACATTTATAGGAAACTGAAAAACGCGAATAAATTACAAATAACTAAGAATTTCAATGTCTATAAATTTCATGCTTTAACTTATAAAATGACTCCTTGAATGTGTCAAAAGATTTACATTGTTGAGAAGGATACTTTTTTATTGTTGAGGGGTATGGAGGAGGGGTAGCTTAAAAGGTCTTCCTCATTCAATCGAAAACACCCGTTCGCTAATGTTAATCCTATGGGACATTTTTTTTCTATTATTTCGTTTGCATTTCAGTATTTTTAAACGATTTTTTTTTCATTGGATAGCAGAGCTCTCTTTCCACCGTTGATTATTTTTTCGATTTTTTTTGCAAAGATACTTTCACTTTCGGAACTGGTTTTGACAGTCAAAATATCTTCCTAAAAAAATTTTCAAAGAAAATCGAAAAATTAATCAACAGCAGAAGTAGAAATTGATCTCTGCTATACAAGGCATTTTTTTTTAAATATTGAAATGCAAACGAGATATTAGAAAAACAGTGCCCCGTAGGATTAACATTAGCGAGCGGGTGTTTTCAAGTGAGTGAAGAGGACCCTTAAGTGGCAACATCTAACTATCATTGCTAAAAATCAAAAGACGTGTTCTAACTTTTATTTTTATAATTATCATAATTATTCCACAAAATTTCAGCTTGTATCTCTGAACAATCCGCATAAAAATTAGTGTGAATTTTAACTGCATTTCACAGTGATAAAAAAATAATAATAAACTATAATTTTACTACTTTTGGAAATAATTACAGTTTACGTAATGTTGACAAAAACAAACATTAAAACAGCAGCTTAGAAAATGTCTTTGTTCGGAAAAACCTTTCCTGGAATAAAGGCGCACAATATTCAACGGGAGACAGTAAAAAGTAATTCGGGTTCCACACCAAAGGACCAATCAAGCTTTAATAAAACAATTCAGATACCAAAAAACAAAAAACAAAAAACAAATATATATATATATATATATATATATATAAAACCTTCTTAAAAATAATTAATAATAATAATAATAATGATAATAATAAAAGTTGAAAAACACGAAATATATTTATGGAAAGATATGAGGTATTATTTACTTTTTTTATTATTATTTGATGTAGATACAAAAATTTTAAACTAATATTCAAAAATATGTTTTCCGCCATTGGACAACGCGGAATTTTTTGACACATTCTCGAACTCTTTTTACACGTACAGTGCGGAAATGACTGTTGAACTGATTTGAAATCGAACAGTGTTTTTCGTTATACGATAAATGTACTACATCTTGAGGTCCCATTGATTGCTCTCCAGTGACGATCTTCGCCAGATTCTAATTTTCAGAATGTACAGTTACCCCACTCCTAAATAAACATACATTTTATTTACCAGATTGTTCTAGAAAAAAAACGGAGCCATTTTTTCGGGAAAGTAGGTCTCTAAACTCTGAAATTTTCAATACGAACACCTAATTTCGACACCTGACTTTTCCTGTAAATTTTAGGTTATTAAACGCGGAGTCATTCCGTCAAATAGTTTAGAAATTATGGAGTTTTAAAATTTTTATTTTGAAGGTTAAAGTTTTATACGTTAACTTGAGCATTTTAACAGTTTGAGAGTACGCAGCGCCACCTATCGGTCATTTTTAGAACCGACAAATGAAAGCATAGCAAAGAAATTCTGCCTTCGCACATCATTATTTCAACTCAGCCCATTGTTAATTTATTAGTGCAGTCTATTTTAATACAAACGATTAATAATATTTCATATTTTATTTGGAATGCCTCTATAAAAATTATTCCATTAAGTCTGATGCTTGAGGACTTTTCTGTTGCTTTAGTTTTTGGTCTACTTAACGCTACGACTTTATGCTAAATAGCGTCAGATTTTATTGCTGTTAGCGACAGCATTGGAAAGATCGGCTTGATGCAGCAAGCACTTATAACTCAAGTCAATCTAAATTAATTTCTCTACAAATTTCTATACCTTTTTTTTTGTACTTTTCCGTTAGCGTTTTGACTCCGTTAGGCGCTGCGCTAACGAAATAGTAGCAAAGTAACATCATTGGATGCAGCAAACTCGTTGTGCAGGAATCTCTAAAATGCGCGAAACTCGTTAAAGCAGCGGTCAGTAACGCATGTATGAGCAGTGCGCGCACATGAAAACAAACGAAAAAAAGATAACTGAATGCAGCAAACTCTCTATGCAGCAATCTCTAAAATGCACGAAACTCGTTAAAGGTGCGGTCACTAACAAATCAGCGCTGCGCGCACATGAAAGCCAACAGCGTCGTTAATGTCCCAGAACTGAAATATTTTCAGAAATTCTGAAAGTCATTTCCAATTCCATACGCCTGTTTAGATTTAATTTATGTCTTTTGTTTAGTATTTTGTTTATTTATATGTTATCTTAATAAAATTTCCATAATAATACATATTCTTATTTTGTTTAATATTCGTATTATTAGTTACAATTGGCGGGAACATTACTGTGCTGTTATCATTAATGGTGGGAGGCTCCAAAACTCCTTTCATCAAGGGAACTGATTCACGAAATGATAGGGTGGCACACGACACAAAACTCCACTATGAGTGCCATGTTGTGCTCCTTTATCCTTGCTAGTGATGAAAGCGAGACAGGCCGGATATCCATGGAAAAATGATTTAAGTCCCCAGGATTACAATCTCCGACCGTGTTAAGAGGATTATGTGAAGTCATAATCCAATAAATAGTTGACTCGAGTGAGTTTTGCACTGTTTTCGACCTTACCGTTTGTAAGGGATTAGTCTATATCACTGGAAAGAATGGAACGTGAAAAGTGAATTAGTAGATGTGCTTTGTAATATTTTTCTATATCTCTTAATCATTATCCTTGCTTGTATTTTATTTCATTTCTTTCAAACACGATATTTGAGATTCATATAATCAACATTTGGTTAATATTTCATTCATCAGAAGAGTTTCCAATGAAATGTCGATATTGATTAAATTTTGCATTGAAAATGTTAGCAATGAAATATACCAATATTGCTTATTATCTTTACATTTGCAATAATTACAGTTAAATGCTATCATAACGAATATTGAGAATTAGTGGATGTGCTTTGTAATATTTTTCTATATCCCTATTATCCTTGCTTACATTTTATTTCATTTCTTTCGAAATCATTAAAATCATTTGAACAATTGCAAATCAATATTTAATCAATACTGACATTTCATTGGAAACTTTTTTGATGAATGTTGATTGTATGAAAGAAATAAAATTGTTCATTTGATAATTGAGATTTGTAATTGCAATTGTTCATTTGAGATGCATATAATCAATATATTCGGTTAATTTTTCATCCCCCAAAAATATTTCTAGTGAAATGTCAATATTGATTAAATATTGGTTTTGCATTGAAAATATTAACAATGTAATACCAACATTGCTTAGATATTAGCTTTACATTTGCAATAATTACAGTTAAATGCTACCATAACGCATACTGCTAATTAGTGGATTAGTGGATGTGCTTTGTAATTTTTTTCTATATCCCTTAATCGTTATCCTTGCTTGTATTTTATTTCATTTCTTTCAAACACGCTACAACACGATATTCGAGATTCATATGATGCAATATTCGGTTCATATTTCATTCATGAAAAATAATTCTAATGAAATGTCAATATTGATTAAATAATGGCTTTGCATTGAAAATGGTACAGCAATGAAATACTAATATTGTTTAGATATTAGCGTTACATTTACAATAATTACAGTTAAATGCCGCTAAACGCATATTGAATTTATATTGGAAATGCTGGCAATGAAATGGTAAAATTCATGTCGAGATTGGCGCAATATTGGTAAATTATTGTAAACTAGCTAACCCACCCGGTATCGCCCCGGGTCCAGGGCCTGTTTACCGAATACGCCCGGGAAGCCCGTGCTTACCCAAAAAAATACAAAGCCCTCGCCCCCCACCAAATGCATTTTTTCCTTACGAAATTTTTATCTAAGAAGCTCGCTCTTTCAAATTTGTTGTTTACTCGAAATTTTGAAGGTAAAATTTCAAATTGTTGCAGCATACCAAAAATGGATTTAGTAAATAACAAAGCAATTGGTAGAGGGGCGCCCAGAGTAACGTCGGGGTTCCCCTACTTTTATGTCTTAAGCGGGCCCTGCCCGGGTCAGTAATAATAAGCTTTGGGTTGTTCTCAAATCCAAGCTGTCTACTTTCTGACACATTTCAGAATTCATTTTTGTTCGGAAACGTATGAAATAGGCAAGTGTTCTTATTCAGAAACTATATAATCGAAAGGACGTTTTCCAGTTTTGGGTAAAAGCAGAAGATCTTTCGCAAAAGACTGTCAAAGTCGGCGTTTTAAACCGAATTCCCGACGCTGCAGCACTATAGAAAGGAGAAAAACGTCTAGTCTCGTGACAGGAATTGCTTATAACTCGATAAGTAATTTATTTATCAAAAAATGGAAAACCTGCCAGTTTTAGGCCTTTGCGTTTAAAAAATGATTCAGAAAATGTGTCAAAAAGATTTGCCTCTTTGAGCAGATCATTTGAGAACCACCTCAAATAAGGAAATAAGAATAAAATTTTGAGCTCGAAATTCTCCTCCGTAATATTTTTTCTGGCAGTGTCAGTGCTGCAAAGTGTGCATATATACTTGGCATAAGGCTTAAAAATTTTTAAGCACCTATTTAAGTTAGAAACTTATGTTCGTTTTATTTTTCTGGAATCGAAGGTGTCAACTTAGAGAGGTTTCGCCGTAAATACGGCGGAAATCACCGAGCATCAATGATGTTTCTCCTCCTTTAGCGATTCATTGTTGTAAAGCTAGTTTTACAGGCAGACTGAACTGTTCTATGAATTGCTACTTTCTCATTCTGGCACATTTCTAATTTTTTCTTTACAAACGCATAAAATTGATGTGTTCCGTTATGCAGAAACTATGTAATCAAAAACTTTTTATTTACCCATCATACGTAGTATAGGGTAAGTATATAATAACTTACTTAAGTATATGTACTTAGTATATAATAATGAGAAGAAGCCTACTGAATTTCAGTAATCTCGATGATCCGGAACTATATTTTTCGGACTCTCGGAATATTCGTTCTGATAAAAGACATATAAAAATGTTCGAAGTTGTTTATTTTAAGGCGTGACTATAAAAAATAATAAATAAATATAAATTTTGCATAAAGAATATACTCGATCGGATAATGAGTTCCTGAGATATTTGTAATCCTATTTCCACACGCTTCGATTTTTCAGGACACTGTATTTCATTCAAATTGCAATTCAAAGCTATATTTTAATTGGATATGAGATGTTTAATCTGACGCAGTATAAACTGTTAGTTAACAGGATTACCAATTTTGGAGTTATAAGGATGTTTCTTTTACGCAATTCAGTAATAGAGCATTTATAATTTATGATGTCATCAAGCCAGGATTTTATTCGAATGGCAATGCATTTTATAAATTGTTTACACATGTTTTATTTTCATATTTTATATTATGCATGTCCATGATGGGTAAGTATTACGTGGCCCCCAATCCCAATGACTAGTTCCTATTTTACGATAAAGGGTGCAGATCTTTCCAGAAAATTCTGTCACAATAAATGTTTTGAAATGAATTTCCGGATGCGAAAAGCTCAAGAATGGAAAACAAAAATTGCCATCATAAAGGAACATTTACTTATAAGTCAAAATAAATTCTCGTATCAATAAATATTAAAACGAAAAAAAAATCGATTTAAAATATTTTTAATAACCATGCCTGCAACTGTCATGCTTGTATGTTTAAAACTGAGTCTGTAAACGGTTTGAAAAGAGAGCACAGGTAATTCTTGAAATTTTCAGCAAATAAATTTGTGTTTGTTTGTCAGAAAGGTCTTAAGCAGAATTTTCTTCTTCTTCTTTTTTTTTTTTAGAAAACACCCATTCTGTTTTTTTGCTTTTTTTACTCATTTCTATACATATAATATTTTCCATTGACATGCATTTTCATCATCTACTTGAATTTTCATTACTTAAACTTATTTATTTCATGATTTTTTTTTTCGTCATAATATATTGTGTACTTTTTAATTCTATTTATTTTTTCCCTCTACATATTTCTGGATATTATTCAAACATCAGGTATACGTGTTCATTTATCATATTTAATAATTTTTTCTCCCAATTGTTGTATGATGATTCTGTAATTTTATTTAATGGTTATATATTTGCATTCAACACTGCAAATAGAGGTGTCTTAAATTCAGACGCATATGTGACTGAAAAAGAAATTTAGACACTTAAGTGTCTGAATGTGAAATTTCAGACGTCATACATGTCTAAATTTAAGACACATAAGTGTCTTACTAATATCATGTTTAAAATAAACGGAGAAAAATGTCTGAATAATAGTGATATGTCTGAAATTAAGACATAGAACTTCAGACATTTAAATGTCTGAATGCGATACTGTATATGCCTGATACTGCATATGACTGTATATACAATCGCATTGCAATTTGTATGTCAGCACCATCAGAAAATGTTTTTGAATGGAGGAAAGATTTTTTAAATGCATTTTCATCCACTACATTTCGTATTACTTTACAAAAGAAGTAATTTGGTTAGGGCAAGTACACCTGACTAAATTGTAAAAGTTCAATATATTTTGCTGCAATCGCGCATATAATTATGAATGTATCGGTCTATTATTATTAGAATTTTCACTTTGAATATAAATATCCTTTTTGAAATTACACGTTTATTTTAAATGGTATCATATATTTTAAATATATAAATGGTTTGCTAGATTTTTTTCTTTAGCATTAAATAACTTTTAAATATTATAAGCTAAGTATAGTGCTGCAATTGCGCATGTACTACGTGTATTATCTTTGATTCCTACTTTTGTAGGTTATAGATATCTCAATTCTTAATATTTTCTATTGACATGCATTTTCATCATCTAATTACATGTTCATTATTTATACTTATTTATTTACGATTTATTTATTTTTTTCATAATCTATTGTGTACTTTTTATTTATTTATTTTTTTCTCTACATATTTCTGGATATTATTCAAATATGTGCGCGTAATTTTTCCTATTTAATATATTTTTCCCCAATCGTTTTATTGATGTTTCGTTGGTGTTATTTAATGTTTATAATATATTATATATACTGTATAATAATTATAAATATTTTTATTTATCTTTTTTCTTGAAATGTTCTAATGTGCATGTGATATCTGTATGCATGCATTCACTTGATATATGTTCTGAAAGGAAAAAAAAAGAAAAAAAAACATTATGACGAAGCGAATATAAAATCTTGTGAGAAGTCGAAGTAACCACAGACGACGTATCAGACAGTAACGACATTAAAAAGATTTTTAAATTTTGATCGAAATATCGTATTCAGCTGCAGTTTGTCTCTTTACGCAACAAAAATAATTTTAACAGAAAATAGAGTTGTAGCGACAATGCTAGAGTTCTACAAAAAATATTTTAATAAGTAAAAAAAAAAAACATTTATATTTGGGTATTTTTTAGAAATCCAAAAAAGTTTTTTTATTTTATTAGAGATTTTTGTTTTCTAAAGCAGCTATATTCTGACATATTCTCGAAGTTATTTTTATTCGTAAATGTATCAAATTTGCAGGTTTGTTATTTAGGTATAAAAGAAAGCGTCACCCTCCTTTTTTTTCGATAAAAACTAAGGTTTTCTCAGAAAATTATGTAAAAATTGCATTTAAAGACAAGTTGAAAGATTGTTCGAATGCTATCGAAAAGTTGGAAACGCTATCCAGTTTCGAAATCACTTCAATTACAAATAACTTCTGAAAAAAAAAAAAAAAAAAAAAAAGTATACATTTTATTTTAGTACAGGGAAGAATAAATATTACTTTATCCATTCAAATATAATTATCATGGGGAGTGGGGAACCAATTTCATACTTTTACATACAAATATGGGTTCGTGAATATGCCAAAAAGTTTCGCATTTTTCTTTCTCCCACATTCACAAAATCATATTTATTCACGAAATCAAATTTAAAGATATTCTTGTTCAGCCTTTTTTTTTTATTATTATTATTATTTACAGGAAAAATAGAAAGTTGTCCGATTTCTTTGTATCTGAATAAAGGTATTTCCTAATTCCATGCAGTTACGAGAGAAAATAGCCAACAAAACCATGCTCTAGAGCAGCTGTTTTAGAGATGGAATTCTCTACATTTTCCTTACGTTGGACTGTATGGACTGTATCATATGAAGCGGACAACTAACGCCATCTATATGTCTTGTTCTGAAACGAAATCAGTTTAAAACTACTCTACTTTTGCACTATTCTAGATTCAAACATGTTTAAGTATTTTTTTAATCCGAGGCCTGGACTAGAGGTCTGCACGGGCCAAAATTTTCAAACCCCGAGTCTGGCCCGATCCGTAGAAATTTTTTTTGGCTCAGCCCAGTATAATAGTTAAAAGTTTAGCCCGAGCCCAGTCCGTACCTACTGTACAAGAAATTTATTGGACCGGTGGTCCTGCACGGTATATAAAAGCTAAAAGTTCGGCCGATCCCATTAAAAAAAATGTAATGGTCCGGCTGGTATAAAAGCTAAAATCTTGGCCAGCGCCCGGCTCGGTATAAAAGCTAAAGGTTAGGCCCGAGTTTGGCTGGCCCATACAAAAACTTAATTGGTCCCGCCCGTCTCGACTGAATTTCTATAAGACATAGATTTCTACGCCGATATAGTTAAAAATTACCTTGTGCGAGAAGTTCTGACAACAAATACTTATTTTTCTCCCTCACGTTTATATTCTTCATTTTTAAAAACTCGCCCCGGGCTGCAAAGTACAAGCACACCCATTCCAAAATAGCTCTAGATTTATTTCTGGCTCTGCCCATGTAAACTACTAGTATATATAATTTTTTAATGAATCGCTATTTGTATGTAAATGTCTGAGTTATCATTAATATCGTTAGTTAATCCATATATTCCATGCCTTGGAGACTTAAAAATTGAAAAATGCTATACAGTAAAATCTCCTAAGACGGAATCGAATAGGAGAGCCGAAAAATCCGTTATAGGCAGATTCCCTTTTTAGAAAATACGTCGTCTGTTGTAAATGTATTATATTCTTTTCGCATACATTATTATATTCAGCTTTCATGAATCAACGCATTTTTCTGTTTAAGACTGAATTCCGTGATAGACAGGTTCATTTTCACAGCTTTTATTGTATTCATTGCCTAGATATATATGTACTATTCTTTAAAAAGAATAAATTTTAAATTTTAATTGTAGAATAATGTCGATTTAAGAATATATGTATTTTATGCAAAAATTATTGGGCCGGACTAAATATTACTGATTTTTGTACGTTACGTTCCAAGCCGGATCAATGATTTTCATACGGGCTGGGTCGGAAACGGACCTCAAAATTTCGGACCGTGCATACCTCTAGGAAGAATGAAGTCAGGCTGGATCTGGAAAAAAAAAGCCTGACCCGGCTGGGTCAGAATCTGGAGAAAAAAGTAAGACCCTGCACGGTCCGACGCTTCAGAAAAAAAATTCCTGACGGCTCGGCCTACAGGCACTGGTAGATTGCGAAGACGCAGACCTTGGGGCGCATGTTTGTTGGGAATTGCGGAAGAAATGACCTTTTTGCCATGCACTGTTAAAAATAGCCGTTGCTTTACGGTGCTTTACTGCATAATTTACTGTACATTACCGTATTACTGTAAATATTGCCCTTACCCGTTAAAAATCAGTTATTGGCTGTAAAATTCTGTCATTGACCGTAACTGATCATTTTTACAGGATTATCCCTGGTCCAACAGTCATTTACGGCCAAGAGAGAAAGAAATACAGGTTGTTACAGTCTTTTACGGCAGATCACGGGCAATTTTAGTAAATCACCGTTATTCGCTACCGCAAACCGTAAAGGAACAGTGGATTACAGCCATCTCATCTGAGTAGTTTGATTTTGGAAAATGGCAACGAACGCGCGGCGCCATGTTTGTTTATTTTCGCACGAGGAAAGAGGAAAACGCGATGAGGAAGCACGCCTGCCCTGGCTGTACCAATACCGGATTTATTCAGGTATTTATTTATCTGGTTATCTAACCTTATTAATTTAAAAATGAATTTTAATATCAAAGTTTATGTAGAGTAGACAGTGTTCGAAATTTGCAGTCGTTAGTCGTCAAATGCAACTAATTACATTATAGCATTTGACGACTACAAAATTATTCCTGGATGTGAAATTTGACGCCTAGGCCTAGCTTTTTTAACACTTAGTTTTTGCCAATCACCCGATTTTGAAAATTTGGTCTCACACCAAACATAAATTCTAATGTGAGACAGTTAGACGGTGAATTTTAGCAGAGTGTAAAAATCCAAATGAATTTATTAATTTATGCAAACTTCTAAACTTTATAGTGAACCTGCCATTTAGCACTGCTGAATGTGAAAAGGGATTTAGTCTGTTTAATTTAATAAAAAACTAGCTGACCCCCGCCCGGCGTTGCCCGGGCCCGTGATAATAAATAATAATAATAATCAAGTTTTTATTATTTTACATCTTTAACCCGATTTTGTATGAAATTATATTTTAAGAAGAAAAATTCGCGAAAAAATATTGATATTTAGTGATTAGCACTCATTTTCTTGTTTTTTTTTTTTTTTTTTTTTTTACGCAGTATCGTTTCATAGTTTTAAAATAAAAAGTTATTTTTGTCCTAACTCTTTAAAATCTTTATGGGTGATAAATAAAACGGTTTTACAGCCCGTGTACAAATTTCGGGAAAAAATATTGTTATCCAGTTGTAAAAGAGATGCTTTCTTCTCGCTTTTTTGTTTGTTTTCTCGTCGGCTCCTTTAACATAGCAATAAAAAATAGTCCTCATCTTCCGAACTCTGACATTTCAATCAGTTATAAATACAACCATCTCCAAGCTCTCTTTAAAATTTTGTGAAAAATATGCATATTTAGTAGTGAAAACATGAGTTATTAAAAAAAAAAAAAAAAAAAAAAGCTTTAGCTTTTAACCTCAAAGCAAAAATATATTTCCATCCGTTAACAATCAACCCTTTTCCATCCCCCTAGGCTAAACAGGTTAATCAATCAGTCTTATCGTTTTTGAGGGGAGAATCCTTCAAAAAAAGTTGACGCATGCGTAAAGAGACGATATTCGTGTGAAATTTTGACAAAATGCGCTTTCTGTTTTAAATTTATAGATGATACACGTAACCATTTATCCACTGATACTGTTAATGATTTATTAATGGCAAAACTGTACGTACCCAATTTAATAGATTTTTATCCAGATAAAGCTATAAATCCCTGTGAAATGATGCAGCTGAAGGACGGTTAGACGTCCTGATTTTAGTATCTAACTTATTAAAATTACTGGGTATTGTTTGAGATTCGGCCAAACAATACCATGATGTAGAAAAATTATTCTCCAATCAGACAACACACAAAGTTACGAATCATAGTAAAGGCGAATTCGTGTCAAAAACCAATAAAGCGAACGATCTAGAAAATGAAAATCGTTGGTTTAAAAATTCTCTAAAATGTCGCAGGAACGATAAAATGTTGTCACAATATATGGCTCTTCATTTTTATCGCCGCCTCAAACTAGATCATTTTGAAACGACGGGCCAGAAAATGCAAGTCCTCATAAATGATATTATTCAAGTCTACCCAGGGTACGGAAATGAGGGGCTAAAGCTTTTGGATTTTCAAAGACCAACGGCAGAGTCTGAAAACATCGAGGGTGCATTACCAAAAGTCTCTCAAAATTTAAATTCTTTTCAGTTAGAAGGTGAAGTGCCTTACATTGACGATGTTTCAGACCCTGACTGGGATCCCTTTTGGTAAACATTAAATTATTTTTAATTAATTAATTAATTAATTTTTTTTTTTTGCAAATATTAACTTTTTTTTATGTGTAATTATTTATGTATTTTTTGTATGCAATTTCCCTTTTTTCTGAATCGCCGTCTCATTTATTGGCATTTATTATATTTATCCTTTTACTTTTACTTTGAAAAAAAAAAATTTTTTTTTTGGGCAGTTGTGAGCGAGATTATAAGTTAACATTGTTTTGAATTTAGTGTAATCAAGATTGACAAAAGATTTCTGGTCAGTTTTTTTTCTCTTTTTTATTGTCCAAAATGTTTTTAAAACGGGGGTTCAGGGGGGCAGAGCCCCCCTGACAATAACAAATATTCATCTGAAAAATCACATTTCTTTAGCTTTTTAATAGTTAGTTTATTTAGAATGTTGTTAAAATTTGCGTAATTGGATCGTGATAAATTTTTCAAGATGGCAGAAAAACTTAGTTTTTAAATCTTTGTTATTTATAAATCAATGTTTTTGCATCATTTTCTACTTTTAAAAATGTTGCAAAAAGCAAAATCATTGATTTATAAATAACATACAGATTTAAAAATGATGTTTTTCTGCAATCTTTGAAAATTTTTTCATGTCGCCAAAACGGCATTTTGGCGCAATTTTTTCTGCCAAGCAGCACAGGATACAGATCTCTTCCCACAAAATTCATTATCGCAGAAAAATTAAAATGTCATTTAATGTAACACCGCACTTCATTCATCATGCAGAAACTCTTAAGAATGATTTTTGTTCAGTATTATACCTTTACTATAAATAATATTTGCAATGTCAACAAACTTAGATACTTTTGAGGTAAATATATATTCAATGTTTGATACTGTAATTTTGAGTAAAAAAAATTCTAAACAATAAAATTTCTTGTTACAGTAAGTAAAAAAAGGATTAATTTTCATCTAAGTCATATGTGAAACTTTATTTTACAATATTGTTATGTCTGTGCATTTTTTAAGCACTCTTTTTTAAAATACTCAAAAAAATACCAAATGACAAAATACATAATCGCAGAAAAATGAAAATTTACTTAATGTAACATCTGTTCTTCATTTATCCTTCAGGAACTCTAAAAATGATTTTTGTTCAGTATTAATAGCTTTAGTACTATAAATAATTGCTATGTACAGCAATGTTAGGCCCTTTTGAGGTAAATATTTAATGTTTGATACTTTAATTGTGAGTAAAAAAAAAAGTTGTAAATAATTTCTTGTTAAGCAAATATATTTTTTTTTAATCATACCAAATATTAGAAAACAAGAAATATAATAATTTAAAATGAATTTTTTCGAACTTATATATAAATATAAAACTATTTAAATCTACAAAACACGGTAATATGTGGCCGTTAACTTAACAGAAGTGGATACTAAACATACAGTCTCTACCGACCAGCCACTGCATACTAATGCAAATATTGAAATTTAACCTTTAATTGACATTATTCAAATAAATATTTCCTGGTATATATATAGATATATATTGTATCATTTTAGGTAGAACCACTCTTTCCATGAACATCGTAGCATCGCTGTATATTTTGATCATCAATTGAAGACTAATATCCGGATTGGGGTAAGCTGGAAACCTGTTCTACATGTCTATCTCTTCCTTATTAAATTTTGTTTAATTTGACTACTCATACCAGGGGTTGATACAGACAAAATTTGGGCCTATTTAGGGCTCCTTCAAAAAAATCAATTTAATAAAATGGGTCCCTTTACAAAAACCAATTTGATAAAATGGGCCCCTTCACAAAATTCTTTTTACTAAAATAGGCCTTTTCACAAAATTTTATTCCATAAAAACTTACTATTTATTATTTAATTATTATTTTGTGATGTTCTAAAATGTGTAATTTGTGAACAACTTCACCAGAGAGAAAAACTTCAGCAAAAGGATTTTAAAAATTTTTTGTTTATAAATGCTTGACTCGAATTTGAGTAACTGGATTTCAACTTTCATTAGAAAATGTTATTTTTCACAAAAATATAATAAATTTCACAAAAATAACCTTTATTTTTCACAAAATGGGCCCCAAGGGAAAAAACCCTGCATCGACCCCTGCATACATCTCATTCGGTTCAGGAGTTATGACTCAAAAACCATCCTCTACTTTAGATTCTCATATCTCTAACGAATTAGACTTTTGTCAACTGAACCAGCCCCTCCCATGTAGAAATCTACAATTTTTTGTGCATTCTTGCCTTAATATAAATAGCTTGTACTTTAATGAACAATTTAAGACCTTTTTTATGTAATTATGTCAATTACTTAATGAGTTATTCACATTTTAACATATGCTGTTTTAGTTTCTGTTTTATACCATTTTCTAAATTTTGAAAAATTCCATGTTCTTTGCATATATTTTTAATACTTTTAACTTATTGAAAACTATGTAAAACATAAAAAAATTAATGAGGATTAATTTAGTATCATTGTTTTTAAGTTTTGTACATGTATTGATTATAGGTGCAGATTCACGGCCGCCAGTCGCCACGTGGCGACTAAATTTTTTGCTGTGGCCACTAACTTTTGATGTTTAAGTCGCCATGTGATTTAAAAGTAATCTATTTCTGGTATTCCCAGTCCCCATCGTGAAATGTTGATATTTTTTTTTAAGATTAAGACCAAAACACACACATTATTGTTATCTTTTAATAACATTTCAGAATGATCTGTTTAACACAGCAAACTATTAAATATATTCGAATAGCAATGTTATTCGTAACATCTGATAATTTTATTTTACATAGACTGTGATTTAAATATATATATATATATAAACAAATGTTTGAAGTGTGTTTTTATTTTTATAGTGCAAAATATTCTCACAAATTCAGATTTTCTGTCATATGTACTTTTGTCTGGCAAAATCATAATAAGAAATATTGTTTTTCTGATATTCCCCGCTATCATGATTGCTTAGCTTATCTACATATTGTTTTTTAAACCGTATCTTGCCCAACTTTATCTTCTGACTGTACATGATTTAAGATTTAATTAATATTCAAATTTTGTTGTACACGTGTTTATATTAAATAAATTACTTTACACTTTGAATTAATTATTATTATTTTTTTTTTAGTTTTTTACCCTATATAAATACTATTGTTTTTATGCATTTGTTTTACAATTGTGGACACTGGATTTTTTGGGTTTAGGAGCCAGTGACTCCTTCCAAATGTTGGGTATCTGCACCTATAGTATTGATGCAATTTTCAAAACTTCATTTTTTCCTCATGTTTTTCCAGTGGTGTTTTCATTTAACATCCTCCTTTTGTGCACCCACTTTTTAATATGTTTTCATACTTTTAACAACTTTAAACATTAATGGCATCTTAGCTTATAATACGTAGGGTAGATGTGCCAGTAATGGACACCCTTAAGGAATTTCTTTAAAAAATATTTTTTAATTAATAGTTATAATTGTTATATTCCATATTTTTTAATATTATATTAATCTACCAACAATATTTAAACATGCTCATAGAAACATTTGCCAATGTGAATCGAAATTTAATTATAAATAACAAAAATAAATCAAAACACCCTAAATTCCAGTAATGGACACCCCACAAAAAAAATAGATAATTGATATTATGATTGTATTTAAAACTAGAATTTTAAAAAAGCATATTAATGAAATAAAAAAAGCTGAATTTTTATTATTTATTTTTTTATAAACCAAAAATGTTGAAGGCTGTCCATTACTGGAAGGCGGTCCATTACTGGCACATCTACCCTACATGGTTTTAGTATTCATTATTTTTAGTTTTGATGGGTTTTAATATGTATAAGTTATATTTTTGTAAACGCTGTTTTTATTCTAAATTGCAAATGGCGCCCCATAGACTTAACATTATATTGTTTACGTTAAATTTTCATTGTTTTTATAATCTTTAATATAATCTTTTTTAGTATATATATTTTTTAATTTAGTTAGGGTAACCTTTTACTCATCTTACTTGTCTAAAATTTTAATTAATGGAACCATTTTAATATTTTAAATAAATTATTTTTTGAGTATCGCTTTGTAAAGTTGTTTACATTCACTTAACATTGATTTCGATGTTTTTTAATAAATTAATTAAAAATACAAATTTTTAATTTTTTGGTTATTTTAGGAATTTAAATCATGCTTGAATTAAACTTTTATTTTTCTTTGGATTTTTTTAAAAAAAATAATATTTTGTATTTTTAATTGTTAATTAAAATTTGTTTTGATAATTCAAAAAGGGCAACTTAGTTCATTTCTGCAATAACCAGGAGTCGAGGCAGGTTTTTTTCTTGGGGCCCATTTTGTGAAAAATAAAGGTTATTTTTGTGAAATTTATTATATTTTTCTGAAAAATAACATTTTGTAACGAAATTTGAAATCCAGTTATACTCAAATTTGAACCAAGCATTTATAAACAAAAACTTTTTAAAATTCTTTTACTGAAGTTTTCTTCTCTGGGGAACTTGTTTGTTTACAAATTACACATTTTAAAACATCACAAAATAATAAATAAATATTAAATGGTAAGTTTTTATGGAACTGAATTTTGTGAAAGGACCTATTTTAGTAAAAGGAATTTTGTGAAGAGGTCCATTTTATCAGATTGATTTTTGTGAAGGGGCCCATTTTATTAAATTGATTTTTGTGACGGGGCCTTAAAAAGGCCCCAAATTTTGCCTGGATCGCCCCCTGATAACATATATCTCCAGTCAGATAGTTTAGTTGTTTTTTGCAGCAAATATTAATAAATATTCTATTTAAAAGAACCCGATATGTATCCAAGCACTTTTGACAGATAGAGGAAAACTTTTATGAATCTTTCCTGACCAATCGTATTCCATCTTTTCATTATTTGGGTTTTAAAGCTGATTTTTAATTGGCCATTGATAGTAATGATTTATAATATGAGTTTTAGTACAATTAGCGCTTGGACAATGGAAAATTGGGATGTATATGGTAGACATGGTAAAAAAGAGAATGTTATTTATGAGTCACAAGTAAAGTTACAGTTTAAATAGATCTTAATTTCTTTTGTTTATTGTTTATCCTGTATTAAATGTCAATTTTATGTAAAGTTATGGGCACATAATTTAATTATCTTTTATACTGGTTTGTAAGCATTCATATAGAGTATTAATACCCTTGATATAATTTACAGAGTTATAATACCTTTAAATTCAATTTAATTTTAATTTGCTTTTAATTAAACTCATTGTATAATTATTGCTTTCCTCCCAGCATATAAACAAACACTTTACAGGGCTTGAAATTCAATTTTAACAAGGAGGGGAGCCTCCCTACCAACATTTTTAAATGGAGGGGAGTTGAAATGTTTGGGAGGGAGAAAAAAATCTTTAAACCCCACTATTATTTTACGTTCTCTTTAAAGAATTACATTAATACAGACATGACAAAATACCATTGAAAAAATTAAGTCAACTGAGAATGATTATGTAAAATGTTTATTTTTATTATAAAAAAGGGAAGAAAGTTAAGTTTTATATATGCAGTGTATTTTTCAAGTTCCATTAAATGTGTTAAGGACCCTTAACAATTAGGTTGTTAAATAAATTTCTGAATTTAGATTTTATTTGATTGAGATTCACCTATCGATCGCGGAAAAGAAGCAAAGTTTGTCGATCTGTCACCAAAAAATGCAAAGTTCCTCGATCAGTCGTGGGAAAAAAGCAAATTTTGTCGATCGATTGTGGAATAAATGCAAAGTTCGTCGATCTGTCCCCCAAAAAACGCAATGTTTGTCAATCTGTCACAGAAAAAACTCAAAGTTCGTTGATCAGTCATTTAAAAAACGCAAAGTTCGTTGATCAGTCATTTAAAAAACGCAAAGTTTGTTGATCAGTCATTTAAAAAACGCAAAGTTCGTTGATCAGTCATTTAAAAAACGCAAAGTTCGTTGATCAGTCATTTAAAAAATGCAAAGTTGGTTGATCAGTCATTTAAAAAACGCAAAGTTCGTTGATCAGTCGTTTAAAAAATGAAAAGTTTGTCGACCAGTCGCTTAAAAAACTAAAAGTTCGTCAGATAAGTCACTTAAAAAACCTTAAGTTCGTCGATCAGTCGTGAAAAAAAAAATGCAAAGTTCGTCGATCTGTGGTTGAAAAACAAAAGTTTGTGGATCTGTCGCAGAAAAAATGCAAAGTATGTCGATCTGTCGCGGAAAAACCCCACAAAGTTCGTCGATCTGTCGCGGGAAAAAACGCAAAGTTCGTTGATCTGTCACCAAAAAATGCAAAGTTTGTCGATCTGTCACCAAAAAATGCAAAGTTTGTCGATCAGTTGCGGGGGAAAAAAGCAAATTTCGTCGATCGATTGTGGAATAAACGCAAAGTTTATCGATCTGTCTCCAAAAAACTCAAGGTTCGTTGATCAGTCGCTTAAAAAACACAATGTTCGTCGATCTGTCGCAGAAAAAATGCAAAGTTCATTGATCAGTCGTTTAAAAAATGAAAAGTTCATCGATCTGTCCCCAAAAAGTGCAAGGTTCGTCGATCAGTCGCTTAAAAAATGCAATGATCATCAATCTGTCGCAGCAAAAACGCAAAGTTCGTTGATCAGTCATTTAAAAAATGCAAAGTTCGTTGATCAGTCGTTTAAATAACGAAAAGTTCGTCGACCAGTCGCTTAAGAAACGAAAAGTTCGTCGACCAGTCGCTTAAAAAGCGAAAAGTTCGTCGATCTGTCACCAAAAAAAGCAAAGTTCGTCGATCAGTCACGGAAAAAAAGCAAATTTCTTCGATCGATTGCGGAATAAACGCAAAATTCGTTGATCTGTCCCCAAAAAACATAAGGTTCGTCAATCAGTCGCTTAAAAAACACAATGTTCGTCAATCTGTCGCAGAAAAAACACAAAGTTCGTCGACCAGTCGCTTAAAAAGCGAAAAGTTCGTCGACCAGTCGCTTAAAAAGCGAAAAGTTCGTCGACCAGTCGCTTAAAAAGCGAAAAGTTCGTCGATCTGTCACCAAAAAAAGCAAAGTTCGTCGATCAGTCGCGGAAAAAAAGCAAATTTCGTCGATCGATTGCGGAATAAACGCAAAGTTCGTCGATCTGTCCCCAAAAAACGCAACGTTCGTCGATCAGTCGCTTAAAAAACAAAATGTTCGTCGATCTGTCGCAGAAAAAATGCAAAGTTCGTCGACCAGTCGCTTAAAAAACGAAAAGTTCGTCGACCAGTCGCTTTAAAAGCGAAAAGTTCGTCGACCAGTCGCTTTAAAAGCGAAAAGTTCGTGGACCAGTCGCTTAAAAAGCGAAAAGTTCGTCGATCAGTCGTGGAAAAAAAGCAAATTTCGTCGATGGATTGCGGAATAAACGCAAATTTCGTCGATCTGTCCCCAAAAAACGCAAGGTTCGTCGATCAGTCGCTTAAAAAACACAATGTTCGTCAATCTGTCGCAGAAAAAACGCAAAGTTCGTCGATCAGTCGTTTAAAAAATGCAAAGTTCGGCGACCAGTCGTTTAAAAAATGCAAAGTTCGTCGACCAGTCGCTTAAAAAGCGAAAAGTTCGTCGACCAGTCGCTTAAAAAGCGAAAAGTTCGTCGACCAGTTGCTTAAAAAGCAAAACGTTCGTCGACCAGTCGCTTAAAAAGCGAAAAGTTCGTCGATCTGTCACCAAAAAAAGCAAAGTTCGTCGATCAGTCGCGGGAAAAAAGCAAATTTCGTCGATCGATTGCGGAATAAACGCAAAATTCGTTGATCTGTCCCCAAAAAACGCAAGGTTCGTCAATCAGTCGCTTAAAAAACACAATGTTCGTCAATCTGTCGCAGAAAAAACACAAAGTTCGTCGACCAGTCGCTTAAAAAGCGAAAAGTTCGTCGACCAGTCGCTTAAAAAGCGAAAAGTTCGTCGACCAGACGCTTAAAAAGCGAAAAGTTCGTCGATCTGTCACCAAAAAAAGCAAAGTTCGTCGATCAGTCGCGGAAAAAAAGCAAATTTCGTCGATCGATTGCGGAATAAACGCAAAGTTCGTCGGTCTGTCCCCAAAAAACACAAGGTTCGTCCATCAGTCGCTTAAAAAACACAATGTTCGTCGATCTGTCGCAGAAAAAAGCAAAGTTCGTCGACCAGTCGCTTAAAAAACGAAAAGTTCGTCGACCAGTCGCTTTAAAAGCGCAAAGTTCGTCGACCAGTCGCTTAAAAAGCGAAAAGTTCGTGGACCAGTCGCTTAAAAAGCGAAAAGTTCGTCGATCAGTCGTGAAAAAAAATGCAAAGTTCGTCGATCTGTGGTTGAAAAAACACAAAGTTCAAAGTTCTGTCGCGGAAAAACTGCAAAGTTTGTCGATCTGTCGCAGAAAAAACCACAAAGTTTGTCGTGAAATTCGTTAATCGATAGTCGATAAATCACGAAATTCAACAATTAATAGCAGAAAACTCACAAAATTCATCAAATTGCCTCGGGGAGGGGGGGGGGTGTGAATATCGTCGATTGGCTTCGAGAAAAAAGAATCTCAATTCGTCAAATGGTTTCAGGGGAAAAATCATGAAATTCACCAAATGGTTTCGATATTCGACGAGCGACAGCAGGAAATAAAATCTGTTTCCATTCAATCATCACAGTTGGTGAGTGTGGCTATTAAGTTTGGCCAGTGGTAATATAATAAAGTCAGTCACCAAATTTTCAGTATTACTCGCCGGATGGCGAGTGCTAATTTTGTCCTATATTACTTTACAGCTCTATATACTTTATATTTGGCATAATAGTGTTTAAGATACTAAGACAAACTAAAAACTTTGGAAAATTCCAACAAATCAAAAACTTTACTTTTTCTTTTTTTTTTTTTATGTCCAGATCAGTTGATGGACAATATCTCAAAATTTGCCAATCAGTTGAGGGTAAAAAGGCATGATTATGGCGAAAAAAATTTCGAAATTCCTCGATTGGTACGACAAAATATCGGAAAAATTGCTAGTTAATTGAGGAGAAAATCTAAAAAATGTTGCGAAATTCGTCAATTGAATGCAAGGAAAAATCACGAAATTCTTAAATCAGGCGCATGGAAAAAATACAAAAATTGTCGATTTATCGTGAGAGAAAGTCACGAAATTTGTCAGTTGATTGTGGGGAAAAATCATGAAATCCTTTAGCCAGTTGCAAAAAAAAAATGCAAAATTTGTTGATCAGTTGCAGAAAAAAATGCAAAATTTGTCGATCAGTTAAAAGAACTTTTGGTCTAGTGTCAACACTATTTTCTTCACATACTTTGCAGATCTTGGTAATCAAATCAAAAAATTTAAATTCATGGTGCAGTGTAGTTGCCTACAACAAATGTTACTTATAACCTGTTAGATAACATGTATTCAGTAATGAATGAGCTCAAATGAAATTTCTTACCACTCATTGACACTAGTGGGCTATTGAGTTCTGTCATATATGCTAATTAATCCATTTTGTTCTGGCTTTAAAGATAAGAAAAACAAAGGGTTTATAAAGCACAAAAAAGTTTTTCTTCATGAATGTTATTTTGTAGACATTCTATGCACGTGTTATTGAGGAGTTTAATATCTGCAATCTGTTATAATTTGATAATTACGAGATTAGTTGTTCATTCGATTATGGCTTGATGTATTTACAGTAATGTTATTTTTTAAAAGATGTGATACTATTAATATTTTTTTCTTTATTTTCAGAGCTTTTTTTTTACATCAATCCTGAAAAAAGTTCAAAAGCAAAGAAAAATCCAAAATCATGTAATATAAATAAAGTCAGGAAGTTGATGACAAAATTAGCAGCATTTAGATGTATTGTTTAAAACCTGTCGTATCTTATGTAAAATATGTACAGAATAAATAATTTCAGAGTTCCTGAATTAAAATTTTTATTTTTGTCTGTGAATTTTTTTAAATTATTTAAAAAAATGCTTGTTTTTAATATGTGTGATGACATATTTTAAAGATTTTTCTTGAACAGTTCTTAGAAGGTCATTCCTTGTTATATTAAAATGTTTCCTGAAATTAGGATTTAGAGTTTCTTTAGTTTTTGAAAATTGATGAAATTGTTCATTATTTCAGGGTGTTCTGGACATTGATAAATTAGTCACAGAACAAAAGGCAGGATGTTACTGAAATTGATGACTCAGCATATTCTATCCTGTCCTTCCCAAAACACGAAAATCTGTATAGTACTTCCCAGTATGTAAACATTCATTATTTAACCACAGTAGCTGACCCGAGTTAAATCGGAGGTAATAACACTGTTTCCCTATCTAAACGGCCGTTGAAGTGGTTAAGTTATTTGCATTTTTACAAATAGTTTATTTTGGCTGTAGTATTTTCAACCAAGAATTTTTTTTTCTCCGATGATCCTGAACAATTTCCCATTTTTACAGATAAATCCATGTTTTATACTATCTCCAAGTAAAATGTTTAACACAAAACTGAAGTGTTTTTGTGATTTTTTAAAAAGGCAAATATTATACTCTATTCCTGCATTATTAGCTAAAACGACATTAATCTCACTTGGGTTTGGGTAGAAACCAAAAGAACCCAGGCATCAAAATGCAAAAGAATGTGCAAGTAGATAAATACCGAAGTGATTCTCAAAAAACTTAAAACAAAAGTTATATTGAAAGAAATAGAAATAATTTTAACATTTTGATATTCATTAAATTATGTCTTTGATACATTATTATGCAAAAGTTTATTATAATCACCTTCCTCATTACATTAAAAAAAATCATGAATAAGTTCATTTGTTGTTACGAATACATAATCGTAAATATTCAGAGTATGATATTAAATAAGAGATAAGTACTAAAAAAATTTCTGATTTTTTCTATATTTTTCAAAGGTGTGCATTGTTGAGCTAAGAGTTATACTTGATATTGTGTTAGGGTTTGGACAAATTTAGCCTGTGATTTGTAACAAATTTGATAAGTGTTTGTTACTCTGCCTGGTTAATATTGCTTAAGTTAATTTTTATTTTACTTAGATGTTGGCAAAAATTACTACACTTGTATATGAAGTTTTACGTAATTTTTTTTTTCGGAAATATGAAACAATCATGTTTAATAAAACTTATACACATGTCATTTTTCAATGCTAAATATAATTTTATTTTGTAAGCTGTATAGTGTTGTAAATAGAAAAAATATGTAATATTGAGAAAGTCGCTAATTGTTTAAAAAAATTATATGCAAACCACCATATATATGTAGTGGTAGAATAATCTTAGAAATATTATCAAGTTTTAAATATACAGGCTGTCTAAAAAAAGCTATACAGTTTATTTTTGTATCTATATGAGATGGATAAATAATGTAATCTGCAAAAATGTGGATTGGTTTTAATCATCTCCAAACATTATGAAGTTGCAGAGAGTCAAAAATTGTGACTTGCTTCACTTTGCATGCAATTTGAAAAGTGAAATCTGTCCAAGCTTGGCGAATATTTACAAACTAAGATTTAATGTGCCATCAATTACATCAACACATTATTATTAATCAATACATTTAAATATCAGATTTGTAGACATTATTCTCCAATAATGATTAGATTCCATGTTTCGAATTGCATGGCAAAGTGAGATAGTTCCTGATTTTTGGAGGTACTGAAGCCACCTGTTTGGTTACAAAGAATGTATAAAAACTAATTTTGGAAATATCTCCATGGAGATGAAAAGTATAGAATTGAAATTTTGTACCTTATGGATATTTTTGCAATTTATACTATTTATCTCTTATACAGAAATAAAATGTTGCATTTCTTGACATCCTATGTATAAATATACAGTTACTGTTGGAAGTAATCATGCGAATTCTTGAAATAACTATTGCATGGTCATTTGCAGTTCTGATAACTACTGCAATTTACAGCGATATATGTAAATGAGTAGAAAATGATGGGCATTTATGCTTATTTACAATCTTGATATTACAGTCATACGATAATTTATAATCTACAGGGTGTCCCAAAAGTCTCCGTACAACTTCATAAATTTATTTTTAAAAAAGTAATAGGCCTACAGCAAAAATAATTAGAACAGTGCATAGAGTAACTTAAAAAGTTTTTTTTTTTTACAGCCTTAGTAAACTTCAAAATGAGATACTTGCGTAGCACGAAGAATCTCAAGACTGTATTTCAATTCAATCCACAAACGTTTTTCATGCTAACATCAACAGTAGCTACTGCTGTTTGGATCTTTTGTTTCAACATTTTATTTCATCAAACAGTTGTAACTACTGTTGATGTTAGCATGCTGAAACGCACGTGAAGGAAATTGGAATATCGACTTGATATTCTTCGTGCAACGAAAGGATCTCATGTACAAGTATACTAAGGTAGTAGAAAAAAACTTTTTAAGTTACTCTGTGTACTGTTGTAAATATTTTTGCGGTAGGGCTATTATTTTTTTAATCAATTTTTGAAGTTGTACGGAGGCTTTTGGGACACCCTGTATATTACTGTGATTTACAGTCAGACACATTCTTGAAAGTAACGGTTATTTACGGTCAGATACATTCTTGAAAGTAACGGTTATTTACGGTCAGATACATTCTTGAAAGTAACGGTTATTTACGGTCAGATACATTCTTGAAAGTAACGGTTATTTACGGTCAGATACGTTTTTGAAAGTAACGGTTATTTACGGTCAGATACGTTTTTGAAAGTTACTGTGGTTTACGGTTAGATACGTTCTTGAAATTTACTGCCATTTACTGTCTAATACAGTCTAAATAGATTACGGTACAAACTGTAATATTACAGGAAAATCTTGGAGTCTGTGCTGCCAAGCTTTTCCCGTAATCCAACGGTGAAATTTTTATCAGTGTGAGGTCGAAGTTGGGCCCACTCACTTCGAAACCTAATTTGTTTGCAGGCGGAGTCGGCAGGGATTTTGTTTTGTTTTCTTTTGTTTTTCATTTATTTTTGCTATATGGTTGGTCCTATAAAAAACTTGTCAATACAAAATTTTTAGATAATATTAAGAGGATTTATAATAAATCGGATTTGATATCTTGTGAATGGACGAAGTTGTGAATTTTTTTCTTCTAACACCCCCCCCTCTGGGGCCATTTATAATGATATCGAAAATCTGTCATACATAAATTTTCGGCCCTTTTCCTAGATGTAATAATAACTTTAAACGGATTCGATACGTATCATAATAAAGACATTATAGGTTTTTTCTGTTTTCACAACCCCCCCCCCCCCTTCCATTTCCCTCCCTTCGTTCGATTTTGCCCATGAACGAACTTGACCGAGATTTTATGCGTCAGTTTGGAAGAGATTTGTGCAGAATTATTGAAATTATCGTGTCCATAAAAAAGTGACATAGATAGATAAAATTTTGAACTGGGGGTGGTTTGGGTTCTCGTAGTCATGATCAGCGTAGATCTGCAAAAAAATTTCAAAAATTCCAGCTTAGGAGAGAATGTAACAGGTAGTATTTCTTAAGAAATCTACCTAAAAGGCCCGCGACTGTGCAGACTAGTGCTACTATATATATATCTATATATATATACTCTATATATATCTATATATATATATATACTCTCTCTCTCTCTCTCTCTCTCTATATATATATATATATATATATATATATATATATATATAGCCAAAAGTTAGTTAAAACGTCAAAAATGTATTAAAAAGAAAGAAAGAATGTTAAAAAATTTCGGTTTGCAGGAATAGGATTGGAGGGAAATCGAATTTTTTTAATAACAAAAATATTTGGTTCAGAAATTACCGATAGTTGGCCCTGCTGCATAATATGAAGCAGTTTTATCCAAATCAAGCTGTCCATAAAATCCCCCAATGCACACAATTTCTTCATTCGATGTCATCGTTACCAGATCAAGCGCTGTTGATTAAACTCTTTTACAAAAACGGGGAATCAGCAACTGGCGCATTGCGAAAATTCCGCACGGCAAAATGACTAAAGACGAGAAAAGGTCCTGTTTCATGTACTGGGATATTGAAACTTATCGAAACTTGCTTCGCCGAAATGGGTCTTTTAATATAAGTCTAATTTGCATTTGCTTTATATTATGCGCCATCTATCGACAATTTTTTTAACCACAAAATTTTTTGTTACTACAAAAAATCCGATCTCCCTTTCATTCCATTCCTGGAAACAGCAATTTTGTAGCATCATTTGTTTATTTTTTAAAGTTTTACCGAACTCTTGGTGTACCCGGAATATACATATTTCACTCCCGATAATTAAAAACGTTAATAATTAAATAACTATTTATCACATTTCATAGGAGATAATAGGGACCTTGATATAACTTAGAATTAAAAAAGTGAAATTTTGTGCAAAATAATCGCGAAATGAAATTGCAACCAATGCAAAAAGGAAGGCCAAATAAAATCGTGGAAATAGACGAATTGGGTAAAAACAAATGCCAATTTTACCTGATAAACAATTTTACTTTTAACGCCTTTGTGAAACGTTTTAACAGCCATCCTTAAAAAAAAAAAAAAAAAAAAAAAAAAAAAAAAAAACATTAATTGGAAATAGTATTTTCTTTTTCTTTACATTCAATTTTGCCTCCTTGGTTAAATGTATAGCTGAAACAAATCTTGTTTTCTAAATGACAGTATGTTGACAGGCAATTTTTGTTCTCCAGAATAAATTGATTCATGAAGTTTGAATATGTGAAAATACGTTTTTATTTTTCGGATAATTTACTGAAATCAAGATTTTGTTTTCACCATCTATTCAAAGTGAAAATAAATTCTGTTTTTCAGTTTTAATGAGAAAATGGTGCAAAAATATACTGATCTGTTTTATTTCTCCTTTTTTATACACAAATATGGAATAATTTACTTTCCGTTTTTAGGTAAACTTCGTTAAAATTTACAAAAATATTGGCATCTAATTTAATTTTTTAATTCTGAGAGTTTGTGTGACATCCTCGGATCAATGATAACCGGTATTAAGTAAATCGCATTGCGTTCGATAGTCTAGGAGTAGTTGCGAAATACAAACACAAGGTCAGATTTTAATATAATAGATTCGTGTTCATTTTCCTTTTCTTAAAATTATGAAGTGATTTTTAGCAGAAAACTCTCATCTGTATATAACGGATGCTCATGCTTAATAATCAGTATAGATAACAAAACATTTAAATTTTTTCTTATAAATATGGCGTGAAACTCATCTACTTTCTATACTTACTGATCCTTATATTATTAATGTAAGGAATTGAATCACACTCATTTTAAAGCACATTGGAAAATTCCCGTTTTATTTCAAATATGACGTTTCTTTTTCCCCTGAGAAATCCCTTTTTAATGACATAATTCTTGTTAATTTTCTTTTCCAGGCAATTAATTTCAATACTGGCATAGGGGAAATTATGTTACTTTAACGTAAAAATATCAAATCTTTAGGTTTTATCAACAAAAATGGAACTATTAACATTCGTCATTTTTTTTTTTTTTTTTTTTTTTAGGTAATCGAGTTATTTCTTTTAGTTTTAAGAATGAAAATATCTATTTCTCGCTATCCATAACATCATTTTTGACATGGATAATTTTGCAGAGCATATTATTGACATTTGCTAACAATTTTCTTTTGAAACTTCTTTTTTAGTTTTTTAAAATTTAAATAAAAAATACGGTAGAGTTGTATTAGCCATGCGCAGACGGTAAAACGCCAAGTATTGTTAGCATACAAAAGAAAAAAAAAAGAAAAAAAGTGAAGAAAAAACCCAAGATCCTTTTATTTCACCAATCAAAGCATATCCGCTTTATTTTCGATGAATGACGTCATATTCGCCTGTTTCCCATGGTTACACATATTGAAACCTTGTATTATTATCAAAAACTAAAAAAAGTACGTTTTATTTCTAATAATATTATTTAATCTTCTTTTTAATTCTTTAATTTTTTTATTTCATTTTCATTTTTCACATGAAAGTGTTTCAATTGAAACTAAATTGTTGAGTAAAAATTATTATTCCGGTTTTTGAATTAGTTTTGGCAACGATAAAGTATTAGCAACTGTAAAGTAAATTTAACCATTTTAAAATGTTATACGAAAAAATGTCCATTTATTCGCTATGAAATTAACGAAATTTTGAATTATTAAGAAAAATATTTAAATAAAATAAACAAAAACCAGCCTATGTTCATTTGAGGGTTATAATCAACCTATATTCCGTCAGGATCATTAAATGCTCCATCTTGACGCTGGCTTCAGCCTAACATTTTCACACAATCAGATTTATAATATTCTTGGGATAAGGAATGGAGAACAAGTGGGTAAGTGTGATCGAAGATCGCTCAAAGGATTTCGTTTAATATTCTTTTCAAAACACTTTATCCTTTCTTTAATAAATCCAAATAAATTTCATTTTCACAAAAAAAAAAAAAAAAAAAAAAAAAAAAAAAGTTTTTTTTTTTTTTAAGTAAAAATTTACCGGTCTATTTTTCTCGTTTTTTTCGAATATCTAAACCAGCCCGATAGCATATTCTGTCATAATATCTGTCATGTGGACTAAATGCGACA
Source organism: Maratus michaelseni (assembly GCA_963931845.1). Classification (NCBI taxonomy): domain Eukaryota; kingdom Metazoa; phylum Arthropoda; class Arachnida; order Araneae; family Salticidae; genus Maratus; species Maratus michaelseni. The sequence continues at coordinate 342,661,683 of OZ007592.1, forward strand.
TTAAAAAAAAAAATTAATTTCAAAATTAAACATGCTGTACACCTTCAAAATGTTAAAATATGCGACTATTTCCATAATCGGGTTTTTATCAGGATTCAATACGTTCCTCAAACTCATATATTTATTATTCTCTAATTACGCATATTGATACTCGCTTTGTATTTTTCTGAAACATTTGAAAAATCCGTTCAATTTTCGATATGACGTCAGATTTTCTTTTTAATTCTCTAATGACGTGATATTAATCTGCTTTGTGTACATACACAGACGCATACTCCCTGTATTATTGAGAAATCTTTCCGTTTTATTACCACTAAGACGTCAATCAATTTTATTTCATATTTATCTTTTTTTCAATGGGTGAAACTTTTTATTTCATTTTTCACGTGGAAATCGTCTGATAGAAAATTATTTATTGTAGAAAGAATTTCATCGTGGATTTTTAATTTTTGGCATCTGCTATAACGAAAAATGTTTAAATTGAATAGGAAAAGGCTGTTAAAATATTCATTTCTCGTGGAGATATTTTAACCCTAGAACTACCGTGAATTTTTCTCAACCTTGATTAAAACATTTTACACCGAATTTTCATTTAAAACTATTTTACTTATTTATTAGCTTTAGTTTTCTGTGGATCATGTTTAACTTATTTTATGAAACAAATTCTAGTCCGAATAGTCATTTTGAATGTGTACCTGTCGGGTCTTTTGGACTAGACGATAAGGTGTAACATGAGCGAGATTAATAGACGCTTTCAGTGTGACGTCAAACATGACGTTTTAGTTGGAAACTGTCGCATTCTGTCAAATTTACCACACGGATATCGTCTCTTTGCGCATGCGTCAACGTTATTATTTTTTTTAATTTATTTTTTTTTAAGTCTTTTCTTTTCTGAAACGGGAATCCAGATTGATTGGCATGTTTAGCCTAGGAGGGGGGGGGGGGGCGAGGCGCAGGGGGTTGAAAAGGGTTGATTTAAAACAGAAGATGGAGGTGTACCATTGTATTGAAAGCATAGAACTTCTAATATGTTTTTGTTCTGAGATTGAAAGCGAAAGCTTTTTTTTTTTTTTTTAAAGAATTCATGTTTTCACTACTAAATGTGCATATTTTTTCGCAAAATTTTAAAGAGAGCTTGGATAAGTTATATTTATAACCAATTGAAATGTCAGAGAGTTCGGAAGATGAGAACTATTTTTTTATTGTTATGTTAAAGGAGCCGACGCGAAAACAAATGAACAAGAAAGCGAGAAGAATACATTTCTTTTCCAACTGAATAACAATATTTTTTCACGAAATTATTATACGGGCTGTAAAACCGTTTTATTGATCACACATAAAGATTTTAAAGAGTTCGGACAAAAAGAACTTTTTATTTTAAAACTATGAAACGACCCTAAGTAAAAAAACAAAAAAAAATAAGAAAATGAGTGCTTTTATCACTAAATATCAATATTTTTTCGCGAATTTTTCATCTTAAAATATAATTTCATATAAAATCGGGTTAAACATATAAAATAATAAAAACTTGACTTTTTTTATATATATATTTATTATCACGGGACCCGGGAAACGCCGGGTGGGGGGTCAGCTAGTTTCTTATTAAATATAAATGGAAGAAAATGTTAATAGTGCATAAAGCATTTAAACACTTACCTGTGAGATATAGCTATATAAGGTATAGCTATACTATACAAACAAAATGGAAAATACAACACAGCAACCGCTTGTTTGGATAGGGCTACTATAATACGGGTTAAATCATCAAGCATTTTGCTGCCCACGCGGCATGGCCAATCGTTCGTCTCCTATTGGCAATTAAATGGCTGTGTGAGTCAGCTTGGATTGTAGCTTGTAGGAGCCTTAGTTTGGAGTTAGAGCTTATACAATTAAATCTAATAGCCCTATTTGGAGTTTGGAATCAGTTTCCAAGCAAAACGTCATGACTGACGTCACGAGAAAGCATCTATTCAGTCAAAAGACTCCTATAATAGGAGCTCTATTCAGTCGGAAGTAGGAAGTATTAAGACAGGGAGCTGACGCACAGCCATCTTGTTACCTAAAATATCCGCCATATTATAACCAAGCTCAGCATTAGTTTACCTCCGGCGCAGGTGTTTGCTGTTCCTGTCACTGTCGCTCGTCGTTCACCACTGCGGTAAGCTAACCGGTTTTAGCTTGATTTTTAGTCCTTTGGATTATTAAATGACGGTATGATTCAGCCTGTACTATAGAAGCTTTACGAAGTAGTGTTACTAGACGCTCTATTCGGAAGTTGAGGCTACTTCACTCAGTCGAAAACACCCGCTCGCTAATGTTAATCCATTGAGGGAAATATTTTACGATATCTTGTTGGCATTTCAATATTTTTAAATGATTTTTTTTTCTTTTTACTTTCTTCTATCTTTACAAGAAGAAAGTATTGGATTCATGAAAATTCTTGACTTCCGGTTTTCGACGGATTTATACGTTTTAGAAGGTCCTGAACACGATTTGACTGTTTTTAGAAAATGTCTGTCTGTGAGTCTGTGACTCTGTCTGTCTCTCTGCCTGTATGTGACACAAATTTTGTGGGCGCTCTATCTCAAAAACTAATGCTCGGAATTTAATAAAACTTTAGACTCAGTTAGTCCTTGATATAAATGGATGCTCATTAGTTTTTGGTAAAAATCGCCCGGCAGGTGGCGCTACTATGCAGCATTTACACGATTTTAGCGATAGTCGTATCTCAAGAAATATTTCACGGAATTTAATAAAACTTGAGTTTCAGTTAGACCTTGATAAAAATGGGTGCTGATTCTTTTTAGTGTATGCAATATCTGTGTCAGATAGAACAAAGTTTTGGGATTGACACATCCGACTAGTTTTTTTCTGCATTGGATAGCTGAGGTCAATCTATATGCAGGCCATTTTGTAGTTTTTCGATTTTGATCACAAGTTTTTATTATTAAGATACTTTCACTTTCAGCTCCCTGTTTTACCTTTTCGATTTTGGTTGCAGTTTTTTTTTTATTATTATAGAGGATACTTTCACTACGGAAACCAGTTGCGAAAGTGAAAGTATCTTAATCCTGACCTCAGCTAAGTCATTTAAAAATATTAAAATGCGAACGAGATATCGTAAAATATTTCACCCATAAGATTAACCATAGAGATTGGGATTAACATTAACTCGCGGGTGTTTTCGACTGAGTGAAGTAGTCCCTTAAGAATAGAATATTCTACGAGTACATGAGGCGAATATTTTTATTCGGAAATAATGGTAGTGTTAAAATCTCTCTCTCTCTCTCACTCATACACTTACTCTCACTCGCACTCCCAAGAAACATATACTAGTTGCAAAAAATGAGAAGAGAAACCAGAAAAATCTATTGTTTTTTTATTCTATTGCAGGAGGATAGGTAACAACTATTGTTACAAATGTTTGGCTTTACAGTTGTGTATTTTTGAATGATTTCACATAGGAGGATTGAAAATTATTGTTTACATAGAATTCATTTTTATATTCTTGAAAACTTTTGGAGGAACGGAAATACTATTGTAGCCCCATTCACACATCTATGGAGGCTGACCATCTTGCACATCAGTTTTAGGTCTAAAACATCTGAACATTCCAGAAAAGAATTTCCTCGTGTTTCGAAATCGTTTCTTTTTCTGTAAAAGAGAACAGACAATTACATTAAAACACTTTCAGTGGATAAAAAAATCGTGAAATGTTTATTTCAACTAATTGTATAAGAAAATCACTCATTATCACTAGTAAATCTGCAGATCAGGAGCCTCAACGTCAGCTCTGCAAGTCATTTGTTTTTTAAATCTCATTTTTTATTTCATTTATCATCGTACAATCCGCAATTATGATTTTTTCAATTGCATGTATATTTATAAGCATATAAAATTCTTCGAATGTTCCAGAAATTAGAATCATTAAATTAAACACGGTGTTACATCACAGTGATATTCTGAAACTCTGCTAAACTGCTTATTCTTTTAATTTTTTTAAATAAATAGGCATTCATCCCCCCCATAGTCTCATTAAAATTACATTCATTTTCATTAAAAAAAGAGATATTTCATCCAAATGGTGCGAGTTCTTTGAATTTTATTATTTTACACTCTTTGAAATACGGTTGCTAAGCAACGTATAAATTAAGGTGGAAAGCAAAACTAAACGCTTTTAAAAATTGTAAAAAATATCAAAATAAGATGTTTATATTTCCCGAACAGATGCAAAAACATTTTCAAATATTTTTAGCAATTAATTTCTAAATTCTATTAAATTTATCGGCGAAATTTCAAAACTATTGGAAATCCATATCGAAAATTTAGCACTCATAATTTTACTTCTAAATCCATTATGCAAATATTCCATTTTCATTTCAGATAAAAATGAAATTTGAAAAATCGTCAGCATCCCCATAAGAAAGCATTATGACCTAAAATAAAATGTTCTATATTTTCCGAACGAATGAACCAAATTTAACAAAAAACTGTACAGCAAATTCCGGATACATCGCCAACATACCTACCAAAAATCAACCTAATCGGACCATTTTTACGGTAGTTATCACGGAACAGACAGACAAACAAACAGACAGACAGAAACCAAAAACTTTTCGCGTCTCCACAGTGAGCCTCAACTGGCGTTTCGGCAACTAAACTAATGTGCACTCTACAAACGACCTTTTCAAAACTGAGCAAAAAATACTCAAATCTGAGTATGTCACATAGTCAAAATGGCTCCGAATCAAAATGACTCAAGTTTGAAACATGTATAGACTCATTTCTGAAAACATTCGCACGCTCAAAAATAAAACATGTGTCAAAAATGAGTATAAACCGACTGCTATGTGCTCATTTTTGAGTATTTCCATGTTTCAAAAATGAGTTTGAACTGATTCTAATCAGTTTTGAGTATGTTCATGTTTCAATATTCTGAGTAATTCTGGTATTTCAAATATGAAAGCATTGATTGGGTCCTTCTATTTGAAACAAAAATTTCATAACAAAATGAAAACATCGATTTATGCAGATTTGAAAATGTCATTTTTCTCAGTTTATATAGTTAAGGTGATAAAACAGAATAAATAAAGGTTTATATAAAAAAAAAAAAACTTTTCATATAAATATCTACATGTTTCGAATGCACACACGGTGACATTTTCAAGACCAATAACGATCAATAAATTATTTTCGTAAAAATATTTGAAAATAAACTTAATAAACATAAATAACGAGATCATATGTTAAATAAAAACAGATGCATAAAAATGGTCAACCGTAAACGTAAAAGTTAATATTTTACTATTGCTTTTTTAATTTGTAAAACATGTCGTGCCAAATTCTATGATATCAAAAGACGCTGATGCATAGCACATGTTTCTACGCATATATATTTCTATTGATTCACAGAAAATGGATGGGAAATAAAGTATTGATGGATAAATTATTTTACTATTCTTGAAGTCGATTTGTAAAGTTTCTATCCTATGTAGTCTGGCCAAAGCTGTAGTTCTGCTGATTATTTTAAGAATAGTAAAATAGTTTATTCATAAAGACTATTTCCCATTGTCTTATCCACGTGAACCGATAGAACTCTATATGCGTAGCGAGAACATATGCAATGAGTCAGCCTCTTTTCACATACCTAAAATTTGGCACGAGATGCTTTACAAATTAAAAAAGCAATAAATAAATATTAACTTTCACGTTTACGGTTTACATTTTTAAACATCTGCTTTTATTATGCATATTATCTCGTGATTTATGTTTAGAAAGTTTATTTTCAAAAATTTTGCGAGAAAAGTTTATTCATCATATTAATCTTGAAACTGTCTCCGTTTCTGCGTTCGAAACATGTCGATCTTTCTATAAAAAGCTTTTATAAGCCTTTATTTATTCTGTTTTATCCCTTTGAGCATATACCTCTTTAGTACAATATTTATTTTAATTATATCCAAATATTCCATTAACAAGAAAAACGGCCGCCAAGAAGGCAACTGAGAAAAAAACTTTAAAAAGTTCTTCCAGAAAATACCGGGAGGGAAAAGTACCCTCCCTATTCAGTTTGTCAAAGAATTTTCTTAGTTTAAATTATAATGATTTTTATTCTATTGTTGAAGTCATTCTTGCAGAAGAGTAATGTGTGGAACCAGGAATTTCATTAATACGCTTCCTTGTTGTAGTCCAAATATCATCGACAGATGGCGCTGCACTATCTGAAACTGTTTTAACACTCTAACTAACGTCTAAAGATGGATCCATGTTCAGTCAGTTTTTAATTCTTCCCTCTGTTGAAATTTAAACTTTCATTATGCGTCCAATGATTTATATTTTGACGAATGTCTTCTTCCAAGTTAAACTGTAAAAATGCCATTCTTCTACGACTAAAACGTAATATGTTATGATAGTTTCAATTTTATGAATTTTTGACGCTTTCTGGCACTAAATACGAAAAAACACGTCTAACACGAGTAAAAAACATGTACAGAGATAAAAGAAAAAAAATTGTGTTTCGGACTACCCTCAAGACAGGATATTCATTCATTTATAAATGTGTTTTGTAATCTAATGTAGTTTTCCAATTTCCATTAAGTTTTTAAACAAATCGAGTCATAATCATTTTCTTCCCGATAGAAACATTTTTTCGCTCTTGTAATATCTGTGCATTGTGGGTTTAAATCTCCACAATTAACATTGCCTGTAAAGGAAAAAAATTAAACGATATCCGATTTCATTTTATTTTAATAAGAACATTGGAAATTTTCAAGCATTTAAGAAAAAAAAATGAATTTATAAATGTCTCAGGAAGTACATAAGTTTATTTTTGAGTACTCGCGATATCCCATGTTAATTTATGGGGAAACTTAATTAAGTGATAGTAAAAAAACATTCCATTTCCGTACTTTTATGAATTTATTTATTATTTTTTTACCGGGTTTAAGTGATTTTGTGAATGTGTTAAAGAGTAAATCCGTTAAACGTAAAGCATTTGAGAATTCTATAACAGATAATGCTACTTTTCGGCACTTTCGGGTTATAGCAGCTCTACAATTAGGATTATGCCAAAATTGCAGTTATGATTTCGCCGCAAGATCATCGTAAAGCTTATAGATACATCACTCCAAACGCTAATATATGTGCCATATACGTCGTTATATACATATTATTTACGTGTTATTACCATATATACATAATACACATCATAGCTCCATTATTTCCCAGATTTTGAGAGAGCTGGGAGTCATAAAGTCGAATTGCAACGTTCATTGCAGCCGTATTTTCTTGGAGGCTTAGTTCATGAAATCAGCTGAATATGCGCTAATTTATTTTGACTCAGATGTCCGCGTCCTCCTATCCTCAGTTTTTAAATGCTTTTGACACATGCTCTATTCTGTAAACTTGTATTATCATCTTTCGTGATCTTGTGTTTTTAATTTTACATTACTGATGAGGGATTTCTGGAAAAGTTTGAAGCGTATAACGCTGTTTTTAACAAACATTTGTTTTTTTTAACTTTATAATTTAACTGTCTGTATAAATGTACTTATTTTTAATCTTATATATGTGTCACATGTGACTATAAATAGCTCATATGCGTCACGAAATGTTACATACATCATATATTATTGTAATGTAATACTTTACAATTTTGCGATAAATATTGGTCGCTGGGCAATTCATCCTCGTAGGCTGCTATAGACCAAAAGTGTATTTTTATTTTCCCTAAAGCTTCGGTATATTTATTTTTATTATTATACTGCCAAAAGAAAAAAAATCTTGTAAAAATACGGAAGTTGTATTGCCAAAATATGAAGATACTTTTTAGAACATGAAGATACTTAGAACAAAACTACAAAAGAAAATAGCAAAGGCCTTAGCGAAAATGGCAAATTAACTGTACTTTTAGTACTGTTATCTGTCAAGTATATTCTTAAATCCATATTCGCTAATTCATGACACAGTTATAAAATCTTACGTAAAAATGCGGAAATCAACGGGTTTTTTTTTTTTCTTATTGTGCACTTATTTAGGAAAATAATCAGAAAGTCGACATCTGATGACGATGTAGTGCGTTTTCAAAAAAATTGTCTTCTTTAATTTTAAGTATTTTTTTAAATATGATAAAACTAAAAAGAAATCCACAAATAGAAAATTCAACGTTTAGTAGAATTTTTTAAATAGTTAAAATGAAGCCAAATATTTTTTGAGAACGCATTACGTCGCCATCTAACGCTTTCGATCTGATGGTGAAAACTGTGTTATATTAGGTGTTATATTATACTGTGTGTTAACTGTGTTATATTATTTACGTATTTAATGATATTATTTAATAACAGGTCACCTATTTAAATTTTTCTTTAGGTTATTTACGTGAGATTTCTCTATGGGCGAGGCAAAATTCTGTATCGTTGAAACACCCATTTAAAACATAATATATGTATATTTTTACTTTTCTTTGTTTGTTTGTTATTTGTTTTTAACGATTGAACTTTTCCTATTATAACATCAGAGTAAATAAGCAAAATAATACAAGATATGGAAAAATTAAAGGGACTCACAGGTTGTAATGCGATGGTACTGCTCTCCGATTTCTTAACTTGTAGCGGAGGGAGCTCAAAAAACTCCTCGATAGTGGAGTCGTTACCATCATCATAAGGCTGGTTGACTGGGTAGGGCAGGTCTTCAAAGATGGTCGGCAGTGTCCCTACATCAGGTAGCGACTTTCTTGGGCGAATATCCCTGGAAATGAAAACAAATACGTTGCAATTAGATTTATTATGAGCTTTAATTGTTTTTTATTTATTTATTTATTTTACTGCTTATAGACATAGGGCATGACATAGGGCTTATAGACATAGGGTGTGAAGGGAAGTTGTGAGACGGAATAAGTGGAGCCCTGAGCACCCATAATGGCAGAAAGACTCAATTCAAATCAATCAAAATAAACTAAAGTAGTGAAACATTGAGTGAAAGAGATCAAAAATTAAGAATCATGTAAAAATTTTAATAGAGTATTAAATTTATAAATTGCTTTAAATTCACTCATCTGATTGTTAGCATTTTTGCAGTATTCTTTTACTATCCACTGAAATTTAGGTATATAAGAATGAATATAATTTTTACTTATTTATTTAAAAAAAAGTTTTATTGTCTGCATTATTTTACTGCCACCATTTTAAATGCACTATTATTTGAATTTTTCTACACAAATACATAAATATATATACCATAAACATTCAATATAAATGTACAAATAAATGAAAATTTAAAATAAATAGAATATTTGTTTTTGTTTACTTATTATAAGAATGAATAAACAGTAAATTTAAATAAAAGTTTTTGAAAGTCATTTATGCAATTTCCGATTTTACTTAAAATAGGAAAACATTCATGTGATTCATCATCATTATTATTTTTTTTAACTAAAATAGGTGTTTGATGAAAATATATGTACAAAAGGTTTTAAGAACTTTAAAACCCTAGATTAACTATTGGGTGGTGCAAAAAAGCAGAAGTACCAAAATAGTATACACATAATTTTCAAAATTATTTTCAAATTATCCATTCATATTATTCATAATAAATAAATTTAGATTATCCGTAATAAATAAATTCAAATTATCCATATTTCAAAATCATCCATTTTTTTGGTAAACGCAGCAGATCTTTCCGAAAATACTCTCAAAATCTGCGTTTTGAACAAAATTTCTGACTTTGCTGCACGAGAATGGCGAAAAATATGTCGTCACCTGACACGAATCGCTTATAACTCCATACAAGTAATTTATTTATCAAAAAATGGGAAAATAATTTTGATTCCAAATCGCTTCTATAGCGAGGCTTTCCAATTTTAAGCCTTTTGCGTATAGATATGAGCCAGAAAACGTATCAGAAAGTTTCGCGTTGTTGAACAAGTCGGTTGAGAAACACCTTAACACTGAACAAGTTGATGATTCAAGCGGTGTATAAAATTTTTGAACCAATCTTAACCATCTTCCAGAGGCAATTTCATTTTCATCATTCTGTGTTGCTTTTTTGAGCTATAATCACAGCAGTGTGAGGCAAGTTTGATAATCAAAGCTACTTCATTGTAATTTGTAACAATGGCTAATTAAAATCTTTTTATTTATTTTTTGTGTGTGTGTGTGAGGGGGCGGGGAGAAAAATTTGAAAATAAAATCTTACCCTTCTAGAGCTGATCTGTATAGCTCTTCGTTGCGTTTTTTGTTAAAATACGCCTCTGTTTTCGATTTCCAATGTTCTTCAGAGATCAGAATATCCTGAAAAGAAAAAGTAAAATTTAGTTGTATTCAGTTTTTTGATTGGTTTTATATTATATCATTTTATTTTTTTTTCTACACAGCTTGGATGATTCCAGGTGTGTTTATCATGGCGCGGTACCCTAAATTTTTTTACCTAGAACCATCTACCTCAACTCCCGGTTAAGCGTGAATAGCTCGGTTGAACGCTCAAATGGTATCACTATTAACCTGATTGGACTTCGGCTAACTAATCTGGTCCAATCAGGTTAATGACCCCCCTCCTTAATTTAGATAAATGGGTTTTTCATGCAGAATTATCCGATGTTCTTCAATTTTTGTAGATAGATTCATTGTGATAAGGCGTTTCCCTGATTAGTTTGGGGGTTCATTGATGAAGTATAAAAGCGGGAACAGGGGGCTAATCCACCCCCTTAATTTGGATAAATGGGTTTTTCAAGTAGAATTATCCGATTTGCTTCAAATTTTTATATAGGTTCATTGTGATAAGGCGCTTCCCTGATTAGATTATTCTTTGAAAAAGAGTATAATATACAATGAGTGTGAATAGCCTGTGACCTCAATGCCATAAGTTTAACAGGGAACTTTTCTTTTTATTTTCTTTTAGTTTTTTTTTTTTTTTTTAGTTTTTTTTGTTCCTGAACGTGTGAGATTGGCAGGGATTCTTATTCACAAGCTATAAAATCGAATGTTTCTTTTTTGTCTTCTTTCAATAAAGGTAGGAGATCTTTCAAAAATTACCATTAAAGGTAGCGTTTCGAACTCAATTTCATGAATCGAAAGCCCGATAAAGGTCGTTACGAAATAATAATCGCTTTCAACTCAAGATATTATTCATTTACCAAAAAATAAAAAAATACTGTTCGATTCTAATTTACTTTAATAGTCATGTCTGCAAGTGTCATACTTTTATGCTTAAAAATGGAGTTCGTAAAGCTGTTAGAAATTTTCGCGGTTAAAAAGGAGTTCTTCGAGAACATCTTTAAAGCTGTTCCGAAATCCAAACTGGTTATTTTCTAAAAATTTTCGCGAAGCTTATTTTTATTCGTAAACTCGTCAAATTAAATTATTTTCTTTTCCAAGAAGAATGAAATTGTGTGTATATTCCACATTCCTCCAAATGCGAAAATTCTTATCGTCAAATTTGATTTCCGAGACAATCCAATTATGCGTGGCGATCCGAGTGTATCTACTTGTGTGAGAGCACAGACAGACGGCAGACGGCCAGACAAACCGAATTCATAAACACTTTTCTACTATGTTCGAAAGTTTAAAAAATGAGTCCATGAATATGACGGTAAATTTCGTGTTTTTCAGTGGAGTAAAAAATGTTATTTGAAAACAACTTTCATTTCACGAATATGTTCAGTAAAAACAAATTCCATGGATTGCCATACAATTTCTGTATGTTTACGAATTTTGTAACCTATATATTTAAAAGAAAAGCGCATTCCGTCAAATTTCACACTTCACACGAATATCCTCTCTTAGCGCATGCGTCAACGTTTTTTTTTTTAAGGCTGCTCCCCTTCAGAAACAGAAAACTTGATTGATTAGCCTGTTTAGCCTAGGGGGATTGAAAAGGTTTGATTGAAAAGGGTTGATTGGAAAAAGGTTGATTGAAAAGGGTTGAATGAAAAAAGGTTGATTGAAAAGGGTTGATTGAAAAAAAGGTTGATTGAAAAGGGTTGATTACCATTGCATTGAAAGCGTAGACCTTCTAATATATTTTTGCTCTGAGGTTGAAAGCTAAAACTCTTTTAAAGAACTCATGTTTTCACCACTAAATATGCATATCTTTTCGCAAATTTTTAAAGCTTGGATAAAGTTATATTTATAAGCTTGGATACAGTTATATTTATAACCGATTGAAATGTTAAAGAGTTCGGAAGATGATAACTATTTTTTTTAATGCTATGTTAAAGGAACCGACACACGCGAAAACAAACAAACAAACAAAAAAGCGAGAAGAAAACAATTTTTTTACAACTGGATAACAATTCTTTTTTCACGAAATTTTTGCACGGGCTGTAAAACCGTTTTATTGGTCACCCATAAAGATTTTAAGGAGTTCGGACAAAAAGAACTTTTTATTTTGAAACTATGAAACGACCCTACAAAAACAATAAAATGAGTGCTTTTATCATTCAATATCACTATTTTTTCGCGAATTTTTCGTCTTAAAATATAATTTCATACAAAATCGGGTTAAAGATATAAAATAATAAAAACTTGATGTTTTTTTTTTTCACGGGCCCGAGCAACGCCGGGCGGGGGTCAGCTAGTTATTATTAACGTGATTTCGTAAATGAGTCAAAAATTATTGCGAACATTTAATTGAGAGTATGCTTGCCAGATAATACTAAATTTTCATTTCCACTAAGAACTGTGGGATATTTTATAGCATTAATGTGCAAAAGAAAAACCCCGTAAATATATATATCAAAAAAAAATTCAAAGCCTTGGCAAAAAGAATCAATTAAATTCTTTATTTTCTGACACATTCGCAATATCACTTCATCGAAGGAAAAAAAAATCTGTCAAAATACTGAAATTGGGATTGGCAATAAACGTTTTTATTACTATTTCCTTACAGTGAAGCTGCTCCATTTTTTAATGAGTGATTGTTTAATTTTTGAATTCTGCGCCTTCTTGTCTTCTGAAGAATATGTATTGTTCTCTTGTAATCAATTGTTTGAAACTTTGTTTTTATTGACTTTTTATCACACGTGATACGTAATCGACAGAACAATCTGACAAGAAAATGTAACAGAAATCAGAAATATCCCAAAACATGTAACAAAACTGTTTTTATAACACGTCAAAGATTTAAAATTTTCTTAATAGGGATGTATTATATTTAAGTCTCATAGTGACATTACCTGGTGGTAAAATATGTAAAATGCGTATCTCGCCAAAGAAAGCAATAAGATGTATACTTCTTTCTTCTACAACCAAATATGTATTTTATTTTTAAGAAAAATCTAAAAATATAATTCAACACCTCAATTCTATCTTTTAAATAATTACTCATTTCCAAATGGCTGTAACTGGAGTTCTAATAAATATCGAAAAAAAATTCAAACATATTTACAGAACCAGGGATCGGAAGTAGCGCGGTACAAGTAGCGAAACTACAGTAGCCGCTACTTTTTACAATAGTTTGTAGTGTAGCGCCCTACATTTTAAATAATGTAAGTATAGCAAGTAGCGTGATACAAAAAACAATAGTTTGTAGCGAGAACAGACGCTATTTTTAACGCTACTTCAGGGAGGGGGGGGAAATAACATTTTGCAAATCACATGGTCGAAACTTGCTTCTACTATGCAATTTATTTTCTGTTCAACAATTTTGCAAATCTCAGCTGCAGTGTATAGCAACGTTTCACGTGAAGTCATAGATTTTTCCCATTGACACTTGCTGCTAAAATCAAGTTCTAACCCAGCAAATGAATTGATTTTCTTACTGGCAACACTTGTCTATTTACTCATATAAGTCTTCATGTTTTAACTCCGTTTTTCTTACTATTCGGAATTACTTTATTTACAGATTTGTTTATTGTTTCCTTTTAAAGTTGTTTGTCTGTAATTTTTTAGATTATAATATCTCCCTTAATTTTGCTGTGAAATTTGTACTGTGTGTATAAACTGACATTTTGGAGACAAACACAACACATTTTCTTGTATGTTATCTTTTTTTAATTTTTTAATGCTCTCGGTTATGTCGCATTTATTTAATTATGTCTCGACGGATGCAATATAACGAGGGGTCTCTTTATTATTTTAATCCGTGTCTTCAATTTAATAGTGTAAATGGAACCCTTTAACAAAATCTAAATGTAGCGAAGTATAGTGACTACTTTTGAAAAGTAGTTTGTAGCCGCTACTTTAAAAAAAAATACTTAAAAAAACATGTAGTTGTAATTGTAGTTAACTACATTTTCGATAAAGTATTTGTAGTGGAAGTTAACTACATTTTCGATAAAATAGTTGTAGTTGTAGTTAACTGTATTTTCGATAAAGTAATTGTAGTTGCAGTTCGCTACAATAAAAAAAAATGTTTTTTCGACCCCTGCACAGAACTAAAAGAAGCAGTTTGTGTTTTAAAGAATGGCTGATACAATGGCTGAAAGCTGTTCTATTCCAATACGCTAACTGGTTACTTTCTGGCGCATATCTGAATCCTCACAGACTGTGATAAAACAGTTTTTCTATTTTCTCTTACAGTGGCAGAAGATCTTTCAGAAATGCTATCAAAGTTCGCGTATTGAACCGAATTTCCGAACGTAACTTTCCGGGAGAAGGAAAAGAAACTGTTGTAATAATACAATAATACCTTATAATTCAAGTTTTAATCAGGGTTGCTACTGATACAGCAGGAAAATGAAATTCCCTGACTTTTTCAGGTGTATTTTAAGAAAATTTCAGTCTACTGTGCTCGGTAAACACAGAAGGTGAAATTAATTTTTTGTCACTTATGTCAAACATTAAACAAAGGGAAAAGGGTAAGCAGGCATTTCAGGGTTGGGTTTCAGGCGATTTGAATTAGTTATATGTATTAGTTACATTAATTGTCACCCCAAAAAAACAAATATTGCATAAAAATTTCAGAAACGTGCATTAGTTAGTTTTAAAAATCTTAGTCGGTGTGTAAGGGGGGGGGAGGGGTAAGAATAGCAAATGGAAAATTTGATGAGCAGGATGATTTAGATGAAATTTTAAAAGAAAACAAAAGCTGGAAGCAGTGAAAACATGGAAAATTTTCCTGAGCTATCATGACACAATGCCCATACTTATTTGGTAACTCCCATAAAATTTTATTACATTCCCTGACTTTTCCAGATTTTGGGTAAAATATTGAGATTCCCTGAGTTTTCCTTGACTTATTAGGTCAATTTCCAAATTCCCTCACTTTTTCCGGTTTTACAGATGATGTAGCAACCCTTTAATTAATTCGTTTATCTAAAACTGAAAAAAAAAAAAAAAACTCATTCGATTTTTAATCAAATCAACAGTCATGCATGCAAGTTCCATGCTTTTATGTTTAAATATAAATCCATAAATGTATCAGAAGTTGTTGCATTTTCAAGAGTGGAAGGAATGTATATATATACATATAGAAAAGCATTAACAACAAAAACATTTAAAAGAAACGGAAAACATTTTTTTTTTACCTGCAGAGTAATTGTAGAACTACAATCACTGTCATTCTCATTTTCACTAGCATTATCAAAAGGCCTAGGTACTTTGGCATCAACATTATGCAAATATTCTGGCTTTTGTAGTGGCATTTCCTCACTCCACACTGGCATCTCAGCAGAAGAATGACTGCCACGTCTCTTTATTTTTTCATTTTGAATTGCCGGCAATTCGCTGAGACCCAAACTATTTTGTTCTTGAAACTTTTCATCATAATCAAGCAAAGACTGACTTGAAACACAAGATTCTGAATTGCTACTTTCAGGCGAAAGATTGCTGCCACTTCTGTCTTTTTCTATATTTTTCGACGAAGAAGCTTCAACGATCTTCGGATCTTTTACATCATATCCTGATGACTTCTCATCATTGACAATCGAATATGTACTTGAAGTACCAGATTCGGTATTACGATCTCCATGAGAAGAAATGCAACCTAAACGTTGAACGGGACAATCCGATTCAGAAGGACACTTATCATCAAACGTCTCTGTGTCGTTAGATGAAGATAAACTAGATATATCAGCTTCAATGTCGCGATCTTCATCAAAATCCTCGCGATGCTCCCATGCGATCTTATAGTCTTCATCACACTGGAAATCAAAGTCATCCTCACGTTCACTGTATACAAATCCTTGGGAGGAAGATTCAAAAGATTCTTGTGGAGAACTGCACAATGAATGGTGGTATGAATTTGAAGAATCTGAGCTGGACCATGAAAGGACGGATGTTTCATCATAGCTTATTTCGGAATTTATCTCCTCTTGATATTCTACGTTCTCAGAAGTGACTTCATCTAAACTGATTTCTGAAGAACTGTAAGAAAAAGTTAAAAATGAGTTTGATTATATTGAACAATTATCTATACTAATATTATAAAGAAGTAATTTTTTTTTTGTTGTTGTTTGTTTGTTTGTAGGGTTCAATCTCTGGAACTACCGAAGCGATTTCAAAAGTGAAGGTGGCAAATAGATGGTGACAATCCCTGCTCCAACATAGGCTATATTTTATGTCTGTGCCAATGTCCACAGGGGGGTGCAGAAGCGAAAAGTTCTAAAATTGCGATTTTTTTTACTGTAGGAGATAGAAATTTGAAATTTGGCATGGTAGTTACTTACAAGATGTAAATGCTCTCTAAGAACAAATTCTTAAAAAAAATCGAAATTTAAAAGGGTGAAATGAGCGAAAAGTGTTCTAAAAACTTTCTAAATTGCCATTTCTAGGAAATTTCTTGAACTACAAAGTCCTTTTCAAATGTGATAGGGGCAAATTAAAGGTGACAGTCCCTGCTACAACATAAGCTATATTTTATGTATGTGCCACAACGCCCAGGGGGCCGGGTGCAAAGCATATCAGCGTCTCCTGCGAACGTGATCGCTTGTATAAAATAGTTCTGAATTAAGAAGAATGTCTTCTAATAACGATAACTCTTTGAACTCGTTATAATAACTCTTACCGAATTTTTTACCGATACAGAATTATTTATTTATTTTAGTTTATTATTTTATATTATACCATTGTACCCGTGTGACGATTTCGCACTGCATTGTAATATTTTTTATCAATATCTAATATTTCTTAGACGCAGGTTTTAACTTCTAGAGAAAAATTAAGGATTAAAAATATCTACAAACAAAATGAGTCAAGCCAGAATATCATCTCATTGATTCCATCCAAGTGACAGTAAAAAACTGATCAAAGATTGCAAAATGCAAAAAAAAAAAAATATGTGTATACACTGAGTAGCCAAAAAGTTAGAGACACCTTATAATAACGAGTTGGTCCACCTTTAGTACAGCCGATATTCTTCCTGGCATGGACTCCACAAGTTGCTGATACCGTTGCTGAGGAATGTTGGCTCATGATGACATAATGGCAACGGTAAGTTGGGTCAGATTGGATGGTGGCGTTTCCAATCTTTGAAGTGCTCTTTCGACTTTGTCTCACAAATGCTCAGCAGGATTGAAGTCAGGGAGCTGAACTGGCCATGGAAGCAGGTTAAACTCTGATTGATGTTCCTCAAATCAATTTAAGAGCGATCGAGCATGGTGGCAAGGTGTATTGTCCTGCTGAGAGTGACCATCTCCATAAAGGAACATTATAGCCATAAACGAATGCACGTGATCTGCAATGATGTTGAGGTAAGCTGTACTGTTTAGAGTTGTGTTCACAGACATCAGGGGACCCAGTGTACTCCAGGAAAACATTTCCCACACCATAATTCTACCGCCACCAGCCTGAAGCGTTGTTATTTGGCAGGAGGGTCCATGAATTCGTTCTGTTTGCGCCATATTTTGATACTGCCATTTGCATGGTGGAGCAGGGAACGAGTCATCTGACCAGCCTACTTTTTTTCCCAGTCCTTAAGTAACCAATTTCGTCGTTCTTTTGCCCACAACAGGCGCCTTTTCCTATTTCTCTATGATATCAAAGGCAATCTTGATGGCCTCCTGATTCTAAAGCCCATCCTTTGCAAAGTCCGTCTTGTTGTGCGTTGGGATATGCTTTTTGATGCACCTGCATTGATTTCAGCTGTAATTTGTTGTGTTGTTTGACTTCTGTTGCTGCGTACTATGCTTGATATTTGTCTTCCACGTCTCTTGTTCACCAATCTTTTTCGACCAAAATGGTCCTTATCGCATGAATTTTTTTTCTCAATTGCCACTCTCTAAACACTCGAGGTACTGTTGGGAGAAAAAATCCTAGAAGAGTCGTTGTTTCAGAGATGTTGGTACCAGATCTTCTTGCACCGATGATCATCCATCATTCAAATTCACTTAAATCTTTTGTCTTACCCATTTATATAGTAACTGCCGGGGTATCTATATCTTACGAAAAGCTGGAAGTTCCTTATATAAGCAACTCTGCGTATTTACGTCATTCTACGTCGCTGTCGGACTGGCTTACTTTCAAATAAGGGGTTGTCTCTAATTTTTTGATCACTCAGTGTATATGAATCGTATTTTAACTGCATTAGAGCGTAACATCAACTATTTCGAAAAAAAAAACAGGGACAAAGAAAAGTAAATTGATAATTTGAATTTGAATTTTTCTTTTTAATCATAAATGTAAAATAAACCAATGCAACAAAAATGTCCCACTTTATCTTTATTGTACTACTTATGTTTTTTTATAATCATTGCTCGGCACGTTATAATGCGGTATTTCATTTTCGTGACAACACTGATTTGAGTAAAACTTTTCATTTCATTTATGAAAACAATACTAATTTAATTTACAATTATCTGCAATTTTTAATCAAAAACATGTTTTTAACGAAATGTCAGTGTACTCTGTCAGAAGCCTGTTCAAAATCCTTTCATAGGGTACCTCATTTATCGTTCTGCGTTTTGTACTTACTTAGAAAAAGGACATTTGACATGAGAAATAATATATATGATCTTTTTGAGGAGAATACTTTTTGGTTTGAAAAAATAAAAGTAGCTATTCAAATGGTAAAAAATATATTTTACTGAAATTTACTGAATATTTCATTTGCGGAAATCAGAAAGAATACAGTTACTTTGCTTTCTTTTAAGGTTGTTCTCAAATCCAAAGGGGCTACTTCCAGACACATTTTTTTAATTGATTTTTGTTTGGAAAGGCATGAAATGGACAGGTGTTGTTACTCACAAACTATGTAATCGAATAAGTTTCCATTTTTTGTAAAGGCAGAAGATCTTTCAGAAAATACTGTGAAAGTCGCGTTTGAACCAAATTCCCGTTGCAACACGAGAAAGGTTGAAAAACGTTTCGTCACGTGACACGAAACTCTTATAATTCGATAAGTAAATTATTGACCATAAAATGGAAAACTCGTTTCGATTCTAAATTGCTTCAATAATCAGGCCTGCAAATTTTATGACTTTGCGTTTAAAACTGAGTCAGAAAATATGTCGGAAAGTTTTGTGTTGTTGAGCAGGTCATTTGAGAACCACCTTACTATGAACGTTTCGCTATAAGTAGCACTTCGGAAGGACTTCAACAAATGTCGTATTACAGTGGGTTTAAATAGCCATCATCTTTCGAGTATTTTTACTCTCTTCTACCGATAATAGAAAAAAGTATTGCAATCGAAATTGTTTTCGACTTCCGGTTTTCAACGTATTTACACGTTTTAGGGGTCAGCGATTCCGAAAAACATGTTCTTACAAAATGTATGTCTGTCCATCTGTCCTCCTTGTATCATCGAAAACTGTATAAAGTTATGCTTCAAGTTGAACCAAATTTTTTTTTGTATGTTTTTGGCTGTAGCCTGCAGGTTTCAGTTGAATTTGGGGATATTTCGACGAAATGGCGCTCTGCGATCGCGATTTTTGTTCCATTTTCACTATTGTATCATCGAAAAGTGTATGAAGTTATGTAGATGATTAAACCAAATTTTTTGTATATATTTTTAACTGCAGCCTGCAGGTTCCAGTTGAATTTGGGGATATTTCGACGAAAAGGGGCGCTGCGATCGTGATCTTTGCTCCATTTTCACTATTGTACCATCGAAAAGTGTATGAAGTTATGCAGATAATTAAACAAAATTTTTTGTATATGTTTTGGACTATAGCCTGCAAGTTCCAGTTGAATTTGGGGATATTTCGACGAAAGGGGGTGCTGCGATCGCGATTTTTGTAACATTTTCACTATTGTATCATCGAAAAGTGTAAGAAGTTGATGCAGATAATTAAACCAATTTTTTTGTATATGTTTTTGACTTTATCCTGCAGGTCCCAGCTGAATTTGAGTATATTTCAACGAAAGAGGGCCTTGCAATCGCGATATTTGTTCCATTTTCACCATTGTATCATCGAAAATTGTATGAAGTTATGCAGATAATTGAATCAAATTTTTCGTATTTTTCGTATTTTTGACTATAGCCCAGTTGCATTTGGGGATATTGCGCCTGGAGAGGTCGCTGTGATAGCCATTAAAATATTTCAATTTCAAAAAGTTATACAAAAAAATTAGAAATGGTAACAACATTTTCCGTTAAATGTTTGGCCTTGATCCAAGGATTCCAGAGCATTTTTTGTTTCGCATCTATCTTTAAAAATGGCTGAGATATAGCAGTTTGAAATTATAGGGTGGCTGACATTTTGAAACAACACAGCAGGATTCCTCCATAGACGGGTTTAATTTATGAGTTTTAGTGAACATGGTTTCGCCAAAATTATTTTCATTGTTGTAACCATTGTTTCAACACTTACATGCTAACATTATATATTTATATTAACATTTACGTGTGTAATAGTTTCCAAATTTTTTTCTTTTTTAATTATTTATCTTTAAGATTTTAAATTTAGAATCCGAAAAACTTATCCTAAAACCGAACTATGATGTGGCATTTGGGTATTAGATCTGAAAATTAAAAGTTTGTATATATTTAAATGAGAAGACGCACCCCCCCCTCCCTTTCTAAGCTTTTATTATTATTATTATTATTTATCAATTCGGAGTTTTAAAAGATAAAAATTTCGTTCGAATAGTATCTTTCGCATCTTTCGGCGACAGATTTATGATAAAATAATATAGAGTATTCTTTGATCAATTAATTGTACATGTAATATTTCTGTTAATTCTTCCTTCGTAGTCCAACAGGTTATTATAAAAAGAATGACCGGATTTCAATTTAGTTAGGATATCCGCAAAAAAATACTTTTCACCGCTCAAAAATGAAAAATTTTCTGACCCATTCCCGAACAATTTTTTTAATGTAAATGTATAAAATTAAAAGATCTGGCAGTTGAAGTTATTTAAAATCCAACAATTTTTTTCAAATTTCAATAAATAAACCACTTCTTCAGTCATTTGCGATTGTTTTCTAAAGACAACATTCCTCAGCCAGAAGCGTACGAAAAATAGATTCAAAACGCCCACTTTCATTTTCTGAAAGATGCTCTGCTTTTATAGAAAAATAAAAAAGACTATTCGTTTGCATCTTATCTGAATAAGAGCACCTGTCAGTTTTATGTGTTTAAGATAAAATTGACTTCGTCAATGTATCAGAATTTTGCGGAAAAACAACAATCAAGACAGCAGTGAGACAGGAATAGCTTATAACTCAAGATTCAATTAACTCATTTAACAAAAAAATTAAAATTGTTGGATTACAAATCACTTTGATAATCATGTCTGCACGTTTTTAGAAATATTAGAAAATAAGTGATCTCATAATCTTAAATAACACTGCAAAAGATAATACGGTTAATTAAATCCATACACATAAATCCTCATGAAAAACAACTTTATCGTTTTTTCAGTATTGTACAATGTGTTTTACTGAGGAGGGCATTACTTCTGTCATATCACCAGGACCTTTGACCTGGGGTCTCTGCTTAATAAATAAGAACATTGATGAGTGTATGAACTATACTCACAAAAAAAAAAAAAAAAAAATGTTTACATCTGATGACATACTGTATGTTATTTTCCAAACTAATTTAGAACTGTAAATTGGACTATAAATGTGTGTGTGTGTATTTATGTGTGTGTATAATCGTCTCATGTAATAAGCCTCAAAGGCAACTAGAAGCAGAATGTGATTCTGTATTATTACTTTAAAGTAACTGTAAAACCAAAAATGTGTGCCATTATTTTTACTATATTAAATATATTTTCAAGGTAAACAACCTCACTTAATTTCAGTGTACTCACGCTTAAATTTAAAGTGGGAAACGATATGGATTAAAAATGGTGAAGCAGCATGTTACGCACTTTTATGGATTACACTAGTGGATTATGGAAGGTTGTCTTATGCAAACAAGGTAAGAGCCTAATATTCTTGAACTATTTGAACGTTAATAAACGTTTAATAGAACAATAGACACTAACTCTCGCCAATTTATCTAGAAGCAAGTAAAACAGTGTTCTCGAATAAACAACACAAGTATCATGCTATCTATCTATCTATAGTGTAACGAACAAACATGTCCGTGCATAACGCTGACGTTATTTTGATGTTGGCAATACCAAACGATTACATTTTACTTTTCTGCAATTTTTTAAATTTTAAACATCGAACATTTAAAACTTTTACATCGTCGAATAGGGGAAAAAAGTGTCTTTCAAACGCAATTTGTTTGAAAACTGTATCGCACTTTACTCATTTTTTTAAGTATTTAAACAAATTTTCAAGCATGATATATACATTTTTTTAATTTTCTATCACATGCGGACGATTTAGAAAGATAAATCCGTTTGTACTTAAAATAGTATAAAATGTTCAGCAATTGTTTTCCAGCTTATATTATACCACGAAAGTATCGCTTTCAATAAATTTCAAAATTTCATTTATAAGTATTTTTTGATTTGCTATTTTTCGTGTAAAAATGATTTTTGGTGTGGTTAGTGGGCAATCCAATATATATATATATATATATATATATATATATATATATATATATATATATATATATATATATTTAAATGTAAATAATCGATACGAGGTTTCAATAATAATAATAATAAAAGGTTTTCAGCTACATTGTGTAACCCGGAAAGCCCGGGTTGGACCCCCTAGTTACGTTAAAAGATGAGTTATTAAATGTGTCCGAAAGTTTTGTGTTGTTGGAGAGTGGGGAAATATTTTTTTAGAACCGCCTTAAATAAAAGGAATAAAAAGTATATTTTCTTATAAATTCTATGATTTTTCTTACCTATTTGATGGCATTTCATAGTGGTTCTCTGTATAACTTGAGAATACATCATAACTTGGATAGCTGTAATAGTAAGGTACAAAAGATTGGTAATAGACTTGTCGAAGGAAAGGAACGTAGACAACTTGGTTCCTGAAAGGGAGATATAGGTATATGTTAGTCACTGAATTTAAGAAAGCGATGTGATTTATAATCTAAAGATTACTTAAAGCTAGTCTGAAATTGCCTACTCAACAACGCGAAACTTTCTGACTCATTTTTTAAAGCAAAGGCATATAGCATTGACAGGCTTGAATATTGAAGCGAGTTACGAATCGAAATGAGTTTACCAGTTTTTGATAAATAAATTACTTATCGAGTTATAAGTGATTCTTGTCACGTGGCGACACGTTTTTTCGTGCTGCGGCGTTGGGAATTCGGTTCAAAATGCCGACTTTGACATTATTTTCTGAAATATCTTCAGCCTTTACCAAAGAAAATGGAAAACGTGTTTCGATTACAAAGTTTCTGAATAAAAACACCTGCCCATTTCATGTATTTCCGAACTATAATGAATTAAAAATGTATTGCCTAAAGTACCCCGTTTATATTTGAGAACAGTCTTAAAGCTGTACTCAATTCCAAACAAACCACATTCTGACACATTCAAGAGATTATTTTTAATCAAAGCTTCTGCGACATATACGAGCAAAGATATTGAAATTTTCTAAGAAATCCTACATGACGTCATCAAATTTCAACTCCAAAGGTATTTTTGCTAAAGTGTAAAAAGAACATTGTGCCAACCTTTCGATATTAGAGGCTTCATCACCGTTCTACATTTGCTAACCGCCTACGTTTGAAGTCTGCTAAGACTGTTCTCAAATCCAAAGGGACCACTTTCAGACACATTTTTTAATACATTATTGTTCAGAAACTCATGAAATGGGCAGAATTTGTTACTCATAAACTTTGTAATCGAAACACTTTTCCATTTTTGATAAAGGCAGAACATCTTTCAGAAAACACGGTGAAAGTCGGCGTTTTGAACCGTATTCCCAATTCTTCAGCGTCAGAAAGGAGAAAAACGTGTTGTCACGTGACCCGAATCGCTTATAACTCTATAAGTAATTTGTTTATGACAAAATGAGAAACTCATTTCGATTCCAAATCGTTTCAATAGTCAGCTCTGCCAATTTTATGCCTTTGCGTTTAAAAATGAGTCAAATTGTGTCAGAAAGTTTTGCGTTGTTCAGCAGATCATATGAGAACAACCTTGAAATATAACTGGAAATCCTTCAAAATATTATTTTTATGGAGTTGAGAGAATGGAATCAAAAAGATGATTCATTCTCAGCCTTTATTAATCCCTTCGCGACGAGCGACGTGTACATGTGACGCATGGGTTATATAGAATCTTAAATTTTTTCTACTAGGAATTTTGAATAGTAAGTTTATCCATATTATTTTACATATTATTCGCCTTATTTAATCCCAGAATTTTTTTAATTACACTAAACAAAGACTTCTATTTTTAATTATGGTGCTAAAAAATTAAAAATTTTAGAAGGTGCTCTTCGCGAAGGGGGTACTTCCGTTAACTTTTAAGACTTAAATTATAAAATTAACATAAAAACACCATAAACACTAGATAATCTGGCCTAGCGCATCTTTGTGATAGATTTCTCCAATGCTGCAAAAAATTTAGCTGAAGTTTTGTTTGTTAATCTTTCATAATCCGACTGTACTTTAAAGTTGTAAATATTCTAAAATATATCTATAATTACCGATTTTAATTACAAATTTTAATCTCTTTTAAATCTTTCTAAGATCTATTTAATGATTGAAAAAATCGTCTATAATCTTCAGAAAAAATGCTTTCAGAAGTGACAGCTTCATTAATTCATAATTTGGACATAAAGTATTTCGCTGATTTTGTGAGTGATTTTCGAAAGATTGTCATAATTAATGTAGTGTATATCTTTGATGTAAAATTTAAAGATTTAATTTTAAAAAGTGGATGGCATTAAAATTTTATCGAAATTTTTAGATCACCAACAATGTTTCTTTTAATCATTTGTAAAAGTTTTATGCATCCATTAACTTCTTGTTCATAATTTTATATTTAACATCCTCCCCCCAGCCCTCATCTTTTATCTATCTCTACCGAACATCTCCCGGTAAAAATATTCTAATGGACGACATGCGCCATGCAGTGCTACCATTGTTTATGTGGAATTATCCGTAAAAGGATTGGTACTTGCTAACGTTTGTGCGTAAAAGCTGAATGCTGTAGATAATATATTATGAATGAAAATAATCATCATGATGTTGGATGATGTCAGAAGTGCTTACTTTGCATTAAACATAGTATCTGCCTTAACTTAAGAGAAAACTTAATTATATGAAACATTTACAATAAATAAGAACACACTTCAACTAATAAGATATCCTATGTTTTTAATTGACTCACCTGTTTACTAAATAAGGCTGATATGTTTGATAGTTGTAAATATAGGGTATGTATTCCAACATCAGAATGGGAGATATAAGTTGTGGGACGTAAACAACATGTTGTTGAAATCTGAAAGGAAACAATAAATACTATTTGATTAATCTATATTTCCATTTAAAAAAAATCAATTTTGAGTCAATTTTGAGCAAGAAGCATCAGACAGATTGTTACAGAAATTCCCACCCACGCACCTAAGCTTTTAGATTGCAGGTGGCAATAAATCCTGACAACCTGTTACAAATAATCCACGAACCATCAGCAGAACAAATATTCGAAATGTTACAGCCGACGATGTTGCATAGATTTTTTTTTTTAAATTGGAGATCAACTATGCTCTAGCTTTACAGGTTATGTTTCTATGTTTCATCCTATTGACATCCTATTTGTATCCTATTAACAATTTAAAAATCATATATAATTTATAAAACCGAAATAGTTTTTCAAAAATTCCGTTATATGTTTGAATAATACGCAAAATACAATATCGAGTGATAATAAATTTAATTGAATGTGTTCAAAAACAAATGAGTCTTTATTTCTGATCCATTGATCTTCATGTTAAGAGATGTTATAGCTTTTTAAAAAACATTATCTAAAATTTATCCACGTTTTTGCGATTTTTTTCGAAATTATACACAAATAATAATGTTGTATTTTGCAAATGAAAGGGCATATCTTGAAGTTTTAAAAACAATTTTTACTTTCTTCTATCTATAATAGAAGAAAGTATTGTAATCGAAATTTTTTTCGACTTTCGGTTGTCGACGGATTTACACGTTTTAGGGATCAGAGATTCCAAAAAACATGTTTTTACGAAATGTCTGTCTGTCCGTCTGTCCGTTCTCATTTTATCATCGAAAAGTGTGTAAAGTTATGCTTCAAACTGAACAAAAAAAAATTTCTATGTTTTTGGCTATGGCCAGGAGGTCCTACTTGAATTTTGGGATATTTCAATGAAAGGGGCCGCTGTGGTCGTAATTTTTGTTCGATTTTCACTATTGCATCATCGAAAAGTGTATGATGTTATGCAGATAATTAAATTTAATTTTTTGGCTATGGCCAGCAGGTCCTACTTGAATTCGGGGATATTCCTTGAATTCGGGGAAGAGGGCGCTATGATAGCATTTAAAAATTTCAAATTCAAAAAGATGTACAAAAAACTTTAGTGTGTCTTTTAGTGTGTTCGAAAGTATTTTTTAAAAACATGTATACATCCGCACTATTTTTAGTGTGTCTTAAAGAAATTTAATGCCTAAATAAATAGGTAAAATAAGTAATTCTAGGATATGACTCTCACTTAAAACAAAGAAAACATTTTATATTCCTTCAAAATTACGACGAATAAAGGAATTGAAGTCTTCGTTCATTCCCGTACTTAACTTATCGTGTTCCAACAGACGTCTTTCAACTCCTGCACCTGAAACAGCCCTTACATGGAGAGCCACTTTGAAATCCAGACATGGATCTCGAAGTATGGTCGAAAAAGGACTTTGCTCACAGTTTTCAGGAACTGCACAGTGGTTGTCAAAAGTGCATTTCTAAGGGAAGACATTACTATGGAGTAATGCAAAGCGTTGTTCGGGGTTTAGGAAAAAATATTTTGTTTATGAATGCATTTACCGCAAAAAAATGGCATTCCCGCATAAAAATGTTTTGGCGAATTTGTCAGACAATTCCGTGTTCGTGAACGAGTAAAAAAATATATTTGAGAATAATATTGATGCATGGATAGAAAGCACGAAATGGACTATGTTCCAAATCTGGGTTCGAGGCTGAATAAAGTCACGTGATAACGGTGATTTACCATAAAAATGTCTAACTGATAAGACGGGAAGCTACTACTGCTTTACACCATGAACTGTTTCACTGGCTGGCGGTTTACATTCCGTCTACGGAGCCTTCTCTTATTTACGCTAGAATTCATTTGCCTTAACCACGTGAGCGTGACATAGATGGAATATACTCCAATCCAAATTATTAGCCATGAGACGTTCTCGCGCCGGCAAAAATCGGCATTTTTTGGCTGGTCACTATTTTTGTCAAAACGAGTTAGTGTTATTTTTCTCTGGTGACACATACGTCAGCAGATGGACACTGTTAGAGTTTCATTTGACCCTTTTCATCATTTCATGATAGCTACACTGTTCGATCTGCGACTGGTAACAAGCCGGTACGGTAGACTTGGCGGCCAATGGTTAGGGTGTTATTATTAAAGATTGGCGGACATGCGGACAGTAAATTTTGAATTTTCTATTGGATTTTCGGAAAACTCTTCGCTTGAAAAACTTGGCTTGGAAACTATAGGAAAACCTGTCATTATCACCGAGCTAGTGTTTTATTACTTCTCTAACTCATGTAATGCGAATGTTTCCTATTTCTTCGATGTATGTTGCCATAGTTTATACAAAATAATTGCCCTGTTACTACAGTTCACATGACAATCGCGGCGAAGAGTTTACACGAGCCACAATTTTTTTTTATATTCTTTTGTATAGCAATTCTTATAAACAATCATCTCTTGAAATACATCACAAAGATTATTAAAAAAATGAGCAGCATTTCAGGACAGGAAACGCTCAACAGTAAGCCGTACTGAAGAGTTAATCGAATTGCATATATAGGATAGTATTAAAATGGATATAAAATACATTTTATATATAACTCTGTCAGTTTTAGAAGCATTAATATACATTATGTGAAGTCATATTACATAGAATGTGTGTTCTTATTAATAAATACAAGTAGACTTTCTCCGTGATATACGAAGCCCATGGAAAAGCGCGTTTACTATGTGCGCTGTTATTTAAATAAGGGTTCAAATCACCTGATCCATTTAATTCATAATAAGAAAGGTGCGAGCTGTATCGCTAAACTTGTGCGATTTTTCTTTTAGATCTAAACATTAAATTTTAAAAATGCATTGACGTTCATTTATGTTTTACAAATGTAAATCACGAAAGTTTTACTGCGCAAAACTTTCTTTGGAAATTAAAATGTTATTTTTGTCTCGTAAGTTGAATTGTTAAAGTTCATATCTGTTCAATTACCTACTAATATTTAAATAACGAAATTTCATTGGATCCATCAATATATCGGTTTTGAACGAAGCCTGTTTAACGAATACGCCCGTGAAACGCGAGCTTACCCACTGAAATACAAAGGTGCCCCCATATTTACTTTTCAAAACTAATTTTTAGAGAAAAATATTTCAGTCAGGGTAAAAAAAAATTATTGTTATTATTTTTATTATAGCTACTAAATTTTCCCTCAGACTATTACTAATACATTTATACTCTATTCTTTTTTCTGTTGATATAATAAATGGTATAAAAACAGTGATTAAATGCAAATTATTTTCATTTTTCTTATGTTTTACATTTTAATTTCAAACGTGCTAAAAATAACAGAAAATTTAATCTCTATAATTATATTTTGTTTATATTCATAAAGAGTTTAGAAATGATGTAAAATATGGATAATAGGATATTGAAATAAATGGATAATTAATTAGCAATCAGGTGATACCAAATTTCTGTTTATAAAATAGAAGCAAAATTGTATTGGAGCCAAGCATAAATTTACGTCAAATATTTGTTGTCCCTGCATTGTTCTTAGCACTGGCGAATCCTGCAATTTGTAAAGCATAAAATATATTTTGAAGTTCAAATATTCGCGCCTGTTCCATATTTGTAAATT
The DNA here is from genome assembly GCA_963931845.1 of Maratus michaelseni. Taxonomy (NCBI): domain Eukaryota; kingdom Metazoa; phylum Arthropoda; class Arachnida; order Araneae; family Salticidae; genus Maratus; species Maratus michaelseni. The sequence goes on from OZ007592.1 coordinate 342,690,998, forward strand.
CATTTGCAAAATTAATTTGTTATGTATAATTATGTATACATAATAAAATATTTTTATATGTATATAGGTTGTTAGTTTTAGTTTAATATTAAAAGTGTTGTTTACTCGAAATTTTGATGGTAAAATTTCAAATTGTTGAAGCATAATTGGCAGAGTAAAAGCCCCCCCCCCCTCCCCCACTGTGTGACGCCGGATTTCTCCTGCTTCTATTTCTTAAGGGGGTCCTGATTTTGAACAAAGTAACCAATTATGTTTGACGTTTTCAACTTATCCTGTTACAGGATAATGCCCCAAAAATAGCTTAAATTTTAAAACAGTGCTATATATTTCCCCACAGATCACAGAAACTGTCAACGACCGTTAGTCGATCATTTACCCAAAATTTAACTATGGATTATTTCACAGTGCTATCGATAATACAATTGTTCCTTATTGTTCACATATTGCTAAATATGTTATAAAAAATACTTACCTCATCTGAGATTCTTGATGGTAAACTGCAAAAGGTTCATCAGTCGAACCCTAAATATACAAAAAGGAAAAAAGAAACACCAATTAGTAATAGAAGAATAACAATTTCCAACTAATATGTGAGAAATGTAAAATGTGTTTCAAAATTAATAACTTAATGACATTTTATATTACATTTTCTATGTAATGCATTATAATACATATTTTCTATTTCAGAAATATTTTCCCTGCTCAACATGGCGAATGTTTTCGGACACATGTATGGAGTGCTTTCAATATTTAACAGTATGAAATTCGCAGGTATGATTATTAAAGTGCTTTAAAGAAAGGCTATAAAACAAAACGAACAGCGTTTTGCATTTTATGACAAATTTATTACATCGTGAGGTGTAATCTATTAATACATTTCCCTGATTAATCTGCAACAGCAAATGCTAGACTGAAATGTTATTTAATATCCTTAGAAACATTTCAGCATTTTGTATTTTTCAACTATTAATGCGCAGACAGAAGATAAATGGTCATGTTCATGTCCTATTCTATAATTTTACTATTAGTATACTATATATTTACTATAGGTATACTATATTTACTTTATGTATACTATATTTACTTTATGTATACTATATTTATTTTAGGTATACTATATTTACTTTATGTATACTATATTTACTTTAGGTATACTATATTTACTGTATGTATACTATATTTAATTTAGGTATACTATCTTTATGTATACTATATTTACTTAAGTTATACTACATTTACTTTATGCATACTATATTTAATTTAGGTATACTATATTTACTTTATGTATAATAAATTTAATTTAGGTATACTATATTTACATTATGTATACTATATTTAATTTAGGTATACTATATTTACTTTAGGTATACTATATTATAGGTTTACTATAATTTTCCGGGATTGGCTATGCAAAATCGAGATGCCTAAAACGATCGAAAGGACTGAGAAAGGTGGAAATAAGTATGACTCGTGGTCGTGGTAAAATATATTTAAAAAATATATTATTGTAACGTAGACCTTATCATGTGTGTTATCAAAATATAGTATTCCTCGTTTAAGAAACGTAATTTTTTGCAACATATTGAAATCATTTTCATAGCTAAATACATCAAACCTGCATTGCCATAACTGTTGAAATGTATTTGAATCGAATAAATTTATTTTGTTTTCCAGTATTTTCGATAATTCTAAGAGTTATATTCGATTACCCCCGTTACGAGTTTTTGGCGACTGCTGTATCTCGGGAATCGGTTCAAAAGTCAACTATGACCGCATTTACATAAATATCCTTTGCCTTTATAGTGAAACGAAAATGCTATTCGCTTTTCGAATATCAGAAAAAAAATTTTGCAAATACCGTGAAATTAAGCATTAAATTGAGTTTCATAATATGTCCGAAAATTCACAGTTTGGATTTGTAAACAGACATCAGTTCTAAATGGTATTTTAAGGATGATTTTTGCATCATGTATGTTCCTTATTAATTATTACTAGAATGTAAAAAAAAAAAAAAAAAAAAAAAAAAATCCTTAATTTGGCAACAAAGGTGTCACTTTATTTTCAGAAACCTCAAAAAACTATAAAACTATTTGATTAAAGAAGCATTTCTGAAAGAAAAGTTTCTTTTGCTGCTGGTAAATTTTGAGAACGTTTCGCAGTAGTTTTTTCAGAGCAATGATCAATTTTCCAAAACCTGTATGATCACGAAAAATCGGATTTCGGATGTTAAAAATTCTCCAGCAAACATTTTCTTGTTCAACAAACAGACATGCCAAATGAGTGACGTAAAATGAACACAATTGTGTTGCTCTTGCATGTAAAAATTCTTTTACGTAGATGAAAATGTTTACTTAAAAATCTATAGCATGCGAAAAAAATGGTATTTGTGGTGTAATATCAGGTTGAACAACTTATTAATACATTATGAAAAATACTCCATAACCTTTGAAAATATGCCGGGCAGCTTTTTCAGAAAGCCTCACATTTTCAGCACCAGCTTGGCGAAAGAGAGAAAGCGCAGCCAGCTCTAAAATGCAGCAATTTAAAATGATTATCTATTGTTACTTGAAAGTAAAAAATAAGATAACTAGAACAATTTTTAAACTTTTTATGCTGGTGAAGGAGAGAAACTGGAAAAGAAAAAATCTGATTTAAGTTTTAATTATGTTATATATCAAAAAGCTCTTTGTTTTAAAGCAATGTATAAAATGTAAACCACGACAAAATAGCATTTCCACATGGTATCGTCTCCACTTGATAACAATTCTGGAGGGAAAAAAAAATAAACACTCTCTTGGCTGCAGCAAAGGATTGGGTTGCTGTTTGGTATATGTTTGATGTCACAAACAAGAAGGGGTACGTAGCGTTGGATTCAGCACCACGCCAACCGTAATTCTCGCGCCAAGGGGCTGAAAACGTGAAGTTTTCCGAAAAAGCTTCCGAGCAGCCAAATGAACATTCATTTCAGAAAAATCTCGGAAATCTAATAGTTTTCTGCAGTTGCTTAAGATAGAGGAACGCATTTCAGTATCATGTGCGACTCCGAAGAGATTGTTATATTTTCGTTAAAACTCTTAACAGATAAAGAAACATTCCTCGTTTTATACAGTGTACCGTCTGTACAGAACAGGCCTGTGTGTCGGATAAGAATTTGTAATCCTACAGATTTACAAAAAGGTGTGATTTCTAACAATTACATTTTGAATTACCAAATCACCACTTAAATGAATTTCATATCGCCAGATATTAATATAATATCACAATTTTTCTTTGTATAAAAATATTTACATTGATAACCATGATGTATATTTGTTCATTTCTACTAATAACAACACAACTAAAAAAAACTATTTTCTTAAAATGTAAATAATACAACTGTGATTATCAAAATTTCTGCCATAAGAAAAAAACACTTGTGTAACCATCAGAAATATGATGAAAAAAAAAAGTTTTGAAAGATAAAAAAATTATGTATGTAACCACACAGAGCCAGAACAATTACAGTCGATCCCGCTCATAAAAAAATAACATTTAAAAATATATATATTATTTTACATGTTTAAAGGTACTATTTCGGAAACTGGAGTCCCACAGATCAACAATAATTAGTGTTCTTCAAACTTCAAACAGCACAATCCAGGCATTATTTTTAAATAATAAATTGTTTCATAAAAAAGCGCAGCACATTAAAATTCATATTGCTATTATAAAGCTTTTCGCAAACCCAAAATTCCAAAATATTGAGAAAATATTACACATTTTCACATATAAAAAACATTTACAATAACAACTTAGTTCATTTTTCTATATGGATTCAATGCGGAATAAGAAGCGGCCAATTACGACCAAAAACACTTATAAATGTAACAATTTTCTTAAACTATTTTTTTTACCTATTTAAAGGTATTCTGCTAACTGGTCTCACATACTTTAACAATAATTAAACATCTAAAACTATAAAAATATTCAAACAGATCATTCCAAGCATTATTTTAAAATAACAAATTGTTGCCTAAAAAAATTCAACACATTAAAATTAAAATTAAATTCTTCATTAAGGCTTTTTGCAAACAAAAATCCCTGTATATTAAGAGAATATTATACTTTTAGCATATAAAAATCTTTTCCATTTACATTCATAACTTTGATGTAAAATTGGTCATATCTACCAATGACGCCACAACTAAGGAAATTGCCTTAAAATGTACATCATAACACGAAAGTATTTCTCTTACCTCGTAATATAACTCTTCCGAAGAAGTAAAAACTTGCCTAGACATCGTAAATAAGATGATAGACGAAAACTTTGAAAGTATAAGAAAAATCTTCACACATTCAAAAGTAGCTAGAATATAGACTGACACAATTATGTTCGCAAGAATGGATATTAAAATAAAAGCGATTGTTGAACATTATTTTCCAAAATCATTGTTGTAAGATTGGTAGAAGAATGTAATTCTTTTGCAACAATAGAACAAATTTTGGAATTTTTCGATAACAATTCAATTTTTATAATTAAAATAAAAGCACAAAGCTTTTGACTGTCACCAACAATACCGGGATACCCGCTTCACTTTTTCATATGCCAGGAGTTTGTACTTTTTTTGTACCATTGTTGAGCCTATTGTGATTGTTAAATTTATATTGTTGCACCTTACAGACCAATATTGTTACATCATCATTATAAAAAATATTAACACTTTGAAGATTTTCTAAATACAAGCGATTCATTCATCGTGAACGTTTAAAATATTAAACTATGGAGGTAATCGTTTACGATGTAGTAATGTAGGGCACGCCAGCGGGCTTTAGCCAGCTTAGCGTCGAATAAGGATTGACAAATTACAGCTGAATACCCTCATAAAAATTCAATTTTTCTAAGAGAAATTTATTACCTCTTTACTTTTTAAAAAATATTCTGCTAACTGGCCTCACACAACTCAAAAATATTTATAGCTCTAAAAAAAAAACTTCTCAAACAGCTCAATACAGATGTTATTTTTAAATAACAAATTGTTTCATAAAAAAGTTCAACACATTAAAATTCAAATTACAATCTTTTTTAAGATTGTTCGCAAACCAAAATCCTTATATATTAAGAGAATATTTCATTTTTGGCATATAAAATTCATTTACATTCATAATTTCGACGTGAAATTGGTCATTTCTATCAATGAAATCATCACATCGGAAATTACCATCCTAAAATGCACGTCACATAAAAATATTTCTCTTACCTCAAAATAAAACTCTTCCGAAGAAGTAAAAACTTGCCTAGACATCGTAGATAAGATGATAGACAAAAACTTTGAAAGTATGAGAAAGATGCAACACACGTTCAAAGGAAGCCAGAATATAGACTGACAAAAATATGTTTGCAAGAATGGTTATTAAAATAAAATCGATTGTTGAACATTATATTTTAAAATCATTGTTGTAACATTGGTAACAAAATGTAATTCTTGAAGTAACAATAGGCCTAATTTTGGATTTTTTCGATAAGAATTCAATGTCGAATAAGAACCGACAATTTACAGCCAAATAACATCATAAAAAAAATTTTTTTTTCTAAAATAAATTATTATTTTACCTCTTTAAAGTTATTCTGTTAACTGGCCTCATACAACTCAAAAATCAGTGAAGCTCTAAAAATATAAAAATACTTCGAACAGCTCAACACAGACATTATTTTTAAATAACAAATTGTTTGATAAAAAAGTTCAACACATAAAAATTAAAATTACAATCTTTATTAAGGCTGTTCGAAAACCAAAGTCCCTATATATTAAGAGGATATTACACTTTTAGCATATAAATATCATTTACATTAACTTCGACGTAAAATTGGTCATTTCTACCAATGACGCCACAACTAGAGAAATTGCCTTAAAATGTACATCCTAACACGAAAGTATTTCTCTTACCTCGTAATATAACTCTTCCGAAGAAGTAAAAACTTGCCTAGACATCGTAAAAATGATGATAGACGAAAACTTTGAAAGTATGATAAAAATGCTTCACACATTCAATAGCAGTCAGAATATAGACTGGCAAAAATATGTTCGCAAGAAAGGTTATTAAAATAAAAGCGATTGTTGAACTTTATTTTCCAAAATCATTGATGCACTTGTAACAATGGTAACAGTATGAAATTCTTGCTGCAACAATAGACCAAACTTTGGAATTTTTCGATAAGGATTCAATGTCGAATAAGAAGCAACGAATTACAGCCAAAAACGCTTATAAATTTATTCTTTTAATTATTTAAATGTATTCTGCTAACTGGTCTCAATCAGTTTATCAATAATTAAAACTCTAAAAATATAAAATTGCTCTATCGAGGCATTATTTTTACGTTTGGTTTCCTAACGGAATGTTATTCTGTCTTATAGCTTACGAATTATTCAGGTTTAACGTTTGTAACTCTTTATGTTAAATTCATTTTTATTAAGGCTGTTGTCAAATTCAAACTAGATATTTTCTGACACAGTTTTTAATTCACTTTTGTTCGCCAACGCATGACATTGGCAGGTGCTGCTTTCTGAAAGTGCTTTTGGCATATTTCTGGGCGCGTCAAGGGAAAAGACTGTCGTCATGAGACAACAATCGCTTATAATTGAAGCTGCATTTCATTTGTAGAAAAATGAAAACAATATTTTGCATAATATGATGCGGTGATCTAATACAATACATTTAACTCTAAAATTTTCCTTTTGGGGCAACTTGTCAAAATGAATGGAAGTAGCTTTACAAACAAGAGCTACGTGAATGTTACATTGAAGTGCAGTATTTTGCATGCTTTTGGGGGGAAAAAAAAAAAAAAAATTCCAGATCTATTAAAATTTATTTGCGGTAGTGTATATATATATATATATATATATATATATATATTTATAGAATTTATTTGTTGTATTTTGAATTCAAATGTATTATATATATATATCATACGCTGTTAAAAATTGGCAGCAAAACTGTCCAGTCATTTGACCGTTTTTGTAGAAAACGGTTACATAACCGCTATTTAACTTATATTCTGACCACAATATGCGGAATAATATGGTCAGCATGAAATTCCAGCTATGTACTTGTTTTCTATAAAAGCGGTCAAATGACTGGACAGTTTGCTAGAAATTTTTATCAGTATAGGTTACAATAATTTTTTTTTAAATAATTTTATAAAATATATTTGTTTTTTATAATGTTGCTGCAGAAGCCCGAAAACTGGTAAATCATACACTATTAAAGATTTGCAGCAAACTGTCCAGTCATTTGACCGTTTTTTTAGAAAATTATTACATAACCGTAATTTAACTCTATTCTGACCATAATATGAACAATAATATGGTCAGAATAGAGTTAAATTGCGGTTTTGTAACCGTTTTTTATAAAAACGGTCCGATAACTGGACAGTTTGCTGCAATTTTTTAACAGTGTGGGTTTTAACGGTAAATACTACTATTTACCAATGTAATTTGGTAAAAGCCCGAAATATTCTCCTTAAGGCTTTTCGCAAATCCAAAAGAACTACTTTCTGAATACATTTTTGTTTGGAAACGCATGAAATTGGCAGGGTTTCTTATTCAGAAACTTCATTTTTTGGTAAAAGTAGATCTTTCAGAAAATACTGTCAAAGTCGGCGTTTTGAACCGAATTCCCGACGAAGCAGCACGAGAAAATGGAAAAACGTATCGTCACGTGGCACGAATCGGTTATGACTCGATTATTAATTTATTGATAAAAAAATGGAAAACTCATTTCGATTTCAAATTGCTTCCACAGTCAGGCCTACCCAGTGCATGCCTTTACGTTTAACAATGAGTCAGAAAATACGTCATAAAGTTCCATGTTGTTGAGCATTTGAGAGTCATTTAGTCTTGAGGTCATTTGAAAACCACTTTAACGGTAAATCTTAGTATTTACCAAAGTGAGTTGGTAAATGCCCGAAATATTCTCCTTAACGCTATCATTTAGGGCTGACCGACAGGATGATTGACCATATCGGTAAATGATAGTAGTTACCGACTTTCTTTGGTAAAAGACCGAAATGGGGGATGAGCCTCGTCACTTATGCGCATGCGTCTTCTCTCGTGACTCATCTGTTAGCATCAGCTGCAGACCTAACTTCGGATATGTTTAGACATGTGTAAACGGCTACGATCTAGAATCGGTTTGCTTTTTTCTTTCTTCTGTATACATAAGAGTTTTGGAATCGTGAAAATTTTTTGGCTTACACTTTTGATGGATTTACACATTCTGGAATGTCCAGTCTCGAACACAATTTGACCGTTTTTGAAAAACATCTGTCTGTTTGTTAGCCTGTGTGTGACACAAATTTTGTGAGCACTCTACCACGAAAACAACTCATCGTAATTTTATCAAACGTTAGATTAAGTTAGAGATTGACATAAATTAGTTCCGATTAGGTTTGGGTATCTCATTCAATAGGTGGCGCTGCTATGTTGTATTTTTCCCGATTTCCGTGATAGCGATATCTCGGCATCTATTTGATGAAATTTCATCAAACTTTATATACTTAAACTGCGACGTAAGTAGTTACTGATTATGATTCGGTGTATGTAACCCAACAGGTGACAAGGCTGTGCAATGTTCTCACGATTTCCATGACAGCTATATCTCTACGTCTGTGAAGTGGAATTTGATCAAATATGATATGTAAAATATATATTAAAAGTTATGTTGATTCATTTTTTAATTTGTTTGCTCAACAGTGAGTGTTGTTGTACCATATTTTTACAATGAACATTGCAGTGGTATCTCAATTTATTGAGGGTAAAAAGGCAGCAAAATTTATTTTTGAAATTATTAATTAACTAGTCGTATGTGCCAATCCCAAAGCTTTCGTCTATCTCATACATGTTAATGCTTCGAAATTCGTTATCACACCGCAAAAAAAAACAAAAAAAAAAAAACAATATTTTTCGTCATTCTGTTGTACGTCACCTGCTTGCGAATGGTCGGATTACCAGGATACGAGCAGCCGATGTATTATACTAAAGTACGAAAAGTCCTTCTGGCCTCGACCGTCAGGAGAAGATAGGCTCCTTATTGCTTGGCTTTGAGATTTTAGCTAGATCTACTGAAAATACATGAAGCTAAAATGCGCGGAGCTCGATTACAGAAGAGCCATTCCCAGTTCCCATCAATATTGAATTTGAATAAGAATATCGCCAAATTAGACAAATATAGCCAAGTTGGCAACGTATTTATGTCGCCAAATTTAGCGATATTTCAGCAATTGTCTCCCAGTTTGGCGAGAATTTGACGTTAGCGAATATAAATATATAGTGTTAAACATGTAAGTGTTGAAACGATGGTTACAACAATGAAAGAAAATTTTGCGAAACCATGTTCACTAAAACTCATAAATTAAACCCGTTTATGGAAGAATCCTTCTGTATTGTTTCAAAATGTCAACCACCCTATAATTTGAAACTGCTATATTTCAGCCATTTTTTAAGATAGAGGAAAACAAAAAAAAAAAAATACTCTGGAATCCTTGGATCATGGCCGGACATTTAACGCAAAAAGTTTTTAGGATTTCTAATTTTTTTGAGCAACTTTTTGAAATTGAAATCTTTAAATGGCTATCACAGCGCCCTCTTCAGCGCAATATCTCCGAATTCAACTGGGACCTGCAAACTATAGTCAAAAACATATACAAAAAATTTGGTTCAATTATCTGCATAACTTCATACACTTTTCAATGATACAATAGTGAAAATGGAACAAAAATCGCGATCGCAGTGCCCCCTTTCATCGAAATATCCCCGAATTCAACTGGTGCCTGCAATCTATAGTCAAAAACATATACAAAAAATTTGGGTCAATTATCTGCATAACTTCATACACTTTTCGATGATACAATAGTGAAAATTGAACAAAAATCGCGATCGCAGAGCCACCTTTTGTCGAAATATCCCCAAATTCAACTGGAACCTGCAGGCTATAGTGAAAAACCTATACAAAAAATTTGGTTCAATTATCTGCATAACTTCATACACTTTTCGATGATACGATGGTGAAAATGGAACAAAAATCGCAATCGCAGTGCCCGCTTTCATCGAAATATCCCCAAATTCAAATGAAACCTGCAGGCTACAGCCAAAAACATAGAAAAAAAAATTGATTCAACTTGAAGCATAACTTCATAGCAGCGCCACTTATTGGGATATCTACACCAAAATGTAATCAGTGTCTATTTATGTCAAGGTCTAACTGAATCTGAAGTTTGATGAAAATATCTGCATTAATTCTTGAGATAGAGTTATTGCGGAAATCGCAAAAAATGCAGCATAGCAGCGCCACCTGTCGGGCGATGTATACCAAAAAGTAATCAGCACCCATTTATATTAGTCAAATACATATAGAAAAAAATTTAGTTCAATTATCTGTATAATTTCATGCACTTTTCGATGATACAATAGTGAAAATGGAACAAAACGGAAAATGGAACAGCGCCCCCTTTCGTCGAAATATCCCCAAATTCAAGTGGGACCTGCTGGCTATAGCCAAAAACATAGAAAAAAATGGTTCAATTTGAAGCATAACTTCATACACTTTTCGGTGATACAATGAGGACAGACAGACGGACATTTTGTAAGAACGTGTTTTTCGGAATATCTGGCCATTAAAACGTGTAAATCCGTCGAAAACCGGAAGTCGAAAAAAATTTCGATTATAATACTTTCTTCTATTATAGATAGAAGAAATTAAAAATATATTACTTCAGTCCAATTTTCTAATTGACAGCCCAACGGAGGGTGCTGTTAAACTGTGCCTTCTTTTATTCACTGATCAGTGTATATATAACTACGAGTTAAATTAAAAGGCATGCACTATTATAATTCGTAATTATATGTGTGTATAACAGTGATATTTAAATTTGTATACTATAATAATATAGAAGGAAGTTTGGTGATGGAAACAGCATATTAGTCTGATAATATATATTTAGCGCTTTCTAATTTTTTCCAAAAAACGAGTAATATTTTGTGAAAAAAGTTTTATGACCTTTTGTATGAAATTGTTTGTATTGATTGCATTGTTTTGTTGTAAATAATTAGAATGAGTCGATGTAGGTTTTTTTTTGGGGGGGGGGAGGGGGGTGTTTTTGTGAAAAGAAAAGTTTATTTTTGTGAAATTTATTATATTTTTGTGAAAAATGACATTTTGTAAAGGTACAACATCCTTCAGAAAAAGCTGCTAAAGGTGGCATTTTGAACCGAATTTCTGGACTCGATTTCACGGAAAGAGGAAAAAACTGCCGCCCTGAGACAATAATGGTTTGTAGCTCAAGATTTAATTCATACATCGAAAAATTATTTTAAAACAAAGCTGTTTTATTCCAAATCAACTCAGTAATCTTGCCTGTGTCGTGTTTTCAACACTTTCCAACAAAGTTGAAAAGTGTTTATGAATTCGATTTGTCTGTCGGTCTATCTGTCCGTGCTCTAACTGGCGTAAATATACTCGAGTTGCCATGCAACTGATATATGTTATTGAGGTTTACTATGGCATGCTTGGTATTGAAAATGAAGTGTATAGCTTTTATACTTTGCTTACAGGGACACGCAAAATAATCTTGGTACATTACGATCTAGAGAGAAAATTCGTTTGCAGTATATTTTAATGATGTTACATTATTTAAAACATATTGAAATTGCTATATATCACTGAGGGGCTTAGAAGATGCTTACGATAGAATATAGTGTGCATAGCATTCATCGTTCATTTACAGGGACACACAAAAGAATTCTGTTTACATTACGGTCTATAGAGAAAAATCGTTTGCAGTTTATTTTATTAATGTTTCACTATTTCAATCATATTGAAATTCATATATATCACTGAAGTGCATTACAAGAGGCTTACTATAGAACATTGTGAGTATAGCATTCAACGTTCAGTTACAGGGACACATAAAAGAATTCTGTTACAGTACTGTCTATAAACAGTAATTGCTGGAAGTGCATTTTCAATCGTGATAAGCGTTTTTAAATTTAACTTTTTTTTTTGCATATTACTTGGTGTGTATATTGTCTATAGATCATATACACGGCTCACAAAAGACCTCAAGAACATTTCCTTTATGGCGAAAATTCCTGAAGAGGCATTTTCAACTTGTGATATGCGTTTTCTAGCATAATATGTTAGTATAATACAAATCTGTGAATCATATACAGAGCTACATAAAAGAAATTGGATATTTTGGAATTGGATTCTGGATGTGTTAGAAAGTGTTTCATAATCTATGCTTGACGCATTAGTTTTAGTTCTTGTTACGTTTAAAAATGGCTCAGAAAATGTTGTCGGTTGAGTTGGGAAAAATGATTTTTGAAAACCATCTTTTATCTCATAATTTTCAAAAATTTTGAAATATCCATTTATAATTTTCGAGAATAATTACCATTTTCGAAAGTTACAAAAAATAAATATTAAAATAGCTTCAATTTTGTTGTTGTTGTTGGGAAAAGTTTTTCAAATAAAAGCGCAGCATATTCATAAGGAGAGTGGGAAAATATAATTGGGGTTCCACACCAAACGACCATTCATCAAGTGTTAATTACACATTTCAACCACTCAAAAATACCTTCCAAGATAGATAGCATAAAAGTACAGGAAAGCCGAAAGACATTTATGGAAGGAAGGAAGTTTTGACGGCTTAGTCTTTCGCATTTTGCTTCTTTGACGTAAGAACTTTAGGCCAACTTCAAAAATATTTTTCTTTGATCAACAACACAAAACTTTCTGACACATTCGAGAACACTTTTTTGCATATAAATGCATGAAATTTTCTGGCATGACCTGTTGAAGTGATTTGGAATCGAATAGTGTTTTTAATTAATGTTTCATTAAAATTTCTTTTCATTATAAATTTCATTTCATCATGTATATTAAAACTAAACATATATTTTAAGACCGAAATGATTTGATGTGCGTATGCATAAAATGAAATACACAATTTCTGTTTTTTCAGAGTGAAATTGAACGAAGTCGAGATATTTGAGTTGTCTAAGGCGCCAAATTTAAACCCTGTCTCTCCAAACAGAATGTGATTTCGAACCCAACCCCTGACAGAAGATGGTTCTGTAATACTATTGGTGTTCATTAGTTCATTTCAATAATGTCCATCAAGTATTGTATTCAAATTTTATAAAATTAATTCATAATTATATCTAATTAACAATTATTTAATAATGTAATTTATAATTATATTTAATTAACAATTATTTAATAATGTAATTTAGAATTATATCTAATTTACAATTATTTAATAATGTAATTTATAATAAATAATAATTTATTAATGTCTAATTTTCACAAAATAACTATAATAAAATATTTACAAAAATGATAATTTTTTATCTCGTAACAGTTCCATTACTGAAAAAACAGACATGGAATTATGACATTTTAATTCGACTACCTCAGAAACTCGACCTTTATTGTTCACATGGTTGTTACAACGTTAACTACAATTTGAAAAATATTTGTGCATAACATTTACAACTTTTTGAGTTATTTTTGCATATGATTAATGAAATAATTGATTTCTATATTAGTGCGAAGTTTCATGAAATTATTCATAAATTTTTAGTTACTGTCCTCCTACTTCTTTTAAACGTTCCGATTGTAAATTTTCAATATAGATCTCTATGCTATCAATATTATGATTTTCCACATTTAGCAATGATCTGTCGACCTACTTTTTATTTCCAAACTACACTGCTCAAAACAATTAAAGGATATTGCAGTTTTAGGTGGATTTTGTATCTGGGAAACTTTTTAGCTGATTGATACATGGTCGACAGACATAGATGGTTATATGAGAATAAATTACACATGTTTGGCAGAAAAAAATGCATTTTATTGCGCATTTGTGTACAAAAGAAAAAAAACACAATTTGTGAATATGAGAAAAAAAGAATAAGAAAAGGTGTTTTCTTCAAAGAAAATCATTTTCAGTAGGGGGTATGGTTTCCACGTGCGGCCAGCAACGTTGAACACCTTTGAGGCATGGACTCAATGAGTCTATTAATGACGAGTTGGGGTATTGTGCCCCACTCTTCCAGAAGAGCTCTTTCCAGTTCTTGGAGAGTTTGTGGGGGTTGTTGGCGGCCAGAAACTCGTCTTCCTAGAGCGTCCCAAACGTGCTCGATTGGATTCATGTCTGGGGAACACGCTGGACATTCCATTCGAACGATTCCTTCCTCGAAAAGGAAATCCTCCACCAGGTTTGCACGATGTGGCCTGCAGTTATCGTCCATTAAAATGAAGTTATCTCCGATTGCTGCAGCGTACGGGACTACAATAGGTCTGAGGATCTCATCCCTATATCGGCGACCAGTCAGAGCTCCATCTCGAATAATGTAGAGGTCAGTGCGCCCGTCAATGGAGATGCCGCCATACACCAACACTCCTCCACCGCCAAATCTGACACTTTCGTGCACGAACGCAGGATTATTCCTACTGCCACGGTCCCTCCAGATGAAAATACGCCTATTATCCGGATGCACAGAAAAACGCGATTCGTCAGAAAACAGAATATTGCTCCATTCATTTCTCCTCCAGTTGACATGCTCGGTTGCCCGCTCCCTGCGGTCGCGACGATGCCTTGATGTTAATCTAACACATACCATCGGTCGGCGAGCATACAGACCTACAGCATGGAGCCGGTTTCGGACAGTCTGAGTTGAAATCGTGGTGTCTGTAGCGGAGCGAAGGTGTTGTTGGAGAAGAGTAGCGTTCATGTTTCGGTGTCTCCGAGCTGTTAACGCTAAATACCGATCTTCATTGGGCGTTGTTGCCCGTCTACGACCTTGCCCTGGTCTTCGGCCTGCACATCCACTCTCCAAAAACGGTTCCAGATCCTGGAAATGACACTTTGTGACACTCCAATGGCTTGCGCTACTTCGGCTTGAGTTTGGCCCCCTTCTAACCTACCAACAATTCTCCAAGCTTCTGAATCTGTCAAATGACTTCGCTGAGACATCGTACTCATCTAAACAAAGCAATCACTGAATGCCGATCATCCTTGTCTTCATTCTCTTTTATCCAGTTGAAAGTCAAATTTCATTCGCTGCCGCTGAAGCGACGTTTTTGACGTCGAACTCAAAATTTGCATACTCCACAGTTTGAAAACCAGAAAAATTTGCATTTGTGATTCTCTTCTTCTATTTTCGGCAAAAAAAATTTCGTTTATATCTTTATTTTATATAAAACTTCAAATATCCTTTAATTGTTTTGAGCAGTGTAGTATATAACCCCGTCAAAAATGACGGATTGTTGATCTGCGTTTCATTTTCATAAGATTTCATACAAAAAAACAGCATGGAGATTTATTATTGAAAGGTTTGTATTGTAGAAAAATACATTTTAAAAAGGACAAATGATTTCTACAAATAAAAATAATAAGGATATATATATATTTACCTAGTATTAAATTTCTGAAATAGTTCAACGATTGGACAAAATTAAATATTAACAAATAATTCATGTGCGAAAGTTTTTGTAAAAAAGTATTATCAATGAGTTTTTAAACAGCTTGACTTACCATATAACTCATTGTTTGATTACATAAGCAAAATTAAATGGAAATTACGCTGTACTATGCATTTCTTATATTTTAATTACGTTTGATAAGAAAGAATCATTTTACAGTATATGACCCATTATCCGAAAATCCAAAATCCGGAAAGACCCGAAGTCCGGAAAGAAAAATTCGAAAATTTTCTAAATTTGTAAATTTTTAATAAATTTTAGATTTTCTGAAATTTTTCGAAAATGTTACCGATTCCTAATTTTTTTTCAGTCCATTGTGTTTCAATGTTTAATCACTAAAATATTGTTACTTCAGTGGCGGGTGAACACGCCCCCCCCTTCTCTTCCCGAAATTAAAAACAAATCATTTTTCTCTCAAATTTTAGATTTAAATTAATTTATATTACGATTCGTTAGAAACAAAAAATAGTTATGTATTTATTTCATCAGGGGTGATTCTGTTCAAGTTTTCCTAAAAATTTAAGGCATTCGATTTCGAAAATTTAAGTCTTCATTCCAAAATTTCGAGCATAAATATCTCGAATTTTGAACGATAGTCGCCGAAAAAAATCAATTATGTCTATCGTTCACAGAAAAAATAGAAAATTTCTTCAAACGATTGTGGAAACAACGTGAATTTCGTCAAAGGACCGAAAATAAAAACGCAAAATTCGTTGCAGGATTGCAAAAAAAAAGCTAATTTTGTTAACAAATTGCAGAAAAACGCGATTTCCGTCAAATGCTTACGAAGAAGACGCAAATTTCTTTCAAGGACTCCGAAAAAATGTAAAAATGTAAAAAAAAAAAAAGGTTAAAGGATCGCAAAAAAAAAATGCGAATTTCGTCAAATAATCGCTGAAAAACATGAATTTCTTCAAAGGGTCTAGAAAAAAAAAACACAAATTTCTTCAAAGCACTGCGAAAAAATGTCTAATTTCGTTAAGGGATCGCGAAAAAGTGAAATTTCGTCAAAGGATCGAAAAAAACGCAAATTTCTTCGAAGGATCGCAAAAAGAAAACGCAAATTTCTTCAAAGGACTACGAAAAAATGAAATTTCGTCAAAGGATCGTAGAAGAAAAACGCAAATTTTGTCAAAGAACAGCAGAAAAATGCAAATTTTGTTAAAGAATGACGAAAAAAACATGAATTTTGTCAAATAATCGTGAATTTCGGGAAGACCCGAAATCCGGAACGATGGAAGAAAAATTTCAAAATCCGCCAGTAGATGGCGACACTATACTGAATCAACCTCAAATCTCTCCATTCGAAATAAATCACCGCTGCTTCTGAAAAAAAAAGTGCTTACAGAATTTTTTTTTTACAGAAATGTTAATATGCATTTTTTTTATGAAAAAGTTTTTTAAGGTTTTAAACAAAATTAAAAGATTTAAAAGCTTTAATGTGCTTTTACAAATATTTAAACGACGAAAATAGATAATATATCTTTAACTTTTAAAAGTATTCATCAAATTAAAACCTGATTTTGTCTTATTTTAAAAATATGCCTGAAAAAAACAAAATAAATTCATTATTAAATTCATTATTAAATGCATTAGTATGACTGGAAAGTCCTGGTAAGTACTGGAAAGTCCTGGTAAGTACTGGGAAGTCAGACTCTCAAAGTCATTGCCGTATCATCGCAAACATTATCTGCGAAAAAAGTACTTACAGAAAAAAAACGCTTTTAGAAATAAATTAAAGAAATCCTTTAAATTATTTAAAGACTTTAATATGCTTTTACAAATATTTTAAGAGCATAATCGGATATTTTAATGAAACGTTCAAATAGTCATTCATTTGGAATTTATGATGGAATTTGTATTTTTGAATGGCAACATTATTCGTTTGTTTACATCAGGTAATCGGATGTTTAATTTGTTATTTTTAATTTAAAACTTAAAACATTATAACTGGATATGATATACATGTTTTATACGAAAATATGCTGAACAGACATTATTTCAAGTAGAAGAAATTTGTTGGTTATGTGTTAGCATATCTTTTTCAGTAAGCCTAACATGGCGTTTAACTACGGTCGACTCGCAGACCAGAGTGGTTCTTGTATTACACATCACATTTCACACTCCAAAGCGCCACCTGTCAAAAATTATTGCAATTATTCTTTTTTTTATTGTTCCATTCTTCTTTCCCCTTTCCGAATAGTAAGTGTACCGATTTTGGATTCATTTGGGTTATTCCTTCAAGCTACAGATGGCTCCAAATAGAGGTACTTATATTATAACCACACGGAATATTTCTAAACATAAGCAAAAAAATAAATAAATAATCGAAAAATTTCTTTAGTATTTTCGGAAATTAATACCATTTTCGAAAGTTGACAAAAGCAAATTATTAAAATAGTTCTAATACCGATTTTTAGTTGGGAAATTTGTTTGGAATAAATGCGCACCAAATTTATCGGAGAAGAGTGAAATGTAATTGGAGTTCTACGCCAAACTACCATTTATCAAACTTTAATTACACATTTCAACAGCTTAAAAGCCCTTTCAAAACAAGAATTAAGTTCAGGAAATCTAAAATAAATTTATGGGTTGATAGAAGTTTTTATTTTTAGTGTTCGCTTTTTTTTTTTTTTTTTTTTTTTTTCGCATTTTTGAGATAATATGAAGACGAATAATACATCTTATTCCAATATGGAATGACCTTATAAAATGATTTTAATAGATCGATGATTCTGTGTACATTTAGTTACTTTCATATCACTATTATAATTTGTTAAAAATCCTTGGTTTGATATGATTCATCGAACATAACTGCATTTTGAGTTCAAATTTAGTAGTAGCATGAAATTTATAGACATTGAAACACTTAGTTATTTGTAATTTATTCGCGTTTTTCAGTTTCATGTAAATGCATAGCTGCTAACTTTTACGTTTTTTTGTTACCACTAAAAATTAATAAAAAATTTTGCCTCATCGAATCCCATGATTTCGGCGATTTAATAAGGTAAAATTTACTATAAAATTTTAGTGGTAGGAAAAAAGTGTAAAAGTTGGCAGCTATGTAAATGTATCGCTTGAATTATCTTGAATTATAATTAATTGTTTCTTGATGATGACCTTTCCCCGACTGTTGTGGGGAAAGGCGTCTAAAGCTTGTTTTCACCTTTCTGACATATTCACAAAGTCATTTTCAGTCTGTTAATGCATGGAATTTTCAGACATCTCTATCAGATACTAAGAATTCGAATATATATTTACTTTTTCTTTAAAAGCAAGGGACCTTTCAGAAAGCTGTTGAAAAAGTCGGAGTTTTGTACTGATTTTAGATACACAACAGTCAGGGAAAGGTCGTCACCATGAAGCAATTAATTATAACTCAAAAGATAAGTCAAGCGATACATTTTTAGGAAACTGAAAAACGCGAATAAATTACAAATAACTAAGAATTTCAAAGTCTATAAATTTCATGCTTTAACTTATAAAATGACTCCTTGAATGTGTCAAAAAGATTTACATTGTTGAGAAGGATACTTTTTTATTGTTGAGGGGTATGGAGGAGGGGTAGCTTAAAGGGTCTTCCTCATTCAATCGAAAACACCCGTTCGCTAATGTTAATCCTATAGGACATTTTTTTTCTATTGTTTCGTTTGCATTTCAGTATTTTTAAACGATTTTTTTTTCATTTGATAGCAGAGATCAATCTCTCTTTCCACCGTTGATTATTTTTTCGATTTTTTTGCAAATATACTTTCACTTTCGGAACCGGTTTCGACAGTCGTGATCTCTGCTATACAAGGCATTTTTTTTTAAATATTGAAATGCAAACGAGATTTTAGAAAAACAGTGCCCCGTAGGATTAACATTAGCGAATGGGTGTTTTCAAGTGATTGAAGAGGACCCTTAAGTGGCAACATCTAACTATCATTGCTAAAAATCAAATGACGTGTTCTAACTTTTATTTTTATAATTATCATAATTATTCCCACAAAATTTCAGCTTGTATCTCTGAACAATCCGTATAAAAATTAGTGTGAATTTTAACTGCATTTCACAGTGATAAAAAAAATAATAATAAACTATAATTTTACTACTTTTGGAAATAATTACGGTTTACGTAATGTTGACAAAAACAAACATTAAAACAGCAGCTTAGAAAATGTCTTTGTTCGGAAAAACCTTTCCTGGAATAAAGGCGCACAATATTCAACGGGAGACAGTAAAAAGAAATTCGGGTTCCACACCAAATGACCAATCAAGCTTTAATAAAACAATTCAGACACCAAAAAACAACAATATATATATATATATATATATAACCTTCTTAAAAATAATTAATAATAATAATAATAATAATAATAATAAAAGTTGAAAAACACGAAATATATTTATGGAAAGATAGGAGGTATTATTTACTTTTTACTTACTCATCATACGTAGTATAGGGTAAGTCTTGTAATCGTTTTGAAAATCGAAAAAATTTTTTTGAAGGATTTACACGTTTCAGGCACTGGAGATTCCGAAAAACATATTTTTAGAAAAAAAATTTTGCCGTCCGTCTGTGTGTCTGTGTGTGTGTCTGTGTGTGTGTCTGTGTGTGTGTCTGTGTGTCTGTAAACGCTCTATCTCCCGAAAAAATTGAGATAGAGACTTGCAATTTGGTATGTACTTAGTATGTAATAATGGGAAGAAGGGGTAATAAAACAATTCAGACACCAAAAAACAACAATATATATATATATATATATATATATATATATATATATAAAACCTTCTTAAAAATAATTAATAATAATAATAATAATAATAATAATAAAAGTTGAAAAACACGAAATATATTTATGGAAAGATAGGAGGTATTATTTACTTTTTTTATTATTATTTGATGTAGATGCAAAAATTTTAAACTAATCTTCAAAAATATGTTTTCCGCCGTTGGACAACGCGGAATTTTTTGACACATTCGCGAAGTCTTTTTTACACGTACATGCAAAAATTTTGCGGAAATGACTGTTTAACTGATTTGAAATCGAACAGTGTTTTTCGTTATACGATAAATGTACTACATCTTGAGGTCCCATTGATTGCTCTCCAGTGACGAACTTCGCTAGATTCTAATTTTCAGAATGTACAGTTACCCCACTCCTAAAAAAACATACATTTTATTTACCAGATTGTCCTAGAAAAAAAACGGAGCCATTTTTTCGGGAAAGTAGGTCTCTAAACTCTGAAATTTTTAATACGAACACCTAATTTCGACACCTGATTTTTCCTGAAAATTTTAGGTTATTAAACGCGGAGTCATTCCGTCAAATAGTTTAGAAATTATGAAGTTTTAAAATTTTTATTTTGAAGGTTAAAGTTTTATACGTTAACTTGAGCATTTTAACAGTTTGAGAGTACGCAGCGCCACCTATCGGTCATTTTTAGAACCGACAAATGAAAGCATAGCAAAGAAATTCTGCCTTCGCACATCATTATTTCAACTCAGCCCATTGTTAATTTATTAGTGCAGTCTATTTTAATACAAACGAGTAATAATATTTCATATTTTATTTGGAATGCCACTATAAAAATTTTTCCATTAAGTCTGATGCTTGAGGACTTTTCTGTTGCTTTAGTTTTTGGTCTACTTAACGTTACGACTTTATGCTAAATAGCGTCAAATTTTATTGCTGTTCTCAAGTCCAAACTGGTTACTTTCTGTCATAAACACGAATTTATTTTTGGTATTAGACGTATGAAATATGCAGGTACTTTTATTCAGAAGCTAAGAAATTTAATAGTCTTTTCCATTTTTCGATACACGCAAACGATCATTCAGAAAATACTTTAAACGTTTTGAGTTTTGAACCAATTTTTGTGACGCGACAGCATTGGAAAGATCGGCTTGATGCAGCAAGCACTTATAACTCAAGTCAATCTAAATTAATTTCTCTACAAATTTCTATACCTTTTTTTTTGTACTTTTCCGTTAGCGTTTTGACTCCGTTAGGCGCCGCGCTAACGAAATAGTAGCAAAGTAACATCATTGGATGCAGCAAACTCGTTGTGCAGGAATCTCTAAAATGCGCGAAACTCGTTAAAGCAGCGGTCAGTAACGCATGTATGAGCGGTGCGCGCACATGAAAACAAACGAAAAAAAGATAATTGAATGCAGCAAACTCTCTATGCAGCAATCTCTAAAATGCACGAAACTCGTTAAAGGTGCGGTCACTAACAAATCAGCGCTGCGCGCACATGAAAGCCAAGAGCGTCGTTAATATCCCAGAACTGAAATATTTTCAGAAATTCTGAAAGTCATTTCCAATTCCATACGCCTGTTTAGATTTAATTTATGTCTTTTGTTTAGTATTTTTTTTTATTTATATGTTATCTTAATAAAATTTCCATAATAATACATATTCTTATTTTGTTTAATATTCGTATTATTAGTTACAATTGGCGGGAAAGTACCCCTTGTTTTATTATCATTGTAATTTATTTTTTCATTTACATCGGAAAATAATTAACCATATTGAAAGACTTGCATATACAATATACAAAAGAACAAAAAGAACACACCATAAAAGGCTGCGGAAAGGTTGGGGTGGTGGAACATTACTGTGCTCTTATCATTAATGGTGGGAGGCTCCAAAACTCCTTTCATCAAGGAACTGATTCACGAAATGATAGGGTGGCACACGACACAAAACTCCACCATGAGTGCCATGTTGTGCCATGTTGTGCTCCTTTATCCTTGCTAGTGATGAAAGCGAGACAGGCCGGATATCCATGGAAAAATGATTTAAGTCCCCAGGATTACAATCTCCGACCTGTGTTAAGAGGATTATGTGAAGTCATAATCCAATAAATATTTGACGCGAGTAAGTTTTACACTGTTTTCGACCTTACCGTTTGTAAGGGATTAGTCCATATCACTGGAAAGAATGGAACGTGAAAAGTGAATTAGTAGATGTGCTTTGTAATATTTTTCTATATCTCTTAATCATTATCCTTGCTTGTATTTTATTTAATTTCTTTCAAACACGATATTTGAGATTCATATAATCAACATTTGGTTAATATTTCATTCATCAGAAGAGTTTCCAATGAAATGTCGATATTGATTAAATTTTGCATTAAAAATGTTAGCAATGAAATATACCAATATTGCTTATTATCTTTACATTTGCAATAATTACAGTTAAATGCTATCATAACGAATATTGAGAATTAATGGATGTGCTTTGTAATATTTTTCTATATCCCTATTATCCTTGCTTGTATTTTATTTCATTTCTTTCGAAATGAATAAAATCATTTGAACAATTGCAAATCAATATTTAATCAATACTGACATTTCACTGGAAACTTTTTTGATGAATGTTGATTGTATGGAAGAAATAAAATTGTTCATTTGATAATTGAGATTTGTAATTGCAATTGTTCATTTGAGATGCATATCATCAATATATTCGGTTAATATTTCATCCCCCAAAAATATTTCTAGTGAAATGTCAATATTGATTAAATATTGGCTTTGCATTGAAAATATTAACACGAACATCCATGTTATCCTTGTTGTTTATTTTCGTTTATTTTCGTTCTGATAAAAGACATAAAAATTTTCAAAGTTGTTTATTTTAAGGCGTGACTATAAAAAACAATAAATAAACATAAATTTTTCATAAAGAATATACTCGATCGGATAATGAGTTCCTGAGATATTTGTAATCCTATTTTCCACACGCTTCGATTTTTCAGGACACTGTATTTCATTCAAATTGCAATTCAAAGCTATATTTTAATTGGATATGAGACGTTTAATCTGACGCAGTATAAACCGTTAGTTAACAGGATTACCAATTTTGGAGTTATAAGGATGTTTCTTTTACGCAATTCAGTAATAGAGCATTTATAATTTATGATGTCATCAAGCCAGGATTTTATTCGAATGGCAATGCATTTTATAAATTGTTTACACATGTTTTATTTTCATATTTTATATTATGCATGTCCATGATGGGTAAGTATTACGTGGCCCTCAATCCCAATGACTAGTTCCTATTTTTCGATAAAGGGTGCAGATCTTTCCAGAAAATTCTGTCACAATAAATGTTTTGAAATGAATTTCCGGATGCGAAAAGCTCAAGAATGGAAAACAAAAATTGCCATCATAAAGGAACATTTGCTTATAAGTCAAAATAAATTCACGTATCAATAAATATTAAAACGAAAAAAAAAAATCGATTAAAAATATTTTTAATAACCATGCCTGCAACTGTCATGCTTGTATGTTTAAAACTGAGTCTGTAAACGGGTCGAAAAGACAGCACAGGTAATTCTTGAAATTTTCAGCAAATAAATTTGTGTTTGTTTGTCAGAAAGGTCTTAAACAGAATTTTCTTCTTCTTCTTTTTTTTTTAGAAAACACCCATTCTGTTTTTTTGTTTTTTTTACTCATTTATATACATATAATATTTTCCATTGACATGCATTTTCATCATCTACTTGAATTTTCATTACTTAAACTTATTTATTTCATGATTTTTTTTTTCGTCATAATATATTGTGTACTTTTTAATTCTATTTATTTTTTCCCTCTACATATTTCTGGATATTATTCAAACATCAGGTATACGTGTTCATTTTTCATATTTAATAATTTTTTCTCCCAATTGTTGTATGATGATTCTGTAATTTTATTTAATGGTTATATATTTGCATTCAACACTGCAAATAGAGGTGTCTTAAATTCAGACGCATATGTGACTGAAAAAGAAATTTAGACACTTAAGTGTCTGAATGTGAAATTTCAGACGTCACACATGTCTAAATTTAAGACACATAAGTGTCTTACTATTATCATGTTTAAAATAAACTGAGAAAAATATCTGAATAATAGTGATATGTCTGAAATTAAGACATAGAACTTCAGACACTTAAATGTCTGAATGCGATACTGTATATGCCTGATACTGCATATGACTGTATATACAATCGCATTGCAATATGTATGTCAGCACCATCAGAAAATGTTTTTGAACGGAGGAAAATTTTTTAAAATACATTTTCATCCACTACATTTCGTATTACTTTACAAAAGACGTAATTTGATTAGGCCAAGTACATCTGAAAAAATTGTAAAAGTTCAATTTATTTTGCTGCAATCGCGCATATAATTATGAATGTATCGGTCTATTATTATTAGAATTTTCACTTTGAATATAAATATTCTTTTTGAAATTACACGTTTATTTTAAATGGTATCATATATTTTCAATATATAAATGGTTTTCTAGATTTTTTTCTTTAGCATTAAATAACTTTTAAATATTATACGCTAAGTATAGTGCTGCAATTGCGCATGTACTAAGTGTATTATCTTTGATTCCTACTTTTGTAGGTTATAGATATCTCAATTCTTAAGATTTTCCAATGACATGCATTTTCATCATCTAATTACATGTTCATTATTTATACTTATTTATTTTTTTTCATAATCTATTGTGTACTTTTTATTTATTTATTTTTTTCTCTACATATTTCTGGATATTATTCAAATATGTGCGCGTAATTTTTCCTATTTAATATCTTTTTTCCCCAATCGTTGTAATGATGTTTCGTTGGTGTTATTTAATGGTTATAATATATTATATATACTGTATAATAATTATAAATATTTTTATTTATCTTTTTTCTTGAGATGTTCTAATGTGCATCTGATATCTGTATGCATGCATTCACTTGATATATGTTCTGAAAGGGGAAAAAAAAGAAAGAAAAGAAAAACAAAAAAAGAAAGAAAAAAAAGCATATTTTATTTTTTTCAGTACAGGAAAGAATAAATATTACTTTATCCATTCAAATATAACAAGGGAAAAAAAAAAAAAAAAAAAAAAAAAAAAAAACATTATGACGAAGCGAATATAAAATCTTGTGAGAAGTCGAAGTAACCACAGACGACGTATCAGGCAGTAACGACATTAAAAAGATTTTTAAATTTTGATCGAAATATCGTATTCAGCTGCAGTTTGTCTCTTTACGCAACAGAAATAATTTTAATAGAAAATAGAGTTGTAGCGACAATGCTAGACTTCTACAAAAAAAATATTTTAATAAGGAAAAAAAAAACATTTATATTTGGGTATTTTTCAGAAATCCAAAAAAGTTTTTTTTAATTATAGATTTTTGTTTTCTAAAGCAGCTATATTCTGACATATTCTCGAAGTTATTTTTATTCGTAAATGTATCAAATTTGCAGGTTTGTTATTTAGGTATAAAAGAAAGCGTCACCCCCCCCCCCCCCCCACTTTTTTTTCGATAAAAACTAAGGTTTTCTCAGAAAATTATGTAAAAATTGCATTTAAAGACAAGTTGAAAGATTGTTCGAATACTATCGAAAAGTTGGAAACGCTATCCAGTTTCGAAATCACTTCAATTACAAATATCTTCTGAAAAAAAAAAAGTATACTTTTTATTTTAGTACAGGAAAGAATAAATATTACTTTATCCATTCAAATATAATTATCATGGGGGGGGGGGGGACAATTTCATACTTTTACATACAAATATGGGTTCGTGAATATGCCAAAAAGTTTCGCATTTTTCTTTCTGCCACATTCACAAAATCATATTTATTCGCGAAATCAAATTTAAAGATATTCTTGTTCAGCCTTTTTTTTATTATTATTATTATTTGCAGGAAAAAGAGAAAGTTGTCCGATTTCTTTGTATCTGAATAAAGGTATTTCCTAATTCCATGCAGTTACGAGTGAAAATAGCCAACAAAACCATGCTCTAGAACAGCTGTTTTAGAGATGGAATTCTCTACATTTTCCTTACGTTAGACTGTATGGACTATATCATATGAAGCGGACAACTAACGCCATCTATATGTCTTATTCTGAAACGAAATCAGTTTAAAACTACTCTACTTTTGCACTATTCTAGATTCAAACATGTTTAAGTATTTTTTTTAATCCGGGGCGTGGACTAGAGGTCTGCACGGGCCAAAATTTCCAAACCCCGAGTCTGGCCCGATCCGTAGAAATTTTTTTGACTCAGCCCAGTATAAAAGTTAAAAGTTTAGCCCGAGCCCAGTCCGTACCTACCGTACAAGAAATTTATTGGACCGGTCCTGGTCCTGCACGGTATATAAAAGCTAAAAGTTCGGCCCATCCCATTAAAAAAATGTAATGGCCCGGCCTGGTATAAAAGCTAAAATCTTGGCCCGCGCCCGGCTCGGTATAAAAGCTAAAGGTTAGGCCCGAGTTCGGCTGGCCCATACAAAAACTTAATTGGTCCCGCCCGTCTCGACTGAATTTCTATAAAACATAGATTTTTACGCCGATATGGTTAAAAATTACCTTGTGCGAGAAGTTCTGACAACAAATACTTATTTTTTCCCCTCACGTTTATATTCTTCATTTTTAAAAAAGCGCCCCGGGCTGCAAAGTACAAGCACACCCATTCCATAGTTTTATTTCTGGCTCTGCCCATGTAAACTACTAGTATATATAATTTTTTAATGAATCGCTATTTGTATGTAAATGTCTGAGTTATCATTAATATCGTTAGTTAATCCATATATTCCATGCCTTGGAGACTTAAAAATTGAAAAACGCTATACAGTAAAATCTCCTAAGACGGAATCGAATAGGAGAGCCGAAAAATCCGTTATAGGCAGGTTCCCTTTTTAGAAAATACGTCGTCTGTTGTAAATGTATTATATTCTTTTCGCATACATTATTATATTCAGCTTTCATGGATCAACGCATTTTTCTGTTTAAGACTGAATTCCGTGATAGACAGGTTCATTTTCACAGGTTTTATTGTATTCATTGCCTAGATATATATGTACTATTCTTTAAAAAGAATAAATTTTAAATTTTAATTGTAGAATAATATCGATTTAAAAATATATGTATTTTATGCAAAAATTATTGGGTATATATTTTCTTTATTCATATAAATGTTGCTAAAAATCAATTCAAATGCTTGCGAAATATATTTGATTAGCAATTCAAATTCACCAAAAAATACATTTTACAAATGCGTATGATGTCAGTTGTTATTTTAACTTTTGAAGATATTGCGAAAACTTTTAGTAAGTCCTCTACATTGAATATAATCCTTGACTCCCAATGAGACTAAAACAGAAGCAAATAATCTTTTGTAAAATTTTATATTCGAAAACTATTCCCAAAACTAATATGGGAGAATTAATTAAATTTTGATTTTAATTTTTGGGCCAGATTTCTCTTGATGTTAGAATATAAATGTAAAAATATCTCAAGAGATTTAATCTCATTCCGAAAAATGTATTTTATTTTGGAATAAATTTTGTTTTATATTACTTTCAAACGAATTAAAAGTAATGTATGAGATTTATAATAATTTTACATGTATGTTGTTATAATTAAACTGCGTTTTACTTTTATTATTACTATAAATATATGGTTATGCCTGTAGAAAATAACTTAAATTTGTTCCCAAATTGTATACAAACTTTTTATAAAATAATTACAAAATTATTTAAGTGACAGCATAGGAAAATAACGAAAAAGTAATTATTGCTTAACACAGAACTACTAAGATTTGTAAACAAAAATTTCCTTTTTTATACTTTTTATAAAATATCAAAAATATACATATTAAGAAGAATTAATAAAAAAATATTCTCTTCCATTTAATGGAATGCAAGTTTATAATGGAAATTTTAAGATGTGTTTGCCTCATTTTATTTTTATATATACGTATTTATATAAATATTTATAGCTGTTATGCAACGACACATGAATTGGCATGAATTAAATAGGAAATATTGATAGTTTTAATGAACATATTAATATTTTCTTGTATTCTTATAGCAAATTCATTCGTTCGAAACCTATTAAATTATAACAGTACATCCAAAGTTAAAATATTAAATGTCAGAAACGCACAAACATACGGACTATGATAATAATTATTTATACTGCAAAAATATCGCAGTAGTCTTAATATTATATGTAAAAAGAAAATACAGGAACTAGTAATGCTTGAAAATTAAAATGTAATGTTTTCATGGATATTTTATTTTTGAATATTATGAAAATGCTTCAATGAATGCTTTACGAATAATTTGTTTTTACAAATGCAATACATGATCGACAGCTATTTTTAGTTTCAATATATTATTGCAATAGTGGTATTGCAATAAAAGAATGAAAGTATAAATCCAACAAATGAAATATTATCACAGTACTGAATTAACTGAATTTGTTAGCTTCTATGCAATTTTACGAATAGAGTGTTTTTTTATGTAATTCAGTTTTGATTCCAAGTATTTTAAAGTGAAAATTAATCATTGCACGTATAAACAGCCTAGGTATGATTAGATTTGTTCCCATAAATGTATTGATATATATATATATATATATATATATATATATATAATTATAATATCTATGAATTTCAACAAAAAAAATATATATATATATATATATATATATAAATGTAAAGATTTAGCCAGATTTAGTAAAATAACTTGATCGTTGTTTTTTTTTTCAACGTATTATATATATATAACAAAATAACATACGGAAACGTTAATTTACAATTGCTCTACTTTGCTATCTATTTAACCACTTTTTTAACTTGTATGTTTACTTTTAAAACATAATCATGTAAATAATAGCAAGATATATTTCTTCAGATTTTCGGAATGTAACCTAAATTCTTATTTAACTTCAAATGGAATTACTCCGGATATATAACTGACCGTATATCGTCAATTAAATCCAAGAAACATTCAAATTTAGAGAAGAATGTTTTCGTTTTATTTATTTCTGCAAACTACTTTCTTTCATAATCTGTTCCATACCTAAACACAGTACACATATCTGTCTCTACTAACAGCGCCAGCCCAACGGTATTTTGGCGCCCGTACGAGTATCCGTCGGGCGCCCCCACCCCTTCCCAACCCCAATCCCGAACAAAAGGAAATACTGTTGGATTATTCTTAACTTTTTATATATTCGTTACTTTTAAACATACTATTACTAATTACTTATGATATTATTTAAAGAATACATAAAGGCATTAAAATTCAATCCCTTTTTGTATTATAAAATGTGTCAAAAGGAAAATTTTAATTATACAATAAATAACAGTTTTACTATGCAATATTACGATCTCAGATTGAAATAGATATAATAATCTGGGAACGCGGACAAAAACGAGGCAAAGAGACTGATTCCCAACAGACAACCAATTGCCTTCCTTCCCCCCCCTCCTCCTTTGAGGGGCAAGGGCAGAAAATAAAAAAAAAATCAACCGATCTGATGTTTATATTCTTAGAAAGCATATTACCAAAATTTTATCTTCAAAAGCCATCATAGATTCTGGATAACTTAAAAACAAGAAAATTTACGACAAAAAGTTTTTATTTCAATTTTCTTGCAATTTCATTTTCGTTACATAACATCTTCTTCAAAGCTCTTTCATTTATACAGAATTTCAAAGATCAGATAAGGAGAAATTTACTCACAAAAAATACACTCTGGAACTGGAAGCATAGACCTACGTGGCAGAACCACAAAAAAAAGTTTCCCGTATTTTAAACTACAGAACTTATTTGTGCACTGATAATTATGTATGGAAACTGAAATTAACCCACACCTTTAAAGCCACGGGGAAGTTGCAAAAAAATCGTCCTTCCTTAAAGGATGCCCCTGCAAAGATGTACTCCTGGACAATTAATGGACCAACAACTGACAACTATATCCTGGTTTGCCCGAAATAGATTAATTATAATTTCTTAGAAATACTTATATTGGTCATTTCCCTACCCGAAGTGTCCCCTCTCTTACCGGCTCTGACTTCAGCACCTAATATTTTACAGCTTTTTTAAAAGACTACTAAACTGGAATTCTTAGAACTGATTTTTAACACTTTCCAACCTAGTTGAAAAGTGTTTATGACTTCGGTTTGTCTGGCCGTCTGGCCGTCTGCCGTCTGTCCGTGCTCTAACTCCCGTAAATATGCTCGGATTGCTCTGCAATTTTTATATGTTATAGTCGTTATCTATAGCATGTTCTCTATTTCAACGGAAATGTGTAGCATTGATAGTTTTTTTACAGGGAGACTCAAAAGAATTCCGTTACATTGCGGTCTATGGGGGAAAATCATTGACGGTTTATTTAAATAATGTTTCACTATTTTAAACGCATTGAAATTTATATATATCACTAAGGTGCATTAGAAGAAGCTTAATATGGAATAGGGTGTGCATAGCACTTATAGTTACTTTACAGGGACAGTCAAAAGAATTCTGTTACATTACGTCTATGGAGAAAAATCGTCTGCGGTTTATTTAAATAATGTTTCCCTATTTTAAACGCATTGAAATATATATATATCACTAAGGTGCATTTCAAGAGGCTTACTACAGAATAGTGTGTGTACAGCAGTCATCGTTCATTTACAGGGACGCACAAAAGTTCGCGAACACATTTCCGTATTATTTAACTCCAGAAGGAAAAATTTTAAACTGTGCTACGCGTTTCCTAACTGAACTAAAATTTAACATCCTATGTAGTATATATACAAATCTATAGATCCTATACAGGGCTGAATAAAAGTATTCGGATTACTTAGATATTATTTTTTAGCTTATTAAACGGTATGATTTGTAAAATTATTTTGGAAGCGTTGGAAAGTGTTACATAATCTATGCTTGACGCATGATTTTTCGTTCTTGTTTACCATCACCCTGGTGTCAAAAAAGATAATTCTCGCTCAGATTCGGAGCCTTCAGAAATTATTTAACTTTATTTCTTCTGTCTCCCTATTGCTCCAAGCCACGTAACTGTTTTTCCTTTGACTACACCCTCTTCCCTCACACACACATTCACTTATGTGTATGTACTCGTTTTGATTATATTAGTTCTCAAATCAGAAATAATTGTATTTGTTTGTGCAATCTTTCAAATATTTGTAAATTAAAATTTTGAGTAGTCAGTGTCATAACATTTTCACTTGAATTTGAAATTATGGGGTGGGCCTTGCCCACCCCCCCACTTTATATTCATAATCATATTTTTCTAATTTTATTTTCTTAAAATACAAATTTATATATCTATTCCCTTTTAAATGTAAATTCTTTAAAGATAATTATTTTTTAAGTTTTCTAAAATTTCTATTTTCTATTTTCTATTTTCTATCTTCTATTTTATTTTTTATTTTTTTGGCTACATTTTCACATTTGATATGGAAATTATGAATATTGATTTGACTAAGGGATTTACAGAAATATTTATTTTAAAAAAAATTACAAATTTTTAAAAGAACATAAGTTTTTTTTTTTTTTTTTTTTATGAGTATTTTTTACTACGAGGAACAAATTAAAAAAAAATTCACTTTAAATAAAAAATTCCGAAACCAATTTAAAGATTACATAGCTGAAAAACTTTGTACAAAGTTTCATTGTTTTATCTTTCATATTAAAGTTAAATATTAAAAGTCTTGATAAGAAAATATTTCCCCTCTCAACAACACAAAACTATAGCTGAAAAACAATGTACAAAGTTTCATGGTTTTATCTTTCATATAAATTTAAATATATCAATTTAAATATAAAAAGATTTAAAATGTTTTTCCCCGTTCAACAACACAAAACTATCTGACACATTTTCTGACTTGTTTTTAAGCAAAAAAGCACGAGACTTGCAAGTATGTTTTTTGATGTGATATGAAATCGAAAAGTTTTTTTTTTTTTTTTTTTTTTTTTTTTTTTCATTTTCTGTTAAAAGAGTTGCATCTTGAGTTATAAGTGATTTTTGTGTCAGGACAGCAGTTTTTTTCCTTTCCTGCGCTCTCGTGTCCGGAAATTCGGTTCAAAGCGTCAACTTTGACGGCATTTTTTGAAAATTCTTTTGCTTTTACCGAAAAACTGAAAAACGGTTCGGTTACATTAGTTTTTTAATAAACGCATCTGCCAATTTGACACGTTTGGGATAAAAAATCCTTTTTTCATCATGGTTTTTACTTTTTCTTTCTTTTTTTCTCTTTGCCCTCTTGATCCTGTAATAATTTCCCGATTTTTTTCATGCACGGCAATTTGAGAATAATCTTTAAATTAATATTGTTTAATACAAAAAAACGAGAATAAGTAATTTGTACGATTATCTGCAACTACAAGATGTTACCTGTCAAAGAACACTTGTCACTATCGGTTGCATCAAGGGGACAGTCGAGAGTCGACCGACCAGTGGGAGAAGAAAGAGTTCAGAATCGTAAAAATGTCAGTAGTAATTAATTAACCTCCCTCGGTCCTGGTGTTGAATAGAGGGTTGGTTATGTCTTCGAAAGGATGCAATTTGAGTGTTAATAGCCTCGTTTTCTCAGATAAAGGAACCAGACATATGGTCTGTATGTGAAGATTTTAGTGTCCTTGAACTGTTATTTAAACCCAAGGTAGACCCATTCCCACAGACCGCAGCCTGGAAAAAATTAAAAAGAAAAAGAAGAGAAAAGAAAAGAAAAAAACGAGGAATCTAAAATTATTTTTTATCGGTGATCTTTTGACTTTTGAGCGCCCCTGAAGTCGTTTCGCGACTTGGCGCCCCGTGCGGTCGCACACTTCGCACGCCCTTTGGACCGGCCCTGCCTACTTACTATTGTCCTATTTATTTACTCCCTTATCTAATCAAAGTCTCAACAGAGCTCTGTTACAGAATCACATTCAGCAACACAACATAATTATGCCTGAATAATTTAGCTTCCGGCGCAATCACTGAAACCAGTGCTATCGTGTTGTAGAGTTTCTTAGTAGAAAGTTCAACATGAAGATTTCAGTTAGTGCCATAATTTTATACATCGCAAAGTCATTCGAAAGAATCTGGAATGAGGACAGACCTCATCTAGAAATTGATTCAGCTGAAATTCCCAGCTAGACTCAAACTGTTTATATACTTACCCCTTTGCGACCGCACTTTTCAATTCCGCGTAAACAACGTTCTATTTACTATTTCCTTAACTGTAACGGACGATTTTAGGGCAGCGGCTTGCCCCCCCCCCCCCCCACTTCAACTTATGTTTGAATGACAATCCGCGTTAAATACATATTCATCTTGCGTTTTATGCGAACAGAACATTTATCTAATCATCTGCACATCACCAGTACAGACTATGCACGACCTTACATACGTATATACGCGTATTCATAAATTGGCGCAATCTATTGCGCGTTAAAAGAAACGAAACTAAAACAGATGTTATCTATTTTTCTAGAAAACGTTTTTATCCTAAGGAAATAGCTATCAATAACATTACTATCCCTTTGTCTAACAGTGCTAAGTACTTAAGGGTCTTCCTTGATCAAATATTGGCATGGAAAAACATATCCGTACTATCAAGGGGAAAGCCGCTGAAAATCCTCCTTTGTACTATTGAAACTGTTGAATTCGGTATAAGACTATATCGTTTAATATTGTGTCATTAAGATAAATGAAAAATAAACAGAAAACTTAGATCTATTTGGGTTTTATTTTACAGAGTTAAGCAGACTTCTTACTTTTCAGACATTATAAAAAGAAAAATATTTTTATGCGTTAATATGTTACGAAACTGAATACAGTCTGTATGTATTAAAATGCAGACATGTTGTGAATATTTTGCTCATAAAGACATTTAAAAATTGGTTTGTCCACAATATGTTGGATTTGTCATTAAATTAAAATAAAATGTACAAATTGATAATTTATTTTTCTTTTAACAACAACAACAACAACAACAATCTAAGGTTATATCTGCTTAAGATAAAACTTAATTATATATATATATATATATATATATATATATATATATATATATATATATATATATATATATATATATTATATATTATATATTATAATAATATATATATTATATATTATAATATATGTAATATATATATATTATATATATATATATATTTTTTTACTAGCTGTTACCCGTGACGTCGTTCACGTAACATTAAAAGAAAAATAAATGCATTAATTAAGGAAAATGTTTTACTTCCGATAATTAAAAACATACGTAACTCTCTTTATAACAAACTGTCTTTATTCGAATATCTGAACAGGCCCGATAGCGAGCGAAGTCCGCTATTATACTCTTGTCATTATAATATGTGTTACGTGGACTAAATGTGATAGTTAAAAAAAAATCAAAATTAAACGTGTTGTACAGTTTCAAAATTTTAAAACATTCGAATATTTCCATAATCGGGTTTTTATCATGATTCAATACGTTCCTCAAACTCATATATTTAATATTCTCTATTACTAATATTGATACTCACTTTGTATTATTCTCAAACATTTGTAAAATCCGTTAAACTTCCAATTGACGTCAGATAAATTGTCTTTTTAATTCTCTAATGACGGGATATTAATATGCTTTCTGTACATACACAAACTCATACTCCTTGCATTATTGAGAAATCTTTGGAAATGTCTATTTTATTACCAATATGACGTTATATTAATATTTTTTTTTTCAATTGGTGAAACTTTTTATTTCATTTTTATTTTTCACGTAAAATTAATTATTGTAGAAAGAATTTCATTGTGGATTTTTAATTTTTGGCAACTGCTATAACGAAAAATGTTTAAATTTAATAGGAAAAGGCTGTTAGAATTTTAATTTTTTATCTCTATTTATTAAAATAATACAACTTTTTAAAATTTACATGTATCAGTGTAACAAATGAAACATGTTTTTATCACATCGAAAAACAAATTTTAACTATGTTTTTTCGCATTCTACAGCCTTTTCCTTAAAGATCAGACAGTCATTGGATCAAGGAATGCCATTACCCGTAATGGAACTAGAACTACAGGTTTAAAAAGTATTATATTGAAATTCCCATGTGAACGTAAAATTAAGGTCTTTATTCTGCTTCAAGGTGTAAGAAAAATAAAAAAAGTTTCAAACATTCCTCTGGATAAAATTTCTGAATTTGTTTCTCTAAGAAAGTTATTTTTTATGCTAATTCTGGCTACGCTTTTAATTCATTAAAACTTGTCCACTACTAATGCGTAGAATTACAGATATCTTCTTGCAGACTTAGTTTTGTTCAATTTAGTTAATTTTAAATAAAAACAAATATTTTTTTTTGCTATCCAGAAGTTTTTAAATATTTATACAAAAATATTTTACAGAATTCTTTTTTTCTTTTAAATGAAAAGTTTTTAAGGATGTATAAATAAAATACAAAATGTGTAAATTTAAAAAGAATGTGTTCTTAAATTCACTTTATTATCCCATATACACAGTGTACATGGTAATAATTCTGATGATTATATAATACAGATTTTAATATATACGTCACGGTAATTCCGTATGCTCTTGAACCATTAAAGTTTATCCATCTAGATGAAAATATGCATTTGACATTATTGCTCGAGGTATAGTTTTGTACAGTTAAAAAAAAAAAAAAAAGAAACTGTCAAAAAGTTTTTAAATATTGAGTAACATGTAAAATAATCAAATGATTCTAAATAAAATAGTTTATTAGTTAATTGAATATTAATAATATAGAGAATGAACAAAAGGAATAATAAATGTAAACAAGTGAGATCAAAGATCGCACAAAGGGTTTCGTTTCATATTCCTTTCAAAACACTTATCCTTTCTTTAATAAATCCAAATAAATTTCATTTAGCAACAAAAAAAAGTCATGTTTTTTATAAAGTAAAAATTTACCGGTCTATTTTTTGAGTTTCTTCGAATATCTGAACAGGCCCGATAGCGGGCGAAGCCCTCTATTATACTCTGTTATAATAATATCTGTCATGTGGACTAAATGCGATATTTAAAAAAAATAGTTTATATAAAATAGATATTTAAACCTATTGAGTAATCCTCTTTAATCCAGGTCCTACTGCCAAATTGCGTATTTTTGAAAGTGAGACTTTTTGTGACAGTTCTTTAAAAGTATCTACATTGATTTGAAACTATATTGTTGTTCGCAAACGTTCATGTTTGGAGCTAACATGGCCTACAAATTACGGAAGATTAGTTATTTTATAGTTTACTAGTTGTTACCCGTGACGTCGTTCACGTAACATTAAAAGAAAAATAAATGCATTCATTAAGGAAAATGTTTCACCTCCGATAATTAAAAACATACGTAACTCTCTGTATAACAAACTCCGTTTTTCGAATATCTGAACAGACCTGATAGCGGGAGAAGCCCGCTTTTAAACTCTGTCATAATAATATCTGTTATGTGGACTAAATGCGATATTTAAAAAAAATAATAATTTCAATAAAATATGCAAATATTTCCATAATTGGGTTTTTATCATGATTCAATACGTTCCTCTAACTCATATATTTACTATTCTCTATTACTCATATTGATACTCGCTTTGTATTATTTTCAAATATTTGTAAAATCCGTTAAACTTCCAATTGACGTCAAATGAATTGTCTTTTTAATTATCTAATGACGTGATATTTATCTGCTTTCTGCAAATACACAAACTCATACTCCTTGTATTATTGAGAAATCTTTGAAAAAGTCCGTTTTATTACCAATATGACGTCATATTATTTTTTTTTCAATTGGTGAAACTTTTTATTTCATTTTTATTTTTCACGTGGAAATCTTTCAATAGAAAATTAATTATTGTAGAAAGAAATTTATTGTGGATTTTTAATTTTTGGCAACTGCTATAACGAAACATGTTTAAATTTAATAGGAAAAGGCTGTTAGAATTTTGATTTTTTATCTCTATTTATTAAAATAATACAATTTTTTCAAATTTTAATAGTTTGAGCTTCATAGTAGGTATTTAGCTATAACTACACAAATTTTCATGCCTGTAAGTTATATAGTTTCTGAGAACATCTCTGTAACGGACAGACAACGGAGAGAGAGTAATAGGGTTTCGTGAGATGAACGAAACCCTAAAAAAAGGAACCCTATAAATTGTACATACATATTGAAATAATGATTCTTCTTGAACTCATTAAAAGTCTGAAATCTTAAACATTCAGATCTTCAATAATTCTGGATTATGCAAGTACCTGGAATACACAGATACAAAATGTTATGGATTACAATTAAGAAAAATAAAAAGTAAACATAGAAATTTGGTGATTTTTTGTACAGACTTCTTCATACAAAAGAACAAAAAAAAACTATTATAGATGTCTTAATATTCCATAAAATCAAAACGTCCTACAAGCATTAAAAAGCAGGGATGATGTGATCATATCTATACTATTATATAAAGAGGAAACGGTGACTGACTGACTGACTGGGTGACTCATCCACGCCCAGCCGAAACTACTAAAGTCAGGGTCACGCAATTTGGACTGTAGATTGCTGTTATGGCCTAGGCAAGCAATAAGAAGGGATTTTTGAAAATTCCCCCCCGAAGGGTGTTAAAGGGGTGTTCGAATGTTTTAGGTCATTTTGCCATATCTCAGCAGCAGTTATAGGTAGGAGCTTGAAATTCCAGAAAACAAATCGACTAAAAAAATGATTAAACACCTATTTCAGCGATTTTAGAAATTCCCCCCAGAAGGGGGTTAAAGGGGGTGGTCCAATGTTTTAGGTCATTTTGCCATATCTCAGCAGCAGTTGTAGGTAGGAGCTTGAAATTCCAGAAAACAAATCTACTAAAAAAAATGATTCAACACCTATTTCAGAGATTTTAGAAATTCCCCCCAGAAGGGGGTTGTGGGGGGGTGGTCGAAAGTTTTAGGTCATTTCGCCATATCTCAGCAGCAGTTATAGGTAGGGACGCGAAAATCAAGAAAACAAATCTACTAAAAAAATGATTAAACACCTATTTCAGCGATTTTAGAAATTCCCCCCAGAAGGGGGTTAAAAGGGGGTTGTCGAATGTTTTAGGTCATTTCGCCATATCTCAGCTGCAGTTATAGGTAGGAGCACGAAAATCAGGAAAATAAATCTACTAAAAAAAGGATTAAACATTTATTTCAACGATTTTAGAAAATCGCCACCCGGGGGATTAAAGAGTGGGGTGGTCGAATGTTTTATTTCATTTCGCCATATTTCAGCAGCAGTTATAGGTAGGAGCGCGAAAATCAGGAAAACAGATCTACTAAAAAATGATTAAACACGTATTTCAGCAATTTTAGAAATTCCCCTCCCGGAGGGTGTTAAATGGGGGGTCGAAGGTTTTAGGTCATTTTGCCGTATCTCAGCAGCAATTTTAGTTAAGAGAACAAAAATCAAGAAAACAAATCTACTAAAACCATGATTAAACATGTATTTCGGGGATTTCAGAATTTCCCCTCCCGGAGGGTGTTAAAGGGTGGTGGTCGAATGTCTGACGTCATTTCGCCATATCTCAGCAGCAGTTATAGGTAGGAGTGCGAAAATCATGAAAACAAATCTACTAAAAATATTTAAACACATATTTCAGCGATTTTAGAAATTCAGACACTATGAGGGGTTAAAGGGGGGTGGTCGAATGTTTTACGTCATTTCGCCATATCTCAGCAGCAGTTATAGATAGGAGTGCGAAAATCATGAAAACAAATCTACTAAAAATATTTGAACACATATTTCAGCGATTTTAGAAATTCAGACACTATGAGGGGTTAAAGGGGGGTGGTCGAATGTTTTAGGTCATTTTGCCATATCTCAGCAGCAGTTATAGGTAGGAGCTTGAAATTCCAGAAAACAAATCTACTAAAAAAATGGATAAACACGCATTTCAGTGATTTTAGAAATTCCCCCCGAAGGGTTTTAAAGGGGGTGGTTTTGAAAATTTTAGGACATTTCGCCATATCTCAGCAGCTGTTTTATGTAGGTGCGCGAAATTCAGGAAAACAAATCTACTGAACAAATGATTAAACACGTATTTCAGTGAATTTAGAAATCCCCCCCCCTCCCTCGAATGTGGTTAATTCGAATGTGGATTCGAAAGTTTTAGGTCATTTCGCCATATCTCAGCAACAGTTTTAGGTTGGAGCGCGAAATTCAGGAAAACGAATGTAATAAAACAATTACATTGTCTACCCGTGCAAAGCCGGGACGGGCCGCTAGTTGCTGATAAAACAATAATCAAAAATTACCTTTTGGACAATATAATGGACTTCCGCTTACAAACTGATTTATTTTTATAAAATTATATTCTTTTCATTTAACTGACGAAGGTAAAATTAAATTTTGTATTATTTTCTTTAACTATTTAAGAAAAATAAGATAAAACTAAAAAAAGCAATTTAAAATGTCTATAAAATTATTTTATTTATAATCAAGAAATATATATTTGTAAATATATTTTTTCGCAAAATTTTCTTAGACATGAAAATTTCATTGTTTGTATCAAGGAATAAACGAATGCGTAATCATTACCAGTAATGCGATAAGAATTTAAAGTACATAATCTAATAATTTAATTATGTCGCGTGAAAGTAAAACTTTACATCGCTTCCTAGATATAAGAGAAAAATCTACAAACAATCATCTTTATAAAATTCCTGAATTTGTTTCTTTGAAAGTATATATTTCTTTCATAATTTTAATTCTGTATGCGCTTTTTATCCATTAAAACTTCTGGAAGATATAAGAGTAAAAATTCGGCTTTCTTTTTGCAGAAAAAGTTTTGTACAGTTTGGTTAAATTTAAATAACAGCGAGATAGTGTTCTGCTATCCGTATATTTTTCAATATTCAATCGTAATCGATTTTTACGGCATTTTTTGTTTCTAAACGAAAAAAAAATTATATATGTATATTTTTATAAATTGTATAATTTATTGATAATAAAATACAGAATGAATAAAACAAAAAGGGATATATGACGGAGTCTTAAGTGAAAAATCCGGCTCTTTGAAAACGCCTTGCTTCTTACCAAAGAGGCAGGATAATGGGAAAATCATCTACTTTATCCGAATCCGCCTGATAATTTTCAGACTTCGTGCAAAGAACCTATTCTTTAGGCTCAATTGGAAAATAACTATTTGTTTCTCAATCAGCCTAATATATTTCAGGCTTATTGCAAAGAGCCTATGGAACTTTGGGCCCAATGAGCATTTGTTTCTCAATATTTTTTTAGGCTTAGTTCAAATAGTCTAGGCAACATTAGTCTACTTGGAAAATGAATATTTGTTTGTCAGTCAGCCATTTTTTTCAAGACTCGTTGCAATTAGCCTATGCATTTTTAAGCTAATTAGAAAAGGACCACCTGCTTACCAAACAGCCTACTTCCATCCAGGCGTATTGCAATAATTCCAAGGAAGTGGATAATTATGCATATTTTTTATTTAAAAAATAAGAACAGGAACACAAAAATCTTTGTAAAAATGTATAAGAAAGCTACCTAATTGCCAGATTTCATTAAACCGACTCAATGTCTAAGGCTAGTAAATAAATTCTTTTTAAATTCCTATTATTAACTCACACTCTCTCTCTATATATATCTTGTTCAAATTTTCAATCGTTAATAAAATATTTTCTATTCATCCACGCAAGTTCAAATAAATTTTATTTAAACTTGTAGTGGATGACACTTTATGTTAATACAATTTTTTCAAATATTAATTCATTAATTAAATTTAATTAATTAATTTTAGTTTTAAATGGGAGAAAAAAATTCTTACCATTGTTTTCATAAATGAAATGAAAGATTTATCTCAAATGAGTGATGCCACAGAAATAAAATACCGCAACGATGATTATAAAATAATGTTCAATAAAGATAACGTGGGACATAATTACTGCACGGGTTTATTTTATATATTTATGATTAAAAGTTTTAAAATTTAGGATTTAATTTATTTATGATTTATTTTTTTATATTACTTGTTTATTTTAAGAGTATATTTTACGCAAACACCTCGTGTAGAAGTAGGAATCAAGTGTACACATGAGGCCAATTTTTAATGTTTCCCAAGCATTACGTAGAGTTAATTGTTTGATTTTATGATGGCCGATTAGCTACACAAGGGATATAGGCAATAGAGGGGGACTGCCTTCCGTGAGGATCTTTTTAAGGGATCCTAACCCTTATTTACGGAGAAAACCATGGAAAACCCCGAACAGTTAGGTCGACGCGTGCGACAGGTGTTTGAACCCAGCACCTCCCGTCTACCAGCTTTGAGAGCAGAACCTCACAGCCAATGGTGAGGCTCATTACGTAGAGAAGATCTGTTGTTGATTAAAAATAATTATACGAAATACATAAGCAAATGCCTTTATTAATAAAATGTGCAGATGAGGCTGCGTATTTTTTAATGTTATACGCAGTGAACATGGTTTTCTAAGTGGAAACATTTCTAAAAAAAGAAATAAAAGCATTATGTATAAAATTTGCCGATGACATAAATGTTTATAGTTTTACCAGCAATACAAAGAAAAGATAGATTGTTAAATTAAAATATATTTTTTAAATATATAAGAAAATTATGCATGTATTAATGTGAAAATTCTACGTGAGGAAATATTTTAATGTTTTCCCTGCTTTACGTAGAGAAAATGAGTAGCTGGGTGAAAAGAGCTATAATAAATACATAAGAAAACTGTATTTGGATATATGATTTATTCTTCTGAGTAATTGGTATTAATGAGTATATTAAATATTATTTTCAGCCTGTAGCGTACGTAAAATATAAAAAAACCCGCAGGCCACCGGTATGTATTTTCTTCTATTAAGTTCATAGTAAAATTTTCATATAAAAACGTATATTATAAACATC
Source organism: Maratus michaelseni (assembly GCA_963931845.1). NCBI lineage: Eukaryota > Metazoa > Arthropoda > Arachnida > Araneae > Salticidae > Maratus > Maratus michaelseni. The sequence goes on from OZ007592.1 coordinate 342,733,216, forward strand.
ACTCCATAGAATGGAAAATAAGACTAATCATTGCAAACTTACAAACATCAAAACTATCGAAGAAATACTGCAAATGTCTCTAGACTGAAAACAATAAGATTGAGCATAGTTTGCCATTTTATTAAAAACTAGTCTAATGTGCCAATCCCAAAAATTTATTCTATCTCAAGCAGATTTCGCATACACTAAAAAGAATCAGCACCCATTTATATCAAGGTCTAACCGAATCTAAAATTTTATTAAATACCGTGCATTAGTTCTTGAGATATGACTATTGCAAAAATCGTGTAAATCCTGCAGAATGCAGCATAGCAGTGCCACCTGTTGGAAGATTTAGACCAAAACCTAATCAACAACAACTTATGTTAACGTCTAACTGAATCTGAAGTTTGATTAAAATCCGTGCATTAGTTCTTGAGATATAGTTATCGTGATAATAATGAAAAAGGTAGCATAGCAGCGCCACCTGTTGGGCATTTTAAACAAACACGTAAGCAGCATCTATCTATGTCAAGGTCTAACAGAATCTGAAGTTTGATGAAATTCCGTGCATTAGTTCTTGAGATATAGCTATCGTAATACAGTCGAGAAAAATGTGGTATAGAAGCGCCAACCTGTTGGAATATCTACACCAAACTTGAATCAGCGTCTATTTATGTCAAGGTCTAACGGAACCTGAAGTTTGATGAAAATAAGCGCATTAGTTCTTGAGATAGAGCTATTGCGGAAATCGCGAAAAATGGAGCATAGCAGCACAACCTGTCGGGCGATTTTCACAAAAAACTAATCAGCACCAATTTATATCAGGGACTAACTGAATATAAAGTTTTATTAAATTTCGTGCATTAGTTCTAGAGATAGAACGCACACAAAATTTTGTCACATACATACAGACAGACAGAGTCATAGACAGACATTTTCTAAAAATTGTCAATTTGTGTTCAGGACCTTCTAAAACGTATAAATCCGTCGAAAACCGGAAGTCGAAAACTTTCATGAATCCAATACTTTCTTCTTGTAAAGATAGAAGAAAGTAATTATGATGGGGTATGATTCAAAATTTACATTTAAAGTAGAAAAAAGTCTTTATTAATCTTAATTAGTAATTATAGAAATACAAATTTTGCTGATAAGGAAGTTAATTATCTTAGATATATGTCAAAAAAATAAATCAGCAATATAGTATTTCTACATAATGCTGTGGGGGCAAAAAAGCAATTTATCTTGTCTGCAGAATTTTTGTACATCTTTATGAAGTGGGCGGTGCATATTGTACCTATGAAATAAATAAAAAAGTGTTTATTACTCTTTTTATTGTCAATCAGACCAGGCATTTTTGAAACAAATGACAATACGAAAGAATTAAAATACGTAATTAATATTGTTCAACATAATTTTTGAATAATCATGTAAAAAGGAACAGAAAAATATAACAGAAAATTGTTCATTTTTACTGAAATAAAAGTTTATAGTTAATATTCCAAATAAACACATTTCCTTCAGTCAAATCCGAGGTTTTCTACTTTGTAGAAATTCCATTTCAATAAGAAATATTTACTTTCTGTACACATACAGTGCAAGGAAAGTATTGCAATCTTAATGAAAACCCGATTATGGAAAAATTGGTATATATTTACATTTTGAATGTCACTGAATTCTTTTTCACTATTTTGATACGTATTCAATATGTACGTCTGTATGAAAGCGTGTATGATAGAATTTAGGTCGCCAAAGCTAGTTTTTTAACACTTTCCAACCTAGTTAAAAAGTGTTTATGACTTCGGTTTGTCTGGCCGTCTGTCCGTCTGCCGTCTATCCGTGTTCTAACTCCCGTAAATATGCTCGGATTGCCCTACAATTTTTATATGTTATTGTCGTTATCTACAGCGTGTTCCCTATTTCAACTGAAGTGTGTAGCACTTATAGTTTTTTTTACAGGGACACTCAAAAGAATTCCGTTACATTACGATCTATGGAGAAAAATCATTTGCGGTTTATTTTAATGATGTTACACAATTTCAAATACATTGCAAGTGATATATATCACTAAGGTGCATTACAAGAAGCTTAATATGGAATAGGGTGTGCATAGCACTTATAGTTACTTTACAGGGACAGTCAAAAAATTCCGTTACATTACGTCTAGGGAGAAAAATCGTTTGCGGTTTAATTAAATAATGTTTCACACTTTTAAACACATTGAAATTTATATATACCACTAAGGTGCATTACAAGAGGCTTACTACAGAATATTGTGTGTATAGCAGTCATCATTCATTTACAGTGACACACAAAATAATTATCTACTATCTGTTAACAATAATTCCTGGAAGTGCGTTTTAAGTTGCTGATCGCGATTTTAAATTTAACTCACTTTTTTTCTATTACTTGATGAGTATAAATTCTATATTTCATATACAGGCCAGCACAAAAGTTCGCGAAGACATTTCCGTTTATTGACAGAAACTCCAGAAGGAGAATTTTAAACTGTGCTACGCGTTTCCTAAATAAACTAAAATTTAACATCCTATGTAGTGTATATACAAATCTATACATCATATGCAGGGCTGAATAAAAGTATTCGGATATTTTTACGAATATTGTATATGTTTGAAATTCCTGAAATTGCGTTTTTAAATATGTTATGTGTTTTCCAAATTGTTTACTTAGATGTTATCTTTCAGCTTATTAAACGGTAATGATTTGTAAAATTATTTTGGAAGCATTGGAACGTGTTACATAATCTATGCTTGACGCATAATTTTTCGTTCTTGTTTTTTCGATGATATAGATATGTAAATATGCATGGCAGGGAACACAATAGCGCCAAAAATATGCTTTCATTTGAGATACCATTTGGTAAATATTTTACAAGCCACTATCGCAAGAACTGTGTGCATTTTCATTAAAAAAAAATATATTTCGATGGGCTTAGTATCTATTTTTTTTCCGACGATAACTAATAAACAGTTTCTGTAATAATTCAATTACGTTATTTTTATTGTTCACGTTCATTATATGTCGATACACCAACTATGTTTCACCACAACGTGACTTAATTTAGTAAAATATTATTTCTGTTATTTTTTTTAACTCACAGTGTACTATTTTTACTTTTTTTGTAAGAAAAATAGGTTTTAATAAATAAAAGAGTATGGAAATTCGTGTAGTAATTTTGTGAAAGAAGGTAGAAAAAAAACAGCTACATTAAAAAAAGTCAAACTTTGGAAAAGATGCGAAAATATACCATTGTGGTGAAAAGAAGGTTGTAATTCTTGTAAGGCATATTGAAACCAATTGCTACAGGATTGCTCATGTTTGATGGAATTTTGCAATGCATCCGATTACGGAAAATTAGGTATATAAAAAAGGAATTTTATTAGAATGAATTTAATATATTGCGTTACGTATTTTTTCAGTTATTTTTCGATTACCTGGTAAAGGAATGCAAAGTTTTCTATAAAGTTCTCGGAAAGCAAAATGGAGTCACAATTTTTTTTTAAAATGTGTAAAGTACTTTCTGATTCGTTAAAATAATATCTGATCGATTGTGTTTTCTGTAAAATATACAATCCTGATGAAAGCATCAAATTTATATTTGAGTGCAGATTAAATTAACTTTTGAGAAGCTAATTTGTTTAAAAGCGGTAATTCACTTAAATTGCAAATTTATACTCTGTTACCTCAAGGGGCATTATAATGAAATATGTAATTGCTCTCCTAGAAATTCAAACACAACAGCGGTTGAAACTTGCATTTAATGTCCCATCCTCCCTTTGAAAACATAACGTGGTAGTAAAATATTCAGTTACTCTTTAAATAGAACACTAGTGGAATAAGACGAAACTAATAGCAATTTTCGTTCATGTATTGTATTAATTAATTTATAGGCATTGAAATATAAATAGAATGCTGAAATAAGATATGAGATGAGGCAAATATGTGGTATAAGAGTTATTTTTATTATTTAAAAGTACAAGTAATTAGTTTCAATTAAAAAAAATAAATTAATAAAAAAAAAACAGAATAAAACGCTAACCAAAATTCCGAAGACTGTTATAGAGGCCGATTCTATTTCTTCTACTGATTAAGATATATATATACAGGGTGATTATAAAAAAACTATCCCGACATTTGGGCCTCTAACTATCATACCATTCACAGAAACTGAATGAAATTTTGTCAAAAAGTATTTTGAGGTATGCGCTCAAGAATGATATGGAAAACAACAGTGTCACTCAATTGGTTACGGTTACAGTGAGAAAATTTAGAAAAAATCAAATGGCAACACCCAGTTTTTTGTATTGGAATGTGATCTCCATTGTGAAAAACCCTAAATAGCGTTGGAACAACAATTGTAGCATGAAAATCACCAGAACTAGGCAACGGAAAAGTAAAAAGGACTTTGCCGTGCACCAGAGCATTAACTTTCGTTTCATGTACGTCACACGTCACACCGTTTCTTTGGCTGATATCCCAGCGTGATTAGTTCTCCACAAAACGAGAAGAAGAAACCAAGAAACGCAAATTTCGGGTTCTACGTAATACACAGTCATGACTGACGTCGTTACGCTAGGTGAAAGAAAAGGCACTGCGAAAAGCGAGCCGCGTATGTTCCTTTCTGCCATTCCGAACAAGATGCCACTTTCAGGGAAAGAACGTGGGGAAATCGTAAAGATTTATTACCTGAATGGACAAAATGCTGCAGAGACATTGCGTGTTCACCGCAGAAACTATGGATTACGACGAGGCCCGTTCACTGTCAAAGCTGTACGGGACATGATTCATAAATTTGGTGAAACTGGTTGCACATGCGATCGATCTCTGTCTGGACGACCTTCCGTTTCTGTGGAAGCTGTTGCAGAAGTCCATCAGACGATAAGCACAGTTCTTCCCGCAACTGCACGCGGTGTTTCACGTGTTCTGGATCTGCCGAATTCAACTGTACGCAAGATTCTGCGTTCTGTTCTAAACATGTTTCCATATCGATTCCAGCGTGTCCAGATGTTGGAAACTGGAGACTATCAATTACGGCTGTATTTTGCAAATCAATTCCTTATCCGGTACGATGAAGATAGCAGCTGACTTTTACGCATTCTGAGGACATATGAGGCGCATTTCTCGTTAACTGGTAACGTAAAATCGAAATATTGTGTGCACTGGGCAGAGAATAATCCACATGATGTGCATGCACGTTCATTACACGAAGAAAAAGTGACTGTGTGGTGTGGTATAACGAGTACGTTCATCCTCGGCCCTTACTTTTTTGAAGAGGTTACTTCCGGTAATCTGCAAACGTGTACAGTAACGGTTGCTCGCTATCTGGGCATGTTAACTCATTACGCGATTCCCGCATTGCAACGGCAAAATGCTCTACCTGAAGTTGTGTGGATACAAGATGGCGCTCCTCCACATCTCGGGTCTTCAGTTAAACGTGTCTTAACTCAACAGTTTGGTGACAGAGTTATCTTCCGTCATTTCCCGTTTCCGTGGCCACCAAGGTCTCCTGATCTGATACCAATGGATTTCTGGCTGGGGGGATATCTGAAATCCAAACTGCATCTGAATTGAAAGATGCCATCATAACTGCGATTCAAGAGATTCCTATTGCCATGATACGTGCTGTAGTGCTATTCACCATCAGCCGCATGCAAAGTGTCATCGTGTGTGAAGGAGGTCATGTGGAAAATTTGTGAAACACAATACAATGCTTTATTTTATGCTGCTTCTCTGTCCTTATTGGTTTCCTCACTTTTAGCCTATCTACCGCCGGTGAATTTCATGCTACAGTTGCCGTTCCAACGCTATTTAGGGTTTTCCACAATGGAGATCACATTCAAAACAAAAAACTGGGTGTTGCCATTTGATTTTTTTTAATTTTTCTCTCTGTAACCGTAACTATTTGAGTGACACTGTTGTTTTCCATATCATTCTTGAGCGCATACCTCAAAATACCTTTTGCCAAAATTTTATTCAGTTTCTGTGAATGGTATGATAGTTAGGGACCCAAATGTCGGGATAGTTTTTTTTTATAATCACCCTGTATATTTAAATTTTCAAACAAACTTCGTATGGAATACCCTATATTCATATCCAGCGTCTCCTTAGTTATATAATTACATGCAAAATATGACGTAATTAAATCGTTACGTATATTAAGTGCATATATATTTATATATTGCATCTTTTAATACATACTAATTAATATAAAATATTTTTTTTCAACACATTAAACCAACAATAAATAATAAGAAACATTTCTTAAGAGGCTTCACTCACTCGAAAACACCCGCTCTTTAATGTTAATCCTATGGGGTAGTTCTTTTAAAATATCTCAGTCGCATCGCGTTTCTCATCATTCGCATTTATTTATTTATTTATTTATTTATTTTTGTTTTGTTTTTGCATTGGATAGCTGAGGTTGATTTTTACAATTGCAGCTTTTCACTTCTGCGTTTTAATTATTATTATTATTATTATTATTATTATTATTATTATTATTATAAGCATATTTTTATTTTCGAAACCGCTTCCGAAAATAAAATTAACCTCATTCAAAAAAAAATGTAAACGTGATATTTTAAAAAACCTGTCCCATAAGATTAACATTAGCAAATGGGTGTTTTCGTGTGAATATAGTTTCTTAATCCGAAGTCGTACCACAATAATCCTTACAACGATAAATCGTTTTCTTTTGCAGGACCGTCTTATCATAAATAACAGTTTATATTGACTGAAAAAAAAGCAACTTTGACGCTTAGTAGTTTTTCGAGTAACTATTGCGTTTGAAATTTGCATCTATAAAATAATACGATGAGTATTTTTTTTTAAGTATACTAAAAATAACAATAATGGGTTTTAATAGATATACTTTTTTTAATATATATTTATTTGGATGCTATAAATGTATACGCATTTTTTTTTTCTTTGGCGTTTTTTATTTATCTAAATCCAAATTGGGTCCGTTTTAAAGTCTTTTTTAGCTCGTGCTGGGATTTTTTTTCTATGGCATTATTAATATGTGACGTCCGATATTTGTTAAAATTATTACTGTGAAATGACAATGCCCTTCGTAACATTCCCTATTCGAATATAGCGGTCATTTTACTTGTCTCGCGAAAAAGAAAACGTGTGATCATATCCGTACATTTTAATTAACCTATATGTAAATCAATTCAGAGTGTGATAAGTGCGACATAGTTCATTTACTTCTTTAGAAAAAACATGCATGTAAAATAATGCATGTAAAATAATGTATGTAAAATATGCATGTAAAATAGGTTTTGGATACAAATATGAAACATTTACTTGCACAAAGTTATCATAATTGTAAAGGTCATTCTAGAAAGGGTACTCGTCCTGAAGATGACCTTTTCAGGAGATACAAAGAATGTCTTTCTCAGAAATATAAAGATACCTATTTTGAAGTGACTATCTTAAGTTAATGTGAGTTAACTAATGTTAACTCACATTTATTGACATTGTTGAAATTTCTCCACGACCTATAAATAATGCAATAAAATAAAATAGAATTGTATTCCAAAACGTAAAAAAAAATATATTGAAGAAGCATTAAGATGGGTTTATTGATGCAGGATGTGAGACGTGGAAAAACTATACTGTAATTACTTTTCCTATTCATCAACAGGTTGTTGAACATCCTGATTGGCCATAATGAAATATCTTCATAAAATAATTTAAATTCATCAGGTATTGTGTGTAATGTGTGTATAATAACAACACTAATGATCGCTGGTTTCAATTAAAACAAAAGGTTACTTTTAAACTGTTTATATACACTAACTATTATATGAAAATTTATGGGTACATTTTTCGAAGAATTGTAGTTCCAACGAACGCACCATATTTCCGCATAGATCGCCGATAAACAAACTAATGAAGAATATTAAATATTGTCAAACGGTAAAACACAAATTATAATGCAATGGGCCGCAGAGGCATGCGCAATAGCCAAGGTAAAGGGAAGCGGTAACACCTGAAGTGATTTAAGTCCTCAATCTTTTTGACATTAATTATATTCTTTTCCATATTCTTTTCCAGTTGGAATCTCAACTTTATCTGTAAACATAAGGGAGAACGGGTTGCTGTTAAACACATTGTTAGGCAATAATTTCTATAATTTGTACAGAAGGATGTTTAAACAGTCCCGTAGCACGGTGGGAGATTTGCCGATTCTAGCTGGCCAAAATTATTTTTCAACTTCTATTTGATGAAATCTATTTTTCGTTTATATAAACGATATATTAGGCTGATTTAAAGAAAATATATGAAATTTTAAACGGTAGTTTAATAAGAAATCATTATATTTAATTAAAAATTATTAATGTAGTACATTAGATGTGCAGAGTGGCTAGTGGTCAGGGAAAAATACGGTCAAAAAAAGTTAAAAACACCAGTATATTTTTATAGAAAAATTCATGTTAATTATTTGATCGAATAATCGACATGAATTTTTCTATGAGAATATATACTAGTGTTTTCACTTTTTTTTACTGTATTTTACCCTGACCACTAGCCACCCTGATGTGAATCTTTTTATTATATTACTATGATGTACCATTCAGTTAAATATTTAAATTATTTAAAGCTTTAAAACATGTAATGAATGAGTTAATCGTTTACTTGATAACTAAAAAGGACAATATTTATGAACTTTTATAATATTATTAAGATTTAAGCGATAGAATTATATTTATTATATGATACCAAATTATAAATGTAATTTTTTATAATAATCTATTAGAAATTGGGATACAAAATAAATATTAAAGAGTAATACTTATATATACAAAGGAATAAGAAAATTGCGTAGAAATTTTCTGTCAATTCACCATCTAATAGTTCTTCATTCTGGCTTTCCTCAGTAAGTTACGAGTACTCATTGAACGAGGTATTTCAAAACTGCTTTGCAGCCAAGTTTCATACTTTTTCAGAAATTTCTCATGTGCTCTATGTACAGCAGTCCACTTTTGTCTAAACTGGGTCTTCTGTATAATCATTTCCTGCTTGAAAACTTTCATTTGTACTTCGTTATAATTTTCATTTGTCAACAAAACATTTTCAGTCAATTAGATTTTTTTGTTAAATGTGGAAGCTTGTTGCTGCTGTATAATATTATAAAAGCTTATTCGTGTGATTGGTTTACATTCTGATGACCCTGGTAAAAATAAAAGTGTTCTTAGAATAAAAAATATAATAATAATTTTAGACTTTGTATGATAAAAACAACTTTAAAATCTACAGAAGCAGATAGAATCAGACAAGTAAACGTTTATCCAATATCTAAGATACTAAACTATTTACTAAAGTTAAAAGTTGAGATTTATCTAGCTTTATCATATAACTTTTTGAATTTTCAAAATGAAATTTATTAAAAATACATAAAGTCATTAAAAACATTAAATGTGAAATAACTATTGACAAATGTAAAAATTATGCATATAAATTTAAAAAAATAAAGTACATGCCTTGTTCTAAAGCACTCATAATGTACAATTTCTTTCAATTTCATCAACATTCACATATTAAAACAATATACTAGAAATCATCGATTTATTCTCCTCTAATAAACGTCAACTTCATACTCACCTACTGGCAGTACGGTTGCATTTATATCAAAAACATCTGCAGTGTCCACAACCTGCACATATAAGGTATATGTGGTATAAAAAAAAAAATTCCAGTTGGATGAACTTTGAAAAATTGACTTTTGGCCAGCTAGAATCAGCAAATCTTCCACCGTGCGTGGATTACAGGACTTAATGGCAAGAAACGTAGAATAAATATAATAGGTTTAAAATAACTGGAGGAACCAATCCGGAAATCCGTCTTTATAGAAAAAAATGCAAAGAATTTATTTTTAAATTGATATTTATAATATATTTTTAACCATTGGGGAAATAGTTGTTGTTTTCGGTCGAGAATGGAACTCTTGACGTCGTCACTTTTTTTTTAAGCGTCTTTTAGCGTTTTAAGTGTTTTTAACGAAATTCTGTAAGTTTAGAAGAATTTTTCTTTGAATAGGCAATAGAAATGCATAAAATCATTACAAAAATGTTAAAGTTACAAAACGGATAGATGCAGATTATCAGATTTGAAAAAAAAGCCGAATTCAAAAATTGACGTCGAATGAGAAATCGTCTTATAAAGCAGAAAAACGTGGTCTTCAACGTTAATTTCCTCAAATTACCTTTAGCTCAGACATCAATCTAAACAAGAGTTAAAGCAATACTTTTCTTAGGGTCTTTTTCTTAGAGGTTGGTCTACAAATAGAAATTGTACCAAACTTTAAAAATGTCAATCTAACCTAGTTCAACCTAAAGTTGGCATCATATTTGGGCATTTCTGTCTCTTATACCTTGGTATACCAAAAGGGAAATCAGTAGATAGGGAATGGGACTTCTGCGTCCTGCTGCCGATACCATACTATAGTAGGTGGGTGGAATAGCTGGAGTGGTATTAAGCTATTGACATAATTCATATTTCATTTTTCCTCTTTTATCAGTTCCCTCGCAACCGTATTTCAGTGCTTAAATAAAGTAATTCAAATACACCGCGATTATGTAAGCAGAAAATCTGCATGCGGGAAATAAAAGGTTAGTTAATTTAGTTAATTAAAGGTTAGTTAAATTTCGCAATCAGGCCTGCTCTATAGGTTTGCGTAAAATATAAACGAAATTAGTAACATTGCGGTTTAAATTGAACATGGATGTTATTAAAAGGCTATCACAAAAATAATTTATTGCGCCAAATAACATTTGCTATTTAGTCAATTGTTAGTAGATACGATTATGAATGATTATCCATTAGTTTTTTTAAATTTCCAAATATGCTTATTTTGGGGTGGTTTTTGTATGATATTGCTATCGTGTAGATCAGGTATGTATATATATTCCATCTAAATATTATGGAATGACCATCAAAACTATTTTTCTTCAAAAAAATTGTAAACACATCAGATTTCTAAGTCAGATATATGTGAAATATAGTATATTCAGTTTACATTTCCATAAGTTGCTTTAGTACATTAGAAACGTATCCATCAGATGCAGGTGTTTCGTGGTTGGCAAGTCCGTAAATATTGGTATTTGGATATTAAAATAACATGAAATCTTTTACCAAACTAAAGCTTACCATAATAAAATCAGGGTGTAAAACGGAATCCAAGATATGCCCTAATAACTACGGGGGGTTCAGGGAGCAGAGCCCCCTTATGAAATGCACTTTTTCATCTAAACAATTACAAGAATAAGTAGTTCATCAATATTTCCGAAAATCATTGCATAGCACGGTGTTTAATTTGACTCTTCTAATTTCCGAAGCATTCGAAGTATTTTATATGATTATAAATATTTATGTAATTTAAAAAGTTTGAATTTCGATTTGTTGGAAGTTGTTTATTGTGCAAAGTGTGTTAAAAAATAATGAATTGGAGAACTGGCGTTTAGGCTCCTGATCTGTAGATTTAATAGTTGTTAAAATTCTTTAGAATGAAAATGTATATCTCTTCAAGGGAATTCTGTCCCCTAACACCCGTTGACTTATTGAATTTATGTTTGCATTTGCCAATAATTATACAATTTCAGGTTTCTAGGATATCTATTAGTGCGTAGAAAACTGTATTTTATTCGTATAAGCGTTGTACGGGATATTTTATCATATGCTTATAAAATACTGGCATATCTGTCAACTACGAAATTTCGACACTTCTTAGAAAAATTTCATAAAATCTCATGTAACAAAATACAAGCTGAGAAGACAGAGCTACGTTCGCTGAAAATTAGCTTTGTGTTTAACTCGATATAACATTGAAGTTGCTGTGAAAGTTGTATTTCTTCAGCAGGTATGCGTTGTACGAAACAACGTCTGTGCTATTCAAGAACATTCTATGTATTCTGATTGGTTGTATAATGTATATCGACTCTTATTGAGAATTTCTGGAAAATTCCTTCAGATTTTGAAAACCAATTTTTACCAGATGTCACCAAACTTTGGCGAAAAGTCGCAAACTTTGAACTTTTTTTCATTTGGCTCTAAGCTTGTATTTTGTTATTGGTAGAAAGTCGATTTTCCGCAAACATCCCGCCAATGTCGCCAACATTTCCTCAAGTATCGCCAAATTTGGCGAGATGTTGATAACTTTGCACTTCGTTTACTGTCCACTGCTCAAGAATTTAATAACTGTTTTAACGTCCATTTCCATTAAAATGCATTGACCCATACTGAGGCCAGAATGATCCACTAATTGATTTTTTTGGAACATGTGACATAGCCCAACGGTTTTTTCGTACACCAGAATGGTAAGATATAAAATTTTTGTCAAAATTGTTAGAACCGTTTTTAGATAAAATTAGCTTCACCTGTAGTGACACAAAAATGACCTACTACTCGAATTTACTCAAGCACGTGAATTAGCAAAATGGTATTTTCGTACCCGAAAACCGTAGGATACAAATTTTAGTCAAAATCGTTAGAGCCGTTTTTTAGAATACCTTGACCCGTAGTGACCCCAAAATGACCCATTAATCGAATTTTCTCGAACCTGTGACCCAGCTGAATGGTTTTCACGTATCCCAAAATGGTAGAATACAAAATTTAGACAAAATCATTAGAGCCGTTTTTTAGATAAAATTTGCATATATATATATATATATATATATATATATATTAGAGTATTCACACACGCACACAAGATTTGCTCTTATAATAATATATGATACAAAAAACATAATTTCCGCTTACAAGATTTTCATCTTATTTAGAAATCCGACGTTTTTATAATTTTTGTGTGGAAAAAAAAAGAAAAGATCGTATACTGTAAATTATATTAAAATCTATTTCGATACAAGAAGCATGTCAAAAGCATCCCCGCCACCTCCCAAAAATGTTTTTTTTTTTTTAATTTTTTTAATAAGATGTTGTAATTTTCTTTTGTAGTTTAACTGTTTATCATTAACTGTTCATTTGAAAATAAATGACATCTTGAAAATATTGTGCTGTGGTAAATGGACAAATGAAAATGCATTTTTTCGATGTTTTTACCAACTGTTTGACGAACGGAGACATGATTATGAAAAAAATCTGAAGACGTTATTTTTCAATTCAAATGTTTGCGGAATCCACTTACTATAAACCCCAGATCAATATTTATTTAGTAAGTCAAATGAGCAGCATAAAGAATTTAGTCACATTTTAGTAAATATAATCTTTAGATTTTAAAACTTTTTATTCCCATTCAGAAAAGTTTCGTCTCACACTACGTATATCATATTTATTTCTTTAATAAACATTAAACAATAATTTAAATATAAAAAAAAATACTTTTAGAAAAATACAAAAAAAAAAAGTAATCAATACAACGGAAAGTATTGCCTTGAGATTTAAAATTGTATATCTTCAAAGATAAAAACACTGCATGATTTTTCCAAAAAACACTATTAAACCCAATATTTTTTGTAGTACTTCGAGCCAAATAGTTTTCGAACCTTTTTTCTATGTATTGGATCTTTCTTTTACTTCATTTTCACAACTTATAACTTTTAAAGTTTGAAGGAAATTTGATGCAATCAAGCATGGTTTCTTCACCCTTAAGCTTCAAAGAAAAATTGAAGTATTTGATCCTCGTACGACATTTTAAAGCCAACTTAAAAAAAAAAAAAATATTTTCTATCATATTAAATTATATTATTTGTCTTTCAAGTTTCGTTTATGTTTTATAGCTTTACTAAATAACGTATGTTATTTTATTAATGAGATCTACGAATTGAAAAATGGATTTATTAAAATATTTGCGTGCATATTTTGCGAAAAAAAATATGTAGTTACGTATGTACATATAAGGATTGTGTTTAATTTTATATTTTGAAGTACTAATGTTATTTTGAAATATAACTAAGCATTTGCAATAACTTCGAAACTTCCGCATTTGCTAGCGTGGAAAAGTTTTAAGAATTCGTCTTCTCGACATCTTGATCCCATTAGCATAAATAGTAGCATCGCAATCTAATAGCATCGCATTTTGAAAATAGAAGCACACTATTATGACCCAGTAAAACAACATTTTTGTCTGGAAATGTTCAACTTTTCCCGTAAGTGTCTTACATATCCAGTTACACATATGTTGGTAAGTTGTTATGGTTATTTTAGACTAGCTAACCCACCCGGCGTTGCCCGGGACCCAGATATTAATAATCTGTTCAATACGAATATATCTGAAATCTGTAAGGCTATCGAAATCAAGTCGAATGAGGCAAATCCCGCCGTAATCGGGCTCATAAGACCCAAGATCGGAAAGCGCAACTTGGCTGTTGAAAGTGCAACTAAAATATTTAAGACTATAGATATCGAGTCGAATGAGCCAAACCCCGTCGTAATCGGGCCCATAGAACCGGAGATACGGCTTAGTTCCACCTTCCACCGCCAGGGGGTGCAGTCTTTTCTGGAAGAGGCCTTTTCAGAACACTAGAGCAAACCAAATTTCTTAGTAGAATTGAAATTTAAACACGGGTAAACATTGCCAAAATATCGAAAATTGCGAAAGTGGGTTACGTAAACGATCGGTTTCGAAAGGGTTAATGCAGATATTTTTTTAAAACACAACATTGCGTTTTGAAGAAAATGAACGTGTCTATGATCTGGAGTCTACTGTTTGTCCGTACTCCCATTTGCCGAGTCGATGCCGATTTTTGTACCTGGACCGAAAAACGAAAATCGCGTGATTGAGTGTATGACAGGATTTTTTTACGGAGAGTTAAAATTAAAAATTTTCACAACGAATACCAGATTTAAAAAAACAAAGGGTTGTAGATTAGGCGCAGTATTTTTAGTTTTTCGTATCTTGTTTATAAACGCCAATTCGGATTTTTAAATATAGGAGAAATAGTTAAAAAAGTGAAATTGGCTTACGGTAAAAAACGTTTTCGAAATGGTTAACGTGATTTTTTTTTTAATTAAAGGTTTACCCCCGATAGAATGTAGATGTTTTTAGGTGTGTTTGTTTTTTGTTTGGTTATTTTAGAGAGCCGATGCCAGATTTTATATATCGCTGAAAATCGGAATTCGCAAAAGAGACTCCTGCGTACGAATTTTTTTGACGAGTTAATATTCGTATTTTTTAAAAACAAATACAGATGTTGAAAAAAGAATAAATGTAAATATTGTCTGGTATTTTTAGTTTTCCGTATCTGTCTCTGAATCGCCGATGTGAATTTTTAAAAATTGCCAAAATCGCAAAAATCGTAAAACGGCATACAGGAAATATAATTTTTCAAAGGGTTAATTTTTGTATTTTTTAAAACCAAAGGCTGCTTTGAAAAGGACAAAGTCAGTTCTTTAATTTGGTGAACTTTGTTTTTCCTTATTTTTTATATTCCGGTGGATACAAGGCTCGGAAAACGGAGGAAAATAAAAAACATGAAATCGATGCTTTTTGATTATTTTTTTGAAAGGGTTAAATGTAAATTTTTTTCAAACCAACCAAATCGTTCGAGACGTAAAAATGTGTTCTTTCAGAATATGTAGACTGTTTTTCCGTATTTTTAGACGTTCGCCCACGGCAAATTTAGAAAAACTTAAAAAAAAAAAAAAACGGGATGACTTCTGCTTTCTTTCTTTTATTCCCGAAGATACGGTTTCTGAGCATACGCGAGCTAGCTTCGGAAGAATGACTTTTTTATTTGTGATCTTTGATCAGTTTTTAATTAATAGCTTCTAATTTTCAAAATTTTAAAATTCTGAGGCTCAAGTGCACCAGGAGAGGATTTGGACTACCTAAATGCAAAATTTCCGGCTTCTAGGTGGGCTAGATTTTGCTAGCCATCGACAACAGACACACATACACACAGAGCGAAACTTTATTTTATTAGTATAGATATATATTTTTGCTTTAAATGAAAAAGTAAATGTTTATGTCTAAAATCTGGATTCAATGCGTTTAAAATTCCAATGCGTGTTTTTAAAATAGAATAAAGAAAACTCATTAATTTAAAAACATTATCTACTCAATAAATACTCATTTCAATG
This sequence comes from Maratus michaelseni, assembly GCA_963931845.1. NCBI lineage: Eukaryota > Metazoa > Arthropoda > Arachnida > Araneae > Salticidae > Maratus > Maratus michaelseni. The sequence continues at coordinate 342,749,257 of OZ007592.1, forward strand.
AAATATTAGTTTTGAATTTATTCGCGATGTTAAAAACAACAACATGGCCACCTCTCGTAAGAGATCCTGAGCGCTGGCAGAAAAAGGGCAGCTGCCATTGGTGGATTTTTTTATGCATTTGTACAGTCATCTGAATTTACACACCAATAATTTCTAAAAGTTTTCTTTAACTTATTTTATCTAAAAAAAAAAACAAGGCGAAGAAAATTTTAAGAAGTTATTGGTGTTCAAATTAGAGGGACCGTACAGTCGCTAAAAACAATTCACCTACATCAGCCGTCATTTTTGTGCCAGCGCTCAGGCCTAGTATTCAAGGGGCGGTGATCAATACACCGCCCCCTGAATACTAGGCCTGCGCGCTGACAAAAATGGCGGCTGTTACAGGCGGATTTTTTTTCACGGTTGTACGGTCCCTCGAACTTCAACACAAATAATATCTAAAAGTTTTCTTTGACTTATTTGACCTCAGAAAAACTAGGCGAAAAAAACTTTTAGAAATTGTTGGTATTGAAGTTCAAGGGACCGTTCAAACGCTGAAAAAAAATCTGCCTATAACAGCCACCATTTTTATCAGCGCGCAGGCCTAGTATTCAGGGGGCGGTGATCCATATTTCAATTACATCACTACCAAAACAAGACGCACATGATAATATACATTGCCAAAGATTATCGACCAGAAAAGACATTGTTTATTGAGACAAAAACATTATAATATCTCTGATATTTATTTATTTTTTACTTTAGCTTCACGCATTATAACGTTATATTTTAAAAGACAAAAATAAAAGTAAATAAAATATTAAAAATACAAATGTTACTCTAAAACTAATTTAATACAAGGTCTTAACATAGAATTTGGACTTAATGTTTGGAAAAATGCACAGAATACAGAAAATTCGATAAAAATAAAGAAAGAGTATGTACAATTGCTAGTTGCTTTAACGATTTGTTTTGCTTTGTTTATTTTCTCACGTAACAAGAAAATTTGTTTATTTCGCACTGCTTCCATAAGACTAATAGAATATACTACTTTCTTCTTAGTGCATTAGCACTTAAAATAAAAGGTATTTGTTGTTTAAATAAAATGAACACCTTTAATGGGTGTTTGAAAAAAATGAGACTTTTTACAAAATTTCGATTATTCCATTTGTAGAATTACTGTATTTAATCTCTGTTTTCTGGAGTAAATGCTTAGAAAACTTTATTTATTATACTAAAACTGTTCAGTTTGTTAGTACTTGTGATAAACGAGAAGTATGAAAATATTTATGAAATTTTAATTCGGTTTTTATGTTTATAAATCTAACATTGAATAAGAAATCGGGATTGTAATGTCAAAAAGAAACAAATTTTACATGGTTCGAACCGTCGGATAATTTTTAATTTCTGCCTGATATTAAACTTATTTTACTTCTTTTAAGAATACATTTGGAACGCTATTAAGATAAATGTATTTCATTTTGGACTATTTTCAAAAGGTAAGTTTCCGAGTTTACATTAATCATGTCGTTTAGATGAGTATAAATTGACCGTGTCATGCGAAAGATAAATACATTTTACAACTTTTCAAACATAAATTATTTTTTATTTAATTGCTGACGTATAAAGGTATTTATTTGGTTCGGGAACATATATTTGAAAGTTTGTTAAAAACGAGATGCATAAAAGTTATCATGTTATCATGAAAAAATTTCGAACGCTAAGAATTACAATACGATTGTGATAACAATGTAATGTGTAGTTACTATCAATGACGTACTATTAATGGTTATACCACTATTATTAGGAAGAGATTACTCCCTACCTAATGCAAATCATAACAATGTTACGATGGCAGAAGGAAAAATCGGACGTTATTGAGTCTATGTCGAAACTTATAAGATATTTAAAATAATCGATCATGTACGAGTATAACTCGCGCTCAAGAGGGTTTCGTACATTAAATGTATTAATTTATTAATTACTATCTATACTAATATTATAAATACTGTTTTTTGTTTTTTTGTTTGTTTGTTTGTAGGGGGTAATCTCTGGAACTACTGAAGCGATTTCAAAAGTGATGGTGACAAATTGATATTTTATGTCGGTTCCACTACTGCCAGGGGGGTGCAGGAGAGAAAAACGTTCTAAAATTTCGATTTTTTTTATACTGAAAGAACTAGAAACATGAAATTTGGCATGGTAGTTACTTATAAGATGTAAATATTCTCTAACAAAAAATTCTAAAAAAATTCGAAATTTAAAACTTAGATGACCGAAAAGTGTAAATTACAATTTCTATGGAATCTGTGGAACTACCACAACCTTTTCAAAAGTGATGGTGGCAAATTTTTGATGACAATCCCTGCTCCAACATAGGCTATATTTTACGTCGGTGCCACTATTACCCGACGGGTGGTGCAGGAGCGAAAAACGTTCTAAAATTACATTTTTTTTATACTGAAGGAGCTAGAAATATGAAATTTGGCATTGTAGTTACTTATAAAATGTAAATGCTCTCTAAGAACAAAATAAAAAAATCAAAATTTAAAAGGGGGAAATGAGCGAAAAGCGTTCATTCTAAATTACAATTTCTATGGAATCTCTGGAACTACAGAACCGTTTTCAAAAGTGATGGATGCAAATTGATGGTGACAGTCCCTGCTCCAACATAGGCTATACTTTATGTCGGTGCTACCACCCATAGGGAGTGCAGGAGCGAAAAACGTTCTAAAATTTCAATTTTTTTATGCTGAAAGTGTTAGAAACATGAAATTTGACATGGTAGTTACTTATAAGATGTAAATGCTCTCTAAGAATAAATTCTAAAAAAATTCGAAATTTAAAACTCAGGTAAGCGAAAAGCGTTCTAAATCATTCTAAATTACAATTTCTATGGAATCTCTGGAACTACAGAACCGTTTTCAAAAGTGATGGTGGCAAATTGATGGTAGCAGTCTTTGCTGTAACATAGGCTATATTTTATGTCGGTGCCACTACCACAGAGGGTTTCAAAAGCGATAAAAGTTCTAAAATTTTGATTTTTTTATACTGAAGGAGCTAGAAACTTGAAATTTGGCATGGTAGTTAATTATAAGATGTAAATGCTCTCTAAGAACACATTCTAAACAAATTGAAATTTAAAAGGGTGGGATGAGCGAAAACTGTTCTAAAAATATTCTAAATTACAACTTCTATCGAATCTCTGGAACTACAGAACCATTTTCAAAAGTGATGGTGGCAAATTGACAGTCCTTTCTTCAACATAGGCTGTATTTTATGTCGGTGTCACTACCACAGGGAGTTGCAAGACAGAAAAACGTTCTAAAATTTCGATTTTTTTCGACATTAGTGTGGCTTAAAACATTTTGTGATAAGCGACACATATGCGGGGGCCGAAAACGCCCACAACATCGTAGAATTTGAAGACAAGAGAATATGACACCAAGGACACGAAGAAAATTATTACAAAAACTTAAACGTAGTCTGGGTGACAGTCGCCTCGAAGGGGTTAAAGCGCAGATATGCTATATATATAATGCTGATGAAAAACACGAAAATAAATTTTTCGACAGAATATGTTCCGTTTATTTATACATTAAAATTAAGCTCAGAAATTGTTTTCTTTTCTTTTGTTTGTTTTTTTCACTGAAACAATGAAGTTAAATTTCGTAATTGCCATTTTTTTAAACGTAATTAAATTTAAAAACTAAACTAAAATGGAATAAATTTAAATATGTGTCAGTGCAAGTAATAAAATATTCCTTTTATTATCAACATAATGTACATATTTAGTAAATTTTTGGAATTCTAAGCATTTTCTTTAAAGTTGAAACTTTCATTGTTTGGAATGAAGGAATGTCATTGCCCGAGATGCGATTAGAACTTTAAAAAGTATTAAATTAAATTACTCGAGTAAACATGATCTGAAAATCTTTATTCGGCTAGACATAAGAAAAAGAAAAAGTTACGAGCATTCCTCTGAATAAAGTTGCTGAATTTATTTCTTTGAAACTTTTTATTTTTTCATGATGCTAATTCTGGTTACGCTCTTAATCCATTAAAACTTATCCAGTAATAAAGGTTAGAATTTTGGAATTCTTCTTGAAGATATGATTTTGGGAAGTTTGGTTAATTTTAAATAACTGCAACAGAATGTTTTACTATCCGTAAGTTTTAAATTATTTAACATGGAAATATTTTTACTGTGTTCTTTGTTTATAATTGGAAAGTTTAGTAAAGTTGTGTAATTTATTAGTAATCAAATACAGAATGGGTAAAACTAAAAAAAATATTGATATAAATTTAATTATTATATACGTAAGTAATTAATAAACATTATACTTATTCTCATGTATATAGAAAATTAGTATGTTTGACCGACTTTTTACTAAAATGCTCGTAAATTTTGTTTTACATACTGTAGCATCTCCGCTTGCAACACTTAAGTAACTTATTGTATATATATATATATGTGTGTGTGTGTGTTTGTGTGTGTCCGTGAGTACGTGCGTGCATGTGTGTGTGTGTGTGCTTTTGTGAGCATGTGTGTGTGTGTGCGTTTGTGAGCGTGTTTGTGTGTATGTATATGTAGAGAAATAGTCAAAATTTTGAAAATACATCTTTTTTTTTTTTAATTATTAGTATTTCCCATAACTTTGTAAACTCGATCACCTACCTCCCTTAACCAACTTCTGTGAAGTTTAACCGACCAAAATGGAAGTGTGAGTAACTGTAAGGGAGGTTTGACCGTAAGGAATGTTTTATTCGCAAAATAAAATTAAAATTAAATTTTTGATAGAAATTTTATGTAATGAAATATAACTTACAGTACGGTGTATATGTTAATACTTTTACTAAATAAAAATTTTAAAGCTACTCTTTTTATACCACAACTGGTCATTGGGTGTGATACTTTAAGGAGAAACTCGAGGGTAATTCACACAGCACCTTTACGACGCAAACTGTGATATATGTATGTTATAAATAAAATATAGATATTCAAGATTTGTGTAGCTGTATTCTGTTTAATATGTTTCGAATTGTTAAAAAAAAAAAAAAAAAAAAAAAAAAAATGTTTGATTTTATATTTCACATCATTTATTAAAAAAGTACAGTGGTGGCCAAAAGTGTGGACATTTTTTGAAAGTTTCATGTTCTTCAACTTTGTGTGCTTGTAGAATATATTAATTTTCGCTTAAATACAAACGTTTATATATCAAATTGAAGGTAATTTAACCCTTTCCGTCACAGACAAATTCTGTTCGTAAAATGCGAAATTACTGACTGACAACGGAATTTACAAACGACTTTTTTAGAAAATAAGAACTTATTTTAAGCTTTCATTGTAGACGCAAAATTTTATTAAAATATTCTTGTTGCCGAATGCAAGTTTTGAATTAAAATTAGGTGTGCCCGTATTGGGACCACTGTGCCGGAAAGGGTTAATGTAGAATTTAATAATAAAAACAGTATTACAATAGCTGTATTACAAAAAAAGTTATGCAACTAATAGTAAGATCTATCTTAGATTTGCATTTTTTTAAAGTGATACTTTCACAATCAATACTTAGTAGGATAACCTTATTGTTTAAGACAGCTTCACAGCGTCTTTTCATCGAGTGAACGAGTGTTTGGAGTTCTTTTTTCGTAATCACATGGTGCCAAGAATCAATTATAGCTTCAATAAGTTGTCTTTTATTAGATGGACGTTTTTTTCGTACCAGAATTTTCAAACGTCGCCACAAATTTTCAATTGAATTGAAATCAGGGCTGTTTCCTGACTATGGTAATATATCTATGCCTTTATTTTGAAACCATGCTTTGCATAGTTTTGCTGTGTGGCATGGTGCTGAATCCTGCTTAAAAATAAATGGTGCGTTTTTGGGGAAGAGATCCCTGATAGAAGGTATCAATTTTGGTTCCAGGACAGTTTCGATGTATTTTTTGGCATTCAGGATGCCATCAATCACTTGAATTCGGCCCACATCATCTGCTGACATACATGCCCAAATCATGACATTTGTTAGGTTTTTTGTAGTTGCTTCAATGCAATCAGGATGAAGTGCTTCTCCTACTCTACGTCTCACGTATTTTCTACCATCACTACCAAAGAGCGATATTTTACTTTCATCGCTCCAGATTACTTGCTTCCATTGATTTTCTGACAATTTAATGTGTTCTTTTGATGTCGTTTTTTGCGTTGCCTTTGATTTAAATATGGTTTTTTCCTTGGAGTTCTAGCTTGTAGTCCAAATCCTGATAACCTTCTTCTTATTGTTCTTGAACTTACTGCAATACCCGCTGCATCCATTTCACATCTAATGGCATATGATGAAATTTTTCTATCTTGAAGGCATAGCCGTTTAATTTTTCTATCGGCAGTAGCACTTGTGCATTTTTTTCGGCCTGATTTGGCCTTGTTTTCCACTGATTTCGTTTTTTCATAACGTAAACAGAACTTTCCCAGCTAAAAATGAACTGCAGTTTTTCTACAGAAGTGAAGTATTTTTAAAGTTTTTCTACAGGCAACTGTAGATTTTCTGTAGTGCAATCTTGACTGTAAAAATACTTCAGTTATTTTGCAGTTAATATGAAGTAATTTTGCAGTAATTTATTTCAAAAATACTGAGAGCTTTTATCTGCAAAAATACTGCAGTTTACGTGAATTCATGTTATATTCATAAATTTAAAAAATAATGAGACTTTACATCTGTAGTAAAACTGCAGTAAATTTGAAGTATTTTTTCAGTCATTATTTCAGTATTATATTTTCTGATGTATCTGCAGTATAACTGCAGTTACTTTAAGGTAATTTTACAGAACTTAATTTTAGTAAGTTTGTGAGATATTTTCTGCAATTTATCTGCAGTTTTAAAAGCTAAGCAATATTAAAGTCTTTCAGTTTTTGACAATATTGCGTATTTACTCTGTTATTAATAATTAACACTGTTTTCAAGTTTAATGGGACTAAATTGAACAAAAATCAAAATCCTCAGGCGGGGGGGGGGGGCGAACACTGCTTTGAACCACCCATCTTGAGATAAATTTTTAACACATAAATATATATATAATAAAAATAACTTTCATGGGGAATTTAAGGGGGAAAGTCCGCCCTTCCGACAAACGGGAAATTTGTACTTTCTCTTAGTGTTTAATTACTTTAAATTACTCGGAAAAAGAATAAATTTACTGTTTTACAAAATCGGTCAAAATAAAAAATTAAATAAAATTTTAAAATCCAGGGAGGGTTAATGACGCAACCCCCCCCCCCCCCGCCTCTAACGGAAAATTCTTAGTTCCTCTTTTAAGTTAAGCGAGGAACAGCGAGTTAAGCAGCGGACACTGCTTTGAACCACCCCTTTTGAGATAAATTTTTAACACATAAATATAAAAAATAACAAATAAATAACTTTCATGGGGAATTTAAGGGGGGAAAGTCCGCCCTTCCCCCCAACGGGAAATTTGTACTTTCTCTTAGTGTTTAATTACTTTAAATTACTCAAAAAAAGAATAAATTTACTGTTTTACAAAATCAGTCAAAATAAAAAATTAAATAAAATTTCAAAATCCAGGGAGGGTTAATGACGCCCCCCCCCCCCCTCCAACGGAAAATTTTTAGTTCCTCTTTTAAGTTACTCAAAAGAACCAATTTTATTATGCTGTTCAAAAACGGAGAAAACGTAATTTTAGTTACTTAAACTTTAAAATTCAGGAAGGAAGTAGTAATTGAACACCCCCCCCCCCACACACACATATACACCCTACACACAACGAAAAATTCTTAGCTCTTTTATTTTAAGTTTATTATTATTATTATTATTATTTATTTTAGTTATTTTAATTATTTAGTTATTTAAATTTCAAAATCGAGGGAGGGGGAAATTGCCTTTCCACTTATTGACTAACAGGCATGATGACTTCCAGTTTTTAAGAAAATTTTACTTCAAAAAACAAGTGAAAAATGTAAATCTCCTTTTGAACATTTGATTTTTTTTTTCGTAACTGACTATGTGAAGAAACGCTACATCTCAACTCAACTCAGATTCTGATCGTTCTGTTTACATTTTGACGGCGACGGCACGGCGGTAAGCGGTAAGTGCAAGCGTTTGTATATTATTTTTCTTATTCGCTAGCTTTGTTAATATAATAATTAATGCCGTAATTTTTTAAATGTTTATATATAGCCATAAGATGGCTAAAAATATGTACCGACAGACACCTCTACAAATCTAGATAGATTAAAAAATTAGATACATTCAACGTATTTATAAAGTACCACGTTGTCTTGCCAAAAAAAATTATTTCGGAGGAGATTTGTATTGTCAATATGTGTCGTCCATATTGTCTTATTTTAGACTTTTTTTTTTAAATACTGTAATAGCGATGGAGTTAATTTAAAGTTTGTTGCCCCTACAATTACGATTATGCCAAGGTTGCAGCTATGATTTTATCAAAATCATCGCCAAGCTTACATATGCATCGTATATATGAATATATACACACCAAACACTCATATTAAGCGTAATTAATACGTCATTATATATATATTATTTGCATCATATGACTATAACTTTCGGCCACATAAATCACGAAATGTTGAACACATATAGTATTATTATAATGTCATATATGCTTTATAATTTGATAAATTTTGGTCACTAGATGTTTTTTCTTATATTAATTTTACATTATTTTGTAATAAAAAATGCAAAAAATGAATCCTGAAATGTGTTTTATGGTGTTCAATGGATAAATAAGCTAAAAAAAAATTATTTTCTTTAAATCCAAAGTTTTTATTATTACAAACAAGTAACAGCATCCAAAATTTTAAAATAAGCTATCAAGCTGGGGTGTAAAAATCTAGGAGTCAATGGGCCAATTCTCACCACTAAATTTTATTAGTATTCTTCAGCTAAATTTTATTATTATACTTCACCTAAATTTTATCAGTATTCTTATTAGTCGAAGAATATTAAAAATTTAGTGGTAGTAATCTACCCATTGGCGACTAGATTTTTACACCTCTGCTATCAAGTATAAAAATATAGCAACAAATATTTTGTTATTAATTGAAAAATGTTAACTGACACCTGTAACATACCAATTTGGCAAACTATCTTGGAAAAAGAAGAAAAAGCTTTTAATCACATTTCATGTAACATATCATCATTCAGGAGGATAATATTTAAAATAGCATTACTTTAAATTAAATTATAATTTTTATAAAGTTATTTTCCTCCTGGTATATTATTTGTAAACTTTGATTAAAAGCAATTGAAAATATATGTAAAAACCTTGAGAAACCATTAATTGTATTGACACACAGGCTAAGTACAGTCAAGATCAACCCAAACAATATTATAAATTTCATTGTAACGATAAAAGGCTCAAATATTTAATTTAATTTTGTAATAAATATGAGTTATTTGAATTCACAATAACAAACTCTAAATTAACTCCATCACTATTAAAGAAAAGTTTAAAATAAGATAATATGAACAAAACTTTGAAAATACAAATATCCTATGAAATATTTTTTCTAGTAATACGTTGAATCTATCTAATTTTTTTTAAAGAGAAACCAGTTTTGAAGAAGTGTCTGTCGGTACATATTTTTAGCTATCTTATGGCTATGTATAAACATTTAAAAAATGAATTAAGGTGTTAATTATTATATTAACAAAGTTAGCGAATTACAGAAAATAATGGACGAACGCTGTCACTTATTGCTCAATGCCGAGAGTCGCATGTAAAATGTAAACAGGTTTAGAATTTAGCTATAGGTGAAAATTAGCAGTAGCTATTCACCACATAGCGATTAAAGTTGCAAAACGGCAATTAAAACATTGTCATTGTTTACCACCTCTGCTTTCAGGTAACACATTCCATGGCAATCCTTGAGCGACTAATTTTGCGATTTCCTCCCCCCTTAAGGTGAAAATAAGCACTCGCCAGTTGTTGATTAAACTTTAAAAATTGGCGATTAAAAATGTGGAAAGCACAAGCCAAATGCAGGATTTCCCAATTACCATTTTCTCCTAAATTTCAAGATTTTTCAGCGTCCATTCGACGAAATTCATAATTTTTATGCGTCCGTTCGAAGAAATTCATGGCTTTTACGCACCCGTTTGAAGAAATTTACGATTTTCCGTGCATAATCGAAGAAATTCATGATTTTTACGTGGCGATCCATAAAATTCATGATTTTTATGCGTTTGATCGACGAAATTCAGAATTTTTACACTGCCGAATGACGAAATTTGATTTTTACGTAGCCAATCGACAAAATTCATTATTTCTCTCCGGCCGATCGAAGAAATTCATTATTTTTATGCACATGATCGACAAAATTCAAGATTTTTACACTGCTGAATGACGAAATTTGATTTTTACGTAGCCAATCGACAAAATACATGATTTTTACCCGCCGATCGATAAAATTCATGATTTTTATGCACTCGGTCGCTAAAAATCATGATTTTTACATGCGCGATCGACGAGATTCGTGATTTTTATGCATTTGATCGATGAAGTTCAGGATTTTTACACTCCCGAATGGCGAAGTTTTTTTACGTAGCCGATCGACAAAATTCATTACTTTTTCTGAGCATGATCGACAAACTTCATTATTTTTACGCACACGATTGAGAAAATTCATGATTTTACATGCACTATCGATGAAATTCAGGATTTTTGCACTCTTGAATGGTGAAATTTGTAATTTTTCTTCCGAAATTCAATTTGTTTTTTTTTTTGTTTTTTTCGGTTAATGTGCGTGAAGTGTACATAGATATATAAGTTACTAACCGCTGTTTGAAGGAATTTCATGCATTCTAGAGATTGCTGCATTGTGAGTTTCGTGCATCCACGTTTTTTTTTCAGTTAATGGGTTGGGTTTGGTTGATTATTGACGGCCAGTTATCCACACTAGGGATATAGGCCCGGGGGGAGTGCCCTTCGTGGGGGTCTTTCTAAGGGAACCTGACCCGTATTTACGCATGGATAAATCCACGGCTCGAAGAAAACCATGAAAACTCCGAACGATTAGGCCGACGGGCACGATTGGGATCGAACTCAGCACCTCCCGTCTACCAGCTTCGAGAGCAGACCCTCTCAGCCACTGGTGGGGCTTTTCAGTTAATGTATGCGAAGCATACATATATATGTTACTAACTGCTGTTTGAATGAATTTTATATTTCTATAGATTGCTGCATGATGAGTTTCATGCATCCAGGGTTTTTTTTTCAGTTAATGTATGCGGAGTTAATGTTCGGTTAATGTACCTGCTTAATCCGGTAACGGACAATTGCATATATTTGCATTTATATAAGTGTTTTCGCGGTCTCCTCTGGTAATGGGATCCAGGATAATGGATATTCAGGGCCATGTTGCCTGCAAGTTTGTTGTAAATGTATCACTTGTACGTGCCACTATTCGAAACAAGCTAAATTCGGCAGCAAAGGCTGTGAAATGTGAGAAGAATTTGTAAATACATTTGGTATTTAAATACGATGTAAATTATAAAGCATAAACATCAAATGTTAATAAAATGGTTTTTTTTTTTAAATTTAAACCTTATTTGCACCATAATTGTATACAAGATAAAATTGGAAGGACAAATCAGGACGCAGGTAAGAGTAATTTTTGTAAATTTTAGCATAAAAACAGAAAAGCATATATTTCTTTTGCTTTTAATATGAATTTTATGCAGTTATTTTTTATTAGCTGTAATATATGTAATACATTTTATTTCATAATAAATGGTATATAATTTAGAAATTTACATATATGTATGTATCCTTTCATATAATTTATTTTATATATTCAAAATTATATAAATATTCAATGCACATATAGATAATTTCTTTAAGAGATGCAAAAATATTCAAATTTGAAATTTACATTGGGGAAAAATTAGTTGCAATTAAAATTAATTTTTACATTTAAATTTCGTGTAGGGGAGACCGGTACACACTGGACCTATGGGCACAGTGGACCACCCCCTAATATTTTATTTATTTAAACTTTTTAAAAGCTTCTCTTATATCCTAATAGACAACAGCACTGCACTGATTATTTATAGCCTTCAGAAAATATGTTTAGCTCAGATTGAACTATTTTATCCTGATTGGTTGTTTTGAGCTTCTAAAAGTAAAATTTTTCATCATATTTGAATTTTTTTAGTAATTAAAGGTTGTAGATAAATAAGATAAAACAGCTTTTTTGTAAAGATAAGATACTTGTTTTTATTTAACTTTAAAGTTAATATGTTTAAAAGGAAGCTATAAACAATTTTAATACGATTATTTATTGAACTTCAACATGGGTCACAGTGGACCACCCACTCCTGGGCACAGTGGTCCACAATCCACTATGCTCCTGTAATGCAGAATGTTCAAAATATTTAATAATTGCTTATTTACTATAAAGAAATATTGTTTAAAAGTAGTTATTTAACTGTAAAATAAAGTAAACAAAGAAAAATGACAATTTATTTAATATAGTAAGAAATATTTTGTTTTGTATTTACTGCCTTTGATAAATATAACTGTAGTCTAAATTGGTGATTATTCTATTCAAGTAAGATTCGTGAGATGCAAATTGAATGGAAATCAGTTTATTTTTCCCGAAACTGTAGATGAATCTATTGTTGATGTCAATGATTTCATAATATTGCTCTCAGACCCAAAAGTATTTCAGGAAAGTTCCAGGCTCAATCATACTCATAAGTATTTTGGAATTTCACTTGCAAATTGTAATGTGCGCTGATTGTTTTGTACTTAAGTAATAACTTCAACTAAATTGTAATTGTTCCTGTATTAATCTGTTATTATTTTCAAAATATAATTCATTTTGTTTTTGTTTCAAAATGTTACTCGTAAATTTATATTACTATGTTATTTCGTGGGTAAAGGGAAAATAAAAAAGACTTAGATTAATGAAAAATAGACTTATATTGTATATTTCAGATAATACCTAATAGCGGTCCACTTCCGGATGCATATAAAAAAATTTCTTTTGAAAAATATATTGAAAACTATGTTATGATAAATGTATAAAGGTTTAAGGAATATTCAAAAATATTTTTTATGCAGATCGGTTTGTCCATTAAAGCGAAAAAAAAGTTTAACTGAAAAAGTGGTCCACTGTGTACCAGTCTCCCCTACATTTAATATTTAAAATTATCATCTAAATCTGCCACAATAGACTTCATTATGAATTGCTTATGAGATTAAAAATTTGTAATCCCTTTCGCACAATATATATATTCTCACAAGCTTCGTAATATATATTCTCACAAGCTACAAAGAAAATCATTTTTTTTTGTGTGGGGGGGTGGGGGGGGAGGCAGTAAGTACATATTGAATAATCAAACAGTTACAGCAATTAAAAAAATTCTTTCATTTTTCAAAAGGTAACCATAATAATTGAATAAGTCAGCCATGATCAAAAAATATTTTTCAGTGATGATTAATCGTTGTATGCATGATATATTTTATGCACAGATTGCATGTAAATTGAGATATGAAAAAAAATATTTAATTAGATTTTAGTGCTGATTTTTTCATACAGAAAAATTAATATTTTATATATATACATATTTTGTAATAAATTTCTAAAAGGCTGCAGTGAAACTGCAAAAAAATGCAGTTGAAAGACCGCAGTGATTTGTCACAAATCATTGCAGTTTTTTTGAAGTCGACATAACTACACATTTACTGCAGTAAGTGTGTAGTTAAAATGCAGTTGGAAGTCTGCGGTGATTTGGCACAAATCCCTACAGTTTTTTTGAAGTCGACATAACTACAAATTTACTGCAGTAAGTGTGCAGTTAAAATGCAGTTGGAAAACTGCGGTGATTTGGCACAAATCTCTGCAGTTTTTTTGAAGTCGACATAACTACAAATTTACTGCAGTAAATTTGTAGTTATGTTGACTTCAAAAAAACTGCAGGGATTTGTGCCAAATCACCGCAGTTTTCCAACTGCATTTTTTTTGTAGTTTCACTGCAGTTCATTTTTAGCTGGGTTCGTACGCCAGAACAAGTCACTGAACCACCACACTTCTGAAAATTTGCAGCAAACTGTCCAGTCATTTGACCGTTTTTATAGAAAATGGTTACATAACCGCAATTTAACTCTATTCTAACCATAATATGGGCAATAATATGGTCAGAATAGAGTTAAATTACAGTTATGCAACCGTTTTCTATAAAAACGGTCAAATGACTGGACAGTTTGTTGCAAATTTTTAACAGTGCAACTTGTCTTGCAATTTCAGCATAAGAGAGGCCGTTTTCTCTCAATATGACAATTCGGCATCTTTTTGTAGATGTCCAATTAGTTCTTCTTGTTGATGACATTGTTTAAAATTAGTTTAATTAAAAAAAGGACTTTAAATATTCAATAACGGCAATACTCTATCTAATTGTACTAGTATGCATCATTCCGCAAAATATTTCCACAACAATAACTCTTTTACCATCCAATTAACCTAAACTATAGTTACAGACATTTGATTTATCCTCAGAACAGTGTTTGTGATTGGCTAGTACGCTTTTAATACAAAACACGTCCTTATTCAAAACGATTTGTGTTTGTTTGTTCTACTAAAATGAGCATAAAGTAATACAGATATTGTAATACTGTTTTTATTATTAAATTTTACATTAAATTATTTTCAATTTGATATAAAAACGTTTGTATTTAAGTGAAAATTAATATATTCTACAAGCACACAAAGTTTAAAAACATGAGACTTTCAAAAAATGTCCAAACTTTTGGCCACCACTGTATGTTTGCATTTAGTTCGATTGAATTATTTTAAACATAATAAATCGGTAAATACAGATTCTACTTTCAGGCAAATTGCATTTGCAAATAAATGTTTTACCCTATTGGATGGTTTAAAACTGAAATTGAGCGATGATTAGAAGGTAATAAATTTTCAAAAAGTGCTAAATAGATTAAACTTGTTTTTGATACCGTCTGCATGATGTCAGCGTTACTCACAGAAATGTTTTTGGTATATAATGCAGATACGTAAGGCATAAGCACGGTAATAATGCTGATGTATACACGATTATTATTCTGTATACACTTCTACATACTTAAACCTTGTCCATCACGAATGTAATGGAATTTATGCATTTCTGTTACGGGCATTGTTGTTTACAGTTTGTTTAATTTTAAATAGCAAAATAACACATTTTCAGTAAACGTTAATTTTGAATTATTTAAACTGGGAGAACACGTACACGTAATAGTGAATGAGAGCGCGTGTTAAGTCTCTGAGATCCTTAAACGCTTTTCTTTAAAAAAAGTATTTAATTATTCTTCATTAAATATACTTTTTGTTGCTACATTTTTATAAAATATAATTTGGAATATGAAGAAAACGTGCATTAAAAAAAATTATGTAATTTTTTTTTTGTCCTTTAGAATAGTGAATTATAGGGAGATATTTTTAGCCAAAAAAACTGGGTTTTACGGACCTCAGACACAAAGAGCGCGCGCTCGCATTTATATTTTTACTGGCACGCGTGGTTGTAAAAGATTAAAAATGAATCGTTTTTTAAATTCCTACTATTAGCTCACACTCTCTCTATATATATCTTGTTCCAATGTTCAATCGTTAATAAAATATTTTCTATTCATTCACTCAAGTTCAAATATTTTTTTTTAACTTGTAGTGGATGACACTTTATGTTAATAAATTTTTTTCAAATATTAATTTATAAATTAAATTTAATTAATTAATTTTAGTTTTATATGGGAGAAAAAAAGATTCTCCCATTGTTTTTATAAATGTAATGAAAGATTTATCTCAAATTAGTGATGCCACAGAAATAAAGTTCCACAACGATGATTAAAAAATAATGTTCAATAAAGATAACGTGGGACATTAATTCTGCACTGTTTTATTTTATATATTTATGATTAAAAAGTAGTAATTGACTTTTAAAAAAATTATGTTACTTGTTGAGTTATAAAGATGAAATGAAAGGTTTGGAAAAATTACTTACTGAAGTTTCACCAGATGAAGAATCGATAAATGAAAATATTGATGAAGGAATACCTGATGAGGAGCAGTTTAGTGCTCATGACGCCTCTTGAAGAAGAAGAAGTTGATTTAGATGATGAATTAAATAACAGCTTGAGTGAAATGTTTATTTGAAAAGATGGAAATACGAAATAGAAATAATAATTAATTATAATTAATATATAAATAATAATATAAACGTATAATTATAAATAGTAATATAAATAACAAAATATAATTATTATATAAGTAATAATTAATTATAATAATATAACATTATTATAATTAATAAGACAATTTTGTAGTATTATTTAACTAATGTTGCATTTTTTAATGTTAAAATATATCTTAAATGAGTACAATAAGTTATGTTTCAAAAGCAATCAAATAAATTGTTTGTTTCTAAATGGGTGTATTTTTATATGTTAAGAAAAGTAATACATTACAGAATAAACAAAAGAAACATTAGGTTAAAAAAACCTACATTTTGCATATACATAATAAATTAATGTTTCCTTTTTAACTCAATATACGTCCAAAATTTTCAATATTTGGATATGTAATATATATATTCCGGATTATGTAAATCTCCATACTATTCATGGATGCTAAAAGTACGCATTATAACTAAAAATGAAAAGTAAGCATAGACGATTGGTAAATTTATGGTTTGTTTTACAGTTTTTATCCTTCAGAAGAAAAATTTGCAATTATTATATTTTTTGATGAAATTAAAAAAGGGATTTTCATATAACAAAAAGTAGAGATACTAGTTCATAAGTAAGATGCATTAATGCAATGTTTAATAACATATTTTTTCCTAGTATATTTACTTATTTTACAGACATTAAAACAATTATAAAAAATTATAATTATAGGATTAAAAAATAATAATTATATACATTATATAAAAATCTTTCAAACGTCATTTAAAATGCATAACTTATTTCTTAACTGGAAAAGTCTTACTCTGTTGGTGTAGCTAAAGGTCCATATCATGTTGATATTACGCTGACTTTTAAAATTAAGGAAAAAGACCAGAAAAAGCTTGAATCAAATGGAAGAAGACGACGAAAAACGACAGTAAACCGAGGATGCCCCAGAAAGAAGATGAGTTGAGTGTGTTTTAACCTTTTTAAGAACTATACATGATATGGATTTTAAGCAACATTAAGAGACTGTTTTTAAGTCTTATATCTTCAGTTTGAAAATACGTTAGGTATTTTAAACGATGTCTAGAGTATTTTTTAAATAGTAAAATGTTTTAATGCCTGTGTAAAGAAAAGTAAATATTAGGAAAAACTTAGAAGAGATATTGTATGCAAATTTCTACTAAAAATATATATTATAGAAAATGTGATGGAATGCTAGCATTTTAAAATTACATTTACAACATATTTTCTTTTAACTAAAATATGTCACGTTGAAATTTGTAATTTTATTTCTTCAACAAGTAAAAAATAAAACAAAAATTAAAATAGGATAATTTTATTATGTATTAGTGCTTCAAATAACATGTTTCTATGGCCATTAGAGAATGCAAATTTTTAGTAAACGTTTGCAATTTTACTTACAGATGAAACTTCCATTGTTTGGATCAAGGAATGCTATTACCAGTAATGCGAAAAGAACCGAAAGTTTAAAAAGTATTAAATTAAATTTCCTGACTGAACATAAACTTCAAATCTTTATTCCGCCTCTAGAAATGAGAAAAGGGAAAATCTACAAGAATTCCTTTGGATACGATTCCTGAATTTGTTTCTTTAAGAACGTTCTTTTTTTTTCATGATGCTAATTCTGGCTGTTTTTAGTCCATTAAAATGTGTATAATACTAATGTGTAGAATTTTGCGTTTCTTCTAGCAGACATTGCTTTCTACAGTCAATTTTAAATAACAGCAAAATAATGTTTTGTTGTAAGTATGTTTTGAAAATTTTATTATAAAAAGATTTTTACGGCATATTTTGTTTCTAAAAGACAAAATTTCATCAATTGTAGGATTGATTAAAAATAAAATTCCAAATAAGAAAATCTTAAAAGAATTTCCATTTAATTTCTTTTTATAATATACGTACATCAAAAATAAACATGTTATTATTTCTGATAATTTCATAATAGAGTAGTAGATATGTGAATAATATTAATTTAATCCACGCTTTCATACCATTTAGTGTTATCCATCTCTTTAATTTATGTATTATTACTGCTGGTATAGCTTTATAAATTTTAAGAGGACGTTGTGCTAGAAAACGTTCAAAAATATTCTTTCTTTGTATTATTTGCCTAGAATATACTTTTGAAATTTATTATTGTTACAATATTCACAACCAGTTTGAGAGATAAGTATTACTACTGACAAAAGACATACGCGAAATTATAATAAGCGTTTTCCATGAAGAAAGTTTTCTTTTGAATCGGTTTCTTTTCAGTCTGTCAATTATTTGTTTTTAAAGAATTAAACTAGACATCATTGTGGAAAAAGCATTAAACAATTATATATTAAAATTTTCGATTTCTTAAACAAATGCGAAGTTGAAAAGCTGACTTTAAACTTGAAACAATGCCAGTTTGTGACATTTTGATTTATTCCATTGATGTTAGAGTTAGCTATCAGCTAAATTAGTATATTTTAAGAATTCATGTGAATTTTGTATTTCAAATGATTATTGAGAGTTGAATCACTTACACAATATAAAGTGCAAGCTATATAGTAATCTTTGAAAACGTTTAAATATATGAACATAACAACATGGAAATATTCACACACTTATTGAAAGTACAATAAATTCATCTCTTAAAACCTATTATTTTTACATTACTTGAACAACAACAAAAAAAAAAATCTAAAAAATAAAACTTAAAAATCATGGAGTATCATCAGGACATTCTTTTAAATAACAACAAAGAATATTTTCAATAAACGAAATATTCAGTATATTTAATACAGATTGAATAATATTATCATTTAATTCAAAAATAAAACTACTAGACTTTCCATATGCACAATGGACAAGTATTTTTCTTCTACTATATACTATATTTTCAAAGTTGTATTTCATTCTGAGGGTTTGTAACTCAGATTCTAGTGAACGGATTTTGGTGGAACTTGCACTGTTTGTTAATTAATTGTTCGTGGATGGTTTAAGTATATAACACATTATCATACCTTGCTAAAATTTAGAGCTTTTGGGTAAAGATCTATATTCAGACGTGTCTGATTATCAGATATTAGATTTGTAATCAGTTCTACAGCAGGAAGTTTAATGAGAATTGAGCTGTTAGTTAAAAAATGTTCGTTTTAGAGATGGATGATTGTCGATAACTCTACAGTCACACACCATCGTAGAAAGTAACAATCCAGACAGTCAGATTCCCAAATTCGACAACTATGATATATTATAATAGATTGTAGCATAGAAACATAAAAAAACTGTAACTGGAAAACTAAACGATTACTGTGAGGTAACATGTGATCGTAGTGACTAGCGATTGCTGATATTTTGTCAGTCGGAACTGTTAAATTATCCTTCAATCTTATTTTATGATGATTGCGTTTTGAGTAGGAAAATATGTTTACGGCCATACTTGCATTTCTTGAAGCTGTTCATTTCTGCAGGTGATGTAGCCCTTAGACCACGGAACTCCACGGGAATGGCGATATACACGTTTGGAACCAACTTCACATTACAGAAACAACTCCACGCTCCTAAGAAGAAGCAATAGTAACAAACCTACATAAGAAAGAATTTGAGAATGAATTCAGATCAAATACGACAGATTCAAAATTTGTTACACAAATAAAGATCTTACTATGGACATTGGGGTATTTGCGGCAATTTTTGCTTGGGTTTGGAAAAAAAAATAAAATTCTAAGATAAAAAAAAAGTTTATCTTAATTTGCACAATAATACTATATGTAATTTTATTTTAAGGCGCTATTAAAAAAATATATATATATTTTCCCACGCTCAACAACTCAAAATTTTGAGACACTCATTTTTAAAAGTAAAAACATAAAACTTGGCGGCGTGATTTATGAAGAAATTTATAAGGGACCCATCTTTTTATTTTCCGTTCAATTAATTAGAAATTGATTTACAAACAAATATTTTCACAGTACGATAATTTTTATTTTGCTTCCAGCGCTGTCGCTTAGGGAAATTCGGTTCCAAATGTCCACTTTGACAGCATTTTTTGAAATATATTCTGCCTTTATCAAAAAATTGAGATAATACGGACATTATAAAGTTTCTGAATAAGAGAACCTAACAATTGGATGCATTTTAGAGCAAAAATGAATTTAAAAATGGTCACTCAAAACAAGCAGTTTGGATTTGAATACACCCTTATGTGTTTGCAATCGAGTACATTAAGAAATTCTTTTATTTGGATGATGGAACGTCAATCATGAGCACGTAACTTAGTGGCACACATGAGACAAACTACACCCAGTATCAGTGAGTATGTATATATCTAATTACATTTTCAGCATAATTGAAATCACGTTGGAAATTAATGAATACAATGAATGTGAATTATCACTTTACTACACAGCGTACAACCAACAGACAGAGGTGTCAAGCTCTCACTAAACTTCCGTAATACATGGGTTAATTTATCCCAGGTTTAATAAATTTCGCACCAGATTTTTTTTTAAGAAATGAAATTAAATATATTCTATGTAGAAATCTAAAATTAACTAAATAAAGACTGGTCAAATAATTTTTCTGATTCAAAATGCTGGTAAACTGGGTCAAATTAATCCACATATTACTGACGACTAGTGAGAGCTTGGCACATCTGCCATCAGCGAGAATAAATGTCCAGACCGTAGATCGAATCCGTAACCTTTGGTATAAAGCACCAATGCTCTGTTCCAGTTCAACAAAAACAGTATTTTTTAACCCTTAAAGCGTCCTAATCGTCTTTTTTCGTCAGGTAATTTTTCAAATCAAAGGTTAATTTAACAAAATATTAATATCAATGTGATTTTTGTCCTTGCGTTTAACTCACGTTATACTATTTTTTCTTACATACCGAACCAATTCATTCATGATTATCTATGTTACTGTTTCGTAAAATGGTATGTTGTAAATGAATATAACTTTTGAAGTATTTGAATAATAAAGTACATTTTTACACAAAGTTTTAATGAATTTATTTATTTATGTAGCATGTCATTCTAAAATGATGTGTCTATTTTTACTTTGAATTGCAACACTACATTTAAAGTAATATCGCAATTCTGATTGAACATGTTATAATATCTTTAAATTCACATAAATGTTTTAAATCGAAAAGAAGGTCGTATTTTATCACAACTACGTGTTACTAAAGGTAGTACAAAGTCTCGTTACAATAGCAGTATCTTTACAATTTCAATCATTTATTAGAAACACAAATGAACAGATACATGTATAGAAATTAGTACAAATTTAGGAGTCTATATTGAACACTTTTTCTCTGAATTAAAAAATTTCGATAAGTGCTGTGCATCTTTGGTTTCAAAAAAGCACATGGAGGCGATATTCATCGATGTCTTTCTCTGATATTCTTTTTTTCTCCACTCATTGCTTTATCCCATACTGAACCGGTGCCCATGAATGCCTTGTGCCATTCAGACATGACACAAGAAATTCATGGAGACCGACGCAGCATTGGATAAAGCAAGGAGTGGACCAAAAAAAGAACTCGATGTCGCAAATCCCGAATAATATTTTCAAGAAATGTATTTCCAGTTGAAATATATAGTAAGAAGTTAATATTGAAAAGTAAAGAAAAAAATAAAATAAGTAAAAATATATGGTGACATTAAACTGATATCACAATTTCTTTACCCTTCTTGGAAACACATCATACTTACAACAGTGAAATATAGAAGTGGTGAAATTACGATGTTAGGCTTATTGTCACCATGTAATTTTACAGATTCCGTACGGTCTCCAATTTGTCCTTGATTGATATTTATTTCATTTAGTTTACTGCACAATGTTAAATCTCTAAATTTGGACTTTAAAAAAGATTCCACATACAAATGTGCATTAAGCATCGCGTCAAATCTAACGGGCTGCTAGATTATTGAGATTTTGAACTTTATGATATGCTGAACGGCATTTAACTGAGTCAAGGATTGCCAAAACATTAAATTAAAATTTTATGTAATATTTTTGATAGATGTATTTACATTTAGAATTAAATCAAGAATTATATTCCGAAAAACATAACGTAATATCTTTTTCAGAATCATTCATAGCATCAAAATATAAATTATTCCACATTCCAACTAAACTCTATATTATAAAGCAAAAACATGCCGTGATTAGCGTCGATGTTATACTCACGGTAACTATGCCCTAATCAATAAGATTTGTTTTTTACTGGAATTTTATTAACTTCTAAATATCTCACATTGTTAATTTTTACACCGTCGAATAGGACAAACACATCACTTTCAGATGCAATTTATTTGAAAACTGTATATCGATTTACTAATCGTTACTGATTTTTAAAATAATTCACAAGAAAGCATATTTTTTAAATATCCGTGAAAACCAATCATGGAAGATTAACCCATTTTCACAAAAAACATTGCTATAATTTCAGCACTTGCTTGTTTCCGTGTAATATTCCATAAAATATTTCCCAAACGAAATCTAAATATCACATATAAATAAACAAAACGCGAATTTAACAGATATGTAATCAAACAGTGCGCTTAAATACGGAAATAATCAGACTAAAAAATGTTGCTATAAATGGGGAAATCTTTTGAGATTAACCACTGGTACGAGGTTAATACGAAAGTATACAAAATCCTTTTTGGTGAATTTGTGGGTAATCTAAGAATATATATTAAATGTAAAAAATCTAAAGTTTTAAATTTTGAAATTTTAACTAAAAACGATTTTAATTTAAATGATGTACACCACGTAGTACATCGCATATGGATGACTTTGATACTTTAATAAAATAATCAAATGAATGTAAATGTATGGACTTGCTTTGAATACCAAACTCCATCATTTTTGTGACATACGTTTTTACTCTTGCCATACAAATTAGTAATTGCTAGAATCAAATTTCGGTTTGTTCCAAAAAACATCCATAGCATATAAAGACGAAAATATGAATGGTATATTAGCGCAGCAGAAATAATTTTAAATCCGTTTAATACATTTTATTATTCGATAATTTATATTTGTAAATGTTCCGTTCTTTTTGTAAGTCTACTGTATATACAATCTCATTATAATTAAAGTTACACTTTCAAAAAGCTGTAAAAACACACTGATCAAAATGACCTGATATTTCATCTGGTATAAATATAGCAATGGAATCTGTTTTGTGAAAAAAAGTTCAAAAGTTAACCGATAGATGGCGCTATACAAGTCATAAAATGTTAATTAAAAAACGTGACTTGCTGTTGTGGTACCATTTGTAGAAATAACATGTCATGTCTTTTAATTAGCATCTTATGACGAGTCAGCGCCATCTATCGGTCAACTTTTTAATTTTTTTTTCTTTCGCAAAACAAATTTACATTGCTTCACGTATACTCAGATGAAATATCAGGTCATTCTGGCCAGTGGTTGTTTATTACAGCCTTTTGAAAATGCAACTTTAATTATAATCACCCTGTATACATATGTATTATAGTCGTCTTACTTGTCGTCTAAACAACAGTCATCAAGTTTGACAGGCATCAAGTGAATAATTCATATAAAAATTAAAGACAATACATTGCTTCTAAAACTCACTTGTTCGTATTAATACAATATCCTTAATAAAAGAAGATAAGATAAATTAATATTAATAATAATTGTACTATCTGAATTTCGCTAAAAGTTTATATTGTTTTTTGGGAAAAAAACAACAACATATAAATGAAACTAAATCGTGAAACTTATAGGTAAGATCTTTGTCACCTTTTTAAATATTGATAAAATAAATTTCCAGAAATTGAAATATGAAAAAATAATTTCAAATAAAGGTTGATTGAAATTCGGTCTACAGAATGTTAGTTAAATATATGAAATATTTTACATAAGACAGCCAGATTATTTTCCATCTATTTGTTGTTTAAACAAACTACGAACATCAAAACTTATTTCATGTCATTAATAAATCCATTAAAAAGGATTAAGAGTTTCTATAATTAAGCTTTGCAAAATTAAAGTTTTCAAAGATATTTAAATCACTTTCTGCGAGTTAATCCTTTTTCACCCGTTCTAGAACAAATCATCTTTTGTTCTGAAACGTTCAGCAAAAAATGTTCTTGTTGGGAGATAATATTATGGCGTGACAAGACGAAAATTAGCTGTAAAGAACGTATTTTGCAAAAGTATAATTAAAGATGTAATTATAAAGAAGTTAATATTGTAGTTTAATAATAGAAAGCAAAAAGCTTAAGTTAGTAACGATAATGAAAACAACTGGGAGGAATTATAATTTAAACGTTGTCTCCCTTTTAAAATAGAAATTTCGCAAGATTACATATAGAAATAATTGAAATTAAAATTAGTTTAGAACAAAAACAAAGCAATCATGCATCAGGCATCAATAATGAAACACTTTCTAGCATTAACAGAAAAATATTTATATTTTTCACTTAATGAAATGAGATTTCTAAATAAGCTATTTAAAATACACACACGACATTAAAAGTCCATTTTTAGGGTTTCGTTCATCTCACGAAACCCTATTACTCCCGCTCCGTTGTCTGTCCGTCACAGAGCCATTCTGAAAAACTATATAACTGACATAGTTCAAACTTTGTGTATATAGATGAATACCAGCTGTAAAGAGCTCAAAATATTAAAATTTGAAAAAATTCGTATTATTTTAATAAATAGAGATAAAAACCAAAATTCTAACAGCCTTTTCCTATTAAATTTAAACATTTTTCGTTATAGCAGATGCCAAAAATTTAAATTTCACAATGAAATTCTTTTTACAATAATTAATTTTGTATCAGACGATTTCTACGTGAAAAATGAAAATGAAATAAAAATTTCACCAATTGAAAAAAAGATAAATATGAAATAAAATTGATTGACGTCATAGTGGTAATAAAATTGAAAGATTTCTCAATAATACAAGGAGTCTGAGTAAGTGCATGTACACAAAGTAGATTAATATCACGTCATTACAGAATTAAAAAGAAAATCTGACATATTGGAAGTTTTTAACGAATTTTTCAAATGTTTGAGAATAATACAAAGCGTGTGTCCATATGAGTAATAGAGAATAGTAATTATATATGAGTTTGAGAAGCATGTTGAATCGTGATAAAAATCCGATTATGCAAATATTCGCATATTTTAACATTTTAAAAGTGTACAATTTGTTTAATTTTGAATTTTTTTTTTAAATATTGCATTTAGTCCGTATGACGGATATTATTATGACAGAATATAATAGCGGGCTTCGCCCGATATCCGGCTGGTTTAGATATTCGAAAAAACGAAAAAATAGACCGGTAAATTTTTACTTTATAAAAAAACATGACTTTTTTTTGTTGTTGTTGTTGCTAAACGAAATTTATTTGAATTTATTAAAGAAAGGATAAAGTGTTTTGAAAGGAGTATTAAACGAAACTCTTTGAGCGATCTTCGATCTCACTTACCCACTTGTTAGAAATTGCTGTCCGTATACGGTAATGTGTATGAATTCTGTTGTGAATCTCGCATATGCTCTATGGAATTAGTACACGCCTCGTAATACACTAAAACTTAAATAAATTTTAGAAAGAATTCTACCGCGAAAACACATTTCCAGCAATTATCAATCATATTCAGTCTTGTAATCGAATATTCTTTAAAAGAACACTATGAAGAAAACACTCTGAGTGACCCTCGTTCCCCCCTTTAAATTCATTATTTTTGAAGAATCATGACACAAAATGCACAGCAACCGATTTCCCTATACATTATAATAATATGGAATTATTTTGTGCATACCTGCAAAACAGCGATAATTGCTGCATAATCTATACTACTGAGAAAGTATCTGAAGTTCACTGCAGTTATGCATATCAATATTATTATGTTTAAAATATTTCTACATCTATAAAATCCATTGTAAACGTTTTTTCCCTCTATACTTCATAATGTGAAGGAATTGTTTTGTTTGTCCCTGTGAACGAAGTGAAAACGTTACACACCCCCTCTTCAATACCGACTCCTTTATACTAATCTCAATAACATGCAGAAATTACATGGCATTCCAAGTATATATACGAGGGTTAAAGCATGGAAAATCGGAAACACCGACAGACGGACAGACAGACAGACAAACCCAACTTATAATAACTTTTAAATATTGTAGGAAAATGTTAAATATATTTCAACACATTGTTCGTTGATTTTGATTGATGTGTCCCATTTGATATGTCTTATGATATATTTCAGTTTATATAATCTACAGTTTAAAATCATTCAGTCTAGAATATAATAATCAATGAGATACAAAATCATGTATCAAATGAAATTTTGAAAAACTAGCTGCAAATTATCATCATGAAAGAGTAAAAAAGTTAATTTTTAAGTGTTTGTGAAAAATGTTCAAGCAAAGTATGTTTAAAGGCCTTATTTAATTACAGAAATATTACGACATTTTACAAGAAATATTACGAAAATTTTCAAGATATTTTACGACATTTTTTATAAACTAATTCTTTTAGTTAAAAATTTTTGTTTTGTTTTTATCGAAGCGAAAGGAATATTTTGTGCAGCGTGACATTTGTATGTGCAATGGAAATTTCATTGCGTTTCTTACATTTTTATTAAAATGTTTCATCGTGAATCAATGTTTCATTTAGATACAAACTCGTCAGTAGAAAGATAATTTTGTACACACTGTTGCAACTAACAATACCACGTAAAAATACACTTTTTATATATACTACAAAAATCAATAAATAAATAAATAAATAAACCATCGCAAACGATACCCAAATAAGCATTCCCGTTTTTCCGGCCACAGTTTTAATTTTTAAACCAGAAGAACCCGTGCGAAGCTTTCGCACTGCAATCTTTGAGATTATTTCCTGGTGCTTTTTAGCGCTAATTTTTAATTAACTGATTTTTTTTTTATTTAATCACCGCGTTTTAACGAAATGCAGTTGTACTTTGTCAGAAACTTGTTCAAAAACTTTTCGAATACCTCATTCATCGTTGTATGTTTTGTATGTGCATAGAAAACAGGATGTTGACAAATGAAATATATATAATGATTGCTTGTGCGAATAGATTGCCAGAAAACATTTTGCCAAATTTTCTTATCTCGCCAAGGTTATTTCTCTAGGTTGCCAGAAATTCTCTAAGTTGCCAGTATACTGAAAAAAAAAACGATTTATAAAAAAAATTAAACACTGAATCAGATGTTTGGGGAATTTATATGCCAGCATGGCACCACCAGCATGGCATGGCACCAGCATGGCATGCTGACCAGCTGGCATGCTGGCCTGCATGGCTTGCTGGCATGCTGGCCAGCAATTAATTATATTTAAATTATAAAATTTTGTTTTTGAATATTAGTTACAAATAGCATACAATAATAGCATGTGGTATTTTATTTCAATATAAAAGTAAAATAACGTAATAAATGAAATAACTACTATTATTTTAAAAAAGGAAATACAAATAAATAAATGATAGTTTGATATAAATAAATGTGGATATACATAATAACAATAATTTATAGAATTAAAATACGAAATAAAGTGAATAAACAACGTTTAAAAAGTAAATAAACAAAGTAAACAAACAAAAGTAAATAAACAAAGTTTTCGCCAAATTAGCGGGGGAAAAATCGCGCCTGCGTATATGACATCTGTGTCGAAAGCATTTCCTCAGATTTTGCAAACTGTTAAAGAAATGTCTTCAATACGTAAATCAATATTTGGTACACCACTTTTTTGAAAGCCTATGGGAACTTAAACATGGGGCGTTCAAACTTTGTGATCCAGCAGCCATTTAAGTGACATCAGACTTCGCTAATAAATAAATATTTACAATTTTTGTAAATCATAATGAAATGTATATTTGAAAGTTAATCCTTAAATTACTTAATCTACTGGTGCTCCGATTCCGATACAGTACGCATATAAACAGCCATGATTAAATAAAGAAAACAAATAAACAATAGGTGACGCACGTGTAAAAATTAAATAAAAAACCCGATTAAAAGCTCTATATTTTTTCAAAAAGCACGCGCAAGAAATAAATTGACAATCATATTTTAGTTGCATTAGAGGATGAAGTCATACGATAATGCAGTATTTTATTTCTGTGGCAACACTGATTTCAGAAAACCTTTCATTTCAGTTATGAAATCAATGTCGATTTAATTTTAATTAACAGCAATTTTTAATAGAAAAACATGTTTTAAAAAAATGTAAGTGTACTATGTCAGAAGCCAGGTCAAAAACCTTTCATATGGTATCTCATTCGTTGTTCTGCGTTTCATATTTTCTTAGAAAAAGGGATGTTGACAGGAGAAATAATATATATGATTGTTAAATTTATCTTGAATGCAATTTACAATTAAGAATTGAATTAGATATTCAACCAATTTTGGTTATCTACCGTATCCGCGATGTCATTATTAATGAAACATCTCATTCTATTATGCTTTTATTAGAGTGAAAAAAGTGTTCAATTTAAATAAGTTTATTTGATTTTTTTTTCACCATCGATTAATATCCCACGTTCTGAACCTTCATAAAACTGAGTTAAAATATACGAATTAGTGTACCATTCTTTCCGAATAATTCTTGTGAATTGCAGTATTTCGAATAATAGTAGAATATTTTGTGGTATTTAAGGTTCTTCTAATTAAATTTCCAATTTCATCATTTCATTATGTCTAATTTTAAAGCAGTATTATTGCTAAATATCCTGCAAAATATGTTTAATATATAATATTATTACAAAATGCCGATTAGTTTACTTAACCTATATTTTATCGAATATATTTTGCGACCATATTTTCTGCTATTTCCAGAATATTCAAATTAAAAAAAATTGATATTGTAAGATTTTGAGAAATAACTGCTAATGAATGTAGAAAATATACTATCGCTCTGTAATTATAATTATGCATCTACAGATTTAAAGGTCGTTTACTTCGCTGTGAATTGATGATATGTGATTATGTTTATTATTTACCATATTTAAATTTTTACTATGTTTATATTAAAATTGAAAACATTGGCTAAATGCTTCGCATTTGAATTGTATAAAATTATTTTTTTCAAATACATTTACGAATACATTTTATTTTTTACATAGCGCACCATTCTACATAATATCTAATTATATTTTTCTCTAATTTCCCTTCATTGCCAAATGGAACATATAAATCGCAATAATTAAGGAATAAGTTATTTTAATTGCGTAATTTATCATTAAAATCGAGTCTCGTTCATTACGTTATTTATAAATGAAATAGAAATCAATTTTAAATGTTATAAGTTTTTTTTTTTTTTTTTTTAAACCAAGTAATTAAGCTTTTAGCATGTTTTCAGGAAAAAAGCTTCCTTTTACTTAAAGTATATATTAAGTATAGTTTATATTACATTAAATAAACTTGTTGTTTTCAAGCGGAAGCGTGAAAAGTTTTCGAAATGTACCAAGTAGTAATTTTATTTTTTTAATGGGAAGAAATAGTTACTGTTTAATACTCAGACTGAAAACGCCTTTTTTTTTATTAATAACACACTTATAAAGCGAATTATATAACACAAATTATAAAAGAATCTGTAGTAAAAAAATATAAGATATGAATGTAATGTGACAAAATTTGTACATGCACACTGATATAAAATCCAAATTAAATTCATAATAATGATATAAAATCCTTTAAACAATAAAATTTCGTTTGCCTGTGTGTCAGTACTATCTTACAAAGATCGTTTCTGCAATTCAATCAAAATCACACAATTCAATCATAATCAATATATTTTTTTATAAATTTTGAATTAACTAAACTGTAGTTAGTACGATTTCCTACTTATAGTAGGAAATAAATTAAAATCAATATTATAAATCGTTTTAAAAGGTAAAATAGAATTGAATTCTCCCTCCCCCACCAGACTAAACAAGACATACATCAATAGAACGTATATACTGAAAACGCAACACATCGGGTTCATTCTTAGGTAGCACTGGACAACAAATTTTAACTTTTGCTCTAACCGAAATTCATTATTCAGTTTTTTGTGCTGATTCGGAATCTAGTTTTAGGTTTTCTCTCCTGCATTTCCAGTTATTGAGATATTTGTAATTTTGGGGATTTTTGTACAATTATCTGCAAATTTAAGTGATAAAGAATTATCAGACTGGATTCTTTTTATTTATGTTATCATTACTGGCCTGTTTACTTTACAAAAATGTTGTGTCCGAGATTATACTGACTTGCGACAGTCAAATATTGTGCCTAGTTTACATTTTTTTTTCTTCTAATGACGTCTTTTGACGTTCCAATATTTCTGCCATATGAGTACGTTAATATGTTTCTAAACCAGTTTGTTACACTGATTTTAAATCTAGTGTACGTTTTCTTCTATCATGTCCAAGTTTTTGAAAAAAGTGAAACTTTATTTTTTGGTCAAAAATAGCCAGATAATGCTTTTTATGCTACTTTGTGATGTACTTTAGCTAATTAGGATAAGTTCTACTACTTTTTTCAATTGTTTTTCGATTATACCCATTGGTGATTATGGCCCTGATTCAAATCTGACACTATTCACCTTTTTGACAACGAGGTACACACCCCTAAAAAGTATTTTATATCAAAATTGTGCCAATACAATTCAAAAGTAGAAATTATTTTACTCAAAATCTAGACGTGATATAAGGAACGGATTGCAGATTCGAAATCAACATAAAAATTTAATGTAGAAAAACATGACGTCAATTCTGTGGTAACTACTGGAAAGTTGGAAGTAATGTAAACATTACACTTTTGAAAAATACGCAAATTAGGCTTAGTAACTGACAGGTAATGTTAAGAATATGCAGACTACGAAATTTATCTGAAGCAAATGATGCAGTAATTGAAAGCTCAAAAAGGCAATTCAATCTGCTATTCATTGTACCTAAAATGTCCCTAAAATGGCAGAAAAAACTTAAATTTGCATAAACATAAATATGAAATTTCTCAAAAACTGGACGACATAGAGAAAAACGGAACGTATATTCGGAATCGGCGCAAGAAACTAATCTACACTGTAAAAAAAAAATCCTGAAAAAAAAACGGAAATTGTACTGCCAATCGAGACGCCAGTACTATTTCCGTTTTTTAACGGAAAAAAAAATCCGTAAATTCCAGGAAATTTTCCGTGATTTCTCAAAATATCCGTTTTTAAATTTAAGTTTTATAACAGATATCTTCCGTATTTTTTTAGAAATTTTATAATGTTAAAATAAACATTATAAGACCAAAGAAAAACAAAAGTTACTTCTCAAGAACAACCTTATAAAGGATAGATTCATTCCTGAGCGAGTTTTGTGTAAACAGCCAACCTTTCCCTCGATGAGAATCGAACCAGCAATCTTTCGCTTACTGAACCGGAGGTCCTAACCACTACACTAAGACTTGACATTCGGGTTTCTCAAACGTCGCTTTTTATGATGCAAAAACTTGAAGGTTCCATGGATTTTTTTTTTTTTTTTTTTTCAAGAGTTAAAATGTTTTCAATATTTTCCTTTATTATTTGATGCCTTATAACAGATAAACCAGATAAATTTTAACTTATTATGTATTATATGCGTAAAACATTGTATTAAGAGTCATTGTATGATTGCATCCTTTTGTAATAGTACAACTTTTTTTTTTTTTTTTTTTTTTTTGAACATATACTTTTTAAAATTTTTTGTCTGATGATATATTTATCAATTCCGATAAGTATCTGAAGGAGACGTATTTATTACATGCTATTAAAATAAATTTTCTTTATCTCTTATTTTAAAAAAACTTACGCAAATAAACAATTTTATAATAAATTAAATTATTATATTTGAGCTATGCTGAGAATTTTTGTGTACGGTTCTGTCAAACTGAATAGTTTTAATAATATTAAAACAAAAAATTGATTATTAAAGACAATTTCGAAATAATTGATCTTGTGAAAGGTAAGTTTAAATTTAGACTTTGATTTAGTTTAAATTAATTTAGTTTAATTTATAAAATTATAAGCTAAATAAATAAATTATAAAGTTAATAAAATGATAACCTTCATTTTTATAAAAGTAAAGAAAAAATACTAACTATTTTTATAAATTTAAGGAAAAAATTATAAACGTTGTAAAATTATAATTTATAAAATAATAAATTTTAGTTTAATTCGTAAATTTATAAGCCAAATCAATTTAGTTTAATACAATTTACATAGCGATAACTTGCAGAGATATTATGTTATGAAACCTTTAAATAACCCAATATTGCCTCACGCTAGAAAAGTTAAAATAAAATTTTAAAAATTAGTGAAAAAAAAGTTCTAATTTTGAAGCACTATTGGTAAAATTAAAAAATAGATTAAAAAAAATATTTTTCTGTAACGTTTAAAAACAAAATCAATTTCTAAATATTTCATTAAAAAATATAAATATTACTATTATTTTCACAAAAAGTTACTGGAACTGATGCTTTACACTCACGCAAACATGTAAACATAAGTTTGGCGACTTTTTGGTTGGCGCGATTTTCAAGACCGCGCCAAACGAATAACTTAATACAATGGCTAGTTTGCCATTAAAGGAAAAAATCCCCTAAATTTGGCGACTTTTTTTTTCCCTTTTTTAACCGATTTTTTTTTCTGCGTGAGTGTAAAGCATCTTAGCCAAATTACTGTCCAGACATGGCCCCGGTTAGAATGGGCCAGCATGTTGTCGAGCCGGGTCAGGCCTGGATCCTTGAAGAACTCTAGTAAATACAACAATCTTAATTCCCATTTCAAACAAGGCGATTTCTGTACGCAAACCTCTGAACGTTATTTACGGAAATTGCACTGTTTTGGAAGAAATACGGACATTGTACTGTTTTGAAAGAAATACGGACAAAATCTATTAAATTTACGGAAAACTTTCTGCATATTTACGGATTTGAAATCTCCTTTACGGAACTAATGTCATTTACGAAAATTGTTCTGTTGTTTTGGAAAAATGAAACTTCTCCGTGAAATTTTACGGAAAATCTCTTGTATTTTCACGGATTTTTTTTAGAGTGTATAATCCACTAATTTCAGTTCTGGGATAGAACCACTGTTGTCCAGTGAGTATTAATATGAAAATGATTTTACTAGATATTAAAATGATGAATGCTTTTATTTCAATGAAGGGAACACAATAATCTTTACATTAAAGATGTTAATTTCTTACATTCAGATTGAAAATGTGCTTATGTTTCATTGTATTTTTCAGGGATTCAAATTTTATTCTTTGGCAATTAAAGATTTACAGAATTAAAAAAAAAATTGCATCTTAAAGAAGTTTTAAAACTCATTTGGTAATTTTTGTAAGATTATTGAGCGAACATTTAACAGTTATATAAAGTATTCAGCTTTATATAGTAATAATAATCTTAAGGTAGATAATTTGTCTCTTATTCAAAATTAGCAATTAAATAAAATCATTTAACTTAAACCTTTTTATTGCTAATTTTCCTTGTGTATCATACGCCTAAAATCTTTTACGAATAAATTCCGTTTAAATTAGCGGTTTCGAAAGAAATTAAATTAATCTTCTTAGGGCTAATCCTTCTCGATCTCTCTTTGCTCAAATCTTTATTTGTTACGAAAATGTCTAGCAAAATTTCTTTAACTTATGAAATATTATATCGTGCAGGGACTGCAATTACTTCACTAATGCGAAATTCGTAGGTTTTCCTATGTGCAATTAAAGATGTAATTGAAATGAAGAAATTTTAAACGTGAATAAGGGAAGGCGAAACCCTTTTCTTAACGGAAAAGATTAATGTAGGTAAAATCGTATTAATCTGCTTGCCTAACAAAGAAAAAAAAATATTATAATGATATCCACAATAATATTCGAAGATTAAAAAGAAGTTGTTTAGAATTACTAAATGTAATGTGTTGACACGGTAGTCATCATATGGTGAAAATCATATAAATATAATTATTTGTAATTTAATTTTCAAAATTCGTGGAATATAAGTGAATCATTTATTTCAGAAGTGTCATACGTGTATAATTTCAAATTTGATATATTTAAGAGAATATTTCTGATAAAGTTAAAAATTCATACATTCTTTCCGAAGACATTTCACATTTCATTCAAAGTCATTGTGAACACTGGCTTTCTACATCAATTGTTAAAATTTGTTTAATAAATATCTAAATAATAATCTAAATAAATCTGGTTAATGAGAGGAGTGAAATAAAACGCCTTAGCAGTTGTGGAGTTTCTGCATTGCATTTGAATGAATTTTGCCTCTGCATTTTTATTAGTGTTACAATTGTAATGATATTATTAAATTACTTTTATGTAAAACACATCCTTACAGATCTGGTAATTTCAATGAACTTAATGTTCAAAACATTTTCAAAGGCCTACAGAATTTAATAATGCCAGCAAACTAAATAAAGTGAACTAAGCAGTTTTTTACAATATAAAATATTAACTCAGCGAAAAAATGTTGTGAACAGTTGGATCATTCTGTAAAATACACTTTTAAAATCCTGTAAAATGTAAATTTAAT
Organism: Maratus michaelseni; assembly: GCA_963931845.1. Classification (NCBI taxonomy): domain Eukaryota; kingdom Metazoa; phylum Arthropoda; class Arachnida; order Araneae; family Salticidae; genus Maratus; species Maratus michaelseni. Next base: position 342,784,001 of record OZ007592.1, read on the forward strand.
TACAATTTTAAGCCTCAAAGATACGTCACGTGCGGGGTTTCTCCCCTAAACAAATATTTCAGACTCAAAATGAGTGTATACAGAAAGTTATTTTAGTTGGGTTTTCCGCCAACTGAAGCGACTATAAGGCGTCCCAAAAAGTTTTAAACGTTTTTTAATTTTATACATGTTTAAGATACGTAGCCAATCTAAATTCCAAAAAAGTTCAAAATAAGGTGGAATTTAAAATTATGTTTATGAAAATGCTCTTTCAATTATTTTTTAAAAAGTTACAATTTTCACATTTGTATACAGTTATTGGGCCATATAATTTTGATTAATGAAGATTTAAATCTGGCTCTGATAAGTAAAATAGATAAAAAGTTCCATTTTTATACGACCTAAACTCTTTGAGTTAATATGCATGAATTTTTAAAGCCTTCTGGCACTGAAAAATGTGTCTTTCTATTACATTAACAGGAAATGCCATTTTTTGATTCAAAGTGCAGTTTGCATTAAAAATGAATTCTCTAAAATTCTTGTTAAATTTAAAGCACTTATTTCAAGCATGACTATTGAGATAAAAAAGGGGATAAACCCGGGATTCCCGTGTTGCATAATATAGGTGAAAGCCATTGGAAATTTTTCAAAGTTAGGTGGGACTTAAAATTATGTTAAAGAAATTGCAGTAAAATTTAAATTTTATCGTCTGGTGTTGCCCTCGCCAAGTGACGTAGGCGTTACTGCCGGACACGTTTGTCCTTTATAATACAGATAATGCGTTATTAAAATGATTTTCGACGAATCATTTATAACATCCTATCTAAGATTATATATTGTACTTAATATCTGGATATAAATAAAGTTAACTATGTATATATTTATTTTTTCTTTGTATGTACAATCTTCTATGGTGTATTAGTATTTTTATAGTTTAAACAGTAATATACAATTTTGGAATGTTTGTATTTAGTAACACAGTATGTAATAGCTGTAAATATGAAATTATCTAGAATGTTAGAATCTATATAGCAATGTTTTTTTATTTTTCTATATAATATAAAAATTATAATGTTAGCATTAAAATAGAAGTGTTTCTATTTTTCTGTGTTATTTGCACTTATGACGTTTAATATTATGTATTCCATTAATTGTAATGTGAATCATGGTGTACATTTTGTAAATAATTCTGACATTTAATAGAATGTACTTAAAAAAATACTTATATTTAACATTATGTAATTGTTTTTATAAACCCTACTATGCTCAATTATAGCATTTTCAAAGAATGCATTTAAATATAACAAAATATATGACATTATGATAAATTTTCGCCGACGACAGGGAGATTGAACATTTGACCTCGAGTGTTCTCTCGAGAGCCATGCGGGGTCCGAAGGTCTTCTTACCAATCCGCTACTTGCTGGTCCTGGGCTTTTATTCTGGAGCTTGGCTGGGTAGTGGATGTGTACTTTTTCCCTTGCGACCTATTTGATCCTCAAGCTTAACGGCGGGCGGGTCGTAAGCAGGGGGAATCCTGTAAAAACAAAAACTTATCTGATATTAAACCATATAATGAAAAAATTTTTAATGTGTCGTCGGTACTTTATTTTATTTTGCAATTGTATTTCCATGTAACATTAGTATTTTTGATAAATAATAGATCACTAAATTTAATATAACTATTATTTTTTAAAATAGGATAAAATAATGATTATTAAAAGGGAAAATTAAATTAAAATAACATATGAACATAGGCCAGTTTCAAATGACGCAGAAAAAACGAGTAATGAAAAGCTCATTTTAATTTATAAAAGATTCTTATTAAATATATAATGTGCAACCGTTATTTTTATTAATTTTACGTTTTTGAAAGTGAAACAAGTTGCATTTATTTATTACTTTATAAAAATATATGTGTAAATAATTTACCCTTTTTTTACGTAGACTATATGAAATGTAGGTTTTAATGCTTTGCCATAATAACATTTGTCACATTTTGATGAATTAAAATTAATTTAAGAAAACATTTGAGCATTCACATGTAGATATTCATTCATACATACATAACGTTAGGTGCTTTTAAGATTGTTAGTGAAAAAAGAAAGATTTAATTCTGTCAAATATTTTTTTCTGTGTAATAAATAATATATGATTTTATTTAAAGTTTTTGGACAATGTGAAACAATATGTTTACTTTACATTATAATTTTTCTACTATAATACTCAAAAATGTGTATACTACTATTTTGCGCTTCTTTTTTTTTATATATTTTGTTAAAATTGTGTACAGCGATTCTGTTAACAATTGTATATTTAAATGGTATTCCTTTAGGCACCAATCCTCTAATTAAAAATTCTGCTAAATCATAAAATAAAATACGAATAAATATTTAAAATACTACGTTGTAGGATTTCGTGTATTATAAATTCTATTGTATGTTAATACTAAATCGTGTTTTTTTTTTAAGCATTTTGTGCTACACTGTATTTGTATTAAATTTACATTTCTGACAAAGCATAACTATTATTTTAAACTATAAGCATAAAAAATTATTAATATTTTTTTATACATAAAAGTATATTAAATTTTCCAAGCAGTTAAAAATTCAAATATAAAATAGAAATTCGTTTTTCTTTTAATTCATTACTATATAAAATTTTCCGTTTGTTATTCTATAGTAAAAACTGAATTTATGCCAAACGGCAATTTTTATTCAAAATTAATTTTTCGAATAAAATTGCTTAAAAGTTACATTTTTCGAAAGATACTTCATGTCGAAAGATGTTTGCTTGAGAGACAAATTACATTAAAAAATGTAAAGATTCTGAGATAACTTCATCAAAAATTAGGTTAACACCGAATATCTCAATCCATTAAAGTAAATAAACGAAATATTCATTAACCGTGAGTCATAGAAATATTAACCAAAGAGGTATTCATTCGCAAAGCAAGATCTCCATGGTGAATTTACAACCCTGTCTTGTGTCGAAAAAATTCGCATCTGTAAACATGGAAGAAAGATAATAAGAAAAGAAGTGGGTAAGTGTGATCGAAGATCGCTCAAAGGGTTTGTTTAATATTCCTTTCAAAACACTTTATCTTTTCTTTAATAAATTCAAACAAATTTCATTTAGCAACAACAAAAAAAAAGTCATGTTTTTTATAAAGTAAAAATTTACCGGTCTATTTTTTCGTGTTTTCGAATATCTAAACCAGCCAGATAGCGGGCCAAGCCCACTATTATATTCTGTCATAATAATATCCGTCATACGGACTAAATGCAATATTTAAAAAAATAATTTCCAAATTAAACAAATTGTATACCTTCAAAATGTTAAAATATGCGAATATTTCAATAATCGGATTTTTAGCACGATTCAATATGTTTCTCAAACTCATATATTTACTATTCTCTATTATTTATATTGATACTCGATTTGTATTATTCTCAAACATCTGAAAAATTAGAAAAACTGAAAACTTCCCATATGACGTCAGATTTTCTTTTTAATTCTCTAATGACGTGATATTAATCTGCTTTGTTTACTTACTCATGCTCACACTCCTTGTATTATTGAGAAATCTCAGACATTTTGCGTTTTATTACGACTTTGACGTCAATCAATTTTATTTCATATTTATCTTTTTTTCAATTGGTGAAACTTTTTATTTCATTTTCCTTTTTCACGTGGAAATCGTCTGATAGAAAATTAATTATTGTAGAAAGAGTTTCACTGTGGATTTTAAATCTTTGGCATCTGCTATAACGAAAAATGTTTAAATTTAATAGGAAAAGGATGTTAGAATTTTGGTTTTTTATCTCTATTTATTAAAATAATACGAATTTTTCAAATTTTAATATTTTGAGCTCTTCTCAGCTGGTATTCATCTATATACACGAAGTTTCAACTCTGTAAGTTACATAGTTTTTGAAAATGTCTCTGTGATAGACAAACAACGGAGCGCGAGTAATAGGGTTTTGTGAGATGAACGAAACCCTAAAAAAGGGCATCCTCATCTATTTCATAGCAGACGATATAATTAATTTCACTGAAATAATAACGATGATTTTTTGCAATTGTAAAACTAGTTATAGCACGAAACGAACGCACCTCATTTGTTACGTTTAACGTACAATTTCAAACTTGTTTTTGTATTTGTTTCGTTTTTATAATTTTGCGCCATACTGTAGGAAATCAAAAAGACATGTCTTAAGACTATAAACGCAAATGCATGCCTAATCAATTATTCTTTATAATTCAATACTTAACACTATTTAAAATTCAGAGTGAAATTTCCTTTCAGATACCACCAGTTTTGAAAGTCCTTGAAATGAATATTTGTTTTCAAACTATGTGCAGAAAAACAGTGTTTTTGTTTTACTTTCTGTAATTTTGCATACAATTGCACAAAATGTAGCCTAAACATGCATTGCGATTAACATTCTATTCTGAAAATCATTTAAAAATCCATATATGGAAAAATATGTGGTCAGCCCGTATTTGTTTTCCTCAGTCACATGACGTTCTCTTTTATCATATAGCTTACGTATGAGAAGATTTAACAGAATAAAGAAAAGTTTTATTAATATCTTTTTAAGTTTTGATTCGATTTTCATAAAATTTGAAATGATTCGACAAAATCCTGCAACGATTATATATATTAAATTTCAATCCATTCGGTTGGGTGGTTTTTGCGCTGTTATATGCGGACAGACGGACAGACAGACAAACAGACAGACAGACAGACGGACGGACGGACTAGATGACGATTATAGGTGCTACGTACTTATATAATTACGAACGCACCTAACAATATCAATTCTCATTTAATATGCGAATATATGTGTTAAAACTAAATACATGAATTTCCAATTAACATTAAAGCTTTCGTTTACAAAAATTGTACATTTGTTTTATTAATCTATTTTAAAATATATATTTTGTTAAATTTACGTTGGAGCAAAATGATAAGAACGCCGTTAATATTTTGGAAACCGCGGCTTGTTATTGGTGGATATTTTTGCATATCATTTAACAAAGCATTTAAAAGCGATTCTGAGCGTATTATTTTAGTTCGCATTATATTTTGAAGATGAGGAATGGAAAAATGCTTTCTGACTTCAAAAGATAGCAAGGCTCCAGCTTATAACAACATCGGGGTATTACTTCAAAAAACTGTGAAAGAATTAAACTTGCAAAGAGTGAAATTTTCATTTTCTTACAAAATCTAACTGCTTATGATATTGTGAACACTACAGGAAGTCCGAGAATGCTTTCGAAATGATCTGAATGTATGATTGCTTCCACGGTCACAAGCAAAATAATAACAGCAAAGGAAATCGGAAACCATATAAACACGCATAATAAGAGCAATAAAAATATTGCGGATCCTTAAATATGCAAAAGCACGTCGCTGTCCGCGATTAACATCTGTGTATATAAAAGCCCACCTTTAGTTTGCATTTCAACTTCTAAAGCAACAAAAGAATTTGTATAAAATTATTTTCAGTGATGAAAAAAATGCTTAATTTCGATGTTTGGTATCGTATTCATGCATATTGGCAGGAGCTTAGAAGGTAAAAGGACGTATTTTTCACGAATGATCTAGGTGGACCCTCGCTAATGATTTGGGTTGCTTTTTCTTCGGGAGGTAAGCTTAGAATTGCTTTTCTAGAAAAACGAGAAAATAGACATACCCATATTTACGTGTTAAAACGCCATTTGTTCAACCCTGTTGAAATTATTTCTCGCCTTAACTATATTTTTTCAGAAAGGCAATCAATTAACTATGCCTCAATTAACTATGCAGAAGATACAAAGAAATCGTTTGTCGATAATAAGGTTCCCACACTTGATTGTCAGGCCAATATTCCGAACCTAAATCCCATAGAGATCGCACAATATCTACCGAAATTTTTTTCAGAAGGTCCAGTATAACTCGAAAGCAGAATTAAAATTTGCTATCTGTCAGACGTGGCGTGTTTTGCTACCTTAACAAGTTGAAACCGTGTAAACTTTATGCCGCAACACTGCATTGAAAATTTTAAGCACAAAGAAAGTACAATTGACATGTAATGTTTTTATAATTTAGAAAAATCAGCTCCATTCTTATCATTTTGCTCCTATTGCATATCCTATTGCATATATCTGATCTTTGTCATGCGATAACACTCGTATTTATAAATCAATTTGGATGAAACAAATTGTGTGTATGAATCTCATCAATGTCTCGACCGAGTTCTTTCGACAGTATGGTCCACTATCTTGTTTCAAAATGGCGGTCATTGAAAGATTTAAAACTAAAATAAATATACAAAAAAGATAAAAATTGAAATTTATTTTTCACTTAAGTTTTAGGCCTTGATACAAGGATTTCGGAGCATTTTTTTTTTGTTTTACCTCTATCTTAATAAATAGCTGAGATAGAGCAGTTTGAAATTCAAGGGTGGCTGATATTTTGAAACAAGAAAGCACATTACAAAAAAACGACTGTTAATTTATGAGTTCTAGTGAACGTGATTTCTCGCAAATTATTATCTTTCATTGCTGTAATCATTTTCCTAGTCATACGTGTGAAACTATATATCCATATCCATTAGCGCCAAATTCTCCCCAAACTTGGCGAAATATCGCCAAATTTGGCGACCAAAATAAATCTTTATAAATGAAGCCACCTTGGCTATAGTTGACTAATTTGGCAAATTTCTTATTCAAATTCAGTATAAACGAATCTTCTGTAATCGAGTTCTTTGCAATTTAGCTTGCTGTTTCGAGTAACATTAGGTAAAATTTTAAAACGAAGATATAGGAAAGCTACCTTTTTCCTCCCGGTACAGGCAGAAAGGACTTTTTAGTTTGATTAAATCAATTTAAATGGTTTATATTTTGAATAATATAATTATAGTTATTATTTAGAAATTAAGTGATCGTCCCCATCATTTTGTACCCCAGGGTATTTGGACTATAATAATTTACAGAGTGATACATTCTGGTCAAATATCAAATATATTTGAAATTTGATTTCTGTTTGATATCTTTACCAAGTCTTATATAGGATACTGGGAAATAATTGGCAAAATTTTAAAAGATGGTATGGAGAACTCAAACAAGCGTTTTTAGATGGTGCACGTTAAATCTGTTCGTGGTTCTAATGTCCTCCAAGTTCTATATAAGCGTTACCTCTGGGGATGCCAATCCAGATGCAGGTCTCTCATCTGGAATTGTTTCAAAATTAGGAGACTAGTTTCTCAGTTATATGGATCATGTCAGCTATATAGAAATAAAAAGCTGCAAAACCAGGCCCTTGGACCAAACCAACAACAACAACAACAACCCATTGGGCCTATGGTTTAGTCAGTTAACGACAATAGTACTTGTTTTAAAATGCAAATTGTTAATTATTTAACAACCCTATATGGGCCCAATGGACGGGTAGCCAAGTCAATTAGCCCAATAAAAGTAAATTAATTTCAATATTGTAGTTAAAGTATAATTTAGAATAAGTTCAGTTTAAAATGTTACTAACATTCTTCTCCTCCAGGTTCCCCTTGCAGTTCCTCGTGCTGCCGGTTGGGGCGGGCCAATGGCCGGCTCCGCCTGGTGGCACAAGGGTTTTTTTTAGCAGCAGTTTTTTTTTCATTTTATTTTTGACTGTTCGCCTCTTTATTAGGTGCAAATGGACATTGTCCGCATGAGCTACCGGACCCGCTCCAATGGGACAGCCCACGGAGCCAGTTTTTATCCGGCGGGGTACGGTAAAAAGGCGCAGTCCCGGCCGCCCCTGCAGCGTTTTCGTCGCTATTCAGCCCAAAAAATTTTCCTTGCTGGTACGACTTACCTTTAGGCTAATAGTTTTTTTAATTTCAGCGATTTTAATTGTCTTCCCTGAAATTTATCCCCCTTTTTTCAAGCTAAGTTGAGTACCAAAGTTTCGGCACTAAATTGTCCAGCCCTATTCCAACTATCATGACGAGTATGTGGCGTGCAGCAACAGTTCTCAGAATACTAAAATCTATGAGTGAACAACCCAGCAAAATCTGGACTTTATTGGTTAGCCGACATGGGCACTTGTCATTGTGGACAGCCCCATGCGGCGATCAGGCGAATTTCGCCCCACTCTCCAGGCACTCAAACCCGTCAAATTGGGTCGAATCTAGTGCTCCCTATTAAACGTTTATACGAGTATACGTATAATACGTATTATACGGGGTGCAGATTTTTTATACGTATCATACGGCACAGTCTGTTATACGTATTATACGAAACACTATATACGGTCCAACGTATATACAGATCTTACCCCAGCGGTTTAACGTATAAACGATTAAACGGTGTTCATGTGAAAAAAGATACTTTTCTCCTGCTAGTCTGAGCAAGGTTACTATATCATATGGTTGCCCCATTTCATCCTGCAACCAATAGGGAGCGATTTGCTGTTTGACGTCACTTAGCCAGCTCGATTTATTTTTCCAATTGATTTGGTTTAGAAAAGCCCTATTTTTAATTGAAAAGTATCAATACAAATTTTCGTGTGAAGAAGTTTAAAAATTTTTTTTAATTTTTTTTATACATAGGACAAGCATCACATCTAAAATTTAAACTATTATGTCTTTTCAATTCTACGATATTTAATTTTTAAATTTGCTATTTTTATCATTACATTTTATTTGCACCTCAGTATGAAAAGTTTGGTTTCATTTTAAAAACAAGCAAATAGTAATTTTTATAAATAAAATCTTAAAGACCTACAAGAGCAGAAAATTTAATGTTTGTATGATTGCAGTTAATATCATGTTAATAATTTAATTATAGTATATTTATAATATTTGATTAGAAATTGATAGAATTTTGAATTTCTACTATTTGAACTATTTGAAATCCATAATAATTGTAATATTATTATAATTGTGACATGTATTTCATATAAACCTATAAAAAAGTTTTTAAAAAATTCACTTAGATTTCAACCTCATACCACATATACGCAAGATTGAGTTTTGTGTAATTAGATTTAAAATACAAATAATGTTAAAACTTTAATAGGTAAATTGCTGAATATTTAATATTTTTAAACCGAAATATACATAAGATATAATTACACGATTCAATGGAAATAAAATTTGAAATTCAGAGTAATGTACTTTATAAACAAATTTCGAAATATTTATATAAAATATTATTGTAATGCTACATGATAACCATAAATGCACATACATAATTTAAAAAAAAAAAAAAAAAAAAAAAAAAAAAAAAAAAAAAAAGATAAATTATTGCGTGAAAGAGAGTTTTACGTTTATGCAAAATTTTTATTTCCTAATACTATTTAAAATTTAAAATTACATATCTTTTCAACTTTCTAAACTTAATTTTAAAATTTACTGTTTTTTCAGATTCCATTCAGATAATTGATGTGATTAAATATCAAATAATTGATATATATATTTTATAAAATAAAAAGTAAGACAGCAGTGTTCCTAAAAGAGATTTAAAATACAAATAAAAATAGAAACTTTAATTTTTAAATTGCCGCATATTTAAAACCGAAAGATTTATGTGATATAAAAAAATGAAATTTGAAATTCAAAGTAATATACTTTTAAAAATATCTTCAAAAAGGATTATAATAATTTATATTTTAATGATGTATGATGATAAAATTATATAAAAATATTTTAATAATTATTATATTAAGATACCTTCAAGTATACCTTCAGAATATGATTTCATTTCGAGCATTTTATTTCAATACAGGATGAATTTTGAAGATGTATTTTAGATGTGCGTTCCATTATTTGCAATTTTTTGTACTCTTTTATCATGCAATGATAAAATACATGAGTTGATTGATCATACACATACTGATCATACACAATTGATTGACTCCACATTTTTTATTTTTTGGCAGCGTATCTCTTTTTAAAACTTTCCAATATAGTTGAAAAGTTTTCTGCGGTATACCGTCTGTCTGTCCTGTCTGTCGGTGCTCTAACTGCCTTATTTTTATACTCGGATTGTTATGCAATTGATATATCTTATTGAGGTTTATTATGTCATGTTTGATCTTGAAAATGAAGTGTGTAGCACTTACAGATTATTTTACAGGGATACTCAAAAGAATTCCGTTACTTTACGGTTTATGGGGAAAATTATTTGCGACTTATTGTAATGATGTTAAACTATTTCAAACATATTAAAATTGATAAATATAACTTATGTGCACTACAAGAGGTTTACTATAGAATATTGTATGCATAGCACTTATAGCTCCTTTATTGGAGCACTGAAAAGAATCCGCTACATTACGGTCTATGAGGAAAAATCGTTTGCAGCGTATTTTAATGATGTTTCAATATTTTATACATATTCAAATTGAAACATATCACTGAGGTGCACTAAAAGGCGCTTACTGTCATATAATGTATCGTTCATTTACAGAAACATTCAAAAGTATTCAGTTAAAGTACTGTCAGTTAATAATAATTCCTTGAAGTGCGAATTTAGTTGCGATACAAGCTTTTAAATATAACAAATTTTTTGCTTATTACTTGTTATGTATAAATTCTATGGATCACCCAAAAGGCAGCACAAAATACTTGAATACATTTGCATTTATTAACGGAAATTGCTGAAGGTGAATTTTCAACTGTGATATGTCTTCCCTAACTGAACTAAATTTTAGCAATTTATGCCTCTGTATGTATAGTATTTGCAATATTATTACTAATTTGTATGCATAGTTTAGATACAAATCTATAGATCACATATAGGCCTGCACAAAAGAATTCGATATTTTTTCGAATATTGTTAGTAATTCCTGAAATGGGATTTTTAAATGTGTTATGCCTTTGTACAAATGTTTCACTTGGATATCAGATATTAGACCTAATTAAACAGTAAAGATTTATTTTTGAAGACTTTGAAAGTGTTACATAATCTATTCTTGATGCATGATTTTTCTAAAGCTATTATCTGTTCCTTTGGATGCAATGATCCATCATTTTTTATATCAGATTTCTTCGAAAATGTATGATATAGAACATTTTGCGTTTTATCCAAACGATTAGTACATGTTGCAATAGCAGAAGTGCTATGAATTTTCAGCAAAATCAATGCAAAAAATGCATTATTTTAAAGAACTAAGACCAAAAGCACTAACAAAAGCTGGAAAATTGTTGATACGTACTTAGGAAATGTGTCCGGAAATCTCTCTTTCCGAGAAGGAATTAAAGCTTCGTGTGAGGGAAAACTGCCCTGGCTGTCAAAGGAAATGAAAATAATTGTTAACATTGCATCCCCGTCCCTTTCAAAGATCGGCCAAAGATAACAAGGAATAAATTTCCCATATTAGCAAAAAAGATACACGATTATTTCATTTGAAGGAAAAAATATCTCCTCTAAATCGCTTTATTCCTAGAAAAAGAAAAAATTACTTTGTGCCTAATGAAAAATGTTTTATTTTGACGAAATATGCTCTCCTATGACCAAATAAACGATTTATTTTAGCATAACTACTATTTTAAAATCAGAAAAAAAGGTTCTTTCCCTTTAGAAGAATCGTCCTTAGCATCGCCAGTGACGTCAGAAAAACCGAAACCCTGATGCCAGACGTAAAGGGAAATGGCACCTACCGGGTCTGTGGATCAGAGAAATTGCGAAACACTCGCTGAGGCCCACATTCTCGTAGTTTACGTGGACCATCATGATAACTTGTTCAAAGATCCACGAAAGCCCCTTATTTACCTGCCTTGCGTTAAAGGTATTCAAAAAACAATTAAAAATCGAAACTTTTTTCCCTCAGTCTAGATTTTTAGTTTTTTTTTTTTTTTTTTTTTTTTTTTTTTTTTTTTGTCTTTCTTAAATCTAAGCTATTAATTATGAAATGTTTTATTATGGGTAGGTAGCTCCGAAGCTAACTTTCGCATATCTGTAACACCCCCACACACAACTTCTTTAGATTTATGTTGTAGACATTTCGCGCGGATTTTTTTTTTAGTAGTTTGGCCACAGAACACAGGCATGCATTGACTTTTTATATTAAAGTGACACTGACCAATCCATTTCCTGGGAAGTTTCGCAATCATACTTTTATTGTATTTAAGAATATTTTTTTTTCTCTATTTAACACGTTCGCTACCAAGGACGTACGTGGCGTCGTCACTTGGTCACTAATTTGACATTCCACTTTTAATCCAAAATTACGAATTAATACCGGAAATTTCGGAAGAAGTTTTTTTATTTTATCTAATCACGGAATGGCAGTCATTAAATAAAGCAAATATTGCTATTAGTATTTTCAGGTATGAATTCGTAATTTCTGAATAAAATAAATTCCGTTAATTTTAACCCGATAGTCAACGTGTTAAAATATTTTGAAAATACGCCCTACATTAAAAAAGAAATGAGAAGGCAAGTCATTTTATGCATGTGTGATTGCGTTCTAAAATCTGCATTGACGATTATTTGTCTGGCTATTTGAAATCAAAATTTACAAGTACTTCACACGAAAAATAAAATTTGTCAAAATTAACAAAAAATCTTAAACGCAATGTCCATACACCTTGTATAGAAAATACCATGAGTGTCATGATTAAACAAATGAACTTTCGTTATACATATTAACACAGAGTGGAAAACATCAGCCCCGTCGAAAGAATAACATTTGAACCTGCACACAATCTTAAGTACACGCACTCACAAATAAAGAATTTTCAAAAACTTAGAAAAGAAAAAAAAAACTTACTTAACAAGAAGTGACAATAAATCTGAAATGTGTCTATTCTTATTCTTTTCTCAAAGGCGTTTTCTTCCGTTATATGCTTATAATAATCGTTTATAGGGAAAAATAAGAACACCCTATGTATGAAACATATTATGCAAATTATTTCGCTAATACCACCGATTTCCAAATTGTTTCCCGTTTTGTGACGTAATACTGATGAGGTCCATTGGTATTAAAAGTAAATACGTATAAAAAATATACGTATAATCGAATTTTTCGTATACTTAAATTATACGTTAAACCGATATAAGCTTATACGTATATGGATACGTTTAAACGTATATTTTAAGGTATACGTATTTGTTAAATACGTATTATACGTATATACGTATATCGGTTAAACGTATAACTGTTATACGTATCGCATTGGGAGCACTAGTCGAATCCCGGTAGGTAGGGGCCTGGTAAGCGGTCACCTAGGTTGTTCATTGTAGGCACAAAACACGAATGTTATTGAATTGATTTTAATGAAACTTTACTTAGAATGAACATTTCTATCAAACTTATAATTCAGGCTACTTTTAGAGCATTTAGGCGCAGAATGTTTGGAATATAGACGTATTTATAAAGTTCGCTTTTCAGATTTCGTAAAACAAAAAACCTTAGATTCGTATATTTTAATGTCAGAACACGAATGTTGAAGAAGATTCGGATTTCCAGTTTGCTGTAAATGCAACATCATTTTACCTTCTGATCATATAAACCTTTTCGAGAATTTATTTTACAGAAAGGCGAAGTGTTTATAGATATCCATTTACGTTAAATTATTATACATATTTTAAATTACAAAAAAGTATTACACAGATAAACTTATTACAGATTAAAACAGACATTAAAAAATGGCGACTTGACAGCTGATGGTCAGAAGCACTTCTCAAAATGAGGATCAAGCGGTGGACACGATAACACATCATATACTTAACCTATAGTAATGAGACAAAAATCTATAATTTGTTTAGTTAGAGTGCTAGTGAAATACGTAGTCATTAGTAATTATGCATATTTAATGAAATTCCATCAATTCAAAGTAAAATATAACTTTTCAACCAAAACTGTCATAGGGTAATGTTAGACAGAAAAGCAAGATATACATGTTTCGAAAAATCCTACGCAATTTACTGGAAAAATATGCAGTAGTTAATTTTTAAATATAGATCAAATTGTTTTAATGAAAATTGGCAGATCCTGAATTGTCACAGATTTTGAAAATGTTGTTCTCATAAAAAGTCGGTATAACTTTTTCGTTAAGTTTTACTCGCTGTAGCGCATTGTATTTCTAAAGATCTTAAGCTGCACTTTCACTGTCAATATTGATTTTCAATTTATAAAATTTAATTTTTTGAGTGTATAGATAATACTTTAAGTGGCAAAAAAAGTTTAAAATTTTAAACCAACGAAAGCAGTGATTAGAACATTAGAAATATTATTCCATTAAATATTAAATAAAATATTATTTACTTCTAAAATAATTATATATATAAATATCTAACGACCAGATAATAAGTATGAAGGTCTTAATTATCATTTTCTGTGTAACAACAATTAGCTTTACGACATCGCATATGTATACTTCACACAATTCTCTCTTCTGATAAATTACTGGTATGCCTACATGGGGATTTACAACGAGATTAAATTGAGAAATATCGATTTGGAAATAGTACTTTTATGTATACTAAGTTAGTGACATATATTTAAGTGATAATTTGAAAATTAATAAATTATTTAATAAGTTAATCAGTTGTTTATCCTAATATATTTAATAAAATTTTAATATGCGTTCAGTCTTAAAGATTAAAATGAAAAAATATGTTCAATGATGAATTTTTTATGTAATCGATAGGTAATATACCGCAATTTGAAATGTGTAACATTTGATCTGATCGATAGTTCGGTAATTGAGATAATAATAAAACTGCTTACACAAAAAGAAATGCACTTCTCAAGGCAATAATATTGAATTTAAAGATGAGTCATTTAATTTTGAATGAATACACTTATAAAAATAGAAAGCTGTTTAAAGAAATGTGCATGTTTAGAAAAAAAATAAGAAGTTTTTGAGATTTATAGAATAGAGTATATTTATTTTTCAGAAAAACATGTGTATTGTGTGCAATGTAATCGGTCATTTTTTTATAGTTGAGATAAAACAATAGTTGATTTCATTTGCACTAATCAAATATTCTTCTGTATCTTTTATCATTTCTATGGTAATTTCATTATTTTTTTCGTTAGAAGCATTAGCGTTTTTAGTTGTAACAATATTTTAACTGAAAACGATTTTCCGCTTGGACTTACACCTTTATCTAACAATTACTCCATCTTCCATGAAACGTATTCTGCATAATAAAATTAGCATAATTGCTATTCAGGGATATAATTTGTTAGAATCAATGAGTAATTTGATATATTATATAAGAGCTGGAATTTTGAGTTGAATTATTAAGGACAGCGAAATTAGGTAGATTTTATTTATTTTCCAGAGTAAACATGATAAGCATATGTCATAATGAAAACGCTAGATGTGCAATGGTATACATTGTATTTCTGTCTAATGTTTTCTTAGCTATGTTTTTTATTTTATATGCCATGTATCTTAGTTTATTGCATCTTAAGTAGCATGGTTTATATTACACTGATCTATTTGAACAGACAGTAATTATAATAAATACATTTGAACTGCATTAATGATTTAAAAATTGCCTTTCATAAAACAAAAACATCATAAAAAATCCAGTTTGAACTTATGTTTTTAGCTTTTTCACAAACAAAAATTGAATACTGAGATAAAAGATATTTTATTGAAAAAATATAGTTTTTTATATAAATGTCGCATTTACGCCAGTGTTAATCTATGTGTTCTTATTTTCTAAATACAGCCATTGTACTGATTATTTGTTATGGAATAATTATTTGTCATGAGAATTTTGAACATTCGTTTCTAAATGTAACATTCATATTTAAATGTAATTTATTTTCTAATATTTAAAATTATATCTTTGAAATCTAAAATTGACTTCTTTATGCTTGAAATATTGTAAATTTCAGTGTTAAAGAAGCACTTTTCATAAAAGAAAATGTATCAAAAGTTGCACTTTTGTGTTGTACTCCGATCATAAGAATGAAAGATTGAAATTTAAGAAAATATGTGTATATGACCTGTCAGTGTCATATTAAAGAATACTGTACGTGTATTATTATTTTTTGTTTACCAGGTACTCAATCAGGTAAGAAGAAAGTTTTGGAATCGGACAAAATTTCGATTTATCGTGTTTAATGAATTTACACATTTTGGGATGTTCTGAACACGATTTGACTATTTTCCGAAAATGCCTGTCTCACGGTCTGTATGTGACAAACATTTTGTGGCAGTTCTTTCACAAGACGTAATGGACATAATTTAATCAACGTTCATATTCAGTTGTACCTTGACGTAATTTTGTGTTGATTAGTTTTGGGTGTTTATTGCCCTACAGACGAATCGGAGCTCCTATGCTTCATGTTTCACGCTTTCAGTGATACTTATGTCTAAAAATCTATTGCAAGGAATTTTATCAAACTTCATATTCTATTAGACCTGGACCTTGGTACATTTATGTATAAATAATATCACTGAATATAATTTTAACAAATGACATTTTGAATACCTAAATAATAGCACATATGAATAAACCTGAGTTATACCTTAAATTATTTTTTTTCATTTATACACGTTATTAAAATTGGTCACATACCGGTAAATTCAAAAATACAATTGTTTGTTGCAGAAATGTTTGCATTTAGCCGCGTATGTTTGTAGATGTAATTTATGATTCGTTTAAATTATAAAGACAATGTTTGTTTCTTACACAGATACAAATACTGCAACAATATTCTCAAAATCGCAGTTGAAAAAAACAGTCGATCTACCATACTTTCAATCAACTAAACTTTATATTACGAAAAGCATTTGATTTCCAAACTTCTTAAATTTCAGGAAAGAATTAAAAGTTTATAAAATCCGAATCAAAGAATATATAATGTATTTGAGATTAAACAATCTCATATACTTTCATGAATATTTTCTTTTCTTGTACAACACATATTTACATGTATATTTCATGCACAATTAAATTGTTAAAAAAAACCATATACGTTACACGTTTCCTACCGGTATCAAATAACAACTTTTAAAGGTTTGATTTATGTTTATTTATGCTAATAAATATAACAAAATCTCCACTTTATAAAAAAACGATTTGTGATTGTTTTAATCTAAACATTCAAAATAACTATCCTTATATCAAAAATGTTTTTAAAATGTGTCATTTGAAAGAGGTAGAAATAGTGTTAGAGAGTTAATCATTTTATTTAAAAAGTTTTTATTAAGACCAGTTTCATTTATATTCCTTAGAATAATACTTCAATAGAGTGTAAGCATGGCATTTGTATTCTACAAGTGCTCAGTTTAATATGGCCTTCTTCCATTATAACTAGCCATGTTTGCTATAATAGATAACACTCTCTGAAAAAAGATACTCTAACTTTCCGAAATTTCATTTAATTGTTGACAGAATGCAAATATAGAAGAAGTGTACTTATTTTGCAAATGGGAATTAAATATGTGACTGTTCGGATGGTACTTAATGAGGTGATTTTTTTGAGCTTTTGTAGCGTAGTCTCGTATGAATTAAAAGACGTATTTGGGTACTTTTCAATACTGTAACTGTTCACAGTCAAAGTAATAAATAACGTAAACACATTTTACTATTTACAAATGAATCATCACTCTCATGCTTGAAGAAAAAATCATAAGTACTTACTTCCAGTTGTACAGATACTGGTCTAGTTATTCCTAGCATTTTCCCATCTGATGTACCATTTACGGGTTTAGGTCTCCCACTGTTGTTCGTACAATCCTTGGAATATGCTTCAAATAGCAGTCTACCTATTTTCGACATAGTTTGATAATCCAGCTATCTTCGGCATACTTTTCCCATAGCTGTCTATCTACACTGCTCAAAACAATTAAAGGATATTGCAGTTTTGGTGGATTTTGTATCTGGGAAACTTTTTAGCTGATTGATACATGGTCGACAGACATAGTAGGTTATATGAGAATAAATTACACATGTTTGGCAGAACAAAAATGCATTTTATTGCGCATTTGTGTACAAAAGGAAAAAAACACAATTTGTGCATATGAGAAAAAAAGAAAAAGAAAAGGTGTTTTCTTCAAAGGAAATCATTTTCAGTAGGGGGTATGGTTTCCACGGGCGGCCAGCAACGTTGAACACCTTTGAGGCATGGACTCAATGAGGCTATTAATGACGAGTTGGGGTATTCTGCCCCACTCTTCCAGAAGAGCTCTTTCCAGTTCTTGGAGAGTTTGTGGGGGTTGTTGGCGGCCAGAAACTCGTCTTACTAGAGCGTCCCAAACGTGCTCGATTGGATTCATGTCTGGGGAACACGTTGGCCATTCCATTCGAACGATTCCTTCCTCGAAAAAGAAATCCTCCACCAGGTTTGCACGATGTGGCCTGCAGTTATCGTCCATTAAAATGATGTTATCTCCGATTGCTGCAGCGTAAGGGACTACAATAGGTCTGAGGATCTCATCCCTATATCGGTGACCAGTCAGAGCTCCATCTCGAATGATTTAGAGGTCAGTGCGCACGTCAATGGAGATGCCACCATACACCAACACTCCTCCACCGCCAAATCTGACACTTTCGTGCACCAACGCAGGATTATTCCTACTGCCACGGTCCCTCCAGATGAAAATACGCCTATTATCCGGATGCACAGAAAAACGGGACTCGTCAGAAAACAGAATATTGCTCCATTCATTTCTCCTCCAGTTGACATGCTCGGTTGCCCACTCCCTGCGGTCGCGACGATGCCTTGATGTTAATCTAACACATACCATCGGTCGGCGAGCATACAGACCTACAGCATGGAGCCGGTTTTGGACAGTCTGAGTTGAAATCGTGGTGCCTGTAGCCGAGGGAAGGTGTTGTTGGAGAAGAGTAACGTTCATGTTTCGGTGTATCCGAGCTGTTAACGCTAAATACCAATCTTCATTGGGCGTTGTTGCCCGTCTACGACCTTGCCCTGGTCTTCGGCCTGCACATCCACTCTCCAAAAAACGGTTCCAGATCCTGGAAATGGCACTTTGTGACACTCCAATGGCTTGCGCTACTTCGGCTTGAGTTTGGCCCACTTCTAACCTACAAACAATTCTCCAAGCTTCTTAATCTGTCAAATGACTTCGCTGAGACATCGTACTCATCGAAACAAAGCAATCACTGAATGCCGATCATCCTTGTCTTCATTCTCTTTTATCCAGTTGAAAGTCAAATTTCATTCGCTGCCGCTGAAGCGACGTTTTTGACGTCGAACTCAAAACTTGCATACTCCACAGTTTGAAAACCAGAAAAATTTGCATTTGTGATTCTCTTCTTCTATTTTCGGCAAAAAAAATTTCGTTTATATCTTTATTTTATATAAAATTTCAAATATCCTTTAATTTTTTTGAGCAGTGTATTACCGACATAAGTTGATAATCTATCTATCCCCAGCTTAGTATTCCCGTTATAGTTTAGCCCCAATTTAAATTTCCCATTCTCAATCCAGCTATTCTTCGGATTTCCAAACTTTTTACATCCAATAAAGTGATTGCTGGAATCACAGATTCCACTAAAAAGTTTTTTAATTAATATTTAACTAACATAGAATTTTGAACATTTAATCTTTATTTCGCTATCTTGTTGGAGGTGTACAAATATTTCTGGAAATAATACTGAGTTATAGATTGGAAGCGATTCAGAGTAGGTGTTAGAACTATCATATGCATAGGAATTGAGGCTGTCAAACTCATAAAAAGTCTCTTTAATTAAATTAGTGAAAAACTTTTTTCTTGTTCAACTTATACAAAAAAATGCTAAATCAGACTCAAAACACAGATAGTAGAAAGAGATAAAAAGTACATTTAAAAAATGTATTAAAATAAATACGTCAAAAAAGTAATTAGTAAAACATAAAGATAAATTTAAGTCTAGGACGAATGTAACATAATTTTTATGGTGTATTTTTGTATTTAGCTAAAATACAATATATTTAATATTTACGAAATAACTTACAAGTATAGATATACTTACATGTATGAAAATAAACTTACGCGTCTGAATAAAAAAGCTAATACATTTTGGGCGAATTGTTATTTATTAAGTACAAATAAGTTTCACAATGTCCATAAGCAATTAAAAAATAGCAAAATAGCTGATTTGCCTATGTACGTCGCCGTAAGTAATAGTATATCTTTTGAAAAAATTTTAAAAACGAAAGACACTAGCGAACAACATAAATAAATTATTTGTTTAAATAAATTTAAATACTTTAAAACGTATGATTTAAATTTTTAATACAAGGGTCACACTAAAATTTATTGAGATACGGCTAAATGGTACAAGTTTAACTTACCAACTCCTATTATTCTTCAAATTAGTTCCATTCAAGAGGTATGCACCTTCGCAGGCGAATTTTCCAAATATTAAATACCCCAAGTCATCCATTTCATCGATTAGATGAAAAATATGCTTTTATCACCTTATCATTCTCGTTTTAACTAAAACGACTTCCACGATTTTTTTCCAGATTAAAAACTAGCCAAAGGTCACACATAGCAAGATTGTTAGTTTTTGAAACTGAACGAATGTAATCAGAATCTATCTTAAATGATTTGATAAATTATAATCGAAAATACAACCACTAGTCACGGTTTCAAAATATTTGCGATGAATTTTTCTGCACCGTAAATACAACAAAACAATTGATGGACATAATAATAAGCCATTTTGCGAATCTGTAAAGTTTGTACCTTCAGTCAAAATTTCATAAAATTTAATCCAGCCATTTCTTAGAACTCACCATTTTGTGAAAACTCACCTTCAAGATAAAATTACCTCTTGATTATATAAAAAGAGTTCAAGCTTTTTTAGACATTACTTCCCTTTTAAGCGGTGTTTTTAATGGTGTTTCTTTTTAAATGATCCTAAAGTATCATATTTTAATGTACGCTATTATTATTCCTTTTTCTTTGGCATTTCAAAAGGTACTTGAGCATTTAAACGACATTTCTCTTACAATTGAAACTTTTACATTTTTTTTTTTTTGCATTTTTATCATTTTACATTTTTCTTAACTAATAGGTCTTTTGGTTAATAATGTTGATTTTTTCTTACACTTTGAGCGTTTATTTCCATATCAAAATAAATTACCTTAATAATCATTGTCCATTGTTAGCTTTGACCGTTTCTCATATTTATTGCAAGAGATAGATTCCACAACGATAAAACAACTCCTTTTTAAGCAATCTGTGAATCGACCCAATTTGACATATAGGAAAGAATTGAAATGATATTCTGAAAATCCGTGCTGTATCGAACGAAATAAGTGGTATTCAGAAGAGACCAAGTCTACACTGAGAAAAAAAAATATATCTCCTTCAACTAAAATGAATAGTTAGGCTGTTTCTAAATCTCTAAACTAGAAATATAGAAGTTCGAGCTATGCGAATAGGGTAAGCAACTAAACTGAATAGACGAAATGATCGAGAATTTCTAGTCTCTTGTTTTCTAGGTGACGAAACGATAATGAATCGTGCAAACTGCGAGAAATTATCACATTATTTCTGGAATGGATTTATAAACTAGCATTATAGTTACTAAAACTAGCGTCTTGTGTTCGCATCTATTTGCAGACATTTTTAAATAAGTCTGACCACGAGAATATAGGAAAGCACTCTTGAATTCTAATAGGAGACTCTAAAACTCTCTGGTAAAAGGAACTAGAATTTATAGGGATGACATGGAACTATTTTTTCTAGAGCCACAATTTAGATTCTAGTTGAGAAGGGCAGATTTTTTTCTCAGTGTAGTGAATACAGCGTGTGGGGTGGGACGTCCCATTATACGTTTCCTAAATAGTTTTTGGCATATTTAGCAACATAGAACCGAACATTGTCATGTTGAAAAATAATTTTATCCTGTAATTGTGCGTATTCTGGTGTTTTTTTCCTGCAATGCACGGTTCGATTTTATCAGTTGTTCTCGGCAGTGTTCGCCAGTAAATGTTTGATTAGGTTCTTCATCGAATAACAGTTGGAAATCTACATCTTCAATCTTTTTCAGCTGACATGTACGCCCCTTGTCTTTTCTATGAATATCATCCCTTTTTAAAGCGTTTAAACCATCGTTCACAAGTTGTTTCGGTTCGAGCATGTACACCAAAATCTTCAAACGACAATCGATAACTTTCAGCAGCTGATTTCTTCAAATGAAAAGAGGTCGCAAAACGTCTTTTTCTGATACAATATTCGACATACTCAAAGCTATCAAAAACTATGTTTTTTTCACAATGACAATTAATAACGAACTGGCATTTAATGGTGTTTGTTTAATTTCCAAAAAGCTATAGACTTCATTAAGATATTCCAAGAATTGTATTAGTAACGTCATCGCTGACAATATCGACATTATTAACCGAAACACCTATTAAGACTTTTAAACCAAATTTTCAAAAAAATAATAATTAATTTACGTAAAAATAAATAAAACGACATGACATATGTAAGTATGCAGCATAAAGGACTATTTGCTTTACATTTCTGTTTTAAATAAACAATTTATATTACTGAAAATCTTATTCATAATTTAAGAAATGCACCATAGGGATCGTCTTTTAAAAAATCTAGTATACTGAAGTGCATATGTTGAAATTCTATCATTTTTTCATCACACAGATATATTGAAAAAATAGGAACAGAAGAAAAAAAATAATAAGGTTGCCTTCCCCGAATCTTTTAAATGTAAAAACCCTTTTTGGCCTATTTATATTTATGAGATATTTACAAAATTTACTAAAACATATTACGGATATCTAAATTTAAAATAAGAAAAAAATATGGTAAATGGTGGGCATCGAGTCCACCTAAAAGTGCAACAATTAATCATTATAATATGCATTAATAAGATTAATTTAAATATAATCAAAGTAAAACATAAAGATATATCTTTATCAATTTTAATTTTAAATGTATATGCAAAATATTTACGTTTTTTTTTCACTTTCACCAATATTTACATCATTAGCAATCATGGCAATTTACTCATAGCAATTTCCATCATAATAATTTATTTATTTGACGTAGATGTTTAAAAAAGTCCTACATTAACCTAATTAGTATTTAAATTAAAATTATATTTTAAACATTTACATTAACTGTTTTGATAATTTATTTAAATTTTTTCAACTTTGTGGAATAAATCTTGTTTAAATTAGCGTTGTCAAAAGCATTAAAATCAATCTTCTTAGCAGTAATCCTTTTTAAACCCCACTTGCGCAAACCTTAATTTGCTTAGAAAGTTTTAAAGAAATTGCTTTTATTTCTGGAAAATTATAACTCGAGATGGCTGTAAATAGCTCACTTATCTGGGATAGAGATTTCAACATGTGTAATTAAGACTACACACTTTGTCTACAGCTTGTACACTTTTATTAAAGAAAAAGTTGAATGTGAACAAAAAAAATTAAAGCTTTTTGTTTTTACCAGAAATATGGAGGAAAGAACATTTATTATAGGAAATAATATTATAGGAAATAGGACCCTATTATAGGAAATAATATTTCTAAGTCATTTACCATTCAATACCTATGAAAAAAGTACCGACTTTTATGTGTTTAATGTAATTTAACTCTTACAATAGACGTATAATTTAACATAGTTAAATATCTAATTTGGGGGAATATTTAAAGGCAAAATTTAAAAAACTTAAAGAATGAATAATAATAATAAATTGAACATGTACCAAATAAGTCGGAGCAGGAAAAAGTTGAATTAATTGATATTTTTATTAATAACAAGAAATGAATCTATGTAATAAGGTTCAGTTATAAAAACTTTTTATAAAATTTATTTTTTAAATACCGTGTTTACACATGTTTAATGCGTATTATTATAAAACAATTATGGATTAAAAAAAGACTCGGATTATACGCGATATATTTTTGAAAACTAATTAAAACCACAGAAGCATTGTTTAAGTCCTTGTTTATCTACTTTTTACAAGGAAGGTCTCCTTAAAGCGCATACTCAGAAAATTTTGAAAAATAAAATGCTAATGAAGCTACTCATGTATATAACAAAAGAACAGTGAAATTTGACTGTAGAAATCCAGTAGAAAATCTGCAAAAAAAAATAGAATACTTTCAAGTATTTGGCGCAAAAAGACGCGATTTGGCTAGCAAATTTTTTTCCACGCCAATTTTGATATTGCCCGTAAAATGATTATTCGAATGCGCAATACTTATTGAACTTAAACTTAAACGATGAAAGTTTATAATTTTTTGTATATTTTTTGCATTTTCAAGAATGCTTTAATAAATTTCCAAATATGTCTATGAGATTTTTGTAAAATTTGAAAACTTAAAATTGTCATTAGTTTAAAAAAACTTATTTAAATGGGTCTTTTATGGGTCTTTAATGGGTCTAATATTTAAATTCTAGGGCTCATAATACCATACTCTCTTGTTCAGAATTGTTTGCATTTTGCGTTCAACATTTTCAACTCTCTGTACGTTTGCAGTAATATTAATTAAAAATATTCTTTAAATCATATAAATAAATCGTTTTTTTTCTCTATTTATTACCGATTGAATGAAATGTTAAAATTGTTTAAACCACATTCAACGATTTTTTCTAATTTAAACAGTTTCATCGGTTATATAAGTAATTTTTAAATGTATTTTAAAAAGAAAAGCCCAATGACAAACGCATTCGTTATACATTTTCATATAAAAAAAAGTCGTTGTTTCCATACAACAATACTTTTTCCTTGAATTGAAAATGTTCAGAATCGGGCTTTTTTTGAGCTTGAAACAATTTCAATCAATTTAAATTTTGATTTTAATCTTAAATTTCATTATTTATACATATAAATGTGTACACAAAATTGTAGTTATAAACATTTATTTATTTTGTAAGTTAAACTTACATAAACAAGTTCAGCATAAAAAAGATTTTCCTTAAAGAATATTTGTCACAAACCCGTATTTTTAAAAATTTTATTCTGTCGCCATCCGGTGATAAAACGCCAAATAAACGAACTATTCATATTTTTTTACGAACGTTATATCGAGGTTCCGTAGAATTTTTTTTATAGACGTATATATCCTGATAAGAAGAACATTCTGTAATCTTTTCAAAATTTTCTGAGTATGCTCTTATGGAGACCTTCCTTGTTAGAGGAGATTGCTTTGCTTTTTCTTCTTATGTCTTATATATTAAGACAAGATTTGCCAACATTTAATTTTTTAGATGTATTCGTGTTGCTGTTTACTTTAACATAATGTAAAACTTGCTGTTTGAAAGCGCAGATATAATTTATACTATTCCCCATTGTAGTCGGTAACGACCTGAAAGCAGAATAAACGCAAATATGCACTACAAATCCTTTTATTCGCCTTTCACAATTTCTACTAACTAGTAGTAGCTTTATATTTCCTATGTAGTTAACTTTTTTCAAACAAGTTTTTAATAAAGTGTAAATTGTCGGAAAACTTGATTTTATCATATTTTATGGTATGAAAAAAGTGAATAAATATGAAAATTTAGGTTTAAGTGTTGTTTCTCGAAATCAGAATTTTTATAGTTGTTGTTGTTGTCGTGTCAGAGAAAGTGCCATGGTACTACTCTGAAAGAAAGGGTGCCATAGCCTCAAGAGAGGTTGGACGTCTAGAGCTGGTGTCCTAATTTTGAACCAAATCCAAACGAGAGACCTGCACCTGGATTGCCCCCCCCCCCCAGAGTTATCGTTTTCAAACTTGGAGGAAATTGGAGCCACGAACAGATTTTGCGTGTACCAGCTCCCATTAACGTACACAATTCCATAGCAACCGCAGTCGAGAGAGGTTGTCACCCTTCCAAGCAGTAACCACGGTCGATGGTGCTTCACTTTGGTGATCTAGACGTGAACGGAGCTTAATCGTATGCGCCACTGCGGGACAGAATTTTTATAGTAAAATTTTCTTCAAATTCATGGATTTTTTACCATATTGCGCATTATACACGAGGCATAATATATGATATATATATATATATTTTTTTTTTTAAATCAAAATAATGGGTGAGCAATATTTATAAACGCGGATTATACGCAAATATATACTGTATTATAACTCTTACCTCCATAAATCTGATATCTATCAATACTGCATGATCATATCGACGAGTATATTTTACAAATATATTTAATCGTCTCTTTATTGCCTCTATGTTCACATAGGGCAAAGAAGTATCATTTCTTTAAGCTATCTACACCATTATTTTAAGCTGACATTTCTAAGAATGATAAAGCGATATTTAAACCTCGGTCAGTAATATCCTTTATTTATTAAGCAAGTGTTAACTAAGATCTATCTGTAAGAGATGGGTAATGAATAATTCGAATATTTGAAACATTTAATTATTTGTGTACAATATTTTAATGAAAATTTAAGAACACTTCTGTACTATTTCACAGAATAAAAAGTTTGTTTTTCTCATTACCTAAATCTATGATAAAATGTATGCTGAAATTAAATGTTATACGAAAAAGATACGCAATATTAAATTATTTGATAATTTACGAATAATAATTTTGTTTTAAAGTTTTATATTAAGGCTCTAAAATAATAATGAAAATCTAATATAAATATCTAAAACGTAGCTGACAACATTTGTGCTTTTCTAATACCACTAAAAACATTTGGAATTGTTTCCCTTATTTAATTGCCGAAATATGCGATTATTTTACAAAATTGTCAAAATTTACTTTTACATTCTAGTAGTGAGTAAAAAGCGTAGACGTTGTCAGTTATGTATAACGTCAAAATGATGTGAATTGCTATTATCATTTATTGGGCATGGACATTGAAATGAAGTACCTTATTTATAAATGTTTCACATTCGGTTGAAGGGTATAAATGTAAAAAAAAAAATTACATTCACTTTAATCAACAATCATAAAGACACTGCAAATTTTTTGTGTAACATTTCCTCGAACACGGGGAACAATCTTTTTAAATTTTTACTTACCCATCATACGTAGTATGGGGTAAGTCTTGTAAACGTTTTGAAAGTCAAAAAAATTTTTGATGGATTTACACGTTTCAGACACTGTAGATTCCGAAAAACATATTTTTAGAAGAAAAAAAATTGCCGTCCGTCTGTGTGTGTGTCTGTAAACGCTCTTTCTCCTGAACAAATTGAGATAGAGACCTGAAATTTGGTATGTACTCAGTATGTAATAATGGAAAGAAGTTTATTGAATTTCAGTAACCTCGATTATCCGGAACTACTTATTTCGGACTTTCGAAGTATTCGTTCTGATAAAAGGTATATACAATTTTCGAAATTGTTTATTTTAATGAGGGAATACAAAAAACAATAAAAAACATATTTTGCATAAAAAATTAAGTAGATCGGATAAGTAGTTGTCATAATATTTGTAATCATATTTTCCACACTCTTCAATTTTTCAGGACCCTGTATTTCATTCCAATTTCAATTCAAAGATATATTTCAATTGGAAATGAGACGCTTAATCCGACGCAGTAAATCGTTAGTTAATATGATTATTAATTTTGGAGTTAACAGGATGTTTCTTTTACGCAATTCAATAATAGAGAATTTAAAGTTTATGACGTCATCAGGCCACGACTTTATTCGAATTGCAATGCACTTTATAAATAGTTTACACGTGTTTTGTTTTCATATTTTATATTATGCATATCCATGATGGGTAAGTATTACGGTGGCCCCCAACGACTAATTTAAATATGTTAAAGTTGAGCCAGTGACAGTTATTTTAAGCAGTTAAAAGTATGCGATATCTGCAAGAGAAAGTTTTTATTTCAACGTAAAATATTTATGTAATTGAAGAATTATTAATAAATAAAATTTGGTTTCTTAAATTTCTGAAATTATCCGAACAAATTTTCTTGTTATATTTTTGAGTATTGTGTCAAATTTTACATAATTGTTTGACAAGTTTACAATTAATGATGATTTAATATTATGATTGATAACATTAAATCAAAATTTCGATTGATAATGTTATGATAATGTTATTATTTTGAAACTTTATTAGATAATATAATGGGTAAAAATTTCATTCGCCTCCGAAAAGGTTTCTTCATACTTTTATATAAAAAAAAATTGTGTTAAAGAAACTTGCATTATACGCGATATATTTTTGAAAACTAATAAATTGGATAAAAACTTCATTTACCTCTGAAAAATTTTAAAGTCAAAACATGTATCGCATAAGTTTTAAATGTTAATATTATTACAAAACGCTAAAAGAACAAAATTTTAAAAAAGAAAGTATATCTATTAATAAATTCAGCAGTAGTTGCACTATAATAGTGTGACCAAATTGTTAATATATTAAAGGCCCTCCCTAGATATAAGGGATCCCTAGAAACCTCAAAATTGGCATACGAGTGCAATTTATTCAACATATTCTAACCTTCTTCTGTAATTTGATAAACAGGATTAATTTTCATCGTCTGTTGCATTTTCTCTTAACAAAAATTGTGATTACTTAATAAAGCGAAACTAATTTCCCTTCTGACATTTTGAGAGAATTCATTCAACGCATTTTTTTAAATGTTTTCATAAAGTCATATGATAAAATAAAAATTTAAAACTAAATGATTTTCTGATTGAATGTATATATCAATATGAAATGTGTAAGAAACGCAAATACAAATAATATATGTTTTCCAAGTCATATTACCACAAATCACATAACCAGTCAATTTTTTTTCGCGATTTAAACTAATAATAATTTACAAGAAAACTTCTAAATGTTCTTCGGGTTTAGACTACTTAGAGATGAAAAAAAAATGTATCCAAAAGCAGAAAAGAAAAAGTAAGTGTCGATGTTGTACTTTTTTTCCAACCAGCTTATCAGATATAAAATTTAACTAATGAAATGAATACTTGATATTTGTAAGTTAATATATGTATTTCAAGCGAAATTCTTTGGTTAATGTACGCATTTTTTTAATAATTTGAAATTAAATTGTTATTTGAAGCGTATTGTTACATTTTAAAGTATTCCATCTTTGTAGACCTATAACATAAATTTGAATTTAAAGGTCAAAATCAGTTTCATGATTAGAAATATCATTAGAAGGCTACATTAATGAAATAATTCGAATTTAAAGCTTATTTACTTCCGAAAGATCTGAATTATTTTTTCTTTTATCTGGAAAGGGAAAGAGGATAAATTTACAAATTTCTATAGAAATGTGATGCGTGGGTTTTAAAGAATTAGTATTAATGAATCATATATTCAATATATTTCAGAATATTTCATTCTGTCTTTAAA
Source organism: Maratus michaelseni (assembly GCA_963931845.1). Lineage (NCBI taxonomy): Eukaryota > Metazoa > Arthropoda > Arachnida > Araneae > Salticidae > Maratus > Maratus michaelseni. The sequence goes on from OZ007592.1 coordinate 342,813,179, forward strand.
TTATAAATATTAAGAAAAGATAAATGCATGCAATGTATTATTTAAGAACAAGTGCCATAATGAAAGGATTTTATTTGCTGAATCTTAGTTTCGTATATTCATTCCATTGACAAATATTTTGAAATAATTTTCAAATACAAAAAAATCATGCAAGTACATAAAGTTATAAACAGATCCGGCAAAGTAAATGTATGATTATGTTTCTTTTCACTGCATGGAATAGCAATGTTTACAACAAACTATGATCAATTTAATACGAATATATTTATATTATAGCCCCCATATTTTGCGCATTTTTAATACCATCAATAAATAATAGAATTTTTTGCCTTATTTAATCCATATTTTAGCGATTCCTATGACAAATTTATAACTGTGTTTCTTTTGTGATATACCATATACAATATTTAGAAATAAGTATGATAAATTTCCTGTTAAGAGAAAAATCATATGAACATGACGTCCGTTTAGAAAAAGTCGAAGAATTTATATTTCATAAGAAAATAAAAAAACTTTTCAACCAGTTTTATTTAAATGTTATGTCCTATTTAGTCTTATACTTAAAGATTCAAGTTATGTCGTCTATTATGAGGTTCACAGAATGTGTAACATTGCATTATCTACATAACAGTTTCTTTTTATAGATAAAGAGACTATTTTTATTGCTTAAAATGATATTTATTAGTTAAACTTGGAATTCTTTCTGAAAATGGGAGTTTAATTTTTATTACAATTTTTTTCACAGTTTTGGAATAATGAAATGAATTTCATTTCAAATGATATATTTTTAATTCATTCATTTAATTACATTTCAATATATGTGAAAAATTTTAAAATATAATATTTCTCAAATTACGGTTTTTGGAAAAATTTCATTTAAATATGATTGTATCTCATATCTTTTTTTATCCATTATCTTCTATCTTTTTATAACAAATTAGAAATTTCAGGTTATTTTTTTTTTGACATTTCAAACAGTTGTTTAACTAGAGTTATGTTGCAAAATAGGTTTACAAAATTATGTATAGTATCATCCAAATACTACATTTATAATTTTTTTGGAATATTATATTACCCTGATTGAATGTTGGCGTACTCTAACTTTTTATTTAAAATTTCGAAGATTTAACATCTTTAGAAAACTGTGATTTACTCTTATTGTGATTCTATAAATAACAATCTAAACTGAAATCCAAATACTATAAAATATAGTATTATAAATAAAAATCTTAAATACAGAAATTTTCAAATTGACTTCATCTTTGGTTTTTTGAAATTTGCGTTACGTTACATTTTAAAAATAACCTTTTTCTAATTTATTTTTAAACATTTTTATAATGTCTCAAAATTATTCAAACATACATTCAATAATGGAATTTATTCGGAAAAAATCATTATTCAATACAAAATATTCAAGCTTTTTTTTTTTTTTTTTATTTAATGCATATCGTTTGAGTGCCACTTACATTACCTTGAATTTAGCGAAATTTACATTCTGTCAAATGTTATTAATATTACCTTTCTAATTTCTTTCTAATAATTTCTATGCCATCTGGAAATGTCTTTTGTATTTTTAATGCATCATTTAGTTCGCATCATCTAGAAGTAATTTGAAATCCAAACTAATCTATATTCCTTTTTCTCTTGTAGCAAATTCCTTGCAGATCTGTAATGATCGTTTTCTCTCCTAAACTAAGAGTTTAACGATGCTTCAAATCATTCATTGTAATAATGAATTCAGAAATCTAAAAACTATTCGAGAGTTAAAATGGACGTTGGGATTAAAAATAATGATTGAAGTCATTTCTTGAATGGTTTTAAAGCGTACGAATTCTAATCAATTTCTTTAAGGACAGTGAAATTGTGCTTTATTTTTTTTATATTTTAACACAAGTTATGCTTATCATTATGTAAAACCATTAATCGAAATCCTAATCTTCCTAATAACACATCTGTTTAATAATTATTTTAAAGTATTTGCTTTGCTTGATATAATAAATGATTAGGTATATAACATACGTCAAATAAACGTTATATCAGATATATATTATATTTTTCTAATATAATTCCGTACTATCGCTAAATTTGAGAATACTGACATTCTATAATGTGATTTCGGTATGTTTAAGAGCTATGTATAACAAGCTATAAAACAAAGTTTGTAAAACTTGATTTTTTTGTTTTTATTTAACTGCCAATACCCCTAATAACAATTGAAAATATATTTTTATCTGTCAATTTTAAGGGAATTCATACGTTTTAATATGTCATAGTACAAATAAAAATGTGTCTAAGTGCTACCATCATAAACATTTTAAATACTTATTGTAATTTCATACACATTTGAAAAATAATGGAGGTAGGCATAAAAGTTTAGGGAATAATAGAAAAAAGGCATTATAACAGATTAATTTAACAAAAAATATATATATTAATTTAAAAGAAATCTAAAGAAAATTATGCATTTAGCTCCGTGGGATAGCTTATTAAAACATTTAGGTCTTAATGCATTCTTTTATAAAAATGACTTCAGATTGGTATTTTAAAAACGGAAATAATTACAGAAAATGCACAGAGAAACAAATATGTTCAAAAATCATGAAAGCGCTGCAAAATTTCGAAAAATGTAAATATATTATATTAAAATTACAAATAAATACTTTGAGCGTCAGATGGTCTCAGAGATATTAAATAATTGCGTAAATGATGAAATTATATACATCCAAGAACATGTTATCCGTATGCAGTTCCAGGAATAGGTTTTTTAAATTTTACGGATCCACATAAAAATTGGTTTTTGAAAAAAAAAATAAGTACAAAGTTAGATTTATACCCAAAGACTGTAAGATGGAATCGAATTTCTTTAAGTAGTTTGAAATATTGCCTGTTCTATTTCAAAATGTTCACTCTGAGTCGAGGTTCTAAACAATTGTGGATTTATCAATATTTCTCAATAGGAAATTGTGAAACCGTAAACAGTAATTTGTATTTAATAAATGTTATTTTGTTTTAATAATTTTACTGTATATATATTCTTGTTAGTAGTCCTTCTTATATATTCTTAATGAGTCCACAGATATGGCCAAGGGGACTCGACATTTTATCCGTTATGGACCAATTAAATGAATATCAAGCGTGCTTGAGAACTAAAAACTAGAACATTTGTGCTAGATTAATCTCCTGATAGGGACATGCTGCAAAAAACATGAACAGGGCGCATATTCATCAAAATGGAATTTGGGCATCGGTAGCCATCATCTACGTGGATTGTGGCCACAAAAGTCTTAGCGTTAAATAGAGTTGCAAAGGCTAGAAAAAACCTGGTTTAAATCTGGGAATAAAGTGGTTTTTTGGGGAATAAACACGGTTTTTTAGCAATAAACCTGTGAATAAACCGAGTCTATTTGAAATAAACCTGGGAATAAACCAGTTTTTTGTAACTCTAGCGTTAAAGCAGCATATTGTGGTATCATACAGAGTTAGAAATTTGCAGCATGCTGCCCAGTCATCCCCCCGTTTTTATAGAACATAGTAATTTAACTATATTCTGACCATATTATTGTCGATATTCTTGTCAGAATCGAGTTAAAATATGGTTATGTAACTATTTTCTTTAAAAACGGTTGAATGACTGCACAGTTATCAATAATTATTGCTAATTTATTATTTACTAGCTGACCCGCCCGGCGTTGCCCGGCCTGTGATAAAACCTTAAAAAAACCCAAATTTGTATTATTTTATATATTTAACCGATTTGGTATGAATTTATATCTTTAATGACAAAATCGCCAAATCGTAAAAAAAACATTTACTTCTTTTTTTCAAGTAGGATCGCTATATAGTTAAAAAAAAAAAAATAGCTTTTATTGTCCAAACCTTTTGAAATTTTCAATGATTATAAATATAACGGCTTTACAACCCGTGTAAAAATTACCTCAGAAATATTGTTATCTGGTTGTAAAATAAAATGTTTTATTTTCGCGTCGGGTCCGTTAACATAAAAAAAAATAGTACTCGTCATCCAAACTCTCTGAAATTTTAGTCATTTTTAAATGTAAGTGTTTCCAAGTCCTCTGTAAAATTATGTGAAAATATATGCATTTTAAATAGCGAAAACGTTACCCGAAGCCAAGCGTGACCGCGTAAAAGATCCCGTTATTATGGGTTTTCGCCGAAAATATCTCAGATTTCATTGTTTAAAAAATACTTGTTCTCGTCCGAACGCTTCTAAATTTTTGTAGATGATGCATATCTGGTCTACCGAGACGTTCTAAAAAGATTGTGTCGAAATACGAACGTTTAGTAGCTTTTAACGTAGGAAAAAAAATATTTTTGTGAGGCGCGAAATGACCTGCGTTCGCTGGTGTTTTTAAAAAGATTAAAATCCGTATTTAAAAAAATAAATATATATATATATCGTCTATTATAAGAAGGTTTCAGCACTAAGAGCATGTGTTGGTTTGTCTGTATCTCTAAAATTGTGCTATTGAGGGGCGTTGGCGTAAGGGAGAAAACATAAGCCCCGGAAAACGGACCTTTTCCAAAAACGTTTTTCAAAGGGTTAATTTTTTTTTTTTCGAATTGATTACGGCATCGGAGACGTAAGAGTGCGATATTTCAGAATATGCTTTTCGTTTTTAAATAAACCAAACGGTTTGGTCGATATAATTTATAACAGAATTGCGAAATAAACGCATTATTCATGCAAATGGTTCTTCATTCTCGTGCACTGTAGTAAATCGGGTTCTGGGCAAGCGCGTGTTCTGAAAGCCGGCTCACAAAAAAGAAATGAGTTATTGATCAGTTTTTAATTAATATTTTTTGTTAATTTTCAAAGTATTAAATTTCTGAGGCTCAGGTGCACGAGGCCAGACCTTAGACTACCCACACCTAAATTTTCAGATTTCTAGATGGGCTAGATTTTGCTGTCCATCGCAGACAAACAAACATACAAACAAACACACACACAGAGCGAAACTTTCTTTTATTAGTATAGATTAAATTAGTTTTAGAATAGTACATTGCGATATCATCTACAACGAATTAGGCTAAATTAGCGTTATTTAATTAATTAATAGATTTATTTTACTTTAATTTTAATAACTGACAATTTCCAACAGTGTAGATGTGCATTAAAACTAAATTTTGCATTTTTAATTTCATACAGCCTTTAAAACTTGTTTGATATTAAAATAAAAAAACAAATTCTGTACCTCACAGAAACAATTTGTTGTGATGAAGCTAAATGGTGTAAGTACTTATAAAACATTAGTTTAAGAAAATATTTCTTGTAATAATTTTTTAGATTTAAATAAAATGTTTTCAAACATGAAATTTCTTGCAAGGAGTGGATATTTCTAGAGTTGTTGGTTAGTTTATCCTTCAAAAAAAAAAAAAAAAATATCTCGTTCGCATTTTTTTTTTCGCCTTTTCACATAAACACTTAAACACATTTGTATTTACTTTTCACTCTGGTTTCGTTTTTCCGGTCAGTTATTTTTTTTCTTCTTATTTCCTGCATTAAAGAGAAAAATACACAAGAGGTTTTAAAGAAACAACCTATATATATACAGGGTATCCTTTCATGTCGTTGTCAAATACTCAATCCATAAACCTTAATTTGCAGCCAAATTAGTGTTATAGTTTAGAGTCTTCTGCGAGTTATGGAACTAAACATTAGAAAACGCGTTCATAGTATTGCCAGAAATCTCTGAAAAGTCTTAAAATTTTATATTAAGACGATATAGAAATATTTCTTTTCAATATAAATGTGTTCAAAAATCAATTTCAAATTTCCTATAAAGTTAACGGTTTGAAAATTAGCTATCGTTCATTGATAAGATGCTACGCCTTGCATATTCAATGTCAGGTTATGATACATTTCGTAAGAAAAAATAGGTTAAAATTTCTTCGTAATGAATAATCTTTTATTATCTAGTGAATTTTCTTTTAATCCAAACAGACTATGCTCATATTTATCATAATTTGTGCACGATCTCCACTGAATTTAAGTACAATATTTGTTCATTAAACATCATATTCCTTCATAATACACGATTCATAATGTATATGAATTAGTGTTCCACAATTTCCGGATAATGTAAGTACGTTTATTCCGATTAATATTACGTTAATTTTATTAGTTAAGCATTTCTAATAGGATTTCAAGATTCATCATTTTGTTATGTCTAATTATAAATCGATGTCGCTTGCTAAATAAAATGAAACGTATGTTTAATTATATAAGATTGTTACAAAATACCGATTAGTCAAGTTAAGATATATTTTAACATATATATTTTATAACGTAATTGTCGGCCATTGGCAGAATGTTTAAATTTCTATACAATTTGATATTGTAAGAGTTTGTGAATTAAATACGTAGTGAATGTAACAAACATCCCATTGCTACACTCTAAAAAAAACCCTGTAGATTTAGCAGAGAAAATCTGTCAGCTATGCTACTAGATTTTCCCTGTAGTTTGTACAGAGAAAATCTGTTAAATTGATACAGACTTTCCCTGTATGCAACAGAATTTCTCCGTAGTATAGACAGAGGAAACCTGTTATTTTGTACAGAATTTATCTGTAGTATAGACAGGGGAAACCTCTTATCTTGTACAAAATTTATCTGTAGTATAGACAGGGGAAACCTGTTATCTTGTACAAAATTTATCTGTAGTATAGACAGGGGAGACCTGTTATTTTAATTTTTAATGAAACTAATCAAATTATGTATTTATTTAAATTTTTAATCTTTGTATTTTCTGTTTACTTTCTTAAATTTATAATGGCGTGAAGAATACGAATATTTTAAAAGAGATTATTTTCTGAAACAGTGGATATACTTTTTTTATTTTAAAGTTTAATGTGTTCAACAATTTCATTTAATTAAATATTTATTATGAGGTTAATATTCACACAATTAGTTTTTTACAAAAACATTCGTATTCTTAAGAAGTAAACAGAAAATAAGATTAAACGTTAAAAGAAATAATTTGTTTAGTTTTCATTAAAAATTAAAATATTTCATCACTCTGAGAGTTTGTTTATGACAGGATTGGAAATTTTTGATTGACGTTACTGTCAAAATAAAACTTTTTTAATTACTTAATTTAAAATGTACCCTGTTTATAAAAACCCTGAAATAATTGTGATTTTCTTTCTTTTCTTTTTATTCTTTTTTTTTCTTTTTGTTTTTTAAAATGTTAAGTCTGTCATAAATATGCTCAATTGTTTAAGTTTTATTAAATCCACCACAAACTTAAGCAAGTTAAATTTTTCTGCATAATTTTATTTCGTAAAGTTTTTTTTATTTTTAAAGAAATATATAAACAAAATTTTGAGTTTACAAGGGTCAATCCAGGCAAAATTGGGGACCTATTTTGGTGTCCTTCACAAAAATCTATTTAATAAAATGGGTCCCTTCACAAAAATCTATTTAAAAAAATGGGCTCCTTCACAAAAATCTATTTAATAAAATGGAACCCTTCACAAAAATCAATTTGATAAAGTGGTCCCCTTCACAAAAATCTATTTAATAAAATCTTACTATTTATTAATTATTTATTATTTTGTGACTTTTAAAATGTGTAATTAGTAAACAAACAAGTGCACCAGAGAGGAAAACTTGAGCAAAAGGATTTAAAAAAGTTTTGTTAATAAATGCTTGGTTCGAATTTGAGTAACTGGATTTCAACTTTCGTTACAAAATGTTATTTTTCACAAAAATATAATAAATTTCACAAAAATAACCTTTACTTCACAAAATGGACCCCAAGATAAAAAAAAAAAAAAAAAAAAAAAAAAAAACCTTCATCGACCCCTTTTTTATATATTTTCTGTACAAAATTAGAAAAATACATTTCCGCAGCACTATTAAAAAATATTCTTATATGATCTAAATGTTGCATATTTTTTTATTTTTAATTTTTATTAAATTCTCTAAATATATTTTCATTTAAACAGAAGGACAATAAATTTTTCCGAATCCTTTGCATCTTACATTATATCTAATTTGATGCTCCATAACTTCATTCTTATTTAAATCAAGTAACATTATTTACGTATTTTTCTTTCTAAATCTTTCATTTTCAAATATAAATAAACATTTTCAAAATCTCTCATGTATATAAATGTGTAATTAGTAAACAAACAAGTGCACCAGAGAGGAAAACTTGAGCAAAAGGATTTTAAAAAGTTTTTTAATTTTTATTAAATTCTCTAAATATATTTTCATTTAAACAGAAGGACAATAAATTTTTCAGAATCCTTTGCATCTTACATTATATCTAATTTGATGTTCCATAATTTCATTCTTATTTAAATCAAGTAACATTATTTACGTATACATTTCCGCATTTTTATTATGTACATTTAAAATGTCAAACATTTAAATAGATTTATTTAATCAAAATTATCTTATATTAAAGTTCATAGAAATAAAATGTCTTGAACAAATTTAATAATACTTTAAAATTCAAGCAATTTGTACAACAAAAATTTAATAAATTCAGATTTCGCATACAAAATTATCTGCAGTTGAATAGTATCATTAAATGAAAAATGATACAGATCAAAGTACTAGGATACGGGAAAAAAATGGTTTAAATAACTCGAAAAATAAATGAATTAAACTTTGAATAAGTTAAAGTTCAAATATTATAAATTATTATTATTAAACAACCGAAATTTTTGACGATTCGCATTGTCACGAAACATTCGCACTAATTAAAAAGAACTAAAAATATAAAAATATGCCATATTTCATAAAAGCTTAAATAATAAAGATGCAGAAACATATTTCCCTAATTTCACGACAACTATCATTTTCTACAACGAAAATATCAACGCAAATTTAATTCTTTAAAGATATTATAACTTTACGAAATAAAATGTATTAAAAAATAATGAACTTTATAAAGATTAAGGTGGATATAACAAAACAAATTAACGAACATATTATGAAAACAGACTTACCAAAATATTACTACATAAGTTTTCTGCTTTTCCGTCTATCTAGTTATGGCGGCGACCACGAGGTAAACATACACACAAGACTAGCCTAGAGTAGAGATACTAATACTACGATCGTAGAGAAGCAACTTTACCTATAATACACGTTGAAAAAGAAGAACCGCGTGACTTTGAAACTGTCCGCCAGAGGGCATATACGATATCTTCCCAGGATTACAGAGAAAATCTGTACTTTGCATAAAATGGAGATATTCTGTTAAAAGTACTGTAGATTATCTGTTAAAACAACAGGTTTTTTTAGAGTGTATACAATTATAATTATGTAAGAGAAGTCTTAATGCTTGTTTATTTCATTGTGAGATGATTATATGGGCTTAGGTTGAATATTGGCTATGTCTGATTTATATTAAAATTAAATACTTTGGATAAAATTTTTGGATTTGAAATGTATAAAAGCATTTTTTCCAACACATTTTCAAATACATTTTAACTCTTACACAATACTGTCTTCGTTATAACAGCTATTATGATGTAATAGTTATTGTTCAGTTCCCTGAGTATTAAAGATTAAGTTATGATTTCACTAAATTTTCATTATTATCAAATGCACTATAAAAATCGCGATAATTAAGAAATGTGTATTTTTAATTATTTATTTTATCATTAAAATCGAGTCTCGTGCATTAAAACATTTACAATTGAGATTGGAATAATTTTTAAACATTAAATATTTTTTAACTAAATAACTATGTTTACTGAAAGTTTTCAGAGAAAAAAAAACTTTTTTACTTAATGTATGGTTTATGTAAAATTTATCTTATATTAAATAATCTTATATTTGCAGCGGTGAAGCTCGGATAGTTGTCAAAATGCGTCAATTAATTTTATTTTTTGCTATTTTAAGAAGTAAGTGACTGTTTAAAACTTGGGTTAAAGACGTTTTATCAATTAATAACTTCCTTAAAAACGAATGTATAGCTCAAATAATATTAATTGGAAATTAAATATTTACAGAAAAAAACTTTGTAAAGCAAAATGCATTTTAAAAGAAGTCTTTTTAAAATGTCTTTGGGTGCAAGTGTAATTTTTGTATACTAATTGTGCAAGTGGTTAACAGATAAGTAAAGTAAACAGCTTTCTACAATAATACTAATCGTATGATAACTAAAATATTTACGTAACCCTTATTAGCAATTAAATTAATTCTTAAGATATAAACATTTTTTTGGGAGTTGTCCGAAATGTATTCAAACGCCTAAAAGTTTTCATGAATAAATCCCATTTAAATTAGCGTTTCCGAAAGAATTTAAATAAATCTTCTTAACGCTAATCCTTTTCAACCTCTCCTTGCGCAAATCTTTATTTGTTCAGAAAATGTCTACCAAAACTAATTTTACTTGGGAAATATTATATCGCGAAGCGACTGCAATTAGTTCACTTATGTAGGATTCGTGGGTTTACCTATGTGCAATTAAAGATGTAATTAAAATGAAGAAAATGTTAATAAGGGAAAGCGAAACCCTGTTCTTAGTGGAAAAGATTTATGCATGAAAAATCGTTTTAATCTTTTTGCCTAGCCAAGAAAATCAGATGTATTATAATGATATCTCTATCTCTATAAAGCAGTAGGTGTCTGTCTGCCTGCCCGCGGTTTTCACCGTAATTATAACACCTAGGATTCTGAAATTTTTGTCATGTGTAGATGTTGTCACCGGAAAGTATACCTCGGCGCCAGATTTTTAAATTTAAATTTAGATTTTATTTTTAAATTAAAACGTGTATATGGAATTTTGAGTTCGACGCTATTTCAAGCTCTCCGCATGGAACAGCTTCAGCAACGCGCAACGAAGCAGCCAGCCAATGAGAGCAGGTGTGATTATGGCATGATCCAGGATCTAGCGACCAGCGACGACAGTTTATATGGTCGTAGCTTACGCGGCTGTTTAGGTACATATTCCATTGTTTTGTTTATTTTTTAGATTTATTTTAAAGAAAAGGAATATATTTTTGACTGATTGAGATTAAAGTAGGTTACTTTTTATTGTATTCATTCTTTGTATGTTTACTTGCCCCCATATATTATGTTTTAGGTAAGAATATAACTTGCATTTTACTGAATGGTTTCATAGCCTTCATATAACGGCTCATGTTCTGAAATGAAACAAACTGTTTTCAATAACAAATCTTAATGAATTAAATTAATCTTACACTTTACAATAAAATGTACAGTTCTACAATTTATCGCATGTTACAACGTTCTCGGGAACTAAAAATGTAGGAAAAAACTCTTAAGAGAAAGATTGTAAATTAACAAACTCATATATATAAGATATAATTTTAAACTGATATGCCTCATCAACTGTTGTCGAAATCAATGTAATGTAAATATTTCTTAAATATTGTGATTTTGTTTAAGAATTGGAAACATTCAGTGAAGTGTAGATTGTATTTTTTCATCAAAACAATTTGATTTGTAAGCATGAGGTAAAAAAAATCACCGTTTTCTCACATAAAGAGTTTCATCAGAAAGTAAAACAATAAATAAATATGAAGGGTTTGTGGAGCTGTTTCAAAATAATTATAAAGAATAAGTCTTTAAAAATGTAAAATCAATGTTATTTCTGGAAGAGTTTTTTTTTAAATAATTATAAACCAATTTAATTTGTAAGCATGTTGTAAAAGAAATCACCATTTAGTGACAAATTTTGTGTTTTATAAGAATCGCCCAAGAACGGACATGCAATGTGATATAAAATTTATGTTGTCATCGCACTCTTTATAATTATTTTTGTTGAGGGTTTTTGGGCGATGTTATTGAATTAGTGATAGAAACAGAACGCAAAACATTCATATTTACTTATTGTTTAACTTGCTGAGAAAACTCATAATATGTGAGGAAACGGTGATTTTTTTTCTTTTTTTTTTACTTCATATTTACAAATTAAATTGTTTTGAGGATTGTAAGTATGAGGTAAAAAAAAAATCACTGTTTTCTCACATAATGAGTTTCATCCGAAAGTAAAACAATAAATAAATATGAATGATTTGCAGAGCTGTTTCAAAATAATTATAAAGAATAAGTCTTTAAAAATGTAAAATCAATGTTATTTCTGGCCAAGTTTTTTTAAAAATAATTATAAACCATTTTAATTTGTAAGCATGTTGTAAAAAAATCACCATTTTGTGACAAATTTTGAGTTTTATAAGAATCGCCCAAGAACGGACATGGAATGTGTTATAAAATTTATGTTGTCAGCACACTCTTTATAATTATTTTTGTTGAGGGTTTTTGGGCGATGTGATTGAATTTTTGATAGAAACAGCTCCGCAAATCATTCATATTTACTTAATGTTTTAATTTGCTGATAAAACTCATAATATGTGAGAAAACGGGGATTTTTTTTTTACTCCATATTTACAAATTAAATTGTTTTGAGGAAAAAATACATCCTACACTGCACTAAATGTTTTAATTTTTTAGCAAACTCATAATGTTTAAGAATTATTTACATTACATTGATTTCGACAACAGTTGATGAGGCATGTCAGTTTAAAGTTGTATCTTATATATGAGTTTGTTAATTCAATGATGTGAAATTTATGATTATTTATTTATTGTTATTTACAATTTTTCTTTCTGTTACTGTTATTGGACTACATTTTTAGTTCCCAAGAACGTTGTAATATGCGATAAATTGTAGAACTGTATATTTTATAGTAAAGTGTAAGATTAATTTGATTCATTAAGATTTGTTATTGAAAACAGTTTGTTTCATTTAAGAACATGAGCTGATATGTCTAACGCTACGAAAACATTCAGTAAAATGCAAAATATATTCTTACCAATATATGAGGGCAATTACGCATACAAAGAATGAATACAATTGAAACTAACTTATGTGAACCTCAATTAGCCAAAAATATATACCTTTTTTAAAAATAAATCTCAAACATAAACAAAACAATGAAATCTGTGGCTAGCCGCTTTCAGCTGTGAACATGAACTGCCGTCGCTGGATCCTAGATCATCCCATATTCACACCTGCTCTCATTGGCTGTCTGCTTTGTTGCTGTGGATTGGCGGAGAGCATGGAATAGCCTCTAATCCAGAATTCCGTATACACGTTTTAATAATAAAAAAAAAAAATCTAAATTGAAATAAAAAAAATCAGGCCTAGGTGTTATAATTACGGTGCTTTCCTCAGGTAGGAAAACAGAATAGGTTTGTGTGTGTGCTGTTTTTAATAAAGACAGTTGCATTTTTTCCGCGACCCTTTCACAAAAGTTTTTTCTGTGAACCTTTCACAAAATCTGCATTTTTTCCACAATCCTTTGACGAATTTCGTATTTTTTCTGCGATCCTTCGATGAAATTCAAGTTTTTCCTGCAATCATTTGACGAAATTTGCTTTTTTGTGATCCTTTAACGAAATTCATGTTTTTCCACATACTTTTGTCGAGATTAATGTTTTTTCAGTGATCCTACGACGTAATTCATCTTTTTTTCAGCAATCCTTTGACGAAATTCACGTTTTTCCTGTGACCCTTTGGCGGAATTTGAGTCTTTCCCACAATCCTTTGATGACGTTCGCATTTTTTCGTGATCCTTTGACGAAATTTGCTGTTTTAATAATTCTTTGACAATATTCGTGTTTTCTCTGCTGCCTTTTGACGAGATTCATGTTTTTTTGGCGATCCTTTGACAAAATTCGTGTTTTTTCAGCAATTATTTGATGAAATTCGTGTTTTTCTCACGAACCTTTGACGAAATTCACGTTTGCCAGCGATTCTTTGATAAAATATGCTTTTTTCTATTATGATAGGGAAAAGCGGATTAGGATAGGTAGATAGGGAAACCCCGTTATCGGATCAGGACATTAGATGTAATTAAGGAACATTTGTAATATAATTAGCGAAAATGGCGAGATAAAGGGGGGAGGAACGACTTTTTATTAAATATCGCATTTATTTGTATATTTGTAATAATTAGCGAAAATGGCGAGATAAAGGGGGGGGAACGACTTTTTATTAAATATCGCATTAATTCTACATCAACTTCCTCTCACCACCAGGGGGCGCTTTGCTGTCTCTGTTTCTATGGGCTGGATCACGATGCGATATGGCTCTTTCCACTCGACATCAATAGAGCTTACCGATTTTAGTTCCGAGTTTCACCACGAAGGGGCGCTTTTGTATCTCTGGTTCTATGGGCTGGATCTTGACGCGGTATGCCTAATTTGACTCGACATCGATAACCTTAATGATTGAGTTATGTTCGTATAGAACATATTGTGCCCCCTGGTGGTGGAAGGTGTAACTAAAGGATTTTGCAGCTAACTCGGGTTCTATGGGTCACATCACGACACGGTTTGGCTCATTCGACACGATATCAATAGAGCTTACCTATTTTAGTTCTGAGTTTCACCATCAAGGGGCGCTTTTCTATCTCTGTTTCTGTGGGCTGGATCACAATGGGGTATGGCTCTTTCCACTTGACATCGATAGAGCTGACTGATTTTAGTTCGGATTTTCACCACCAAGGGTGCTTTCTGGTTCTATGGGCTGGATCATGACGGGGTATGGCTCATTCGACTTGACATAGATAGAGCTTATCGATTTTCACCACCAGGGGTGCTTTATATCTCTGGTTCTATGGGCTGGATCATGAAGGGGTATGGCTCTTTCGACTCGACTTACGGTAATATATGGGAGTGTGTATGGCACGCCCAGTGTATGCTGTCTAAGGCAGTGGGGCCCCCAACATTAGATTTGTTTAAAAATAAAAAATTGTTCAACACTGATTTCAGGTACATTTAAGGTTGTTGGCACGGGCAACGCCGGGCGGGTAAGCTAGTGTTCTTATAGAACATATTGTGCCCCCTTGTGGTGAAAGGTGTAACTAAAGGATTTTGCAGCTAACTCGGGTTCTATGGGTCACATCGCGACACGGTTTGGCTCATTCGACTCTACATCAATAGAGCTTACCGATTTTAGTTCCGAGTTTCACCACCAAGGGGCGCTTTCGTATCTCTGGTTCTATGGGCTGGATCACAATGGGGTATGGCTCTCTCCACTTGACATCGATAGAGCTGACTGATTTTAGTTCAGATTTTCACCACCAGGGGTGCTTTTCTATATCTGGTTCTATGGGCTGGCTGGATAACGACGGGGTATGGCTCTTTCGACTCGACTTACGGTAATATATGGGAGTGTGTATGGCACGCCCAGTGTTTGCTGTCTAAGGTAGTGGGGCCCCCAACATTAGATTTGTTTAAAAAAAAAATGTTCAACACTGATTTCAGGTACATTTAAGGTTGTTGGCAAGGGCAACGCCGGGCGGGTAAGCTAGTCCCCAATAAAATAGGGAAATGAATAACAAGTCGCTCAGCATTATTAAATGTATTGCATTGCCACGTGAATGCAAGATACGTTTAACAGAAGTAAAAATGCATAGATGTTTTACGAAAACATTCCAAAATATAAGAAATGGATTTCTACACAAATCATTAAAATGAATTTTCATAATTAAGATTCAGCAGGGGAGTTAAATAAATTATTACCTTAGCAATAGCTTTTCTGCAATAAAATGGATTTTATCTCTGAATTTTTATCAATGATAACATTTTTATGGTATTGTTATGGTAAATGTATATTAAAAAATTACAAATCTGATACTCTGAATGTTCTTTTTTTTTAATTTCAACTTCCTATTGCTCAGTTTTTTAAAAAAAATGAACCAATTTAAAGGTTAAAAACATTTTCAGATACCTATGAAATTCAAACATGCCAGGAAAGCTAAATAGAGTGAATGAAGAATTTTTTAATACAATATAAGCCCTGTAAACATATTATGAACAGCCAAATTCTGTAAAATACAAATTATTAAAACCTTTAAAATGAAAATTTAAATGCATATTTAAGCGGTCATGTAATATCACGTGAGGTTTTCCCACTAAACAAATTTTTCATAGACGCGAAACGATGGTATACATAAAGATATTTTAGTGGAATTATCTACCATTAGAAGCGACCATACGCAGTGCCAAAAACATTTAAACGCTCTTTAATTTTATACATGTTAGATATACGTAGGCAAAGTAAAATGTAATTGTGTTCAATATAACGTTAAATTTATGATTATATTGATAAAACAGTCCTGTCTAAAAAAACACACTTTTTACTTTTTATATGGTCCGGAGTCGTAAAAGTTCGATTAATAAAAATTTTATACTGACTCTGATAATGTGCAAAATGTTTATTCCAGTGTGTAGTCTATTATAAAAATGAATTCGCTAAAATGTTTGTTAAAAGTTATTTAATTCAAGCACGATTATGTACGATACATAATCCATTACTAAATTGATTATCAATTAATTATTTATAGGATCGAATTATGTAAAAATAGAAAAAGAAAACAGTTATCTGAAATTAAATCAGAAATTAAAAATATTTCTAGGGTACCAGTAATAGACAATTGTTTCCGTTTTCCTAATTGTGTTTCCCTATTACATTTGTAATTTTTTCATAAAATAATAACATAACAAAATTTAATACATCATTTTTGGAAACAAGACATAATAATATGTATTAAAAAGGGTAAGTTTAACATCATAAGAAAACTGTGATATGTTCTTATTGAAATAAAATAAATAAAAATCTAAATTACAATCCTAATACTATAAAATATAGTACTAAATATAAAACTCCTAAATACATAAATTTTCTAATTTATTTCAGCTTGAGTTTGTTGAAATTTGCGTTACGTTATATTTTTAAAATAATCCCTTTCTAATTTATTTTTAGTTATTTTTATAATGTCTCAAAATTGTTCAAACATACATTCAATAATGGAATTTATTGAGACAAATCATTATTCAATACAAATTCTGCAAACGCTTTTAATTTAATGCAAAGCTTTTGGGTGCCATTTGCAATAGCTTGAATTTAGCGAAATATACATTCTGTTAAATGTTATTAATATTAACTTTCTAATTTATGTCTAATAATTTCTATGTAATCCGGAAATGTCTTTTGTATTTTCAATGCATCATTTAGTTCTCATCATCTAGAAGTAATTTGAAATCGAAAATAATCTATATTCTTTTTTCTCTTCTATCAAACTCCATACAGATATGTAATGATCGCATTCTCTCCTAAACGGAGGGTTTAACGATGTTTTACATCATTCATTGTAATAATGAATTCAGAAATCTAAAAACTATTTGAGAGTTTAAAATATATTACACGTTAGGATTAAAAATAATGATTGAAGTCATTTCTCGAATGGTTTTAAAGCGTACGAACACTAATCAATTTCTTTAAGGACAGTAAAATTCTGCTTTATCTTTTTCTTTTTTAACACAGGTTTGCTTATGTAAAAACATTAATCGAAACATTCTTCTTGAATCTCAGATTTGTGTCATATTTTTTTTACGCGTTTGCTTTGTAAAGAAAACGACATCTGAACGTAGGCCATTTTCAAATGGCACAAGAGAAACAAAACACAGAAATGTTCATTTTGACAAATCGCACAACCATTATTTTCTATAATTTTACAATTTTCGAAGTGAAAAAAGTTACATTAATTTTTGCTTTTAGGAATAAAACATAAATATCATTCTCTGTTTTTCTATGAAGGAAGTGCGCATTTGAGCATTTACCGAAGACATTGTATGAAAACATTTTCTATTTTTCTTTGCGATTTTATTCTGAATAAATAGAAAAAGTGACATTTTCTAATATCTTATCTCTTTTTCCCCATGTTCTTCTCAATTGCATAGGATTTATTCGAAAACACTTTTAAAAGATTTAACTGTCATTGAAGTTTAAAATAAAAACATATGTTTAAAATTTTAAGATATTTCAAGTAAGGGTTTTCCCACATTGAGCAAATAAAGTTGGTGTGCATGCAGTTAACTATTTATTGTAAAAATATGAAGAAACATTTAAATTTTAAAATAAATAAAAGACCAGAAAATATCACATTTTCTGAATGAAGGTGTCAGGTTTCTGAATTAGAGACATTTAAATATGTTACAGCTTCAATATAAATGTTCTACACCAAAAGAATATCATTAATTCTGCGAAATACTTATTTAAGATTTACAATAACTGTATATTTATAATAGTATTAAACACAGAAGTGCAATTATACAAAGTTAGTAGTCTCAAATGTATCGATAGTACTGAATAATATTATAAAAAAGATAATGAATATATGTTGTAACGTTTATTTTACATATGTTATACAACTATTCATTTATATATCAAGCAAAGCAAACACTTAAAAAAATATGAAACAAATCTGTGATTTAGAAAGATGGTTTCTATTAATGATTTTACATAAGCATAATTTGTGTTTAAAAAGAAAAAAAAATAAAGCAGAATTTTACTGTCCTTAAAGAAATGGATTAGTGTTCGTACGCTGTGAAACAATTCGAGAAATGACTTCAATCATTATTTTTAATCCTAACGTGTAATATATTTTAAACTCTCAAATAGTTTTTAGATTTCTGAATTCATTATTACAATGAATGATGTGAAGCATCGTTAAACTCTCCGTTTAGGAGAAAATGCGATCATTACATATCTGTATGGAGTTTGATAGAAGAAAAAAAGGAATATAGATTATTTTCGATTTCAAATTACTTCTAGATGATGAGAACTAAATGATGCAATGAAAATACAAAAATCATTTCCAGATGACATAGAAATTATTAAAAAGAAATTAAAAAGTTAATATTAATAACATTTGACAGAATGTAAATTTCGCTAAATTCCAGCTATTGTAAATGGTGTCCAAAAGCTTTGCATTAAATTAAAAGCGTTTGAAGAATTTGTAATGAATAATGATTTTTCTCAATAAATTACATTATTGAATGTATGTTTGAACCATTTTAACGCATTATAGAAATAATTAAAAATAAATTAGAAACGGATTATTTAAAAAATACAACGTAACGCAAATTTCAACAAACTCAAGCTGAAATAAAATAGAAAATTTCTGTATTTAGGAGTTTTATATTTAGTACTATATTTTATAGTATTAGGATTGTAATTTAGATTTTTATTTATATTATTTCAATATGAGCATATCACAGTTTTCTAATGATGTTAAACTTCAAAAATTTTTAATAAAACATTAGAGTACGCCAGCATTTAATCAGGGTAATATAATATTCCAAAAGATTTATATATATATGATATATATGATTCTATATAACCTGTTTTTCAACATAACTGTAGTTAAACAACTGTTTGAAACTATAAAAAGATACTATGTGAAACGAAAATTTCTAATTTATTATAAAAATATACAAGATAATAGAAATAAAAGTGTAATTTATAATCAGATATAATTGAAATTTTCACAAAAATAGTATTTTGAGAAAATGCTATTAAATGAGAAATATTCTTATTTTCAAATTCTTGACATACATTGAAATGTAATTAAATGAGTGTATTTCAAATTTCACTTTTGAAATTTATTTCTGTATTTCTAAACTGTGTATAGTAATGTAATACTCTTTATATTTGAAGAACATCAAAAATACTTATCATTTTCACTATTTTTAAAACATTGCAGCTAGCTTGTTATTAACATTGGATACTACCGTTAGAATTCGATACTCCTATTACAGTTGAATAATACATTGCATTTTAATCATACAGTTTTCAATTCCAGAATTTCTTTGTAATTTGAGGGATTGTATATATATTTTTTTAAATATGAACAAAAGTACTTTAAAATGTACAAATACTTTTCAAATGTTAATCAAATATGCAACGCAGTTATAATAGGAGTGGAAAGAATAGTATAGTTAGAGGTATAATTTTAATTTACAATAACGTGTATTTTTCCTAAAACACAGATGAAATTATTTTAGGAATTGTGATATGATTTTGAGTATGTAAAATAAGTATAAGGAACATAATTCTATTATATTAATATACTTTTTAAAATATACTTTTATTGAATAATTATGTGCGAGATAATATTTTCGAAATTCAAAAATATTTGCATACCTTATGAAATGCATTTTATAGATACCATTTCAAATTTGTACGCAATATTGTTTTAAATAATGCATTTAAATAATGTTTTAACTGTAAGTCTATCATTTAAATTTCATATTTTATCGTGTGCATTCCTAATTTATGAATGTTTTTATAAAAGTATTTTGTAAACGCTATATTGTTTTTCAGATTGTTTCAGCAATATATTCATCTTTATAACTTAGCAGTTATAAAGATGATGAAAGAACCATAAATGAAACATTACCATAACACCAACTTAAACTATGAAATAATGATTAAGTATGTAATAATTAGTTGACAATGAAAGTATACCCCAACACACTGAATATAAATACCAAAAACTTATTTAAAGGAAGAAGAAATTAAATTAAAAATTGAATAAATGAAATTGAATGAATGAAATGAAATTTGTAGAATTTAGACAGAATTATCAAGTCCCAAATGCCTAAATACCACATATAAAATGAGTGGTTTCATCATCATATTAGCCATAACATTGCTAAAAAACATGACATATATATATATATATATATATATATATATATATATATATATATATAGTTTTCAACTCATTAATAAAATACATAATATCAATCCGGTAAAATTCATAAAAACATTGGATTTTAATGATTTATTTAATAACATTGATATAAAAGACTTACATAAAACAATGTGTATATTATTTAAAGAATTTAAATCTCAATTAAAATTAAAAGAACATATTTCAGTAAATTTTTTTAAAACTTTACTAAATTTTACATTGCATAATAATTACATTATATATGACAATATTATCTATAAACAATGCCAGGGAATTCCGCAGGGCGGAACCGCATCTAGTATTCTCTCTGACCTTTACTTATATTATTATGAAAGAAATATAAGTCCGAACAATGATTATGTATTTTATCGCTATATTGATGACATTATCATATTTTATTTCAATGAAAAAAATTGCACATCACCACTCAATTTTTATCCTACTCAGCTTAAATTAAGCGAAAATGATTTAATTAATAATAATATAAACTTTCTTGACTTAAAAATTAATATTACTAATAATTATAAATTAATTTTTGATATTTATGATAAGAGATTTGATTTCCCATTTAAAGTAAATATTTTTACCAATTATGCTTCATGTTTACATAAATCTGTTTATAAAAATATAATTATCAATTATCTACATCGTATAAAATACTTATGCTCAGATATAAATAAAAACAAAAATATTAGATATATTCGAGATCAAGCAAAAATATATGGATATCCTATTTTTATGATAAATTCAATCATCAACTCTTTTAAATAACATTTATTATATAATTTAAATATAAACATGGTATGTAATAATTTATTGTTTTAGTGTGCGATAACATATAACAAAAGATATAGAAAATAATAATTATAACATACATTATTACAATTATAACATATTAGGAAATTTAATATTTAATATTTGTTTGAACATTATATACACTTTATGTAGAAAATTACAAATATAACATACATAATTACAATTATAACATATTAGGAAATTTAATATTTGATTGAACATTATTTATGCTTTGTATAGTTGTGATTGTGCGTTGCCGATCACCTCTGTTTAAGGTATTATTGATGTGCAGTTTTCATACTTTTATAAATTAACTTATACAATAACAAATTAAATTATACAATGATAACATTGGTGATTATAACTCATATATATATATCTATTTGCAATATATATAAAAATAAATATATATAGTTTTTATTTTTGTCTATGAATTATTAAAATTAACAAGTATTTTAATTACTGCATTGCATTAATTTGATTGAAAAACAGTAGTAATACTATTAATTATCAACATTATAAATTTTGAGATATTTTGAATTGTTTATGAATTATTTAATTAGATATTTAAATTAATCTATAAATATAAAATATATTTACAATGTAGTATAAATTAAACATTAATTATTTAAAAACAAGTCTAATATATATTTAAGTAGTAGTAAAAATAAAACATTAATTATTTAATAAATGTCTATAATATCAGTGGATTAACACAGCTGGCAGCAAAAATAATTTGAATTAAAATAATATCTCTTTTACATAATATATTCTTGTTAAGAATATCTGAAATGCTGTGCAAGTTGAATTAATTCTGTGTAGATTTATTCATATAGTAGTATTATATTTTATTTGAATTTTAAGTAAAATTACAAGTTAGTATTGTTTTTTAAAGTTTATTTATATAAATAAATCTAATGAAGTGAGTATGTAACTAATAAAGTGGATATTTAACTAAATATTAATTATGAACTATTATCATACCAATAGATGGCGACACTTTACCTTTCAGGTAGTTGTAGATAATATTGTTAATATTATATTTAATTTAACTATAGAGGGAGCTATTGATTGTATATTAATTTTACTTTCAGGAATTAAAATTGGATGGAGTAATATATATTCACGGATATAAATTTGTTATAAGTGTATTAAAACCAGAATTATTTTGAGTGTTTTTGAATCATTTTGTGATTGGGTGTCATTTATGGGGTTGTGTTTTAAAAAAAGTGTGCTCTCAACTTGTCTTACAAATCATTTCTCTCAACTCGACTTAGTTAACATGTATGATGCATTGCCATGTGGATGTGAATATTATGTAGACGTTGTGACATTTTAAGGATTCTGTATAATTATTGTGAGTAAAATATTTTATCTACACTTTACGCGTTCATATTTCCAATTTTATTATTTCAAAACTGTTATCTCGTGGTAATTTAGTGAGGTGTTAATTACAGTTTTTTGGATAATCGATGTGAGTGAAATATATTGTATTTTCTTAATGGTTTTTTATTTCCTATTTAAATATTTCCAAATTTTAATATTTCCAATTGTTGTCTGGTAATAATTCAGTGTACCTGGATGATTCTACTGATCTTAGCATTATGCCAGTAGAATTATGAAACACTGAATTATTATTTAAAACACATGTGGGTGCATCCAGGCTGATGAGTACATGTGCATGTGTTTTTCCATGTCCAATTCATATTTAATTCTCATGTGGTCCAATTTTCCATTGTGTATGGTTCATATTTAATTTGTTAATCCATTTGTGTTTACTTAATTGCAACTCCAATTTATAATTTTTTTTTTCCCCCTTTCTCTCTATTTCTTTTTTCAATATTCTTTTGGTATGAGTAAAATTTGGCCAATTACCATTGAAGCATCAGCTATGGTAATATTATGTTTGCACATGTTAATTATTAGCTATGTGGTATTCTGTATACACAGTATCATTGATTATCTCTTTGGAGATTTAAGTAGAATAGAACTTGATATGTTTTTTGAAATTCATAGATATTATAATTATATATATATATATATATATATATATACGTTACTTCAAAAATTTAAACCTGATGATTTGAATTTATTGTATCGACAGTAATAAAAACATGGAACCTTTACTTATAGAATATAATGCATATAAGATAAAATAACTCAATGTATTGTTTCTAGTATGCCACATTTTTTACTAAACTGTATATATGTGTGCATTTTGTTAAATCATAATGTAAAAACTACTGCGTGCATTTTAAGTAATTTTCCCCTAGAATTGAATTTGATCGTAAGTTACGATTTAAAATAATTTTGTTCAAATGTATGGAAGTAATGAAAACGTACGTATAAAAAAAGGTTTTCTTCTCTTGTTTCCTTTTAGTCCCACAATTCATGTTTTTTTTTTTTTTTTTTTTTTTTTTTTTTTTAACTAAAAACAATATTTTTATAACATAAAACAATTTAATTCACTGTTGCCACATATGTGAGAGTGTTATTATTAATAAGCAGATGTTATAAGTGTGTTTGTTTATAGTATGATATTTATAAGGCAACAATAATCTATAAGATATTCTCCTTAAATTTGTAAATGTGATATTAATTCACATATTTTCTTAATTATATATTTTTAAACTAATACTTTTTGCTAACATTTTCAAACGACAAAAAAATTTATACTTCACAATATATTCTAACACTCTTCGGAAGATTCGTTAATATTTTATGTTATTGCGTAAGTAATTGTTATTTAGTAGAAATAATCGCATGTAGTAATTGTCTACAGATTAAATCTCAAACTTTTTTATAGAATTTGGAAAAATTTGTAAAAAAATATTGTTCTTTAATGTAGACTATATAAAATGTAGATTGTAATGCTTTGCAAAAATTACATTTGACACATTTTGATAAATTAAAATTAACTTTAAGAATATTAGACTATTCAAATGAGAATATTCATTCTTACTTAACATTAACTGGTTTAATAATTTTTAATGAAAAATAATTTATTTCAGTAATTTGTTTTTTCTATAATATATGATACGTATGTTTAATTACAGTTTTACTCCAGACTATGTCTACATCAATTTTAGAATAGATCTTATTGCGAACGTATGTCTAACAAGGAAACTCTCCTTAAAGCGCATAGTCAGAACATTTTGAAAATAATTCTAATGAAACTACTCATGTATGTTATAAAGAATCAGTGAAATTTAGTTGCGGAATCCCAGTATAAAATCTGAAAAAAAAAAAGAATATTTTCGAGTATTTGGCGCAAAAAGACGCGATTTGGCTAACAACACTTTTTCCTCGCCACATGCAAGTGATATTAATGCATCTGAAAATTCCTGGTTAAATGAGTGTTTAAATGCGCAGTACGTTATGAATTTAAATTTAAACGATTAGATATTTTATTATTTTTTTTCTATAAGCTTATATAACATATATAGTTGATGAAGTTATTTAATTTACGTTGTTGCAGCGGCCGGATAAGTTTTAAGTGTATTTTAACAGTAATTATACCCGATTAAGAATGGTCTCATTATACATTTTGATATTGAATAAATCGTTGTTTCTATGACAACAATACTTTTCTCCTGTCGTCTCCGACACTAAAAAATATAGAAGTCAAATTGACAGCACTCAGAATAAGGCTTTAATTTTTAGTTTAAAGAATTGTTAATCAATTGAATTTTTGTTCTAAACCGAAGAATACAATCATTAATCTTCTTTATCTCTACATATAAATGTATATTGCAAAACCATAGTTATAAAGTTGTATTTAAGTTAAACTTACATAAATTAGCTCAGTATGAAGAATAGAAAGTATTTTTCCTAAAAGGGTATTTATCATAAAAGCGTACTTTTTTCTATTGTATCGCCAACCAGCGATAAATCGCCAAAAAACTAAATTTTGATATATTTTGAAGCACGTTATATCAGGTTTCATTTTTTTAAACGTATATATCCTCATGACAAGCATATTCTGTAATTGTTTTACATTTTTTCTCAGTATGCGCTTATGGAGACCTTCCTTTTAAGCTACATTTTGCGCTATTGCATGCTGTATTACAGAAAATGTAGCAGAAAACTATTTTCTGTGCTTAGTCTCTTTTTTAGCTCACAGGCTATCAAAGCCTGAGAGCTTATGTGCCCGCCCGTTCTGTATGTATGTATGTATGTATGTATGTACGTATGTACGTACGTAACGCGATAACTCTTGACAGAAATAACCGTTTTGCTTCCAATTTTGTTTATAGGTTCCTTGTGATAACGCGCTTCCCTGATTAGTTTTGGGGATTGATTGTTTAACTATAAAGGGGGGAACGGGGGGCTAACCCCCCTTAATTAAGATAAATGGTTTTTTCATGCAGAATTGTCCAATTTTCTTCAAATTTTGTATATAGGTTCATTGTGATAAGGTTCTTTCCTGATTAGTTTTGGGGGTTCATAGGTTAAGTATAAAGGGGCTAACGGGGGGGGGGAAACCGCCCCCTTAATTTAGATAAATGAATTTTTCATGCAGAGTTATCCGATTTTCTTCCACTTTTGTTTATAGGTTCCTTGTGATAAGACGCTTCCCTGATTAGTTTTGGGGATTGATTGGTTAACTACAAAGGGGGGGGACGGAGGGCTAACCCCCCCTTAATTTGGATAAATGGTTTTTTCATGCAGAATTATCCAATTTTCTTCAAATTTTGTATATAGGTTCATTGTGATAAGGTTCTTTCCTGATTAGTTTTGGGGGTTCATAGGTTAAGTATAAAGGGGGTAACGGGGGGGTTAATCCTCCCCCTTATTTTAGATAAATGATTTTTTTCATGCAGAGTTATCCGATTTTCTTCAAACTTTCTATATGGGCTCATTGTGGTAAGGGGTTTCCCTGATTAGTTTTGGGGGTTCATTGGTGAAGTGTAAAGGAGGGAAACGGGGACTACCTACCCCCCCCCCTTAATTTTGATAAATGGGTTTTTCATGCAGAATTATCCAATTTACTCCAAATTTTGTATATAGGCTCATTGTGGTAAGGCACTTAACTGATTAGTTTTGGATGTTCACTGGTAAAGTATAAAGTGGGGAACGGGGGGGACCAACCCTCCTTGATATAGATAAATGGGTTTTTTAAGCAGAATTATCCGATTTTCTTCAAATTTTATATATATGTTCATTGTGATAAGGCGCTTCTCTGATTAGTTTTGGGGGTTCTTTGGTTAAGTATAAAGGGGGGACGGCGGGCTAACCCCCCCCTTAATTTAAATAAATGGATTTTTCATGCAGAATTATCCGATTTTTTCAAATTTTGTATATAGGTTCATTGTGGTAAGGCGCTTCTCTGATTAGTTTTATGGGTTCATTGGTTAATTATAAGAAGGAGAAACGGGGGATGGTTCCCCCCTCTTAATATATTGTCGATTTCTTCATTTTTCGAGGGCTTATTTCAAATTCTTTGAAATAAGAATATAATTTACAGTTAGTGTGAATAGCCTGTGAGCTCAATGCCGTCAGTTTAACTGGGCAGTTTTCTTTTTTTTTTATAAAAATAGGTTATTTGTCTCATGGATTTTAAACTCCAGACTATTAGAATTAGACCTCATTGAAAATTATGTGATTTTTACGTATTTTTGGGATGTTTCTATTTTATAGATAAAAACAAATCTTATTGAATACTTCAAAATTCCTTCGATAATTCCTTTTTTTCGTGATTTTTTGTTGCAAGGTATTTAATTTTTCAATTAAAAAACATGAAAATACCTATCGTCTAATTTGGATTTTTCGATTTTTCTATCCATATTATTAGGCGTACATGTAACTTTTTTTCAGGTTTCGTAAGTAACACATATAAGAAAACCAGTCAAATATCCTGAAAACTCAGAAAGTTGCCAGCAATACAGTGAGCTAATGGACGAATTCGGGGGGAAATCCCTTATAATCCAATGGGATTCATTCATTAGATATTCGACAAACCGTGTAAAAAGTGAAAGCGGCCGGTCACTGCACCTTAATCTTTGGACAGCAGTGTATATAAAAAAGAACATTTACATTTAATTACTATGCATATATTAAAGAGCAAAACGTTTGATATTTTTATTGATATATTAAAAAATGGCGATTTGATGGCTGATGGACTTGAACACTTTTAAAATGAGGCTCAAGCGAAGTTCACGATAACACATTATGTACTTAGCCATTAGAAAACATGCATTTTTAGTGAAATTGTCGTAATTTAAAGTAAAATGTGACTTTCAACTAAACATAACTTATACTTACACAGAAAATCAAGATACTATTATTTTGAAAAAATCCTAAGCATTTTACTAGAAAAATATGTTATGGTTAATAAAATAATTAAAAAAAATGTTGAATTATTGAAAATTGATTTTGTTGGAGTTTCCACAGATTTTGAAAATTATGTTCTGATAAAAAGTCTGCTTAAAATTATCGGTACAGTTTACTTGTCTTTATGCGCTCTTATTATATAGCTCCAAAGTTTCTCTTTTACAGCCAAAAGTCATCTGTAACCAATAAAATATTTTTTTTCTGTGTATAAATAATATTTTAGGTGACAAAAAAGTTCGAAATTTTAAACGAATGATAGCAATGTTTACTCTTAAAAATAAATTATTTTTAAGAAACATTAAAAAGGATATTAACAATTCCAAGCAATATATTGACTTCTAACATAAGGAAAAATACAAACGTCTATTAACAAGACCATAAGTACGAAGGTATTTACATCCATATTCCATGTAAACATTAAATAACTTTGTTACATCAGATGCATATAACACTATTCTTTTTTCTGAGAATTTACTGTCGTGCCTATGCATGGATACTAACAGCGAAATTAATTTGAAAATATCGGTTTCAAAATACTTATTTTAAGTACTTTCCGAAATATACTTATTTAATTCTTTACATTAAAGATTAAAACGTAATTGGAAAGTTATTTAGAATTTTATTCAGTTAATTCAGTTAATTAAGTCTTAGAAGATTATTCAGTTGTTTTCTTAATATATTTAATAAAATTTTGATGTATCGTTTACTTTTAAAGATTAAAATGAAAATAAAAATAATTAATTATTAATAATTTTATGTAGGGGAAGATCGGGTAGCCCCGGACACTTGGATAAATTGCAAATAAAAAACACATGAATGAAATTTCTGTCTTTATTTTATACTTAAAATAAAATTACGAACTTCTTTATAGATTTGAATTAAACATTGCTAATAATATCGAATTATTTAACGAAATATGCTGAAAATAGTTTGCCTTATTTTTTGGCGTCACAAAAAACGGTTGGTAACCCCGGATATATTAATCAATGGTGTCCCAACTGGTTTTTGGCATTACAAACATCACAAGTATAAAAAAAAAAAAAAAAAATCCGATGCATCTATATAAACACAATCTTCATAGTCCCAGTCTTTGCATTCCTGGCACTGAATCCACTCTTCTTCAAATGTTAAATTACCTAATCTTCAATAAAGTTTGACAGGGGAAACGAAAATTTATTGACGAAAACAAAACACTCACTCACGAGTAACTTACTCCGCGCCCACGTCGAAATTAAACTGTATTTGTTTCGACTCTAGAGGGCGTTCATTTACAATAACTCTTTACTTACGCAAAACTTTGAATTTCTTAGAAATTTAAATGTCCGCGGTTACTCGCCGTCCGCGGCTACCCGACTTCCCCCTGTTCGATACATAATAGTACCTCATTTTATGACCTGTAACATTTGAACCGATTCAAAAAACGGCAAGTACGATTATAATAATAAAACTGAATAAATGAAAATAAATTCATTTCTCGTTTCAATAATAGGTAATTGAATGATGATTCGTTAAATTCACATAAATTACTTATGAATACGCTTATAAAAATATAAATAATTGTGTATAAAATGGTATGCTTAACAAAATGTCAAAGTTTTTGAGGTATAGAAAACTGAATATAATTATTTTCAAAAAGAGGATGTATTCTGTATGGAACGGAATCTTTCATTTTTTAATAGTACTGAAAAAGAAGCCAATTTGTATTAATCAAATTGGTTTCAGTACCTTTTATCCTTATTATGGTAATTATCATTGCCTTTTTCATTAGAAGCATTAGCGTTGTAACAATATGTTACATGAAATCTTTCCCTTGCAGTCTTATGCCGTTATCAGAGAATCAATACTTCTTTCATTGAAACTTTTTCTACACAAATACTATTAATTAGCAAAATTACTATTTAGGGATACAATCTGTAACGGAGTTAATGAATAATTAAATATATTACACAAGAGCTGGACAATTGTGTGTTTAATTATTAAGGATAAATGAATTATGTAGATTTTATTTCTTTTCTACGTTCAAACTGATATTCATATTTCATACTGAGAAGAGCTAGATGTGCTCTGGTATATATTGTTTTATAGTTTAAAGTTTTCTTGGTCATGTTTTTGTATCGATATGTAATATATTCTAATCCAGTGCATCTTAATTACCATGGCTTAAATTAAACTGGTTCATTTGAACAGACAATAATAATAATGAGTACATTTGTACTGTAATGATGATTTCAAAATTGCTTTTTCATAAGAAAAATGCATCATAGGAATTTCATTTTGAAGTTTTAGATAATTTCAAAAACATCTTGTCTGTGATGTCAATCCTAAGACTCTCTTCTATACTTGTTTTCAATATTACATTTCAAATTTTTGTCTATAAATGTTTCAAAATTATGGCGGGATGGAGAAAAAATTCGTGATGAAATCTAATCAATGGGTAATATATCTAAAAATGTGAAATGTTTCCTTTATGCAATGATTAAACCTAGATTAGACAATTGGGTGATTCAGAATGTCCGTGCTGAAACTTAAACAAAATTGGCTATCACAGCGCCATCTTCAGGCCGATTTTCTCCAAAATTTATACAAACGTTTCATCTAATATATATTACATATGGAATTACATTAAATAAAAATTTCGTCGAAACATATTGATACATTCTTCACTATAATTGCCAGAAAATCGCAAAGAATCGCTATTACAGCGCTCCCTTCCAGGGGAATATCCCCATTTTCAACTGTGACATGACCTTCTTAGACAAAACCATATATATGAAGCTTGATTCAAGTCTAATTCAATCACCTTCTTTCGGGGGAATAACCCTAATTTTGTATGTTCCTGACAGCTATAATCAGATACTTATACATGAATCTTGATTCAATTCTATCCATAATTTCATACATTTCAGATGATACAAATGAAAAAGCGCACTAAAATCCCTATCGCAGTGCCTTCTTTCGGAAGAATAACCCTAATTTTGTATGTACCTGACAGCCATAGTCTGAAACATATATATGAAGTTTGGTTTAATTCTATGAACAACTCCATACAGTTTTCGATGATACAAAGAAGAAACACGGGCAGGCCGACATTTTGAAAAAACTTGGTTTTCGGGATCTCTAACCCCTAAAACGTATAAATCCGTCGAAAACCGGATGTCGATAAATATTTCAGTTACATAATTTCTTCTGTTATAGATAGAAGGAAGTATAAGTGAATGCTGCTGCAGAAACAAAAATTTCGATATAAATGTTTCATTTACATCCCTGTTCATCTATATTTTTTCTAAATGCATTATACTAATTACAGTGGAACTTCCCTTTAACGAAGTCCCTATTTAACGAAGTTTTCTACTTAACGAAATTTTCTGCAAAACTTTGACTTTGAACACCATTAGCATGTAAATTAATCTCCATATTACGAAAAATATATTCTATATAACGAAGCTTCTTTCACTTTTGTTCGTGTACAGAATTCAAACTTAGAGGTTGCTGTTGCGATGGATATGCGAAATTATTTCAGCGGATTGTATGAAAATGAACATATTTAAACAATTTTCATTCTGCTTGGTGCTAAATAAAACAATTTTTTTTCACACTAAGATAAACACTTGCTATCACCACTCTACCACACCGAGTCTCGAGTGCTGACAGTTGGGGGAAGTCAAAATCCCCCTTTTTATATTCAATGATATAGAAGAAAGATGCAGCGGCGCAATGACGCCAGATGCATTGAAGCAAAAAATATCAATTAGAGTTAGACAGTTACCATTCTGACCTTCTATTACTTATAGACAATTACTTTGTACATCCACAAGATCGTGCTTCAAAATGCAAATAAAAAAAAATCAAAGTTATTTTTGTTCCTGCCAATGCAACTTCTAAACTTCAGCCATTAGTCTAAAGAATAATAAAAAATCTTGACGTCTTATCGAAAAAAGACAGAAAAAATACAATGTAGTGCAAACATTAATTGAGAACATTGAATGACACATTGAATGAAAATATTGAATGAGAACATTGAGAATGTAGTGAGAACATTGTTTGAGAATCTGTGCATCAGAGCTGATGAAAGCTTGGGAATGTGACGTGATTCCATCAACCGTACACAACTGTTTTTTAAAAGACGGCTTCAAAATTGAAACTGAATCAACGGCTTCTGCATCCAATACAATACCTGTTTGTCATATCTGAAGGGAAATTTTCATGAATTTAAGTTGATTTCTATTTAACGAATTTTCTTCATAACGAAGTTTTTAAATGTAACGATGAGACTTCGTTAAATGGAAGTTTCACTGTATTTGTAGAAATAATTGTTTGCCATAAAAATTTTAAACTATTATATTTTAACATTTCTGAATGTAACAGAATTTATAATATTTAAAATTATTTACATTAAATGTAAAACTCATTATGTTTGAAATATTGTATATCCCAGTGTATAATAAAAACTTCTGATACCAGAAAATTTATGAAATTTTACCGCTGTATGTTATACGGCAGTTATAAAAATTATTTAAGAAAATATGAATAAGCATAAAAAAATTAAGAATATCAAATTAATGATTATTGTACTTGCAATACATTTTTGATTTCCATATGCTCAATCTTGCTTTATTTTATGCACATAAGAAGAAAGTATCGGAATTGCAAAGAAATTCAATTTCCAGTTATTGAAGGATTTGCGTGTTCTGCAATGTCCTGAACACTATTAGGCAATATTTAGTAAACGTATGTCTGTCTGTCTGTCGGACTGTCTCTCTGTCAGCCTGTATGTCACAAAACTTTTGTGGACGTTCTATCACAAGAACTAATCGGCATAATTTAATGAAACTTCAGATTCCGTTACAACTTGAAGTAATATTTTGCTTATTTGCTTTGAGTAGGGTAACGCCCAACAGGTGGCTCTGGTATGGTGCATTTTTCACAATTTCAGTGATAGCTGTGTCTTAAGAACTAATGCATGGATTTTTTACAAATGTAATATTCTATTAGATCTTCAAATAAATATATATTCATAAAATTTTGGCGTATACCGCCTTAAGAAGGTACTGATATGGTGTGTTTTTAAATATTTCCGCGAGAGCTTTTATGGGCGGAATTTCGTGAAACTACACAATCTGTGGAAACTTGACTAAAATAGGATCTTATTCAATTTTCACTTTTATCACACAACATGGGGTGTTGCTATTATATGCTTAGTGAAAGATTCCTAATCGGACTCAGAATCACTTGATGCAATTTGACGAGCGGTGTTTTCAGTATTATTAACCCCATTCTTGCAAACCTCATGTACTCTTAACCATATTGTTGTAAGAATCGCTAATTTGCCACGCCTACTTTTAGAAGTGGGTCCAATTACGGAATAAATCAGTCAAGTGCGAGTATAGCTCGAGCTCAAATGGTTCCGCACATTAAATGTAATAATTATTCCTGCTACCCTAACATTTTCATAATTTTAATTGCAATGGATTCGGAAATAGGAGAGGGGAGAAGACATATTTTTCCAGGATACTTTCGACGATATCTCTAAAAATATGATAACTAAAATTAAAACAAAAATATTTTTGAATTCAATGTTACGAAATCTTTCGAATAATATCCTACACGATATATAAAAAGGAAAACAAAATCAAGTACCTTAATTAATATCTAGGCTACTTAGCGACATTTTTTAAAAAAATCATTATCAAATATCCTTGGATGCGTATGCTTTGATACATACATTAAGCTCCCGTAAACTCCTCCTCTGACCACCCGAAAAGTAAATTTTGTACGTAACGGAAAAATTCTTTTTTTCTCAAAAACTATTTTATCTAAGAAAATCGCTATAGTTTTTCTGCATGATTTAAATAAACTCTTACTACCTCTAATTTTTTCATAAGTTTATTTTCAGTAGATTCGGAAATAAAGGAGGGGGACATATTTTTGCAGTGCATTTTCGACAATATCTCTGAAAATATAATACCTACAGTTAAAACAAATATATTTTTGAGTTCGGTTTTAAGAAATGTTTCACGCGATACCCCTCAAGGGAAACTTTTTTTCAAGTAACTTAATTAGCCTCCTAAATTTTCCCTATGCATATTAGTGAATGAATAATAACACTAATAAACAAGGTTTCTGTTACTCATTAAGTAAGTGGTGACTTTTATATTTTATGGGTTGTTGAAAAAGAATATGACATTAAAAATATTTCACCACCCCCAGATTTTTAAAAAAATCAAAATCTTGAAAATCTCAATTTTGTAGTATTTATTCAATACATGTACCTTATAAATTTTGTTATTTGGTATCTTAGTAATAATAAACGGTTAAATAAACAGTTAAAAAGTTTAAAACTAATATTTAAAACACTGAAATATACATTGTTTCTAAAGTTTCAGAAAACTGTAAGATAATTTTTGTGAAAAGAAATGATATTTGTAAGAAATTTCCCAAATTTCATGAATTATGTGGCAGTAAATGTCTTAACTACACTGTAAAAAATGACCAATGTTTCTTATTTTATGAAAATATACTATAACCACGAACGAAAATATAATATAATCTTTGGAGTTATCCGAAATTCCGAATAGCGTATTCCATTGTCACTGGAATCCCTAGAAACCAAACATTTCCAAAATTAAAAAAATTATTTATAAAAACAAAGTATTTTTCGCTGCCCGTATTTTTCAGAAACGTTTCCGAAGGGTTTTTATAGTGTATTAATTAGTGTCTTCAGCCTGGAATACCTGATTTTCGAATGCTATCAATTCTCAAGTAAACATTTTCATGCTCAAAAAATATTTTTTACAGACAAACATGCAAAATTAAAAGCGTTAACAATAACATTAAAATTAAGATTATTTCTTTACTCTTTCATGTATAAATTAACTTATGCAGCTGAAAACGTTTACTTGAGAATTAAAGATATTCGAAAAATAGGTATTCCAGGCTGAGGACACTAATTTATACACTATAAAAACGGTTTGGAAACGTTTTTGAAAAATACGGACAGCGAAAAATACTTTGTTTTTATAAATAATTCTTTAAATTTTGGAAATGTATTTTTTTCTTGTGATTCAAAAGACAATGGAACACGGTATTCGGAATTTCGAATAACTCAGAAAATTATGTTATATTTTCGTTCGTGGTTATAGCATATTTTCATAAAATAAGAAACATTGGTCATTTTTTACAGTGTATGGACGCTTTCTTATAGACACAATCACTAGCTTCTCTAATAAGGTTCTAACAGTAATATTCAAGCATATTATGCGTCAACCTGCCTTGATATCGGGATTCCATTGCTGAAATATCCTGGTGGAAGCGCTCTCCATGCTCGTCGTTCACAGCTCCCATACTTTCAGGGAAAACATTTTAATGAGACGCTAAAAAATGTTTTTCAATAACATTAAATATCCAAATTTTTGATAACTTTTTAACATGTATTTAAATAATTTTTCATATTCAATGGTTGGAGTATCACAGTTGAGATTTTTCCAACAGAGCGAAAATATGCCGGGACCAGGACTCGAACCTGGATACTTTGGTTTGCTGTACCAAAGCTCTCCCTATTTTCGCTCTGTTGGAAAAATCTCAACTATGATATTCCAACCATTGAATATAATTTACCTAGTTGAATACACTTTCCTATATTCATTATGACCTAATTTTTCATAGTTAGAACGATTATTTCCTAAGAAATGTGTCACAACATGTTTAAAATCAATCCATTTTCCACTGACTTCAAGCCAGTACTCTGGGTTTTAACCAAGGGGTTCATTGAACCCATTTTCACCTTTTTTTTTGCATTGAGGAAGGGGATTGAGGAATCCTTGAAACGGCCGTATGCGGTTTTTTGTGCCAATTTTACATATTTGTGCGTTACAACATTGTTATTGGTTTTAGTTTATGAATTAAAATTTGCACAAAGTATTTGATCTATGCTTAATTCTGTCAATAGTAGAAAATTAAATAATCATCACACTATAAATGTCATTAAGACATTAAGAGAGATGTTTCATGTCTCAATAAATTGTTTAATATAAGAAAGCATTACATTACATATGATTAATTCATTACCCAACATAGCATGTAAAAGGTAATACAGTGTTGAACTTTGACAAACTAAAACTAATTCAATTAAATGATTTCTTTAACGTAGCTTTTTATCAGCAAATCTAAAATTAAATTAAAATTTGTATTTTAATTTGCATCAGTATCACATGCTTATGTCTTCATAACGCATTAATATGCATAATACATTGTTAATTTTAATACAAGGGCAATTACACGTGCCATGGTAAATTTGAAATTTAATTACTTGCATTCCTATCGATTAAAATGTGTGCGACACGAGTTAGACCAATTAGAAACAAATTGATAAATGTCTGTAAATCAATTCTCTTGATACGTAATTCTTAGAATCAGAAATATATTTATTTAATTACTTATTAGAAGTTTAATATATTCATAAATGTATAAATCGACTCATTTATTTTAATTTTGGCTGGCAAATGGCGTTTTGGAAAATTAAGTAATAATACATGATTAAACATTGGTTATACCTTAATTCATTGCAACATTTCTTTTTAAAAAATTTCATAGAGTAGTGCTTAATACCCCCAAAATAATAATTAATTTGTGGAAAAATGAATAAAATGATACGATATACGTAAGAAAACAGCGAAAAGGACTGATTGCTTTACATATTTTTTTAACTAAACAAATAATAGTACTGGAAATAAAATTCTTAATTTTATTTAATGCATCATAAGGATCGTCTTTTAGAATATCGTGTCAATTGAAATACGTTTGTTGAAATTTTAGCTTTTGCATATAAACAAAAACAAGAACAGTGAAAAATGAATTAGGATTGACACTCTGAATCATTTAAAGGTAAAATTGATTTTTCCGCTATTTATATTTATGAGATATGTATGGAAATTTCGTAGAATATATAACGAGTATCTAAATTCATCTTTAAAAAAAAGGGGGAAAATGATGAGTATCGAGTCTACATACCTGTATTAAAATTCATCACTAAGTGACAACTTAAGGTTAAAGATTAATTTAAATATAAACTAATAAAAACATAAATATCTATTTTTATAAATTTTAATTTTAAACGTATAGGCAAAACATTTAAATTATTCCGCTTTCACCAAGATTTCTATCATTAGCCATCCTCATAACACTATTTATCAGAATAATTTATTTATTTTATGTAGATAAAAGTTTCATATATTAACCTAATTAGCATTTAAATTAAAATTTAAACATTAAACTTTTTCGTTAAACGTTTTATTAATTTATTTAAACTTTCCAAACTTTAGAAAATAAATCTCGTTTAAATTAGCGACGTCTAAAGCATTAAAATCAATCTTCTTAAGAGTAATCCTTTTTAAACCCCACTTGCGAAAACCTTAATTTGCTCAGAAAGTTTTCAAGGAATTGCTTTTATTTCTGGAAAATTATAAGGCGCTGTGGCTGCAAATAGCTCAATTATGTGAGATGTAGTTTTGAAAATGTATAATTAAACATGCACTTTTAATAATGAAAAAGTTGAACGTGAACAAGAAAATGTTAAAGCCTATTCTTTCTACAAGAAACATGGAGAAAGAATCATTATATTCTTTACCCCTATTACAGACGAGCACATTTCTAAGTAATTCACACTTCAACATCTGTAAAATATCGTACTTTTATTTGTTTAAAGTAATTTATTTCAAATCAAAAACACAGACAATATAATAGACATATAATTTAACATATTTAATTCTCTAATATTGGGGAATATTAAATTAGAAATTTTGAAAATCTTAACGTATGAATAATAATAATAATAATAAATTGAACATGACTAAATTAAGTTGGAGCAAGAGAAATTTAGACTAATTGTAATATCTATATGTAACAGACTTTAAGGTACGTGACAGTAAAAAAGGGGCGATTTCTCTTTTGACAGTGGCAATGAGTGGTGTGTTTTCACAAATTTGCGAAAGAATATTGCTAATATTATATAAAAGCATTTGAGGTATTGATTTAAAGCTTAGCACACATACGTAAAATAAAATAAAAATAAAAAAAATGTACGTCAAACGTGACATACTATACTCGTACTATAGCTCGTTATAATTCGTACTATAGCTAGTTACATAAATATTCAGATCTTTTCTGATTTTAATTCTGTGAAATGAATTATATCGTCTGCAGATTAATTTCTGTAATAAAATAAGTATCTCGGTCGCTTGACGATTAAACTTCGGAAGCTCCTACAAAAAAGAACCGATTTAAAAAAAAAAAAAAAATCAAATTTCTTAATAAATATTTTTATTAATATTTCCTAAAGTTTTGATTCAATTTTAATAAAATTTGAAATATCTCGACAAAATTCTGCAAAGATAATATATTTTAAATTGCAAACCATTCGGTTGGGTAGTTTTTGCGTTGTTATATGTGGACGGACGGACAGACAGACAGACGGATGGACAGATAGACGGACAGACGGACGGACCAAGCGACGACAATAGATGCTACGTATTTATATAATTACGAACGCACCTAAAAACACGCCATTTTGTTTCGATTGCAAAAGTTACCGATAAATGTTAATGTGAAAGCTCTATTGCTGTAACTTACACATTTTAACATCAGTGTTGCCCGCATTTTTATGACGTCAACACTACTGACGCACACATGCGTGATTTACGATATAGATTGACTCTTACAAGCTTTACTTCTTACGTACGTAACAACCATGTATTTTTTTAAGTGGTGACAGATAGGTAGCCAAATCACACCGTACATTCTTTGTTAAAGGTCGATGGTTAAATTTTAAGAGGGGGAGTTCGGTTGTACTTTATATATCGTGTTAATGTTAAAGGTATATAGACATGGTGTGGAAGGTGGAAAAAATTAATTTTTGTAGTGGGTGCACAGCACGCCTGCTACACGATGCTTTAGGCAGCGGGGACACTTTCCGGGATTTGGTTCGCAAAGAGGTTTGTTTAGAACATAATGTTCCCCTGACGGTGGAAGATGGAACTAAAGTATGTTTTAATCATTCGAGGTTCGTTCATAAAAATCGATCAGGGAAACGGGTTGTAACCTGCTAGTTTTTATTAATAATTATAAATAAGTGAATTTTATAAGTTAGTGGGCTATAAAAACTCTGTACAAAATTCATATTTCAAATCCGTACACTTGAAAACATCATTTCAAATCATATCGTATTTACACGTGTGGTAATGTGCACATTTATTAAAAATATTAGGGTTAAGATATTGGGTACGCATTATATGGATATATTTTCGAAAACTAAATAAAACCTTACATACATTCTCTAAGTCAATGAATTATCATTTTTTTAGATGAATTTTGTTTACTTATATATATATATATATATATATATATATATATATATATATATATATATGCATAATCGTTGGCAAGATTCGCCAACATCAAATTTCTGAGCTGTAGTTGCATTTTCGATTTTTTTTACCATAATGTAAACCTGGCTGTGTAAAATTTGTGGTACCATTTATATATTTTACCAAAATAGATACACACTATTAGAAAACAGTATAAATCCAAGAATGTAGTGGAAATCACTTCTGTTTGCAATTTACAATTTCTACTAATTTCTAGTAGTGTTATACTTCCGATGTGAAAAAATATTTTAAGATAAGTTTTATAATGTAAAACATGTATATATTGCGAAAAAATTGTTTTTGCAATATTTCATGAGATGGTAAATGTACAAGAATAAATATGGAAAATTTGGTTTTCGTTTATTTTCTCTAAATCAGGATTTGTACAGAAATTTCTTGAAATTCATGGATTGTCTACCTTTAAGATGTCATATTACTCATTATGCCCAATACAATACAGAATGTTGTTCACGCTTTATGGAAACGATTTCATAATTAATTTCTGAACATATATGCCATATTCATTGCGACAATTTTAATCTACTGTATAGCCCTGACTCTAAATTATAACTCTGGATCGAAATTATCATCTTAATCGATTTTTCCCTTAATACAATTATGGTTAGATCTTAGAAACGCAACTAAGAGAGAGATATAAATGGGTAAAATAGGGAACAATACTTAAGATGCAGTTTTCGGCATTGACTTTTCAAATCATTCGGAGGAATAAAGAGTGAATGGGGGAAATTTTGTGTTCTGCTTATACATAACTCAAAATTATATCAATTTTCTATCACACCTCTTGTAAAATTTTCCAATGTCTTGCAATGTGTTGTGGATGGCGCTTTCTAATGCTCGCTTTAACATGCACATAGGCGGTGATAAATAAACATTTATCGTAGCAATGGATTGAAAGTGAGTGTATCAAAATAAGAGCAATTTTTAGCAAATAACAGGAAGAAAAGAAATGGATTTGAAAAGAAAAATTTCTAAAATAATTTATGATTGCTGCTGGACTTTGTTATGAAATTAAGTTAATGAAAAAAAAAATTCAGTAAGGCTAAGGTGATTTCACTTTATCATTAAAATATTTTAGAACACAATTTTTAAGAAGATATTCCAGCTTTATATGAAAAATACATTAATTGAGCTTCATATCCAATTGAACAAAGTCTCCCAGCCGCTTTTCTATACCTCAACAGATGCATATTTAGCTAATAAAGCATCCCGAACAGAAACAAATTGTGTCTCAATTTGAAAATTGCATGTAAAATCAGCTGACACAAAACCCCTCCCCCTCATCAAAGGCCTTTTTATGCATCAGAATTGTTTAAATGAATTCACGAACATTGAAAAGACTTTGGAAAGTT
The DNA here is from genome assembly GCA_963931845.1 of Maratus michaelseni. Lineage (NCBI taxonomy): Eukaryota > Metazoa > Arthropoda > Arachnida > Araneae > Salticidae > Maratus > Maratus michaelseni. The sequence continues at coordinate 342,853,647 of OZ007592.1, forward strand.
TTACAAGAGGTATCGGGAAAAACTGACATGATTGTAACAAGGGAATTCGATTATCATAGAAATCTCAAGCCACAGTTGTAATTAAAAGTCAAGGCGATCCAACAAAGTCAAATTGTTGCAAAAAATGTCATTTATGTGTAAAAATTAACTTTGAAAATCGTTTCCATAAAGTGTGAACGACCTTCTGTATTTTTTCGTTTTTTCCAATAAAAATAATGGATGTACACTATACACGCGTGCGCATTATACGTGTGTAATTATGGTATTGCTACTTTTAACTTTTTAAGTAGTGTAATGTTTAGATTGACAAATATTTTTACAAAATCCATTTAATCGTCAATTTATAGCCTCTTTATTACCACATGACAAATAAATACAATTTAAAATAGCAACCCCGTATTAAAAGGGAGAATACCAACGTTAAAAATATACAAATAATACTCAAAAAAAACAGCAAACAACTGTTTCGAATCCTCAGGCGAGATTTTACTTCAGTGCGACAAAGAGGAAAGCACAGCGTGCTTGAAAAACAAGACTGGGCAAAACGACCGAGGGCAGTGGCTTATATACACGATGTGGGTATTGAACGCACCAAAAGAAACAAATGAGAAGAAAGTAGCTTGAAACAAGTGAGCGGACATGTAGAGACATCTACCGGAGAACAAAATAAAACCAAAAAAGGTAAATTAATCTTTCCAAATACTTGGAAAATCAGGAGCACTAGATAAGACATTGACTAAGGAGTGAGAACTTTTAATGATGTGGTAATCTTCCCCGAAATCAAGATCAAGGTTAGAAGAAAATTTTTGGATAATGGTGGCTGATGAAAAGTTGAACCTATGTTGAAAATACCAACAATATTTTAACGTTGGTATTCTTTCTTTTAATATTCTTACACAAAGGATTTATTTGCTATTTTTATGACCTCCATAGATTTTTTGTGAATTTTTTTAAAATGCTAAAGCGCTTCTTAAACCATGGTCAGTAAAAATGCTTCTTATGCAAGTTTGTCAACTCAACTCCACCTGTAAGATATGGATAATGAATAATTCGAATTTTGAAATATTAATTATCTGTGTGCAGTTATTTGATGAAAATTTAAAATTTTTGCAGTATTTCACAGAATAAAAGGTTTGTTTTTCTGTTGACCTAAATCTTTGAAAATTTTATGCTGAAATTTAATGATATCGGAAAATAATAGAATATCACTATATTAAATTATAAGATATATATATGATCATTTACGAAAAAAAATATTCTTACATTTTTATGTTAAGGCTCGAACTTTATAAAAATAAAATTAATAAAAGTTAAAATCGAATATAAATATATAAATCACATCTGCCCAACTTTTCGGTTTACTATTACCACTAAACACTAATTGAATTATTTGCCATATTTGATTGCATATTTCGAAGACTAAATAAGCCAAATTACCCATTTATATTATAGTGAAAACAAAACAGCGTAAAAGTTTGCAGGCATATATAAATGGATAATTATGTAAACCTCCACTATCATTTATTGGAAGCAGAAGTAGACATAAAACATTCTGTCCTTTCTATATTTTTATTACACCTAGATTTTAACTTCTTGTTTTAGATTAGCTTACCTGACTGATCATATGATGTTTCACATTCTGTTGAATGATACAAATATGAAAATGAAACAGAATTTACATTATTTTTAAACAACAAACATAAACACGCTATATTCCTGCGAACTTCCTGTGACACATTTCCTCGAACACGCGAAACAACCATTTTGCATTATCTGAATAGGTTAAAGAGCCACTGATACTCGTATTTGAAGAACTTAACCGTTAGAAATTTGTATAAGAAAAATTTGTGTCCAACATAAGATATTTATGTATGGAAATCGAAGAATTAAATAAAAAATATGCATAATAAAAATGCATAATAGGCATAAATAAAAAATATGCTTCTTAGATTCCTTAAGTTATCTGAAGAATTTTTTCTTTTTATGTATTTAAGTAATTATATGTAGTGAATATGTATTTTTTTATTATATAGTAAAGTGGATAAAAATTATTTTTCTTTCCATGTAAACATGATTATTTTTCCTCATAACATGTATGTTTCAGAAATAGATATTGCGTTTTTTTTAAAGCATTTCAGAAGATATTTGCTGTAAAATTTAGGGCATTCACTCCACTTGTTTTTTTTTTTAATATTTTCATAAACTAAAATGACAATAAATAAATTTAAAACATTCTGGAAAAGTAACAGATTTCCTGGATGAGTTTGTAAAAATGAAATGTGTAAGAAACGCTAACAGAAATAATGCATGTTTTCCAATAAAAAACAAATATTTGTTTCGTTATTTGAATTTATCTAATCACAATCTACAAGAAAAACCTTTTTAAATGTTCCTCAAATTTAGACAAGTAACACATTAAAAAATATCCAAAAGCGGATAAATATATATAACTCTTTAAGTTTAAAAAAATCTGAAAAAAAAAAATAAGAAATTTCAGGAATAAGTTTGTTTATAAAAAAGAAATGTGTAAGGAACGCTAGCAAAAATAATGTATGTTTTCCAAGTACAGACATATATTTGTTTCGTTATTTAAACTTCTCTAATCACAATATACAAGAGAAATATTTTTAAATGCCCCTCAAGTTTAGACAACAAACATTAAACAAATATTCAAAAGCGAATTTTTAAAAAATTCGGCATTGCACATATTTACGAATTTTCTCCCTGAACTGATTATGAAATGGACATTCAACTAAGGAAATCAATACATAATATTTCTAATTTAATGCATGGATTTCAAGCAAAATGTACGTTTTTTTTTTACAATTTGAAATCGTCTATAACTATTTTAGAATACCGGAAATTATAAAGTTAAATTGAAATGAAGCATGGTCACGAAATTAAATTGTTATTTAAATCAGATTGTTATTTTGAATCAGTATTGAATATTTGCAAGCCTATGACATACATGTGAATTTTATGGTCTAAATCAGTTTGATAATTACAAATATCATTAGAAAGCTACAATAAAGAAAAACTTTGAACTTAAATGCTGATTAATAACGAAAGATTTGAATTAGGGGAGAGTAGCCGAATTTGTACTACTTCACTTATTTTCAGGTGTAACGCACTTCATTTCTGGAATATCTGCAAAATATCACTACACGTAGTTAATCTATGCATCTACTAACTAAATAAATCTTTAAAAAATTTCCTTTAGAAAAATTTTATTTAGTTTGAAAAAAAAAATGTCAAAAGTGGTCCAAATTCAACTATTTTTCGCCTAAGTTGGACGCCTAGTCTCCTAAATTGGACCAAACAATATTAGCCTGTTTTAATGAGTAGGAATATAATTCATTTTATTAAAAGCAAAGTTTGCGATTAATGAAACAATCAAATAAAACAACACTAATGAAATATAATGAAATCAAGAAAATTGGGGAACTAATTGCCTGCTACTTGAAAATCATGTAGGAAGTGATGCAAGGCTTACACATGAAATTATTATTATTATTATTATTATTAACCAGCAGACACAACATGGTTCAATATGTGGTAAACTGAACACTGAATCCTTTCTGCCATTTTATTTTTCTTACAAATTAGGCATCACTATCTTATTTTTTTCTTTTTAGATTCTGAATCATTAGACATTTTTTGCAACACACTTTTTTTAAACTTATGTCTGTTGTTCTTCCCTTCCAAATTTTTTTTTAAATTGAATTACGTCTATTTTGTAAAACTTGATGTTCCAATTGCTTTTGTGCTTTGAGATCTTCCTGTTTGTCGCTTTTTTTTTGTTCTTCATTTCACGGTTTACCTCATATGGCGAAGATGTTAACACAGTTTTTTTTTTATCTCTCTGTACTTTGACGTAACTGATTTCGGCAAGGCGCATAGCATTTCTAATGATTATTTGGCTTTTTGGGGAGGGTTGTAGTTGCTGCCTTTTTGTGGCTCAATCTCTTCACATCTTACCCTTTTCTTTTCGTTTCCTATATATTTTTCAATTTTTGCTGATTCTGATGTTTTTCTTCCAGACTGTTTGAGTGTGTCGTTTTCATCATTTCATTTACTCTCTAATTTTTAGTAGGTTTCATGATTTGTGTCCAAAGCGTACAGCCTTCGAAATTCATTACTTACTTTTCAAATTTATGATCTGGTCCAATATATAGCAACTAAATTTGGTCCAATTAAGGCTACTGCTCCATTTTCTAAAACAGGTAATATCAAGACTAAGAACAAAAACGAAAGCAAACATATCCGCGTGAAAAATATGCGCAAAAAACACATGAATTTAGATGTGTATATAAAAACATAATCACTTTCCTTAGTTTTAAAATATTCCCTTACGTTTAGTAGGAAAAAAATAGATCAGCACAGCTAATTTTAGGTTTTTTATTAATGTCTGAAAACAGCACGTGGGAGGCGGATGTTTCTTCTAATCATAAATGACGTCATTCTGATGAGTAGGATTTCAGCATAGATGGCGTTCCTTTGTGTAAATAACGGCAGAAATGCAGCGATCCATTTAAAGCAGCGGTCCAAATATGGCTACTCTAAATATGAATACTCTAAATATAAATGTATAATATAGGCACTGTTTTATGCGTTTTTCACTAGACACACACACACTGCTGGTTCTTAACTAAAAACACAATGGACTGTAACAGTGGTTTATTCGCAAACAAAATAAAGCGATCCATCACACGGATTATTCTACAACATCGTTTTTCACATTCCAAAAAACAAGAAACAAAACAGAACACTGTGTGTTGCCAAACGCGGAAAGTAAGAAAAAGAAACTTACATGAATTCGGAGGACATAAAACCAAGGAACATGCAGCTTTAGCTCGCTGCAGACGATACTTACATAAACAGGCACAATAAAATAAAATTGCAAATCTCCACTGAAATGTACTGCGTGCGTTTTAAAGAATTAGTTTTTATAAACTATATATTAAATATATTTTAGAATGTTTAATATTGCCTTCAATTTGTAAAGATTTTTAAAATACAGTTGTATACAGAAACGAGTTATTTGAAATACCATAATCAAAGGATTTTTTTTACTGAATCTTAGCTTTGTAATTTCATTCTATTGGCAAATATTATGAGATTAATTTAAAATACAAAACATCATATAACTGCTTCAGATTTTAAGCAGATATAGAAACGTAAATGTAGGATTATATGTGTTTTAACTGCTTAAAGTAGAAAATGTTTTTTTATAACAAACTGTGTAATTCAAATTAAGTAAATATAACCCTAGCTACCACCTTTTACTCCTTACTAATACGGGTAAAGAAAACAAAAAAACTTTTCTTCTTATTTAACCTCAGATGTCGATGGTTAAATAAGTCAAAATTTATTCTTGAATCTAATGGTAAGAAAAAATCGTAAAAGTAGACAGCTATGTTTATACCTTTTCTTAAATATAGAATATATGAAACCATTAAAACACTGTTTTTTTTAATGATGAACGATAAAATAATACGGGAATAAATATGACAAATTTCGAGATAAAGAGAAAAATCAAAAGAATGAGGCGTCTGTTTTAGAAAGTCTCAGAAGCTTATTTCAAAAGTAAAACAATAACTTTTAAGCTAATTTTAGTTTAAATACATTGAGTACCATTATTATCTCATACCTGACATTATAGCTATACGTTATATTATAATTTTTACCGGATATTATAATTATACCTTAAAAAAAGAAGTAAACTATTAAATAAATACACAATTGTTGATGATTGCAACATGGAAAATATAAATAAATTTGTTGACAAATAAATATGGTCGATAACTGAATTCAAATACTTTACTGACAATCACAGTTCTTCTTTGAATTACAATTGCAAATGATGCTACACAAACCGAAACAAACTAAATTCTAAGCTTAATGTGTTATAAGCCGTGTGAATTGTCTAATGCATCTCCAACGGAGAGCCAATTTTAAGTGATTTTATACTTTTAACACCTTGACGGCTATGACACACATTTTTTGTGCGAACAATTTTTTCCAGGACCTATACCACACCAATACGTGTGCCACTAATTCTTTCATTGAAAACGATTTATTGCTATGAAACGGGGCTATTGATATTTTATTAAGTGGAATTAAAAGAAGTACCCCGTGGTCCTGCATGCATGTTTTGTTTAGGATTTCAGTCTGGTGATCAATGTGTAAAAATAACTAAAATTGGATATTTTGGAATTAAAAATGTATATTTATAATTTGTATAAAATTAACAAACATTGCCGGGATTGGGATTTATGAACATACTTGATAAACATTGAAATCTACTTTGAAAATGTCTTCCAAATGAAAAAGCCACTTCGTCACAATCTGTGGTGGTCAACGTGTTAAAAAATGCTTATATATTTAAAATCTTGACTTATCGTGTCTATTATGATGTTCAACTAAATGTGTAACAATTCTTCAAATACATAACAGTCTCATTTTTATGACTAATCAGGCTATTTTAATTGCTTTAATGTTTTTAACTACTTAAATTTAAATTCTTTCTAAACATGAGAGTGTATATTGTACTACAATATTTTGGGTACTTTTCCGTTAAACGGATACCTTGCCAAAATTTATTCTGATCTATGTATGTATGTAAATATATGTATGTCTGTAAATGTATGTAAAGGTATGTAAATGTATGTATATAAATGTATGCATGTAAATGTATGTAAATGTATGTATTAAATGTATGTAAATATATGCTTGGCGACAATGATGTCCGTATAACGGAAATGTACCGTATTTTGTAAAGTTTAGAAATGCGAAAATGAATTTCAAATGTAAAATTTGAACTCCACTAGTTTAATTACATTCCAATATATGACAAAATTATTAAAATAACAATAATTCTCAATTAGTAATTTTTTAATGTAGAAATCACATTTACAACTAAACTGATTACATTTTACACTTTTCTTTTATTATATTGCATAGTATTGTAACTTCTGAATCAATTAGAAAATCCAAATTCAAATAACATTTTTTTTTTTTACAGTTTCAAACAAGTGTTTAATTAGAGTTATTTTGAAAAACAGGTTTCTGAAGTATCGTCTATATCACATCTCTGTCAATATTTTATAATATTTTGTTACTCTGATTAAATGTTGGCATACTCTTAATTTGATATTTAACATTTCGAGTGTCAACATTACAGAAAAATGAAAGTATCATTTATATCAAATATCAATATATCTTTTATAATATTATTATGCTCCGATTAAATGTTGGCATACTTTAATTCAATATTTAACATTTCGAATGTAGCCAATACAAAATTGTAAATTACTCTTATTCAAGTTTTGTAATTAAAAACTAAATTTACAACCCTAAAACTTTAAAGTACAGTATTATGAATACAATTATTAACTACTGAGATTTTCAAATTTATTGTAGCTTGGGTTTTCAGAAATTATGTTACGTTACATTTTAAAAATAATCTCTTTATAAATTATTTTTATCCTGTCTCAAAATAATTCATAAAATTATTTAATAATACAAATTATTCAAATATATAATTATTCAATACAAATTATTCAAACAATTTGTTATCTAGTGCAAATCTTTTGGGTACCATAAAACAGAAAATTTCAAATTCACATAAACTGGAATTTTGCGAAATTTATATTATGTCAAATAATATTAATAATACCTACATTAATACATTCTAATAATTTCTATGCTATCTGGAAATGCCTTTTGTATTTTTAATGCATCATTTAGTTCCCATCATTTAGAAGTAATTTGAAATCCAAAATAATCTTTATTCTTTTTTTCTCTTGTTTCAAATTCCATAAATATCTGCACTGATCACTTTTTCTCCTCAACTGAAAGTTTACCGATGCTTCAAATCATTTATTGTAATAATGAATTCAGAAATCTAAAAAACTTTCTGAGAGTTTAAAATACATTATACGTTAGGTTTAAAAATAATGACTAAAGTCATCTTTCATATGGATTTAAAGCTTACTTATACCAATAATTCTTTACAGACAGTAAAACTACTTCGTTTTTTGTTTTAATTATTTAATAAAAGTTATTCTTATGTAAAGTTATTAATCGATACCCTGTTCCTAAATCACAAATCTGTGTCAAAATTTAAAATAAAGTTTTTGATTGTTTGATGCGTAAAAAAATAGGTGCATACATTTCTAAAATATACGTTATATTTATTATTTATTTAATAATATAATGCACTATTGTAAATAAATTTGAAAATATTGTATTTCTATAATTTAATTTCAATTATGTTTAATACGTGTGCAAAACAAGCTGTAAAACACAGTTTGTAAAACTGCATTCAAGCATACATCAGATTTCTTTTAATTGTGAATGCAGATTTCTACTATGGTTTCGAGTTAAAGTGGAGCATTTGACCATTTTTTTGAACTACTTGACCGAATGACAGGAAATCATTCTGTCAAGTGGTTTTAGAATTATGAAGGTTTAAAGTTTTGGAGCCCTAATACTTCATTTGTAATAATAATAGTTTGTTTTGTAATTGTTGCATAACAGACAGCAATACGTATAGATTTTAAAGCATAACTCAGGAAATACTTATCAAATGAGCTGCAATATTTGATTCTCATATTTGAAACTCCTACAAATTGATTTTTGTTAAAAACAATATATATATATATATATATATATATATATATATATATTGTTTAGATTTCACATCTTTTTTGATAAAACAAACCATAATTTTGAACCGATCAAAGTGTAGATCACCCTACAATTTCTCTCTTCCCAATCTTTCAACCCTTTAAGAAACGCTCATCTACATTTTAGCTAACTAATCACTCCAATTCGGTGATAATTTATATTTACATTTTTCTGTCATGCTAAAGTCAAGTATGTAAAACATAGTATTTCCATTGAAGTTTTAAACATTAAATTAACTTTGAAATGTAATTTCCCGAATAACATAATTATATACCGGGTGTCCTAGAATGCACTGACTGATTTTAAAATTCAATAAATTCCAAACGGTGACAGATATTTAAATAACTCTTGCAGGAGAGTAATGTAAGATGTCAGGAGTTTTTTACTGCAATTCCTGATTTTAGTTCGAATTATCAGAATTAGATGGCGCTACGAGAAATAGACATCCAATCGAGACAAAAGCAGAAATCACCCAGCATTGAAGTGGAAGAAGGAGGTTAAATACATAGAGTGGGTCTCATTCACCAAATAAAAATCTTAATCAGAATCGGACCCTAAGAACAAGATTGTATTAGTGAATGGGACCCACTCCATGTATCCCTCTTTCCTTCACATCATTACTGCGTGATTTTAGTTTTGGCCTGGATTGCACTGGTATCGCTCGCAGCGCCATCTATTGCTGGTAATTCAAACTAAATTCAGGAATCGCAGTAAAAAAAAACTCCTGACATCTTACATTACAAGAATTTTTTTAAATATCTGCCACCGTTTGGATGGTATTGAATTTCAAAAACCGTCAGTCCATTTTAGAACACCCGGTATATATATACAGAATTATAAAATATTTAAAAAAAATTCTAACTGCAACCATATGTTTTGGTTTTATCCGATTTTATACACAGGAAATAATTCAGCAAAACAGCTTTATTTTTAAACCGTATTTGAACGTATAACTTTTAAAAGGGTTATTTTACATTTTTATTTATTTATTTACTTTAAAAATGATTCATTTTAAAGGTCTCCCCATGTAAATTTAATTTTTTATAGAAAATATCGAGTTTTCTACCTATTGTTTATGTCTGGGTGGGTTCTAACTTTTGTAAAAACGTAATATTTGAATATGTTGCACCATATTAATTTGCGTTTCAAAAATATTAGCCGGGTCTTTAGAAAGAAACGTCAAATGTTTTAATTATATCATAATCTACTGTCAGTTGCACTTTATTGAATTTACTAATAATGTGGTTTAAAGTGAAAGCAAAGTCACATTTCACAAAAAATTGCTCAGTGTTGTGTCAAATCACACTCTTGAAATAAGCCTTCTAGCATGGTATCAGAAGTCTGCAATCGGGATGATAAAAAATTCCATGATTGGGATATTTGAGATTCCGGGTCTAAGTAATGAATAAAAAAAAAAAAAAACGTATAAGAAATAATAAAAGTTGAATTTTTCATTTTCGGAATCTTTTAAAACCCGCTTTTATAACGATGATCAATTAACGATTTTGGTCCATAGCTAAAACGTGCAGGTCCTGGCCATCACTATTTTCGAATAGTAATCGTACTTATTAAATCACAAAAATTCTGCGATGAGATAAGCAAACAATTACTATTTATAAATAGTGGTACCCTGTCCTATATATGTGTAAGAGAAAAATTGACTTTCAAATGGAAAAATTTATGCTTTGCAGGGTTAAAATAACGTATTGTTCAATATCTTCTCATTTAAAAAACATAATGCAGACAAAAGACAGAGGTTCTTTTTTTTGATAAAACAATTTGTATTTAACTTGCACCACTGCATTTATTATGAACTTAAATTGATTTCCATGAAGTTATTCAGGAACACTAAGTGATAACATTGTTAAATAACGTAAGTTACAAAAATCCTAAAAAGAAACGATATACAATTAAAAAACGTTTTCATTCTTAAATAATACAAATCTCTGTAGAAATAATAAAATAGATGCGATCTTAAATAATAATAACCTACTTGTTTAAAAAATAATTATCTACTATTCTAAGAATAGGTTTAATTAAATGTTCTGAAGAATGTATTTAATCTTCTTATCAAGTTTAATTACTTCTCTCTACTTTCCTGTTTTCATTGTAACTGTCACTTTCTTCGGGGAATTACATAATATTATCTGAACACAGCAGGATTATATACTCGTAATTCTCTAAAATATATATTGTAATTAAAACTTTTACTAAAACAAGTACATGTTTCCCGAATTATGCAGCATTTTAATGAAAGCTTACAAAAAAGATTAATATTTCAGTTTAAAATAAGAAAGCATTGAAAGAATTGGTACATAAGAAGTGATATATATTTGTTTTGGTATTTTTTATTTCTTTAACCCGTCAGCACACGCGCCCCTTTCCATTACGTTACTACACGCGCGGGATAAATTTTACCCCAATGGGTTTTCTTGTGTCAATTTCCCTCCGGTTTGATTATAAACAAAATTTATTTTTTGAAATAAACTGTAAATCAATAAAGAACATAATTTAACTTAAAATAAGAGGTTCTTTTATATTTAAAGCAAAAAAAAAAAAAATCTAGCACTAAGATTTTTACTGCATATCATTACATACAAAGCTCTTACAATCCAAATTCAGCCATAAAAATATTAAAAAAAAAAAAAAAACTCATATATAGAACCTGTATGTGCAAGAGTTGTTAACGTTTAAAAGAAAAAAATATATTATTATTTGCACACTATATATTTTACATAAACATTTGCATTAACATTTTCCTATCATTATGGGTTACGTTATAACACGCGTGGGGTAAATTTCCTCCCACGTGACTTTTTATAACAAAATAATGGAAAATCTCACAACCGGAGGTAAATTCTTTTTGGCCACATCTTGATATCTTTCAGCTTGAAAGGTACTATAAGGCTCAGAATGATCACGAACGATTTTCGCACATTTTTAATTAATAGTTGTGAGCTGGGGTAGATTTTATCCCAGTGCGTGTGCTGACGGGTTAATTGATTAAATTTATCAATTTATCGAAATAGTAAGTTATGTGTTACTTTAAACCATGTGTCTTTTCCGTTTCAATGACAGTTTATAAATTTTAAATAAATTATAATATTTATCAGAATGTTATATCAGAAATATTAGTGTGAGTCAATTTAAAAAGTTACACAACGCTTAGGATTCTATTCAAATTTGTGTTTGAATTATTTATTTTACCGTTCAAATCATCTAATATAATGGTGATGGAAAATCGTACACCGTGGGATGATTGACAAAAAAAATCGTTATTTAAAAACTAATTATATTCTACAAAAGAAATTTCCGTCATTGCATTACAGCTGACAGTTTGGTCTCCTTTTTGTTATTCAGAAACCCCGAATTCATGCCAGAAATTCCAAATAGTAAATTTTGTTTTCTTTAATGAAAGACATTTCGTGATTAGATAAAGTAAAAATTCTTCTACAGAAATTTCCGGTATCAGAATTTCCATAATTTCTTAATAAATATGTGGCAAAATTGGCAAGCGCGATATAAATATGCATATTGAGGGCATTTTGCATGTCGAATACACATGTATAGAAACATGATAAATAATAATTTTTAAAACGTCTTTTTATTTATTTGACTATGTACCACACTAAGATGTGGTACATAACATTAACACACAACAAGCCATTCCTGATTTTTTATTTGCTTCACCGACAGTTTCAGCAATTTGGTATATGATATGGTTATGCTTGGTGTTATATTATTATGGCGATATAATCCTAGGCGTTGGCGTTCGTGGCGTTAAATCATAAGACGCAGCCATTGTGTTGTGGCGTAAACAACCAATGATACAGCCTGATTTGTTGCGTCTTATGATTTAAGGAGGTTAGAATGACAGTGGAGTAAATAAATATTAAATAATTTGAGAAATGGTTTTGTGAAACTTGTCGTATTGCCATTGCGTTAAGTGGTCCTACATGTTTTTCCCTCTAGCGACTTCCTATGTGAACTATGACTTATTTGACTGTCACACTGAATAGAAAATAATTTACTTTCAGAGAAAACATGGTTATCTAGATTTTTCAAATTTTTGACTTACTTCACTGTAATTCTAACCCTAACATTTAACGCAAAAACGCCAACGCCAGAAACGCCAACGCCTAAGACAATAACGCCACCATGTAAATGCACTTTAAGCAAAATTGTGCAGGGACTGCTGGACACAGAGATGCAAATTTGAATAGAAGCGTTCTTTTGGAAACTGTATTTATTGTAACTGGAAAAAACACTCTTTTAGGGTTATGGAAATACGGGATAATGTTTTTAAATTAAAAAGTATTTTACTCTCGTGCAATTAACTAGCTTAAATTTTTAATATTTATAAAAATTAAGTTGATGCGCCCAATGTTTTTTTTTTCTTTTAAATTGATAATACAACGAATATTCGTTAAAATACATTCGTTATAGTTAAACTACTCAGTTTCCTGTATCTTTAATATTTTTGTACACGAAAACTATTACATCGAGTGATTCTGTTAATGATTTTGAGTTCATGAGCACGAAGCACATTTAAAGTGTTATAATTATTGCATTTTACCAAATTTTACATATGCTTTATATCCTTATGTAATGAGGTTGCTGCAATCACGGATACTTTTTAATTAATTATGGAAGCTAATTGTCCCTATGTTCGTTATAATTGCTTTGTAAACCACGCTCTCAGATATGCTTAAATTCATGTTTTTCTGTTAAATTCATTTCCTGGAATATTTTGAAAAAAGCAAAAATATTGCGTATTTGGATATCGTGCGATCTTTTTGCACTTAAGTTTTAATCATTTCATTAATTCAGGTTTAAATATAAGTTAACATATAAACGTGTTTTCGTCAGTTAAAGAAATATCAGTATTATAAATGCTCATAAATTTTAATATTTGTATAAAATCAATACGCGAAAAAAGAGCACTTTAATTTTCATTTTGGAGTTATGTAGGGAAAAATAAATTATTCACTGTTTAAAAATAATTATTTGAATTTTCCTGCTAATCTTTCAAATTTTTTTCCTTAGCATTTTGTGCGTATTAAAAATTTCATTAAATATTCTCCGAGATGCTCAGTGTCACAGAAAATATTTAATCTTTCAAAAACGCGTATTGCATTCCAATGAGACATTTTAATATAAATGTTATATGCTTAATTTTATAACGAAAATGCGTAGGAATTTGACTCTTTATTTAGCATTTAATTTTAATAATTGTTTAAACGAAACTTTGTAATGGAACCGAAATTAGAAAACTGTTTTTTTCCGTTTAGGTGCATATTAAAATTAAATGAATTTTTAATGCATTTATATTTAAATAACAGAAATAGGAGACACAAAAGTTGAACTGCACTTTTTAAACGAAATTTAAAATATAAATCTACTTTCGTACTTTTGAAAATGCATGCAACTGCACTGCACTGCACTAAAGAGAAGAAGTTAAAAACAAATAAATAATTTTTTTTTTCTTCAAAGCTCGATTCACATAATATATATGTCTCGATAAATTAGCATGATAAATATATTTATTCACTTTCCTATTACAATTTTAATTGAAACACAAAAGAGATACATTGTTTCTTATCTTATTGAACTGATATTTTCTTTTGTTGAAAGTACTTTGGCACAGCACAGTTTTTTTTGTGGCAACACGATAATTGTAAATTTTTTTTTATATACTAAGTTAACTACTGGAAATCTACGTGATAATATGTAGACAATTTAAATAATATGTAAAACAACAAAATATAGGCACGGCAATTCTCCTTCAGAAGAAATGTAATTATTCAAGCGATAATAAGATGGTACTTTAATATTACTATAAAATTTAATAGTACTATAAAATTACATATATACAGGGTATTTCAAAACTATATGTCATAAATGTAAAGGCAAATAATGGGGGCAGAAATAGGCAGAATTAATATAGGAATGTGGGAACGCAATAGCGGAGTAGCGGCCGCTATTGAGTTCGGCGGATAAACGCGCTTATTTGCTTGAATTGTCATTCCCAACACGGATTTCGAGCAACATGCATCGTTACACCAATACGGAGTTTGCCGACATTCATTTCGTGTATGCGGCTATTCAAAATATATACATGAAACAATTCTCGGGTAGGAATCTGACAGATCGCCGGCAGTTGAATTGAGCGCCTTTCTCGGTATTTGTGCTCAAGTGGAACTTTTTATGTTCCCAGATGTGATACGGGCATTGGAAGATATCGCAGAATTCCTGAAAGGGAAGAAGTAGTATTACGCACAGTTGAAAATAGTCCTTCTACAAGCCCGAGAACTGTTGGACGTGCGTTGGGTGCGAGCCTTATAATTGTTTGGAGGACTTTATATGAAGACGTAATGCACCCGTATCATTTGCAAGAGACTGCAAGCATTTCAGCCTGACGATTATACTATGCGTGTCAACTTTTCCGGCTGGTACCTACAGCAGGCTTCAGCCAATCCCATCTTCCTTGCAGATGTTTTATTCACTGATTAGTAAACCTTTTATCGGTCGGGTATGTTTAACACCCATAATTCTCTCTTTTGTACTCATAATAAACCCACTTGGTACAAGGACATATGGCTCTCAAAAAAGGTTTTCATTACTGTTTGGACAGGTATTGTGCACAATAACTTAGTAGGACCATACATTGTATAATATTGTTATTATAGTCATAGACCGTACATCATTAATATTGTTGCCCAGCTTTGTAGCCTATTTTCTGTCTATCTTTTTTCTTCTTTACTAGACAAGATAATTTAGTGAGTCGCTGTCTTTCTAAAATATAGCTTACATATTACTTATGAAATTGACAAACGTAAAACTATGAATAAAGAAATTCCCATACTCTATGAAATATAAAATAAATATTTTGTAATTCTTTTTAGTCTTACAGAACAAAAATCTATCCATAACTATCATCCAAAAGATTTAGAATCAATATTTCTTAAAAAATTTACACTTAATTCATTACATATAAAAGAAAAGCTTATTGCTTATCCATTTATGACTATATATTTTACAATGGTAATGATGGTAATATTTTTCAAAGTCTATTTTCATTGTAACGGCAAGTTATAATAAAAATATAATACTTTCAGTGTTCTTCCAATGATCAACGTTGGTAAATTTATTTTCTAATCACGAATTCTAAATCTGCGTCGTTTAAAAAATATAATTCCGTTTTAATATACAAGTATTTTATGATATAACAATGCATATCAAAATTTACATATACATATATTCGCTACTTCCTTAGGTGCAATTCTTTCTCGTTAACTTTATCAAGCAAAGTGTAATAACTGTATAAACTAACGTTTTAGAGACATATATGTAAGATATATTTATTAATTATCATATTCGTTCATTAGATTGACTTTAAATATATGCATTTCGTGCATTTCATTTGTTTTCCCATATGCACGAAATAATAAAGCCTACTGTAGTTACAGCATGTGTTTTATTTTTGCTTGTGCGTTCCAGTTTTTATTTCATGTCAATAGTAAAAGTTGGGCATTAATGCTTTCATTCTAATGAAAAAATTCTACTGTTATTTTAAAAATTTGCAAAAGAGGAAATTTAGTTTTATTGAATGGAACTCAATCAGAAAATTTCACCACAAAAGAAAATAGTTTTTATATTGCAAACAAAAGAATTTTTTATATTTGGTTTCTTTATTTATTTACATTTTTTTTATGCATACAATTTTTAATTAAAGCCTTAATAAATATTTTAGAAAGTCACTATGAATGGAATGTGTTTATCACATGTAGCTTTAAAATGGATTAATACAAATTTAATATTATAACTAGGGGGCCTACCCCCTGCGAGCTACGCTCGCCAACCCCCGCTCAGACTTTGAGGCCTCTAAAAACATAACAGAGTGTTTTATTTTTAAAATATTGGTAAATCTGTAATTGGGTTGCCATGCTTTTAACGTTTTAATGGGGCATTTTTTGATTACCATGGTCTCATACACAGCTGTTTCGGCAACTGACGACTGTTTTCGGGATTGATAAGTAAAATCAATTACAACTTGAAAACCAGCTGGTATAAAATGGTTAGGTTTAAATTGTGGCTACCTCTCGGACTTTTATAACAACGATCTGTATTCTATTCTTCCTTTGCGTTTAAAGATGAGAAAAATTCCATCTGCTTGTGAATAACATTAAGAACCACGGTATTGAAAAGTACTATGTTATACACATTTTCATTAACAGGTTTTAATTTTCTCTCTATTTTAGTGCACCATCATGCATATTTTCATGTTATTTTAAATACGTAAATTATTTATTTTAATTAATATGTATATACGAATTTTCTAATAATTATGTATCATAAAAAATTAATTAAATATTTTGTGCATGCATGCCTGCATTTATTCGGCATCAATTGATGAGAAATTTAAACAAATTTGCTATCCGCGATAATTTTACACCATGTTATGTCACTTGAATATTGTCCATAAGAAAATCGGGTACTTTTCCAGTATAGGATCCTTTGCTTTTAGGTTTGGCGTAGTTCGAGCTTCAAAAAGGGATATATAATGCATAGATTAATAATGCCAATAATGCATAAATATATGCATATAAATGCATATAATATGCATAATAATATGCATAGATTTGTTGCCAAAAGTTATGAAAACAAACCCAATGAACTTTTGGTGCTTTTCTATTCTTTGATGCTTTTTTAAAAAGCTTGGCTGAAAAAACCAAGCAGGATAGAAAACCAAGCAGGATATTTTATTCTCCTTCCGTTCAGTTGGGCAATTATTATTTTATATATTCGTTTCAAATATCCAAATTAGTGATTTTATAAATTCGTTTAATTAAATTTTACAAAAAAATAACAAAATGATATCAATAAATATTAATTACTATTAATTCCTTTCCCCCCTTTCTTTTGCGTTTACATAAATGACGTCATTTGGAGGAATTTATTCAAAATATTTTCAGTTTATAAATTAAATTAAATGCTGACAGACGATTGAATCCTGACGATAGAAATGTGATTTTTTTTTTCAAATTTTCCTGAAAAACATAATTTAATCACAATCTTGTCTTCATTATCGATTGAAATAAAAGATAATTTCAATTTCAATTTGAAAATGACGAATAAAAATAAATCAATAATCCCTATCGGGATCCTTTTCAATTTTTTTCCCTTTTTTGTCACAAAAAAACTGAGTAATTAGTTGCCATCATTACAGAAATATCATTAAAATTAGAAAAAAATTAATATCTCGAAAACTAATTCCAATTTCAAAATTCTATTACCAGTTTTGACATCCGCGGATTTTTATGGACAATTGGTATTATGGACAAAAGGTATGGGCAATTTCATCATCAAGCGTTTAATATTTTATTAAAAATAGCCCTGAAACATAATCAGTCGTTTAATCAGTCGTTTCATAAAATCGTTTCATAAATTCGTTTCATAAAATCGTTTCACAAATTCGTTTCATTAGGATTTTATATATATAGGGTAGATAAGGTTAATTAAAATTGGACAGTGTATTTACTTTTATAACACACTACATTTGTGTTATGATAAGCTACTTCATGCATTAAGATTTGTTCCTTCAATTACAGAGTTCGAGACAGATAAGTAATTTTTTTAATGGTCAACTAAGTATCTTATTGTAAAAGAATGGATATTTTCTTGATTTTTTTTAAACATACGCAGGGTCATAACACATACGTAGAAAATCAATTTTTTAAAAAGTGACAGTAAAAGTCTGTGATAAAACAATTTGGAATCATATGTATTGTTAGGAATTTTTTAAGGATAAAAATGCATTATTTTTTAGATAAGATGACTCATTTCAAAGACATATTTCTTTCATGAACTTTTTTTCTTTCCTTTTAGAATTTATTAAAAATATTTCTGTGAGCTTGGTTTTTGAGAATACCTTCCTTGTTAAACTTTTTCAGTGTAATACTATTGTGATGACCTCGCAAAATTGTTTTCTATACTTCTCACGACATATATCCCAATGAACTATTTGCCATAATTTAGGGCTGCTATTCCAGTAACTCAGTCATAAACTTAAAAATATTTTATTTGTTTAAAGTATAACCGATAATTTTAGCTTGTATGACATCAGTATAACTCATAAGATCTATTTCCTCAATTTTTGATGCTAATTAAGGTATTACAAAATCACAATGTATTATTTATATATTTGACACATTCACTTGCTCTCTTCATGACTTTACTAATGTAAAATCATTCAAAAACTGAAAACGATTGAAAACGAAATCAGTCTGCATTTTATTCCATCCTTTATTTATCAAAATTGTCCCAAGCACCGTAATTTTCTATGCGTATATTTTAAATTTAACATTTTATGTATGTACTTATAGAACAGTTAATAAAAAATATTATTATACAAAACATTCAGCAATAATTTTAAACAGTTACAGCATTTTATCAATTACTCCCGTGAATGCTACGATATGTACTATAAACCGGTTATGATTCACGGTAATGATTTTTAAGGACTTTTGTATCACAGGCGGGACGAGAAGAAATGTATTGTATTTAAAATTTTATTTATTGGCGTTTTAAAATGTAAAATGTGTATATCAAATTCATGTTATATAGCAGGATAAAACCAATTTTAAATGTACTGCAGTCAATACATTTCTTTTAAAATATAATGTCAAAACTTCATAAAATAATCAAAATTAGTATTCATCTGGCGATTTCTTATAAGTTATAAGAATAATCATTAATCGTCGCGTCGTTTTTATGAAATAAACTAAAAAACATTTAAAAGTGAAAATTGGCAAGCAATAAATATTTACTCTTAACGTGACATCGTTTTTTTATGTAAAAAATATACGCATTTCCAGAGTAGTGCAGATAATAATGTTTTTTTTATAACGCCCAGTACGGTTTAAGGAATAAATTGAGTTACATTTTATTCCAAAATGGCGTGAAACTACTCATAGTTACATTTTTAATGTTGATTTTTTTTTAATTCTTAGCATCTGCGAGACGGCTGTACAAGCGTAATACTTGATGGAATGCTTAATTTAATATCTTCCTGAGCAAAACCAGTGTAGAAATTCAAACATACCATATTTGTTTTAGCAATTATGGAAATCATTTGAAATTGAGTAACCTATTGAATATCATATTAAAAATATTTTTATTCTATATCATGTACATTAAAATGCACCGACATTTTACTCATTTAAATATTATCTTAAACATTATGCAAAAGCAAACCTGTAACAGAAATTCAAGCCCCTAATGACATTCAAATTTTAATCACCACATTAACATTGGGTTGTATATTTTATAAGGTGTTTCCGCCTTTCTTATAAATATCAATTTCATGTATACTCAAAACGAATTAATACTTGAAGAACATGAGTGCGAATAAAGTAACAAATTGATTTCTGGTTTGTGATGATGTTGCGAATAATAAATTATCTACAGTTAAAAAATTACCATTTATAATTTAAGAAACAAAAGAATTTTTACATTCTTCTTCTTTGGCATTTGGTATATATTAAAAATGTCATTGAATATTCTATAAAAAGTATAGTTTTTAAAATCCTCTATTACACTGTAATAGATATTTTTAATTTAATTATCGTTTCTTATAGGTTAAACTAAAATGCTTCAGAACTATGATAATTTAGTTAGTATATAAATTTTAATCTGTCCTATAATAAATTTAGTTTTTTATCTCCAATTATAAATTAGTTTTCTCCATTTAAATGGGAATTCATATTTTTTCTCACAGCAAAATTCTTTGAAAAACTGAAATATGCCAGGAACAGTAGTTTAATTTCATGTCTCAATCTAAATTTAAAATTTAATTATCTACTTTCATGTTTATGAAAATATATATAACTGAAATTTAAGAATAAATAAACACAAGTTAACATATTTAGCTTTACAGGAATTACACACATAAGGATATTTTTTTTAATTAAAATTTCATTTAAATGAAGAGATCATATGTAAATATTTGATAAAAATGCCTTCTTTTAAACATGAAAAATACATTACACTATTTTAGACCGGGGATAAGATTCAAACATGCATTTTGACGTTTTACGGACGCAATTTAATATAGTTAAGAAAATATTTTTTTTTTCCGATAATTTATAAATGTATGCAAACGACCATGGATAATTGTATAATTAGTACAATATTTTCTACCGGCACTCAGTTAATAAATATTAAAAATAGAAAACAAGATAAAAATTGTATAATATGTACAGTACTTTCTACAGGCGCTTAGTTATTAAATAATAAAAGAATGAAACAAGATAAAAATTGTATTAATATGTACAATATTTTCTACAGGCATTTAGTTATTAAATATTTAAAAAAGGAAACGAGATAAAAATTGTATAATATGCGCATTGTATGTGTATATGTAATTGTATAATATAATTATAATATGTGCAATATTTTCTACAGGCACTTAGTTATTAAAAATTAAAAGAAAAGAAATGAGATAAAAATTGTATAATACGTACAATATTTTCTACAGGCACTTAGTTATTAAATATTATTAAACGGAAACAAGATAAAAATTGCATAATATGTACAATATTTTCTACAGGTACTTATTTATTAATTACAGGCATATAGTTATTAAATATTTAAAATTTAAAAAAAGAAAAGAAAAAGAAAACTAGTCGTTGGGGGCCAACGTAATACTTACCCATCATGGATATGCATAATGTAAAATATTAAAATAAAAATGTGTAAACTACTTATGCATTGCAATTCAAATAAAATCGTGGCTTGATGACGTCATAAACTTTAAAGGCTCGATGACTGAATTGCTTGAAAGAGGTTTTTCCTTATAACTCCAAAAATAATAATGCTATTAACTAGCGGTTTATTGCATCTGATTAAGCGTCAAATTTCTAATTAAAATATATCTTTGAAGTGACATTTGGATGAAATACAGGGTCATGAAAAATCGAAGAGTGTGGTAAATAGGATTCCAAATATGTCGGCAACTAATTATCCGATCGACTTCATGCTGTATGCAAAATTTATGTTTTTTTATTGTATTTTATATTCATTTCTTAAAATAACCAATTTCGAAATTTTTTATATACCTTTTATCAGAACGAATATTTCGATAGTCCGAAAAAAAAAGTTCCGGTTAATCGAGGTTATTGAAATGAAATAGGCTTCTTTCCATTATTACATACTAAGTACATAAAAAATTGCAAGTCTCTATCTCAATTTTTTCGGGAGATAGAGCGTTTACAGACACACAGACACACAGACGGACGGCAAAATTTTCTTTCTAAAAATATGCTTTTCGGAATCTCCAGTGTCTGAAACGTGTAAATCCGTCAATTTTTTTTTTTCGATTTTCAAAACGATTACAAGACTTACCCTATACTACGTATGATGGGTAAGTAATAATCCACTGTTTGAAAAATATTTTTATCATTTGAATAGAACAAGCTCTCATTTCTATATTTCAGATATGTTAATAGAAAATAACATTATATAACGTATGATATTTTTGAAAAACGATGTGTTTATGAGCTTTGTGAATAATAAGCAATTCTAAGCATTATACTGACTTATAACACTTTATTTACATTTATTCAAAAAGATCATTTCTGTCAATGTAGAAAGTGTGATTTCAGGCCTAGACACATATCATAGTATCAAAAGGCTTCATTATCTAGAAATACCATATCTGTAACCGTCATAGAATTATCTGATGTTAAATGTTCAAAGAATAAGTAATCCATTGTTAATCTACGAGTCATTTTCATTAAATGTTCTGATGAATATATATTAATCTTCTTATCAATTTCAGATATGTTTGCAAAACTTCTCGTTTCTATCGTAACACTCACTGTTTGCGTGGGGATTTATAGAGTATTGTTGCAATGCAACAAGATTGCACAATCTTCTGATGTTTTTAATAATAGCTTTACGAAATATTTACGAGTGTATCGAGTAATACACCAATGTAAAGAAAGCTAAAGAAGCAATTAAGAATTGAAAATTATATATTCAGAAAGAAATTATTTCATAGATAAAGGGGTATTTATTTATGCGTGGTTTACATTTATTGTTTAATAGTGAAAATTTACGAAATTATTAAAGTATATATATTTTAGAACAAATAGGATAGTTATATATATATATTTGGTAACAACAGCATTTTATCCTTTTAAATATATAATGAAAAATGAGTGTTTTCAAAGCATTCGGCATATAACTGAAACTGTTCACAAAATTTTAGACGAGCTTGATAAGTGATTTAAACATTGGAATTATTTTGGAGGAAAAATAATCTGACAATAACTTATTATTGTAATTCATTTTATCGTCTGACATTTTCAAATTTACTCTTCTTTTAAGATGGCGCAAGCTGTGAATTGGTGAAACGTTTTTTGTTTGTTTTCCGAAGAGAAATAGTCTTATTTGAAAGTTTAAAAGGATTGTAAAACGCATAGTATAAAAATTTCTAAATAAACATGACTATTAATCGGAAAGGAATTTTCCCAAAATTAGTACTTATACATTGTAAAAAGACCGCAAAGAGGAAAAAAAAACATCAGAAAAATACTCCATTTCAAAGCTGAAAACGAAGTTTCAGGTTAGGATTTAAAACTGTCGTAAATATCTTTTGGAAATCAATGGGAAAATAAAAATAAGGAGGTTAGTCAAAAAAATGTTACAATCAATTCATCATACTATTAAAAGAATATTTTATGTCAGATAGTTACAGGAAAAAAAATCCATTTTTTTTATTTCAATGACTTTCAAAGAGGGAAATTGCATCAAAACAAAACCCCAGCTCACACTACAAAAAACTACCACTGTATTCATTGAAAAAAAAGCTCACACAGGTATTGCATTTATAGCTTTCAACATATCCCTAGACTCTCAGAAAAAACTGTAACTTTATGAACGTTCGCCCTTCAATTTTCACGGGCAACAGCCTTATTTGATGAAAAACGGTCTGATCCACTAAATAAGCAGCCTTATCCCTTAGATACTTAGAAAATTAAGGGCAATCCACATTTTCTTACAGTTCTAGCTCATATGTTAGCAAAAATACGGTACGACCCAATACATTGTCCGCCGCTAGGGTGTAACCCTTCATTTTACTTGTGTTTCGAAAATTTTAACCCGCCAAAACAGCGATTCTGTGATGATTATATAACGTGCTACGTGCTACGGAACAGTAAGAAAAGTGTTATTGTGTTTTAAAGTGCATTATATCCTGTGCATTATAATGCTGTATTAATTTGCCCCGTAAAATTACGAGCTGCACAAAATGATGGGCATGGATTTTTTTTTACGGGGTATGACTGGAATCTCGGCCTCTGCCCGTAATTTTACTGCATTTTTTTTTTACAGTGTCAGAAATCACACGATGTTTCACTTATGGTATTTTGTGCATTTGGTTTGATGAAAACAGCTCTTTCAAAGTGCAAAACCACCATTAACAATAGACTCCAGAAAGTTTTTTAAAGAGGCGTGAGAAGAAATACCCCTGTAAATTTTACAAAAAACCTTCTATCATGGCAAGCACGAAGCAGAATTAGAATCCAGAAGCAAGAATATGAGCTGGGTCATCTACAACAATAATATTTATATTTGAAATATTAAAAAAAAAAAAACCCCTAAAATATTCTAAAAAATGTTCGAACACCTTCTGTCTATAAACAAGGAAAATACCAGTTCGATGTTAGCACTTTAGCTGCCAACCTATGTTTAAAAATCCGTCCACAGGTGCCAACTTCTGTTTCTCTTCCTACATAATTCTTAAAAATGAAAAACATTACCGTGATGCATATAAGTATGTATATATGCGTTCTAATTAATTTTGAATTGATCCGATGACCCCTCAGACCTGGCACACTGCAGATCTTTTTCTACCTGTGTGCCAGCTCAGAAGATGTTTCGGACAAATTTACTTAACCCTATATATATATTTTTTTTTACTTTTTTCTCATAAATTTTTATTTACTTGTATTCTTTTTAGTGACAGTAGATTTCTATGAGGAATAGTTGAAAGCGAATGAAATTTACTCATCATAAATGCAATATAATTTTTTAAAACACTCAGGGTGGTGCAAAATTTTAATTACGTTAACTATTGAAAACTAACGATTAGAAGTTTAATCCTGACTAAAGATTGACGATAAAGTTCAATCGTCAATCATTAGGCATGATTAAACTTGTAATCGATAGTTTTCAATAATTAACCTAATTAAAATTTTGCACCACCCTGCTATATTGAATGGTGAGGAATTTCGTCGCAAAAATTAAAAGAAAAAGTTTTACTCGAACCAACCTTATAGCAGAAAAGGACAGGCAATACTGAGTGCCACCCTAAAATAGAAAGAGAGATATATAGAGCTGCCATAAGACCATTGGCAGCTGCCAATTGTCTTAATTAATAAATAAGTATCTGTAGAAAATATTATACATATTATGCAATTTTCATCTTGCTTCTCTTTTTTAATATTTAGTTACTGAAAAGTTACTGGAAGAGTTCCTGGAAATATAAAGGCGCGCTCCGAATGGTGTTTGTTCCCGGCACACACGGACAGATCTTTAACTTCGAACATACTTCGGACCCGGCAGCCCAGGAGCTAAATGATTATATATTAATATTAATATTATGTATTATTATTATTATTATTATTATTATTATTCATTACGATCATCTAATAAATATAAGGTGTTCCCTAAACAAAACATGCTTTTTCCAGTAATACAGTTTACCGATACGTTGACCACAAGAGAGTGCCACAAAGTGACTTTTCTGGCTGACATTGACAAAGTGTTTTTCAGTGTTTATTGAGTATGTTCACTATTCAAAGCTGTCAGAGTATTTGTTATTTTTATACAAAGTGTTAATTTTATACATTTTAAATTCCAAAATATTAAATTTTAGATATTTTTACACGTTGAACGCCAAACAGAAATTTCTAAACATGTCTGGCTGACCAGTGGATCTCTTTTTTAAATATATGGTAATAAATTATCAATAATTCCATTTCAAAACAATAAATTCTCATCATTTCAAATATTGATGTCACGCGTATTCTTATGGTATAGAGCACCGGTAGATATTTTTTGGCACACATATGCATTATTTTTTGCACACATATGCATAATGCACGGATTATATGCATTATTATAACTGTGACATGCATGTTTATTAAAAAAATTATAATAACAATCACAGTATTTAAGATATAGGGGACAGAAGCCGAATCTGGACCACTTCACTAATTTTCAGGAGTAGCTCGCTTTATTTTTGAAATATCTGCAAAATATCACTACAAGTGTTCAATCTATTCATCTGCTAAACAAATAAATTTTTAGAACAATTTATTTTTGAAAATATTAAGTTTTATTTTAATTTTAAAAAATGCCAAATGGGGTCCAAATTCAGCGACTGGTCGCCTAAGTTGGACACCCCCCCAGTCTCTTAAACTGGACCAAAGAATATTAGGCTGTTGAAATGAGTAGAGAATATAATTAATTTTATTAAAAGCAAAATTTGTAATTAATTAAACAATGAAACAAAATAACAGTAATGAAATACAATGAAATCAAATGTCTGAAAGTAAGAGTAATTATTTTAAATCAAAATGTATTTAAAATATAAATCAAAATTATAAGTTACTATGAATTGAAATAATGTAACTAATTTCCAGCTACTTGAATATCATGTAAGATGTGATGCAAGGTTTACACATAAATTTCATTTGTTCTTTTTCTATTCCAGCGCACACAACATGGATCCACATTTGACAATCTGAACACTGATCTTTTCTGCTATTTTATTTTTCTAACAAATTATTCAAAACCATTTATAACTGTATTGATTTTTCATTTTATATTATGAATCATTATACATTTTTTTGAAACAGAAGTTTTCTTTACCTTATGTCTTTAGTTCTTCCCTTCCATTATTTTCTTTCCAATTGAATTACGCCTATTTTTTTAAACTAGAAATCCGAATTGCTTTTGAGGTTTAAGAGCTTCCTTTTTGTCGTATTTTGGTTTTTCATTTCAAGTATTACTTTGATTTCACTGATTTTCACAAGGGAGATGACATTTCTAATGATTCTTTGGCTTTTGGTGGGTTTTGTAGCTGCAGCCTTCTTGTGGGTCCATCCTCTCACAACTTATTCTTTCCTTTTCTTTTTTATAACTTTCACAACTTTTGCTGTCACTGATGTTTTTATTCCAGACTGTTTGTTTGTGTCGTTTATATCATTTTTTTACTCTCTTATTTTTAGTAGGTTTCATGATTACTGACTCTGACTCCGAACAAATGGTATCCAAAACGAACAGCACTCGAAATTCATTACTTACTTTTCAAATTTATAATCGTATATCTGGCCCAATTTAAGTAACTCAACTTGGTTCAATTAACACAACTGCACCATTTTTTTAAACAGATAACATAAAGACTAAGAACAGAAACGAAAGCAAACAATTCCGAGGGAAAAATATGCACAATAAGCACATAAATTTAGCAATGTATATGGGAATATAACAATTTACCTTAGTTTTAAAGTATTTTCTTACGTTTAGTAGAAAAAAATTAGATCAAAACCGCTAATTTTAGGTGTTTTAAAATTGTCTGAAAGCAGCACATGGAAGGGGGATGCTTCTTCTGATCATAAATGACGCCATTCTGATGAGTAGGCTTTCAGCAATAGATGGCATCTCTTTCTGTAATTAACGTTAGAATTGCAATGGCCCATTTAAAGCGACGGTTCAAATATGGCTACTCAACCCTATATGCTCAAAAACTCATTCATGTAAAATTTATTAAGGCTGTTCTGAAATCCAAAGGGACTACATTCAGACACATTCTTTAATTCGTTTTTGTTTGGAAAAGCAGGAAATGAGCAGGTCTGGATATTCAGAAACTTTACAATCGAAGCACGTTTCTAACGTTTTGGTAAACGCAGAAGATCTTTCAGAAAACACCTTCAAAGTCAGATGTTTGTACCTAATTCCGGATGCTTCAGTTCCAGAAAGGAGGAAAACGGGTTGTCATGTGACACGAATTGCTTATAACGCGATAATTGATTTATTTATCAAAACATGGAAAACGCATTTCGATTCCAAATCGCTTCAGTAGTCAGGTCTGCCAATTTTATGCTTTTGAGTTTCAAAAGGAGTCAGAAATATTGTCAGAAAATATTGCGTTGTTCAGCAGATCATTTCAGAGCTACCTTAACCATATCCCATTGCTTTGAATTCTGTAAACGAAATAACAGGTATTTATAAAAAAAAACGACGTTTTTTTCATTGAAGACATTGTAATATTTAAAACGAATTTACGGAACGCTTTTTAAATAAATACTAATATCTGTGTGACAAAAACGAATTTGAACGCTGTCTCTTAAACTTCAGTAAGCACACAATGAAATGCACAGGAAATGTCTACTGGCGTTTTATCTCGATTGAAGCACTCTTTAAAAAATAAACAAGGAAACTTATATGAACATATATTATATTATTATCAAGAACTTATAGTATCAAGAATTCCAGATAGTTTATCCCGTTTAAACAAAACGCAGCACGTAGATAATTGTCTATATACATTCAACTATGGACAAGAATAGAAAACAATATAATGGAATAATTTAGTTGGGAACAATATATTGATTGTTTGAAAAACATTTACAAAATGTATAACCATTTAAAATTTTTTAAAGAGGGAGACTGAGACACATAATAAATTAACATAGAAAACATTAAAATATGTGAAAAGGTTTATAATAAATACACATCTATTGGAAAATAGTAGAGGAAATAAAGTACATTAATTATGGTATTCCTTTAGAATGGGGGAAAGTAATGCACATATTTCTTCCGATGAAATATATTATATTTAAAAGAGAATAGGATTTTATATAAAGCTTATGAGAAGTATACTAACTAATTCTTTCATAGTATATGGACATTATGGATCAATTAACCAAAACCTTACATTAACCGAAAACTGGGGTTCTAATTAATTTTAATTTTGAGCAAAATTCAATAATTGTTGATTAGAAGTGCAAGAAAAACTACACCAGAGAAGCATTTTAGGCATCTAAGAAAAAATAAAGTTTAAATAAAGATATGAGAATGTAGCATCTTTGTATAAACATTTACGTATTAACTGACCATTCGGTGTAATTAACTTTGAAAAGGCAAACCCTGATAAGAAAAATCTTCGGTGATTTTTTATGTTACATGTTAGCGAACGAGAAACTAATAAATGCAAAAAAGGCGTTTTAACATAATATTGTAACATATGTGAACTCGAAAAACATATTACAAGTCTTTTTATAGTTTTCTGATTCTAAAATTCATGCATTTTTATCCTCAGGGTATTAATGTAAGTAAAATTCTTAAAGAATAGCACATGCATTACAATGCATAATATTCATGAATATGAGTATTTTAAAGGCAGAATGTGTATCAATTAGTTGTATCCTTTAATACAAAAATCTCTAGAACATATTTCAGAAAATGATTTTTTTTCCCATGGAATAACATTATTATTTAAAATCGTCTTTGGTTGAAAATTGAAAAAAAAAAATACCCAATAATAACTTGATTTTAATCAGAATTACACGAGTTAAAATAGAAAATAATTCGTACTTTTTGTGGTTTAGACACATGCTAAAAAATTTCAACAAATATTTTTCTGTGTTGTGTAAAAAGCTTAAGAAAACTACAGAACTGAATGTTAAAAAAATAAATTTGTTCATTAAAAAAACTACATAAAAGTGATGAGACATTTATTAATTTATTATTTCTTTTTTTGAAAATCTCAAACCTACACCAGTATTAAAGCCTTAAAGAAACTTACATTAAAAAAAAAAATACTATTTTTTATTAACGTAAATCAATTAACAAAAAAATATATAAAAACTGTTTCATAACTCCTTCAGATTTTTTTTCTTCATTCCTTTTTTTCATTTGTAAAAAAAAGCTGATGAATAATGTAAATATAGATAACGAAAATATACATAATTTGTTTAGAATGAAATGAATGAACAACATACGAAGAAAAGAAAAGTGTAAATAAAAAAAAAAATTGTTAGGCAGAATTTTTTAGAGAACACATGAAATAAAAATCAATCTCATCCCCTTTGTTTCACAGTTCATTTAGTTTATTCATTGAATTTATATCTGCAATGTAATAAAGACATCTGAGAGTCTTTTTAAATGACCATTTTTTTTTACTCTATGTAACGAAAATATTTTATTCGCAGATATATTAATTAATACTGTTTTTGAAAATAAGAAAGCATAGAAATTAATAACATATTTTTTATGTTCTCGATTTAATTTTTTCTATTCCTTTTTAGATCAAAAGAACATTAAAATAATACTAATTTTGAATGACTAATATAATGCACATATTCGTTTCGAAATTATCTATACTATTTAAAAAGGAATAGGAAGTAGCTATAAAACTTATCAGAACTATACTAAACATTTCTTTAACATTTTAAGATTGTTATTCGTCAATTAAAGTATCCGCACACCTTCAGAGAGGATTTTTTGAAATTTTTTCTTTGAACCAATGCTTCCTAATGACATTTAAGTTAAAACTTTGAAAAGTATATAAACATCTTTAAAATTACACAGAATTAATTTTTTTTTAATGTGAAAAATAGCCAACATTATGTAAAAATTAACATTTGCGCAAAACATGATAACTCAAAATCAAATCAATGTATTCACATTTTGTAACTTACTTGAAAAAGATAATAACTTTTTCTAGGACATAGACTAGCCGCATTATAATAGCATTTCTATCGCAGATACTATGGCACTTAAAGTACTAATTTAATAATAAAATAGTAAAAACTTTTTAACTTATACCAGTGTAAATATAAAACTAATTAGTATATTATCATGATTGTAGTCTGATCTTCTCTTTCTAAAATTATTGAACGTGTTATTCTCACTAAACTTAATGATTTTCTCACCACCAATAACACTCTCATTCCCGAGCAATTTGGCTTCCGTGCTAAACATCCTACACTTCATCAACTCCTGCGTGTTGTCGAATTTTTAACTGATAACTTCAACATAAAAAAAACCACTGCCGCGATTTTCCTAGACATCGCTAAAGCCTTTGACAAAGTCTGGCATGAGGGCCTTATATTCAAATTAATTCAGCTTCATCTCCCATCCGGACTCATACACATCTTTTATTCATATCTTACCGACCGTAACTTTTTCGTCCGCATTAACAATACACTCTCTCTCTTACACTTTATTAAATGTTCTGTGATTAAAGGCTCGATCCTGGGCCCAATTCTGTTTAGCATTTATTTTAACGATATACCCCGTAATCCTTTCATTTCACTAGCTTTATATGCTGACGACACTACTATCTACTCATCCGCACACCACTCTCATTATCTGTACAAAAATATCCAGAATTACCTTAATATATTCATACAGTGGTGTTACCTTTGGAGAATAAAGTTAAATGAAAATAAAACCACCGCTGTATACTTTTCTCGATCATTTAACATACCTAATAGCGTCACTATTAATAATACCACTATCCCCTGGAGCGATAATGCTAAATATCTTGGTGTTGCACTAGATAAAAGACTCACTTTTAAAAAACACATAACTAATAATCGTGGAAAAGCTACCGGCATTTTCAACTCATTAGCACCACTCTTTCTTAGCACTAAACTATCCCTTAGAAATAAATTTTTTTTTTTAACTTTTGTGTATTACCTGTCATCACATATGCCTGTCCAATCTGGGGATGCACAGCCAATACCAACTTAGACCTTCTTAAACGTTGTTACAGCAATCTGATACGTAACGGTTCCAGATATCTTCGTAACTCCACAATACGTAATGACTTAAAAACTGTTTCTCTTGCTAAACGCATCAAATTCCTCTCCCGTAAATTCTATAGCAATTTGCACAAAGTCCCTAACGAAATTATATACGAGTTACCCGATTATGACATTCGCGAACCTATAAACAGAAAGAAACCCCGTTATTCTGTTATTATTGACTAGTCATTGGGCTAATACTTTCACTTTTGTCTTTTTATTTAAAAAAAAAAAAAAAGTCAGGCATGTCCAACAAAACTTTAACATCATCTATTTCAAAATTAACATCATGAGTAAATGTCACAATTTGATTTACAAATTTGTGTCCTTTATCGGAGGTTTCATTATTACCATAATACGAACACAATCTTCTCCATGCTACTTAGAGCTATTTCATTGTTATTTTTTTTTCAAGACTTTAAAATAAACCTTTAGAAAGCCTATTTACAAGGCTTTTGACTAATTGCAATGACAATTTTAAGTTCTTCCTTTCCATTGTTCTTAGCGTTATGTTACTAGCCTGACACATTTTAGAGCACCTGATAAAAATTCCCCTTATATAAAATATTTAAAATTCTCGATTATCATTTGATGGGTTTCATCAGAGATCTAGTTTTTGAAATAAGAAAATCAACATGCATAAAATTTAATTGCTGTCTCATTTCTTCTGGTAATTGATCTTCTGGTTTTCAAGAAAATATCTTGGATGATAAACGCATTATCAAATTAAAAATGGAACTTAGTGTCAGACTGTCTTGCTCAACGTAGCCTTTTACATTTGGTTAAATACATCGTTAATCTCGTCACAAAATTTTATTTTGTGCCACAGACATTTGCGTTACATAACCACAAAACTCCCGGATTTAATTTGATTCAAGTCCTTGTAATCTAGGATATACTCTTCGCGGTAAATTAACATTAGATTTATGTCGCAGTTTCCAGTTGTACTTGCTGATAAAATCAGTGTTGACTTATCATTCGTTGGTTTATGCTTCGGAAATGTTTTTTCTTCTTTTGCGATAAATGCTGGACATTTTCTACCAAAGTATCACAATTCTAGAACTGATGAAGTACGTATTCCCTTTCTTCTATAATGTTTGTAAATATAACGATATATTTGTCTCATGCTGATTTTTGAGCATTCGATGCCTCTCCGAAACTCATTTTATTAAAGCTGTGTCTTCAACAGATAATTAAGAGACGTTAAAGAAAGCGTGAGTCATTAACCAAACAGTTTTTCGCAAAACCACCGTCAAACAAAGAATGTCGTTTACTGAGGCTGTCGTGAAAGGAGATACTACAGTACTCTGTGCATGATGCTGAGGTAATTGTTATAAACAATTATTATCGATATAAAACACTTTTTACTCATTCTAGTATAGTTTTGTATTGACTATATATTTTTATAACATGAAATAATGCATTTATATTGACAAAAGAAATCGTAGCAAAAGTAGTCTTGTGTAAAATAAAATACTTTCATTCTTTGTTGGTTAAAAATAGGTATAAAATACCTTTAGTTCAAATGTTATGATTTTTCTTTCATTTGACGAATTTTGAAATTGTTTAAATATTCTAGAAATTAATGTTTACTATTTTAAAAATATAAAACCAATGAAAATGAATGTATTAACAAACTGTTTTTCATTTACAAGAAAAATAATCTAATAATAGGACTTTTGATTTATAAACTAATTTTGAAATATAATTTCAATAGTTTTGATGTTTCCGAAATAGTATGAAATTCATGTTGGAGATTTAAGAAAATGAAGAAATTTATTAATAATCATAACACTGCATTGCAAAAATACTCTTTCTTGGTATAAGCGTCATTTTTGACTACTAAGGACTCTCCTTACTACCGCATACACCTTTATGTGTGTCGTTTCATTATCTTTAATATTTTTAACAATACAGATGGAGACTGCAGGGTTGATTAACTTCGAGACATTAAATTTAGGTCGAAAGCAAAAAGCATTATGATACACAGAATACGTTTTTTTTTTCGAATAAACAAAAGCATTCATTATATATTTCTGAAATAATGAAATTTTTAATCGAATTTTTATTTCGCGTCATTAGTAAAAAGGGAGGATCTAGTTTTGAATTGTTTTGAAGAAATTATTGTTCTTTTAAAAAATTATAAAAAAGAATTATCTGACCCCAAATCATTAATAATATCTTGAATACGATATCATTAAAAATATTTTTAATACGATTGCAGTAAAAACAAAATAATATATTTTATGCGTATATGTATATTTTTTGGTAGAAACACAAAAGTCTTCTAAAAATAGAATTTTTGTTTTACCACATTCACGAAATATATTTATTTAAACAAACTGTGAATACGGTTTTGTTTAACAAAAGTAACTTTGAAATTGACTCTTACGTATCAAAAAGGTAGTTTTAGTCTATAAAATGAATTAAAATTAGACTGAGTTTACTTTTATTAAGCATTGTTATATATTTCTATTACAATTATTCGTTCATGTTTCATTCTATGTTCGAAGATTAATTGTGAACCCTAAAACTTTGTGGCGTTACGATCGTCAAATAATCATCGCTTATGGTGCTCAACTCAGTTATCGTACCACGGAACTGGGTGTGCTATGTATATAACAAATAACCTAGTTAAGTTTCCAGCTGAATACGGAAGCTCAAGTGTGTAGTTACCAAGTATGCTTGATACTTATTTTATAGACCAAAAAGAGATGAAAAGTTCAGTGAACCTTGCCCAAATCTAGAGGCGAAACTCGGACTTCTGAGATGACTATGCAATGTGCTATAGGGCGTGCAGCAATGAACACTGAAAGACATATTTTTAAGAGTCATCTGCGTATGTTGAAATTAAACGAACTTTAGCTATCTTGGATTTTCTTGCTTCCAAACATACATGTGAAAGTTGCGTAATGGTTTATTTCTTACTCAGTAATTGCCGAAACGTCAGTGAAGGCTCACTGTGGAGACGCGAAAAGTTTTTGGTTTCCGTCTGTCTGTTTGTCTGTCTGTTTGTTCTGCGATAACTGCCGTAAAAATCGTCCTATTAAGTTAATTTTTGTGGGTATGTTAGTGAGGTACACGGAATCAGCTGTATAGGTTTTAGTTACGTTTGGTTCATTCGTACGAAAAATATAGAACATTTCTTTTTAGGTCATAATGCTTTTCTTTAGGAATGCAGACGATTTTCAAATTTCATTTTTATCTTAAATAAAAATTGCATATTTGAATAATGGAATTAAACGTAAATTTACGGATACTAAATGTTCGATATGGAGGTCTTAAATATATGCAACAGCTTTGAAAATTTGCCGATACATTTATTAGAATTTAGAAATTAATTGTTTAAATAATTGGAAAATTTTTTGCAACTGTTCGGAATATATAAAACATTTTATTTTCCTATTTTTTTACAAATTTTAAAATGCATTTCTTTTATTTCCTCTTTATTTTATTTGCTGCTTAATAACCCTATTCCAAAGAATATCAAAATAAAAAATGCATTTTTTTATCTAAAAAATTACAAGAATAGAAAGTTTATAAGAATTTCAGAATATCATTGCATAAATCGTGTTTAATTTAACGCCTTTAATTTCTAAAACCTCCGAACTTATATGCCTATAAAAATGTACGTAACATTTAAAAAATTTAATTGCGAATTGTAAGATGCTAAATAATATGAAAAGTGAGATTAAAAAACAATGAATTTCAGAGCTGACGTTGAGGCTCTTGATCTACAGATTTACTAGTAGTAAATAATTATGATAAGAAACATATATCTGATGATGAATTTAGTATATGCATGCACAAAATTAAGTGTATATTTAAATATTTAATATATGTAATCTTCTAAAGAAAGAATATATTATTCTATAATCAATCAATTACGCAGAAATATTTGAGTTCACACATACATTGCATCTGAGTGACTTTTTTTTCATTTATTTATTTCTTGACATATAATTTAAAAGATAAATTATTGCGTAACGTAAATAAGTCCATAATATGCATCTAAAATTTATTCATTGCTCTAATGTGAGTTTTGTGATAATTTTTTTATGAAATATTTACATAACTTTAATATATAACAGCATCATTGAATCTCATAAGGCTTTAACATTTGAAAAACAACAATATTCCAAAAAGAGAAATGTAATTACCGGTTTATGGTAATGTAGAATAAGAAATTATTAATTGTTTAAAAAAAAATCATTTAAAATTTCAGTATAACCGTACACCGCTTGCTTGAAGTATGGAGCATATTAAATATATCATTAAATATTTTTAATAACCTCAGTGCCTCAAAAAATATTTAATCATTAAAATACATTTTACATTCCAATGGACATTTTTTATTTAATTGTTACGTGTTTTACGTTATGACGAAAATATTACAGAACTTTGAGCATTTAATTTTTGTTTAAATTTTAATCATTTATTTAACTGAACTTTGGAAATGAAACATAAAACGTTTAAGTGTTACAAAAATACATTATATTAGAACGTTTGTTTTTTTTAAATTATTTTTTCGTTTAATTTTGCTTGTTTCTTTTCTCTATTTATAAAGCAAAGGTAAACTGTATAACTTTAAATTTTCATTATTAAATTAAATAGATTTTTCTAATGGTATATGATAATATTAAAGTTTATTTTTCATATTTACGTAAATATTAATACTAAATCTCTTCTTAAATGAATTAATCACATATTTTTAGTTATATGAATTCCCTTTTTGAGCAATGGTTGTGTTAAGTTTATTATATTTAAAATTTTCGGAAAGCATTATATCATTAAACGTAAATATTATTGTGTTTTATTTAATACAGTTATTCATAGTTTCTAAGAAACGCTTTTCTATGTAAATTTTCTTATTGGTTCTGAAAAAGTTGAAGAAAACAGCACACGTTTAAAGTAGCAAGTTGCTTTTTTTTTTTTTTTTACTTTACTGAGTGATACATAAACCAAACCTGCTATGGAATCTTTGTCTCCAGTATTGACTACGTAAGATGGTAGGATGTATTCCTTGTGACACATGCATATGTATGGTAACATCATGTGCCCTTTTTATTAGTAATTGAGTTCTTGAACACTTCATAGCTAAAGACTTCCACGTTTTTGTAATTTGAACAATTGGCACAAATTTAGCGTTATCGCACGGGCCTTTGTAGTTGTTAAATTCTACCAATACGCAAACAGCGAGACTGCGAAATATACGTTCTTATATATATTTATTTTGACAGTTCAAAAAGAGCCATTTACAATTTCAACTTTATTCCACATATTGTTTCGGTGTTTAAATCGACTTCCAATCGATAAGTATAAAATTTCAGTAAATTGCTGTATAACACTATCCGAGGCATTAGAGGCGAATGTTATGTCAATCAACTGGCAACTGGGTGATCAGAAAGCACTAATTATCGTAATCATCAACTTGAGTTCTTATTAAAAATAATCTGATAGCATTTCTGAAACATCCCACGTCTATTTGAATCTGTATAGTATAGCCTTTCTTCGAGCAATTAATTAAAATGGTCAACAGTTACATTGTATGGGGCAATAGAGTCGAGGATTTGAAGAAATAAAGCTTGGCTATCGTCAGATTGTCAATGACGTTTTATAAATGGAAACTATTTCTCGATCTTGTAAGTAACTATTTTTTCTAATGTCTGGTCATCATTTGCAGGTTGCGGATTATATTATCAATAACTGGATTGATTTTTCACTAGAGTTAGTAACTTTATTTGTCAGAAAAAATTTGCCAAGCCTTCGAAATTCTTGACCTCATCATTTCCTGCTGGATAGAAAATCCAAATATTATTATTTTTCACAAATCTGGACTTAGTTAACTTCTAGTAGGGGGGGGGGGGGATTTTAAGCGACATTTGGAAGTTGCAGTGATATTAACATCTCGAAAGCTGCTATTTCTACAATATATATGGCATTGAAAAGTATTTAAAAATTTTGGCAAATTATTTGAATCAGTGTCAGCTTCAAAAATTGTATGGCGACTTGGATTCTGTGAAGCTGGCGGAAGAAATTTATTTAGTTTAAACGTTGAGCATTTATTCGAACAATAAATCAAACTTTCATCTTCAAATTTATCACAAACAGTGTCTTAACTTTGGAAATCTGGAGCAACCTCTAGTCAAAATAAACCATGATGAAGAGGATTACTTCTCAATTGCTATTCATATGGAAACCAATCATCTTTGACTTTCCAAACTTTTATGAAAATTTTATTGACAACACATTCTGCTATTTTTGTGATTATGAACCCTGTAACTAAAGAGTTTGTATGCATCAAATTTGCTATTTCATTATTAGTTATGCAATTTGATGATTTGTCCGGCGGCAGAAATAAGTCTTATAAGTTTAAAAGTGTTTTCCTTGATCCATGTTTTTTTCTTGTGTTAGTTTATGATAATTGGCAAAAAATTGCAGTTTGATAAGATTGAGTTATACCAAGGCCACTATAATAAATTAAGAACAACATTTATCATTAAAATGTTAAAAATTTCACTTTCATTGACAAGCGTTTTATGAAAACTGAGTTGTCATCTAACTCTCTCTCATGCACGTGCTCGTACATCCAACTATCGTGACGTATAAGGCGGTTAATTCATATGTTTAATTGCGGTCTTTTATTTTTTATATCTAATTTTCTAATAGTTTAAAAAATTTTCTTCGTAACAGTTTTTCTCGCTAGCACTTCCATAGGTATTTCCTGTAAATTTTAAACGAAATCCGTCAAGTACTTTTTGAGTTATACTGGACAAAATACTTTATATTTTGACGTAGTAGAGTTCGCAAAAATATTTGCGTCGTTTATTAAATCTTATATGATTAACTGCTTTCTATTTACAAAAGTAGTGTCAAAATAAGTTTGTCGAATAACTTATCGCTCATAAAATGTGAATGATCCCGAGATGGTTTGGCGATTTCTTTTTTGGACAATTTACACGTAAAATTTATTTTGTGCAAATATTTTATATTTTGATCAAGTATAAATTATAATTTGATCCATAATAATATCCACAACAAAGGTTGGCGTCAAACAGAGCAATTCTGGTAAAAATGTGACTTAAAATTAATGTCAATTAATTTAATGGGTTGCCCCAATATATTTAATTTTCCATCACTTCGTTCTCGCTAATAAACGCGAATTACCTGCGCGCTCAATTAGGAAATTTTCCCTGAACAAGTATTAATATATATATAAACAATTTGCGGATGACAACTGAGAAAATGACATTTCTATAAAAGAGCAAAAATTAATAAAATTAAACACGATTCATATTTAAATGTTAACCTGAATGGATACTTAGTAACTCAAGTTATGTGGGTGGGGGGGGGGGCAGTGTCGGACGTAATCGGGTCTTCCGCCAATTGGCAAGTTTAGAATAAAGGGCTTAACGCAAATAGAAGTAAATCGAAATTAACTTTGAATTTGAATTAAGTTTCAAATGTTTTTATCCTGCTTTTATACAAGTACATTTTTTTCGCATGTGCTCTAATCTGATTGTCTGTGAAAATCTTCGGTAAAAAAAAAAAAAAATGACATCTGCACATATATTTTGTGACGTATGTCAAGAAGTAGATTAATTTGAATATTTAAATAGGCTTGTTTATCTATTATTTACATGTTTTTCAACTATTTGAAATTTATTCTTGGTAGTAGGTGGTTCTCATTGACACTCTCATAGCTACGGCTTTAAAAAAAAAAAAAAAAAACAGAATGAAATCTATGACGTAATTTTGCGTTTTGCTTGACGAAACGTTTTAATATTTATCATACTACGGCCCCATGTAATGTATTAGTCTTCGCATCGCTCAGACAATTATGCATACTCAGAAGATTTTAATATCTGAATAACTGCTATATGGAAGAATGAGCAATTTAATTTTCCATTTTCTGACAATGTAACTAACAAGTAATTATCCACTTCAGAAAAATAATCATTTAAAATTTAGGAAATATAATCCTTTAAAGTCACTCATCATTACGTCCGGTGGTTATTAAATATTTCATTAAAATCCACATACTAAGCTCAATGTCACAAAAAATATTTAATATTTAAAAGACGTGTACGACACTGCAGAGTAATCCTTTTTTGTTTTTTTCTCAATTTTAATTGTAATCATTACGTTTTCTTTGTGATGTACCAGTAACTCCGTTTATAAAACATCGTTCATCAGTTACATGCAAATCCTAATCGTATGTTTTCGCGATTAATTAATATTTCCCTAACGAAACTGCGCCAGATATAGAAATTTAATTTCACGTTTTAGGTTAATTTTATAATTCAATTATATGCTTCCATGTTTAACAAAATGTATGCTATAAAAGTTTTAGTAATTAAATAGGAATAATTAAACATATGTAATAATTTTTCTTTTATGCAATATACGTACATCATCCCTTTTCATATCGCACTTTTATTTCGAATAGATATGTTAAAAAAAATACGTTCGTATTTTTTTTATAAATTAGATAATTTAGCAGAATATGAATCATGAATTATGTATTTCCTAAATTTTTACAAAAAACAAACTAAACTCTGCAACATTACGAAGGAATCTGGCCCGCAGTGCAGAACTTTGATTACGTGACCATGCGTCTGTGAGGTGTTGTATAGCATTATAATTATAACGCTGCACCCTTAGTGTCCAGTTCCTAAGCAAGCTGAATAATGATTTTATCAACACCGAACGGATAAAAGGTTGAATAAACCTTACCCAACTCCAGAGTGTCTACTACGAGAGGGAACGTGACTACCTCTGTAGGTTTTCACACCCCTCGAGTTGTGGTAAAGCAAGTACGGTTTGGAACATCCCGACTTAAGGCCTAGGGCCTGGTTTCCCTTCTGGGTTACCAGCTCCGAAGTTGATGGGGGACGCCGGCCCGTCTCCAAGTGTCTCACGGTGACTCCCCGTGGTTTCATCGCATGTCGCAACGACCTACGTCGTCAACACGTGGGTTCAAGGTTAAAGGGTCTGTATTGGATCGGCTCTCTGACCGGCCGAAGCTCCGTAGCGATACAAAGCTGCTGGCGCAATAAAAGTCTATCAGGACTTAGGTTCGGTGGTCGTCTACGCGCGGAGCGCCCCTTCATGGTAGCCTGCGGCGCAGCTTACTTTTACCCAACTCCAGAGTCGAACTTTGGAATTGTGGCTTGGCAGCGCGACGCCTGGGCATGACCTGTGAGATACCGGTTGTCAAGATGTTTTAAAAAGATGAAAATAAGTGAAGTGGTTCTTAAATATATATATATATATTTTTTTTTTTGGGCATTTTTGAGACTTTTTTTTTAATTTTTAGAAACCATACCGCAAAATCATATGTATATATTTTTTCGTAGACTATGAATACTTGAAAACATTTCTTTTTTATACATTTACATGATGTAATATTTAAATTTTCTTAAAAAATGTTTTTTTATGTAGATTTCTATATTTTATTAATTGTGTAATGAAGTTGGTGCTTCATAAGATTTCGAACATATACTATTTTATGTAAGCAGACTATAATACAAGAGCTCACAAGTTAAAAAAAAAAAAACATTTACTTCATTAAATCCAACGTCTACTTCCTCATTTATTTAATAAGAAATTGATTAATATAAAATTTCAGCTTTTCGAGAGACGTTATATTTTTAGTTTGGATTTTTTATAACTTATGCGAATAACAAATAACTTACTGAAGCTACCAAAATTATACTTTTTAAGCCTTATGGTAACGTGAGCGTACATATATATAATCAGACGTTTCATTTCGTTTTAAACGAAAAAAAAAAAACATTATTCTAAAATAAAAATTTAAATGAACAAATGAAATGATGTTGAGTATATACATAGCATGTTTGTACAACTTCAGAAACAACATTCTGACCCCGTTCAGAAGACTTCAATCCACGATCTCCATTCTGCTTCCTTTCTCACAAACCAGTCTGTCTTATATAGGAAAGAAAGACTGCATCCCACCACTGCATAATCTTATGTGATTGATGTCCCCTTTTATTCACTTACTTTCACTATGAATTTCCTTTTCTTTGGGGTTTTACTATCTATACAGAATGAATTTATACAGGATACATTTTAATCTTCTCTCAGAAGATTTAGCCATCAATACAATACACAGAGTTGTAGTGGCCTATTCAAAATGTAAAGCTTTTCACTTGTACTTAAAAACAACAATGAGGTTCTTCATTCAATAGGATCATCATCTTTTAATTGTTGTCAATCTATAAGACTATTCTCATTATTCGGGGAATATCTTAATCCCACAAGTAAGTACTAGGTTGACTGGTCAATTTATCACATCCTGGAATGCAAAAATGAGTCTGACTCCTTTCCTGGCTAAGAAGTGTAGAGTTTGCGAAAATGGGGGGGGGGCACATTTTACACCGAATTGTGCTTTGCTTTGAAGGTTACTTCAACACAATGAGGAGTCTAACTAGCTTCCTATTAAGAGTCCAAATTGATTCCTAATAGTTCCACTGAACAGCACAAGAGTGTTTCTTCAATTCCAGGATCAACAACATTGTCTCCAGAGTTTGCCATTCGGAATGCTTCAAACGTTTTTTCTTTTTAGAAGTTATTTCAGATAAATGTTAATTAATGTTATTGTACTAGTTTTGTGGTTGAAAAGGCAAGATAATTTATTAAAAGTATATATCATGTGGCAACACTGATTTCCATAAAAAGCAGATTTTATAGGAATTTGTGAACACATTAAGCTTATAATTGAAACATTTGGAAATAGACCGTCACATCACGATCAGAAACACTGGGTAGACCAGATCCCTTAATTTACACTTCGTTCTTTGCAAAAGAGATAATAAATATACCCGCAAAATTCTATTTGTTAACGATTCTTTAAACCAATAAACTCGTCAATATAGAAATCAAATTCAACCTTATAACAAAAATTCAGTAGTATAAGCTATAATAATCATATTGAATCAATGAAACAATTGGTCAAATTAACGTTAGGCAGAAGTACATTAAATTTTAAAACAAGCACGTATAAGCAAGGTACAGTTTTCTTTAGTAAGGAAATTAAGTTAAGTATGTTTAATGTGTCCACAATCGGAATAAATGCAGAATGAATGAATTATTTTTTTCTTAATACATTGCATACATATTTGGAACATCTTATTAAAATAAACTGCACCTTGCTGACATGTGTCCGTTTTCGTGCTAAATGTGTCTTCTGTATAATGCTACACTTCTGCCTGCAACTAATGGCGTATTTTAATGAAAAACACCATTAATTTTATGCATGTGTGACAGTATAAAGTAGTCGCACATTAACTAATAAAACTAACGCATGCAAGCAACATGCAGTTCATATACTAATATGAAATTTAAGTTAAGTATGCTTAATCTGTCCACTATCGAAACATATGTAGAATATATGAATTAATAATATTTCTCCTTGTTACTAT
This sequence comes from Maratus michaelseni, assembly GCA_963931845.1. Taxonomy (NCBI): domain Eukaryota; kingdom Metazoa; phylum Arthropoda; class Arachnida; order Araneae; family Salticidae; genus Maratus; species Maratus michaelseni. Next base: position 342,896,668 of record OZ007592.1, read on the forward strand.
TACATCCCTTAAAATTTTCATTAAAATAGATTGAAATTTCCTGGATTGTTTTTTTTTTTTTTTTTTTTTTTTTAATATGTGTCTATGTGTCTGCCATTTAATGCTACATTTTATCATACGATTATTGGCATATTAAAAATGTTGATTGGATATTATCCATAAGTTAAATTTTAAGGCTTCTGATAAATTTACTTTTTCCACACAAGACATAAGTTCATACTAAATGAAGGATATTCACGAATTTTATAATTGATTTTTTTTTCTAGTATTGTGTACAGTTTCTGCGATAGAAATGCTAACTTTACAATTTTCTGTTTCCTGGCGCTGAAAACGGCGACATCGCGCAGCTCATAAGCCATTTTACTATAACTAGAAACCACTTTCATAACTATAACTGTCGTCGTTTTGTAGTTAATTGTGGTAGGCAGGAATTTAGTGGATAGCATGTCTATGAATATAGAAACATTTTAGAAGAAACTTTTATGTCAATCGTTGAAGTGTGCACATTCGAATTCTTACTGACCATACTCCTATCAATTTTTTTATATTTATTTGTTTGAAATTTTAACACATGTATATTTGTGTAGTTAATTTATTATCGTCAGAGTGTATATCATGTGCATGAAAAAAAATTACAATTGTGGCTTAAAATATATATAATTTGAAAGCAAATGATATAAATGATTAAGTTAGATTTGTTTTAAATCTTCTTTTTAAATATTGGTTGTTAAACTACCCGGCTTAAATTTGTATTAACTATGGGGGATTTTCGGATAAACAAAGGTACAATATCCTAGGAATACGGAGGTCACATTAAAGGAGGTTTATGCCTTCGCACCTATAAATCGATAAAAAATCAATCAGAATTAAATGACGTTAATTTGACGCAAACATTGTAAAATCTCTCAGCTTTATAAATGTGAATGAACGTTTACTTTCTCACATGTAATAAACAAATATACAACTTTCCTGACATTACAAAAAATGCAAAATATTCAACCAAATGACGCAGCATTTAGCAAAGTTTTTTTCGTATGGAATAATTTTTAAATGAAAAATCATATTTACACTCATAAAAATGAAATCGAAAAGGATTAAATGAAAATGACATCACTTAACGGACACTTTCAGTAGTGATGCCAGTCATGAAGTTTAGTTTGAAAAGAGAAAGAGCTGTATCTAAAATAATGTTTAATTTTTTATTAAATGTAAAATATTGGAAATATTAGCACAACATCTAAGGTATTAAAGCAATTAACTATAAGGTATAGCTACAAGATATAGCAGTAGTATGCAAACAAAATAGGAAATGAAACAAATCAACATTTTTATTTTTATATTGAGTTTGACGTCACACTTAAAGAGTCTCATAGAAAGGGACATCATCTACTATATATATATAACACAAACGAAAATTTCGTTCCATTCCTTTATAACTCGAGCTCTGCTGAATGGAATTTGATGGAACTTGCACTGTTCCATAGATAATTTTTCGGTGAAAGTTTTAGTATATAACACATAGTTCTACGTATATTAGTTATAGAATTGTGATGGAAAGTTCTGTTATTTTGGACGATAAGATTACCATAGGTCATTTTTTTGACGACCATTATCGTTGTCAAAAGAATTGAAACGGCTATATCAGAAAATAATGCAAACACATAGAAAAATAAAATAAAAATTCTGTTATTAGCCACTCACAGGGACGCTTATTCTTTCAATCTCTATCATTTTTCATGTTTATGAAAAGTTACAGCAATCCATCGTTGCCACAGGTTAATCTCGGAAAATGAAACATTTGAAGTTACTGAAAAAATTAATAGCTCAAAAAGTATTTGTCACAAAATCGTTAGACAAACTGCGTTAGAAAGGAAAAAAAAATGTTTTTTTCTTGATTTCAATTTCAAATCGAATGATCATGCCGTTTTTCAAATAATGAATTTAAAAAATTACCAAACTTCACAATGAAGTACCATAACGAAACCTTCACGCGTAAAAAGATAATGATAACGGTTGTTGCTTTTGGTCGAGAATGGACCAAACGATGTTCGCATTTTACTATTTTAACCGTTTTTAACGAAATTCTGTAACTTTAGAAGACTTTTTCTTTGAATAAGCAATAGAAATACATAAAATCGTTACAAAAATGTTAAAATTAAAAAAAAGGATAGATGCAAATTATCAGATATGAAAAATAAAAAAGAAATTTGGTACTTTCGTGTTATAGCAGCCACCAAGCATGAAATATTTTTGTTTCTGTTTTCATTAATATATTGTAAATTTGGTACTTTCGTGTACCAAATTTACATGTTATATATATATATATATATAACATTTCTGTACGTATGTGGCCAAGTTATAGCCATATATGATGCATATATGATGTATATATATGACATGTGTATATGATGTATATACGACATATAAAACATATATATAATATGAGTATAATGACGTATATGGCACATATAGGAGTGTTTGGAATATATATATGCGTATATAGGATGCCAATATAAGCTTTGCGATGATCTTGGCGAAATCATAACTCCAACCTTGGCATAATCATGGGAAAGATTCAGTAAGACCTTTTTGGTGCGCCCCGCAAATGTAAACCCCATGTAAACCCCTTCATGTAACATATCAATCGATAGGTCTCGTCAAGCACTACGGTCTGGTCCTACTCTCCGCCTCTCACTCCCCCCTCCCTTAAGAAACATAGTTCTCTGTTTCAAGTCTTTTTAAATTTTAGCTTTTCCCATCTTTCTCAGCCCGTTTAAGCACCACAGCGGACGTAGGCCTCTTCTAAAGGATCCAACGAAATTAAAATCGTCGAGGCCGACATTTCTAAGAGGGTCCCGAGGCCCTATCTCCCGTATGACCGGAGTTACCCCCCCCCCACGGGGGAGACATTCAAGCTGTTCAAACCCCGTCATGTATCATATGAAAAGTTTGATCTCATCAAGCACTTTTGTCTGTTTCTACTCTCCCCCTCCTTCTCTCTCGTCTCCTGCATAAGGAGCACTTTTCTTATTTATTTTTTTCAATTTCTCATATTTATTTTAGTTTTTTCAATTTCTCATATTTATTTTAGTTTTTCCAATTTTTCTCTAATCCTATGGGCCGGACAGCTCCAAAATTTTACCAAAATTAGCTGTAAACCGCCTAAAGGTTATCCCCCCATTTCTTTCGGCGCCCTCGGTTTTTACGTATCTCTCTTGAGGGGGGGGCATCAGAGGGGCGAAAGGGGGATCCCTTTTAAAGTTCCATCTCTCAATTGCAAGTGAGGATTCATTTTAAATCGGGTCTCGTAGAGCACTTGTGTTTTGTATAGCTCCCCCCTCTCCCCCTCCGCTTTCCAAGATCCCGTCAATTAATGCTAACTCATCATTTGTTAAACAACTTCTCTTAGCTATATCCATCATAAAAGCTGCTATCATAGAACTTTTCATTACCTTTCTTAGGTTATCTATTAAGTGCTAAAATGCCTTGAACCATTAAAAACAGTTTAAAGGGTGTCATTAAGCCAGCACATTTGTAAACAACAACTACCTCGCCATGTCTCAGCCCATTGGAGCCACATCTTTTTACTATTATATTTATTAAAAATACTTCTAGTCACCGAATTTTTTTAAAACTTGGTGTGTTCGTGCCTAATATGTTCCACCAGCCTCACAAAAAATCTTAGAACGCTAACTAAATTCTAAAGTGGAAAAGCTGGCTTATGCTAACAATTTTTTTTTTTGACGAGTTAGACTTGGCTGAAAAAATCTCAACGATAAAAGCCGTGGGTGGCCAATCTATATTCTGTCGTAAGGTAGAATTTTTCCCGCTTGTTAATTTTACTTAAAATCTCCCCGCTCCCCGCAAAAAAAGAAAAAGAAAGAAAAAAAACTGTTTTAATGAGGCATAATATTTAAATTAAACCCCAAAGGAATGTTTTTAATGCTTAAAAATATTTGCAATGCATGAGATTGCAATTCAGATTAAGTCAACATTTGGCGTTTTATCGTTTGCGTCAGGTTAACAAAGATGCATCTGATAATTTGATTTTATAAAATATGAGTATTTTTTTTTCCTTTTTTTTCTTTCTGTTAATTTTTTTATATATATATAACTCCCCTATTATGTGTCTTACAAGAGGAACTAGCAGATGTAATTGTAAAAATGACTACATTTATAAGTTACATGTTATTTGTTTATTTACGGTTTTGATTTTACTTTGGTCGCCAAGCAATGTGATTTCAAGCCAAAAATGTATAAGCGTGACATCAGCTTGAGCAATATTAGCAATAACAGTGTTTTTTCGTATATACAAGATCCTTTTTGGAGTAAATTTTTATATTCAAACGTAAATTATATAAATAGCAGTTATTGTTATGAATATGGAATCAAATATTTAAATTTTAGTGAATGTCTGCCACTCAAACACATATTGTAAAATAATTAAATTTTAGACATTCAAAAATCTACTACAGAAACATGACGGTTTGTTTTCACCAAACATATTATTTTTATAGCCTCGAACTCAGATCAGCGAATATTGTCTATTCTTTTATTTTCATTTTATTATTTTTTTAATATATCGCCAATTTCACTTATAGAAATATTCAATGTTTCAAAAGTAAGGAACCAAAGAATATTCTTATGGAGATGTGTGCATTTATGCGTTATTACTATCACAAAAGGCTACAATTTGCTATAAAAATTGTTTTCTGAAATAAATTTTCGATGCTCTTTTTGATTCGTCATTTCCTTTTAGTTTTTTCTGCATATCTTCCCTTCTTTCAGGAAGGTTTTTAAAAGACATTGGACTAATTGTCCGTATTCCGGTCACCTGCCAGTTGGCATTTTTACTATGGGCGATGTATTGTTGGATGTTTCGTTTATGTTTGAAGGTTACTCTGGACGACGATTCAGATTACAGATGATTAGACGACTTTTGAAATTAGCGATTGCTAAATTTATGGGGTTTTTCATTAAGAAGCAAAATTTTACCAAAAAAGCAATGCTTCCAATGTACGGTTGGTTGATTTTATGACGGCCGATTATCTACACGAGGAATATAGACCATGCGGGAGTGCCCGCCGTGGGGGTCGTTTTAAGGGATCCTAACCAGTATTTACGGCAAGGTTCGAAGAAAACCACGGAAACCTCCGAACAGTTAGGTCAACGAGCGCGACAGGGGGTTGAACCCAGCACTTACCGTCTACTAGCTTTGAGAGCAGAACCTCTCATCCACTGGTGGGGCTCATTACGTAGAGAAGATCTGTTGTTGATTAAAAGTAATTATATAAAATACATAAGAAAATCCCTTTATTAATATAACGAGCGTGACAGGGGTTTAAACCCAGTACTTCCCGTATGCCAGCTTTGACAGCAGAACATTTCAGCCACTGTTTTGGTGCTTTCAATGTATGGAAAAACTTTGTAATATCAATGGTGGCGAATGGGATAAATAATATTTGTCGATTTATCTTTTCAGGCTGGATAAGAAAAAACGAGTACCTGAAATTCTGATTAGATAATTTTTCGATTATTATAAAGCCTTTTCGACCTACACACAGCCCTAGCAGCTATACATAGTGAGAAATGAATTTATTTCTGCGTGTTATTATGCTCTTTAGAGAAATGCAAGAAAAATCTTCGGTTTAAGTATTTACCAAAAATAATATTATTAAACATTTTGCATAACTAACTTCATCATTGTCAGTTTTATTTAAGTTATGGAATATTGTTAATGAAAGATCTATAATTGAATTAACAGTAATTTGAAATTATTTAATGGAACATAGCTTGGCGTGTAAATAACTTCGTTTTGTAACTAACTCTGGTACATTAATAACCATATCGTTTCAAGCACTTCTAATGTTTGACGTCAAATTTGGTTATCGGCAAGATTATGGACGATTAGGAAGATTTTATTGGATACAAACTAGAGGTTTATTCTTCTACCAGAGTTAATCATTGTTTTTTTTTTCAGATTAACGGTTACATGAATGCTACTGGTTTAAAAAATGGAAAGACAGTGAAAATGGCGTCATTTTAATTTGATTCATATTCAGCTTTAAAAATGCAGTTTTTTATGTTTCACCATTTTTTTAAATATGAAAGTTAAACACTGTTCTTTATGTGCAAACAATTTATTACAGTTTTCACTGTATTTACTCTGCTGGAATCGAAAGATGAAAAATCGTAGTAGACTTGCCAGAAGAGGACGTATATTGCGAAATATAACGTAACATAGAGTGAGATTGTACTTACGTTACCAGAATCTCACATGGAGACAAGAAAGAGGGACGGAGTTCAAGAACTTACAGACGAAAATGAATCACCCGAACATTATTTAAGTTCAATGGTCAATCTATGCAATCATTGTAATGCTTTCTCTTTTAGTAGTATGTTGACTAGAGAACATTTTAGTTCCTCTTGTCATATTCTCATAATGGCCTCATTTCCCTACCAAACTCCACTATAAATGATCAACTAAATGAGTTTCTTCTTTTAGCCCAAATTTTGTTCAATATATGATATAATATAAGGCAATGTCGTTCACATCGTTTACAGCAATATTGAAGGAAAATCCAGGTGAACGTCCCTATTGCTTTAAAATACATGCTCAAATCCATTGATATAAATCGTTTGATTCAAGGTTCGTTTGAAAATATTTACCAAGGTAGCATCTGTAGGTGAAGATCCACATTCCTTTAAAATACAAAGCCATTTCGTTTGATTTAAGGTACATTTAGAAAAATGGCCCAGCGCAGCGGGCGTAGCATGCTAGTATTTAATAAATTATTAAATTTTTCCTGATTTTTTTATTGAAATTAAAATGTCTGTTATATCGTAGACGTTTTATCTCCCAATAAGTCTAAATGAAGGTAATATGTCATGTTAACGCATTTAATATATATGTATATATATATATTTTATATGAGAAATGCTCATTGACTTCTCAGTATGGCGTCCAATTTCGATGCGAAAATTTAGCGAATGGGTCTGGCTTATCAAAACAAAATAAAAAAAAATATATCATTTGTTTTAATTCTTGCACCACATGTGGCAATATGAAAGAAAATATTTCATTAGAAAATAAAAAAATAGGCTTGTATAATGACACAGACAGATTGATAAAAAAGGGGTTGAAGAGGTGTCGAAATTGTGTTTAAAGTAGTTTTACACTTGTATCAAAACGTAGCAAGTTTCATGCAAATCGTTCAAAAAAGTTGCAGATTTACATAATGAATTTACGCATCATATATTCAGCAATTATCTATTTTAATTGTCTGAGTGCAACGAAGACTCATACACAGCGCAGTATTACTTTGCCCCATATATAGCTACGATGGATATTAAAACCTTTCGTCAAGCATAACTCAACAAATATTTAACGGATTTCGTTCAAATTTTCACAGCGGTACTTATAAAGGTGACAACGACGTCTATTTATTACCAAGAATAAATTTCCAACCGTTTGGAAAATATATTAAAAAATAAGTAAAAAAGCACAATTAAAGTACATACGTCATTTTCACCGGCGGGAGATTTTCGTAGACAATTGGACTTGAAAAGTTCATAGAGTACAAGGAGCAAAAATATATGCACGCAGTAATATTCAGCACAATAAAATATATTTCAATTTAGTAGAAATCGAAAATTAATCTGGATTTTTTTCTGTTTGAAAAAAAAAAAAAAACCCGCAATAACTTGGTATTAGAGATTTGGAGCAAATCTCAGGAATAGCAGCTTTTTTTATTTCGCGTGTGTAAATAAAAAAAAAAAAACTTTGGTGTTTAAATAAAATATTTCGATTTATGGCATTATTTCCTTTTTTTTCTCTCTTTTTAGCATTTTAAATGGGATTAATGAAAGGCATGTATTTTAAATTAAATGAGTGAAAGGTTTATATTTAAATGAAATGAATTCAATATGAAAATGTTATAGGAACAATATTTGGCGATTTATCAACTGCGCCAGGATAGCATAAAAGTACCAATATATCAAACGGTATGTAGTATATGAAATGAAACAATTATATTATAATCACCCATCGTACAAGGAAAAAAAACTAATATTCTGCATTCAGAGGGAAAAATCCATCTCCTGTGCCGTAAGATTTGGCGAGTTCTTTTTTGGTGATAAGTTTTTCGATGTGATTGTTGGGATCTGGAAGATTTGGCTTACTTTTTCTAAATCTTATTTTTTTGCAGATGTAGTATTATGTAAATATATTTTTTTGCAGATATTTTTCTATTTTGTATATATATATATATATATATTAAATTGTAATGGCATTTGGAAAAGAGATTTTTTCCTTTTTATCTGTGCCTTCGGAAATATTAAAAAAATAAAAAAAGATTTACATATATCAAGCGTATAATGTTATGTTTTGCATTTTTATACGGACCACTTCTCCATTTTTACATTTTAAATGCTATTTATTATTTACTAGCCGTTTATTAATTGTTTACAATTTACCCCCCTGACAATAACAATTATTTATCACAAAAATGCCTCGTAGGTTTGTTAAATAAGTTTGTTTATGTATTTACATTACTTATTAAAATATCGAATATGGCGATAAAATTTTATTTTAGCATCGTGCTTAAATTTTTAAGATGGTGCAAAAACATGCTTTAATAAACGTATGTTTGTAAATATTTGAAAAACATGTTTTACCGCTCTCTTGAAAAATTTTGTAAGATGCTAAAACTACCTTTTGGCACCATTTAAAATTTTTTTCGCCAACCGCCATTCGATATGAAACTTTTCCTCAATCAGATACACAAGCAAGGCTGATCTCAAACAAGAGTAAAGATAGCAACAATATTGTTTTAACTCTATAAGAGTTACAATAATGATATTAAATGCTTCGATTGGCTTTGGGCCCAATTACGAAAGTTTCTCCTAAAAAAACTGTAGAAGAAGTCTTTTACATTTGTTTCAAATGAAGCTCGGTCTACAAGGTATTAATTAATAATACAAACAACACTAATAGCATGGAGGCCAAAGTTTTAATTTAAATGTATATATTTGAACCCCCCTCCCCCCTCACAAAAAAGAAAGTTACAGTAATGAATTTAAAATGGCGTTAAGCCACGCTTTCTGACATAAGCAATTGGCTGCAAACGCGATAACGAAACCTTCACTTAACTTAATAACATGTAGCTAATACAGCCCTCAGGGTACTTTTCAGTTATACAGACCTTGTGGTTTTTTTAAAAAGCTTGAGGCAATTCAGGTTTAAGAAGTTGAGATTTACTGTCAAATGATATAAACAACTATGAACACAAAACTGATGAATTATTATTCAGGTTTATGTATGTTTAAAAAAATTGCATCTGATTACACTTATTAGATAAATTACTTCTTAAACTTTCTTACTTAAACGGCTTCTGTATATTAAATGAATTGTTTAAATATTGGAAAGAGGTGGCGAGAGGTAGAAAGACGAATAAACAAACGGGTAGACAAACGGGTAGTGAGATGGGTAGAGAGACGAGTAGCCACATAGGTAGGCTGACGGGTAGTGAAACAAATAGACATGTTAGGCTAGAGAGGCTAGAGAGAAAGATAAAAAGAGGGTTGACAGATGGGTAGCGAGATGGGTCACGAGACGGGCAGCGACACCGGTAGACAGGAATGTAGCGAAAAAGGTTGCGAGATGCGTAGCGTGGTAGATAAAGAGACGAGTAGAGAGATAAGTACAGAGACGAGTTGACTGACGGGTAATGAGATTGGTAGCGAGACGGGTAAAGAGTCGGGTACAAAAACAGACGGATAGTGAGACGGGTATACAGACGAGTAGAGAGACAGTAGATGGGTACGGAGATGGGTAAGAAGATGGGTAGAGAAGCGTATAGCCAGACGGGTAGAGAGACAGATAGATAAGTTGTGAGACAGATATACAAATGGGTAGCGACGTGGATAGAAACACGTCTAGACATACAAGTAGTTAGACGGATAGACAGACGGTTAGAGAAATAGATTGGCGGGTAGCGAGACCGATAGAGAAAAATAGAGACAGGTAGCGAGACGTGTAGAGAGATAGACAACCGGTTAGAGAGACGGGCAGAAGCACGGATAGGGAAAAAGACAGATTGTGGAGAGACAGACAGACAGGTAAAAGAAAAGTTTGCGGATTGACGCAGTAAAGCCGCAGGGGGCAGAGCCTCCTAGAGAATAATCAAGAAGTATCTGTCAAGCGTAACTTTGAAATATATATAATTTTTCAATTTTGCCGATATGGAGATTTAATGTAAAAGTTATTTTACAGAAGTCATCGAAAGATTTTTTGTATACTTTAATAGTAATTTAGACTATAGTTTTGTAATCTGGTTTGTAGCAAAGCATGCTATCAATGTGGTTTGAAATGTAAGAGTTTCTATAAACAGATATACAAATAATAGGTATATAATCAAGGAAAAAAAAATTTTAATTCACACACAAAAAAAGGTGCAACAATGAAATTAAATTTGCTTTAAGCCACGCTTGATAGAATAATCTATTGGCTGCAAATCCAATTACGTAACTTTAAAAAGCTTGGCGTTTTAAAAGATCCGGCGTTTTTTTTTTCAAGTTTTGCGCAATACGCGCTTAAAAAAATGAGATTCTTTGCCACATGTTAAAAAAAATTATGACAACACATCTGATGAACGGTACTTCTTTTCTATTTTTTAACAGTGTATATGAATTTATGTATGATATTTTGTAATTCTATCATTTATTTGCTCTTTTCTTTATATTGTAATTGTTAACCCTATGTTGTCAGCAATATCACTCAGACTAATCCCTTTGAGGGAAGTCCTAGTGAATTATTAGTGATGTGGACATATTATAGCTAACCAAGATCGGGACACAGAAATCGCAAAATCACTGCAAATTCCGTTGGCCTTCAACACTTTTTCTTTAAAGTAAAAAGAAATTGCTGCGATTCTACGGGGATTTTAAAACCCAATCTCAATGCGTCTTTGGACTCTAAAATAGGTGGCATGTAGCTTACACTGTGAAAAAGATACATGCTTCTTAATGTATTAAAATTAAATACAATCTCTTTCGAGTTATCAACGATTTTGAAAAGTCATGGACGGTGCAATATCGCACAGGGTCCTGGCAAATCACTTAGCAGGGACAACGTCACTGACTACAATATTCGCCTAATATAATAAAATCTTTTTTTTTTTAAATAGCCCATATCATAAAACAATTTATAAGATAAAGTATAAAATGTATGAAAAGTTACATGCAAATTCGTTCACACGTAATGTGTATAAAAATTAATAGTTTCGAAAAATATTCTAGCCTTTAGAATGTTTAATTTTTTTTTTTTTTTTTTTTTTTTTTTTTTTTTTTTTGCGTTTAGGGTTACTTTCAATATCTTCACATCTATAGATTCCCCGACAGCTATAAATTTTGGCTCAACGAAATAAAATTATTACTAACTTTTGTTTTGCGAAAAAACATTTAAACACAAAGTTAGTGCAATGGTATTATTATATTACACAAGGTAACGTTATTTTGAATTGTATAGAGACATACCTGGTATCTAACAAGAGTCCAATTGGTTAGGAAATCTTTACAGAGCAGTTTGTAGGCGAGCCCTTTGCAAAATATTCTTATACCTTCAAAAATGTGAGAAAATAATAGACTTCCGACATTTAAAGAAGATTTTTGAAACAAAACTTTCAGTGCCTTCCCGTTTCAAAAAAATAAAAAGGAACGTTTTAGAGTATTTTTCTAGTGTATTAATCAACTTTCTCAAAACGAAATATGGAGTTTACGGATTCTATCATTTTTTCAAGAAATATTTTTAGCAGCGTAGCACACTGAAAAAAAGACAAATATTTCTTATTCTTCTTAGATTTAAAAAATATAATAAAATAAAATAAAATAAATTATAAAAACGAAGTTATTTTTGCTGCCATTAACTTTCGGAAACGTTTCCGACTTTTTTTTAATTGTGTAATTATCAGTTTTCTCAAACACGAATAACGGTTTCCTGATGCTATCAATTCTCAATTAAACATTTTTAACTGAGTAATTGAATTTATACATAAAAGAATAAGAAAATAATATTAATTTTAAATTTAAAGTTACTTCTGTTAATTTATCATGTTTGTCTGTAAAACATATTTGTTAAGCATGAAATGATTACTTGAGATTTGATAGCATCCGAAAAAATCTATATTCCGGGTTGAAAAAACTGATTACTACACTATAAAGACTATTCGAAGAGGTTTCAGAAAATCCGTTTTTTATTTTTATAAATGTTTCTTTAACTCTGGAAAATATGATGATTTTAATGTTTTTAAAAACAAAGGGTGTTTTTTGGAATCATGGGCAACTTGGGGTTATTGTATGTTTCCGTCCGTTGTTATCTTAAATTTTGCTCGATTAAGAAAAAATATGTTTATTTTTATTTTATTTTTCTACAGTGTAGGCTTGTACAAAGGTAATAAAATAATATAAATTTTACTGTTGATTTTAATGCTGTTTATTTAGCATGTTTGTCTTTTGATGATATTTGTTTAACATGAAAATGCTTATTTGAGAAATGTTAGAATCCGATAAGCCGATATTTCGTACTGAGAAAACTTATTACACTGTAAAAAAAATTGCAGTAAAATTACGGGCAGAGGCCGGCAGCAGAGATTCCAGTCATACCCCGTAAAAATAAAAATCCATGCCGATCATTTTGTGCAGCCCGTAATTTTACGGGACATAGCATTATAATGCACAGGATATAATGCACTTTAAAACACAATAACACTTTGCTTACTGTTCCGTCGCACGTAGCACGTTAGATAATCATCACAGAATCGCTGTTTTGGCGGGTTAAAATTTTCGAAACAGGAGTAAAATGAAGGGTTACACCCTAGCGGAAGACAATGTATGGGGTCGTACCGTATTTTTGCTAACATATGGGCTAGAACTGTAAGAATATGTGGATTCCTCTTAATTTTCTAAGTATCTAAGGGATAAGGCCGCTTATTTAGTGGATCAGACCATTTTTCATCAAATAAGGCTGCTGCCCGTGAAAATTGAAGGGCAAACGCTCATAAATTTACAGTTTTTTTTCCGAGAGTGTAGTACACTGAAAAAAAATATTCCGAAACGTTTCGGTTTCCTTTATTTAAGGGGCCAGCAAAAGAACGCTTTGTTTCAAAAATTCTACAATAAATCTCGGAAACATTCTGTTTTCCGAAGTTTCTGAAGATAAAAATTTTTTTTTCGGGAATCGTGGATATTTTTGAAGATGTTCGTCAGAAACAGTTTTTTTACGTTGTATAAATATATAAATGGCTAATGATTACCGTTTTAAAAATATATTTATTAAATATATTTATATAAAACAAGCGTAAATGTGTAGCATACCTCAATTAATCAAACGGGAGATTAAATTTTATTTTATAATACAAGATTAATCTCAACTGTTCTAAATGCTATGTAGAAATCATTATAATTGCTCAGCGTTAATCCTCCATACTCAACGTCAAACAACATCCTTAAAAAGTTTCGAATAACTTTTAAATGTATTTTTTGAATGGAAGACTTACTTTCTGACGAAAAAGTTATAGAATTAAAACCCATTAACTATATTTTTCTCGTCAAACACTATGCCTTGATAATTGCTGGCGCATAAAATATTTTAACAACTGAATTAATAGATTTACGCGGCAAAGTCAAAATTTTCTCGAACACAAAAAATAACATTGTTCAGCTGAAAATAGTTACTATTTTCTTAATAATTTCTTAAAGAATAAAAATGGCTTATTATTCCACGACTATCATGCATTAGCATAGTTAGATATAGACAAAATTTCTTGTAATGCCAGTTATCATTAATGTTGTTATCAGACAGTTTAGCTTTTCCTATATTTTTTCTTCTTTGTCAGAGGTTAATCTAATAAAATCACTGTCTTTCTGAAACATATCGTTAATATCCTCAGATAATCAATAAAGCTAGATCTCTGAACATGCAATTTCCTATATGTAATACACTAATAAAGTAAATGTGTTAATTGAAAAAATATGAAAATTATAAATTTAACAAATATTATTACAGATAAATTCATACATTGCGTTTCTAATATTTTCTTATACGTGGAACGATATCTGGGGACTTTATATATCCCTTTATACTAGGGCTTTTCAACTTTATTGACTGAAATTCATTTGCTAGCACAAATTCCGAAAGGTTATATTTGACATATTTGATTGCAATTTTTCTTGTCATCATATCAGGCGATTTCCTCTTATATAAAATACAGATTCCTTTAATGGCCTGCGAAACATGTGTTGAACATTCCAACTTTAGATGGTTGAAATGTAAAACGCTTTCATATCTAAAAAATATTTAGTATTGAAATGAGCTGTAATGTTACACACCATTGTTTTTCTCAATGTTCGTTTCTTTTATGCAAAAATTGAGGTAGGTCGTAATTAAATTTTTAATTAGAATTTTAACAATGTTTTTTCATAATTAAACAATCTTTCTGAATAATACCTGTGATTTGTTTGGATCGATTCAACATATCTCAGTAATATGAAAATAATGAAATCAGAGAATTTTTTGTGAAGATTTGCAATGGTTTCCACGTGGTTTTAATATTAGCACTCTCAAACTTTGAACTCTTTCAATTCTATAGAGATTTGTAAAAAGAGTGTGAAAAATATTAACTTTTTCAGCTTCTTTGATCCAGTAAACAAACATATGGTGACAAAAATTGGTATTACTATTTAAAAATTCAATGTCAATACCACTTTCGGAATGCAGATGACAAAGATATATGCAAATTATAAATTACAGCAAATGCAGATTAAGAAAATAATATTAATTTTAATGCTAATGGTAATGCTATTTATTTAGTTCAGGCTGTCTGATGATGATACTTGGTTAGCATGAAAATTATGAAAATGATTATTTGAAAAATTATCGTATTCTATAAACCGATATTTCGTATTAAGAAAACATATTAAAGCACTGAAAAAAATACTCGGAATCGTTTTTGTTTCCTTTTTCTTTTTCTTTCTTTGTTTAACAAAAGAAAGTTTTGTTTCAAAATTATTGTACAAAATCTTGAAACTTTTCTGGTTTCTGAAGTTTTTGAAGATAAAGTGACGCATTTTCGTAATCGTGGATAATTCGGAAGACGTTATATTATATTTTTCTAAAGTTTTGATATCCAGAAGCATTTTTTTAGTGAATTACTATATAAATGGTTAATTATTACCGTTTAAGGGAAATGTATTTATTATATATATTTACATAAAACAAAAGTAAATGAATAACATACCAGAATTAATGAAACGTGAGATTGAAATTTAACTTCATAATACATAATTAATATCAGCATTTATAAACGCTATGTAGAAATAATTCTAATTACTTAACATTAAATCCAACAACGTCTCTAATATTGTTGCAGCTATAAATGGCAAAAAGTATTTTTTGGATGTAAGATTTATTTTGTGCCAAATAAATATGGAATCAAAACTTATTAATTCTTATTTTCTGTAGTTCTGTGTTCCACTGGTGAAATACTATATGTTAACAATTTTTGGAGCATCACACTGCATAAAATTTTAACAATCAAATTAATTTATTTCAGCCGGAAATCCAAAATTTTCTTAAACATAAAAAATAATATCGTTTAGCTAAAAATAGTCAATATTTCCTTAATCATTCTAAAAAAGAAAATAAACGACACGGGGCGTATTATACCTCGGAGATCATGCATTGTCTTAGATACATAGACAAAATATTCCTGTAATGCCAGTTATCATTAATGTTGTTATCAGACAATATAGCCTTTCCTATATTTTTTCTTCTTTGTCAGAGGTTAATCTGATAAAATCGCTGTCTTGCTGAAATATATCTTACATAGCATCAGATAACCAATAAAGTTACAACTCTGAATATACAATTTACTATATTTAAGAAAGTGATAAAATAAATATGTTGGAATTATTATCTTGCAGAACTAAAGAAATAAAAATCCTAAAATATTTACAACTCTTTTCAATTGATAAGTGAGAAAACATTTCGATTTTTTTAATGTTGTTAAGATTAGGACTTTGATTTTTAATAAATGAACTCAACTATTTTTCCCACTAACAGCACCGAAAATGTTGTTTTCGGAAGATGTCTATGAAAGTGAATTATCATGTAATATATTTTTAAGAGCGTTGGAACTAGGTGGAACTAGGTGGACTAGGAACTAGGTGGAAAGCCTGCATCAGAGTCCATCTTGGCTTACAACGAGGATATGTCGAATCTTTAAACTTGCACTGGGACTCTCGGCTGTCGACGAACGGTGAGTTGTATTTTCTCCTTATATACTTTCTATTTACTCTATTGATGAGTTTTTATTTTTGTGCCACTTCAAATCGAAATCTAGAATGTTTATTTTGAGTTAGGTAAAACGAGGAGTTCTCGCTCAATTTTTCTGCCCGATTAGTTTCAATAAACTTAATTTAAACATTAAACTCTGGTGTTTTCCCTGTATTACTGAACGGCCTGGCACTCATACTGACATAATGGCCGTTACAATGTAAATCTCCAAATTGAAAAAAGTAAACGATTTACTACGTAAGTTCAATTTTTATAATTTTTATGATTTACTGCTTTGATTTTTAAATTTATGCTTCATGTATTATTATAAAATTATTATTATTTATAAGTTTAAACTTTATTAATTAAATACTTTGCCAAATTTGTAAACAATTGTCGTAAATTTAAAATTTGTAATACATTTTCTTAAAAATTTCATTTTTTAACTATATTTGAGGCACCGGTGGATATGAATGTAAAACTACAGAATTATGTAATACACCCAATACACAACTTTCTCACACGACGCCAAATGGAATTAAATAAAATTATAAATTTTCATAAAACCTTCAATTTGTAACTATTTTTGGGACGCTTGGGGCACCTGAAGATATAAATGGATTTCGATTTTAAAAAAAAAACATGCAAACTAATATAAAAAAGACAACTTTCACACCCCGCGCCAAAAGTAATTTAAAACAAATTAGAAGTTTTCATAAAAATTTCAATTTTTTACTATTTTTGGGTCGTTTGGGGCACCGGAAGATATGAATGTATTTCAATACAAATAACATAAAAAAGAAAGTAATATACACAAAAGGCAACTTTTTCACACTGCGCCAAAAGTAATTTCGTATACTTCACGATCCACCCTAATATATATCTCATTTTAGGATATCTAAATAAGAGGATATTTATTCGAAAGTATCATTTACATTGATTTAAAAGAAAAATGCATGTCATTATATTTTATTTATACGTTGACAAATTATTATTATTTATTTAAAAATTTACAAGGGAAAATTTAAGTAAGCACTTCTGCTGAGTAAAATGAATTTTGATTCGTAATTTTAGAAAAAAAAATAATAAATAAAAAAAAATATTTTTAAATATTTTCTAAATTAGCAAGGAAATATTTTATTTATTTTTTATTTTCATTTTTAAAATACCTCCAATATTTATTTTAAATACTGCAATTGGTTTAGACATGCAAAAAGACAATAATGATTAAAAAGAAATAGCTATTCTTCCTTTAATGTATGTTCCAGCATTTATACAATAACTTTTAAAAATAAGAAAGATTAAATTCAACGAGAACACAAATAAAATAATGCAAAATATAACCGTATGTCAGTAAATACTGAAACCGTGAAAAAATGCTAGAAAGAAAGTATGTTAAATACGACACTATCACTTGTATTTTATTCATAAACTGCAAAACGTGTGTCGCTTAATTCAGCTTTTAAAATATATATTATATCATTTTATAAATCAACTAAATGTGTTCTTTATGTAAAGAGCTAAAAAATGAATTATGGATCCCAATTAAGAAATCGAGATTTCGTTCGCTCCTCCGTAACGAAATATTATTTTCCTTGATGCAACAAAATGATATGCAATGCTTTGACAGACTGCTAGTGTTCACATTTCATCAGAACTAAAGAAACAGAAAGTAACTTTCAGAAAGGAAACTTGAATGCAGTTTTTGAAAAAATATGGGGGAACATTTAAAAAAAAAAGAAAACTGCCCAGTTAAACTGAGGGCATTGAGCTCACAGGCTATTCACTGTAATTGTATATTATATTCTTATTTCAAAGAATTTGAAATATGCCCCTCGAAAAATAAAGAAATCAACAATATATTATGGGTGGTCATACCCCCGTTACTCCCCTCATAGTTAACTAATGAACCCCTTAAACTAATCAGGGAAGTCTCTAATTCCAATGAATATATATACAAAATTTGAAGAAATTCGGATAATTCTGCATGAAAAACCTATTTATCTAAATTAAGGGGGATTAGACCCCCCTTTCCCCCTTTATACTTAACCAATGAACCCTCAAAACTATTGACAGATGCGCATTATCAAAATGAACCTATATACAAAATTTGAAGAAAATGGGATAATTCTGCTTGAAAAACCCATTTATCTAATTTATGGGGGTTAGCCCCCCGTTTCCCCCTTTTATGCTTAACCAATGAACCTCCAAAACTAATCAGGAAAGCGCCTTATTACAAGGAACCTATAAACAAAATTTAAAGTAAAACGGTTAGTTCTATCAAGAGTTATCGCGTTACGTACATACATACATACGTACGTACATACAGAACCGGCGGGCACATAAGCTCTCAGACTTTGATAGCCTGTGAGCTAAAAACTGCTGAAAACGCCTAGTAATTTCTTAATATAGCGAAACAAATGTTTATATATAGGTAATGTCTCCTATTCAAATGTCGTAATTTTGCAAAAACTTAACAAGCGGTATGGAAAGGAGATTTCATAAAATATATTTCTATAAAGAAATCCGATTTTTCTAATATTTCTCTGAAAGAAAATGCAATGTTTTCTACAACAATGTATTTTTTAAGAAGAAAAAACATAAATTAAAAAAAATTTAATAATAAAGAAAATAAAGAATTTTTTCAAAAGTTCTTGTAATAAAGAAAAAATAAAATAATAATAAAGAAAAGCTTTTTGAATTTCATAGAAGTACACTTATTTATCTGATTCTATTCTACATTTTCATATGCTTAATTTGAATGAGTAAAGGAAGTATATACAAAGCTTGATTCGTTACATTGCAAACTGCAAAACGTGCATAGGTCGAAATCAATTTTTTAACTCAATATATCAATGTAAAAATCAGTCAACATTTTTTTTTTATTCGAAAAAAAATTAGATAGGATTGGAAATCTCAATTATGATTCCGAGAAACTTAGTCAACGAATACTTTTGTCGACGTTCGAACAAAATCATGTGAAAAGTGTAAGTGTTCATATTTTCCAAGAACAAACAAACAATGAAAAGAAAATTTCCCAGTTAAACTGAGGGCATTGAGCTCACAGGCTATTCACACTAATTGTATATTATACTCTTATTTCAAAGAATTTGAAATGTGCCCCTCGAAAACAAAAGAAATCAACAATATATTAAGGGGGGGGGGGTCATCCCTCCGTTACCCTCCTCATAGTTGACTAATGAACCCCTTAAACTAATCAGGGAAGTCTCTAATTACAATGAATATAGATATACAATTTTAAGAAAATCGGATAATTCTGCATGAAAAACCCATTTATCTAAATTAAGGGGGATTAGCCCCCCCATTCCCCCTTTATACTTAACCAATGAACCACCAAAACTATTCAGAGAAGCGCATTATCACAATGAGCCTATATACAAAATTTGAAGAAAATCGGATAATTCTGCATGAAAAACTCGTTTATCTAAATTAAGGGGGGGGGTTATCACCCCTTTCCCCCCTTAACCAATGAACCCCCAAAACTATTGACAGAAGTGCATTATCAAAATGAACCTATATACAAAATTTGAAGAAAATGGGATAATTCTGCATGGAAAATCCATTTATCTAAATTATGGGGGATTAGCTCCCCGTTTTTCCCCTTTATGCTTAACCAATGAACCTCCAAAACTAATCAGGGAAGCGCCTTATCACAAGGAACCTATAAACAAAATTTAAAGTAAAACGGTTAGTTCTATCAAGAGTTATCGTGTTACGTACATACATACATATAGAATCGGCGGGCACATAAGCTCTCAGGCTTTGATAGCCTGTGATGTAAAAAAAGGGAAAGTAGCTTTTAGAAAAGGAAATTGAACGGAATTTCTTAAAAATTTCAAGAAGATTTCAAAACAGCCGAATACTCAGGGTAATTTCCTACTATCTTGAAAGAAAGTACGGCTATAGTCATCTCTTAAAATGCCATTGTTTAGCAAAAGAATTAACAGGTGGTATGATGACGAGATTTCATAAAAGGTATATCTGTATAAAAATCCTCTGTTTATTTCAATATGCCTAGCAAAACGGTTTTACTTTTCGTTCTTGAAAAATGTTTTTTTAAGGGGACGGTGGACGTTAAAATTGAATTATTTAATTTTTCATCATAGATATATGAAATTTTGTCCATATATAGATTTCACCATAAGTATATAGAATACCTTAAGGAAATTTCCTAATCTTAATAAAATTTTAAGGTTTTTAAAAAAAAAAAAATTAATTTATAAACCAAATTTTAAAACGCTTATTGCGTAAGATATTTCCCCGATTTAGCATTTGGATCTCTTAAAACTATATTACAAACAAATCTGTGTATCAGTTTTTTAATCCCCCGAATAGTTAATTTTTGAGAGATTTTTTCTAAATACCATTCCGATTTTCATCAAAATTTAGCATTTTAATAAGTTATAAATCAAATTTAATTATCTTAACGAAATCTAATTATAAAATGCCTGCACAGTTTCTTTGTAAACAGTATTAGGATTCGTCCTTATCAATTTCATGAATTTTGAACCAAAATTAAGACGCATGGAGCATTTCAAAAATTTAAAGAACGTGTAAAATCTGTATTGAAAAAAAACAAAACATGTATAATGTTTACTAAAGCACCGAAAAATTCATTGTATACATAATCAAACGCTTGTAACTATGCGAAAAATTATCGCAGCTGCATGAAGTTTTTCTCAAATGGTTCAGTACAAACTGAAGAATAATAATACACATAAAATTAAATTTAGATTTTTGGGGTGATTTTTGATCAAATAAAGGTCCACGGTCCCCTTAAGAAGGAAAACTGTTTATTTTCAAATTATGAAAAAAATAAAAATAAACGAATTAATTAAAATATTTAAAATAACGGGGAAATTTTAAAAAGAAAAAACTTTTGAAAAATCACTAAAATCTAATATTTAAATTTATTCAGCATTTTAATCTGTTTAATTTGAATGGACAAGACAAACATTTACACTGATTACATGCCATATTTAAATTATAATTGTAATCACGATCCGTAGAAAATAAAATAAGTATTCTATGCTGCGAATAGTTTTAGCGTAGCCGTCAGAAAATGACAGCTATTTATCCGGATTATCAGTCCATGTAAAGTACCCAATTTTAAATATTTTATTAAAATTAATACAATATAATTTGTAATTTTTTTCCGGTGTAAACTTTTAAAACTCTGTAGGTATGAATAAATTAACAAAAAAAAAAAAAAAAAAAAGATGAAATAGATAAATAGAAAAAAAATCAGCATTTTTACCGAGAGTTGAGTAACCATATTTTAAATAAAAAAGGTTTTTTTTTTTTTTTTTTTTTTTTTTTTTTTTCATGTTAAAAAAATAATAATTAGATAATATCGTGCATTTCTTAATATAATTAAAACATTTTCTTTGTGTCTATACACTATACACTCATATATATATATATATATATATATATATATATATATATATATATATATATATATATATATATATATATATATATATATATATATTACACGTGTGTTACACGTGTATATATTTATATATTATTACATATATATGGAGAGAGAGAGAGGAATAAATAAATATATATATTCTTTTTAAATAGGAATACGAGAGTATTTATTTATTTTTACTTTTATTTCATTTATGAAAATATACAATAAATGAAGTAAAAATTCTTAAAATTTGAATAGCAAAAACTAAAAAACTGCGTAACGTCTGATGCATATAATTGATAAATTTTCCATGCCTAAAAAACGTACACAAACACACGCACACACACACACACACCAAACACTTACGATTTAAACGTTTTTTGAAATATCTAGAGGAATACTTGACAAATTCTTGTTGCACTTCAGGAATATATAAAGAAAATGTTACCTCATATTTTTCAGCAATGATTGATTACTGTGCATTTAGGGGATTAACAACAAAATTATTACAAAAAATAATATTTGCAATTACTCTGTAAAAAACAAAATCACGAAATGATATGTACGTCCTTGTACTTGCGTAAGAGTATGACGTGTATTCCTGGAGTTAGAAAATTTTCATTAAAAACTAAAAAAATATCTGCATGTTTTTTTTTTCTCATAGCATGCAGGGTTGTCAACTAATTTTAACGCCACAATCAAGAAATCTGACCGAGTAAATTAAAAACAATATGCTCCAATTAGAATATAAATATATTAAATATTTGATGAAATATGGACATTTATATCAAATACATTTTAACTGTGCAAGCGCAAACAATGACCAATCTTTTTTTTTTATTTATATGTAGGGTAACTTATAATATTCGACATTTCATTGTCCCGAAAATTATAAAATATATGAGCAGGATTTAAGTTGTTTTCTACAAGTTTCTGGGTGATGAGTGACGTTTCACAAACTGTCCTTTTTCATTTTTTACAGTTTTAGGTAGCTTTCAATACAAAAAAGTATAAAGCTACCTATTGCAGCCGTTCGGAGGAAAGCAGTTCCAGAAAATTTCGATATATTTTCACCGATCATGACCCCCAGACCCCAAAACCACCCTCCGTTCAAATGTTGATTTATATATATATATATATATCCATATATATATTTGACCTATGTCATACGATAACGCTCGTATTTATAAATCAATTTCGATGAAACCAGTTGTGTGTATTTAGCTCACCAATGTCTCGACCGAGTTCGTTGGCCAGCTTGGTCGCCATTTTGTTTCAAGATGGCGGCCATTTAAAAATTTAAAACTAAAATAAATATACAAAAAAGTTAAAAATTCAAATTTAATTACGTATTATGCCTTGATACAAGGATTCCAGAGCATTTTTTGGTTTGCCTCTATCTTAAAAAATGGCTGAGATAGAGCAGTTTGAAATTCTAGGGTGGCTGACATTTTGAAACAAAACAGCACATTAATGCGATTATTCGCAAATTATTTTCTTTCATTGTTGTAATAATTTTCCCAATTATACGCATAAAACTATATATATTCATATCCGTTAACGCCAAATTCTCGACAAAATTGGCGACATTTGGCGAAATATCGCCAAATTTGGCGACCAAAATAAGTCTTCATAAATGAAGCCAATTTGGCTATTGCTCAATAATTTGGCGAATTTCTTATTCAAATTCAGTATTAACGAATCTTTTGTAAACGTTTCTTTGCATTTTAACTTGCTGTTTTCGTGTAACATTAGCTAAAATTTTAAAACGAAGATATAGGAAAGCTACCTTTTCCTCCCGGTACACGCCGGAAGGACTTTTTACTAATGCTTTAGTTCTGCTTGAAAAAATCATGAACATGCGCTCATTGCAGCAAAAAATAACATTATCACCATCCGTTCCACAGTTACGTTAAGTTAGATACTAACGTCTTTGCTGGAAATCGTTTAATAAAAACTGACAGTATGTGGAAAATCCCTTATTTTCCAGCTACTTTTAAAAAGCAACCTAAATTTAGTTCATTATATATACGACATCTTTCTGAATCTACTGACTACTTAGCTCTGAAAAAAAATTGTTATCATTTGCACATGAGCCGTTAAATACTTGCGCTTTATATGTACACGAGTGTGACACGAGAGAAAATAGTACAAAGCTCGTTAAATTTTGGGGGGAGGGGGTAGCTGAACTGGAAGCAAGATATATGACAAATGTCTTTGTCATATATATCATACCTATGCATGGCTGTCTTGCATGTTTTTCTCTATTTGTTTGCTTCCGTATTTTTTTAACAGTGTATATTAATTTATGAATGGTATTTTGTAATTCTACCAATTAATTTGCTCATTTTCATCACTTGAATGTGTACCAGCAGATAATTAATTAATTAAAGATATCGTCTCATTTTTTCATTACTAGTCAAAAATTATCAACTCTTGGTTCTCATCAATAACACTCAGACTAATCTTTTTGAGGGAAGTCCTAGTATTAATTAAATTATTATTATACGTTAGGAAAGAAATTTCCAATTCCTGAATAGATAGGTTAAAATAAGCATTTTTTGCCTTTCCTGTTGCGATGTAGTAAATATATATTAATAAATTCACTAGATTGCGCTTTCTACCAAGCATAAAAATCAGTGAATATTGGCATAATCGGGTGCAATACTCATGCCAAAAAAATATATCGTAACGGATATTTTTTTTGATAAAGTTTTGAATTTTCAGTCATACAATTTAGAATGATTTTTAAGATAAACGCTAAATACTTGTAAAAAAAAAAAAAAAAAAAAAAAAAAAAAAAAAAAAAAAACTATTTACATCAAATCTAATCAGCACCAATTTATATCAAGGTCTAACTGAATCTAAAGTTTTATTAAATTCTGTACATTAGTTCTTTAGCACCCACAACATTTTTGTCACATACAGACAGGCACACAGACAGACAGACATACTTTCATATTTTTTTATTCGACTTACAAATATCTTTGAAAAATAATCTCTGTCACACTTATACTATTATACTTTCAAGATAAATCGAGCAAAAGGAAGTAAATAAGTCTATATGTATATAAATTTTCAGATATAGTCACAGTGATCACCATAGTTACCAGGCGTCTGGTGACCTAATGTAACACACGTTGAGGCAGATTGTACGACAAAAAATGAGCGAGTAAGAAAATATTTAAGCTTCTTTTTAGAATAAGGATTTCAAAAATTTATAGAATCAATATACTCAAGAAAAAAGTTTTTGCACATTTAAATTTTGTTGTAAAGAGAAATTAAAGAAAAATATTTGTTGTGTCATTATTTTGCGTTTGGAAAATTACATGTAAATATAGATATATTACATCAAATTCGTAATAATTATTTTCTAACCTGTGTCTTATATTAAAAAATAAACATTTAAATCAAAGAAATTTATTTGCTTTAAATTGAAATTTGTTCGTTTAAACCGCTTTTAAAATAAATTTCTTAATATTTACTTAAGAAAATGCACAGGTTTCAATTTAATAAAGTTTGTGACAAATTATTATAATTTTAAAATATGTGTGATATTGATACCTACATTATGTTTCTGCAAATATAAATAAATGTGTAAATATTTAAACTTGAAATTCTATCATATAGATTAAAAAATAATCTGCACCCATTTCCTAATCTCTTTCAAAACTACAAGTTTTTATTTGTAAACATCATCAAATGAATTAAGTAAACATGGTTTCAAAATATAAATATACTGTTTAGAGGAAATGAATAGAGATTGTAGGAAGCAATATAAAATTATTTAAAAAACATTTAAAAGCATGTAGTATTTTTAACGTACTCTTAATTAAAAAATTGCTTATTTTTATTATTTTATACGTTATATATATATATATATATATATATAATATTACATTTAAAGCAAAAGTTGCATCAGCAGGGAATAAATGTTCGGGTAATATTTATTTAAATGGTGAGAAGTAGCGCGCTACAAGTTGCGAAACTAAAACAGTTACTAAATTTTCTGGTAGTCTGTAGTGTAACGTGCTACATATTGAGAAATCTAATGTAGCAAGTTTTGTGCTAAATTTTTTTTTGTTATTCTACTTCAGGAAATAATAGTAATAATAGTAACAGAGTGCCAAGTCTTTAAATCAAGCGATCATAACTTCATTTTTTGTGAAAAATGTTACTGCACACTAATTTCCAAATGCCTGTAACACATTACTGTAAAAAAATAGTAAATAAAGTTTATGCAGAGTATGTTTATGAGTAAATATGTTACTCAAAATAGTAGCACTACGTTATGTAGACTGTTAAAATATGTTCTGTTTTCATGTACCTCCCTCTCCACCTAACACCATACATTTAATTGTCTGAGTGCAACGAAGACTCATACACAGTGCAGTTTTACTTTGCCCATATATAGCTACGATGGATATTAAAACTTTTCGTCAAGCATAACTCAAAAAATATTTAACGGATTTCGTTCAAATTTTCACAGCAGGTACCTATAAAGGTGACAACGACACCTATTTATTACCAAGAATAAATTTCAAACCGTTAAAGAGTTGTATTAACAAATACATAAAAAAGCTCAATTAAAGTACATACGTCATTTTCACCGGCGGAGATTTTCGTAAAAATAAGATTTTAAAAGTTCATGGAGTAACATATGGAGCAAAAAAATATGCACGCACAGTACAATACAATATCAGTACAATAAAAAATATTTCTAAAAATGGAAAATTAATCTGGAATTGTTTCTGTTTAAAAGAAAAAAAACCCGAATTAACTTAGTATTAGAGATTTGGCGCAAATCTCACTATTAACAGTTTTTTATTTCGCGTGTGTAAATTAGAAACAATTCGCTGATATTTAAATGAAAGGTTTTGATTTGTGGCATTATTTCTTCTTATTTTCTTTTCCTTTTTAGTATTTTAAATGGAATTAGTGAAAGATATGTATTTTAAATTAAATTAGTGGAAGACATGTATTTTTGATGTATGTATTTCAAATGAAATGAGTGAAAGGTTTATAGTTAAATGAAATTAATCCAATATAAAGATGTTATTAGAACAATATTTGGCGATTTATCAACTGCGCCAAGTTAACATAAAATTACCAATACATATGTGAAATGAAACAAGACACAAATGTCACATACGCACTACGCTGGCGCGAATTTTTTCCCACGTCAATTTGGCGAAAATTTTGTTTTTGAGCATTAGTTACAAATATCATGCAATAATAGCACGTGATTTTTTATTTCAATGTAAAGGAAATAAAAATAAATAAATAATAGCTTGATATAAATAAATATTGATATACATATAAAAATAATCTATAGAATTAAAATAAAAAATAAAAGTATCTAAACACAATAAACAGTTTTCTCCAATTTGGCGGGGGGGGGGGGAATCGCGCCAACGTGAGTATATGACATCTGTGCCGGGATTTTTACCCTTTTATCTGTGCTTTCAGAAATATCAAAAAATAAGAAAAATACTTATATCAGGCATATAATGGTTTGCACTTTTTTACGTACCACTTCTCCATTTTAAGATTTTAAATGCTATTTATACCAGATATTTCTTTCTTAGATCCCTACAAGTTACTTTCGGTAATTTTTTAGTTTACTTATTAATTGTTTACAATTTGCCCCCCTGATATCAACAATTATTTTTCACAAAAATGTCTCTTAATTTTGTTAAACATGTCTGTTATCTCTTTGCATTACTTGTTAAAATATCGAAAATGGCAATAAAATTTTATTTTAGCATCGTACTTATTTTTTTAAGATGGCGCAAAAACATGGTTTAATAAACGTATATTTGTAAATATTTGAAAAACATGTTTTTCCGCACTCTAGAAAAATTTGGTAAGATGCTGAAACTGCCTTTTAGAACCATTTTTATTTTTTTCGCCAATCGTGCCAACCAGCACATGATATGGAATTTTTCCCATTCAGATATACAGAAACGTTTGGTATCAAACAAGTGTAATGCTAGCAAGATTTTTCTGGTCGAAAAGTATTTCTCGCATTTCTATGAAATAATTTAATAATAAAACGGTATGTGGTGATGGCTTTTTTCTCCTGGTAAATTTCTAACATTTCATATTACAAAATACGTTTTGTACACTCGCACTAAAATTGTAATAGTTAGTTTTAAATTTATTAACTTACATAGAGAAAATAAATACAATGATGATTCTCTTTCCAGTGTTCAATAAATCTACTTTGGCTTGACAGAATTATTAAGATTTCAAAACAGATCTAATATATTATTCTGTTTCTTGTAATTAATTGAGTAAAAAACACACATGCATTACTCGAAATATCACTAATTTATTTTTTACTAAATAAATTGTTTTAATTTTCCTGCAGTATATTAACAAAAAAAAAAACATTATTTCCTTCTTTTTATTAGGTGATTTTCATCTACCACTAAATAAACTACTCACAATACACGATAATCTTTTATCTGTAAAATGGAACTAAATTCGTATTGCTGAATAATTATTCATACCATATTTATTTAAAAATCAAAGCTCCTCTATACATAAGTACGACTTGGTCAAAGATAAATTTATCATATCGTTATAGAACTGAAGTGGTCGATTTCAAGGACATTGAAATTAATGAGCAGCAGAACATAGAGTACTTCTGTGTGTAGTAATACAGCGTGTTTGTTAATCGCTTGTATGACTAGCCTTTCGTTATATGAAATATTTTCATTACACTAATATAAAGTATGGCGTAACCTAAATGTAAAAATAACCGACAAAACTGACAGTGATTATACAGGGTTATGAAATAGTACATAATAAGGATATTGGGAATACAGAACAATTATATAATATTCAATTTTGACAGAAAGGAAAATTTTAAATATTGATGTAAATTTTAAATTAATTATTATTAGGAAGGCAATTAGCTAATACTCATAATAGATCAACGGAACTGCTCGTATTAAAAGACCAACGATAAATCATTTGAAATCATCGATTCGATTACATAGTTTAAAATAAAATCGTTTCAATCTGCAATGTTGGTACAAATGTTAGCATGTAACTCTTAAAATTTTTGAATTTTATTCAAAAGATTCATACTTAAAAGTAATCAATAAATCACAATTTTGCAAAAAAGATATAATTATGAATTGTTTGCTTTGATGCTACGTTTAAATTATTTTAATACACTCCTTTTGCTGATGCATCCATGTTTATATTTATACCTATTTATACACTTGTTATACCAAAATCTGCTCTTATTCAATTTTCTTACCTCTTAGTACCATATTTGCTTATTTTAAAACAGCATGCACTGTATTTATAGTACATGGTGCGGAAATTTTTTTGGATTTACTATCTGAACGCGATTAAGCAGAAGGTGCTAAAGCCTTTTGCTCAAAAATACTTTTCTGGACGAAATTGGATGTTTCAGCAATACTCTGCACCAGCCCTATGCTCACGGAAGACACTTGACTGGCACAGGATGGAGAATATTGCTTTCATTTCTACCGATTTTGCCTGCTAACTCGCCCGACATCAATACAATGCATTTTTCCATCAGGGAAATTTTTAAGGCTTCGATGGTCTGAAAAAAAATTGTTGAAGGAATAGACCAATCTTCAAAATGAGATACTTCGTGCTGCAGTCAATGATCTCCCAAAACGGCTATGGGCACGCATCAAAGAAAAAACGGATATTTTAAAGAAGCATTTCAGATCAGGATTCAGGATTCAGGATTCAGAAGCATTTGAAGATATAATCTGCTTTTCCATTTATATAACGTTAAATTTAGTATATTGTCACTAAATAGTTGACATGTACGTTTTTCTTAAAAATAAGTGATTTTAATCCCATCCAAAACTCTTTCCACACCCTGTATAAAGCGTATATGATTTTAAGTTTCATGCATTTAAGTTGAACCTTTTTTTTTTAGAATCTTAAAACGTGTAAAATATTTTTATTCATGTACATCATTTTTGTGTAATAAATCTTGAAAGTCTCCAGTACAGTACATGACAAACACATTTGTACGAAAGCGGCATATGCTAAGATGCAAGAAAAAATAAATAAGAGCAAGTTTTAGTGCAAAAAGTTTATTTTCAGTGGTATGATGTGTGGAATGACATGGATATTAATAAAGCTCCGACCTATCCGGTTAGACATTCCGCTGCATTAGCCAAAATAGTCAGGAGTCATAGGGAGTAATATATATATATATATATATATATATATATATATATATATATATATACATATATATATATATATATATATGTATAATTATATGTATGGCTGTTAATATGTATGGCTGTTTAATAGCCTCTGCTTGTTAACTAGGAGAAGACCCTTTAAATGCCTCAGAGGAGGACTTAAAGGAATCAACTGGGAGCAGAGACTTAATGTCCAATCCGCACCTTCCATCGGTGCAGCCTGTTAGTACTCTTGCCTAGTGCATGGGGAACGAACGCGGATGGGCTTCCTCCAACCCGCTTGGCCAGCGTGGAGGAATTTGGCCACCTCCCCTCTTATTTTACCATGAATTCACAAAACAAATCACGGCCCTCAATTCCCGGCAGTCTGCATGTTCCTGATTACGGGGATGACTAAAGCACTAGACAGGCAACAATGGAAAAATCTGGGGGAGACCTACATCCAGCAGTGGATTGAAAACGGTTGATGATGATGATGATGATGATGACATATATATATATACAGTGAAACTTCCATTTAACGAAGTCTCATCGTTACACTTAAAAACTTCGTTATGAATAAAATTCGTTAAATAGAAATCATGAAATTTTTCCTTCAGATATGATAAACAGGAATTGGATTCAGAAGCATTTGATTCAGTTTCAATTATGTAGCAGTCTTTTACAAAACAGTTGTGTACGGTCGAGAAATCATGTCACATCCCCAAGCTTCGGCTCAAGCTTTCATCAGCTCTCATACACAGGTTCTCAAACTAATGTTTTCATTACATTGCCTTTTTTCTGTCTTTTTCGATAATGTACTTCAAGATTTTTTATTAATCCTTAGACTAATGGCTGAAGCTTAGAAGTTGTATCGGTACAAACAAAAATAACTTTGATGTTCTTTAATTTGAATTTTGAAGCACAAAGCAGTTGTCTATCAGCAATGGAAAATCAGAATAGTATCTGTCTGACTCTAATTGATATTTTTTGCTTCAATATATATGACGCCACTGCGTCACTGCATCTTCTATATCATTGAATGCAAAAAGGGGATTTTGACTTCCCCAACTGTCAGTGCTGGAGTCTAGGTGTGGGAGAGTAATGATAACAAGTGTTTTTCTTAGTCTGAAAAAAAAATTGTTTTATTTAACATCAAGCAGAATGGAAATTATTTAAATGTATTCATTTTCATACATACCACTGAAATAAATTCGCATATCCATCGCAACATCAACCTCTTAGTTTGGATTTTGGACACGTACAAAAGTGGAATAAACTTCGTTATATAGAATATATGTTTCGTAATATGGAGATAATTTTACATGCTAATGGTGTTCAAAGTCAAAGTTCTGCAGAAAATTTCGTTAAGTAGAAAACTTCGTTAATTAGGGACTTCGTTAAAGGGAAGTTCCACTGTATATATATATATATATTCAAAGATGTTAAATTTGGACAACATATCACACGTGAGAATGTTAAAAGCGTTATAGTATAACAATTTAGTTTGTGTGTTCACAGTATAGTTTGTGTATTCAGTTTGTGTAAAACACTCAAATAATTGCGTTTCTTGCATATAATACTTTCAAATATAGTAAAACTTGTTCTTACATGTAAAAGAAAATGAAACCTAAATAAATTGACACCTCTTACCATTTGCTTTTCAAAAATATACAAGTTATGTTTATTTATGTTTTCTTTAATGAATTTAAACTAATATTATTATTTGTATCATAGTAACACAGAAACCTAAATTAAACATTTGAATAATTTTTTTAATGTTTTCTACACAGACTCTTTTAACACATTTTCAGACTTAGTCACTATATTTTTCACCGGAGAAACAAACCTATTTAATACGTGGTTTCTATAACAGTTGTTTGTTAATGCGCATTCTGTGGTAGATTGTTTCAATAACTGTAAGGAAAAAATGGTAAATTATTAATTGCTGATATTCCTCTGTTAAACTTGGTTTATAATCGTTTTCTCGTCACCTTGAAGTATTTTTTTTTATGTTTATACGTCTTAACCGTTATTCCTTATATGCGTGTCAGCCTTTAATCATTATTTTGAAATTTGCTATTATTGTAATTACTAGGATATGGATGTAGTATATTAAAAACATCCTAGAAAATATAAACAAGTTAGAAATTGTAAGTTAAACTTGATAAATGAGATGCGTTTTTACTATAACTAGTTTGACAATGTAAAAATCATCGTTTTATTTCAGCGAAATGAGTTATATCGTCTGTTCAGAGTGAAGTCAGCATGTCTTTCTTTTCTGTTATTTCATATGTCACTATTAAAGATGCGATAGCGCTGAAAAATTGACTATGGAGATCTTCCTTTGCGGATGATTACCTGCATGGTTTAATATTTCTATGACTCTTCATGAACCAAACAGTTGTGTTTATTTACTTTAATGGATTGAGTTACTTTACTGTCAATCTAATTCCAACTGTAGATATCTCAGAATCTAGGCATATTTGAATGTAACTCATCTCTCAAAGAAACAATTTTTTTGAACGATTTTTCTAAAAATATAACTTTTATGCAATTTTATTCAAAATATTATTTGGAATAAAAATGGCCGTCTGGCATATGAAAAAAGAAGTGGTTATCCCTTATTTGTTTCCCTCAGTCACGTGACTTGCGTTTAAGTATATAGATTACGTATCATAGGATTTAATAGAGAGAAGAAAACTTTTATTAACATCTTTTAGAGTTTTGATTCGATTTGCATAAAATTTCAAATGATCGACAAAATTCTACAACGGTTATACATATTAATTTTCAATCTATTCGGTTGGGTAATTTTTGCGCTGTTATATGCGGCCGGACGGGCAGACAAACGGAATGACAGGCGGACAAAACGACGACCATAGCTGCTACGTATTTATATAATTACGAACGCACCTAAAAATGGATTTTTCGATATTTGTTTCAAATTTGTGCACGCAAAATTAGTAGTATTCTTCTACATTTACGCGTAGTGTTTATAAAGTCTCAATATACATGGTGATTTTTTTTAAAGTTGTGAAAGTAAAACCATATAACAGAAGAACCACTCATCCAAATGACCTAAAATTTCACCAGTATACTCCCAAAGCGATGGGATTTTTTATGGCATGGTTTAAAAAAAAACTTAAAATCGCACAAACAGATGGCGCTGTACATGCAGTATAGTCGGGAGACGAACTTGCGCCCGGCACAGGCACATTGGCGATAAGAACATGAAGTACGCACACCTCGTGTTCATTATTTTACGGAAATCCTCGCAATGACTGCGCCATTGACGGACCGTGCATTGTTAGTGAAACTGTATCATCAGAATAATGACAGCGCAGCGACTGCTCTTAGGAGATTTAGGACACTTAAGAATTTAAGAAAATGACGACAGAGGGCCTACGGAAGATGTTTTTTCAAAGTACCGTCTATTGTTTTCCTCCCACAGACGGTATTCTTTGTTTCTGCTACCTTACAGCGCCATCTGTCGGTGCGATTTTAAGTTTTTTTTAACCATGGCTAAAAATATCCCATTGCTTTGGGAGCATACTGGTGAAATATCTGGTCATTTGGATCAGTGGTTCTTTTATTATAGTGTTTTACTTTCACAACTTTAAAAAAAATCACCCTGTACATTTTTCATAAAGGTTCCAAACCTAATTTTTTTACAGGTGATATGATAGAATGTTTTCTTTGAAAATAGTATAAACATTCTTTGTCATATTCTGTGTAAAATAATGTAGGAACAGGTGCATTTTGACTTCACTTGTAAATTCAGAAATGTTGCTCTCATCAGAGTTGGTACTGAAACTTTGTTGAAAAATTAAAGCAAACCTTTTGCGTTAAAGATTAAGATCGTTTCAGCTAACATACAGCAATACGAAGTACTGTGATTTCACAATACCCATCAACATTAGATTTTAACCTTAGGGACTTAGTCAAATACATAGTGTACTAACAAGGGAACCGCGTTTGGTGAGTCTCGAACCTAGCATAAGACCTGGTGTATTTTTGTAGCACTTTAGGCCTAAGTTAACCCATACAATTTATCTGAAGTTTTTTTTTTTTTTTTTTTTTTTTTTTTTTTTTTTTTTTTTACAGCAGCACAACTTTTTAAAAATGCAATTTTTAAGACAACTTAACGGACTGTTAATATAGAAGATTTTTTAAGTACTTTGAAATACACTTTAGTGTATAATAAGAATAAAATATTGAAAAAAGTTTAAAGATTCTTTCCAGAATCTACGAATTTCACTTTGAAAAAAATATAACAATATAATTATCTTTTAGGCGGCGCGATATTGGCTTTATTCTTATCATAGAATCATCCCTGGCAAACCTGGCTGATTGTCATAATGTGTGAGAAGAGGACTGTACTTATAGCACCATATTTGGCGACTAAACTATCTTTTAGCGCGAAATTAACAATTTAAAATTCCTTTAAATTTAAATATATAAATAACTATATACGATACGATTTTTGTAGACGAATTTTATCGGTTATCTAACTTTGGTCGATAGGGACACAAAATGCACGAGGTCTCAATTTTAGGTGCTAGCTTCACCAAAAAAGGTTCACACGATTGTCCATAAAGGTCTGGCCTTTTGCAAGGTTTCACTTCAATCACTTGGCAATATTTACTTACTTTTATGTGGGTTTCATGGAAATTTAAGTTTTCTTTATTGTGTAGATATTTGATAAATGGTACTCGCATTAGGAATTTATCATGAAAACTGCAAAATGAAGCAATTAATGAATTAAGCTTCATGGATTTAACTCAAAATATATATTCTATTAAGAACTTAAGCACTTTTACACATTACGATATCACTTAATTACTGTACATTACAAGCAATTGTGAAAGTAAGTGTAGCTCTTTTTGGCGCATTTCTTAATGCATTTATTTTCGTTACTTCCATGTCTTAAAATAATAAAAACATTTGTTTTATATGCTGTTTTAAAATAAACATTTTATAATTATTTGTATGATTTGCAAAGAAACATAAATGAAAACATCGCGTCAAAAATTTTCAAAAATTGTTCTCAAAAACGAATAGAAAAAAAAAACTTTTTTATTGAATAAAATAAAAAAAAATGTTCAAATTTAAAAGTATCATTTTGAATAAGAGATATATATATACAAAACAAGAGATAAAAAATATCATTTAATATGTAAGCATTTATTGAAACAAACGCAAATATGAAAATTTCTTTCAGTACATGTGTAAAAATATAACAAGCCTTTTAGTCAGATTTAAATGTTCCATATTAATTCTTAAAACAGATAAAATATGACATTAAATATTTAAAACATGTTTAATATGGCAGGAAATATTGCATATTAAAAATGCATCCTTTGCATTTCAACGGAAATTTTTAATTTAATTAGTATCTGGCGTATAACGTTTTAGCAAAGGTTTTACAGACCTTTGAGCAATTATTATGTATTTAAATTTTAATCATTCATTTCCTCATTACTTTGTACCGATAAATCCAATTAAAAAAAAGTTTTCGCCATTAAAGTTCATATTATAATAATGCAATGTTTGCAAAGCATTCATATTAGAATAATAGCAATATGCTAGAACTACCAATTTAAATTAATCTTCAATACTAAATTGAAGTTTAATTTTTTCCCTTTACTAGTTATTAAAACACACGCTGAAAAATTATTAGTATTTTGAAAGAAATTAATAAACCGTCCGCATTAAATATATTTATCTGCGATATAAAGATATGTATTCAGATCCTTATTTTAAAAAAAATGGTTAACATAAATTCAAATACAATTTCAGAGATATGTATAACTTTTTCTCTCAGAAATTAGAATTAAAAATTATTTATTCATAAACATGTAATACTTATAAAACTTTTAAGAAAAAACTGCAAATTATGGAAAAATGCCCAATGTAGTAAATATATGTGGGAATAATGAGAAGTAATAGCAGCAATGGTCTTAACTCCATGAAATAATAATATACATGAGCTGCAAGCTTGAATACGAGAGTGAAAATACACGTGGATGAACGGGTGAACGAGCGTTCTATACAGTTGAGCCGTGGTTGTTGTTGGAATTTTGATGCAATGCACAGGGAATCTTGCAACTTATGTTTATATTTAAATATGAAAGTTTTTATTGCCCTTAAATATTAATACAGTTATATATTTGTATTTGAATCTTCAGTTGTATTTGTTGTTATTTTATTAAACCTTTTTGTTTATATTATAATTGAAAAAACTTCTGTTGTGTTGAAAGTATTATTCGTCTTAACCCCGAATTAATTTTGGGGGATCGAGCCGGGATTTGAATAAAAAAGCTATTTCGTACCTTGATTGTAGTATAAGAAGTATTTTTTTAACTGTAAAAATGAGCTGTTTGTACGAAATATAATGATAAGAGATCAATAATCGGATTTATGATATTGTAATATTTTGTTCCATTGTTGTGTCTACAAATTAAATAATGTCCGTTTTGAATAAAGCTAGAAAAGCAGATTTATTAGCATTGTGTGATCACCTGGGTATAGTTGTTCCTCAGAGTTCACGAATTATTGATTTGATAAAGTTAGTAACTGAATCAGACGATTATGAAGAAAGTTTTAATTAAAGTTTGAATCGAAGTGATTGCTACGGAAAAAGAAGAAAGAAAACAGCAACTGGAAGTGGAAAAGAAGTTAGAATCAGAAAAAGAAGAATAAAGAGGAGTTAGAAAGACAAGAAAAATAGGAAGAAATATAAGAAAGAAGATTAGAAGAAAAGAAAGTAGATATGGAGTATGAATTAAAAACTAGTCGGATATGGCAATCCCAAAACTTCCTTTTATCTCACACATGTTAACACTTCCAAATTCGCTATCATACCACAAAATAAATAAAAATAAAATCAACGTTTTCCGTCATTCTGTTTTACGTCAGTTTTTGTGAATTTCTGGCCTGTACTGGCAGGAAAAGATAGCCTCCCTATTGTTTGATGGTTTTATGATTTTAGCTAATTTTACTGACAAACACAAAGCTAAATTGCGTGAAACCCGATTACAGAAGAGTCATTCTCGTCAATATTTAATTTCAATGAAAATGTCGTCAAATTAGAGAGATATAGCCGTTGGCTTCTTATATGGTAATATATTTTTGAAGCCAAATTTGTAAATATTTTGTCAATGGTTGCCAAGCTTGGCGAGAATTTGACGGTGGCGAATACAGATATATAGTGTAAGAGTCGAAACGATGGTTAAAACAATGAAAGAAAATTTGCCGAAACCATTTTCCCTAAAACTCATAAATTAAACCCGTTTATGGAGGAATCTTGCTGTATTGTTTTAAAATTTCAAACATTTTTTAAGAAATAAGAAAAACAAAAAATGGTCTGGAAACCTTTGATCAAAGCCGAACATTTAACGATATTTTTTTTAAACTGCTACTTTATTTGTACATTTTTTTGAATTTCAAATTTTTAAATGACTGTCACAGTGCCCTCTTCAGGCGCAATATCCCCGAATTCAACTGCGACCTGCAGGCCATAGTCAGACACATATACAAAAAATTTGGTTCAATTATCTCCATAACTTCACATTTTTTTTTTGATGATACAATAGTGGAAATGTAACAAAAATCGTTATTACAGCGCCCCCTTTCGTCGTAATATCCGCAATTCAAGTGGGAGCAGCTGGCCATAACCAAAAACGTGTAAATAAAATTTGGTTCAATTTGAAGCATAACATCATATACTTTTCGATGATACAAAGAGTACATATACACGGACACACGGACAGACAGGCATTTTATAAAAACATGTTTTTCGGAATATCTGACCCCTAAAACATGCAAATCCGTTGAAAACCGCAATTCGAAAAAAATTGATTACAATACTTTCTTCAGTTATAGATAGCAGAAAGTAAAAATGAAGCTTCAAGGCAATATGAAAAATATTAGTGACGATTCTGCAATAGGTGGTTCAGGTAAGTGACCAGATTTGTTTAAATTAATGCCTCATTTTGACGGGAAGATTGATATTAGTATCAATTTAGCTTTATTTTTTTATTATTTTTAGCTATCAAAAGAAAAATAGGTGGTGCATTTATTAAGTTTTATTCAGTTCTAATATTATAGCTAGAGAACCAACAAATGACTACAATTATGTAAAAAAAAAAAAAAAAAAAAAAAAAAAAACTTTTTAAACGTTTCCAAATGTCGCGAATTTAGACAGAAATTAATGTCGCATAAGAAAGAATGTTCAGCCACTTGGCGTGATCTAGCATTTTAATTAAGAAATTATTTGGACGAATGGCTTAGCGGTCTTGATTTATAATATTTTAAATCATTAAAATAATTACTAGTAGTAGATCAAATCAAGCAAAGATTACCTGTAGAAATGGAAGAACATTTTATTGATTATCTTCCGAACGTTAAAAATGCTGATGTATTAGATGTATTAGTAAACAAGCTAGTCGATTACTAAGTTGCACGGCGTAATATCAAGCCAATAAATAAAAATTCACATGACATCGAAGATACAATGTATATATATAGTATATATATGTATATACAGTATGCCCATTACTGTCTCTTGCCATGCTCTTAACTTCGGAACGGCTGCTGCTATCTATATTATAAAGGCCAAACGTGTCCGTGCGTAACGTACACGTCATTTTGCGAATGGCAACAGCTGACGATGAAATTTCGGTTTTGTGATTTTTACTATTGTAATTTTTTTAATTTCTAAACATAGCACATTTTAAATTTTTACACCGTTACAGAGGAAAAAAAATTACTTTCAAATGCAATTTGTTTGATATATTGCCTGATATATTATGGCTTATAAAATAATTTTTAAGCATGAATTTTGAAACGCCCAATAAACAAATGGAAGAATGCTGCCATTATAAATTTTTAAATAGTTACAGGTAGTAAAATTAATGAATTTTGATATAAAAACATCACAAGAATAGAGTGCCTTTATATGAGAGTAGCGTTATACTGGATACAAAATTTGATTAGTTCAGACGATTTTGGAGAAAAGGAAGCTTTGTAATAATTTAAAAATTTAAAAGAAAATTATTTGTTTACACCATAAACAAACATCGGATATTTTAACAGATAATTTAAACAGAAGATATTGTTTTAGATATTTTTATGAATAAAATACAAAAAAAATATTTCACAAATTTAATAAAAATGCATATAAAAAGTTAATATGAGCAGTAAGAAACAACGTTTTAATTCATATTTCATCAGTATTTCAAATAATGTTAACGGTCATTGCGAAGTTGGAAAAACGTATATACATGAAATTCGTTAATATCGCGATCACTATATCGCATGCATAAGATGATGAATAATAAATTAACAAAGAAGCATCACTGGATGCAGCGAACATATATATATTATTAAAAAATAATATTATAAAAAATATATATTATTAAAAAGTATTAATAAAATCAAAAAAAAAATACAAAATAAACAAAACCCTTGAAATTCGTTAATGTCGCGATCACTATATCGCATGTATGAACGCTTAGTACAAAAAAAAAAAAACTGGATGGATACCGCATGTATGAGCGCTTCACGCACAAGAAAAGCAAAGAAACCAGTAAAAAAAATTACTAAATGCAGCAACTTTAACAAATAAAAATATGAAAAATCTATTAGATTTAGGGGAAAAAATGGTTTTCGCCTGCGTTCTGTAACCCGGGAAGCCCGGGTTCGATTCCCTAGTGTTCATAAAAGTGGTGCCTAGGTGTAGTAAAGTATCGATGTGCTACTGAACTAAAATGTCTACAGCGCCACTTGGTGGAAAACTGCGGAGTTAGCATTCTTATTTCGAAAACAGTAAGAGATAAGAAAAAAAGTGATTGACAAAATTTTAGAGCATCATCGGTGTAGTCGGAAAAGTCACCAATGTGAACATTAATGGGACGAATAGCACGGTTAAAACGCGCTTCTTTTTTCGTAATTTCCTACGCTGTTACGTGACTAAACGATCTTAGAAATACAATAAAACAACTAGTTATAACAATATACCTTTATTTGAGAAGTTCAAACTTTACACCGTCTGCTGCAATGCACATTTGGGTCCTTGTTTGAATTTTACGTTACACACGTTGGAGCATAGAGGATGAAACGTTGGCAAAAGCGTCCGTAAAGCGTTGTTTAATGTTCTGCAATGTTTGTGGAGGGGTAGCATACACCTGCTGTTTCAGGTCTTCCCACAGGAATAAGTCCAGTAGAGTCAGATCAGGTGAATCTGGATGCCAATCTTCGAAACAGCCATACACAATTATTTGGTTCCCGAATTCCTTGACAAAGTACTGCTTCACTAGAGATGTCTTGTGAGCATGCGTGTCGTCATGTTGAAACCATAGATTCCGAAGATTAAACAACAGCAGGTTCTCTACAAAATTGGGTATTACATTCCGTAGCAGTTGTAAATATTGTGAGCCCGTTAACGTGCAATCGTAAACTACTAGGCCAATCAGTTTATTACTGAATATTGCACACCAAACGTTAAGAGCACACCGAATATCATGCCGAACGTCAGTAAAACATCTAGAATTTTCCAGCGCCCAGTAATGGGAGCTCGAGCTCTGCCTATTGTACATGCCATTCCGTGAAAAGCATGCCTCATCCGTCCACATTATACCTACCAATAATCTTGGCTGGACCTGTATCTTGTTCATGACGCAGTTGCACCATGCATAGCGTCGCTCAGCATCTCCATCCAGTAAAGCCTGTTGAGGTGTTGGCCGGTACGGATGAGCGCCTAATTCGCTTAAGACTTTCCAAACCTTACTCTTTGATAGGCCACAGTGTTCACTGATCTCTGTTGTGCTGCATTTCGGATATGAGAGGGCGCATGCTAATACCGCATCCGGTTGAAGTTGCCTAATTACCTTAGTTGGTCTGCCACATGCAGATTGAGCAGTCACGCAGCCTGTCTTTCTTAAGCGTTTTAGAGCAGTTAGGATGGTTTGATGAAAAGGATGCGGGTCTTCAGGGAAACGTTGCCGGTACAATCTTGCTGTTGATCATGTCTTGCGTCCACATTCACCATAAAATAAAATCATCTCACAGTATTCAGCTTCGGAAAATTTCTCCAGGACCATGAGCATCAACCTACATCCCCAAGAAGATGTCTCTTTTATAACTGTCTCAGGTGAACAGGCGTAAAGTTTCTCACGTATTTACGTACTGCAAAAAATTCGAACACCAAGCGCAAGTTGAGTTCAGTTGATAGGAAAATAATTTACAAGATCTACATATTGTCTACTTTGTTTATAAAGACAATCAGTACAAGGATTCAACCTACACTGTTAAAAATTTGCAGCAAACTGTCCAGTCATTTGACCGTTTTTGTAGAAAACGGTTACATAACCGTAATTTAACTATATTCTGACCAAAAAATGAGCAATAATACAGTTAGAATATACTTAAATTACGGCTATGTAACCATTTTCTACAAAAACGGTCAAATGACTGGACAGTTTGCTGCAAATTTTTAACAGTGTACGGAGTTTGAACCGCAGTCTTTTTGATTGGGAAGCGCAGGCAATACCACTATGCCCCTTTGCGGTGTCGTGTTTTGTCCAAAAGATAATCATTTCTCATTCCGTTCAAGTTTCGTGACACCACAGTGTAGGTAATGAAAAAACAAATGCACTTTTTAACCGTTCTATTATTCGCATTAATGTCCACAAGGTGTCTTTTTGTACTAAATCGAGTATGCTCTACAACTTTGTAAATTACTTTTCCCCCTATCTTTTTTCCGTTTTCGAGATAGGAATGTTAACTCTGCAGTTTTCCACCAGATGGAGCCGTAGGAGGTTTCATCCAGTAGCGCATGGCTACTTTACTATACCTAGACACCACTTTTATTAATATAGAAACGGCTGTTCCGAAGTTAAGTGGGTGGTAAGAGACTTTATTGGGCATACTGTATATACAGGGTGATTATAAAAAACTATCCCGATATATGAGCCCCTAACTATCATACCGTTCACAGAGACTGAATGAAACTTTGGTTTAAAGTATTTTGAGGTACGCGCTCAAGAATCATATGAAAGACAACAGTTAAATTCTAACAGTTACGGTTACAGTGACAAAATTTCGAAAATTTCAAATGCCAACACCTACTTTTTTTAATGGGAATATGATCTTCATAGTGAAAAACCACAAAAAGCGTTGTAACGGTACCTGTAGCACGAAAATCGCCGGCGCTAGACAGACTAAATAGTGAAAACAAAACATTTTATTGTGTTTCATACATTTTCCATTTTACACACGACGACACTTTATAGATGGCGTCAGATGGTGGATAGTACTGAACAATCAATTTTTTTACTTTATTTTGCTTCTCTGTCCTTTATTGGTTGTTTTCACTTTTCTTCTTAGTCTGTCTAGCGCCGGCGATTTTCGTGCTACAAGTACCGTTCCAAAGCTTTTTATGGTTTTTCACTTCGAAGATCACATTCCAATAAAAAAAAGTAGGTGTTGCCATTTGGAATTTTCAAAATTTTGTCACTGTAACCGTAACTGTTGTTTTTCACGTGATTCTTGAGCGCATACCTCAAAATACTTTAGGCCAGAATTTCAATCAGTTTCTGTGAACGGTATGACAGTTATGGGCTCATATATCGGGATAGTTTTTTTTATAATCACCCTGTATATATAATACATACGTATATACGTATACATACACATACTTTTTCGACAATCATTATCTATTTATTCCTCATTGAACAAACAGCATTTTATTTTGTATTGTATTTACGTTAGATATATAAATATTTATAAAACATTAAAACAAATGGTATCTCATTTCCCTCTCTACTTAATAAAAACATGAGTGTTTGCTAAACAACTTTTGATCCTGTGAACAGCTTTCGAAATGCATTTTTTGAGATTATTTGCTAATATTTATTTCATTAATAATTAGTTAAGTGCAATTTTTAAACAAATGTCATGTTTTCATGAAATGTTAAGTGAGTAAATTTTTAGTTTACTAAGTCAAAATAATTTTAAAAAATCGTTTGTATGGGTCGATCATTTATCGTTGTGCGTTTTTTATTTGCATAGAAAAAAGGGATGTTGACACCAGAAATAGTGTAATTTATTATTTGCATGTGCTATCATTGCAGGTGCTTCTTTGATATGTGCATGAGACGAAAGTACAAATATATACACCGGACCTAAAGATTATTGTTAAATTATCTATAAAATGCAATAACTAAAATATATTCCTGCCATATGAACAAAGACATTAATATATATTTATAAGAAATCATTTTAATACCAATTATATATTATCTGCTTAGCTTTTTAAAATACTTTTTTGCATACGTGTTATTAGTTGATATTGTTCTATGATGTAATTTAAAAAGTACATGACTGTTGAATGCCCCAATTTTACAGTCTTATCAATCATATGTATTTTTTTTTTTAGCATTGTTAAATAAATTGTAATTTTCATCAATTTAAGTATATTATATACAGCTTAGTCACATAGTAATATTTTTAGAAAATTTTGCACTTCAATTTTAGAATATTCAATTCAAAATGTACAGTTTAATTTAGGATCGCTATTGAAAACTGTAGATTTAAAAAACTGTTAATATGAGTTAGCATTAAAATGTAATATCTTTATCTTCAAATTTATGTTGAATATTTTGTTGTTTTAAAGCGTTGTTAATTATTTAAAGTATGAAATTCATACATGAAATTACCATAAATTTACACAAACTTCATTTTCTTATGATAATAAGTATTGTTACAAAGATAAAAATATTTATTATTTGGCATGTACAGAATGAGAAACAATGTTTTAAAGAATTGATTTTAATTAACTTTTAAGAATCCTATATTTAATCTTGGAGTAAATATTAATTCTTGTCGTATAACTTCTTTTTTTACTGAATGCTGCGATTTAATAGGATTATATAATTTTCCAAAGCGTAACGAAAATGCAGCTTTTACGTAATAGGGATTTTTGGGAACAATGAAGAAATTTCAAAAATGTTGAAATTAATCTTGGTAAAGTTTTCAAATTATACATGAAAAGTTAATTTCAATATACAGTATGTTTTGTGTCTATGGTATACCAAGAAATAATACAGGGTCATTCATAATTTCCTCCGGGGTTTCGAAACGTTATAGTAAAAAAACGAAGACGAATATGAAAAAAAGAAACATATGAAATTATTTCGAAACTATTCAAGTTTTACTTACATACATTACAGGTGTTCTATGTGTGAACCCTTGGTCACACGGCATACATCCATGCGATAGTCCAGTTCCTGCCATACTCCGTTTCTTTAAATTTCCGGTACCACACATGAATTGCTTTGTCAGTTGGTCCCTGTTTTCAATATTTATTACGAAAGGCCCGTTGAACTGACACCACTGATTCAGATTTAAAGAAACGGAGTATGGCAGGAACTGGACTATCGCATGGATGTATGCCGTGTGACCAAGGGTTCACACATAGAACACCTGTAATGTATGTAAGTAAAACTTGAATAGTTTCGGAATAATTTCATATTCGTCTTCGTTTTTTTACTATAACGTTTCGAAACCCCGGAGGGAATTATGAATAACCCTGTATATCTTAACAGTTAGTGGTATGTTTCTCGTTTTTAACAATGTCACTAATAATGCAACTCCTTTTTAATAATATATAAACAGAATAGCAGGCTATGCCTGTTGCGCTGGTCGGTCCGAACGAACCGTTAATCAAACGAAAGATATCGGTGAATTTGACCTTTTATTTTAAAGTAATCTGTACCTTCACCTGGGAAATCCTTCCGCATAACTCAAAACGCTACGAATGCCATTGCGCTTTTATATTTTCTAAAGTGGAGTAA
Organism: Maratus michaelseni; assembly: GCA_963931845.1. Lineage (NCBI taxonomy): Eukaryota > Metazoa > Arthropoda > Arachnida > Araneae > Salticidae > Maratus > Maratus michaelseni. The sequence continues at coordinate 342,941,485 of OZ007592.1, forward strand.
AACTTTAAGCTATTAGGACTAACTTTTTTTCATTATTTACAGTAGGATTTGGAAAAGAACGACAGAACTATATGCAGCATACTAAAACCATCCCTAAACATTATCTAACTATTCCGTAGAACATTTTAAAAAGGCTAATCATTTGTAATCGGGTTCACCTGACTATATAACCTACGGAGATAACTCTTTGACTAAGCATAGTAGAATAATATGCAATATATTTAAACAATTCTTGAAAAATTATCTACTTAGCAATGCAAGTCTCAGTAGAACTTTTTAAAAGGGCGAATCTTTCATTTTCGAGTTCTCCTGATTGTAAAACTTCCCCCCATAACTCAATAACTAAGCAACATAGAACGATATGTTATACACTAAAACCTTCTCTCAAAAGATATAAGAATGCTGATCAGTAAAATGTACGAAACTAATATATATAATATATTATAATCGAAGTAATAATATATTCAACTGAACGTTATATAGAAAAATGTGAAAACAATATATATTTCTATATTAAACAAGAACGAAAAATCATGCGTCAAGCATAGATTATGTAACACTTTCCAACGTTTCCAAAATAATTTTACAAATCATACCGTTTAATAAGCTGAAAGATAACAGCTAAGTAAACAATTTGAAAACGCATAACATATTTAAAAACATAATTTCAGAAATTTCCAACGTATACAATATTCGGAAAAATATCCGAATACTTTTATTCAGTCCTGTATATGATCTATAGATTTGCATATATATTACATAGGATGCTAAATTTTATTTCAGTTAAGAAACGCGTAGCACAGTTTAAAATTATCCTTCTGGAGTTTCAGTCAATAAACGGAAATGTGTTCGCGAACTTTTGTGCCTCCCTGTATATGATCTACAGAATTTATACACACCTTGTAATAAACAAAAAGTGAGTTAATTTTAAAATCGCGTTCAGTAACTTAAAACACATTTTCCAGGAATTATTGTTAACAGACAGTAGAGAATTCTTTTGTGGGCCCTGTAAACGAACGATGACTACTATACACACAATATTCTGTAATAAGCATCTTGTAATGCACCTTAGTGATATATATAAATTTCAATGCGTTTAAAATTGTGAAACATTATTTAAGTAAACCGCAGACGATTTTTCTCCATAGACGTAATGTAACAGAATTATTTTGACTGTCCCTGTAAATTAACTATAAGTGCTATGCGCACCCCATTCCCTATTAAACTTCTTGTAATACACCTTAATGATATATATCAATTACAATGTGTTTGCAATTGTGTAACATTATTAAAATAAACCGCAAATGATTTTTCCCCATAGACCGTAATGTAACGGATTTCTTTTGAGTGTCCCTGTAAAAAAAACTATAAGTGCTAAACACTTCAGTTGAAATAGGGAACGTTCTATCGATACCGACAATAACATATAAAAATTGCAAGGCAATCCGAGTATATTTACGAGAGTTAGAGCACGGACAGACGGCAGACGGCCAGATGGCTAGACGGCCAGACGGCCAGACGGCAGACGGCCAGACGGCAGACAAACCGAAGTCATAAACACTTTTCAACTAGGTTGGAAAGTGTTAAAAAAGGATTATTTATGTTGCAATAGTTCAACAATAAAATAATTTCTTTATATTGTGTGTTTAAACTTCTCTTATGTATTTAAATGGGAACGAAGAACTGAATTTTGCAATTTCAGACACATTTTTAGGAGTAAAGGAAGTTTTTTTTCTGTATTTCTGTTAAAAGGAAAATTAAATTATAAATTATTTTTATTTGAGTATAAAAATAATAAGCATTCTATTTTTTAAAAGTACCGATATTATATAGTCCGGTACTATATTTATATCCTTTAGATAAATATATATAATAACATATATGTATATCATATATATAATATCCGTTTTATGCTATTGTACAAAACTTATTTTATTATGCAATTCCCTGTAATGATATAGCAAATTGTTTTCTTATAAGTTACGATTTTTACAATTATTTTTTTTAAAGATATCGGCAAAATCATGTGCAACTGGACTTTTTACATAAAAATGTGAAAACATTATATATTTCTATAAAAAAAGAAGGATTATTTATGCTAGAATAGTTCAACAATAAAAATAATTTCTTGATATTGCACTTCACTTATTTAAATGTGAATGAAGAACTCAATCGATTAATTCATAAAAATTATGATTTACCAGCAACAAATCTTTCAGATTCTCTCTCTCTATTTTCTTTTTATTATGTAAAATACTATTTAAAATATTCAAGATCAATTGTGTGGATTTAATATTCTGTTATTTAATTGCACCAGATGAAAAATATGCATTTAACAAAAATTTTAATAATAATAATGAAAAATATAATGATAAACCTAAAATGATGAGCGATTCTGTACTCTTCGTAAATAGGGACTACCGAAAATAGTCTCGATAATTTCATTTGTGTAATCTTTGATAGTCTTGTTATATAGGTAATTCTTTTTCTTTTATGCCAGTTATCATTATCTTTGTTATTAGGCTCTTTAGCGTTTCGTTTTTTATTTATTTATTTTTTACCTTTTTTTTCCTTGTCACACGTACATTAATCTAATAATGAATCTTGTAATACGAGCTTCGCGTCAGACAATAATCAAATATATTATAAGGATAAACATATTTTTATAGAATGCGAAATATATCTGATATTATTCAAATAAATATTAAAATTTGTTTTATAATTCGTGTAATAGTTGCGATCTGAGAATCATAATAGATAATAATAAAATTCGAGCGTCTCCTCATCTTTTAATTTATTATGAAGAATACAGATTTTAAAAGAAAATCTTATTGAAATATATCCGATATTAATTGAATAGTTATTAAAATGCACTTTGTAATTAGTTTAATATTCGCGATCCGAGAATTGTAATATACAATATTAAAATACGATAACAACAATTGTGTAACGACAATGATATAGAAATATATACCTATACCAGTGGGACCCTACGAGGATTTCGCACTGCAATCATTTTTTTAGCATTGTAGTATATTTTTATATAGATTTAAACTTCTAAAGAAACATTAAGAATAAAAATACCTGTAAACTACATTGATACAGATGTTGCATACACACCGGGGTTTCTTTTTGGCGCCAAAATGGCGATTTTTTGACTGGCGGGGTAACCTGCTGACTACCGCGTTGTATGGCAATTTGGTATTTTATAATAAAATGAAATGTGTATCTAAATAAATTAAAAATAAAATAATATAAAATAATTAATTAATAAAATTAAAATATGTACAATAAAAATAATGTGTGTGTTAAATAAAACTATGTGTAATAATAAAATTAAATGTGTGTACTTTAAAGTTAATTTATAATACAATTTTATTATAAAATAAAACTAACATGTTTTCGCAAGCTAGGCCTAACAGGTATTCGAAAATAGGGTTTTCTTGCCAAAATAACACTACAAAAAAATTGTGCCAACCGCGTTGCGTCTGCTATATCTGGTTCCTAACATTAATTAGTCAAGCCAGAATATCAGCTCATTTATTCCTTCAAACTTACAAAAAAATGTTGTATTTAAACTGTATCGAAAAAAAAAAAGAAAGAAAAAAAACATGGGACAAGCCATGGTGTCTTTTTCTCCTAAACATTGCAATTTCAATTTTGCTTTTTAATCATAAATATAGAATAATCACGTGCAGAGATGTCATACTTTATTTTTTTTGTGCTATTTATTTTTTTATAACCCTTGTTGAGCATGATATAATCCGGAATTTTATTTTTGTAGCAACACTAATTTGAAGAAAACCTTTCATATCATTTATAAAAACAATACCAATTTAATTTTTAATTAACAGCAATTTTTTTATCAAAAACATGTTTTAGGAAAATGTAAGTGTACTATGTCAGAAGCCTGTTCAAAATACTTTCACATGGTATCTCATCCGTCGTTATGCGTTTCATATTTTCTTAGAAAAAGGGATGTTGACAACAGAAATGATATATACGATTTAAGGGTACAATTCAAAATTTTTAATTTTTTTTTCATTTTACATAAAACTTTATATAATTGTGTAACTTGTATAACTTAATATAAAATTTTTATAGAATGTTATGTAACAATCATTTACAATTTAGACAAACAAGTGCTCACATCATTTTTAATTAAGTGATGAAAGTCATTTGTAGTATGCTTTTGTATAAACCAAATTTAATTATGTTTAAAAAAAAGGAATTCAAATCATCCAGCTTTGCAAATTTTTTTCATGTTAGTATAAATTTTTATCCACGATTCATAGACTTCAAAAATAATTAAATAATATAAAATGGGAAAAGCATAGTAAAATTCGAAATTCATCGCTGAATTAATAAAATTACATGGCTCTTGGTTTGCTTGATATAACGTTTCATTACTGAAAAATGGAAAAATTAATCACTCTTTGTACAATTTTGTATTGTTAAAAATAGATATTCAGACTAAAATTTAAAAAAAAAAATAGTCGATAACATTTATTCATTTTTTATTTTGTTTTAAATTTGTAATGTATCATGTTGATATAACAAAATTCAGAAATTAATTAATATTAGATAATACAAATATTACGGATAATATTGGCGTTAAAGATAAATCATTACATATATAAACATGTAGCGTGAAAGATAAACTTGTACTATCAGAAAAAAAAAATTCTCCATTAATATTTATTTTGAAATACACACAAAAAAGAAATGGTAAACATAACATCATGTGTCTATTCTCCCAAATAATTTACTGTTTTTTTTCAAATGAAAGAGTTATATTAACCTTTTCCATATTAATGTATACCATGACAATTTTCACCCAATTGTTTTTACGCAAAATTATATATTTATTTTTCAAATAAATTAGGTTATAAAAAACAATTTCATTTGTTAAATAAATTACATTGATCGAAATGTTTTTCAATTTCTAATAGTAAATGAAATTATTTCAGCCTTTAATATTTACTAAAACTGTTTTGACCACCAGGACCTGACAGTAAAAATGATACTTTACTCTGTTTTTCATTATTTTCGATGTTACGTATGCAAGAATACCAATTTAAGTATATAACATAAAGACGTCTATTGGTACATTGAATCAAATTATCCATTTTATGAATTTTTAATATTTTGTGCATGGTAATGCATGGAAGATAGCTGTAAATTTTCCTTAAATTCTCAGATATTGAAGTTGATAATTCAATACATTCACTCCGTCACATAAATTGTGGGTGCACGGTTTTACATAAATATATGCATTCCTTTTGCAGGTAGACAGTCTTTCGTAACTGATTATTCATAAAAATCATGTTTTTTTAGAAAACACATTTTAATATTTTTTTTTTCCAAAAATCTTTTAGAAATATTCATTCCTAATTTTCAAAAGTGTCCGTATTTTAATGGTGAACCTTCCTTCTACCTATTATTTTTTCTTTCTTGAATTTCTGTAAATTCAAATTCCAGCTACATAAACAGACAATTCCCGTTTGAGATCTGGAACAAAAAAACAGCCATAAATACACTTCTAAGAATCGCAAAAAATGTACTGAATAGTTAATTGTATAGTCTTATAAAAAATAAAATTAAACTAAGTATTATATTTGTCCTAAATTCGCTATTGAAGCATAATGTAATACACTGAACTAAAAATTATGAGTATGAGAATTAAAAAGAAGATCCATTTTTTCTTTTGACAACCATTATAAAGTGAAGCTTCATATAAAAACATTTTCATTAATAATCTGTTTTAGTAAAAGAGGTTTATTTAAATTAAAATAAATCTAGCAGGTATATACAATTTTCGTCTGCAACTTTGAAATTTACCAAACGTTTTTATATTTATAAACGTAATTATTAAGGATTTTAATTACATTTGAAATTACATTTTTTATTCATTCTTATATTCAATTTCGCTTACACATTAATTATTACAACAAAATTAACACATTCTTAAATATCAACTTAAATAAAAATAACAAGTTTAATATATATATATATATATATATATATATAGAGAGAGAGAGAGAGAGATATATGAAAACATATATATATATATTTCACCGGACCCTACGCCACATTAAACAGAATATCACAGTCCCAATAAATAGCTGAATTAAAACAGATACAGATAAAGTACAGTAGAAAAATAAGTATCATTTTGTACCCAAACCTGAGCTACATAGCCACAAAACAAACCAAAATTCAATGTCCAACAATCCATCCAAATTACTGTTCCATGTCCGTTGCCACACAATTGCAGGCATCATTGTAAAACCGTCTAAAACGGCTTTAAGCAATACAAGTCATTGACTGTCAACTGCAAACATAAAGAAATGGAGACTACCTGCAAACCTCGTATGTGTATTAATAAAATTAAGCGATATATTGTTTCTATAATATAAATGCTATTATATTATATATACACTGTAAAAAAAATTTCCTGAAAATAACGGAAATTGTACTGGCAATCGAGACGCCAGTACAATTTCGGTATTTTAACGGAAAAAAAATTCCGTGAATTCCATGAAATTTTCCGTAATTTCTAAAATATCCGTTTTATAACAGATATCTTCTGTATTTTTTAACAATTTTTATGCCGTTAAAATAAATTTTATAAGACCAAAAAAAAAAAAAAAAAAGTTACCCCTCAAGGAACATCTTATAAGGGACAGATACGATTCTTTTTTTTCCCATTCATTTCTGAGCGAGTTTTTAATAAACAACCACCATTTCCCACGATAAGTATCCGTTTACTAAACCAGCGCGCCAAACCACTACGTTGTGGTTGGACAGCACACGTATTCAAATGTGGTTACTTATTTGAGATGTTTTTAATGATGCAAAAACTTGAAAGTTTTAGTTAGATGGATTAGTTAGATAGTTAGTTAGGTATTAGTTAGATGGATATTTTCAGAGTTCTATTGTTTTTAATATTTTCTTTTCAAAAATTTTCTATATTCTTCTTTATTATTTGATGCTTTATGACATATAAATTTAAATTTTTTATGTATTATATGCGTAAAATATTGTATTAACAGTAATGATTATTTCTTTTTGCAATAGTACATATACTTTAATAATTTGTGTGTTGATTTATTTATCAATTTCAGTAAAATCAATAATTATCTTAAGCAGACGTATTTATTACATGCAATTAAAGCAAATTTTCTTTATCTCTTAGTTTAAAAACTTATGTGAATAAACAAATTTATAATAAATTAAATTATTTTATTTAAGCTGTGCTGCGAGCTTTTATGTATGGTTCTGTTAAAAAGAATATTTTTTTAAATATCAAAACGAAAAAATAGATTTTTAGAGAAAATTTTTAAATTAATAACTTTAGGATAGGTAAGTTTAAATTTGGACTTAATAATTTAGTTTAATTTATAAAAATTATAAGCTATCAAAATAAATTGTGAACTTTTATAAAAATGAAGTTTATAATTTTATAAAGTAAACAAAAAGTTATTATTTTTTATAAATTTAAAGAGAAAATTATGAACTTTGTAAAATTATAATTTATAAAATAATAAATTTTAGTTTAATTCACAAATTTATAAGACAAATCAGTTTAGTTTAATACCCACATACCGATAATTTGCAAAGATATTATTTTGTGAAACCTTAAAAATATTAAAATAAAAAAATAGATTTTTAGAGAAAATTTTGAAATTAATGACCTTGGGATAGGTAAGTTTAAATATGGACTTATTAATTTAGTCTAAATTAATTTAGTTTAATTTATAAAATCATAAACTAACGAAATAAATTATAAACTTTATAAAATCATAAACTTCATTTTTATGAAAGTAAAGAAAAATTGATTAATAACTTTTATAAATTTAAAGAAAAAAATATAAACTTCGTAAAAAATTATAATTTATAAAAAATTAAATTTTAGTTTAATTCACAAATTTATAAGGCAAATCAGTTTTGTTCAATACAATATACATATCAATAATTTGCAAAGATAATATTTTATGAAACCTTTAATAACCTAATATTGCCTCACGTTAATAAAATTAAAATTAAATTTTAAAACGTCTGTGAAAAAATTCACAATTTAAAGTACCATAAAAAAAAAAAAAGTATATTTAAAAAAATATTTTTCTGTAATTTATGGAAATGAAATAAATTTCTAAAGATTTCACTAAAAAATAAAAATATCACTATTATTTTCACATAAAATTACCGCCCCGACACAACCTGGTTAGAATGAGTTCCAGGATTGGCCCGAGTCTAATGACAAAAAATAGGCCCACGGGTAGGACTGGTTCAGATTTGGATTCTAGAAGAACTCTAGTAAATAAAACAATCTTAATTCGCATTTCGAACAAGGCGATTTCTGTACGCAAACCTCTGAACGTCATTTACGGAAATGGCACTAGAAATACGGACATTGTACAATTTTGTAAGAAATACGGAAAAATCCATTAAATTTACGGAAAACTTTCTGCATGTTTACGGATTTGAAATCTCCTTTACTGAACTAATGCCATTTACGGAAATTTTACTGTTGTTTTGGAAAAATGAAACTTCTCCGTAAAATTTAACGGAAAGACTCTTGTATTTTCACGGATTTTTTTTTAGAGTGTAGGGCGGGAAGGGAGGGGTGACATAGATGCTATTGTTTTGAAATTTTATTTTGGCGTATATATATATATCGCTATCATGCGAAAATATGTCAGTATATATATATATTCAGTATTTGTTCGTGAATCATGCACGTACTTTATTGTTAATACCTCATTTGATGAAAATGTTTTAATAAAAATAGAACAAAAACAATTTCACAAGATTTTACTGTAATTAAATATTACAATTACTAACAAAATTCGATATCAGAATGTACTGCTTATAGTTTTCGTAAATTTAAATATAAATTTCCTACCAAAAGATTTTTAGCAGTGACCACTTGTCATTTACATAGAAAGCAGTAAAATAACAGATATTTATGTATCACTCGCACCTTAATGTTGGCGTCTATATTTTATATTTAAAATTTGTGGTAAAAGAAAACTGCGCGGAATACACACATAACACAGTATACCCAAAAATTCCGTATTTAACCGAAATATCCCCTTATAGCTTTTCTTATTTATATTATCTGCTTCGTGTATTATGTTTTTTTCAGGCGTCCGATAGGTGAAGATTAATTTAATGCTACAAACTGTCTTATAATGTATGTGTGACACAATTATTTTGCAAATGAAAATTGATGAAGCGGTTACAAATGTTTTCATGAGTTACACATAACCTATTTTATCCACATTGTTAGTGCAAGAATTAATCTTTAATATTAACGAAATGTCTATTGAATTCGATATAATCTTTTTTATATATTTTTTTCATTGCATAAGAGCAGATAAGAAGACAATGATCGACTTTCTTCTTTAAACATGCATTTATTTTCTTTGTTATAAGATAGTTAATTCTGTAATGCCAGTTATCATTACCATTGTTGACAAACAATTTAGACTTTTCTACTTTTATCTAATGTTTTTCTTCTGTTATGTTATTTTCTAATGTTTTTCTTTTACTATCTTATCTTATTAACCGCTGTGTTTTCCGAAATTTACGTTACATATTTTGAGATAATTTATATAAAAATAAAGATTTAAATAAAAGAACATTCTCTGAACAAAACGAAATCTATATATATATATATATATATATATATACAAAAGCCGTTCTTGGTATGTATGTATGTATGTTTCTTATACAAATCTACAGTTTTGGTCCGATTGGAACGAAACTTGCTGAACATATGTTTTAGAACACGAGTAAAATCACTGTCAACTTTTAAAAAATATATCAGACCATTCTTTACCACTTTTTTTAAACATCTCCCATAGTTTATCATTATAGAAATCTTTTTTTTCTCAATTTCTAACGCAATTTCTTTCCCGTTGCCATTCAAAGGAACTGCGTATGGACAATATTTTTATAAACCAATTTCAGATTAACTCGCTATAATTTGAAATCCGAAACTGACGTCAATTTTGGCAGATGTGATTTTTTTCGCATATTAAAATTACTATAAGTGCTTTATACGACATAGTACATATATTTAAATGTGTTTGGAGAAAAATAAATAACTTAGCTCCTAATTTTACAAAGGCAAATTGTTTCCACTGGTTTGTTAATATTAAAGTAAATTTTCTAAGAAATAAAAACATATTTTTGCGCATTCAAACTTCCTTATTCAATTTATTCTACATAATCAAAAATCATTTAGTAATCATTACATCGTAACTTTTTTCAGCTTGAGCCTCAACCAAGGAGGCATATTTAAATTCCTTGGATGCAGGTGGATGCCCTATTAATAAAAATTGTATTTAAAGAAAACAATACAGTATTTGCCATTATTTTTTCTTCAAAATGGGTGTTAAAACAAATGGGATTAAAAGTAAAAGGGTTTATCGGGAAAAAAAATCCATTTTTTTAAATATAAAACATTTTTTTATTTTTAAAAATTGATATATTTTTTATAAGTTCGAAAACGTGACGACATTTTCATGTCACCAGCTTCTAAATTATTATCCAATTCTTAAAAGAACACTATATTTAAAAAAAAAATAATGTTTTGCATCAAAAATCACATAATTTCAAAACGCAATTTTAGCAAATTCTTATTAAATTACATTGTAAATATAATTTCGGAGTTAAATTTAGTATTTAATAATATTGTTTAAAATTTTTCTATGAGTACATTCGTATTCATACTCATACTGTTCGTTACATTCGTATGACGTTGCACTCACCTGCTGACATCTTATCTACTTGCTTTCACTATTACTCATATTGATACTCTCTTTGTATGATTCTCAAACATTTGAAAAAGTCCGTTAAACTTCCAATAAACTTTCAATATATTAATTTTCTTTTTTAATTATCGAATGACGTCATATTAACTTGCTTTTTGTATTTACACATAATCATACTCCTTGTATTATTGAGAAATGTTTGAAAATTTTAGTTACATTACCAATATGACGTCATATTAATCTTTTTTTTTTTTTCAATTGCTGAGACTTTTTATTTCACTTTCATTTTTCACGTGGAAATCTTTCAATAGAAAATTAATTATTGTAGAAATAATTTCGTTGTGGATTTTTAATTGTTGGTAACTGCTATAACGAAAAATTTTCAAATTTAATAGGAAAAGGCGGGAAGAGTTCAATAACCTGTGCTGGTAGGTTTGGCGAGTTGTTTTTGGTGATAAATGTTTGATGTGGTTGTTGCGATATTCAGTCTTTGGAGTTTAAACTTAACAACTGGAATTGACCTTATCTACGTGACATCACACCCCTTTTGGCAGCAGTTTGGGTTTTTTTTCCAATCGCGCCAACCAGCACATGATATGGAACTCTTCCCGGGAAGGCTGTTAGATTTTTGTTTTTTTATTAATTAAAAATTAACTCTACATTACTTCGATTCCTAATTACTTTAGCTGCCTCGGCCATATTTTAATACACTTACACGTAATATTTTACAATTCTGGCTTTCAAACTGTTGATTTGTATAGAAGTGCAGACGGACAAACAAATTTTCATTTTCATATATTAGATTTACTTTCTCAATCCTTCACCAAATCGGAAGTTTCTGTTAGAGAAATTCTCTTTGCGATCATTGGCAGCATATCTTATATTCTGTGTTGTTATCCATTTCATCTTTATTGACAATTACCGCTTAATTTACTTAAGCATTTACGCTTCATGTCCGTTTGCATCGTTACACTCTCTAATACGGAGATTTTTAATCCTGTTAAGTAATCTTCTGTAATTTACACTGAAGTGAAGTGGTTCTTGTTAAACGCCTGTTAAGCTATCCATATTTACAGTAAACCATATTGATGCTAATTTTTTCCATTTCATTCTAACATTTGAACTATTACGGAAGATTGGAAAATCTACGGACGCACTGCCGTTTTTCCTTTAGAAAATCTACTATTATTCTCATCTAATCGTCTTAGATAACATGTCAATATGTCTTGGTTTTAAGATTTTAGCTAAATTTACTCGAAAACCTGAAGCTAAAATGCTAGGAAACACATTATAGAAGATTCATTCTAACGTACATATTGATAAACTGGATATATGTTATAAAATTATAATAAGGAGATAATAATCATTAATTATAATCATAAGGAGATCTGTCAGTTTCGACGCTTTAATTCTTAAAATTCTCTTTCTATAAGAAACTTTTAAGAGAGTAAAGACTAACAGTATAGTAAGAGCAAGTATAATAAAAGTACAATATAATAGCAAGAGCAGAGATCTTGTGTAGTGACGAAATGATTGAAACTTTATTAACATTCGTGCGTTATGCCATTTACTTAACCGCATAATATTAATAGATTGTTACTCGTCCTAAAAATTCTCAATGAAAAATAGCCTCTAGCGTCAAATTCTCTCCAAGCTTTGCGACACTTAACAAAATATCGCCAAATTTGGCGACAAAAATACTCTGTTTATGTGGACGTCATAATGATGCATATGTATTATATATGTGATGTATATATATATATATATATATATTTCAAATAAAATCCAGTGTGTACACATATATATATATAGTATATATATATTTCAAATAAAATCCAGTGTGTACATATATATATATAGTATATATATATTTCAAATAAAATCCAGTGTGTACATACAGGGTGTTCTAGAAAGGACTCCCCAATTTTGAAATGACATAACTTCGAAACAGTGAGAGAAAGAAATGTGAAACAAGTTGAATGTTTGACAGATAGGTCTGGAATTTTGTATACATCAATTTAAAAAAATAGTTCCAATATTACTCACGAGAGGGCGCTGCAATCACAAAGCTGCGTCTTTGAAATAGTTCCTGAAAGTGAGCTGTTTGAACTGAGATAAAAATCACATTACAATGGTTTAGATATGGTGACCTTTTTAGCAACAACATGACGCAAACTACAGGTAAAGTTCGAAATCATTTGTTGCAATACTTCTATTGAAATGGATGCACATGCCTCACAGATGAATTTTTAAAGCTGTTCCAACGTTTGGAGATTCTTAGAATAAACAGCGTCTTTCAAGTAACCCCACAAAAAGAAGTCGTATGGATTCAGATCCGGGGAATATGGTGGTCAATCCATCCAATACCTGTCACTTTGAGATAATTTAAAGCAATGACTCTCTCCCTGAAGTATTCCTTGAGGAACTCAAATACTGCAGTAGTACGGTGCGGTCGGGCCCCATACTGCATAAACCATGAAATCTCTGGTGCATCCTCTAGAGCTTGAAATGTTCCAATAAACTGCTGTAAAATTTCAACATATCAAAATGCGTTAATCATTTCCCTCCTGAAAAAGGGCCCAATGATTCCTTTACTGGACAGTCCTGCCCACGCTGTAATTTTTGCTGAGTGCAGTGGTTTTGAAAGACACACAAATGGGTTTTCAGTGCCCCATATTCGCCAGTTTTGTTTGTTCACATATCCCTCTGAATGAAAATGGGCTTCATCGGTGAACCAGACATGACCGACATCAATTTTATTTTCATCAATTATCTGCAGTAACTCATTTGCAAAAACTTCTCTTTGTTGTAGAGCTGTATTTGTGATCGCTTGATGGCACTGTATTTTATAGGGAAACAGCTTCAGGCCTTTTCGCATTATACTGTGCGTAGTGGTGTTTGACAATCCTGCTTCAGCAGCGACTCGCCTTATGGATTTTCGAGGACAACGTCTAACAATTTCTTCGACTGCTTGCACATTTTCAGGTGTCATGACTGATCGAATGCGTCCCACATTTCCGCCTAAATCATCGGCCACACTGCCCGTCCGGTCAAACTTGTTGAATAAATTGCGAATTGTTTTCAAGTCTGGACATTTTTTAACATTAATTTTTTTAAAACTTCGCTTTGTCATCGTCGGACTTCGATTTAATCGATGGTATTCAAGTACAATAAAAATTCGTTGTTCCAAGGAATACGGCATGATATTCTTGAATTCCGAATTATTCTCTAATTCTATACAACTTTTTTACACGTGTCAGCAATGAAACAGATGCACGAATGAAATTTCTGCACTTCTGAGTACCATTTAAAGTTCCATGTGCTTGTGCTGCCACCTATTATCCAATATTGGAACTATTTTTTCAAATTCGTGTATAACAAATTCCAGACCTATCTGTTTAACATTCAACTTGTTTCACATTTCTATCTCTCACTGTTTCGAAGTTATGTCATTTCAAAGTTGGAGAGTCCTTTCTAGAACACCCTGTATATATACATATATATGTATATATATGTATATATATATATATATGTTATTCGTTATATATATATATATATATATATATAACGTTTATTACCATCATTAAAATGCACTTTAAGAACTAACAACCCACTGGAATTTTGCCAGATTAACTGAGTGCTATTGAGATTAGAATACCGACATTTATAATAAAATTGATTTTATGGAAGTAAAAAATAGAAAAACGGACGAATAAACTAAAAGATTTGCCTACTCAACAGTTTCGGAAAAGCATATAAAAAATTCATTCTGCTTGAAAACGTGTAACACCTTCAAACTCAGGCTAATTTTCTGTAATCGCGCTCTGGCGACCAACGCTGGCGTAAAATATGAGCGAGTAAATGATTGTCTATGCAACTATTATTACTTAAATGTTTATCGTACAACAAAAAACACAAATGGTTGCAACAGTGAAATTAATTTAATTTGCCAATTGAATGTGTTACGAACTGTATATAGCCAAATCAGCACCCCCTATTTGAAGGGTTTAAAAGCATAAATTCTATGTTTTCAGACTTTTCTGGTTAATTGTGTGACAAAACCTACTTACTTGTCCAATTTTATGATTCTACGACTGTTAGAAGTACCTTAGTTATTTGATGATCACCAACTTTAGTTATTTGATGATCCCCCGTGAGTCAGTGACAAAAAAGCCCTTTTTCGGAATCGCATATTTCGAAAAATATTAAATACAGAAATTCGAAATCATGGAACCTAGTTCAGTTTGATTATATTAATGTGTGTTAAAAAGGAAAACTCTCTAGCCCTCCTCAAAACGTAGTTATGAGGGGGTGAAAAGTAGGCCGAAATGGTCAGGGAAAAGGTAGCTTACGGCCTGTGCGAACTTGGCGGACGCACTGCCGTGCTCCCAGATATTTGCTGGTGATTGTAATAATTCCCTATGCATTAATTTTCATTTAGCATAAAAGCATTGATTATAAAAAATATTAAATTGTATATTGTACTTGTAAATATGTTTATAAATAATTGCACTGTATATAATAATATTGAATTGTACGTGTAACTGTTAATTCGCATAGATGTAAAACTTGTTGTCTGATAGTGTAACGAATCTTTCCGGACTTTGAAGCATTGTCTGTCAACAAAATTCTGTGTCAAGCGTCTAAGTAGATGCACTCCGATATTTTGTCATCTGTAGATTAAAAAAGCTACAAAATTAATATCGATAACCCGTGTACATTACAGATACATATAGGTGTCATTTTTAATAATTCTGAAATGTAAGTCACTGTAATAGTAAATGTTATTAAAAATATGTTAGGTCGGTTAGAAACTAAACTTTACTAAAGAATTACGCTATTAAAAACTGTAAAAAGTACTTTATAACGGTTTCGAAAATTAGACGCAAGAAAATACCGTTTTCTTTTAGGATCTTTTCCCTAAATCTTCTTAAACAATTAATTTTTGATTTGTTCTTTTTCTATTGTTCTCAGAAATAACGGTAAGAATCCACCTAATAGAAGGCTTTTCAGGATCTTTAGGAAATCTAAAATTTTTAAGAGGTTACCTGAAAATTTCATAAATGTTTTTGATACACCAAAATGGAATTCATAAATATTACATACTGTGTAGTTTCAGAATTTGCGTAGGCTTTACTATATAATAGTTTTAGTACGAGAAAAAACGTTAAATTTTTCCAACCAATTTTAGTGTATCTGATATAATCTATCAGATGGTACAAATAACGAGTGTCCATATAATCTCAAAAAAATCCGTGAAGTGGACAATTTTTTTTCGTTGCCTTCTTTCGTTAAAACATAAAAATTTACGTGCTTCGTTTCCCGCAAAATACGGAAAACTCAAGAATCTAACATAAAATATACCTGAAATTCTCCAATCTAAGTCTGCCATTTCTTCAAAACACAGGGGTGCACCGGCAACTGTGCTGCGTGTTACAAGTCCGTATTAGAAACGGAATTTTTATGTATGATTTTTTTCCTTCAAAACACGGGAAATTCAAGAAACGAAAGTCAAATTTTCCTGAAATTATCGAGTCACGAGACAGAAATTTTCTTCAAATAACATAAAAATCTCTTCCAATCACAGGGGTATTCCGGCAACTTGCTGCCTGTATGTTTTACGGTTTTTGACGAAATTTGTTTTGAGAGTGTAATTACGCTCTAATTTATTTGAATTGGCACCACTGTGTGCGATGTTCTTGGGGCAACACCAGCATGCTTAACAGTGGTCTGGGACTGGCAAAAACCTCAAATGTATTATAGTTTACAGACGGAAATTAAAACATTTCGGGAGTTTATGCACAGAAAAACGGAATTCCACATTCTTCTACACCCTTGAAAAATTGACCATGCCATGCTATCTCATTTTGAGTATAAAATGAATTACTTATATAGAGGATCAACATTTGTAGTGAAATGAAGCAATGCCAAAATAACACAGACCTGCAAAAAAATCCTTTTTGAAAATTGCATTAATTTTGATAACTAATTTTTGTTTTTTTTATTACTGATTAAGAAAATGAAATCCATTTTTTTCTATCACGTAAGGATTTTTAACAAAATGGTTGCATAATTTTAAAGAAAGAGGTAAAATCACGAAATTTTGACATTTCATTTAAATTTCATTTATTTATAAATCCGTATAAATTACATTTATATCAGAGTTAAAGTAATAGTTAATTATATGTAGAAGGTTACAAGTCCTTAGAGTAACGTTTTTTATTTCCATCAAAAGTTTTTTTGTCACTTTTCCTCTTGTGAACTTTGCAAGGATTGTCTCTTTGTAGCATCCAGCAGTGGTCGGCTATCATGGTGACATTCCATTTGCCTTGATATCGCCTCTCCATTTGTTTTATATCCTGGTGAAATCTTTCACCTTGTTCTTTACTAACTGCACCTAAATTTTCTGGAAAATAGTCAAGGTGTGAATCCAGAAAATGAACATTTATGCTCATATTACACCCTAAAATCTTGAAATTTGTTACCGTTTCTTCTACAATAGATTTGTAGTTTGGGTCCTTTTTGTAGCCCAGAAAACTAGTAATAACTAGTTTGAAAGATTTCCAGGCTTTTCTTTCGTTTGTTTTCATTTTATTCTCAAAATTTTCATCTTTCATCATTTTCCTGATGTGTGGTCCTACAAACACACCTTCCTTCAATTTTGCTTCGGATAAACCCCCGGGAACTAATCACAAAGGTATCTGAAACATTCACCTTCTTTTGATAAAGCCTTGACAAATTGCTTCATAAGACTTAATTTTATATGAAGCGGTGGAAGTAACACTTTTTTTGGATCCACACCATATTTTTCCTTTGAATATTTTTGACTCCAGGATCTAATGTCTTCCTGATTGGACATTCTTTCTTAATGTAATATTGCTTTCTGTCTCGACTGTCCCATTCACAAAGAAATAGCAGGGAAATTTTGTGTACCCTTTCTGCTGACCAAGCAACATATAAATCACCTTCAGATCACCGCAAACTGTCCATTTGTGATCTGAATACGACAGTTTATTTAGGATGAAATCAAGATTTTCAAACCACTCTTTCAAATGAACTGAATGACCAACAGGTACAGTCATTTCCGTTATGCAATAGTACAGCTTTCAAACTTCTTTTTGATGAATCGATAAAAAGGTCTCCATTCGTCAGGTTCATATTGGACTTTGAAACTTGCTATGAGGCCCGGAATATTGTTACAATAAATAAGTTCCCCTTCTTTAGAAAATAACGGAATGAAATCATTTTCTCGGTTCCGAAACCAAGAAAATGACGTACCAGGAGCTAGCAATTTTTTTTTCTTTTAATCTGGAACCTATAACTTCTGCCGAATCTTTAAGAAGATTTAAATACCTGACTAAATCATTTAACTCAGACTGCATGAAACATTTAGGTTCATCGCGAATATAGTCATATACCTCATCAACATCACCATAACTTTCACATTCGGATACAGTATCTGAATAATCAGAAATATTTTTCACAGTTTCTGGAGGGTAAGGAAGCGGAATACCAGGTCCATGAGAAACAGGACGTATGGCAGACGGAATGTCAGGATAAGATATTTCCTTTTTGTTTTTTAAATTGAAACCTTTCACATTACAAATACAAAAATAGCAATCATCACTATGATTTTTAGGTTCTCTCCAAACCATTGGTATACCAAACCGAAAAGATTGCTTTTTACCTTGAAACCATTGCCTTAATTCTTCTACACAAATATGACAAACTTGTTGGGGAGCACCAGGCTTGTCTTGATCACCCAATTTCATGCCAAAGCAAGCGAAATGCATTTTTTTCATAAAATCAGAAATGCTTCTTTGTTGTTTTTTCACTGTAAAGTTACCACAAATATAGCAGAAACAAATCGGTGAATTAGCACATCCTCTGGATGCCATGTTCTCTAATGCAGCAAAAACTCGAAGTTAAAATTACTACTATAACTTCTAACTCACAGCTCGGAATAAAAACACATGTGTACAGCAAAGAGTAAAAAAAGACACTGATTCAGGAGTAAGGATAAGGTCAGTGGAAAGGGGTGTGAAGAAGGGGTGGAGTACAGACCCCTGGAAGCAGAAAATATCCGATTTCAACTGGTTTCCTCCGTCTTGAATATTGTATTTAATAGGCAGTTTACCGATTAAGATAAATACTCTGTATTGAAATAGTTTATTATTTCTGTTTTATTAGTTTAATGAATCATTTTACTATTTTAAGTCCATAAATTTATTTGACAAACTCATATAAATAATAATTTTTTGGTCCGAAATATACTAAATTCATAAAATAATAGATTGTGATTTGTGATGAAACTGTACGTGATGGAATTTTTTCATTATTTTTCTAGTAATCAACATCCAAATAACTATAAAAAATACCACTTACTATACCGTCAATTTTTTCATCGCAGGCTTGTGTATTTTTTTTTCTTATTTTTCTCAAATATAATGATATCAAAAGGCTTAAACGGTATTTATAAATTGTTTTCAAGTTTTTGTACAATTATTAATCACTCATAATGCAAAGGCATGTTGTAGAAAAGTAACGTTGTAGATTAAAAATAAAAGTAATACATGCAAAAAATAATAATAATAAGTGTTTTTTGTTAAATTAAAAAAAAGTTCTTAATGAAAAGTTTAAAATAAAATAATAACTAATATCTTTATAATAATCATTACAAATTTGGGTTTTTTTTTTCAAACTTAAAAGATTTTTATATTGTTTCTGTTTCTTTATGTATTTTACAATTTTTCGCAACTTTTTCGATGGATTATTGAATAAGACTTGTATTTGTAATTACACTGCCATAAGTGACATTAAGAAGCTTTCACACGTAGCTTTCTAGTAACTTTCAGTAAACTAGTAACTTTTAGTAACTTTTACTCTAGAAAACCCTACTTGAGGGTATATTTAAATCTGACTGTCTTGGACATATTTAAAATAACAAATAATTGAAATATCTAAATGAAGCACTACCATAGCACTACCATTAACAATAGATAAACTTCCACAACTAAGTTTAAAATGTTAATTTTGCCTTAATTAATCCCAGTGATTAAAAAGGACAAAAATCTTTAAAACAAAATAGTGGTAGAAGTGAGACTTTTGCACTTTTTCAATCCAGTGGTACTACAAACTTTTATAAAATTCATAAATCTTAAAAAGGGTTAGGAAAGGAAAAGGGTAAATAGTACATATATACGGCTCTAGTACAGCCCTCCTACACAGTAACAAATATATGACATATTACATTTTAAATTCTAAAATCATATAATGCATAGCAGTCAATTATAATAACGGTAAAGGGAAAACAGACAAATGTAATTTTGCTGGGAAATAACGGCAGCTTAAAATTAATAAAGTTGATAATCTTGAAATGCAACTTGTGTCTAGTGTTATGCATAAAATTAAAATTTACTTTCCAAAACTTTTACATGAACTCTTAACAAGTTACTGAAATGAATTATAAATATGTCAATGTTATCAATTTTAATGCTAAATGTGAGTGTCTCTTAAGAATTTTGTGAAGTTAAAAAGGCAGACATACTACATTTATTTCAATAAGGTAAGTTCGAGAGGAACAACAATGCATTTTTCGGCATATACGCAAAGATGTATAGCCTCATTTCATATATAGTGTGGCAACTCCGACTGCCTATATTAAAATGCAGTCTAAGCTGCCGACATATAAATAATCAATTTTAATGTAATTGATTTCTAATAAAATTAGTAAGAAACAAACTTTCTTACCTCTAAGTTCCAAAGTGGGACTTCGGTGCTCCGGTTCTTCAACGCTCATTATATTTCAAAAATCTAAAACCTTTTTCAGCATGAATACACTATTGACTCAAATAAATTCAGGATATTAGAAGACATCACGATTTAATTTATACTTCACATGACGAAAAAACACAGATTATTATATACAGCTTTCTAATTGAGCAACACGCTCTCAAAATATCATAATCATAAAAACTAAACTAAACTAAAACTTAGAGTTCTAATAAAAGCTCTAATAAAAAATATTCAAGAACAGTTACAGGAGAGAAGAAAAACATAATGTTGCGTGCATGCGCCAGTTTCATTGTCTCTTTTCAGCTATTCAGAGCACATTCCTACCTCTACATTGCGTAGATGATTTTTATGTTTCAAAACTTTGAGAAGAAAAGGGGGTTTTGGATGATGCAACAGGAAATGAATTCACATTTACAACATCCGCCAACCTTTGAGTTTCGGGATCTGAAACTCAAATCCAATACGTTCGATGTTTTATGTTACGCCCGTATCTGGAGCGACGAACCGAAACGTCCGATGTAGTGTCGCTGAACGAACCACTAGGAGGATTACTAGCACCTTTATGTTAATTAAAATCTTGTTTCTTTTTAATGTCCTTGAAATGGTTTCTCATACTGTCGCTATCTTGTGATACTTCTAAGGGTATTAACCTGATTGTAGGTCTTAAATATTCCCCAGTTTTCATTCTTATTTTCACTAAGTGGATGTGTCCATCCTTAGATGGAAAAATTTCAGTCACATTGGCCAGAGGCCAATCAATTCTTTTATTATTGTCACTGGAAACAATCACAACATCACCTATTGCTAAAGGTTTCTGTATTTTCTTCCATCTACTAGGTTGTCGCAATTGGCCTACATATTCTGATCTAAATCGTTTACGAAGGTCTTGTCTTATTTTCTGTTGATAAACAAGCCTTTTGTTCAATGATTTGGCATCTAGAATATCAATATCGGGTTTACCACTACCTTTCACTTCTAGCAAGAACATGGACGGAGTGAGAGGTACGAGATCATTTAAATCTTCTGACATATAAGTAAGGGGGCGACTGTTGATAACACTTTCTAGGTCACATATAATGGTTTGTATTTCTTCATAATTCAGAGAACTTTTTCCTAAAATCTTTCTGAGTATTCTCTTGGTTAGGCCAATCAATCGCTCCCACCACCCTTCCCACCACGGAGCTGAAGGAAGTATAAATTTCCAAATAATTTTCCTTGATATACTATCATTTTGTACTGAATTCCAGTTTATTTCTTTCAACAAATTTTCCGCTCCTACAAAATTTTTACCATTATCTGTATAGATAATAGAAGGTCTGCCTCTACGGGGTATGAATCTTCTCAACGTCAGTAAAAATACTTCAGTTGGTAATGAGGTAGCTAGTTCAAAATGAACTGCTCGAAAAACAGCACAAGTGTATATTACTAGCCAGATTTTCCTATTTTCTTTAAGAATAAGCGGACCGGCATAATTCAGACTAACAATTTGGAAAATTGCAGCTTCTCTTACTCTATCTTCAGGTAAGGGAGGAGTGGAAATTGCTACTGGTTTAAAATCGTGTCGTCTACATTTTACACAGGTTCTAATAATTTTTCTGACAGTTTTTTGGAATTTTAAGATCCAAAAATCTTTCCTTAAATTAGACATCATAATTTGTACACCAGCATGTCCTAGTTTTAAGTGTCTAAATCTAATTAATTTTTCAACTACGGGAAGGTCATGTGGAAGGATAATAGGAAATCTGAAATTCATAAGAACCTCTCTTAAATGTATCCGTGATTTCAGCCGCAGAAATCCAGCCGAATCTGTCATGGTCTGAAATGCCTTTAGACGTTTATCTTGAGGACCAGTAAACGATTTTTGAACTGATTTCAATAATATATTTTCAGCTTCATTCTGCTCTTTTACAGTTAAAATTTTTAATTCTCTCTCTTCTTTAGCTTTCTTACAATTTTTGTAAAATCTGTATATCCACGCGATTACTTTTACTAATTTATCGTAGGATGAAATTCTAGTGTAAAATTGTTCACTGTGAACATTTACATTTGTAGTACTAATAATTGTTTTTCTTCTTTCTGCATCGATAGTTTCGAAGTCAGGAAACATTTCTGATTTTGGCCACTCGTACATTGGTTTTCTCAACCACTGCGGTCCCTCCCACCATTTATCTCGGCTAAAACCTCAGCGGTACAACCCCTTGAAGGCAGGTCAGCAGGATTCAATTGGCCAGGAATAAAGTGCCATTTTGAAGGATCACTTAATGAGCGAATTTCGGTCACTCGGTTGTAAACAAAAGGTGCCCAATTTTCATTTCTTTTTATCCAGTAAAGCGCATTGGCCGAATCAGTCCAATAAAAAATGGCAATGTTATCTAATTTCAAATCAGTTTTAACACTACTTGCTAATCTAGCCCCAGTATTACAAGCCAATAATTCTAACCGCGGGATGGAAATTGTTTTCATAGGAGCAACTCGGCTTATTGCTTGAACCAACTGACAGAAACCACCGTTCTCATTTTCGGTCCGTATAAATATACTCGTAGCATACGCTACTTTAGTAGCGTCGCAAAAAACGTGCAAGGAATGCAACTTACTGCATCTCGAGAAAAACAGCTAGGTATTTCAATAGTCCCAAATTTTCCTAATTGTTTTTTCCATTTTTCAATTTTTTTCTTGATAGAAAGAGGTAATTCCGTGTCCCACGTCACTTTAGCTTTCCAACACTCCTGTAATAATATTTTAGGTTCTAATGTTACAGGACATGTGTATCCGATAGGATAAAAAATTCCGTGTACAGACGATAAAATGTTTCTTTTAGTTACTAGGCGATCATCCTCTGAAATTTCTTTTAAATCAACTGCTAGTGTATCCCTTCTAAAATCCCACATTATCCCTAAAACAGGGACATTTTCCCCTGTAAAAACTTCTCGAAAACTATGCTCCCACCCGCGAAACTCGAATTTAGCATTGTTAAGAAGAGTTTTTGACTCTTCGATAAATCTGTTTAGCTGTTCCTTATTATCAACACTCGTAACACAGTTGTCTACATAAAATGATTCTAACAATTTTAATTAAGTGTTTTTAAATTGTTCAGGCGCATTTTTTAAATGATATTCTAACGTGGCACCTAGAAGGTAGGGGCTACATGAAATGCCAAATACTACTCTTCTATGTTGAAGCGTTATCAATTTTTGAGGGTCCCCTTCTTCATACCATAGAAACTTGAAGAATGATCGATCTTTTTCTGTAATGCCAATCTGTAAAAAAGCCTTTTTTATGTCAGCAATTGCCCTATTTTCTCCAATCTAAATCTATTTAAAACAGAAGGAATCAGTTCTACGAGGTTAGGCCCCTTTTCAATACAATAATTTATCGATGGTGAGTCCTTTTCCCGAGCTGAACCATCAAAAACTGGCCGCACCATTTTAGTGGAGTTTTCTTTAAACACTGCTCTATGAGGAAGGAAATGCTCACTACCTAACGTTTTCCTCTGATCAACCTTTTCAATTATTTTCTGGTCTAACCATTGATTAAATATTTGATTATAATCACCTAATTTTCCTATCTTTTTTAATGAATCGACACATGTTTTTAATCTACGTCGAGCGATATTTTCGTAACTGGGTAGTCTAGGGTGGCCCTGTATCCATGGAAGACTAACTTCATATCTACCCTCGTCATCTACCCCACTCTTAGCAAATTTGACTTTTTGCTCCATTTCAACTTCAATTTGTAAAAATTTCATTAAAGTATCTAATTTATTAATTCCCTGATCTTTATCTTTATCATTAACAGATAAAGTGCCAAGATGTCTTTCCCATAATTTAAGAATATCTGAAGGCAATTCTGATTCGACCAATCGATATAAAATAGAAGAATAGTTTTCGCTCGATACGCCTAACATTTTTAATGACCGAAGGTATGTTTCTATTTTATCATACAACTTAACAAGAGACAGTCTCTGGCCTTGTCCCAAAGAATTATTTATAACTAAACCTAGTACTTCGCGTATGTATACTTCAATTAAAATATATGTTCTACCGAACCGTGCCTTCAACGATTGTATCGCCTCTGGATAGCTATCGGCTGTAGGGGGGAAATAATCCACGATTTCCCGAGCTCTAGATCCCTTTTGGGTAGCCTGAATTAGATACTGGATTTTATCTTCGTTTACTATTTCGGGATCTTCGTGGATTTTTTCAAACTGACCCCAAAAAGATAGCCAATTTTTGATATCACCATTAAAGGGCTTAAGCTCTAATTTAGGTAATTTAAACTTTCTTCTAGTGGCCATACCATCTGATGATAAAGAGGTATCCTGATTGCTCTCTTTCTCTAACCTTTTTATGTATCTAGATAGTTTATTTTTCACCTCCCAATAATTGGTGTTATATTTATCTGTTTGTTCGTATTGAGCATCGAATGCGTCTTTTGAACAAGTTTTGTCTTCGTATAAAAGATCCAGAATTTTTTTATCGATTAATGAGAGCTCTTCATGTTTTGATTCTAACCTATCTAAAAGAGACGACCGACTATCGATATCATCACATTAAGCCTGCAAAATATCTTCTATTTCTTTTATCAACTTTGTGAAGTTGGAACGCACTGGCGTCCTTGATTTCTTCAATTTATCCATACTTAATGTTCAATTCTAGTTAACTAACTTCTAATTAACTTTCTAATCTCTAATTCCAATCATCTATACAGCAACCGGTCCCGGCAGGGGATGCCACAATTATGTGGCAACTCCGACTGCCTATATTAAAATGCAGTCTAAGCTGCCGACATATAAATAATAAATTTTAATGTAATTGATTTCTAATAAAATTAGTAAGAAACAAACTTTCTTACCTCTAAGTTCCAAAGTGGGACTTCGGTGCTCCTGTTCTTCAACGCTAATTACATTTCAAAAATCTAAATCCTTTTTCAGCATGAATACACTATTGACACAAATAAGTTCAAGATATTAGAAGACATCACGATTTAATTTATACTTTACATGACGAAAAAACACAGATTATTATATACATCTTTCTAATTGAGCAACACGCTCTCAAAATATCATAATCATAAAAACTAAACTAAACTAAAACTTAGAGTTCTAATAAAAGTTCTAATAAAAAATATTCAAGAACAGTTACAGGAGAGAAGAAAAACATAATGTTGCGCGCATGCGCCAGTTTCATTGTCTCTTTTCAGCTAATCAGAGCACATTTCTATCTCTACATTGCGTAGATGCTTTTTATGTTTCAAAACTTTGAGAAGAAAAGGGGGTTTTGGATGATGCAACAGGAAATGAATTCACAATTACAACATATAGAATTGCTTTAAAATCACATTTGTGACAGAAAATTCACCTTTCAAGTTAAAACATGTGAAATGAATAGTTATTAAAATTCATAAAGATACAACTAAATGTAAATATGTTGGCTGAAGGTGCGTAAAAATATACATAAAAACATTTAAAATCACTTTAAAGTCCTTTTAAAAAATCAAAACATTTACAACCAAACTTACTCGGTCATCATCAGCGAAAAACTAATAGTTAAGATTAGCTGTTGTCTCTTCGTATTTTCTAGCTTGTCCGGAACAAACCATTTTCCTTCAAGGGGGTGGAATATATGGTGAGATAGGAAAGGTCATTCAACATTACAAAAACAAGTACAGGTTAATCAATCATGTGTTAATTCATTCCAGACTGCGTGGATATCATATGATAATACATCGTTACAAACTATTTCTTTTTTAGATATTATTTCGAGAGACTCTCTTATGATAGCTTCCTGGTGATTATATGTGCGGAATATAATTTTGGATCCATTGAAATCTACTTTTATAGATTCAGTTTGTGATAATCTTGCTAACGCAGTGTGGGGTCTATTTAATCTCAGAACTGCTCCATGTTCTTTTATTCTGTCCCGAAATTTCCTCAGTGTTATACCTACGTACATAAATTATTTGTTATCTTTCTTGAATGGTTTAACCCTTTAACGGACATTGGTTTCCCTAGGAAACCACAAAACTTTAATTACGAAATTCAACAATGACAGGAGAATTATAATAGAAATGTTTTCTATTTATTTTGTATGTGAAATATCGCTTTTTTCCTACAGTGGTGGCCAAAAGTGTGGACATTTTTTGAAAGTTTCATGTTTTTCAACTTTGTGTGCTTGTCGAATATATTAATTTCTCTTAAATACAAACGTTTGTATATCAAATTGAAGGTAATTTAATGTAGAATTTAATAATAAAAACGGTATTACAATATCTGTATTACAAAAAGAGTTATGTAACTGATAGTAAGATCTATCTTAATTTGCAATTTTTTGAAGTGATACTTACACAATTAATACTTAGTAGGAAAACCCTTATTTTTTAAGACAGCTTCACAGCGTCTTTTCATCGAGTGAACGAGTGTTTGGAGTTCACCTTTCGTAATCATATGGTGCCAAGAATCAATTATAGCTTCAATAAGTTGTCTTTTATTGGATGGACGTTTTTTTCGTACAAGAATTTTCAAACGTCGCCACAAATTTTCAATTGGATTGAGATCAGGGCTGTTTCCTGGCCATGGTAATATATCTATGCCATTATTTTGAAACCATGCTTTGCATACTTTTACTGTGTGGCATGAAGCTGAATCCTGCTGAAAAATAAATGGTGCGTTGTTGGGGAAGAGATCCTTGATGGAAGGTATCAATTTTGGTTCCAGGACAGTTTCAATGTATTTTTGGCATTCAGGATGCTATCAATCACTTGAATTCGGCCCACACCATCTGCAGACATGCGTGCCCAAATCATGACATTTGTTGGGTTTTTTGTAGTTGATTCAATGCAATCAGGATGAAGTGCTTCTCCTACTCTACGTCTCACGTATTTTTTACCATTACTACCAAAGAGCGATATTTTACTCTCATCGCTCCAGATTACTTGCTTCCATTGATTTTCTGACCATTTAATATGTTCTTTTGCCCACTTAACTCGTTTTTCGCGTTGCTTTTTATTTAAATATGGTTTTTTTCCTTGGAATTCTAGCTTGTGGTCCAAATCCTGATAAACTTCTTCTTATTGTTCTTGAACTTACTGCAATACCTGCTGCATTCATTTCACATCTAATGGCATCTGATGAAATTTTTCTATCTTGAAGGCATAGCCGTTTAATTTTTTTATCGGCAGTAGCAGTTGTGCATTTTTTTCGGCCTGATTTGGACATATTTTTCACTGATTTTGTTTTTTCATAACTTAAACAGAACTTTCGTACACCAGAACAAGCCACTGAACCACCAACTTGTCTTGCAATTTCAACATAAGAGAGGCCATTTTCTCTCAATATGACAATTCGGCTTCTTTTTGTAGATGTCCAGTTAGTTCTTCTTGTTGATGACATTGTTTAAAATTAGTTTAATTTTAAAAAAAGTACTTCAAATATTCAAAAACAGCAATACTCTATTTAATTGTACTAGTATGCATCATTCCGCAAAATATTTCCCCAAAAATAACTCTTTTACCATCCAAATAACCTAAACTATAGTTACAGACATTTGATTGTTCCTCTAATCAGTGTTTGTGATTGGCTATTACGCTTTTCTTACAAAACACGTCCTTATTCAAAGCGATTTGTGTTTGTTTGTTCTACTAAAATGAGCATAACTTTTTTTGTAATACAGATATTGTAATACTATTTTTATTCATAAATTCTACATTAAATTACCTTCAATTTGATATATAAATGTTTGTATTTAAGTGAAAAATAATATATTCTACAAGCACACAAATTTGAAAAACACGAAACTTTCAAAAAATGTCCAAACTTTTGGTCACCACTGTATATACAAATAAATTTGTTCACAATTTCCGGTGTCAATCATTTATTTCAACATTTCAGCAATTAATGTTATTTATCCGTTAAAGGGATTATTGTGTGGAATTATACAGAATTTTTTACAATCATAAATATCTAATTAATAACTTCGTGGCTGTATTTTAAAGTCTAGGCAGAATGTACATTATATTTTAGGTGACAAATACTTTTCAAACTGTAAAATGATTGTCAAGTTGCATATCCT